>OX940727.1:20162500-24962500 GCA_954870855.1 Scutellaria minor
AAAAAAAGAATCCGAGTCATACCCGACCCAACCCGATCCGAATGTGTGAATTTAAGATTCATACATCAGTTGCACATGAGACCTACTCATGTATATAAATAAATAAATAAATATATATATATATACACACACGACCGTTGGGTATAGGTGCACATTAATATATCAAGTTGTGGGTGTTTATTCTCAAGTGGAAATACATTAAAATTTACGTAAAATATAAAATAATTACAATTCAAGAAAAAAATGGTAAAATCATGTTCACAAAAAATTCCATGCCCCAGGGGCACGGATCCTAGGATCCGTGCCCCCGCCCCGCCCCGCTCCGACCCGGGTAGAATATGGGTCAATATATATACAGTTTTTTTTTTTTTTTTTTTGAAATTTTTGGCTTGTTCGTCTCTTCGGCTCTCTTCGCGGGTTTCGTCGATTTCGTGCATTTTTTTAGTGGTTGATTTCAGTTTCTTCAGCGGTTTTCTTCTGCTATTCTTAAGGTGTTCGACATTATCTCTATTTTCGAAGAAGTTTTGGAGAATATCAATTCGAATCCATAGTGGTAAGTTTTGTTGCTTTTATGGTCGTTTTTTTTATAGATTGTGTTTTTAGGTGTTGTAATGTTGTTATTTTTGTTTTCGTTTTGCTGTGTACTTGATTTTTCGTGTTTTTTATGTGTGTGTTTTTGTTTTCTAGGGTTTTTGTTTTCTGTAGTTGTTTGTTTCTCTTCTTAGTTTTTTGCATGAATACTTGTTTTCCTGTGAGTTTTTGATTAGTTTGTTGTTTTGCATGTTTCATTTTGTTGAGTTTTAGGTGTTGTGTTTGTTTTTATTTGTTGTTTTTTTCTGTTTGTAATGTGTGTGTTTTTGTTGATGTTGAAGAAGTAATGAAATCATTCATAATAGTGTTGTAATTTTATTTTGTTGTGTTAGTATTATGGAGAAAAGTAATTATGCTGGAGGAAAGAAGAAGGCTATGGTGATTATGGATAAAACTAGGAAGCAGAGAAGAAGTAAGGATGAGATTTTGGTTGAAATGAAAAAAGAATTAGTTGCTGGAAAGAAGAGAAAGCAGAAGGAGAAGGTGGTGGACAGGTATGTCATGCACGTATTAGTATTTTTTTCGAGGTATCAGATTGAACCCTTTAAGGTATCATGTATTTTAATTTAAGGTATCATATATATTAGCTGAAAGTATCATATAAACATGCTTGAGGTATTATATATATGCAGTTAAGGTATCATATGTATATTGAGGTAAAAACATACTAATATTTTTGTTTTTGTGTTTTTTCTGTTTTGAAGTGAAAAGCAAATTGTTTCTATTAGTGATGAACAAATTAAGGGGAATTCATTTACTGTTGCCAGGTACTTAAGTTTGTAATCTTAAATCTTTTGAATTTTTTTTTTTAAGTGAATAATTTCTATATAATTTTTTTGTAGTCGTACAAGAGGTCAAAAGAAAACAATTAAGAAGCATAAGGGTGATGAATGTGTTGATGTTGGGGTGGATTCTCAAAGGTATGTTTATATAATTAGACTGAAATTGACTTCTGGAAGAATAATATTGTAATACTATTAGAGCAGTTTTGTAATACCTATAGAATAAATATATAACACAATAATTATAATTTCATTTATTCAAACTTTTAATTTTGTAGTACTTTTAAAACATATAAGTATACATTTTAAAGTGTTTTTATAATAGCATATAGGTATTATATACATGCAGTTAAGGTATGTAATTATGTAACACATGCGGATTGTATATATAATATCATTAGTTTATACATAAAATACTTGTATATAAGTTTTCTAACACCTTTAGAACAAATAATTTTAATAGCACAAGTTCAAGTGTAATTGAAGCATAAGGTTTTTGTGATACCATATATGTAACTGTGTAATACCTATAGAATATATAACTAATACCTGAATCATATTTTTATCAGATTAATATCTGAGATGTCTGTTATGTATGAGATATATTTATGTTAGTGTTTTAATATATGTTTTTTTATTTCTTTATTTGCAGTGGTTTTATCACTCAATGTAGACCAGATGGTCTTGCTGAACTAGTTCAGTCTTTGAGTAAGAAACAAAAGGATGATGTCAAGAGTATAGGTTTTGGAGGTCTATTACATTTGAAAATAACCAAGTGTAATATGAGGATGTTGAATTGGTTGGTGAGAAATTTTAACAGTTCGAGTAGGATGATTAATGTAGATAAATTTCGTCATTTTTCTGTTACAGCTGATGATGTTTATGACGTATTCATGATACCTAGGAATGAAGATTGTACTGTACAAACCTTTACTAAGAGTGATGAAGCTTCTCCTCTTTGTGATAGGCTTAGTGAGGAGTATGGAATTGCTGCTAGAGTCCCTTTTAAGGTGTTGGTGGATGTACTTAAAACATTGGTTAATGGTGGGGATGATTTTAAGAGATTGTTTGTATTGTATGTCATGTGTTCCTTTTTGACACCTTCTTCAAATAGGTTTGTAAGTATGACTGTTGTTAAGTCTCTTGCTGATGTTAATATGATTCCTAGGTTAGATTGGTGCTCATTTATTTTAGACAGACTGTGTGAGTCAGTTAGGGCGTTTAAGGAAAATAACTTGAAGAATGTAAGTGGCTGTGTAATTTTGCTGCAAATTTTATATTTGCAAAGAGTGATATGGCAAGGAGTTGAAGAGCCCAGGAAATTGCCTCTTATAAAGCACTGGTCTGATGAGAAATTAGCAAAGAGATGTTCGGAGGAGGTTGCTGCAGGCATTTATGGAGATGGTGAGCTTGTTGTGAATGTTTACCCACTGTCAAGGATGGGTAAAGTTGGTGGAGAGAAGGTAGGGAAAGATGCTGATGAAGAAATTGAAGAAGACGTTGAAATGGCTGAAGAGATTCCCAAGAAGGCTGCTGATGTACGAAAATGCATCAAATTTGATATTCCGACAGGAGAGCCTGACGATGAAGAAATAAAGAAGATGGCAAAAGATGTAAGTATGATACTATATACTTAAAGTATTACATTTTCTTTAATGCATACATGTGATATCTGTGTGGTATTCATGAAACATCTTTTAAGGTATCAACTTTATTCTTTTCAGGTATCTAATACATATGTTTTAAGTATCATGTATGTGATTTTAAAGTGTCATGTATATTATAACTGTCTGATATGTTTTTAAAGTAATTACATGAAGTTTTTTTGTGTTTTTACAGGAATTACATGAAGTTTTTCTTTGTTATAAGAGAGATATTTCGATTGTTTCAAATTACCACATGATGAAGATGCTGAATATGAAGGATAAAATTTTGAATAAATCCAATGCTAGCACAACACCGGAGATGAATGATTCTAAAAAAAAAAATTCTGATGAGAAGCTACACAGATATATCGATGAAGTGGTGGAAAATTTCAAAATGATGAAGAAATTGGCATCAGAAATGCCATCATTTGAGCTGTTAACTCCTGATCCCCCTGTATGTGAAGAAATTTTTACTTCACATAATCAAGATGATGAAGTTGATAATGTAAATTTATCCGACAAAGACATTCCTTTAAGGGAGGAGTTGGTTGATGCTGCCCTATCTGTTGGTTCCAAGGGTAAGAAGATTGTGGAGGATGATGGTTGTGACTTTTGGAAAATACAAGATGAAGTAGGATATGTTTCAAATTTTTTTATTCATTCTAAAAAGTTTTTGAAAGAGATGGACCAATGTCATAGAGAAATTATTGACTACTGTTTCTATGATAAGAAGACAGCTGGCCACAATTCGTAAGTTTAAGCTGTGTGTTTTAAGTTATCATATATGTAAGTTTAGAATGTTGCATATATACATTGAAGGTTTCATTTATATACCTTGAAGGTATCATTTGTGAAACTTTAAAGTATCATATGTATATCTTCAAGGTATTACATATGAAACATTAAGGTATCACATGTGAAACTTTAATGTGTTCTTATGTATACCTAAGATATGACATGAATAACTTTGTAGTATCATTTATTAATTTATTTGTTTATTTTCTTTTTTTAACAGAGAAGATCTTTTTCGAAAAGGTTATCTTCACTTTGTTCCAAGGGAAGACATGATATCATTGTATCCAAACACCATGATTTATGCTAGTGTTATCACTGCATGGTCTCTGATGTTGAATAATGATGTTGTGGATGAGCAGAAAAGAAGTCGTTTTGTAATGAACATGGAGCACAGTGTAAGTTATAAATAATTTCTACTTGGTAATGTTTATTTGTTCATTGGATGTTTGTGGTTTATTTAATGTTTTATTTTTTTTAGGATTCCTTGAATAGGATGATTATGAATATTGGTACTTCAGAAGAGAATGCAAGAGGAATGAGATATAGTTGGAAATTGTGGTTAGCTTCCAACAAGAGTAATCTTTTGAAATCAGTTGAAATGGTAATATGTTTTAGTAATTGATATGATTATTGTAGTTGCTTATACATTTTTCATATTGGTTTATATTGTTGGTAATTGCAGATTTTTATCCCATTTGTTTATCGAAATCATTATGCTGATGTTGTCTTTAATACTGTTGATAAGAAGTTCCAGTATCTGGATAACAGAAAGTATGAAGATGGGGATGATGAATTTTTTAAAGCTGCTGAAATATTGGTAATTTAATTTAAGATATTTATTTTTAATGATTAAGTATCAAGTATATACCTTTAAGGTATCAGTGTTGTAACCTTAAGGTATTAACTGAGTACATTGCATAAACATGTATATCTATTTCTGATTTTAATAAAACAAATTTTCTTTTGAATGATGTTCAGAGAACTGAAATGTTGAAATTCTTAGCTGAACAAAATCATGAAAAGGTAGTAGAGATGGCAGAGTATGGATTTGAGAATATGGATTTCAACTGGCAAACATCAAATGAGGATTTGGACTGTGGTGTGTACATGATGTATCACCTTAAGCATTTTGATGGTGTTGTTTATTCTTCTCCTGATTTAAGAAAGGTATTTTGAATTACTATTTTGTATTTTTTTATATTATTATATGTGTTGATTATTTTTTTCTGTTTTTCATATCATCAGGCTGGTATAAGGCGAGTTATCAGAGCTGAATTCTGTGCTTCAATTGTATTATCTAATGTTAATGAGGTTAAGAATAATGTATTGGAAAAGGTATTTGAGTTTTATCAGAAGAAGCCTGTTCTGAGGTTGAAGTTAGCTGAAGATAGGAAAAAGGAAGTAGGAAAGAAAGCAGCTTTGAAGAAGAAGATAATTGTAGTTCAAAAGACATATAAGACTCGTACAAAGAGAGCTTCAAACTGATGTAATAGTGATTGGATATTGTCAACATTTTTTAGTTTTTATGTTCTGTTATAAGGGCTTCATAACAATGTTATATGTTTGGTATTTTAGGGATGATAAGTATATTATATAGTTTATTTGTTTGATCATTTGGGGATGATAACAATCTGTTGTTTAATGATATATACATTATTAAAGGTACTATGTTTTTACCTATGTAGGTATTACATCAGTTCATTTCAGGTATTACATATGTTTATTTCAGGTATTATAGAAATTCATTTTAAGTATTAGGCATGGTTATCTCTGGTCATTACCATTCACTAATTTGTTTAAGGTAATAAATTTATATATAAGGTAAAATCATTGTAGAAATTATGTATGATCTTTTTACGTATGATATTGCATGTAACTCACAAGTCTTTTTTTAGGTATCATATAAAACGCTTATTGGTATTATATATGGAAGAGAGTTACTGTAATACCATTACAGCAGTTTTATAATACCTATATAATAAATATATAATACCACAATTCTAATTTTAGAACATATAACTATTAGATGTCAAGTAATATTATAATAGCATAAAAGTATTATATATATATGCAGTTCAAGTATGCAATTCTATAATACCTACAGGGTCTATATCAAATACCATTAGTTCATAAATGTAATACCTGTAGATATGTTTTCTGATACCTATAGACCAAATGTTTAATACCTGTCAATTTTTTCTGATATCTATTTTATACCACCAGTTCAGAAAATGGTATGTAAACTTAAAAACATTATTGTAATATTTATAGAACATATAATTGGTAGATGTAGTTCAAGTATATAATCGTGTAATACATGTGGAGTTTATATCTAATATCATTAGTTTATATATATAATACTTGTAGTGCATTTATGTAACACTTATAGAATAATTCAGTAATACCTCAGAAACTTTAAAGAATAACTTTAAACTTTATATCAATAGTATTTTGGATATATAATGTCAGAATCACATTAAAACAATCTAACAATAGGTGTCTTCGAGCCAAACTCCTTTGTTGATGTTGAATTTGAAGTAGAATCTTTGCTCTTCTTATTCTTTTCAAAATGACCTTTAATCCTTTGTCTTCGTCCTTTTGTAATCGAACGAACTAGATCAAGAACAACATTTGATTGTGTTGATGTTTCAGATTGAATGGTAGAAACTGGTAGAGATATCAAATTGTCGATTGCAAGAAGGTCTCTTCTATAACTTTCTTCAAGGATTCGTCTTGCTTTCTCATTTCCTTGACATTTCAACATAAGGTTAATTTCGTGCCATATTATGTCACCAAGGAATGCCATCACTTACTTTTTCTGATGTCGATGTCAAAGTTTTAACTTTCTCCCAAACATCCAATTTAGCAAGCTTAGTCCATCTCTTTTGTACATAAGTATCTGATATACTTTGTACAGAGTTTATATGTAATATTCTTAGACAATGGTAACACAACATACCATATTCCTCAAGTTTTTTACATGTACATGTTATCAAATTCAGCTGAAAATCATATATGACAAGATGCATAGGTCCTTTATCTTCATGTGATGAAACATGATAAACCATTGTGTTGTTCTCAATCATTAACACTATTGAAGTACTTGAAATACATTTTACGAATTCATCTTCAAAATCTCTGAAAACATGCAAAGTGTAGACATTTGAAGCATGTTTTAACATACCCATCATTGGTAATGTGGATTCAGGATTTGTTCTTGTTGACTGAAATTCATCATATTGTTCCTTCAATCTCCAATTTTTCATTGTGTCCTTGAAAATTCTGTAAAAATCTGTCAAGCTTGTTGTTTTCTTCACATTAAATCCAATGGCAGAATTTGTACTTTCACTTCTTTGAGATGATAGCATTCCAGCTGAGAAGAAGTCCTTATTTAATGTTGTACACCATTTTTCTTTTAATCCATAGAGTCTTGTAAACCATGAATGGTTCTCCAAACCATACTGTGTTATAATAGTTTTCCAACACATTTGAAACTCATTCTCATCTACACAACCTGATAAACACTTATTGAATGTTTCTTTGAATGCCTTATCTGACTTTAGCTCTGCAAATCTACTAATTACATTCTAGTGCAGATGCCACAGACAAAGACGATGTCTTGTTTCAGGGAATACCTGCATTGTGATGCTTAAGGTATCAACAAGTCACATTTCAAGTATTCTATACACTATTTATAGGTATCAGTAATTAGCTGTAAAGGTACTATATAAACATGAACAGAGAATTTCATTTGAATTGAATTTGTCATGATTATGAGTAGTAGGAGAATGGAATTTAACTTAGTGGCACTAGAATCAAGTTTCAGATCTTGCTAACTTAACTTATAAGTGTACTATGGCCTTGGGGTGTTGTTCATTTACATTACATGTATTGCATACACTATATATAGGTATCAGTAATTAGCAGTAAATGTACTATATAAGCATGAACAGAGAATACCATTTGTATTACATTTGGTATGATTATGAGTAATAGTAGAATGGAATTTATCTTACTAGAACTATAATCAAGTTTTAGATATTGCTAATTGAACTTATAAGTGTACCATGACCTTTGTGTGCTGTTAATTTATATTACAGGTATTCTATACACTATATATAGGTATCAGTAATTAGAAGTAAAGGTACTATATAAGCATGAACAGAGAATACCTTTTGTAATGCATTTGCAATAGCTTGATCTTGGTCTGTGAAAATAGTTACAGGACATTTCCATGTCATTGACTTCTTGAATACCTCAAAAAGCCACTCAAATGTTTCTGTTTTTTCATCGGCCAAAAATGCACAACCAAACATGACATTTTTTCGATGGTTGTTAATACCAACAAATGGCGAACAAATGAGGTTATATTTGTTAGTTCTGTAGGTTATATCAAATACCATGACATCCCCATAGATCTGATAATCTTCTTTCATCATGGAGTCCCTCCAAAAAATATTACTCAGTCTCCCTTCGTCATCAAGCTGAACTCTATAGAAAAAGTCTTCTTCGTTTGCTTGTTCTTCTTATATCATGTCAATCAAATTTGTGCGTCCCCAGATTCTATTGCTTTCATCTTTATTCGATTAACAAAGTTCATATGATCCATCTTTGTATGCCCAAGTACTTCCTCACCACCAGCATTGTTTACCATGTATTTATAAGAATTTGTTGCTGATAATTCTGAAGTCACCATGTGCTCAATTGCCTTGCCTTTTGCCTCGTCTATCTTTCTTTCAGAACGATGAAGATGATTGAGATCTGATCTTGTTAATGGATGATTATGTAATACTACATGGTCTACAACTGTGAATGTGCCTTCATCATTCATCTTCACCCTCATCAGAGCATTACAATTTGTTCTAGTGATTGGAATTTTTTTTCTGTTTTTCATTGAACCAGTTACCTTCTTCTTTAGTCCTTGACAAGAGCATACAAACTTCTTTCCTACTTCTTTATGTTTATCATCTGAAGAGTATCTTGTAGTTGATTTACGAACAGAAAATCCCAATGCACGAGCATGCTTTCGATAAAGTTCATACATCTCATCAATTGTCTGTCTTGTTGGTCCAATTAAAGAGCCATTTATATCATCTACAGAAAGAAAATTATATACCTTTTAGAATAAATATGTAATACATATAGAACAAATACAAATTAACTGCAAATATTTTGAAAAGTACTGTGACAACCCAAACTCGAGTTCTGAATTAAAATCAACAATCATAAAATTAATATGTTAAAGAATTTTCATAACAATATGAATCATAATCAGTTAAAATCAGAGTGTATTACCTTCAATATTTGTATTTGTTGTTAATGCAAGTACATCAATTTCATCAGGCATGATATCTAGAAGAGAAGTATTGTAATACCATTAGAGCAGTTTTATAATACCAATAGAATAAATATATAATACCACAATTATAATTTCTATTTTTGTATATCCAGTTCAACTAGTAATTTCAATACATATGACTAACAATTTTGTAATTTTGTAATGCTTATAGAACATATAATTAGAGCAGTTTTATAATACCAATAGAATAAATATATAATACCACAATTATAATTTCTATTTTTGTATATCCAGTTCAACTAGTAATTTCAATACATATGACTAACAATTTTGTAATTTTGTAATGCTTATAGAACATATAATTAGTAGATGCAGTTGAAAATATATAATTCTGTAATATTGCGGAATTTATATCTAATACCATTAGTTCATATATATAATACCTGTATTTCATTTATGTAATACTTATAGAATAATTGTGTAATACCTCAGAAATAATTTCCAATAATTACATATCATTGAAGCATAAATTTCTGTAATACCATATCATTGAAGCATAAATTTCTATTTTTGTATATCCAATTCAACTAGTAATTTCAATACATATGACTAACAATTTTGTAATTTTGTAATGCTTATAGAACATATAATTAGTAGATGTAGTTGAAAATATATAATTCTGTAATATTGCGGAATTTATATCTAATACCATTAGTTCATATATATAATACCTGTATTTCATTTATGTAATACTTATAGAATAATTGTGTAATACCTCATAAATATTTTCCAATAATTACATATCATTGAAGCATAAATTTCTGTAATACCATATAGGAAACATGTGTAATACCTATAAAATATATTACTAATACCTCAGACATAATTTTTGTATAACAGTGAGGAATGTAGTTAATTGAATTGAAACAATAAATTCAGAAATAAAAATGCACTGGAAAGTCATCAAACATAGTGAATTGAAGCAAATTAATGTTAACTACCTTCATTCACTATTTGAATAACTTGATTAAGAAACAAAGATGTTGCAGAATTTTCTTCATCTTCTTCACTTGACAATACAAGAATTGTGTTTGATTCTTCAGATCTCAAACCTTCCGACATTGTTTGATAGAGTGCAAGACAAAAGTAATCCTAGGTTTTAGCAAGAAAGGAAACAAAAATTTATTGTAGATTGATGAATTGTGAGGAGAATTCGGTGTGGTGGTAGTATTGTACGACGATGGTGGTATTAGGGCTTCGTTGACAAATTTGCCAACGAAGCCGTCAGCGATGGAGGAAGAAGCCGTTGACGATGGATGAAGAATTCGAGAACTGAAGTTGCTGAGGGAAAATTAGGAAAAAATTATATATAGTCAGACCCATTTTCATCTGGGTCGGGTCGGGCGGGTTGGGGGCACGGATCCTAGGATCCGTGCCCCTGGGGTACAAGAGTGCTCCCCAATCATGTTAGAATCAAGTTAGTCACATATGTGTTGGGTAGGATATAGATTTATGAGTAGGAGTAGGTCTGGTGTGCACTAGATGCACATGCAATTCGGGTTGATTCGGGTTGACCTGGATCTGCATGTTTTTTTTTTTTTTTTTATAATTTATATGTTACATTTATGTTATATTAGTGTGATATTTATGAACAAATATTCTTACCTTTATGTACTGTAATTTATGAAAAAAAAAGAATTTTAGCACAATTTGTACATATATATCTTTATGTGATTCATGTCACTTTTATGTACAAATATCTTTACCTTTATGCAATATATAAAGACGCAACTAATATAACTAAAAGGTATAAGTAATATCACATAAATGCATGTTAATCCAAAAAAAACACTGAAATTCATCCTTTTTTTTTTTCTAAGTTACAATATATAAAAGTTATGATATTTGTATATAAATGTTATACTAATATAACATAAATATCAACACATAAAAAAAAAAAAAAACTCACAGATCTAAATTAGGTCGATCCGGATTGCACGAATCTTAAATCCGTGCAATGAAGAATTTGCGCTCCGACTAACTTCTAAGTTAATTTCTTATGGGTTATTGTGTCGGGTTAGATACTGACATAATGACATAAGACATAACCATCATTAGAATAATTTATATATTTTAAATTTATTTTAACTTAGAAAAATAGAGGGGAAAAAAAAACTAAAGTTAAGGCGGTTTGACCGAAAATGAGTAATAAAACTTTCCAAACCTATTAAAAATTTTAAATAAGTTTTATAACTGTAAACATTTAAAAAGAAATTTCGAGGATCATTTTATGCTTTATTAATGAATAAATAACTAAAATGATTTGGGAAGAGTTAAATAATATAATAAATATAGCAACATATATTTCTTCAAAATAATAAAGTAAAGATTATTTATAATCCTTTACATAATATAATTTTTATTTTAATAATTAAATAATATCTTAATCAAACTACATTATTTTTAATGCTAAATTAGACAATAGTTATGACAAAATATCATAATATAGTTTCTCACATATAAATAATATTAATAAATTTTAATAATTTTACTAATTTCAGTTTAATATATTTGTAAGATTCATATATTATACTAATCCTATACTAGTTATAAATAAATCTAAGAAAAAAAAACAGTGTTTCATTCATAAACTCACAAATCTGTTTTTTTTTTCAAATTTCTTTACATCATCACTAGGAGGAGTCATACTAATTGCTCAACCATAAACTGATAACCATCATTTTAAATTGTCAATAAGCTCAAAAAAAAAAATGTTGAAAATCCAAGATGGTGCGGTTAACCGCACCCGAGAAATTACTAAACACACCTTATTTATAATATTACTGTATTGTACATTTTATTTGTAAACAATAACACCATAAATGAGATGTGTTTAATAATTTTTGGGGTGCGGATAACCGCACTCATCCAAGATTTGAGCTCTTTTTTGAAGGCCTCAAGTGGGAGAGAGTGGGGACACCTCTTAGTGATGACCATGACGGAATCCAAACCCAACACCCCCCCCCCCCCGCCCCCCCCCCCCCCCCCCCCCCGCCCCAATTCCCAAATCAATCAATAATACATCCATATATACACACTAACACATATTTCTTTTAAAAGATTCCATTTTTTCCCTTTCCTTTTCATTTCTTTCACTTCACAAGCTCCACCCTACATCAACAACACTTCACTGGGGAGCCCAACGGGTATGTTCGTTTAACCATGATATTTATTGAATTAATTGAATCAATTGGAGAAGATCTCTGATTCAAGGAATGATTCGGAGCTTCGATTATGTTAGGGGTGGAGAAACCCTGCGGTTATTTTTCATTTCTTATATTTCATATTTCATATTTCGATTCTGTTTTTCATATTTCTGCACAGCTAATTATGGGTTGAATGAGCTTCATCTGGATGAGTAAATTTAGCTGGATACTTTCTTTTTCTGAGTTGGAAATGATGCTTTGTGTGGATACCCTAGATGACCTAATATTATGCTAATTATTTTTAGAACTGGATTTAGGGTTTATTGTTGTTGTTGTTATAGTTTCTTCTGATGGCAAGCTGAATTCATGCTTGTGATCGAGTCAATTTTGAATTATGAATCAATTATTGAGCATCTTCTTTGTATTCGTTCTTGATATATTCAATTGTGTCGGCTATTGTACTGCAAGTTAAGGTAGTAAACTATGGTGTTCTGTAGGCAGTTAAGATGTCGACCCCGTCTAGAAAGAGGCTGATGAGGGACTTCAAGAGGTTGCAGCAGGACCCACCTGCGGGTATCAGTGGGGCACCACAAGATAACAATATTATGCTCTGGAATGCGGTTATATTTGGGTGAGTTCTTGACTTAATACACTTATTTATTTGTATGCTAATTTTCAAGTTTAGTTGGATAAGCCAGTTCATGTTTTCTTTTCTTCTGTGGATTGCAGTCCTGATGATACACCATGGGATGGAGGTCAGTCATTCTTGTGCCTGGACGTTTACTGAAACGTAACCTTTTCTTTTTATGTGCATTAGTATACTTGTCTGGTTCTACTTTTTCCCCTATATATTCTATTTCTTGTTTTTATGAGCTAATCAGGTTCACTTATTATACATTTTTGTGAGGATATGGTCCTTTATATGCAACATGTGCTGATTGTCATTTGATATCTTAGAAGCTTCCATGATTAAGATGATTAGATATCATAGATTAATGCTGAATTTGGCTTCACATATCTTATTATGTTGGTCTTCTGTTCTTCCTGGAAATTTGTATTATATAAACTAATTCTTTTAGGTTGCAAACAGTTTTATTTTTTTTATCTTCTCCAAATGCCAAACTTATGCAAACTTGTGGTGATAAGTTATACTAAAACCTGGATTTTATTGCTGATTCAATAATTTTAACCCTCATAATCAAACATTTGGTAGCTGTTCAAACTACAAGAGGTTTTAAATAGTCAATATTTACATGGCATAGTTCTGAATAGGATTTCATTAGTCTTCTTTCTTTGAGAACATGATCGACTTGCAAAGAGTCTTTAGCTATATAAGCAGATGCACTTTAATGTATGAGATAAAGCGTGTGAAGGGTTTAAAAGAGAATTAGGAAAATAAGAGATAAGAAATCCATTGCTCCTTAGGCTTATGAAGGAATATCTTTCATGCTTTAATGTGCTTTTGCTTGGATCTTATTCATTAACCCGATATACTAGAAAACTTAAATGACATGGCCATGCTTTGAGTGTGATAGGTACGTTCAAGTTGACCCTTCAGTTCACAGAAGATTATCCAAACAAGCCTCCAACTGTTCGATTTGTTTCTCGAATGTTTCACCCAAATAGTAAGACACTACAATGGTTTTAACTAATTGTATGTATTAGCTTTGTCTATGCTTAGAATTCACAAGTTACCCATTTGATCAGTTTATGCTGATGGAAGTATATGCTTGGACATCCTTCAAAATCAATGGAGTCCTATATATGATGTTGCAGCTATACTTACGTCGATTCAGGTACGTATCTTTCTATTTGTTGAGTTAAACATATGATGACAATGCTCTTGATCAATGTAAGCTAAGACAACTTAGGTGGACAACTGAGATACTAGGGGACATTCACATTGCTTGGATAAGTTGATATTGTTAAATGAAATGAATAGATGCTTCTTTATATACTAATGGAAGCAGAAGTGCAGTCTGAGTTGAAGAATTATTGATCATTCAGATACTTGATATGAATAACAAAATAGAAATTGATTAAATGATAACTGGCTCAAAAGATTTGAGAGATGCTTCTTAATGCACTCATTACCTATAGTTATGGAAGTTTGAACACTATTTAATTTGATAAAGCACTTCTCTGAAGTGAAAAGCATCCTCTAACGATGTAGCCCCACTACAATAAGTTATGCCTTTAGAGTCATACAATTGATAAGAAGAATATCTCTTGTCTAATTAAAACCCTTGATCTATTAATAAATTTTTGTATTTAATTTTAGGAAAATTAGAAAAACTACACTAAAGATTGACCTTATTTACCAAAAAACTGAATACAGTTTGTAAATTTCAAACACTGACGTTACATTTGCTTGAATTTTACAAATTACACCAATTGAGGGTGGTACTTGGAATAAAAATTCAAGAGGGTGGGTCTCTGTAGTATCTCAAGGGGTTGTTGTAATTTCAAAAATATAATAGAGCTTCTTTGTAAACGTTGAAGACAGTTTTTGTAATTGACCCTTAATTAATGTTAAATTAGTACTTCCTCTAGCTAGCTTTACTTGTATGTGAAAATTTAGATAACAATTGGAAAGTGAAGGTTTTCAGAGTAATTGCATTCTCAGAAAAGTAGTTCGTTTGTGGTTGGTATCAAATCTTTACTTTTAGTGATGGGACTTTCAAAATGAATTATCATTTTAGGGTACGAAACATCATCTTTGATATCTAAAAGTGCTCAGTTCTGAGATGCTGTGGGTGGGAACCAATTTTTAGCATGCCATCTTTGTATTCAGTGTGTCATAGTATTACATTGAGAATGATTCTATGATATTACACTTGCTATTGTTGAAATAATATCAGTTCCTCAAAAGTAAAAATCTATTTTCACATCTCTTTTATGTTGACGATTGGTATGATGCAACTATTCTCATATTTTCAGAGTCTTGGGTGTATTATTTTCTAGGTTATTTCCATGTCGTACATAGGTTGTGGAGGAGATCATAAGTAACCTTTTTTTTCGTTTTGTGATGTTTTATCCGAATGTTAATTTTGGGGCATGCCTGAAGTTAAATTTATCATATATGAGGCTGATTTGTTGAATCCTAAGGCATTCCAAACATGTTGGAGATGATCTTTCATTGCTAATGAACATGGTTTATTGTAGCTAATGTATACTTATATGTGAAATAGGGATATTTCTAATTTAATTGCTCCAAGCACTGAGTGACGGAAAGTGATTGTCAACTTTTGTAATCTGCAAGCTACATCATTATCCTTTATAACCGCTAATTTTGTCAGCACAAAATTTGGAATATTCTGACGTTCTTAAAGTTTCTGCATCTTACTGAATCTTCCAATATACCCTATAAATTAAGCATCCTCAGTTTGATTATGAAATGTTGTACTAATCTTTCCACAACAACTTTTGATATGCTATTGGAATTATAAGAATAATTTCTTTCTAAAAAAAGATTGAAGAGCAGCAATACCATAGATTCATAGGACATGATTTTTATCAACGTTTGACTTTTTCCTTACTATATTTCTGTGAATATTAACCTCCCTCTTTCACCCACTGAAACCCTTTTTTGGTGTTTCCAAGATTCTTATGTAGTTCCTAAACATGCCAGATTCATTGGTTAAATCTACATGTGTGTAATTCCCTTGCATAGTGTTTGTATTAATGCCCGTTATGGAACATATTATTTTTTTCCAACAGTAGAAGAAATATGGATTTTAGTAGAACATTAGATGTGCCTTGTTTTTTAATATGGTAGACATGCCTAAATGAACTTGGAATAACCGTTTTCACCCCTCGTTTTGCAGTCATTGTTGTGCGACCCGAACCCGAATTCTCCAGCGAATTCAGAAGCAGCTAGGATGTTCAGTGAGAACAAACGAGAATACAATCGCAGAGTTAGGGAAGTTGTTGAACAAAGCTGGACAGCCGATTAACCAAAATAGCCGGGTAAAATCTATACGGGCATTTAAAACCCTAAAATTCGCCCTTAGATTGCTCATGGTGCCAACTTATGTGTTGGGATGTTTCTGTTTCAGTTCTTAATTATTCTGTTCAGCCTATATGTCTTTGAAGACTGTTTGCATCATTGTATCATGTAAATCGCAATTTTACTCATAGACTGTATGAATTGTAATGAAAGTATTGCTGGGAACTGTTTCACTTAGCAATGTGCTTTGAGTTACTGGGATCTTTTCATTGTTCGTGTGATTATTAATGAAATATTATGAAAATTAGGAGTTGCAAATTAGAGAATTAAGTTGGGTTTGGGTTACTCAACCTATTCAATTATCCGTGTCGTAAACTTGAACCCGGAATCGACTTAACATTATCAATATATTTTTGACTCATTATAGTAACTGAATATAACTAATTTATTTACATATGTTGGTTTAATTTGACTTAATCATATGATGAAAAATGGCTGGAAATTATTGAGAAAATCAGGAAAACAAAAGTAGAAGCGTTGCCACCCTTAACAAAATCTTGGCTTGCAAACAACAGTTTTTCTGTATTAATACATTATCGCATGTACTATAATATGTGATAAATTAAATTTTTTTCATTTTAATAATTAGAACTATGGTTTTTATTTCACTTCACGTATGTCAAGTGTACAAGTTGTTTTTCATATTCAAAGTTTGAATTTGGATATCTATTGTTTTGAAATTGGTAGCTGGTTGGTATATGTATATAATATGGTTAATTGTAGTAACCACATCAAACCATCATTTAAGTAGGTTTTTTTTCTTCAGATCTGGAACATATCGAATGAGTGGTGCGACGCTTTTTCTTCTTGGTATTTCTTCTCTTCTTCCTCTTCTTCATTTCGTTCTGTCACACTGAATTTTTTTATGGAGTCATCCATTATAATACCCCTTTTTAGTAGGATTATTACTTCTTCTAAATCATACTTAATTTTTAACAAATGAAAATATTGTTACGATTCATACGGAAATTTTTGTTTGTTTGTTTGTTTTTCAAGAAACAGACGCAACACAAATAACTTTTTCTTCTAAAAGAAAAAGAGATTTTAACTAGAATTCAATATAGCATTGAAATAAACAACTTAACATGTAAACTTCTAGCATGCAAATAAATTTAGAAAATTCTAAAACCAATTTCAAGATTCCACCGTCACCATCAATCACGCTTCAGCTCTGCTACCTCCTTATCTCACATTTTACCTTTGTCTTTATCTGTAATATGAGATAAATACTATAAATAAAATGTTTAGCGAGTACATCACCTAATCTCACAAAATCACTTTTCTTTGAAACTTTTGAAAAAAATGCTAGAAATCAGCTAATAAAACAAAAGATATATATATATATATATATATATGATATACTCTTATACTTGAAAATAATATATTATGGGCCCAGATATGGTATCAATGCGCGCAACTTCGAAGAATTTGGGGTAGTTAGCCATCGAATCCAAGCAGAGCAACTCAACAATCATAGGGCGGTCCAGGAGCCCTTGACTTCTCTAGTGGGCTGTCTCGGTGCCCTTAACTCTTCTTTTGGGCAATCTAGGAGCCCGGTACCAATCTATTAAATAATATATAAAATAATACTATATATATATAGTGATGGTAAAGAACTCACCGTTGAGTTTCTTATGGAGCCAATCTGGCTTATGTGGCAACTCGTATATCTTAAGTTACTTAGTGTGATATTCTTTTCTACGTAATTTATTTTTATTTTTTCTTTTTTATATGCTTATATTTCTTTTTACGCATGTAATTTTTTATTTTTGGTTTTTCTTTTTGTTTTTTTACGTACGTAATTTCTTTTTTTTTACATAACTTAATTTTGCAATCATTTTTTCTTATCTTATTCCATTTTTAAATAAACTTTTATTTCTTATTCATCTCAATTTCTTTCTTATTATATATCATTCTTTCTTATTTTATCCCATTTTTAGATAAAAAATTTTATTTATGTCAATTTTTTTCTTATTCTATATCATTCTTTAATTTTTTTATTTTTTTTCAAATTCATCTCATTTTGTCTTAGTAAATTTTCTTATTTTATGTCATTCTTTAAATATATTTTTTTTAAACTCATTTCATTCTGTCTTAGTAAATTGTCAATTTCTTTTCTTCTCTTTTAGTACTTTGAAAATATTTTTCTTTGAAAATAGTACTTTGAAAATATGTAGAATTAAAAATTAGATGGTTGAGATTACCCCATCGAAATTCTTATAAGAACTTTTAAACAATTTTTAGACAAGTTCTAAACTTATCTACAATTTCATAAAATAGATGGTTGAGATTACCCATCAAAATCTACAAGTATATGAAACTTTTACACAATTTCTAATCTTAGATACAATTAAAGAAAAATATTTCCAAATTACTATTAATATTAATGGCAACTAAAAGAGAAGAAAAGAAATTGACAATTTATTAAGACAGAATGAAATGAGTTTGAAAAAAAACAACCTATATCAAATCATCAACTCACTCTACTACCTATATCAATCGACATGCTTCAACTCATTTTTACGATATCCTTCATTTAAATTAGAACTCGTTAAGATTTCACACAATGAATCACCCCCATTTTCTCCATTTTCTTTTTTTTTCTCTTTTTTTTTTCACATAGATGATGATTCTTCGTCTTTTAATTTTTTTGAATGGGGTTGGCAACTCCACACTATTCTTAGATTAGTCCATGAACTACTACAAAAAAAATTTCGCATTTTTTTCTTTCAAGTCTTTGGACCCTTAAGAACAGGCAGTTGATTCCACACCCCATCATCTTTTCACTTCTCAATTGTTTTCAACTCAATGCCTTTATCTCCAACATCTTTTTTTTTCAACCAAGGGGGTTCATCAAAAGTGATCCAACTTTCATAAATTCCAATCTAAACCACTTCCATCAAGGAATTAAAAAGCACATCTTAAGACACAAGTAGGCAAAGCAAATCAACAACTCAAAGTCATAGATTAATTCTCAAGCCAACACTATCCTTCCTAACAACAATTTCTCAAAATGACATTCAGCACTTTAACCAACACAAAGTAAAGCTCATCAACACATTTCCCAACACATCATCGAATTCCCAATTAATCAAAAATAAACAGCTCTAGAATCATCATTGCAAGCTCACTTACTCAACTTTTTTTTTTCTTCTTCTCTTTTTTTTCATTTTTTTTTATAAATGCGAGTGCAAACATAATTAAATGTGCTAAAGCAAGTAAACATGCATCCTAATGCAAAAATAATAAAAATAAGCTACATGCAACTACATGATCCTAAATACAACTACATGCAAGGTACGTAATCTACTCCACACTTCATTAATTATTCAACATTTTCCATCTCCACACACTTAAAATCTTTCTTGTCCTCAAGCAACTCAAATCGTGTAAAGAAACAAGAGAAATAAAAGAAGTATGGAATCATGTCACCTGATCTAAGGATGTTTTGGAATTGGTCTTGAAGATGACACATCAAAAACCATCATGTTCATCCCTCTATTGAGCTTTCTCTTTTTTATTGATTTGAAGTTTGAGAATTCGGTGAGAAGTGCTTTAGAAGGTGTATGGATTTCGTCTAAGACGAATATTTCTTCAACATGCTTTATTGGGATATTTCAGTAGTTATCTTGATAAGACAAACAGAATGCATAACAAAACAAGATGCATAATAAGATAATGAAAGTTGCTAAAAAGAAGTTTCCATGTATTGCATGATCATAAGCTTAGCTGTCTATAAATAAGATCATGTGATGGTTTTCCAAGGACTAAGGAAAACCAACCTTAGAAGATTTAGGAATAAGTCTTCTAAAGGGTCAGCAAACTGTAGGGAACAGCAAGCTGAAAGGAAGTATCTGCATAAGGAAGCAGATAAGATACTGCAATAAGTTGATAACATGCTGAAAGAGCAACAGAAAGCAGAAAAGCCTCGAACAAAAAACTGCAAAGAAGGGAAACCAAACTTGGAAGATTAAGGAAAATCTTCTAAGAGCAGGAAGCTGGAAGCTGATATAGAATATTGGATACTGTAATCAGAAAGCAGCAAGCAGCAAGTAGTGGTAGGAAGCTGAAAGAGTAAAACATCAAACAACATACAACGATAGGAAGTTGGCTACAGACTTAGGAACAGGAAACTGTTGTGAAACAGAATCCTGGTATAGAACAGGAAGCAACACAAAAAGCAACAAGGAGGACCTACTATCTACAGAAAGAGCAGGAAGTAGCCAACGAATCTGATGAAAGATAAGTGCTACTCCCTCTCATGTAGTATCAAGAAGAGCATACAACGCAAAGAGAAGAAAAGTCAACTAACTTCAAGTAGCTGTTGCACAAACTTCAGTCTTGGACCCATACTGACAAAACAGGTCAGCAGGAATGTCAGAAAGGTCCAAAAGCAAATAGTGGACGCATTAAATGCTCATGTCAGGAACAACTCAGATGCATTTAATGCAACCACAGAGAAAATCTTGGAGATCAAAGCTTCAACTCAAGTAGGAGAAACATCTCACTTCAACGGATACTTCTCAATGGATAAAACTCTCAAGATCTATAAATAGAAGGTGTGGCTGATTGAAGAAAGTGCTGGACAGAGTCAAGAGGAAACTCATATACTTCCCAAAGCTTTTCAAGCTTCTACATGTTCAGTCACTCAACCTTTTAGGAGCAGTCTATAACATCAACAGTGCTTTCAGAGATCAAGACTGCTTCCCACCAGTTGAAGAAACATATTCTTTTAACCATTGTGCTGTGTGTGCTAGGTTGTTTTATTTGGTGTACTTAGTTGATAGGATTTTATCCTTGCTAAGTTTATTAGTCTTGTGTAGGTTAGTTTTCCCTGTGTGGGAGTGCGTTCCCTGTGTGGGAGAAGTTTCTCTGTGTGGGAGTTTGTAACCCTGTGTGGGATTAGGCCTAGGAATCTGGGATTCTAGTAGGTTTAACTTGTTTTGGAAGAGGTTTGTAAAGATGAGTCTTGTAAACCAAACTAACCATAACGAAGTTCCTCCTCAGAGAAGGAGTAGAGTGGACGTAGAAAGATTACATCACCTTCGAACCACTATAAGCCATAAGTGTTTTACTGCTTATCTTATTTGTTACATCGCTTTGTTTGCATATCTACTCTATTGCATCTATTATAAGCATCCTGACAAACTTGTTTTGCAAAATCATATTTGAAAAAGAAAACTGGTTTTCATCAGAAACTCTATCAAGTTTATTTCGTTGCGTTGCATTCTGATACCGGGATAGTAACCTGATTAAGTCTTGGGCCAGGTTACTGACTCGCGACAGGATATTGTCCTTCTTGTAAGACAGAAACCTGTTAATCAGTTACATATTTTAAAAAGTTCGAAAAATCGATAGAGGTTCATTCACCCCCCTCTGAATCTCTGACCACTTGGGACCATCATGCTTTCTTTTGTCCTCAAAAATTGAGTTCACCTTACAAGAAAGATGAAGAGGATTACCATTAAAATGAACAGAAATTGGTTGTTTTACCAAATTCTCACAGGCTGACAGTTTGACACTGGATGTCGGTTTCACACTGGGTAATCTAGTGTCTAGCTGACTGACGAGTTTTTCTTCCTCCTCCTCATCGTCTTCCTGTAAATGCTCGGGTTTTTTAGGCTCTTCAAACTGATTCTCACTCAAAATTATTGCATTGATATCCTCTTGATACATTTCTGGCTAAAAAGATAATATTCCACTACTTTGAGCCTCAACGACCGTCATCATCTGACTTATTTGTGTGTCAAGATTTCTAATACTCGATTGAGTATCATCTTGAAATTGGTAATTTGGGCCTCTTGTTTGATATGATGGACAATCATTCTCCTCATATTGTGTTTCATGTTGTTTTTTCCATGAAAATTTTCTCCATTCCGAACATGGTTCCACATATAGAATACCTGCAGCAAGTTGATAAACAAAAGAGGTTAATGCATTTAATTTTTCATTAAAAGAACAATCACTTACCTCTTCCACCATTTTAAATGGTGCTTCATATGTGTTAAAATGTTGTGAATTCATAGTCATCTTTGAAATGAGAACTCTTGTTGTTGAAGGCATCTTATCCATTAATCCCCCTCCACTTGCTGCATCAATTATATATCGGTCTATCGACAACAACACTTCGTAAAAGTATTGGATTAGAAGTGCTTCTGATATCTGATGATGTGGACAACTTGCCACTAGTCTTTCGAAACGCTCCCAATACTAGAAAAAAGACTCTCCATGCAATTGCACTATACCATAAATCTCCTTTCGTATATTGATTACTCGAGATAGAGGAAAATATCTTTGTAAGAATAAGCTCTCCATCTTGGTCCATGTGGTGACAGACTCTGATAAATAATATAACAAATCTTCTACCGAGTCTTTCACTGAGAATGGGAAAGCCCTCAACTTAATTTGCTCATCGGTCACTCCTGAAGGTTTCATACTTGAGCAAACGAAGTGGAATTCTTTCAAGAATTTATATGGATTCTCATCTGCATAGCCATAAAACACAGGTAACAAGAGTATAAAATCATAGTCAAGCTCAAAAGATGAATTGTCATCAAAACTAATGCAAAACGATTGATGAATAGATGCGGTATAGGAAAGCTCCTTCAAAGTTTGATTTGCAGTCATTTCTCTTTTTTTTATTACAATCCTTAACCTGTAAAAGATCCTCAAAAGCTATGTTAAAACTCTAAAATTCAGTAATAATAGACTGCAGAGCTTGACACTGGATGACTCAAGGCACACTGGGTCTGCCAGTGTGAAAAAGAGAGCAAAACATAACAGATCAGCAGGCGAGACAGAACATAGAACTAAGCAAAATAGGGTTGAAACAGAACAGAAAAGATGCACAAACTAAACAACAAAATATATATATTTATTTAAAAAAAATTTAATCTTTTTTTAGATGAGCAAAACAAGAAAAGAAACAAGATGACACAATAAATTCAAACCACTCCCCGACAACGGCGCCAAAATTTTGACCACGCGTCGTAACGCGATAAAATTAAATAATTTCTTTCCTAACCTAATCAACTAGTAGCTAGGGCAAGTCAGAGTTGATCCCACGAGGAGTGAAGAATAAACTATACCACCTATGTTCAATTCAAGAGACAGAAAATGTGGGGGGGTTTCAGATTGATAATCACAAACTATTTATGAAACTAGAAAACAAATTAAACAAGAAATCAATATATAAAAAAAAAACATTCCAGTTAACAGTTCAGTTATCCCCCAATTTCAATTATGTCTTAATCAATGTAACACCCTGTAACAACAAATTTTGTATTTAAATAAATAAACACAAAACACTTGTACAAATTGAATTTATTTGCTTGATTTAAATAAATTGGGTTGCAATCTCTTGATTCCCTTGATTCTTCTCTTCACTTGAATTTGGAGTTGACTTTAGTCGAAGTTTCTTCAGATTTGAATTGAAAGAACAACTATGAAGACTGCTTTGAATTTGATGATCTTCAAATTGAAAAAGGCCAATTGGAGGGGTTTAACACCTTGATCTCGAATCGAACGTCGTTTTTGTGGCTTTCCTCTTGAAGACTTTGAAGATCGCCTTGAAAATCGTCGAAGAACTTGAATAGCCTTTGAAGATTGTTGGAGAGAATTCCTCTAGCTTTTGAACTCTTCAAATTGCTGTGTAATTGTGTTTTGAATGTTGAATTTGAGACCCTATTTATAGATGTAGGATAGGGTATCCGATAGACTTCAAAGTATGAGTGGAATGATTTGATTGGTCCACCATTATTCGATCATATCTGGAAGTAGAATTTTAGTAACTCTGAAACTCTGTTTGATTGGTTGATCCTGATTTGATCATATCTGATCTCTTTGTGATAATTATCAAATTTAATTTGATTTAATTTGATAATATCTGCAGCATTTTGACATGTGGCGACTTCTAATTGGCCAATGAAATATGTATGAAATATTAATTAATTTGATTATTTAATTTAGGAATTATATTTAATTAATCCCCAAAATAAATATAAATTAATATTCCATATAGTATTTTACACGTGGCGCAATATAATTGGACGTTAAATTTGTGTGTCTACACACCCATCTCTCAGATTATCATGGAATTATCACCCCTAGTCTAACAACAAGCTCTGTTAAACCGAATCGTCTCTTAAGATTAGTTAAATTAGGATAAGATCACTAATTAATTCCCTATTTAATTGAATAACCTAGAACAAGCTCTCTAGATTTAATTCATTAAATGCATTAATTACCAAGATGATAGGATGAACTAAACTCCGAATACACAAGCTCGATTCGATAATTTAGGATTATGCTACCCTAGAGATACACGACCTCTAGTTTACCACTTATGAAAATTAAACCACAACAATTAGGATTCATGATCTAAAATTCTAGCAATCAATTATTAATTACTTAACCTAGGTGACCAATCCAAATTAAGCATCAACAATTGAAAATGATATTCACAGATAGCATAATCAGTTCCATTCAAATATCGAGAAGGGGAAACGAGATTAATTAAAACATAAAAGAAATATGGGTTCAAACATCCTTACTAACCAGAATTGAAAGATTAGCCGATCATCCTTGTAATTGATTCCACCAAAATAATTGTGAGATCCATCCAAATTAATCTAGAAAATAACTAATGTATCTCTCTCTAAAAACTATCTCTCTCCCTCTCTCTCTCTCTGTGAACCGTGATTATAAGTTGGGGTGAAGAAGTCTTTCTTTCTTGCTTTTCAATCTCTGGTTGCGTGAAAATCCCCTTTTGCTTGGCCAGAAAGTCAAAATAAATAGGGTTGCCCTTGTTTTCCTTTCTTCGCGCGAAATCTTCCATTTGCCCAATCCTTTAATTAAAGTGAAATGGGCTCAGGCCCACTTCTTTCTTTTCTTCAATTTTCCACAGGTCTCTTGAACCAAGAACAACCCAATTGACTCCAAGTCTCATTCCACTCATTTTCCTTGATTCAAAAATTCTCCAGTTCTCCTAAAATAATCAAGAAAATAATTTATGGAGTATTTGGAGATACAAATCACACACATGTAGAAAAATAGTACATCTAATCAATTAATCGATCATAAAATCTCACATTAAACACCATAAAAATGCACGTATTTTCCTCGTATTATTAGTTACCTTGCTAAGTGTTTTAGTCTTGTGTAGGCTATTTTCTCTGTGTGAGATATTTTAACCTGTGTGGGATTTGGCCTAGGAATCATTGATTCTAGTAGGTTTAACTTGTTTGGAAGAGATTTGTAAAGTTGTGTCTTGTAAAACAAATTGACCATAAAGAAGTTCCTCCTTGCGAAGGAGTAGAGTGGACGTAGAAGGATTACACCACATTTGAACCACTATAAACCCTAAGTGTTTATTGTTTAATTATTTGCTGCATGCATTGCATTTTTTATATATTTGTCTTGCTGAGCATATCATAAGCATTCTGTGAAAAAGATTCTGATAAAATCATATTTGGAAAAGAAAACTGGTTTTCATAAATAAACTATCTTAATTTATTCCGCTGCATACTGTGATATCGAGTGAGGGATCTGAAACAGCTTACTGCCAGACTTCTGATTCGAGAGAGGTTACTTCATTCACTGTTGAATCAGGAAAATGTTCGGAAAAATTTTAAAATCGTAAAATCGATAGAGGTTCATTTACCCCTCTAAACCTCTGACCACTTGGGACCAACACAAATATCATCCACATGATTAAATTTAATTTCAATTTAGAGAATTGACTATCTTTATTATTTTGCGATTAACCCCTTAATTAATTAATATAAGAGGAAATTAATGGTAGATACTGGGAACTAATTAAAAAAATTAAGGCAGTAATAAACAAGTTCAAGACACACGTGTATTGCACTTAATTATAGTATCAATTGTGTGGTAGAAACTCTGAAGTTAGAGAACCAAATTAGGTCAGATGCGTAATCAAATTAACATTAAAAATTCAATTTCATGTTTGGTAATGTACCGCTCATTTCACATATTAATAAAAAAAAATATCATGATTTGATTTATATAATGATTAGTTATTAATTCTTTTCAAACATAAAAATACTCGTCTTTTAATTTTACTTTTCAATATGCATTTGTGATTAATTAGATGTTCCAAATGATGACTTTGTTGATGTGTGTGTATGTATAATATATATATATATATATATATGATTTTAGATAATAATAATAACATTTAGACCATCAGATGAATTCATAATCTTTTTTATGATTTCTCAATATAATCAATTATATATTGACAAAGCAAAATATAAATATAAATATATATATATATATATATATATATTCTAGATTTTAGATAATAATAATAATAATAATAACAACAACAACATTTAAGACCATCACACTAATTCATTATCTTTTTTATGATTTCTCAATATAATCAATCAAATATTGACAAAGCAAGCAACCAGAGATATGACGAATGATTTGTGCAGCTTTCTTAATCCAATAATTGTTGTGATACACTTACATAATACAATTAATATATTTACGTAACACAACTAGTACCTATATATGATATAATTAAAATATTTCACCAAGA
Organism: Scutellaria minor; assembly: GCA_954870855.1. Classification (NCBI taxonomy): domain Eukaryota; kingdom Viridiplantae; phylum Streptophyta; class Magnoliopsida; order Lamiales; family Lamiaceae; genus Scutellaria; species Scutellaria minor. The sequence goes on from OX940727.1 coordinate 20,189,396, forward strand.
TAATAAAATCATTTATAAGTAAAATAAGGTAATATCTTTATGTAGTTGAGTATTATATTTACATTGATACAAGTAATGCCATTACGTTAATATTTCAATAAATGACCTAATACATTTATATGAATGAAGTAATACATGTATTTGATACAAATAATACAAGTAATATATTTATATAATACAACCAATACATTTAAGTAATGCAATTAATATATTGCAGTAAAATAATAAAATTATTTTTTAACCTTCTACAATATTTCTTTTTATCCACATTTTTTTTGTAACTCATGATCCTCATTTCTATGGAGAAGTAACTATGATTATGTAGTATTTGTTCGTTATGGAGGACTTTTCGTGTATATGGATATAACACCCCAATTTTTACTTAATCTCTATTATCAAATTATAGACTAGCGAGAATTTTAATTATCATGATTAATAAATTATAGACTAGAATTTTAGTTATCATGATTTTTATAATGAGTTGTAGTGGAGTTATTTATGTGATGATTCAAATACTATATTTTATATGATTAGAACTCTAGTTAATTAATAAATAAATGTGTTATATTAAATTACATATACAATTATAGAATTTTATTTTTATCAATTAATTGAGATAAAGAAGATAAATTAGATAGTTGAGAAATTTTAGGAGCCCACATAACCAATATCTCTTAAAAGATGGAGAGTTCAAACCCTAGCTTAATTAGTGGGTTAAACGTAAACCTACTTTCATAGAAGATGAAAACAAAAAAGGAAGAGAGAGAGATAAGGAAGGAGAAAGCATGAATAAGGAAGAACAAAAACTGCCGTCGAATAGACTTGATGATTGGGGCTGTAGGTAACGTTTCATTTATTTTGTATTTTCATTGACTCCATAATTATGTAATGGGGTGAGAATTAATTCAAAGAATTTGTTGTTAATTACTATTAAAGAAAAAAAAAGAAATTAAATTTAGTGGGATATGTGGATTATGAAATCATTATATGTTACTGTTGCGACTGGGGAGTAATAAGTTAATTCATACATTCTTGTAAATTTTTAATTTAAAATTTTTATGTTGGTAAAATTATTAATTGAATATTAGGGCATAGAGTAATCTGTTAGGCAATTTGTTAATTTATGATTTTTCGTTGTTCACATAATCTAAAGACATGTAATTAATTATTTGATTTGGGATATTTATGAAACCATTTAAGATTTTAATGTAAATAAAATATAAGGAAAAGCTGGAAAGAATTATGCAGAGTTAGTCTAATGGAAATATTAACTAAAATGTCACAGTATTCGATATAGCAAATTAGTTGATTTATTCACATTGTAAATTCGAGAATTGGTTGAAGTGTTCTACTTATTTAAATAATTAAATATTAGACAAAGACCTTCTACTTAATTTGATTAGTCTAGGAGGTTGATATCATGTTGCATAATTAAATGGGTTTCATTATTATTTGAAGAAGCTCAACTTAGTTCATTTGGTTAATCTTAGGTCTTTTGTTTTCTGTTGCGGGATGTAGTTTCAATTAAGGTTAAACATTGTTTATATATTACAGTGGTACTTAGATTATTTAGTTAATCACGAAAATTATAAAACTAAGAAAATATAATTATATATAAATGATCAAGTACAATGGTGATATTTTTTAGAAAGTTTATTATGGCCAATGGTGACTTAAAGACACATATATTTACTAGACGCTTGTTACTTGGTGATGGTCATCAATTAATCAGGAATTGAGTGTACTCATAAAGACTTTATAAATAATCTAACAATTGAGTCTCTAACGTAATCGACTTGATAGCTTGAGTGCTTCGAAATTAGATTAACAGTACTAAGTAGTTAGACATTAACATTGTCAGTAGATGGATAAATTCTAATCATACATTTTATCAATTGATTTAAAACATATTTAAGGGGTCTTCAAGTATTGTGAGTTTTCGAAATCTCAAGTAAGTACATCTCTCACATGCAGTATGAGTAGCTTTGTTTTATATGTTTAATATTGATGCAAAATTTACGTAAATGTTTATTTATGTTTTTTGTGTTAAGCTTTACTAATTTTCTATGTTAAATATTTTATGAGTTTTATTTATGATTTATATGAATGTGAAGAGATGATTTGCTTGTAGCATCTAAATGTGCAAATGTCGTAGTAGGTTGGGGTCGGTCAAATGTGCTTCCATGTGTTTTGATCAAGTACAAGATGTTAGTTAATCTTGTTTTATGTAAAGTGAGAAAAGTATATTTTGAGAAAGCATATATATATATATATATATATATATATATATATTGATGATAAGGAACCCACCGTTGGTTTTCTTATGAGCCAATTTGGCTTACGTTGCAACACATATATATCACGTATATCTTAAGTTCCGCGATAATTTTACTTAGCGTGATATTCTTTTCTACGTGATTTTTTTTATTTTTTATTTTTATACGCTTATATTTCTTTTTTCTTTTTTTTTACGCACGTAATTTTTTTTTTTTTTTTTTTTTTACACTTATATTTCTTTTTTCTTTTTTTACGCACGTAATTTTTTGCTTTTTTTTTAACGTACATAATTTTTTTTTTTTTTACATAACTTAATTTTGCCTATCATTTTTTCTTATCTTATTCCATTTTTAAATAAACTTTTTTTCTTATTCATCTCAATTTATTTCTTATTCTATATCATTCTTTCTTATTTTATCCCATTTTTAGATAATTTTTTTTATTTATGTCATTTTTTTTCTTATTCTATATCATTCTTTAATTTTGTTTTTTTTTTTTTTTCAAATTCATCTCATTTTGTCTTGGTAAATTTTCTTATTTTATGTCATTCTTTAATTATACTCCCTCCCTCCCTTGACACTTTGCACCCTTATTTGTGCATAGTTTTTAAGAAAAACTGACTATTTGTTTTATAAGGAAGAGTATAAGGGTCCATTCTACTATTTGCTTTAGATGTAGTAGGTTAATTATGTTAGAAAAAATAATGGCATTGTGTGTAAATAAATGTGTATTGTGAGGGTGAGAATTGTAATAAAATTTGTCATTTTTGGGTATGCAAAGTGTTTGGGGACAAACTAAAAAGGAAAATGTGCAAACTGTTAAAGGGACGGAGGAAGTATTTTTTTTCAATATTATCTTGTACACAGTAATTAGTAGGTGTGAAATCTTTGTTCAATTCCGTAACTTTGAGTTTCTTTTTTACAAAATAATGTATTGATGTCCATACATTGATTAAACCAAGAAGAAGCTTCTTCGCAATTGTTATACTGAATTATAAATACAATGACCCATTTCACCGATTCTCAGCCACAAATTCACACACTCTCAAACATCTATTCTCTCTCTAAACAAAATGTTGGAAATCCATTTCTCAACCTCTCTTATCCTGTCCATAACTGTTCCTCTTTTTCTCTTCATCTTAGCCCAACTGAAGAAGGCTCTATCCTCTTCTTCGTCCCCCACCAATCTCCCCAAATCATACCCAATAATCGGCTCTTTCTTTTCGATCTTGAAAAACCAAGAAAGGTTCGTACAGTGGTCGTCGGAGATCGTGACGTCCACACCCACTCTTACTTTCTCTCTCCACCGCACCTTTGGGCGGCGCGCCGTCTTCACGGCCAACCCCGCCAACGTTCAGCACATTCTCAAATCCAACTTCGTCAACTACGAGAAAGGGGACTTTACCAAAAGCATTATGAAGGACTTTCTTGGTGATGGCATATTCAACACCGACGGCGACAACTGGAAGTTCCAGAGACAAGTTTCCAGCCACGAATTCAACACTAAATCCCTTCGCAAATTCGTCGAAGAAGTCGTCGATTCCGAGATCTCCGACCGCCTGATTCCGATCCTGAGAAAAGCCGCAGCTGAGAAAACTGTGATAGACTTTCAAGACGTTCTTCAGAGGCTCGCTTTTGACAACGTTTGTAAGATCGCTTTCGGACATGATCCTGGATACCTGTCGCCATCCCTCGAACAGGACAAGTTCGTGATGGCTTTCGAGAAAGCTGTCAAGCTCTCCACTCAGAGATCCGCATCGTTTATCCCTAATATTTGGAAGATCAAAAGGGCCCTCAATTTTGAATCGGAAAAGCAGCTGAGAATTGCTGTGAATGAAGTTCGAGAATTTGCAAAAGAATTAATCAAGAAGAAAAAACAGGGAATTCCATCCATGGAAGTTGATGATCTTCTCTCAAGATTCCTGAGCTCAGGCCATTCGGATGAAGATTTCGTGACAGATATAATCATAAGCTTCATATTAGCAGGTAAAGACACAACATCTGCAGCATTGACATGGTTCTTTTGGCTGCTTTCGAACAACCCCGATGTGGAAGACAAGATTCTTATGGAAGTCGAAGAGAAATCAGAAACAGCATCATCAGCTTACGATGAAGTGAAAGACATGGTTTACACACACGCTTCGCTTTGTGAAAGCATGAGGCTTTATCCGCCAGTTCCTACCGATTCCAAAGAAGCTATTAATGATGATGTTTTGCCAGATGGGACAATAGTACATAAGGGTATGAGAGTGGGGTATCATCCCTACGCCATGGGAAGAGTTGAGAAAGTGTGGGGTAAAGACTGGGCGGAGTTCCGGCCATCGCGGTGGCTGGTGAAGGCGGCGGAAGGTGGTGATAAGTGGAGTTTTGTGAACAGGGATTCGTATACTTATCCGGTGTTTCAGGCTGGACCCAGGATTTGTCTTGGGAAAGAGATGGCTTTTTTGCAGATGAAGAGAGTCGTCGCTGCTGTCGTGCGGCAGTTTAAGGTGGTGCCGGTGGTGGCGGATGGAGCGGAGCCAGTGTATACGACGGAATTGACTGCGAAAATGAAGGGTGGTTTTCCAGTGAGGATTGAGCAGAGGATTTAATGTTCGATTATGTTTCATGACTAGATCCTCTAGGAGGAATGTTCGGACAATATTTTGTTTTTATTTATTTGATTTTGGTATGGGATTGTATTTTATCAAGTTCCTGGCAAAGCTTATTTTAACTTGTTATATTGTAAGATACTTTTAGAGTACAACAGGAACACAGAACTAAAAGAGACGGTTACAAACCGACATGTCTTGAACACTTGTAGCTATCATTAAAACAATGATATAGAAAAACTCTTTAAGAGAAAAACTTATAACAGGGAAAAAGAGTACCACGCACTAATGATACCTATAAAAATTTTGACCCGAAATATCAAAAAACATTTGATAACTAAGCACAACCGGAGCCGCATCCCATCATTGAGGCTCCACTTCCATCTTCGACAACCTATTCGCTACTTGGTTTTCCTCCCTAAACATATGAGAAACACAGAAGTCTATCTCGTCAATCTTTCCCAAAACAGTTGCCCACCTATGCGGAGATAACGAGGACCCTTAATTGATCTATCCACTAGAAGGCCCTCAATGTACGCTAAATCGAACACTAACAAAAGCTGTTTCTAACTTCTCTCATACTTAGTTTATTGGTGATATTTTGGTGGATATCATATTTAAATAACAAACAAATTTTAATAATAAAATATTATAAATTGTGGATGAGTGTCATGACATTGGTCACATGTCACAACCTTGCAACTCAATCCTCTTTTTATCCACAAGTGACACATGTCACCATTTCATTGGTGATGATAGATTTTTTTTGATATAATTTAAATTGTTGATAATAAAAATATTTTTTATTAAAAACATTACCAAAATTCATAATTTTTATTTCATTGATAATTAAATATATAAGTTATATTTTTTACATTTGTAATTCAGTATGCAACTATTTGTAGCTTAATTTTTTTTTTCAATTTCATATTCCAATTATTGTAATTTTGATTTAGTTATTGTGATTGTATGTTATTTTAAGTGTATGGTAAAATAATTTCCTTATTATAATTGCGAAATTTATATATTAAATAATTTTTCATCTATTTCTTACATCTTTTAAATATAAAAAAAACTCATAAAATAATATACAATTATTAAATAATGATAAGTTGGGTTGGATTGGGTTGGTGTAAATAATAAAGTATAAAAAAATTGAAATTGGATTGAGTTGTGGATTGTGTAGATGGAAGAGACAGAAATAAATATTTTATTTGTGGGTTGGGTTTGATGAGTGTCTGTGATAAACATATGCTACCTCCACAACAAACATGGTTGCCAAAATGTCAGCATCAAATGCGCATCCAATTTCCCGGCCAAATAAAAAATATCAACACGTGAATCCTCAAGAATTTCTAAAAATACTACTGGTTTGAATTTTTCCAAGTGAAACCCATTGCGATACCGTCCATATTAACTTTCGCCCATCCATACAAAGGCAGGAGGATACCATTAGACTGGACTGATTTTGGGACCTTGTCTAGATCGCCTGGGTATACACAACCGCGAGTAGCAAAGAAGATTAGATTGTTTGTCGAACATCACCCTCCCTCCAGCTCACCCGTCTCCTTGATATACATCCAAAAAAATCATCTACTCTGTATTGATGTTTCATCTGATGTTTCAAAATAACCACCGCATGCTAAGTATAAAAGATGACATCATTAATTTACACATGAAATAAATTTAAAACAATGAAATATAAGATGAAACACTAAATTAAAATAGAGAATCTTGTTCGAGTTAGTTCTGTCACGTCCCATTTTCATAACTTAAAATATCAGAGTTTTCATTGTAGGCGTGCAACAAGAGAGAAAAGAAAACATATATTCAAAGTTTTACAGAATAACGAGCGATAAGAGATCATCCATAACAGAAATCTTACAAATTTTAAACTTGTGAATTTTACATATTCAAAACCATCGGCGTATAGTCGGAAGAAAATGTTGAAATCTAAGCAGTGGAAAATCATACAGGATCCATAAAAACAGAAAAACAGTTTAACTTTACAAACGATTAACAACATTATTTAGGAAACTAAGATTTTAAAGGAGGACACTTCTTGATACGACAATCCTCTCTCTACGCTTCCCTATTTTCGTGATTTTCTGTAGTGTGAATACACACGGGGTGAGTGCGTTGAATATTCTCGTGGGGATAATTTCCATATTTTAAAGTTTATTAAGCATTTAAGTTGATCGAACATTTATAAATACAGTAATTAGTTACAACACGTAAAATCATAGCACATAACTGAAGATAGGTGCGGGTACTCCCCGTCTTACCCCACATGACGATTTTTATCCCGTTGATGCTTTTTACGGACCACCAGTCCATCCGTAGTATGAATGTAGACCTTAGTCCCTTCATAACATAATCATAATATGCAGACATGGATACAATATTCACAGCACGTATTCACGGTACATAGGATTCAACAATTCATAGCGATCAATAAACATTTCATTAACATTAGGTTCACATGCATTCGTTCATTCATCATCATTCATACATCAAATAAAGTTGTAAAACTTTTAGGGATTAGAAGTTATCTCCACCTCGTTCGATGGTGATCTCTCGTGATTCTTTGAATCCTAAGCCTATGATCTTTCCTTAACTTGAAAGCCTACACATGCAAACGAGGGTTCTTAGATTCTTTATTACGTTAATTATGCATAAATTAATATACAAACTCTCTTGAAGGAGCGTTAGAGGAAAAAAATGAAATGAAAGCTTTTCAAGGTCATAAGAGGTGTTGAAACTATAATGGATGTTTAAAATGCGATTATAGGATTTAAAAAAATCTATTAGAGCTTTAACGGAGGAAAAACGAGCTTAGACAGAGTTTTTAGAAGCTTTGGGGCTTTTTCGTAAATTCTAAAAATGTTGACTTTGACCAAATAGGTCATTTTGTAAAATCAGAAAAGATTTGGGGCCTATTTGATATTTTTAAAAACTTTGGGGTCAAAAATATTAGAAGATTTGGGGGTTAAAATATAATTTTTAAAAGCTTGAGGGCTAAAACGATATTTTAGAAGATTCAGGAACTATAACATAAAATCACTAAATATCTAGGGTTTGCACCAAAGTCCCTAGACTCTCTGAAATTACAAAACTGCCCCTCCCTCCCCAAATCCTCACCCAGCGCCGCCCATACCCCATCTCCGCTGCTCACACATGTATGCTACCAACAATGAAAGCAAAACTAAATCAAAAAACGTTCAACCTTAAGAAATTGATATGTACAACTGATACAAATATGGTAATTTAAATAGATGCAACTTATCCAAAAATATATAATGAATAAATCAACCATAAAAGAAGGTAAATGAAAAGAAAATCACAATTATTTATATGCACTAGGTCGAATCGGTCCAAAGGTAATTTTCACGCTTTCACGCACGCCAGTCGCCCACACATGCTCTTATGCGTTTAGAATCCATGCCTACACTATTATCGCGCATGTGTAACCTTATGCGCTCATATGCACCCAAAATCCGCGCCTACACTATTATCTCGCGTGACCGCGTCTAACCTTTTAATTATGTTATGTTTTATATAGAGCATGCTTTGTAGCATGTATCGTAGTGTCAAATCACACTCACTTATATGTTTACATATTTATAGACAGAGTACAAGGATAAAACAAAGTGAAGATCGATATCAAAATATTGTTTAAAACAAAATAAGCTCATAGCATATAGCCCACCAGGTTGTCATCCATGTACACCACCTTCAAATCAATAGGAGCTAAACAACACGATCAGTAAGTCCATGAGCTTATACATCATCATTAGGTTCACCTACAATGCATGAACTATATGAGCTAAAAAGTTCGGTAAGCAGAAATTATGTACATAACATTAATAATACAAAATGATGTTAATAATGCATGCTAATGAATGAAAACATTTTATTTCAAAACTATTTTCCTTCATTGGACCCTTGACCACCATCTACTAGACATCGGATTGAGCTCAACATAACATCATTCATCATAGTCATATGCTTGTCTCACATGCCACCAGCTGAACGAATCAAGTCATATTCATGTCTCACATGTCACCAGCTAAGCAGATATCATTAATAGTAATATCCATATCTCACATGTCACCGGCTGAACAAATCAAGCCATATTTATTTCTCACATGTCACCGGCTAAACACATATATAGTATTGGTAGTCATATTCATGGCTCACATGCCACTGGCTGAACGAATCAAGTCATATTCATGTCTCACATGCCACCGGCTACCATATAATATATCATAAACATGACTTACATGCCTCGGTGCACTAATAGTGGTCAATAAAATACTTTTCTTTTTGAAATCATATCTTGCATGTACAATGTAATAACTTTCATCATTTACGTATGTGCGTCTTGATGCTTGTTAACGAAATTCTTAAAGCAACTCATATATTTTCACATTGCATCACTCAAACACATCAATTCTCAAGAATAAGTAAAATCACCTAATGTCATTCAATCAATATATATATCATAAAATATTATGTTCATATATTATAGTTGCAAATAAATTTCTACTTACCTCAAATTCTAGAAATTGGTATCTTACACTCAAAAAGATGAGATGATTCTTCCTAAATATCTTTTATACAAATTAAATACCAATTCCAAAGCGAGTGTCTGATGAACCTATTTATTTGGTAAACAACAATTAATTAAACTGACAAGTAGATATGAATTCAATTAATAATACTTTTCATTTCAATTTAATACAAATACTCTATCAATAAGACACACTTTAATTAATCTAGCTAATGATTGGAATATATATAGTTATACTTTTATTAACTCAACTTGTATCATTTTGATTAATTTTGCCAAGTACTGAAGACATACATCTTAACTACTAAGTTTGACAACAATTATATCTTGGATAAATTATACCCACAAACAAAAGAATTGAAAGTCTAATATTATAAGTATATACAGGTGCTTAGGTATATTTAATAAAAATCATAAAATCTTTTTTCCCAATCTATTTACAGTAACTAAAATTTCCACCACCAACTCTCCAATAATTAGTTGATCATATTACTAAAATTCTTTAAGAAATCTTCATATATATATATATATATATTGCTTGTATATTTGGTTAAGAGATTATTTAGATATTACTTCAAGAAATTAATTCTAAATTATCAAAAACAATCAAAAAGATATACTTGTTTATACTTATGGTGCATGAAAGTTATACAATTTTTTTTCCTCCGGTGTCGTCTCTTTCCTCTGTTGTTTTTTTTATTTAAGTGTTGCTATAGTTTTTCCTATGTATTTACATATGTATTTATATAGTTAATTACATTTATAAAAGAGATTAATCTTTCTTTATATATATATTTATATTTATATTTATATATATATAGTTACATTTATAAAAGAGATTAATCTTTCTTTAATTTGATGTGTATTGATAACACGTAGCCTAGAGGGTGATGACACTAATCCTACATTCTATATATTGATCTCTGTGCATTGTTAAAAGAGAGTAACATTTTCATTCTTTTTATTTTTTTTCGTTTTTCTATTAATTATCATTTTATAAATAATATATATATATATATATAAATTCAAAATACAATTCTTTTGCGTTTTACTTGATCTATCGATAATTTTGCAAGATAAATTACTTTATGATGTGATAATATAACTTTTGTAAACTACTCTGTTTTTAATTGAGTTTCTAAGTGGAATTATTTTATACCATGATTAACATGTATATAGTAATATATCGAGTCTACATGTATTCTATTAACATGTTAATTATCATTTTTTTCTACCTCACGCTTCCACTTGTTACTCATTATCACAAAAATACTTGCACGTAATTTCAATTTTTTAAATTAGAATATTCATAATCTAAGTTGAGGTACTTAATTAACTACTAATAACAAACACCCCAAAAGATTAAATATAAAATAGAATAAAATAACTAAACAAATGCTAAACTCAATTAGCATATAATTGAAATGCATAAAATTCATGGATGTTAGAACTATATATTAACCAATAAGTAGCTAAAGGTTGCGATACTTGTACATAAAAATTATGATAATTGTACATAAAAGTTACATTAATATAACATACATGCTAAATTATTATAACATAAAGGTATAACTATACTACATGAATTTTTATGCTGACAGAAAAATAAAATATCACTTGAAGGTTATGATATTTGTACATAAAAAATAAATTATTATAACATCAAAATTAACGCATAAATAAAAAAAATAGGGCGCGGATCCAGATCACATCGGGTCAGCCCAATTGCATTTGTACAACAATTTCACATAAGTTTTACTCAAAGGGGAAAAAAAACCCCGCAAGTATGCCTCTGAATTTAAATTATTTAAGACAAAAGGTAAATTTGTCATCATGGATTCATGGAATCCAATTTGGCCAAGTTACTATAAACTAAAAAAATAAAAAAAATTATCGTACGGTAGCGAAAGGGGCTTTTTGTAATTGTAGTGATGCAGAACATCTGCAAATTGATAATCACACTATAAACACATACTATATGTTAGTGTTAATTTTTAACACTGATCAATTTTACCTTTTTCTTTATTTTACCCAAATTAATTTACTTTTGATATGTGAGTTTATGGTTGAGATATTTAAGGAATTGGATGATTGGATGTATATCTAACAAGATTTATTTGTTGAAGTAGTTTAAAGGAACTAATGTTCCTTTCCTAGATGATAGGGGATTTTGTTCTCCTTGTATGTCCTTGTGATTTGCAGAAATGTGGGATAAAGAGAAGGAGAAAACGTGGAGAAGCAAGAAGTTGAGAAGTGGAGAATTGAAGATGAGGAGCATGACTTGAAGATTATGGATGGAACAAGACATGGAGATAGTGGCGAACATGGATGATGTTCCACCAAGAAGAAGAGTCCGCAGTGCTCTACAAATAGCAGATTCAAAGACTGCAGAAAGCAAACAAGATAAGCAAGCAAAGTAAAAGAGAGAGTGAAGAACAATTTTAGTTTATAAAGTTATCCGATGTTGGCATATCAGTGACAACATTTTCATAGTGATTCTAGTTTTTGAATATTTCAGTTTGTAGGATTGTTTTGTAAACGATAGAGAGTTTGTCACATTCATAGAGCGTGAGAGAAAATACTTAAGAGTGTGTGTTTTTTCAAAGAGAGTCTTTCGAGATCTCTTTGGGCTTTTGTAATTACTCATCGAAGTAATAAAGTTTTGTCCTGCTGGCGTTCCACAAATATTTGTATATACTTGTGGATAATTTATGTTCTTTACATCTTTCTTAAAGTTCAATTCCGCTGCTGTTTTGGTTGATATTATGACATTTGACACAACATTAATCATTTTGTTTAGTCTTGCAGGATAATCTGCCTATCAATATATGTCATATCTCTAGTCTCATTTCAAAATCACTTTACTCTCTCTCATCATATCTCTCTCTCCTAATCTCAAGATCCCTAATCTCTCTCTCTTTCATCCTTCGAAAAATCCACGTTGACCGATTCAAGAAAAATCCAGAAAATCGCCGCCTCCACATCCAACCCAAAAAATGTTGGCCCGTCTATTGGCACAACCTAAAACCCAGATTGTCCTTCGGCTTACCCTCAACCTTTGGTCGTTCTTTTTCCTAGCGACAAAGATTATGACCTCGGTTTTCCCCTTGTGGAAACTACTGATATCTCTGATCCAGACGAGGCCAATGATGAGCCTAAAGAATCCGCTGCTCCTGAGTCCGAGGAGGAGGAAACCATTGTCGGTTTCTTGAGCAAGCTGAAAAAGTAGAAAAATGTGGACACACAAGCTGCTACATCGTCTCAAGGCCCGACTCCCATGGATACAAACCCTGAATCCACGCCGATTCCCAAGGAGACTATGGTGTACTCTGACTATGAGGTAAATCCTTTCACCCTAAGTTTTATTTCGGTGTATCCGCTTCAAATTGGAAGAATTTATGTAGTCGAACTCTTGCACGAAAGACGGATTCATATTCGTCAATTTAAAGAACAGAATCTGGTTGTTTTTCTTAGAGATAAAAAATTATATGATTCTGTCACCAAAATTGCTCCCTATTCTCCTCCAATAATTTATGAGTTTTATGCAAATTGCACAAGTCAATTGTTGAGGAAAACAATAGAAAGTTTGGCAAGGTACATTTGAGGGAGAGGGTTTATAAGTTTACCAAGGAGGTTGTTAATCGATTCTTTGGTTTTGATTGTGTTGAGCTTGATGAGGTTGAGATTGAATTGAATGTGGTAGCCACCAAGCTTACAAGGGGTACTCTCAAAACATGGCCAAAGTTGTTCAATGCTTCCTTTCTCACCTCTCTTTATGTTGTCCTACATAAGATCACAGTGCACAATTGGTTGCCCTCTCGGAATACCACAACAGTCACGGAGGACCAGGCCATTTTGTTGTTCAAAATTGGAATGGGGATTCCTTTCAATTTAGGGAAATATATTGTTCATAACATGGCTAAGTATGCAGGGAAGTATTCCTCTTCGGGTCTCCTTTCTTATCCCTCTAGGATCTATTCCATCTTGAGCAGTCAAGGATTTAAGAAGACTGAGTGATTATCTTACTTCCAGTGCTAATCATTACTCGAGCTCTCCTCACAAGAAATAGAAAGGTTGATCTTCCATATTGACAAAATGTTTCCCTTCTGATTGGCAACATTCCCTCAAATGTTGAGATAGATGAAAGTGATGATGAAACACATGATTCAGTAAGAAGAGATCCACCTGCCCGAATCAGAAAGAATCATCCTACCAGCCAGGTGATAGGGGGAGTTCATGAAGGTATGAGAACTCAAAGGAAGAAACTGGTAAACTATAAAGACATGGTAAAATATGTGTGTATGACAACCACATACGCTGAGGTAAAACACTCTTATTTTGTGTCTTTAATTGAGCCCCAAAATGTGGTGAAGCTTTAAAAGATGAATTTTGGATCCAAGCTATGCAAGAGGAGCTTGAACAATTTACCCGAAATGAGGTATGAACTTTAGTTCTAAGACCTTCAAACACAAATGTTATTGGAACTAAATGAATTTTTAAAAATAAAACTGATGAATCGGGTCATATTGTGCGCAATAAAGCTCATCTTGTAGCTCAAGGCTATACACAAGTCGAAGGTATCAATTTTGACGAGACATTTACACATGTGGCTAGAATTGAGTCTATAAGACTTTTACTTGATATAGTTTGCTATCTTAAAATCATTTTGTACCAAATGGATGTTAAAGGAGCTTTTCTTTACAGTTATTTGGATGAGGAAGTCTATGTGGAGCAAGACTAAATATATTAATTAGTCATTAATCTTCCAATTATATATATATATATATATATATATATTAACCTTTTAAAATATATTAAAAATACAAATAATAAAAATTAACAAAAAATATGTGATAGTATTAATTATTTTTTAATTAAATTAAATTTGAAAAGTTTAATTATTTTATGATGTTATCTTATAATATTTGCATTAATATTATCTTATATGAACAAATTCATAATTTTAAAAAATAGTATTTTTATAAAATATATTAAAAATATGCACTAGTATATTTTATAATTGTCTTAAAATAAAATTAGATTAAACATTACTAAACATATTAATTAGTCATTAATCTTCCAATTATATATATATATATATAATTTTAACCTTTTAAAATATATTAAAAATACAAATAATAAAAATTAACAAAAAATATGTGATAATAGAAAATTGAAAAATATCAAAAATTAAAATAAAAGAAATGCATGTAGAATATTATTACAAAAAGCACTAGTGGTCTAGTGGTTGGAGTACGACCTTGTCACTCGGGTTCGAATCCCAAACATCAATATTTTTCATGATGATGTGTCTTTAGTATGGTGATGTGGCATGATGACATCGTCACTTTGATGACGTGGCATGATGATGTCAGCGGCCTATTTAATACTTAATTAAAAAAAGACAACACTTTTGTGCAACGGTTTTTTATGCGTTGTCGTATCTGAAGAAGACAACGCTTTTAGTGCGTTGTTAAATAGCGAATTTTTTTTTGCAATGCTGGATACGACAATGCTAAAAAACTGGATACGACAATGGGTAAAAACCGTTGTAAAAAGGCTTTTTTCTTGTAGTGATTTTTCAATTTTTCTATGTGATATATTTTTTGATTGCATCCCAAAGTTTACAATTTTTTCAAATTGCAAATAAAGGTCATTTTCAGATAGATTTCGTGGTGAAAATTGAATTCAAGTGCATGTCGGATATTTTTATTAACCAAAATGCAAAAAATCTACGTCAATACACTCCACATTTCAAACCAAATAAACGAAAGCCCCAAATATATATTCTGATCTCCGATTCAATCTAAATCAAACAAAATTTTGATATTGACCGAAAAAATAATCTGAAAATGGTATTAGGTTGCGAGTAAGTCTTATGTGAGACCGTCTCACGAATCTTGTTATGTGATACGAGTCAACCCATAACCCACACTTTACAATTCATATAAGAATTTATAAAAATGTATTCAAATCATGGGTAATAGGGATCCGTCTCACAAAAACTATCCGTAAGACCGTTTCACATGAGTTTTTGTGTTAGGTTTCAATTTGAAAAAAATTGTAACAAAAATTTTTTTGGATTGCAAATGGAAAAAAATGTACCCTTATTATTTATTAATAATAATTCAATAGTACATAAATAATACATACATAGCTATATATATATATATATTTTAATTACAACATTGACTTTATTTTCTTGTGACATTGTTACCATTCTGACATCTATATAATGTTGTTGATGTTTTCAACCTAAACTTTTTTCTTTATCCAATTATAACCCAAAGTTCTAGAATTTAACGAAATTCATCCTAAATCAATTTTTCGATAATTTTTTCCGATAAAATGGAGATTACATGACTTGCACACACTCTTCTTCAAGATAACATTATCATTTATATATTTTATAAAAATGAGATGGAAATTCGAGCCGTAAATCGAATATAAAGATTTTGCTATTTGTTAGATACTTTCCAATCTTAAATCTTGCAGCCATGGATCGTCTCTATCATTTTGGTCGAATTGTAGAAAAAATTTCATGTACAAATCTAAATCCAAGAATGAGGTATTCTTTCAAAATTATCGGGTAAATTAAATAATGAAGAAAAACAATTAGTCCTAATGAACGCACTGAAATGAGAATAATGAAATTACTCTTCAATTTGCAGTGTTTTTAAACTAATGAAACTTGGTTCAAGCTTGAATTTTTGAGTAAGGTTGACAAATTTTTAATTCTTACATCCTAATTTTACAACTTTCAATTACTCAAATTTGATCCATAGCTGCAATCTTGAAGATTGGAAAGTCTATTTGAGGTTGAATTTAATGCTCGAATTTCCCTATTTTTTTATTAATCTATAAATTAAATGACAATTTTACCCTTAAGAAGAGTATGTGCGAGTCACGTGATCTCCACTTTGTAGGAAAAAATTGTTGGAAAACTAATTTAAAATGCATTTTGATAAATTTAATAATTTTAGGTTGCAATCGGAAAAAAATAAAAAGGTTAGGTTTCAAAGTGAAAAAAGATAATATTTTAGGTTGATGTTTTGTAGGGCTAGGATCCAGAGTTAGAAGCCAATGCTTCATACATCATATCTAACAACTATTACAGAGAATTGAATAACAAAGACAAAACAGAGAATATAAGAAAAAGAACAAGATCACCAGAATCTTCAAGATGAACACAAAGGTCAGTGTTTGAAGTCGATCAGGCTCAGTCCCCATACAAGGTTGAGTTCACACACAGTGTCGAATCACCCAAAAATAGCAGTAGCACCAAGCCACGCACACTGAGAAGCCAGCAAAGCACCAGACCACCACTCCTAAACTCACAGAGAGAAGAACACTCAGTTTTTTGTGGTAAAAGGTAAGAGAAGACTTAGTATTGTTCCGTATATAACCATACTCCGATTCCCCCATTATATAGCACCAGGAGAGGGTGCTGAATGGGAAAACCAGAGCAAACAACGGCGAGATCATCGGGATACCGAATCGGAGATGGGAGAGAGAACAGGGGCGCCGCGGAGAGGAAAGAGAGACTAGGGTTAGGTTATGAGAGAGGAGCAGGAACACGAAGGGTATAAGAACACAAGATCAAGGGCAGGGATCAACTCAGTTTGAATGAGCGGATCAGATCAAAGATCACAAAGGAGGGATGGGCTTAGGCTTGGGCTTCTCTAGTTGCTGCATTGGACTGCCAGAGTGTGACCCAAATATTAGGCCCATATATTACACTCTCCACCTTGGGCCAATCTTTAGGTGATCCGGTGAGCTTTCATAGGTGTCGTGGGGTCATCATCGCCTAGTTTCTCTCATTTTTCTGCAGTTCACCAAAAAAAATAGATGAGAGATAACAAGCACAAAGCAGAAAGGAGCAATCACAGAGAAAGCTCATAAAACCATGAAATAACAAGAGTCAGGAGTTAGAGGACAGGTTCAAAGTCCTCATGCAGGATCTGAATTTTTCAGTTGGGAGAACTTTTGTTCCCATGTCTGCAGGATTGAACTCAGATGGTATCTTTTCCAGATCAATTTCCCCTTTCTCAACTATGTCTCTGATGAAATGGAACTTTACATCAATGTGTTTAGTTCTGTCATGGAAGACAGGGTTTTTACATAGTTGTATCCCAGATTGGCTGTCCGAGAACACAACCACTTTTCCCCTTAAAAAAACAACTTCAGACAAGAGGCCTTTGAGCCATATAGCTTCTTTTATTGTCTTTGTAGTGGCAATATACTCAGACTCTGTTGTTCATAGAGCCACTATGTTTTGAAGTTGAGACTTCCAGCTTATAGGGGAACCACACAGAGTAAAAACATAGGAGGTGGTGGATTTTCGATTGTCTTTATCATTTGCAAAATTGGAGTCCACATAACCACATAGGTTTAC
Organism: Scutellaria minor; assembly: GCA_954870855.1. Lineage (NCBI taxonomy): Eukaryota > Viridiplantae > Streptophyta > Magnoliopsida > Lamiales > Lamiaceae > Scutellaria > Scutellaria minor. The sequence goes on from OX940727.1 coordinate 20,207,231, forward strand.
CTCCTTTGAAGTATTACCAAAACCAATACCTGTAGAAGCAGTACCTTTCAAGTACCTTAGAAGCCATTTAACAGCCTCCCAATGAGGCATACCGGGGTTAGACATAAATCTGCTCAGGCAGCTCACAGAATATGTAATATCAGGTCTAGAGCTTACCATGAGGTACATAACAGATCCTATAGCACTAGCATAAGGCACAGAAGACATATCAGATATTTCAAGATCAGTTTTTGGAGACTGATCTCTACTTAGCAAGAAATGAGCAGCAAGGGGCACAGATATAGGTTTGGAATCAATCATAGAGAACTTTTCCAAGATTTTCTGGACATACTGGTATTGATTAAGAAGTAAAGAACCAGATCTTCTATCTCTAGAAATATCCATGCCCAGAATTCTTTTGGCATCACCAATGAGCTTCATGTCAAAATTATCACTTAGACATTTAGAAACATGATCAATAGCACTGACAGATGGACTAGTTAAAAGCATGTCATCAACATATATCACTAAGAAAACAGGATTATGATCATCTTCTTTAAAATATAGGCATGGGTCATATGAACTTCTTTTAAAGCAGAGGGATAACATATATGCATCAAATTTCTTATTCCATTGTTTGGGAGATTGTTTAAGACCATATAAAGACTTCTTTAGCAGACACACATAATCAGGATTTTTCTTATCCATAAAACCTTCAGGTTGTTTCATGTATATCTGTTTATCAAGGTCACCATGTAAAAAGCAGTTTTAACATCCATTTGCTTTAATTCCCAGTTATGATGAGCAGTTAAGGCAAGTAAGATTCTCACAGTGGTAAATTTAACAACAGGGGCAAAAATTTCACTGTAATCAACACCTTCTTTTTAGGTAAAACCTTTAGCAACCAACCTTGCCTTATATCTTACTGAGTCAGATTCATGCTTAATTTTAAACAACCATTTACAGTCAACAAGGGAGCACTTAGCAGGTTTGGGCACAAGAGACCAAGTATTGTTAACAAGCAAAGACTTCATTTCATCATTCATAGCATTTATCCATTTTGCAGACTCAGCAGATTTCATAGCCTGATTATAAGTTTTAGGTTCATTTCCATCAAGGCCTTCAAATACATTAAACACAAAAGAAGCAAGATCAAAATCATTAAGATGTTGTGGTATCTTAATGTTCATTCTAGTTCTATCTCTTGCAAGCAAATATTCATCCAAGTTATCAGACTTAGGTGCAGAAGATTCATTTTTATATTTCACAGATTCATTATTACCATCAGAAGGATGCTCCGCCTCACTTGGAGCAGAATCAGAAACAATAGGATTAGGTGCAGGTAAGCATGGGAATTCAGATTGATTAAACACAACATTTCTACTAATTATAGTTTTATAACCATGTTCTTCTTTTATCCAACACCTGTAACCCTTCACACCATCTGGATATCCAAGAAACACTCCTTTCACAGATCTTGGTTCTAATTTATCAGAATTATTATGCACAAAAGCAGTACAACCAAAAACTCTTAAATTAGATAAATCCACAGGTTTACTATTCCACACAGATTCAGGTAAATCCCCATTAAGGGGCACAGAAGGGCATCTATTGACAAGATATGCAACAATTAATATGGCTTCACCCCAAAAACATTTAGGCAAGCCAGAAGCAGATAGCATCGATCTTACCTTATCCAACAAAGTCCTGTTCATTCTTTCAGCAATTCCATTTTGTTGAGGTGTATGCACAACCGTTCTATGTCTCTTTATACCAGATTCAACACATAGGGCATCAAATTCATGATTACAGAACTTAGTTCCATTATCTGTTCTTAGGATCTTAATTTTCTTTCCAGTTTGATTTTCAATCAGAATTTTCCATGCTCTGAATTTATCAATCACATTAGATTTCTGTTTAAGCAGGAATACAAACACCTTTCTTGAAAAATCATCAATAACAGATAAGAAATACCTATTACCACTAGGTGTAGGAACAGGAGCAGGACCCCAAACATCAGCATGTATATACTCAAGAATCACAGAGCATTTTGAGGTATTGGGGAATGGGGATTCAGGGAACTTTAATTTGGGTTGCTTACCCATAATACAGGAATCACACATAGGCACATCAGTGATAGAATCACCACATAGGTAATTATTTTTATGCAGAATACCCAAACCCTTGTTTCTTATGTGTCCTAGTCTTTTATGCCATAGATCAGATTTATCATTTAGGACAACATTAATATGCAGTACTGGTTTAGCATATGCGACATACATATTATGGGTTCTTTTAGCATTAAAAGCCACTGATCCATTTTTCAATAGATTCATAGTCCCATTTCCCCATTCACCTTTGAAACCACAATCTTCTAAAGCAGCACATGACATCAAATTGCTACACAACTTTGGAACATGCCTCACATTTTTCAGAGATAACACATAGCCATCATCAAACTTAAGATTAACAGTTCCAACACCAAGCACATGACTTTGACTACTGTCAGCCATAGAAACAGAACCATTTTTCAATTCCACATAGAAAGAAAACATATTAATGTGAGGTGTCATATGATTTGTGCAAGTAGAGTCTAACAACCAGACTTTATTAGTATCAAGCACAGAGTTTACAGAATCAGAAATCATATAAACATCATCCATATTATCAGAAACATTATTGGCTTGATTAGGTTGATTAGGGTTAGGCCTTTCTTTCTTAGGCTCAGTGCACCTGTTTGCATAATGACCTGGCTTTCCACAGTTATAACATTTCCTGTTATTAGGCCTAGGTCTAAGACCATTCTGATTAGGATTAGGATTCTGATTAGGCTTGTTTTGAGCTTTAGGTGGTTGTTTATTCTGAGGATTGGTCTTAGGTTTACCCCTAACATGATTAATATCACTCATAGACCTATGTCCTTTACCATTTTTCAAGTCCAATTCTTTACTCTTCAAGCCATTTATAACAGTATCCAAGGTTACTTTATCTCTGCCATATTTTATAGCTGATTTTACATCACTATATGAATTAGGTATAGCATTTAAAAGCACAATAAGTATGTAATCATCAATGTTCTTGTCTCCAGTTAACTTAATGTCTTGAACCAGTTTATTAAACACATCAAGATTTTCATCAATGTCTTTATGCATATCAAGTTTAAATCTGAAGAATCTTTCAAGTAAGAACATCTTAGAGGGCAAAAAAGTTTCAGTATAAAATTCCTCCAGTTTATTCCACAGAGAACCAGCAGAATCATGCTTCCCTAGCTTTCTAATCACAGAGTCAGAAAGATTTAAAATGATAAGGGAATATGCAAGTTCATCAAGATCACAGATAGTTTCTTCAGAGGTTTTTTCAGCATATTTTTTAGTTATAGCCTTAAAGCACTTTTGTTGAACAAGAATACCCTTCATCTTTTGTTGCCAGATAGAAAAATCTCCCTTAACATCAAAAGGGACAACATATAGAGCATTCATGATGTCAGAAGACAAAGAGAATACACAGAGAAGAGATAACACAGAGTATATAGAAATCACACAGAGTGATGAGAATCACAGAGATCACAAAGAGCACTGGTCAACTCTCTCAGCCCAGATTCCAGGGTCACTAAGCGGACCGGACAAGGTGAGTGTGGTAGGGGACCAAAGATAGAGATAAGCAGCGGAAAAAGAGAACACACATATCAAGATCAAGGATAGCACAGACAACCCTAGACTTATACCAGCACGAAGCCCAACAGACTCACAAAGAGATCTCACAGGATCTTACCAACGAAAAAGAAGAGGGGATAAGCCAAGATACCTGAATTCGCCAAGCAAAACCCCGGATTGCCCCCACACAGTGCTCTGATACCACTGTAGGGCTAGAATCCAGAGTTAGAAGCCAATGCTTCATACATCATATCTAACAACTATTACAGAGAATAGAATAACAAAGACAAAACAGAGAATATAAGAAAAAGAACAAGATCACCAGAATCTTCAAGATGAACACAAAGGTCAGTTTTTGAAGTCGATCAGGCTCAATCCCCACACAAGGCTGAGTTCACACACAGTGTCGAATCACCCAAAAATAGCAGTAGCACCAAGCCACGCACACTGAGAAGCCAGCAAAGCACCAGACCACCACTCATAAACTCACAGAGAGAAGAACACTCAGTTTTTTGTGGTAAAAGGTAAGAGAAGACTTAGTATTGTTCCGTATATAACCATACTCCGATTCCCCCATTATATAGCACCAGGAGAGGGTGCCGAATGGGGAAACCAGAGCAAACAACAGCGAGATCATCAGGATACCGAATCGGAGATGGGAGAGAGAACAGGGGCGCCGCGGAGAGGAGAGTGAGACTAGGGTTAGGTTATGAGAGAGGAGCAGGAACACGAAGGGTATAAGAACCCAAGATCAAGGGCAGGGATCAGCTCAGTTTGAATGAGCGGATCAGATCAAAGATCACAAAGGAGGGATGGGCTTGGGCTTCTCTAGTTGCTGCATTGGGCTGCCAGAGTGTGACCTAAATATTAGGCCCATATATTACATGTTTACATGCAATTGATCCTAAATTAAGTGATAATTCACAATTTTACTCTTAAAAAGGGTGTGTGCGAGTCAGATTATCTTCACTTGTTCGAAAAATTATTGGAAAATTAATTTATGTTGTTTTGATAAATTTCATCAGATAAAAATGAAAAGTTTAGATTGTAAGGTGAAAGGAGAAATAGAAATTAAACCTTAGATTTGATTTTTACATTTAATATATGCTAAGAAATGGTAGGGATTAGAAAATGTAAATGTTGGATATTTTGGATTATGAACTCTTTACAGAAACATGTCTTTGAATGGGAATCTGAATCTAGAATTTTGAACCTCCTTATGTAGAGATTCCAACGGTGGGGACTCTGGATTCTGAGTTTTGACATAATACATGACATACCAATTATTTATTATTAAAAAACTTTTCAAATAGATGAAGACGTATGGGCTTGGTCCATTCTGAATTATACGATCATCTTGTTTCACACCGAGAAGCTTCTTTGCAATAGCAATGGGCATAAGCTGCCATGAGTTTAAATCTTTTACTCCCTTCAATCCTTTTAAGTGAAGTTTTGAAACTTTAAAATTTTTCCTATTTAATTGACGTTTTGTGCATTATTTTCATATATACCTCTATGATTAATTAATGTTTAAATTAAATATATTGTATAATACCATATTTTCAATAGAGACATGCACCAATAATAATTATGGTAAAAAATAAAATTTAATTAATGAGGGGTATATTAAAAAAATAAAATTATTTTTAATCTGTGTGTATAGCTGTAGGACGTCACTTAATTAGAAATGAAGGGAGTATTATATTTAATGTTAGATTCATATTACATGATATAATATAAATCATATGTTAATTAATAATGTCATTAAATACATATGAAATGAATTGTGATGATTAATTTAAAATCTCACTCCAACTGAGACGCCATTCTTAGTCAACCCCTCTGAGGTGGACCATTAATTTTCTTTCCTTTTTCTATTGCTGCCTTATGTTTTTATTTGCCTATCTGAAATGAAAAGTAGAAACATCCTTTACGATTAAAAAAAAAAGGGACTATTTAAATAATTCAATTCAAGTCATATCTATCAATTGTTTTCTAGAAAAACGTGGGGTGGGGGGTGGGGATGATAGTCATTTCTATTTGGAATCAATCAATTAATTCCTCATTGCTTACGCCACTCCCAACTTTTTCTTCTAGAAAAAATAAAATTTCTGTGTAGTCAAAAGTCAAATGTAAAATTATTACTATTCTTTTACACATATGCATGCCAATGACACCTATACTAATAAATGCTTACTACCGTACATCCTGTATCTTTTTGTGACCTATTATTACTGGTATCCGTATAATACATGAGTTTTAAAAAAATTAAATTAAATTTAATAAAAATTAGAAAATTTAAAAAATTATTTATGTAAAAAAAAATTATTTATTATTTTGTGCAATACCCATAACTTAATTTAGTATTAAATTTAATAATATCAAATTAATATAGTGATCATACTTTTATATATATAAAGATGTGTTCGTGAGTTCATTGAAACTTAATGTGTAAGGTAATATTAGTTTAAGTAGTTGACTATACATTTTTATTGATTTGTTTAATATTTAGCTAATATTCATGTTTGATCATTCACATATACACATCTATTGATCTGTAAATATGAATGAATAGGTCAGTTAAACTAACAAAATATTATCAAATCAATCTTACAAGTTTTCTTAACATGAGGGATAAGAATATATACAACATATATATTATTGAGTATGGGTTAAATACTAAAATATTGAGGTATATTGAGATCATTATTTGCCGAATTGAACCTATTTAGAAGGCCAAATAAACTAAAATGTATTTCTTAAAAAAAAAAAGTATTTACCTTGTATCATACTCTCATTTATTATAACTAGTTTTGAGAACATCATATATTTGTTAGTTTTTTTTATAATTTATTTGTAGTGTAATTTTACTCAATATTATCTTGTACACAGTAATTAGTAGGTGTGAAATCATTGTTCAATTCTGTAACTTTGAGTTTTTTTTTTTGCCAAAAGGTCTCAAAACAATATGTTTTCATTTTAATCCCACGACTCAATTAATTGCTGCTTGCAATTGCCGAAAATTGCAAAATCCAACATTAAATTTGTAGGTTTTTGGTGGCGACTAATGTGTCACGACGTGAAGTTTTTTAATTGATTGAAGATTAAAAAAATCCAAAATAGAAAATGAAATTACATATCATTTAAAACACTTGAGCAACACTTTAAAAAGAAAAATCCAATTAAATGTAAATCCCAATTTCAAAATCCCTAATAGGCAAAATAGACATAGGGTCCCATGTTGCATGGATTATGCTAGCTTGCAAGAAAACACAACACACGTCTCTCCTACCCACGTGTGGTGTGAAACCAAGAAGAAGCTTCTTCGCAATTGTTATACTGAATTATAAATACAATGACCCATTTCACCAATTCTCAGCCACAAATTCACACTCTCAAACATCTATTCTCTCTCTAAACAAAATGTTGGAAATCCATTTCTCAACCTCTCTTATCCTGTCCATAACTGTTCCTCTTTTTCTCTTCATCTTAACCCAACTGAAGAAAGCTGTATCCTCTTCTTCAACCCCCACCAATCTCCCCAAATCATACCCAATAATCGGCTCTTTCTTTTCGATCTTGAAAAACCAAGAAAGGTTCGTACAGTGGTCGTCGGAGATCGTGACGTCCACACCCACTCTTACTTTCTCTCTCCACCGCACCTTTGGGCGGCGCGCCGTCTTCACGGCCAACCCCGCCAACGTTCAGCACATTCTCAAATCCAAATTCGTCAACTACGAGAAAGGGGACTTTTTCAAAAGCATTTTGAAGGATTTTCTTGGAGATGGCATATTCAACTCCGATGGTGACACGTGGAAGTTCCAGAGACAAGTTTCCAGCCACGAATTCAACACTAAATCCCTTCGCAAATTCATCGAAGAAGTCGTCGATTCCGAGATCTCCGACCGCCTGATTCCGATCCTGAGAAAAGCCGCAGCTGAGAAAACTGTGATAGACTTTCAAGACGTTCTTCAGAGGCTCGCTTTTGACAACGTTTGTAAGATCGCTTTCGGACATGATCCTGGATACCTGTCGCCATCCCTCGAACAGGACAAGTTCGTGATGGCTTTCGAGAGAGCTGTCAAGCTCTCCACTCAGAGATTCGCATCGTTTATCCCTAATATTTGGAAGATCAAAAGGGCCCTCAATTTTGAATCGGAAAAGCAGCTGAGAATTGCTGTGAATGAAGTTCGAGAATTTGCAAAAGAATTAATCAAGAAGAAAAAACAGGGAATTCCATCCATGGAAGTTGATGATCTTCTCTCAAGATTCCTGAGCTCAGGCCATTCGGATGAAGATTTCGTGACAGATATAATCATAAGCTTCATATTAGCAGGTAAAGACACAACATCTGCAGCATTGACATGGTTCTTTTGGCTGCTTTCGAACAACCCCGATGTGGAAGACAAGATTCTTATGGAAGTCGAAGAGAAATCAGAAACAGCATCATCATCTTACGATGAAGTGAAAGACATGGTTTACACACACGCTTCGCTTTGTGAAAGCATGAGGCTTTATCCGCCAGTTCCCCTCGATTCCAAAGAAGCTATTAATGATGATGTTTTGCCAGATGGGACAATAGTACATAAGGGTATGAGAGTGGGGTATCATCCCTACGCCATGGGAAGAGTTGAGAAAGTGTGGGGTAAGGACTGGGCGGAGTTCCGGCCATCGCGGTGGCTGGTGAAGGCGGCGGAAGGTGGTGATAAGTGGAGTTTTGTGAACAGGGATTCGTATACTTATCCGGTGTTTCAGGCTGGACCCAGGATTTGTCTTGGGAAAGAGATGGCTTTTTTGCAGATGAAGAGAGTCGTCGCTGCTGTCGTGCGGCAGTTTAAGGTAGTGCCGGTGGTGGCGGATGGAGCGGAGCCAGTGTATACGACGGAATTGACTGCGAAAATGAAGGGTGGTTTTCCAGTGAGGATTGAGCAGAGGATTTAATGTTCGATTATGTTTCATGACTAGATCCTCTAGGAGGAATGTTCGGACAATATTTTGTTTTTATTTATTTGATTTTGGTATGGGATTGTATTTTATCAAGTTCCTGGCAAAGCTTATTTTAACTTGTTATATTATATTGTAAGATATTTTTAGAGTACAACAGGAACACAAAGAATTAAAAGAGACGGTCACTAACCGACATGTCTTAAACACTTGTGGGTATCATTAAAACAATGATATAGAAAAACTCTTGAGAGAAAAACTTATAACAGGGAAGAAGAGTACCACGCACTAATGATACCTATAAAAATTTTGAGCCGAAAAATCAAAAAACATTTGATAACTAAGCACAACCGGAGCCGCATCCCATCACTGAGACTCCACTTACATCTTCGACAACCTATTCGCTACTTGGTTTTCCTCCCTAAATATATGAGAAACACAGAAGTCCATCTCGTCAATCTTTCCCAAAACAGTTGCCCACCTATGCGGAGAGAGGACCCTTAATTGATCTATCCACTAGAAGGCCCTCAATGTACGCTAAATCGAACACTAACAAAAGTTGTCTCTAACTTCTCTCAGACTTAGTTTATTGGTGACATTTTGGTGGATATCATAGCTAAATAACAAACAAGTTTTAATAATAAAATATTATAAATTGTGGATGAGTGTCATGACATTGATCACATGTCACAACCTTGCAACTCCATCCTCTTTTTATCCACAAGTGACATATGTCACCATTTCATTGGTGATGATAGATTTTTTTTGATATAATTTAAATTGTTGATAATAAAAATAATTTTTAATAAAAACATTACCAAAATTCATAATTTTTTTTCTCATTGATAATTAAATATATAATTTGTATTTTTTACATTTGTAATTTAGTATGCAACTATTTGTAGCTTGATTTTTTTTTCAATTTCATATTCCAATTATTGTAAATTTGATTTAGTTATTGTGATTGTATGTTATTTTAAGTGTATGGTAAAACAATTTCCTTATTGTAATTGCGGAATTTATATATCAAATAATTTTTCATCTATTTCTAACATCTTTTAAATATAATAAAAAAAAGCTCACAAAATAATATACAATTATTAAATAATGAGAAATTGGGTTGGATTGGGTTGGTGTAACTAATAAAGTATAAAAAAATTGAAATTGGATTGAGTTGTGGATTGTGTAGATGGAAGAGACATAAATAAATATTTTATTTGTGGGTTGAGTTTGATGAGTGTCTCTGATAAACATATGCTACCTCCACAACAAACATGGTTGCCAAAATGTCAGCATCAAACGCGCATCCAATTTCCCTGCCAAACAAAAAATATCAACACGTGAGTGAATTTCTAAAAATACTACTGGCTTGAACTTTTCCAAGTGAAACCCATTGCGATACCGTCCATATTAACTTTTACCCATCCATGCAAAGGCAAGAGGATACCATTAGACTGGACTGATTTTGGGGCCTTGTCCAGATCGTCTGGGTATACACAACCGCGAGTAGCAAAGAAGATCAGATTGTTTGTCGAACATCACCCTCTCTCCAGCTCACCCGTCTCCTTGATGAACATCCAAAAAAATCATCTATTCTGTATTGGTGTTTCATCCACCACATGCTAAGTATTAAAGATGACATCATTAATTTACACATGAAATAAATTTAAAATAATCAAATATAAGATGAAACACTAAATTAAAATAGAGAATCTTGTTCAAGTTAGTTGTGTCACGCCCCATTTTTATAACTTAAAATATCAGAGTTTTCGTTGTAGGCGTGCAACAAGAGAGAAAAGAAAACATACATTCAAAGCTTTATAGAATAACGAGCGATAAAGATCATCCATAACGGGAATCTTACAAATTTTAAACTTGTGAATTTTACATATTCAAAACCGTCGGCGTATAGTCGGAAGAAAACATTGAAATCTAAGCAGTGGAAAATCATACAGGATCCATAAAAACAGAAAAACAGTTTAACTTTACAAACGGTTAACAACATTATTTAGGAAACTAAGATTTTAAAGGAGGACACTTCTTGATACGACAGTCCTCTCTCTACGCTTCCCTATTTTCATGATTTCCTGTAGTGTGAATACACACAGGGTGAGTGCGTTGAATACACTCGTGGGGATAATTTCCATGTTTTAACGTTTATTAAGCATTTAAGTTGATCGAATGTTTATAAATACAGTAATTAGATACAACACGTAAAATCATAGCACATAACTGAAGATAGGTGCGGGTACTCCCCGTCTTACCCCATATGACGATTTTTATCCCGTTGATGTTTTTTACGGACCACCAGCTCATCCGTAGTATGAATGTAGACCTTAGTCCCTTCATAACATAATCATAATATGCATGCATGGACACAATATTCACATCACATATTCACGGCACATAGGATTCAACAATTCATAGCGATCAATAAACATTTCATTAACATTAGGTTCACATGCATTCGTTCATTCATCATCATTCATACATCAAATAAAGTAATGTAAAATTTTTAGGGATTAGAAGTTATCCCCACCTCACTCGATGGTGATTTCTCGTGATTCTTTGAATCCTAAACCTATGATCTTTCCTTAACTTGAAAGCCTACACATGCAAACGAGGGTTCTTAGATTCTTTATTACGTTAATTATGCATAAATTAACATACAAACTCTCTTGAAGGAGCGTTAGAGGAAAAAAAATGAAATGAAAGCTTTTCGAGGTCATAAGAGGAGTTGAAACTATCATGGATGCTTAAAATGCGATTATAGGATTTAAAGAAATATATTATAGCTTTAACGGAGAAAAAACGAGCTTAAACAGAGTTTTTAGAAGCTTAGGGGCTTTTTCATAAATTCTAAAAATGTTTACTTTGACCAAATGGGTCATTTTGTAAAATCAGAAAAAATTTGGGGCCTTTTTTTGATTTTTTAAAACCTTTGGGGTCAAAATATAATTTTAGAAGATTTAGGGGTTAAAATATAAAGTTTAGAAACTTTTGGGGTTAAAATATAATTTTTGAAAGCTTGAGGGCTAAAACGATATTTTAGAAGATTCAGGGACTAAAACATAAAATCACTAAATATCTAGGGTTTGCACCAAAGTCCCTAGACTCTCCGAAAATGCAAAACTGCCCTCCCTCCCCAAACCCTCACCCAACGCCGCCCATACCCCATCTCCGCTGCTCACACACCACAGCCGACGACACCGCATCGCTGGCAGCCCCACCCACAATGCACGCACACACCTGCGTGGCTCCGGGCGTCGACAACAAACATACCCACACGATGCGCATAGCGCGCACCCGACAGCAACACAGCACCGTCCCATGGCGGCACTCACACCCCACGCACATACACAACGCACAGCGGCGCTACACACACACGGCGCGCTCAACATGCCTAGCACACACACGGCAGACGACGATGTGTTGGCACGACGATGCGCTAGCCCACACGACTCACGACGGCGGCAGAGACATGGCAACGGGGTGCAGCCGAAAGAGAAAGAGAGAGGAGAGAGAGAAAGAGGGAGGAGAAAGGAAGAGAAAGAAAGAGGGAGAGAAGAGAGAAAAAACATATTTTCAAATGTGTTCAAATTTTACTTCTTTGTGTTCCAAATTTCGCCTTTATATATTTCGATTTTGGGCCACGGGTCCCTAAACGGGCTATCCATATACACGTCAACCCTGGGTTTTAACTTACGATATCGTTAATTATATTATAACTTATGGTTCGATTAAATTATAGCTCGATAAATTACTTATGCATTATTTCATTTTTCTGAAACGCACATAAAATCAAACAATTAGGAGATAAATTATTTAATTAATCAAATTATGCATCGTCTTATCCTAGGCGTTACAAGTTGTCTATTAGTAATTTATAGGAACAATGTAGTGGGTTTTTAAAGAAGTTAGAGAATGTAGAGGAGGAAATAAAGACTTGAAATGTGATCCAAGTTCGAAACCGACATAGTCATCACAATTTGTTGTATGCATAATATATATTTTTTAAATAAGTCCAATTTGTCTGGGATCAATCCTTATTAAAATAGTGTGAAGCTCGTAAAATTAAAATTTATTCATATTAATAGTTGCTGAAATAGTAGGCCAATATATTTTACTATGGTCTAATTTATGATTATTATCTTAAATAGGTAAACCTACAATTAGGAATATTTATTTAAACCTTTAATATTTCATAATTACTTAGATAAATTAAATGTTATTGTCTACACAAATTAAGGTAAATATCTGACCAAATTATTTAATAACAATTTCAAAAACAATTGTAGTCAACCGTCCAATTATTTGTTGTGAGGCCACCACTTTTTTTTAGTAATTCTTATTTGTAATTTTTGATGTGAGCCCAATTCTTGTTTAAATTGTAAGAAGACCAAAGAAATAAGTTAAATAATATATTTAATTGTTGGAATATTGGGATGACATGAGGATTAAGTTAGTACAAATAAAATATTTTATTTAAACGTCATACTTTTTATAGTCAATTGGATAGTGTAATTATATGCTCCACACATAATATGAAAATCATTTAACCAAACTATATTATAACAATGACATGTAAATTATAGCCACCTCTTAGTTAAATAATAAGAAGCCCAACATTTTGAAACGCAAAAAAATTTAATTACCCAATAAATGGAACATGTAAATTGATATTGTTTTCTTTATTATTATTCTATTTATTACATGAGTAAACATAAAAATGTGATTCTTGATTTAAAATCAAAATGTTTATTGCTGTGTTTAGGTAAATTATGTCCATACTGTACATGGGCTTATTATCATATGATCCAATGCTATTATAAGCCCATATGTTGTCAGCCCAAATAACTAAAAAATAAATAAAATCGAAATAGCTAAATATACATGAACATGTACTGCCCTACTTTTTCATTTTTCTGCTTATCTGGGTCTTTATTCTAACAATGTTCTAAAATTCGCTAGGTGCTAGTCGGATGTTTGATTGACACCTAGTGCCTAGATGCCTAGTTGGTGTCTATGTATCATATCTAAATTAAATAAACTTTTTATTATTTTAATTATTTTTCTTAATATTCTATCTTTAAAAATTATTATTGGATTTTTTTTTTTTTTTGGAGTTTTTGTTGGAGGACAAGTAGAAACTTAATATCACATTTGAATTATATTTATATATGTTTTATTCAATGATTATAAATTTATTTTTTTGTATTTCTCATTACGTTAAATTTTTTTAATCTATAATTGTTATTAATTATTGTTATCAATTATATAATTGAAATATATTAGATCACTCACTCTTGTAATCAATATAGTTAATATATTAAGAATGAGTGTGTATAAGAATTTTTAATCAATTTCTATAATTTGGAGTTTTAAGATTAAACTTAAATTAAATAATTTTTGTAATTATTATTAACATATTTAAACGATATAAAACAATAACCGTATATTTCTATCACTATATTAGCTAGAAAAATCACTATTTATTATATTATTATTGTTCACACTAATAGATTAAATATTTGTGAAAAATAACAAATTCAATACATAGTAGTTATGTGTGAGTTCTTCTATTATTATTGCTCACACTAATAGATTAAATATTTGTGAAAAATAACAAATCCAATACATAGTAGTTATGTGTGAGTTCTTCTTAAAGTGAATTCATGCGATTTTAGAAACTTAAAATTATAAAAAATCAACAAAAATAAACTAAATAATAATAATAATAATAATAATAATAATAATAATACGATCATAATTATATATAAAAAAAATTACCCACCCACCCACACACACACACATATATATATATATATACACACATGTATGTGTATATGGAAATATCATAAAATCCTCATAATTATTTATATATTATAAATTTATTTAATTTAAAAATAGAGAAAAACAATTAAAAAAAGAAAGAAAGATAGCTTAAATAAAGAGAGGCAATTTTAAAAGGTTAATGAGACTTCTAATCATATATCTTAATGAAATTAAATAATTTTTGAATAAAGTATAGAGATTATTTTGAAATTTGGATTTTGAGTTATAATATATTTTTTTCATATATATAATAATTGAAAAGAAAATTTGTGGCTCTTTCTAAACTTTAATATTAAACATTTTATTAAAAAAATAATAAAAAACTAGAAATATAGTGGGACGGTTGAATTATATTATAGATAAATCCTATTTTAGGATGAGGGCTTTTGGGCAGAAACATCGTTGTCGTTCTATTTTGGACAATGTTCTTGATAAGTAGGAAAATGTGTATATAAATTATGGTTTGAAAAAATTGTCATACTTTAGCTTTAGGTTGATTTTTGAAATTAATCTTATTGTTTATTATTTAATAATTAATACGTAGCAATATATTTCTAGAATTATATATCATAAATTTAATCAACATCTATACTGTCATTTTTTTTATTACTAATTTATTTTAACATTATATTGACCCTTGAAATTCTATAGCGTAAAAGATGAATAGATTTTTGCCTCGATTATTTCTTTGAAAAAAGGTGAACCTAAGAATGCATCTATATATATATATATATATATATATATATATTCGATTATGTATTTTAAGAACCCAAATAATAGATGTATTCGTATCCATTCACAATTGATAAGCAGTTGGTCTCTCAGCTGTGAAAAATGCAGCAAAAAATAGTCTCACTAATGTACTTCCTTTCTATCATAATACCATCTATATACCATTAAATTAATTTTGATCAAGACAAAACAACCAAAAGTGATAAATTGTTACCAGAAGTGCACTGACAATGCCGCCACATGTATGCTGCCAACAATGAAAGCAAAACTAAATCAAAAAACGTTCAACCTTAAGAAATCGATATGTACAACTGATACAAATATTGTAATTTAAATAGATGCAACTTATCCAAAAATATATAATGAATAAATCAACCATAAAAGAAGGTAAATGAAAAGAAAATCACAATTATTTATATGCACTAGGTCGAATCGGTCCACATGCGCCACTCGCCCACACGTGCTCTTATGCGTTTAGAATCCATGCCTACACTATTATCGCGCATGTGTAACCTTATGCGCTCATACGCGCCCAAAATCCGCGCCTACACTATTATCCCGCGTGTAACCTTTTAATTATGTTAACATAATCTTTATGTTATGTTCGCATAACTGTTATGTTTTGTTAATGTAACTTTTATGTTATGTCATGCCCACATTTCTAATATAACTAGACATGTAACAAGTTTTCATATTAAAACACCTATAAGTGAGTGACTTTTTTTTTTTTTTTTGCAAAATATAATAACATATATAACCTTTCTTTCACTTGAAAACCCGCAAAAAAAAAAATATATATATATATATAGAGCATGCTTTGTAGCATGTATCGTAGTGTCAAATCACACTCACTTATATGTTTACATATTTATAGACAGAGTACAAGGATAAAACAAAGTGAAGATCGATATCAAAATATTGTTTAAAACAAAATAAGCTCATAACATATAATCCACCAGGTTGTCATCTATGTACACCACCTTCAAACCAATAGGAGCTAAACAACACGATCAATAAGTCCATGAGCTTATACATCATCATTAGGTTCACCTACAATGCATGAACTATATGAGCTAAAAAGTTCGGTAAGCAGAAATTATGTACATAACATAAATAATACGAAATGATGTCAATAATGCATGCTAATGAATGAAAACATTTTATTTCAAAACTATTTTCCTTCATTGGACCCTTGACCACCATCTACTAGACATCGGATTGAGCTCAACATAACATCATTCATCATAGTCATATGCTTGTCTCACATGCCATCAGCTGAACGAATCAAGTCATATTCATGTCTCACATGCCACCAGCTAAGCAGATATCATTAATAGCCATATCCATGTCTCACATGTCACCGACTGAACAAATCAAGCCATATCTATTTCTCACATGCCACCGGCTAAACACATATATATTATTGGTAGTCATATTCATGTCTCACATGCCACTGACTGAACAAATCAAGTCATATTCATGTCTCACATGCCACCGGCTACCATATAATATATCATAAACATGACTTACATGCCTCGGTGCACTAGTAGTGGTCAATAAAATACTTTTCTTTTTGAAATCATATCTTGCATGTAGAATGTAATAACTTTCATCATTACATATGTGCGTCTTGATGCTTGTTAACGAAATTCTTAAAGCAACTCATATATTTTCACATTGCATCACTCAAACACGTCAATTCTCAAGAATAAGTTAAATCACCTAATGTCATTCAATCAATATATATATATATATCATAAAATATTATGTTCATATATTATAGTTGCAAATAAATTTCTACTCACCTCAAATTCTAGAAATTGGTATCTTACACTCATAAAGATGAGATGCTTCTTCCTAAATATCTTTTATACAAATTAAATACCAATTCCAAAGCGAGTGTCTGATGAACCTATTTATTTGGTAAACAACAATTAATTAAACTGACAAGTAGATATGAATTCAATTAATAATACTTTTCATTTCAATTTAATACAAATACTCTATCAATAAGACACACTTTAATTAATCTAGCTAATGATTGGAATATATATAGTTATACTTTTATTAACTCAACTTGTTGTATCATTTTGATTAATTTTGCCAAGTACTGAAGACATACATCTTAACTACTGAGTTTGATAACAATTATATCTTGGATAAATTATACCCACAAACAAAAGAATTGAAAGTCTAATATTATAAGTATATACAGGTGCTTAGGTATATTTAATAAAAATCATAAAATCTTTTTTCCCAATCTATTTACAGTAACTAAAATTTCCACCAACAACTCTCCAATAATTAGTTGATCATATTACTAAAATTCTTTAAGAAATCTTCATATATATATATATATTTTATGTATACATAAATTGATATACTCTCAAATTACTAATAAAGTCATAAACCATATATATATATATATATTATGTATACATAAATTGATATACTCTCAAATTACTAATAAAGTCATAAACCATATATATATATATATATATATATATATTTTTTTTCTTGTATATTTGGTTAAGAGATTATTTAGATATTGCTTCAAGAAATTAATTCTAAATTATCAAAAACAATCAAAAAGATATACTTGTTTATACTTATGGTGCATGAAAGTTATACATATTTTTTCCTCCGGTGTCGTCTCTTTCCTCTGTTCTTTTTTTATTTAAGTGTTGCTATAGTTTTTCCTATGTATTTACATATGTATTTATATAGTTACATTTATAAAAGAGATTAATCTTTCTTTATATATATATATATATTTATATTTATATATAGTTACATTTATAAAAGAGATTAATCTTTCTTTAATTTGATGTGTATTGATAACACGTAGCCTAGAGGGTGATGACACTAATCCTACATTCTATATATTGATCTCTGTGCAATGTTAAAAGAGAGTAACATTTTCATTCTTTTTTTTTCGTTTTTTTTTATTAATTATCATTTTATAAATAATATATATATATATATAAATTCAAAATACAATTGTTTTGAGTTTTACTTGATCTATCGATAATTTTGCAAGATAATATAACTTTTGTAAACTACTCTGTTTTTAATTGAGTTTCTAAGTTGAATTATTTTATACCATGATTAACATGTATATAGTAATATATCGAGTCTACATGTATTCTATTAACATGTTAATTATCATTTTTTTCTACCTCACGCTTCCACTTGTTACTCATTATCACAAAAATACTTCCATGTAATTTCAATTTTTTAAATTAGAATATTCATAATCTAAGTTGAGGTACTTAATTAACTACTAATAACAAACACCCCAAAAATTAAATATAAAATAGAATAAAATAACTAAACAAATGCTAAACTCAATTAGCATATAATTGAAATGCATGAAATTCATGGATGCTAGAACTATATATTAACCAATAAGTAGCTAAAGATTACGATATTTGTACATAAAAATTATGATATTTGTACATAAAGGTTACACTAATATAACATACATGCTAAACTATTATAACATAAAGGTATAACTATACTACATGAATTTTTATGCTGATCGAAAAGTAAAGGGTTAATACCCCTATATACCCCATTTTATATAACAACATCCTTTACTACCCTTCAATATAAGGAAACATCCCAAAATACCCATTTTCCTTTATACCCATGGGCCCCACTGGTTTTAATCATTAAAAAAGGCTTTTTCCAAGCATCTTTTGCTAACTCCAATTTTTATCTTTTAATTTTGACTTATAATTCTAACTCCAAAAAATTGATATAATCCGAGCTATTAAACGGGTATATTTTCTTTTGGAAAAGTATATAGGCTGGAATACTTTCCTCGTATCAATACTGTCTAAAAAACAGTGGTTTGGAATGTGTAACATTGCCACGTACAATTTCTTTAGAAAATAAAACCGAAAGAGAATACGGATCTTGAAAATGGTATCAAAGCCTAGGTTTATTAAGAACTTTAATGTTATATTTATTACTGTTATGTAATTAACTTTTGGTGAGGAGAATTTCTTGCGAAAATATGGATCTGGACAATTGTCCAAGATGTATATCATACAGGAGATATCGTCAAATTTTGGCGATATATGAACAAGAACATAGAGATAATGTCAATTATTGGCAGAATCAATATGTGGAACAAGAGAATGCAGGAGCCGATAGGGAAACCTTGAGGAATTGCAGCAAACAAGCGGAATACTATCGGGGTTTCCATTCGGTAAACCTAATGTTATATACCGAACTTATAAACCTCCAGGAAATAGTTCATCAAAATCATTGATGACAGAAGGAGAACCTGGATGGATCGAGATACTTCCAGATACATCTAAGATTTCTATTGATCTTAGAGAAATCCAGAAGACGGTGCAGAATTATGGCAACCGCCATAATCATCTACCAACACAAGTCCATCAGATTCAAGACCAGATGGAGACGATGGTGAAATATCAGAAGGAAACTCTTGAAATCCTTCATGATATTCAAAAAAGAGTCAGGAATCTGGAGGACAGGCCAAGTCTTTTCGGAGGAAGGAAACGTATAGATTTCGGAACAGTTCCCTATTTATACCAAAAAAGGATACCAACTGAAGTCATACGACCAATGACCCGAGATGAAAAGCTCATTGCTATCATCAAAGAAAAATCCATCATAAATTAAGGTGATGGATATGGAAAGGATGAATCTTGAAGATCTATAAGAACTTGCCGAGTCCTTTGCAGGATTAGGTATTGTGGATCTAAAGATGCAAACAGGAGATGGTTCAGCATTGGTTACTCGTGACCAACACCAAAGACCACCTCCACAACCACCAGTAGATCCTAATGTTGCAGAAAGTTCAGGTTCACATCATATGAATGAACCAATGCCGCACCCTAGAGATTTTACTACAAGAGGAGATCCTATTGTTGCAGGAACTCGACAACGTTCCAGAAGGCCAAATCTTATTAATACGCCTTATGGAAAATCGCAGCTAGATTCGATACATCCGTATGGATTGATGCTAAATCTGGATATTCTAGATTTCAAAAATCGAGAAGTCCTTATCAATGATTGGGCATCGGCGATGAGGATTGCAGCAGGAACCCTTGATCTCACGAAGGAAGGATTCATTTTACTTCTTGAAATAAGTCTTGAAGGATCTGCAAGGATCGCGTGGGATATGACTGCACCAGATATGAGAAATAATGTAACGGCTGGTGAGTCATTAAAAGGAATTGTCGATAATATGGCAAAATTATTCAAAATCCATTTTATCGGCATAGACTATTTTGAGGGACTGGAAGAAGAAAAAAGAAAAAGATATAAACAAGCCCTCTACTGTCTCGAGTTGCATGATATTTGTCATATTGATGAATACATCAAGTTATTCACTGAGTACAGATGGAAGTCCAAGGTGGATGACAAAGAAGCTTCGCAACTTTTCTTTGCGAAGATACCGAGTCCCTGGAGAGAAATGCTCATAAGAAAATACAAGAGTGCAGATGATTTAGATACTGTGGCCAGAAGAATGTCTTTCTTAAAGGCCAAGTTAGCTGAATGGTGCCACCAGACAGCACTCTATAAGTACTACAAGAGACTCCGAGAAATCAATCAAATGGTTCTCTTATGTTGCAAAGATAATAACATCCCAACAGTAGTGGGAGGTCAACCACGGAGGCATGAAATGAGGAAACAGAGAAGTCATCCTTATAGTCGTGGAAGCAACAACAACAGAAGAAGTCATAGGTCTTCATGGAGACCTAGAAGGATGTGGTCTAAACAAAAAGCCCGGAGCTATAAGTCAGGGCAAAGACCAGCACCAAGCAGGAGTAGAACCCCATCAACAGGTTCAAACCAAGGAGGTTCCAGCAGAACTATGAGAAGAAGAACTTTCAGGCGTGTTCACACTAGAGCTAATGAAAGTTTCAAAGACTGTAATTGCTGGACTTGCGGAGCAAGAGGGCATATCTCAACGGATTGCCCAGATAACCAAAAAAGAGGTCTTAGACAGTTCGAAACAACACCAGAATTCGAAGAAGCTATCTATTACCAAGATCTTATACATGTGTATCAATTTGAGGATCTACCTTAAGATGAAAGCATCTATGGAGAAGAGATCTATTCGGATGATGGAAGTAAATCCACATCAAAATCGGAGTGAAGAAGAAATTCTTCAAACAATGAGAGATGATATGTCAGGATTTCTCTCTCACACAACAGTCTCTCATAAGACTCTCATGAGGATTATGAAAGAGGATCCAAAGCTTCAGATTTACGATGGTTTACTATTGGAGCTATGGAAAAAACCTTGGATAAGTTTGGAATTCGTAAAAGAAAACACCAAATTATCCATAGGGTTACTACGGGAGAATTTGCCATCCCAATGGAATTCACAAGTAACCTGATCGAGATGCAGTTGATCCCTTACAGAGAGGTTCAGGAGATCAGAAGCCAAGTTAAGAAAGAAGTTGCAAATATATTCTCATGGATTCATATCGGAGCTACAAGAGTTATTATTAAAGCAACCTTCAAAGAAGGAATTGATTCGCCTCTCAATCTTGCCATTTTTGACAAGCGAATCTCAAATCTCAAGGATTCATACCTTGGAGCAGTCACAGGAAACTTGTGTGCAGGGAAATTGGCATTTAATGTCTATTCTCGTATTGCATACAATTTGGGAGATCGAGACTTCAACAATGTTTTGACCC
The DNA here is from genome assembly GCA_954870855.1 of Scutellaria minor. Classification (NCBI taxonomy): domain Eukaryota; kingdom Viridiplantae; phylum Streptophyta; class Magnoliopsida; order Lamiales; family Lamiaceae; genus Scutellaria; species Scutellaria minor. Next base: position 20,229,060 of record OX940727.1, read on the forward strand.
TTCATCAAGATTTCAAAAGAGACGACTTGGTGAAAGAAGGGAATAGACCTTACTCGATCACCTACAAGATTTCCTATGCTCTCTCAAATACACATCATTCAGATGTATTCTTGATAAAGGAATTTATCGAAGTCCCAAGAATTTTCGAGGATTTCGCCAGGGTGGTTTTGCCAGAACTCATTGAATCTCCAACTATAAAGGAGATAGATATGAAAATACAAGATCAACCTGTCTTCAACAATAGTCAAAGCCTCAGAATGGAGACAAGAAGAATATCTTTCCAACAAGACAGAATGTTGAGTAGTAGTCGTTGGGAAGAAATGAGGCCTAGTACAGTTCAGCGAATCCCAGGTATTTTCATAACACGAGAAGAGCTGAAGTGTCCAGAAGGCTGGAGAGGAGTTGAGGTCATATTCGACATCACCCAAACGGAAAATATTTTTCCTTGTGATGTTCTATATTATCTACAACAACCAATAGTCGGGAGATATCAAGGAAGCCTAAAGATGGGTGAAATTGTTCTGACTATTACGAGTATTGCATGAGAGATCCCAAAAAAATTAATACTGGGTATCAACTTTCTTGAGGATCATAAACCTTGGGAAAGATTACAAGATGGAATGGAGTTTACAGTGGCTGATAAAAGATATAGAATCAGATGACCACTAGTCCATTCTTCATATACATCTCTATCGGGATGATATATGCTGAATACAAGACTGAGTATTTTGCGGCCTATGTTGATTCAGGAGCAGGGATATGTACTGCAAAACAGGAGGTTTTTCCTAAAGAAATAGGAGAAGATCTACCAGTCATTACAGGACGAGATTTCTCTAAAAGGATTCTTATCCTTAATCGAGGAATCAAACAAGCGAAAATCATGATCGGAGGCGCAGGTGATACCCCATGGTATAAGGTGAAGACGCCACCAATCTATTTCCATGATACAAGAGCAGATGTTTTGCTAAGAAATAATTTCCTCCAAACATTCAAGCGATTTACACAGGAAAATGAGACAAGAAGGCTTATTTTCACAACGTTATGTGATCATAAGATTATTGTCCAACGACTGCGAGAGGCATTCTACAGAAAAATGCCTTTTTCTTTTCGCAACAAGCGTGGTGATGAAGCCAAACTTCGACATCCAAAGATGGCGGATAAAAGAAGATTTGGTGATGCTTTATTATCCTTTCGACAATATGGTTCAAAATAAAAAGATACTAAGAGATGAGATAATACTTTGTATTCGTTCAGAATACAAGGAGAAGAATGAGTTCCTCCAGAGGCTATTGCAGAATTACGAAAAGCTATAATGGAGAATCCACAGAGTGATGTTACCATTGAAGAACAAATATCACTCGAGGATTTCAAGAAAAGGATCCAAAGAAATTACAATGAAGATCCTTTAGCATGGTGGGACAAGAACGAGCTCAAAGCATCCTTAAAGGTTAAACCTGGAAAGGAATACGAGTTCGTGAGACTCAAACCAATCCTTATGAATCAGAATGATCGTGAGGATATGCAGAAGATACTTAAGGAACATCTGGACCTTAAGTTGATCTCACAAGGAGTTTCTCCATATAGCAGTTTGGGATTCCTAGTGAGGAATCATGGAGAAATCAAAAGAGGTAAACCTAGACTTGTTATTAATTACAAAGGGATTAATAACATTCTGGAGTTTGATGGATACTATATCCCGAGTAGAGAACACTTGGTTAACTGTATCAAAGGTGCCAAGATATTCTCAAAATTTGATTGCAAGTTTGGATTCTACCAGATCAAGAAGTAGGAAGAAAGTAAGAAGTTCACAGCTTTCTCCACACCACAAGGACACTATATCTGGAACGTGATGCCTATGGGATTGACAAATGCACCCCAAATATATCAGAGAAAGATGGATAATTTGTTCAAAGATTATTTTAACTTCATGTTCGTATACATCAATGATATACTCATTGCATCAAGGAATATAAGGAACATCTCAAATATTTGATAATTTTCTCAGATGTTTGCCATAAGGAAGGATTAGTGCTTTTCGAAAAGAAGACAGTGATTGCTACGAGACGGGTTGAATTCCTCGGAATTGAAATCGATGAATCTGGAATCATTCTACAAAGTCATATTGTGGAAAAGATACAAGGATTTCCAGATGATCTCAAGGACAAGAAACAACTTCAAAGTTTTCTCGGAGTTGTTAATTTTGCTGGAATGTTAATCAACAATCTAGCATTTCACAGAAAGGTGTTCAGCCCATTACTTAAAAAGGATGTTATATTCAAATGGGAAGATGAACATCGAGAAGGTATAAAGCAACTTAAGAAAGTTTGCAAAAAGCTTCCGAAACTTGCTATACCTCAAGACAAGGATGAACTGGTTCTATACACGGATGCTAGTGACTATTGGTAGGCAGCAGTACTTATGAAAGCTACACCAAATGAGGAAATCCCATGTAGATATTGCAGCGGTCTGTTTGCAGACGGAGAAGCAAATCGATGGCATATCAACGAGAAGGAATTCTTTGCAGTCAGAAAGGCTTTTAAAAAATTGTCTCTCTTTTTACTGGCTAAAAAGTTTACCTTAAAAATTGATAATTCTAGTGTCAAGGCTTTTCTGAAAAATAAAATTGAATCTAAACTAGAAAAAGCTAGGATACTTAGATGGCAAGCTGAATGCCAATATTATGATTATGATATTGTCATTGTGAAATCTCACGAAAATGTTCTTGTAGATTTCTTAACATGAGATGGAAGGACAGGTTGCTGACGAGGTCCTTAAACAAGTAAGACATCTCAGGGAAAACCTGGAGAGTCTTGAACGAGAATTTGGGACGTTATGTCTCAATGTCGAAGTCGCTGGACGACTTCAACGAGAAGATCAGAAATCTATTTCTGGTCTAATACGAGCATGCCAATACGCTCAAGGACATTTGTTCCAAGCGTTGCATAAGCCTATCCTCCAGGCTGCATCTCCCACGGTGCAAAAAGGAGCAATTAGAGATCGGGACTCTAACCCAAAGGCTATGGATTCAAATATCATGCCTACGAGTGTTACATGGGATGCATTCTTTGAGGATGTACAACCTGCAATGAATGTTGAAGCTTCGGTGTCACAACCCGAGTCTTCAAGTCAACCCAGCACCTCTGGGGTAAAAGAGGGAAAGTTGAACCTGAGGCCTTAGACCGGCCAAAATAAGGTTCAAACTAACGAGATTAAAATTTCTCCTATGCAGGATTATCAACCGTAATGGGAGAAGTTGGTAACTAGAAAGGGAATCAACCCAGAAAAAACGGTGGTTGATATCTTTGGAAAGTACCCAAGAGTTTGGATGAAACATGGAAGTCATCCAAATGAAGTTCGAGAGTGGTATAATTTTGGAGCTTTGGCTTCGATTCATACTACGTCACCTGGTTTTCCAGAAATTTCAAAGTTACCGAAATGGATTGGGGAAGCGGTCCACGAGACTTGGGCAAATAACCCACATTTATCCAGAGACGATATTTTGGAGCTATATTTTATTAGTGCAGCTCCAGAACCAGCCAAGAAAGGCTTCAATGAAGCTTTTCATTTCATCAAGCTGATGAGGCCGGAGGTAAATGCCTTGAAAAATATAAAGATAGCTTCTCCGGAAGAAATCCCAATACTAGTAGGAGCATTTTCAGAAGATGAAGCTTCTACAAGACAAGCATGGAAACTTTGAGTTTGTCTAACCGAAATGGACAAAGTCAAATACCCTTTCAAGTTTTTCCAAAATTCAGCGAATGGATCATTTCTACTGAATTCAATGACTGGATCAACAACAGGATTTGCCGAGGAGCTCTTTGAAACTAAAAGAAGAACCCTCTGGGAAAACAAGATTTCTTCGAAACTAAAAGAAGAACCCTTTGGGAAAATAAGATTCCGGCAAGCAAAGAGACTTATCGGAAGTTTTGCAATATGGCGCATGTGGGAAGATGGATTGATCGGATCTGTCAAGCATACCCGGATCAGAAGGAGCCCGAATTTGGGAAAGGATTCCGACCCAAACCCGACCGACAGGCATATGGGTCTAACAGGGATAAGGGCCCAGCACAAAAGAGACGTTATCCCCGGGGACCACGATAACCAAACTTTTAGAGATTCCCCCGATAAAATAAAATGGGATAAGTCACGAGAAAATGACTCTCCAACCAACTTCATATGGTGGGCTGAGTCAAAAGTAAATGATTCCCCGACAGACCTAACATGGGCTGAGTCACGGAGCATTAAGAGAAAACACCAACCAAGCTGAAAGAGACTTCCCAACTATTGTCACATTGGAACACTAATGGAGTAGGCCAACTGGTGTTCAAACGAGATTTGGAATCCGCACTTCAAGTCCGGATTTATGCCTATATATAGCAGGAGTTGAAGGAAGCTGAGGACATCGACCATTCTCCTTAGTTTTCTTACAATAAAAACTTTGTAATATTTTGAGTGTTTCTAGTTTATGTATGTACGAGTGCAGGCCTCTTCTCATATGAGAGACTAAACAAGTATTCTCCTCCCAACAGGAGATTACTAATGTAATATATATTTCATTTAAGTTCTTAATAAAATAAAGACTTTTTGCTTTCAACATGTGTTTTTAGTACGGTTAGTTCGTCCCCTGGAAGAAATACTTTGTACACCTGGTGTAGGAAACGAACTAAGGTTGTGTTGTATTATTGCTGAAGGAGCTGGATAACTTGAAGATCATCTTCCCCGAGGGTTGAAGTTGGACAATGAGGAGCTGTTCGTAAAAAGGTCTGGGGGCAGTAATTTTCTAGCTGGTGGCTTTGCAAACCATCTCACCCGGTGCAGTTACGGTCAAAGAAAGGTATGAATTTTAGGGGATTAATTAATTTTACGAAAGCATGTTGGGCCTGATTTTTATTTATGTATTCTTAAGCCGGATATAATCAATTATTTGGAGTGGAAGTATAAAATTTTGCATGAAGACAAATTTTGGAAATTGGTATGAGATCATTATTATGTAATGATTGACTTTTGGGTAGAAAATGAATATAATATAAGGAGAATGGGTATATTGGGATAATTTGTTATATTTGGGGGTAAAATTGTATGTTATATGAAAATGGGTAATAAGGGAAGGGTACCCAAAAGTAAAATATCACTTAAAGGTTATGATATTTGTACATAAAAAATAAATTATTATAACATCAAAATTAGCGCATAAATAAAAAAAATAGGGCGTGGATCCAGATCACACCGGGTCAACCCAATTGCATTTGTACACCAATTTCACATAAGTTTTACTCAAAGGAAAAAAAAACCCGCAAGTATGCCTTTGAATTTAAATTATTTAAGACAAAAGGTAAATTTGTCATCATGGAATCCAATTTGGCCAAGTTATTATGAACTAAAAAAACAAAAAAAATTATCGTACGGTAGCGAAAGGGGCTTTTTGTAATTGTAGTGATGCATAACATCTGCAAACTGATAATCACACTATAAACACATACTATATGTTAGTGTTAATTTTTAACACTAATCAATTTTTTCCTTTTTCTTTATTTTACCCAAATTAATTTACTTTTGATATGTGAGTTTATGGTTGAGATATTTAAGGAATTGGATAATTGAATGTATATCTAACAAGATTTATTTGTTGAAGGAGTTTAAAGGAACTAACGTTCCTTTCCAAGATGATAGGGGATTTTGTTCTCCTTGTATGTCCTTGTGATTTGCAGAAACGTGGGATAAAGAGAAGGAGAAAACGTGGAGAAGCGAGAAGTGGAGAAGTGGAGAATTGAAGATGAGGAACATGACTTAAAGATTATGGATGGAACAAGACATGGAGATAGTGGCGAACATGGATGATGTTCCACCAAGAAGAAGAGTCTGGAGTGCTCTATAAATAACAGATTCAAAGACTGCAGAAAGCAAGCAAGATAAGCAAGCAAAGTAAAAGAGAGAGTGAAGAACAGTTTTAGTTTACAAAGTTATCCGATGTTGGCACATCAGTGACAACATTTTCATAGTGATTCTAGTTTTTGAATATTTCAGTTTGTAGGATTTTTTTATAAACGATAGAGAGTTTGTGACATTCATAGAGCGTGAGAGAAAATACTTAGAGTGTGTGTTTTTTTCAAAGAGTCTTTCGAGATCTCTTTGGGCTTTTGTAATTACTCATCGAAGTAATAAAGTTTTGCACTGCTGACGTTCCACAAGTATTTGTATATACTTGTGGATAATTTCTATTATTTACATCTTTCTTAAAGTTCAATTCCGCTGCTATTTTGGTTGATATTGTGACATTTGACACAACATTAATCATTTTGTTTAGTCTTGCAGGATATTCTGCCCACCAATATATGTCATATCTCTAGTCTCGTTTCAAAATCACTTTACTCTCTCTCATCATATCTCTCTCTCCTAATCTCAAGATCCCTAATCTCTCTCTCTCTCCTTCATCTTTCAAAAAATCCACCATGACCGATTCAAGAAAAACCCAGAAAATCACCGTCTCCACATCCAACCCAAAAAATATTGGCCCGTCTGTTGGCACAACCTAAAACCCAGATTGTTCTTCGGCTTACCCTCAACCTTTGGCCGTTCTTTTTTCTAGCGACAAGGATTATGACCTCGGTTTTCCCCTTGTGGAAACTACTGATATCTCCTGTCACGACCTACTTTTTTTTTGTAAAATATCAGAGTTTTCACACGGGAGTGAAGATAGAAATAGTAAGGGACACATATCACAACAGAAAGAAATGGCAGGAGACGACAGAAGAAAGAAATAGGGGATAAGTATATCATTCACATCTCAGTAATCGGTCTCAATACCGATACTTACAACATACGCAGCGGAACAATTCATCAGGATCTCATATCAGTTACATGTATCCAAATATCACAAACATGTATAGATTAAACCATGGTTTGAAAGTGTTTTGAGTAACATCATCCTGAAATTACAAATCCCCAAGACAACAAGACAACACCACCATCTCTCCCACTAGGGTTCATCAGTCTCCTCATCTCCTGTAGTGTGAGTACAGATTAAGGGGTGAGTGCGTGGAATACACCCGTGGGAATAAAATCTGCATCTTATGACACACAACGGATAACAAAAAGAAAATAAAACACGTCTACCAGTACGTTGCCACAACACGTAAAATGCACATCAGATATTAGAAATGGTAGAGAAGGATAGGTGCGGGATCAACCCGTCTTACCCTAATAAACGGTCTCAATACCGCTACTGCATTTCAAGAGGCTCACCATACTTCCACCAGAGTAGTAGAAAAGGGGTAAGAGATGAATGCATGTTCAGAGCGGACCTCAGTCCTTTCACAGTATGAAGTATGACACAACAACTAAATTCACAACACGTAGTATCCCGTAGTTCATGCTTTTACTAGAAAAACAGTAAACAGATAAAGATTTAGAAGTTACCCCCACCTTGATGAGTCGCTAGTATTAAGTATCACAAACACGGTCCAACTGATAACCTACACAAGTTACAGTGTTTCTTAGATTCTTAATAAACATAGTTAAAACTATAAATAATTTTGGAGAAATAACGATCGTTTAACGCGCGACGAATCAAGGGATCTCAAAATTGAGGTTGCATTAACAAGGGTGAAAGTTCAGTTTCTTAGGCTGAGGTGAAAAAGGGTGAAATAAGGATCGCAACGCAAAAAGAATGAGCTCAATGGGAGTTGAAACGAGCTCGTACGGAGCATTTTAAGTTTAGGGGTATTTTGGTAATTTTGGTCAAAGGGTTGACTTTGACCAGGCCCACGACCCTCGGTCAACGACATCTCGTCAATAACGACTCGATGTTGACATACGATGGAAAAATCGGGGTTTGGATCGAAAATACGGTGTCGCGTGCGTCCACGCGAGCACCCGGCGCCGGGGGAAAAAAACCTGGCGGTCTCGGTGGTTGCTGAGTTTTCTCGGCAGCTCGGGTTCCCGTCTCGGCAGCTGTCGAGTTTTCTTGGCAGTGGGTACTCGCTCTAGGTAGCTGTCGAGTTTTCTCAGCAGTGGGCGCGCCCCACTCGACGGCTGCCGAGTTTTCTCGGCCACCCGACACCCGGCGCTCCCATCGTCCGAGCAGCGCACACACCCGGCTCCAGTAGTCCGCGCCCGTCTCCCATCGCCTGCGCAGCGCGTGCACACCCGGCCCCCGGCGTGCACACCCAGTCCCGACGCACACCCCGATGCGCACATCTCGTCCCCGACGCACAACCTGGCACCCGATGCTTGCTCACCATCGCACATCCGGCATCTAGTGTACCACAACCAGCACAACTGCCGGCCGGCGGCGGCCCCGACGGCAGCTCTGACGACTTTTCCGGCGGAGCTCCGGTGACAGTTCCGGCGGCGCTCCGGCGACTCGCCGGCGGCGGCGGAAAAATAAAAAAAGAGAGAAGAGAGAGAGACTTACTTGTTTGCGTCACTTTCGTCGTCGGCGGAAAATGAAAGTTTTGAATTGACTGAGCCCCTATTTATAGATTTCCAAAGTTACTATTTACCAAGTAGATTTTAATTACCATCCATTAAAATATTATTTTTCCATTTTACCCTTCACCCGGATTTTACACTCTTGTTTTACCTAGCTTTTGTATTTGGCTCTTTTCTTCGCCATTTGACCTACGGGTCTTCGATTGACCCCTAGTTTGTTTCTATTTTCTTATTTTTCCGTTATGCATCTCATGGTCTAAGAATATTCTATGTTCCACATCTTAAAATTTTACCCACCTAATACTTGCATTAAATATATTTCTGAAACGCACATAGATAATTAAGAATTAACGCACAAAAAATATTTTAATTAAGGATTTAATTATTTAATTAACTAATTATGCTTTGTTTTTGGTCCGGGATATTACATCTCCGATCCAGACGAGGCCATCGATGAGCCTAAAGAACCCGCTGCTCCTGAGTCCGAGGAGGAGGAAACCATTGTCGGTTTCTTGAGCAAGCTGAAAAAGTAGAAAAATGTGGACACACAAGCTGCTACATCATCTCAAGGCCCGACTCCCATGGATACAAACCCTGAATCCACGCTGATTCCCAAGAAGACTATGGTGGACTTTGACTATGAGGTAAATCCTTCCACCCCAAGTTTTATTTCGGTGTATCCACTTCAAATTGGAAGAATTTATGTAGTCGAACTCTTGTGTACGAAAGATGGATTCATATTCGTCAATTTAAAGAACAGAATCTGGTTGTTTTTCTTAGAGATATGAAATTATATGATTCTATCACCAAAATTGCTCCATATTCTCCTCCAATAATTTATGAGTTTTATGCAAATTTGCACAAGTCAATTGTTGAGGAAAACAATAGGAAGTTTGGCAAGGTGCATTTGAGGGGGAAGGTTTATAAATTTACCGAGGAGGTTGTTAATCGATTCTTTGGTTTTGATTGTGTTGAGCTTGATGAGGTTGAGATTGATTTGAATGTGGTAGCCACCAAGCTTACAAGGGGTACTCTCAAAACATGGCCAAAGTTGTTCAATGCTTCCTTTCTCACCTCTCTTTATGTTGTCCTACATAAGATCACAGTGCATAATTGGTTGTCCTCTCGGAATACCACAACGGTCACAGAGGACCAGACCATTTTGTTGTTCAAAATTGGAATGGGGATTCCTTTCAATTTAGGGAAATATATTGTTCATAACATGGCTAAGTATGCAGGGAAGTATTCCTCTTTGGGTCTCCTTCCTTATCCCTCTAGGATCTATTCCATCTTGAGCAATCAAGGATTTAAGAAGACTGAGTGATGAGTTCCAGTACTAATCATTACTCGAGCTCTCCTCACAAAAAAATAGGAAGGTTTATCTTCCATATCGACAAAATGTTGCCCTTCCGATTGGCAACATTCCCTCAAATGTTGAGACAGATGAAAGTGATGATGAAACACATGATTCAGTAAGAAGATATCCACTTGCCCGAATCAGAAATAATCATCTTATCAGCCAGGTGATAGGGGGAGTTCATGAAGGTATGAGAACTCGAAGAAAGAAACCGGTAAACTATAAAGACATGGTAAAATATGTGTGTATGACAACCACATACGTTGAGGTAAAACACTCTTGTTTTGTGTCTTTAATTGAGCCCCAAAATGTGGTGGAAGCTTTAAAAGATGAATTTTGGATCCAAGCTATGCAAGAGGAGCTTGAACAAATTACCCGAAATGAGGTATGGACTTTAGTTCCAAGACCTTCAAACACAAATGTTATTAGAACTAAGTGGATTTTTAAAAATAAAACTGATGAATCGGGTCATATTGTGCGCAATAAAGCTCATCTTGTTGCTCAAGGCTATACACAAGTCGAAGGTATCAATTTTGACGAGACCTTTGCACATGTGACTAGAATTGAGTCTATAAGACTTTTACTTGATATAGCTTGCTATCTTAAAATCATTTTGTATCAAATGGATGTTAAATGAGCTTTTCTTTACAGTTATTTGGATGAGGAAGTCTATGTGGAGCAAGACTAAACATATTAATTAGTCATTAATCTTCCAATTATATATATATATATATATATTTAACTTTTTAAAATATATTAAAAATACAAATAATAAAAATTAACAAAAAATATGTGATAATATTAATTTTTTTAATTAAATTAAATTTAAAAAGTTTAATTATTTTATGATGTTATCTTATAATATTTGCATTGATATTATCTTATATGAACAAATTCATAATTTTAAAAAATAGTATTTTTATAAAATATATTAAAAATATGCACTAGTGTATTTTATAATTGTCTTAAAATAAAATTAGATTAAACATTACAAAATATATTAATTAGTCATTAATCTTCCAATTATATATATATATATATAATTTTAACCTTTTAAAATATATTAAAAATACAAATAATAAAAATTAACAAAAAATATGTGATAATAGAAAATTGAAAAATATCAAAAATTAAAATAAAAGAAATCCATGTAGAATATTATTACATAAAGCACTAGTGGTCTAGTTGTTGGAGTACTACCTTGTCATTTGGGTTTGGGTTCGAATCCTAGATAACGTGTAATATTCGTCATGATGAGACCGTCTCACGGATCTTGTTATGTGAGACGAGTCAACCCATAACCCACACTTTACAATTCATATAAGAATTTACAAAAATGTATTCAAATCATGGGTAATAGGGATCCGTCTCACGGAAACTATCCGTGAGACCCTCTCACATGAGATTTTGTGTTAGGTTTCAATTTGAAAAAAATTGTAACAAAAAAAAATTTGGATTGCAAATGGAAAAAAATGTACCCTTATTATTTATTAATAATAATTCAATAGTACATAAATAATACATAGCTATATATATATATATATATATATTTTAATTACAACATTGACTTTATTTTCTTGCAACATTGTTACCATTCTGACATCTATATAATGTTGCTGATGTTTTCAATCTAAACTTTTTTCTTTATCCAATTATAACCCAAAATTCTAGAATTTATCGAAATTCATCCTAAATCAATTTTTCGATAATTTTTTCCGATAAAATGGAGATTACATGACTTGCACACACTCTTCTTCAAGATAACATTAGCATTTAATTTATATATTTTATAAAAATGAGAGGGAAATTCGAACCGTAAATCGAATATAAAGATTTTGCTATTTGTTAGATACTTTCCAATCTTAAATCTTGCAGCCATGGATCGTCTCTATCATTTTGGTCGAATTGTAGAAAAAATTTCATGTACAAATCTAAATCCAAGGATGAGGTATTCTTTCAAAATTATCGGGTAAATTAAATAATGAAGAAAAACAATTAGTCCTAATGAACGCACTGAAATGAGAATAATGAAATTACTCTTCAATTTGCAGTGTTTTTAAACTAATGAAACTTGGTTCAGGCTTGAATTTTTGAGTAAGGTTGACAAACTTTTAATTCTTACATCCTAATTTTACAACTTTCAATTACTCAAATTCGATCCATAGCTGCAATCTTGAAGATTGGAAAGTCTACTTGAGGTTGAATTTAATGCTGGAATTTCCCTATTTTTTTATTAATCTATAAATTAAATGACAATTTTACCCTTAAGAAGAGTATGTGTGAGTCACGTGATCTCCACTTTGTAGGAAAAAAATGTTGGAAAACTAATTTAAAATGCATTTTGATAAATTTATACAAGATCGAGATGGAAAGATATTATTAGATTTAATTCTTTTAGGGAAAATAGATGAGAAGCATCAACTTCATCAAGAAAAACTTTTTCAAATGCTAGACAATCTTTTTTAAATTTTTCTGATTTTAATCAAAAATATATGTATACAACACCTATACCTGAACCACAACTAGATAATTCACCACCCACATCACCTACTATAGAAAGTATGATTAATGTTATAACAGATGGTGAAGAATTTGAACCATTAATGGATCATTGGAATAAAGAAGGAAAGAGTGATTATCATAAAATAAGAATTAAATGGTACGAGTTTTCTTCCAATACAAAAATGAAATGTGGCAAATGTCGCTATTCGGAAACATCAAACCTTTTACAATCACTACAAAAAGGACACGATTCGATTGGGTCTGTCTTTATTTTATCCAAAATATTAAATTTGGGCCCCACATTCGTATCCAATTTTCTTATTTCCTTATCCAACAATTGAATTTCAATTGTTAATACATAAAAAAAATAGTGTTCCAAATTCCGTGTGTAAATTTTTCCAATTGTTCTAGAGCTTATTTTTATGTTCCTAAAAATAATATATGATGTATATACTATAAAATATTTTATATTAGAAGTAAAAGTAATTTTAAGACACTTAAAATCAGATTAAAAGGATAAAAAAATGTTATTTCTGTTTTTATCCAAAGAAGTTGATTACTTTTTTTAGTTTTTTATAAACTCAATTTCTATAAACATAATTATGTATATTAAATATTTATTAAATTTGTATGAATCAATTTTAAATAAATAAATAATACAATAAAATGAAATGAAGGTTGTGTAGAGTTTGGGTATAATAATAGTTTATTATAAATCGAGAAACTACGTACTGGCATTAAAATCGTCTTCGTACATCAGTCCACAATTTTAATTGATCCTAAATTAAGTGATAATTCACAATTTTACTCTTAAAAAGGGTGTGTGCGAGTTAGATTATAAAAATTATTGGAAAATTAATTTATTTTGTTTTGATAAATTTCATCAGATAAAAATGAAAAGTTTAGATTGTAAAGTGAAAGGAGAAATAAAAATTAAACCTTAGATTTGATTTTTACATTTAATATATGCTAAGAAATGGTAGGGATTAGAAAATGTAAATGTTGGATATTTTGGATTATGAACTCTTTACAGAAACATGTCTTTGAATGGGAATCTGAATCTAGAATTTTGAACCTCCTTATGTAGAGATTCCAACGGTGGGGACTCTGGATTCTGAGTTTTGACATAATGCATGACATACCAATTATTTATTATTAAAAAACTGTTCAGATAGATGAAGACGTATGGGCTTGGTCCATTCTGAATTATATGATCATCTTGTTTCACATCGAGAAGCTTCTTTGCAATAGCAATGGGCATAAGCTGCCATGAGTTTAAATCTTTTACTCCCTTCAATCCTTTTTAAGTGACGTTTTGAAATTTTAAATTTTTTTTTATTTAATTGACGTTTTATGCATTATTTACATATATAATCCTATGATTAATTAATACTTAAATTAAATGCATTGTATAATACCCATGTTTTCAAAAGAGGCATGCACTAATAATAATTATGATCAAATAAAATTTTAATTAATGAGGGGTATATTAAGAAAATAAAATTATTTTTAATCGTGTGTATAGCTGTAGGACGTCACTTAATTAAGAATGAAAGGAGTATTATATTTAATGTTAGATTCATATTACATGACATAATATAAATCATATGTTAATTAATAATGTCATTTAATACATACATTTGAAATGTGATGATTAATTTAAAATCTCACTCCAACTGAGACACCATTCTTAGTGAACCCCTCTGAGGTGGACGGTGGACCATTAATTTTCTTTCCTTTTTCTATTGTTGTCTTATGTTTTTATTTGCATTGCTATAAGGGCACCCACATTAATGAATTTTTAGCACACCATTTTAGTGTGGGATCCACATGCCAACACACTAATTAAAAACATCTACTTTTTAAAAACACATCTCTACATCAATTTTATCTCAAACACAATCATTACATGTGGATCCCATTCTCACTATTATAATTAAATGAGGAGAGAAAAAAAATACACACAATCCAATGCATCCAATCATTAGCAATAATTATTAGCAGACCATTTTAGTGTGGGACTCACATGCCAACACACTAATTAAAAACATCTACTTTTTAAAAACACACATCTACATCAATTTAACACAAATTTACATTAATTTAACACAAATTTACATCAATTTAACACAAATACAATCATTACATGTGGGTCCCATTATCCACTAATTTTTATTCTATTATTTTTATCCACTAATACACACTTAATCCAATCATTAACTAATAATTAAAAAGGGGACACAAATGTTATTCTTACATCTTAACACATCTATACTTACACAACACTTAAAAACATCCCAACATTAATTAACACTACATGTTTTAATTAATAACCCTCAAACTGAATTGGTGTGGGTGCCCTATTAACACACACACTAATTACACAAAAACACACATTTAAAAACATATCTACATTAATTAACACACCTTTTATTTTAATTAAAAACACATTAAAATAAATCAATGTGGTTGCTCTAAGTCTATTTGAAATGAAAAGAAGAAACATCCTTTACGATTAAAAAAAAACGGATTATTTAAATAATTCAATTCAAGTCATATCTATCAATTGTTTTCTAGAGAAAAGTGGGGTGGGGGGTGGGGATGATAATCATTTCTCTTTGGAATCAATCAATTAATATTTGAGTTGCAATTTATCACAGTTCGTTCCTCATTGCTTACGCCACTCCCAACTTTTTTCTTCCAGAAAAAATAAAATTTCTGGGTAGTCTCAAAAGTCAAATGTACCAATTATTACTATACTTTTACACATATGCATACCAATGACATCTATACTAATAAATGCTTACTGCCGTGCATCCTGTATCTTTTTGTGACCTATTATTGACCTATAATACATGAGTTTTAAAATAATTTAATTTAATTTAAAAAAAAATTAGAAAAATTAAAAAATTATTTATATAAGAAAAAAATTATTTATTATTTTGTGCAATAACCATAACTTAATTTAGTATTAAATTTAATAATATCAGATTAATATAGTGATCATACATTTATATATATAAAGATATGTTCATGAGCTCATTGAAACTTAATGCGTATTAGTTTAAGTAGTTGACTATATATTTTTATTGATTTATTTAATATTTAGCTAATATTCATGTTTGATCATCACATATACATATCTATTAATAGATATCTGTACATATGAATGAATAGGTCAGTTAAACTAACAAAATATTATCAAATCAATCTTAAAAGTTTTCTTAACATGAGGGATAAGAATATATACAACATATATATTATTGAGTATGGGTTAAGTACTAAAATATTGAGGTATATTGAGATCATTATTTGCCGAACTGAACCTATTTATAAGGCCAAATAAACTAATATGTATTTCTCAAAAAAAAAAAAAGTATTTACCTTGTATCACACTCTCATTTATTATAACTCATTTTGAGAACATCATATATTTGTTAGTTTTTTTATAATTTATTTTTAGTGTAATTTTACTCAATATTATCTTGTACACATCAATTAGTAGGTGTGAAATCATTGTTCAATTCCGTAACCTTATTTTTTTTTATTTGCAAAAGATCTCAAAACAATATGTTTTCATTTTAATCCCACAACTCAATTAATTGTTGCTTGCAATTGCCGAAAATTGCAAAATCCAACATTAAATTTGTAGGTTTTTGGTGGCGACTAATGTGTCACCACGTGAAGTTTTTTAATTGATTGAAGATTAAAAAAATCCAAAATAGAAAATGAAATTACATATCATTTAAAACACTTGAGCAACACTTAAAAAAGAAAATTCCAATTAAATGTAAATCCCAATTTCAAAATCCCTAATTGGCAAAATAGACATGGGGTCCCATGTTGCATGGATTATGCTAGCTTGCAAGAAAACACAACACACGTCTCTCCTACCCACGTGTGGTGTGAAACCAAGAAGAAGCTTCTTCGCAATTGTTATACTGAATTATAAATAAATGACCCATTTCACCAATTCTCAGCCACAAATTCACACACTCTCAAACATCTATTCTCTCTCTAAACAAAATGTTGGAAATCCATTTCTCAACCTCTCTTATCCTGTCCATAACTGTTCCTCTTTTTCTCTTCATCTTAACCCAACTGAAGAAAGGTGTATCCTCTTCTTCAACCCCCACCAATCTACCAAAATCATACCCAATAATCGGCTCTTTCTTTTCGATCTTAAAAAACCAAGAAAGGTTCGTACAGTGGACATCGGAGATCGTCACATCCACCCCCAGTCTTACTTTCTATCTCCACCGCACCTTTGGGCGGCGCGCCGTCTTCACGGCCAACCCCGCCAACGTTCAGCACATTCTCAAATCCAACTTCGTCAACTACGAGAAAGGGGACTTTTTCAAAAGCATTTTGAAGGATTTTCTTGGAGATGGCATATTCAACTCCGATGGTGACACGTGGAAGTTCCAGAGACAAGTTTCCAGCCACGAATTCAACACTAAATCCCTTCGCAAATTCGTCGAAGAAGTCGTCGATTCCGAGATCTCCGACCGCCTGATTCCGATCCTGAGAAAAGCCGCAGCTGAGAAAACTGTGATAGACTTTCAAGACGTTCTTCAGAGGCTCGCTTTTGACAACATTTGTAAGATCGCTTTCGGACATGATCCTGGATACCTGTCGCCATCCCTCGAACAGGACAAGTTCGTGATGGCTTTCGAGAAAGCTGTCAAGCTCTCCACTCAGAGATTCGCATCTTTTATCCCTAATATTTTTAAGATCAAAAGGGTCCTCAATTTTGAATCGGAAAAGCAGCTGAGAATTGCTGTGAATGAAGTTCGAGAATTTGCAAAAGAATTAATCAAGAAGAAAAAACAGGGAATTTCATCCATGGAAGTTGATGATCTTCTCTCAAGATTCCTGAGCTCAGGCCATTCGGATGAAGATTTCGTGACAGATATAATCATAAGCTTCATATTAGCAGGTAAGGACACAACATCTGCAGCATTGACATGGTTCTTTTGGCTGCTTTCGAACAACCCCGATGTGGAAGACAAGATTCTTATGGAAGTCGAAGAGAAATCAGAAACAGCATCATCAGCTTACGATGAAGTGAAAGACATGGTTTACACACACGCTTCGCTTTGTGAAAGCATGAGGCTTTATCCGCCAGTTCCTACCGATTCCAAAGAAGCTATTAATGATGATGTTTTGCCAGATGGGACAATAGTACATAAGGGTATGAGAGTGGGGTATCATCCCTACGCCATGGGAAGAGTTGAGAAAGTGTGGGGTAAAGACTGGGCGGAGTTCCGACCATCGCGGTGGCTGGTGAAGGCGGCGGAAGGTGGTGATAAGTGGAGTTTTGTGAACAGGGATTCGTATACTTATCCGGTGTTTCAGGCTGGACCCAGGATTTGTCTTGGGAAAGAGATGGCTTTTTTGCAGATGAAGAGAGTCGTCTCTGCTGTCGTGCGGCAGTTTAAGGTGGTGCCGGTGGTGGCGGATGGAGCGGAGCCAGTGTATACGACGGAATTGACTGCGAAAATGAAGGGTGGTTTTCCAGTGAGGATTGAGCAGAGGATTTAATGTTCGATTATGTTTCATGACTAGATCCTCTAGGAGGAATGTTCGGACAATATTTTGTTTTTATTTATTTGATTTTGGTATGGGATTCTATTTTAGACTACAATATATGTTTTGAATTGACTATTCTACCTTGATTGATTATATAAAATCACATACATTGTAAATATGCAAATCAATCTCTTTTCATATTTTATTATGATATGTATAGATATATGTATAGATTTCTAGAAGTGGCCACAAAATGTGTGTTTTCCCTTATAATCATTCATGATAGTAATAACATATTAGTAAAAAGAAAATGGAAGCAACTAATGTAACAAAAACTAAACACTTCTCTTTTTAATAAAAGACAAATAGCAGAGTTGATTTTTGAAAATGTGAGTTGGTGTACACATATCAGAGTTCTACATGAAACTTATCAATCTATAAGAAGAATATTATTTTTTAAATAAATATCGAAATATTTTAAAAAACGAAAATAAGATAGTACAACCGGAACACAAAGAACTAAAAGAGACGGTCACAAACCGACATGTCTTAAACACTTGTAGGTATCATTAAAACAATGAATCAATGATATAGAAAAACTCTAAGAAAAAAACTTATAACAGGGAAAAAGAGTACCACGCACTAATGATACGTATGAAAATTTTGACCAGAAAAATCAAGAAACATTTGATAACTAAGCACAAGCAGAGCCGCATCCCAACACTGAAACTCCACTTCCATCTTCGACAACCTATCCGCTACTTGGTTTTCCTCCCTAAATATATATGAAACACAAAAGTCCATCTTGTCAATCTTTCCCAAAACAGTTGCCCACCTATGCGGAGATAACGAGGAACCTTAATTGATCTATCCACTAGAAGGCCCTCAATGTACGCTAAATCGAACACTAACAAAAGTTGTTTCCAACTTCTCTCAGACTTAGTTTATTGGTGACATTTTGGTGGATATCATAGCTAAATAACAAACAAGTTTTAATAATAAAATATTATAAATTGTGGATGAGTGTCATGACATTGGTCACATGTCACAACCTTGCAACTCCATCCTCTTTTTATCCACAAGTGACATATGTCACCATTTCATTGGTGATGATAGATTTTTTTTGATATATTTAAATTGTTGATAATAAAAATAATTTTTAATAAAAACATTACCAAAATTCATAATTTTTTTTTCTCATTGATAATTAAATATATAATTTGTATTTTTTACATTTGTAATTTAGTATGCAACTATTTGTAGCTTGATTTTTTTTTTCAATTTCATATTCCAATTATTGTAATTTTGATTTAGTTATTGTGATTGTATGTTATTTTAAGTGTATGGTAAAACAATTTCCTTATTATAATTGCGGAATTTATATATCAAATAATTTTTCATCTATTTCTAACATCTTTTAAATATAATAAAAAAAAAGCTCACAAAATAATATACAATTATTAAATAATGAGAAATTGGGTTGGATTGGGTTGGTGTAACTAATAAAGTATAAAAAAATTGAAATTGGATTGAGTTGTGGATTGTGTAGATGGAAGAGACAGAAATAAATATTTTATTTGTGGGTTGGGTTTGATGAGTGTCTCTGATAAACATATGCTACCTCCACAACAAACATGGTTGCCAAAATGTCAGCATCAAACGCGCATCCAATTTCCCTGCCAAACAAAAAATATCAACACGTGAGTCCTCAAGAATTTCTAAAAATACTACTGGCTTGAACTTTTCCAAGTGAAACCCATTGTGATACCGTCCATATTAATTTTTACCCATCCATGCGAAGGCAGGAGGATACCATTAGACTGGACTGATTTTGGGGCCTTGTCCAGATCGCCTGGGTATACACAACCACGAGTAGTAAAGAAGATCAGATTGTTTGTCGAACATCACCCTCTCTCCAGCTCACCTGTCTCCTTGATGAACATCCAAAAAAATCATCTATTTCGTATTGGTGTTTCATCCACCACATGCTAAGTATAAAAGATGACATCATTAATTTACACATGAAATAAATTTAAAATAATGAAATATAAGATGAAACACTAAATTAAAATAGAGAATCTTGTTCAAGTTAGTTGTGTCACGCCCCATTTTTATAACTTAAAATATCAGAGTTTTCGTTGTAGGCGTGCAACAAGAGAGAAAAGTAAACATACATTCAAAGCTTTATAGAATAACGAGCGATAAAGATCATCCATAACGGGAATCTTACAAATTTTAAACTTGTGAATTTTACATATTCAAAACCGTCGGCGTATAGTCGGAAGAAAACATTGAAATCTAAGCAGTGGAAAATCATACAGGATCCATAAAAACAGAAAAACAGTTTAACTTTACAAACGGTTAACAACATTATTTAGGAAACTAAGATTTTAAAGGAGGACACTTCTTGATACGACAGCCCTCTCTCTACGCTTCCCTATTTTCATGATTTTCTGTAGTGTGAATACACACAGGGTGAGTGCGTTGAATACACTCGTGGGGATAATTTCCATGTTTTAACGTTTATTAAGCATTTAAGTTGATTGAACGTTTATAAATACAGTAATTAGATACAACACGTAAAATCATAACACATAACTGAAGATAGGTGCGGGTACTCCCCGTCTTACCCCACATGATGATTTTTATCCCGTTGATGTTTTTTACGGACCACCAGCCCATCCGTAGTATGAATGTAGACCTTAGTCCCTTCATAACATAATCATAATATGCATGCATGGACACAATATTCACAGCACATATTCACGGCACATAGGATTCAACAATTCATAGCGATCAATAAACATTTCATTAACATTAGGTTCACATGCATTCGTTCATTCATCATCATTCATACATCAAATAAAGTAATGTAAAACTTTTAGGGATTAGAAGTTATCCCCACCTTGCTCGATGGTGATTTCTCGTGATTCTTTGAATCCTAAACCTATGATCTTTCCTTAACTTGAAAGCCTACACATGCAAACGAGGGTTCTTAGATTCTTTATTACGTTAATTATGCATAAATTAACATACAAACTCTCTTGAAGGAGCGTTAGAGGAAAAAAAATGAAATGAAAGTTTTTCGAGGTCATAAGAGGAGTTGAAACTATCATGGATGCTTAAAATGCGATTATAGGATTTTAAAAAATCTATTATAGCTTTAACGGAGAAAAAATGAGCTTAAACAGAGTTTTTAGAAGCTTAGGGGCTTTTTCATAAATTCTAAAAATGTTGACTTTGACCAAATGGGTCATTTTGTAAAATCAGAAAAAATTTGGGGCCTTTTTTTGATATTTTTAAAACCTTTGGGGTCAAAATATAATTTTAGAAGATTTAGGGGTTAAAATATAAAGTTTAGAAAATTTTGGGGTTAAAATATAATTTTTGAAAGCTTGAGGGCTAAAACGATATTTTAGAAGATTCAGGGACTAAAACATAAAATCACTAAATATCTAGGGTTTGCACCAAAGTCCCTAAACACTTCGAAATTGCAAAACTGCCCTCCCTCCCCAAACCCTCACCCAACGCCGCCCATACCCCATCTCCACTGCTCGCACACCACAGCCGGCGACACCGCATCGCTCGCAGCCCCCACCCACAATGCACGCACACACCTGCGTGGCTCCGGGCGTCGACAACACACATACCCACACGGTGCGCATAGCGCGCACCCGACAGCAACACAGCACCGTCCCATAGCGGCACTCACACTCACGCACATACACGATGCACAACGGCGCTACACAGCGCCATCCCGACCACGCACACACACGGCGCGCTCAACATGCCTAGCACACACACGGCAGACGACGATGTGTTGGCACGACGATGCGCTAGCCCACACGACTCATGACGGCGGTAGAGACATGGCGACGGGGTGCAGCCGAGAGAGAAAGAGAGAGGAGAGAGAGAAAGAGGGAGGAGAAAGGAAGAGAAAGAAAAAGGGAGAGAAGAGAGAAAAAACACATTTTCAAATGTGTTCAAATTTTACTTCTTTGTGTTCCAAATTTCGCCTTTATATATTTCGATTTTGGGCCACGGGTCCCTAAACGGGCTATCCATATACACGTCAACCCTGGGTTTTAACTTACGATATCGTTAATTATATTATAACTTATGGTTCGATTAAATTATAGCTCGATAAATTACTTATGCATTATTTCTTTTTTCTGAAACACTCATAAAATCAAACAATTAGGAGTTAAATTATTTAATTAATCAAATTATGCATCGTCTTATCCCAGACGTTACAAGTTGTCTATTAGTAATTTATAGGAACAATGTAGTGGGTTTTTAAAGAAGTTAGAGAATGTAGAGGAGGAAATAAAGACTTGAAATGTGAATCAAGTTCGAAACCAACATAGTCATCACAATTTGTTGTATGCATAATATATATTTTTTAAATAAGTCCAATTTGTCTGGGATCAATCCTTATTAAAATAGTGTGAAGCTCGTAAAATTAAAATTTATTCATATTAATAGTTGCTGAAATAGTAGGCCAATATATTTTACTATGGTCTAATTTATGATTATTATCTTAAATAGGTAAACCTACAATTAGGAATATTTATTTAAACCTTTAATATTTTATAATTACTTAGATAAATTAAATGTTATTGTCTACACAAATTAAGGTAAATATCTGACCAAATTATTTAATAACAATTTAAAAAACAATTGTAGTCAACCGTCCAATTATTTGTTGTGAGGCCACCACTTTTTTTTAGTAATTCTTATTTGTAATTTTTGATGTGAGCCCAATTCTTGTTTAAATTGTAAGAAGACCAAAGAAATAAGTTAAATAATATATTTAATTGTTGGAATATTGGGATGACATGAGGATTAAGTTAGTACAAATAAAATATTTTATTTAAACGTCATACTTTTTATAGTCAATTGGATAGTGTAATTATATGCTCCACACATAATATGAAAATCATTTAACCAAACTATATTATAACAATGACATGTAAATTATAGCCACCTCTTAGTTAAATAATAAGAAGCCCAACATTTTGAAACGCAAAAAAATTTAATTACCCAATAAATGGAACATGTAAATTGATATTGTTTTCTTTATTGTCACGCCCCAAAACTTAACCATATTTTATTATAAAAGATTAATAAATTTAGGAAAAACATTTTTAAATTATCAGAGTATCCCCGACAGACGTGCAGGAAAGAAGAAAAAGAAAGGAAAGAGAACGAAGATGATATATATATATATATCAAACTTTAAAAGTTAACGATGTACATCAGCGGATTCTAAAGTACGTGTTTAAGCCAAAAGAAAACGTAAGCGTACGTTGTTCTGAAACAGTTATAAATCATCATAACAAAATATCAAAATAACAAAAGAAATCTTTAACAGACAGGACACATCTCTCCCTTCAACTCCTCCCAACAAAATCATCACCTGTAACGAACACGTAAGCGGGGTGAGTGCATAGAAATACACCCCGTGGAGACAAGTTCATAAGTTAACATAAAACTTTAAATCAGATAAGCAGTTAATCACTGCAAGTACAATGCACAACACATAAATGACATGAGCGCAGGTATATCCCGCCTTACCCCACCACCTTATCCTCCTGGTGATTATTTGGTCAGGGGGACTTCACCAATCCTCCTTTTTCCTGTTAGGACTTAATTCCAACCTGTCTTCCCAAAGACCGTGCACATGAACACATATCTTACTCCCAACAAAAGATTCAATTCACAGCACGTAGACATAGCACATAAAACGGACATGTATAACATTTAATAGCATGCTGATATCGTCAATCACATTTCATACTCATAATCTCAAATCGCATATCATATAACGTTCATCATCATATCATAACATATCGAAAACCCTAGCATGCGATTATACAGGATAAACGTAAAGTTAAACATTAATTCAGAAATTACCCCCACCTCAGCCTGGGCGGTGCGATTAACACGTTCGTTTCCTTTTAGTTCGGATATGGGTTCGATGCGTTTGGGCCTACAAACACACAACGTAAATTATTAGGTTACAATTATTAATTAAACATTTATAATTAAATGCTCGGAAGAAACAACGAATTGAAAACAGAACAGAACCCGACCCGACTAGGTCTAGAAATATAGAGGATTCAAAAAGGAAGCTTTAGAGACGAGAACGGATTAAAACAGATAAGAAACGAAGCTAAATGAAGCATTTTAGGGTTTGGAGGGTTTGAGGGGTAAAACTGTAATTACAGATAAGTTTCGGGGTCAAAACGAAGTTTCAGGAATTCTAGGGGGTTAGAATGCAAATTCAGAAAGTCTTGGGGAGGAAAGTTAAAACCTTGAGAAGTTTTGGGGTGGAAATATAATTTCCAAAACTTTGAGGACTAAAGTGTACAGAATAAAAGCTGGAGGACCAAACTGAAAATAAGCAGAAATTGAAGAAATTGCAAGTTGGTCCCTGAAGAATATCAAATTTCCAAAATCCACCCCTACACCAAACCACCACTGCTCCCCGCCATTCCCGCCACTGCCAGCTCCAGTTCCGACGCCGGCAGCCCCTGCCGCCGGCGAACTCCACTCCCGACTCGTCGGCGCACCGAGCGCTGGCCTCCTTCGACCACGGCGGCGCCGGAAAAGCCGCTGCCAAACACCCCTTCTCCACTACCACCAAACACCACCACCAAACTCAACCAAACACAACCCCAAACACCAACCAAACTTAACCATTGCCGGCGCTCATTGCGCCGGCTGATCAACCACACGGCGGCGCCGCATGCGCCGCCTCCGACACCGGACCAGAGGGAGAGAGAGATGAGCGCGAGAGAGAGAGAGTGTCGAAGAGAGAGAGAGAGAGCAAGGGTGAGGAGAGAGAAAGCTTGCATGCAGAAACTTTGACCGGCCACCACCGGAGATTGGCCGGTCCGATCAACGATCCAAGCCCAGAATTGAGACGGGCTCGGCGAGAACTTCACTTTAGGCTCAAGAATCGCCCCGATCGATGGCCGGATGGCCGAGAACGAAGAGAGAGAAAATGGGGGTTTTCTAGAGAGAGAAAGCCGTATCTTCTCCGGCGAATTACCGGCGAACGCGGCGGCGGATGACGATTCTGAGCCCGGGGTTGGAACGGGCTCGGCGAGGGCTTCAAGATGGTGTAGGGTTCGATACATATCGGTCGGAAGAAAATTCCGGCGACGGCGGCGCTCCGGCCGGCCGGCCGCCGGAAAGCCAGAGAGAAGGAGGAGAGTTGATGACATAATTTACCTTAGGTTAAAATTATCATATGGTTTTTACTTATGATAAGATGTGATTATATACTTTGGTTAATTAAGTCATTAAACATATTATAATCTTAAACTTTATATTAAACTTTCTTATGATATTAATTAATTTGGGATATCAAAACGAACTCCGATTTGATCCATTCTTTTTGCGTTTTGTTCGATTTTTCGTTCTCGTTCATCTCGTCCCACTTATGAATTATTTTATCGACTTTGTATTTTTACGAAATAAATCTCCCAAACGTTAAACTTAATTAAAGCATACTTATAATTAAATTTTCTGAAACGCACGTAGAATAAATCAAATAATTAGGGGTTTAGATATTTAATTATCAAATTATGCATCGGTAAATCCTAGTCGTCACAATTATTCTATTTATTACATGAGTAAACATAAAAATGTGATTCTTGATTTAAAATCAAAACGTTTATTGCTGTGTTTAGGTAAATTATGTCCATACTGTACATGGGCTTATTATCATATGATCCAATGCTATTATAAGCCCATATGTTGTCAGCCCAAATAACTAAAAAATAAATAAAATCGAAATAGCTAAATATACATGAACATGTACTGCCCTACTTTTTCATTTTTCTGCTTATCTGGGTTTTTATTCTCAATAATGTTCTAAAATTCGCTAGGTGCTAGTCGGATGTTTGATTGACACCTAGATGCCTAGTTGGTGTCTATGTATCATATCTAAATTAAATAAACTTTTTATTATTTTAATTATTTTTCTTAATATTCTATCTTTAAAAATTATTATTGGATTTTTTTTTTTTTGGAGGTTTTGTTGGAGGACAAGTAGAAACTTAATATCAAGTTTGAATTATATTTATATATGTTTTATTCAATGATTATAAATTTATTTTTTTGTATTTCTCATTACGTTAAATTTTTTTAATCTATAATTGTTATTAATTATTGTTATCAATTATATAATTGAAATATATTAGATCACTCACTCTTGTAATCAATATAGTTAATATATTAAGAATGAGTGTGTATAAGAATTTTTAATCAATTTCTATAATTTGGAGTTTTAAGATTAAACTTAAATTAAATAATTTTTGTAATTATTATTAACAGATTTAAACGATATAAAACAATAACCGTATATTTCTATCACTATATTATCTAGAAAAATCACTATTTATTATATTATTATTGTTCACACTAATAGATTAAATATTTGTGAAAAATAACAAATTCAATACATAGTAGTTATGTGTGAGTTCTTCTATTATTATTGCTCACACTAATAGATTAAATATTTGTGAAAAATAACAAATCCAATACATAGTAGTTATGTGTGAGTTCTTCTTAAAGTGAATTCATGCGATTTTAGAAACTTAAAATTATAAAAAATCAACAAAAATAAACTAAATAATAATAATAATAATAATAATACGATCATAATTATATATAAAAAAAATTACCCACACACACACATATATATACATGTATGTGTATATGGAAAAATCATAAAATCCTCATAATTATTTATATATTATAAATTTATTTAATTTAAAAATAGAGAAAAACAATACAATGGCTTAAATAAAGAGAGGCAATTTTAAAAGGTTAATGAGACTTCTAAACATATATCTTAATGAAATTAAATAATTTTTGAATAAAGTATAGAGATTATTTTGAAATTTGGATTTTGAGTTATAATATTTTTTTTTCATATATATAATAATTGAAAAGAAAATTTGTGGCTCTTTCTAAACTTTAATATTAAACATTTTATTAAAAAAATAATAAAAAACTAGAAATATAGTGGGACGGTTGAATTATATTATAGATAAATCCTATTTTAGGATGAGGGCTTTTGGGCAGAAACATCATTGTCGTTCTATTTTGGACAATGTTCTTGATAAGTAGGAAAATGTGTATATAAATTATGGTTTGAAAAAATTGTCATACTTTAGCTTTAGGTTGATTTTTGAAATTAATCTTATTGTTTATTATTTAATAATTAATACCTAGCAATATATTTCTAGAATTATATATCATAAATTTAATCAACATCTATACTGTCATTTTTTTTATTACTAATTTATTTTAACAATTATATTGACCCTTGAAATTCTATAGCGTAAAAGATGAATAGATTTTTGCCTCGATTATTTCTCTGAAAAAAGGTGAACCTAAGAATGCATCTATATATATATATATGTATATATATATATATTCGATTATGTATTTTAAGAACCCAAATAATAGATGTATTCGTATCCATTCACAATTGATAAGCAGTTGGTCTCTTAGCTGTGAAAAATGCAGCAAAAAATAGTCTCACTAATGTACTTCCTTTCTATCATAATACCATCTATATACCATTAAATTAATTTTGATCAAGACAAAACAACCAAAAGTGATAAATTGTTACCAGAAGTGCACTGACAATGCCGCCACATGTATGCTGCCAACAATGAAAGCAAAACTAAATCAAAAAATGTTCAACCTTAAGAAATCGATATGTACTACTGATACAAATATGGTAATTTAAATAGATGCAACTTATCCAAAAATATATATAATGAATAAATCAACCATAAAAGAAGGTAAATGAAAAGAAAATCACAATTATTTATATGCACTAGGTCGAATCGGTTCAAAGGTAATTTTCACGCTTCCACATGCGCCACTCGCCCACACGTGCTCTTATGCGTTTAGAATCCATGCCTACACTATTATCGCGCATGTGTAACCTTATGCGCTCATACACGCCCAAAATCCGCGCCTACACTATTATCCCGCGTGTAACCTTTTAATTATGTTAACATAATCTTTATGTTATGTTCGCATAACTGTTATGTTTTGTTAATGTAACTTTTATGTTATGTTATGTCATGCCCACATTTCTAATATAACTAGACATGTAACAAGTTTTCATATTAAAACACCTATAAGTGAGTGACTTTTTTTTTTTTCAAAATATAATAACATATATAACCTTTCTTTCACTTGAAAACCCGCAAAAAAAAAATAAAAAAATATATATATATAGAGCATGCTTTGTAGCATGTATCGTAGTGTCAAATCACACTCACTTATATGTTTACATATTTATAGACAGAGTACAAGGATAAAACAAAGTGAAGATCGATATCAAAATATTGTTTAAAACAAAATAAGCTCATAGCATATAGTCCACCAGGTTGTCATCTATGTACACCACCTTCAAACCAATAGGAACTAAACAATACGATCAATAAGTCCATGAGCTTATACATCATCATTAGGTTCACCTACAATGCATGAACTATATGAGCTAAAAAGGTTCGGTAAGCAGAAATTATGTACATAACATAAATAATACGAAATGATGTCAATAATGCATGCTAATGAATGAAAACATTTTATTTCAAAACTATTTTCCTTCATTGGACCCTTGACCACCATCTACTAGACATCGGATTGAGCTCAACATAACATCATTCATCATAGTCATATGCTTGTCTCACATGCCATCAGCTGAACGAATCAAGTCATATTCATGTCTCACATGCCACCAGCTAAGCAGATATCATTAATATCCATGTCTCACATGTCACCGACTGAACAAATCAAGCCATATCTATTTCTCACATGCCACCGGCTAAACACATATATATTATTGGTAGTCATATTCATGTCTCACATGCCACTGGCTGAACGAATCAAGTCATATTCATGTCTCACATGCCACCGGCTACCATATAATATATCATAAACATGACTTACATGCCTCGGTGCACTAGTAGTGGTCAATAAAATACTTTTCTTTTTGAAATCATATCTTGCATGTAGAATGTAATAACTTTCATCATTACGTATGTGCGTCTTGATGCTTGTTAACGAAATTCTTAAAGCAACTCATATATTTTCACATTGCATCACTCAAACACTTCAATTCTCAAGAATAAGTAAAATCACCTAATGTCATTCAATCAATATATATATCATAAAATATTATGTTCATATATTATAGTTGCAAATAAATTTCTACTCACCTCAAATTCTAGAAATTGGTATCTTACACTCAAAAAGATGAGATGCTTCTTCCTAAATATCTTTTATACAAATTAAATACCAATTCCAAAGCGAGTGTCTGATGAACCTATTTATTTGGTAAACAACAATTAATTAAACTGACAAGTAGATATGAATTCAATTAATAATACTTTTCATTTCAATTTAATACAAATACTCTATCAATAAGACACACTTTAATTAATCTAGCTAATGATTGGAATATATATAGTTATACTTTTATTAACTCAACTTGTTGTATCATTTTGATTAATTTTGCCAAGTACTGAAGACATACATCTTAACTACTGAGTTTGATAACAATTATATCTTGGATAAATTATACCCACAAACAAAAGAATTGAAAGTCTAATATTATAAGTATATACAGGTGCTTAGGTATATTTAATAAAAATCATAAAATCTTTTTTCCCAATCTATTTACAGTAACTAAAATTTCCACCAACTCTCCAATAATTAGTTGATCATATTACTAAAATTCTTTAAGAAATCTTCATATATATATTTTATGTATACATAAATTGATATACTCTCAAATTACTAATAAAGTCATAAACCATATATATATATATATATATTATGTATACATAAATTGATATACTCTCAAATTACTAATAAAGTCATAAACCATATATATATATATATATTCTTGTATATTTGGTTAAGAGATTATTTAGATATTACTTCAAGAAATTAATTCTAAATTATCAAAAACAATCAAAAAGATATACTTGTTTATACTTATGGTGCATGAAAGTTATACATTTTTTTTTCCTCCGGTGTCGTCTCTTTCCTCTGTTCTTTTTTTATTTAAGTGTTGCTATAGTTTTTCCTATGTATTTATATAGTTACATTTATAAAAGAGATTAATCTTTCTTTATATATATATATATTTATATTTATATATAGTTGCATTTATAAAAGAGATTAATCTTTCTTTAATTTGATGTGTATTGATAACACGTAGCCTAGAGGGTGATGACACTAATCCTACATTCTATATATTGATCTCTGTGCAATGTTAAAAGAGAGTAACATTTTCATTCTCTTTTTTTCGTTTTTTTTTATTAATTATCATTTTATAAATAATATATATATATATATATATAAATTCAAAATACAATTGTTTTGAGTTTTACTTGATCTATCGATAATTTTGCAAGATAATATAACTTTTGTAAACTACTCTGTTTTTAATTGAGTTTCTAAGTTGAATTATTTTATACCACGATTAACATGTATATAGTAATATATCGAGTCTACATGTATTCTATTAACATGTTAATTATCATTTTTTTCTACCTCACGCTTCCACTTGTTACTCATTATCACAAAAATACTTCCATATAATTTCAATTTTTTAAATTAGAATATTCATAATCTAAGCTGAGGTACTTAATTAACTACTAATAACAAACACCCCAAAAATTAAATATAAAATAGAATAAAATAACTAAACAAATGCTAAACTCAATTAGCATATAATTGAAATGCATGAAATTCATGGATGCTAGAACTATATATTAACCAATAAGTAGCTAAAGATTACGATATTTGTACATAAAAATTATGATATTTGTACATAAAGGTTACACTAATATAACATACATGCTAAATTATTATAACATAAAGGTATAACTATACTACATGAATTTTTATGCTGATAGAAAAGTAAAGGGTTAATATCCCTATATACCCCATTTTATATAACAACATCCTTTACTACCCCTCAATATAAGGAAACATCCCAAAATACCCATTTTCCTTTATACCCGTGGGCCCCACTGGTTTTAATCATTAAAAAAGGCTTTTTCCAAGCATCTTTTGCTAACTCCAATTTTTATCTTTTAATTTTGACTTATAATTCTAACTCCAAAAAATTGATATAATCCGAGCTATTAAACGGGTATATTTTCTTTTGGAAAAGTATATAGGCTGGAATACTTTCCTCGTGTCAATACTGTCTAAAAAACAGTGGTCTGGAATGTATAACAATGCCACGTACAATTTCTTTAGAAAATAAAACCGAAAGAGAATACGGATCTTGAAAATGGTATCAAAGTCTAGGTTTATTAAGTACTTTAATGTTATATTTATTACTGTTATGTAATTAACTTTTGGTGAGGAGAATTTCTTGCGAAAATATGGATCTGGACAATTGTCTAAGATGTATACCATACAGGAGATCTCGTCAAATTTTGGCGATATATGAACAAGAACATTGAGATAATGTCAATTATTGGCAGAATCAATATGTGGAACAAGAGAATGCAGGAGCCGATAGGGAAACCTTGAGGAATTGTAGCAAACAAGTGGAATATTATCGGGGTTTCCATTCGGTAAACCTGATGTTATATACCGAACTTATAAACCTCCAGGAAATAGTTCATCAAAATCATTGATGACAGAAGAAGAACCTGGATGGATCGAGATACTTCTAGATACATCTAAGATTTCTATTGATCTTAGAGAAATCCAGAAGACGGTACAGAATTATGGCAACCGCCATAATCATCTACCAACACAAGTCCATCAGATTCAAGACCAGATGGAGACGATGGTGAAATATTAGAAGGAAACTCTTGAAATCCTTCATGATATTCAAAAAAGAGTCAGGAATCTGGAGGATAGGCCAAGTCTTTTCGGAGGAAGGAAACGTATAGATTTCGGAACAGTTCCCTATTTATACCAAAAAAGGATACCAACTGAAGTCATACGACCAATGACCCGAGATGAAAAGCTCATTGCTATCATCAAAGAAAAATCCATCATAAATTAAGGTGATGGATATGGACAGGATGAATCTTGAAGATCTATAAGAACTTGCCGAGTCCTTTGCAGGATTAGGTATTATGGATCTAAAGATGCAAACAGGAGATGGTTCAGCATTGGTTACTCGTGACCAACACCAAAGACCACCTCCACAACCACCAGTAGATCCCAATGTTGTAGAAAGTTCAGGTTCACATCATGTGGATGAACCAATGCCGCACGCTGGAGATTTTACTACAAGAGGAGATCTTATTATTGCAGGAACTCGACAACGTTCCAGAAGGCCAAATCTTATGAATACGTCTTATGGAAAATTACAGCTAGATCCGATACATCCGTATGGATTGATGCTAAATCTGGATATTTTAGATTTCAAAAATCGAGAAGTCCTTATCGATGATTAGGTATCGGCGATGAGGATTGCAGCAGGAACCCTTGATCTCACGAAGGAAGGATTCATTTTACTTCTTGAAATGAGTCTTGAAGGATCTGCAAGGATCGCGTGGGATATGACTGCACCAGATATGAGAAATAATGTAACGGCTGGTGAGTCATTAAAAGGAATTATCGATAATATGAAAAAATTATTCAAAATCCATTTTATCGGCATAGACTATTTTGAGGGACTGGAAGAAGAAAAAAGAAAAAGATATAAACAAGCCCTCTACTGTCTCGAGTTGCATGATATTTGTCATATTGATGAATACATCAAGTTATTCATTGAGTACAGATGGAAGTCCAAGGTGGATGATAAAGAAGCTTTGCAACTTTTCTTTGCGAAGATACCGAGTCCCTGAAGAGAAATGCTCATAAGAAAAAACAAGAGTGCAGACGATTTAGATACTGTGGTCAGAAGAATGTCTTCCTTAAAGGCCAAGTTAGCTGAATGGTGCCACCAGACAGCACTCTATAAGAACTACAAGAGACTCCGAGGAATCAATAAAATGGTTCCCTTATGTTGCAAAGATAATGACATCCCAACAGTAGTGGGAGGTCAACCACGGAGGCATGAAAGGAGGAAACAGAGAAGTCATCCTTATAGTCGTGGAAGCAACAACAACAGAAAGAGTCATAGGTCTTCATGGAGACCTAGAAGGATGTGGTCTAAACAAAAAGCCCGGAGCTATAAGTCAGGGCAAAGATCAGCACCAAGCAGGAGTAGAACCTCATCAACAGGTTCAAACCAAAGAGGTTCCAGCAGAACTATGGGAAGAAGAACTTTCAGGCGTGCTCACACTAGAGCTAATGAAAGTTTCAAAGACTGTAATTGCTGGACTTGCAGAGCAAGAGGGCATATCTCAACGGATTGCCCAGATAACCAAAGAAGAGGTCTTAGACAGTTCGAAGCAACACCAGAATTCAAAGAAACTATCTATTACCAAGATCTTATACAGGTGTATCAATTTGAAGATCTACCCTCAGATGAAAGCATCTATGGAGAAGAGATCTATTCGGATGATGGAAGTGAATCCATATCAGAATCGGAGTGAAAAAGAAATTCTTCAAACAATGAGAGAGGATATGTCAGAATTTCTCTCTCACACAACAGTCTCTCATAAGACTCTCATGAGGATTATGAAAGAGGATCCAAAGCTTCAGATTTACGATGGTTTTACTATTGGAGCTATGGAAAAAACCTTGGATAAGTTTGGAATTTGTAAAAGAAAACACCAAATTATCCATAGGGTTACTACGGGAGAATTTGCCATCCCAATAGAATTCACAAGTAACCTGATCGAGATGCAGTTGATCCCTTACAGAGAGGTTCAGGAGATCAGAAGCCAAGTTAAGAAAGAAGTTGCAAATACACTCTCATGGATTCATATCGGAGCTATAAGAGTTATTATTAAAGCAACCTTCAAAGAAGGAATTGATTCGCCTCTCAATCTTGCCATTTTTGACAAGCGAATCTCAAATATCAAGGATTCATGCCTTGGAGCAATCATAGGAAACTTGTGTGCAGGGAAATTGGCATTCAATGTCTATCCTCGTATTGCATACAATTTGGGAGATCGAGACTTCAACAAAGTTTTGACCCTTCATCAAGATTTCAAAAGAGACAACTTGGTGAAAGAAGGGAATAGACCTTACTCGATCACCTAAAAGATTTCCTATGCTCTCTCGAATACACATCATTCAGATGTATTCTTGAGAAAGGAATTTATCGAAGTCCTAAGAATTTTTGAGGATTTCGCCAGGGTGGTTTTGCCAGAACTCATTGAATCTCCAACTATAAAGGAGATAAATATGAAAATACAAGATCAACCTGTCTTCAACAAGAGTCAAAGCCTCAGAATGGAGACAAGAAGAATATCTTTCCAATAAGACAAAATGTTGAGTAGTAGTCTTTGGGAAGAAATGAGGTCTAGTACAGTTCAGCGAATCCCAGGTGTTTTCAAAACACGAGAAGAACTGAAGTGTCCAGAAGGCTGGAGAGGAGTTGAGGTTATATTCGACATCACCCAAACGGAAAATATTTTTCCTTGTGATGTTCTATATTATCTACAACAGCCAATAGTTGGGAGATATCAAGGAAGCCTAAAGATGGGTGAAATTGTTCTGACTATTACGGGTATTGCATGAGAGATCCCAAAAAAATTAATACTGGGTATCAACTTTCTTGAGGATCATAAACATTGGGAAAGATTACAAGATGGAATGGAGTTTACAGTGGCTGATAAAAGATATAGAATCAGATGACCACTAGTCCATTCTCCATATACATCTCTATTGGGATGATATATGCTGAATACAAGACTGAGTATTTTGCGGCCTATGTTGATTCAGGAGCAAGGATATGTACTGCAAAACAGGAGGTTTTTCCTAAAGAAATAGGAGAAGATCTACAGTCATTACAGGACGAGATTTCTCTAAAAGGATTCTTATCCTTAATCAAGGAATCAAATAAGTGAAAATCATGATCGAAAGTGCAGGTGATATCCCATGGTATAAGGTCAAGACGCCACCAATCTATTTCCATGATACATGAGCAGATGTTTTGCTAGGAAACAATTTCCTCCAAACATTCAAGCAATTTACACAGGAAAATGAGACAAGAAGGCTTATTTTCACAACGTTATGTGATCATAAGATTATTGTCCAACGACTGTGAGAGACATTCTACAGAAAAATGCCTTTTTCTTTTCGCAGCAAGCGTGGTGATGAAGCCAAACTTCGACATCCAAAGATGGCGGATAAAAGAAGATTTGGTGATACCTTATTATCCTTTCGACAATATGGTTCAAAACAAAAAGATACCAAGAGATGAGATAATACTTTGTATTCGTTCAGAATACAAAGAGAAGAACGAGTTCCTCCAAAGGCTATTGCAGAATTACGAAAAGCTATAATGGAGAATCCACAGAGTGATGTTACCATTGAAGAACAAATATCACTCGAGGATTTCAAGAAAAGGATCCAAAGAAATTACAATGAAGATCCTTTAGCATGGTGGGACAAGAACGAGCTCAAAGCATCCTTAAAGGTTAAACCTGGAAAGGAATACGAGTTCGTGAGACTCAAACCAATCCTTATGAATCAGAATGATCGTGAGGATATGCAGAAGATACTTAAGGAACATCTGGACCTTAAGTTGATCTCACCAGGAGTTTCTTCATATAGCAGTCCGGGATTCCTAGTGAGGAATCATGGAGAAATCAAAAGAGGTAAACCTAGACTTGTTATTAATTACAAAGGGATTAATAACATTCTGGAGTTTGATGGATACTATATCCCGAGTAGAGAACACTTGGTTAACTGTATCAAAGGTGCCAAGATATTCTCAAAATTCGATTGCAAGTCTGGATTCTACCAGATCAAGATGGAGGAAGAAAGTAAGAAGTTCACAGCTTTCTCCACACCACAAGAACACCATATCTGGAACGTGATGCCTATGGGATTGATAAATGCACCCC
Organism: Scutellaria minor; assembly: GCA_954870855.1. Lineage (NCBI taxonomy): Eukaryota > Viridiplantae > Streptophyta > Magnoliopsida > Lamiales > Lamiaceae > Scutellaria > Scutellaria minor. The sequence goes on from OX940727.1 coordinate 20,264,865, forward strand.
AGATATATCAGAGAAAGATGGATAATCTGTTCAAAGATTATTTTAACTTCATGTTCGTATACATTGATGATATACTCATTGCATCAAGGAATATGAAGGAACATCTCAAACATTTGATGATTTTCTCAGATGTTTGCCATAAGGAAGGATTAGTGCTTTTCGAAAAGAAGGCAGTGATTGCTACGAGACGGATTGAATTCCTCGAAATTGAAATCGATGAATCTGGAATCATTCTACAAAGTCATATTGTGGAAAAGATACAAGGATTTCCAGATGATCTCAAGGACAAGAAACAACTTCAAAGTTTTCTCGGAGTTGTTAATTTTGCTGGAATATTCATCAACAATCTAGCATTTCACAGGAAGGTGTTCAGCCCATTACTTAAAAAGGATGTTATATTCAAATGGGAAGATGAACATCGAGAAGGTATAAAACAACTTAAGGAAGTCTGCAAAAAGCTTCCGAAACTTGCTATACCTCAAGACGAGGATGAACTGGTTCTATACACGGATGCCAATGACTATTGGTGGGCAGCAGTACTTATGAAAGCTACACCAAATGAGGAAATGCCATATAGATATTGCAGCGGTCTGTTTGCAGATAGAGAAGCAAATCGATGACATATCAACGAGAAGAAATTCTTTGCAGTCAGAAAGGCTTTTAAAAAATGGCCTCTCTTTTTACTGGCTAAAAAGTTTACCTTAAAATTTGATAATTCTAGTGTCAAGGCTTTTCTAAAAAATAAAATTGAATCTAAACCAGAAAAAGCTAGGATACTTATTTGGCAAGCTGAATGCTAATATTATGATTATGATATTGTCATTGTGAAATCTCATGAAAATGTTCTTGCAGATTTCTTAACATGGGATGGAAGGACACGTTGCTAACGAGGTCCTTAAACGAGTAAGACATCTCAGGGAAAACCTGGAGAGTCTTGAACGAGAATTTGGGACGTTATGTCTCAATGCCGAAGTCGCTGACGACTTCAACGAGAAGATCAGAAATCCATTTTTGGTCTAATACGAGCATGCCAATACGCTCAGGAACATTTGTTCCAAGCGTTGCATAAGCCTATCCTCCAGGCTACATCTCCCACGGTGCAAAAAGGAGCAATTAGAGATCGGGACTCTAACCCGAAGGCTATGGATTCAAATACCATGCCTACGAGTGTTACAGGGGATGCATTCCTTGAGGATGTACAACCTGCAACGAATGTTGAAGCTTCGGTGTCACAACCCGAGTCTTCAAGTCAACCCAGCACCTCTGGGGTAAAAGAGGGAGAGTTGAACCTGAGGCCTCAGACCGGCCAAAATAAGGTTCAAACTAACGAGATTAAAATTTCTCCTATGCAGGATTATCAACCGTAATGGGAGAAGTTGGTAACTAGAAAGAGAATCAACCTAGAAAAAACGGTGGTTGATATCTCTGGAAAGTACCCAAGAGTTTGGATGAAACATGAAAGTCATCCAAATGAAGTTCAAGAGTGGTATAATTTTGGAATTTTGGCTTCGATTCATACCACGTCACCTGGTTTTCCAGAAATTTCAAAGTTACCGAAATGGATTGGGGAAACGGTCCACGAGACTTGGGCAAATAACCCACATTTATCCAGAGGCGATATTTTGGAGCTATATTTTATTAGTGCAGCTCCAGAACCAGCCAAGAAAGGCTTCAATGAAGCTTTTCATTTCATCAAGCTGAAGAGGCCGGAGGTAAATGCCTTAAAAAATATAAAGACAGCTTCTCCGGAAGAAATCCCAATACTAGTAGGAGCATTTTCAGAAGATGAAGCTTCTACAAGACAAGCATGGGGACTTTAAGTTTGTCTAACCGAAATGGATAAAGTCAAATACCCTTTCAAGTTTTTCCAGAATTCAGCGAATGGATCATTTCTACTGAATTCAATGACTGGATCAACAACAGGATTTGCCGAGGAGCTCTTTGAAACTAAAAGAAGAACCCTCTGGGAAAATAAGATTTCTTCGAAACTAAAAGAAGAACCCTTTGGGAAAACAAGATTCCGACAAGCAAAGAGACTTATCGGAAGTTTTGCAATATGACGTATATGGGAAGATGGATTGATCGGATCTGTCAAGCATGCCCGGATCAGAAGGAGCCCGAGACGTTATCCCCGGGACCACGACAACCAAACTTTTAGAGATTCTCCCGACAAAATAAAATGAGATAAGTCACGAGAAAATGACTCTCCAACCAACTTCACATGGTGGGCTGAGTCAAAAGTAAATGATTCCCCGACAGACCTAACATGGGCTGAGTCACGGGGCATTAAGAGAAAGCACCAACCAAGCTGAAAGAGACTCCCCAACTACTGTCACATTGGAGCACTAATGGAGTAGGCCAACTGGTGTTCAAACGAGATTTGGAATCCGCACTTCAAGTCCGGATTTATGCCTATATATAGCAGGAGTTGAAGGAAGCTGAGGACATCGACCATTCTCCTTAGTTTTCTTACAATAAAAACTTTGTAATATTTTGAGTATTTCTAGTTTATGTATGTACGAGTGGAGGCCTCTTCTCATATGAGAGACTAAACAAGTATTCTCCTCCCAATAGGAGATTACTAATGTAATATATATTTCGTTTAAGTTCTTAATAAAATAAAGGCTTTTTGCTTTCAATATGTGTTTTTAGTACGGTTAGTTCATCCCCTGGAAGGAATACTTTGTACACCTGGTGTAGGAAACGAACTAAGGTTGTGCTGTACTATTGCTGAAGGAGCTGGATAACTTGAAGATCATCTTTCCCGAGGGTTGAAGTTGGACAGTGAGGAGCTGTTTGTAAAAAGGTCTGGGGGCAATAATTTTCTAGCTGGTGGCTTTGCAAACCATCTCACCCGGTGCAGTTACGGTCAAAGAAAGGTATGAATTTTAGGGGATTAATTAATTTTACGAAAGCATATTGGGCCTGATTTTTATTTATGTATTCTTAAGCCGGATATAATCAATTATTTGGAGTGGAAGTATAAAATTTTGCATGAAGACAAATTTTGGAAGTTAGTATGAGATCATTATTATGTAATGATTGACTTTTGGGTAGAAAATGAATATAATATAAGGAGAAGGGGTATATTGGGATAATTTGTTATATTTGGGGGTAAAATTGTATGTTGTTATATGAAAAGGGGTAATAAGGGAAGGGTACCCAAAAGTAAAATATCACTTAAAGGTTATGATATTTGTACATAAAAAATAAATTATTATAACATCAAAATTAGCGCATAAATAAAAAAATAGGGCGTGGATCCAGATTACACCGGGTCAACCCAATTGCATTTGTACACCAATTTCACATAAGTTTTACTCAAAGGAAAAAAAACCTGCAAGTATGCCTCTGAATTTAAATTATTTAAGACAAAAGGTAAATTTGTCATCATGGAATCCAATTTGGCCAAGTTATTATGAACTAAAAAAACAAAAAAAATTATCGTACGGTAGCGAAAGGGGCTTTTTGTAATTGTAGTGATGCATAACATCTGCAAACTGATAATCACACTATAAACACATACTATATGTTAGTGTTAATTTTTAACACTAATCAATTTTTTCTTTTTCTTTATTTTACCCAAATTAATTTACTTTTGATATGTGAGTTTATGGTTGAGATATTTAAGGAATTGGATAATTGAATGTATATCTAACAAGATTTATTTATTGAAGGAGTTTAAAGGAACTAACGTTCCTTTCCAAGATGATAGGGGATTTTGTTCTCCTTGTATGTCCTTGTGATTTGCAGAAACGTGGGATAAAGAGAAGGAGAAAACGTGGAGAAGCGAGAAGTGGAGAAGTGGAGAATTGAAGATGAGGAACATGACTTGAAGATTATTGATGGAACAAGACATGGAGATAGTGGCGAACATGGATGATGTTCCACCAAGAAGAAGAGTCTGGAGTGCTCTATAAATAACAGATTCAAAGACTGCAGAAAACAAGCAAAGTAAAAGAGAGAGTGAAGAACAGTTTTAGTTTACAAAGTTATCCGATGTTGGCACATCAGTGACAACATTTTCATAGTGATTCTAGTTTTTGAATATTTCAGTTTGTAGGATTGTTTTATAAACGATAAAGAGTTTGTGACATTCATAGAGCGTGAGAGAAAATACTTAGAGTGTGTGTTTTTTTCAAAGAGTCTTTCGAGATCTCTTTGGGCTTTTGTAATCACTCATCGAAGTAATAAAGTTTTGCACTGCTGACGTTCCACAAGTATTTGTATATACTTGTGGATAATTTCTATTCTTTACATCTTTCTTAAAGTTCAATTCCGCTTCTATTTTGGTTGATATTGTGACATTTGACACAACATTAATCATTTTGTTTAGTCTTGCAGGATATTCTGCCTACCAATATATGTCATATCTCTAGTCTCGTTTCAAAATCACTTTACTCTCTCTCATCATATCTCTCTCTCCTAATCTGAAGATCCCTAATCCCTCTCTCTTTCATCCTTCAAAAAATCCACCATGACCGATTCAAGAAAAACCCAGAAAATCGCCGTCTCCACATCCAACCCAAAAAATGTTGGCCCGTCTGTTGGCACAACCTAAAACCTAGATTGTTCTTCGGCTTACCCTCAACCTTTGGTCGTTCTTTTTTCTAGCGACAAGGATTATGACCTCGGTTTTCCCCTTGTGGAAACTACTGATATCTCCTGTCACAACCTGTTTTTTTTTTGTAAAATATCAGAGTTTTCACACGGGCGTGAAGATAGAAATAGTAAGGGACACATATCACAACAGAAAGAAATGGCAGGAGACGACAGAAGAAAGAAATAAGGGATAAGTATATCATTCACATCTCAGTAATCGGTCTCAATACCGATACTCACAACATACTCAGCGGAACAATTCATCAGGATCTCATATCAGTCACATGTATCCAAATATCACAAACATGTATAGATTAAACCATGGTTTGAAAGTGTTTTGAGTAACATCATCCTGAAATTACAAATCCCCAAGACAACAAGACAACACCACCATCTCTCCCACTAGGGTTCATCAGTCTCTTCATCTCCTGTAGTGTGAGTACAAATTAAGGGGTGAGTGCGTGGAATACACCCATGGGAATAAAATCTACATCTTATGACACAAAAAGAAAATAAAACGCATCTACCAGCACGTTGCCATAGCACGTAAAATGCACATCAGATATTAGAAATGGTAGAGAATGATAGGTGTGGGATCAACCCGTCTTACCCTAATAAACGGTCTCAATACCGCTAGTGCATTTCAAGAGGCTCACCACACCTCCACCAGAGTAGTAGAAAAGGGGTAAGAGATGAATGCATGCTCAGAGCGGACCTCAGTCCTTTCACAGTATGAAGTATGACACAACAACTAAATTCACAACACGCAGTATCCCGTAGTTCATGTTTTTACTAGAAAAACAGTAAACATATAAAGATTTAGAAGTTACCCCCACCGTGATGAGTAGCTAGTATTAAGTATCACAAACACGGTCCAACTGATAACCTACACAAGTTACAGTGTTTCTTAGATTCTTAATAAACATAGTTAAAACTATAAATAATTTTGGAGAAATAACGATTGTTTAACGCGCGACGAATCGAGGGATCTCAAAATTGAGATTGCAGTAACAAGGGTGAAAGTTCAGTTTCTTAGGCTGAGGTGAAAAAGGGTGAAATAAGGATCGCAACGTAAAAAGAATGAGCTCAATCGGAGTTGAAACGAGCTCGTACGGAGCATTTTAAGTTTAGGGGTATTTTGGTAATTTTGGTCAAAGGGTTGACTTTGACCAGGCCCACGACCCTCGGTCAACGACATCTCGTCAATAACGACTCGATGTTGACATATGATGGAAAAATCTGGATTTGGATCGAAAATACGGTTTCGCGTGCTTCCGGGCACGCGAGCACTCGACGCCGGGGGAAAAAAACCTGGCGGTCTCGGTGGCTGCTGAGTTTTCTCGGCAGCTCGGGTTCCCGTCTCGGCAGCTGCCGAGTTTTCTCGACAATGGGTACTCGCTCTCGGCAGCAGGCGCGCCCCACTCGGCGGCTGCCGACTTTTCTTGGCCACCCGACACCCGGCGCTCCCATCGTTCGCGCAGCGCGCACACCCGGCTCCAGTCGCCCGCGCCCGCACTCGCCTGTCTCCCGTCGCCTGCGCAGCGCGCGTACACCCGGCCCCCGTTGCCCACCCGATGCGCACACCCGGCCCCCGGTGCGCACACCCAGTCCCGACGCACACCCCGATGCGCACATCTCGTCCCCGACGCACAACCCGACACCCGACGCTCGCTCACCATCGCACATCCGGCACCCGGTGTACCACCACCAGCACAACTGCCGGCCGGCGGCGGCTCCGGCGATGGCGGCGGCCCCGACGGCAGCTCCGACGACTTTTCCGACGGCGCTCCGGCGACTCGCCGGCGGCGGTGGAAAAATATAGAAAGAGAAAAGAGAGAGACTTACTTGTTCGCGTCGCTTTCGTCGTCGGCGGAAAATGAAAGTTTTGAATTGACTGAGCCCCTATTTATAGATTTCCAAAGTTACTATTTACCAAGTAGATTTTAATTACCATCCATTAAAATATTATTTTTCCATTTTACCCTTCACCCGAATTTTACTCTCTTGTTTTACCTAGCCTTTGTATTTGGCTCTTTTCTTCACCATTTGAGCTACGAGTCTCCGATTGACCCCTAGTTTGTTTCTATTTTCTCATTTTTCCGTTATGCATCTCATGGTCTAAGAATATTCTATGTTCCACATCTTAAAATTTTACCCACCTAATACTTGCATTAAACATATTTCTTAAACGCATATAGATAATTATGAATTAACGCACAAAAAATATTTTAATTAAGGATTTAATTATTTAATTACCTAATTATGCTTTGTTTTTGGTCCGGGATATTACATCTCCGATCCAGACGAGGCCATCGATGAGCCTAAAAAACCCGCTGCTCCTGAGTTAGAGGAGGAGGAAACCATTGTCGGTTTCTTGAGCAAGCTGAAAAAGTAGAAAAATGTGGACACACAAGCTGCTACATCATCTCAAGGCCCGACTCCCATGGATACAAACCCTGAATCCATGCTGATTCCCAAGAAGACTATGGTGGACTCTGACTATGAGGTAAATCCTTCCACCCTAAGTTTTATTTCGGTGTATCCGCTTCAAATTGGAAGAATTTATGTAGTCGAACTCTTGTGCACGAAAGATGGATTCATATTCGTCAATTTAAAGAACAGAATCTGGTTGTTTTTCTTAGAGATATGAAATTATATGATTCTGTCACCAAAATTGCTCCCTATTCTCCTCCAATAATTTATGAGTTTTATGCAAATTTGCACAAGTCAATTGTTGAGGAAAACAATAGGAAGTTTGGCAAGGTGCATTTGAGGGGGAAGGTTTATAAATTTACCGAGGTTGTTAATCGATTCTTTGGTTTTGATTGTGTTGAGCTTGATGAGGTTGAGATTGATTTGAATGTGGTAGCCACCAAGCTTACAAGGGGTACTCTCAAAACATGGCCAAAGTTGTTCAATGCTTCCTTTCTCACCTCTCTTTATGTTGTCCTACATAAGATCACAGTGCATAATTGGTTGTCCTCTCGGAATACCACAACGGTCACAGAGGACCAGACCATTTTGTTGTTCAAAATTGGAATGGGGATTTCTTTCAATTTAGGGAAATATATTGTTCATAACATGGCTAAGTATGCAGGGAAGTATTCCTCTTCGGGTCTCCTTCCTTATCCTTCTATGATCTATTCCATCTTGAGCAATCAAGGATTTAAGAAGATTGAGTGATTATCTTACTACTGGAGTTCCAGTACTAATCATTACTCGAGCTCTCCTCACAAAAAATAGGAAGGTTGATCTTCCATATCGACAAAATGTTGCCCTTCCGATTGGCAACATTCCCTCAAATGTTGAGACAGATGAAAGTGATGATGAAACACATGATTCAGTAAGAAGAGATCCACCTGCCCGGATCAGAAATAATCATCCTACCAGCCAGGTGATAGGAGGAGTTCATGAAGGTATGAGAACTCGAAGAAAGAAACCGGTAAACTATAAAGACATGGTAAAATATGTGTGTATGACAACCACATACGTTGAGGTAAAACACTCTTGTTTTGTGTCTTTAATTGAGCCCCAAAATGTGGTGGAAGCTTTAAAAAATGAATTTTGGATCCAAGCTATGCAAGAGGAGCTTGAACAAATTACCCGAAATGAGGTATGGACTTTAGTTCCAAGACCTTCAAACACAAATGTTATTGGAACTAAGTGAATTTTTAAAAATAAAACTGATGAATCGGGTCATATTGTGCGCAATAAAGCTCATCTTGTTGCTCAAGGCTATACACAAGTCAAAAGTATCAATTTTGACGAGACCTTTGCACATGTGACTAGAATTGAGTCTATAAGACTTTTACTTGATATAGCTTGCTATCTTAAAATCATTTTGTATCAAATGGATGTTAAAGGAGCTTTTCTTTACAGTTATTTGGATGAGGAAGTCTATATGGAGCAAGACTAAACATATTAATTAGTCATTAATCTTCCAATTATATATATATATATTTAACTTTTTAAAATATATTAAAAATACAAATAATAAAAATTAACAAAAAATATGTGATAATATTAATTTTTTTTAATTAAATTAAATTTAAAAAGTTTAATTATTTTATGATGTTATCTCATAATATTTGCATTAATATTATCTTATATGAACAAATTCATAATTTTAAAAAATAGTATTTTTATAAAATATATTAAAAATATGCACTAGTATATTTTATAATTGTCTTAAAATAAAATTAGATTAAACATTACAAAATATATTAATTAGTCATTAATCTTCCAATTATATATATATATATATAATTTTAACCTTTTAAAATATATTAAAAATACAAATAATAAAAATTAACAAAAATATGTGATAATAGAAAATTCAAAAATATCAAAAATTAAAATAAAAGAAATGCATGTAGAATATCATTACATAAAGCACTAGTGGTCTAGTGGTTGGAGTACTACCTTGTCACTTGGGTTCGAGTTCGAATCCTAGATAACGCGTAATATTTGTCATGATGATGTGTCACTTTTTTTTGACGATGTGGCATGATAATGTCAGTGGCCTATTTAATATTTAATTAAAAAAATATTTAAAAAAAGACAACACTTTTGTGCAACGGGTTTTTATGCGTTGTCGCATCTGAAGAAAACAATGCTTTTAGTGCGTTGTTAAATAGCGAATTTTTTTTTACAACGTTGGATACGACAACACTAAAAAACTGGATACGACAATAGGTAAAAACCATTGTAAAAAGACTTTTTTCTTGTAGTGATTTTTCAAATTTTCTATGTGATATATTTTTTGATTGCATCCCAAAGTTTACGATTTTTTCAAATTGCAAACAAAAGTCATTTTCAGATCACTTTCGTGGTGAAAATTGAATTCAAGCGCATGTCGGATATTTTTATTAACCAAAATGCAAAAAATCTACGTCAATACACTCCACATTTCAAACCAAATAAACGAAAGCCCCAAATATATATTTTGATCTCCGCTTCAATCTAAATCAAACAAAAATTTGATATTGACCGAAAAAATAATCTGAAAATGGTATTAGGTTGCGAGTAAGTCTTATGTGAGACCGTCTCACGGATCTTGTTATGTGAGACGAGTCAACCCATAACCCACACTTTACAATTCATATAAGAATTTACAAAAATGTATTCAAATCATGGGTAATAGGGATCCGTCTCACGGAAACTATCCAGTGAGACCCTCTCACATGAGATTTTGTGTTAGGTTTCAATTTGAAAAAAATTGTAACAAAAAAAATTTTGGATTGCAAATGGAAAAAAATGTACCCTTATTATTTATTAATAATAATTCAATAGTACATAAATAATACATAGCTATATATATATATTTTTATTTTTTATTTTTTATTTTTTTTAATTACAACATTGACTTTATTTTCTTGCGACATTGTTACCATTCTGACATCTATATAATGTTACTGATGTTTTCAACCTAAACTTTTTTCTTTATCCAATTATAACCCAAAGTTCTAGAATTTATCGAAATTCATCCTAAATCAATTTTTCGATAATTTTTTCCGATAAAATGGAGATTACATGACTTGCACACACTCTTCTTCAAGATAACATTAGCATTTAATTTATATATTTTATAAAAATGAGAGGGAAATTCGAACTGTAAATCGAATATAAAGATTTTGCTATTTGTTAGATACTTTTCAATCTTAAATCTTGCAGCCATGGATCGTCTCTATCAGTTTGGTCGAATTGTAGAAAAAATTTCATGTACAAATCTAAATCCAAGGATGAGGTATTCTTTCAAAATTATCGGGTAAATTAAATAATGAAGAAAAACAATTAGTCCTAATGAACGCACTGAAATGAGAATAATGAAACTACTCTTCAATTTGCAGTGTTTTTAAACTAATGAAACTTGGTTCGAGCTTGAATTTTTGAGTAAGGTTGACAAACTTTTAATTCTTACATCCTAATTTTACAACTTTCAATTACTCAAATTCAATCCATAGCTGCAATCTTGAAGATTGGAAAGTCTACTTGAGGTTGAATTTAATGCTGGAATTTCCCTATTTTTTTATTAATCTATAAATTAAATGACAATTTTACCCTTAACAAGAGTATGTGTGAGTCACGTGATCTCCACTTTGTAGGAAAAAAATGTTGGAAAACTAATTTAAAATGCATTTTGATAAATGTATACAAGATCGAGATGGAAAGATATTATTAAGATTTAATTCTTTTAGGGAAAATAGATCAGAAGCATCAACTTCATCAAGAAAAACTTTTTCAAATGCTAGACAATCTTTTTTAAATTTTTCTGATTTTAATCAAAGATATATGTATACAACACCTATACCTGAACCACAACTAGATAATTCACCACCCACATCACCTACTACAGAAAGTATGATTAATGTTATAACAGATGGTAAAGAATTTGAACCATTAATGAATCATTGGAATAAAGAACGAAAGAGTGATTATCATAAAATAAGAATTAAATGGTACGAGTTTTCTTCCAATAGAGAAATGAAATGTGGCAAATGTCGCTATTCGGAAACATCAAACCTTTTACAATCACTACAAAAAGGACACGATTCGATTGGGTCTGTCTTTATTTTATCCAAAATATTAAATTTGGGCCCCACATTCGTATCCAATTTTCTTATTTCCTTATCCAACAATTGAATTTCAATTGTTAATACATAAAAAAAATAGTGTTCCAAATTCTGTGTGTAAATTTTTCCAATTGTTCTAGAGCTTATTTTTATGTTCCTAAAAATAATATATGATGTATGTACTATAAAATATTTTATATTAGAAGTAAAAGTAATTTTAAGACACTTAAAATCAGATTAAAAGGATAAAAAAATGTTATTTCTGTTTTTATCCAAAGAAGTTGATTACTTTTTTTAGTTTTTTATAAACTCAATTTCTATAAACATAATTATGTATAAATTATGTATATTAAATATTTATTAAATTTGTATGAATCAATTTTAAATAAATAAATAATACAATAAAATGAAATGAAGGCTGTGTAGAGTTTGGGTATAATAATAGTTTATTATAAATCGAGAAACTACGTGCTGGCATTAAAATCGTCTTCGTACATCAGTCCACAATTTTAATTGATCCTAAATTAAGTAATAATTCACAATTTTACTCTTAAAAAGGGTGTGTGCGAGTTAGATTATAAAAATTATTGGAAAATTAATTTATTTTGTTTTGATAAATTTCATCAGATAAAAATGAAAAGTTTAGATTGTAAAGTGAAAGGAGAAATAAAAATTAAACCTTAGATTTGATTTTTACATTTAATATATGCTAAGAAATGGTAGGGATTAGAAAATGTAAATGTTGGATATTTTGGATTGTGAACTCTTTACAGAAACATGGCTTTGAATGGGAATCTAAATCTAGAATTTTGAACCTCCTTATGTAGAGATTCCAACGGTGGGGACTCTGGATTCTGAGTTTTGACATAATGCATGACATACCAATTATTTATTATTAAAAAACTTTTCAGATAGATGAAGACATATGGGCTTGGTCCATTCTGAATTATATGATCATCTTGTTTCACACCGAGAAGCTTCTTTGCAATAGCAATGGGCATAAGCTACCATGAGTTTAAATCTTTTACTCCCATCAATCCTTTTTAAGTGACGTTTTGAAACTTTAAATTTTTTTCTATTTAATTGACGTTTTATGCATTATTTACATATATAACCCTATGATTAATTAATACTTAAATTAAATGCATTGTATAATACTCATGTTTTCAAAAGAGGCATGCACCAATAATAATTATGATCAAATAAAAGTTTAATTAATGAGGGGTATATTAAGAAAATAAAATTATTTTTAATCGTGTGTATAGTTGTAGGACGTCACTTAATTAAGAATGGAGGGAGTATTATATTTAATGTTAGATTCATATTACATGACATAATATAAATCATATGTTAATTAATAATGTCATTTAATACATACATATGAAATGTGATGATTAATTTAAAATCTCACTCCAACTGAGATGCCATTCTTAGTGAACCCCTCTGAGGTGGACGGTGGACCATTAATTTTCTTTCCTTTTTCTATTGCTGCCTTATGTTTTTATTTGCATTGCTATAAGGGCGCCCACATTAATGAATTTTTAGCACACCATTTTAGTGTGGGGCCCACATGCCAACACACTAATTAAAAACATCTACTTTTTAAAAACACACCTCTACATCAATTTTATCTCAAACACAATCATTACATGTGGATCCCATTATCACTATTATAATTAAATGAGGAGAGAAAAAAAAATACACACAATCCAATGCATCCAATCATTAGCAATAATTATTAGCACACCATTTTAGTGTGGGATCCACATGCCAACACACTAATTAAAAACATCTACTTTTTAAAAACACACCTCTACATTAATTTAACACAAATTTACATTAATTTAACACAAATTTACATCAATTTAACACAAATACAATCATTACATGTGGGTCCCATTATCCACTAATTTTTATTCTATTATTTTTATCCACTAATACACACTCAATCCAATCATTAACTAATAATTAAAAAGGGGACACAAATGTTATTCTTACATCTTAACACATCCAAACTTACACAAAAACACACACTTAAAAACATCCCCACATTAATTAACACCACATGTTTTAATTAATAACTCTCAAAATAAATTGGTGTGGGTGCCCTATTAACACACACACTAATTACACAAAAACACACACTTAAAAATACATCTATATTAATTAACACACCTTTTATTTTAATTAAAAATACATTAAAATAAATCAATGTGGTTGCTCTAAGTCTATCTGAAATGAAAAGAAGAAACATCCTTTACGATTAAAAAAAAACGGATTATTTGTTGTAAATAAATAACGATAACTATAATAAAAGCTTGAAGTAAACAAACGAAAAGCGTACGAAAACAATGCGTAAATAAAGACGAGATGAGAAGAGAATTGTATATGAGAGAAGAGAATTTTTGGTGTGTCTTCTTCCATTTCATTTACATGTATTTATAGAGAGAATATGGCCTTGATCACCAAGTTAATGGCTTGATCACCAAGTATTCTTAATGACTAAGTTAACATACAATATTATAATACTTCCCCTTGAATTTAACTTTGTTATGTGCATAAGCTGTCTCGTTAAAAACCTCAAACCAGAAAAACCCATTGGGATAAAAACTGGGATAAGGGAAAAAGAGTACAACACACACTACATTGTTTCCGCTTCCCCTGAAACGAGCAATATGAGTCTTGGAGGAAAGATGTCAGTCTTGCTTCTCGTTGGATCTTCTCATACCGATGTCGTATACCAATTTCTCAAATGTAGATGTAGGCAGTGATTTTGTGAATAAATCAGCAAGATTGTGACACAAACGAATTTGTTGAACATTTATCTCTCCATTTTTCTGAAGCTCGTGAGTATGGAAAAATTTCGGTGATATATGTTTAGTCCTATCACCTTTTATATACCCGCCTTTAACTTGTGCTATGCAAGCAACATTATCCTCATAAATGATAGTACGCGTAGTGGTAGTCAGATTTAACCCACATGCATTCCTTATATGAGTGATAACTGATCTTAACCAAACACACTCTCTGCCTGCATCATAAAGAGCAATAAGTTCAGAGTGGTTGGAAGATGTGGCAACCAATGTCTGTTTAGTAGACCGCCATGAAATGGTTGTGCCATTATAACAAAATAAATATCCCGTTTGGGATCGAGCTTTGTGCGGATCAGATCTATATCCCGCATCTGCATAACCAACTAACCCCGAGTTAGTTGTATTATTTGAATATAACAATCCCAAATTTATAGTACCACGGAGATAACGGAAAATATGTTTAATTCCGTTCCAGTGTCTCCGGGTTGGCTCAGAACTATATCGAGCAAGCACATTGACCGCAAATATGATATCTGGTCTTGTACATTGTGCTAAATACATCAATGCTCCAATAGCATTAAGATACGACACCTCTTGGCCAAGTATCTCTTCATCAAACTCTTTAGGTCGAAATGGATCTTTATTGGTGTCTAAACAACGTACCACCATAGGAGTGCTTAAAGAATGAGCACTCTCCATATTAAACCTTTTAAGCAGTCGCTCAGTGTACGCGGATTGATGAATAAAAATGTCATTTGCTCTATGCTCTAGCTGAAGACTGAGACAGAGTTTGGTTTTCCCAAGGTCTTTAACCTCAAACTCTTTCTTCAGATATGCAGTAGCATTGGCCAAATCCTCAGGAGTACCAATGAGGTTTATGTCATCTACATAAACTGCAATTATAGCAAATCCGGTTTTTGATTTTCTAATAAAAACGCATGGGCAAATTGAATCATTTTTGTAACCTTCTTTGATAAGGTATTCACTTAGTCTGTGATACCACATGCGACCAGACTGCTTTAGCCCATACAATGATCTTTGTAATTTGATCGAGTATAGCTCACGGGGATTACCCGTTTTTGGTATTTTAAATCCATCAGGAATTTTCATGTAGATATCAGAATCAAGTGAACCATATAGATAAGCTGTTACTACGTCCATAAGACGCATGTCCAAATTTTCATGGACAACCATACTAATAAGAAAACGGAAAGTGATCGTATCCATTACTGGTGAATACGTCTCATCATAATCAATCCCAGGTCTCTAAGAGAACCCTTGGGCAACAAGTCGGGCCTTATATCTTACAATATCATTATTCTCATTTCTCTTACGGACAAATACCC
The DNA here is from genome assembly GCA_954870855.1 of Scutellaria minor. Lineage (NCBI taxonomy): Eukaryota > Viridiplantae > Streptophyta > Magnoliopsida > Lamiales > Lamiaceae > Scutellaria > Scutellaria minor. The sequence continues at coordinate 20,280,198 of OX940727.1, forward strand.
ATTTATACCCAACAGGCTTTATATTGTCCGGAGTTTGAGTGATAGACCCGAATACATTCCGTTTATTTAGTGAAGCTAATTCAGATTTGATTGCTTCCTCCCATTTAGGCTAGTCATCCCTTTGACGACATTCTATTATGGAACGTGGTTCACTGTTACAATCATCGCTCAAAACCTCTTGAGCAATCGAGAATGCAAAAATATCATCAATGATGATCTCATTTCTATTCCATACATAATTGTAGTAACTTATGGAATTCTCGGTATTTTCTAGATTTGATATCATCATGATTGTTTTACTAGGCTCGACAGATTCATCTGGAGCTTGCTCATTAGAACTCACTTGATTAATTGGCTCATAAACCCATTTCTTGGTTTTTCGAGGAACAGAGTCCTTTGAGCCAATGGGTCGACCCCGTTTTTGTCTTGGTCCATCAGAATTCATTTTCACATGTTCATTAGGAACATCGATCCTAGCTGGAGCGTTCACAGCTGGAATATGAAACTTCGTGACTTTACTGGCATCGTTAAATGCGTCAGGAAGTCTATTAGCAATATTGTGTAAATGTATGATTCTGTTGACCTCATTTTCACATTCAAGTGTGCGTGAGTCTAGATGAGTCAAATTCTGCTCACACCATGTGAGATTCTCAACATGCATAGGTTTATTATCAAGGATTGTCTTACCGACTGATGGAAATGTCGTTTCATCAAAATGACAATCCGCAAACCTAGCGGAGAATAAATCACCCGTCATTGGTTCCAAAAACCTAATGATCGATGGTGAATCAAACCCGACATATATGCCAAGTCGGTGTTGTGGACCCATTTTTGTCCTTTGTGGAGGTGGAATTGGCACCTGTACAGCACACCCAAAAGTGCGAAGGTGCGAAATGTCTGGCTCAAAGCCCAAGACTAATTGCATTGGGGAATGCATCTGATACGTACTGGGACGTAATCTAATTAAAGATGATGCATGCAATACGGCATGTCCCCATGCTGTACTAGTGAGCCTTGATCTCACTAATAAAGTTCGAGCAATAATTTGGATTCTCTTGACAAGAGATTCTGCCAATCCATTTTGAGTATGGACGTATGCTACTGGGTGCTCAACATTAATTCCCAGTGCTGCACAATATTCATCAAAATATTTTGATGTAAATTCTCCGGCATTATCCATCCTTATATTTTTAATAGGATGATCAGGAAAATGTGCTCGGAGTTTAATAATTTGTGCAAGCAAACGCGCAAATGCAACATTTCGCGTAGATAGCAAGCATACGTGAGACCATCTAGAAGATGCGTCTATCAGAACCATAAAATATCAAAATGGTCCACTCGATGGGTGAATTGGTCCACAAATATCACCTTGTATTCGTTGTAAAAACGATGGTGATTCATAACCAACTTTTGTTACAGAAGGTTTTATAATGAGCTTTCCTTGTGAACATGATTCACAAAAATAATCATTTGATATCAATACATTTGTATTCGTTAAAGGATGTCCTTTAGTATGTTTCACAATCCTATGCATCATAGTAGTTCCGGGGTGACCCAGACGATCATGCCATAATCCAAGTATATCGGGATTAATTAGTTTCCATGGCATGATGGCATAGGATTTGAAAGCTCGAATCGAGATACAATATAGCCCAGAAGCTGTTGCTTCAAATTTCTCATGAACATTCCTTTTGTTCATATCATATGATGTGACGCATAGACATTCTTTGGTATTTTCAACCAATGTCTCTATATGATATCCATTGCGTCTAACATCTTTAAAACTTAGTAGACATGTTTTTGATCTACCAGATAAAAGTGCATTTTCAATATGCAGAGTGGTACCATTAGGCAACACAATTGTTGCATTCCCGGAGCCATCAATAATCTCAACGGGACCTGATATGGTTCTTACTTGTGCTTTGCACAATATTATACTCGAGAAATATATTTTATCTGTGAATATTGAGTGCGTTGTTGCACTATCGAGTAGATAATGATTCCTTTGGTCAGTATGCTCCATGTACTGCCTGATTATACAAAAGTGTATTAATACTGGAATCACTATAATAACAATTTCATAAATTTATATAATATACACAAAATTACCAAACTCTAAGTTTGGATTTATCACCACCACTTGGCGCTTTATACAATGGGATAAAGGTCCTCAAAAAAATCTGATAGTTCAAGAGATTTCCCATCTTGAACTTGATCATTCATGATTTGATGTGTGGTGTTTCGAGGGGTAGTAAATGACATTTCTGCCTCAGTGGCATGTGTCTGGACTCCCTTTCCTTTATTTTTTATTGAATCCTGGTATAGATCCACCAGGTGTTGGGCAGTCCTGCAGACTTTGGCCCAATGGTCAGTCATTCCACATCTATTGCAATTATTTTCATAAGATTGCTCTGTGGGCACCTTGCCCATGTCGTGGTTCCACTAAAATCGGTCTTCTTGATTGACCGGATAATTATTTGGACGAGAATAACCACGTCCGCGTCTACTGCGTCTCCAGGCACCACGTCCGCCTCGGACATCATGATAGGGACTACCACGTCCACCACCTCTCCAGGCACCACGCCCGGCTTGGACATCATGATGGGGACTACCACGTCCACCACCTCTCCAGGCACCACGCCCGGATCTTTGTCCACGACCTCTAAATCGGCCCATAGATTTGTTAGCATGTGCTTCTGGCACTGCTTGGGACCCACAAGGTCGCAAATCATGATTTTTCAACAACAGCTCATTTGTTTTTTCTGCTGTGAGTAGTACAGAGATCAACTCTGAATATGTTTGAAATTGGCGTTGTTTGTACTGTTGTTGTAGTACCAGATTTGAGGCATGCATGGTGGAGAATGTTTTCTCTAATTTGTCATATTCTGACAATTTTACACCACATAGAGCCAAACGAGACTCAATCTTAAAGAAAGCCGAATTATATTCGGAGACTGATTTAAAGTCTTGCAGTCTTATATGCTGCCAATCATACTGCGCCCGTGGCAGGATCACAGTCTTTGTGTGATCAAATCTTTCTTTCAGTTTTTGCCATATCTCCGATGGCCTTTCAAACTGTATATACTCATCTTTCAAATCCTCCGATAAATGGTGGCGTATAAAGATCATGACGTTAGCCTCATCTTTCCTGTTGGCCTCATCGATATTTACACTTTCAAGAGTTTTCACGAGATCCAACCCTTGTAAGTGTAGTTTAATATCTAGGCACCAGGACAAATAGTTTACGCCAGAAACATCGAGAATTTGAAATTTTTTATTTTCAATTCTAGCCATAATAAAACACAGAATAAAAATAACGATATAAATCTACAAACCTTTTTTTTTTCGAGCAAAAACTCGTGCTGATAACGTGTTGTAAATAAATAACGATAACTATAATAAAAGCTTGAAGTAAACAAACGAAAAGCGTACGAAAGCAATGCGTAAATAAAGACGAGACGAGAAGAGAATTGTATATGAGAGAAGAGAATTTTTGGTGTGTCTTCTTCCATTTCATTTACATGTATTTATAGAGAGAATATGACCTTGATCACCAAGTTAATGGCTTGATCACCAAGTATTCTTAATGACTAAGTTAACATACAATATTATAATATTATTTAAATAATTCAATTCAAGTCATATCTATCAATTGTTTTCTAGAGAAAAGTGGGGTGGGGGGTGGGGATGATAATCATTTCTCTTTGGAATCAATCAATTAATATTTGAGTTGAAATTTATCACAGTTCGTTCCTCATTGCTTACGCCACTCCCAACTTTTTCTTCTAGAAAAAATAAAATTTCAGGGTAGTCTCAAAAGTCAAATGTACCAATTATTACTATACTTTTACACATATGCATACCAATAACATCTATACTAATAAATGCTTACTACCGTACATCCTGTATCTTTTTGTGACCTATTATTGACCTATAATACATGAGTTTTAAAATAATTTAATTTAATTTAAAAAAAATTAGAAAAATTAAAAAAAAATTTATATAAGAAAAAAATTATTTATTATTTTGTGCAATAACCATAACTTAATTTAGTATTAAATTTAATAATATCAGATTAATATGGTGATCATACTTTTATATATATATAAAAATATGTTCATGAGCTCATTGAAACTTAATGCGTAAGGTAATATTAGTTTAAGTAGTTGACTATATATATTTTTTGATTTGTTTAATATTTAGCTAATATTCATGTTTGATCATCACATATACATATCTATTGATCTGTACATATGAATGAATAGGTCAGTTAAACTAACAAAATATTATCAAATCAATCTTACAAGTTTTCTTAACATGAGGGATAAGAATATATACAACATATATATTATTGAGTATGGGTTAGTTTTTTTTATAATTTATTTTTAGTGTAATTTTACTCAATATTATCTTGTACACAGTAATTAGTAGGTGTGAAATCATTGTTCAATTCCGTAACTTTGAGTTTATTTTTTTGCAAAAGGTCTCAAAACAATATGTTTTCATTTTAATCCCACAACTCAATTAATTGCTGTTTGCAATTGCCGAAAATTGCAAAATTCAACATTAAATTTGTAGGTTTTTGGTGGCGACTAATGTGTCACGACGTGAAGTTTTTTAATTGATTGAAGATTAAAAAAATCCAAAATAGAAAATGAAATTACATATCATTTAAAACACTTGAGCAACACTTTAAAAAGAAAAATCCAATTAAATGTAAATCCCAATTTCAAAATCCCTAATTGGCAAAATAGACATAGGGTCCCATGTTGCATGGATTATGCTAGCTTGCAAGAAAACACAACACACGTCTCTCCTACCCACGTGTGGTGTGAAACCAAGAAGAAGCTTCTTCGCAATTGTTATACTGAACTATAAATACAATGACCCATTTCACCAATTCTCAGCCACAAATTCACACACTCTCAAACATCTATTCTCTCTCTAAACAAAATGTTGGAAATCCATTTCTCAACCTCTCTTATCCTGTCCATAACTGTTCCTCTTTTTCTCTTCATCTTAACCCAACTGAAGAAAGGTGTATCCTCTTCTTCAACCCCCACCAATCTACCAAAATCATACCCAATAATCGGCTCTTTCTTTTCGATCTTAAAAAACCAAGAAAGGTTCGTACAGTGGACATCGGAGATCGTCACATCCACCCCCAGTCTTACTTTCTATCTCCACCGCACCTTTGGGCGGCGCGCCGTCTTCACGGCCAACCCCGCCAACGTTCAGCACATTCTCAAATCCAACTTCGTCAACTACGAGAAAGGGGACTTTTTCAAAAGCATTTTGAAGGATTTTCTTGGAGATGGCATATTCAACTCCGATGGTGACACGTGGAAGTTCCAGAGACAAGTTTCCAGCCACGAATTCAACACTAAATCCCTTCGCAAATTCGTCGAAGAAGTCGTCGATTCCGAGATCTCCGACCGCCTGATTCCGATCCTGAGAAAAGCCGCAGCTGAGAAAACTGTGATAGACTTTCAAGACGTTCTTCAGAGGCTCGCTTTTGACAACATTTGTAAGATCGCTTTCGGACATGATCCTGGATACCTGTCGCCATCCCTCGAACAGGACAAGTTCGTGATGGCTTTCGAGAAAGCTGTCAAGCTCTCCACTCAGAGATTCGCATCGTTTATCCCTAATATTTTTAAGATCAAAAGGGTCCTCAATTTTGAATCGGAAAAGCAGCTGAGAATTGCTGTGAATGAAGTTCGAGAATTTGCAAAAGAATTAATCAAGAAGAAAAAACAGGGAATTTCATCCATGGAAGTTGATGATCTTCTCTCAAGATTCCTGAGCTCAGGCCATTCGGATGAAGATTTCGTGACAGATATAATCATAAGCTTCATATTAGCAGGTAAGGACACAACATCTGCAGCATTGACATGGTTCTTTTGGCTGCTTTCGAACAACCCCGATGTGGAAGACAAGATTCTTATGGAAGTCGAAGAGAAATCAGAAACAGCATCATCAGCTTACGATGAAGTGAAAGACATGGTTTACACACACGCTTCGCTTTGTGAAAGCATGAGGCTTTATCCGCCAGTTCCTACCGATTCCAAAGAAGCTATTAATGATGATGTTTTGCCAGATGGGACAATAGTACATAAGGGTATGAGAGTGGGGTATCATCCCTACGCCATGGGAAGAGTTGAGAAAGTGTGGGGTAAAGACTGGGCGGAGTTCCGACCATCGCGGTGGCTGGTGAAGGCGGCGGAAGGTGGTGATAAGTGGAGTTTTGTGAACAGGGATTCGTATACTTATCCGGTGTTTCAGGCTGGACCCAGGATTTGTCTTGGGAAAGAGATGGCTTTCTTGCAGATGAAGAGAGTCGTTGCTGCCATCGTGCGGCAGTTTAAGGTGGTGCCGGTGGTGGCGGATGGAGCGGAGCCAGTGTATACGACGGACTTGACTGCCAAAATGAAGGGTGGTTTTCCAGTGAGGATTGAGGAGAGGATTTAATGTTCGATTATGTTTCATGACTAGATCCTCTAGGAGGAATGTTCGGATAATATTTTGTTTTTATTTATTTGATTTTGGTATGGGATTCTATTTTAGACTATAATATATGTTTTGAATTGACTATTCTACCTTGATTGATTATATAAAATCACATACATTGTAAATATGCAAATCAATCTCTTTTCATATTTTATTATGATATGTATGGATATATGTATAGATTTCTAGAAGTGGCCACAAAATGTGTGTTTTCCCTTATAAGCATTCATGATAGAAATAATATATTAGTAAAAAGAAAATGGAAGCAACTAATGTAACAAAAACTAAACACTTCTCTTTTTAATAAAAGACAAATAGCAGAGTTGACTTTTGAAAATGTGAGTTGGTGAACACAAATCAGAGTTCTACATGAAACTTATCAACCTACAATTCATCTATAAGAAGAATATCATTTTTTAAATAAATATCGAAATATATAAAAAAAGAGAAAAAAAGATAGTACAAATATCATTTTTTAAATAAATATCGAAATATATAAAAAAAGAGAAAAAAAGATAGTACAACAGGAACACAAAGAACTAAAAGAGACGGTCACAAACCGACATGTCTTAAACACTTGTAGGTATCATTAAAACAATGAATCAATGATATAGAAAAACTCTAAGAAAAAAACTTATAACAGGGAAAAAAGTACCACGCACTAATGATACCTATGAAAATTTTGACCCGAAAAATCAAGAAACATTTGATAACTAAGCACAACCAGAGCCGCATCCCACCACTGAAACTCCACTTCCATCTTCGACAACCTATCCGCTACTTGGTTTTCCTCCCTAAATATATAAGAGACACAAAAGTCCATCCTGTCAATCTTTCCCAAAACAGTTGCCCACCTATGCGGAGATAACGAGGAACCTTAATTGATCTATCCACTAGAAGGCCTCAATGTACGCTAACTCAAACTCTAACAAAAGTTGTCTCTAACTTCTCTCAGACTTAGTTTATTGGTGATATTTTGGTGGATATCATAGTTGAATAACAAACAAGTTTTAATAATAAAATATTATAAATTGTGGATGAGTGTCGTGACATTGGTCACATGTCACAACCTTGCAACTTCATCCTCTTTTTATCCACAACTCACACATGTCACCATTTCATTGTTGATGATAGATTTTTTTTGATATAGTTTAAATTGTTGATAATAAAAATAATTTTTATTAAAAACATTACCAAAATTCATAATTTTTTTCTCATTGATAATTAAATATATAATTTGTACTTTTTACATTTGTAATTTAGTATGCACCTATTTGTAGCTTGATTTTTTTTTTCAATTTCGTATTCCAATTATTGTAATTTTGATTTAGTTATTGTGATTGTCTGTTATTTTAAGTGTATGGTAAAACAATTTCCTTATTATAATTGCAGAATTTATATGTCAAATAATTTTTCATATATTTCTTACATCTTTTAAATATAATAAAAAAAAGCTTACAAAATAATATACAATTATTAAATAATGAGAAATTGGGTTGGATTGGGTTGATTAACTAATAAAGTATAAAAAAATTGAAATTTGGTTGAGTTGTGGATTGTATAGATGTAAGAGACAGAAATAAATATTTTATTTGTGGGTTGGATTTGGTGAGTGACACTGATAAACATATGCTACCTCCACAACAAACATGGTTGCCAAAATGTCAGCATCAAACACGCATCCAATTTCCCTGCCAAACGAAAAATATCAACACGTGAGTCCTCGAGAATTTCTAAAAATACTACTGGCTTGAATTTTTTCAAGTGAAACCCATTGCAATACCGTTCATATTAACTTTCACCCATCCATGCAAAGACAGGAGGATACCATTAGACTGGACTAATTTTGGGAGCTTGTCCAGATAGCCTGGGGTATACACAACCGCGAGTAGCAAAGAAGATCAGATTGTTTGTTGAACATCATCCCGCCCTCCAGCTCACCCATCTCCTTGATAAACATCCATAACAAATCATCTATTCTGCATTGGTGTTTCATCTGATGTTTCAAAATAACCACCACACGCTAAGTATAAAAGATGACATCATTAATTTACACATGAAATAAATTTAAAACAATGAAATATAAGATGAAACACTAAATTAAAATAGAGGATCTTGTTCAAGTTAGTTATGTCACGCCCCGTTTTCATAACTTAAAATATTAGAGTTTTCATTGTAGGCATGCAGCAAGAGAGAAAAGAAAACATACATTCAATGGTTTACAGAATAATAAGCGATAAGAGATCATCCACAACGGGAACCTTACAAATTTTAAACTTGCAAATTTTACTTATTCAAAACTATCAACGTATAGCCAGAAGAAAACATTGAAATCTAAATAGTGAAAAATAATACAGGATCCATAAAAATAAAAAAGTGGTTTAACTTTACAAACGGTTAACAACATTGTTCAGGAAACTAAGATTTTAAAGGAGAAGGACACTTCTTGATACGACACCCCTCTCTCTACGCTTCCCTATTTTCATGATTTCTTGTAGTGTGAATACACACGAGGTGAGTGCGTTGAATACACTCATGGAGATAATTTCCATGTTTTAACATTTATTAAGCAAGTAAGTTGATCGAACATTTATAAATACAACAACTAGACACAGTACATAAAATCATAGCATATAACTGAAGATAGGTGTGGGTACTTCCTATCTTACCCCACATGACGGTTTTTATCCTGTTGGTACTTTTTACAGACCACCAGTCTTTCCGTAGCATGAATGTGGACCTTAGTCCCTTCATAACATAATCATAATATGCACGCATGAACACATTATTCACAGCATGTATTCACGACACATAGGGTTCAACAATTCATAGCGATCAATAAGCATTTCATAACATGTCATTGGAGGATATGCTGAAAACATTGACTTCCAATACAATGCAGTTCCAAAAAGATACTCAGTCGAGTATCAAAAATCTTGAGACGCAAATGAGTCAATTAACGACAACGGTGAGTCGATTGGAAGCCTAAAATGGAGGAAAATTGCCATCTTAACCAAAGATAAATCCAAGGAATGTTAGTGCAGTAACCTTGAGGAGTGGGAAGCAGTTGGAAGAGCCCAAAAAGCCTGAGAAAAATCAGGAAAACGATGAGAAAGAAAAACCTACTATACAGGTCGACACTGGATTACCCAGCGTCGAACCATCATCTAGTGTGAAAACTTCGAAATCTACACAGGTCAGGAACGATTGTTCTGCACAATTTCTTACTAAATTTGGTTCCTTTTCTTTCCAGGTTAGCGAGGGCAGCAAAAGAGGATATCAATGCAATAATTTGGAGTGAGAAACAGTTTAGAGAGCCTAAAAAGTTGGAGCATTTACTGGAAGATGATGAGGAGAAAGAAAAACTTGTCAATCAGCTAGACACTAGATTACCCAGTGTGAAATCAACATCCAGTGTCAAATTGTCAGCCTGCGAGAATTTGGTAAACCAATCAATTTTTGTTCAGTTTAATGTTGATCTTCTTCATCTTTCTTGTAGGGTGAACTCAATTTTGGAGGACAGAAGAAAGCATGATGAAGAAATATTTATCTTAAATTAAATCCATACACCTTCTAAAGCACTTCTCACCAAATTCTCAAACTTCAAATCAATAAAGAGAAGAAAGCTCAATAGAGGGGTATTGAACATGATGGTTCATGATGTGTCATCTTTGAGACCAATTCCAAAACCTCCTTGGTGATCAGGTGACATGATTCCATACTTCTTTTATTTCTTTTATCTCTATGCATGATTGGATCTTATTGTCTCTTTATCTTGGGTTGTGATTTGAGTTGTTTGGGGACAAGCAAGATTCTAAGTGTGGGGGGATGAAGAGTTGTTGCACATTTGATGAAGTGTGGAGTAGATCACATATTTTGCATGTAGTTGCATTCAAGTTCATATAGTTGCATGTAGCTTTTTTTTTTTTTTTGTATTAGGATGTATGTTTACTTGCTTTAGCACGTTTAATTTTTGCTTGCATTTTCATATATAAAAAAATTGTTGAGTAAGAGAGCTTGCAATGATGATTTGAGTGCTGTTTATTTTCGTTATTTGGGAATTTGATGATGTGTTGGGAAATGTGTTGTTGAGTTTTGCTTTGTGTTGGTTAAATTTGCTGAATGTCGTCTTGGGAAATTGCTGTTAGGAAGGATAATATTGGTTTGAAAAATTGATCTGTGACTTTGAGTTGATTTGCTTTTGTTGGGATATTTCTGACTAGGTTTTGATGAGACAATGTAATATTAGATGATCTTTTAGAGTACCCATATTCCACGATTTATAAGTGGATTTTTGTTTGCTTATCAAATCTTTCAAGCTGTATTTTTAAGAAGTCAATTGTACCAGAAAGATAGGTAGAACCTTGTTAGCAGGAGTCTGGACTTCGAGCTTTTAGGAAGATTGATCCACATTGAAAGAAGTCAGTAAGAGTTAGTCGAAGTCAGAATCAGGAAGCAGATAACAGGATTCTGGAACAGGAAACTGGTCAGAATCAGGAAGCAGATAACAGGATTCTGGAATAGGAAACTGGTCAGAAGCAAGAAGCAAATCAGAAAGGATACGTGAGTTAGAAAACTTGTGTGGGATTAAACCTAGGAATCAGGGATTCTACTAGGTTTAACTTGTTTTGGAAGAGGTTTGTAAAGACGAGTCTTGTAAAGCAAACTGACCATAACGAAGTTCCTCCTCAAATAAGGAGTAGAGTGGACGTAGAAGGATTACACCACCTTCGAACCACTATAAGCCATAAGTGTTTATTGCTTATTTTATTTGTTGCATCACACTGTTTACATATCTATTCTGTTGCATCTATCATAAGCATACTGATAAACGTTTGTGTCAAAATCATATTCAGAAAAGAAAACTGGTTTTCATCAGAAACTCTATCAAGTCTATTCCGCTGCGTTGCATTCTGATATCGGAACAGTAACCTGATCTAGCCTTGGGCCAGGTTACTGATTCGTGACAAGATATTGTCCTCCTAAGTAAGATAGAAACCTGTTAATCAGTTATATGTTGTAGAAAAGTTTGAAAAATCGATAGAGGTTCATTCCCCTCCTGAACCTCTGACCACTTGGGATCCACATGTGGTATCAGAGCACATTCGGTTAACAACCAACGTATCTGGTTACCTACCCAGATCCACCCATTTCTGCTGGATAAACCGTTTTTGTTTTCTGACCAAAATTTATAATTTTAGAATAAGCATGGATTTCTCACATCACAAGCTACCTATGTTTTCCATAGATGAATATAACGACTGAAGAATACGCATGGAAGCTCATCTGTCAGTCATACATGATGAAATATGGTATGTTATCACTGAAGGACCTCCAGTAATCTACAAGGCAAACCCTACCTATATAGCACAACTTCGTGAACAGAGACGAGCTGAAGATGTTGCAGCAGCAACAGGTGGAGAAGCAGAAGGCTCGACAATCATCAACGACGGTGTTGAAGTGGCTCCAGACCATAGGAGAGCTGCTCCACCACAGGAATATATTGTCAAGGAAAGATATGAATATACTCCTGAAGAAAGGAAAAGAGCCAACCTTGACAATGTGGCCAAGAACGCTCTATTTCTTACACTGGACAGAGGCACGTTCAACTAAGTCAAAAACTATAGAACAGCTAAAGAAATATGGAGTAAATTAGGGTTAATCTGTGAATGCAATGAACTTGCCAAGGAGAACAGGATTTCAAAAGCTACACAACTATATGAGTAGTTCACCATGAATTTTGGAGAAACTCTAGAAGAGCTTGATCTAAGATTCACAGCAATCATCAGTGAGCTGGAATCTTTGGGAAAAACCTACAAGCAAAATGAGAAAAATTTGAAGGTTTTGAGAGCACTACCTTTGGAGTGGCATAGCAAGGAAACTGCAATGAGAGTCTCACTTGACCTCAACGCAATGAGCACCTTTGATCTATTCTTAGGCCTTAAGGCTTTTGAATTTGACATTGAACGAAGGAAAAAAGAGACTGAATGATCAACATCCAAAGTAACAACACTTGTTGCTAGGGTACAGGATACTGTTACCACAAGCAGCAGTAAGCTGAAGAGCAAACAAAAAGAAGTACCTACTGACGATGCTGAAGAAGAGATGACACTTCTGTTAAAAAGGTTCAAAAGGTTTCTGAAAACCAATCACAATGGAAATGACTACAGAAGGAAGCCTCAAACATCAGAAAGGAGTCCCTAGGAAAGAGGACAACAACAAACAAACACAGGTACATCTGACTTGTGTTATAATTGTAGGAAACCAGGTCACTTCGCCAGAAACTGCCCACATCCTCAAGTTCACAAGTATACGGAGGATAAAAGAGTGCAGAGAAGAGAAAAGATGAGGGATGACAAACAAAAATTCAGAGCCCTTCTTAGTGAAGCTAAAGCCCTAAAGGTAGTAAGCAGCTCCAAAGAGGAAACCAAGGATGACTATTCATCTGAGAGCGATTTTGACAGCTCTACCTCCGATGAAGAGGCACTACCGTGTCTAATGGCCAAGGATTGTGAAGACAATGAAGAAGATGAGGTAACTTCACAATCTGTTGATATTTCAAATTGTGAGCTTAACATGATCCAGTCTTTTAGACAAATTATGAGTGACTTTGAGTAGATAAATTCAGCTCATGAAGAACTCAAAGAGGAAAACCTCCAACTCAAAGTGAGCATACTGTACTAAAGGAACAGGTTGCTGACCTAGAGTACTATAGTACAGAATGCAATAATCTTAGAGCTGAGGTCTCTAAGTTCAAATTGCTAGTCACTAAGCTAGAATCTGAGAAAGCTAGACTGTAAAACACAATCAATGTGTATAGCAAGTCAGCAAGAAAGACATAGGAATGTATCCAAGAAACCCAAAATACCTTTACAGGGAATGGTATAGGATACTGTGCCAGCACTTCTCAAAGACCTGTCAATAAATCCAATGATGGAAAGTTTAATCAAGCTAGAGTCTCCTATGCTCGGGAACTCCTTCCAATCAATGGAAGTATGAATAAAACTAGTACTCTAGATAAGGGTAAGAAACCCCTGCTACAGGAAGACAATGGTAAGTCTGCTCAAACCTTTGGAAAACAGCATAATCAGTATGATGTCAATAAGAGAAGAAAACAACAAACTTCCAGAAAATAGCAAAAACTCTACCCTTCATATACCAAGGCCTACATGCCAGTATTCCAAAGAGTTTATGCTCATGAAAGGTATAAAGGAGTATCTTCTTCAAACAGGAAGTACAAAATCTGGAAACATCCAGTACTCACACATCACGAACAGTATTCTGCTAAGAATATCAACAGAAGGAGAACCACCAATGCTTATGGTAAATCAATTATCATTAAGCAAGTGTGGGCTCCAAAGAAGACTAACCACCCTGGACCCGTACTTGTATGGGTACCTAAATCTACCTGATTTACTTGCAGATATAGTTGCCAGGAAGCAGCAGTGATGTATGGTATATAGATAGTGGCTGCTCCAGACATATGACTGGCAACAAGGCTGGATTAAGAGACTTCTAACCATGTAAAGGACCTAAGATTGTCTTCGGAGATGATTCCAAAGGAAGCACCAGAGGCACAGGAAGTTTGATCAAAGACAATGTAAGTATCAGTGATGTATCATATGTCAAAGGACTGAAATACAACCTCCTGAGTATCAGTCAGTTTTGTGATAAAGGATGTTCAGTAGAGTTCAACCTCAATAAGTGTCTAATCAGAGATAACAAAACTAATGAGGTTAAGCTTACTGGTACCAGGAGAGGCAACATCTACCTTGCTAATTGGAGTCCAACAATGCAGCCAACGTGCTTTACTGGAAAAAGCACTCCTGAATTAAGTTGGCTATGACACAAGAGAATGAGTCACTTGAACTTCAAAACAATCAACAGACTGGCAAGAAAAAATCTAGTAAGAGGATTACCTGATGTTGCTTATAAAAAGGAGAATGTTTGTGGAGCCTATCAAAAGGGAAAACAAATAAGAAGCTCATTCAAGGATAAGGTTCAAAGATCTTCTCATAGAATAATGGATCTTCTGCATATGAATCTATTTGGACCAGTGGAGCCTGTCAGTGTAAGTGGGAAGAAATATTCCCTAGTAATAGTGGACGATTACTCTAGATTTACTTGGACCGTCTTCTTGGCCAAGAAATCAGAAACTCAAAACAGGCTGCCGGAATTCATGAAGAGGTTGCAGAATGAGAAAAGCTTAAGTATTGTAAAAATAAGATCTGATAGAGGGATTGAGTTCACAAACAAATTCATAGAGAAATATTGTTCAGAAAATGGGATCAGTCATGAGTACTCTGCAGCAAGAACTCCTCAACAGAATGGAGTTGCAGAAAGAAGAAACATAACTCTGAAGGAAGCTGCAAGGACTATGATTGCTGATGCTGGAATTCCTAAGAGATTCTAGGCAGAAGCAACTAGCACAACATGCTACACTCAGAACAGATGCCTGATCAACAAAGATCATGACAAGACTCCTTATGAGGTATGGTATGGCATAACACCTAATATTTCTTATTTTCATATATTTGGATGCAGGTGTTACATACTGAAAAATGGAAAGGAGTACTTGAAGACCTTTGATGAAAAGTCAGATGAAAGAGTATTCTTAGGATACTCTTCAGTAAGCAAGGCCCTTCAGAATCTTCAACAAAAGAAGTCTGGTCGTAGAAAAATCAATACATGAGGTATTTGATGAACCACATTGTGATACTGCTAAGATGGACAAAGTAAAGGAAGATGTATCAAATATAAAGATCAACTATCAAACAGTAAGATACATTGATGGAGTTCCAATGCCTGCAGAGGTGATCATTGCAAGCAGTTCATAGATCACTGCACACCATGATACAATAATGCAGAATGATGAAATGCAAGCAGACTGTACTCAGCAGACTAACAGAAATCACACACAGAATACTGAAGACCAACAGGTTACCATCTACCAACCTAACTATTCTTTCGAGTCTGACAGGACATGGCTCAAGGATCACCCAAGAGAACTTGTGATTGAAAATATCAATGAAGGAGTTCGAACAAGGAGAACAAGAACTCAAGAATCATTGCTAACATGTTTCATATCACAAGTTAAGCCCAAGAGCATAGATGAAGCTCTTGAAGACAGTAATTGGGTTTAGGCCATGCAGGAAGAACTAAATGGATTTAAGAGGAACCAAGTTTGGAAATTGGTTCCACGGCCTGATCAAGAAAGAGTTATTGGAACTAAATGGGTATTCAAGAACAAGTTGGATGAATCTGGTGTTGTGATCAGAAACAAAGCAAGATTAGTAGCAAAAGGATACTGCCAGGAAGAAGACATAGATTTTGATGAGACCTTTGCTCCAGTTGCTAGACTTGAAGCAATAAGAATATTTTTGGCCTACGCTGCTCACAGTAATTTCAAAGTCTATCAGATGGATGTAAAGAACGCATTCCTTAATGGACTTCTATCAGAGGAAGTCCATGTGGAACAGCCACCAGGTTTTGAAGAACATGCAGATGAAAAAGTATGCAGATTAGAGAAAGCCTTGTACGAACTAAAACAAACTCCCAAAGCTTGGTATGATACACTGTCCCTGTATCTCTTGGAGAATGGTTTCCAGAAAGGAACAGTAGACAAGACTCTTTTCAGAATACTGAATGGAGACAGTATACTGCTTTGTTCAGATTTATGTGGATGACATAATCTTCGGTTCTACAAACAAGAATCTATGTGATAAATTTTCATCACTCATGCAAAGTAAGTTTGAGATGAGCATGACGGGAGAACTAAGTTTCTTTCTTGGTTTACAAGTCAAACAACTAGATCAAGGGACTTTCATAAATCAAGTGAAATATACCAAGGAGTTAATCAAGAAATTTGGAATGAAAGTGGCTCATCTGTGAGTATACCAATGGCTACATCCATAAGCTTGGATAAGGATGAAGAAGGAAAAGATGTAGAGATTACTAAGTACAGAAGATTCATTGGATCTTTACTATATCTAACAGCAAGCAGACCAGATATAGTATTTGTAGTAGGAGTATGCGCAAGATTCCAAACAGCATCAAAAGAATCACATCTATCAGCGGTAAAGAGGATTATCAAGTACCTGAAAAACACTCAAGATGTTGGATTATGGTATCCAAAAGATGGAGGTTTCAATCTTAAAGGGTACTCAGATTCAAATTTTGCAGGCTGCAAGATTGACAGGAAAAGTACCAGTGGCACTTGTCAATTCTTGGGAGACAGGTTAGTTTCCTGGTTTTGCAGGAAACAAACATCCATTGCGACATCAACTGCGGAAGCTGAATATGTAGCGGCTGGAAGCTGTTGTGCTCAGATTTTATGGATACAACAACAACTAAAGGATTATATGATAATAAAGAGAGACTCCCATTTTGTGTGACAACACTAGTGCTATTGTCATAACTCACAATCCTGTATTCCACTTAAGAACTAAACACATTGATATCAGACATCACTTCATAAGAGATCATGTGGAGAAGAAGGATATTGTGCTAAACAAAGTACATATTGACATGCAACTTGCTGACATATTCACAAAGCCTTTGTGTGAATCAAGATTTTCGTTGCTGAGAACTGAGCTTGGGATAATTAAGCTCTAATGTGTAAGATTTTAAGGATTCCTAAGTAAGGGGAAACTTAAGCTGTATTATCTATGTTTTCAGATATTCAAATTACTGGAACAGGATACTGTCTTTAATCAAAATAGGATTCTCTATCAGTATACAGTTTTAGGATACAACATATAGCAACAGATTCCTGTAACAGTATTTTGAAATAGGTTCCTGAAGATTGCAAACAACATTTACTAAGATCAGCATTTATTGAGCCGTGCAACCTCATACTAGGAATAGTAGTAACCTGTTCGTGTAATGATTATAAAAGAGAATTTGGCTCTCACATTTAATGCGAAAAACCACTTTTTCAGGGGAGATGAAAAAGACACGGTTCAAACTTCTAACACATCTTCAGCAATTTACATAATTACCCTTTCACAATTTAATCTCAACCACTGGATCATGCACGTCCTCTAATATTTTAATCTGGATTATCTATATTTTTGGAACGTGATTTCAAAAATAGACTGTTCATATTCTCTTGTCTTCAACATCACGTCTTCTTTTATACACCCCAAACGAAAAACTATTACCAATTCTCTGCAAATAAAATTCTCTCAAAGCTCTCTTCATCTTTCAAGCCTCTCACAAACATTCAATTAAAGAAGGAAGGATCACTAACAAAGTGTTGGAAGGAAGACTTGTTGACACAAGAGTGTTACTGGGTGACAAGTCACCATACGACAACAAGGATCTTATTTCTGAAGTATGGAATCATGTGTGCAACAGCAAGCTGAATGGGCTATTCACAACTACATATAAAGGATTCTCTAGCATTACAGTAGAGAAATTCTATGCTTGGGCACAACTCTCAGATGATGAGGAGACCATCTCCTTCAAGATCGACGAGGATGATGATGAAGTTAACACGCTCACTATGGCAGATATTGCCAAAACCTTTGGTATTTCTGATAAAGGTATGTCACTTTTTGATCTGACAGAGTATGAAGAAGATTATCTGGAAGAAAGTTGGAATCAATTCACACTGGATTCAGTAAAGGAAGAAGCTGACATTAGCAACTTTCCTAAAAAGAAACTCAAACCAGAGTATGGGTTTTTGCATGACATTCTTGTCTACACCGTAGAAGAAAGATATGGAAGCTATGATAAGTATACCAACCTACGGTTCAGGATGATGACTGCTATTGTCAAGGAAGAAGAAGTCAACTAGGCTCAAGTTCTTTTTCAAAGAATTTAGGAAGAAACAATCAAACCCTGGGAGATGAGAGGGTTTGGAATTGTACTATCATCTATTCTAACCTCGTTGAGGTTGCCTCTGGAGAGAAGGGTACCTTATGCTGCTGGGTGGTACCTAGGAGTGAAGAAAGTATACACCAAGGGAGAGAAGAAGGAAAAAGCACTCAAGAAGAAACCAGCGAACAAACCACAGGTGCCTGACCTCTCTAGTGATTCAGGCAATGATGACAGTAAGCTAACAAGGAAGAAGATAGTGAAGAAAGCCCCCTCAAAGAAGAAGAAAGTGATAAAAAAGGATATTGTTCTCTCTAGGCCTGTGACACCTTCTCCTACTAAGACTATTGATGAATCCAATCAATCAGATGCTGACAAATAGGTTCTTGATCAACCAGAAGAACTAGTTACTGAAAAGGCTATAGTGTTTTTGGAGCAAGAAGAGGAAGAGATCTCTGTTCCAGTTGGTGAAGAGGATTCTGAAGATGTTCGGGAAGTTCAGGTTGTTGTTCCAGTGATCTAACCTTCAGGGGAATCGGATAAAGAAGATATTGAGGTGGCTATTGAACAGATTTCTGATCGGGTTACTGAACCTGTTGTTGAAGGGATGCAGGAATCAGGGAAAAAGAGAAGAAAGTTAGTAAAGAAGGCTGACACCACTATCAAGAAAAGAAGGTGGTTAGGACCCAAAGAGGAACTAAGAGAGATCAACACCCTTAACAAAGTAGCACAGTCCATAGAGTCAATCACTGCAGAAGAAGCAAGAAGGACATTGAGAGAGTCTGCTAACTCCATTTGGAAGAGATTTACAGCTGTCTATGATGATTGGAGATGGATGAGATTAGGTCCTAGAGTGGAATTGATAAAATGGTCTAATTGGCTTACAGTGGAGAATATCATAATAGTATGGATAGAAAACTTTGTGACTGACGATGATCTATCCCATGGACTTCTATATTTTCTCAGTGAGGATTATATTCAACGTCAAGCTGAAGAAATGATAACCCTCATTCAAAGTAGGCAGGATACCCTGAATGCCTATTTGATGGCCGAGGTTGAGATAGAAGAAAATACGGGTGAGTAGTCAATGAAGCTTGGGGTGGACTACACATTAATGAACCCCACAACAAAGACTTAGGAACCCTACTGAGCTAGAGATGGCTGAAGCTCAGTTAGCTAACCTCACTCCTGAGAAAGCTAATGCAAGGATGCTGCGACTGGGAATGGAAGCCAGCAGAGTTGACTCTATGAGGCCTCCCAGAGTACTGCAGCAAGGGAAAAGAAGTTCAAAGGCTGCAGAGACACACGACTCTCCAACATTTACAGGTACTGCAGCTCTTTCCCCCTATAACTCGTTTAGACACTGTGGATACTGTTATCCAGCTGCTTGATTATTCTATTTCCCCTGTAATTCATGATCGATCTACTGAGGGGGATGCATCATCTATAATCCATGGTGTTCTAGAGAAGATTGAAGAGGAGAATGCCGATGAAGCATCTGTAGAGGAAGATGCAGAGGCAGGACTCGCTGTACTGGCCAATATTACAGTACAGAAAGCTCAAGAAATGGAAGTAGAGTAGATTCTTATGGAAAATCCTGATCAAACTCTCGAACTTCTATATGAAGTTGCTTCAAGGCTAGCAGAAGTGAATCAAGATTTTGCTGCAACTGAGGAAGAGGTTGCTGAAATTCTAACTACTGAAACAATTACTGATATCAATCAGTCATATGAAACTGGTCAGGTTGCTGATGAAGTAGTTGAGGAGGTTGTCGAGGTAGTCGAAGCTCCTAACCTACAGGAAGCTGAGATTACCGTGGAAGCAACAATCTTGAATAATGATGAACCCAATGAAGTAACCACTGTGTCTGAACAGGTTACTAAGGGAAAACAAGTTAATAATGACACAGCGACACAGGATGTTAAACCTCAAGAAGCTGTTGAGACTACTAATCCGGAGGAGACCTCAGGCACGAATAATATTGAGATGGCTCCGACGGAGGATTTAAAAGGGATAAAATCAAAAAATATTGTGCCTACAGGAAGCAAAAGTATGATGACTGTTGTTGCTGTTTCAACTCTAAATAGTGGTGATGACTCACCTAGCTCCAGTGAGGATGAACCAGCAAACTCTTCTTCCTACAACGTCTTTGCAAAGGTAAAAATGACAATGGAGGAAAGAGAAATATTAGGCTGATTTAGAAGCACGGGAGAAGACACAAGCAGAGGAAGAAGCTAAAAAGAAATTGGATCAGGACCTGGTCCTGTATACTCAAGAGGAATCAAGTCCAGGGGATCGGGTTGAGACTCTTACTGATTCACAAGATCTGACTCTTCATGGTGTGATGAATGTCGTTCAAGGATTAATAAGGGCCATGGAAACACATTAGATGAATCTGGCCACAAATTCCATTATGAGAGAACGAGAACACTCAGAAACCTTGCAAGCTCTAAAGAAGCAACTTGATGATCTTCCTGGAAAGATACAAACAAGGATGAACTCTGAGTTCAATACTCAACATGCTGCAAGAAAAAGGTTTTGAGAGAGAACAACAAGCCACATCTAAGACTCGAGATAAAATCATAGAAGAGATGAGGAGTACTCAGGCAGCACAAAGTTTAGCTCAAGAGGAAATTATTACCACAACTCGAAGCAACAATGACAACATTCTCAACATTGAGCTGTTGCTAGGAAAGACGAGGACAATCATGGAAAGAGTTTATCCAAGTGAGACTGCTGCAATTATTGACCCCACTGTTGCTAAGGTTGATGATGCCAAAAAGGGGGAAAGTAAACAGCTAAGTGAACCAGATGCCAAGATGGTTGAAACCTTCTCCAAGGAGCTTGATCAAGATGATGATGATGAACTTTCCTTGACCAAGATTAACCGCAAGAGATCAGATGTTTCTGAACATGGTCAAGATGGTGACTTTAAAAGAAGGAAACAAGATGATGATAACAATGCAGGTGCTGGAGGTACTGCTTCTCGAGCAGTAAGCAGCACTGCATTACAGCAAGGAGAACAAGTCACTGCTGCTTCATTAAGACCAAGGACTTACAGGCAACAACCTGGTCGAGGTCGAGGAAGAGGAAGAGAAAGACAACAAACAGGTCAGGTTTCCAGTTTACAACCTTATATGGCTATACCTGTTGACCCAAGAAGAAGGCTTTCTGAGGAAAGATGGAGGCAGCTTAAGGCTGCAGATGAGGAAAGAAGGAGAAAGCAGGCGGACTGGATTCCAAGATTGGGGATAATTGGAAGAAGAACAAAAGTTGAAGAGAAGATTGATGCAGCTCTTCACTCATTCCCAGATCAAGAACCACCTGACTTCAACAAGGAAGATGCTCCAGTTGAGGTGTTGGTACTGCTGGAACAATGAACTGAGGATATCAATCTACACTGGGATTTAAGTATCTTCAAACAAGTATACTTACCCAAAAATAGGAATCCAACATTTGAAGAGATCACCAAGTTCAAACGCTCAGAATACTGGAGGTATTTTCGAAACCTCCTCAAATGTAACTTCTTTCAAAATTTTCCATCTTGTGAGCAAGCATTGAAGAAATATGAGGAACTGGCGAGAGAAGGAGAATTGGATCGCCAGAAGATTTTGATTGAGAAAGTTAAGAAATGAGAAGAGGTACCTTACTGTCAGGACTTTTGGCTAAGATGGATACAGATTCTTGAGATTGCTACACAGTTGGAAAGATCATATCAGGATTCTATATTGAACTGGTGGAAAGGAACGAAGTATGAAGAAGTCGTCAAACGAAATCAGCAAGCGTCTTCAGGATATGATCTAGTAAAGAGGAAGTTGTTTGGTGACAAAGAATCTGATAAAGGATAGCTTACTGATTATCTCTGATTGTTCTGCTAAAAGCATCTCTTATAAAAAAAAAAAAATTTGCATTCTTTTAAATTCTTCATTTTCTCTTTTAATATTGTAAGCATATGTATCAATGAGTTTGAAAAGCTTACATTGTACTATACTTGTACATCTTACATGTATAAAACTACAACTGTTTTTACTGCTTTATATGGGTTTTGTCATCATCAAAAAGAGGGAAATTGTTGGGATATTTCTGACTAGGTTTTGATGAAACAATGTAATATTAGATGATCTTTTAGAGTACCCATATTCCACGTTTTATAAGTGGATTTTTGTTTGCCTATCAAATCTTTCAAGCTGTATTTTTAAGAAGTCAATTATACCAGAAAGATAGGTAGAACCTTGTTAGCAAGAGTCTGGACTTCGAGCTTTCAGGAAGACTGATCCACATTGAAAGAAGTCAGTAAGAGTTAGTCGAAGTCAGAATCAGAAAGCAGATAACAAGATTCTGGAACACGAAACTGGTCAGAATCAAGAAGCAGATAACAGGATTCTTGAACAGAAAACTGGTCAGAAGCAGAAAGCAAATCAGAAAGGATATGCGAGTCAGGAAGCTGATTAAAAGTATTTAAGAACAGGAAGCTGATCAGGAACAGAATCCCAAAGAACAACAGATACTGCAATCAAAATAGCATGCAGTAAGTCCTAGTCTATTCAATACAGTACGAGGAAAAACGTTGGAAACTATACGAGGTGTGGATCCTGATTAGTTACCAGTAGATAGAAGTTTGTGAAGAGCCACTAAGATACTGCCATGTGGAAAGCGGCTCTACAAAGTTCTGTATCTAAAGTATGGCACCATTAATGCGGATTCAGAATAGGATATGCTATAAAGCTCTGATCTTTCACACCACATTAATTATGAAGATTTGAAGATCTTTTTGAATTACAACTTGGATCATGTCTCTGTTCAACGGGCATTTTCCAAACATCTATAAATAGAAGGTTGAGAGGATTGTGAAGACTACTAAACAAATTGAGCTCCTCAAGTTATTCTACCATTCTTCATTATCTCAAGCTTTCGAGTTCAGTCACCCAACCTTCAAAAGCGGTCAAGCCAAGCATCTGAACTTTCAAGTTCAAGACTGTCTTCGAACTACACCAGTTGAAGAAACATATACTTTTAACCATTGTGTTGTGTGTTCTAGGTTGTTTTATTAGGTGTACTTAGTTGATATGATTTTATCCTTGCTAAGTTTATTAGTCTTGTGTAGGCTATCTTTCTCTGTGTGGGAGTGTGTTCCCTGTGTGGGAGTTTGTAAACCCTGTGTGGGATTAGACCTAGGAATCAGGGATTCTACTAGGTTTAATTTGTTTTGGAAGAGGTTTGTAAAGACGAGTCTTGTAAAGCAAACTGACCATAATGAAGTTCCTCCTCAAAGAAGGAGTAGAGTGGACGTAGAAGGATTACACCACCTTCGAACCACTATAAGCCATAAGTGTTTATTGCTTATTTTATTTGTTGTATCACACTGTTTACATATCTATTCTGTTGCATCTATCATAAGCATACTGATAAACGTTTGTGTCAAAATCATATTCAGAAAAGAAAACTGGTTTTCATCAGAAACTCTATCAAGTCTACTCCGCTGCATTGCATTCTGATATCGGAACAGTAACCTGATCTAGCCTTGGGCCAGGTTACTGATTCGTGACAGGATATTGTCCTCCTAAGTAAGACAGAAACCTTTTAATCAGTTATATGTTTTAGAAAAGTTTGAAAAATCGATAGAGGTTCATTCCCCCCCTGAATGTCTGACCACTTGGGACCCACAACTTTGCCTACTTTTGTCTTGAGATGTGTTTTTTAATTCCTTGATGGAAGTAGTTTTGATTGGAATTTGTAAAAGTTGGATCACTTTTGATGAACCCCCTTGGTAAAAAATATTGATGTGGTTGGAGATAAAAGTGTTAAGTTGAAAACAATTGAGAAGTGAAAAGATGATGGGGTGTCGAATCAGCTGCCTGTTCTTAGGGGTCCAAAGACTTGAAAGAAAAAAATTGCGAAAAAAAAATCATAGTAGTTCATGGACTAACCTAAGAATAGTGTGGAGCTGCCAACCCCATCCAAAAAATTAAAAGACGAAGAATCATCGTCTATGTGAAAAAAGAAGAAAAAAAAAGAAGAAAAAGAAAAAAAAATATGGAGAAAAATGGGAGTTATTCATTGTGTGTGAAATCTTAATGAGTTCTAATTTAAATGAAGGATATCGTAAAAAAAGTTGAAGTATGTTGATTGATGTAGGTGGTAGAGTGAATTAATGAATTGTTTATGAGAAGTTTGATTTCTAATACCCTTCCAACCTTTGTGATTTCTTGAGATTGTGCATTGAGTCCAACATATTTTTTTGTCTTATTCCCGATATGGATTCGAGTCCCCATGAGTGTTGGTGAGGATCTGAGCAAGCGATGATCTATTATTTTGATTCCCTATGTGCTTTAATTCTTTTGTTGCTTGAGGACAAGTAATAGTTTAAGTGTGGGGGAGTTTGATACGAGGAAAATACATGCATTTTTATGGTGATCAATATGAGATTTTAATATCATTTATTTGATTGGAAGCACTATTTTCCTACATATGTGTGAATTATGTCTCCAAGTACTTTATATATTATTTTCTTGATTATTCTAGGGATTTATGGAGTATTTTGAAGTTAAAGGAAATATTCGAGGATCAAAGGAAGGAGACGAGATGAGTGTGGGCTTTTGAAGAACTAAAGAAAGAGAACTTGGACCTTAAAGAAAAGAATGGGAAAGGCCCAATCCACCTTGAAGAAGCTGGGCTACTAAATGAAAGAAAAGAAATGAGCACATGCCCACTAGAATGGAAGCAGGGCATATTCACGCCGCCTGCAAAGCATAAATACATGTGCCTTTTTTCCCAAGAAAGACTTTTCTTTTGCATTATATACTTACTGTTCACGTAGCTTGGAGACAGGGGAGATTTTAGAGAGAGAGAGAAATAGATTTTAGAGAGAAAAACATTATTTACTTTTCTAGATTAATTTTGATGGATTTCTCAACAACTATTGTGGATTCAATTTTGAGGATACTCGGCTAATTTCTCAATTCCGGTTAGCAGGGATGTTTGAACCCGTATATCTATTTATTTTCTAATTAATCCCGTATTTCCCTTTCGATGTTTGATTGGAATTGATTATGTTATCTATGCATAATGTTCTCAATTATTGATGCTTGATTTAGCCTGATCACCTAGGTTAAGTGTTTGATAATTGATTGCTAGAATCTTAAATCATGAATCCTAATTGTTGTGGTTTAATTTTCATAAGAGGTAAACTAGAGGTCGTGCATCTCTAGGGTAACATAATCCTAGAATTATCGAATCACGCGTGTTGATTTGGGGTCTAGTTCATCATATCGTCTTGGTGATTAATGCATTTGAATGAATTAAATCTAGTGA
The DNA here is from genome assembly GCA_954870855.1 of Scutellaria minor. NCBI lineage: Eukaryota > Viridiplantae > Streptophyta > Magnoliopsida > Lamiales > Lamiaceae > Scutellaria > Scutellaria minor. The sequence goes on from OX940727.1 coordinate 20,305,839, forward strand.
GGGTATCCTAGGTTGTTCAATTAAATAACGTTAGTTAGCGAGCGTATCCTAATTAACTAATCTTAAGAGACGATTAAGTTTAATGACGCGTAGTGTTAAGCTAGGGATGATAATTCCATGATAATCTGAGAGAGGGGTAATACATTTGATTAGGGAATAATTGATATCGGGGGATAATTGAACTGTTAACTGAAATATTTGCATCTATTCATTTCTTGTTTAATTTGTTTTCTAGGTTTACTTTATTTAATTTAGTGATAGGTAATCAATCTCAAAACTCCTCATAATCTGTTAATTGTTTGAATTGAACATAGGTGGCATAGTTAACCATTACTCCTCGTGGGATCGACTCTTACTTGCTCTAACTACTAGTTGGTTAGGATAGGGAAGATATTAATTAATTTTATCGCGTTACGACGTGCGGTCAAACTCGAATGATTTTAGGTTAGAGAAGAGGTCAAAGGTACTCATCGTATTGAGATTCAGTGAGACTCTCATTACGGTTTCCTTGTTGTGCCACTCGTAGGGTAAAGCTCTCAACACCTTAGTATTTTTCTCTTTCTGAGTGTAGAATTTTCCTAGAGATTCAAGCTCGCTTATGATGGTTGTGAATCTCTGATCAAGTTGTTCCAGAGTTTCTCTAGGTTTCATGTTGAACTGTTCAAACAGTTGAGTAGCTTTAGAAACCCTATTGTCTCTGGCAAGTTCATTGCCTTCACAGATCATTCCTAGCATTACCCATATTTCTTTGGCTGTGGAGCAGCTCTTTACCTTGCTGAACATTCCTTTGTCCAGCGTGAGAAATAGGGCATTCTTGGCTACATTGTCAAGGTTTGCTCTTTTCCTATTCTCAGGAGTATATTCATGTCTCTCCTTGACAATATACTCCTGTGGTGGCAGTGCTCTTCTGAGTCCTGGCGCAGCTTCTCGTTGGCCGAATCCTGGTGGTACTTCGGCATCATCATCGATAATAGCTGCGCCCTCAACCTCACCACCTACTGCTTCAGCTCGCCTATGTTTGCGCATCTGTTCTACATAAGCAGAATTTTCTTTGTAGATTATTGTTGGTCCTTCGGTTATAACGAACCACATCTTGTCGCGCATGACTGATAAATGAGCTTGCATGCGAATCCTCCAATCGTCATATTCCTCTATGGAAAATATAGGTAGCTTGTGATGTGAAAAATCAATGCTTATGCTAAAAGAATGAGTTTTGGTCTTGAAAAATAAAAAGGTTTAACCAACAGAAACGGGTGGATCTGGGTAGGTTACCAGAAAGTTGGCTTTGAACCCAACTTGCTCTGATACCACTTAGGTTCAGAGGGGGTGAATGAACCTCTATCGATTCTACGATTTTAAAACTTTTCAGTGAACAGGTTCCTGATTCAACAGTGAATGCAGTAACCTGTCTCGAATCAGAAGTCTGGCAGTAAGTTGTTTCAGGTTCCTGACTCGATATCACAGTATGCAGCGAAATAAATTAAGATAGAGTTTATTTATGAAAACCAGTTTTTTTCCAAATATGATTTTATCAGAATCTTTTTCACAGAATGCTTATGATATGCTCAGCAAGACAGATATATAAAAAATGCAATACAATGCAGCAAATAATAAAACAATAAACACTTACGGCATGATTGGTATGATGGAATGAGGTGGGAATAGAATCATCATTCTTACCTTAATTTATATTCCTTTGATTGGTATGTTTTATAAGTAGGAATGGTGATTCTCACAAGAATTGTTATTACCATGGATGAGGGAATGACCATTCCTTCTTACCCTCATGATATTATGTATTCCCGTCTTCAAGGAAATTAATGTTTTTTTATTAATTTTGACTGTTATCATTATTTATTTTATGTTTTCACAAATTAACTTTCTAAAGTTAAATTATCGTATAAATTTTTTTAAATAATATTAAACCATATATAAAAAATAAATTAATAATTTAAAATTAATATAAAATAAAAATAGCAGAAAAATAATAAAAACTAAATATAAAAATAGTATAAAAATAATTAATACATATAAAAATCTAAAAAAACCATAAAGATAACATGTATATAATTTTAATAATACAAATAATTAAAGTTCTGATATAAGATTTATCTATAAATAATATATATATATAGTTGTGTATATATATAGTTGTAAAATATAAAAAAAAGATAAAAGAATATTAGTATAGATAATAGGTTATAGTTAAATTATAATTAAAATATTTTTTAAAATAATATAAAATAAGATATTATAATTTTAACAACATAAAATCATATAATTAATAAAAGATATGATAAATATATTATTATTATTTAACTACTTTAAATATATGTAAATAATATAAAAATAGTAAATTAATAATAAAATTTAAAAATTAAAATATATAAATATAATATACCTTAATACAATGATTAATTTTCTGTAAAAAGAATTATCATTAAATTTAAATATGCCAAATAATTTAAATTTGAGTGATATATTGAATATGAATATTAAATAAAATTATAGTGGAAGGTAATTTGGTCAAATAAAGATTGATTTAATATTTATACATTTTATTTGTAGTTATCAATTATAAAATATAATTATAATAATTATTTCATTCATTTCATATTCCTTTGTGATACCAATCATAGGAATGGGTATCTTTATACCATTCATTTCCCATCACCATTCCATTTTTGAGTTCATTCAATTCCCACGTAATTCCATTCAATCATACCAATCATGTCGTTAGGGTTTATAGTAGTTCGAATGTGGTGTAATCCTTCTACGTCCACTCTACTCCTTCGCAAGGAGGAGCTTCGTTATGGTCAGTTTGTTTTACAAGACACAGTTTTACAAACCTCTTCCAAACAAGTTAAACCTACTAGAATCAAGGATTCCTAGACCAAATCTCACACATGGTACAATATCTCACACAGAGAAAATAGCCTACACAAGACTAAAACACTTAGCAAGGATCTAATCCTCTCAACTAATGATACGAGAAAAATACGTACATTTTTATGGTGTTTAATATGAGATTTTATGATCGGTTAATTGATTAGATGCATTATTTTTCTACATATGTGTGATTTGTATCTCCAAATACTTCATAAATTATTTTCTTGATTATTTTAGGAGAATTGGAGAATTTTTTAATCAAGGAAAATGAATGGAATGAGACGTGGAGTCAATTGGGCCGCTCTTGGTTCAAGAGGCCTACGGAAAATTGAATAGAAGAAAGAAGTGGGTCTGAGCCCATTTCACTTTAATTAAAGGATTGGGCAAATGGAAGATTTCACGCGAAGAAAGGAAAAGAAGGGCAACCCTATTTATTTTGACTTCCTGGCCAAGCAAAAGAGGATTTTCACGCAGCCAGAGATTGAAAAGCAAGAAAGAAAGACTTTTTCACCCCAACTTATAATCACCGTTCACGGAGAGAGATAGTTTTTAGAGAGAGAAACATTATTTATTTTCTAGATTAATTTGGATGGATCTCACAATTGTTTTGGTGGAATCAATTACAAGGATGAACGACTAATCTTTCAATTCCGGTAAGTAGGAATGTTTGAAACCATATTTCTTTTATGTTTAATTAATCTCGTTTCCCCTTCTCGATGTTTGAATGAAATTGATTATGCTATTGGTAAATATCATTTTTAATTGTTGATGCTTAATTTGGATTAACCACATAGGTTAAGTAATTGATAATTGATTGCTAGAATTTTAGATCATGAATCCTAATTGTTGTGGTTTAATTTTCATAAGTGGTAAACTAGAGATCTTGTATCTCTAGGGTAGCATAATCCTAAATTATCGAATCGAGCTTGTGTATTCGGAGTTTAATTCATCCTATCATCTTGGTAATTAATGCATTTAATGAATTAAATCTAGAGAGCTTGTTCTAGGTTATTCAATTAAATAGGGTTAATTAGTGATCTTATCCTAATTTAACTAATCTTAAGAGACGATTCAGTTTAACAGAGCTTGTTGTTAGACTAGGGCTGATAATTTCATGATAATCTGAGAGAGGGGTGTTACATTGATTAAGACATAATTGAAATTGGGAGATAATTGAACTGTTAACTGGAATGTTTTTTTATATATTGATTTCTTGTTTAATTTGTTTTCTAGTTTCATAATTAGTTAGTGATTATCAATCTGAAAACTCTCCCCCACCTTTTTTGTCTCTTGAATTGAACATAAGTGACATAGTTTATTCTTCACTCCTCGTGGGATCGACTCTGACTTGCCCTAGCTACTAGTTGGTTAGGTTAGGAAAGAAATTATTTAATTTTATCGCGTTACAACGCGCGGTCAACTAAGGACACCAAACTAAAACAACCTAGCCTTGAACTTGATAGCTCGAGTGCTTGAGTAGACTGCTTCGAAGGTTGAGTGATTGAACTTGGTAAGCTTTGAATGATAGCTTTGAATGAAGAGCTTTGAAAATATTTGCAATGTATTCAGTAGTTCAGTAGTCTTCATGGTCACTCCATCCTTCTATTTATATCAGTTGGAAAATGCTCATTGAAGAGAGATATTGTCCTTGTTGCATTTCAAATATGATCTTGCAAATCTTCGCAATTAATGCGTCTGAGTAGCTGGGGATATAGAGCATGTCCTACTCTGATCCGCATTAATGACGCCACTCCTTGGTTACAGTGCTTTTGCAGAGCCGCGGGTCCAGGTGGCATCACCTCATAGGCTAGACCCTAACTTCTATCTAACGGATGTTGGACAGGTTTCATACCTCGTACAACATTCATATTGTTCCTCGTACTGCAGTGAATAAGTTAAATATACTTACAACTTTCTGCTTATGTTGCAGTGGTTGTTTACTGTTCTGTGCTAGCAATCTGATCTGTGTCAGCTTCCTGTTTCAGAACAGCTTCCTGTTCTTGAAACCTGCAGTCAGCTTCCTGATTCTGAACAGTTTCCTGTTCCAAAATCCTGCAGACATCTTCTAGTTCCTTTTACTGTCATCTGTTTGCTGCTTCCTGATCCAGCTACCTGATTTAGGTTCCTTCTTCAGCTTACTGACTTTCCTTGCTGAAAGTCAGTTTTCAAGATAACTTACCTCCAGAATCCTACTAAAATCAGTATTTTACATCTTCCTGATCTATACAACTTTACAACTCAAGACTTAGAAAAACTAAACTCATCAACCAAAAATCCACTTATAAACTATGGAAAATGGATACTCTAAAATCTCATCTAATATTACATTGTCTCATCAAAACCTATTAAAAATATCCCAACAATAAGATGGTAAATTGTGGTACGAGGATGCTATATTATTTGCACAATATCTTTTCAGAATCAGTCAACTTTTATCCCTAGATAAAAATGACAATTTAATTATAAACGAAAAACAGTAACATTTTTCTATTTAATAACCCTAGTAGATAAAAAGCTCCAAAACATGTTAGTATTAAACACTTCTCCTCCATTTGTATTACCTTATAGTATGGAGCATGCAATATAATATATATATATATATATATATATTACACTCATACATTTCTTGTTGAGAATTGATACACACACATATAAATACACAAATAATATCTTTTCTAATATTAAATTATAATTGTTATAGTAATGATAACATTAATATAGTAACCTTTAATATAATTTTAATAATTGTAATGAATATTTTTTTATTTAAAAAATAGAAAATTTAATATTAAAACTTATTGGATATTAACTACACATTTTTATAAAAAAAAATTGTTAAAATTATATAATTATAGTTAGTTAAAATTGAGTTTCATATTATAACTAATTAATAACATTTGCTTAAAATTTAGAAACAATCCGAAACAATTAATAATTTTGCACAAAAAGAGAATCCAAAATAAATTAATAAACTAAAACATCGACCACAGACGCGACAGTTTAATATAATATATAATTATTTTTAAAACTGTATGCACTAATTTTTTCTTTACGAACATATTAATATTACTTATAAAACTTATTGTATATTAATTATAGGTAATACATTTTTAATAATATCTCAAATTATATTATAGTCAACATTAACTATATAGATATTATAATTATAGATTAATAATTATATTTTATAGTCAGCATTAATAAGCTGTTATATGTAATACATTTTAGTTAAAATTTATCCACATATTCACCGTCAATGAAAGTGATAATTTCATAATTATTCTAAGGGTGACATTTATGTGTCCGGGGATCCGTGCCCCCAACCTACTCTGCCCGTCGATGACTTGTTTCACTCCTTTTTTTTTTTTTTTTTTTCATTTTTGTAACGCCCAGTTTCTTTTCTATAAAGGAAATTTTTGGATAAATAAAATCAGGAATAATTCTGAAATTCATGAAATAAAACATTTACTCCTGTAATCTTTAAAATATTGGCTACCAGCATCCACCGTTTGTGCACCACGCTCAAGGACTCCTTAAACTGAAAACATTTTGAACATAAAGGGGTGAGTGCATCAGTGGGGTGGGATTCGTGAATAGTTAATACATTGAAGGAAACATATATATTCTTAAGCACATATAATTGTAACATGTGGTTCATTAGCCACTTTGATGCGGTTCATTAGCCGCTTGAAATGTTAGGTGGTTCATTAGCCACTTGAAGGTTAGGTGGTTCTTTAGCCACCTGAAATGTTAGGTGGTTCTTTAGCCACTTGCACATGCATATATACATTTGTTTACTTTTCGAAAATAAGCGTGCATATACGTTCATAAAAAACATTCATATACATTTCATATAGACACGTAAATCTACGTAAATTACTTTAGAAAAACTTAAACGTGAAAGCAGAAATTATCTCACCTCAAACTCACTTAGAAACTTAAACATGGAAATACAGAAATTACCCCCACTTCAAACTCATTTAGAAATTTAAACGTGGAAGCATAGAAATTACCCCACCTCAGATAAACGGCGTCTCGGAAGAAATCTGCTACGTGTTTAGGAGAAAAACGGCAGCCCCCTTTACGTCGCTCGTGTGTGACAACGGTGGCGCCGGTGGCCGAATCGAGTCCGTACTCGTGACGGGACCGTTGAGTTCTATCTTTCGGTCTAAATCTTCTTGCCGGAAAAGTGATGGTCAGCGACGATAAGATAATGGTGGTTGGCAGCGGGGATAAGAAGAAGAAAGGGGAGAGAGACGAGAGAACGATAGAGGGGGGAGAGACTGAGAGAGAGAAAATGTGTTTCTTTCATTTTTTCCAAATTTTTATTTCCTTAATTACACCCTCTCTTTCCTTGATGCAAACATGAAATGGTGTTGTTATTGACTTTGGAAGGGTTGAGTTGTTTAATTGTCATGGAGAGAGAGTGTGGTAGAGTGCTAGGTGTCATGCAAAGGCCTAGATGAGGTGGTAAGGGTGTTTAGGTGAAATTATTCAATAATTAACTAATTAAAACATTAAATATTGCTTAATTATCTAGGGTCGGCCTCGAGACATGTTTTCTTATTCTGAAAGTTGTCTTGGATACATCTTCCTTCTTAATCTTCACTTGATGATATCCGGATCTCAATCGATATTTGAGAATACGCTTGCGCCTCTTAGTTGCTCAAACAAATCTTTAATTCGCGGCGACGGATATTTGTTCTTGATGGTTCTCTTGTTCTGCTCATGACAGTCTATGCACATCCATTAAGTTCCATGCTTCTTCTTCGCGAACAATACAGGAGCTTCCCAGGGCAACTTCTTGTAGTTGAACTTTTAGTTCTTGCGTTTCTTTCGGTGTCATGCGATATGGTGTTTTCGGCATTGGTGCTGACCCAGGTACCGAGTCGACGCAGAACTCGACTTGTCTATCGGACGGAAGGCCTGATAGTCCCTCCAGAAAGACATCCTCGCATTCATTCACTATCGGCATCCTGTTAGTCGGGTTTGACTCCTACTTGAGATTTACGATGTTGGCCAATTGGGCTTCGCATTTTCCCTTCTTTAGCATTTTGGTCGCTTGTAAAGTCGACATTACTCTTGGGTTCGCATCGATTTGCGTTTCGAAGAAGGTGTATCTTTCATGCCCAGGCAATTAAAAGAGAATTTCCCCATTGCATCACCTAATTACAGCGTGGTTGACTTTGAGCCAATCCATACTTGAAATTACATCGAAGTCCTTTGTTTCCAAAACATGCAAGTTCACCAAAAAGATTTTCTTTCCAAAAGCGGTTCGTCAATCTCTATGTTGGAACCGACGGATCGCCGGCCCTATGCTATCGGAATCGGGATCCAAAGATAAATCGCAGCGGAAAGAAATCATACCCTTGTAGACCTCTTGATCTTCTGATGTATTCCTCTGAGCCCTTCTCGAACGTTGCGTGGCCAACGATCCTTCGAGAAAAATCAGTTCCGCTCTCTCTCACTTATCACGTGTTTTCTGTGATCTGAGTTCTGTGTTATGAGAGGCGCTGATGAAAAGAGCTATATATAGGCTACACCAGGGACCTAGAGGAGGAATTGGGTTGGGCCTCCTGATGGGCTTTAGTATCCTGCGTTCGGCCCGAACACATAACTGAAGCCCATCAATAATAATTCAGTCCACTAGAGAATTATTATTGAACTACCATCCCAATCCCATATTTAATATGGGCTCCTTATTATGTGTACATTTATTTCCCCGTGTTTAAGATATCGAATGTCCGTAAATTAAATAAGTTACTGACAACTTAAATAATTTACATCTAATTCCAAGAGTAGTACCACTCATCCTTATTATCATGTCGGATTAAATCCACCTGCAGGGTTTACATGATAATCCTTATGAGCTCCTCAAGGGGACATTATCATCCTAAATAATTAGGACACGGATTCCTTCTATAATCAACAGAACACCATATAAACAATGCTATCTCCCAACTCACCGAGTTTATTGATTTATGAATAAATCTCACCCATTGGCAAATTAAAGAAATAAACATTGAGCATACGTGCCCGTTATTATATAGGGATTAAGAAGATGTACATCCATAATAACAGAGGTCTTGTTCTATTATATAGTCAGTATAAAACGAACAACCTCAAATGGTCCTGCTCAATACACACAAAGTGTACTAGTGTAGTTTTATAGTCAAGACAGACTAATACCAAACTACACTACAACCATTCCGATGATTTGTCCAAATCCATCTTGGTTGTGAGCTACTATTTATAATTTATAAGAAACTGATAACATGATCTTCTGTGTGGCACCACACACCAAGTTATCTATAATATAAATTAATTGGACATTGCATAAACATATATAACAAATATAAAATGCAAACATATGACCAATGTGATTCTCATTCCATAAACGATGTTCATACAAAAAACAAGGCTTATAGTATACATCCTAACAATCTCCCACTTATACTAAAAGACTATGCTTCTATAAGCGCCGCCACACATCTAATTCCCATCCCTTCAACATGCCCATGAAAAGCTTTCGCTGGGAGGGCCTTTGTGAAAGGATCTGCTAGGTTATCTGCTGATGCAATTTTGGCGACAACAACTTCTCCTCGCTTTACGATGTCTCGTATCAGGTGGTACTTGCGCTCAATGTGTTTACTTGCTTTATGGGCTCGTGGTTCCTTCGAGTTTGCCACTGCACCACTGTTATCACAATAAATTGTGATAGCTTTGGGCAAACCAGGAATCACTTCTAAGTCCATCAAGAAGTTCCTGAGCCATACAGCTTCTTTGGCTGCCTCAGAGGCTGCCACATACTCAGCTTCCATGGTGGAGTCTGAAACGCATTTCTGCTTAACACTCCTCCATATAATGGCTCCACCTCCTAAGGTAAACACATAACCCGAGGTAGATTTACTGTTGTCCCTATCCGACTGGAAATCAGAATCTGTGTAACCCACAGGAAGCACATCATCTGCTTGGTAAACCAGCATATAATTTCTAGTCCTTTTCAGGTACTTTAAAATATGCTTTACCGCAGTCCAATGTCCTTGTCCTGGGTTACTTTGATATCTGCTAACCATGCCCACGGCAAAACAGATATCTGGCCTCGTACATAGCATTGCATACATTAGGCTTCCTACGGCCGAAGCATAAGGAACTGCCTTCATGTCCTCTATCTCCTTTGGTGTCTTAGGACACATCTCCTTAGATAAAGGTACTCCATGTCGAAAAGGTAGAAAACCTTTCTTGGAGTTTTGCATGCTAAAACGAGCTAGAATGGTATCAATGTACGAAGCTTGAGATAAGCATAACATTCTTTTCTTGCGATCTCTTATCACTTTGATCCCAAGAATATGTCCTACTTCTCCCAAGTCCTTCATATCAAACTGCTTGGACAGCCATACCCTTACGTCTGACAACACCTTGACATTGTTGCCAATGAGCAAGATGTCATCTACGTATAGTACAAGAAATACCACCACGTTTCCATCACTCTTCTTGTATACACATGACTCATCCGGACATTGAATGAATCCATAAGACTGGATTACCTCATCAAAACGGATGTTCCAAGATCTCGAAGCTTGTTTCAATCCATAAATGGACCGATTAAGCTTACACACAAGATGCTCTTTGCCCTTTGCAACGAACCCTTCTGGTTGCTTCATATAGATGTTTTCTTCAAGACTACCGTTAAGGAAAGCAGTCTTGACATCCATTTGCCAAACCTCATAATTCATATGAGCAGCAATAGACAAAAGAATCCGGATAGACTTAAGCATGGCTACCGGCGAAAAGGTTTCCTCATAATCGATTCCTTCTTTTTGAGTGTACCCCTTCGCAACAAGCCTTGCTTTGAAAGTTTCTACTTTCCCGTCTGATCCTCTTTTTCTTTTGTAGACCCACTTACATCCAATGGCTTTTACACCATTTGGTGGTTCTACTAGCTCCCAGACTTGATTAGAATCCATAGATTCTAATTCAGAATTCATAGCTTTTTGCCAAGATTCTGCATCTTTATCTTGGAGTGCTTCGTCATAGGTCCAAGGATCAGATTCATGTTCACCAGATACCAAGTCCGAAGACTCTCCCAAAAACATGAATCTATCAGGCTGTCTAACAACCCTCCCACTACGACGAGGCACTTGTGGTAATTGTGTATCATTAGTGACACATGGTGCAGACCCCTGTGGTATCTCATCTTGTACTAGTGGTACTAAGGTAGGGATTTCCCCTCTGATTTCCTCTAGAACAATTTTACTCGTGGGCTTGTGGTTCATTACATAGTCCTCTTCTAAGAATCGGGCATTTGTGCTAACAATGACCTTCTGATCCTTAGGACTATAAAATAAACCACCTTTCGTTCCTCTAGGATAGCCCACAAACAGCCGAACATCCGTACGAGATTCCAACTTATCAGCATCTCCCTTCAGCACATGTGCTGGACTACCCCAAATCCGAATGTGTTTAAGACTAGGCTTACGCCCATTCCACAATTCTGTGGGAGTAGAGGGTACTGTCTTAGAAGGTACCAAGTTTAGAATATACGCTGCCGTTTCCAGGGCATATCCCCAAAACGAATTCGGTAATTCCGAATAACTCATCATCGATCTAACCATTTCCATGAGAGTTCTATTCCTTCGTTCTGCCACACCATTCTGTTGGGGTGTACCAGGTGCAGACAATTGGGATTGAATCCCAGCCTCTGATAAGTAATTCCTAAACTCTCCTAAGAGGTACTCGCCACCACGATCAGATCGTAGTGTTTTGATACATTTACCATGACGCTTCTCCACATCAGCCTTGTACTCTTTGAATTTATCAAAGCACTCAGACTTGCGGCGCATCAAATAAATATACCCATATCTCGAAAAATCGTCTATAAATGAGACAAAATATTCGAAACCACCTCTTGCCTGGATAGTCATAGGACCACACAAATCAGAATGAACCAATTCCAACACTTCTTTGGCTCTATACCCCTTGGCTTTAAAAGGCCTCTTGGTCATTTTTCCTTCCAAGCAGGACTCGCAGGTCGGATAGTTTTCCACTTCCAATGAACTCAAAGGTCCATCGGCTATCAACCTTTGAATCCTACTCAAGTTAATGTGACCTAGTCTTAGATGCCAAAGATATGTTTGGTTCATTTTAGAAGGTTCTTTTCTCTTATTTGAGTTAGAAGATGTATTATTAATTTCCAGTTGTTGCATCGTAGGAGTTATTGGATTAAGAGTATATAAATTGCCAACCAACGTACCAGAACAGACAATAACCCTATTTTTCTTGACAACCACTTTGCCATCAAAAGAAACAGAATATCCATCCAAAAATAACTTAGAAACCGAAATCAAGTTCTTTCTAAAAGAAGGTACGTAAAGACAATTCCTCAAAACCAAAGTCTTGTTCCTATCAAAAGATAAATAAACATCTCCCACTGCAACTGCCGCCACTTTCGTAGCGTTGCCCATGTAGATGGTAATCTCGCCCTCACTAAGTCGCCTGGTTTCCTGGAACCCCTGCAAAGAATTGCAGACATGATCAGTGGCTCCCGTATCTACACACCAGGTACCGGTAGATAACACCGCTAAACATGTTTCAGTAATTAGTGAGTAAGATTTACCTTCTTTGTTCTCCTTTTTCTTGGGACAATCTACCTTCCAATGTCCAGGCTGCTTGCATGAGAAGCACTTGCCCTTCGGCTTTTTCACGCCACCTTGTGGCCCAGCCTTTTGAGGTCCATTCGCTTTGTTTGCCGAAGGATTCTGTTTCTTTTTCTTCTTTCCACCTTTCGGCTTAGAATTAGAAACATTTTCAGCAACGTAAGCTTGAGCACTTTGACGAAATAGTCCTTCTGCCGATGTGAGTTCTGTCAGAAGTTCCGCCAAGGAATACATCCTTTTGTTCATATTATAATTAAGGCGGAACTGCTCAAAACTCTTAGGCAGTGTTTGGAGCACGATATCGACCTGGGTTTCCCCATCGATTTCAGCTCCAAGGACTTCCATCTCATTCAAATGAGCCATCATCTTAAGGACGTGATCACTCACAGGTGTCCCTTCAGACATGGTGGTCGTCATTAAGTTTCTCATTGCCTCCTGTCTGGCAGCCCGACTCTGGTGTCCGAAGAGTTCTCTAAGATTGTGCATCATATCATAGGCAGTGGGCATGGCCTGATGCTGATGTTGCAGTACATTTGACATGGAAGCCAAAATGTAACACCGCGCCATCTCATCTGCCTTAACCCACTTTCTATAATGCGCTTTCTCCTCTTCAGTAGAGTTTTCATCAGGCATGTCAGGACAGTGCTCATGGAGTACAAACTTGTACTCCTCAGCAGTTAGGACAATATCCAGGTTTCTTTTCCAGTCAATATAATTAGGACCAGTAAGTTTGTTTTCTTTGAGTATAACAGCAAGTGGATTGAAAGACATAATGAAATCCTGAGAATCATATAAATAAATAAATAAATACACAGGTCATAACATATAGAATTTAAAGCCTATATTGTTCCCTCAAACAATATAATTAAATTCACCAACACCTCAAAAACACCGTGAACTTCGCATGCCACGATAGTGTGGACGTATGCTAATTCAAACATTTGTAAGAGGAGGTTTTACCCATTAATTTCATTATCTTGTCAAACAAAATAAAATTAATAGTTGGTTTAGCTTCAGCCATGCAAACAACAGCACTTACTCCGATGGGAAGGATACTATCATATGCACCTAAGTGTGTACCATTTCTTAATACTAAGTCCATTATCTAGGATTGTATCTCTTCAGATGGAGAAGATCATACGCTCCTAAATAATTTTCTATAATTATCCTTAGAGGAAGTTTGATCCAGTGATCCGCAATCAAACTCATCCGATGTGGAAGAAGGCACTCAAAGCCAACGTGTAAGTTTAAATGCATCACTTACAAACCAGTAATGGAGGCTATGGGATTTATTCAAAATAAATCCCTCTCCCACTTAGTTATTTAAATGAGGGATTTTAGCATGCAATAACATATAACATTCAAAAGCATGCTTGATAAAACAACAAACAAATAGAAAGGCAATAAATACGGAATAATATAAATCCAACTATTATGGCCACTTCGATTGAATGTTTGCCTGCTAAACGGGGATCGACCTGACCGGGAACAGAAAAAATTAGGGTTTAAAACCCTAATCAGCACCAACATCCAGCGAACAGAATCAGCGCCAAATCCAGCGATTGTTGCGCAAATCCAGCAGGTTGTTGCACAGAATCAGCGCCAATCTACTGATCTGATCGATCAGCCCCATCGAGCAATCTGTTCCAGCGCCTAGCAATCTTGATCGAACAGCCCCTTCGAACGCCAATCCTAGTTCGAATAGAAGTCTCGATCGAACAGGAATCCTATACAGAATCTAGTTCGAACATCTACCAATCCTATACAGAATCTAGTTCGAACATCTACCAAACCCTATGCAGAATCCTTGTAGGATCAGAATACACCATATGAGATCGAACAAAATTACATCGAGAACAAATCAAGAATATGTAAAACCTAACACGACAAACCGCCGTGTTTTTACTATTACAATCATGCAACCAACCCAAAATAAAAACCTCGACAGGTCCGAGGGTTTAGATCATACATTAAACATACATACAGACCATAATAGTTGGATATATAGGTAACCTGCAAAACCGAGTTATCCTATGCAATCCTACTATCATACAATCTGAATATAAAACGTATGAAAAAGCATAAGATCGTAATATATAACCGATCCAATTACATAGAACCAGAAACCGTGGCTCTGATACCAATTGTTGGAACCGACGGATCGCCGGCCCTATGCTATCGGAATCGGGATCCAAAGATAAATCGCAGCGGAAAGAAATCATACCCTTGTAGACCTCTTGATCTTCTGATGTATTCCTCTGAGCCCTTCTCGAACGTTGCGTGGCCAACGATCCTTCGAGAAAAATCAGTTCCGCTCTCTCTCACTTATCACGTGTTTTCTGTGATCTGAGTTCTGTGTTATGAGAGGCGCTGATGAAAAGAGCTATATATAGGCTACACCAGGGACCTAGAGGAGGAATTGGGTTGGGCCTCCTGATGGGCTTTAGTATCCTGCGTTCGGCCCGAACACATAACTGAAGCCCATCAATAATAATTCAGTCCACTAGAGAATTATTATTGAACTACCATCCCAATCCCATATTTAATATGGGCTCCTTATTATGTGTACATTTATTTCCCCGTGTTTAAGATATCGAATGTCCGTAAATTAAATAAGTTACTGACAACTTAAATAATTTACATCTAATTCCAAGAGTAGTACCACTCATCCTTATTATCATGTCGGATTAAATCCACCTGCAGGGTTTACATGATAATCCTTATGAGCTCCTCAAGGGGACATTATCATCCTAAATAATTAGGACACGGATTCCTTCTATAATCAACAGAACACCATATAAACAATGCTATCTCCCAACTCACCGAGTTTATTGATTTATGAATAAATCTCACCCATTGGCAAATTAAAGAAATAAACATTGAGCATACGTGCCCGTTATTATATAGGGATTAAGAAGATGTACATCCATAATAACAGAGGTCTTGTTCTATTATATAGTCAGTATAAAACGAACAACCTCAAATGGTCCTGCTCAATACACACAAAGTGTACTAGTGTAGTTTTATAGTCAAGACAGACTAATACCAAACTACACTACAACCATTCCGATGATTTGTCCAAATCCATCTTGGTTGTGAGCTACTATTTATAATTTATAAGAAACTGATAACATGATCTTCTGTGTGGCACCACACACCAAGTTATCTATAATATAAATTAATTGGACATTGCATAAACATATATAACAAATATAAAATGCAAACATATGACCAATGTGATTCTCATTCCATAAACGATGTTCATACAAAAAACAAGGCTTATAGTATACATCCTAACACTCTACACATATGCTGAGTCATTATGGTTCTTCTTGAGGGTACGCTAACCTCTAAAATTCTCACATCTACTTTATCGTCTTCCTAGCAATAGTCCTAAACTTACCATTTGTTGTACGCAATCTTATGCAAGCTTCATAGTGAAATCACCTCTAAAAATATCATCTTAAACTTAAATCTTAAACAGATAAACACCGATAACATTATTTCACAAATCAAGTAATAACCTCAATAGACTTCTCTATCATTCATTTGTCAACATAGCATAGCATACCTTAGCGAAGCCGAGCGACAGGATAGAAGTGAATGTCGGTAGCTATTAAAATTTTCCTTTCAAACAAAAGTTTTTACATCTCTTCAGATTTGCATTGAATAAAAGAATTTTTTTTTAAAAACAAAATATTTTAGCAAGTCTACAGAATCATAGACCCGCTCTGATACCACCTGTAACCCCCCGTTTCTTTTCTATAAAGGAAATTTTTGGATAAATAAAATCAGGAATAATTCTGAAATTCATGAAATAAAACATTTACTCCTGTAATCTTTAAAATATCGGCTACCAGCATCCACCGCTTGTGCACCACGCTCAAGGACTCCTTAAACTGAAAACATTTTGAACATAAAGGGGTGAGTGCATAAAGACACTCAGTGGGGTGGGATTCGTGAACAGTTAATACATTGAAGGAAACATATAAATTCTTAAGCACATATAATTGTAACATGTGGTTCATTAGCCACTTTGATGCGGTTCATTAGACGTTTTGATGTGGTTCATTAGCCACTTGGATGCGGTTCATTAGCCGCTTTGTAACATGTGGTTCATTAGCCACTTTGATGCGGTTCATTAGCCGCTTGAAATGTTAGGTGGTTCATTAGCCACTTGAAGGTTAGGTGGTTCTTTAGCCACTTGAAATGTTAGGTGGTTCTTTAGCCACTTGCACATGCATATATACATTTGTTTACTTTTCGAAAATAAGCGTGCATATACGTTCATAAAATCTATGTAAATCACTTTAGAAAAACTTAAACGTGAAAGCAGAAATTATCTCATCTCAAACTCACTTAGAAACTTAAACATGGAAATACAGAAATTACCCCCACTTCAAACTCACTTAGAAATTTAAACGTGGAAGCATAGAAACTACCCCACCTCGGATAAACGGCGTCTCGGAAGAAATCTGCTACGTGTTTAGGAGAAAAACGGCAACCCCCTTTACGTCGCCCGTGCGTGACGACGGTGGCGCCGGTGGCCGAATCGAGTCCGTACTCGTGACGGGGGCCGTTGAGTTCTATCTTTCGATCTAAATCTTCTTGCCGGAAAAGTGATGGTCAGCGGCGACAAGATAATGGTGGTTGACGGCAGTGATAAGAAGAAGAGAGGGGAGAGAGACGAGAGAACGAGAGAGGGGGAAGAGACTGAGAGAGAGAAAATGTGTTTCTTTTATTTTTTCCAAATTTTTATTTCCTTAATTACACCCTCTCTTTCCTTAATGCAAGCATGAAATGGTGTTGTTATTGACTTTGGGAGGGTTGAGTTGTTTAATTGTCATGGAGAGAGAGTGTGGTAGAGTGCTAGATGTCATGCAAAGGCCTAGATGAGGTGGTAAGGGTGTTTAGGTGAAATTATTCAATAATTAACTATTTAAAACATTAAATATTGCTTAATTATCTAGGGTGTCACAATTTTTTTCCTTTTTTTTTTCTCCTGCACGACTGTATCCATCATTTTTTTTTCTTTTTCTTCTCTCTTTCTTCCTCCGTGAATGTTTTTTTTTTCTCTTCCTTTTCAATTTCTTCACATGATCGACACCTAGAGTTCTAATTTTACTAATATTCCAACAATTTCTTCTCTTCCTATAAAGATCTAGGGTTCTATTTTTACCTTATTCTAATATATGCAAATTCAATTAATAATAATTTAATATATTCAATATAAGATCGTCAAGGGGTTGTGATTTAATTAAGTTGACATTCTTTGACGATGTCTTTAGTAATTATTCTAATTATTATTTACGGTTAATATCAAAAATCAACTCGAAGTATGATCATTTTTCAAATTTTCTATGTGATATATTTTTTGATTGCATTCCAAAGTTTACGATTTTTTCAAATTGCAAATAAAGGTCATTTTCAGATCACTTTCATGGTGAAAATTGAATTCAAGCGCATGTCGGATATTTTTATTAACCAAAATGCAAAAAATCTACGTCAATACACTCCACATTTCAAACCAAATAAACGAAAGCCCCAAATATATATTCTGATCTCCGATTCAATCTAAATCAAACAAAATTTTGATATTGACCGAAAAAATAATCTGAAAATGGTATTAGGTTGCGAATAAGTCTTATGTGAGACCGTCTCACGGCTCTTGTTATGTGAAACGAGTCAACCCATAACCCACACTTTACAATTCATATAAGAATTTACAAAAATGTGTTCAAATCATAGGTAATAGGGATCCATCTCAGAGAAACTATCTGTGAGACCGTCTCATATGAGTTTTTGTGTTAGGTTTCAATTTGAAAAAAATTGTAACAAAATATTTTTTGGATTGCAAATGGAAAAAAATGTACCCTTATTATTTATTAACAATAATTCAATAGTACATAAATAATACATAGCTATATATATATATATATATTTGCTAGAGATTTAATTTTCTATATAAAATTTCAATTGCAACATGTGCAAAAAATTGTAATATTAAATTGTATAAATACACATATATATATATATATTACAACATTGACTTCATTTTCTTGCGACATTGTTACCATTCTGACATCTATATAATGTTTCTGATGTTTTCAACCTAAACTTTTTTCTTTATCCAATTATAACCCAAAGTTCTAGAATTTATCGAAATTCATCCTCAATCAATTTTTCGATAATTTTTTCCGATAAAATGGAGATTACATGACTTGCACACACTCTTCTTCAAGATAACATTAGCATTTAGTTTATATATTTTATAAAAATGAGAGGGAAATTCAAGCCCTAAATCGAATATAAAGATTTTTGCTATTTGTTAGATACTTTCCAATCTTAAATCTTGCAGCCATGGATCGTCTCTATCATTTTGGTCGAATTGTAGAAAAAATTTCATGTACAAATCTAAATCCAAGAATGAGGTATTCTTCGTCTGTCAAAATTATCGGGTAAATTAAATAATGAAAAAAAACAATTAGTCCTAATGAACGCACTGAAATGAGAATAATGAAATTACTCTTCAATTTGCAGTGTTTTTAAACTAATGAAACTTGGTTCAGGCTTGAATTTTTGAGTAAGGTTGATAAATTTTTAATTCTTACATCCTAATTTTACAACTTTCAATTACTCAAATTCGATCCATAGCTGCAATCTTGAAGATTGGAAAGTCTATTTGAGGTTGAATTTAATGCTCGAATTTCCCTATTTTTTTATTAATCTATAAATTAAATGACAATTTTACCCTTAAGAAGAGTATGTGCGAGTCACGTGATCTCCACTTTGTAGGAAAAAATTGTTGGAAAACTAATTTAAAATGCATTTTGATAAATTTAATAATTTCAGGTTGCAATCGGATAAAAAAAAAAAGTTAGGTTTCAAAGTGAAAAAAGATAATATTTTAGGTTGATGTTTACATGCAATTGATCCTAAATTAAGTGATAATTCACAATTTTACTCTTAAAAAGGGTGTGTACGAGTCAGATTATCTTCACTTGTTCGAAAAATTATTGGAAAATTAATTTATTTTGTTTTGATAAATTGCATCAGATAAAAATGAAAAGTTTAGATTGTAAGGTGAAAGGAGAAATAGAAATTAAACCTTAGATTTGATTTTTACATTTAATATATGCTAAGAAATGGTAGGGATTAGAAAATGTAAATGTTGGATATTTTGGATTATGAACTCTTTACAGAAACATGTCTTTGAATGGGAATCTGAATCTACAATTTTGAACCTCCTTATCTAGAGATTCCAACGGTGGGGACTCTGGATTTTGAGTTTTGACATAATGCATGACATACCAATTATTTATTATTAAAAAACTTCAAATAGATGAAGACATATGGGCTTGGTCCATTCTGAATTATATGATCATCTTGTTTCACACCGAGAAGCTTCTTTGCAATAGCAATGGGCATAAGCTGCCATGAGTTTAAATCTTTTTTTAAGTGAGGTTTTGAAACTTTAAATTTTTTTCTATTTAATTGATGTTTTGTGCATTATTTTCATATATACTCCTATGATTAATTAATGCTTAAATTAAATACATTATATAATACTCATGTTTTCAATAGATGCATGCATCAATAATAATTATGGTCAAAGAAAAATTTAATTAATGAATGGTATATTAAGAAAATAAAATTATTTTTAATCTGTGTGTACAGCTGTAGGACGTCACTTAATTATGAATGAAGGGAGTATTATATTTAATGTTAGATTCATATTACATGACATAATATAAGTCACATGTTAATTAATAATGTCATTTAATACATATGAAATGAAATGTGATGATTAATTTAAAATCTCACTCCAAGTGAGACGCCATTCTTAGTCAACCCCTCTGAGGTGGACCATTAATTTTCTTTCCTTTTTCTATTGCTGTCTTATGTTTTTATTTGCCTATCTGAAATGAAAAGAAGAAACATCCTTTACGATTAAAAAAAAAACGGATTATTTAAATAATTCAATTCAAGTCATATCTATCAATTGTTTTCTAGAAAAACGTGGGGTGGGGTGTGGGGATGATAGTCATTTCTCTTTGGAATCAATCAATTAATCCCTCATTGCTTACGCCACTCCCAACTTTTTCTTCTAGAAAAAATAAAATTTTTGGGTAGTCAAAAGTCAAATGTAACAATTATTACTATACTTTTACACATATGCATATCAATGACACCTATACTAATAAATGCTTACTACCGTACATCCTGTATCTTTTTGTGACCTATTATTACTGGTATCCGTATAATACATGAGTTTTAAAAAAATTAAATTTAATTTAATAAAAAATTAGAAAAATTTAAAAATTATTTATATAAGAAAAAAATTATTTATTATTTTGTGCAATACACATAACTTAATTTAGTATTAAATTTAATAATATCAAATTAATATAGTGATCATACTTTTATATATATAAAGATGTGTTCATGAGCTCATTGAAACTTAATGCGTAGGGTAATATTAGTTTAAGTAGTTGACTATACATTTTTATTGATCTGTTTAATATTTAGCTAATATTCATGTTTGATCATTCACATATACATATCTATTGATCTGTACATATGAATGAATAGGTCAGTTAAACTAACAAAACATTATCAAATCAATCTTACAAGTTTTCTTAACATGAGGGATAAGAATATATACAACATATATATTATTGAGTATGGATTAAATACTAAAATATTGAGGTATATTGAGATCATTATTTGCCGAACTGAACCTATTTAGAAGGCCAAATAAACTAAAATGTATTTCTTAAAAAAAAAAAGTATTTACCTTGTATCATACTCTCATTTATTATAACTAGTTTTGAGAACATCATATATTTGTTAGTTTTTTTTATAATTTATTTGTAGTGTAATTTTACTCAATATTATCTTGTACACAGTAATTAGTAGGTGTGAAATCATTGTTCAATTCCGTAACTTTGAGTTTTTTTTTTTGCAAAAGGTCTCAAAGCAATATGTTTTCACTTTAATCCCACAACTCAATTAATTGTTGCTTGCAATTGCCGAAAATTGCAAAATCCAACATTAAATTTGTAGGTTATTGGTGGCGACTAATGTGTCACGACGTGAAGTTTTTTAATTGATTGAAGATTAAAAAAATCCAAAATAGAAAATGAAATTACATATCATTTAAAACACTTAAAAAGAAAAATCCAATTAAATGTAAATCCCAATTTCAAAATCCCTAATTGGCAAAATAGACATAGGGTCCCATGTTGCATGGATTATGCTAGCTTGCAAGAAAACACAACACACGTCTCTCCTACCCACGTGTGGTGTGAAACCAAGAAGAAGCTTCTTCGCAATTGTTATACTGAACTATAAATACAATGACCCATTTCACCAATTCTCAGCCACAAATTCACACACTCTCAAACATCTATTCTCTCTCTAAACAAAATGTTGGAAATCCATTTCTCAACCTCTCTTATCCTGTCCATAACTGTTCCTCTTTTTCTCTTCATCTTAACCCAACTGAAGAAAGCTGTATCATCTTCTTCAACCCCCACCAATCTCCCCAAATCATACCCAATAATCGGCTCTTTCTTTTCGATCTTAAAAAACCAAGAAAGGTTCGTACAGTGGACATCGGAGATCGTCACATCCACCCCCAGTCTTACTTTCTATCTCCACCGCACCTTTGGGCGGCGCGCCGTCTTCACGGCCAACCCCGCCAACGTTCAGCACATTCTCAAATCCAACTTCGTCAACTACGAGAAAGGGGACTTTTTCAAAAGCATTTTGAAGGATTTTCTTGGAGATGGCATATTCAACTCCGATGGTGACACGTGGAAGTTCCAGAGACAAGTTTCCAGCCACGAATTCAACACTAAATCCCTTCGCAAATTCGTCGAAGAAGTCGTCGATTCCGAGATCTCCGACCGCCTGATTCCGATCCTGAGAAAAGCCGCAGCTGAGAAATCTGTGATAGACTTTCAAGACGTTCTTCAGAGGCTCGCTTTTGACAACATTTGTAAGATCGCTTTCGGACATGATCCTGGATACCTGTCGCCATCCCTCGAACAGGACAAGTTCGTGATGGCTTTCGAGAAAGCTGTCAAGCTCTCCACTCAGAGATTCGCATCGTTTATCCCTAATATTTTTAAGATCAAAAGGGTCCTCAATTTTGAATCGGAAAAGCAGCTGAGAATTGCTGTGAATGAAGTTCGAGAATTTGCAAAAGAATTAATCAAGAAGAAAAAACAGGGAATTTCATCCATGGAAGTTGATGATCTTCTCTCAAGATTCCTGAGCTCAGGCCATTCGGATGAAGATTTCGTGACAGATATAATCATAAGCTTCATATTAGCAGGTAAGGACACAACATCTGCAGCATTGACATGGTTCTTTTGGCTGCTTTCGAACAACCCCGGTGTGGAAGACAAGATTCTTATGGAAGTCGAAGAGAAATCAGAAACAGCATCATCAGCTTACGATGAAGTGAAAGACATGGTTTACACACACGCTTCGCTTTGTGAAAGCATGAGGCTTTATCCGCCAGTTCCTACCGATTCCAAAGAAGCTATTAATGATGATGTTTTGCCAGATGGGACAATAGTACATAAGGGTATGAGAGTGGGGTATCATCCCTACGCCATGGGAAGAGTTGAGAAAGTGTGGGGTAAAGACTGGGCGGAGTTCCGACCATCGCGGTGGCTGGTGAAGGCGGCGGAAGGTGGTGATAAGTGGAGTTTTGTGAACAGGGATTCGTATACTTATCCGGTGTTTCAGGCTGGACCCAGGATTTGTCTTGGGAAAGAGATGGCTTTTTTGCAGATGAAGAGAGTCGTCTCTGCTGTCGTGCGGCAGTTTAAGGTGGTGCCGGTGGTGCCGGATGGAGCGGAGCCAGTGTATACGACGGAATTGACTGCCAAAATGAAGGGTGGTTTTCCAGTGAGGATTGAGCAGAGGATTTAATGTTCGATTATGTTTCATGACTAGATCCTCTAGGAGGAATGTTCGGATAATATTTTGTTTTTATTTATTTGATTTTGGTATGGGATTCTATTTTATCAAGTTCCTGGCAAAGCTTATTTTAACTTGTTATATTATATTGTAAGATATTTTTAGAGTGCGACAGGAACACAAAGAACTAAGAGACGGTCACAAACCGACATGTCTTAAACACTTGTGGGTATCATTAAAACAATGATATAGAAAAACTCTTAAGAGAAAAACTTATAACAGGGAAAAAGAGTACCACGCACTAATGATACCTAAAAAATTTTTGAGAAACACAGAAGTCCATCTCGTCAATCTTTCCCAAAACAGTTGCCCACCTATGCGGAGAGAGGACCCTTAATTGATCTATCCACTAGAAGGCCCTCAATGTACGCTAAATCGAACACTAACAAAAGTTGTTTCCAACTTCTCTCAGACTTAGTTTATTGGTGACATTTTGGTGGATATCATAGCTAAATAACAAACAAGTTTTAATAATAAAATATTATAAATTGTGGATGAGTGTCATGACATTGGTCACATGTCACAACCTTGCAACTCCATCCTCTTTTTATCCACAAGTGACATATGTCACCATTTCATTGGTGATGATAGATTTTTTTTGATATAATTTAAATTGTTGATAATAAAAATAATTTTTAATAAAAACATTACCAAAATTCATAATTTTTTTTCTCATTGATAATTAAATATATAATTTGTATTTTTTACATTTGTAATTTAGTATGCAACTATTTGTAGCTTGATTTTTTTTTCAATTTCATATTCCAATTATTGTAATTTTGATTTAGTTATTGTGATTGTATGTTATTTTAAGTGTATGGTAAAACAATTTCCTTATTATAATTGCGGAATTTATATATCAAATAATTTTTCATCTATTTCTAACATCTTTTAAATATAATAAAAAAAAGCTCACAAAATAATATACAATTATTAAATAATGAGAAATTGGGTTGGATTGAGTTGGTGTAACTAATAAAGTATAAAAAAATTGAAATTGGATTGAGTTGTGGATTGTGTAGATGGAAGAGACAGAAATAAATATTTTATTTGTGGGTTGGGTTTGATGAGTGTCTCTGATAAACATATGCTACCTCCACAACAAACATGGTTGCCAAAATGTCAGCATCAAACGCGCATCCAATTTCCCTGCCAAACAAAAAATATCAACACGTGAGTCCTCAAGAATTTCTAAAAATACTACTGGCTTGAATTTTTCCAAGTGAAACCCATTGCGATACCGTCCATATTAACTTTCACCCATCCATGCAAAGGCAGGAGGATACCATTAGACTGGACTGATTTTGCGGCCTTGTCCAGATCGCCTAGGTATACACAACCGCGAGTAGCAAAGAAGATCAGATTGTTTGTCGAACATCACCCTCTCTCCAGCTCACCCGTCTCCTTGATGAACATCCAAAAAAATCATCTATTCCGTATTGGTGTTTCATCCACCACATGCTAAGTATAAAAGATGACATCATTAATTTACACATGAAATAAATTTAAAATAATGAAATATAAGATGAAACACTAAATTAAAATAGAGAATCTTGTTCAAGTTAGTTGTGTCACGCCCCATTTTCATAACTTAAAATATCAGAGTTTTCATTGTAGGCGTGCAACAAGAGAGAAAAGAAAACATACATTCAAAGCTTTATAGAATAACGAGCGATAAAGATCATCCATAATGGGAATCTTACAAATTTTAAACTTGTGAATTTTACATATTCAAAACACTCGGTGTATAGTCGGAAGAAAACATTGAAATCTAAGCAGTGGAAAATCATACAGGATCCATAAAAACAGAAAAACAGTTTAACTTTACAAACGGTTAACAACATTATTTAGGAAACTAAGATTTTAAAGGAGGACACTTCTTGATACGACAGCCCTCTCTCTACGCTTCCCTATTTTCATGATTTCCTGTAGTGTGAATACACACAGGGTGAGTGCGTTGAATACACTCGTGGGGATAATTTCCATGTTTTAACTTTTATTAAGCATTTAAGTTGATCGAACGTTTATAAATACAGTAATTAGATACAACATGTAAAATCATAGCACATAACTGAAGATAGGTGCGGGTACTCCCCGTCTTACCCCACATGACGATTTTTATCCCGTTGATGTTTTTTACGGACCACCAGCCCATCCGTAGTATGAATGTAGACCTTAGTCCTTTCATAACATAATCATAATATGCATGCATGGACACAATATTCACAGCACATATTCACGGCACATAGGATTCAACAATTCATAGCGATCAATAAACATTTCATTAACATTAGGTTCACATGCATTCATTCATTCATCCTCATTCATACATCAAATAAAGTAATGTAAAACTTTTAGGGATTAAAAGTTATCCCCACCTCGTTCGATGGTGATTTCTCGTGATTCTTTGAATCCTAAACCTATGATCTTTCCTTAACTTGAAAGCCTACACATGCAAACGAGGGTTCTTAGATTCTTTATTACGTTAATTATGCATAAATTAACATACAAACTCTCTTGAAGGAGCGTTAGAGGAAAAAAAATGAAATGAAAGCTTTTCAAGGTCATAAGAGGAGTTGAAACTATCATGGATGCTTAAAATGCGATTATAGGATTTAAAAAAATCTATTATAGCTTTAACGGAGAAAAAACGAGCTTAAACAGAGTTTTTAGAAGCTTAGGGGCTTTTTCATAAATTCTAAAAATGTTTACTTTGACCAAATGGGTCATTTTGTAAAATCAGAAAAAATTTGGGGCCTTTTTTGATATTTTTAAAACCTTTGGGGTCAAAATATAATTTTAGAAGATTTAGGGGTTAAAATATAAAGTTTAGAAACTTTTGGGGTTAAAATATAATTTTTATAAGCTTGAGGGCTAAAACGATATTTTAGAAGATTCAGGGACTAAAACATAAAATCACTAAATATCTAGGGTTTGCACCAAAGTTCCTAGACTCTCCGAAATTGCAAAACTGCCCCTCCCTCCCCAAACCCTCACCCAACGCCGCCCATACCCCATCTCCAATGCTCACACACTACAGCCGGCGACACCGCATCACCGGCAGCCCCCACCCACAATGCACGCACACACCTGCGTGGCTCTGGGCGCCGACAACACACACACCCACACGGTGCGCACAGCGTGCACCCAACAACAACACAACACCATCCCATGGCGGCACTCACACCCACGCACATACACGACGCACAGCGGCGCTATACAGCGCCATCCCGACCACGCACACACGGCGCGCTCAACATGCCTAGCACACACACGGTAGACGACGATGTGTTGGCACGACGATGCGCTAGCCCACACGACTCACGACGGCGGCAGAGACATGGCGACGGGGTGCAGCCGAGAGAGAAAGAGAGAGGAGAGAGAGAAAGAGGGAGGAGAAAGGAAGAGAAAGAGGGAGAGAAGAGAGAAAAAACATATTTTTCAAATGTGTTCCAAATTTCGCCTTTATACATTTCGATTTAGGGCCACGGGTCCCTAAATGGGCTATCCATATACACGTCAACCCTGGGTTTTAACTTACGATATCGTTAATTATATTATAACTTATGGTTCGATTAAATTATAGTTCGATAAATTACTTATACATTATTTCATTTTTCTGAAACGCACATAATAAAATCAAACAATTAGGAGTTAAATTATTTAATTAATCAAATTATGCATCGTCTTATCCTAGGCGTTACAAGTTGTCTATTAGTAATTTATAGGAACAATGTAGTGGGTTTTTAAAGAAATTATAGTAGTGAGGAATGGAATGAATAGTCGCTTGGTATGATGGTGAGGAATGGGAAAATGAATGGTAATTATAGTAGTGAGGAATAGAATGAATAGTCTCTTTAAATTTGTGTTGTTTGGTTTACCAAAATTCTTTAGGATTGGAATCAACTTAATAATAATAATAATAATAATAATATAAATAATATATTATTATAATAATAATATTATATTATTATAATAATTATTATTATTATATTATATTATTATAATTAATATAATTATATTATTATTATATTATATTATTATAATTATTATTATTATAATAATATATTATTTATATTAGTATTATTATTATTATTATTAGTATTATTTTTATTATTATTAGTATTATTATAATTATAATAATAATAATTATTAGTATTATTAGTATTATTAGTATTATTATTATTATTATTAGTAGTAGTAGTAGTAGTATTAGTATTATTATTATTAGTATTATTATTATTATTATTATTATTTTAGAAAATAGAGTTGAGTAATGAAAGTCATAGCTTGGGAAAACCTGAGTAATCGTGATTCCTTAGTTTTAGGATTTCAAATCACTGTAGCAGCAATCAAAGGTGCGTACCAAACGGCCTAAATCCATTCCATTTCCATTGCTTAGTTGCAAAGGTGTCTACCAAACGGCCCCTAAGGGGATAAAGACTTGAAATGTGATCCAAGTTCGAAACCGACATAGTCATCACAATTTGTTGTATGCATAATATATATTTTTTAAATAAGTCCAATTTGTCTGGGATCAATCCTTATTAAAATAGTGTGAAGCTCGTAAAATTAAAATTTATTCATATTAATAGTTGCTGAAATAGTAGGCCAATATATTTTACTATGGTCTAATTTATGATTATTATCTTAAATAGGTAAACCTACAATTAGGAATATTTATTTAAACCTTTAATATTTTATAATTACTTAGATAAATTAAATGTTATTGTCTACACAAATTAAGGTAAATATCTGACCAAATTATTTAATAACAATTTCAAAAACAATTGTAGTCAACCGTCCAATTATTTGTTGTGAGGCCACCACTTTTTTTTAGTAATTCTTATTTGTAATTTTTGATGTGAGCCCAATTCTTGTTTAAATTGTAAGAAGACCAAAGAAATAAGTTAAATAATATATTTAATTGTTGGAATATTGGGATGACATGAGGATTAAGTTAGTACAAATAAAATATTTTATTTAAACGTCATACTTTTTATAGTCAATTGGATAGTGTAATTATATGCTCCACACATAATATGAAAAACATTTAACCAAACTATATTATAACAATGACATGTAAATTATAGCCACCTCTTAGTTAAATAATAAGAAGCCCAACATTTTGAAACGCAAAAAAATTTAATTACCCAATAAATGGAACATGTAAATTGATATTGTTTTCTTTATTGTCACGCCCCAAAACTTAACCATATTTTATTATAAAAGATTAATAAATTTAGGAAAAACATTTTTAAATTATCAGAGTATCCCCGACAGGCGTGCAAGAAAGAAGAAAAGGAAAGGAAAGAGAACGAAGATGATATATATATATATATATCAAACTTTAAAAGTTAACGATGTACAGCAGCGGATTCTAAAGTACGTGTTTAAGCCAAAAGAAAACGTAAGCGTACGTTGTTCTGAAACAGTTATAAATCATCATAACAAAATATCAAAATAACAAAAGAAATCTTTAACAGACAGGGCACATCTCTCCCTTCAACTCCTCCCAACAAAATCATCACCTGTAACGAACACGTAAGCGGGGTGAGTGCATAGAAATACACCCCGTGGAGACAAGTTCATAAGTTAACATAAAACTTTAAATCAGATAAGCAGTTAATCACTGCAAGTACAATGCACAGCACATAAATGACATGAGCGCAGGTATATCCCGCCTTACCCCACCACCTTATCCTCCTGGTGATTATTTGGTCAGGGGGACTTCACCAATCCTCCTTTTTCCTGTTAGGACTTAATTCCAACCTGTCTTCCCAAAGACCGTGCACATGAACACATATCTTACTCCCAACAAAAGATTCAATTCACAGCACGTAGACATAGCACATAAAACGGACATGTATAACATTTAATAGCATGCTGATATCGTCAATCACATTTCATACTCATAATCTCAAATCGCATATCATATAACGTTCATCATCATATCATAACATATCGAAAACCCTAGCATGCGATTATACAGGATAAACGTAAAGTTAAACGTTAATTCAGAAATTACCCCCACCTCAGCCTGGGCGGTGCGATTAACATATGTATTTATATAGTCACATTTATAAAAGAGATTAATCTTTCTTTATATATATATATATATATATATATTTATATTTATATATAGTAACATTTATAAAAGAGATTAATCTTTCTTTAATTTGATGTGTATTGATAACACGTAGCCTAGAGGGTGATGACACTAATCCTACATTCTATATATTGATCTCTGTGCAATGTTAAAAGAGAGTAACATTTTCATTCTTTTTTTTTCGTTTTTTTTTATTAATTATCATTTTATAAATAATATATATATATATATAAATTCAAAATACAATTGTTTTGAGTTTTACTTGATCTATCGATAATTTTGCAAGATAAATTACTTTATGATGTAATAATATAACTTTTGTAAACTACTCTGTTTTTAATTAAGTTTCTAAGTTGAATTATTTTATACCATGATTAACATGTATATAGTAATATATCGAGTCTACATGTATTCTATTAACATGTTAATTATCATTTTTTTCTACCTCACGCTTCCACTTGTTACTCATTATCACAAAAATACTTCCATGTAATTTCAATTTTTTAAATTAGAATATTCATAATCTAAGTTGAGGTACTTAATTAACTACTAATAACAAACACCCCAAAAGATTAAATATAAAATAGAATAAAATAACTAAACAAATGCTAAACTCAATTAGCATATAATTGAAATGCATGAAATTCATGGATGCTAGAACTATATATTAACCAATAAGTAGCTAAAGATTACGATATTTGTACATAAAAATTATGATATTTGTACATAAAGGTTACACTAATATAACATACATGCTAAATTATTATAACATAAAGGTATAACTATACTACATGAATTTTTATGCTGATAGAAAAGTAAAGGGTTAATACCCCTATATACCCCATTTTATATAACAACATCCTTTACTACCCCTCAATATAAGGAAACATCCCAAAATACCCATTTTCCTTTATACCCGTGGGCCCCACTGGTTTTAATCATTAAAAAAGGCTTTTTCCAAGCATCTTTTGCTAACTCCAATTTTTATCTTTTAATTTTGACTTATAATTATAACTCCAAAAAATTGATATAATCCGAGATATTAAACGGGTATATTTTCTTTTGGAAAAGTACATAGGCTAGAATACTTTCCTCGTGCCAATACTGTCTAAAAAACAGTGGTCTGGAATGTGTAACAATGTCACGTACAATTTCTTTAGAAAATAAAACCGAAAGAGAATACGGATCCTGAAAATGGTATCAAAGCCTAGGTTTATTAAGAACTTTAATGTTATATTTATTACTGTTATGTAATTAACTTTTGGTGAGGAGAATTTCTTGCGAAAATATGGATTTGGACAATTGTCCAAGATGTATATCATACAGGAGATATCGTCAAATTTTGGCGATGTATGAACAAGAACATAGAGATAATGTCAATTATTGGCAGAATCAATATGTGGAACAAGATAATGCAGGAGCCGATAGGGAAACCTTGAGGAATTGCAGCAAACAAGCGGAATATTATCGGGGTTTCCATTCGGTAAACCTGATGTTATATACCGAACTTATAAACCTCTAGGAAATAGTTCATCAAAATCATTGATGACAGAAGGAGAACCTGGATGGATCAAGATACTTCCAGATACATCTAAGATTTCTATTGATCTTAGAGAAATCCAGAAGACGGTGTAGAATTATGGCAACCGCCATAATCATCTACCAACACAAGTCCATTAGATTCAAGACCAGATGGAGACGATGGTGAAATATCAGAAGGAAACTCTTGAAATCCTTCATGATATTCAAAAAAGAGTCAGGAATCTGGAGGACAGGCCAAGTCTTTCCGGAGGAAGGAAACGTATAGATTTCGGAACAGTTCCCTATTTACACTAAAAAGGGATACCAACTGAAGTCATACGATCAATGACCCGAGATGAAAAGCTCATTGCTATCATCAAAGGAAAATCCATCATAAATTAAGGTGATGGATATGGAGAGGATGAATCTTGAAGATCTACGTCAATACACTCCACATTTCAAACCAAATAAACGAAAGCCCCAAATATATATTTTGATCTCCGCTTCAATCTAAATCAAACAAAAATTTAATATTGACCGAAAAAATAATCTGAAAATGGTATTAGGTTGCGAGTAAGTCTTATGTGAGACCGTCTCACGGATCTTGTTATGTGAGACGAGTCAACCCATAACCCACACTTTACAATTCATATAAGAATTTACAAAAATGTATTCAAATCATGGGTAATAGGGATCCGTCTCACGGAAACTATCCAGTGAGACCCTCTCACATGAGATTTTGTGTTAGGTTGCAGTTTGAAAAAAATTGTAACAAAAAAAATTTTGGATTGCAAATGGAAAAAAATGTACCCTTATTATTTATTAATAATAATTCAATAGTACATAAATAATACATAGCTATATATATATATATTTATTTTTTATTTTTATTTATTTTTAATTACAACATTGACTTTATTTTCTTGCGACATTGTTACCATTCTGACATCTATATAATGTTGCTGATGTTTTCAACCTAAACTTTTTTCTTTATCCAATTATAACCCAAAGTTCTAGAATTTATCAAAATTCATCCTAAATCAATTTTTTGATAATTTTTTCCAATAAAATGGAGATTACATGACTTGCACACACTCTTCTTCAAGATAACATTAGCATTTAATTTATATATTTTATAAAAATGAGAGGGAAATTCGAACCGTAAATCGAATATAAAGATTTTGCTATTTGTTAGATAATTTCCAATCTTAAATCTTGCAGCCATGGATCGTCTCTATCATTTTGGTTGAATTGTAGAAAAAATTTCATGTACAAATCTAAATCCAAGGATGAGGTATTCTTTCAAAATTATCGGGTAAATTAAATAATGAAGAAAAACAATTAGTCCTAATGAACGCACTGAAATGAGAATAATGAAATTACTCTTCAATTTGCAGTGTTTTTAAACTAATGAAACTTGGTTCAGGCTTGAATTTTTGAGTAAGGTTGACAAACTTTTAATTCTTACATCCTAATTTTACAACTTTCAATTACTCAAATTCGATCCATAGCTGCAATCTTGAAGATTGGAAAGTCTACTTGAGGTTGAATTTAATGCTCGAATTTCCCTATTTTTTTATTAATCTATAAATTAAATGACAATTTTACCCTTAACAAGAGTATGTGTGAGTCACGTGATCTCCACTTTGTAGGAAAAAAATGTTGGAAAACTAATTTAAAATGCATTTTGATAAATGTATACAAGATCGAGATGGAAAGATATTATTAAGATTTAATTCTTTTAGGGAAAATAGATCAGAAGCATCAACTTCATCAAGAAAAAAATTTTCAAATGCTAGACAATCTTTTTTAAATTTTTCTGATTTTAATCAAAGATATATGTATACAACACCTATACCTGAACCACAACTAGATAATTCACCACCCACATCACCTACTACAGAAAGTATGATTAATGTTATAACAGATGGTAAAGAATTTGAACCATTAATGGATCATTGGAATAAAGAACGAAAGAGTGATTATCATAAAATAAGAATTAAATGGTACGAGTTTTCTTCCAATAGAGAAATGAAATGTGGCAAATGTCGCTATTCGGAAACATCAAACCTTTTACAATCACTACAAAAAGGACACAATTCGATTGGGTCTGTCTTTATTTTATCCAAAATATTAAATTTGGGCCCCACATTCGTATCCAATTTTCTTATTTCCTTATCCAACAATTGAATTTCAATTGTTAATACATAAAAAAAATAGTGTTCCAAATTCTGTGTGTAAATTTTTCCAATTGTTCTAGAGCTTATTTTTATGTTCCTAAAAATAATATATGATGTATATACTATAAAATATTTTATATTAGAAGTAAAAGTAATTTTAAGACACTTAAAATCAGATTAAAAGGATAAAAAAATGTTATTTCTGTTTTTATCCAAAGAAGTTGATTACTTTTTTTAGTTTTTTATAAACTCAATTTCTATAAACATAATTATGTATATTAAATATTTATTAAATTTGTATGAATCAATTTTAAATAAATAAATAATACAATAAAATGAAATGAAGGTTGTGTAGAGTTTGGGTATAATAATAGTTTATTATAAATCGAGAAACTACGTGCTGGCATTAAAATCATCTTCGTACATCAGTCCACAATTTTAATTGATCCTAAATTAAGTGATAATTCACAATTTTACTCTTAAAAAGGGTGTGTGCGAGTCGGATTATAAAAATTATTGGAAAATTAATTTATTTTGTTTTGATAAATTTCATCAGATAAAAATGAAAAGTTTAGATTGTAAAGTGAAAGGAAAAATAAAAATTAAACCTTAGATTTGATTTTTACATTTAATATATGCTAAGAAATGGTAGGGATTAGAAAATGTAAATGTTGGATATTTTGGATTATGAACTCTTTACAGAAACATGTCTTTGAATGGGAATCTGAATCTAGAATTTTGAACCTCCTTATCTAGAGATTCCAACGGTGGGGACTCTGGATTCTGAGTTTTGACATAATGCATGACATACCAATTATTTATTATTAAAAAACTTTTCAGATAGATGAAGACATATGGGCTTGGTCCATTCTGAATTATATGATCATCTTGTTTCACACCGAGAAGCTTCTTTGCAATAGCAATGGGCATAAGCTGCCATGAGTTTAAATCTTTTACTACCTTCAATCCTTTTTAAGTGACGTTTTGAAACTTTAAATTTTTTTCTATTTAATTGACGTTTTATACATTATTTACATATATAACCCTATGATTAATTAATACTTAAATTAAATGCATTGTATAATACCCATGTTTTTAAAAGAGACATGCACCAATAATAATTATGATCAAATAAAAATTTAATTAATGAGGGGTATATTAAGAAAATAAAATTATTTTTAATCGTGTGTATAGCTGTAGGACGTCACTTAATTAAGAATGGAGGGAGTATTATATTTAATGTTAGATTCATATTACATGACATAATATAAATCATATGTTAATTAATAATGTCATTTAATACATACATATGAAATGTGATGATTAATTTAAAATCTCACTCCAACTGAGACGCCATTCTTAGTGAACCCCTCTGAGGTGGACGGTGGACCATTAATTTTCTTTCCTTTTTCTATTGCTGCCTTATGTTTTTATTTGCATTGCTATAAGGGCACCCACATTGATTCATTTTGAGTGTTTTTAGTATACCATTTTAGTGTGGGGCCCACATGCCATTAAATTTTATCAATTTTAAAACACATCTCTACATCAATTTAACACAAATTTACATCAACTTAACACAAATGCAATCATTACATGTGGGGTCCCATTATCAACTACATTTTATTCTATTATTTTTATCCACTAAAATACACACTCTTTCCAATCATTAGCAAATAATTACAAAGGGGACAAGAATGATATTCAAACATCTTAATACACCCATACTTACACAAAAACACACACTTAAAAACATCCCCACATTAATTAACACCACACATGTTTTAATTAATAACACCTCAAAATGAATTGGTATTTGTGCCCTATTAACACACACTAATTATATAAAAACACACACTTAAAAACACACCTACATTAATTAACACACCTTTTGTTTTAATTAAAAACACCCACAAATGAATCAATGGCACCCACATTAATGAATTTTTAGCACACCATTTTAGTGTGGGACTCACATGCCAACACACTAATTAAAAACATCTATTTTTTAAAAACACACCTCTACATCAATTTTATCTCAAACACAATCATTACATGTGGATTCCATTATCACTATTATAATTAAATGAGGAGAAAAAAAAATACACACAATCCAATGCATCCAATCATTGTCAATAATTATTAGCAGACCATTTTAGTGTGGGACCCACATGCCAACACACTAATTAAAAATATCTACTTTTTAAAAACACACCTCTACATCAATTTAACACAAATTTACATCAATTTAACACAAATACAATCATTACATGTGAGTCCCATTATCCACTAATTTTTATTCTATTATTTTTATCCACTAATACACACTCAATCCAATCATTAACTAATAATTGAAAAGGGGACACAAATGTTATTCTTACATCTTAACACATTCATACTTACACAAAAACACACACTTAAAAACATCCTCACATTAATTAACACCACATCTTTTAATTAATAACCCTCAAAATGAATTGGTGTGGGTGCCCTATTAACATACACACTAATTACACAAAAACACACACTTAAAAATACATCTACATTAATTAACACATTTTTTGTTTTAATTAAAAACACATTAAAATAATTCAATGTGGTTGCTCTAAGTCTATCTGAAATGAAAAGAAGAAACATCTTTTACGATTAAAAAAAAAAAAGGATTATTTAAATAATTCAATTCAAGTCATATCTATCAATTGTTTTCTAGAGAAAAGTGGGGTCGGGGGTGGGGATGATAATCATTTCTCTTTGGAATCAATCAATTAATATTTGAGTTGAAATTTATCACAGTTCGTTCCTCATTGCTTACGCCCCTCCCAACTTTTTTCTTCTAGAAAAAATAAAATTTCTGGGTAGTCTCAAAAGTCAAATGTACCAATTATTACTATACTTTTACACATATGCATACCAATGACATCTATACTAATAAAATAATGAGCATGAATTTGGAGGACATTTCTAATCCGATTAGACGTTCATGGTGGCAGAATGAGCAACTCAAAATTATGAATCAATCTCAAACTGAAAATTCCTCCAATACTTATGGAGAATATTTTAATGATATTGGAGGGTCTGGAAGTGGTCTACCGGACTACTAAAATCCATATTATATATGGAGTTTAAATGCATTTCGTTTATGTTTTTGTTCTAGTAAATTTAGCATGACGTGTAATATTAGTTTAAATTTAACATGTTCTAATGCTTATGTGTTTTAATAATTTTCATTGTAATTTACATTAAATATTGTATGATATTCCAATTATATTTCTATTAATAATTCGTGCTTATATTTAATAATTACACTATTTTTAAAAAATATTCGATCAAGATATCTCAAAGTTTGTAATACGCATGTACATAGTAAAATATTATACAATATATGTGTATTAATATCAAATGAGTGAAAATTGTTATAAAAGAAAATCAAAAAGAAAAAAATTGAGTCTGTGAACAATAGGTGGCAAATTTGTCACATACTGTTCACAGTGGCTGATTTGCGTTCAAAATTAAGGTTGGGTTGGAATGGTAAAAACTCAAAATTTGAGTTTGAGTTTCCCATTTGCATATGCGTTGGAGACGTTCTTAGTCAACCCCTCTGAGGTGGACCATTAATTTTCTTTCCTTTTTCTATTGCTGCCTTATGTTTTTATTTGCCTATCTGAAATGAAAAGAAGAAACATCCTTTACGATTAAAAAAAAAAAACGGATTATTTAAATAATTCAATTCAAGTCATATCTATCAATTGTTTTCTAGAAAAACGTGGGGTGGGGGTGGGGGTGATAGTCATTTCTCTTTGGAATCAATCAATTAATCCCTCATTGCTTACGCCACTCCCAACTTTTTCTTCTAGAAAAAATAAAATTTTTGGGTAGTCAAAAGTCAAATGTAACAATTATTACTATACTTTTACACATGCATATCAATGACACCTATATACTAATAAATGCTTACTACCGTACATCCTGTATCTTTTTGTGACCTATTATTACTGGTATCCGTATAATACATGAGTTTTAAAAAAATTAAATTAAATTTAATAAAAATTAGAAAAATTTAAAAATTATTTATATAAGAAAAAAATTATTTATTATTTTGTGCAATACACATAACTTAATTTAGTATTAAATTTAATAATATCAAATTAATATAGTGATCATACTTTTATATATATAAAGATGTGTTCATGAGCTCATTGAAACTTAATGCGTAGGGTAATATTAGTTTAAGTAGTTGACTATACATTTTTATTGATCTGTTTAATATTTAGCTAATATTCATGTTTGATCATTCACATATACATATCTATTGATCTGTACATATGAATGAATAGGTCAGTTAAACTAACAAAACATTATCAAATCAATCTTACAAGTTTTCTTAACATGAGGGATAAGAATATATACAACATATATATTATTGAGTATGGATTAAATACTAAAATATTGAGGTATATTGAGATCATTATTTGCCGAACTGAACCTATTTAGAAGGCCAAATAAACTAAAATGTATTTCTTAAAAAAAAAAAGTATTTACCTTGTATCATACTCTCATTTATTATAACTAGTTTTGAGAACATCATATATTTGTTAGTTTTTTTTATAATTTATTTGTAGTGTAATTTTACTCAATATTATCTTGTACACAGTAATTAGTAGGTGTGAAATCATTGTTCAATTCCGTAACTTTGAGTTTTTTTTTTTGCAAAAGGTCTCAAAGCAATATGTTTTCACTTTAATCCCACAACTCAATTAATTGTTGCTTGCAATTGCCGAAAATTGCAAAATCCAACATTAAATTTGTAGGTTATTGGTGGCGACTAATGTGTCACGACGTGAAGTTTTTTAATTGATTGAAGATTAAAAAAATCCAAAATAGAAAATGAAATTACATATCATTTAAAACACTTAAAAAGAAAAATCCAATTAAATGTAAATCCCAATTTCAAAATCCCTAATTGGCAAAATAGACATAGGGTCCCATGTTGCATGGATTATGCTAGCTTGCAAGAAAACACAACACACGTCTCTCCTACCCACGTGTGGTGTGAAACCAAGAAGAAGCTTCTTCGCAATTGTTATACTGAACTATAAATACAATGACCCATTTCACCAATTCTCAGCCACAAATTCACACACTCTCAAACATCTATTCTCTCTCTAAACAAAATGTTGGAAATCCATTTCTCAACCTCTCTTATCCTGTCCATAACTGTTCCTCTTTTTCTCTTCATCTTAACCCAACTGAAGAAAGCTGTATCATCTTCTTCAACCCCCACCAATCTCCCCAAATCATACCCAATAATCGGCTCTTTCTTTTCGATCTTAAAAAACCAAGAAAGGTTCGTACAGTGGACATCGGAGATCGTCACATCCACCCCCAGTCTTACTTTCTATCTCCACCGCACCTTTGGGCGGCGCGCCGTCTTCACGGCCAACCCCGCCAACGTTCAGCACATTCTCAAATCCAACTTCGTCAACTACGAGAAAGGGGACTTTTTCAAAAGCATTTTGAAGGATTTTCTTGGAGATGGCATATTCAACTCCGATGGTGACACGTGGAAGTTCCAGAGACAAGTTTCCAGCCACGAATTCAACACTAAATCCCTTCGCAAATTCGTCGAAGAAGTCGTCGATTCCGAGATCTCCGACCGCCTGATTCCGATCCTGAGAAAAGCCGCAGCTGAGAAAACTGTGATAGACTTTCAAGACGTTCTTCAGAGGCTCGCTTTTGACAACATTTGTAAGATCGCTTTCGGACATGATCCTGGATACCTGTCGCCATCCCTCGAACAGGACAAGTTCGTGATGGCTTTCGAGAAAGCTGTCAAGCTCTCCACTCAGAGATTCGCATCGTTTATCCCTAATATTTTTAAGATCAAAAGGGTCCTCAATTTTGAATCGGAAAAGCAGCTGAGAATTGCTGTG
The DNA here is from genome assembly GCA_954870855.1 of Scutellaria minor. NCBI lineage: Eukaryota > Viridiplantae > Streptophyta > Magnoliopsida > Lamiales > Lamiaceae > Scutellaria > Scutellaria minor. The sequence goes on from OX940727.1 coordinate 20,345,119, forward strand.
AATGAAGTTCGAGAATTTGCAAAAGAATTAATCAAGAAGAAAAAACAGGGAATTTCATCCATGGAAGTTGATGATCTTCTCTCAAGATTCCTGAGCTCAGGCCATTCGGATGAAGATTTCGTGACAGATATAATCATAAGCTTCATATTAGCAGGTAAGGACACAACATCTGCAGCATTGACATGGTTCTTTTGGCTGCTTTCGAACAACCCCGATGTGGAAGACAAGATTCTTATGGAAGTCGAAGAGAAATCAGAAACAGCATCATCAGCTTACGATGAAGTGAAAGACATGGTTTACACACACGCTTCGCTTTGTGAAAGCATGAGGCTTTATCCGCCAGTTCCTACCGATTCCAAAGAAGCTATTAATGATGATGTTTTGCCAGATGGGACAATAGTACATAAGGGTATGAGAGTGGGGTATCATCCCTACGCCATGGGAAGAGTTGAGAAAGTGTGGGGTAAAGACTGGGCGGAGTTCCGACCATCGCGGTGGCTGGTGAAGGCGGCGGAAGGTGGTGATAAGTGGAGTTTTGTGAACAGGGATTCGTATACTTATCCGGTGTTTCAGGCTGGACCCAGGATTTGTCTTGGGAAAGAGATGGCTTTCTTGCAGATGAAGAGAGTCGTTGCTGCCATCGTGCGGCAGTTTAAGGTGGTGCCGGTGGTGCCGGATGGAGCGGAGCCAGTGTATACGACGGACTTGACTGCCAAAATGAAGGGTGGTTTTCCAGTGAGGATTGAGGAGAGGATTTAATGTTCGATTATGTTTCATGACTAGATCCTCTAGGAGGAATGTTCGGATAATATTTTGTTTTTATTTATTTGATTTTGGTATGGGATTCTATTTTAGACTATAATATATGTTTTGAATTGACTATTCTACCTTGATTGATTATATAAAATCACATACATTGTAAATATGCAAATCAATCTCTTTTCATATTTTATTATGTGTATAGATATATGTATAGATTTCTAGAAGTGGCCACAAAATGTGTGTTTTCCCTTATAAGCATTCATGATAGTAATAACATATTAGTAAAAAGAAAATGGAAGCAACTAATGTAACAAAAACTAAACACTTCTCTTCTTTTTAATAAAAGACAAATAGCAGAGTTGATTTTTGAAAATGTGAGTTGGTTTACACAAATCAGAGTTCTACATGAAACTTATCAACCTACAATTCATCTATAAGAAGAATATCATTTTTTAAATAAAATAAATATCGAAATATATAAAAAAAAATGAAAAAAAGATAGTACAACAGGAACACAAAGAACTAAAAGAGACTGTCACAAACCGACATGTCTTAAACACTTGTAGGTATCATGAAAACAATGAATCAATGATATAGAAAAACTCTAAGAAAAAAACTTATAACAGGGAAAAAGAGTACCACGCACTAATGATACGTATGAAAATTTTGACCCGAAAAATCAAGAGACATTTGATAACTAAGCACAACCAGAGCCGCATCCCAACACTGAAACTCCACTTCCATCTTCGACAACCTATCCGCTACTTGGTTTTCCTCCCTAAATATATAAGAAACACAAAAGTCCATCCTGTCAATCTTTCCCAAAATAGTTGCCCACCTATGCGGAGATAACGAGGAACCTTAATTGATCTATCCACTAGAAGGCCTCAATGTACGCTAAATCGAACTCTAACAAAAGTTGTCTCTAACTTCTCTCAGACTTAGTTTATTGGTGATATTTTGGTGGATATCATAGTTGAATAACAAACAAGTTTTAATAATAAAATATTATAAATTGTGGATGAGTGTCGTGACATTGGTCACATGTCACAACCTTGCAACTTCATCCTCTTTGTATCCACAACTCACACATGTCACCATTTCATTGTTGATGATAGATTTTTTTTGATATAGTTTAAATTGTTGATAATAAAAATAATTTTTATTAAAAACATTACCAAAATTCATAATTTTTTTCTCATTGATAATTAAATATATAATTTGTATTTTTTACATTTGTAATTTAGTATGCACCTATTTGTAGCTTGATTTTTTTTTTTCAATTTCGTATTCCAATTATTGTAATTTTGATTTAGTTATTGTGATTGTATGTTATTTTAAGTGTATGGTAAAACAATTTCCTTATTATAATTGCAGAATTTATATGTCAAATAATTTTTCATATATTTCTTACATCTTTTAAATATAATAATAATAAAAAAAGCTCACAAAATAATATACAATTATTAAATAATGAGAAATTGGATTGGATTGGATTGGGTTGATGTAACTAATAAAGTATAAAAAAATTGAAATTTGGTTGAGTTGTGGATTGTATAGATGGAAGAGACATAAATAAATATTTTATTTGTGGGTTGGGTTTGGTGAGTGACACTGATAAACATATGCTACCTCCACAACAAACATGGTTGCCAAAATGTCAGCATCAAACACGCATCCAATTTCCCTGCCAAACGAAAAATATCAACACGTGAGTCCTCGAGAATTTCTAAAAATACTACTGGCTTGAATTTTTCCAAGTGAAACCCATTGCAATACCGTTCATATTAACTTTCACCCATCCATGCAAAGGCAGGAGGATACCATTAGACTGGACTAATTTTGGGAGCTTGTCCAGATCGCCTGGGGTATACACAACCGCGAGTAGCAAAGAAGATCAGATTGTTTGTCGAACATCATCCCTCCCTCCAGCTCACCCATCTACTTGATAAACATCCATAACAAATCATCTATTCTGTATTGGTGTTTCATCTGATGTTTCAAAATAACCACCACACGCTAAGTATAAAAGATGACATCATTAATTTATACATGAAATAAATTTAAAACAATGAAATATAAGATGAAACACTAAATTAAAATAGAGGATCTTGTTTGAGTTAGTTATGTCACACCCCGTTTTCATAACTTAAAATATTAGAGTTTTCGTTGTAGGCATGCAGCAAGAGAGAAAAGAAAACATACATTCAATGGTTTACAGAATAATAAGAGATAAGAGATCATCCACAACGGGAACCTTACAAATTTTAAACTTGCAAATTTTACTTATTCAAAACTATCGACGTATAGCCGGAAGAAAACATTGAAATCTAAATAGTGAAAAATAATACAAGATCCATAAAAATAAAAAAGTGGTTTAACTTTACAAACGGTTAACAACATTGTTCAGGAAACTAAGATTTTAAAGGAGAAGGACACTTCTTGATACGACACCCCTCTCTCTACGCTTCCCTATTTTCATGATTTCTTGTAGTGTGAATACACACGAGGTGAGTGCGTTGAATACACTCATGGAGATAATTTCCATGTTTTAACATTTATTAAGCAAGTAAGTTGATCGAACATTTATAAATACAACAACTAGACACAGTACATAAAATCATAGCATATAACTGAAGATAGGTGTGGGTACTTCCTATCTTACCCCACATGACGGTTTTTATCCTGTTGGTACTTTTTACAGACCACCAGTTTCTCCGTAGCATAAATGTGGACCTTAGTCCTTTCATAACATAATCATAATATGCACGCATGAACACATTATTCACAGCACGTATTCACGGCACATAGGGTTCAACAATTCATAGCGATCAATAAACATTTCATAACATTAGGTTCACATGCATGCGTTCGTTCATCATCATTCATACATAAAATACAGAAACGTAAAATTTTTATGGATTAGAAGTTACCCTCACCTCGTTCGGTGGTGGTCCCTCGTGATTCTTTGAATCCTAAGCCTATGATCTTTCCTTAACTTGAAAGTCTACACATACAAATGAGGGTTCTTAGATTCCTTATTATGTTAATTTTGCATAAATTAATATAGAAACTCTCTCGAAGAAGACACGTTAGAGGAAAAGAAACAAAATGAAAGCTTTTCGAGGTCATAACATGTCATTGGAGGATATGCTGAAAACATTGACTTCGAATACAATGCAGTTCCAAAAAGATACTCAGTCGAGTATCAAAAATCTTGAGACGCAAATGAGTTAATTAACGACAACGGTGAGTCGATTGGAAGCCTAGAATGGAGGAAAATTGCCATCTTAACCAAAGATAAATCCAAGGAATGTTAGTGCAGTAACCTTGAGGAGTAGGAAGCAGCTGGAAGAGCCCAAAAAGCCTGAGAAAAATCAGGAAAACGATGATGAAGAAAAACCTACTACACAGGTTGACATTGGATTACCCAGTGTCGAACCATCATCCAGTGTGAAAACTTCGAAATCTGCATAGGTCAGGAACGATTGTTCTGCACAATTTCTTACTAAATTTGGTTCCTTTTCCTTCCAGGTTAGCGAGGGCAGCAAAAGAGGATATCAATGCAATAATTTTGAGTGAGATAGTTTAGAGAGCCTAAAAAGTTAGAGCATTTACAGGAAGATGATGAGGAGGAAGAAAAATTTATCAGTCAGCTAGACACTAGATTACCCAGTGTGAAATCAACATCCAGTGTCAAATTGTCAGCCTGCGAGAATTTGGTAAACCAATCAATTTCTGTTCAGTTTAATGTTGATCCTCTTCATCTTTCTTGTAGGGTGAACTCAATTTTGGAGGACAGAAGAAAGCATGATGAAGAAATATTTGTCTTAAATTAAATCCATACACCTTCTAAAGCACTTCTCACCAAATTCTCGAACTTCAAATCAATAAAGAGAAGAAAGCTCAATAGAGGGGTATTGAACATGATGGTTCATGATGTGTCATCTTTGAGACCAATTCCAAAACCTCATTGGTGATCAGGTGACATGATTCCATACTTCTTTTATTTCTTTTATCTCTATGCATGATTGGATCTTATTGTCTCTTTATCTTGGGTTGTGATTTGAGTTGTTTGGGGACAAACAAGATTCTAAGTGTGGGGGGATGAAGAGTTGTTGCACATTTGATGAAGTGTGGAGTAGATCACATATTTTGCATGTAGTTGCATTCAAGTTCATATAGTTGCATGTAGCTTGTTTTTATTTTTATTTTGTATTAGGATGCATGTTTACTTGCTTTAGCACGTTTAATTTTTGCTTACATTTGCATATATAAAAAAAATTGTTGAGTAAGAGAGCTTGCAATGATGATTTGAGTGCTGTTTATTTTCGTTATTTGGGAATTTGATGATGTGTTGGGAAATGTGTTGTTGAGCTTTGCTTTGTGTTGGTTAAATTTGCTGAATGTCGTCTTGGGAAATTGCTGTTAGGAAGGATAGTATTGGTTTGAAAAATTGATCTGTGACTTTGAGTTGATTTGCTTTTGTTGGGATATTTCTGACTAGGTTTTGATGAGACAATGTAATATTAGATGATCTTTTAGAGTACCCATATTCCACGATTTATAAGTGGATTTTTGTTTGCTTATCAAATCTTTCAAGCTGTATTTTTAAGAAGTCAATTGTACCAGAAAGATAGGTAGAACCTTGTTAGCAGGAGTCTGTACTTCGAGCTTTTAGGAAGATTGATCCACATTGAAAGAAGTCAGTAAGAGTTAGTCGAAGTCAGAATCAGAAAGCAGATAACAGGATTCTGGAACAGGAAACTAGTCAGAATCAGGAAGCAGATAACAAGATTCTGGAATAGGAAACTGGTCAGAAGCAGGAAGCAAATCAGAAAGGATACGCGAGTCAGGAAGCTGATTAAAAGTATTCAAGAACAAGAAGTTGATCAGGAACAGAATCCCGAAAAACAACAGATATTGCAATCAGAACAGCATGCAGTAAGTCCTAGTCTATTCAATACAGTATGAGAAAAAACGCTGGAAACTATACGAGGTGTGGATCCTGATTAGTTACCAGTAGATAGAAGTTTGTGAAGAGCCACTAAGATACTGCCACGTGGAAAGCGGCTCTGCAAAGTACTGTATCTAAAGTATGGCACCATTAATGCGGATTCAGAGTAAGATATGCTATGAAGCTCTGATCTTTCACACCGCATTAATTATGAAGATTTGAAGATCTTTTTGAATTACAACTTGGATCATGTCTCTGTTCAATGGGCATTTTCCAAACATCTATAAATAGAAGATTAAGAGGATTGTGAAGACTACTGAACAAATTGAGCTCCTCAAGTTATTCTACCATTCTTCATTATCTCAAGCTTTCGAGTTCAGTTACCCAACCTTCAAAAGCGGTCAAGCCAAGCATCTGAACTTTCAAGTTCAAGACTGTCTTCGAACTACACCAGTTGAAGAAACATAAACTTTTAACCATTGTGCTGTGTGTGCTAGGTTGTTTTATTTGGTGTACTTAGTTGATAGGATTTTATCCTTGCTAAGTTTATTAGTCTTGTGTAGGTTATCTTTCTCTGTGTGGGAGTGTGTTCCCTGTGTGGGAGTTTGTAAACCCTGTGTGGGATTAGACCTAGAAATCAGGGATTCTACTAGGTTTAACTTGTTTTGGAAGAGGTTTGTAAAGACGAGTCTTGTAAAGCAAACTGACCATAATGAAGTTCCTCCTCAGAGAAGGAGTAGAGTGGACGTAGAAGGATTACACCACATTCGAACCACTATAAGCCATAAGTGTTTATTGCTTATTTTATTTGTTGCATCACACTATTTACATATCTATTCTGTTGCATCTATCATAAGCATACTGATAAACGTTTGTGTCAAAATAATATTCAGAAAAGAAAACTGGTTTTCATAAAAAACTCTATCAAGTCTATTCCGCTGCGTTGCATTCTGATATCGAAACAGTAACCTGATCTAGCATTGGGCCAGGTTACTGATTCGTGACAGGATACTGTCCTCCTAAGTAAGATAGAAACCTATTAATTAGTTATATGTTCTAGAAAAGTTTGAAAAATCGATAGAGGTTCATTCCCCTCCTGAACCTCTGACCACTTGGGACCCACATGTGGTATCAGAGCACATTGGGTTAACAGCCAACATATCTGGCTACCTACCCAGATCCACCCATTTCTACTGGATAAACCGTTTTTGTTTTCTGACCAAAACTCATAATTTTAGAATAAACATGGATTTCTCACATCACAAGCTACCTATGTTTTCCATAGATGAATATGACGACTGAAGAATACACATGAAAGCTCATCTGTCAGCCATGCATAACGAAATATGGTATGTTATCACTGAAGGACCTCCAGTAATCTACAAGGCAAACCCTACCTATGTAGCACAACTTCGTGAACAGAGACGAGCTGAAGATGCTGCAGCAGCAGCAGGTGGAGAAATAGAAGACGCGACAATCATCAATGACGATGTTGAAGTGGCTCCAGACCATATGAGAGCTGCTCTACCACAGGAATATATTGTCAAGGAAAGATATGAATATACTCCTGAAGAAACGAAAAGAGGCAACCTTGACAATGTGGCCAAGAATGCTCTATTTCTTACACTGGACAGAGACACGTTCAACAAAGTTAAACTGCAGAACAACTAAAGAAATATGGAGTAAACTAGGGTTAATCTGTGAAGGCAATGAACTTGCTAAGGAGAACAAGATTTTAAAAGCTACACAACTATATGAGCAGTTCACCATGAATTCTGGAGAAACTCTAGAAGAGCTTGATCTAAGATTCATAGCAATCATCAGTGAGCTGGAATCTTTGGGAAAAACCTATAAGCAAAATGAGAATAATTTGAAGGTTTTGAGAGCACTACCTTTGGAGTGGCATAGCAAGGAAACTGCAATGAGAGTCTCACTTGACCTCAACACAATGAGCACCTTTGATCTATTCTTAGACCTTAAGGCTTTTGAATTTGACATTGAACGAAGGAAAAAAGAGACTGAAGGATCAACATCCAGAGTAACAACACTTGTTGCTAGGGCATCGGATACTGTCACCACAAGCAGCAGTAAGCTGAAGAGCAAACAAAAAGAAGTACCTACTGACGATGTTGAAGAAGAGATGACACTTCTGTTAAAAAGGTTCAAAAGGTTTCTAAAAACCAATCACAAAGGAAATGACTACAGAAGGAAGCCTCAAACATCAGAAAGGAGTCCCCAGGAAAGAAGACAACAACAAACAAACACAGGTACATCTGACTTGTGTTATAATTGCAGGAAACCTGGTCACTTCGCCAGAAACTGCCCTTATCCTCAAGTTCACAAGTATATGGAGGATGAAAGGGTGCAGAAAAGAGAAAAGATGAGGGATGGCAAACAAAAATTCAGAGCCCTTCTTAGTGAAGCTGAAGCCCTAAAGGCAGTAAGCAGCTCCAAAGTGGAAACCAAGGATGACTATTCATCTGAGAGCGATTTTGACAGCTCTACCTCCGATGAAGAGGCACTACCGTGTCTAATGGCCAAGGATTGTGAAGACAATGAAGAAGATGAGGTAACTTCACAATCTGCTGATATTTCAAATTGTGAGCTTAACATGATCCAGTCTTTTAGACAAATTATGAGTGACTTTGAGTAGATAAGTTCAACTCATGAAGAACTCAAAGAGGAAAACCTCCAGCTCAAAGTGAGCATACTGTACTAAAGGAACATGTTGCTGACCTAGAGTACTACAGTACAAAATGCAATAATCTTAGAGCTGAGGTCTCTAAGTTCAAATTGCTAGTCACTAAGCTAGAATCTGAGAAAGCTGGACTGTAAAACACAATCAATGTGTATAGCAAGTCAGCAAGAAAGGCACATGAATGTATCCAAGAAATCCAAAATACCTTTACAGGGAATGGTATAGGATACTGTGCCAGCACTTCTCAAAGACCTGTCAATAAATCCAATGATGGAAAGTTTAATCAAGCTAGAGTCTCCTATGCTCAGGAACTCCTTCCAATCAATGAAAGTATGAATAAAACTAGTACTCTGGATAAGGGTAAGAAACCCCTGCTACAGGAAGACAATGGTAAGTCTGCTCAAACCTTTGGAAAACAGCATAATCAGTATGTTGTCAATAAGAGAAGAAAACAGCAAACTTCCAGAAAATAGCAAAAACTCTACCCTTCATATACCAAGGCCTACATGCCAATATTCTAAAGAGTTTATGCTCAGGAAAGGTATAAAGGAGTACCTTCTTCAAACAGAAGTACAAAATCTGGAAACATCCAGTACTCACACATCACGAACAGTATTCTGCTAAAAATATCAACAGAAGGAGAACCACCAATGCTTATGGTAAATCAATTGTCATTAAGCAAGTGTGTGCTCCAAAGAAGACTAACCACCCAGGACCCGTACTTGTATGAGTACCTAAATCTACCTGATTTACTTGCAGATATAGTTGCCAGGAAGCAGCAGTGATGTATGGTATATAGATAGTGGCTGCTTCAGACATATGACTGGTAACAAGGTTGGATTAAGAGACTTCTAACCATGTAAAGGACCTAAGGTTGTCTTCGGAGATGATTCCAAAGGAAGCACCAGAGGCACAAGAAGTTTGATCAGAGGCAATGTAAGTATCAGTGATGTATCATATGTCAAGGGACTGAAATACAACCTCCTGAGTATCAGTCAGTTTTGTGATAAAGCATGTTCAGTAGAGTTCAACCTCAATAAGTGTCTAATCAGAGATAACAAAACTAATGAGGTTAAACTTACTGGCACCAAGAGAGACAACATCTACCTTGCTAATTGGAGTTCAACAATGCAGCCTACGTGTTTTACTGTAAAAAGTACTCCTGAATTAAGTTGGCTATGGCACAAGAGAATGAGTCACTTGAACTTCAAAACAATCAACAGACTGGCAAGAAAAAATCTAGTAAGAGGATTACCTGATGTTGCTTATAAAAAAGAGAATGTTTGTGGAGCCTATCAGAAGAGAAAACAAATAAGAAGCTCATTCAAGGATAAGGTTCAGAGATCTTCTCATAGAATAATGGATCTTCTACATATGAATCTATTTGGACCAGTGGAGCCTATCAGTATAAGTGGGAAAAAATATTCCCTAGTAATAGTGGACGATTACTCTAGATTTACTTGGACCGTCTTCCTGGCCAAGAAATCAAAAACTCAAAACAGGCTGCCGGAATTCATGAAGAGGTTGCAGAATGAGAAAAACTTAAGTATTGTAAAAATAAGATCTGATAGAGGGATTGAGTTCACAAACAAATTCATAGAGAAGTATTTTTCAGAAAATGGGATCAGTCATGAGTACTCTGCAGCAAGAACTCCTCAACAGAATGAAGTTGTAGAAAGAAGAAATAGAACTCTGAAGGAAGCTGCAAGGACTTTGATTGCTGATGCTGGAATTCCTAAGAGATTCTAAGTAGAAACAACTAGCAGAACATGCTACACTCAGAACAGATGCCTGATCAACAAAGATCATGACAAGACTTCTTATGAGGTATGGTATGTCATAACACCTAATATTTCTTATTTGCATATATTTAGATGCAGGTGTTACATACTGAACAATGGAAATGAGTACTTGAAGACCTTTGATGAAAAGTCAGATGAAGGAGTATTCTTAGGATACTCTTTAGTAAGCAAGGCCTTCAGAATCTTCAACAAAAGAAGTCTGGTCGTAGAAGAATCAATACATGTGGTATTTGATGAACCACATTATGGTACTGCTAAGATGGACAAAGTAAAGGAAGATGTATCGAATATAAAGATCAACTATCAAACAGTAAGATACATTGATGGAGTTCCAATACCTGCAGAGGTTATCATTGCAAGCAGTTCACAGATCACTGCACATCATGATACAATAACGTAGAATGATGAAACGCAAGCAGACTGTACTCAGCAGACTAACAGAAATCACACACAGAATACTGAAGACCAACAGGTTACCATCCACCAACCTAGCTATTCTTTCGAGCCTGACAGGACATGGCTCAGGGATCACCCAAGAGAACTTGTGATTGGAAATATCAATGAAGGAGTTCGAACAAGGATAACAAGAACTCAAAAATCATTGCTAACATGCTTCAAACCACAAGTTAAGCCCAAAAGCATAGAGGAAGCTCTTGAAGACAGTAACTGGGTTCAGGCCATGCAGGAAGAACTAAATGGATTTAAGAGGAACCAAGTTTGGAAACTGGTTCCACGACCTGATCAAGAAAGAGTTATTGGAACTAAATGGGTATTCAAGAACAAGTTGGATGAATCTGGTGCTGTGATCAGAAACAAAGCAAGATTAGTAGCAAAAGGATACTGCCAGGAAGAAGACATAGATTTTGATGAGACCTTTGCTCCAGTTGCTAGACTTGAAGCAATAAGAATATTTCTGGCCTACGCTGCTCACAGTAATTTCAAAGTCTATCAGATGGATGTAAAGAACGCATTCCTTAATGGACTTCTATTAGAGGAAGTCTATGTGGAACAACCACTAGGTTTTGAAGAACATGCAGATGAAAAAGTATGCAGATTAGAGAAAGCCTTGTACGGACTAAAGCAAACTCCCAAAGCTTGGTATGATACACTGTCCCTGTATCTCTTGGAGAATGGTTTCCAGAAAGGAACAGTAGACAAGACTCTTTTCAGAATACTGGATGGAGACAGTATACTGCTTGTTCAGATTTATGTGGATGACATAATCTTCGGTTCTACAAACAAGAATCTATGTGATAAATTTTCATCACTCATGCAAAGTAAGTTTGAGATGAGCATGACGGGAGAACTAAGTTTCTTTCTTGGTTTACAAGTCAAACAACTAGATCAAGGGACTTTCATAAATCAAGTGAAATATACCAAGGAGTTAATCAAGAAATTTGGAATGAAAGTGGCTCATCTGTGAGTATACCAATGGCTACATCCATAAGCTTGGATAAGGATGAAGAAGGAAAAGATGTAGAGATTACTAAGTACAGAAGATTCATTGGATCTTTACTATATCTAACAGCAAGCAGACCAGATATAGTATTTGTAGTAGGAGTATGCGCAAGATTCCAAACAGCATCAAAAGAATCACATCTATCAGCGGTAAAGAGGATTATCAAGTACCTGAAAAACACTCAAGATGTTGGACTATGGTATCCAAAAGATGGAGGTTTCAATCTTAAAGGGTACTCAGATTCAAATTTTGCAGGCTGCAAGATTGACAGGAAAAGTACCAGTGGCACTTGTCAATTCTTGGGAGACAGGTTAGTTTCCTGGTTTTGCAGGAAACAAACATCCATTGCGACATCAACTGCGGAAGCTGAATATGTAGTGGCTGGAAGCTGCTGTGCTTAGATTTTGTGGATACAACAACAACTAAAGGATTATGGGATAATAGAGAGAGACTCTCATTTTGTGTGACAACACTAGTGCTATTGCCATAACTCACAATCCTGTATTCCACTCAAGAACTAAACACATTGATATCAGACATCACTTCATAAGAGATCATGTGGAGAAGAAGGATATTGTGCTAAACAAAGTACATATTGACATGCAACTTGCTGACATATTCACAAAGCCTTTGTGTGAATCAAGATTTTCGTTGCTGAGAACTGAGCTTGGGATAATTAAGCTCTAATGTGTAAGATTTTAAGGATTCCTAAGTAAGGGGGAACTTAAGCTGTATTGTCTATGTTTTCAGATATTCAGATTACTGGAACATGATACTGTCTTTAATCAAAATAGGATTCTCTATCAGTATACAGTTTCAGGATACAACATATAACAACAGATTCCTGTAACAGTATTTTGAAATAGGTTCCTGAAGGTTGCAAACAACGTTTACTAAGATCAGCATTCATTGAGCCGTGCAACCTCATACCAGGAATAGTAGTAACCTGTTCGTGTAATGATTATAAAAGAGAATTTGGCTCACATTTAATGCGAAAAACCACTTTTTCAGGGGAGATGAAAAAGGCACGGTTCAAACTTCTAACACATCTTCAACAATTTACATAATTACCCTTTCGCAATTTAATCTCAACCACTGGATCATGCACGTCCTCTAATATTTTAATCTGGTTTATCTATATTTTTGGAACGTGATTTCAAAAATAGACTGTTCATATTCTCTTGTCTTCAACATCACGTCTTCTTTGATACACCCCAAATGAAAAACTGCTACCAATTCTCTGCAAATAAAATTCTCTCAAAGCTCTCATCTTTCAAGCCTCTCACAAACATTCAATTAAAGAAGGAAGGATTACTAACAAAGTGCTGGAAGGAAGACTTGTTGACACAAGAGTGTTACTGGGTGACAAGTCACCATACGACAACAAGGATCTTATTTCTGAAGTATGGAATCATGTGTGCAACAGCAAGCTGGATGGGCTGTTCACAACTACATATAAATGATTCTCTAGCATTACAGTAGAGAAATTCTATGCTTGGGCACAACTCTCAGATGATGAGGAGACCATCTCCTTCAAGATTGACGAGGATGACGATGAAGTTAACACGCTCATTATGGCAGATATTGCCAAAACCTTTGGTATTTCTGATAAAGGTGTGTCACTTTTTGATCTGACAGAGTATGGAGAAGATTATCTGGAAGAAAGTTGGAATCAATTCACACTAGATTCAGTAAAGGAAGAAGCTGACATTAGCAACTTTCCTAAAAAGAAACTCAAACCAGAGTATGGGTTTTTGCATGACATTCTTGTCTACACCGTAGAAGGAAGATGTGGAAGCTATAATAAGTATACCAACCTACGGTTCAGGATGATGACTGCTATTGTCAGGGAAGAAGAAGTCAATTGGGCTCAAGTTCTTTTTCAAAGAATTTGGGAAGAAACAATCAAACCCTAGGAGATGAGAGGGTTTAGAATTGTACTTCATCTATTCTAACCTCGTTGAGGTTGCCTCTGGAGAGAAGGGTACCTTATGCTGCTGGGTGGTACCTAGGAGTTTAGAAAGTATACACTAAGGGAGAGAAGAAGGAAAAAACACTCAAGAAGAAACCAACGAACAAACCACAGGTGCCTGACCCCTCTAGTGATTCAGGCAATGATGACAGTAAGCCAACAAGAAAGAAGATAGTGAAGAAAACCCCCTCAAAGAAGAAGAAAGTGACAAAAAAGGATATTGTTCTCTCTAGGCCTGTGACACATTCTCCTACTAAGACTATTGATAAATCCAATCAATCAGATGTTGACAAATAGGTTCTTGATCAACCAGAGGAACCAGTCACTGAAAAGGCTATAGTGTCTTTGGAGCAAGAGAAGGAAGAGATCTCTGTTCCAGTTGGTGAAGAGGATTCTGAAGATGTTCAGGAAGTTCAGGTTGTTGTTCCAGTGATCTATCCTTCAGGAGAATCGGATAAAGAAGATACTGAGGTGGCTACTGAACAGATTTCTGATCGGGTTACTGAACCTATTATTGAAGAGATGCAGGAATCAGGGAAAAAGAGAAGAAGGTTAGTAAAGAAGGGTGACACCACTATCAAGAAAAGAAGGTGGTTAGGACCCAAAGAGGAACTTAGAGAGATCAACACCCTTAACAAAGTAGCACAGTCCATAGAGTCAATCACTGCAGAAGAAGCAAGAAGGACATTGAGAGAGTCTGCCAACTCTATTTGGAAGAGATTTACAGCTGTCTATGATGATTGGAGATGGATGAGATTGGGTCCTAGAGTGGAATTGATAAAATGGTCTGATTGGCTTACAGTGGAGAATATCATAATAGTATGGATAGAAAACTTTGTGACTGACGATGATCTATCCCATGGACTTCTATCTTTCCTCAGTGAGGATTGCATTCAACGTCAAGCTGAAGAAATGATAACCCTCATTCAAAGTAGGTAGGATACCCTGAATGCCTATTTGATGGCCGAGGTTGAGACAGAAGAAAATACGGGTGAGTAGTCAATGAAGCTTAGGATAGACTACACATTGATGAACCCCACAACAAAGACTTAGGAACGCTACTGAGCTGGAGATGACTAAAGCTCAGTTAGCTAACCTCACTCCTGAGAAAGCTAATGCAAGGATGCTGCGACTGGGAATGGAAGCCAGCAGAGTTGACTCTATGAGGCCTCCCAGAGTACTGCAGCAAGGGAAAAGAAGTTCAAAGGCTGCGGAGACACACGACTCTCCAACATTTATAGGTACTGCAGCTCTTTCCCCCTATGACTCGTTTAGACACTATGGATACTGTTATCCAGCTGCTTGATTATTCTGTTTTCCCTGTAATTCATGATCGATCTACTGAGGGGGAAACATCATCTATAATCCATGGTGTTCTAGAGAAGATTGAAGAGGAGAATGCCGATGAAGCATCTGTAGAGGAAGATGCAGAGGCAGGACTCCCTATACTGGCCAATATTGCAGTACAGAAAGCTCAAGAAATGGAAGTAGAATAGATTCTTATGGAAAATCCTGATCAAACTCTCGAACTTCTATATGAAGTTGCTTTAAGGCTAGCAGAAGTGAATCAAGATTTTGCTGCAACTTAGGAAGAGGTTACTGAAATTCCAACTACTGAAGCAATTACTGACATCAATCAGTCATATGAAACTGGTTAGGTTGCTGATGAAGTAGTTAAGGAGGTTGCCGAGGTAGTCGAAGCTCCTAACCTACAGGAAGCTGAGATTACTGTGGAAGCAACAGTCTTGAATAATGACGAACCCAATAAAGTAACCACTGTGTCTGAACAGGTTACTAAGGGAAAACAAGTTAATAATGACACAGCGACACAGGATGCTGAACCTCAAGAAGCTGTTGAAACTACTAATCCGGAGGAGACCTCGGGCACGAATAATATTGAGACGGCTCTGACGGAGGATTTAAAGGGGATAAAATCAAAAAATACTGTACCTACAGGAAACAAAAGTATGATGACTACTGTTGCTGCTTCAACTCTAAATAGTGGTGATGACTCACCTAGCTCCAGTGAGGATGAACCAGCAAACTCTCCTTCCTACAACGTCTTTGCAAAGGTAAAAATGACAATGGAGGAGAGAGAAATATCAGGCTGATTTAGAAGCACGGGAGAAGGCACAAGCAGAGGAAGAAGCTAAAAAGAAATTGGATCAGGACCTGGTCCTGTATACTCAAGAGGAATCAAGACCAGGGGATAGGGTTGAGACTCTTACTGATTCACAAGATCTGACTCTTCAAGGTGTGATGAATGTCGTTCAAGGATTAATAAGGGCCATGGAAACACATTAGATGAATCTGGCTACAAATTCCATTATGAGAGAACAAGAACACTCAGAAACCTTGCAAGCTCTAAAGAAGCAACTTGATGATCTTCCTGGAAAGATACAAACAAGGATGAACTCTGAGTTCAATACTTAACATGCTGCAAGAAAAAGGTTTGAGAGAGAATAACAAGCCGCATCTGAGACTCGAGATAAAATCATAGAAGAGATAAGGAGTACTCAGGCAGCACAGAGTTTAGCTCAAGAGGAAATTATTGCCACAACTCGAAGCAACAATGACAACATTCTCAACATTGAGCTGTTGCTAGGAGAGATGAGGACAATCATGGAAAGAGTTTATCCAAGTAAGACTGCTGCAATTATTGACCCCACTGTTGCTAAGGTTGATGATGCCAAAAAGGGAGAAAGTAAACAGCTAAGTGAACCAAATGCCAAGATGGTTGAAACCTTCTCCAAGGAGCTTGATCAAGATGATGATGATGAACTTTCCTTGACAAAGATTAAGCGCAAGAGATCAGATGTTTCTGAACATGGTCAAGATGGTGACTCTAAAAGAAGGAAACAAGATAATGATGAAAATGTAGGTGCTGGAGGTACTGCTTCTCGAGCAGTAAGCATCACTGCATTACAGCAAGGAGAATAGATCACTGCTGCTTCATTAAGACCAAGGACTTACAGGCAGCAACCTGTTCAAGGTCGAGGAAGAGGAAGAGGAAGAGGAAGTCAACATATACTTTTAACCATTGTGCTGTGTGTGCTAGGTTGTTTTATTTGGTGTACTTAGTTGATAGGATTTTATCCTTGCTAAGTTTATTAGTCTTGTGTAGGCTATCTTTCTCTGTGTGGGAGCGTGTTCCCTATGTGGGAGTTTGTAAACCCTGTGTGGGATTAGACCTAGGAATCAGGGATTCTACTAGGTTTAACTTGTTTTGGAAGAGGTTTGTAAAGATGAGTCTTGTAAAGCAAACTGACCATAACGAAGTTCCTCCTCAAAGAAGGAGTAGAGTGGACGTAGAAGGATTACACCACCTTCGAACCACTATAAGTCATAAGTGTTTATTGCTTATTTTATTTGTTGCATCACACTGTTTACATATCTATTATGTTGCATCTATTATAAACATACTGATAAACGTTTGTGTCAAAATCATATTCAGAAAAGAAAACTGGTTTTCATCAGAAACTCTATCAAGTCTATTCCGCTGCGTTGCATTCTGATATCGTAACAGTAACCTAATCTAGCCTTGGGCCAGGTTACTGATTCGTGACAGGATATTGTCCTCCTAAGTAAGACAGAAACCTGTTAATCAGTTATATGTTTTAGAAAAGTTTGAAAAATCGATAGAAGTTCATTCCCCCCTGAACCTCTGACCACTTGGGACCCACAACTTTGCCTACTTTTGTCTTGAGATGTGTTTTTTAATTCCTTGATGAAAGTAGTTTTGATTGGAATTTGTAAAAGTTGGATCACTTTTAATGAACCCCCTTGGTAAAAAATATTGATGTGGTTGGAGATAAAGGTGTTGAGTTGAAAACAATTGAGAAGTGAAAAGATGATGGAGTGTCGAATCAGCTGCCTGTTCTTAGGGGTCCAAAGACTTGAAAGAAAAAAAATGCGAAAAAAAATCATAGTAGTTCATGGACTAACCTAAGAATAGTATGGAGCTGCCAACCCCATCCAAAAAATTAAAAGACGAAGAATCATCGTCTATGTGAAAAAATAAGAAAAAAAAAGAAGAAAAAGAAAAAAAAAGAATATGGAGAAAAATGGGAGTGATTCATTGTGTGTGAAATCTTAACGAGTTCTAATTTAAATGAAGGATATCGTAAAAAAAGTTGAAGTATGTTGATTGATATAGGTGGTAGAGTGAATTAATGAATTGTTTATGAGAAGTTTGATTTCTAATACCCTTCCAACCTTTGTGATTTCTTGAGATTGTGCATTGAGTCCAACATGTTTTTTTGTCTTATTCCCGACATGGATTCGAGTCCCCATGAGTGTTGGTGAGGATCTGAGCGAGCGATGATTATTATTTTGATTCCCTATGTGCTTTAATTCTTTTGTTGCTTGAGGACAAGTAATAGTTCAAGTGTGGGGGAGTTTGATACGAGGAAAATACATGCATTTTTATGGTGATCAATATGAGATTTTAATATCATTTATTTGATTGGAAGCACTATTTTCCTACATATGTGTGAATTATGTCTCCAAGTACTTTATATATTATTTTCTTGATTATTCTAGAGATTTATGGAGTATTTTGAAGTTAAAGGAAATATTCGAGGATCAAAGGAAGGAGACGAGACGAGTGTGGGCTTTTGAAGAACTAAAGAAAGAGAACTTGGACCTTAAAGAAAAGAATGGGAAAGGCTCAATCCACTTTGAAGAAGCTGGGCTACTAAATGAAAGAAAAGAAATGAGCACATGCCCACTAGAATGGAAGCAGGGCATATTCACGCTGCCTGCAAAGCATAAATACATGTGCCTTTTTTCCCAAGAAAGACTTTTCTTTTGCATTATATACTTACTGTTCACGTAGCTTGGAGACAGGGGAGATTTTAGAGAGAGAGAGAAATAGATTTTAGAGAGAAAAACATTATTTACTTTTCTAGATTAATTTTGATGGATTTCTCAACAACTATTGTGGATTCAATTTCGAGGATGCTCGGCTAATTTATCAATTCTGGTTAGCAGGGATGTTTGAACCCGTATATCTATTTATTTTCTAATTAATCCCGTATTTCCCTTTCGATGTTTGATTGGAATTGATTATGTTATCTGTGCATAATGTTCTCAATTATTGATGCTTGATTTAGCCTGATCACCTAGGTTAAGTGTTTGATAATTGATTGCTAGAATCTTAAATCATGAATCCTAATTGTTGTGGTTTAATTTTCATAAGAGGTAAACTAGAGGTTGTGTATCTCTAGGGTAACATAATCCTAGAATTATCGAATCACGCGTGTTGATTTGGGGTCTAGTTCATCCTGTCGTCTTGGTGATTAATGCATTTGAATGAATTAAATCTAGTGAGGGTATCCTAGGTTGTTCAATTAAATAACGTTAGTTAGCGAGCGTATCCTAATTAACTAATCTTAAGAGACGATTCGGTTTAATGACGCGTAGTGTTAAGCTAGGGATGATAATTCCATGATAATCTGAGAGAGGGGTAATACATTTGATTAGGGAATAATTGATATCGGGGGATAATTGAACTATTAACTGGAATATTTGCATCTATTCATTTCTTGTTTAATTTGCTTTCTAGGTTTACTTTATTTAATTTAGTGATAGGTAATCAATCTCAAAACCCCTCATAATCTGTTAATTGTTTGAATTGAACATAGGTGGCATAGTTAATCATCACTCCTCGTGGGATCGACTCTTACTTGCTCTAACTACTAGTTGGTTAGGATAGGGAAGATATTAATTAATTTTATCACGTTACGAAGCGCGGTCAAACTCGAATGATTTTAGGTCAGAGAAGAGGTCAAAGGTACTCATCGCATTGAGATTCAGTGAGACTCTCATTACGGTTTCCTTGTTGTGCCACTCGTAGGGTAAAGCTCTCAACACCTTAGTATTTTTCTCTTTCTAAGTGTAGAATTTTCCTAGAGATTCAAGCTCGCTTATGATGGTTGTGAATCTCTGATCAAGCTGTTCCAAAGTTTCTCTAGGTTTCATGTTGAACTGTTCAAACAGTTGAGTAGCTTTAGAAACCCTATTGTCTCTGGCAAGTTCATTGCCTTCACAGATCATTCCTAGCATTACCCATATTTCTTTGGCTGTGGAGCAGCTCTTTACCTTGCTGAACATTCCTTTGTCCAGCGTGAGAAATAGGGCATTCTTGGCTACATTGTCAAGGTTTGCTCTTTTCCTATTCTCAGGAGTATATTCATGTCTCTCCTTGACAATATACTCCTGTGGTGGCGGTGCTCTTCTGAGTCCTGGCGCAGCTTCTCATTGGCCGAATCCTGGTGGTACTTCGGCATCATCATCGATAATAGTTGCGCCCTCAACCTCACCACCTACTGCTTCAGCTCGCCTATGTTCACGCATCTGTTCTACATAAGCAGAATTTGCTTTGTAGATTATTGGTGGTCCTTCGGTTATAACGAACCACATCTTGTCGCGCATGACTGATAAATGAGCTTGCATGCGAATCCTCCAGTTGTCATATTCCTCTATGGAAAATATAGGTAGCTTGTGATGTGAAAAATCAATGCTTATGCTAAAAGAATGAGTTTTGGTCTTGAAAAATAAAAAGGTTTAACCAACATAAACGGGTGGATCTGGGTAGGTTACCAGAAAGTTGGCTTTGAACCCAACTTGCTCTGATACCACTTAGGTTCAGAGAGGGGTGAATGAACCTCTATCGATTCTACGATTTTAAAACTTTTCAGTGAACAGGTTCCTGATTCAACAGTGAATGCAGTAACCTGTCTCGAATCAGAAGTCTAGCAGTAAGCTGTTTCAGGTTCCTGACTCGATATCACAGTATGCAGCGAAATAAATTAAGATAGAGTTTATTTATGAAAACCAGTTTTCTTTTCCAAATATGATTTTATCAGAATCTTTTTCACAGAATGCTTATGATATGCTCAGCAAGACAGATATATAAAAAATGCAATACAATGCAACAAATAATAAAACAATAAACACTTACGACATGATTGGTATGATGGAATGAGGTTGGAATAAAATCATCATTTTTACCTTAATTTTTATTCCTTTGATTGATATGTTTTATAAGTAGGAATGGTGATTCTCACAAGAATTGTTATTACCATGGATGAAGGAATGATCATTCCTTCTTACCCTCATGGTATTATGTATTCCCATCTTCAAGGAAATTAATGTTTTTTTTTATTAATTTTGACTGTTATCATTATTTATTTTATGTTTTCACAAATTAACTTTCTAAAGTTAAATTATCGTATAAAATTTTGTAAATAATATTAAATTATTTATAAAAAATAAATTAATAATTTAAAATTAATATAAAATAAAAATAGCAAAAAAAATAATAAAAACTAAATATAAAAATAGTATAAAAATAATTAATTCATATAAAAATCTAAAAAAAACATAAAGATAACATGTATATAATTTTAATAATACAAATAATTAAAGTTCTGATATAAGATTTATCTATAAATAATATATATATATATAGTTGTGTATATATATATATAGTTGTAAAATATAAAAAAAAAGATAAAAGAATATTAGTATAGATAATAGGTTATAGTTAAATTATAATTAAAATATCTTTTTAAATAATATAAAATAAGATATTATAATTTTAACAACATAAAATCATATAATTAATAAAAGATATGATAAATATATTATTATTATTTAACTACTTTAAATATATGTAAATAATATAAAAATAGTAAATTAATAATAAAATTTAAAAATTAAAATATATAAATATAATATACCTTAATACAATGATTAATTTTCTGTAAAAAGAATTATCATTAAATTTAAATATGCCAAATAATTTAAATTTGATTGATATATTGAATATGAATATTAAATAAAATTATAGTGGAAGGTAATTTGGTCAAATAAAGATTGATTTAATATTTATACATTTTATTTGTAGTTATCAATTATAAAATATAATTATAATAATTATTTCATTCATTTCATATTCCTTTGTGATACCAATCATAGGAATGGGTATCTTTATACAATTCCTTTCCCATCACCATTCCATTTTTGAGTTCATTCAATTCCCACGTAATTCCATTCAATCATACCAATCATGTCGTTAGGGTTTATAGTAGTTCGAATGTGGTGTAATCCTTCTACGTCCACTCTACTCCTTCGCAAGAAGGAACTTCGTTATGGTCAGTTTGCTTTACAAGACACAGCTATACAAACCTCTTCCAAACAAGTTAAACCTACTAGAATCAAGGATTCCTAGGCCAAATCCCACACATGGTACAATATCTCACACAGAGAAAATAGCCTACACAAGACTAAAACACTTAGCAAGATCTAATCCTCTCAACTAATGATACGAGAAAAATTCGTACATTTTTATGGTGTTTAATGTGAGATTTTATGATCGGTTAATTGATTAGATGCATTATTTTTCTACATATGTGTGATTTGTATCTCCAAATACTTCATAAATTATTTTCTTGATTATTTTAGGAGAATTGGAGAATTTTTTAATCAAGGAAAATGAATGGAATGAGACGTGGAGTCAATTGGGCCGCTCTTGGTTCAAGAGGCCTATGGAAAATTGAAGAGAAGAAAGAAGTGGGTCTGAGCCCATTTCACTTTAATTAAAGGATTGGGCAAATGGAAGATTTCACGCGAAGAAAGGAAAAGAAGGGCAACCCTATTTATTTTGACTTCCTGGCCAAGCAAAAGAGGATTTTCACGCAGCCAGAGATTGAAAGCAAGAAAGAAAGACTTCTTCACCCCAACTTATAATCACTGTTCACGGAGAGAGAGAGAGAGAGATAGTTTTTAGAGAGAGAAACATTATTTATTTTCTAGATTAATTTGGATGGATCTCACAATTGTTTTGGTGGAATCAATTACAAGGATGATCGACTAATCTTTCAATTCCGGTTAGTAGGAATGTTTGAACCCATATTTCTTTTATGTTTTAATTAATCTCGTTTCCCCTTCTCGATGTTTGAATGAAATTGATTATGCTATTGGTAAATATCGTTTTTAATTGTTGATGCTTAATTTGGATTGACCACATAGGTTAAGTAATTAATAATTGATTGCTAGAATTTTAGATCATGAATCCTAATTGTTGTGCTTTAATTTTCATAAGTGGTAAACTAGAGGTCGTGTATCTCTAGGGTAGCATAATCCTAAATTATCGAATCCAGCTTGTGTATTCGGAGTTTAATTCATCCTATCATCTTGGTAATTAATGCATTTAATGAATTAAATCTAGAGAGCTTGTTCTAGGTTTTTCAATTAAATAAGGTTAATTAGTGATCTTATCCTAATTTAACTAATCTTAAGAGACGATTCAGTTTAACAGAGCTTGTTGTTAGACTAGGGCTGATAATTCCATGATAATCTGAGAGAGGGGTGTTACATTGATTAAGACATAATTGAAATTGGGAGATAACTGAACTGTTAACTGGAATGTTTTTTTATATATTGATTTCTTGTTTAATTTTTTTTCTAGTTTCATAATTAGTTAGTGATTATCAATCTGAAAACCCTCCCCCACCTTTTCTGTCTCTTGAATTGAACATAAGTGGCATAGTTTATTCTTCACTCCTCGTGGGATCGACTCTGACTTGCCCTAGCTACTAGTTGGTTAGGTTAGGAAAGAAATTATTTAATTTTATCGCGTTACGACGCACGGTCAACTAAGGACACCAAACTAAAACAACCTAGCCTTGAACTTGATAGCTTGAGTGCTTGAGTAGACTGCTTCGAAGGTTGAGTGACTGAATTTGGTAAGTTTTGAATGATAGCTTGGAAATGAAGAGCTTTGAAAATATTCGCAATGTATTCAATAGTTCAGTAGTCTTCATGATCACTCCATCCTTCTATTTATATCAATTGGAAAATGCTCATTGAAGAGAGATATTGTCCTTATTGCATTTCAAATATGATCTTGCAAATCTTTGCAATTAATGCGTCTGAGTAGCTGGGGATATAGAGCATGTCCTACTCTGATCCGCATTAATGACGCCACTCCTTGGTTACAGTGCTTTTGCAGAGCCGCGAGTCCAGGTGGCATCACCTCATAGGCTAGACACTAACTTCTATCTAACGGATGCTGGACAGGTTTCATACCTCGTACAACATTCATATTGTTCCTCGTACTGTAGTGAATAAGTTAAATATACTTACAACTTTCTGCTTATGTTGCAGTGGTTGTTTACTGTTCTGTGCTAGCAATCTGATCTGCGTCAGCTTCCTGTTTCAGAATAGCTTCCTGTTCTTGAAACCTGCAGTCAGCTTCCTGATTCTGAACAGCTTCCTGTTCTTGAAACCTGCAGTCAGCTTCCTGATTCTGAACAGTTTCCTGTTCCAAAATCCTGCAGACATCTTCTAGTTCCTCTTACTATCATCTGTTTGCTGCTTCCTGATCCAGCTACCTGATTCTGGTTCCTTCTTCAGCTTACTGACTTTCCTTGCTGAAAGTCAGTTTTCAAGGTAACTTACCTCCAGAATCCTGCTAAAATCAGTATTTTACATCTTCCTGATCTATACAACTTTACAACTCAAGACTTAGAAAAACTAAACTCATCAACCAAAAATCCACTTATAAACTGTGGAAAATGGATACTCTAAAATCTCATCTAATATTACATTGTCTCATCAAAACCTATTAAAAATATCCTAACAATAAGATGGTAAATTGTGGTACGAGGATGCTATATTATTTGCACAATATCTTTTCAGAATCAGTCAACTTTTATCCCTAGATAAAAATGACAATTTAATTATAAACGAAAAACAGTAACATTTTTCTATTTAATAACCCTAGTAGATAAAAAACTCCAAAACATGTTCACAAAAACTCATGTGAGACGGTCTCACGGATAGTTTCCGTGAGACGGAGCCCCATCACCACAAATAGCATGTTAATTGTTGGGTTTGGGTGATGGGTAATTGGGTTGATCCGTCTCACGCAATGCATTAAAATTCCGTGAGACGGTCTCACAAGAGACTTACTCAAACATGTTAGTGATTAAACACTTCTCCTCCATTTGTATTACCTTATAGTATGGAGCATGCAATATAATATATATATATATATATATATATATATATATATATTACACTCATACATTTCTTGTTGAGAATTGATACACACACATATAAATACACAAATAATATCTTTTCTAATATTAAATTATAATTGTTATAGTAATGATAACATTAATATAGTAACCTTTAATATAATTTTAATAATTGTAATGAATATTTTTTTATTTAAAAAATAGAAAATTTAATATTAAAACTTATTGGATATTAACTACACATTTTTATAAAAAAAAATTGTTAAAATTATATAATTATAGTTAGTTAAAATTGAGTTTCATATTATAACTAATTAATAACATTTGCTTAAAATTTAGAAACAATCCGAAACAATTAATAATTTTGCACAAAAAGAGAATCCAAAATAAATTAATAAACTAAAACATCGACCACAGACGCGACAGTTTAATATAATATATAATTATTTTTAAAATTGTATGCACTAATTTTTTCTTTACGAACATATTAATATTACTTATAAAACTTATTGTATATTAATTATAGGTAATACATTTTTAATAATATCTCAAATTATATTATAGTCAACATTAACAATATAGATATTATAATTATAGATTAATAATTATATTTTATAGTCAGCATTAATAAGCTGTTATATATAATACATTTTAGTTAAAATTTATCCACATATTCACCGTCAATGAAAGTGATAATTTCATAATTATTCTAAGGGTGACATTTATGTGTCCGGGGATCCGTGTCCCCAACCTGCTCAGCCCGTCGATGACTTGTTTCACTCCTTTTTTTGTTTTTTTTTTGTTTTCATTTTTGTAACGCCCCGTTTCTTTTCTATAAAGGAAATTTTTGGATAAATAAAATCAGGAATAATTCTGAAATTCATGAAATAAAACATTTACTCCTGTAATCTTTAAAATATCGGCTACCAGCATCCACCGCTTGTGCACCACGCTCAAGGACTCCTTAAACTGAAAACATTTTGAACATAAAGGGGTGAGTGCATAAAGACACTCAGTGGGGTGTGATTCGTGAACAGTTAATACATTGAAGGAAACATATAAATTCTTAAGCACATATAATTGTAACATGTGGTTCATTAGCCACTTTGATGCGGTTCATTAGCCGCTTTGATACTTTGATGCGGTTCATTAGCCGCTTTGTAACATGTGGTTCATTAGTCACTTTGATGCGGTTCATTAGCCGCTTTGATGCGGTTCATTAGCCGCTTTGTAACATGTGGTTCATTAGTCGCTTTGATGCGGTTCATTAGCCGCTTGAAATGTTAGGTGGTTCATTAGCCACTTGAAGGTTAGGTGGTTCTTTAGCCACTTGAAATGTTAGGTGGTTCTTTAGCCACTTGCACATGCATATATACATTTGTTTACTTTTCGAAAATAAGCGTGCATATACGTTCATAAAAAACATTCATATACATTTCATATAGACACGTAAATCTACGTAAATCACTTTAAAAAAACTTAAACGTGAAAGCAGAAATTATCTCACCTCAAACTCACTTAGAAACTTAAACATGGAAATACAGAAATTACCCCCACTTCAAACTCACTTAGAGTTTTAAACGTGGAAGCATAGAAATTACACCACCTCGGATAAACGGCGTCTCGGAAGAAATCTGCTACGTGTTTAGGAGAAAAACGACAGCCCCCTTTACGTCGCCCGTGCGTGACGACGGTGGCGCCGGTGGCCGAATCGAGTCCGTACTCGTGACGGGGCCGTTGAGTTCTATCTTTCGGTCTAAATCTTCTTACCGGAAAAGTGATGGTCAGCGGCGGCAAGATAATGGTGGTTGGCGGCGGTGATAAGAAGAAGATAGGGGAGAGAGACGAGAGAACGAGAGAAGGGGAAGAGACTGAGAGAGAGAAAATGTGTTTCTTTTATTTTTTCCAAATTTTTATTTCCTTAATTACACCCTCTCTTTCCTTGATGCAAGCATGAAATGGTGTTGTTGTTGACTTTGGGAGGGTTGAGTTGTTTAATTGTCATGGAGAGAGAGTGTGGTAGAGTGCTGGGTGTCATGCAAAGGCCTAGATGAGGTGGTAAGGGTGTTTAGGTGAAATTATTCAATAATTAACTAATTAAAACATTAAATATTGCTTAATTATCTAGGGTGTCACATCCTTCCCTCCTTCAAGAAATTTCGTCCTCGAAATTTAGATACATACTAAAGTATGACAGATTTGGGTATCTTGCCAAAATCTCTTCTTCTTTTTCCCAAGATGCTTCCTCGCTGTCGTAGCGGCTCAAAAGAACTTTGAGTAGGACGACTTCACGATTCCTCAGTTTGTGAATTCTTCTGTATGGACAGCTACTGGGACCTCCTCGTTTGTCAAGTCTTTCTCGAGTCCGATATCTAGTCGATCGATGACGTGGCTCGAGTCAAATACATACTCTCATAGCATGGACACGTGGAACACGTCATGTACTCCTGCGAAGTCTAGTGGCAGGGCTAGTTTGTGAGGTATTTTGTTAACATGTTCAAAAATTTCAAACGGTCCAATAAATCTTGGCTTCAGATTCCCTCTTTTTTTTAGACAATAAACTTCTTTCTCCATACTGTCTTATCTTCTGTAAGAATTTATCTTTCTTCTGAGCTTTGACTATCTGTTCTCTAAGCATGGGCATGACTATTAAAGCCGTGATTCGAGTCTTAGTATTGCTCAGAGGCATTATTCGGAGGCGTAACCACTTCTAGAATTAACTCAAACATTTCATTTATCAGTTGACGCCAATTGGTAAGCATGTTAGCTACCTCGCATTTGTTCTTTCGACTAAGAGCGTCGACGACCACGTTCGCCTTCCCTGGGTGGTAACAAATCGTGCAATCGTAGTCCTTTACTAACTTCAGCCACTTTTTCTGACGCATGTTGAGCTCTTTTTGTTTGAAGAAATATTTTAAACTTTTATGATTGATGTAGATTTCGCACTTTCCACCGTACAGGCAATGTCGCCAAATCTTGAACGCGTACACCACGACGACTAGCTCTAAATCATGAGTTGGGTAGTTTTGTTCGTGCATTCTCAACTATCGTGAGGCGTAGGCTATCATCCTTCCTTGTTGCATCAGCACATGAAATATTCTATGCATCGGTACAAAAATAGGCGAGCGAAAAGTCCATCCAAGTTTCTTGACCATTCTTCAGCGTTTGTAGGTTCCCCTTTTCGTTAAAAGTTGGCGGGTTAAAGCATTGAAATTATTAAATTTCTTAATTCACCTTGTTTCTTGATGTCGATGAGGGTGACGTTG
The DNA here is from genome assembly GCA_954870855.1 of Scutellaria minor. Lineage (NCBI taxonomy): Eukaryota > Viridiplantae > Streptophyta > Magnoliopsida > Lamiales > Lamiaceae > Scutellaria > Scutellaria minor. The sequence continues at coordinate 20,373,083 of OX940727.1, forward strand.
TTCGTTCTGTATCCAATTGTTCCGCTAGGCCTTTTAATACGATGATTAGGTTACCTATCAATCCTTCATTACCTTGCTCGTGGGATTCCTCGGCTCGTTGGAAACTCCTACAGGGTCGGCCTCGAGACATGTTTTCTTATTCTGAAAGTCGTCTTGGATACATCTTCCTTCTTAATCTTCACTTGATGATATCCGGATCTCAAATCGATATTTGAGAATACGCTTGCGCCTCTTAGTTTCTCGAACAAATCTTTAATTCGCGGCGACGAATATTTGTTCTTGATGGTTCTCTTGTTCTGCTCACGACAGTCTATACACATCCATTAAGTTCTATGCTTCTTCTTCGCGAACAATATAGGAGCTTCCCAGGGCGACTTCTTGTAGTTGAACTTTTAGTTCTTGCGTTTCTTTCGGCGTCATGTGATATGGTGCTTTCGGCATTGGTGCTGACCCAGGTACCGAGTCGACGCAGAACTCGACTTGTCTATCGGACGGAAGGCCTGACAGTCCCTCCAGAAAGACATCCTCGCATTCATTCACTATCGGTATCCTGTTAGTCGGGTTTGACTCCTACTTGAGATTTACGATGTTGGCCAATTGGGCTTCGCATTTTCCCTTCTTTAGCATTTTGGTTGCTTGTAAAGCCGACATTACTCTTGGATTCACACCGATTTGCGTTCCGAAGAAGGTGTATCTTTCGTGCCCAGACGATTAAGATAGAATTTCCCATTGCGTCACCTAATTACAGCGTGGTTAACTTTGAGCCAATCCATACTTGAAATTACATCGAAGTCCTTTGTTTCCAAAACATGCAAGTTCACCAAAAAGATTTTCTTTCCAAAAGCGCTTCTTCCATCTCTACACATATGCTGAGTCGTTATGGTTCTTCTTGAGGGTACGCTAACCTCTAAAATTCTCACATCTACTTTATCGTCTTCCTAGCAATAGTCCTAAACTTACCATCTACTGTCGCAATCTTATGCAAGCTTCATAGTGAAATCACCTCTAAAAATATCATCTTAAACTTAAATCTTAAACAGATAAACACCGATAACATTATTTCACAAATCAAATAATAACCTCAATAGACTTCTCTATCATTCATTTTTCAACATAGCATAGCATACCTTAGCGAAGTCGAGCGGCAGGATAGAAGTGAATGTCGGTAGCTAATAAAATTTTCCTTTCAAACAAAAGTTTTTATATCTCTTCAGATTTGCATTGAATAAAATAATTTTTTTTTAAAACAAAATATTTTAGCAAGTCTACAGAATCATAGACCCGCTCTGATACCACCTGTAACGCCCCGTTTCTTTTCTATAAAGGAAATTTTTGGATAAATAAAATCAAGAATAATTCTGAAATTCATGAAATAAAGCATTTACTCCTGTAATCTTTAAAATATCGGCTACCAGCATCCACCGCTTGTGCACCACGCTCAAGGACTCTTTAAACTGAAAACATTTTGAACATAAAGGGGTGAGTGCATAAAGACACTCGGTGGGGTGGGATTCGTGAACAGTTAATACATTGAAGGAAACATATAAATTCTTAAGCACATATAATTGTAACATGTGGTTCATTAGCCACTTTGATGCGGTTCATTAGCCGCTTTGATGTGGTTCATTAGCCACTTTGATGCGGTTCATTAGCCGCTTTGTAACATGTGGTTCATTAGCCACTTTGATGCGGTTCATTAGCCGCTTGAAATGTTAGGTGGTTCATTAGCCACTTGAAGGTTAGGTGGTTCTTTAGCCACTTGAAATGTTAGGTGGTTCTTTAGCCACTTGCACATGCATATATACATTTGTTTACTTTTCGAAAATAAGCGTGCATATACGTTCATAAAAAACATTCATATACATTTCATATAGACACGTAAATCTACGTAAATCACTTTAAAAAAACTTAAACGTGAAAGCAGAAATTATCTCACCTCAAACTCACTTAGAAACTTAAACATGGAAATACAGAAATTACCCCCACTTCAAACTCACTTAGAGTTTTAAACGTGGAAGCATAGAAATTACACCACCTCGGATAAACGGCGTCTCGGAAGAAATTTGCTACGTGTTTAGGAGAAAAACGACAGCCCCCTTTACGTCGCCCGTGCGTGACGACGGTGGCGCCGGTGGCCGAATCGAGTCCGTACTCGTGACGGGGCCGTTGAGTTCTATCTTTCGGTCTAAATCTTCTTACCGGAAAAGTGATGGTCAGCGGCGGCAAGATAATGGTGGTTGGCGGCGGTGATAAGAAGAAGATAGGGGAGAGAGATGAGAGAACGAGAGAGGGGGAAGAGACTGAGAGAGAGAAAATGTGTTTCTTTTATTTTTTCCAAATTTTTATTTCCTTAATTACACCCTCTCTTTCCTTGATGCAAGCATGAAATGGTGTTGTTGTTGACTTTAGGAGGGTTGAGTTGTTTAATTGTCATGGAGAGAGAGTGTGGTAGAGTGTTGGGTGTCATGCAAAGGCCTAGATGAGGTGGTAAGGGTGTTTAGGTGAAATTATTCAATAATTAACTAATTAAAACATTAAATATTGCTTAATTATCTAGGGTGTCACAATTTTTTTCCTTTTTTTCTCCTGCACGACTGTATCCATCATTTTTTTTTTCTTTTTCTTCTCTCTTTCTTCCTCTGTGAATGTTTTTTTTCTCTTCCTTTTCAATTTCTTCACATGATCGACACCTAGAGTTCTAATTTTTCTAATATTCCAACAATTTCTTCTTTTCCTATAAAGATCTAGGGTTCTATTTTTACCTTATTCTAATATATGCAAATTCAATTAATAATAATTTAATATATTCAATATAAGATCGTCAAGGGGTTGTGATTTAATTAAGTTGACATTCTTTGACGATGTCTTTAGTAATTATTCTAATTATTATTTATGGTTAATATCAAAAATCAACTCGAAGTATGATCATTTTTCAAATTTTCTATGTGATATATTTTTTGATTGCATCCCAAAGTTTACGATTTTTTCAAATTGCAAATAAAGGTCATTTTCAGATCACTTTTGTGGTGAAAATTGAATTCAAGCGCATGCCAGATATTTTTATTAACCAAAATGCAAAAGATCTACGTCAATACACTCCACATTTCAAACCAAATAAATGAAAGCCCCAAATATATATTCTGATCTCCGATTCAATCTAAATCAAACAAAATTTTGATATTGACCGAAAAAATAATCTGAAAATGGTATTAGGTTGCGAATAAGTCTTATGTGAGACCGTCTCACGGCTTTTGTTATGTGAAACGAGTCAACCCATAACCCACACTTTACAATTCATATAAGAATTTACAAAAATGTGTTCAAATCATAGGTAATAGGGACCCATCTCAGGGAAACTATCTGTGAGACTGTCTCATATGAGTTTTTGTGTTAGGTTTCAATTTGAAAAAAATTGTAACAAAAAATTTTTTGGATTGCAAATGGAAAAAAATGTACCCTTATTATTTATTAATAATAATTCAATAGTACATAAATAATACATAGCTATATATATATATATATATATATTTGCTAGAGATTTAATTTTCTATATAAAATTTCAATTGCAACACGTGCAAAAAATTGTAATATTAAATTGTATAAATACACATATATATATATATATATATATTACAACATTGACTTCATTTTCTTGCGACATTGTTACCATTTTGACATCTATAGGGGAAAATTCATTTTTAGTCCATTTAAAACGCTACTGTCCGATTTTAGTCCACTATGAATTTTTTTTTCACTTTTAGTCCATTTAATCAAAAAATCGTCACTATTTGGTCCTTTTGTCCCAATTTTAGTCCATTTTCCGGCGATTGTATTACAATCGCCCCTAATTTTAATGTTTTCCCTACTCGTTTCTCCTTCCCCATTTTCTCTCTCCTCCAATCTCTTCATCCAGCCACCGATCGGAGCCGATCTTATACCCAAATCGAAGCCCTCGCCGAGCCCGTCATGAATCCGGGCTTGGATCGTCGATCGGCCGTGCCGATCGCCGGCAATCGGCCGATAATAGTTCACTCTTTCTCTCATCTCTCCCCCATTTTCTCTCTCCTCCAATCTCTTCATCCGGCCATCGATCGGAGTCGATCTTATACCCAAATCGAAGCCCTCACCGAGCCCGTCATGAATCCGGGCTCGGATCATCGATCGGCTGTGCCGATCGCCGGCAATCGGCCGATAACAGTTCGCTCTTTCTCTAATCTCTCCCCCATTTTCTCTCTCCTCCAATCTCTTCATCCGGCCACCGATCGGAGCCGATCTTATACCCAAATCAAAGCCCTCGCTGAGCCCGTCATGAATCCAGACTCGGATCGCCGATCAGTCGTGCCGATCGCCGACAATCGGCCGATAATAGTTCGCTCTTTCTCTCTCCTTCCCCATTTTCTCTCTCTTTCCCCATTTTCTCTCTCCTCCAATCTCTTCATTCGGCTACCGATCGGAGCCGATCTTATACCCAAATCAAAGCCCTCGCCGAGCCCGTCACAAATCTGGGCTCGGATCGCTGATCGGCCGTGCTGATCGCCGGAAATCGGCTGATAACAATTCGCTTCTCTCTCTTCTCTCTCTCAACGTGTCATCCAGTGAGAATTGGGGGCGATTGTGATATAATCGCCGGAAAATGGACTAAAATTGGGACAAAAGAACCAAATAGTGACGATTTTTTGATTAAATGGACTAAAAGTGAAAAAAAATTTCATAGTGGACTAAAATCGGACAGTAGCGTTTTAAATTGACTAAAAATGAATTTTCCCCGACATCTATATAATGTTGCTGATGTTTTCAACCTAAACTTTTTTCTTTATCCAATTATAACCCAAAGTTCTAGAATTTATCGAAATTCATCCTCAATCAATTTTTCGATAATTTTTTCCGATAAAATGGAGATTACATGACTTGCACACACTCTTCTTCAAGATAACATTAGCATTTAGTTTATATATTTTATAAAAATGAGAGGGAAATTTGAGCCCTAAATCGAATATAAAGATTTTGCTATTTGTTAGATACTTTCCAATCTTAAATCTTGCAGCCATGGATCGTCTCTATCAGTTTGATCGAATTGTAGAAAAAATTTCATGTACAAATCTAAATCCAAGAATGAGGTATTCTTCGTCTGTCAAAATTATCGGGTAAATTAAATAATGAAAAAAAAACAATTAGTCCTAATGAACGCACTGAAATGAGAATAATGAAATTACTCTTCAATTTGCAGTGTTTTTAAACTAATGAAACTTGGTTCAGGCTTGAATTTTTGAGTAAGGTTGATAAATTTTTAATTCTTACATCCTAATTTTACAACTTTCAATTACTCAAATTCGATCCATAGCTGCAATCTTGAAGATTGGAAAGTCTGTTTGAGGTTCAATTTAATGCTCGAATTTCCCTATTTTTTATTAATCTATAAATTAAATGACAATTTTACCCTTAAGAAGAGTATGTGCGAGTCACGTGATCTCCACTTTGTAGGAAAAAATTGTTGGAAAACTAATTTAAAATGCATTTTGATAAATTTAATAATTTCAGGTTGCAATCGAATAAAAAAAAAGTTAGGTTTCAAAGTGAAAAAAGATAATATTTTAGGTTGATGTTTACATGCAATTGATCCTAAATTAAGTGATAATTCACAATTTTACTCCTAAAAAGGGTGTGTACGAGTCAAATTATCTTCACTTGTTCGAAAAATTATTGGAAAATTAATTTATTTTGTTTTGATAAATTGCATCAGATAAAAATGAAAAGTTTAGATTGTAAGGTGAAAGGAGAAATAGAAATTAAACCTTAGATTTGATTTTTACATTTAATATATGCTAAGAAATGGTAGGGATTAGAAAATGTAAATGTTGGATATTTTGGATTATGAACTCTTTATAGAAACATGTCTTTGAATGGGAATCTGAATCTAGAATTTTGAACCTCCTTATCTAGAGATTCCAACGGTTGGGACTCTGGATTTTGAGTTTTGACATAATGCATGACATACCAATTATTTATTATTAAAAAACTTTTCAAATAGATGAAGACATATGGGCTTGGTCCATTTTGAATTATATGATCATCTTGTTTCACACCGAGAAGCTTCTTTGCAATAGCAATGGGCATAAGCTGCCATGAGTTTAATTTTTTTTTAAGTGACATTTTGAAACTTTAAATTTTTTTCTATTTAATTGACGTTTTGTGCATTATTTTCATATATACCCCTATGATTAATTAATGCTTAAATTAAATACATTATATAATACTCATGTTTTCAATAGATGCATGCATCAATAATAATTATGGTCAAAGAAAAATTTAATTAATGAAGAGTATATTAAGAAAATAAAATTATTTTTAATCTGTATGTACAGCTGTAGGACGTCACTTAATTATGAATGAAGGGAGTATTATATTTAATGTTAGATTCATATTACATGACATAATATAAATCACATGTTAATTAATAATGTCATTTAATACATATGAAATTTAATACATATGAAATGAAATGTGATGATTAATTTAAAATCTCACTCCAAGTGAGACGCCATTCTTAGTCAACCCCTCTGAGGTGGACCATTAATTTTCTTTCCTTTTTCTATTGCTGCCTTATGTTTTTATTTGCCTATCTGAAATGAAAAGAAGAAACATCCTTTACGATTAAAAAAAAACGGATTATTTAAATAATTCAATTCAAGTCATATCTATCAATTGTTTTCTAGAAAAACGTGGGGTGGGGGGTGGGGATGATAGTCATTTCTCTTTGGAATCAATCAATTAATCCCTCATTGCTTACGCCACTCCCAACTTTTTCTTCTAGAAAAAAAAAAATTTCTGGGTAGTCAAAAGTCAAGTGTAACAATTATTACTATACTTTAACACATATGCATGCCAATGATACCTATACTAATAAATGCTTACTACCGTACATCCTGTATCTTTTTGTGACCTATTATTACTGGTATCCGTATAATACATGAGTTTTCAAAAAAATTAATTTAATTTAATAAAAATTAGAAAAATTAAAAAATTATTTATATAAGAAAAAAATTATTTATTATTTTGTGCAATAGCCATAACTTAATTTAGTATTAAATTTAATAATATCAGACTAATATAGTGATCATACTTTTATATATATAAAGATGTGTTCATGAGCTCATTGAAACTTAATGCGTAAGGTAATATTAGTTTAAGTAGTTGACTATACATTTTTATTGATTTGTTTAATATTTAGCTAATATTCATGTTTGATCATTCACATATACATATCTATTGATCTGTACATATGAATGAATAGGTCAGTTAAACTAACAAAATATTATCAAATCAATCTTACAAGTTTTCTTAACATGAGGGATAAGAATATATACAACATATATATTATTGAGTATGGGTTAAATACTAAAATATTGAGGTATATTGAGATCATTATTTGCCGAACTGAACCTATTTAGAAGGCCAAATAAACTAAAATGTATTTCTTAAAAAAAAAAAGTATTTACCTTGTATCATACTCTCATTTATTATAACTAGTTTTGAGAACATCATATATTTGTTAGTTTTTTTTATAATTTATTTGTAGTGTAATTTTACTCAATATTATCTTGTACATAGTAATTAGTAGGTGTGAAATCATTGTTCAATTCCGTAACTTTGAGTTTTTTTTTTTGCAAAAGGTCTCAAAACAATATGTTTTCATTTTAATCCCACAACTCAATTAATTGTTGCTTGCAATTACCGAAAATTGCAAAATCCAACATTAAATTTGTAGGTTATTGGTGGCGACTAATGTGTCACGACGTGACGTTTTTTAATTGATTGAAGATTAAAAAAAATCCAAAATGGAAAATGAAATTACATATCATTTAAAACACTTAAAAAGAAAAATCCAATTAAATGTAAATCCCAATTTCAAAATCCCTAATTGGCAAAATAGACATAGGGTCCCATGTTGCATGGATTATGCTAGCTTGCAAGAAAACACAACACACGTCTCTCCTACCCACGTGTGGTGTGAAACCAAGAAGAAGCTTCTTCGCAATTGTTATACTGAACTATAAATACAATGACCCATTTCACCAATTCTCAGCCACAAATTCACACACTCTCAAACATCTATTCTCTCTCTAAACAAAATGTTGGAAATCCATTTCTCAACCTCTCTTATCCTGTCCATAACTGTTCCTCTTTTTCTCTTCATCTTAACCCAACTGAAGAAAGCTGTATCCTCTTCTTCAACCCCCACCAATCTACCAAAATCATACCCAATAATCGGCTCTTTCTTTTCGATCTTAAAAAACCAAGAAAGGTTCGTACAGTGGACATCGGAGATCGTCACATCCACCCCCAGTCTTACTTTCTATCTCCACCGCACCTTTGGGCGGCGCGCCGTCTTCACGGCCAACCCCGCCAACGTTCAGCACATTCTCAAATCCAACTTCGTCAACTACGAGAAAGGGGACTTTTTCAAAAGCATTTTGAAGGATTTTCTTGGAGATGGCATATTCAACTCCGATGGTGACACGTGGAAGTTCCAGAGACAAGTTTCCAGCCACGAATTCAACACTAAATCCCTTCGCAAATTCGTCGAAGAAGTCGTCGATTCCGAGATCTCCGACCGCCTGATTCCGATCCTGAGAAAAGCCGCAGCTGAGAAAACTGTGATAGACTTTCAAGACGTTCTTCAGAGGCTCGCTTTTGACAACATTTGTAAGATCGCTTTCGGACATGATCCTGGATCCCTGTCGCCATCCCTCGAACAGGACAAGTTCGTGATGGCTTTCGAGAAAGCTGTCAAGCTCTCCACTCAGAGATTCGCATCGTTTATCCCTAATATTTTTAAGATCAAAAGGGTCCTCAATTTTGAATCGGAAAAGCAGCTGAGAATTGCTGTGAATGAAGTTCGAGAATTTGCAAAAGAATTAATCAAGAAGAAAAAACAGGGAATTTCATCCATGGAAGTTGATGATCTTCTCTCAAGATTCCTGAGCTCAGGCCATTCGGATGAAGATTTCGTGACAGATATAATCATAAGCTTCATATTAGCAGGTAAGGACACAACATCTGCAGCATTGACATGGTTCTTTTGGCTGCTTTCGAACAACCCCGATGTGGAAGACAAGATTCTTATGGAAGTCGAAGAGAAATCAGAAACAGCATCATCAGCTTACGATGAAGTGAAAGACATGGTTTACACACACGCTTCGCTTTGTGAAAGCATGAGGCTTTATCCGCCAGTTCCTACCGATTCCAAAGAAGCTATTAATGATGATGTTTTGCCAGATGGGACAATAGTACATAAGGGTATGAGAGTGGGGTATCATCCCTACGCCATGGGAAGAGTTGAGAAAGTGTGGGGTAAAGACTGGGCGGAGTTCCGACCATCGCGGTGGCTGGTGAAGGCGGCGGGAGGTGGTGATAAGTGGAGTTTTGTGAACAGGGATTCGTATACTTATCCGGTGTTTCAGGCTGGACCCAGGATTTGTCTTGGGAAAGAGATGGCTTTCTTGCAGATGAAGAGAGTCGTTGCTGCCATCGTGCGGCAGTTTAAGGTGGTGCCGGTGGTGGCGGATGGAGCGGAGCCAGTGTATACGACGGACTTGACTGCCAAAATGAAGGGTGGTTTTCCAGTGAGGATTGAGGAGAGGATTTAATGTTCGATTATGTTTCATGACTAGATCCTCTAGGAGGAATGTTCGGATAATATTTTGTTTTTATTTATTTGATTTTGGTATGGGATTGTATTTTATCAAGTTCCTGGCAAAGCTTATTTTAACTTGTTATATTGTAAGATATTTTTAGAGTACAACAGTAACACAGAACTAAAAGAGACGGCCACAAACCGACATGTCTTAAACACTTGTAGGTATCATTAAAACAATGATACAGAAAAACTCTTAAGAGAAAAACTTATAACAGGGAAAAAAAGAACCACACACTAATGATACCTATAAAAATTTTGACCCGAAGTATCAAAAAACATTTGATAACTAAGCACAACCGGAGCCGCATCCCATCACTGAGACTCCACTTCCATCTTCGACAACCTATTCGCTACTTGGTTTTCCTCCCTAAATATTTGAGAAACACAGAAGTCCATCTCGTCAATCTTTCCCAAAACAATTGCCCACCTATGCGGAGATAACGAGGACCCTTAATTGATCTATCAACTAGAAGGCCCTCAATGTATGCTAAATCGAACTCTAACAAAAGCTGTCTCTAACTTCTCTCAGACTTAGTTTATTGGTGACATTTTGGTGGATATCATAGTTAAATAACAAACAAGTTTTACTAATAAATATTATAAATTGTGGATGAGTGTCATGACATTGGTCACATGTCACGACATTGGTCACATGTCACAACCTTGCAACTCCATCCTCTTTTTATTCACAAGTGACACATGTCACCATTTCATTGGTGATGATAGATTTTTTTTGATATAATTTAAATTGTTGATAATAAAAATAATTTATTAAAAACATTCACTATAAGAAAATAATTAATTGGCTAGGGAATAATTTGTAGACAATAATCCCAATTTCGTAGGCATTTATATTTGTCTACGGAATACCAACGAGAAATAATTGTAGGGATTTTGCTCGTAGGTGATTTGATTGCCTACAGAAATATAATCCGTAGGTGATTACCTACCGATTTTTGGTTGCAAATTTGTAGGCATCCTGGTTACCAAATTAAATAAGAATTTGTAGGAAAAAATTCAACGTTGGAATATTTCGTAGGTAATTTTGTAGGTATATTTAGCAACATAAACTTTGGTAGGCAAAATTTTTATTTGCAAATTTAATTAATAAATCTATTTTTGATTATTTGCCTACGGAACCAATTCCATTGTAAATTTAAAGAAAATGTAAGAACATATACCTAGGAAATTCCGTAGTTAATCTTGTCTATATATATATATATAGCATCATATTTATTGGTTCCAATTTTTTCAAAATACCTATAATCAACCCAAGACCAATTAATGATATTTTATAAACATAAAAATAGTTCCATAAATTGTAAAACATCATATATAAACATGAATATATAGACAAAAATTGCAAAACCATTCATATTATAAACATTAATCCACAAAGTAGCAGATTATTCGTATTCTTACATACAAGGTTAGGAACTAGAACAAAATATATCCACCAATCACAAAAGAAATAAAAATCTCCAAAATAGCAGACTATCCCCACATAACATGTTAGGAACTAGAACAAAATATATACAACAATCACAGAGTATGTCTACTATCACAAAATATATCTTGCAACTCTTTGGTATTTAAAAGAACTTCTATATACGCAGCTGAAATGTGACAACTTCCGTACAACAAAAGATATTGGTGGAACATGAATGCAAAACCTGTCAATAGAATAGTAGGAAGATTACCATATTGTAGTTATATCATGAGGCTCCAATCATTACACGTATTCGCTCATCAATTTGGCGCTGCAATTCTTCAGCAAAGTGTTGCTGCATGTCATCAAAAATCTTTCTTCGTTGAATCTCATGTTGCTCTCGCATGTCCTCGATAAGTTGATCCTAGTGATCAAGTCGACGTGTCAACTCACGGATAGTCTGTTGAGCTTCAAGTCCTTGTTCCTTGTGTAGCAGATGAAGACTTATCTTTTTTGTAATATTCACATGCTAGGGAGCCAAGCCCATATACGCCATTTTTATCGTTCATTCCACGTGCAGAGTTATAATACAATTTTTCTTCATCAATGTCTCCATTATTTTGTATCATTTGCACCATTTTCTCCTCGATAGTATCCTTGATATCATTTGCAAAATAAGAAAGTTATCATTTTGATTACATATATAATATATAAAAAACAAGTATAAATTAAATATTTTAAATCAATTGAGTAACTTACATTTACTTTCTTAGATTTCTCATTGATAAAAGTTTTGCCTTCACCTTTCTTTGTATGAGTTTTAAGGTACACCTCTCGAGAAAAAACCTTTCGTCCCAATACTACAACCTGCACAACATATACAAAATCTTAATCAAGTTTATATGACCTCCAAATCAATGCATAAAATGGTAGTTATATTAAAATAAAAGTATATAAACTGAAATTTATATAAAATTTTACAAGTTTTTCTGCAGCCTTGAAATGGGTGAGAGAGCCCGCATTGTGGGTGGAAGGTGCAGGGGCACTAGCACTAGTAGAACCACTTCTTTTATTTTTCGAGTTTTGTTCAGATTTATGTTTAGCCTCAGGTGAGTCCCAATATTCCAGCCAACGTAACGTTTGTATGTATCTTTTTCCATGTATTTTGGCTTCATCCCTCCACTCTTGATTTGACTTAGCATGTCACTATAGCGACCACTAGCTTTCTTATCCCAAGCTCTACGAACTTGTATCTGGATATATATCTCAATATCCCAGTAGACACTTTTCTGCATTCAGAAAATATATAACCAAGAAAAGAAAAGCATAATCAAAAGATCTTAAATTCATCAATTGACCAAGTCTACCAACCCTTACTACTCATCAACCACTAGAAACCAATTTCCCGTAAACTCCAATAACCCCTAAAAACTCATTTAACAATCTCAATATCATTAGTAATTGGACAACTAGTCAAATTTACAACTAATTAATAAGAGTAATGTAACAATATAACCAATTAGTATACAATTTTCTCTTTATTATGCAGCTCTTGAATTACAACAAAATCTATGTAGCAAAGAATCCCATTAGTTGTTGTAATTTGAACAATGTCCATTAGTCTTACCTCAAACTCGGAAAAATAAAAAGTTTTTGTCTCTTCAGAAACTTTTTTCCATGTAAACCTTCCATGTAATCTTGTCTTTCCTAAAAAATCTTCCTTATAGCTCGAGAGCAAGCTTTAGATGGCTCTATCCTGCGCAAATCAAATTTTAACCAAAATGTAATGATATTAAATTATATGCAATTTCAGCCAAACTATTGAATATAAAGCAAATCAGAAAATATAAATCACATGTGAAAGTCAGTGGATGAAACTTCAATAAATTAAAGGTCATCCATGAGAATGCACTCCAGATGAAACTTCAACAAATTTTAACATTTTAAGCAAATTTTCTATGAATGATACACTCAATTAAAGGTAAGTTAACTGCACTTACATGTCTTGACGTAAATACATATATATACGTCCAGTGGAAGTCCTAGAATTTGTCGAAGATATAGGGATTTGTGATAACCCTGCTGAATCCGGCGGTGGTGATGCTGATTGTCTAGGTGCAACCTGATTTGGTGTCTCCGAGGCATTTAAACCATCTTCTAGACTTTGCCCCATCAGGCCCTCAGTATAGCTCCTTTGCTGTCCAAAATTGGAAGGAATCCTGGCACCATTTTCTCTTCTAGCCATTTCTACAATAAAATTTATCAACACAAATGTATATACAATGAAATATTAATTCAGCAAGTAATGATATTCAAATTTGCAAACATAAATATAAGTAAAAATGTTATACAAACAAACAACTAAATGAAACAAAAAAAAGAGTTCTATCTATTCTCCTGCATCTTCATCTTCACTCTCATATTGATCCGAGTTTTCTGAATCTGACTCAAGTATTGGCTCATCTGAAACTTCTTCATCTTCACCCAAATCAATAAATTCACCACCAGGATCATTTAACGGATTGAGGATTGAGGAGAGGATTTAATGTTCGATTATGTTTCATGACTAGATCCTCTAGGAGGAATGTTCGGATAATATTTTGTTTTTATTTATTTGATTTTGGTATGGGATTCTATTTTAGACTACAATATATGTTTTGAATTGACTATTCTACCTTGATTGATTATATAAAATCACATACATTGTAAATATGCAAATCAATCTCTTTTCATATTTTATTATGATATGTACAGATATATGTATAGATTTCTAGAAGTGGCCACAAAATGTGTGTTTTCCTTTATAAGCATTCATGATAGTAATAACATATTAGTAAAAAGAAAATGGAAACAACTAATGTAACAAAAACTAAACACTTCTCTTTTTAATAAAAGACAAATAGCAGAGTTGATTTTTGAAAATGTGAGTTGGTGTACACAAATCAGAGTTCTACATGAAACTTATCAACCTACAATTCATCTATAAGAAGAATATCATTTTTTAAATAAATATCGAAATATATAAAAAAAAATGAAAAAAAGATAGTACAATAGGAACACAAAGAACTAAAAGAGACGGTCACAAACCGACATGTCTTAAACACTTGTAGGTATCATTAAAACAATGAATCAATGATATAGAAAAACTCTAAGAAAAAAACTTATAATAGGAAAAAAGAGTACCACACACTAATGATACGTATGTAAATTTTGACCCGAAAAATCAAGAAACATTTGATAACTAAGCACAACCAGAGCCGCATCCCAACACTAAAACTCCACTTCCATCTTCGACAACCTATCTGCTACTTGGTTTTCCTCCCTAAATATATAAGAAACACAAAAGTCCATCCTGTCAATCTTTCCCAAAACAGTTGCCCACCTATGCGGAGATAACGAGGAACCTTAATTGATCTATCCACTAGAAGGCCTCAATGTACGCTAAATCGAACTCTAACAAAAGTTGTCTCTAACTTCTCTCAGACTTAGTTTACTGGTGATATTTTGGTGGATATCATAGTTAAATAACAAACAAGTTTTAATAATAAAATATTATAAATTGTGGATGAGTGTCGTAACATTGGTCACATGTCACAACCTTGCAACTTCATCCTCTTTTTATCCACAAGTCACACATGTCACCATTTCATTGTTGATGATAGATTTTTTTTGATATAGTTTAAATTGTTGATAATAAAAATAATTTTTTTTAAAAACATTACCAAAATTCATAATTTTTTTCTCATTGATAATTAAATATATAATTTGTATTTTTTGCATTTTTAATTTAGTATGCACCTATTTGTAGCTTGATTTTTTTTTTCAATTTCGTATTCCAATTATTGTAATTTTGATTTAGTTATTGTGATTGTATGTTATTTTAAGTGTATGGTAAAAAAATTTCCTTATTATAATTGCGGAATTTATATATCAAATAATTTTTCATATATTTCTTACATCTTTTAAATATAATAATAAAAAAAAAGCTCACAAAATAATATACAATTATTAAATAATGAGAAATTGGATTGGATTGGATTGGGTTGATGTAACTAATAAAGTATAAAAAATTGAAATTTGGTTGAGTTGTGGATTGTATAGATGGAAGAGACAGAAATAAATATTTTATTTGTGGGTTGGGTTTGGTGAGTGACACTGATAAACATATGCTACCTCCACAACAAACATGGTTGCCAAAATGTCAGCATCAAACACGCATCCAATTTTCCTGCCAAACGAAAAATATCAACACGTGAGTCCTCGAGAATTTCTAAAAATACTACTAGCTTGAATTTTTCCAAGTGAAACCCATTGCAATACCGTTCATATTAACTTTCACCCATCCATGCAAAGACAGGAGGATACCATTAGACTGGACTGATTTTGGGAGCTTGTCCAGATCGCCTGGGTATACACAACCGCGAGTAGCAAAGAAGATCAGATTGTTTATCGAACATCATCCCTCCCTCCAGCTCACCCATCTCCTTGATAAACATCCATAACAAATCATCTATTCTGTATTGGTGTTTCATCTGATGTTTCAAAATAACCACCACACGCTAAGTATAAAAGATGACATCATTAATTTACACATGAAATAAATTTAAAATAATGAAATATAAGATGAAACACTAAATTAAAATAGAGGATCTTGTTTGAGTTAGTTATGTCACGCCCCGTTTTCATAACTTAAAGTATTAGTGTTTTTGTTGTAGGCATGCAGCAAGAGAGAAAAGAAAACATACATTCAATGATTTACAGAATAACGAGCGATAAGAGATCATCCACAACGGGAACCTTACAAATTTTAAACTTGCGAATTTTACTTATTCAAAACTATCGGCGTATAGCCGGAAGAAAATATTGAAATCTAAACAGTGAAAAATAATACAGGATCCATAAAAATAAAAAAACGGTTTAACTTTACAAACGGTTAACAACATTGTTCAGGAAACTAAGATTTTAAAGGAGAAGGACACTTCTTGATACGACACCCCTCTCTCTACGCTTCCCTATTTTCGTGATTTCCTGTAGTGTGAATACACAAGGGGTGAGTGCGTTGAATACACTCATGGAAATAATTTCCATGTTTTAACATTTATTAAGCAGGTAAGTTGATCGAACATTTATAAATACAACAACTAGACACAGTACATAAAATCATAACATATAATTGAAGATAGGTATGGGTACTTCCCGTCTTACCCCACATGACGGTTTTTATCCCGTTGGTAATTTTTACAGACCACCAGTTTCTCTGTAGCATGAATGTGGACCTTAGTCCCTTCATAACATAATCATAATATGCACGCATGAACACATTATTCACAGCACGTATTCACGGCACATAGGGTTCAACAATTCATAGCGATCAATAAGCATTTCATAACATTAGGTTCACATGCATGCGTTCGTTCATCATCATTCATACATAAAATACAGAAACGTAAAATTTTTACGGATTAGAAGTTACCCTCACCTCGTTCGGTGGTGATCCCTCGTGATTCTTTGAATCCTAAGCCTATGATCTTTCCTTAACTTGAAAGTCTATACATACAAATGAGGGTTCTTAGATTCCTTATTACGTTAATTTTGCATAAATTAATATAGAAACTCTCTCGAAGGCACGTTAGAGGAAAAGAAACAAAATGAAAGCTTTTCGAGGTCATAAGAGGCGCTGAAAATATCATGGATGCTTAAAACGTGATCATAGGATTTAAAAGAATCTATTAGAGCTTTAACGGAGGAAAATGGGCTTAAACGGAGGAAAAACGAGCTTAAATGGAGTTTTTAGAAGTTTAGGGACATTTTCGTAAATTTTGAAAATGTTGACTTTAACCAAGGGCTCATTTTGTAAAATAAGAAAAGATTTGGGGCCTTTTTGATATTTTTAAAACCATTTGGGTCAAAATATAATTTTCAGAAGAATTAGGGGTTTAAACATAAATTTTAGAAATTTTTGGGGGTTAAAATATAATTTTCGAAACCTTGAGGGCTCAATGATACTTTAGAAAGTTTAGGGACTAATACGTAAAATTCCTAAATATCTAGGGTTTGCATCAAAGTCCTTGGACTCTCCAAAATTACAAAACAACCCCTCCTTCCCCAAAGCCTCACCCAGCGTCGCCCATACCCCATCTTCACTGCCCACACGCCACAGCCGGTGACACCATGTCGCCAATAGCCCCCACCCACAATGCATGTACACGCCGGTGCGGCTCCACGTGCCGGCAACACACACCCACACACGGTGCGCACAGTGCGCACCTGACAACAACACAACGCAGCCTCGCGATGACACTCACACCCACGAACATACACGACACACGACGGAGCTACACAACACCACCCCGACCACACATACGGCGTGCTCAGCGCACCCAGCACACAAACACGGCAGGCAACGACGTGCCAGCACAACTCACGACGGCGGTAGAGACATGGCGATGAGGTGTAGCCGAGAGAGAAAGAGAGAGAATGAGAGAGAGAGAAGAGAGAGAAAACACCTTTTCAAATGTGTTCAAATTTTACTCCTTTGTGTTCCAAATTTCGCCTTTATACATTTCGATGTTGGGTCATGGGCCCCTAAACGGGCTATCCATATACACGTCAGCTCTGGGCTTTAACGTACGATATCGTTAATTATATTATAACCTATGGTACGATTAAATTATAGCTCGATAAATTATTTATGCATTATTTCATTTTTCTGAAACACACATAATACAATCAAACAATTAGAGGTGAAATTATTTAATTAGTTCAATTATGCATCGTTTTATCCTAGACATTACAAGTTGTCCATCAGTAATTTATAGGAACAATATAATGGATTTTTAAAGAAGTTAGAGAATGTAAAGGAGGAAATAAAGACTTGAAATGTGATCCAGGTTCGAAACGACATACTCATCACAATCTGTTGTATGCATAATATATATTTTTTAAATAAGTCCAATTTGTCTGGGATCAATCCTTATTAAAATGGTGTGAAGCTCGTAAAATTAAAATTTATTCATATTAATAGTTGCTGAAATAGTAGGCCAACATATTTTACTATGGTCTAATTTATGATTATTATCTTAAATAGGTAAACCTACAATTAGGATTATTTATTTAAACCTTTAATATTTTATAATTACTTAAATTAAATGTTATTGTCTACACATATTAAGGTAAATATCTGACCAAATTATTTAATAACAATTTCAAAAACAATTGTAGTCAACCGTCCAATTATTTGTTGTGAGGCCACCATTTTTTTTTAGTAATTCTTCACTACTACAAATTTGCTGAATAACAACACTGGAAAGACAACGCTTTTTGTTGTCTTTGAACATTTTACAACGCTTTTTGTGAAAAGCGTTGTCTTTTTGTGAAAAAAGCGCTGAAAGACAACGCTTTTTGTTGAAAAGACAATGCTTTTCATAAGGTGTTGTCTTTCAGTGCTTTTTTTCGCTAATAGACAACGCTTTTTTGCAACGCTTTTTTATATGTTGTCTTTCAGCGCTGTTTTTCGCTAATAGACAATGGTTTTTTACAACGGTTTTTTGCAACGCTTTTTTATGTGTTGTCTTTTAGCGCTTTTTTTCGCTAATAGACAACAGTTTTTTGCAATGCTTTTTTAAAAAGCGTTGTCTTTATGAAACCCTTTTATGCAACGCTCTTTATGCGTTGTCTTTCAGCGGATTTATTAACTAAAAGACAACCCTTTTATGTGTTGTCTTTCAAAAGCATTGTCTTTATTAAAAAAATTTAATTAAATTAATTGTTTTTTAATTAAATTATATTTAAAAAGTTTAATTATTTTTTGATGTTATCTTATATTAGAATATTATTTAAAAAATCAGAATATTATTTAAATAATAATAATAGAAATTCTGAAAAACTATATTTTAAATTTTAAAATATTATTTAATTAAATTTAAAAATATATTAAAATTAGAAATTTTATTTACAAATAACATAAATCATATTAAATATCTAACAATCAACAAATAAAGACAAAAAAAAATTTCTTGTTATTTACGATGAAAAATTCTAATTATAAATTTTTTTACTAATATTTCTATTTTCTTTTTAAGAATTTTAACGATTTTATTAATTATTTTACTTTTCACCATTTAATCGATTTTTTTTTATATTTAGAGATAATTTTCCAATAAATATCTTTCATGCTAATTTTTTTAATTGTTGGATTATAAATATTTAAAAATACTATAAAAAAATTTAATAACTATAATAAATAATTTATTTGTTATTATGAAAGTTTATGTCATTAATTAATATTGTAAACATAAGTTCCTATTATTATTATTATTATTATTATTGTTATTATTAAACATAGATTTTAGTACATAATTGAAGATAAGTTATGATTTTTCAAATATTTATTTTGAACTTATTATATTTACTTAATAAATATTGTAAATTTTATTTGTTAAATTTAAAATTTGAAAATTAATTTTAATAATTTCATAATAAGATTATTGTTGCGTTATTTTAACATTTTCTTTTCTAGATTTCTTATGTGTATTTAGTTAATTTAGAATATTTTTCTAATTATTTAAATGAAATTTTAGATTTTATATATTATACTAAATAATATGTTTAATTTTTTTTTACTTTTCAATTTCTAAAAATAATTTGTTTTGTCTTTATTTGTTGATTTTTAGATATTTAATATAATTTATGTGTTTTTATCAATTTTTCCTATTTTAGGTATTTAATATAATATATGGGGTATTTTTACCAATTTTCCCTATTTTAGGTATTGATTAAATCTATGTACGTAAAAATATATGTATTTAATTGAGTCACATTTTATATCAAAATTGGAAATCAATGAATTATATTAATAAGTATTAATGGTACTTTATAAAAATTAACAAAAAAATATGTGATAATAGAAAAGTGAAAATTATCAAAAATTGATATAAAAGAAATGTATGCACAATATTATTATATAAAGCACCACTAGTCTAGTGGTGAGAGTACCTCCATGGCACTCGGGTTCGATTCCCAGCCAACCTATAATATTGTTGTTGATGATGTGGCATGCTGACATGGCGTGTCATGATGATGTGTCGTGATGACGTCAGCGGTATGCTGACGTGTCATACTGATTCTTTAAAAAAGACAACACTCACTTTTCTGCAACGGTTTTTATGCGTTGTCATATCGGGAAAAGACAACGCTTTTAGTGCATTGTCTATCAGCGCCCACCTACGACAACGCTTTTTTTCCTGGAAAGACAACAGAAAAAGTCCATTGTCTTTCAGCGAAATTCTAGTAGTGCTTATTTATAATTTTTGATGTGAGCCCAATTCTTGTTTAAATTGTAAGATGACCAAAGAAATAAGTTAAATAATATATTTAATTGTTGGAATATTGGGATGACATGAAGATTAAGTTAGTACAAATAAAATATTTTATTTAAACGTCATACTTTTTATAGTAAATCGGATATTGTAATCATATGCTCCACACGTAATATGAAAAACATTTAACCAAATTATATTATAACAATGACATGTAAATTATAGCCACCTCTTAGTTAAATAATAAGAAGCCCAACATTTTTAAATACTAAAAAAATTAATTAGCCAATAAATGGAACATGTAAATTGATATTGTTTTCTTTATTATTATTATATTACATGAGTAAACATAAAAATGTGATTCTTCATTTAAAATAAAAACGATTATTGCTGTGTTTAGGTAAATTATGTCCATACTGTATATGGGCTTATTATCATATGATCCAATGCTATTAGGCCGGTTTGGTTTGAGGGTTGAGATTGTATAAGTGAGTTAATAATTGTGGGCTTTTACTGTTTATTGAAGACAAAAAAGATGTTTTTGGGTGTTTGGTATGTAGATTTTGGGGTAGGTTTGAATTAAATTTTATGTTTGGTTTGAATTATTATGGGTTTACAAATGTAGGTTTAATTTACATTTTGTGTTTACTTTGTTGGTTAAGATTGATAAAAACCATAAAAAGACTACATTACCCTTACTTTAAAAAATGAGAAAATAATGTAGGAATTAAAAGAGAAAATTGAAAATTCCCACAATTATATCATATGAGAAAAGAAGAGAAAGCCTTTTTCCCCAAATCGAAAGCAGCTTCACTGTCGAAATTGTTAGGATGTATACTATAAGCCTAGCTTTTTGTATGAACATCGTTTATGGAATGAGAATCACATTGGTCATATGTTTGCATTTTATATTTGTTATATATGTTTATGCAATGTCCAATTAATTTATATTATAGATAACTTGGTGTGTGGTGCCACACAGAAGATCATGTTATCAGTTTCTTATAAATTATAAATAGTAGCTCACAACCAAGATGGATTTGGACAAATCATCGGAATGGTTGTAGTGTATTTGGTATTAGTCTGTCTTGACTATAAAACTACACTAGTACACTTTGTGTGTATTGAGCAGGACCATTTGAGGTTGTTCGTTTTATACTGAAATAGAACAAGACCTCTGTTATTATGGATGTACATCTTCTTAATCCCTATATAATAACGGGCACGTATGCTCAGTGTTTATTTCTTTAATTTGCCAATGGGTGAGATTTATTCATAAATCAATAAGCTCGGTGAGTTGGGAGATAACATTGTTTATATGGTGTGTTGTTGATTATAGAAGGAATCCGTGTCCTAATTATTTAGGATGATAATGTCCCCTTGAGGAGCTCATAAGGATTATCATGTAAACCCTGCAGGTGGATTTAATCCGACATGATAATAAGGATGAGTGGTACTACTCTTGGAATTAGATGTAAATTAATTAAGTTGTCAGTAACTTATTTAATTTACGGAGAAATAAATGTACACATAATAAAAGGAGCCCATATTGTAATATGGGATTGGGACGGTAGTTCAATAATAATTCTCTAGTGGACTGAATTATTATTGATGGGCTTAAGTTATGTGTTCGGGCCGAACACAGGATACTTAAGCCCATCAGGAGGCCCAACCCAATTCCTTCTCTAGGTCCCTGGTGTAGCCTATATATAGCTCTTTTAATCAGCGCCTCCCTTAAGTTTTTTCACTCTCAATCTCACGCAAAAACACACAGAACCGTGAGGCTAGAAAGAGAGGGACGAGATCGCTGTTTTCTTGGAAGATCGTCGCTCACACGACGTCCGAGGAAAGGGCTGGGAATACATCAGAAGATCAAGAGGTCTACGAGGGTATGTTTCTTTTCCACTGCGTTTTACTTTCGGATCCCGATTCCGATAGCATAGAGCCGGCGATCCGTAGGTACCAACAGAAATCAATCCCCAAGTTTTGAGCAATGAATTGAAGAATATCATCTTCAATTCGGACAATATCATCTTCAATATTTGTGGATTTAGTCGTGGGTTCTTCGATTTGGTTTAGAAAATATCAATTCAAGTAAGGATATTCTCAATGGATGAATGAGAGTTTGCAAGATTGAAGTGGTGTTGTTGTCTCATTTGGTCTATTACACAAACAAAAAAACTGAAATTCAACAATAAATGTTGAGCAGGTATGATGATTCGATTTATTATCGTTTTGAAACTTTTGTTAAACATGAACAAATCAAGAATGGTATGTTGATTTATGGTTCATTTTTTCGATTTATGGTTCATTTTTCCGAAGGTTTGTTGGGTGATTGGGTTTGGAGAAGACTCATCTTGCTTGGGTTTTGAGATTTTTTTTAACACGACATGTAGATCTCATTTTGCATAACTTGGTCTTTATTATTTTGAGAGTAAGCTTCCTTGTTCAATTAATAATATTTACGATTTACGACACTTTACATTAGTCCTACATATGTGAATGCCCCAACGACCTATAGATTGTAAAATATAGATGTCCAATGATATATGTATGTCGTTTTATATGGTTATTGAGTGCGTAAAATACACTCAATATACATGGTTTTAAGCACGTTTATCGTGTTATCTTGATAAAAAATGAATCATAACTACAAAATATTGGTTGTTATAGGTACAAGAGGAGAAAACGGCGTGACGGAGACAAAGCGTATGAAAAAAAGGAAGAAAATGGATGAAAAAATGTCAGTACCGCGGTACTCGAAGTGGAGAACTAAAACATTGGGTTCTACATCTCAGTACTGTGGTATTGACTTCCAGAGGATTCAACACGTTGTCTCAGTATCACGGTACCCACATCTCAGTACCGCGGTACTCGCCTCGCAGTTTGTTAGAAAGGTGCAATTTTTGGGCTTCCAACGAATTTTAGGACTCATTTTCCTCTTGGTGTCTATATAGACCATGTCAAGACCTAGAGAAACATAACTTTTACCCCACAAGAGAAAGGAAGACGATCGAGCGAAGAAGAGAAGATCGACAACAATTCAGCATAATTTTTCCTTTGTTTCTTTATGAACTTCTTCTTAGATTTATGACAATGAGTAGCTAGAGTTTTCTTTCTAGGGTTTTATTCAAACCCTATGTGTTGAATTATGAACCCTTTATTTCGATTCTAATGCAAGTTTAATTTACGATTCTTTCTTCTACTTGTTGATTAAGTGCATGAATTTGACCAATTTGTGTCACGCCCCAAAATCTTTTCATATTTTATCAGAGTCTCACATGGGCGTGAAGAGAGAAAAAGCAAGGGACACATATCACAAGCAGAAAGAAATAGTATGAGACGACAGAAGAAAGAGGTAAGGGACGAAGTGAGTCTTTCACTTAACAACAATCGGCCTCTGCCGATAGCAATCGGTCTCACTACCGATAAAATTCAACATACGCAGTGGAATAATACATCAGGATCTCTCATCTTTACATGTATAAAAAATATTACAAAACGCGATTTAAATAAGACATTGTTTGAAAACGTTTGTGAAACGACAATTTAAATATACAGATCCAGAGATAGCACCTCCTCTCTCCTTCTAAGGTTCAACATGCTCATCGGCTCTTATATGTGAGTACAGAATAAAGGGGTGAGTGCGTGGAATACACTCGTGGGGATGCAATCCGACTCATATAACAGTCCACAAATATAAAATACCGGAAATATAACACTTAGCCACGTTGCCACCGAATAACATGATCACAGTATTTAGTATTTCTCATTCATACTTCAATATAGGGAAAACTGTAAACAGTTACAGAGTTAGAAATTACCCCCACCTTGTTCGGTGGTTACCACGTGATCAACGAGTACCGACGGATCAGATTTCACAAGCGAGTACCAAAGGATCCGATATCACAAGGCTCAACTCAACAAGTAGCCTACACAAGTTATGACGTTCCTTAGATCCTTAATAAATTATAATTAAAACTGTAAAAGGTTCCGTCGGAAAATGGTCGTTAAATACGCGATGGATCGAGCGATCTAAAGATTGGGATTTTGGAGACAAGGTTGAAAGTCAAGTCCAAAGGGCTGAGATGATAGGAAATGAAATTTGGGTCACGACAAAAAAAGAATGAGCTCGATCGGAGTTAAAACAAGCTCGAACAGAGCATTTTAAGTTTAGGGGTAAAATGGTAATTTTGGTCAAAGGGTTGACTTTGACCGGGTCTACGACCCTCGGTCAACGACGTCTCATCGGTGACGACTCGAAAAAGATGAGCGGTGGAAAAAACGGGGTTCAGATCGAAAATACGGCGTCGCGAGCGAGTCGGTACGCGCGAACCCGGTGCCGGGTGAAAAACCTGACGGCTTGGCCACGTTTCTTCGCAGCTGCCGAGTTTTCTTGGCAGCGTCGGGTCGCGGCTCAGCAGCTGGCCGAGATTTCTCGGCAGTTTTCCCGTTGCTCAACACACTGCCGAGTTTTCTCGGCAGCTCCTCTCGGCACCAGCCACTTTCCCGGCACCACCCAGCGCGGTGGCGCCGCCCTCCGCCGCCGCCACCTAGCTCTCCAGAAACCTCACACCGCCGGCTACCACCTACGGCCATCTCTTGCCGTATTCCGTCGGTGAATAGTGCTCGAAACTTCGCCGCAAAACCCTTCGAAGTCACATTTTTCGAAAACAAAAATTCAACCAAAAACCTCCGGCCGGCGACCCCCGTCGCCGGCAACCCTTCTCCGGCCGGCCAACACACACATACAGTCATATATATACATATACACAACCCACGCTCAACACACACACTCAAACCCTTGCCAATCCAACCCTTGGCCGGCGGCCACCTGCAGCCGGCGACTCTCCTTCACTGCCTCGAACCCCGGCCGGCGACTTCCCGTCGCCGGCGATCATCAACAACAACCAACAACCACCAACTACACACATACGGGCAAGATACACACACACGCAGACATATAAATATGTACACACACACCCCACTGTTTCAGCTTGGCCGCCGGCCACCTGCCGCCGGCCACCACCCCCTGGAACTCGCCGGCGACCTCCCATCGCCGGCCCATCATTCCCTCACGGCGGCGCCACCCGGCGCCGCCCAAAACAGCCACCACAGCAACACACACTAACACACCTACACTCACACACACATGCACGTAACCATATATATATCCTACTGTTCTGGCCCGGCGCCGCCATCCACGGCGGCGCCACCACCCTGACATCTCCCCACCACTCTTAGGTGGCCTCGCCGGCCACTGTTCCGACAAGAAATGGTAGAGAGAGAAAGAGAAACGAAGAGAGAGAAAGGGTGGTGAGGGTTAGGGTTTGCGGCTGTTTTTCGCCGTTTTCCGGCGAACGAGAAATCGGATTTAAATTCCAAGACCTATCCTAGATTCGTCTCGTCGAGACGAACATCGTGTGTGAAAATCGTCCGATTCTGACAACGTTGAATTTTTCGGCGACCGGCCGGTGGCGGCGCCACCGGTGGCCCGCCGGAGACAGAATCCCGAAAAAAGAGAGAGAGGAGAGAGGGACTTACTCATTTTCGTCGCTTTCGGCTCGTTCAGAAAATCGGTGATTTTCGAGTCGAAACCACCTCTATTTATAGAAATTCGGAAAGTTACTATTCATCGAAAATATCTCCATTACTATTCATCGGTTGACTTTTCCGAGTTACTATTCATGTAAATATCTTCGTTTCCATTCTCCGTAAATATCTTACGATTTTTCCGAAACTTCCGATTTTGCCCTTTCCGTCACCGTTCGAGCTACGGGTCTCCGATTGACCCCTAGTTCGTTTCTATCTTCTCGTTTTTCTATTACGCATCTTATGGTATAAAATTACCCTATGTTCCACGTCTAAAAAAATTATCGATCTAAAACGTGCATTAAACACTTATCTGAAACGCACAAGATTAATTAAACAGTCAAAGCATACGCACAAAATTATTAAATCATAGGTTTAAATATTTAATTAATTAATTATGCTCGTTTTTATCCGGGGCGCTACAATTTGTGTATCTTTATATTATTCTCAAATTTATATCGGAAGATTGGTTTGATGATTAGAATTGTGGTAGAAGATCCTTCGAGTTAATTGAATAAGATAATGTTTAATTGCATGTGAAATCGTAGGAATATAGATTTCACCTTAGGAAGCCATATTTGGGATTTATGCTTAATGCTTTGTTATGAATTTAATTGCGTAGGAATACAGTAAATTGTTCATAGCATTAGATTCATGCATCACGTGGAAATGGGGTATGATTATATTAGCATCTCACGTTAGGAATCGGGAATTGAATCTTGCATGAGAAAATAGTAAGGGGGAGTTAAAACACATAGGGGGAGATAAAATTCTAGGTTTGTTTATTGTGATAAATTTTAGTTTAATTCTTCTTTGCTTAATTATGATCACTATTTTCATTGTTTTTCGTAGTTTAACAATCCACTCTCAAAAATTGGATTCACTGGATAGGATCATAAGTTGTAGGAATCTAGTACTTGAGAATAGATAGTTATTATTTTCCCTGTGGGTTCGATATCCGGACTTTTTAGTCCACTATATTACTTGTCACGATACGTGCACTTGCGTGGTGTTAGTTTTCACTCAACAGTTGTCCTTTAGTTTGGTGGAAAAAAGTATTTTGTATAGTAATTCACCCGTATTGTATTGCCGGAATGTAGTTCAACTTCATATTACGAAGGAGATTGTGGTAGGAATTCTCAACCCAATGATGTGAGAGACCGATGTCGACATGCCATTCCAATGCATATCCAAACTTTCGTGACAAAAAAAAATCCTATGTGACGTTTTAAGGCTTATCCTTTTTGAGGGGTATGATGATCTCTAATTTCTTCCTTGGTGTTCTTACCCCATTATTTGTGCTTTTACAAGTATGATTAATTGCAAAGATTTTGAAGCATACAAGTTTGTGTTTATGTTGTTGATATAGAACGATTCATATGGGGTATTTATTTGGTTGGAGCTGCCACTTGAGGGTCGTACTAGAGATGTTGCTCTTGATTGCATTGAAAAAAATTCAAGATTAAAGGCCGAAGTAGCGATGACGAGAGCTCGTGAACAAAGTTATAAGAAGCAAGCAAGATTCTTATGTATTACCTTTGTCTCAATTTTCATCCTCTCCATTTGGTGGATGTAAAAGTCGAGCTTTCAAGCAACGAATGAAATTTGTAGGTTGTAATATATTGCACCTATGACTTCATAATATGTATTGAAGTGGCATGCTCCAAACACCATCGCTCAATCAAACCGTACTAGTTGACATTCAAGTTATGTACGAAGACATACCAAACCCATGAGTATTGAATTCATTTGTTTCTTTATCAATTTGAAGTGATTATGGTTTATTACATGTGTAGTTACTAAAATTGTGTTGTAAATTAATATGTGTTAATCATGTTCATGTATTTTGTTTAAAATAGTTAGATTATGAAGACATATTTGTAAATGGTGTATCTTGCATGCTATGTACATAAGATTTTTTGAGAATATGACTAATGTGAAGAATAAATGACATGCATCCAAGTTTCTAAATTGTTGTCTACAGTTTAAATAGTAAATTTATTGTTGTTGAAAATAAGTCTTTTAAAGGTTGCAAAAAATTTAAGTAGATGTTTGCCATTCTGAGATCAATACTAGATGTTTCTCATTGACCAATTTAGTTAGATACATACCATTTATGCACGTGCAACCTACTGTCATAATTTACAAACTTAACATAGAAACTAATAACAGTTACCTAGTTTATCCATGAACCCTAGCAATATACCCATAATTGGCCATATAAAGCTCCTGTAAGTGTGCAAATGAGGATGCTCTATAAAAATGGGCTTCAACCCTTTGAAATCTGCTAACTAAATTGCAAAAAAACAACCTTCAAAAGGTATGTTCCTTGGTGAAATCCTATGATATCTTACACAATTGACAATTTCTTTGGATTGATCGGTGACTTCTTGTTTGACGAAGAGAAATGGTGATCCCAATCGTCGACAACATCTGAGTCAAAGGGCTCCTCTTTGATGATGATGGGAATGTCAATCGAAGAGCCAACCTCTCCAAGCAACACCTCTCTGGGCTGGTGCGCTTCGATGATCTTTGACCACTCGTTAAAGTTTGGGAACCCATATTCCCTAAAGAGCTTTTGTTTGGGATCCTTCTATGAATAAAATTGTTAAAGGCAAAGTAATTAAATATATGTATTAAAGACATATATTTGATCAAATTAAGAAAATTCGGAAATTGGTTTCAAATAGGAATTTTGCTAAACTTGAGGATGCAGATATCAATTTGGGCATATTTTAAAACATATTCAAGATGCATTACCTTGCATATGAAGTACCAGTACTCCACACTGACTTATATTCAGTTTTTTTTCTTGTTGTACTTAACCCCAACCATGTCATTCACGTACAAGACGAACTCCTTGTGCAGTTTAATGTTGTTGGAGATGAAAGTCTTGAGGCTGAGATCATCGAATCACAGTTCACCTATCTCCTTCCTCATTTGCATCGCCATGTCCGAACTTGCAGTTCAAAGAATCTTATCATCGGACACATTGTATTTCACGCAAATGTGTGAAAATCGGTTAATGATATCATTGGCCTCCTCATATGTGAAAGTGTGGTAGAAGTGTGCGAGGGAAGGATTTTTTTTCGACATTATCCTATGCAACAAAATAACACATTTAACACTTAAATAATAAGCAGATTTTAACATATTGAGATGAAATGAAATGAAATTATATATGATTGCTAACAAATTAAATGAAGACATACTAACTTGGACTGTATGGTTTGATCAATATTAGCATCAATTTGGATTAGCATGTCGTGTTCAAAATAAAATTGTTAAATATCATGCAATTAAAGTAATTAATGAAATTCATTGCCAAATTAACTCTACGCGTTACCTATATCTAACTGTGACAAAATAAAAGACATAGCTATGTTTGTGCAGCATAAGTGCAGGTCATGTTTGCACTTTATAATCAATGACAAACATGGTTGAAATAATATTGCATGATTTCAAGGTATAATATGATAAACATCACAACCTACAAAAAGTCTTTTGTCTTGCATGACTTGGACTCATCCACAAAAATCACTTTAGTATTGTTTCCTTTTTTTTTTTTTTTTAAATTCAATGCAAGCATTTATGAATTGTCACAACAACTGCCTAGAATCGAAGTATTACCAATTTCAGTCAACAAAGGTGGTTTTTTTGGGACCTACCTTTTGTGATGGGTGACAATTCATCACACGCATTCTATATGGCAATTGCTTATCTTCTATTACTCATTATTGTGCATTGCTAATTTGTTATAATTGATATGTCAAATTACTTCCTTTGTTGCATGTAAGTTTGAGGTGTTGTGTATTTTTCTCAAATAATACTTCCACTACTTCATATTCAAAAGAGAACCATGGTTGGAAAAGACAATGACTTAAGGCAAGAGGACTACATTTATAGATTGGAGTGAGATGTCAACGTCGTTATTCTTTTCATCAAGGTCCTCGCCAATCAAGCAAGGATGAGAAAGTTCATGACCGGAAGCTCCAACAAACAAGCCGTTCAAATGACTCAATATGTAGTGAACAAATTTTTTAATAAAAATTTTGAGCTTAAGTAGTGTGTGAAGCAAGTGCGTTTGCTTCGACAAATACATGTTACTTTCTCGTCTATGATGCTTCGCGATGACCTTGGATGGTTCTTGGAGACTAACTCAATTGACTGCAAACAAAACAAAATTAGGAATAACTTGTGGCTAACTACAGAAATATTCAAGAAAGATAAAGTACATTCTTCTGGTTTCTTCCTCCCTCAAATTAATTATATCCAGTTCCAAGCTTCGATCAAATGTGGGTACGCTTGATGGCTCACAGGCATATGGTTTGGTTTAACAAAAACTGGTCATAAACAAGAGACGATTGACTACAAACCCCCAAACAAATTATTATAATAATAAATTTAAAGCAAATGTCACGCAATATAAACACACACGACCTACAGCAGATTTACATCACCCCAACTGGATATAGAAGAAAGAGAAGCAAATAAAAAGATAGAGAATCAGTAATTATAACCTAGTGGTTGTTAGATATTGGAGAAGATCTAATTTTGTAGATTAAATCCATCATCTCCATTACAAAGCTTCATTCAGATTTGTTTTTTTCTTATGGCCGCCGCCAATCTGTTTTTTCAGGGACTTTGTGTTGTTGGAGAAGTAGTCGGAAAAGATGGTGTATTCTCGAGAATAAGGTTTGGAACATGAACCACGATTGGAAAGTGTCTGGATGTGAAATATCCACTCGAATCACCGAGTTCTCTTCGTCGACAAAGAAACAACTAGGGTTTCAGGTATTGAGTGGAGAGGGGATTGTGGACCCTTATATCTCATGACAGTTTTGAGGTTTTCTGTAAACCTAAGGGCATATAGGTCATTTGATATCCAAAAGCAAGGGCAATATGGTATAAAATAGTTGTGCACTGTTGGGCCACATATAAACCCACAAAGAATGGTGGGTTTATAAACCCACACTTTATCCACCATATACCCAAATATAACTCCGAGCCCAAAGTTCAAACTCAGGCCTCAAACCCAATTACCAAACATGGGTTTAGGTTGGTTACTAAACCCACCAACTAAACGGACCCTTATAAGCCCATATGTTGTCAGCCCAAATAACTAAAAAATAAATGAAATCGAAATAGCTAAATATATATGAACATGTTGGTCCCAAGTGGTCAGAGGTTCAGAGGGGGGTGAATGAACCTCTATCGATTTTTGATTTTAAAACAATCAAAGATGCAGGTTCCTGATTCTTAAAAGAAATAACAACCTGACTTGATCAGAAACCTGGCAGTATGCTAATTCAGGTTTCTGATCAGCTTTCTTAGTATGCAGCGGATAAAACACGATAGGATTTCTCTTTGGAAAAATACCTTTCTTTTATAAGTATGTTTCTTTTATAAACTTCTTTTATGCAAGATGCTTATGATTTGATCAGTAAGATATAGCAAGATAAGCACAATGTAGTAAGTAAATGAAAGCAATAAACACTTATGGTTTATAGTGGTTCGAAGATGGTGTATGTCTTCTACGTCCACTCTACTCCTTCATAAGGAGGAACTTCGTTAGGTTAGTTCGAATTACAAGTCTCGCTTTACAAACCTCTTCCTAACAAGCTACGTCTACTAGAATCCCAAACTCTAGTCAAAGGCCACAACCCACAAAGGATACAATCCCACAAAGGGCAAGTAGCCTATTTCTAGACTACTAAACTTAGCAAGGATACTATCCTTTCAACTAAGTACACCTAAAACAACCTAGCGCACACATCACAAATGGTTAAAAGATAAAACGGTTTTCTTCAACTGTTACGAACATGGATCAGTCTTGAACATGAAAGCTCTATTGCTGAGGTAGACTGATCCTAGGAGGTTTAGTGGCTGAACATGGTATCTCTGAATATTCTCTTGGCTCTGTGCACCATGTCCAGCTCTTTCTTCAGTCAGCCACACTTTTTATTTATAGATCTTGAGAATGTATCCGTTGAATGAAGTATCCGTTGAAGGTAGATGCTTCACCATTTTGAATTCAAGCAAAGATCTCAAGATCTTTCTTTGTGGCCGCATTAAATGCTTCTGAGTTGATCCTGACATATGCATTTAATGCGCCCAACATTTGCTTCTGAACTTTTCTGACATTCTTGCTGAGTTGTCAAGTTGGTATGGGTCTAGAGCTGAAGTCCATGCAACGGTTACTTGTCAGTTGATTTTGCTGCTTCATGGTCTTCATAATACTGCTTTCAGCTTGCTGTTATTCATAGCTTGCTGCACCTTGCTTGCTGTTCACTGCTGGCAGCTTCCAGCTTCCTTCTTCCTTTTGTGCAGCTTCCTTATTTCCTTAATGCAGTCTTCTGCCTTCAGCTTCCTGTCTGCTTTTATGCAGATCCTTTCTTTAGCATGCTGTTTCCTACAGCTTGCTGACTCTTAGAAGATGTCCTTTGTCTTCTAATGTTATGTTTTCCTTGTCACTTGGAAAACTTCTAATATGATCATTTATCTTAAGATCATATTAGTTAGTATGGAAACTTAGTTGCTGACAACTTAAGCAACCTGTTTTGTCTTATCAAGAAAACTGTTTTTATCTCATCGATATAACTACTGAAATATC
Organism: Scutellaria minor; assembly: GCA_954870855.1. Lineage (NCBI taxonomy): Eukaryota > Viridiplantae > Streptophyta > Magnoliopsida > Lamiales > Lamiaceae > Scutellaria > Scutellaria minor. The sequence goes on from OX940727.1 coordinate 20,405,731, forward strand.
CCAACAATTTGCCCCTTTATATTGATGATGACAAAACATAATAAAGACAAGAGTCAAATAGACAATGAATGCTCTTTATTGAAACTGAGTATATTATATAAGTACAAGTTCATTCTTAGAACAAATGTAAATGTAAGTAAGTTGTTTCGTCTTTATCTTTAGACCTTAGCTTCCTTCTTCGTCCAGCTTCAGCTTTCAGTTTCTGTCAGTTTGCTGTTTCCATACTTATCCACCTGGAGAGCATTTTCTTTCTCTCTCTCTCTCTATCATCTCTATGTGAGGCGTCTTCTTTCCTCAATCAACTTGTTGTATCTTGTTTAATGATCAACTTGTTGTTTCAAAGTTGATAGGTGCAACCTGATGACTATACATCTTTTGTTTCCCTCTTGCTATAAGGCTTCAGCAGTGGCTCTTAGTCCTCAGTTTCCCCCTTGCTATAAGGCTTCGGTTGTGACTCTTGACTTGAAACATCTTCCTTTTTTTTGTCATCATTCTCAATCTTGGGGTTAGATCTTCAATGCTAAGATAGCTTATCAAGTTCCTCCTTTGTTCACCAATTTCTGCTCAAAACCAAAGCAGCAACCTCTCTCTTGGGATCTCTCCTTCTTATTCCTACCCAAAGAAATAAGGCCTCAAGAGAGAACGGTGTTTGGAGGTCAGGTACCTGATCGGTGGTAAATCAGTTACCTGAGCAGCTTCATCAATGCCCAAGACACGTTCACCTTGGATCGTTGATCTACTGGTCTGGCTTTCCGCTCATCACAATACTCCTGCTGATGAGGGTTCTTTTCGATGCCCGATGACCAGTTCGAAGCTGCTGACACAGTATCTTTAGTCATGTAGCCATCACCCTATTTCTTGTTTGGGTTTCGGCTCCATAAATGGCATCAGATGCTATCATTTTCCAAAGAGGGACCTCATGAAATAGTAACTTCTATCTCATTTAGCGAGATATAAGAAGCTTTTCTCATGATCCTCAGTACTCCATCTCTCATATTGAGATGAAGTTGGCCCTGTGTCAAATGAATGAGAGATTGATGCATGCTTCTTTCTGATAGCATCCATTTTGTAGAGGCCCGTCTTCTCTTTTGAAGACCTTCTCTGCTTCTTGGCAAGCAGAGCCTTTACAACCCATTCTTCTAAAGACCTTCTCTGCTTCTTGGTCAACAGATTTTCATCTTCATCTTTTCCATCTTCATCTTCGTCTTCTCTTTCTCCTTGGGTCTCCATCTCTTCCTTTATTACTGTAAATGTAACTCACATATGAATTTTTTGTTTGCCAAGCATATAGTGAGTAGTGAATGTGGGGAAGAATGGAAAGGATCAGATATAAATAGGTGGATATGAGCGATTTCTTTGGATCGACGGTTGGGAGATAAAACGCACGATCTAACGGTTGGTTTTAAAGAGGTGGAGGAACCTTTTTGTGAAAAGTTGATCTTCTTGAAATGCCGCCGATTATCCTTCTGAAAAGGTTAATGTCTTTAAGATAGACTTTACATCAGCCGCCTAAGGAGATCTTGATTTAATTGTGATTTGACTGTCCGCCTCCTCTAGAGATTTTATCTTCAAAGCTGTTTCTCTTGGATCGAGGTGATTTGTATCTTGTTTTTATATGTGGTTTCCTGATCCTTTTCGTTACTCTTTACTCTCTAGGTAGTAGCTTGCTGGTTTTCCTTCCAGTCTTGATCGTCGGTATCTGAAGTGTGCTTTTTGCTTTCTTTTGGTTCAGCTTGCTGATCCCACATAATAGTGATAACACTTGTTGGTCTCACTTGCTGATAGGTTCCTTGAGTACTTTGGGTTTCTTCACAACTTGTTCCTCAGTTTACTGATCTTCTTTTGTTTAAGAACTCTTTTGCCACTACATACCACTTGTTGGTCCTCGCAGTATCCTCATTTGTCCTGAAAGTTTTGATTCCACTTTGATGTAGTGTGATGCTGATTGTTATCACTTGGTGGAATGTTTTTAGAAGAGGATGTCTCATATTAGAAGAGTAAAAACAAACGGTATCAGTATGCTATCTATAAAATAGATAAAGAGATGAGAATCATTGATAGCATAACGAGTTCCCCTTTACTTAAGGAACTCTTATCATTTTGCTCATGTAATTTGAGCTGTGGTATGCTTTGCCGTATGTGATCTTTTCATTTTTCTGATTGGCCTTGCGTTATGGAAAGTGGAATAACTTAGATATTTCCTTAGAGCTTGATCTCATTTGGTAGTTTCAAGGATACTTGTTGCTTCCTTAGTAACATAGGCTACTATAAAATGTACAACTTTTGTTACATCAGCAACTAGTTCCTTAGTGTCGTACATCCATGTTGATTACAGCAGTAACTTGTTCTTCTGTCGCTTCCTTAGTGATTTTAACTACTTAAAAAGTCACAGTTTCAATCACCTCAGCAACCTGTTTAATCATGACTGACGTTTCTTTCAAGATACTGCTAATTCTTTCGTTGATGTTACACCTGCTTGAGATCATGGTTTAGCTGGTTGTTTTGCTTAAGCTTTGAGTTTGTATACTGTTTAAATCAGAGAGATCCTCTGCATTATTCACACTTTGTGATGGACAGTATTCCCCCTAAGTTCGTGTTTTCCTTTCTCTGAAGAGGTTTTTCTTGAGAAGATTTTTAAGAGAGTTTTTTAGCCTTTTTCTTGTTAAAGTGTTCTCTTCACTTTCTAGCATCCTTTTCTCCAGCTTACTGTTTTTGACCAGTTTCCTGTAGGTTTCTTCAAGTAGATAAGTCAGACCCCAACTCCCTTCAGCAATGCAAAAGTGTGGCAATGTGCTCCTCTACTGACCTATCGTCCGTCACTCTACTCTCATAAAAATAATGTTGAATTCTCTTCTCACGGGTCTCCACAACCGGTACTCACATCCTAGCGGTAACATATACCCTATTCATCTGTCATGTAGAAGTTACACAAGTTTCTATCATCAACCTATATCCATGATCGTCCCCTCTATACCTTAACAGTTTATATCATGCCAACACAATATCACATAACAAATAGACACTCTTTTTCACAAGTCTCATAATCAGGGAGGGACACCTATAGGGAGAGGATGGTGCTTATCTTATATCTTTTTGAAAACATTTTTACACTTCAGAAACACGTTTTAAAAACAAGCTTGAGCAAAGCCCTACAAAGGGTAGGACTATGCTCTGATACCACCTGTCACGCCCTGTTTTATTTTCATAAAAATATCAAATTTCTCACACAGGTGTGAAGAAAGAAATAGCAAGGGACACATATCACAACAGAAAGAAGTAGTAGGGGACGACAAAAGAAAGAGATAGAGGACGATGTAAAACATTCATATATCAACAATTGGCCTCAGCCGATATCATTCGGTCCCAGTACCGATAAAGTATAACCATCGCAACGAAACAGTTCATCAGGATCACATATCCGTCACATGTATCAAAATATTACAAAACGCAAGTCATAAAATTTCTTGTTTAAAGATTGGGTGATAACAGACTCAAAATAACAAACTCCGATAGGGCACCACCATCTCTCCCTCTAAGGTTCATCATGCATGTCATCACCTGTAACGTGAGTTACAGAATATGGGGTGAGTGCGTTGAATACACTCGTGGGAGTAAAAACCGCATCTTATGACATACGACAGATAACAGAAGAAAATAAAAGTGTCTACCAGTATGTTGCCACAACACGTAAAATGCACAACAGATATTAGAAATGGTAAGGGACGAATAGGTGCGGGTATTCCCCGTCTTACCCTATAAAACGGTCTCACTACCGCTGGTGCATTTCAAGGACCACCAAACCTCTCAGAGTAGTAGAAGGGGGGGTAAGGGACGAATGAATGATCAGAGCGGACCTCAATCCTTTCACAGTATAAAGTATGGCACAACAGCTAAATTCACAGCACGTAGTACTCATGCTTTTGCTAGGAGAAAGCAGTAAACAGATAAAGATTTAGAAGTTACCCCCACCTTGTTGAGTTGTTGAGTAACAAGTATTAAGTACCACAAATACAGTCCAACTGATAACCTACACAAGTTACAGTATTCCTTAGATTCTTAATAAATATAATTAAAGCTATAAATGATTTCGAAGAAAGAACGATCGTTTAGGGCGCGACGAATCGAGGGATCGCAAAATTGAGGTTAAAGTAGCAAGGGTGAAAGTTCAGTTCGTAGGGCTAAGGTGAAAGAGGGTGAAATAAGGGTTGCAACGTAAAAAGAATGAGCTCAATCGGAGTTGAAACGAGCTCGAACGGAGCATTTTAAGATTTAGGGGTATTTTGGTAATTTTGATCAAAGGGTTGACTTTGATCGGGCCCATGACCCTCGGTCAATGATATCTCGTCAATGACGACTCGATGTTAATGTATAATGGAAAAAAACGGAAATCGGGTCGTAAACACGGCACCGTGCGCGCAGCGCACCCATCGCTCGTGCGCGCGCGCACCCGTCGCTCGTCCTGCGCCCACGTGTGTCTCCCGTCGCCCGCCCAGCGCTCGCGCGCGCATCTCCCGTCGCCCGCGTGTCTCTCGTCGCCCGCCCAGCGCTCGCGTGCGCGTCTCCCGTCGCCCGCGCCCGGCACGTGCGCTACCTAGCGCCGTGTCCCAGCGGGCGCCCGCGCGCACGCCCGTCCGCCCCGGCGCGCCCCCGCGCACGCACATGCCCGCCTCGATGCACCCCCACGCGCGCACACCGCCCCCGACGCCCATCCCCGCGCCCACACCCCGTGCCCCAAGTGCTTGGTATCCCGGCGCGCGCCCACTAGCGCACACCCGCGCCCTGGCGCACCACCACCAGCATAACTGCCGGCCGGCGGCGGCTCCGGCGGCGCTTCGGCGAGGGCGGCGGTGGGGAAAAAAATAAAGAGCGAGAGGAGAGAGAAACTTACTTGTTCGCGTCACTTTCGTTTTCATCGGAAAATGAAAATTTTGAATTGAATGAGCGCCTATTTATAGATTTTAAAAGTTACTATTTACCAAGTAAATTTAAATTACTACTCATTAAATTATTATTTTTCCATTTTACCGTTCATCAAGATTTTACCCCTGTGTTTTACCTAACCTTCGTATTTGGCTCTTTTCTTCGTCATTTGAGCTACGGGTCTCCGATTGACCCCTAGTTCGTTTCTATCTTCTCGTTTTTCCGTTACGCATCTCATGGTATAAAAATATTCTATGTCCCATGTCTTAAAATTTTATCCACTTAAAACTTGCATTAAACGTATTTCTGAAACGCACGTAATTAATTAAACAGTCAAGAATCAACGAGCATAAAATATTTTAATTATAGGTTTAATTATTTAATTAGCCAATTATGCTTCATTTTTGGTCCGGGGTGCGATACATATGCCACTGGCTGAACGAATCAAGTCATATCCATGTCTCACATGCCACCGGCTACCCATATAATATATCATAAACATGATTTACATGTCTCGGTGCACTAGTAGTGGGCAATAAAATGCTTTTCTTTTTGAAATCATAACTTGCATGTAGAATGTAATAACTTTTATCATTTACGTATGTACGTGTTGATGCTTGTGACCGATATTCTTAAAACAACTCATATATTTTCACATAGTATCACTGAAACACGTCAATTCTCAAGAATAAGTAAAATCACGTAATGTCACTCAATATATATATATATATATATCATAAAATACTATGTTCATAATATTGCAAATAAATTTATACTTACCTCAGATTCCAGAAGTTGGTATCTTACACTCAAAAAGATGAGATGCTTCTTCCTAAATATCTTTTATACAAATTAAATACCAACTCCAAAGCAAGTGTCTGATGAACCTATTTATTTGGTAAACAACAATTAATTAAACTGACAAGTAGATATGAATTAAATTAATAATACTTTTCATTTCAATTTAATACAAATACTCTATCAATAAGACACACTTTAATATAGCTAATGATTGGAATATATATAGTTATACTTTTATTAACTCAACTTGTTGTATCATTTTGATTAATTTCGCCAAGTACTGAAGACATAGATCTTAACTACTGAGTTTGATAACAATTATATCTTGGATAAATTATACCCACAAACAAAAGAATTGAAAGTCTAATATTATAAGTAAGAGTAAGTCCCTTGTGAGACCGTCTCACGAAATTTTAATATATTGTGTGAGACGGGTTAACCCACAACCCAATTACCCACCATCAAAGCCCTACAATTCACATGTTGTTTGTGGGTGATGGGACTCCATCCCACGAAAACTATCCGTGAGACCGTCTCACATGAGTTTTTGTGTATAAGTATATACAGGTGCTTAGGTATATTTAATAAAAATCATAAAAACTTTATTCCCAATCTATTTACAGTAACTAAAATTTCCACTAACAACTCTCCAATAATTAGTTGATCATAATACTAAAATTCCATAAGAAATCTTCATATATATATATATATATATAGACAAAGTCTTGGGTGAGACCGTCTCACAGATCTCATTCTGTGAGACGGGTCGGGTCGGGTTGAACATAAAAATTTGTAATATTTTTATATATATGAGGTAATACTTTTATGTGTATCATGTAATACTTTTTCAAAATATCACCACGTAATACTTTTATGTGTATCATGTAATACTTTTTGAAAGTATCACATGATATACATAAAAGTATTACATTATGAAGTATCACATGATATACATAAAAGTATTACATGGTACACATAAAAGTATTACATTATGAAGTATCACATGATATACATAAAAGTATTACATGGTACACTTAAAAGTATTACATTATGAAGTATCACATGATATACATAAAAGTATCACATGGTACACTTAAAAGTATTACATTATGAAATATCACATGATATACATAAAAGTATTACATGGTACACTTAAAAGTATTACATTATGAAATATCACATGATATACATAAAAATATTACATGGTACACTTAAAAGTATTACATTATGAAATATCACATGATATACATAAAAGTATTACATTATGAAGTATCATATGATATACATAAAAGTATTACATAGTACACATAAAAGTATTACATTATGAGAATAAAACATGATGTCGTACTTTTATGAATATCATGTAATACTTTTTGAAAATATCACTATGTAATACTTTTATATATATATATCATGTAATACTTTTGTATATATCATGTAATACTTTTATGTATATCATGTAATACTTTTTGAAAATATCACATAATAACTATAAAAGTATCATGTAATACTTTCATGTATATGAGGTAATACTTTTATGTGTATCATGTAATACTTTTAAGTCAACGGTGTTGACCGACCATTGACTGACATTGACCGTTGACTTTTTGACTCTGATCTTTGACCGGGTCGGGTTGACCCGTCTCACGGAATGGGATCTGTGAGACAGTCTCACACAAGACCTACTCATATATATATATATATATATATTTTTTTTTCTTGTATATTTGGTTAAGAGATTATTTAGATATTACTTCAAGAAATTAATTCTAAGTTATAAAAACAATCAAAAAGATATACATGTTTATACTTATGGTGCATGAAAGTTAATACTTTTTTTTTCCTCCGGTGTCGTCTCTTTTCCCTTTCTCTGTTCTGTTTTTATTTAAGTGGTGCTATAGTTTTTCCTATGTATTTATATATATAGTTGCATTTATAAAAGAGATTAATCTTTCTTTAATTTGATGTGTATTGATAACACGTAGCCTAGAGGGTGATGACACCAATCCTACATTCTATACAGTGACGTTCAAACGGTTCTGGAATCAGGCCGGTTCGAACCGGCGGTCAAAGGTTTGGGAAACCGTTGACCTGGTTTCGGTTCCAAAGCGGAATCAGAAACCGCTGAGAACTGGTTCGATTTCGGTTCGCAATATGCCAAATCGGCTAACCGGCGGTTCCAACCGCCGGTTTTCGTATTTTTTTTTTAAATTGAAGATGCCACGTGTACAGCTGAGTTTGATGGAACCGCCGATTTTCGTATTTTTTTTTTTAAATTGAAGATGCCACGTGTACGGCTGAGTTTGAATCGAAGATAGCCGTTAGGGATAAACGGCCAGGATTAAATGGCCGTTGGAAACCAACCAAACCGAATCGGAACCGGAACCGCCGGTTCAAACTGGCAGTTTGGCTCACTTTTTGATCCAACGGCCGAGATCAAGTGGCCGTTGGAGATTGACGGTTGAGATGATCCGAACCGCCGGTTCAACCAAACCTGAACCGGCGGTTCGAACTGGAGCGTGTGATTTTGTTTTTGTTTGGAATTTTTTAGATCTATAAATAGGGGTTCAAATTGTGTATTTGCTCACACCAAATTGTGTATCTATAAATACAATTGTTTTGAGTTTTACTTGATCTATCGATAATTTTCCAAGATAAATTAATTTATGATGTAATAATATCACTTCTGTAAACTACTCTGTTTTTAATTGAGTTTCTAAGTTGAATTATTTTATACCATGATTAACACGTATATAGTAATATATCGAGTCTACCTGTATTCTATTAACATGTTAATTATAATTTTTTTCTACCCTTACGCTTCCACTTATTACTCATTATCACAAAAATACTTGCACGTAATTTCAATTTTTTAAATTAGAATATTCATAATCTAAGTTGAGGTACTTAATTAACTACTAATAACAAACACTCTAAAAGATTAAATATAAAATAGAATAAAATAACTAAACAAATGCTAAACTCAAGTAGCATATAATTGAAATGCATGAAATTCATGGATGCTAGAACTATATATTAACCAATAAGTAGCTAAAGGTTAAGATATTTGTACATAAAAATTATGATACTTGTACATAAAGGTTACACTAATATAACATACATGCTAAATTATTATAACATAAAGGTATAACTATACTATATGAATTTTTATGCCAATAGAAAAATATAATATTACTTAAAGGTTATGATATTTGTACATAAAAAATAAATTATTATAACATAAAAGTTAACGCATAAATAAAAAAATAGGGTGCGGATCCAGATCACACCGGGTCAACCCAATTGCATCTATACACCAATTTCACATAAGTGTTACTCAAAGAAGAAAAAAAAAAAAAAAAAAAAACCTGCAAGTATGCCTCTGAATTTAAATTATTTAAGACAAAAGGTAAATTTGTCATCATAGAATCCAATTTGGCCAGGTTATTATGAACTAAAAAAACAACAAAAAAAATTATCGTACTATAATTGTAATTGTAGTGATGCATAACATCTGCAAACTGATAATCACACTATAAACACATACTATACATATATATACGTATGTGGATTTGATTATATACTGCGAATCACTGATATGCAGCAGAGAAGAGTGGTGTGGTATAGCACTATGAATTCATCATGCTGGTTAATAGTTATTTTAAAAGAAATCAGAGTATATTTCTTCTAAAACAAATCAAAGACATGTGCAGAAAATTATGTATGGATCACGAATTTTTGGGGAATTGGATTCACCCTAAATCAGCAGTGCCTTTTTCAGCATGAAAATTAATAATACAAACCAACACACACCACATTCACTTACAAAAGTCACCTGATAATGTGAGGGAATCTGCACATTTCATCTATATAGTTGGAATTGGCATACTAAACTGTTTGTGTTCAACAACAAGCTCAATTGGGATCCCAAGTACTGATGAAGACACAAAAGTAAGTAAATAACTAATCCAGATTGCATCACAGATGATATAGACTAAGATAACATGATTAAACTTATCCTATGCATGAGTAGCTTCAAGAACATATAACCACAGAGTCTTGTAGTTCAAGTGGTAACTCACCTTTATAAATGTGTAGATTACGTTGACCAAAGTTCGAACTCGGGTCACACAATTTTTCTAGTCTTTATTATCCCCTTCTTCCACTCCCCCAAACTCATTAAAAAAAAAGCTTCAAGAACATATAGTTGCAATTAAAAAGTAGGATTTTTCATTCATTCAGAATGTTTGAGAAAATGTAGTTAATCAGATAAGGAAAACAACAAAAGCAACTTCTAATATGTGTGATCTTGATTGATCTAGTGATCTTATACACTCATAAACCAAAGTAAGAGAAACTAATTTTTGCTTGCACTCCAGTCATTAATGAAATGATAAATGAAGATGGATACCAACCGTCAGTACTTGCAACTCCATGCAGAAATTGTGAAAAGGAATTAAATTAGAGAAACTTCCTCATGAATTACATCTCAGTGAATTTCTCCATGGACTTATCACTTGTCTTGACTTTTCATATTTTACATGACATGTAAGATTTCACATATATCACAACATGTGAAATTGCGGAAGCTTCAAATTACTTATTAATTTGTCAAACACGGAGAGTCTCAACCTTCTCATTATATATATATATATAGAGAGAGAGAGAGATTAGTGTTTATCAGCTCATTGGAAATTAATGTGTAAGGTATTATCAGTTATGAAGTAGTTGACTACACATTTTTATTAGTTTGTACAATAAATATTTAGCTAATATTCATTTTTGATCATTCACATGATATACATATCTATTGATCTGTATACATCATGTGTAGGTCAGTTAAACTAACAAAACGTTGTCAAATCTATTTTACAAGTGTTCTTAACATGAAGGATAATAATGCAACATAAATATTATTGAGTTTGGATTTTTTCGCAAAAGAACTCAAAGCAATATATTTTGTCATTATCAAATCTATCAGTATTTGCTGAATTGAAAACCTATTGAGGACAAATAAACTAATATGTATTTCTTAAAAATAAAACCCTTTGACCTTATATCATACTCTCATTATTATAACAAGTTTTTAGAACATCTAATATTTGTTAGGTTTTGTATAATTTATTTGTAGTATAGACGTATTGTTTTACTTAAAATTATCTTGTACATAATAATTGATAGGTTTAAAAATCATTTTCAATCCCGTAACTTTGAATTTTTTCGTAAAAGGACTCAAATCAATATATTTTTGCAATCACAAAAACTCATGTGACACGCAGTGGTGGACCCAGAATTTTGACTCAAGGGGCCCAACACATGGTCATTATTCAATACGAAAATATTCAAAAATTAATAACTAAAATTAAAATATCAATGTAAAAATATAAATAACAATACATGAATTACAACATTTCTCTTCTATTTTTCATGTTTTGAAATCAATGCATTATAGCCTCATTGCTAACATTTTTAAACACATCTTTTTCAATATATGCTACTAAACAATCATTCAATAGTGTATCACCCATTCGATTGCGAAGATGACTCTTAATGATCTTTATTGCCGAAAAAGCTCTTTCAACTGTGGCAGTGACAACCGGTAATATCAACGACAACTTGATTAACAAGTAAACCAATGAAAAAATAATGTGTTTTCTTGTAGAGATCATCTTCTGAGCAAGTCCTCTAATTCCATTTACTTCAAAGAAATTTTTATCCAAACGCATATCAAAAACAAAGTTCTCAAGTTGACTCTCAAGTTCATATAGATCAACTGAAGAAAACTCAGATGGATAAAATTTTGCAAGACGAAGTAACTTGTTTTTGTCAAATGCAAAAAATGAGTCTCTAGGATCAAAACATATCATACATAGAAGCAATTTGGTGTTCACTTCATCAAAGCGATGATTTAGCTCTTGAGCTTGCATATCAATCAGAGAATAAAACAACTCAACTCGATAATGGTGAAGATTGATGATCTTTTCTATTCTACGCCTTGATATTCCTCAAGGTGCATATATATTTTCCATGTTTAATACAGTTATCTCATGTTTACTACAAAATTCTGAAACTTCAATCAACAAAGTCTCCCAATCATCTTCTCTCAATGCTTGCAAATGAGCTTTGGATACTTTTACAAGATTCATTACATTAACAATATCTTGATCCTTCATTTGTAAAACTTGTGATAGTTCATGTGTGATTCCCAAAATTTTTCTCATGAGATGCAAAATCAAGATAAACTCAAATTGATTCACAACATCTAACAAGTCAATTGCTTCGGCCCTTTGTGAATCATCATTACCATTCTCTCCAACATACTCAAGAACATCGAAAATAGAAGAAAATAAATGCATCAAGTTTATGAGCGTACCATAATGGGAACTCCAACGAGTATCTTCCAGTCACTTCAATGTCATTTCTTGATTTAATCATCTCCCAGTCATGATTTCATCATTTGCAATTCCTTCAAAGATCTTTTCAATTTGCTTCTCTCAAAGAAAATCCATATGTTTGCAAGAACCTCCAACAACATTACATAGACGTGTAACGGTATTGAAAAATGAACCAATACTTGTATGCTTTTTTGCAACGGCAACAAGTATCAATTGGAGTTGGTGAGCAAAACAATGAATATAGTATGCAGCAGGATTCTTCTTTAGTAGCAAACTTTTTAGACCATTAAGTTTACCTCTCATATTGCTAGCTCCATCATAACCTTGACCTCTCAAACTAGAAATACTCAAGCCAGAAGTGGAGAACAATGACTCAATACCTTTCTCGAGTGAAGCTGCAGTTGTGTCACTAACATGCACAAGACCAAGAAAACGTTCAATAACACATTCATTCTTATTCACATAACGTATAATCACCCCCATTTGCTCTTTGATGGATACATCTCGACACTCATAACTAAAATGGAAAATAAATCATTTCCCATGTCCTTAATGATAGCATTAGTAGTCTCAATTACAGCTGCACTTATAATATCTTTTTGAATGTTTGGAGATGTTAGCTTGAGATTTTCAGGAGCATTACGCAACACAACATTATTGATTTCTTCATTACACGAATCAATAACTTTCAAAAGCTCAATAAGATTTCCTTGATTTAAATATTCTTTTGACTCATCATATTCTCGAAAAGTTAATCCTTGCGTAATGAGATAGCGTAAACAAACAATTGATGCATTCAACCTACAACGGAAATCAATCTTTGACTGCTTTGATATCTTAAAAAAAGATACTTCAATGTGTTGACCTTGTGTCACGACCACATTTCTAATATAACTAGTCATGTAATAGATTTTCATATTAAAAGATCTGTAAGTGAGTGTGTGAATTTTTTTTTAAACATAATAACTTAAATAACTTTTTTTGCACATGAAAACCCGGTAAGACTATAACACGTTTCATAGCGTGTACCATAAAGTCAATCGACACCTAATTCTATATTTTACATATTTATATAAATCAGGGGATTGAACAAAACGAAGTCCAAGTACTTTATCAAAATATTGTTTTAAAGTAAAATAAGCACATAGCATAGCCCAACAGGTCATCATCCATGTACACCATCTCCGAACCCGTAGGAACTCAACAACATAGTCAGTAAGTCCATGAGCTTATACATCAGCAGGTTCACCTACAATGCATGAACTATATGGGCTAAAAAGCTCAATAAGTAGAAATTATGCACATAACGTTAATAATATGGAATGATGTCCAATGATGCATGCTAATGAATGAAAACATTTATTTTAAAATCATTTTCCTTCATTGGGCCCTTGAACACCATCTACTAGGCACCGGATAGAGCTCAATATAACATCATTCATCATTATAGTCATATCCATGTCTCACATGCCACCGGCTGAACGAATCAAGCAATATCCATGTCTCACATGCCACCAGCTAAGCATATAGTAATGGTAGCCATATCCATGTTTCACATGCCACCAGCTGAACGAATCAAATCATATCCATGTCTCACATGCCATCGGCTACCCATATAATATATCGTAAGTATGATTACATGCCTCGGTGCACTAGTAGTGGTCAATAAAATCTTTTTCATCTTGAAATCATGTCTTGCATGCAAAATGCAATAACTTTCATCATTTACGTATGCAAGTGTAGATGCTCGTGATTGATATTCGTAATGCATCACATATATCTTCGCATAACATCACTCAAACACGTCATTCTCAAGGAGATATAAAATCACGTAATATCACTTAATCAATATACATATATATCATGAAATAATGTGTTCATACATTATAGTGGCAAATGAATTTCTACTTACCTTGCTTCAACGTGAAATTTCTTGTCTCTTGTGTTATCAAGCTTAATCTAAAATATCAAGTTTAATTTTATTAGGATATTAAAACTAAAACCACAATTTACCAAATTCAATAGCATAATTTACTGATTTTATTCCAAAAGATACAATATAAGACATTAATAATGAGTTAGAGAAATTTATTTATACCTTCAATTAAATAATGAAATATTATAAGATTATTGTCATGTTTAATAAAACCCAGCAATTAATTCATAATGTCTACAACAACAACTTAGGCTTCAGTTAATTAAATATATATGTATATACATCCTTAATCAGCTTTAGTAGTTAGATTAAAGTTTGTACTTAACTAATCATTTTGAAAATATGTACTTTCAGTTACACCATGTCAATTTAACTGAAATAAATTAAAAAAATTAATTGGCATAGCTTTAATTAGTTTCATTAGTTGGGAACAAAATTCACACTTAAATAATTATTTACACTTAACAAACAATTAATCTGATTCCATTAACATACATGCATATAATCTAAATGATGTGAAATTTGAATTTATAACTTGTAATCATAAATTACCTCACGTTTGTTTGTTGTTCCTTTCTCTTTTCCTTTCTTTTTAATTTGTTTTGTTTTGTGTTTTTTTATTATTATCTATTAATATGAATAATATAAATACATGAGTCACCATTTATGGGACACTTGTCTTATTTTCCTTTATTCCTTAATTAAAAGTCATCCCTTTAATAATATATTATCTTTATTAAATCTCTTATTTTCTTTTCTTTTTATATAACTATATTCATATAATTTTCTTTTTAGTTAGTATATGGAGTACGTACATATATATGACCAAGTGCACTAACACACGCATACAAGACACATAAATTGAGAGACATTTATATATAATCTATACATTCCACCTATAAAATTTTATTCTCTAAACAGCTAAAAATATAAAAAATATTAACACCTAATCTCTCAATCCGAATATATTCTTTAACACATAAATTGAGCTTTCAATTACTAATAATAATAAACAAGTATCATATAACCAACATGCAATAATTCATAAAATGCATGGATGCGTGCATTATATTAGTCAATGAGTAACAAGGGGCTCGGGTCTCAGACCTTGATTCATCAAATCCTGACAAGCCAATCTACATCTATTATGATCACTATTATTAGCTCCAACATGATCTCTCAATCTCTCTTTCTTACGCCAAACATTAAATCCTTCGTGCACAAAAGCATCATGGCCTCTTTCACTACGTCCCGTAGAGAAAAGATAACAATATAAACAAAATACCAAATATTTTGTTATGCTATACTCCAACCAATCAATAAATTCATCAAACCAAGATGCAACAAATTTATGTTTTCAATTTCCATCTATCTTTTAAGGAAAATCATGCTCACGTGGTTGACACGGACCTTTTAGTAAGTAAGCTCTACAAACCTGTTAAATTGAGTTAGGTGGATAACTCATTATGTTGGGTCGTAATCCTGGATCACTTGGAAGATTATCCATATCAAATTCATTGTTGTTATCTTTACTCGAATTTTCTTAAGGTTGCACAATAGGTGCATTGATTGAAGATGATGATGCATCTATCGTGAGTTGTATTTTTCCATAGTATCTTTTCATTATCTATAAAAACTGAACAATTATTAGATAATAAATAAAATGTTCAAGAATTTAGTAAATCAAAATAGGATTTTTAAAAAAAAGTATAAGTTTGCCCATTCCATAACATAAGTTTGCCCATCTCCATTCCATAACTTCAAGTATAGATAATAAATAATTGGTAAATAAAATGTAAAATCATTCATCAATCATTTTCAATTAATCACTAAATTACATCTAATTTAAGATACAATAAATCAAAACATAAAGAAAAAAAAGCAAGAATATATAAATATAACATCTTACCTTAAGATTATATGGAGCAGATTTGTAAAATAAAGAGAGAAAATCAAAATACAATTAGGGTTTTTGTTGGATGAAGTGGAAAGAAATTTGGGGAAAAGCTTAACTCACTGCGTCACTTCACTGTCCTACTGGAGAAACGCACGCTGGAATTCTTCATATGCTTTTTTTTTAATTAAAATGTTAATTTACCAAAATACCCCTACCTTTTTTTCAAAATTTCAGAGGGGCCCAGTACCCCCCTTGGCCCCCCTATAGGTCCACCAATGGTGACACGGTCTCACAAATAGTTTTCGTGAAACGAGCCCCATCACCTACAAACAACATGTGAATTGTAGGGTTTGGGTGGTGGGTAATTTGGTTGTGGGTTGACCCGTCTCACGCAATGCATTAAAATTCTGTGAGACGGTCTCACAAGAGACTTACTTTTTTTCATTTTAGACACAACTCAATTAATTGTTGATAGTCGAAAATTGCATAATCCGCCATAAAAAGAGAAGGGCAAGTGACATTAAATTTGGAGTAAGTCTCATATGCAACTGGTGCATGGATCTTAGATCCATGCACTTTGGGTTGGCCCGGATCCTACCCGGCCTGCACCCTTTTTTTTGCACTTTTTTTCCTTTTTTTTTTTTGTTTTGGGCTATATACTATATTAATGATACATTTATGTTTTATTAGTCATACCTTATGTTTTATTAGTCATACCTTATGTTAAATTACTCCTACCTTTATATACAAATATAATACATTTATATATTACTTTAACTTTAAAAAAAAAAATCAATTTTGACACAATTTGAAGATATATACCTTTAATTGATTTTACTCATACCTTTATATAATATTACTTATACATTTATATTAACATACTTTTATATAATATATAAAAGTACAACTAACATAATTAAAATGTATGACTAACATAACTAAAAAGTATTAAAGTTATTAATGTTTGTCTAAAAAATTGTTAAGGTACAACTAACATTACTAAATGTATGACTAATATAACTAAAATGTATGACTAACATATATGTATGACACCTGTGAGCGAGTTTGTACGAGTTTGTGTGTAGATACCTAGGCGTGTGGTGGCGCGTTAAAGTCAGATTACCCGAGTGCATGGATTTCCCGTTCATAAAAGTTTTTGTCTTAAATTTGAGGGTTTTTGGTGCATGTAGCATGATGTGGAGTTTATGTATTTATTCTAGATTAAAACAAACAGTTTTGCTCCCCCACTCACCCGTTGACATATATTAATGTGTCTACCATTAATGTGACATAAATCTAATGTAATCATTAATTTTAAATAACAAGATTTAAAATGACAATATTTTTATATATAAGATGTGATCATATAAAAATATGTGCACAGTGGGCATGTGAACACCTGGTCATCTTGAAGAAGCTGACCAGACCAAGTCGACCAAAGCGAATCTTTAGCGGACAAATCCTGGGTGTGGCCGAGCCGACCAAGGACCCATAGCTCCTAGCAAGATAGATCCGAGGATTTTTGAAGTCTGAACGACTTGAAATTATTTGGAATCTCATCCATTGTAAGGGAGCCCAGCAACCTTAGAAGTTTCGTACAAGAAGAAGTTTTTAAGCTAAAGACATCCTGAAAGGAAACAAATTTAAGATCAAACCATATCTTATTTAGATGGGAACAAATCCGTTTTTTCCTCACTAAAATCCTAAAATCATAGGATTCAATTTTATCTTCAAAGGAATGTAATTTTGGGCATAGTACTATAAATAGAGACTCAACACTCATTCAAAAGGATTTGAAATTCATTGTATTAGAACAAATTAAAGTGATTTTTCTCTCAATACATATTAATAAATATTCATTCAGATCGACCAACTTTGATCGGCTAGAATAGCCTGGCCAGATTCGACTGGGCATGTTCAAAGCCCTAGTTTGGTGTTTTTCTTTGCTTTATTTACTCTATTTTCGCTCTAAAATTTGTTCTAATGTCATTCAATTATTTTGATGTTTGATCTAGTTTATTCCGTATAAATTTTGGTGTAAAAGAAAAACAAATTCCAAAATTGAAAGTGAAATTACATGTCATTTAAAACTCTTCACACCAGCAACTTCAAAACGAAAAATCCAAATCTAAATCCCAATTGACAAAATCAACAAAGGGTTCTGTGTTGCATGTATTATTCTGTGACACGACTTAATTACCTTGGACCTTGGTCTTCACGAAAGTGTGGTGTGAAACAAAATCATGTATTCATGTCCAATTTTGAGTTTTCTTCTTCCATAAACCAAGAAGAAGCTTCTTCGCAATTGTTATACTGAATTATAAATACCCCTCTTTTCACCACCAAAAATTTCATACTCTCTCAAACATTTATTCTCTCTCTCCAACCAAAATGTTGGAAATCCATTTCTCAACCTCTGTTATGATCCTGTGCGTAATTGCTCCTCTTTTTCTCTTCATCTTAACCCAACTGAAGAAGGCTGTATCCTCTTCTTCAACCCCCACCAATCTACCAAAATCATACCCAATAATCGGCTCTTTCTTTTCGATCTTAAAAAACAAAGAAAGGTTCGCACAGTGGACATCGGAGATCGTCACATCCACCCCCAATCTAACTTTCTATCTCCACCGCACCTTTGGGCGGCGCGCCGTCTTCACGGCCAACCCCGCCAACGTTCAGCACATTCTCAAATCCAACTTCGTCAACTACGAGAAAGGGGACTTTACCAAAAGCATTATGAAGGACTTTCTTGGTGATGGCATATTCAACACCGACGGCGACAACTGGAAGTTCCAGAGACAAGTTTCCAGCCACGAATTCAACACTAAATCCCTTCGAAAATTCGTGGAAACTGTCGTTGATTTCGAGATCTCCGACCGCCTGATTCCAATCCTGAGAACCGCCGCAGCTGAAAAAACTGTGATCGACTTTCAAGACGTTCTTCAGAGGCTCGCTTTTGACAACATTTGCAAGATCGCATTCGGACATGATCCTGGATACCTGTCTCCGTCCCTCCAACAGGACAAGTTTGTGATGGCTTTCGAGAAAGCTGTCAATCTCTCCACTCAGAGATTCGCATCGTTTTTCCCTAGCATTTGGAAGATCAAAAGGTCCCTCAATTTCGAATCGGAAAAACAGCTCAGAATTGCTGTGAATGAAGTTCGAGAATTCGCGAAAGAATTAATCAAGAAGAAAAAACAGGGAATTCCATCCATGGAAGTTGATGATCTTCTCTCAAGATTTCTGAGCTCAGGTCATTCGGATGAAGATTTTGTGACAGATATAATCATAAGCTTCATATTAGCAGGAAAAGACACAACTTCTGCAGCATTGACATGGTTCTTCTGGCTGCTTTCAAACAACCCAGATGTGGAAGACAAGATTCTAATGGAAATCGAAGAGAAATCAGAATCAGCATCATCAGCCTACCATGAAGTGAAAGACATGGTTTACACACACGCTTCGCTTTGTGAAAGCATGAGGCTTTATCCGCCAGTTCCTTTCGATGTCAAAGAGGCTATTAATGATGATGTTTTGCCAGATGGGACAATAGTACATAAGGGTATGAGAGTGGGGTATCATCCCTACGCCATGGGAAGAGTTGAGAAAGTGTGGGGTAAAGATTGGGCGGAGTTCCGGCCATCGCGGTGGCTGGTGAAGGCGGCGGAAGGTGGTGATAAGTGGAGTTTTGTGAACAGGGATTCGTATACTTATCCGGTGTTTCAGGCTGGACCCAGGATTTGTCTTGGGAAAGAGATGGCTTTTTTGCAGATGAAGAGAGTCGTCGCTGCTGTCGTGCGGCAGTTTAAGGTGGTGCCGGATGGAGCGGAGCCAGTGTATACAACGGACTTGACTGCCAAAATGAAGGGTGGTTTTCCAGTGAGGATTGAGCAGAGGATATAATGTTCGATTATGTTTCATGACTAGATCCTCAAGGAAGAATGTTGGGATAGTTTTTATTTATTTGATTTTGGTGTGGATTGTGTTTTTTCAAGGTCTTGGCAATGCTTATTTTAAAATTATTATTAACTTGTTACATTGTAAATTTTTTTTAAGGTTTATAAAAGAGTTAATTACAAATAATCATCCAAATAATTTTACCCGTTTTTGTACTTAAGGAACTAAGGGTGTGATTTGATTGGGACGGTGTTTTTGCAAGTCTGGATTTAGGATTTAGGTGGACTTTTATAATCTTGTGTTTGATTTGAGGTTCTATAGAGTAGGAATTATAGTTATGACTTCATATCATATTGGAAATTGTAGAAAAATATATGATATCGTATTATTTTATTTTTAAAAAATAAAATTTTGTATTGGAAACTATCGAAAAGTGGATAAAGTGGGAAAAGTAGGGTGGAATTATAGGATTTTGCTAATCTCTTAACAAACATGACTAGGATTTTGCCCATCCCAATCCAAACACACCCAAACATTTTCCGGTTAAAACTAACTATCTCACATTTGCGTGAATTACAATTTACCATCCTAGACTATCGAATGTTATTTTTCGGCCAATTTTTACCATGTACCTCGCACACCCTTTACTATAATGGGTATATCCGTCTTTTCATCTTTCTCCAAGTTGGAACTAACCATCTCAACTTTGCACGTGTTGTAATTTTTTTTTTTCATGAGGATCAACAGATTTAACTCCTACTCCCATGGTGACTCGAATTTAAGACCTATGCCTAGGTAACAGATGTCTTTTACCATTTAGCTATTATGTTTTATCTGCACGAGTTGTAATTTACCATCTCAATTCTACGCGAGTTGTGATTTGGTCATCTGAGATCATTGAATGTTCATTTTTCGATCAATATTAATCACATGTGCATGTTGCACATCTTTTACTATTGAAGGTATATCTATATTTTGAAGTTTAACTTTAGGGGAGAACGAAAATCCTAGTTGTAGGTTTTTGAATTCAGGAAAACTTCTCAATTGTGTTGTAGTGCACTTGGATTCGAAGAGTATGCTTACGAATATAGACAATTTTGTGATTCAAAATGGGATGTTTTGATTGTTGGGTCGAATTAGAAATTAGTACATTTGAATGTCGGGGCTGAACCCGATCATGATTCATTTTCCTATTTGACGAGGAGTTAAAGTGTTGTCCACAGATTTTTCAAGTGTATGAGAATGTTAAGCAACCGATTTTTAATTGCAAATTTAGTTTCAAAATTCAATTTAGAGAAACTTGAAACCAATTAAGGTGAAAACTTTTGTTTTAAAATGAAATATTTTTTTTTCTTTCTTTTTTTTTTCTGGCTAAACCCGGGTTCGGGACCGAGAGGGAATCGTACCCTTTTCATTGCTTCAAAAAAACGAAAGGCAGAACATAAAGACTTACCTATTACAAAATGCCTATACAACTCTAAGAGATAACCTATTCTATACATCAAACCAGATCATGTGCACGCTATTCTATACATCGTTCCAGAACATAAAAATAAAGCACCTAAAATATATAACGCTCCGAATCTTATAAAATCAAACTTTCTTCCATGGACAAAATACATATGCATAAAAACCAATCATCATATGGAACACCTCAGGTATGGAACTCCTTGCTGGTCAAGCCTAAGGAATCCTTTAACTTGTTGTGGCAACTCAAAGAAGGTGTTATATTCCCTAGACTCCCCTCCAGATGCGCATTTAGCTAGGAAATCAGCTGTTGAATTGGATTCTCTAAAGATATGATGAATATTGTAACCATTTCGCACTACCAACTCAGCAACCCATTCTAGATCATCTCGATGACGCCATGGTAAGTTTTCCCCCATTTCCAGTATACTTGCAAGATAGCTGTTGTCTGTTTGAATTACCACTTGTGACAATCCAAGAGTTCCACATTTAAGAATCCCCCTCTATACTCCTGCTATTTCAGCATGTAGGCTTCCTCCTTGTCCTAAGTTCCCCGTTTCTGCATAAATAAAGCTACCATCTGACTCCCTTATAATAAAACCGTATCCTGATTCTCCCGAATCCCCATAAGTTGAGCCATCTGTATTCAAAATTTTCATGTCAGAATTCCTCTGCTGCATCCGAGATGACACGCCTTCTGAACCTATCCACGAAATAACACGCACATCGTGAGATACTCTACGAGAAAGATTTACTCCAAAATCGAAGTATATCCAATGAGCCTCAACTTGTGTTCTGACCTTCGGATTCCAGACATTAAGCATCCCCCTTATGTGTTCATCCACCTGTCTTTTCACTGCAGCATTTGAATGTCTTACTCCTTGGAAGATACATTTATTCCTCGATTTCCTGATTTCCCAAAGAATAAACATAGGAGTTGCCATAATAACTGTTTTCAATGTTGTGGTGTAAGCCCCTTTCAGCTATCATTCTGCCAAGAAAGAACATAAACCAGTATGGTGTCTAACCGAAATATTTAATTTTGCTGCGTAATGCTGCCATAGTTCCTGCGCCTGACTGCAGCTATAAAAAACATGAGGTATTGTTTCTTCGTCATTAATGCAAAGGACACACCTAGAGGGGGAGAGACTTATGCCGAATCTTCTGAGAATTTTCGGGAAAGCTAGAAATTTATTGTATAGCTTCCAGGTGAAGAAAGAGATACGTAGTGGGATGCATTTGTTCCACAACTTAGAAACATGTGGTTGCGGCTGTTGAGCTGCTCTGAGATTGAGGTAAGCAGATTTAATGGTAAAAATTTCGGTTGATGTCGAATGCCAAATAATTTCATCATCAGTATCTGTAAAAGATAAAACCATACTCGAGAGTTGGTAAATCGTGTCCGACGATAAGACAAAAGACCAAGCTGCCAGAAAATTCAGCCTGTTATCAAAGAAATTGCGAATGGTTAATTCTGGAGTAGGGACGTCTCATCATATGGCAGATCCCATAGAACAGCCAAATTCGACCAGTTGTCAAACCAGAACGACCCATTTCCCCTTTTCACCAACAGTTTAGAAAATCGAGAAGCTTTTAAATCTATCTTTTGCACGCGCTTCCACGATGTTTTTTTCCTGGCATTAGCAGAAAGTGATAGAATAAACCTTGCCCATAAACCCGTATTCGTTCTTACCTTCCACCACAATTTAACCGAGAAAGCCTCTATAGTCTCGTGAAAACTCCTGAGACCCAAACCATTCGATGATGTATCCTTTGTAATTCCCGACCATGATCTCCAGTGCTTTCTTGGTTCACCCTCCGAATTCCCCCAAAGGAACTTTTGACATATCCTTTCCATATCTTTTAAGATTGACTTGGGTGGTTCAATTGATGCCCATATATATAAAGGAATGGCTGACAACACGTGTTTAATAAGGAGGAGACGTCCTCCTGGACTAAGAAATTTATTCTTCCAATTTTGCAGCTTTCTCTCCAACGCATCAAGTATGAACTGAAAATTCTGGGTTGTTTTCCTTCCCTGGAAAATCCGGCAACCCAAGTAAGGCATTGGGAAATTACCATGATTCATTCCTAAGGTATCCGAGATGGATGCAGCATGACAAGGACGTGCGGTCTCTGATAGAAGGAAAGTACTTTTCTGACGGCTGATCTTCTGCCCTGTGGCTATTTCGTATTGCTCAAAAAAACTTTATTTAGTTCAAGCAAAGACCTGTGTAAAGCTCTCGTGAAAACCACCAAATCGTCAGCAAAACACAAATGTGAGATTGACAATGAACCAGCAGGTGTTCCATAATTTGCTATAGCCCCATCTTCCACTAAATATTTTAACCTCCTTGTCAAAGCTTCAGAAACCAATATAAAAAGGTATGGTGACAGAGGGTCACCTTGCTTGATACCTCTGGTTGCCTAAAAAAACCCGATCGGTGATCCATTCAGGAGGATTGAGAACTAACTACTTCGCAGATTGGACATAACCATTTGTATATATGTTGTTGGAAACCCAAAAGCAACCAATAAAGCTTGTGAAAAACTCCAGGACACACGATCAAAAGCCTTCATCATATCCACTTTAAGAATAATATTATCTCCCAAGGCTCTGTGATTAAGGAACTGGTAGAGATCTTGCGTGAGCAGCACATTATTTGTAATATCTCTTCCAGAAATAAAAGCTGATTGCTCCTCCGAGATTAACTTATGCAGAACTCCCTTCAATCTTTCTGTCAAAATCTTGGTAAAAATTTTATTGATGAAGTTGCATAAGCTAATAGGCCTAAAATCAGCAAAAGTATTGATTGCATTTTTCTTCGGAATTAGAGTAATAAGAGTACTAGCCAAGGCTCGGCGAATAGGAACTCCGAGCATAAATTCTCTGCATGCCTCCAATAAATCAGCTGAAATAATATGCCAGCAGTGCCTATAGAATTCACTTCCAAAACCATCCGATCCTGGAGCACTGTGGGGATCAAGACCGAAGACTGCTGCTTTGATTTCCTCGAGATCTACTTCTTTGGTCAATGCCATTCGATCTTCATCAGTTAATAAAGTAGGAATATGCTGGAGGAATAAATTTTGCACATCACCGTCGTCAGTTCCTTCACCTCTAGACAATAAATCCGAGAAAAATCTAGTTGCTTCAATTTCTATATTTTCATGCCTCGTCAACCATTCTCCCCTTCTACCTGAATTTTATTTATTGCCAATCTCGATCTACGTTCTGCCAAAGTTGCATGAAAATAAGAAGTATTTGCATCTCCTTCTTTTAACCACTTCAACTTAAGTTTCTGCTTCCAAAAATCATCACGCTCCTTTAATTTTCTCAATAGATGCGAGTGACATAGATGGAGTTGGGTTCGATTGTCTTCAGTCGGGCTTGCATCAAAAATTATCTCTAGGCGATGTACCTCATCCTCAGCTTGCTGGAGATTGTCGAAAACATTACCAAAAATCTCTTTATTCCAAACTTTCAAAACATTTTTTAAGCGACGCAGCTTGATGGAGAACTTGAGCATGCCATAGCTATTCACTGGTTCAGACCAAGAGTTGCGCACGATCTCCACAAAATCTTCTCTCCCCATCCACATATTCTGAAATCTGAAAATCCTTGGTTTAGTCTCAATACTCGGACCGAAATGATGTAATTGTGGGCAGTGATCCGAGGTGGCTTTATTCAGATTATGAACCGAAGATTCTGAAAACAAAGAAATCCATTCTGGCGAAAAGAGAATTATGTCCAGTTTTTTACTGACCCATCCCGATCGTCTAGTACCACCCCAAGTAAATTCCTCACCCACCACAGGTAGCTCAGACAATAAACAAGATTCAATAGCATTATTAAAATCATCCATAGCAGCTCTGTTCTGCACTGAATAACCTGAATATTCCTCCAGGTACCGTATTACATTGAAGTCACCCCCTACCATCCATGGCTTACCCATGTTATTTTCGTAAAAAGCCATCATATTATTCCACAAATCTTGTCTGTCCACACGCTGATTTTTGCATAAACTGCTGAAACCAGGAAAGACTGATTCACTATAGAATGCGATACCTCCATATGCACTATCTGATCCATTTCCTCCTTAACTTCCACATTAAAATCATTTTGATAAAAAATCCATATCTTGTCAGAACAAGACCTATGGACATTATCAAAACGAAGACAACGTTTTATTCTATCAATATCATTACACCCAAGCATAGGCTCCAAGAGAACTAAAAAGGAGATATTATGAGCTCTGATAAGATATTTCAAGCGCCTCTGCGAGGCTTCACTAGCAATACCACGGATATTCCAGATTAATTGATTTATTTTACTGATCATTGGAAACTATAAGGAAAAAGAAATCTGCTAATGTAATCTGGCAGAGCGTCTGAGTTCCAGACCCTCCTGCTGCTTCAGTATTTCCGCCTTAGTTTTCTGTGGCCCTTTACGCTTGACAAAAAAATCCCAGTTCTCCCTCTCCTGTTCTTGTTAAATGAGCTTCCTCTTTCTCTCCCTCTGACCATCGCCCACCAATTTCGTCACTGTCTGATTCATGATCAAAAAGAGGGGTCTTGCGACCTGTGCGAAGATCTTCAAAAATGGCCAATTTTTTTGCAGCACTATCCGGAATTTGTTCAACTTCTACTGGTTCTATTTCATCATCTTGCGTATCAATAACTTCACAATCCTGAAGATTCTTTAAAGCATCAAATCTGTTTGGAGTAGTAGCAGGTTCTACGAATTGACTTTTATTTTTTTCCTTCATGGCATGGCTCATGTTGAGCAACTGCTCACCTTCTTCATCGAATAATTGATGAGACTTCCCCGTATTAAAATCTCTATTTTCCAGTGTCTTAGACGTAGCTAAAACTATTTCATGTGATGGCTTTTGAGGGGAATCCTTTCCTTGTTCTTCAATAATTTCTGTCTCCTTTTGAACATCAATAACAACAGCTCCTTTCTCCTTTAATATAAGTCCAGACGTTGTGGCATCACCTTTTGATTTTTTCCCAGATTGCACCGTGTTAACACGTACCAAAGGTTTCCATTTCTGCTTGATCGGCTTTGTGGGAACTCGAAAACCTCTCTTTACTACATTATTTTCCGATTGCTTTGGGGCTTCCAATTGCTTCTCCTTTACTGGCATTCCATGTCGACATTCTGCATCCTTATGACCAATTTTGCAACATTTCAAACAGTAAGACGGAATGTACTCATATGTGAATTCCTGTTCATGCTTCCGTCCTTTCATTCCAATTCGAACAGTTTCAGGAAAGGTTTTTGTCAGATCCACTTCTACACAAAATCTTGCCACTGATGGACGTGTCAAGTTTAATGTCGGCGTGTCTATCTTGAGTGGTTTCCCAATAGTGGCAGCCATCGAAAAAATAAGACCTGGGCTATGGTATTCAATCGGCAGATCTCTCAACGATACCCAAATTGGTACTATAGGGGGAACTTCTTCAAATTTGAAACCCGGTGTCCACTTCAGAACTCTCATCTGGTATCCGAGAATATCCCAAAAAGTGCGCATCCAACACTTTTGGTAATCTTCCTCCAATTCAAATCTGATCAAAATGTGTCTTGGATTCATCAAGCCCAAAGTATAGTTACCCCGGAATCCAAGTTTCTTGAATTCTTTGTGCACCTCTTCCATCTTTGGCCTTCCATACGAGAATTTTCCAACAAGACTCATCTTATGGGGTGCAATGATTTGTTCAAATTCCTCCTTGTCAAACTCAATGACCGGGACGCCATTGTCATAGTGATGGTCTTTGATCATAGCGAATGGGGCTGTAGGCGATGTTGAGTGTTGTTGAAAGAAAGACGCGAATGTGCGTGGGGGCCCAATGGGGGCCCCGTAGGGGGGGGCGCCGGCCATGGCCGGCGGCGGCAAGATGATCGGAGGGTTTTGGGATCCACAAAAAACCTTATATTGCGGAGTATTTTGTTGGTTGTATCTCCAAGAAACAATTTTTTTTTCTTCCTTTGTATTATTTGGACTGATTAAATTTGATTTTATTAAATTAACTTAAGTGATTGACTTGAGACTTGATTTAATATCATAATGTGATACAGCTGCTTAAATTGAATATTTGGTTCACTGTTATGAATTTAGATGCTTAATTATTGAGAAAATATCTTAGTAGAAACGCAAAGATTACTAAATTATATTTTGATGGTTTTAGTTGTTGGTAAATAAGACAAAACTTAATTAATTCCATTTGGATTTTTATCTAATCGAATGGAAAATGAACATTTGTTGGTCTCACATGATAAATTGCAACTCGCAAAAAATTGAGATGGTAAATTCAAACTCGTGCAAAATTGAGATGGTTAGTTGCAAATTGAAAAAGTTGAAAAGACAGATATATTCATAATAGTAAAGGGCGTGCATGGAACATGACTAAAATTAATTGGAAAATGAACACCTGGTGGTCTTGGATGGTATAAATTGCAACTCGTGCAAAAGTGAGATGATTAGTTACATTCGAAAAAAGTATAGTTAAGTCTAAAAACGAGTATAGTTTGGATGATTGTTTGTATTAACCCTTATGAAATGAGGTAAAATGCACAAAATCTCTTTAGATCTACAATATTCTTTGCACTTTCCCTTTTGTTAAAAGAATGGTGTCACACACATCTGTTAATGGAAATTTTGTGCGTTTTTCCTAAATAGTCAAATATCACGAAAATGAATTGCAGGGATGATTGGGACAGAGGAGCCAGCGGCGTATGGAGAGCTACTCTCAATTGGAGGTCTTAACTCTAATGTCAACAAGAAACTCAGTGCTACTATTGCAAACATACTTGAGACTAAATTGTCCATCCCAATTAATTTAGGGTTTTTGGGAATTTGGGGATTTTGAGTTTTAACCCTCTTTTTGTTGAAAGTGTATTTTTTGTTTTTTGATTTTCATTATTTTTAATTGTTGTCTATCATTCTTTATTTTTTTAATGCAACTAATGACATGGCCAAATATTTGGCATTTTTTATTGTAAAATAATACAAACATAAATGTCATATGAGATAAAAACAGCCATGTCAGTCGAAGGTGAGTGAAATCATGAAATTTCATGTGACCACTTGAAGATGGAGATTCAAAAAGCTATTCGTTTGAAATAGATCAAAGAAACGAATAAAGAAATCTATTTTTTTTCATGAGATGTATAAAAAAATGATGTAAGTGAAGATTACATGACACTCATCGAAAACTGGCTGGAAAATAGAGATTCCAGCAAAAACAGATTGAAATTGGACACATTTTTCAATTGGAGGACTAAAATTGATAATCGGAAAATAACAGGACCAAAATCGGACACCACGTCTAAAACACAACCAAAAATGAAATTAGCCCAAAGGCCTCAAGTATATTTATTTTGTTTTTTTTATTTATTAAAAAGTTCCAAAACTTGATTAATTATTTGATTTTGACCCATTTTTATTTTTTGGGGAAGTATCAGGTGAGGGGTGTTTTAGCAAAAAATTGCATAATAAATAAACATTTGTAAAAATAAGGAAATTTTTAGGGTATCATCAAACTACAACAAATCGCGGTTCCGCGATTGGGAACCGCGACTTGAAAATGTCAAAAATGAAGTCGCACCTAGGAACCGCGACTTCCATTTTTTGGTATTTTTTATTTTTTTTTTAAATTTAATTAGAAGTCGCGGTTGGCAACTGAGACTTTAATTCTGATTTTTTTTTTTTAAATTAAGAGTCACAATTGTTAACTGCGACTCCTTTTTGTTTTTTACTAGCCCGATTTCCCTTCTTCTTCCCTCTCCACCACAAATCATTTACAACAACATTTCATTTTCTTTCTCATCTTACTCCCCCTTCTTTCTTCCACCTCTATTTGTAAATTTTACTTTCAACATCCAACTTCAACTATTGCAATTTTTTGTTGTTGATGATTGTGTTGCACTGGTAACTTTTAATGCACATTTTATGAAATTTTTTATGTAGATTTTGAGATACAAAATATAATTTTATCGTTAATATTAAACATACATGCAAACAACTCAATGATTTAACAACATTATATTTATATAATTTTGATTTTGTTTTAATAATTTTTTGATAGTTCTTCAGATTTGACTTTTATTATTTAAATTAAACTTTGATGTCTTTAATTTAGTCATTTATTTGTGCTGCACTATTTGAATTTATATATGATATAATAATTTACGACACGAAACTCATACATTGTTTAAAGGTATAAAAAAAATAAAAAAGTGATAGTAAAAAATAGGAGTATTATATTATGTTTAACAAATCATGATTTGTTGATTCTTTTAATTAATATTGATGAGATCATAATTTATTTATATATTTTGGAATGTGAAGGTATGGTACCTAAGAGGAATGTTATAGTATTGGTGTATTTTGGAGGTTATGTATCACAGGATAAGTGGTCGGTGACATACGATTGTGAGCCTATGACGTTTTTCAGAATTAAGCGTAACACATCATTTTTTGAGTTGGTTTCGAAACTATATGAGTACACCTGCATCAACAGTAATCGGTACCGATTTCGTGTAAATGGGCTCGAATGTACTTGAATCAGGTAATGGAATCTATGGTACAAATAGCAAATGATGAACAACTTTAGCTATTTTTGGATCCAGATGAAGGAAATGATGAAATGCGCATTTATGTTGAAGCGGAACAAAATAATGACAATATTGTTCCCCCACATACGATGTTGGGAACTGAATGAGGTGTGTACATATCGTTGCTCTCACAAGATAATATTGCAAGCACTGAGCTGTAGGAATAAGGATTGGATGATGTTCATACATTTAATTTAAATGAGTCATAGATTCCACCGCTAAGTATGTGCCTGATATTCATATGGTTACACAAGAGATGATATCTATGGGATTCAGAGACTTTCACATTGGTGTTTCGACATCAAACTTTGCAAACATGGGACATAATGTTGAGTCAAGTAGTATGCGAGAAGTTGTGAATGAACCTAGAGATTGTGTTGCAACTGTATGTGGATTGTGGGTTGGAAGCCTAAAAGCACATTGCAATCTTCTACCCAAGTGTCAAATTATTTTTTGAATATCAATGCCCGTGACTGGCTCACCTTTGATAGGTATACCCCAAATAATAGCAACATCTTGTAGTGTTATAGTAGCATCTCCAACACGCAAGTGAAATGTGTGTCTCAGGTCGCCATCTCTCAATTAAAGCAGTTACCAAATGACAATCGTACTTAAGTCGACCACATTGCAAAACACCTAAAAAGCTCATATGATGTAATTTCTGTATAACCGTATGGTGAAATCCCTCATTAATATAAAGTTCCCAAATGGGATTATCGCCCCTTCTGACAGATAATGTATCATCTATACTCCCATCTTGAATTATCAAACATATTTAAGAGAATCACTTGATACTCCAAAATCACAAGAAAAAGAATGAAATAAAGAAATATAAAATTATGCATATTTGTTTAATTAAAATACAATTCAATTATAATACAATTAATTAATGCACATTGGTATGTTTTGGACAACTGTTTAATCACACTAATAATTATTTATTAAAAAATATCATTTCAATTACTTTGGACCTAATCACAATGACTTTCATACTCATCTCACAAATATTGAGCAAAAATTAACAAAATTTTAAGTGGAAATAGATAGTGTTTTACAACCATAAAAAAAAAAAAGTCTTGCAACATTTACATAAGATAAAAATTACATTAGGATAACTAATTAGATATAAAATTAAAATTGAATTATGAAAACAAAAAAACATCATCATATTGAGTTACTCAAGGCAATTATTGTTAGGCAATGTATATGGTTATTTAGCACAAATATTTAAATAAATTTTATTTGTAACTAAAATAATTAAACTTAACTAAAATATTTATCCAAATTCAGGAATTAATTGTCTCATACACACACTAAAACATCATTTACTATTTGTAAAGTTAAAAGGACCAATGTTAATACAGGGGACCTAATCAAACAAAATTGTAAGGTCAAAATGCACAATTTAAAGAAATAAAATCTAACTATTATATACCCAATCATGCTCTTCTCCTCAGTTACACCCATCAAGAAGCCAACCTTCTTAGTGGCCTTTGTAATGCCAACTCCGCCATCTCTTCACTCCCACTTATACCAGAACTTTTTTATTTTATTATTCTTCTCAACTAAAAGCTCTTTTAGCATATTTAGTTTTATTAAAATAAGGCAATCGTAGATGGGCAAAAATTTCAGTAAAATTTAGGGCAAATGAGTAAAATTCTCAAATTGAGACAACAAATTTCAGTAACTAATTTCATCAATTAAAGCAAAAATTCATATATTTATATGAAACACTACATAAAAAAGAACTAGAGAAGTATCTTACTATCGTAATTGAGAAAAAACTAGACATAAAGTACATCGTTGGACACTTCACACCATTGGAGCAGAAGAGATATGAGAGTAATTTTGAGAAATTGGCTGAGAAATTTGAGAAGGAAGATAGGAGTAATTTTTTTTTTTTTTTTTTTTTTACAATTTCACAGTTTGATTGGAGGGGAGAAGTGGTTGAGCTTTTATTGCCCGTTGCAGGGTGAGAATTGAATTATTATAGAGTCGCAGTTGCCAACTGCGACTCTTATTTAAAAAAAAAAAAAGAATTAAAGTCGCGGTTGTCAACCATGACTACTAATTAAATTAAAAGAAAAATAAAAAATACCGAAAAATGGAAGTCGCGGTTTCCAAGTACGACTTCATTGTTGACATTTTCAACTTGTGGTTCCCAACCGTGATTTGCTATAGTTTAATAATACCCTAAAAATCTCTTTATTTTCACAAATGTTTATTTATTATGCAATTTTTTGCTAAATCACCGGGTGAGTGTCAAAGGACGATATCAAAACTAAAATTAAAATTTTCAACGACTATTAGTGATGTGAGATGATGCGAAGTTATTTAAATAGAGCATCTGCAACGCCTGTTTTTAGATGTGTTTTAAGAGAGAAATTAATATTTTAATAATAAAAAATAATTTTTGTATTTTAGGAGATGTCATAGGTTTTTCTGTATTAATGTTATTAGATGAGAGAGAATGACTAAGGACATGTACATGTGGGACCTAATATGATAAAATATATTATTTATGTTTTTTTTTTCTTAATTTTTTAATATTATTTTAATGTATTCTTAATTTATAAATATAAAAGTTGGGTGTGTCTCCTGTGTCCCCAGCCCATCCTGTGGGCCCCACATTAATTTTAAATATTTTTTTTTTCGCTCAGGTTTTTTATTTATTTTTATGTATAGGTATCACATGTATACCTTCAAGGTATCCATGTAATGCCTTGAAGGTATTACATATATACATTGAAGGTGCGCGGGCGGCGTGGGTGCGCGGTTTGTGAGGTGCGCGCGCGGCGTGGGCGCATGGGCGCGCTGTTTGTGACGTGCGCGCAAGTATGCACATGGATACCTGATAGGTATTCCATGGATACTTTCAAGATATCTATGGAATACCTTTCAATTATCCATGGAATATCATTTTACAGACATCACATGTATACCTTTAAGGTATACATGGGATACCTTCAAGATATCCATGGAATACCTTTCAGTTATCCATGGAATATCATTTTACAGACATCACATGTATACCTTTAAGGTATATATGGGATACCTTCAAGATGTACATGGGATACCTGTGCGCAGGCGGCGTGGGGCACGATTTGTGAGTTGCGCGCGGCGTCGATGCATGGGCACGCGGTGTGCGCGCGCGGCGTGGTGAGATGCGCGTAGGTTCCATAGATACCTTCAAGTATACATGTGGATACCATGAAGTATACATGTGGATACCTTGCCCATGAATACTATCAAGATATCCACGGGATACCTATCAAGTATCTCATGAATACCTATCAGGTGCGCGTATGGAGGGGCTCGGCAGGTGCCCATGCGCTTGGATCCAGGGCGCGTGGACGTGCGTGAGCATGCGTGGGGCGCGCGTTGGGCGCGGGTCGGGTTGGGGACACGGATCTAACCGGGGACACACAAGTTTTTGCGATAAAAGTTAAGTTGGACTCTATTAAATTAAATAAGATTTTTTGAAAAAAAAAACATAAAAACATAATTTTTAATAATAACATACTTTAATAAAAATATTAAATTTATAATATAATTTTTTTATATATGCTTATAATATATCATTGAAAAACTCTTTAAATATATATTAATATAAGACTAATTTTAGTTTAAGATTCAAAATGTTCTAGATTATAAAAGAAAAATAATCAAAACATGTAATTTTTTCAGAAAGAGTTTGAAATGTAAAAGACTCTTGCCTTTTGTAAAAAAATAAAAAAATAAAAAAATATATTAAATTACGTTACTATTCATGATAAAGAGTTTTTTTTTTAATTAGGACTCTAATTTAATTTGATTTCATTTGATTTAATTATGTATGAGGGTTGAAATTAAGATTTTGAAAAAAAAATAATAAGAACATAATTTTTAATAATAATTTTTTTTTATATATACTTATAATATATAATTGAAAAGTTCTTTAAATATATATTAATATAAGACTAATTTTAGTCAAAGATCCAAAATGTTGTAGTTTATAAAACAAAAATAATCAAAACATGTAATTTTTTCAAAAGAGTTTGAAATGTAGAGGACTTGCCTTTTATAATCAAAAAAATAAAATAAAATATATATTAAATTATGTTACTATCCTTAATAAAGAGTTTTCTTTAATTAGAACTCTAATTTAATTTGATTTGATTTAATTATATAGGAGGGTTAAAATTGACCTTATGAAAAATGGACGAAATATTCATACTTATATAGTGTAAAATAAATAAATAAAAAATATATATATATGTATATATATATATATATTTCAAGTATTTCAATTCAAAAAACGCAAGAAAACACTACACACGTCTTATTCACCACGTATGTTATAAATACAATGTCCATTTTTCACTTCTCACTTGTCTCTCTAAACAAAATGTTGGAAATCCATTTCTCAACCTCTCTTATTGTCACGGGATGCCTCTCAAGTTATCCCATGACCAAGGGATTATCCGGAATAACGAGGGATAAGCATCACGTGGCCGAGAAGGATGGGCGTGTAGGTAGGAGTGCCGACGATCGCGCGCAGGCAGCGCTAGACTCGCCATTTGAAGCACTTACAAGGATGGGAACGGAAATCTGTTTTTATGGCATATACTAGAGAGTATGGGGAAGGTCTCCACCAAGTTTGGTGGCCATCCGAGGTCGGAGGACCGAGGAGAAATTTTGTGAAGTCGAAGCTGCGTTTTTGCATCCGAACTGGAGATAGTTGCGGAGCAGAAGGTCTTAACAAAAGTATTTCCAAAAGATGTTCATATGGGGTGTTCTTCAATGAGTTGAGAACATTTCCAACAAGTTTCGCCTTGAGGCGAGTCCGTTTAAAGGGTATACGGCATGCCGAGGCCAAGAGTGGCAGTGCAGTGGCAGCACGGTAAATATCAGCCTATTGCGAGGGCAATTGCTGGACGATGGAGAATCGGAAGGAGCTGATATTTGATGGAGTGATTGTACATGCCGAGAGCTTTACTACGGACTTTGTAGATCGTAATTCGGAGCTCAGATGAGGAAGATATGCAATGAGAGTCAAAATCTTGCATGTCTCGGCCTGAGGGTATCCAGTGGGCACAGAAGGGAAATCTTTGTTTTGCCTATTATAAGGGGGCATGCTTCAGAGCAATGGTGGGCAGCAGCCAGACTCCCCCGTGCCTAGGACGGGGCCATTATTGGGCATCATCGGGTACTAAGCGTGCACATTCCTAGAAGGCAACGGGTGCTTTCTAGGAGCCTCAGAAAGCAACAGGTGCTTTCTGGGGGCCAACTCCCAACATGTAGAGGCATGTGGAGTTCTCGGACGACTTGGGAATCGGACGAGCGGTGTGGGGCCCACGGGGCCCTTATTGGGCATTCCCATGGTCTTGGGAGTTATGGGTGAGCCACGACTATGCCCCGCGGGCTGTCTATCTTTGAGGATCACCCCAAGACCGATTGAGTGATCGAGACATCATCTTCAAAGGCCTCGTGAGCTGAGGCGTAAGCATGCCATGGGTTCTGGACGCGACGGGAAGGGCTAGAATTGGCCCAAGACATGCGGTCAAGTGGCGACGCCGCATTGTGGGCAAGATATGCATGTGGGCAATACGACATCATTGGGCGGACATAGTTGTCATGGATAGGCGAGTGCTTAGGCACCGGGAGGCGTCCAATGGTTACCGCTAGTGGGCTTTGTATGCTTCCGCATACGACGGGTCGCATGAGGCGACAATGAGGCAGAAGGCCAGAAGGGGGCAACGAGTGTCTCTGTGGCCACACGGGTTTGAGTTCCGCTGCGAGAAAATGCGACGGCCCGAATCTAAGGGGCGCGCATCCGGTGACACTTATCCTGTCCATAACTGTTCCTATTTTTCTCTTCATCTTAACCAACTCTTCTTCAACGCCCACCAATCTCCCCAAATCATACCCAATAATTGGCTCTTTATTTTCAATCATAAAAAACAGATGGATGTTTGTACAGTGGACATCGGAGATCGTCACATCCACCCCCAGTCTTACTTTCTCTCTCCACCGTACCTTTGGTGGGCGCACTATCTACACATTCTGAAGTCCAACTTCGACAACTACGAGAAAGCATGAGGCTTTATCCGCCAGTTCCTATCGATGTCAAAGAGCCTATCATGCTTATGCCATGAGAAGAGTTGAGAAAGTGTGGGGTAAAGACTGGGTGGAGTTTCGGCCATCACGGTGGCTGGAGAAGGCGGCGGACGGTGGAGATAAGTGGAGTTTTGTGAACAGGGATTCGTTTACTTATCCAGTGTTTCAGGCCGGACCCAGGATTTGTCTTGGAAAAGAGATGGCTTTTTTGCAAATGAAGAGAGTCGTTGCTGCCGTTGTGCGGTGATTTAAGGGAGTGCTGGTGGCGGTGGATGGAGCGGAGCCCGTGTTTATGGGTGGTTTTCCAGTGAGGATTGAAGAGAGGATGTGAAGGAATGGGCCATATTTTGATATGTTTATTGCTTGGCCCAAACTTATATTCTCGGAGGCCCAAGTGGAAGCCCATCAGGAACCCAGGCCCAACTCCTTTAGTAGCTGGCTTTTAATCTGAGCCCTCCATCTCATGCCCTTCAATCTCATCCGTTGGCTGAGGTTATATATATATATCTCTCCCTGATCCATTTCTCTCAAACCCTAACCCTCTCCTCTCTCTCATCTGCGGCGCCACATCCTCCCTCTCTCTCCTCTGATCTTCGTACAAACCATGCTTTCCAGGCTGTCCTTGTGCCCGACGGTCCTTCTCGACCTCGGGCTGTCTTTCTCTGGTTTCTTGGTTGGTTTTCACCGTTATTTTTCTGTCCTGGGGTTTGGGTAGAGAGAGAGAGCGATGTGGCTCACCCTATATATTGCTCCAGCTTGTTTCTGAGAGAGAGTGAGGAAGAAAAGGGGTTGAGAGGCTTGAATATCCTGTGCTTAGGTTTTCTTTGTGATTGCTGTGAGGAAAAGGGATTTTTTGAGCCGATCCCTAATCAGTTCCATGTGTTGCTAAACTGATTAGGGTTTTCTTTGAGGTTGGGATAGATCTGGGTTTGAGAGGGGTTCACTCTGTGGTTCCTAAGGGCTCCTTGGTGCAACCGGTTGGATTCTTGGTGTCTCTGTGGTGCTGGACTGGAAAGGGGACTGAACCGTTCCTTGAGACTGAGTTGGCTCTCAACTCACTGCAATCCATCTGTTGGATCTCTTCTGGTGTTTTCTTTCCCTTACCTTTTTTTTGTTTATATCAATATTGCTGAACTTTGTAATGGAATGATGTATGCAAACTACACCATGTGTAATAGTTTGTTTAGCTTTGTGAAATTGGATTGATGCCCAACAGTGGCATCAAAGTCTTGTTGTTGATAAAATCAATCCAGTAGGTGTTGTGGTGGTCAGGTATCACGGCTATAACTTTCTCTCATTTATCTTTCTGTTTCTTTCCTGTGGATCTGTTTCTTGGAGGTCTGCCTACTGGTTTGAGTCTACATCTTTGTGTGGAGGCTTACTTGTCTATGTGTTGATTTATATCTGTGTGTTTGTTGATCTACCTGTTGTTTCCGCTGCCTATCTCTCTAGTTCCCCATACAACTCACCTTGTCCGGTCCATTAAGTGACTCTGGAATCTGGGCTGAGAGGGTGACCAGCATCTGTGTGATCCTTGTCTGAGCTTTTATCTCTTGATGCTCTCCTTTTTCTGTTCATCTTGTTGTCTGCTTATCTTTGTGATCATGAATACATATCCAGTTGCTTCTTTTGATGGGAAAGGTGACTTCTCTATTTGGCAACAAAAGATTAAGGGAGTGCTTGTGCAACAAAAGTGTTTTAAGGCTATAACTCTGACTTATGATGATAAAACCACTGATGATGTGAAATATGAACTTGATAAACTGACATATTCCTTGATTATACTTAATCTGTCTGATTCTGTGATAAGGAAACTGGGAAAACATGATTCAGCTAAATCTTTGTGGGAAAAGTTGGAGGAATTCTACACTGAAACATCTTTGTCATCTAAAATGTTTTTGCTTGAAAAGTTCTTTAGGTTCAAACTGGATTTAAGTAAAGACATTGATGCTAATCTTGATGTTTTCACTAAGCTGGTTCAAGACATAAAGCTGACTGGTGATAAGAATATTGATGAATATACTCTCATTGTGTTGAATGTTATTCCTGATTCTTATAATGATGTTAAGTCTGCTATCAAATATGGTCGGGATAAGGTTACTTTGGACACTATTATTAATGGTCTAAAAAGTAAAGAGTTGGATTTGAAATCATCTAAAACTAGTAGGTCTCTTGGTGATGTTAACTTTGTGAAAGGTAAGCCTAAGAACAACTCTCAGAATAAACCCTCCACCAGTAACCAAAGTAAACCTAATCAAAATCAAAATCAAAACCAAGGCCAGAATCAAGGACAAAATCAGAAAAAGAAAGGTTTTAAGCCTAAGTTTAAAAATAGGAAATGTTATAATTGTGGGAAACCTGGTCATTATGCTAATAGGTGTACTAAACCTAAGAGGGAAAAACCTAATGAACAGGCTAACAATGTTTCTGAAACTATGGGTGATGTGTTCATGATATCTGATGAATGTGTTTATGACCATGCTAATTCTGTGCTTGGTAATCTTAGTGAAAACCACTGGCTTCTTGATTCTGCATGCTCAAATCATATGACCCCTCACCTAAGCATGTTCTCATCCTATGTGGAATTGAAAAAAGGTTATGTGTCCATGGCTGATAACAGTAAAAGTAGTGTGTTAGGTGTTGCTCTGTTTGCATGAAACTTGAAAATGGAAATGTGATTAATCTGAAGAATGTAAGACATGTTCCTAATTTGAGTAATAATCTGATGTCTTGTGCTATGCTTGAAGACTTTGGTTTCATAGGAGAATGGGGAAAATGAAAGATGAATATGATCAAAGATAATGTTGTTGTCTTTACTGTTGCTAGAATGCATAACATGTATGTTGTTTGTGCTGAACCTGTCTCTCATGCTAATTCTATTAAAAATGATCAAACTGATCTTTGGCATAAAAGACTGTGTCATATAAGTAGTAAGAGACTAGGAATCTTGCATAAAAACAAGTATCTTTGTGGTGAACTTGTGTCTGATGTGCCTGTGTGTGAAACATGCATTCTAAGTAAGTAAACAAGATCTAAATTCCCTGTTTCCCCCTTCCCAAATCCATCTAAGTGTTCTGACATACTAGAATATATTCATGCTGATGTGTGGAGACCT
The DNA here is from genome assembly GCA_954870855.1 of Scutellaria minor. Classification (NCBI taxonomy): domain Eukaryota; kingdom Viridiplantae; phylum Streptophyta; class Magnoliopsida; order Lamiales; family Lamiaceae; genus Scutellaria; species Scutellaria minor. The sequence continues at coordinate 20,444,878 of OX940727.1, forward strand.
GCATCTGTTGTTACTCCTGCTGGAAATAGATACTTCTTATCTGTTATTGATGATTATTCCAGAAAAGTGTTTGTGTTTTTGCTTAAACATAAGTCTGATGTTATTGATAAGTTCAAAGCATGGAAGATTCAAATTGAAAATCAAACAGGTAAGAGGATAAAAACTTTAAGAACTGATAATGGAACTGAATTTTGCAATCATGAATTCAATGCTTTGTGTGCTGAACATGGAATTAAGAGACATAGAACTGTAACCTACACACCACAACAAAATGGAATTGCTGAGAGAATGAACAGAACTCTCCTTGAAAGAGTAAGATCTATGCTATGTGCTTCTGGTTTACCTAAATTGTTTTGGGGTGAAGCTGTTTTGACTGCAGCCTATGTGATTAATAGATCTCCCTCTGTTCCTCTATGTGGTGAATTACCTGAAACTCTGTGGTCTGGAAAACCTGTGAATCTATCTAACTTAAGAGTATTTGGTTGTTCTGTCTATGTGCATCAGAAAACTGATAAGTTAAAACCTAGATCCACAAAATGTATTTTTCTTGGTTATCCTGAAGGTGTTAAAGGTTATAGGTGCTAGTTAAAAGGTGAGAATGGTTTCAAAACCATAATTAGCAGAGATGTTATCTTTAATGAAACTGAGTTTCCTTGCTTGTCTGTCTTTGTTTCTGTTATTCCCTGTGCTGCTCCAAATGAGATGGAGCGATCTACCTCTATGTCTGATCCTGCTGATATTCATGATATACCTATGTCAGATTCTGCTGATATTCATGATATGCCTGCTTTTGATCAAAGTGTTGATGAATCTGTTGAACCTGTGTTTGATGATTTAAGTGATTATCAATTGGCTAGAGATAGAACTAGAAGACAAATTAAAAGGCCTCAACACTTTGATGATTACCAACTTGCTTCTTTTGTGTATAATGTGTTTGAATCCTTGGATGGCAATGAACCTAAATCTGTTAATGAGGCTCTGAAATCTAAAGAATCTGCTGCTTGGTTAAATGCTATGAATGATGAGATTAAATCTTTGCATGATAACTAAACCTGGTCCCTTGTTCCTAAACCTGATGCATGCTCTATATTGTTGATTGTAAATGGTTGTTTAAGGTTAAAAATGAGGGTGATTCTGTTAGATATAAAGCTAGACTTGTTGCAAAAGGATTTACACAAAAGGAAGGAATTGATTATACAGAAATCTTTGCACCTGTTGTTAAATTCACAACTGTTAGAATGATGCTTGCATTAGTTGCACATTATGATTGGGAATTAAAATAAATGGATGTGAAGACTGCTTTTTTGCATGGTGATCTGAATGAGCATATCTATATGAAACAACCTGAAGCTTTTGTTGATAAGAAACATCCTAATCATGTTTGCTTGCTAAGGAAATCTCTCTATGGCTTGAAGCAGTCCCCTAGGCAATGGAACAAAAAGTTTGATGCTTGCATGATTTCTTTGAATTTTAAAAGGAGTGCATATGATCTATGCTTGTATTTCAAACATTCTGCACAAACTCCTGTGTTCCTGCTACTATATGTTGATGATATGCTTCTTGCTAGTTCTTGCATCCAAACTGTCAATGATGTTATCAAATGCCTAAGTGATGAGTTTGACATGAAGTTACTTGGTGATGCTAAGAAAATCCTTGGTATGAATATTGTTAGGGATAGAACTGAATGTTCCTTGTTTCTAAATCAATCTGCTTATATTGAAAAGATCCTTGAGAAGTTCTCTATGACATCTGCTAAATCTGCTTTTGTGCCTCTTGCTGCTCATTTTGTGCTAAGTAAGGATCAGTCCCCCAAGACTGATTCTGAAATCTCTGTGATGAAAAATGTTCCTTATGCTAATGCCATAGGATCTGTGATGTACTTGATGGTCAGTATCAGGCCAGATATTGCTTACTCTGTTAGTTGCTTGAGCAGATATATGTCAAATCCTGGTGCTCCACATTGGGAAGCACTTAAATGGTTGTTGAGATATCTTAAATGTTCTATCAATACTGGTTTGTTGTTTTCTAAGTGCTCTAAAGGTATTGAATTATGTGGTTATGTTGATTCAAATTTTGCCAATGATAGGGATAATAGAAAATCTTCAACATCTTATGTGTTTACTCTGAATGGTTCTTGTGTGAGCTGGAAATCCCAGCTCCAGTATATTGTTGCCTTATCTACCACTAAATCTGAATATGTTACAACTACTGAAGCTATTAAGGAAGCTATCTGGTTGAAAGGTATGCTGTCTGAGATTGGTTTTCTTAAGAAGAAAGTGACTGTGTTTTCAGATAGTCAATCTGGTATTCAACTGTGTAAGAACCCCGTGTTTCATGACATAACTAAACACATTGATGTCAAGTTCCATTTCATAAGAAATGTTGTTGAAAAGAGCATTATTGATCTTGATAAGAAACCATCTGAGTTTAATCCTTCTGATATAGGCACTAAGTGCCTACCTTGTGAGAAATTTCAATCTTGTTTGAGAATCTTGAACATTGTTTCAAGATGTTGATCTTGTTGTGTGCTTGAGTCTTTGTGACTCCCTGTTTTTTGCTCTCTTTGTGATTGCCCTGTTTGTGCTGTGTGATATTTCATCTGTCCTAACTTAGTGTTTTGTTACCTTTATACTTGCAGGTGAAGAAAAACGGTGATGATGACCCTTGTCCTTTTAGAAAGAGACCATAGACCTATAATCTGGCCCAAGGTGGAGGATGTGAAGGAATGGGCCATATTTTGATATGTTTATTGCTTGACCCAAACTTATATTCTCGGAGGCCCAAGTGGAAGCCCATCAGGAACCCAGGCCCAGCTCCTTTAGTAGTTGGCTTTTAATCTGAGCCCTCCATCTCATGCCCCTCGATCTCATCCGTTGGCTGAGGTTATATATATCTCTCCCTGATCCTTTTCTCTCAAACCCTAACCCTCTCCTCTCTCTCATCTGCGATGCCACATCCTCCCTCTCTCTCCTCTGATCTTCGTACAAACCATGTTTTCCCGGCTGTCCTTGTGCCCGACGGTCCTTCTCGACCTCGGGTTGTCTTTCTCTGGTTTCTTGGTTGGTTTTCACCGTTATTTTTCTGTCCTGGGGTTTGGGTAGAGAGAGAGAGCGATGTGGCTCACCCTATATATTGCTCCAGCTTGTTTCTGAGAGAGAGTGAGGAAGAAAAGGGGTTGAGAGGCTTGAATATCCTGTGCTTAGGTTTTCTTTGTGATTGCTGTGAGGAAAAGGGATTTTTTGAGCCGATCCCTAATCAGTTACATGTGTTGCTAAACTGATTAGGGTTTTCTTTGAGGTTGGGATAGATCTGGGTTTGAGAGGGGTTCACTCTGTAGTTCCTAAGGGCTCCTTGGTGCAACCGGTTGGATTCTTGGTGTCTCTGTGGTGCTGGACTGGAAAGGGGACTGAACCGTTCCTTGAGACTGAGTTGGCTCTCAACTCACTGCAATCCATCTGTTGGATCTCTTCTGGTGTTTTCTTTCCCTTACCTTTTTTTTGTTTATATCAATATTGCTGAACTTTGTAATGGAATGATGTATGCAAACTACACCATGTGTAATAGTTTGTTTAGCTTTGTGAAACTGGATCGATGCCCAACAGAGGATCTAACGTTCTGATTATGATTCATGACTACATCCTTAGGAAGAATGTTTGGATAATGCTTGATTTTTAAATATTATATTTATTGTTTTGGTGAGGAATGAGGATTGTATTTTATTTGCTTTGCTTACTGCGTAGAGGGTTTTTGGCAAAGGATATTTTAATAAAATAATAATAAAATCTAATAATATATTTTTGGACTTAGAGTACTAGTTGGTCAACAACGAAACTTAATTTCTCTCAATTTCTCTCTCTAAAAGACCCTAACCTACCACCGTCACTTACCCCTTCTCCCCCATCCTTGCACCATTGTAGGATGGAGGAGGTATTTTTCTTCCTCTTTTATGTGTTTCGTTCCTCTTTTTCTTTTTTTGTATTTAGATTTCTCCTTTCTTAGCGGGAGTTGTTCTATTTTCTTTGTGGAAGTTGATTTCTTCCTTTTGTCGAAGGTGGTTCTTTGGGCTTCAATCGAAAATCGACTTTCATTTCAAAACTAGATTTAAAGATGGGTGAAGGTTTTGAGTGGAAATTGATTTTTTCGTCTCATAGTGGGTTTTAAGAATGTTGAGTTTTCTTCAGAATTTGTATTTGAAGCATTAAATGTCTTGTTCTGTGTCTTTTTAGAAAGTGCAAACAACCACTTATTTAGATGAGAATTTTTACCCTTTAGATCTTGGTTTTTTCTTACCTTGTGAAACTTTTATTGGGATTTGCATTTGCAATATCTTATAACTTTGTACTTCTTATTTTATCAAAAAATAAAAATATTTTTGGACTTTATAAGATGTTTTAAATATCTTATTTTAAAATAAAATTCAAAATGTTCAATGAATAAGATGGTGAAATTGATAAAATGTTAGTCACAATTGTGTAGTTACAAAATTGGAACGACTGTTATTTCGTATTTACTTGGACACTTTAATTGATTGTATAATATTCAATTTTATTCTTACTCAATATTCATTCTCTTTTGGTCAAATTCGAATAGTTTTCCTGGCATTCCATCTTAAATAAAATCTTCTATTTTACATTGTTGTTTCATCTGTTGGTTTCAAAATAACATTTACAGTGTAAAAGATGACATCATCAATTTACATATATCTATTATTTTTTATTATATAAAAGTATGGATGTTTCTTACAAAATACGAATTGCCGGATATATCTTTATGAAAGATTATTATTTAAGGTTATAATAGTAATTTAAGATTTTTATATTTAAATAATTTTATATTAGAATTCTAATTTAAAATCCTATAGAATCATATTATTCTAATAGATAAGATATTTGTATTATTTTTTTCCTCAATTTGAATTGATCTTCACGCACAATGTGATTTAAAACTAGTCATAATTAAAAACAATTGAATACAAGATAAAACACCAACTTGAAATAGAGGATTCAGGTCGATTCCAATTTATAATTGATAAATATATATATATATATATATATATATATATAAACTACAGTTAAGAAGATAACGAAATAGATCTATCTAATAAGAATTTGATAAGAATGGAGTCTCCACCTTTTTTATTTTTAATTATTAGAACTTTTACAATTTCAATATTAGTGGTTTATTTTCAGGAAAATCACAAATTTTAATCAGGTTGTTATGTTAATCAAAATATTCACAATTTGTCAGATTAACATAACATTATATATGTAGTAATTATTAATTTTGACTTTGATCATTTTTGGAAAGAAAAAAAAACTTGTTGAAGCATCCAACTGCTAGCACACGTCACATGCCACATCCGATTGTAAAAAAGAATTTTCGAATTTTTTTGCCGATTAGTATCTTGTTGTCCAAACATGTTAGCTACCAGTTCCGATTCAAAAAAATTAAATAAAATTCAATGTTTCTAAAAATCGGATATAATTTTATGCATAAATCCTCATAAAATTAATCTTAATGTAGAAAAAAAATTATCCAACCTAATTTTTTTCTTTTACCTCTGTGAACTCTAGTTTTCTTCCATTTCTTCTTTTTTTCTTCCATTTCGTCTTCATAATTTCTTCCCTGTGTTTGCGCGTTAGTATTCTCGTCATTCACAATGTATCTCGTCGTTCTCCAATTTTTGGATTATACATTTCTATATTTGAGGATATGTAGAATTATCTAGAGAAGAATCACCCAATCATGTGGAACCATTCATGTTGTTGATAGTTGATTTTTTTAATTCTAAATTTGGATTAATTTTTGGTGGTATTTTTTGCAAAAGATTATATTCGATTTTATTACTAAACGACCTTTATTTACATTGGTGAAATTTTATTTTATTGTTAAAGTAACAAGACATGGCAGCAAGAAAAATTTCTGAAACTTATACAGGTTAAAATTGCTAATACATATATAAGGTAATGTTATGTTTTGCAAAAAAAAAAAAAAAGGTTAAAATGACAATTTGAATAAATATTGTGGTTTTTTTTCTTTTGGGTTGTAGAATGTGAAATGATGTCATTTTGCAGACGTGAATATTTTTTAAATCAGATGTGGCAGCTGGTGTGTCCAAGCACTTACATATAGTGAAAATATCCAAAACAGACTGAAGTCAAAATGACTACTACATATATAAGGTTATGTTATTTGGACAAATAGTGAAAAAGTTTGGTTAAAATGACAATCCGACTAAATGTTGTGATTTTTCTTGCAATTAACTCTTACAATATTAATAAAACTCAATCAATCCATTTTTTCTACCTTCAACTATTAGGTTGGTATGACCCAGTAAAGTGGTGTTATAACACCTTGATTTTTACTTAATCTCTATTATCAGATTAAAGATTAAAATCTTGATTATCATGATTTTATAATGATTTATAGTGAAATTATTTATGTGGTATTTCAAATTGTATACCTTGTGCGATTAGGACTCTTAAATAATTACTAGACTTATAATCATGTTAGATTGGATATAGAACGCAACATTATAATTTTATCAATTGGTTAATATCTTAGAGTAGGTCTCTTGTGAGACCGTCTCACGGATCCCTTTCCGTGAGACGGATATATTTGACCCACTATCCAACCCAGACCCAGCCCAGCCCCACCCCAACATCCAGATATATTTGTAATTATAAATTAATTATCACAAGCTTGTCTAGTTCAGTTGGTGGAGCGCAAGGCCCTTAACTTCTTGGTTGTGTGTTCGAGCCCCACGGTGGGTGTTAAATTGTGTTTTTTTTCCTATTAAAAAATTTAAATGCTATTTAATCTATTTTAATAATTATCTTTATTTCTCCAATTTCAGATCATAGATGTTAAATTGTGTTTTTTTTCCTATTAAAAAAATTAAATGCTATTTAATCTATTTTAATAATTATCTTTATTTTTCCAATTTCAGATCATAGATTACGAGAAAAATAGAATAAAAAAATGTATACTTGAAGGTTTGAAAGACATACTTATAACAAGAAATTACATACTTGCAGGTTTGAAAGACATACTTATATCAAGAAATTACGTACTTAACTTGAAGGTTTGAAAGACATACTTATATCAAGAACTTATACATAATTTAGCCAAACATTTACATGGCAGAAATCTCATACTTAAAATGATATAAAGTTTTTGCACAACAAAAAGAAGCTGTAATGTTATTCATATAAATTTAAATTCAATCATATTTATGTGCATAAATCACATACTTAAAGATGTAAGAAGCATACTTATACATAAATTTAAATTCAGTCATAAAATCACATACTAATGTGCATAAATCACATACTTATGTGCATAAATCATATACTTAAAGATGTAAGAGACATACTTATACATAAATTTAAATTCAGTCATAAAATCACATACTAATGTGCAGAAATCACATACTTTTGTGCATAAATCATATACTTAAAGATGTAAGAGACATACTTATACATAAATTTAAATTCAGTCATATAATCACAAACTAATGTACAAAAATCATATACTTATGAGCATAAATCACATACCTAAAGATGTAAGAGACATACGTATACATAAATTTAAATTAAGTCATAAAATCACATACTAATGTACAGAAATCGCATACTTATGTGCATAAATCACATACTTAAAGATGTAAGAGGCATACTTATACATAATTTCAAATTCAGTCATAAAATCACAAAGTAATGTGCAAAAATCACACACTTATGTACATAAATCACATACTTAAAGATGTAAAAGACATACTTATACATAAATTTAAATTCAGTCATAAAATCACATACTAATGTGTAGAAATCACATACTTATGTACATAAATCACATACTTAAAGATGTAAGAGGCAGCATACTTATATACAAACTTATATACCCCAAAAACCCCATCTCCAAACGCCATCAAAATCCCATTTCCAATACCATAAAAAACAATCCAAAATTGTTACACATCCATTGCTCAAAAACCAATAATGATGATTAAGACAGAGACCAACACGATGACGTCATCACCATTAACACACACAAACCCATCTTCCAAATGCAAGAAGAAGTACAAGGGTGTTAGAATGAGAAGTTGGGGCTCATGGGTTTCTGAAATCAGAGCACCCAAGTAGAAGACAAGAATCTGGCTCGACTCCTACTCCACTCTTGAAGCCGCGACTAAAGCCTATGATGCTACTCTTCTTTGTCTCAAAGGTTCATCAGCAAACCTTAACTTTACACTCTTAAAAAATTGCATATTTAATGATGTAAGAGGCATACATTAACTAAATACAAAAGGAATGATGTCATCCTTTGATGATCCAGGCTGCAAGAGGTTGAACATTAGCATTCATACTGATGAAACTTATTGGAAGACTCACAATATCATCAACTAAAAACATAACTGTAATAAGTTATAACCACCCTCACAATCTGTGTATTATATAAATACAATACATAACAACACATGAAAGCTAAGATATTCAGAGCATTGTAACTATTTACACCGAACAATTTTCCTTTGAAAGCTAAATACATAACATTATGTCACTACATAATATATGAATTGGGTTAGAATCTGGTAATGCACATCAAGCAAAACAAATAAAATAAAATAAAATAAAGAGGCTCAAAAACCAACAACAGCCAAGAAGAATGTTAGTCTTTGATTGATCTAAAATGCAATTCATTCATATATCCTTTCATTATCAAAATCACATTATGTATTGATCTGCACAACTTCATTGATAAGGTTTCCCAAATTAAATTTCAACATTGCATATAGCCTATCCCGCATTTCTTGGATTCAATAAATACCACATTACCAACCAACCCAAAACAAATCCACAACAAAACCACTAAAATTATGCATACAAACAAACAATTAAAGAGAGGAAAAATAAACAGAGATAGAGAAAGATCACTTGGAATTCCTTTCTCTGACAGATTCGAGTCCTCCGACAATCGTTGTGAGGTGCGACGGTGCCACGACGAGGTGCGACAGTGAGGTTTGACGGCGAGGTGCGATGAGTGGATGGTGTATAGGGTTCTCAGGTTGTGCGATGAGATTCTGGGTTGGCTAAGAAAGATAGGTTAGTGGGTTGGGCTGGGTGTTGTGTCTTGTGGGTTTAATTTGATTTTGGACTAGGCTATGGTTTGGGTTGGATTAGATTATGATTTGGGTTGGGCTGGGTAGTGGGTCAAATAGATCCGTCTCATGGAATAGGATCCGTGAGACGGTCTCACACAAGTTTTTGTGAATATCTTAATGTTTTTAATCTTAATTAATATAAAAGGAAATTAAATTATGTAGTTGAGAAGACTTAGGAGTTTACTGCTTAGGATCTCCTACAAGGAAAAGAGATTTAAATCTCTAGATATATAAATATTGAGTTAAACCTAGAATAGAGAGAGAGAAAGAGTGAAAAAAATAAGAAAAGAACAGTTGAGAAGACTTACGAGTCTACTACTTAGAATCTCCTACAAGAAAGGAGGATTTAAAACGCTAGATATATAATTAAATATCACAAAAATTCATGTGAGACGGTCTCACGGATAATTTTCGTGAGATGGAGCCCCATCACCCACAAACAACGTGTGAATTGTGGGGTTTGGGTTGTGGATGATTGGGTTGTGGGTAGACCCGTCTCACGCAATGCATTAAAATTCCGTGAGACGGTCTCACAAGAGACTTACTCATTAAATATTGGAGTAGTACTCCTGTGAACCTGTTGCACAAATCCTGGGTTGACCCAGATCCGCTAGAATTTTATATTGATATTTTTCAATTCATACGCCGACTTTCATGTTATATTAGTATAATATTTATGTACAAATATCATAATTTTTATATAATAATGTAACTTAAAAAATTCGGCACAATTTGTATCAACATATCTTTATATGATATTACTCAAACAGTTATGTGATATTACTTATTCATTTATATCAACATAGTCATACATTTATGTAATATTATTTATACATTTATATCAACATAAATGTTTTATTATTACAAGTTTTATTATTATAAGGGTTAATTTCATTTTCCAATCATAACCTATACTATACGTTTTGTCAAAACACATATTTGTCTCGCTAACATAATTAAAATGTATAACTAGCATAACTAAAATGTACAACATGTTTGTCAGAACACAAACACGCAGAAGCGAGTTGGTGTTGATACTTGGGTGCAGGGGACACATGGGGGACGTGTGGAAGTGCGTAAGAGCATGTGGAAAATGATTTCTAATCAGATCAACCAATTGCATATCACGCGAAAAATGGTTTCGATATAAGATTTATACACCAATTTCATGTAAATAATTGTGTAAATATTTTGTTAATCCTAAAATAAAGGGTGAGATAAAAAAACACCAGAGGAAGAAAAAAATAAGAAAAGTAATTTACAACTTCTCCATGGCCTGAATCTTGAGTGCCGTCATTAGGTACCTTACCCTCAATTCTTTTGTGTAAACTTAGGAATAATATCCTAATATGTGAAATTTATAGGCTACACCGTTAAAGATGTATTTTGAGTATAAATTAGAGAAGGATTTATGTGTTCCGGGCGCACGCAACCCACTCTAGGCCCATCTGCCTCCTATATTTATATATTTTTTCTTTTTTTCCTTTCTTCCTTTCGTCTTCCGTGCGCTTCCTTCTTTTTTTCTTCTTTTTCTCTCTTCCTTTCTCTCTGTGTGTTGTTCCTTCTTCTTCTTGTTTTTTTTTTTTTCATTTTTTCTCTCTTCCTTCTCAATGTCTTCATATAATTACTACAAATTTAGGGTTCTTATTTTTTTAATACTCCAACAAATTCTTCTCATCCTAATATGTGTAAAAATTTAGGATTTTTATTTTCCTATAACTTAAAATCATAGCAATATACGACAAAATGATGCAAAAATACCTTAGTTGGTTATTGATTGAATAATATGAATTATTTGCAGAAATTTTGGGGAAGAAAATGATAAAAATCATGTGTTTGAAATTTTAAAATTTTAAACTCACTCTACAGTTCACTTATATTTTAAGAGTATACAAGTGATACCTAAAGAGTATACAAGTGATACCTTAAGAATATGCAACTAATATCTTTCATTGAATAAACAACTAATACCTTAAGCGTAAATATGAAATATCTTATGCTATAAGCATTAATACCTTAAAAGTAAATATGTAATACCTTAAAGGTGCATATGTAATATCTTATACTATAAACATTAATACTTTAAAGATAAATATGTAATACATTAAAAGTGCATATGTAATACCTTATACTATAAACATCAATACCTTAAAGGTAAATATGTAATACCTTAAATGTGCGCATATATAATACTTTATACAATAAGCATTAATATCTTAAAGGTAAGTATGTAATACCTTAAAGGTAAGTATGTAATACCTTATATTATAAACATTAATACCTTAAAGGTAAATATATAATACTTTAAGAATATATTAAGTATATACAACTGATACTTTAAGAACATACAATTGATACTTTCAATGAATGAACAACTGATACTTTAAGACTAGAGGCACGAATCTAGAATCGTGCCTGGACACACAAGTTTTTGTTTAATAATTATTTTAGCAGCGTGGTTTTATTCTTGTATACAAATCGAAAACAAATAGAATTACAAGAAATATCTATAGGCAATCTTCTTAGGATTAATTAAGAAATTATCAAGAGAAAAGAAATTCAGCTCAGCAACAAAACTCCAGCTCCGCTGCAACTTAACAGTGATTAGTTATATGATTGTACATATATCTCTAGTGATTAGTGATAAGCATAGGATATCTATATATAGTGATAGAATAGCTTTCCGAGAACTCAATTAAGTTCTGTCACCTTCTCTACTGGAATTTTCCACCTTGTAATCTTTCCCCTCAAATTCTAATGCATTCTTTCATCTTTCTTCATCAAGATTAACCTTCTTAGAGCATCTCCAGCAGTCTGCACTACTCTAGTGCAGAATCTGCACTAGAATAGTGCAGAAACAGTGTTTTTATCTCCAGTAGTCTACACTAAATTTTACACAAAAAAGGAATATTCCATATTATTTCTAATTAATAATTTATTTAATCATATTTTTAAATTTTTGTTATAATTGGATAACATATCTACACATGTAAACATTATTTAATATAGTTTTAATTTTTTGTATTTTAAATTTAATAAATAAAAATTAATATCATTAATTGATTGAAACTCAATGTAAAATGAAAACAAAAACAATAACTTATTTTTATTGAAATGAAAATAGATGTTACATAGTGATCATTTCTAATTTTCTAAATTAGAATACTCTTCCCACAAATTTTATATTTTGTTTTCATGTATTTTAATTAGTTTTCAGTTATTTTATATTTTATTATCATGTATTTCAATGTATTTTAGTAATTTTATGTAATTGCTTCCTTATTCTCATATTTTTATGTTGAAAAATGACCCGTGTTATTATCAACAACATCGTTAAAATTACCACCTATATTATTTTATATTTTTATATTATCATCCATATTGAAAAAATAATATTTATATTACCTCTAATTGTTATAAAATTAATAAACATTTACAAAATATATAAATTGATCCAATAATTATTAAATTAAACCCATTTTTCATTTTCATTTCCACATGAATTGACCCAAAAATTAACCCATAATAAGTTGGCCCATTTACAAAATAAATTGGATAATGTTTAAGAAAAATAAAAAATAAAATTCTGGCGCTGCTTCAACGCTGCTTCACATGTGAAGCTAAGATTTTCATTCCTTCACAATAGCACCAAGAGTGGCGCCCTGCTGGAGGAAGAAAAATAGCGTCCAGCTCTATTCTAGCTCCTTGCTGGAGCTGCTCTTAACATGGTATCAGTTTGATCAAGCTATTGATCCGATCCTATTTTCCTCTTCCGCTGTAAATTTTTTTTTTTGGTGTCTACCACGTGTTTGTGAAATTGTGTCTATCACAATTTTCTGTTTCAATAGCGAATGAAACATCTTCTTCATCTTCTTTGAATCCTTTCTTGAATCCCATGTCTTGCTTGGCGCTTCATCCGAATGATAACACTGCAGTATCAATCGTTCTTGAGCGTTTGAATGGTTCTAATTTTGTTTCTTGGAGTCATGCGGTGAAACGTGCGCTGACTGTGAAGAACAAGTTACCCCTGATTGATGGTATTTTGTCTACTCCTTCAGAGACTGATGCAGTGGTTTATTCAGCCTGGGTTCGAGCTAATGACTTGGTGCTTTTATAGATTCTGAATTCTATTCATACAGACATCAAGCAAACACTTCAGTACTTCACTTCGGCTAAGGATGTTTGGGATGAGTTACATGTAAGGTATGCATGTTCTGATGGCCCTAGAGTTTTTCATCTGGAAAAATCCTTGAGTACTATATCTAAAGGATCTTAGTCTCTAGTTCAGTACTATAATTTTTTTAAAACCTTGTGGGATGAGTATCAAAGTTTTAGGCCAGTTATGAGATGCACATGTGGTGTTATGGCTAGTTGCAGCTGCAATCTTATGCAATTAATGTCTCAAGTTCAGGAACAAGATGCTGTCATGAAGTTCTTGATAGGTTTAGATGAATCTTATGCTGCGTTTGAGAAGCCAATTTCTGTTATCTTCTCCTCTTCCACCCTTGGCTAAAGTCTATTCTCTCCTCTTACAAGAAGAAAGCCAAAGAAGTCTTCATTCTTCCCTTCCTTCTCAGACTGAGTCAATGGCCATGTTGGTAAAGAATAACAATTTTAATAGGTTTCAGAAGGATAGAAAAAAGGTTTCGAAATGCAGTCACTCTGGTGCACCTAGCCACACTGTTGATAGGTGTTTCCAGATTATAGGCTATCCACCTGGTTGGAAAGGTTCAAAGGGTCCAAGGAATTTGAAGGATTCATCTGTCAATGCCACTGTCATTGATTCTCCAAAGATGGCCAATCCCGATTCTTCAAATCCCTTGTTCGCACAAGAAATGTTTGAGCAATTCTTGAGTTTTACTAAGCTGAAGAAAGTTCCTAATGATGCACATTCAGCTGTTGCTGTGATAGCTGATGGTTCAACCACATTGCCAAGTACTAGCACTTGTGAAACATGTTTATGTTTCTCTTATCATACTTTTTCTGATTCTTGTAGTGTTTCTTGGATTTTAGATACTGGTGCTACAGATCATATGGTTTGTGATTCTAATCTTTTTACTTCTTCTCCAGTTTCTTCTAGTATTAAAATAAATTTACCAACTAATGCTAGTGTTGTTGCAACTCTTGTTGGTGAGATAATATTAAACAAGGATCTTGTTCTGCATAATGTGCTTTATATACCTGATTTCTCTTTTAATCTTTTATCCATATCTCATTTAACTAAACACTCCTCTTGTTCTGTTATTTTTTTGTCCTCACATTGTATTTTGCATGACAATCAAACTATGAAAATGATTGGTGTTGTTGAAGAGCAAGGTGGATTATATCATTTGAACGCTACACTACCTTGTAATTCTGTTTCTGTTCATTCTGTTGTAATACTTGATGATTCTAGTCTATGGCATTCTAGGTTAGGACACGTTTCCTCTAAAGCTTTGAGTCATACATCTCAGATACATGTAAAATCTCTTAAATCTCATGAACCTTGTGACATTTGTCCTTTAGCAAAACATAAAATATTTCCTTTTTCTACTAGTGCTTCTGTTTCTACTTACGCTTTCCAACTTATCATTGTGATGTATGGGTCCCTTTTCTGTTATAGCTCATACAGGTCAGAGATACTTTCTTACTATAGTAGATGATTATAGTAGGTGTACATGGATCTATCTTCTTAAGCAAAAGTCTAAGGTTCAATCTTCCTTAGTTTTTATGATATGATTCTGTATCAGTTTAGTGTTAAAATTAAAACAGTAAGGACAGATAATGTACTGAGTTCTATAATCATACCTTTTATAAAGATCTTGGAATTATACATCAAACTAGTTGTGTTGAGACACCACAACAGAATGGCATAGTTGAGAGGAAACATCATCATCTTCAAGTTGCTAGAGCTTTACTTTTCCAGTCATGTTTACCTTTGAAATTTTGGAGTGTGTGTATTCTTACAGCTGCACATTTAATAAATAGAACACCTAGTTCTGTATAATTAGATAATAAAACACCTTTTGAAATGATTTTTGGTAACTTCCAGATTATGCATGTATGAGAAACTTTGGTTGTTTATGTTTTACATCTACTTTATCTGCACATAGACACAAGTTTCAGCCTAGAGCATTGAAGTGTGTCTTCTTGGGGTATCCTTTTGGAATAAAAGGTTACAAGCTGCTTGATTTAAAGACTTGTAAGGTTTTTGTTTCAAGGGATGTTGAGTTTTATGAGCATATATATCCGTATTCCGATAGAGAAGCTGCTGCAAAGATTAATGATTTTGTTGTGTTAGATAGCAATTTACATTCTGATGAATCTGTTCTGTTAGACGATAACTAACATTCTGATGTTATGTTAGATAGCAACTTACATTCTGCTAATGATCAGCACACACAGTTATCACATATAATTACCATGAAGATAATTTTTTGCCACATGTTGCTACACATGAGAACAATGTTATTTTGCATTCTGATTTACATGATGAATTAACTGAACATTTGTCAGAACCACAATTTTTTTCTCATGAAGATATATTACAACATGATTTATCTGGTAATGATAACCAAGAGCTAGAGAATCCTATACAAGGTTGTAGGAAGTCCAGTAGAGCTAAACACCCTCCTGCATATTTTCAAGTATATGAGGTTGATTTGCCTAACTCTCTTCTTAATAATGATAGTTCTAGTGCAAATATTGTTATGGTTTCAAAAGGTAAACAATATCCTATTTCTGCTTTCTTATCGACTAGTAAGCTTTCTAGTTTATATACACTTTACTGAAGCTATTTCTCAAATTCAAGAGCCTAAAACATATAAACAAGCTAGTAAAGATAATAATTGGGTGAAAGCTATGGAAAACGAATTACAGGCCGTTGAAAGCACTAAAACTTGGGAACTTGTTTCTTTGCCTCAAGGCAAGTATTGCATAGGTTGCAAATGGGTATATAAAATTAAGTACAAGGCTGATGGGTCTGTTGAAAGATTTAAAGCAAGATTAGTTGCAAAAGGGTATACTCAAGAGGAAGGCATAGACTATTTTAATACATTCTCTCTTGTTGCTGAGATAACTAGAGTTAGGATTCTTTTAGCTATTGTTGTTTCACATAATTGGCATATTCATCAACTTGATGTTAACAATTTTTTTCTTCATGGAGATTTAATAGAAGAAGTTTATATGGTTCCTCCACCTGGATATTGTAAAGAAGGTCATACTAGAGTCTGCCAACTTGCAAAGAGTCTTTATGGTCTTAAGCAGACTTCAAGGCAATGGTTTACTAAACTTACTGAATCATTAATTTATGGTTTTGTTCAATCTTTAGCTGATAACTCTTTGTTCACTAAAAGAACATTTATTTCTTTTACCGTATTGGTTTTCTATGTGGATGATATTATCTTTGCAGGAGATAGCTTGGATGAAATTCAGAATATCGAGACATATCTTGATAATAAATTCACAATAAAAGATCCTGGCATGCTTAATTATATTCTGGGAATACAACTCTGTCAATGGAAATATACATTGAATCTGCTTAGTGACTGTGGTTATTTGGGAAGCAGGCCCTGCACTACACCAATGGTCAGTAAGCAAGCTTTTATTTCAGATGATGCTCCCCTTCTTAAAGATGTTGTATCTGACTATAACAAGACCAGACTTATCATATTCCATTTCTACATTAGCTGAGTTTATGGCTAAACCAAATGAAGCACATCTTGCAGCTGTTCACAGGTAGAATCTAGCTGATATCTTAACTAAACCCCTGGGTCCTGCCATCTTCCAACATCTCAAAAGCAAAATGGGATTGCTTGATATACACTCCCATTTTGAGGGGTATCAAGAGAAAAGAAATCCAACTCAGCAACAACTTAATAGAGATTAGTTATGATTAGTGATAGACTCATCATAACTAATCTTATCTCTAGTGATTAGTGATAATCATAGGATTTCTATATATAGTGAGAGAATAGCTTTCTGAGAACTCAATTAAGTTCTATAATCTTTTCTACTGGAACTATTCATGGATTAATTAATTATGTTATAGTAATTTTGGATGAGTAATGTTTGATGTCTTGATTATGTTGTAACCGGATAAATTCTTATTAAATACAATACATAAGATTTCAAGATAAATTCTTATTAAATACAATAAATAAGGGATCATGATTTGTTTCTTGGAAATAATTTGAAACTAATGGAATATTAAACCTATAATTTGGCATGAAGTGGCCGATAACTAATGTAAATGAAAAAAATTCAATGAATAATGTGTGATTTTTGGTGTTTATAAATTTTAATTAGAACTTTGACAGTATTTAGTTAGTGATGTTGGAACCATAAGTATACTTGTTTTATGAAATTATTAGTTAATTTGTTCATTTAGTTTTAGGATCCATGTTTTCTATTGTAAAGGGGAATATTAATTCAGGTTAGAAAATTAGTTAATAATTTATTATGGTATTAAATACAGGCTTTAGGATCCATGTTCATTTATTTTTAGGATCCATGTTCATTTATTATGGTTAAGGAAATAGGCTTTAAGATCTGTAGTAGATTAATAAGTCGAATTATATTTTTTTTATTAACTATTCATGCTTTAAATTCAGTTGCGAAAGCTTAGAACGTGTTTAGGGACCTTCAGATATCTTAATTTTGGGAACTTAAGGTAAGTACATCTATCACTGCAATATGAGTAGTTCGTTTTATTCATGTAATTTTTAATGCAAAATTTACGTGAATTCTTATTTATGTTTCTCTATGAGTATGTTTTATTGATTTCACTACAAGAAAAATACACAACGACAACGGTTATGACTGTTATCGTAGACAGATTTTTATCGTTGTGGAAGATGGTGTTGTCTAGACCACCTCAACCACAACGGTTAATAACTGTTGTCATAGACATTAACGACAATGGTTGACACAACGGTCAACGAACTGTAGCACTTGAGCATGTATTTACAATAGAAGCACAATGATTTAGGGTGCGGCTATCCGCACCCCAGAAAATGCTAAACACACCCCACTCCAAGTGTTACTGTTCACATGTGATGTGAACAGTAACACTTGGAGTGGGGTGTGTTTAGTAATTAGTGGGGTGCGGATAGCCGCACCCATGATTTATAACCATTGTCATTGAGATCAACGACAACGGTTGTACAAAGGTTAAAATTGTTGCCCCAAATTGAAATAACAACAGTTGGCGCAACGGTTATAAGCATTGTCTTTGAGCAAGCAATTACCACTAGTGCACAATGATATGTACCGTTGTCATTGAGGTAAACGACAACGATTTTACAAGGGTTAATAACCATTGTTGTTGTCATTTTCCTCAACGGTTTAGTACCAATGCTTTTATGTTGTTATTTATATTTAAAATGCCTTTATAATCTGTTGTATTTTAATTTTTGATTTATAACTAGTAAATCACAAATAAAAATGTACGAATTTGAAATATTTGAAATTTTAGTTGCAACCATAAACCTTGTCACATTAATAAGAACATCCATTCCATTGTTAAGATCAATCAATATAATGTAATGTTTATTACAACAAATCCATTCAAATGTTACAAAGTTCAAGATTTTTGTCTCTCCTCTACACAACTTCAAGAACTCCATCTCAAAAGCCAAGTTCAAGATCTTGTCCCTCCTCTACGCAATTTCAGCTAATCCACCTCAAACACCTTACAATATAACCAAAAAATATAACTCATCACATCAACTATATCTATTAAAAGCAATCAAAGGGAATAAAATTAGAAGGTTCATTTAGCATGATATTTGGATCTCTATAAGTACAAAATAAGGGGATCTCTATTGAGTTGAATTATCCTCTTACCGGTTTTACATTAATGTATTACCTCAGCGGAACATCGATTGCGTGGCTGATGTTTAAAACCCATGGAATCTGGGATAAATCTCAAATCCAACTAATTCGTTGATATTTCAAACTCAACTCCATCACAAAGTTTTATAAAGGTAAATCTGCCGTGGCAATTGAATAATAGTACCTAAGGCAGAAAGGTATGGTAAACATAGGAGAAAAGGTTGACTAGTATGCTAAGATTCAGAGACTTGAAATAGGTAGCTCTCCATGCATATATTAGATAATGGGAAGACAGCTCATACTATTTTTCATAAACTATTCACTTGTATTTCAAGTTGGCTAGCTCTATTCCTACAACACCAATATATGCTGAAAGACCGGCGAAATTTGGCAGTACTGAATTTAATCAAAGATGTTGTTCTACCTAACAACCCTGAATTTGGTTTCATTTCTTGAAAGAAGACGCACCAACTTTGTGGGATGATGAAGTCGATGACCAAAAAAAGATTGTGTTGGATGCATGGAATCACAGTAATTTCCTGTGTCACAACTACATCCTTAATGAGCTCGATGACTCTCTCTACAATATCTACACAGTGACAAATTGAAAAAGAATTGTGATTCACTAGAATAGAAATACAAGATCGATGAAATTGATTGTCGGCAAGTTTTTAGATTTCAAAATGGTTGATTCCAAGACGGTCCTAGACCAAGTATGAGAGTCGCAATCGATCTGGTATAACATTCATGCCAAAGGAATGCAGCTCAATGAATTTTTCCTAGTAGCTATCATTATTGAGAAACTACTACCTCTTTTAAAGGAGTTCAAGAACTACCTTAAGTACAAATGAAATGAAGTGGGGTTTGAGGACCTGATCCTTAGACTAAGGACTAAAAAAAGAAAACCAAATATCCAAAAGTCAAGAACTGCAGGACATCTATTGAGGCAACAACAAACTTGTCTGAAGTAAGTACTAGCGAAAAGAGAGTTGACGGTCATGAAGCAGCAGCAGTAGCCAAAGTAAAAGAAAACTAGAAAGACCAAGGGCAACTGCTACAACTGCAATAAACTCTGTCACATGACAAATGATTGTCTACAGCCCAAGAAAGACAATCAAAGTCAGGCTAACCTAATAGATGAAAATTCAATATATCTGAGTATGAATAAGTTAGACCTATCAATTGTCATATTTGAAGTAAACTTGGTGGATAATCTGAGAGAGTGGTGGGTGAATATTGGGGCTTCACACCACATATGCTCAGGAAGAGAGATGTTCTCTAGTTACATACCGATCAGCTGTAGAAAGTTGTTTATGGGAAATTCTGCAACCCTATAACGTATTCAGGTTAGGAAAAGTGGTACTGAAGATGTCCTAGGGAAAGAGTTGACGATTGTGGATGTGTTGTAAGTTTCAGACATTCAAAAATAACTTAGTATCCAGTTTCCTATTGAGTAAAGCCGGATTTAAACTAGTATTTGAAGCTGATAAATTTGTTCTGACCATAAGTGGTCAATTCATAGGAAATGACTACCTCGAGAAAAGACTCTTTAAAATGAATGTAATAACTATTAAGAGTGATAATAAAATTATTAATTCTTCTTACTTATTTGAATGTTCTAATTTATGACATGATAGATTAAGAAATGTAAATTAAAAAAAAAAGTTGGTAAGTTTAAACATATTACCTGCAATAGATTTCGATCCACAAAACAAATGTGAAATATGTGTTGTGGCAAAGATGGCCAAAACACCTTTCCTTTCACTTGAAAGAAGTACCAAACCTCTAGAACTCATTCATATGCGATATGAAGCTAATGCAAAGTAGAGATAGAAAAAAGTATTTTATCACTTTTATTGATGATTATACTAGATATTGCTATATGTTTTTTGAAAGAGAAAGACGAAGCTCTTGAAGCTTTCAAAGGTTATAAGAATAAAGAGACAAAGAGGGAGAATATGCTGCTTCGTTTGAAATTTTTTACAAAGAACATGACATTATTCATCAAACAACTATTCCATACTCACCTCAGTCCAATGACATTGTAGAACACAAAAACAAAATTCTGAAAGAGATGATGTATGATATGTTGATAAGCTCTACGTGACCCCATTACTTGTGTGGGAAAGAGGAGTACATTTGGATTATTTCATTATGTAGCATTTATATATATATATAGAGAGAGAGAGGGAGAAATTTGATCAGGTACGCATCTGAAGAATGCGCACCGTGCGCATTTTTTAAAGATTTTTTATTTTTTTTATTTTTAATATCTCATATTATTTGTTTTCTCACGCTACCACTTTACATACGAAATTCTCATCTCACACATAGATAGGGATGTAAACGAGCCGAACAGTATTGGGCTCGAGTTCGGCTCGTTTGATATTAGCTCGGTTTGAGCTCGGCTCGAGCTCGGTTCGAGCTTTGAAAATTGGGCTCGAGCTCGGTTCGAAATCAAAAGATTGAGCTCGATATGGGCTCGAGTTCGGCTCGAACAAAGCTCAATAACAAGGCTCATTTAAAGCTCGAAATGGGCTCGAATACAGGCTCGTCAAAAGTTCAAAATAGGGGCTCGAATACAGGCTCGTCAAAAGTTCGAAATGGGCTCGAATACAGGCTCGATAGTTCAAGCTTGAGTTTGGCTCAAAAAAATTAGATTATCCATAACATTTTGGATTGGTTAAAGATTTTCTTTTGATTACTAATTATTAATTATCTAAATTTCAAAAACTTATAAAATTCATAATCATATTTAAATAAAATATATAAATGAACAGACTCACGAACTATAAACGAGCCTATTCACGAACCCCTAAACGAACATGTTCGCGAGCTATCGAGCCTAACATGTCTAGGCTTGAGTTCGGTTCGTTAAGTTTAACAAGCCCGAAACTCGGGCTCGAGCTCAGCTCGTTAAGCTAACGAGCCGAGCTCGAACGAATATTTATCGAGCTGAGCCACGAACTATTTGCGAACGGCTTGGTTTGATTACATCCTTACACATAGACCTAACTCATCATCAACATATACAATTTGCACCCCACATACATAGATCTTCTTCTCAATTCTCATCTCACAAAAAATTATAATAATATAATTATGTGCATAATAATATAAAATATTAAAAATTATGTTGATTATGATTTAGAATTTCTTGAGGATTGATTACTTGAATATTATTCATTGTTTCTTTAATTGATTAATTGGATATTTTTATTGTTTTCTTTGGGATGAGAATTGAGAAGTGGTAGGATGAAAAAAAATTATGTATATAATAATATAAAATATTAAAAATTAAATTGATTATGATTTAGAAAATTATGTGTATAATAATATAAAATATTAAAAATTACATTGATTATGATTTAAAATTTCTTGAAGATTGATTACAGTTTTTTTATATTTTTAATATTTTATATTGTTATACACATTATTTTTTCTCACACTACCACCCCCACATACCGCCCTTCATTTCAAATTTTCATCTCACATATCAACCTTCTTCCAACTTCTCAATTCTCATCTCAGATACTTTGTTCCCAAGTCTCATCCACCCCATATACCAACCTTTTTCCAACTTCTCAATTCTCATCTCAAATAACTTCTTCTCAATTCGCATCCACGCTCCACAATTTAAGCACCTCAACACATTTTTTTTCCCAATTCTCCTTCATTAAAAATTACAAAAAATGATTGGGTAACAAATAGGATAAATCCTCAATCAATCCGATTGTAGGAATTAAAGAAAAAATAAGAAAAAATATTCAATTAATGAATTAAAGAAAACAATAAAAATATCCAATTAATCAATTAAAGGAAACAACGAATAATATTCAAGTAATCAATCCTCAAGAAATTCTAAATCATAATCAATTTAATTTTTAATATTTTATATTATTATACACATAATTATATTATTATAATTTTCTGTAAGATAGAATTGAGAAGAAGATCTATGCTGATATGTGCGATGCAAATTGTATATGTTGATGATGGGTTAGGTCCATGTGTGAGATGAGAATTTTGTATGTAAAGTGGTAGCGTAAGAAAAGAAATAATATGAGATATTAAAAATTAATTTTTTTTAAAGTGGTAGCGTGAGAAAATAAATAATATGAGATATTAAAAATTAATTTTTTTTTTAAAAGTGCGCACGATGTGCATTCTTCAGGTGCGTACCTGATCAAATCTATATATATAAAAGGAGAGTTGAAACTCTCAAGGTGATGACACATCATCAATTTAAAGCTTTATCCAAGTACCAAGTGTCTCTCCATCTCGTCTCTCTAATTACCACATGTCACAAGAATTTTCCTAAATAATGGTTGATGCATTTTTCTCCTCTTCCTCTCACCACTTTGAATTCTTAATAACGGACTAATGACTCCTCTCCCTCTCTCTCATTTCTCATCTCTCCCTCTCAAATTTGCAAATCGAGAGGTCAGTTCCTCGATTTCAAATTTGGAAACATCATTCGTCCTACTTTTTGGAATTGTTATTCAAAATCGTGGTAGAGTTCATTTGATTATCAGTTGAGTTGAGTTTAAACGAGTTTAGTTGAATTATACATAAATTGATTTCCAGTAGACTGATAACTTTGGTCATTTTACACTTATGAGCTTGTGCTTGAGTTCAAGTATTAGATTTCATTAAACCTAAAATATTTTTTAGCTTACTTTTAAAGTTTATTGAAAAGATTTTGAATAAGATAGTTTTTTGAAAATGATTTGAAGATAGAGATATTGAATACATTTGGTTTGATTCTCAATCTTATGATTGATATGCTATATTATATGTGAAATAACAATATATTTATAAGAGGTGTAATTATAAATGCAATACCATATTTAGAGGTTTGATAAATCCAAATATTTCAAAAAAATTATAAAAATATAAATCTCAAATCAAAGATATAAATCTCAAGTCTATCCCGTGCAACGCACAGAGTATTCGTTAGTTTGTTGCACGGGAGTATTCGTTAGTTTAATTTAATAAGGTGTAATTTAGAATTAGAATTAATTTATTGATAGTGAGTCTACATCAGCGAGAGGTCCGAATTAGAGGAGGCACATGCATTTATCGTGCGAATAAGCCCAAAGTTTATGAATTTGAGTTTTTTGTCCTAAATTCGCCCGTATTGAAATGATAGTGTCTCAATGTCAGGACCCGAAAAGATAGTGTTCTTAATAAATGATGAATGGTCAAAAGTTAGTATCCTAAATTTGTAATTTTTCTAAGATATATGAAATTAATTCCCATCACGATCATCACAAATTTATGATGGTTCATTTCATTAGCTACAACATCCTTCGAGGACAATTTTTTGATAAAGATTGATGTTCGATTATAATGTCTTTCAATTCATCACCACTAATGTGTTCAAAGTACTCCCTACTTGGAGTGGCAAGTACATTAGACCATGCCGGATCTTGGGGGTCTTCAATGTAATATTTGGTTTGCTCGTCTGCCAATTATGAATGATCGTACTTGAATCAAATCTTATTGTGGTTTACCAAGTACTGAACCCAAGATCATCTACTTTAATGTCATTATCATCTCCATAAAACTCCAAATCTAACACAATTAGTTTCTTATTCTTTTCGCTAGAAAGGTGAATTATCTTTGATACGTTTAACTCCCAAGTTTTGAACCACTCACAAACTATCATGCTCTCTTTTGTGTGATAAGAAGCCCTATCAATCAGAAAACTAGAGCACTTCAAGTTTTTTTTATCAGGTGCATTATTTGATGGATGGAATGGGTAATTGCATTTGTGTGTTGCAACACACAACACAACCTTATGGTATTATTATCATTTCCTTAACGGAGTCCAAGTTGAAATTTCTTTTTGGATTCTTTATTAGAAAATAATTTTTCATCACCTATTTTACCATTCATGCATATATGTTATTGTGGCAAATATAGATGTTATTGTAATGAATTATAAAATACAAGATGAAATACAATACTTCTACTAACAGCTAGTTCACTCTTGACCCAGTCAAAAAATTGAAAGTTAATATGAAATAATAATAATAATAATAATAATAATAATAATAATAATAATAATATAGTGTGTGTATATATATATATATATATAAATATATATAGTAGAGGGGGGAAAAAAGGACTATCTCGTTACCAAATTGTGAAAGTAATATGAATAAAATCCATCTTATTACATTAAATCCTCGTCTACAGATGAAAACTCTAGAAGCAAATTACTAGAGAGCATTGCAGTTAATCAAAACAGGAAATAACAATATAAAAAGCCAAAAAAAAAAAAAGGAAAAAAGAAATGAAACATATGAATCTACTGCGTAAGCAAGCTTCTGATGAGAGCTGCTTGGGTGGTGTCCGTGTTTGCTAACAATTCAGACAGCCTCTCACTTAAGTCATCCACTTCTCTGTGCAAGCTTCGAATGTAGTTGCATGTCTCCTGTAATACTTTCGTTGCTGATCTCTGCATTTCATTTTTTTTTTTAATTAATAATAAATCCTTTGGTTTATCACTCCAATATGTGCTTCTTCTAAAAAAATGTTCAATTTAATTTCCAGAAATTTCTTGACTTTTCTTAGCTTCATCTTGTCTATTTATATTTTTTTATTTTAATTTGCACATGCATTGAGTATCTTCCGACATCTAATACTATTTAAAAAGACATCAAACAAACACATACACATGACCTCGGTGGGGTTGGGGTGGAATAGTACTTTTCATGTGTTCATGATTATGATAAAGATTTATTTTATATTAGGATCACAGAAATCCAAGGTTATCTTCAAAACCCTGATATATTCAAGACATTGGAGGTTGTGATAACTTTCGAATTAAATTATTATGGCAATATAAATTCACACAAATTTGTGCGTTCACACTTTCAGGTTTCAATTATTATATTAAGGTTTAATTGTCGAAAAAATCATAATACTTACTTAGATTGCTATTTTAATCAAATTGTCGTTATTCATCAAAATAACATAACATTATTATATAGTACGTTGTTTGATCTAGTTCGTTCAGTTTTGAAATCTTTTTTGCACATCTGATTTAAAAATAAAAAATAAAAGTCTTGATGTTCTTGAAGTGGAACTATGTGAACTACCATATTTGACAATAATAGTATTTTTTTTTTTTCAAAAACTGACCATGGTAATAAAAAACATGCTACACATATAAAGTTATCTTATTTTGACAAATAGTGAAAAATTCAATTAAAATGACAGTTATTAATTTTCCAACAATCAACCCCTGTATTAACAATAATCATTCTTTTGTTTTCCTTGGCTATACTTCCAACAAATCAACACTGTACTAGTAAAATTAAAATTAAAAAATTTTAAAAAGAAGAAAGAAAATTAAAATGGAAATGTACCTTGTCTGAGCACCTATTGTGCATCTCAGGAAGAAGCTGCTGAAGCTTGGAAACGAGTTCGTTGATCTGATCATCGGAGATTCTAGAAGATCCAGATTGCCTTGATCTTGATCTTCTGCTAGACATTTTATAATAAGTCGTGGAACGAAATACTAGGAAAGATACAAAGATATATGTTTTGTAAGAATGATGTGATTAAGAGAAGGTTGAAAAAAGGGGATATAAGATATATAGCAAGAGTGTGAACTTAGTGTGAAGAGGAGAAGATGAGAAGGAGAGAAACACAGTGTAAGTTTGCAATTGAGTAGAAAGAAGCAGTGGTGTGTTGGATTAAGGAAGACTAGTGCATGAGACTATGAGAGTGTGATGGGCAATCTTGGCTTTAAATAGGGTCTTATTTTGTGGGGTTTGGTGGGGTTGGAGGTGGGGGTGTGGGATGAAGAATCAATCTTCAACTTCTATAGATTAGAGAGATACAATGACATATGGAATCTTTTGTTTTTTATATTGTTTTACTTTGGTATTTTATTGATCATTAATTCATTACTAGCTAGATACTAAGTGCACCATAATGATATCATTAAGTATATATGATATGTATTTATAAAATAAAATACAAGATTGAAAGACCGTAAATTAAATGTAGGCAAAGTCTTGGGTAATATTTTTATTTTATTTATATAATATAATACAAAAGTATTACTTGATATATAGAAAATTATTACCTAATATACATAAAAGTATTATAATTTTTTTTATGTTCGCCCCAACTCGCCCCATCTCACAAAATGAGATCTGTGAGACAATGTTACGCAAGACTCATTCTTAAATGTGAGGCATTAGTGCATACAATGTAAGGCATGCAAAAAAAAAAAAAAATTGGGGGGAGGGGGGATTAAATGTTATTGAATATTGCTAAAATAAAAGATAAAACACCATTTAAAATATCATATGTTTGTTTTAAAAAATCATATGTTTGATTGATCAACAACTAAAATAGGATTTTAGGTTGGAAATGAATTGAGAGATTTGGAATGAATAAATATCAAATCCACTCTAAGTAAAGTGAATTCAAAGTGAATTCAAAATCCACTCATATTGTTGAAAATAAAAATAATGAATTTCAAATTTATATCAATTCAAACACCATCAATGCATTTACTACTATAAATTTTAAATTCTTCCCTACATTCAAGCACAACCTCATTTAACTTCTTTTTTTTATTCTCCCTGCAAAACCCTATGTATTTTTAGTCCAAGAGATATTAACTCCTCAATCATTTTTAGGAACTATACATTCTAGTTTGGGTTCATTAAAAAACGAACCAACTTTTAATTGTAACATATATAAACTTGGAAAGGTATTAATGTTAGGGATATACTAAAAAGTATGTTTTTAGTGCTACTTTGTATATAAACTGATTCTTGCATTTTATGAGAATAAATCTTTTATCACTGTTTGCATTAAATATTATGAATGCTATTTATTTATTGCATAAATGTTCAATATATTTTACATTGTAGACTATGTGGTGTGTAGAAGATCACAGAAGGTCACATTGTCAATTCCTTGTAATAAGTATAGTATAATTCACAACTTAGATGGAATTGAACAATCCATTGGTAGAAGTTGAGATGTAAGGCTCAGATTGGTTTGTCTTGACCAAGAGATTACATTAGTGCATTTGATGTGTTGAATATGACCTACAGTGAGATAATTCTTCTAGACTGACTTGGAAAGAAGAATTAGATCTCAGTGGTTATTGATTTCTTAATTTCTGTCACTTAACTGGGGTTGTATATAATTAATTAATGTTGCTTTGATTTATTATGGGTAAATGATCAAAAAGGATTCAATACTTTGTATTTTGGGCAATATTATTAATTATATGATAGATTGCTAAATTAATACAGAAAATCGTGTCTTGATACGTTAAGTTGATAATGTCCCCTTGGTGGGCTCAGAACATTTATCATATCAAATCTGGCTAGTGGATTAATTTTCGATATGATAATAAAGTTGAGCTGTTTTTTTTTCAAGGAATAAAAGATATTAATTAATTAAAGCATTCAGTAGCTTAAATTAATTAATGGACATTGGATCTTAAACACGGGACATAATAACCGGGAGCCATATTTCATAATATGCGTTAGGATGGATAGTGCAATATTAATTCTATAGTGGAATAAATTAATATTAATGGATTAGAATAATATTATGGCTCAATATTGGTTTTTAGGCCCATTAGAAGGTCCAACCCTAATTCTCCTAAAGGCCAACTCGACTGCCTAACCACTAGGGAATTTGCAAGCCCCTTGAGTAACCCAATAAAAGCCCATTTAACTAAAGTGGTTAAAGGTAAGAATTAATTATTGTTGCTTAATTATGAGGAAATCAAATATTTTCATATATTGATGCAAGATATGAGGAGATCAAATCTTAAGGATATATTTCTTCTCCTCCAAGGCTCAAATTTTCGTGCACTTTATCTATAAATAGGGGCTGATTTTTTAGCCCCAAGATATATACAAGAGTGCTGATTTTTAGAGCAACAAAAGTGAGAAATTAATTCTTCCTACAAGAGTTAAAAAGAGTTCGTTTGATTCCCCACCGAACTTACGAGCTTGGACTTGGGGAATACTCAAGAAGGTGTTTGGGTTGACACAATTAATCTTCTCAACGGTGTCTCTCCAATCAAGAGGTAAATACATATCCCTTAGTTCCGCATGTTTAGGGCTTTGTATAATTCATCGTTTATTCAAAGCATGAATTTTTTTGATTTAATTGCTTTAATTCATAAGGTTAGATTTATGATAATTCTTATCTATACTTATATTAAAGTAGGAAAGTTGGCCAAAATTACAGGAGTGTCATTTTTCCGCTAAAAAATGTCGTGTCATTAGTTCTGGCTTCTTTTCCAAGTCTGAATCTGATTTCCCTTGAAAGACATCACATTATATTAACAAAGTCATTCAACATATCTCATTTCACATCAAATGTTAATAAGAAAACAATTCATGGAGGATACAAATATCAAAAGAAGAATAGAGATGAGAGAAGAAAAGAAGTTTTTTTTCAAATATCAAAAGAAGAATCAGAGATGAGAGCCATTCAACAGATCTCATTTCACATCATAAAAGTTGAAAATAAGAAAACAATTCAGGATGATAAAAATATCAAAAGAAGAATAGACACTACAAGAAATTTTCTCATAGACAACACCCCTAGACATGTGTTTTTGCTAAAAACCCTTGTCGTAGCCTAAAATTCCGTTGTCGTAGATAAAACCGTTGTCGTAGCTCAAAAACTTCTCTCATAGACAAGGGTTTTTTAGCAGCCGTTGTCGAAACCGTTGTCGTAGCTCAAAAACTTCTCTCATAGACAAGGGTTTTTTAGTAGCCGTTGTCGAAACCGTTGTCGTAGCCCCAAAAATTCTCTCATAGACAACGGTTTTAGCCTACCGTTGTCGTAGACATTTTTAAACCGTTGTCGTAGCCCGAAAACTTCTCTCATAGACAATGGTATTAACCTACCATTGTCGTAGACGTGTTGTCCTAGGACCCCTAAGACAAGAGTTAGAAAACGTTGTCGTAGCCATTTTAAAACCGTTGTCGTAGACTGAAATTAAAAAAAAAAAGACAATTATTTTAAATTTTTTTCTTAATTAAATGATATAAAAAATGATATATATTGTTGAATTAAATGAATGAAATAAATTAATTTTGACAATTAAATTTTATTTCATTATAAATAAAATTTTGTAAATATTTACAACAAATTATAAACCACAAATTATAAGCTTAAATTAAACAAAAAATGCTGATTACTTAACACAAATAAAAGTTGGATTACTTAAAATTAATTATAAATAAAATAGGAATAATAAAAAGACTTTCTAATATATTAGAAATATGAGAAAAGCAAAGGCAAGAGTTGTTTTCTAAGTTGTCGTAGCCTCGTAGAAGCGTTGTCGTAGACTAATATTTAAAAAAAACAAGTCAACTATTACAATTTTTTTTTTCAAAATGATATAAGAAATGCTATATATTATTGAATTAAATTAATGAAATAAACTAATTTTGAGAATTAAATTTTATTTCATTATAAATAAAATTTAGAAAATATTTACAATAGATTATTAATTTTAGAAATATATTAATTTGAAAAATACATTAATTATATAAATTTATTAATTGTAAATATAATTTTGAAAAATATATTGATTTTATAAATATATTAATTATATATATAATTTGAAAAATATATGCATTATTAATATACATATATTAATTTGAAAAATATATTAATTTTTTAAATATAATCATTATATATATAATTTGAAAATTATATTAATTATTATTAATATAGTCATTAATCATTCAATTATATATATATATTAATATATCAAAATTGGAAATCAATTACTTATATTAATAAGTAATGGTACTTTATAAAAGTTAACAAAGAAATGCATTAATAATAGAAAATTGAAAAATATCAAAAATATATTATAAAACAAATATATGCAAGACATTGTCACATGAGGCATCAATGGTCTAGTGGTTAGAGTACCATCGGGCCACCCGGGTTCGAATCTCACACAACGCATAATATTGATTATGATGATGTCATCCTTATGATGACATGTCATCCCTAGCATGACGTGTGTGATGATGTGGCAAAATATTGTTTTATTTATTAATATGGCTACGACAACGGTTTTTAACCGTTGTCGTAGACACAACGACAACGGTTTATAAGATATTACGATCTACAACAACGGTTATTATATGACTACGACAACGGTTTTTTTCAACACTACGATCTACGACAACGGTTTTTATATGGCTACGACAACGGTTAAAAACCGTTGTCTATGAGCAGATTTTTTTAGAGTCTACGACAACACCAGCTACGACAAGGGTTTGAATATGGCTACGACAAGGGTTAAAAACACTTGTCGTAGCCCTTTTTTCTTGTAGTGAGAGATGAGAGAAGAAAAAAAGTTTTTTCAAATATCAAAAGAAGAATCAGGGATGAGAGCCATTCAACATATCTCATTTCACATCATAAAAGTTGAAAATAAGAAAACAATTCATGGAGGATAAAAATTATCAAAAGAAGAATAGAGATGAGAGAAGAAAATGAAATAGCAAGAGAAGAATCAGAGATGGAAGAAGAAATAAAAACTTTTTCAAATTTAAATGAGATACTGACAACATTAATTTGATTGTCATTAGCTTCATTATTCAAATATAACAATCCTCCGATGAGGAACAACATTACAAAAGAAAGATAAAAGAAAGATAGAAAAAATACATAAGAAAGATAGAAAAAATACATGTAAGAAATGGAGAAGTAAAGGAAAAGAGAGGTTGAGTGTTGCTCTCATGGCTGCTGCTTTTCCGGCGTATTTAATGAGAGGATGAACAACATATTTGCTTACTTCTAAAACACACTATAGACAAAAGATTTGCTTACTTCTATAGATCAAAGATCATATGGTCAATAAGATGAAATTGTGAACTTGGTTATCATATAAATGAAGAAAAAGACAAAATTTAGATATAGTGTAGATGGTGGTTGGAGGCTATTGAATGTAGAATTAATCTTAAAATATTTTTGTATCTAATTTATTTTCTTACTTGATAGTTTCCTTATATTTGAATTTTACTTCATTTTTTATATATTTTTATGTGGTTTTAATGAATAATTATTATATATTTGTGACTTAATTGATAGATTTAATGTATATTATTCATGTTATCTAACTACTTAATTCATTGTTGTTTTTTATACATGACATTTGTTTATTGTTTATCTTTTTTGATACTTATATTATATATATATATAATATGTATATATTTATTGTTTATATGACAAACCGCGTATTGCGCGGGTGTACTGCTAGTTTAAATTACACCCGAATAGATTCATAAAGATCCCCAACAATTAATGATAGTCATAATTATGAAAAAAGAAAAACAAATTTGATTACAACATATCTCATTTTCTAAAATTTGATTGCTCACTACCATTGATGAATGTCAAAATACATATTGGAGTTTTTTTTTTTTGCTTCACATTATTGGAAAGGAGGGGACAACTTCTCGATCCTATTTGTCTTGCTATGGTATTCAAATCTGTTTTCACGCTTTAAATGACTGTACCTTCAGCTTTATCATTTGAACACTATTGTGTATCTCTTTGGAATTCAAGATCGAGATTGTGGTCAAAACATTGATGCAATAACATGGTATTTTCCTAGAAAAGGAAAGTGCAAAACAATTGACACGTAGAACTGAGCAAAACTTTGTTACAGAAGAAGAAAAGATTTATGTAACATGTTATTGTGATATTGCACTATTTTATTACTCTAGTGAGGTCACTGCTGATGAACAGGCAATTTTCTGATCTCTTTTTTGACAGGCAATTTTTCCTAATTGGCAGATCAACTTTAATGGATTTTTTATATATTTTTTTCCTAAAAGTTTATTTGTAACAATCTTATAGATATAATTTCATGCATGACACATAATTCAATTACATGGAAATCAAATTTGTTTTCACAAACTCATATGTGAATTATTGGTAATAATGGATTATACAAGCTGATTGTCTTACTCTTTTTTATTGTGTATTTATCGTGAATTTAAATATTAGCTATAAATGAATTGAGTCGAGTGTAATTATAAAGAAAATTCTAGATTTTCATCCAATAATTTAAACAATGTCCTTTTTTTTTGCCGCAAAAAATTTATGTATTCTAATTTTGGTCATCTAACTATCTTTTTTTTTCGATTTTGGTTTGATTTTGTTCAAAATGACAATTTTTACTTAGACATCAGAATTGATAAATTCATGTTAACAATTTCGACATCCATATAGGTAGAAATCAAAATTTCGATCAAAATCGAATTGGAAAAAACATATAAAATAAAAGGATGAAGATGGAAATACTAATAAAAATGGTAATCTATGCAACTCAATTTCTTAGGTCTTACTTATATCAGTTGTGCCTCAATTGTTGCTTTAGAGAGAGACAACATTGTACAACAATTTGATGAAATATCAATTCAATTGGATTTTCTATTATTGTATTTTTCATTTTTCACTCGTGTTTTGTTCGACAAACAAATGCTAGGTACATGTGTAGTAACTAGTAATTATATCTCTCAATATATCTTACATGATATCCATTAGTAAAATAAAATATTATCTTGCAATAGATAATCCTATCATACATAAAAAATATAATGATACAAACTAATATTGTCAAAAGTAGTTTACGCATTAAACTTGAGGAAAATTGCAATTTTAGTCTTGTAACTTAGGCCAGTTGTCCATTTTTTTCCTACCGATTTTACGTATTTCACTTTTAATTCAATAACTATAAAAATATATTATTTTCCAAATGTCCTCTGAATTTGTTTGAGATATTCATTTTTTTTTCCTTATATAAACACCAAAATTACAGATACACATACATAAATTGACATATCAAGCAAAATTTAAAGAAATTGATTGATAAATGATCAAAATTAGAATACGTAAATTCATGGTAAAAAAACTGATTAGGACCTAAATTATAAAAATTGAAATTTTTACTTAAACAGCTTGTTAAAATTTTATTTCGATTTAATTAGAATCTTAGTATTTCCTATGAAAAGTTTGGACTGTGTACGTAATAGTATTTTTGTTGCATTTATTGTAGCGCCTAGGAAAAATGACGCATAATTTGACGATTAAATAATTCAACTTTAATTATGTGATCTAATTTTCGTGCGTTTCAAATTAATCGAATTAATACGCGAAATAATTTATCGTATGTTGCTTATAATTATCGAATAATTTCATGATTTAATTTATCGATCGTACGTTTTAATTTATCGAAAACGTAATTAATTCAGAGAGCTTGTGTATTTTAATCGGAAGCATAATTGAAACGAAAACGTAGAATTTACGTTATGAGAACGATCGCGATAGAAAGACGAAGAAAATGAAACGAGAAACGGCCCAATCGGAGACCGAGGCCCAAGATAGGCCCAATTAAAAAATGGCTAAGAATGGATATAACCCACTTGTGTTGAGAATTTACCACACCTTGTCATTTTTAACACTAAAGTAATAAAAAGTTACTCTCTCCTCTCTCCCTATTTTTCCGACGGCCGGAGCGACGCCGCATCCCCTCTCCATTTTGTTCGAACCTTACATCAAACCGTAGCCCTCGCCGAGCCTGTCACGGATCTGGGCTCGGTTCACCAAACCGCCGCCGTCTTCGTCGAAAATCGGCCGGCGAAGCCGCGGCTCCGCCTCTCTCTCTCCTTCCCTTTTTCTCTCTCTTCGTTCTCCTTCGATTCTTCACCGATCAAGTCGATCTACACATGCACTTGAAGCCCTCGCCGAGCCCGTCATGATTCCAGGCTCGGATCGTCAATCGGACGGCTCGATCTCCGGCAAACACTGATCAAACTCACTGTCTTTCCACCTCTCTCTCTTCTCTCTCTCGCGCATCTCTCTCTCTCTCTCTCTCCTTGACTCCCTCTCCTCGCCGCTTGCCGTCGCCGCCGTGGGTTGGTTTGGTGTGGTTGTTGGTTGCCGGTTGGGGGCCACGCCTGGTGCGCCGCCGTGCTTGGTGTCGCTAGCGATGCTCGCCGGTGAAGTAGGGCTGTGTGTGTGAAGCTCGGTGTGTGTGTGTCGGTTTGAGGTGGGTTGGGCGGTGCTTCCAGCGCCGCCGTGTGCTTGGTGGCCGGCGCGAGGAGCCCCGGCGTGTGGTGGTGGTGTAGGGTGGTAACCGGCGATGAGGTGTCGCCGGCGAAGTTTGGAAACGGCAGCCATGGTGGGACAGACGGGGGATGGGTTTGGGGGAGGAGGGGTCATTTTGTAATTTCCAAAACTCCAAGGACCCCCTTGCAAATCCAGAAAAGTTCATTTTGGTCCCCCAACTTCTGTTTTGTACACTTCAGTCCCCAAACTTCTGGAAATTCCATTTTCACCCCCAAAACTTTCCAACCTTTTGACTTTCACCCCCAGATCTTTGTTATCACGAGTAGGAGCGTACGTATTTATTTTAGAGCTTGCTTTACACGAAGTCAAACACCACCAATCAGGTGGGGGTAACTTCTGATCTAATGACTTTTATGTTTCTATTTTTATTATGTCTTATATGCTATGAAATATTGATACGTTTTTCAATGTTAGCCTATCTATAATTGCATGTTATGAACTGCTTGAATATACGTGTCTTGGGATTACGTGCTGTGATATTATGTGATCATGCATTTTATGAATTATGTTATATGCGGACAGAAGTCCACGTTCATCACGGAGGGACTCATGGTCCGTAAAAAACTTCACGGAGGGTTTAGTGAGCCGTAAAATGCACTAACGGTATTGAAACCGTTACCGGATAAGACGAGGATTACTCGCACCGAAGAGCTTATGTATGTGCAATGCATTTATTACGTGTTGTGAATTACGTGACGTGCTATTTATCATTTATATACTTTATCTGTTAATATAATCTTGAAAATGGAAATTACTCCCACGAGTGTATTCAAACGCACTCACCCCTATCTGTACTCACCCTACAGGAAACGATGAAAATTAAGATAATGCAGCGAGAGGGGTGTCGTATCCATGGTTTCTGTTGTCTTTATATATTTTGAACTTCGAACAATGTTTTTAAACATTTTATGACATGTTTCTTTGTAAAACTGTTGTTTCAAGAGATAGATCCTGATATTTTCTGCTGTTGTTTTAAAATACTATCTTCCGACGATGTACCGATATTTTTGGATATATGTAAGGAATTTGTATGCTTTCTCTGAACTTCGTTGTTTCTAACTTGGATATCAATTTAAATCGTTACTTGTCTATTTATTTATTATAAGTTTTAAAAAAAAAGCATGCTTCTTTTCCCTTCTTCTTTCCTGCACGCCCAAGGGTAACTCTGATATATTTTCAAACTACGAAAACGGGGCGTGATAGATATGGTATCAGAGCAAGGTCCTACTCTTTGTAGGGCCCTGTTCAAGGTCGTTTTTCTTTTTCAAACGTGTTTTAACCTGAAAATCTTTTAAAATAATGGATAAGCACCTCTCTCTATGCGTTCCCCACTGTAATCACGAAACTTAATAAGAAATGAGTGATTATCGTTAATATTATATGCTTATTTGTATTTTCTCTATCTTCCTCTTATATACCTGTTTCTCGCCTCTTTATTTCTCATTTATTATGTTGCTGCTGTTGTATCTGTGGATATGTGGGGTAGTCTGGGTAGTCACGATCTCGATCAGTACAGATGACGAGGACACGTCTCACGGCGTGGAAGAGCACCGTAGGGAGGATTTCGGTGAATTGGACTCGGACCTTCTTTACGACCCACCACGGACTAGGTGAGTCCGCCGGGGAGTATATGGCCCGACTACTTGTCGCTTGGCGGAGGACGGACGGTGTCGTGTTTGATGATGAGGACTGTCAGCACGCATTGGGGATGATGCCTGGCCACTGGGCAGCTTTAGCACGCTGGACGTATCGCGATGAGGTGGTGTACTCGATTTTCAATGGGCAACCGATTATATCGTTCGTACGCTACATAGGTATCATCCTGGATGCGTGGGTATGAGAGCGGTAGCCTACGCTTCCAGAGCCGGGACCCTTCGACCCCTCGGACAACGAGGGAGACTCGGAGGAGGAGGACCCGGAGCCTCCTCACCGCCGACAGCGAGGACCGTCACCCCGGCCGCCGCCAGCCGCTGGGGCCGCTGCTATAGTTATGTAGCTTTGTAGGATGTTGGTTTTGTATTTTTGGGGACCCTCAGGGCCATAGACACGATGTATGATGTTACGATGCGTTGTTGTGTTTTGATGTATTGTGGTTGTTTTTGACTTCTTGGATGCTACGATTTATGCTATCATCGTCTTTCTCTTTCTTCCTATCTACGATGCGTTTTACTCATTTTCTCCCTTTAGTTCTCATTGTACTCGTTGTTCGTTGTGAATCATTATTCTAAGATCTTTGTAGTATCTGTTTTAACGAGTAGATCGTGCTCTTATCAGAACAATATGCCGCCTCGTGGCCGTCCAAGGAAGGACCAACCACCGGTGGAAAATCAACCGCCAGAGGGAAACCCTCCGGATCATGATGTGGACGCCACAATAGGAGATCTGGTGTCAGTTTTGAGAGGATTGGCCCGACACTTTGAAACACCACAACCAGCACCAGCGACTCCAACAAGGAACGACACGAACCTAGTGATCGAGTAGTTTCGACGGTTCAATCCGCCAACCTTCAATGGGAAAGGAGAGCCCTTAGAAGCAGAGCAATGGTTAAGGACTTTGGACCACCTATTTGGGCACCTCACCATCACGGAGGAATAAAAGATTTCGTGCGCTGTTTTCCAACTGACAGACGAAGCAAGCCACTGGTGGAAATCCCGTGTCTGAACTATGATAGTGGAACAAATTGGCGCCCTAAACTGGGAGGCTTTCAAGGAAGTTGTTATGCATAACTACGTGCCCCAATCTTACCGTGATAAAAAAGAGACGAAGTTTCTGCACCTCCGACAAGGGGCCTCTACTGTGGGCGATTATGAAAGGAAGTTCAATCAACTAGCCGGTACGCGTCATACCTGGTGGACACAGATGCCAAAAGGGCCCGGTGATTCGAGAGGGGCCTGCGTTCGGAGATCAGCTCCATACTGGCGAGACAGGGTACAATGACCTATGGTGCGGTCGTCGAGAGGGCTCAAGAGATCTTTTCTCGACTGAGGCTGGACGTGGTAGCGCCAAAAAGGGTAGAAGTGGCGGCAAGAAAAATGAAATAGAATGGACCCAGCAGGAGCTTCAACCAGAACAAGACACAACGACCTACCAACGCTCCGCTCCTCCCAACACCAAGACCCGGGAGCTCCTGCGCCAAATGCGGGAAGACGCACATGGGGTCCTACCTCCAAAGGACCAGAAATTGCTTTCGGTGTGGGGAGCCGGGCCATATAGCCATCCACTGTCAGAAACCCCAAAGACCAGGAATTGTTGCTCAAAGACCGAGACTAGATACGAGTCAGACGCGAGCTTTTGCCCCCACTCACTCGCAGGCTGCAGAAGGATCTGAAACCATGACAGGTATGTTGACAGTGTCTGATATTCCTGCTCTCGTCCTGTTTGATACCGGGACAACCCATTCGTTCATCTCTGTTGGTTTTTATGACATGCTAAAACTTGAGGACGGTAGGGTAGTCGCTGAAACCCTAGATGTTAGTATTCCGTCAAGAGAGACAGTAAGAACAATACACCTTTGTCGAGGTCTAAGGGTCACGTTCGAAGATAGAACCTAGTTGGCAGATTTGCATGTGTTGGATATGAAAGATTTCGACGTTATTTTGGGAATGGATTGGCTCAAGACAAACCACGCGATAATCAACTGCAACGCACGAAAGATCACTTTCCAGATTCTAGGGAAGAACGAGTTCGCTTTCCATGGGACGCGTGTCGGAGTTAACCCGAGGGTCATATCAGCTATGAAGGCGACCAAAATGATCAGTAGAGAAGACTGTCAAGTTTAGCTGGTGAACATGGTGAATTTCGAGCGAGAGCCAAACCCTGTTGAGCAGGTGCCGATTGTAAAGGAGTTTGTGGATGTATTTCCGGAAGACTTGCCTGGTCCTCCGCCAGATCGACAGATCGCTTTTGAGATTGATCTCGTCCTAGGAGCAGCACCAATATCGAAGGCGTCGTACCGAATGACACCAAAAGAATTGCAAGAGTTGAAGGTCCAACTACAAGAGCTTTTGGACAAGGGATTCATTCGGCCAAGTGTATCATCTTGGGGAGCTCTAGTACTCTTCGTAAAGAAAAATGACGGAAGTTTTCAGATATGCATCGACTACCGGGAGCTGAACAAGAGAACCATCAAGAACAAGTACCCGCTGCCTCGGATCAAAGATCTTTTTGATCAGTTAAGGGGAGCAAGTGTATTTTCGAAGGTCGACTTGAGATCCGAATATCACCAGGTGAAGGTCAAGGATACAAACATACCCAAAACAGCTTTCCGGACAAGATATGACCACTACGAGTTTGTGATGATGTCGTTTGGACTCAGCAACGCACCTGCAGTTTTCATGGATCTGATGAACCGAGTTTTCCATCCGTATCTCGACAGTTTTATCGTAGTATTTATTGATGACATCTTGATTTACTCAAGCGATAAGGCACGCCACGAGCAACATCTACGGATCACGTTGGAAACACTGCGAAAGGAGAAACTCTACGTGAAGTTTAAGAAGTGCGAATTCTGGCTTGACAAAGTGACATTCCTCAGACATATAATATCATCAAAAGGAATCAAAGTGGACCCAGCAAAGGTAGAAGCCGTCAGCAATTGGAAGGCCCCAACGAACGTCAATTTAGTGCGAAGTTTTCTTGGACTAACTGGATATTACAGGAGATTCATAAAAGGGTTCTCAAAAATAGCCACTCCCATAACCCGTCTGACCAGGAAAGATGTGAAGTTTCAATGGACAGAACAGTGCGATCGAAGCTTCCTGGAGCTGAAGAAGAGGTTGACAGAGACTCCCATTCTTACAGTACTGGATGTGACAAAAGAGTTCGTGATCTATACGGACGCATCCAAGCTAGGTTTGGGGTGCGTTTTAATGCAGCAAGGGAAGGTCATAGCTTACGCATCGAGACAGCTGAAGACTCAT
Organism: Scutellaria minor; assembly: GCA_954870855.1. NCBI lineage: Eukaryota > Viridiplantae > Streptophyta > Magnoliopsida > Lamiales > Lamiaceae > Scutellaria > Scutellaria minor. Next base: position 20,484,940 of record OX940727.1, read on the forward strand.
GAGCAAATTTACCCAACACATGACCTGGAGCTGGCCGCAGTAGTACACGCACTCAAGATATAGAGACACTATCTCTATGGCGGAAGGTGCGAGATCTACACTGATCACAAAAGTCTGAAGTACTTCTTCGAACAAAAGGAACTCAACATGAGACAAAGAAGGTGGCTAGAGTTGGTAAAGGACTACGATTGCACGATCCATTATCACCTGCTGACGCTCTGAGCAGAAAGGAAAAGGGGATGGTAACGCCCCCGAGTAGCATCAAGGCCCTAGTCGCAGCGTGTTTCGTGAGGCCCACTCTTCGAGAGCGTATTATCGAGGTACAAGAAAAAGATAAGTTTCTGATAAAGATGAAGGCTCGGATGGAAAGAGGGAAAACTGAAGGGTTCACCTTATCAACCGATGGCGCCCTAGTGTTCAGAGGGAGGTTGTGCGTGCCTAAGGATAAAGAACTGAGAAAGGAAATCCTAGAGGAAGCTCACTGCTCGTCTCTATCTGCGCACCTTGGCGGAACGAAGATGTATAAAGATCTGAAAAAGAGCTTTTGGTGGAGGAACATGAAGGGAAGCATCGGGCTCTTTATTAAAAGATGTCTGGTTTGCCAACAAGTAAAGGCCGAACACCAATGACCTGCTGGGATGCTGACGCCGTTAGAGATACCAGAGTGGAAGTGGGAGCACGTTGCCATGGACTTCGTCGTAGGATTGCCAAGAGCTAGATGAGAGAATCATGCCGTATGGGTAATTGTGGACAGATTAACTAAGTCAGCACACTTCTTACCGATCAAGATGAATTACAGTCTGGACAGGCTGGCCCGGATCTATCTAGAAGAGATTGTCAGATTGCACGGTGTCCCAGTTTCCATTGTATCAGACAGAGACCCACGTTTCACCTCCAGATTCTGGCAGAGCTTACAAAAGGAACTAGGAACCAAGCTAGCCTTCAACAACGTTTTTCATCCCCAGACAGATGGATAATCAGAGAGGACGATCCAGATTTTGGAAGATATGTTGAGAGCGTGCGTTCTAGATCTTCATGGAACTGGGAAGATCATATATGCTTGGTGGAGTTTGCTTACAACAACAACTACCAGTCAACGATCGGGATAGCGCCATACGAGGCTCTGTACGGGAGGAAGTGTCGTTCGTCTCTGTACTGGGACGAGGTAGGCGAGAAGAATGTTTTGGGATCGGACCTGGTCGAGCAGGCAGTAGGAGTGATAAGAAAGATCCGGGAAAGGATCAAGATGGCACAGGATAGACATAAATCCTATGCAGACAGGAGGCGCAGAGAGCTAAAGTTTGATGTGGGAGACAGTCTTTCTGAAGGTGTCGCCCACTAAAGGAGTTCATCGCTTCGACAAAAGAGGGAAGCTGAAGCCGAGGTATGTAGGGCCGTTTGAAATCTTGGATCAAGTCGGAGCCGTTGCATACCATTTAGCTTTGCCGCCAGACTTTGCCGGAGTACACGACGTCTTTCATGTATCCATGTTACGGAGGTACATCTTTGATCCGAGCCACGTCATCGATCAGAAGGGCATCGAAATTGAAAACAATCTAACTTACGAGGAAGTCCAATTAGCCATCCTGGATAAGAAGACTCGACAGCTCCTGAATCGGGAGATGGCCTTGGTGAAAGTCCAATGGAGCCGACATGGAAAGAAAGAAGCAATATGGGAACAAGAAGACGAGTTCCTGGCAAAGTATCCTAACTTGCCATTTTTAGGTACGCTTCTGGAATTTCGAGGATAAAATTTCTTTTAAGAGGGTAGGGATGTAGCGCCTAGGAAAAACGATGCATAACTTGACGATTAAATAATTCAACTTTAATTATGTGATCTAATTTTTGTGCGTTTCAGATTAATCGAATTAATACGCGAAATAATTTATCGTATGTTGCTTATAATTATCGAATAATTTCATGATTTAATTTATCGAAAACGTAATTAATTCAGAGAGCTTGTGTATTTTAATCGGAAGCATAACTGAAACGAAAACGTAGAATTTACGTTATGAGAACGATCGTGATTGAAAGATGAAGAAAATGAAATGAGAAACGGCCCAATCGGAGACCCGAGGCCCAAGATAGGCCCAATTAAAAAATGGCTAAGAATGGATATAACCCACTTGTGTTGAGAATTTACCACACCTTGTCATTTTTAACACTAAGGTAATAAAACGTTACTCTCTCCTCTCTCCCTGTTTTTCCGACGGCCGGAGCGTCGTCCCGTCCCCTCTCCGTTTTGTTCAAACCTTACATCAAATCGTAGCCCTCGCCGAGCCTGTCACGGATCTGGGCTCGGTTCACCAAACCGCCGCCGTCTTTATCGGAAATCGGCCGGCGAAGCCACGGCTCCGTCTCTCTCTCTCCTCCCATTTTTCTCTCTCTTCGTTCTCCTCCGATTCTTCTCCAATCGAGCCGATCTACACATGCACTTGAAGCCCTCACCGAGCCCGTCATGATTCCGGGCTCGGATCGTCGATCGGACGGCTCGATCTCCGGCAACGCCGGTCAAACTCACTACCTTTCCACCTCTCTCTTTTCTCTCTCTCACGCATCTCTCTCTCTCCCCGACTCCCTCTCCTCACCGCTTGCTGTTTCCGCCGTGGGTTGGTTTGGTGTGGTTGTTGGTTGCCGGTTGGGGACGACGCTTGGTGCGCCGCCGTGCTTGGTGTCGTCAGCGATGCTCGCCGGCGAAGTAGGACTGTGTGTGTGTGAAGCTCGGTGTGTGTGTGTGTGTTAGTTTGAGGTGGGTTGGGCGGCACTTCCAGCGCCGCCGTGTGCTTGGTGGCCGGCGCGAGGAGCGTCGGCGTGTGGTGGTGGTGTAGGGTGGTAGCCGGCGACAAGGTGTCGCCGGCGGAGCTTGGAAACGGCAGCCATGGCGGGGCAGACGGGGGGGATGGGTTTGGAGGAGGATGGGTCCTTTTGTAATTTCCAAAACTCCAAGGACCCCCTTGCAAATCCAGAAAAGTTCATTTTGGTCCCCCAACTTCTGTTCTGTATACTTCAGTCCCCAAACTTCTGGAAATTCCATTTCCACCCCCAAAACTTTACAACCTTTTGACTTTCACCCCCAGATCTTTGTTATCGCGAGTAAGAGCGTGCATATTTATTTTAGAGTTTGCTTTACACGAAGTCAAACACCACCAATCAGGTGGGGGTAACTTCTGATCTAACGGCTTTTATGTTTCTGTTTTTATTATGTCTTATATGCTATGAAATATTGATACGTTTTTCAATGTTAGCCTATCTATAATTGCATGTTATGAACTGCTTGAATATACGTGTCTTGGGATTACGTGCTGTGATATTATGTGATCATGCATTTTATGAATTATGTTATATGCGGACAGAAGTCCACGTTCATCACGGAGGGACTCATGGTCCGTAAAAAACTTCACGGAGGGTTTAGTGAGCCGTAAAATGCACTAACGGTATTGAAACCGTTACCGGATAAGACGAGGATTACTCGCACCGAAGAGCTTATGTATGTGCAATGCATTTATTACGTGTTGTGAATTACGTGACGTGCTATTTATCATTTATATACTTTATCTGTTAATATAATCTTGAAAACGGAAATTACTCCCACGAGTGTATTCAAACGCACTCACCCCTATCTATACTCACCCTACAGGAAAAGATGAAAACTAAGATAATGCAGCGAGAGGGGTGCCGTATCCAGGGTTTCTGTTGTCTTTATATATTTTGAACTTCGAACATTGTTTCTAAACATTTTATGACATGTTTCTTTGTAAAACTGTTGTTTCAAGAGATAGATCCTGATATTTTCCGCTGTTGGTTTAAAATACTATCTTCCGACGATGTGCCGATGTTTTTGGATATATGCAAGGAATTTGTATGCTTTCTCTGAACTTCGTTGTTTCTAACTTGGATATCAATTTAAATCGTCACTTGTCTATTTATTTATTATAAGTTTAAAAAAAAAAAGCATGCTTCTTTTCCCTTCTTCTTTCCTGCACGCCCAAGGGCAACTCTGATATATTTTTAAACTACGAAAACGGGGCATGACATTTATTAAAACTTTTAACATCAACTTAATATATTTTTGAATGTTATATGAGAATTTTTAGATTTTTTTATTACTTCTATTTACTATATATTTTATTCTACCTTAATACATAATTTATTAAAGAATACTAATGTCACTCCCCCAATGATTCAATTAAATGGCTTAAACATATTGTTCCTAATATAAAATGCAATGTTGATGCCACAATTTCACAAGTCATGTGATTGGTATTGGTATTGACATTTATTGTTAGAGATCGTGAAGGATGGTTCTTGTAATGCAAAACTTTGGTTCGAGATGGTTGTTGGCATATTTCAGAAGTAGAGAGTTTTGGTATTCTTGAAGCTCTTTCTTGGATCAAAATCTTTGATTTTTAGCATGTTATTTTTGAAACAAATGTTAAACAAGTTGTTAATTTATTATCTTCAACTAAAGAAGATATTTCAGAGTTTGGGAATATTATCCCTTTGTAAAGAGCTGCTTCGACAACTTCCTAACTCAATTGTTTGGATTACTAGAAGAAATTCAAATTTTGTTGTCGATTGTCTTGCTTATCATGTTATCAATCTTCCTAGCCACTCTACTTTTGTGAAGACTCCTAGTTTTCTTACTAGCGTTCAGGCAAAAGATTGTAATTCCTAGTTAGTTAATTAAATATATTTTATTCTTAATAAAAAAATTATATAAAATATATTGATCTCTGTCACTGTTAACATGAAATCTTCTATTACTACTATTAATTAGTTACATTTAATATTATAAAATAATCATCATATGTCGTATATATTAAATGACATCATTAACTAATTCGTAACATGTATTAACAATAATTATATATTAACTGTAAATATTTAAAGATAAAATAAAACACTAAATATAATACAACATTCATCCAACACTATTTCCAATGATGAAACCTGTTGTCAATAATGTTCAATGACTCATACCAGGTTTCATTTTCCTGGTCTCAATATCCCTTGTCAAAATTTAGCATATTAATGACATGGTAAGCCAAAAATAGTATTGATACATACATGTACATATATATACCAATCTAGATTATTGGTATCATGAAATGATCATTAGAAAGAGACACGAAAAGGAATCTCAATTAATTAATTATAATGAATATAATTTCAAATTCACAAATTAGCATATTAATGTCATGGTAAGCCAAAAATAGTATTGATACATACATTATATATACCAATCTAGATCATTGGTATCATGAAATGATCATTAGAAAGAAACACGAAAAGGAATCTCAATTAATTAATTATAATGAATATAATTTCAAAATTTTAATTACAATCCCACCTGGAATTATTATCATAAAATATATTATATTTTGATTTATCACTTAAAGTTAAATTATCGTCTGATTTCTAATTAGTTGGCATATTAACATGGTGAGCTGCTAATTAATGTACTATTTATGCTAATTTATTTTATATGAGGTGCTAGTGTTTTTATTGTTTATACCAATTTTATTTTTTCGCACAATTAAGATCTTGGACATGCATAAACACGTGAGTAGAAGGCATCCAATGGAAGGAGGATATGAGATTCCAATAATAAAAGATGGTTTGAACATTCAAAAATCTATCTGATTGGTCAAAATTACTTGATAACTTTTTAATTGTATTCAAATCCCAATATCTTTTATTAATTTTTTTTTTGGGGGGGGGGGGGGTTTGCAAAATCTGTATTGATTTTATGATTTAATTAAATAATTAATTATTGTTGGAACAAGGACCACATATTATAAATATCAATATTACTGCAAATTTACAACTTATAAATACTCATTGATGTAGAGTACTTGTGCTCAACAAACTTAATAAGGTAAAATTTGAATATTGTTGTAATAATTTGGGTTCTGTTCATTTTAAAATCATTAATTGACGTATTTATAATGATCCTATATGTTTTAATTTCTTTTTGATCATTTTAAATTTTTAATTCAATTTTAATCAGAGTTTCGATTTGTGGCGCTAATATTTATTGATAGGAATATCGATAATATTAATGTAGCATACCAAATTGGGAAATTTGATTGTACGAAGTGAAAATTAATCTATCACATTAAATAGACAAGTTCTCAATTTGGGGTGCATATATAGATTGAATTTTCATTAATATAGTGCCACATTATATCGATTTTATCTTCATACAATGAAATTTTTTAATTTGAAGTATCACATATCTCCGAAAATCTCTAATCAAAAGTAAACTAAAAATGAAAATAAAAGTTATAGGTTTACCGGGTTGTGACATGGTCGTGTGCTTTTGTACAACCAAAACAAAGAGGTTATGTCATTTTCGTATCATCTGGTGGTGTTTCAAAATAACCACTACACTTCATGTGTATGACATTACTAATTATCACATCATGACATGTATTGAAAACATTGAAATCTAGATAAAACACAAATAAATGGGAGAATCAAATTCCTTGTTTGGGTTTTTTTTCTGTTATTTATGATTCATACAAGGTTTTTAGCTCTCCAAACATATAAAAACGCAACCTAGAAAACACAACACAAGGAGAGGAGCAATCTTTGAATCGAAATTAAAATTAATTTCTACGAGGTGAAAAAATACAAGTTTGAGGCCTTAAAGATCGATACAATCAGAAAGGAGATAACATCGTCATAGACTCATAGTCTAGCCTTTTAAATAACATCATCTTTAGTTCTCTATTATTTATGTATTTCATAGATTTTGTATATTTCTAAGAAGACTAAATAAAGTTCCTTATTTGCACATGATTGTTTATCTTGTTCAATTATTTGATTAATGATTGAGCATGCTTAGTAATATTAAATTAACATTTGGGAGATGAGAGGGCATCTCAAACCGTCTATAAAAAAATACTGCAACTTTTGCATTATTTATACTATATATTAAAGAAAGAAAGTTGACAAAAATTACAAGATTGTCACTTTCCCACCTAAAAGTATCATGTCAATAAAAAAAAATGTAAATCTTACTTGATAAGCTATTCTTTAATAAAAATAAAAAAAAAGAATCAATCTTACTCTAGAAACTATTAAATAATCTATATAAAACTAAGAGATGAAGAGAGAGATACATTGATTTCTCAAATCTATGTTAAACTAAAAAATGAAGACAAATATAGTGATTTCTCAACAAAAGAGAGATGCATAGAGAATTAATGGAAAAAAAAAACAAGATATACAAGGAATGAAGAAAAAAAAACAAGAGTAAACCATAAATATAATTATTTCTCCAATCTATATAAAACTAAAAAAAATGAACGAATATAAGATTTGCTAAACATTCAAAGGTAGAAAAATTCTTCCACATCTTATTGTCTAAAGAAAAAAAAACCAATAAAAAATCGTAAATATAATGATTTCTCAAATCTATATAAAACTAAAAAAAATGAAAGAATACAAGATTTGTTGAACATTCAAATGTAAAACAAGTTCTTTCAAATCTTATTGTCTCATATCTTCATCTAAGGAGATCCCACCAAATTGTCTTTGTACACTAAACATAAATTGAACAAATAATTTTGTGAGAGAGATGAAAAAATGACGTAAGAAAACTATATATGATGATTCAAATATTAGAGTGGAATATACAAATTATAAAAAATATAAAAGGAAAGATTAATTATTATGATTGAAGGAAATATTACTGTATATAAAAAAATAAAATAAATAAAATATTTAAAAATAAAATTAACAATTAAAATTATTAAAGTTATATGACAAAAAATAAAATAAATAAAATGTTTAAAAATAAAATTAACAATTAAAATTATTAAAGTTATATGACAATTCGTGCAACGCACATGAGTAATATGAAAAATCATTTGTTTATGGTACATGTTTTAAATTAAAATATTAAAAGATGTTATGAATAACCTGTTAGTTTATGCAACTTCATTATATTATTACAAATTACAAATATTAACACAATAAATAATAAACCACGCATCGCTCGGGTGGACTGCTAGTTTTAATATAAAAACCGACACACACCTTTATTAGTTTGCACTATTTTTTGCATTAAAAAAATATTCTAAATTCATCCAATTCTTTATCTTTATAATTTTATAACTTAAAAAATATATGTATATGATTAAATCTTATTTAATAATATTTTATGATTTGTGTAGTATTTAAGATTTTATGATATTTTATGATTCTAAATTTCATGATTTATTATTATTCAAATAATAAATGGTATTATTTAACATTTTAATTGCATATAAAGTATCTTAAATATTAATAACTAATAAATTAATTGTGAAAAAAAAAGAAAATGAAAATTGTTGACGTCAGATTTTGTAGAGCACAAAATCCTAGCCAAACACCAAAAAATATCGATCCGGCTCAAAGAAATCGAACCGAATTAAAGTGTAGAAATCGAATGTAATAATAAAAGCACTGCGCCCGGTGCCTACTCGGGCAAATTTGCTAGGCTTGTTCAACCAGCTCAAAAAATACGAGGCTAAAAAGGCCGAACTTCGGGAAAGGAGGGAATCCCTGGTCGCCACCACCGCTGAATCCAAGACCCTTGCAGGGGAGCTCACCGCTAGCAAGGAGCTGCTTGTCGAGGCGAAGAGAGCCGGTGAGCTTGATCGTCAACGAGTCACCAACCTGATGGTTGAGGTTGCCCATCTGAAGGCAAAGCTGGACGCCGCCCGAGCAGCCAAGGTGGATGAGATGATGGTTATTCAGAAGTATTTGAGGTCGGCCGAATGCAAATATCAAGACGTTCTAGCCTATCTCATCTATTTTATGGACAACATCAACACTGTCAGGAAAGCGGGGCTGGATGATACACCCTTCCGAGCCGCCCTTGCCGCCTACCTAGAGAAGCAACCCCTCCCGGCTTACTTCTTAGGGCTCATGGATGATCTCCATGAGTACCTTCCGTCAGGCTCAGATCACTTGCTCACCCCAGCTCCTTCTATAGAGTTCATGTCCAGGCCAATTTCGGAGGGTGAGCCGTCCGAGGTCGGCGAGGGCGACGGGAACGGGCCAGAAGCGGTGGTTGAGACGACGGAGGTGAAGACGGAGGTGGTAGACATCCCCGAGGAGTAGTTGCTCGGGGATTTCTTGCTTGATTTCTTGTATATTTTGTACTGTTTTCTATCTTGTTTCACGGGCTTTTTGTATAGGTTCCGACCTCCAAACCGGATTCATTTTTTTAGCACGAATTTGTATATCTTCTGATCGGATTTGAATTTTTAATAATTTTAACTCTCTTATTTTTTTACTGTGATCGGTTTATTTCATGAACTTAGTTTAATTCCGATGGCGTCGTGTCAGCTTGTTGTCAATCCGATTTTTGGCCGGTTTTCTTTACCGAAATTCGGAGCTCAACCCAGCTGAGTCCTTTACTCCGAGCTCAGACGTAAAAAAGATTAGGCCGGAGCTCTTTTAGATTCAAAGCTCGAATGAGCTGGGGGCCGCAGCCCCTATTCAGAACCTGGGCTTGTGAATAAGCTCGGATTGGGCTGGAGCCCTTGTTCAGATTCAGAGCTTGAATGAGTTGGGAGCCGGAGCCCCTGTTCAAAACCCGAGCTCGTGAATGAGCTCGAATTGGGCTGGAGCCCTTGTTCAGATTGAGAGCTCGAATGAGCTGGGGGCCGGAGCCCCTAATTACAATTTTTATCAAAATGAGCAAAATCGGAGTAATTTTATTCGTTCGGAAAATAGAATGTCAAATGACTAAAGTTTATAAAGGTTTTCTTAGCACACTGTGATAGTATTTTTTAAGATGTTTTGCATTCCATGGTTTGGACATGACTTTCCCACTCAGGTCAGCGATTTCGTATGCGTCTTTGGTCAGTGTTCGGGCTATTTTGTATAGCCTTTCCAGTTTAGTCCGAATGGCCCAACATTGAGTTCTTTTGTATGTTGCAAAACCTTTTTGAGGACTATATCTTCGACCTCAAATTTCCTTGCTCGGACTTTGGAGTTATAATATATTTCGCTCATTTGCTTGTAAATTGAGTTTCTCAGCTTGGAGTCATTCCTTTTTTCCTCAATCAAGTCCAAACTGGTTAGTGCAGCCACTTCGTTACTCTGCTCCTCGAAATTCTGGGTCATCCAGGTCAGCATGCCAACCTCAACAGGAATGACTGCCTCCGACCCGAAAGCCAATGAGAAAGGGGTTTCGTCTGTTGATGTTCTGGTCGTCGTTCTGTATGACCAGAGAACTCCTGGAAGTTCATCAGCCCAAGATCCCTTTAAGTTTTCAAGCTTGGCCTTCAGAGTATGTTTAATGATCTTGTTTATGGCTTCTACTTGACCATTTCTTTGGGGATGGTACGGAGTGGAGAGCAGTTTTTTAGTGCCCAGATTTTGACAGAACTCTTTGAATCCCTCTAAGTCGAATTGGCGGCTATTATCGGAGATTGAAGGTCCCAAGTGGTCAGAGGTTCAGGGGGGTGAATGAACCTCTATCGATTTTTCAAACTTTTCTAAATATATAACTGATTAACAGGTTTCTGTCTCACTTAGGAGGACAATATCCTGTCACGAATCAGTAACCTGGCCCAAGGCTAGATCAGGTTACTGTCCCGATATCAGAATGTAACACAACGGAATAAACTTGATAGAATTTCTGATGAAAACCTATTTTTTTTCAAATATGATTTTGCAACACACGTTTATCAGGATGCTTATGATAGATGCAACAGAATAGATATGTAAACAATGCGATGCAACAAATAAGATAAGCAGTAAACACTTATGACTTATAGTGGTTCGAATGTGGTGTAATCCTTCTACGTCCACTCTACTCCTTCTCTGAGGAGGAACTTCGTTATGGTCAGTTTGTTTTACAAGACTCATCTTTACAAATCTCTTCCAAAACAAGTTAAACCTACTAGAATCCCAGATTCCTAGGTCTAATCCCACACAGGGTTTACAAACTCCCACATAGGGAAACTTCTCCCACACAGGGAACACACTCCCACACAGGGAAAGATAGCCTACACAAGACTAATAAACTTAGCAAAGATAAAATCCTATCAACTAAGTACACCAAATAAAACAACCTAGCACACACAACATAATGGTTAAAAGTATATGTTTCTTCAATTAGTGGGAAACAGTCTTGATCTCTGAAAGCACTATTATTGTTGTAGACTGCTCCTAGAAGGTTGAGTGGCTGAACATGTAGAAGCTTGAAAAACTTTTGGGAAGTATGTGAGTTTCCTCTCGACTCTATCCAGCAATCTCTTCAATCAGCCACACCTTCTATTTATAGATCTTGAGAGTTTTATCCGTTGGGAAGTATCTGTTGAAGTGAGATGCTTCTCCTACTTAAGTTCAAGCTTTGATCTCCAAGATCTTCTCTGTGGTCGCATTAAATACATCTGAGTTGTTCCTGACATGAGCATTTAATGCGCCTACTATTTGCTTTTAGACCTTTTTGACATTCCTGCTGACCTGTCTAGTCGGTATGGGTCCAAGACTGAAGTTCATGCAACGACTACTTGAAGTCAGTTAGCTTTGCTTCTCTTTGCGCTGCATGCTCTTCCTGATACTACATGAGAGGGAGTAGCACTTATATTTCAACAGATTCGTTGGCTACTTCCTGCTCTTTATGTAGATAGTGATACTGCTCTTTCTGCATGCTCCTCCTTGCTTGTTGCTCAGGATGTGGTTCCATGCTACTTCCTAAAACCTATAGCCAGTTTCCTGTCGTTGTATGTTGTTTGTTGTTTTGTTCTTTCAGCTTCCTTCCGCTGCTTGCTGCTTCCTGATTACAGCCTCCAGTATTCTATATCAACTTACAGCTTCCTGCTCTTAGAAGATTCTCCTTGTATCTTCTAAGATTGGTTCTCCTTTTGTGCAGCTTTCTGCTCGAGGCTTTTCTGCTTTCTGTTGCTCTTTCAGCATGTTGTCTACTTCTTGCAGTATCCTATCTGCTTCCTATGCAGATACTTCTTTTCAGCTTGCTGTTTCCTACAACTTGCTGACCCTTAGAAGACTTATTCTTAATTTTTCTAAGGTTAGTTTTCCTTATACCTTGAAAAACCATTACATGATCTTATTCATTGACAGATAAGCTTATGATCATGTAATACGTGGAAACTTCTTTTAGCAATCTTCATTATCTTATTATACATCTTGTTTGTCTTATTGAGATAATTACTAAAATATCCCAATAGAGACCATGGAATGTGGGATGCCAAAACGGCATATGATCAACTTCCAGATGAAGTCTGTGATTTTGGGCTCTGTAATTTTTACGAGTGGCTTGGCTTCCGCCCACTTGGTGAAGTAATTAATGGCCAATATTGCGAATCTTACTCCTTCTCTGCCCATTGGTTGGGGTCCAATAAGGTTGATCCCCCATTTGGCGAATGGCCACGAGGCCATTACCGAATTCAGCTCTTCTGTCGGGGATTTCATCAATGGAGCACATTTTTTACATCTCTCACATTTTCGTGCAAAGTTAATTGCATCCTTTTTCAAGTTCGGCCAAAAATAGCTTTGTCTAATGATCTTGAAGGCCAGAGCTTGTCCTCCGGTATGGTTGCCAAAAATGCCTTCGTGGACCTCTCTTAAGGTATAATCAGTTTCCTGCTCATCTAGGCATCTTAGTATGGGTAGGGAGAATCCCCTTTTGTATAAGATTTCGTCCTTCAGTATACCGAGCAGAACGTATTCTCAATTTTTGAGCCTCGATCTGGTCATCGGGCTCCTTTCCCCTTTCCAAAAATTGAATGATCGGAGACATCCAAGTATCTTTCTGCTTGGTATTGTATGTTATTTTCTACTCCAAAGTTGAGCTTTCGACCATACCAATGTTCACCGAGCCTATATCTTTTGCTCCTTCACTTATTGCGAGTCGGGCTAGGGCGTCAGCTTGTGTGTTTTTTATCCTTAGGATCTGTTCTGCTCGGATTCTTCAAAAATCAGCTAGGGCCACTACCACCGATCTCAAATATTTGGCATCTTGTCATCTCTAGCAGCGTACTCTCCTGAAATTTGATTGACGACTAGAAGCGAGTCACTGAAGACCTCGAATTTGGCCATCTCCAATCCGGCCAGAAGGGCCTCATATTCTGTTTCATTGTTTGTTGCTAGGAATTTAAACCTCAGGTTTGTGGGATTGATGAGCACAATTCCTACTCTAGCCGATATCAGTGTGGATGACTCGTCCATAAATATTTTCCAAGGTCTTTCCACATTCTCTTCTTGGAGTACGACCCCAGGGGTAAATTCAGCAATAAAGTCTGCTAGGGTCTGCCCCTTAATTGTTGTCCTTGGTGAATAATGGATGTCATATTGTCCAAGCTCTACCGACCACTTTAATAGCCGACCGGATGCGTCTGGTCTGCCTAAAACCTGTTTCAAGGGAAAGTTTGTTAGAACTTCGACCTGGTGGGCCAGAAAGTATGGCCTTAATTTTCTAGCCGAAACGACCAGAGTATATGCTAATTTCTCCATGGCCGAATATCTCAGCTCGGCGTCATGTAAGGATTGACTCACATAGTACACAGGTTATTGAAATCTTTTTTCTGCTCGGACGAGAATTGCGCTTATTGCATATGATGAGACTGCCAGATAGAGCTATAATTTTTCTCCAACCTCGGGTTTTGCGAGCACCAGGGCCTCCATTAATGATTTTTTCAACTCTTCTAATGCTTTTTCACATTCATTATTCCACTCAAATTTTCCATCTTTTCTGATCAGATTGAAGAAAGGTTTGCACTTATCAGTCGAGCATGATACGAATTTGTTCAGCGCGGCCATCTTCCCCGTTAAGCTCTGGACATCCTTCACCTTTCTTAGGGGTGTTAGCTTTATGATTGCGTCGATTTTTTTGGGATTGACTTCAATCCCCTGCTTGCTCACCATGTAGCCCAAGAACTTTTCGGAGCCGACCTCGAATGAGCATTTCTTTGGATTAAGCTTCATCCTGTACTTCTTTAATATATCGAACATTTCTGCTTGGTTGGGGACGTGGTCTTCCACTTTCTTTGATTTTACTAGCATGTCGTCTATGTAAACTTCCACAGTTTTTCCAATCTGGGCTGCAAACATCTTATTGACCAATTTCTGGTAAGTAGCCCCTGTATTTTTCAGGCCAAAAGACATCATCTTGTAACAGTACTGAGCTCGGTCCGTAACAAATGTTGTGTGCACTTTGGTCCTTGTTGGGAATTTTCCCAGCATCCTGTCTCGGGTCGGAGCTTAAAATTGGTTCTGTCAGATTCAAAACCGTGAGTGCAAAGCTACATGAGTATAAGACATTAAAGTTGCACCCTATGCCCATAGGATATCCTTTTGGTGTAGCGGTAAGCGCTTGATGGTCCAATACTTGGTATCAGAGCAAATCACGGGTTCGAATCCCTTTGGGAGCACTTTGAAGTGGAAGCTGCTAGGGCCTTGGAACTAAGGATGCTGACGCGCAATACAGGTTGCTGGATGACCGAGACTTGAAAGAAAGGTGAACGGACCTGGAACCAGGTTGCTAGGGTGGCCAGGACCTGAGAAAGATGAACGGACCCTGGAACTGAAGAAGTTGCTGGCGTAACAGAGGATAGCGTGAAGGCGTGGCGGCGCCGAGTCATGGTGGTGGCACGGAGGCATGACGGCGCCGAGTCATGGTGACATCAAGGATGGCGAGAAGGCATGTCGATGCCGAGTTATGGAGATGTCGGGCTACAGTAGCTGAGTTCAGGGAACTAAGTGAAGATGTCGGGTCGCAGGTTGCTGAAGTAGGAAGCTATGACAGTAAGCTAAGCAGGAACAGGAAGCTAGAAACCTGAGGAAGCAGAAAGCTGAGCAGGAAGTTAGAAACCTGAGGAAGTTATGAGTTCAAGGTTACTGGAAAATTGGCTCTGCCAGATTCGAAACTGTGAGCGCAAAGCTACATGAGTATAAAACATTAAAGTTGCGCTCTATGCCCACAGGATATCCTTTTGGTATAGCGGTAAACGTTTGATAGTCCAACAGTCCTACTCGGCCATGGGGATCTGATGATAGCCCGAGTACGCGTCCATGAAGCTCATGACTTCATATCCAACTATTGTATCTACAAGCTGATCTATGTTCGGCAGCGCGAAACAATCCTTGGGGCATGCTTTGTTAAGGTCGGTGAAGTCCACACACAGTCTCCAAGATCCATTAGCCTTCTTTACCAGAACTGGGTTAGCCATCCAGATGGTGTATTCGCATTCTCTTATGAAGCCATTGCCGAGCAGCTTCTGGACCTCCAACTCTAAACCTTCGTATCTATCTGGATTGAGCCTCCGTCTTTTCTGGACCACCGGCTTGGCTGCGGGGTCGATATTTAAATGATGGCATGCATCTTCTGGTCGGATGCCCTCCATATCCTCATGGCACCAGGCGAAGACATCCGTGTTCTTAGTCAAGAAAGTAATGAGTTCTCCCCTAAATGGTTCTTGCAAATCTCTGCCAATTTTGAGTTCTATCTCTGGTCTGCTCTTATCTAGTTGTACCATGTCCATTTCTTCCACTGGTGTTGCCCTTTTCCTGGGCTTCTCCATCCTGGGATCTAAGGTCTCCCATTCCTCAACGTTCTGGTCGGCCATCTCCTTGGCTACCTTCTGATCGGTCGACCCTGAGCTCGATCCGACCTCAGTGGTGCTAGTCGGTCTCTTCTTCTCTAGTCGGTCGATTTTGGACTGGGGCTCGGGACCTAACTCCACGAGTTCAGATTCGGTCCCTACTCCTAGGCCTGGGACCTGCTCGGCGGCTTTCATCATTGTTTGGTCAAAAATTGTATGCTCTCCTTCTTGCTCCAATTCAGCCTACTCGATGACGTTGAGCTTCCTTGGTTTTAGGCCTGATTCACACTCCCGAGCAGCCATTTGGTTGCCTCGGACGACGTATACATCATCTCCGATTGGGAATTTTATGGCTAGATGGTGTATTGACACTCTGCTTTCAGTTTGACAAGAAGTGGCCGTCCCCAGATTGCATTATAAACCGAGTTTAGGTCCACCACCTTGAACTCGGTTGTTGTGTGTACTGTCTGGTCTCCAGCCCCAAAAAAGACTTTGATCTCGCATGCTCCTACCACGTGTGTTATCTTTCCTCCGAACCCTTGTATTGAGTCTGAACAGGGCTGGAGGTCGGATTCCCGAAGTCCCATCCTTTTGAACGTGTTCAGATGGAGTATGTTGGCGTAGTTCCCCGTGTCGACCAGAACTCTATGGACCATCGTGAGATCGATATTTAGTGATACCACCAGGGCATCATTGTGGGGTTGTACTCGTCCTTCAACATCTTGCTCGGTAAATGTCAGTGGTGGGTGGATCGGTTCTGGCCTCGGAGGGTTGCATTGTTGGTATTCGTTTCTCGTCTCCCTAATCTGCTCTCTCCTCATTCTTTTGGAAGATCTCTGCTCTCCAAAATTATTATTCACAAGGGTATGGATTTCTCGCATTGCTCCAAATTGAGGTGGTGGGAGAGGTTGTTGTGGCCTTTGCTCGGGATTTCTAATGTATTCCTTGAGATTACCTCAGTCGATCAGCCTCATGAGCTCGATCAAAAGTGCTCTGCACTTATCAGTTTTATGTCCTGGAGATTAGTGGTATTGACAGTATCTACTCTGATTTAGCCGAGCAGGATCGACTTTCATTGGTTTCGGAACTGGCAGCATATTCTGGTCCTTTAGCTCGGCAAGTACCTGAGCTGGACTGATTATCAGGATGTGTCGGACCCGATCTAGCTCCTCATTATGATACACTTTGAACTCTCCTGGGGTTTGAAGGATGGTGTACTCTTCCATTTCTCTTTTCCCTCTGCCATTTCTGGAATCGATCTTTCCTCTGGAATGGCTTCTTCAGCTCCTATATATCTCTCTGCTCGGCTCAGGAAATGATGATATGTCTTTGGGCCGTGTTCATGAATATTCCACCAGAACCTGGTCTTCGGGCGGTGATCGGCCATGATTGTCATAAGTACGACATCGTCCGAGACATACTCAATTTCTAAGACAAGCTTGTTGAATCTGTCCATGTACGACCTTAGTGACTCGTCCTTGCCTTGTTTAATGTTCACCAACCTCTCTTTCGGTGTGGAACTTGTCTTTGAACCCATGAATTGCATGAGGAAAAGCCCAGTCAGCTCATCCCATCCTCTGATAGAAAAATTTGGAAGCGATCGGAACCGCCTCTGGGCTCGGTCATCTAATGTTAGGGGAAATGCTTTGCACATGAGTTCTTCTCCAACTCCCTGTAAATCCATCCAGGAAGTGTATTTGTCCAAATGTGAGTTAAGGTCGGTTTCACCATTGTAAAGACCAATAGATGGTACTTTGAACTTCGTGGGGGTAGCCCGATTGGAAATCCGATCTGTGAAAGATGAGGTTGTTCTCCCATTTTTTCCTTGTTCGGGTCCCAATTTCTTGGCTTCAATTTCTGCCAATCTTTTTCTAAGTTCCAGCTCTTCTTTGTCCTCATCTTGGAGGGGCATATCTTCTGGTCTTCCTTCACTCTGTTGGTAAACTTTTTTTTGGAAGTCCAGCTTCTTCCATGATTTTCTGGCCTCCGGAGCCGCGTCAGGACCAATCTTATCGAACATGCTCCTGGTCTTGGTCGACCAGTCTGCTCGGGTCGGCCAGCTTCAGGCCTCCAGTCGACTTATTTCTGGTGACGGGGGCTTTTTTGCCCTCTGCTCTTCGATTGGTTCTTTCCCCAGGTCTCTTCTCTTGGGCCTCGGCTCATTTGAGGATTGTGCGTCCTCAAGTTCGTGAACCTTGTGGCCACTCTCCCTTGCCTCGGCCTCTTTCAGTTGTTCATTGAGTTGGAACATGAGGGTCTTGATCTCATCCGAGGTCATGATTGTTTCTCTGGGTAGACCTAAAGATAATCCTTCTTGCGGGGTGTTGATCATGACCCCGGAAGTGTGTCGTTGTTTATTACCAGAGCCGCTAGGTAACAGATTCTGGTTCTGAAGACCAGGTGGAATATTCTGGTCTTCGCAGTCGTTTGTTGTGTTAGTAGTCATTGAGCTATGCTATGTTAATCGACCCCCCTCCTTCTAGCGCCAAATGTTGACGTCAGATTTTATAGAGCACAAAATCCTAGCCAAACACAAAAAAATATGGATTCGGCTCAAAGAAATTGAACCGAATTAAAGTGTAGAAATCGAATGAAATAATAAAAGCACTACGCCCGATGCCTATTCGGGTAAATTTGCTAGACTTGTTCTGGCCAGTCAGTTTTGGCCGGACATAATGTTTTTTATATCAGATTGAGAGTAAAAAACTCTCTAATTACAATGATTTCGAATGTAGAATTCCATCCTTTTGAGGCCCTATTTATAGGCTAGACCCGAGATATAAAACTTGAAAAGTAAGAAATGAATCCCTTGACTTTAGGGAACAAATAAGGAAAAAACATATTAAATCTTATCTAAATCGGATATGATTTAATCTTGATTTGTTTCCTTTCTTAAAAATTCTTCTCTGAAATAGCCTAACTCTTTTCTGCTCGTTTGAAAAGAATAACACCAGCTTGGTTGGAAAAATATCTTTAAGCTACTTTCGGGCTCGGGATCGGACCCACTTTGGACAGAGGGATCATGGTCATCACGCCTCTTGGTCGACACAACCCTGCTCGAGTCCTCCATACTCGAATCTCCCCTGGATCCGACCACCTGGTCGAGTCTTCCATGGTCGGGTCGGCTATATCTGGGTGTACTGAGGTCGGATCAAACTCGACATTTTTATTGTCCCGATTCGCTATTCTGGTATGCTCGGTCATCGAGCCTGCTACTGGACTGGGTCGTCTAAGCAGGGGGTCAACAAAAACAAATAAAGATTTAACGCGGGATTCGACTTGCATTAGATCCAAGGTAAAGACAGTTGAGACTTGTGTATATAAGTTTTTGTTTATAAAAGTGGGGTTGGCATGAACCAGTTGCACGGATCTTAAGATCCGTGCAACACTTATCCGACCCTGCCTAGACTATTGGCCCAGACAGAAAATATATATACCTTTTTTTTCCCTTCACTGTCACGCTGCTAGGTCTGCTGCGCCTCTCTTCTTCTTCATCTCTTCTCTCCTTCTTCTTCGTTTTTTGTTTTTCTTTCTCGATCTCTTCTTCTTCTCATCTCTTTTCACTTTCTTTTTCGTTTTTTATCTTTCTTTCTCGAAACACGACGTTCTCTATTTCTCTCAGACTTCATCTTCTCCATATCGCGATGCGAGGCTATTATTTTTAAAGTTAAAAATCCATCTTTATCAGTTCGAAAAATATAAAATTGTATTTGATTTCGTGTTCTTAATGTTTTATGATAGATGATCATTCAAATACACATGAAATAGTTGAGTTATCTACTGATGAAGATGAATTTATTGATGTGAATGTATTGTATATATAACTGGCTCATTTTAGTTCTGTTTATAAAGGTATTCTTAATAATACATAAAGGTTACCTTATTGTTTATAAAATGTATTCTTAATAATACATAAAGGTCACCTTATTGTTTATAAAAGATATTCTTAATAATACATAAAGGTCACCTTATTGAGACAGAAAACTTATAAAGATATACATAACTAAATCTAAAAAAAATGCTAAGGTACAACTAGCCTTACAAAATGTATGTCTAACATAACGAAAATGTATGTCTAACACTACTAAAAGATATGCTTAACATAACACTAAAAGTATGACTAACATAACTAAAAGGTTTGTCTAACACAACTAAAAAGTATAGTTAACATAACATAAAAAGTATGTCTAACATAACTAAAAGGTATGTCTAACACTACTAAAATGTATGCTTAACATAACATAAAGGTCAGACACCTGGAAGCATATTTGGGTGGATTTTATCCGCGACCTAGAGGCGCGTTCAGACACGTGCGGGCACGTCTGAGCGCATGACGGGCCGGGTCAGAAGTGGCGCATGGATCACAGATCCATGCACAATGTGTATATACTTTTTTGTCTATAATGTAAATTTTTAAAGCACTGTCGAAGTAAAAAAATCTTAAAATTTTAATAAACCATTCACTGTTTGAGATGCTCTAAAAAACCTTAAAATTTTAATAAACCATTCACTGTTTGAGATGCTCTAAAAAACCTTAAAATTTTAATAAACCATTCACTGTTTGAGATGCTCTAAATATGATATTATTATCATATAACACAAATTAACATATATATTAGGAGATATTGTACTGGGTTTGTGAAGAGAAATAAGATTATCTTGAAAACTTTTGGAAATTAGCTTTTTAAAATTAAGTAAATATACAAATTTTTATGATTAATCAACCAGTTAATTGTCTCATTTTCAAAACATTACTGGTCTACAAATTTTAGTCCAAACAAAGTCTAATAAACTAGCACTTTTGGTTGACCAGAACACTTAACAAATAATGATCACTGCAACTTCACACACCACAAGGAAAAAATAAAAAAAATTGGGGGAAATTTCAGAATAATAGCAATAACATGTTTTCACAGTCAAATCATAGAAAAACATGATATAATAAATCAATTATGAGTATGTAGAGGTATAAATAAGTAAAAGTACACAAATAAAAATAAATATTAATTAATTAAATTCTAAAATAAAAATTAGAGAAAGTTCAGCGTGCATCCCGGGGCACATGACTTGGATCCAATGGCCAGCCAAGACTCCATCCGATGTCACGAGGAACCCTAATTTCTTTATTTTCCTTTCAAATTTAGTGCAATTATTAAATAAAAGACTTCTTGAGACTCCAAGAAAGATATTTGATAATCTTCTAAGCATATGCTATGTACTGCTTAATCTTTTATTTTATATTTATAAGGACAATTTGGTTTGTTTACTGACAGTGATTAATTATTTTATTCATACGTTAGTCAGATTTTTTCATAATTTAATTTAAACAATATTATATTCCTTTCGTCGGTGAAAAGGATAGAAACCCAGAAATACAAGTTTAATTTGTATAAACAAAGTTATTAAAAAAACGAAAAGGTTTAACTGTTATCGTAAACCGTCATTACCGACCGACCACATGCGGTACAACCTTGGAGGGATAAAAGTATATAGGGGTGTTTAGTTTTTTTAGTGTCTTTTTGTGTGAGTTAAGAGCATGGATGAATATCCGGAAATATTATCAATATTTATTTGATATTTTTATTTTTTAGGTAATTTTTATAAAAATGGGTTTGTAATGATATTTTTCTGATATTTTTTGTTTTTCACATAATCAATATAGTAACGAGTTGCAATGAGATTGATCAAAATATCAATAAAATATTTTTATCAATTTCGTTATCGGTTCACGGTACAAATTGTTAGAAAATCGGAGATATATCGATGGAACATTGAAAATATCAAAAATGTTAGTAGAATATAAGGAAAATACCGGTAAATATCAATTTCAGTAAATAAAATATATTTTTTAAATAAATGATTTAATTTGTTATAGAACTTTATAATGAATGACCCTATTTTTTATAGGAAAATGTATTTTGTTCCTTAATAATATTATAATTTACACATTATAATTATAGTGTTTATAAGAGTTTAACTAATTGTCAATTGTTGTGTGTATATGATCAAAAGTTTATTAAGGTTGAAATAATTAGTCTTCACGCATTTGCAAGTTTACTTCAATATTGTTTAGATCAAGATGATATGTCATCTTATTTATTTGAACATCATAGGAATTCAATTTTGTGTTATTAATAATGTAATCAAATATTCTGAAATTCTATTGTAATGCCAGAAATCATTTATGTAATTTATTATCTCCATATTTGTTGTAAATATATCATTTTATTTGACATTTTAAATAGAACATGTTTATTAAGGATATGTATTAAGGTTAGTTATAAAATTATGTTATTATATCATGTCTAATTTCCCCGTATTTTACAAAGTTTCAATCATTTTTTTCTAAATTGTACTAATAAATTAAATGTCCAACAATTTCGATATTTTTATCGATGTTTTCATTAAATTAAGATACGGATATATACACGATTTTTCATCGGTTAAGAAAAAATATTAGACAATTTTATCTTTTAGTTGTTCTCCACATCACTTATATATTAAAGTTTTCTATCTTATATCAGAGCCTAATATTTCTTTCCACCGAATGAAAATGTGATCATTTTCAAATAAGAAATGACTCTTTAATTAAAATGGTTAATTTCTCTACCATTATTGAAGCTAATAAGTTTGTACTGATCAAAATGTTTAATTTATAGGAAACGGCTACTTGAGAAATGGCTCTTTAATTAAAATAATCTAATAACTATAAACCAAAAGATTAAACATAATAATAAAATTCTTCTTACTTGCTTAGGTGATTTAATTAATGACATGATAGATTAAGATATGTAAATTTGAACGAATTAATTAAGAAAAAAATGTCACATTTTCGTTTGGTGGAAAGAAAATACATTTTCATTCGGTGGAAAGAAATACTAGGCTCTAATATGAGATGGAAAATTTTAATATGTACGTGATGTAGAGAAAATTAAATGATAAAACCACCAATTCTTTTTCTCTCCTCATAAATGAAGAAAATTTTGATTTTGATGGAAATATCAGTAAAATTTAGAAAAATGACATAAATTTTGTAAAATGGGGAAATTAGACATGATATTGTATAATTTTATAACCTTAATACATAATATTCTACTTAAATTTTCAAACAAAATGACATATTTATAACAAATATGGAGATAATAAATTATATAAATGTTGTCTAATCAAGATCTGAAATAAACTTGCAAATGTATGTAGACTAATTATTTCAACATTCATAAACTTTTTATCACACACTTCAATTGACAATTACTTAAACTTTTATAAACAATTTATCTTATACACATTACAATTTTAATGTGTAAATTATAATATAATTAAG
Source organism: Scutellaria minor (assembly GCA_954870855.1). Classification (NCBI taxonomy): domain Eukaryota; kingdom Viridiplantae; phylum Streptophyta; class Magnoliopsida; order Lamiales; family Lamiaceae; genus Scutellaria; species Scutellaria minor. The sequence continues at coordinate 20,507,833 of OX940727.1, forward strand.
GTACAAAATACTTTTTTTTTCTTTAAAAAGTGGTGTCATTCATTATAAAATTCGATTACTATAAAGTGTATCTTTTTTTTTATCGAAATTGATATTTATCGATATTTACCGATACTTTTCCCAATATTTCACCGATATTTACTAATACCTTCCTAATATTCCACTGATTTTCCGTCTCTATACAGATTATATGGAAAAAATGAAAATACTGATATTTTCTTAAGGTACAATTTTAATGATAATATTATTAAGGTACAAAATACATTCTTTTTGTTTAAAAAGTGGTGCCTAATAATACCAATATTTCCCATTTCTATACCTTTTATATGAAAAAAGGAAAATATTAAAAATATCGTTACAATCCGTTTTTATATCGATCATTTAGAAAAATAAAAATATCGAGAAAATATTGACAATATTTGATGAAATTATCATTCATGCAACTATGTGATGAATATTATAATGGGTTCTTACAATGGAATCCAAGGCAACTGAGCCTGTCTCTCATGTGCGTGCCTTTCTAAATTTTTCATAAATCCTAGTTCTTATAAAATGTTTTTAAAGATAATTAAAACCCAACAAAATATGAAGATATATATGTGTTTTGCGACAAGAGTTGAAAAACCTAGTGACGCATGTGAAGGACTTTAATTAAGCATCTTTTCTGCTCTTTTCTTTACAAGGTTAGACAGTAAAAGAAAAAAAGAAAAAAAAAAGAAAGAGAAATCAAATCGTTTCATGCACCAATAAGCGTTTACTCCAAATCCAAATTCTTTATTCTGTTTGAGACAAAATGAATTCCCAAGTTTCTAGGTGGGCTGATCAGGGCCACTCTAACTCTACCTCACTAATTTTAAAATAAAAACATGAATATTTTAGTTAATTTATTTTATATTTTATGTATATGATTACACATGTAATCCGTAAATAAGCACTTACATGTGTACGCGAAACAAAAATTCAATTTCAATAATTTAATTTCAATGTCACGTCTATGCTTAATTTGATGGTAAATATATTTTAATATATACATAAAAGTAGCTTAGGTTGGTCTAGATTGAGTTTACGTCAGCAACTCATATATGGATAATCATCAACTAAAGGGTTAAAAAAAAAAAGGAGAGCTAATTAAGAGAAAGCTGAATTATGATTTAGTTAGTGATCTTAAAATGGGGGTAACATGATCATATTTAATTAATATTGTAACTCATAGAACACCTGAATTTCTTATTTTCACAAGTAATTCTTGAAATTGGTTACTGACTAATTTACATTGGTATTAAAAAAATGGAGGGTTTAGCGGTATAATTGGATAATAAATGAGATGGTTGTTAATTTCATGTTGAAAGATAACGGTATTTTTCGAATTTTGAGGTAGCAAACTTTGATTTATTCTTAATCTTAGATTTACATGTTAAAAACTTTGAGGAGTTCGGTTGTTATCTGTAAATTAGTCAGATGCATGTAAGTATATATGAAATATATTAAAGAAAAAATTGTAATAAAGTAACTCAAATTAGAAGCACTATTCTAAATCAAGTTGCAATTATATTCCATTTAAAATGCAAGTTGACATAATTAGGTTTCTGACATTCTGTAGAAAGATTGGTGGTTACAAATCTTATAGCAGGTTTCGCAGAATTAAATACCATCAATTGGACACTGTTTCATACGTGGAAACATTCATCTCATTCATCCTTAACCAAGGAAATTAATCATGCTTACATGCATATTTAACAGCCAATATATATTTTTGTGAATTTCTTGCAAGTTGAGGAAGTTAAAAAAAAAAAAAAAAAAAACATCAATTGGAATCAAGGATTTTGTCTTACAACGATTTAGATAAACAAATGTTAAATAGAGGGTTATGGCTCTTGGAGTTCTATAATGTCTATATCTGAATGTGATGCTGCGAATTTAGTTAAACTATGCATCGAGAAAGTTTCTTGCTTCTTTTGAAAGGTTAACCTCTTTCATATACAGTTTGTGCTTACAGTTTTATTTTTAAATCTGATTTTATGATTTTCTATATTTATTTAAATAATATTTTAAATGTTATTTGTTATAATTTCAAACAAAATTTTCAGAATTATTATAGTTATTATTATTAATTTTATTATTAAACATATTTTTAGATTTTATATGTTGATTTTAAGAGATTGTAAAATCAGTTTTTGATTTTTAAAATAAACATTCCTGATTTTTATTGAATTTTATATTTATAGTTATTTTTCAGTAATATTAATTAATAATTTAATTTTTTAAGTCAAATAAAAAAACTGAACTGAATTCACTATTTCAATTTGGTGTTCTATCTTATATTCCATTATTTTTAATTCACGATATGTAAATTAATGATGTCATTTTTACACTTGACGTGTAGTGATTATTTTGAATCACCAGATGAAACATCAATATAAAACAGATAATCTTGTTTATTAAAAAACGCACCACATCGATCAAAGATTACTGGTTGATTTACAATTTTTATATGATAGTGTAGCACTTTTAATTACCAACCTTTTAAAGTTAGAAGGCAATTTGCAAAAACTACTTGGTAGACATTTTCCTATATAAGGTAAGGTAGAGTTAAGAGGCATTTTACCAAATTTTCCTAAATTTTGATGTTGTGAAAATTTCAATTTTAGTCCTATAACATAATTTGGTCATGCATATTCATTTTTTGCACCATTAAGTTGATTTGTAAATTTTTTCTATTCAAATTCAATCGTATTTCTCTAGTGAATTTTGACTTTCATTGTCAATTGCTGGTATGGACGCTCGGCATGCTGATTTGGAGTTCCATATTGAAATTTTTGTTGTATAGTGGAAAAATGAATCATGTATTCATTTAGTGGAATATTTTTGATGATGTGCGCAGAATGTTTTTCTCTCAATTTAATGCCATCCCCAATCCATTTTCCAATCGTATACAATCACGTTTAGTACGTGTTTTGTGTTCTAATATAGACTTAATACCAACTCTTTATTTGGACTTGTTGTACGACCCCAACCCGAAACTACTTGCTTTCTAGTCGAGATGCTACAAATTTTATTTATTAATTTATTTTTGTGCTTTGAAAATTCAAGATGCAATTTTTTAAATGCCCAAAGAAATAGTCTCTCTATTTATAAAATTAAAAGTTTAGTTCAACTGATAAAGTTTTACATTTGAATTCACTACAAGAAAATTTGAAAATAATGACGAAATTTAGTGACAAAATTTTGATTTGTTGCCAATTTAATATTTGTGATGAAATACAAAAGTTTGTCGCTAATGTAGATACTAATTGAGGAATGCCGTCTTTAAAATTATCGTAATTGTATAAAGGAAAAATGCAAATTTAGTACACTATATTTCGTCATTCATCATATAGGAACGTTATCTTTTCGAACCCCGATATTGGGATAATTTTTTTTTTTTGGAAAATTTTAGGACAGTTAACCCGAAATTCTTAAAATTCGGGCATAAATCGCATGTGCGGTGCATATAGCTCTTCAAATTAGTGTTTTTCGAAATTTTAATTTGATTTTCACTCAAATCGAGCTTGAATCGAATTGAATTCGGTAAATTAATTTGGGGTTTTGTTATGGCTTGAGGAGATGAACATTTTGGCATATAAAACATACATTTTGGTTCAGTTTCAAGAAATAGAGAAGGACTAAAGGCACAACACAGATTTCTAAGGGCACCACACCATTTTTTCTAAAAAAAAAAAAAAAAAAAAATTCCAATTTTACCCTCAGGATTTGTACAATTGCTTCCGTTCGGTCATTATGACCGAACATGCTTCACGGCGTTCGGTCACCTTGACCGAACGCCCTTCTAAGAGTTCGGCCGGGGTGACCGAACACTCTTCTATGTGTTCGGCCACCCGGGACCGAACGACACTGCTTCGATTCAATCGTTTTTTTTTACGTTTTTTCCTATGATTTTCACACATCTAACAAATTTGTAGAATGTTCGTCATTATGTAGGCATTACATTCTTAAAAAAAAAGATTTAACATAAAAAAAAACGTAAAAAATCGATCAAACCCGATCGCGGTCACCCGACCCCGCGCGCACACAACGCTTTTTTTTTTTAAGAATGTAATGCCTACATAATGACGAACATTCCACAAATTTGTTAGATGTGTGAAAATCGTAGAAAAAAACGTAAAAAAAACGATTGAATCGGAGCAGTGTCGTTCGGTCCCGGGTGGCCGAACACATAGAAGAGTATTCGGTCACCCCAGCCGAACTCTTAGAAGGGCGTTCGGTCAAGGTGACCGAACGCCGTGAAGCATGTTCGGTCGTAATGACCGAACGGAAGCAGTTGCATAAATCCTGAGGGTAAAATTGGAATTTTTTTTTTTTTTTTTTTTTAGAAAAAATAGTGTGGTGCCCTTAGAAATCTGTATTGTGCCCTTAGTCCTTCTCCAAGAAATATCAAATTTTAGGTGAGTTTGAGGTGGTTATGGTGGATTCCGGCGGTAGGGGCGGCGGTTATGGCGGAGCTTTCTCAAAACTTAACCGAAATGTATATTTTTTAAGCCAAAACACTCCTCTCTTCAAGACCTTTCAAAGATTGAATTCGATTCAAGATTAATTTGAGTGAGAATCAATTCAATTTTTTGAAAATCCTGAATTTGAGGAAGCATATGCATGGCACATGCAATTTAGGTATTTCGAGCTAATTATCCTAAAATTGCTCAAATTAAAAACAAAGTATCCCAATATCGAGACCCAAAAAATTGAATCACCAAAAAATAATGTGCTAAATTTACAATTTTCGCTTGTATAAATTATAAATTTCAAAATTTTATCAACGAGTACTCGTGCATGATTCATCAATACAGACTGTACAGTAGCAACGGGTGTTTGTAGTCATATATATATATATATATATATTGACAAAATCAAAACCCCAGTATTCCATTTCCGCAGACTCATCGTCCCATAATCCATCATAAGAAAATTTTAAGTAAAGTAGATATGAGTATTGTATAACTCTGATGTGCACTTGCTGTACATGCAATTTGCGGGTTGGGTCAATCCGAATCCGTGCTTTTTTTTTTTTTTTTGACCTACCTTTTATGTTATGTTAGTTATATATTTATGTTATATTAGTCACACTTTTTTATTATATTAGTTATATTTTTATGTACAAAATAACATAACCCTAAATGTATGACTAACATAACATAAAAGGTAGGACTAACATAACATAAATGTATAACACCTGAAAGTGAATTTGGGTGACTTTTGGTGCACCCACCCGGACGCATGGGTGGCGCGTGGACGCGCGTTTGGGCGGGTTTGGACCGGGTCAGGTCGAGAGCATGGATCTTTGATCCATGCACTAGGTGCATAAAAGTTTTGGTGCTATTATAGTATTACTGAGATAAAAATGATCGGATTACACAATTACATCTATTCATAAATCATAAAAATTAATAAAATATCACATAGTTGGACATGATAATTTCTATCAATGTATAACCTCACATGAGAATTTAAACCAAGATATAAAACTTGTCATGAAAATTTCACCGAAAAGTAAAACTTGATGTGGAATGTCAACCAAAAATTCATCTAATGACATGAATTTAAATGACAGATAAACATATATACACATAGAATTCTTCTTAAAACACATAGCACTACGAAAGAACTATTTTCTGGTGATGAAAATTACCAACAAACGAATTCAATCGGTAACCAATTATTTTTGTTAGAATACTAACAGATTACTGATGGAATTCTGTTGATAAATTGTGTTAAAATGGCCACATTTTGGCCATTTTGTAATTTTTTGACAAAACAAAGTTTTTTTTAAATAATTACGGAATTTTCTATCGGTAAATTTTGACAATTTATAAAACAATGTGGTTTTGACATAATTTTCCAACGAAATTTCATCTATAAATTCAATGGTAAACCCTAAAAATAGTGTTTATAGTTTAAAAACCTCCTTTAAATAAAAAAAGAAAAGAAATCTGCAAATAACTAAAGAATTATGTCGTTTTATCTCATTATGGCAAAATCCTTATCGAGTTGGCAATTCTAACCATTAACTTTTCGGACCGGCAATTTTATCTTTTAACTTTGGAAATTCAAAATTTAGGCCAATTTTAGCCCCAAAGACCAAATTGGGCTCAAATTGGGCAATCAAGCCCTAATTTCAGGCTATTCAACTCAATTTGCTGATTCTGGACTAACAATTTTATCCTTAACTTTTAATTTATTTTTATTTTTATTTTACTTTTTTTTAATACTCTTATATTACTTTTAATGTTATTCAGTAAAAATCACTAAATTAGGCCGAATTGTCTGAAATTAGCGATTTGAGCCCAATTTAGTTTTTCGGGCTGAAATTGGCCAAAATTTTCGAATTTTTAAAAATTAAAGTATAAAATTGTCAACCCGAAAAGTTAATGGCCGGAACGGCCTGACGTGATAAGTTACTGGGTAAAAAAGATAATAAACTCATTTTTTTTATAACCGATTTTTCAAATAACAGATGGATAATTTAATGATCGTTCAATTAATTGTAATATTAAAATTAATGAATAATTAAGAATAAATTAAGATAATCTAAAATTAATGATCAATTGAAATTAAGAACAAACATTCATAAACTAAAATTTGCATAATGTTAAGTATTAATAATGATTTAACGTACGTATTGCAACAACATCATTAGATCAGCGAACAAATTGATTCTTTAATATAAGTTTGTTAATACAACTCAAAATTAGTAATTTCAATATATGTGGGAAACCATATATGATAATAAAAGTTGTAAAATTATACGATAAGTTTTGAATGTTGATGAGGCCCACTCGTCAAAATTGGGTCTTGAAGGCCCACCAGTTAAGTCTTTTTCTAGTATTATTCTTTCTGAAATAAAAGCCCAAGAAAAGATCAGTTTGACTAAAAGAATTAGGAGAAATTGTAGTTATGGCATTGGCAGGCCCTAACTTTCATGATATAATTAAGTACGCTTTTGATATACTACCAAGGACGAAAATATCGGTTTCGGTCGATATATTGGTATCTTAATTTTATGAAAATATAGATGGATTAATTTTATGAAAATATAGATGAATATACAGATTTCGGTGGAAATATCTATCATTTTTTGGAAGAAAGGAAAGAGTGAGATGGTGGTTTTTGTTGTTCCCGCAAAGCTGAAGCTTTTGTAAAAAAATTAGACAATATATCTAGCAGTTTACATAATATTATAACTAACATTAACACATATATTGAACTTAAAATTTTAAATAAAATGATATATTAAAACAAATATAGAGATAAACTATTATTATATACATCATACACATTTTATTAAATTTCAAAAAAGTTAACTAAATTTAATTAAATTATTAGATGAACCTAAATGTTAGTGAGTTTATTTATTTCAAATAATTTAACTAAATTTATATAAAACAATTATTTGCTCCACTTAGAAAAGAAAATATAAATATAGAGAGAAGGATCTCAATTTAGGTAGATATCCATAAAATAAGATTCATAATACAAAAAAAAAAAAAAAAAAAAAGAGAAAAATACAAAATTGAGCGCCATTTCTGAAAAAACTAAAAGGAAAAAAGAATAGAAAAAAGAAAAATACACAAATGAGCGTGTTTCTGAAAATTCGATATTTTGGCGATACATTGCTGATATATATATCGGTGATATATCGCCAAATATTATATTTTTATGCATTCTATCGCTGGAAGCGATATTTTCACAATATATCGTTGATATATTATGATATATCGCGATATTTTGACCGAAATAAAATTATAGCTTGATAATATTCCGATGGCTTAATTATTGCGATATTTTCATCCATGTATACTACCATATGATAGCACCCTTTCTACCACAACTAATATAGTGGTTTATTTTTCTATTATATAAGATAAGAATAATTTCTTTTATCACAATCCAGTTAAATGATAAATTTATTATTGTTGATAAGATATAAATGTAGTGATAAGAAAAATTTACCACCACATCAGTCTTTTTTTCACTATTCCACATGTGATCAAAGACTATTTTTGACAATTCAACAAAATTGTTGGTGGAAAAAAAAAGAAAACTATTTTATGTGGTAAAAAAATCATCTTTATTTGGTTTAGTGGTATTACAAGACATCAATACAAGAAAAATGAATATTTGTAATGAGAACAACAAAATGTTATCTCAAAATATTTTTGCGACAATTATCAATGTTTTTACTATAATATTTTGTTGTCGCAAATAAATTTTATTGTTGCACTGAATTTTGCCTACTGCATAACTAAAAACAGGAGTTTAAAATTATAGAAATAAGTATCTGATTTCCATTAAGTACGTTTTTTTATATACTATTGGGGTTCTATATATGGGCCTCCAAAATGATTTAATTATGATGATAGTGAAATTATAACAAACTAAACCTATTAAATTTGTTATTCCATTTATTTACCATCAATTAAATTACGACAAACAAAATATATTATTATAAATTTGTTATTCCATTTGTTGCAGCAGATGTTTCGACACTTCCACACAGATTTAAGGCAACACTTCAGAAGATAAAATATCTTCCATAGATCATGTGTTGTAATATTACGACAGGACACATTCGTAAACAGTATCATTGTTTTCAAAGTGTCATAATAAAAGTTAATTTATGCATCTTCTACAGTGCTGCATTTAATTTTGTTTTTGAGTAATTAATGCAACATCTATTGCAACACTTGTAATAATGTCTTTATAATAATATATTATAAAATATGTTTTGTTTAATTTGTTGTTATTTTTTTGTTGTATATCATGGTTGGAATTGCATATAACGGACATTCATATGATATACGTAACTAAAGGCAGATATGTCCTTTCCACACATACAAACTCTAAGAGCATGTTTATTGTGGAAAATGGTGGGATGAAAGAGATTCGACGTTTCAAATCATAATAAATAGTAAAATTGTATGTTTATTATGAGATTGTGTAGCATGTGATGTTTACCAAAGGTTCCATTGGAAAATAAATAGTAAAATTGTATGTTTATTATGAGATTGTGTAGCATGTGATGTTTACCAAAGGTTCCATTGGAAAAGTGGATGCAAAACCAGAAATTTCATTTAGAAAGCCCAACAAAGATTAATAGTATAAAAGTAAGAATAAGGTTAGTGTGTCATCAGACCCCATCTATTATCTTTTTTTTTTTATTCTCTTCTGAAGAAACTGTAAAATATCATGCACAAAGAGAGAAAGTTGAGAATATTTTTCTCTGTCACTTAGAATCGTATGATACAGAATACATATATACATCTAGGGAAAAACAAAGATCCCTATAATTATGCTAGCCTATTGACCAAATATTTACATACCAAATAAATGAAGATACAGATAGGAAAATAAGGAAATGTGGAAGATAGATGTGGTAAACGTGGGAATCAATCAAATCTGGTCAAATCTTTCACTCCCCCTCAAGTTGGCGCATGGAGATTACGAATGCCCAACTTGCCAACAAGAAATCGAAAACGAGCAACTCCTAAGGCCTTTGTGAACAAATCTGCAACTTGAAGTTCCGTAGAGATTTTTCGTGGTATGATTTCATTTGACTCAACTCGTTCATGAACAAAATTGCAATCAATTTCTATATATTTCATCCTCTCATGAAAAACTGGATTATTTGCAATGTGCCTCGCTGCTTGATTATCACAAACAATGAAGTTGCTCCAAACTGGTTCGCCTCAACATCTTTGAGCAACCATCGCAACCACAATATTTCACTCACCGTGGTTGCCATTGACCTATATTCCGCCTTTGCTGAAGACCGTGAGACATTCGACCGCTTTTTAGTGCGCTAGGAAATTGGAGCTCCCCCCAAGGATATGAAATATCCTGTACAAGAGCGTCTCGTCATGGGACATCCTCCACAATCAGCATCACAATATGCTTTAAGTTGAAGATCAATGTTTGCTGGAAGAAAAATTCCTTGCCCAGTTGTAAATTTAAGGAAACGTAGAATTCGCATTACTGCATCCATATGTTTGCGTCGAGGTGCTAAAATGAACTGACTTAGATAATTCATAGAAAATTGAATATCCGGTCTCGTGACAGTTAAGTAGAGAAGCCGGCCAATCAACCTTCTATAACGTAGAGCATCAACATGAGGGTTATCATCATCATTACTTAGTCGTAAATTTTGCTCCATGGGGAACTCATTTAGATGCCCACCTTGTAACCCACTTTCTTCCAAGATATCAAGAGTGTATTTTCTTTGGCTAAAAAACATGTCATTCTTTGAACGTGCAACTTCTATCCTGAGAAAGTACTTCAAGAGCCCCAAGTCCTTTATACTAAAGAGCTTGTTCAAGTAATCCTTTACATCAGTAATCTTGTGATCGTTGTTGCCGGCCAATATGACATCGTCGACATATATGAGGGCTGCAACATACGTGTCACTTCTCATGTAGATGAATAGAGAGTGATCTACTCGTGACTGTCGAAACCCAATATCAAACAAGGATCGAGTAAATTTATGATATCAATTTCTCGAGGCTTGACGAAGACCATATATTGATTTTTATAGCTTGCATACCTGGGTTTCTCCACTCTTTGCAAATCCTTGAGGCACTTTCATATAAACATGTTCCACTAAATCTCCGTGAAGAAATGCGTTGTTGACATCTAACTGATGCACAACCCAATTATTCTTCACCGTTACACTAAGCAAACTTCTCATAGTAACAAGCTTTGCAAATGGAGCAAACGTCTCATGAAAATTTATTCCTTCAATCTGTGTGAAGTCCTTCGCTACTAATCATGCTTTGTAGCTTTCTACTTCCCTATTAGACTTGTACTTTATCTTATAGACCCATTTCGAGTCAATGACCTTCTTTCTCGATGGTAATGTTTCTAGAGTCCACGTACCATTCTCTTCTAATACCTCAATTTCTTTCTTCATTGCCTCTCACCACCGCTCATCTTTAACGGTTTGGTAATAATATTTAGGCTCACCAAGTGAAGTGATGGCCGTAAGATAAGCTTTATGAGCGTTAGAAAATTTATCATAAGAGACATAGTTGGATAATGGATATACCTCAGAGGTTCCCGGTTTTGAGGTGGCTCACGAATGGTCTAATAATTCAGGCAGTTCGGTAGCATAGGACTTGAGATGCTTATGTTGTTTTTTTGCTCGATCACTTCTTCGTAGGGCAATGCTCGGCTATTGTGGGACTTCGGATTCAGTGATACCAGCCTAATCAGACTCACCACTAGCACTAACTGTTTCGGTTTCCCTCGTTGGACTATGTCCTGTCTCATTGCCCAAAATGGGTATGTCATGTAGTGAACCATTATTACCCATTTGCTCGTACTCATCTAACTCACATTCAACTTGCCTTTGATTACTCACCTCATCAAGTTCTCCTTCTTGCTCACCCATTTTGTAAGGAAAAATAGTTTCAATAAACTTCACATCACGTGAAGTATATATTTGCTTTGTTTCCAAGTCAAACATTCGATACCCCTTTTCAGAGTAAGCTAAACAACCAAAGACTCGAAGATGATCATAGGATGGCCTCCTTTTAATTTTTTTTTTCATAAGGAGTCTTTTGTTTAAGAACTTTAGATGACAACCGATTTATGATGTAGGTTGCAGTCAACACACACTCTCCCCAAAAATCTATGAGTAAACCCGTCTCAAAACGTGAGGCCCTTGCTACCTCCAATATATGTCTATGTTTTCTTTCAACCACCCTATTTTGTTGGGGTGTATCATTACAAGACATTTCAAGTATTATCCCATGATCACCATAATAATTCATCATGTAATTAGACTGAAACTCAAGACCATTATCAGTTCGAATTCTTTTGACACTTGACCCAAACTGATTTCGAACCATATTGCAAAAGATAGTTAAGAAATGCACTACTTCGGACTTTTGTTTCATAAGAAATACCCATACACCTCTACTGAAATCATCAACAATAGATAAGAAATAATGTGCACCCAAAAAAAACGGAGTGTGATAACTGCCCCAAATGTCACAATGTATAAGTTCAAAACACAAAGAAGTTTGTTTGTATGCTACTACGAGGAAAAAGAAGACGAGTTAATTTTTCCCTTAAACAGGAATCACAATGTTCACCAAAATTATTATTAACACCATCAATAAACTACAATTTCAAACTTGAAACATGCCATAATCTCTTGTGCCAAATTCTCGGATCAACTATCACAGACATGGCCATACCTTCTCCAGCTATCTACTCCAAACAATAAAGACCATTGCGATGCCTACCCACTCCAATCAGGTGAAGGTAAGTCCTGTATCACACAAAAATCCTAAAAAAATATGAGAACACAATTTAACTCTCTTGTTAATTGTTGACCGAAAGTAGATTACATTTAAAATTAGGAATATTTAAAACATGATTCAACTTCAGTCAATTTTGTAGACTTGTATCACCAACACTCTTGACAGGTATAACATCACTATTTGCAATTTTAACAGGTACCTTAGTCCCGATACCTGTTTGATTAATAAGTAATTTGCTATCACATGTGATATGTTCAGTTGCCCCAGAATCAATTATCCAGGGCTTCAAGTCAGTTATTTTACTCGTCATATTTACAGTAGAGAGGCTTTCATGACTAACAACCTTCTCATTACCCGTGTTCTTGCTGAAATACTCCATGAGTTTAGAGTATTGACCTGACGTTAAACCTGGTACAGGGCTACTACTAGCAGCAATGTGTGCCGACTTATTTCCACCTTTATGTTTATTCTACGAGTCATCTCTCTTTCCATCATCACGTCCTCCTTTTCCCATACTTTTGGATATCTTATGAGTTCATAACATTCATCTATAGTGTGATAGAGCCTTTGACAGTGATTGCATTTTTTGGTTTCCCGTCCATTTTCTTTACGTTATCCTCTCTCTCTTTCTTAGTGTTTCATCGTCTAACACTGTTACGTATTTCTTTATCCATGGAACTGTACAACCAACCTCTCACCATTGCGTTGCAATGTTTCCACAACATTAATTCTAGCACTTCTTCAGTTAGAACTGGAAGAGAGCCATAGATGAAACAAAACTTATTTTTAGCATAGTGCATTACTCATCTCATCTGCCCAATCTACGTAGTTTTCATCACGGAGGAGATCATTTGTGAATACAATGTTTGGATTATCAAATCCAGACAAATAATATGGTGACATCACATCCACCATAGTTGATCCGGTTGATTTTGAGTGAGATATCTCGTCGTCTTTCTTTGTCATATTGATAAGAAAATGAACCACATCTGTGTATCTGGTTTAATTACTTTGCGGAAGCTTGATTGATCTTTTACTGCTCTGGTGCCATGTAAAATATTGTGTACAGAGAGAGAAAGTTGGGAATATTTTTCTATGTCACTTGGAATCGTATGATATAGAATACATATATATATATATATATATATATATATATATATATCTAGGGAAAAACAAAGATCCCTATAATTATGCTAGCCTATTGACCAAATATTTACATACCAAAGAAATGAAGATACAGATAGGAAAATAAAGAAATGTGGAAGACAGACGTGGTAAACGTGGAAATCAATCAAATCTTGTCAAATCTTTCAGAAACGAATCACAACGACAACTTCTTCTTTGCTTTGCCATCTCTTTAGTATTCTTCTTCATAGTATCTTAATAATTGTATACATCAGATCACGACTCCATGTCTCTTTGTTTATTAATTATGTTGTGGTTCTTCTTCTTCGTAACATGTGTTTGATTTCAAATCTCAAATGACAACTACATTATTTTGTTACAATGATTTTAAGTATTGAAAATTAATTATCTCACCAATATAAAATCATTTGCAGAAAATTGGAATGTTCTCATGATACTGAGGAAGAAGATGATGAAATCATGAGTTCTATTTTTTAGATTTTAGATTGTATACCCTAAAATAGAATGACATTTTTTACTTATATGTGTAGTACATTACCTTTCAATAAAATAAATAATCTTCCAATTATACATGTGACACCTTTTAGTAAATAATGCAATACATTTCTAATAAATAAATAATACATTTATAGTAAATATATACATTTCACCTATACAACTAAGACCTTTCAATTACATAAGTATTACATTTTAAATATACCAATGACATCTTTCACTAAAATTTAATAAATAGGTTGAAGAGTACAAATGAGTTCAAGTGGGTGTAGGTGCACGTGGACTGACGTGTGGGGGTCTGTAGAACAAGTCGGGTTGGGACATGAATCCTATATTTGTTCCCATGATGTACCCAAGTTTTTCTATAAAAAAAAAATAATTTAACTAAATTTTAAAAATGTAGTTATAAATAGTACAATTTGTATAAACTCAAAATACTAATTTACTTACAATAACATTCAAAATTGAAAACTAAATACATACAATATATCATCTGTCACGCCCCGATTTTTAAAACGTAAAACAAAGTCTTCATTTGGGTGTCCAACAATTGATGTAAGCTCAAAAGTTTAAATAAATGATTAAAACTAATATAAAAAGATCAATAAGGTCATTACGAAAAGACATAATCATCGTTTAAATGTCTACTTGGCAAAATAACTGCAAAAGTCGACATTTGGTAGTTTGCCCCTCGGGCTTAAGTTTTACAAAGATGAGTACAAAGTTTGGAAATAAATGAATAAAACATTCCTAAATTAAGTCCTAACAGATACAACATCTCTCTCTTCACGCTTCACCATTAAAACGGGGATCTATAATATGAATATTCACACATGCGGGGTAAGTATCTGGAATACACTTGTGGGAATAATTTCACATACAAGAGTAGACAAACTAATAGTATAAGACAAATATTTAAACATAACATTGAACGTGTGAAATCATTTCTTTAGTGTAGGTACATGGTTTTCCCGTCTTACCGTAATTATGGATCTTAATCCGATGTAGCCATTGTTATGGGATCCTAACCCATCGTAGCATTTGATATGGGACCTTAACCCGATATAGCGTAGTTTACGAATCTTCACTGTTGTAGCATAGTTTACGGATCTTAACCGTCATATCATAGTCATCTAATCACGTACACACATAACCACATCACACTTAAATAAACATCCATATGAAGATCTCACATCATATAGCATTTGTAAAGTTGTCCATAAATTGTTACATTTTATGATATCACATTGGCATTCAAATAATTGGAGTAAATACACATCACATTATTTTAATTAAAATATGTAATTCATAAGCGCAAGTAAGAAGTTACCCCACCCCATACGGAAGTGCTTGTGAGATATTCGAGTCTATGCAAAATAGGCGCTCATCCTTTCCTAGCTTCCTACATGATATATAAGCTTATCTTAGTAACAATTTACAATAACACAATTAAATTAACTTAAATTGAAGCTCTCTAGAAGGATTTGGGACGACGAGGAGTGAAGATGGTTGATTGCGGTTTCATAAAGAATAACACCCTCTTATTCACAAAACGAGCTCTAAAAGTTGTTTTGATTGGAAAGATAGTTTGTTGTGAGGAAAATGAAAGCTTCGAAGTATTTTTAAATTATAAAAAAGACTTTAGAGAGTTAAACTTTAAAATTAGGATTTAAAAGGATCATTTGGGGCTCGAAACAAGATAGTTGGGCTCAAAGAAGAGGTATGTAAGTGTAAAAGGACCAAACTACAATTTTGAAAAAGTTGACTTTGACTAGAGTGGTCAAAAAGTAATTTTCAAAAAATAAATTCAAAGCTTAGGGGCCAAAACATAGTTTTCTTTAGTCCTTGGGCATTGTGCCATTTTTAAAAGTTTGAGGCTAGATTGAAATTAAATAAGTTGTGAGATATTACAACTTAGCTCCTAACCTTTATCAAATTTTCGAAAAAGATCCATCCACCTAAAACCCTACCCAGCTATCCTGCAACCGCGTCAGACAGTAGCAGCTGGCGACACCTTATCGTTGGCGAACACACCCAACGTGTACACATACGCCGACCGATCAAACACAACAAACATATGCAACCAAATACACGTACGCACACACACATCGCGGCTCATAAGCGATGCCCTAGTGCGACCTTCATATCAGATCAACCAAGATAGCACAATCAAGATGACCCCCCAAACAAAAAATTTCTTAGTTGTGAGACAGTACATGGTATGAGAGAGAGAAGCAACCGAGAAGAGGAAAGAGAGACGAGAGCTTGGAGAAGGAAGGGACGTTTGTGTCTTTCGCGAACCCTACGCGGCGGAGACAGCGACAGATGATGGAGAAGAGCCCAAATCTGAAATGGGCTCATTGAGACCTTTATTTTACCAAAAGGGTAAAATAGTAATAGGTCTGGCCATGGTGGCGTCGACCGTGAAATGGAGAAAGAAGAGAAAGTTCCACCTCAAAAATAGGGATCCAAAATTGAACTACAAAGTGTATTTTTAAACCTTTTATACTTTCAACTTTTGTGTTCCAAATCCCAATGGGCCTTAGATTACTTATTCTACATGTAATTAGACTTTAAAATCATGCACATCTAGTTATATGATTATATGCATATACACATTTTTATATACTTAACACTCTTGCAAAGATTAAATAAATAAATAAATAACACAAGCAAAACATAACTTTAGGTGTTGTATCATCTATTTTCGATTCTTTATATTTTGAAATGGTTCCATAATAATAACTTTATTATTAATGAATTGGAATTTATCATTTTCTATAAAGTTACTGCAAATTTTTTTCATATCACGTCTTACATTCAATTGCGCAACAGACTTTTGATGATATTCATTGTCATAACAGTTTTTTCTACCTTGGTACTAACAATTTTAAGATTAATACATTATCTCAAAACATTAATATCGAAAAAATATTGATGATGTCAAAAAAACATCTTACGATAATAGTTTCTCACTAAATTATTATTTCATAAGTCATATCACAAATAGTTTTTTTACGAAGATATATATGGTTGCTAATATATACATCACAAAAACTTTTATACACTTGGTGCATGGATCTTAGATCCTTGCACTAGAGTCTGACGCGCCGCCAAGCGCCTAGGTATCCACGCACAAACTCGCTCATAAAAGGCATACATTTATATAGTGTAGTCATACCTTTTAGTTATGTTAGTGTCACGTCTCATTTTCATAACTTAAAAATATCTGAGTTTACATAGCGGGCGTGCAAAAAGAGAGAAAAAAACATGCATTCAAAACTTATATAGGATAAACGAGCGATAAAAGGGTTTAAATATCATCCATAATAGAAACTTCATAAATTTTAATCTTGCGTTATTATATATCTGAAACCTAAGCAGCAGAAAACTTTATACAGGATCTATTAAAAGAAAAGTGGTTTAACTTTACAAAATGAATAAACGGAGACATTGTTTATGTTGGTCCAAGTGGTCAGAGGTTCGGGGGGGTGAATGAACCTCTATCGATTTTTCATTTTAAAAACTTTTCTATGAACAAGTCCCTGATTCTACAGAGAATGCAGTAACCTGACTCGATTCAGAAACCTAGCAGTATGTTGTTTCAAGCTACTGACTCAATATCACAGTATGCAGCGGAATAAGTAAAGATAGAGTTTCCTTTTGAAAACAGTTTCATTTTCACAAATATGATTTTAACAGAATCCTTTTGACCAGAATGCTTATGACAAATGCAGCAAGATAGATATGTTATAATGCAATGCGGCAAGTAATCAAAAGCAATAAACATACTTATGGTTTATAGTGGTTCGAAGGTGGTGTAATCCTTATACGTTCATTATACTACTTCTCAAGGAGGAACTTTGTTAGATCAGTTTGTTTTACAAGACTCAGTTTTACAAACTTCTTCCTACACAAGTTTACCTACTAGAATCAAAGATTCCTAGGTCAAATCCCACACAGGGTACAATATCTCACACATAGAAAATAGCCTACACAAGACTAAAACTTAGCAAGGATCTAATCCTATCAACTAAATACACTAAACTAAAACAACCTAGCACACAACAAATGGTTAAAAGTATATAAGTTTCTTTAACTGGTGCAACTTTCAAGTCAGTCTTGAACTTGAAAACTCGAGTGCTTGAATGACTGCTTCAGAAGGTTAAGTGACTGAACTTGGATAGCTTGAGAATAGCTTGAGAAAATGATTGCTTGTAAGATATAAAATTGTTCAGTAGTCTTCAAAGTCACTTCATCCTTCTATTTATATCATTAGGAAAATGTTTGTTGAAGAGAGACATGGTCCTTGTTGCAATTCAAATTGATCTTCAAATCTTTGCATTAAATGCATCTTGGAAGATCTAGGATATAGAGCATGTCCTACTCTGATCCACATTAATGGCGTCATACACCAGCTACAATACTTTTACAGAGCCGCTGTCTAGATGACATCACCTCATTGGCTCGTTGCTAACTTCTATCTACTGGTAACTTTGACAGAAACCAATCCTCTCTATCCAGTATATTCCTCGTACTGCATTGAATAGGTTAGAAAGACTTACAGCTTGTTGCTCAGGATGCAGTAGCCACTTTCTGTTTTGCGCCAAGATTCTGTTTTAGAATAGCTTCCTGTTCCTGAAATCTGCAGTCAGCTTACTGACCTGCGTCTCCTTTCTGATCTGCTTCAGCTGCCTAACTCTGAACAAGTTCCTGTTCCAAAATCTGCAGTCAGCTTCCTGACCTGTGTTAGCTTTCTGATCTATATCAGCTTCCTGTTCCAGAATCCTGCAGTCAGCTTCCTAACATGCGTTAGCTTTCTGATCTGCATCAGCTTCCTGACTCTGAACAACTTCCTGTTCTAGAATCCTATAGTCAGCTTTCTGACCTGCGTTAGCTTTCTGATCTGCATCAACTTCCTGGTTCTGAACAACTTCATATTCCAAAATGCTGCAGTCAGCTTCCTAACCTGTGTTACTGCTATCTGTTGTTGCTTACTGATCCAGCTTCCTGATCCTGGTTACTTCTTCAGCTTATTGACTTTCCTTACTGAAAATCAGTTTATAAGACTTATTCATCTCCAGAATCCTGCTAACATCAGTATTCTATATCTTTCTGATTTATACATCTATACAAATCATAACTTAGAAAGATATGCTTATCAGCTTAAAATCCACTTGTAAAACGTAAAAATGGGTACCCTAAAAGCTCATCTAATATTACATTGTCTCATCAAAACCTAGATAGAAATATTCCAACAGTTTAGAAAACTAAGGATGAAAGGAAATAAAAACACTTCTCGATACGGCATCCCTCTCTCTATGCTTTCTTGTTTTCATTATTACCTGTGGTGTGAATACACAAGGGGTGAGTGCTTGGAATACACTCATGGGGATACTTTCTATATTTAATGTTTATTAAAAAGTAGAGATAATTAAGCATTCATGAATACAACAGTTAAACACAACACATAAACTCATAGCACATAAGCTCATAGTGCATAACTATAGATAGGTGCGGGTACTCCTCATCTTACCCTACATAACCGTTTTTATCCCGTTAACATTTTTTATTACGGACTATTGGTCCCTCCATAGCATGATCCTGGACCTTAGTCCCTTCATAACATAGTTATGGACCTTAGTCCTTTCGTAGTATAGATATGATATGCATGCACATTTATGGAATTCACAGCACGTAAACACGACCCATAGGATTCAAACATTTCATTGCATTAAAAAATCATTTCATTGATTATAGATTCACGTAGTATAACAATTAAGGTTCATTTCCTTAAGTATGGGTTCACGTAAAATTCATTCGTTCATCGATATTCATGTATTTAATAATAGAAATATAAAGCATTAGGTTTAAAAGTTACCCCCATCTTGTTCGGTGGTGATCCCTCGTGAAACTCTGAATCCTAAGTCCTAAGATCTTTCTTTCACTTCAAAGCCTATATGCATAACGAAGGTTTTAGATTCCCTATTACATTATATATATAAAAGATTAATTAGAAACTCTCTTGAGAAATGAGAGATAGAGAAAATGAAATGAAATATGAGCTTGAATCTTGATCGTAGGGTTTAAAGGGATCAATTAGGGCTTGAATGGAGGAAAAACAAGTTTAAAATGGAGTTTTTAGAAGTATAAGGGTATTTTCGTAAAATTAGGAAATGTTGACTTTGACCAAGGGGTCATTTTGCAAAAACAGAAAAGATTTGGGGTCTTTTTGATATTTTTGAAAACTTTTGGGGTCAAAACATAATTTTTAGAAGATTTGGGGTTAAAACATAAAGCTCAAAAACTTTTGGGGTTAAGAAGGAATTTTCAAAAACCTTGAGGGCTAAAACTAGATTTTAGAAAGCTAAGGGACCAAAACGTAAAATCACTAAAAACTTAGGATTTGCAAAGAGGTCCTAGAACTCTTTGAATTTGCAAAACGAGCCCTCCCTCCTCCAAACCCTCCACCTACCGCACATTCACCCTTCCGCCACCTATACCACCACGGTTGACAACCACCAGTTGCCGGCGACATCCTGAACCAATGTACGCACACGGCGGTGCGGCTCTACATCGACAACACACATAATAATCTAAAAACAAACCCTTGTGTGTTTTAACATCGTTCGATTATAAATTATAGCTCGATTAATGAATTATGTATTAATTCATTTTTTGAAACACACATAATATAACAAACAATTAGGGGTTAAATTGTTTAATTAATTCAATTATGCATCGGTTTATCCTAGGCATTACAGTTAGTCATACTTTTAGTAATGTTAGTTGTACCTTAACATTTTAGATAAAGGTATGATATTTGTACATAAATGTATGACTAATATAACAATGTATGACTAATATAACATAAAGATATGTCTAATATAGCATAAAGGTATGACTAATATAACATAAATGTATGTTAGTGATTTTTTTTAAAGTTAAAGTATTGGACTAAGGTTATGATGTCTGGATATAAATATATGACTAATATAACATAAATGTATGGCTAATGTAACTTAAGGTCAGGATAAAAAAATAAAAAATGCACGGGTCAGATCCGGCCCGACCAGACTCGAGTGCAAGGATCTAAGATCCATGCACCAGTTGCACATGAGACTTACTCTATATACATTAGGGTTAACATCATGTTGTCACAAATAAGTTTTTAAAATTATTTTTTTTTGACAACTAGTTGTCAATTTATATTATTAAATTTTTTGTGACAATATGTTGTCGCAAAAAGTAGACTTTCCACGACAATTTTTGTTATCGAAAGAAATTTCATCATAAATAATATTTTTTGTTGTAGTACTGTCACGACAACTTTATCAGTAGAAAAACATTGTAGTAACCATCTTTTGAGTAAAATCTCCAGAACCCGACAAGTATGCAAAAAGTTGAGGAAAAAGTAAAAAGTTTCACTGTTTGAGATTTAAAATAAAGGTCTTAATTTCTTTTTTATCATTATATGATAGTTTAAAGAAAACAAGTGTAATTTTAATGATGACAAAACCTAGAATATCTTAGGCTTAGAATAAGCTGAGTTCTAATTTATGCCTACAATATTTGTTGAGGAGGAATCATACATAAAGAGTTGAGGACTTAAAGTGTTGAAGAGTCGTCAAGCTAAAGATTTTGGAAACTGAACATCAAAATATTGTAAAAGTCAAGATCTAATATCTAAAAAAATCTAAATATCAAATGATAATCAAGAAGTCGAATATATGAAGTAAACAAAGTCAACATACATCAAAAGACTCAACTTTATGAAATAGTGAATACACAAGTAGTTGTCTGCTCAAGATGAGAAACCTATATACTTGCCCTAATGAAGATATTAAATGATAAGCACTTGAAGAGTTAAATAAACTGACAAGCAAATAATCATGAATGAAGAGATAAATTTATGTCTACAAGAAATAATTGATGATAAAGTAAACAAGAGCTGTAAAGACAACATTTGGAGTTAACCCGGTACAAGTTAAAAAGATGGTAGATAGATTGACAAGCCATGATTTGAATTAAAAAATATATATAAATATTGTCTCATCTATAAAATTGAGAGAGATGAAAAATTAAGGATGCCAAGTCAGTTTAGTAAACATTAAACACAAGGATATAAGGTCAAATCGTTGATCTTCAGAGCTGAAAAACAAGTACATTTTAATTTTATTGTGTCTAACACATTTTCAAAAAAGTAGCTGACTCTACCTGCACCTATGGACAATAGAGACACATAAAGTCTTAAATCAAGGAGCCAACAAGTCCAAATTTGGATCTCTCTAACTACTATTTTCATGAATCTCTCTTATAGATAAGATATGTTTCTCACAAGAAGATCACCCAACCTAATTCTTAATTACATAATGATCTGATGAGTAAAGATTAAGAAATAAAAGAGACAAATAAAAAAAAATTCGAAAGCTTTATTTTCTTAAGCTGAGAGTCGAACAAAATCATTAATTTCTTCATCCTAAACTTTTCTTTGCCTTAGATCTCGATTGACTTACTCTTTAGAAGTGTTCATCTTCAAATAGAAAAAAACATTTTTACTCTCATATTTGTACAGGTCCTCTCTAAGAGCTAAAATAGTATTCTTGATAGTATGCTAATCCTTAAAAGATATAAGATTGTTTCTCTTGGAAGTCCCCAGGTGTTAGGATGAGATTTGATTCCCTAAGTTTTGGGAGGTTATTCCCCATTTAGGAAGGTTATAAAGTGTGGAAGAAACACAAGTATTTTGCTAGCTGGTTATGCAACAATCACACACTCACTTTTTATCTTATATGCTTGTGTGTGATATCTGCTGACTATAGGTTTATTTAAAAAGTTGAGTCCAATAACTTACACTGGTGCTTGAGTTGATATTTTGCCAAACTCTAGACAAGAAAAGTTGTGGTTAATTCTTAATCTACTGTCAGCTTGAACATTCTATTTTTTATTTGATCTTTCTGTTTTGCTAAGTTTGTGGGTTTAACTGTTAGCTGACTTTATCTGTAGCGCCCCGGATCAAAACGAGCATAATTGATTAATTAAATATTTAAATCTATGATTTAATAATTATGTGCGTATGAGTTAACTGTTTAATTTATTACGTGTGTTTCAGATAAGTGTTAACACGAGTATGAGATGGATAATTTACATAGACATGGGATAGGAGATATTTTTATATCATTAGATGCGTAATAGAAAAACGAGAGGATAGAAACGAACTAGAGGTTAATCGGGGATCTGTAGCTTAAACGGCAATGAAGAGAACAAAACACGAGGTTTTGGAAATATTAGAAGATATTTACCAAGATATTTACCGAGATATTTACGTGAATAGTAATTTAGAAAAGTCAACTGGTGAATAGTAACGGAGATATTTTGGATGAATAGTAATTTCCGAATTTCTATAAATAGGGGTAGTTTCGATTCGAAAATCACCGTTTCTTCGATCGAGCTGAACCTGATGAAAACACGTCAGTCCTTCTTTCTCGTCTTTTAATTTCTGCCTTTCTGTTTCCGGCGCGCCGCCGCCGGCGTGGCGGCGCCGCCGCCGGCCGGTCGCCGGAAAATTTCAACGTTGTCGGAATCGGACGATTTCCGCACACGACGTTCGTCTCGACGAGATGAATCTAGGATAGGTCTCGGATTTCATATCCGACTTCTCGTTCGCCGGAAAATGGCGAAAAACAGCCCCTAAACCCTAACCCTATTCCTTGCACCACCTTCTCTCTCTCCTCTGTTTTTCTCTCTCTTCTCGCCGGAGCTGACGACCGGAGGCCGCCGGGGGTCGGGGCCCGTCGCTGGAATGCCGGTGCCGCTGTGGGTGGCGGCGTCGGAGATGGACAGTGGGTGAATATATATGTATGCATGCATGTGTGTGTGTAATGTATGGTGTTTTGGTGTGTGTTGTGTGGCTCGCTGTTGGAGACGGTGCCGGGGGGCGCCGCCGTGGGGAAATAAATGACCGGCGACAAGAGGTCGCCGACGAGGTGGTTTGGTGGGTCGCCGGCGGCTGGTGGCCGCCGGCCAGAGAGATAACAGTGTGTGTGTGTAAATTGCGTGTGTGTGTGTGTTGAAGCATGCATGTATATAAGGCTATGTAGGGTGTTAGATTGGTCGGGAAAGGTTGCCGGCGATGGGGAGTCGCCGACGGAGGGGCTGGGAGTGGTCGCAGGCGACTGGAGTCGCCGGCCGGAGCTTTTGGATAGGTGTTGGTTTTCCGGAAAAAACTGAGCATCGAAGGATTTTGCGGTGTAATTTCCGGGTACTATTCATGCCGGAATCCGGCGATGGACGGCCGGAGGTGGTAGCCGGCGATGCGAGGTATCCGGCGAGGTGGGTGGTAGTGGCTGGAGACGACGCCACCGCGCTGGGCGACGTCGGGAAGGTGGCGCGTCGAGCAGCCTGGGCGCCGGGAGCCTGGGAAGAGGCTGGCCGAGAAAACTCGACCAGCCGGGTTGAGCCACGCCCCGCTGCCGAGAAAACTCGGCAGCCGTCGGGTGTCCGGTAGCTGGCGCGCACCGTGCGCACCCGTCGGGTGCCGACGTGCACCCGACGCCGTGTTTTCGATCCGAATCTCATTTTCTTTCCGCCGTTCATCCGTATCGAGTCGTCGCTGACGAGACGTCATTGACCGAGGGTCGTGGGCCCGGTCAAAGTCAACCCTTTGACCAAAATACCATTTTACCCCTAAACTTAAAACGCTTCGTTTGAGCTCGTTTTAACTCCGATCGAGCTCATTCTTTTTGCGTTGCGATCCTTATTTCTTTTCCTATCTTTTCAGCCACTTATACAGATCTAACCCTCTCGTTTCTTGAATTTCAATCTTTAGATCGATCGATCCGTCGCGTATTTAACGATCGATTTCCAACGGAACCTTTTACAGCTTTATATATAATTTATTTAGGATCTAAGGAACGTCATAACTTGTATAGGCTAATTGTTGAGTTGAGCCTTGTGATATCGGATCCTTTGGTACTCGCTTGTGAAATCTGATCCGCCGATACTTGTTCACGTGGTAACCACTATACGAGGTGGGGGTAATTTCTAACTCTGTAACTGTTTACAGTTTTCCCTATTGAAGTATGATTGAGATATACTAAAAGATGTGGTCATATGTTATGATTACGTGATCATGTTATACTGTGGCAGCGTGGTTGAGTGTTATATTCCTGGTATGTATAAATGTTGACTGTTATAAGATGCGGATGTTATTCTCCACGAGTGTATTCAACGCACTCACCCCTATTCTGTACTCACACTACAGGAGAAGAAGAGAATCTTGATGCGTAGAGAGAGGGGTGCCCTATCAGCTGTGTCCTTTGTCCGGTTTTGTCTTTAAAGCTATGTTGAAACGATGTTCTACGTTTTGTAAAATGTTGACTGTATTTCTCATCTTTGTAAAGATCCTGATGTGTTTCCGCTGCGTTTGTTATGGATTCTGATGTTTTTCCGCTGCGTATGGTTCAAAACTTCATTTTATCAGTTGTATCCGATGTTTCAAGTGTTCTGCTTCTTATCCTCCCCTTTTCTTTCTATTTTATATCATGCTCGCCTCCTTTCCCTTTCTCTCTTCACGCCCATCTATGAAAAACTCTGATATTTTGAACGAAAGATTTCAGGGCGTGACATTATCTCAACATATCTGCTCACTTGAGAAACTAGCTTGTTTTAAAAGTTTAAAAAACTTAGAAAGTCTTTCACTTTTCTCTAGACTTCTCATTGCCTCTTTTGAAACCTACAGTTTTGATACAATATTTGAATTTAAAGGGATGATAGAGTGAATGGTAATTGTAAGTAATGACTTTTCCTTCTTAACATGAAATTATGTTTCTATGATCTAATTTTATTTTAATATTTACTATAAGGATATTTTTGTTTAGATTTTGATGAGACAAAACAGTGATGTAATAAGGCTTTAGAGTACCCCATTTTTCCATGATATTTATATGGAAACTTAGCTTTTCTTAAGTATCAATCCAAGTTAAAGATTGGAGTGTCGTGGAATTCAGCAAGAAGGAAGTTAATGATAGTAGTTGGATTCAACAAAGGAATCGCTATTGGATACTGCATATAGTAATCAGTAATACAGCAAACAACAATACAACAAGCAGTAAGAAGAACTAAGAGCTCACTGCAGACACGGAACAGAAAGCAGATGCAGAACATAAAATAAATACAGAACAAAAAGATGGTGCAATATTCAAAACAGGAAGTAGAAAGAGACAACATGCCATATCATGTAATATAAGGAAGATCACTGTTATATGTGTTAGGATGTATACTATAAACCTAGCTTTTGTATGAACATCTTTATGATATGAGATTCATTATGATCAAATGTTTGCATTTTATATTTGTTATTTATATGTTAATGCAATTGCCCATAATAATCTATATTGTAGATAACATGGTGTGTGGTGCCACAAAAAAGATCATGTTATCAGTTTCTTATAGATTATAAATAGTAGCTCACAACCAAGATGGATTTGGACAAACCATTGGAATGGTTGTAGTGTAATTTGGTATTAGTCTATCTTGACTATAAAGTTACACTAGTACATTTTGTATGTATTGAGAAGATCCATTTGAGGTTGTTCGATTTGTACTGACTATATAAAAGAATAAAACCTCTGTTATTATGGATGTGCGTCTTCTTAATCCCTATATAATAACGAACACATGTAATCAGTGTTTGTCTCTTTAATTTGTTAATGGGTGAGATTTATTTATAAATCAATAGGCTCGGTGAATTAGGAGATAACATTGTTTATATGGTGTGTTGTTGATTATAGAAGGAATCCATGTCCTAATTATTTAGGATGATGATGTCCCCTTGAGGAGCTCATAAGGATTATCATGTAAACCCTGCAGGTGGATTTAATCTCACATGATAATAAAGATGAGTGGTACTACTCATGGAATTAGATGTAAATTAATTAAGTTGTCAGTAACTTATTTAATTTATGGACATTCGATATCTTAAACGTGGGGAAATAAACGTGCACATAATAAAGGAGCCTATATTGTAATATGGGATTAGGACGGTAGTTCAATTATAACTCCTTAGTGGACCGAGTTATAATTAATGGGCTTAAGTTGGGTGTTCGGGCTGAACATAGGACACCTAAGCCCATTAGGAGGCTCAACCTGAATTCCTCCTCTAGGTCCCTGTTTTAGACATCGATCAGTTTGTCTTCGTGAAAGGTATGTTTTCTTCCACTGTACATATCTTCATGGAACCCGATTCCGATCACATAGGGTCGGTGATCCGTTGGTTCCAACAATATGAGGATTTATCTTGTCAAATATAGTCGATAGAAAAAAGTGATTGTTGTACGAAAAACCAATTTTTGCTGACACGTGGGCCGATAACCTATAATAAACCTGAAGCTGAGGACCGCCGCAATTAATGATCTACAGAATAAGATAAGAAGTTTTTTCCCAGTTTTTCAGATATATTTAATGCAAGAGCAAAGAAGATCAAGAAAGATCAAGGGAATCCAAAGTCAAACGAAGTGTCTCTCTTCAACTGGCACATTTCCTACAGCTATAAATAGAGGAAGAGTTGACTGGAGAAACTACTGAAATACTAATTTATGAATTCTCTTTAGCAAGAACAATCACTCAAGTTTCTCTCTAAGTATTCAGTCACTCAACCTCTTTGTGAAGCAGCCAAGCCTTCGAGTTTTTCAAGAGCTTTAGAGTCATCAAGGTTGTTTCAAAGCACTAGTTGAAGACCTCATAGACTTTTAACCTTTCTGCTATGTGCTTAGGTTGTTTAGTGGTTTCCTCAGTGGAAATGATTTAGATCCTCACTGAGTGTTAGTCTTAAACGTGTTAAGGTTTTAACTCTGTGTGAGTTAGTAGGACCCTGTGTGGGTCGGCCTAAGGATTCTTGTAATTCTTGTAGGTGAAAGCTTTCTTAGGTGATAGATTGTTTAGATAAGTATTGTAATTCAATCTTATCTAACAATTTTCCTCCTCGCAGTAGGAGTTGAGTGAACGTAGAAGGGTTGCACCATCTTCAAACCACTATAAACCCATTTGTGTTTATTTCTCACTTTATCATATTTATGTTGCATTATATATACTTGTTCATTCTGCATTTAAAAAAGTTTGAGAAATTCATAATTAAAAAAAAATCGTTTTCCAAAAAGAAACTTTATCTGTTATTTTCCTCTACATTTAAAGAACTCTGAATCAGTAAGTTGTATCAGCTTATCACCCAGCTTATTGTTCGACATTGACTACTGTATTCTGATTTAGAATACATCGGTGATAGTTCAGAAAGATTTGAAAAAGAAAAATTTGATAGAGGTTCATTCATACCCACCTTTGAACCTCTGAACCACTTGGGACCAACAAGTGGTATCAGAGCAAGTTGGGTTAAAAGCGAACTTGTCTGGTCACCTACCCACATCCACTCATTTTTGTTGTGAAAACCATTTTTTTTTCTGACCAAAACTCATTGTTTAGCATAAGCATGGATTTCCCACATCATAAGCTGTCGATATTTTCCATAGAAAAGTATGACGACTGGAAGATCAGGATGGAAGCATATCTCTCTGTCATGCATGAGGAGATGTGGTATGTTATTACTGAAAGACCGCCAGTCATCACCAAACCAAATCCAGCACTAGGAAGAGAACTATGTGAAAGAGAAAGAGCCGAAACTGAAGTAGTTGTAGCACATGCAACATAGTCAGTTATGGCTGAAGTAGAAGCTGCTCTGAAAGGAGCAATAATTGACGAAGATGTTAACAAAACAGGTCCCAGACCTCGACCAGCATGACCCGCACCTACAACTAGAGCCGAAGTACCTAGCTATAGAAGGGCTCCCACATCCACTGAATATTTGATCAAGCCGAGGTATGAGTACACCGCTGAAGACAGGAAAAGAGCCAACTTAGACAATGTGGCCAAAAATGCATTGTTTCTCACATTGGATAATGGAACCTTCAACAAGGTGAAGATATGCAAAACCGCCAAAGAGATATGGGATAAACTTGAACAGATTTGTGAAGGAACCGAGCTGGCAAAGGATAACGGGATATCCACAGCAACACAACTATTTGAACTGTTCAAACAAAGAACTGGACCTGAGATTCACATCCATTGTGAATGAGCTAGAGTCCTTGGGAAAGTACTACAGCCAGAAGAAGAAGAACATGAAAGTGCTTAGAGCACTACCTGCTGAGTGGGACAACAAAGCGATAACCATGAGAGTATCAATAAATCTAAATACACTAAGTACATTTGATCTATTTTCAGATCTCAAAGCTTTCGAGTTCTACATCAATAGACGAAAGCTAGAGGCTGAGGAGTCAAATACCAAGATCATTACTCTTACAGCAAGATGTATGGGTATTGTAATTGCAAACAGTAGTAAGCAGAAGGAGCTGCATACAGAAGATGTAGAAGAGGAAATAGAACTCCTGCTGAAGAAGTTCAAGAAGTTCCTAAAGATAAAAAAAAAAGACTTCAAGAAGAAGCCCCTACCTCACAGGTAAATCAAACATCACAATCCAATGCAGTTTCTTCTGACATTTGCTATAATTACAGGAAAACTGGACACTATGCAAGAAGTTGTCCTTATCCTCAAGTGCACAAATATCCTGAGGAAAAGAGAAAGTAAAAGAGAGAAAAAAGGAGAGATGAGAAACAAAAGTTGAGAGCACTTCTTGGTGAAGCTGAAACATTGAAAGCAGCAAGCTCAACCAAAGAAGAAGTAAAAGAACCAAGCTCATCTGAAAGCGAAAGTGATAGTTCCACCTCTGATAAAAAAGCACTGTTGTGCCTGATGGTAAAATATTGTAAAGATGAAGATGATGAGGTAACCTCTCAATTCTTTGATGATTCTAGTAGAGAAAAAATGAACATGATCCAGTCTTTTAAACAGATCATGAGTGACTTTGAGCAGATAAATTCAACTCATGAGGAACTAAAAGAGGAAAATCTAATGCTCAAGAGTGAGCAGAATGCAGTGAAAGAAAAAGTTTCAGATCTTGAGTACTACAGTGCAGAATGCAATAATCTCAAAGCAAAAGTCTCTAAGTTTAAATTGTTGGTCACTAAGCTAGAAAGCTAGCCTATAAAATACAATTGATGTATATAACAGCTTATCTAGGATGACATGAGAATGTATCAATGAGACCCAAAATGCCTATAATGGAAATGATCTAGGATATAGTGCTGAAAGTTCTTAGAAAACAGTAAACACATCCAAATCTGAAAAGTTTGTTCAAGCAAGAGTAGTCTTCTCTAAAGAGTTTTTCCAATCCAAGGAAACCTTGAACAAACTGAACTCAGTAGATAAGGGAAAGAAACCCCTGCTGAATACTACAGATAGTAAGACTGCACAGACTCACAGGATGCAACAGAGTCAAAATATTGTAACCAAGGAAAAAATACAGCAATCTCCTAAGTTACAACAAAAGAGCTTCTATCACTCTTATACCAAAACTTATATGTTTAAATCCAAATGAGTCTATACTCTAGGAAAGTATAAGAGAAGACCTTATTCATACAAAAACTTATATATGTAAATCCAAATGAGCCTATACTCCAGGAAAGTATAAGAGAATACCTTATTCGAGAAGAGAAGATAGCACAAGGAAATATTCTACACACACTGTTCACAAACAACATTCTATAAAGAGTGCTTATAGAAAGAGAGTCACCAAAGCTAATGACAAACTAATTGTCCTTAAGCAAGTGTGGATCCCAAAGAAAACTAACCTTAAAGGACCTGTACTTGTATGGGTACCTAAATCTACCTGATTTTCATTTAGGAACAGTTATCAGGAAGCAGCGGTGATATATGGTATATTGATAGTGGTTGCTCAAGATACATGACTAACAACAAAGAAGCCTTGAAAGACTTATAACAATGTAAAATCCTTAAAGTAGTGTTCGGAGATAACTCAAAAGGAAGCACCAAGTGTAAGCTTGATCAAAGGCAACACATGCATTAATGATGTGTCATATATGAAAGGGTCGTAGTATAACCTTCTGCGTATTAGCCAATTTTGTGACAAGGGATGTTTCATTGAATTCAACCTCAATAAGTGTCTGATTAGAGATAACAAGTCTAATGATGTGAAGCTTACTAGAACTAGAAGGGGAAATATTTATCTTGTTGATTGGAGTTCAATAGTGCAGCTAACCTACTTTATGCGAAAAGTACACCTGAATTAAGTTGGCTATGGCAAAAAAAGATGAGTCACTTGAACTTCAAGACGATTAACAAGATAGCAAGAAAGAATCTAGTCAGAGGCTTGCCAGATGTAATCTTCAAAAAGGAAAATGTTTGTGGAGCATGCCAAAAGGGAAAACAAGTAAGAAGTTCATTCAAAGAGACAGTACAAAGATCATCTCATAGGATTCTGGATTTACTTCACTTCGATCTTTTTGGACTAGTTAAGCCTGTAAGTGTAAGTGGGAAGAATTATTCCCTAGTGATTGTAGATGACTTCTCTAGATTTACTTGGACCATTTTTCTTGCTAAGAAATCAGAAACTCCAAACAGGCTGCCAGAATTTATGAAGAGAATTCAAAATGAGAAGTCATAATTTATAAAGAGAATTCAAAATGAGAAGTCATTCAGCATTGTGAAGATAAGGTCTGACAGAGGAACAAAATTCACAAACAAATTCATTGAGAAATACTGTTCAGAGAATGGAATTAGTCATGAATACTCTGCAGCTAGAACACCTCAACAGAATGAAGTTGCAGAAAGAATAAACAGAACCCTAAAGGAAGCAACAAGAACAATGATTGCAGAAGCTGTTATACCTAAAAGATTTTGGGCTGAAGCTACCAATACATCATGTTATACATAAAATAGATGTTTAATCAACAAAGATCATGACAAGACACCTTACGAAGTTTGTTATGGCTTTATACCAAATATTTCATATATACACATCTTTGGATGTAGATGTTACATTTTGAATAATAGTAAAGAAATCTAAAGACCTTCGATGTAAAATCTGATGAAGAAGTATTTCTTAGATACTCATCAGTAAGCAAAACATTCAGAATTTTCAATAAAAGGACTATTGTTGTAGAAGAGTCAATACATGTAGTATTTGATGAACCACATTATGATACAGAAGAGCTTGACAAACTGAAGGAGGACGTTTCTCAGATAAAAATCAAAGATCATCAAGTTAAGTATATTGACAGTGTCCTTCTGCCTGCTGATATTATCGCTGAAAATAGTACAAAAGTTTTTGCACCCAGAAATACAGTAATGTAGGTTACTGTACAGCAGTCCGACAGAACTCAATGTGATATGGCTGATCAACCACTCATTGTTCATCAACTCACATACAGCTTTGAACCAGATAGAACATGGCTCAGAAATCATCCAAGAGAACTTATTATTGGAGACATCAATGTTGGTGTAAGAACAAGAAGATCAAGACCACATGAAATAATGTTTGGATGTTTCATATCGCAAGTGGAACCTAAAGTATTGAACAAGCTCTTGAAGACTGTAATTGGATTCAAGCTATGCAAGAAGAGTTGAATGGATTCGAAAGAAATCATATATGGACATTAGTACCAAGACCTGATCATCAAGGAGTGATTGGAACAAAGTGGTTGCTCAAGAATAAGTTGGATGAATCTGGTGTTTTCATCAGAAACAAAGCAAGATTAGTTGCGAAAGGATATTGACAAGAAGAATGAATTGATTTTGATGAGGCCTTTGCACCTGTAGCAAGGCTTGAAGCAATCAGAATTTTCCTAGCCTATGTTGCACACAAGAATTTTACTATCTATCAAATGGATGTCAAAAGTGTATTTCTAAATGGTCTTTTATCTAAAAAAGTCTATGTGGAACAACCTTCGGTTTTCGAAGATCAACCTGAAGAGGAAGTGTTCAAATTACAGAAAGCTTTGTATGGATTGAAGTAAGAACCTAGGGCTTGGTATGATACTTTGTCCTTATATCTTTTGGAGAATTGATTTCAGAAAGGAATAGTGAACAAAACTCTTTTCAGAATACATGATGGTGATAACATTCTGCTTGTATAGATCTATGTGGATGATATTATCTTTGGATCAACAAATAAAGATTTTTGTTAAAAGTTCTCAACTCTTATGCAGAAGAAGTTTGAGATGAGCATGATGGGAGAATTAAGTTTATTTCTTGGTTTGCAAGTTAAGCAATTAGACAATGGTATTTTCATCAATCAAGTCAAATATACCAATGAGTTAATCAAGAAGTTTAGAATGGAGAATTGATCATCAGTAAGCATTCCTGTGGCCACGTCAATTAGTCTCAACAAAGATGAACATAGAAAAAACGTGGACATCACAAGATACAAGAGACACATTGGCTCCCTGTTGTATCTTATAGCAAGCAGACCAGATAATGTGTTTGTAGTTGGAGTGTGTGTAAGATTCCAAACAACACCAAAAGAATCGCACCTTGCAGTTGTAAAAAGGATTATCAAGTATCTGAATAGAACTCAAGATGTTGGCATATATTATCCTAAAGAATGAGGTTTTAGCTTAAAGGGATATTCGGATTCTGATTTTGTAGGATGCAAAATTGATAGAAAAAATACAAGTGGTACTTGTCAATTTCTTGAAGAAAGACTAGTTTCTTGGTTCTGTAAGAAACAAACATCCATAGTAACTTCAACAGCAGAAGAATATGTCGTCTTAGGAAGTTGTTGTGCTCAGATTCTATAGATACAACAACTTAAGGATTATGAGATTACAGAAAGAGAAACTCTCATTATGTGTGATAATACAAGTGTTATTGCCATAACACACAATCTTGTCTTTCACTCTATGTTGGGATATTTCTGATAGGTTTTGATAAGACAATGTAATATTAGATGAGACTTTAGAGTACCCATTTTCCATAGTTTATAAGTGGATTTTTGGTTGATAAGTTTAATTTTTCTATGTCTTGAGTTGTAAAGTTGTATAAATCAGGAAGATGTAGAATTCTGATCTAACCAGGATTCTGGAGGTAAGTTATCTTGAAAACTGACTTTCAGCATGGAAAGTCAGTAAGTTGAAGAAGAAATCAGAATTAGGTAGCTGGATCAGGAAGTAGCTAACAGATGATAGAAAGAGGAACTGGAAGATGTCTGTAGAATTCTGGAACAGAAAGCTATTCAGAATCAGGAAGCTGACTGCAGGTTTCAAGAACATGAAGTTGTTCTAAAATAGGAAGCTGACGCATATAAGATTGCTAGCAGAGAACAGTAAACAACCACTGCAACATAAGCAGAAAGCTGTAAGTATATCTAACTTATTCACTGCAGCACGATGAATGATATAAATGTTGTACGAGGTATGGAACCTATCAAGCATCCGTTAGATAGAGTTTCGTGCCAAGCCAATGAGGTGATGCCACCTGGACCCGCAACTCTGCAAAATTTGTTAGTTCTAGAAGTATGAAGTCATTAATGCGGATCAGAGTAAGACATGTTCTATATCCCTAGTTTCTCAGACACATTAATTGCAAAGATTTGCTAGATCAAATTTGAAATGCAATAAGGATAATGTCTCTCTTCAACAGGTATTTTCCAACTGATATAAATAGAAGGATGGAGTGACCATGAAAAAAACTGAACTACTGAATACATTGCGAATATTTTTCAAAGCTCTTCATTTTCAGGCTATCATTCAAAGCTTACCAACTTCAGTCACTCAACCTTCGAAGCAATCTACTCAAGCACTCGAGCTATCAAGTTCAAGGCTGACTTCAGTGTTACACCAGTTGAAGAAAAATCACATATACTTTTAACCATTTGATGTGTGCTAGGTTGTTTTAGTTTGGTATCCTTAGTTGAGAGGATTAGATCCTTGCTAAATGTTTTAGTCTTGTGTAGGCTATTTTCTCTGTGTGAGATATTGTACCTTGTGTGGGATTTGGCCTAGGAATCTTTGATTCTAGTAGGATTAACTTGTTTAGAAGAGGTTTGTAAAGTTGTGTCTTGTAAAGCAAACTGACCATAATGAAGTTCCTCCTTGCGAATGAGTAGAATGGATGTAGAAGGATTACACCACCTTCGAACCATTATAAACCCTAAGTGTTTGTTGCTTTCTTATTTGCTGCATTGTATTGCATTTATATATATATTTGTCTTGCTAATCATATCATAAGCATTCTGTGAAAAGGATTATGTTAAAATCATATTTAGAAAAGAAAACGGGTTTTCATAAAGAAACTTTACCTTGTTTTTTCCGTTGCATACTGTGATACCGAGTCAGGAACCTGAAACAGCTTACTACCAGGTTTCTGAATCGAGATAGGTTACTACATTCACTGTTGAATCAGAAACCTATTCACTGAAAAGTTTTAAAATCGATAGAGGTTCATTCACCCCTCCTCTAAACCTCTGACCACTTGGGACCAACAAGTGGTATCAGAGTGAGTTGGGTTCAAAGCCAACTTTCTGGTAACCTACCCTGATCTACCCATTTTTGTTGGATAAACTTTTTTCTTTTTCAAGACCAAAACTCATTTTTTTAGCATAAGCATGGATTTTTCACATCATAAGCTACCTATATTTTCCATAAAGGAATATGACGACTGGAGGATTCGCATGCAAGCTCATCTATTAGCCATGCATGATAAGATATGGTTCGTCATAACCGAAGGACCACCAGTGATCTACAAAGCGAACTCTGCCTACGTAGAACAACTTCACGAACATAGGCGAGCTGAGGCAGCAGGTGGTGAGGTTGAGGGTGCAGCCATTCTCGATGATTATGCCGAAGTACCACGAGGTTTCGGCCCACGAGAAGCTGCACCAGGACCCAGAAGAGCACCGCTACCGTAGGAGTACATTGTCAAGAAGAGACATGAATATACTCTTGAGGATAAGAAAAGAGCTAACCTTGACAATGTAGCCAAGAATGCCCTATTTCTCATGTTGGACAAAGGAACGTTCAGCAAGGTAAAGAGTTGCTCCACAGCCAAAGAAATATAGGTAATGCTAGGAATGATCTGTGAAGGCAATGAACTTGCCAGAGACAACAGTGTTTTCAAAGCTACTCAACTGTTTGAACAGTTCAACATGAAACCTGGAGAAACCCTGGAATAGCTTGATCAAAGATTCACAGACATCATAAGTGAGCTTGAATCTCTAGGAAAATTCTACACTTAGAAGGAGAAAAATACTAAGGTGTTGAGAGCCTTACCCTACGAGTGGCACAGCAAGAAAACCGCAATAAGAGTCTCACTGAATTTCAATGCGATGAGTACGTTTGAACTCTTCTTTGACCTAAAATCATTCAAGTTTGATATTGAACGAAGGAGAAAGGATGTTGAAGGAATGAATGCTAAAGTAGCAACACTCGCAGCAATGAACCAGGTTACTGCTAGCACAAACAGCAGTAAGCTAAAGAGTAAGCAGAAAAAAGTGCTTAATGAGGATGCTAAGAAAGAAATGACACTCATACTAAAGAAATTCAAGAGGTTCATAAAGACCAACTACAAAGGGAATGACTAGGAAAAAGCCTCAGACATCAGAAAGAAGTCCCCAGGTAAGACCACAACAGCAAGCAAACACAGGTTCTTCTGACTTGTGTTATAACTGCAAGAATCCTGGTCACTTCGCTAGAAACTGCCTCCACCCTCAAGTACGTAAGTATACTGAGGAAGAGAGAGGGCAGAAAAGAGAAAGGAGGAGAGATGACAAGCAAAAGTTCAGGCTCTCCTTACTGAAGCTGAAATCTTAAAGGCAGCAAACAGCTCCAAGGAAGAGACCAAGGATGATTGCTCATCTGAGAGCAATTCTGACAGCTCTACCTCCGATGAGGAAGCACTGATATGCCTCATGGCTAAGGACTCTGAAGATAATTAAAAGGATGAGGTAACTTCACAATCCCTTGACATTTCAAGTTCTGAAAAGCTGAGCATGATCCAGTCTTTTAGACAGATAATGAGTGACTTTGAGCAGATAAATTCAGCTCATGAAGAACTTAAGGAGGAAAACCTCCAGCTCAAGAGTGAGTAGGTGATACTGAATGAACAGGTTTCTGACCTAGAGTACTTCAGTACACAGTGCAATAACCTCAGAGCTGAGGTCTCTAAGTTCAAACTGCTGGTTACTAAGCTAGAGTCTAAGAAAGCTTGCTTGCAAAACACAGTTAATGTGTACAGCAAATCAGCAAGAAAGACACAAAAATGTATCCAAAGGACCCAAAATGCCAATTCTGGAAATGGTCTAGGATACTGTGCCAGCACCACTCAGAATACTGCCAGTACATCTAAAGCTGGAAAGTTTGTTCAAGCTCGAGTTTCTTATGCTCAAGAGCTACTTCCAGTCAATGGAAGCTTGAACAAAACAAGTACTTTGGATAAGAGAAACAAACCCTTACAGCAGGAAAAAGACAGTAAGACTGTAAGAAACCTTAGAAAGCAGCATTATCAGTATGTTGCAAGTAGGAGAAGAAAGCAGCAGTCATCCAGGTTAGAACAAGAGCTAAAACCCCTACGTACCAAGACAATCATGTCTAGATTCCAAAGAGTCTATGCTCAGGAAAGGTATAAGGGAGTATCTTCCTCAAACAGGAAGCACAACACCTGGAAAGCTCCAGTTCACACACCTCACAAGCAGTATCCTGTCCATGATACTTACAGAAAGAAAACCACCAATGTCCTTGGTAAACCAATTATCATAAGGCAGGTGTGGGTTCAAAAAAAAAACTAACCCCCCAGGACTCGTACTTGTATGGGTACCTAAATTTACCTGATTTACTTACAGGAATAGTTGCCAAGAAGCAGTAGTGATGTATGGTATATTGACAGTGGCTGCTCCAGACATATGACTGGCAACAAAGCTGGATTGAGAGACTTCCAACCATGTAAAGGTCATAAGGTTGTCTTTGGAGATGACTCCAAATGAAGCACAAAGGGTACACGAAGCTTGATCAAAGGCAATGCAAGTATCTGTGATGTTTCATATGTCAAAGGGTTAAAGTATAACCTCCTGAGTATCAGTCAGTTTTATAACAAAGGATGTTCAGTGGATTTTAATCTCAACAGGTGTCTGATCAGAGACAACAAAATGAATGAGGTTAAGCTTACTGGCACCAGGAGAGGTAACATCTACCTTGCTGATTGGAATGCAATAGTGTAGCCAACATGCTTCATTTCAAAGAGCATTCCTGAGCTTAGTTGGTTATGACACAAAAGAATGAGTCATTTAAACTTCAAGACAATCAACAAGCTAGCAAGGAAGAACTTGGTGAGAGGTCTACCTGATGTTGCTTGCAAAAAAGAGAATGTTTGTGGATCTTGTCAGAAAGGCAAACAAGTAAGAAGCTCTTTCAAGGATAAGGTTCAGAGATCCTCAAATAGGATACTGGATCTACTGCACATGGATTTATTCAGACCAGTAGAGCCTGTTAGTGTAAGTGGGAAGAAGTATTCCCTTGTGATAGTTGATGATTATTCAAGATTTATTTGGACCATCTTCCTGGCCAAGAAATCTGAAACCCAAAATAGACTGCCAGAATTTATGAAAAAAATGCAGAATGAGAAGAGCTTGAGTATTGTGAAGATAAGATCTGACAGAGAAACTGAGTTCACAAACAAGTTCATTAAGAAGTATTGTTTAGAGAATGGAATCTATCATGAGTATTCTGCAGTAAGGACCCCTAAACAGAATGGAGTTGCAGAAAGAAGGAACAGGATTTTGAAGGAAGCTGCAAGGACAATAATAGTTGATATTCGAATACGTAAGAGATTTTGGGTTGAAGCAACCAGTATAGCATGCTATACACAAAATAGATACCTGATCAACAAAGACCATGACAAGACTCCCTATGAAGTATGGTATGGTAAAACACCTAACATTTCATATTTGCATATCTTTAGATGCAGGTGCTATATTCTGAACAATGGAAAAGAGTATCTTAAGACCTTCGATGAAAAATCTGATGAAGGAGTATCTTAGGATACTCCTCAGTAAGCAAGGCCTTCAGGATCTTTAACAAGAGAAGTTTGGTTGTTGAAGAATCAATTCATGTAGTATTTGATGAACCACATTGTGATACTGCTCAACTGGATAAGCTTAAGGAAGATGTATCTAAAATGAAGATCAAGGATCAAATAGTGAGATACATTGATGGAGTTCCAGTACCTGTTGAGGAGGTTACTACAAGCAGTTCACAGGTTACTGTTCCAGGAAATGCAGTAGCACAGGATGCTGACCAACAAAAAGACAGGTTTCAGCCGACCAACGGTAACTGTAGTCAGGATACTGCAGATCAACATGTTACTGCCCAGCAACCTACTTTCTCTTTTGAGCCGGATAGGACATGGCTTAGAAATCACCCAAGAGAACTTGTGATTGGAGATATTAACGAAGGTGTAAGAACAAGAAGATCAATACCTCAAGAATCACTGTTCACATGCTTCATATCACAAGTTGAACCCAAGAGTATAGAAGAGGCTCTTGAGGATAGTAACTGGATTCAGGTCGTGCAGGAAGAGCTGAATGGATTTATAAGGAACCAAGTATGAAAGTTGGTTCCAAGGCCTGATCATCAAGGAGTTATTGGAATAAAGTGGGTGTTTAAGAACAA
Source organism: Scutellaria minor (assembly GCA_954870855.1). Taxonomy (NCBI): domain Eukaryota; kingdom Viridiplantae; phylum Streptophyta; class Magnoliopsida; order Lamiales; family Lamiaceae; genus Scutellaria; species Scutellaria minor. The sequence continues at coordinate 20,547,351 of OX940727.1, forward strand.
ACTAGATGAATCTGGTATTGTGGTCAGAAATAAGGCAAGACTAGTGGCAAAAAGATACTACCAGCAAAAAGGTATAGATTTTGATGAGACATTTGCTCCTGTTGCTAGGCTTGAAGCAATAAGGATATTTCTGGCCTATGTTGCTCACAATGACTTCAAAGTTTATCAGATGGATGTGACGAGTACATTCCTGAATGGACTCCTATCAGAAGAAGTATATGTAGAACAGCCACCAGGTTTTAAAGAACAGATAGAAGACAAAGTATTCAGATTGGAGAAAGCTTTGTATGGTTTAAAGCAAGCTCCTAGAGCTTGGTATGATACATTGTCCCTATACCTCTTAGAGAATGGTTTTTAGAAAGGGACATTAGACAAAACACTCTTTAGGATACTGGATGGGGACAGTATACTGCTTGTTCAGATTTATGTGGATGACATCATCTTTGGATCCACCAACAAGGATCTATGTGAAAAGTTCTCTTCCCTCATGCAAAGTAAGTTTGAGATGAGCATGATGGGAGAACTCAGCTTTTTTCTTTATCTATAAGTGAAACAACTACAGAATAGAACTTTCATTAATCAAGCCAAGTACACCAATGAACTGATCAAGAAGTTTGGAATGGAGTGGATCATCAATAAGCATACCTATGGCCACATCTATTAGTTTGGACAAAGATGAAGATGGAAAGGGTGTGGAGATCACTAAGTATAGAAGGCTTATTGGATCCTTATTATATCTAACAGCAAGCAGGCCAGATATAGTATTTGCAGTTGGAGTATGTGCAAGATTTCAGACAGTACCAAAGGAGTCATATCTTGCAGCAGTAAAGAAGATTATCAAGTACCTAAAAGACACCCATGATGTTGGATTATGGTATCCAAAAGATAGGGGATTCAAACTTAAAGGTTATTCAGATTCTGATTTTGCAGGTTGCAAGATAGACAGGAAGAGCACCAGTGGAACCTATCAGTTTCTTGGACAGAGGCTTGTTTTTAGTTTTGCAGGAAGCAGACGTCCATTGTAACATCTACTGTAAAAGTTGAATATGTAGCTGCAGGAAGCTGCTGTGCACAGATCCTGTGGATTCTGCAACAACTGAAGGATTATGGTATAATAGAGAAGAAAACTCTCATTCTGTGTGATAACACAAGTGTCATTACCATTACACACAATCTTGTTTTCCACTCAAGGACAAAACATATTGATGTGAGACATCACTTTATCAGAGATCATGTGGAAAAGAAGGATATTGCACTAGAGAAAGTGCATACTGACATGCAGCTGGCTGACATATTCACAAAACCTTTATATGAATCAAGGTTTTCAATGTTGAGAACTGAGCTTGGGATAATCAGGCTTGAACGAGTAAGGGTATATAAGTTTCTTAAGTAAGGGGGAACTTAAGCAACATTTAAAATTCTCAGCATTGATACTATTTAAAGTCTCAGTATATGGAAACAGGTTTCTCTATCAGTATTCTGCATTAGGTTACATCTAGTAACGACAAGTTCTGAGACAGGTTACTCCAACAGGTTACTGATACAGGTTCATGAGAATAGTTACTGCAGGTTGCATACAATATTTATTATCAACATTCACTGAGCTGTAACCTCGTACCAGGAATAATAAACTTAACCCAATGATTAAGCGGGACAATTTAGCAACTGCATTAAATGCAAAAATTACCTTTTCAGAGAAAAGAGAAAAAGAAGCGGTTTTTATTCTGACACGATCTTTGGATGATTACTGATTTGACCCTCCTCCTCCAAATCTCAACAGTCAATCCAAGGAGACCCTTGAGTTCCTTAATCTGAACCGTTGATGCGTTTTGAAACTAAGAGTCATACTTAAACCGCTAAAACACTCATCTCCCTCTACGCTTTTACACATTTCTTACTCTCATATTTTCTAACTCTCTTTGCAAAATAAAGCATTTCTCTACTCTCAGCTTTTTCTTAGATCATCAATAGCCAACGCAAGAGAAACCAGAAATATTGAGGGAAGGTTGCTTAGAGACGAGTCCCCCTATGAGAACAAAGATATCATTTCTGAGATTTGGAACCATGTGTGCAACAGCAAGCTTGATGGGCTGTTGACCACCACCTACACAGGGTTCTCTGTCCTGTCTGTAGAGAAGTTCTACACCTTTACGAAACTTTCTGATGATGAGAAGACCATCATCTTCAAGATAGATAAAGATGATAAAGAGATCCATACCCTGACTGCTAAAGATATTGCCCAAGCCTTTAGCATCTCCAACACGGGCATGAAGTATTCTGACCTAGCCTTCCATGGGTCAGAATATCTGGAGGAGAGTTGGAACCAGTTTAAACTGGATTCCGTGGAGGAGAACTCCACTGGCAACTTTGGGAAGAAGAAGCTCAAGCCCGAGTATGAGCTTCTCCATGACATTCTGGTCCACACTGTTGAAGGACGGTGTGGAAGTTATGACAAGTGCACCAACACCAGGTTCAGGATGATGATTGTCATTGTTCGTGAAGCGGCAGTCAATTGGACACATATCCTTTTCCACGGGATATAGGAAGAAGCCACCAAAGCCTCGACAGGGAGAGGTTTTGGAATTGTTATCTCCTCCATCCTGTGTTTCAAACAGATTCCCTTGAAGAAGAAAATACCATACACCCCAGGGTGGTATCTTGGAGTGAAGAAAGGGTTCTCCAAGGGAGGTAAAAAGGAGAAGAGAAGATAGGGGCCAAGGAGGTTGTTGCCCCTGTCAAGAAGAAGGTTATCCCAGCCCAAAAAAAAGACAGGAGCAAAGAAGACCCCTGTGAAGAAACCTACACCGACCCTCAGGTTGCAAGATTCTGACCCCAAAGAAGAGATTCCTACCTCTTCTGAACCTTTGACCACTAGCATCACCCCAACTATTGAGGATGATTTGCTCTTGGAGCATCCCTCTGATGAGGTCGTTGATGAAGCCAACACATCAGTTGTTGGTAAACAGTTAGCTGACCTACTGGCGGAGCTAGTTGCTAAGAAGACTATAGTGTCGGTGGAGCAAGACGCTCAGGTTAGAGTTATTCAAAACAAACAGGTTCATGATCCAAATCCTATTGAGGATCCTGAAGCTGACCAAGAGAGATAGGATATTGCTCCAATATTGACTCAAACTTCTGATGAAGATGAGGAAGTTGATGTGGAAAAGATCTCTACTGAGTAGGCCCCTACACCAAAAAGAATGAGGAGACTGATCAAAGCTATTGACGGCTCCTATAGGAGTAGATAGGTGAAAGATATGGAGTTGAAGGAGATTGACACTCTTCTCAGAGTTAAGGTCTCCATTGACTCCATCAGTATCGAAGATGCTGAGCAAGCAGTGAAAGAGTCAGCAGAATCAATCTTCAAGAAATTCGTGCTTGTCTATGACTATTAGAGAGAGATGAGGCTGGGATCAGCAAGAAAGCTGGTTGAATGGGAGGACTAGTTCGATGTTGAAGATATTGTCCTCTCATGGATAGAGAACTTCGTTGATCAGGAAGATACCACCCAGGGAATCCTACCATTCCTTGGTGTGGAATTCATGGAACATCATGTTGATGCAATGCTCAACCTTGTTGAAGAAATGCAAGATCTTCTGAATGCCTACTGGATGGCTCAACATGATGAACAGGAGATGGTGAGGGAACAGTCGATGACTGCAGAGGCAGACAACACATTGATGAGCATCAGCACCGAGACTGTTAGGATCTCATCAGCAGTGAAGCTAGAGAAAGCTCAGTCAGCGGAGGAGGAAGCTGACAGGAGTATGCCGCAGAAAGCTCAAAAGCTGCAGAGGTTCACGACTCTCCAACTTACTCAGGTATCGCAGCTCTTTCCCCTATCACTAATCTCAATGCAATGGATTTTGAAGTACAATTACTTGACTACTCTGATTCCCCTATTCTTAATATTGAATATGCTGAGAGGAGACCATCGTCCATCATCCATGGAGTTTGTCAATCCATCGAGACATAGTTTGCCTATAAAGTAGCCCCGAAGGAAGTTACAGAGACAGGACTCCCTGTACTGGATGAAGTAGCAGTACAGTATGTTGAGCAAGAAAAAGCTCAGGTTGCTGCTGAAGGAGAAGTGGAAGTAGTAACAGATGATGATTTGCTCAACTTTCTTATAAATCAAGTTCTACAAGTTGCCACCAACAGGATTGTAGAGGGCAATCAGGATGCTAACGCAACTGAGGGGGAAGTTGCTGAGATTCCAATTGCCGAAGCAACTACTGACACTGTACATAATTTTGAAGTCAGTCAGGTTGCTGATGAAGCAATTGAGAAGGTTGCTGAGATAACTGAAGTTGCACCTATTTCAGTAGCTAAAGTTACTAAGGAAGCAACAGTGGAACAGGTTGTTATGGAACCCAATAAAGCAAGTATTGTGCCTGAACAGGTTGTTGAGGAAAGTCAGGTTTTTGTAGACGTAGCTGAAGGAGTTGCTGAACTAGAGCAAGCTGTTGAGACAACTTCTCTAGAGAAGACCTCGGGCACGAATGTTGTTGAGACAGCTCCTGCGGAAGAGATAGAAGGGAACGCTGACAAGGATGATGCGTCTGAGAAAGGCAAAAAACTAGTTATTGTTGCTCCTGCTCCTAATGATGATGGTGATGACTTATCAAATGACAGTGATGATGAACCAAGACTCCCCTCCACTCAAAATACCTAGGAAAGTCAAAATGACAGCTGAGGAGAGGATGAGATATATGGTTGCAGAGGAGGCCAGGTTAAAGTAGCAAGCTGAAGCAAAGTAAAGAGAAAAAGACAGTCAGGCCCTAGTCTTTTATACTCATCAGGAATCAAGACCAGCGGATGGGATTAAGACTCCTGCTGACTCTCATGAGGTTTCTCTAAGAAGTGTAATGGATGATATTCAAGGGCTAGCACGGACTATTCAAGCACATGAGTTAAGCATAGCCGCCAGCATTCAGAACAATGACGACAAATACACTTCTTCAATGGAAAAAATAAGAAAGGAACTTTCTGAGCTCCCTAGCAGAATTCAAGAGAAGCTGAATGCTAAATTCAATAGTCAATACAAGTCCAGAGCAAGTTTTGAGCGCAGACAGAAAGCTGTAACTGATACTCTGACGTCGAATATGATAAAGGTTCAAAACACTCAAACTGCTCATGGATTAGTAATGCAAAACATGCAAGAAAATATCTCATCTCAAGGCAGTGAGATTAGAAGCCTCAAGTCTGGATTTCAAACACTTGAGATGCTTATAGGAGAAGTGAAGGCTATACTGATGAAGATTTACCCTGCTAAAGCTACTGAGATTACCAACTGATGAATTGTGCAAGTTGATAATGCCAAAAAAGGAGAAGGAAATAAGAAGCAGAATCAGATAGAGCCCGTTGCTGCCATGGTTAAGGCCACAACCAGGGAGATTGATGAAGAGGATGAAAATCAAGCACCCTTGACCAAACTTAAACAAAGAAGATCAGATATTGGACATAGTCAGGATGCTGATCCTAAGAGGAGGAGAAATGATGGAAATGGACAAGATAGAGCAGAAACTGGGGTTGCTGGCTCTCAGACAACAAGCAGTACTGTGACACAGCAAGGAGGTCAGGTTGCTGCTGCTCCTACAAAGTAGAGAACTCGTAGGCAACAACCTAGTAGAGGAAAAGGTCGACAGCAAGCTGATTCTCAAGTCAAACCTTACATGGCTAAAGCTGTTGATCCAAGCATGAGGCTAAGCGAGGAGCGATAGAGGCAACTAAAAGTTGTTGATGAGAAGAGAATGAGGAATAAGGAGAATGAACGGATATCAAGTTAGGAGTTGTTGGTTCTGAAAGTTCTCAATCTGACACAAGACACTCCTACCCTGATCAAGAATCTCCAGACTTTGTGAAGGATGATGTTCCAGCTGAGGTTTCTGTCATGCTTGATCAGAAACCTGAAAATATCATAGATCCGGCATACTGGAACTTGGCGCTCTTCGAAAAGAGACAGGAATCCGACATTCAAAGAGATCTGTATTTATAAAATGTCAGAATACTTCAGATACTTCAGAGACCTCTGCAAAAATAACTTTTTCAGAAACTTTCTATCTTGTGAGAAAGCTTTGAAGAAATATTAAGAGCTAGCAAGAGAAGAGAGATTAGATTGGCAGCTTACGCTGATTGAAAAAGTTAAGAGATGAGAGCAGGTTTTCTTTTACCAAGACTTTTAGCTGAGATGGATATAGGTTCCTGAGATAGCTAAGCAGATAGAGAAATCATGTTAGGATCTATCTCAAATTGGTGGAAAGGGTCTAAGTATGAAGTAGCCAAACAGCATCAGCAAGTGAGTTCAGGGCATGATCTTGTGAAGAAGAAGCTGTTTGGAGACCAGGATGGAGATATGCTTACTGTCTTTATCAAACTATCTGCTTGCAAGCTCTCTTTGTAAAGAATTTTGTATTCTTTTATTCTTCATTTTATTTATGAAGTATGTAAGCTGGCTTATTCATGTGATGTAAAGCTTACATTGTACTATACTTGTACATTTTACATGTATAAAAGTACATTTGTTCTACTTCTTACTCTTCTTATCTTATGGGTTTTGTCATCATCAAAAAGGGAGAAATTGTTGGGATATTTCTGATAGGTTTTGATGAGATAATGTAATATTAGATGAAACTTTAGAGTACCCGTTTTTCACAGTTTATACGTGGATTTTTGGTTGATAAGTTTAATTTTTCTATGTATTGAGTTGTAAAGTTGTATAAATCAGAAAAATGTAGAATTCTGATCTGAGCAGGATTCTGGAGGTAAGTTATCTTGAAGACTGACTTTCAGCATGAAAAGTCAGTAAACTGAAGAAGGAACCAGAATCAGGTAGCTGGATCAGGAAGTAGCAAACAGATGACAGTAAGAGGAACTGAAAGATGTCTGCAGGATTCTGGAACAGGAAGCTGTTCAGAATCAGGAAGCTATCGCAGGTCAGGAAGTTGACTGCAGGTTTCAAGAATAGGAAGTTGTTCTAAAACAGGAAGTTGACGCAGATCAGATTGCTAGCACAGAACAGTAAACAACCACTGCAACATAAGCAGAAAGTTGTAAGTATATCTAACTTATTCACTGCAGTACGAGGAATAATATGAATGATATACGAGGTACAGAACCTGTCAAGCATCCGTTAGATAGAGGTTCGTGCCAAGCCAATAAGGTGATGCTACCTGGACCCACGGCTCTGCAAAAATTGTTGGTTCTGGAAGTATGGCGCCATTAATGCGGATCAGAGTAGGACATACTCTATATCCCCAGTTTCTCAGACGCGTTAATTGCAAAGATTTGCTAGATCAAATTTGAAATGCAACAAGGACAATGTCTCTTTTCAACGAGCATTTCCAAGTGATATAAATAGAAGGATGGAGTGACCATGAAAAAAACTGAACTACTGAATACATTGCAAATATTTTTTAAAGCTCTTCATTTTCAAGCTATCATTCAAAGCTTACCAAGTTCAGTCACTCAACCTTCAAAGCAGTTTACTCAAGCACTTGAGCTATCAAGTTCAAGGCTGAATTCAGTATTGCACTAGTTGAAGAAAAACACATATACTTTTAACATTTTGTTGTGTGCTAGGTTGTTTTAGTTTGGTGTCTTTAGTTGAGAGGATTAGATCATTGCTAAGTGTTTTAGTCTTATGTAGGCTATTTTCTTTGTGTGAGATATTGTACCCTGTGTGGGATTTGGCCTAGGAATCTTTGATTCTAGTATAGGTTTAACTTGTTTGGAAGAGGTCTGTAAAGCTGTGTCTTGTAAAGCAAACTGACCATAACAAAGTTCCTCCTTGCGAAGGAGTAAAGTGGACGTAGAAGGATTACACCACCTTCGAACCACTATAAACCCTAAGTGTTTGTTGTTTTCTTATTTGTTGCATTGCATTGCATTTATATATCTATATATATATATATATGTCTTGCTAAGCATATCATAAGCATTCTGTGAAAAGGATTCTGATAAAATCATATTTGGAAAAGAAAACTAGTTATCATAAAAAAACTTTATCTTGTTTTTTCCGTTGCATACTGTGATACCAAGTCAGGAACCTGAAACAGCTCACCGCCCGGTACAGTAGGTTGTCAGTACCGGCTTTCCAAAGGTTTTATGCCTTTGTGAGGCTCTCCGATGATACGAAGAACATCCTCTTTTGGATAGATACTGATGGTAAGAAGTACACTTTGATGTCAAATGACATTGCATCCACGTTCGACATCTCCGTCAAAGGTCTACAACCATCGGAGCTTGAGAAATATGACTCTGAGTTTACAGAGGAAATGTGGGACCTGTTCAAATAGGATTCCATCTTGGAGCCGGTGAAAAAAAGGTTTAAGAAGAAGAAACTGAAGCCAGAATATGAGTTTCTTCATGACATTTGCGCATACTCCATTGAAGGCAGATGTAGAAGTTTTGATAAGGATACTGATCTCCGTTTCAGGCTAATAATTGTCATTGTGAAAGGAGTGACAGTAAACTGGAGTAGGTTTATCTTGCGGAGAATCTTGGAAGAAGCCACCAAGAAGACCCTAAAGAGGAGATTTGACATCAATATCACCTCCATTCTCTGCAAAATGGGAATCGAAGTGGCAGAAGTGTACCGATCCCTCCTGGATGGTACTTGGGTGTGAAGAAGTGGTTCTTTAAGAGGAAAGCTATGGTTAAAGCACAGCTGCCTAAAAAGAAGAAAGTCATTACAGGAAGTAGGATTGCAGAAAGTGACTCTGAACAGGAAGCTGCAACAGGACATAACAGTGATGCTGAAAGAGAAGTTGCTGAAGCCTCATCCTCCAATGGCAATGATGATGATGATATGACTCTTGTGAGGCCGATCAAGAAGGATATGCCAAGGAGTAAGATGGTGAATATACATCTTGTTACGATCATCAACTCTGATGAGGTTCAGTCTGTTGAAGCAACTGCAATAACTGATCAGGATATTGAAGCCGATTAGAAAGATAAATATGAAGTTGATCAAGTTACTGATCAGGAAATTGATGATAGTATGGTCCTTGTACCAATACCGCATGTGAAGTACCTCATCCTGCCTAGTAGAAAGGAGATGAAGAATAAGAAGTAATAACTTGCTAAAAAGAGAAAAGAGTTAAGAAGCATAAGACTGAGGAAACAAGTAAAGAAGCCGCAAGCACTAGTGGTCAGAGAAGAAGCTGAAGAACAAATCACCCAAATTGAAGCTTGGGCTAATTGTGAGAAGACCATCAGTGACATCAACTCTAATATGGCGTACAACCTCTTATCTAAGTTCGTCGAATCGATTAATGACAACTTCTTTAACATATATCAACTCTGGAGGAGGATGTGTTTGTCTAGAGGTGAAGAGCTGCTAGCATGGAAGGATTTCCTAAGAATAGAGACACTAGTCCTTAATTGGGCTGAGCTTTCTGAATCCAATGACATTTTGTCTCTACTGCAACCAGAGTTTACAGAATCCTGCAGAGAAGCCAAGCTTCAGGAGATCATTGAGAAGCAGGAAACTCTGATGAAGCATAAAGATGCTAAAGGGAAGAATCCTTTTGATGAAACTAAGGGTGAACAGTCGATGACAGCTGGAGAAGACAGCACATTGATGAACCCCACCCCTGAGACTGTAAGGAACCCAACAGAACTTGAGATAACTGAAGCTCAATTGGCACACCTCGATACTGAGAAAGCCAATCAAAGGATGTTGTAGTTGGGACTGCAATGTAAGTGTTGCTGAACCCTCCAAGCAAACTGCTCGCAAGCTGCAGTCTGAAGAAGGAAGCAGTGGAATTGAAGTGCATGATTCTTCTATATTCCACAACATGGCAGCAGCACTGTCTCCCATTGTAAGTCTTGATGTAATGAAGACCAACGAACAGGAGTTCATCGACTATGAAGATTCCTCAGAATACATGGAGATTGCATCTGAAGGGGAAGCTTCAGAAAAGATCCAAGGAGTCTTTGACAGTTTAAAAAAAATTGTCGATAAAGTAACCACGAGGAAGTTGCTGAGGCAGGACTCCTTGTACTGGCTTTACTAGTAGTACAGAATATTGAAAGCGAACATGATGCAACAGATGTTGATGTTGCAATCCTTGCAGCAGTTGCAGAAGAGATCATCCATACAGTCTTAGCTAAAACAAAAAGAACAGAGGATGATCACTTTCTGGTGGAGCTACAACATATCATTGAGAGCACATATCTTAATGCTCAGAACTTAGACATTCTTGATGCTGCAACCAGAGTTGTTGAAGTAAAGATGGATGTTGTGATTGAGAATGTTGTTAAGACAACTTCTCCAAAGAATACCTCAGGCGTAATTACTGCTGAGGCAATACTGGCGGAGGATCTAGAAAGGTATGTTTGGACTGGGACGGAGGTGAATTTTGTAAGTTCGGATTTAAGATTTGAGTGGATTTTGCAAAAAGGTGGATTTTGAAAATCTTGTGTTTATTTTGGGATTATTAGGATAGGATTATAGTTAAGATGTCCTTATCATATTGGGATAGAAAAAGTACATATTTTTTTGGGAAATTGTAGAAAAGGTAGATGTTTTTACTGGAAGTTGTAAAAAAAGTTGGTAGAGATGAGATTTACAAATCCTTTCCCATCCCATGACAAACAAGGATTAGGATTTGGCTCATTCCAAATCCAGATGGGCACATCCCAATCCAAACATACCCGAAGGGAAAGATGAGGATGAGATAGCACCTCGAGGAGGTAAGAGTGCTCTGATAGCCGTTCCAAAACAAGATCCTGAGGATGATGGAGGAGATTCATCAAATGATGATGATAATCTTGGATGAGACAGTCCGTCTAGACCCGGCTCACCTTTCAGTAAGTTGTCTACTGCTGATGAAGTAAGGAAAAGAGAAATGCAGCTGTACTTGGAGGAAGATGCATATAATCTAGATCATGGTTCGAGTCAAGCTCTAGTTCCATACGTTCAAGATCAACTAAACCAACCAAAGCAAATATCTTGACTCTTACTGATGTGCAAGAGCAATCCCTACAGGGAATCATGGATATTGTACAAGGGTTGATTCGGGCGTTGTAGACCCACAAAGTTAATATGGCCAACAACATTCATATGAGTGACAAGGCTCACTCTTCATCAATGGAAAACCTAAGAAGGGAGTTGTCTGAACTTCTTTCCAGGATCCAAAATAGGCTCAATACTAAATGGAATGCTAAACGAGCAAACAAGGCTGCAAGTGAAGCAATGGATAAGTCTCTCGATGATATTAAAAACACTTTTGCTACTCAAAATCTCATGTTAAACTCTCTGCAGGAAAGCTCAACATATCAAGCTTGTGCATCTCAAAGCATAAATGACGGAATCGTCAATCTTAAGCTGTTTAATGGTGAAATTAGAACAATCCTTCATCGCACATTTCCTCAACATGTGTCTACTGAATCAGCATCTCCACAGTCTACCTCTGGTGATGATGATAAAAAGGGAGAAAGTAAGAGAAAATCAGACAAGGAGATGAATGTTGTAGTAGAAGAAGCCGTGAGGGACTTGAAGGAAGAAGAAGATGATGAAGAACCTTTAGCCAAGAAGAAAAGAAGAAGATCATATTTTGGACATGGCCAAAGTCCTCAATCCAAACGAAGAAAGGATGATAAAAATGAAGGTGGTGCAGGTGTTGGGGTTGCTACATCCAAAACAGTAAGCAGCACTGTATCTCGTCAAGCAGAAAGTACAGTTGTTGCATCTACTCAGAGAAAAAGCAGTAGACAGCAGCAGCAGCAGAAAAGTAGTCGATAACAGCAGCATCAACCTATTCTGAAGAGCAAACCGCTAAGTGTAGTTGTTGTCAGAAGGCTCAACAAAGATAGATGGAGACAGCTGAAAGAAGCTGAAAAGAAGAAAAGAAGGGATAGGGAAGACTGGATGTCAAGATTAGGTGTGATTGGAAAAAAGAAATCAGAGCTTGCAAAGAAAGTTGATGAAGCTCTTTATTCATATCCACCTCAAGAAATTTCTTGTTTTGATCCAGATCATGTATATGTTGAAGTATCTGTATTACTGGATCAAAGGCCCCTGAAAGAAAGGACAATATGCTAGATATACTTGTCTATGAACATGAGCTATGAAAATAAGATGCTAACTCACTCGAATCATTGTATGAAAAATCTAAGTATCTATAATGTATGAATGTATATGTTGTATAACTCTCTGAATTCTTGCAATGATCTATATAGTGTAAAGGTTTTGTCATCATCAAAAAGGGAGAAATTGTTATGATATTTCTGTTTAGATTTTGATTAAACAAAACAATGATGTAATACAGCTTTAGAGTACCCTATTTTTCCATGATGATTATATGGAAACTTAGTTTTTTTTTAAGTATCAATCCGAGTTGAAGATTGGAGTATCGTGGAATTCAGCAAGAAGAAAGTTACTGATAGCAGTTGGATTCAGCAAATGAATCACTATCGGATACTACATACAGTAATCAGTAATACAGCAAGTAGCAATACAACAAGCAATAAGAAGAACTGAGAGCTCACTGCAAGCGCAGAACAGAAAGCAGATGCGAAATAGAAAGCAAATGCAAAATAGAAAGTTGGTACAGAATAAAAAGATGACGGAGCATTCAGAACAGGAAGCAGGAAGAGACAACACACAATATCATGTAATACGAGGAAGATCACTGTTATACGAGGATTCCTCTTATCAAATATAGCTGGTAGAAAGAAGTGATCGAGCAGTACCAGTATCTCGCTGATACGTGGGCCGACAACCTGTAATAAACCTGAAGCCGAGGACTGCCGCAATTAATGATCTGCAGAATAAGACAAAGAGGTCTTCTCCAATTTTTCAAAGATATTTAATGCAAGAGTAAGGAAGATCGAGGAAGATCAAGGGAATTCAAATTCAAACGAAGTGTGTCTCTCTTCAATGGGCACATTTCCTACAGCTATAAATAGAGAAAGACTTGACTGGAGAAACTACTTAAATACTGATTTATGAATTCTCTCTAGCAAGAACAATCACTCAAGTTGCTCTCTAAGTATTCAGTCACTCAGCCTCTCTGTGAAGCAGCCAAGCCTTTGAGTTTTTCAAGAGCTTCAAAGTCATCAAGGTTGTTTTAGAGCACCAGTTGACCTCATATACTTTTAACCTTTGTGTTGTGTGTTTAGGTTGTTTAGTGGTATGCTCAGTGGGAAGGATTTAGATCTTCATTGAGTGTTAGTCTTAAACGTGTTAAGGTTTTAACTCTGTGTGAGTTAGTAGGACCCTGTGTGGGTCGGCCTAAGGATTCTTGTAATTCTAGGTGAAAGCTTGCTTAGGTGATAGATTGTTTAGATAAGTCTTGTAATTTAATCTTACCTAACAAAGTTCCTACACGCAATATGAGTAGAGTGGACGTAGAAATGTTACACCACCTTCGAACCACTATAAACTCGTTTATGTTTATTTCTCATTTTATCTTATTTGTGTTGCATTATATATATTTGTTCATTCTGCATTTAAAAAAGTTTGAGAAAGCCGTAATTTCAAAAGAAAACGTTTTCCAAAAAGAAACTCTATCTGTTATTTTCGGCTGCATTTGAAGAACTCTGAATCAGTAAGCTATATCAGCTTATCGCCCAGCTTATTGTTTGGCATATATATATATATATATATATATATATATTGTAGACTAGTGACTCAAGCAAGATGAGAGAATTGCAGAATTGGGTTCAGAATTGTAAAAATCGGCTTAAAAACCGTTGAACCAACCGTTGCATGAAAACTAGATTGCGTTGATCGTTTCTTGAATCTCTTAGGGCTTGCAATAGAATTTTGACAAATTGACTGTTGATTCATTTACAGTTTATAAATAGATGTTAGGGCTGTCATTTCTCTCATTATTGTGCTTGTAATTTCGAAGTTTCTTCATTGTTTAGATTAGAGAGTGATTAGTTTTTTATTTTAGGCGGGTTCTAAGCTAGAAAACCCTCGTTCTTGATGATCTTTTGTAATCTGCAACTCTCTTGATTCTTAGTGGATTTGTGTGTGATCTTCTCCCGTGGATGTAGGCTGATGTTGGCTTGCTGAACCTCCTAAAATTATGGTGTTCTTGATTGATTTTCATTTATTTCGATTGTGAATTTGAGAGTGAGTTTTTCTTGTGTTTTCTTCAAGTGTTGATCAAGGTTTTTGATCTGTTTCTTGAGCTCGATTATGAGCTTGCATTAAGATATATAATATTACTATTATACCACTGCAATTTAAGAATTTGGGAATGCCAGCTTGGTTCATGAGTGTCACCCCCCCCCCCTTCCCTATGTTAATTATATTACTATTCTATAAATAGTTAGTGTTTTGTGATTAAAAATGTAACTAATGATTTGTTAATTAGGGATGGAATTAGAGACGACTATATGGTAGAACTTTAAATGCCTATTTTTAAGTTTCCACATGAAGAAGATGATATTTAAGATGTTAATTTCCCATGGGTGAGCCTTGTATGTGTATCTTCAATAGTGCAAAATAAAGTAATATACATTTTGCAATATTTTTAATGAAAAAATAATGTCATTCGTTTCTAACCGTTTGCAATATTTTTTGAACTAAAATGAATACTTCATAATAATGATAATGATAATAATAATGATGATAATAATAATAATAATAATGTAACATTACAATAATAATAATAGTAATAATAATAATAATATGTTATTATTATTATTACTTTGGTTTTTTATTCGCCAATAACCTTTTTTTATCAAATTTAATGTATTTTTAAACGTTTTCATAATGTAATGTTTAAATATTAAATGTAATTTTATTAATATTTATGAATTTTTTTAGTTTTTTAAATTTTATGTTACATTTAAATAATTATTACTATTCAAATAACAAATAATATTATTTAAAATTTTATTTCAATATAATTAGAGTACCTTAAATACTAATTTCTAATATATTAATTATGATATAAATAAATTTTTAACATTTAATAACAATCCAAATTTAAAGAAAAGAAAAACAAAAATGATTGAAAAGAGAAAAAAAAAAAAGAATTAACGAAAAGGAGAAAGATAATTAAAAAAAAAAAAAACAACAAAATTTGGCATGCGTTAGACGGTTAGAGTGGAAAATTCATAAAATCTAATAAATACAGCACACTATTGGAGATGTCCTAACTAACATATCCTGAGAGCATCTCCAACAGAGCTGAATTCTTAGGATTTCATGTTTTTTTTCTCTTCAACAATGTTTTAAATATTCATGCTACACTAACTTAACCGCCAACCTTGCGTTGGATTTAACGCAAATTAAATCTCTTGTTAAATTTTTTTCTTCTGTTTTTATGAAATATTCATGTTTAGTGTAAAGAATAGTGCACATTGTTGGAGACGATTGTCAATTTTACATAAAAATAATGCAAAACCTGCAATATTTTTTTATGCATTGTTGGAGATATCCTAATACATGGACGGAAAAACTAGGTTCAATGAATATTTAATACAGTAGGGCATTACTTCCAAGCATAACAGTTCTTATTTAGTGTTTGGTGGTAACGCTATATACAAGTTTGAAAATATGAAGCTATACCAAATTAAAGATGTCTAACCCCAAAATTAGCGCCAAATTTCTTGGTTGGTGAATAGTGCCAAGATCCAATTATTTTAAATAGTTTATTTAGTATCCCATAACAATACTTTCATACCGATATAGAACTAATACTTTATATGTGGTTTAAATCCTAATTTCATCTCATTGACAAAAGTATAGTTATTTTATTGATTTTTTTTTTTATTCTGAAGAACACTACAAAAGTATAGTTTCATGTTAGTTGATCACTTGATTACTGTCAATTTGATGTTAATTGGAGATGATTGATTAAGTCTTTTAAAATATCTTATAAGTTTTATCGAAATTTATCAGAAGAAATTATGTATTTGTTTACTAAACTAATGTCATATATAGCGCTTATTTATTATTAATTTTTAAAACTTTTTTTTTAAATAAATACTATTATGATTATTAAAAAAGAAAACAAAAAAAACAAACAAGGAAAGTCAGAGAAAGCCACAGACCGACTGTCCCTAGAACCCAAGAAATTAAGGCTACTAATTTTTCAAGCTTAATTTGAATATATAATTTTATTTTATTTTTAATAAAATGCTATTATTATTATTATTATTATTATTATTATTATATATCGAATTCAAATAGAAATCACTAATCAAGAAGTTAAGTTGTACTAATTAAGCATATATTAATGAAGAGCAAACATGAAATGTTCAATAAGTCCATTGATTAGCCAATGGGATCTGACGTATAATCATTTGGTGAATTTTTTGATTCGTTTATTGGTTGATAGATTGTGGTGTCAACTACAATTCTTACCATTAATATATTCTCATAAAAAATAGTTACACTAAAACCTCTGAAAATTAATAATTTTAATTGGGATCATAATTTTTTATTTATTAAGAGAGATAATTAATATGGACAATTTCAATTTTGGTCTTACCTACCATTTTCGTTTTTGAACAACCAAGTATACATTTTTCAATTTTAGTTCTATATGTTTTAATTTTTTCCAATTTTAATCAAGTTTTTCAATTTTGATCCTGTATATTTCAATTGTTTTTCTAATTTCAATCCAATTTTGATCGGATGGTCGTCGAAAAATCTCAGGTGCTATCAGTGATTTTGGGAATTTGAGTTACGCAACTCTCGAAGAAGGTTTTAATGAGCTTGATAATATGATTAAAGACTACAAAATGAATATCAATAATTTAAAGTTTAATAAAATGAATATCAATAATTTACGAGTTCAAAGTTTAGAGAAAATTGTGGCGAAAATCCTATTGAGGATGAAGTTCAAGATGATTCAACACCATGGAAACTAGTCATGCAAAAAGAAGCACCGAAAGCATCAACTGCACTTTACAACTTTTTTTCGCATCCGGAGAAATCGACATGGTAACTTTTGGATGCAATTAGAAAAATTAGAGATTAAATACACCCAAACTTAAATTTCGAAAGAACATATATACAGCACTAAAATAATATTTTAACAAGTTACTATAGTTTTCACACTTGTAATATTATTTAAGAATTATGAATTTATAAATAGATGGGGGTTCTCCAATACGATCTTATTATTCTATTACAAATTGGATGATTTTTTGAATTCATATAAATCGAAATTGGAAAAAAAAATCTTATTTTATAGTGTTTACTAATTTATAAAGATATTACTCTACATTGCTTGAGCCTAGATCTTAATAGTGTTCGATCCAAACATTAAAATGTTGTATGGAAGACAATACCAAATTATTCAGAGTAAGTCTCTTGTGAGACCGTCTCACGAAATTTTAATGCATTGTGTAAGACGGGTCAACCCACAACCCAATTACCTACCATCCAAACCCTATATTGTTTGTGTGTAATAGGACTCCGTCTCACGAAAACTATCTGTGAGACCATCTTACATGAGTTTTTGTGAATTATTTATTATGCAACAAAAATTTATATAAGACGATCTCACGAATATATTTAGTGAGATCTAATCCATCGTGACACAGGGTCCTCATAACCCATCAACCAAATCAATTTTCATAAATTTATGTGGATTATGGATTGTCAAATGTATAAATTGACCAGTTTCACAAAATAATATTAGTAAGATGGACTCACAAAAGTCCTAATCTATTTTTATAACCTTTTTCCCTATTTGAAGTCCAAATTGTGTAAAAAGAGAGAACCGAATATAAACTAGAAAAAACAATATCTGAATATCCAAACTTGTGATGTCAAATAGATAAGATCAAATGTCAAATCTTCTAATGAGAGTGGATTTATTATATATGATATATCATATATTGAAAGCAGTAACATCAAATTAAAAGACTTTTTTGCAGACAAACTGACACCTATTCAGCATCTAATGGCTAGAATAATCTCAAAAGCTGTTGTCTCAACTCTAAAGGTTCACATTTTTTCATGTCCAAAAAAAAACTAGAAAAATAATCATAAATCGTGACCAAAATTAAAGACAAGAAAACCTATCTCCAACAGCCCAAAACTAACAAGAGTGAATTTCTTATAAAACCGTCACACAAACTTTTATTATATTACGTGAGATGTGTTGATCCATAATTCAATCATCTATAACTCAAATTCTACAATCCATATGTTATTTGTAGGTGATGGAACTCCATCTTACGGTAAATATCCATAAGATTGTCTTACATGAATTTTTATGTACTAACAATGTATCTTTCTTGTAAGATGAAAAAATGTTTTTGGTAATTATACCCAATTAGTCCAATCATCTGCAAACACCTGAATTTCTTTTATATATGTTAATGGTGTTAATATTGAAAACGTCATCTTTCTTAACAAAAATGACATACCATAATTAACATATTGAAAACACTCTTAAGGATCCATACAATGCATACAGTAGTTGGGGGGAGTGAATTTAAAATCTAGGAAACAATTCCATCAGACATTGGGGTTTTCTAATTACTTCTTTAGTAAAAGGGCCAAAAATTAGTGGGCCCAATTGTACTGCTGTGTTAGACAACTGGGCCCATAAGTGGGCCCCCATTGACATTAATTGGGTTGCAACTGTTTGTGCTCATGGCTCTTTCTAACTAACCCTCACAATTACATTTCCTTTTTAAGAGCCTCATTTTCTCTCCTCGCACTCATTAATCTTGATAGTGAAAAGGAGTTTTTCTACTGTGTGTGTGTGTTTTTTTCAGTTGTAGTAATGTCAAGCAGAAGAGGAAGAACTTCAAGAATCACTGAGGATGAGATCAATGATCTTCTCTTGAAGCTGCAGCCATTGTTGCCAGATTCAAGTTCAAGAAGAAACACAAATGTAAGAGCTTTTACTATCCATATTTGCATTTGATGCATTAATTTTTTCCGAGCTTTTTGAATATGTTTCTTGATCGAGACGATTTCATTTGGTCACATGAGATATTCATGATGTTTCACGACGTATAATAATGAAATGAAACATGAAATTGAAATACATACAGAATAGAATTAGATCATGCACTTTGACCATATTGCCATAACTATTGTAATGTGGTTGTATAGTAGGAGAAGAAAATGAAAGATTATTGTCTTTAGTGTGTTTAAAAAATTCTTAAAATTTGATGTGCCTAGAAAGAGACACTTGTAGAATGATACAATGAATAAGAGTCCAAATATAGCAATCATTGGTCCAAATTCAAAAGGATTGATTACTGTTTTTACTAGAAAAAGTTGAAGCAGCAGATGACTTTTTACTTGACTTAAAAAATAAAGTTAATTCACACACACTTTATATTACATATATGCATGCATGGTGTTACGAAGTCAGCTCACATGTAAAGTTTTTTCCATTGCTGATGAATTATATATTTTGTTTTGTTTTATTTAATTATTATTTTATTTCTATGATAATTAGGCATCAGCATCAAAGATTTTGAAAGAGACATGCAATTACCTCAAGAATTTGCATAAAGAAGTGGATGATCTAAGTGAGAGACTATCTCAACTTCTAGCTTCTGGTAGTATTGATGCAGATGCTATTAGGACACTTCTACAACAATAAGCTCCACGATCGATCTGCTTCAATTTGGTGTTATATCTCGTATTGAAATTTCAGATAGATATATGCAAAAATACATAAATATTTGTTGCATGTGTATTCAGAAAATGCAATCAGCTCGATCCATATCGAGAACACGGAAAGTAGATCAAAATATGAATCCTCTAATGATCTAATTAGAATTAGCAACAAGTTTAATTTAATTAAGGTTTGATTATGATTTGTTGTATTTTTCGAGCTCACTCAATATCCTGTATACGTAAATCATTGTGTATTTTACACATAAGATCTTCTATTATATTTGATGTTACATCTTCTATTTTGAATGAATTACTATATGTCACGTATATCATATGACATCACTAACTAACATGTGGTGTATTCATGATATGTAAAATAAAAAATATAACCGAAGATCCGGACCGGTATATTTTAATTATACATCTAGTGGATATGTTCATAATCATTATGCGTACATCAATGTTAGCTAGGTGGTCTCAGTGGATTTAATTAATACCTGTAAAAATCTATATAGTTGTTGGTATGATATGGACCCTAAGTCTATGGTGTATATATGTTTCAATTAATTGCTTTATTTTCTTTTCTTTTCAACATTGTTGTTGATAGATGTGCTGCTGGTATTAGTAACAAAATAATGATTTTTGGGTCCAACATAGAGCTTGAGATATATATCTCTAGCTAGATGGCCAAATTTAAAAAAAAAAAAAAAAAATTATTGGATTTATTGTCACAAATAAACAACTAATGGTGAGAAATAAAGATCAAAAGGGAACCCTTGTTACTATAACTAATTACTAGTTGATTATAATAATAAAACTTAATCCATAAATTTCAGATTTTACGTTTTAGAGTTTATATAATAAATCAGTTGGTTTACACTTGAATAATAATAAATCACATAGGTTGCATCTATATAGAAAAATGTCACATTGTTATAGCATTTGAGAAAAAAATTGCCCATAACATAATCTTATTAAAAAATAATATTCGTATATAGTTGCAAGCATGTCGTGCACAATTATGCCCGACTATATATACGTGGACCATGGGTGACATTTTGGAGAAAAAAATTTGTATAGTTATTTTTATGAATTTCTCTCTCAATTCATTTTGAGCAAGAATTTAGAATGAATCAAATTAAGTGTAGATTAATTAATTAACGCAAAAATTTATGTACCCAGGAACACGGATATTAGATCCACGCTCCCAACCCGATCCTGTGCGTGGACAGCTTCCACACACCACTACACCAGTTGGTGTGCACTCATGCATCACCCAATCTGCATAAATCCTTCCAGTTAAGGTATTAGTTATATACTCATAAGGTACTAATTGCATATTCATAAAATATTACTTGCATTTTACTTTGTTCGGTGAAAATGTATTAGTTGTATGCTCATAACGTATTACTTGTTTTATCTGAGAGTATTACTCTAAGGGTATTACTTTATTTTTAGTGAATAATATTACTTATTTTACCTAAAGGTATTACTTATTATATGTAGAGGTATTACTTGTTTATCACAAAGATCTAAATGTATTACTTATATATCTAAAAGGTATAATTTTTTTTATTCATAAAATATTAGTTGCATACTCATAAAGTATAATTAAGGTATTAGTTACTTTGTTAGTGAAAAATATTACTTAAGGTATTACTTATATGTAAAGATATTAATCATATAATCAAAGGTATTACCCATATACTCAAAAATATCAGTGTTATTGTAGAGTGTAAGTTTAGAATCTATTTATTTTTAAGAGTCATTGATTGTAAGGTATTACTAATATAACTTAAGGTATTACTCATATAATTTAAAGATATTACTTATATAACTTAAAGGTTTTACTCATAGACTCGAAAGATATCAGTGTACTGTATAAGTATACTTAAGGTATTAGTTACTTTTCTAGTGAAAGATATTATTTAAGGTATTACTTGTATGTAAAGGTATTAATCATATAATTAAAGGTATTACTCATATAATTAAAGGTATTACTCATATACTAAAAAATATCAGTGTATTGTAGAGTGTAAGTTTAAAATTTTAAATTTATTTTTAAGAGTTATTGAATGTAAGGTAGTACTAATATAACTTAAGGTATTACTCATATAATTTAAAGGTTTTACTTATATAATTTAAAAATATTACTCATAAACTTAAAATGTATCAATGTACTGTAGAGTGTAAGTTTAACATCTTAAAATCTCAAATACACAATTTTCATCTTCTTCTTCCTCAAATTTTGTGCAAATCATCATCTTTTTCAAATATTCTGCAAATAGTCTTATAGAACTCAATCTTCATCATGATTTCAAGGTCAAAACAAATAGATTTTCATATATAATCAACACACAAACACATTTTTAAAGAACTCAATCTTCATGTGTAATTAAAAAAAAAAAACATATTTTAGTTGTTCAACAATGAAATTCAATATCTCCTTAACACCAATAGGAAATAGGATGATAATCAAATTGTGCGAAGAAGAAAAGAAGAGAAGAAGAAGAGAAAAAATAAAGAGAATGGAAAAAGGAAAATCGAAAAAAAAAAAAAAAAAGTGGAGAAGGAAGAACACGGCGCCGATAGAGAAGATCAGATATATATATATATATATATATATATATATATATATAGATCCAGGTCAGGCGGATTGGGTTGGGATCCATGCCACAGTGGTACATAAGTGCTTCTCATTTATTAAAAAAAAAAAAAAAAGTATAACTGGGGAGCCTATGAATAAAACTATGATAAAATGAAGTCATCTAAAGAAGCTTACCACGAGTATTGTAGATCAAGTGGTATCCCACCTTTATAAAAGTGCAGATTGTGATGACCATGATTCAAATTTGGATCATACAAATTTTATAGTCTCTATTGTCTCCATCCCTCCCACTCCCAAGCTCATTAAAAAAAAAAAGAGTTTAACTACCTCTGTAATGGTAAGTTTCTCTTTTCTTGTAAAGTCGGAATTATTTGCAGTGAGATTTGACTTTAACGGAAAATGCTTATAATTGAAATTTTGATGGATAGTACAATTATAAGACCATCTTACAGATTAGATTTTGCGAGATATCCATAATCTATAAAATAATGATTAACTAACTATAAAAATGTAACACAAAGCTAATTTTATCAAATATATATATATATATATATGTATATATCTTACTGAAATACTTATTTCCTTTGTGGGATCATTTTTCTGATGAGAAGGGAAGGAGAATTTATGAAATGGATTGATATCTAGGCCTAAATATAAATGAATATTCTCAATAAATCATATGAGATTGTCTATAAGTACTAATGTTTTACAAAATAGATAGAGATGAGATTGATTAAAGATTTTTTTTTTTTTCAAATTACATGTTCCATAAAATACACTAAAATTTTAAAACGATACCTAATTGAGATCCAGGAAGTAGTTAGATATTAATTGAATTGAATCATCTATTTTAATTTGGTGTTTCATCTTATATTCCATTATTTTAATTCACGTCAAGTGTTAATTAGTGATGTCGTCCTTATAATTGACGTGTGGTGATTATTTTGAAATAGTAGATGAAATATTAAAATGGAATAAAAGATCTTATTTGGATACAACACATATTAAAATGTAATTTTAAAAATACACTATACTCCATTTGTTTCAAAATAGAGTAACTCCGATGCAACTGGTGTATGAATCTAAGATTCATGCACTTGGGGCGACCCGAATCCGATCCGGCCCATGCCCTTTTTTTTCGCGCATGTTTTCATTTTTTTTTTCTAACCTTTATACAATATTAGTCATACTTTTATGTTAAATTAATCATACATTTATGTTATATTAGTCCTACTTTTGTGTACAAATATCATACATTTATGTAATACTTTAACTTTTAAAAAAAAAATCAATTTTGGCACACAATTTGTGCGTATATACCTTTATATGATATTACTCATACATTTATATGATATTATTCATACATTTATATCAACATAGTCATACGTTTATATAAATATATTAAGGTACAACTAACATAACTATAAGATATGACTAACATAATGTAATACCCCAAATTTTTAATTAAATCTCTTTTATGAATTATAGATTTTTATTTTATTTTTTTATCATGGCCCCATACTAGATTATAGTGAATTAGTTACGTGAGGTGTTTAGAACTCTTAATTAACTAGTAGACTTATTATCATATTAAATTAGATATAGAATTTTAGAATTTAAATTTATTTGTGAAGATGAGAATTAAGTTGTTGAGATATAATAGGGACCACGTTTTTTTTTTTCCTCAAAGGAAAATAACAATAACAATAAACTAGGTAGTTGAGAAATACTAGAAATCCACGTTTCTTTAACTCCTAAAAAAAAAAAAAAAAAGGAGTTCAAACCCTAGATATATAAATAGGGGTTAAAACTCTAAAATAAATATGGGAATTAAAGAACGAGAAATAGAAAATTTGGAGAACAGAGAGAAGTGAGAAGTGAAATCTGAATCCTTATTTGAAGCCTAAAAATTTAAGCAGTCGCCATCTGGTATCATTTTTAACTAATCTGGTTCTTTTACCTTTATAATTATGTTATTATTTGTGATAAACAATTATGGGGAAAAAGAAAAGAGGAAGCTGAAGAAAGAAACTAAAGAAATAGAACTTTTTCCATGAAGCTTGAGTCGCCGCTTCATGTCTGCAGATACCTTACTAGTTAATTCTTTTAGTGTATAATTAAGAATTATATATTTAGTTTGTGATAAGATTAGACAAAGACCTTTCTCTTAATCAAATTGTTTAATTTAGGAATATCATTTTTTTCATGTTGATTATACTAGTAGTACTCCCGCGCGATGCGCGGTTTATTATGTATTATGACAATATATATACGATTTGCAATAATATAATGAAGTTTTTATATTAAAAGGTTATTCATGACATCTTATTATTTCGAAATTTGTAAAAATCCATATTTTTTTATTGATAATATCAATATTCAACAATTAAATATGAAAATAAAATTGAACATAATATAATAATAGCTTTGTGTTTGTGAGTTTTAATTTCTGAATAATTAAGAAGTGATTAATTATACTAACTAATATGTTTTGTTCATATTTTTGTTCTTTTATATCTTATAATTATTTTTAGAATTTATAAATAATTTTCTACATTGTTTTTAGATGGATTTTTTCAAAAAGCATTATATTTATTCCAAAAAATTTGGTTTATATTTATAAATTTAGGTTTCAAATTAATTTTAAATTTTAAAACAATATTTCTTAGATTTTTGAAACCATTTTTCAAATTTTTTGGAACATATTATAGTTTTTTAAAATAATTTTTAGATTAATTATATCTATTTATTTGAAATAATTTTGAATAAATTTTATCAAATATTTTTATTATTTTTATTTAAAAAAAATTATTCAATTTATTGATTTTTATATCTTACACAATTAATATTACATATATATTTGAATTATTTTTTAAATTTTATTTGTTGATTTAAGATTGTTGACTTAATTTCACAACCTCCTCCTCCTCCTCCTCCTCCTCCTCCTCCTCCTTCTTCTTCTTCTTCTTCTTCTTCTTCGTATTATTATTATTAATTTCAAATTTTATTATTATTTTAATATTTTAATAATAGTTTCAAACTTTTAAACATTTTACAACCCTTCATAAAATGAAATTTAGATTTTAAAACTATTTTCCACATTTATATATTAAAATTATAAACTAATTTTCAAAATTTTAATTTTTGACAATGTTTAAATTTCATTATTTTCAAAATTTAATTATATCATTATATTAGATAGCTTCTTTTGTTTCATCTCTACTCCTATATATAAATTATAAGATAGTTTATTGTTTAAAATATATGCGAAGCTTATTCTATAAGATACTTAAAAGTTATTTAATTTTTTTTTCCTTTTTTTTTATTGGTTGATAGTTTGGGAGGGAAAATGGCAAATTTGTAAAATTTGTCAACTTCTTTCATTTTATATATAGTATAGTTTAAATAATTATACCTATATGCGTTAATTACCTAAATAGCTAACATGGGTTCTTAATGTTGCCTTCCAGGTTTAGCCATAGACAATTGGATTAGTGATGGGATTTTTGCTAAAATAAATTTGGCAGATAATATATATGTGTTTCTCCAAAACAAATAGTTAATATTGGTTATTAGTGTTTCTTTTGGAGATCAATTTTTGGGGAGTTAGTACGTAGTATAGTAACGTAGCATATCTCTTCAAGAGAAAATTTTTACATGAGTCATTTCTTTAGAAAATCTGAGATGTTTGTGATAAAATATATATTAATTAAGGTTAGAAGATTAATTTTCAAATTAAGAAATTGGTAGATTAAACATAAAAAAAAAATTAATAGAAGTAGGGAGAACAATTAAGAAAAGAAAAGTGTACTACAGTGAGGCTCTCGTAAGCCATTATGTCTCATGTGGTTAATCCATGTATCTTTATAATTTTGAGAATTAGTTTCTGTATTTGGCTAATAAATTGTTAATTAGTAGGATAAAAACTTTTTTTTGTTAATAATTGTTCAGTTTAAGAATCTCATGTTGAATATATCAACAATTTATACATAATTGAATAGTTGTTTAGATTAGTCACTCATGTTTGCCTTCCAGTTTCCATAATTTGTTTAAGAAATAAACAAATTAAATTAATAATAAAGAAATATTTCTATATTAAAATGATAGCTAAGAATTAGACGGCCTCAGGATGTAATTGATATTATTTTGTTTCTTATCCTTACGTTTGGTTATACTTTAATTAATTAAAGATATTGGTTATGATTTGAGAAGACAATATGAATTAATTATTATATACTTGTATGTCCATGGAAGCTTGAAACTACAACGAAATAAAATAGATGTTAAAAGAAATAAATCTATATATGGTATATGAATGTTAGAAAAGAAACTATATAATTACCCCTCAAAATAGAAATGATAATATTTTCCCGCCCACTTCCACCTCCCAAAAGTAGAAATGCAATATTTGTTATTTCATAATTTATAATTAAAAAAATTATTGTATTAAACATGATTATATATATGGTAATAATATCATCTATGATATTGACAAAATTTTAGAAATTATAATTTATATATGGTATATGAATGTTAATATGATCTCATCTAATAAATGCTTAATTGTTGCTATAATAAAGATTAAAGATATATATGTTGAATAAATTAAAATAAACTTTCATTTCAAGAGAAATTTAAACCATCAAAGTAAAAAACAAATATAAAAAATTATGGCTAATGTTGTAAAACCCCCCACCCCCTAATTTTGTCTATAAATAGATGGAGATTTATAATAAAAGCAAAAAAAAAAAATCAAATGTAAGTTGACTTACTATAATTTCACCAATATGTAAAAAAATGATTCAAATAATTTTATGATTTTTATTATATATCTAATTATAAATAGATTTATAAAATTCATAATTTTGATCTATATATATGTATATATGATTTTTTTTTTTGGTCTTAATTATTATTCATCTATAAATACATGTCAACTACAAGTTTGTACATCATTAACTACATTTCGCCTTTTCAAGATAAATGATCATTTTGTTTTTCGTTACAATAACCATTATTTTGACGAATATGGCTCATGTTTTTAATGTTGTCAATGATATCAATACCTTCCGTAATTTTGTGGGCACTAAAATTTTGTTTCGTTAGATCACATGACATTATTCCATACATAAATTAAAAACGATTTTTATAGTTATGAGAACATCTTCAAAGACCAAGAGGTAATTATGCGATATTATTTTGTTCAATACATATATATATATATATATATCACCTCAATAAATATATAATAATCAAGTTACTTAGCATAAATGACATAACATAAATTATCTACTTCTATAAATGTATTCCAAATATGTTGAAAAACTATAATAAAAATCACATAATTTTTATTTGACAAATATGTCATTTATAATACTCTAGTTTAATATATCCAGTTTAATATATCTTTCATGTAACAATACTACTAATATGACACAATGTTTACATAATTTAAATATATTAAGTAGAATATTATTGTATAATTGTATAAAAATAATATAATAATAAAAATGATGATAACTTTGAAGCATTTACCTTATCTATGCTATATTAATTCTTTTTTAAAAATCATAAAGATTATTTATTGTATAAAGATTTTTAATGTATGTATCTTGAATATAATAAAAGAATATATATATATATATATATGATACAATATTGCATACAATTAATATTATAAATAGGAAGTATAAAACTTATGAACTTACATATTTTCTATTAAAATCTACAAATTAAGTATATGAAAATATCATTTATTAAAAAATTATATAAAATTATATAATTTATACTTATAAAAAATTAATAAAACTCACTTTTTATGTCCATTTGCTGGATTATATAAATAAATCTTCAATATTAATCTTGAAGAATAGAAAGTCAGTGCTATTTATAAGAGTGATAATATGTCAATGATTTTTTTTTCCATATATCTTTCAAATACTTTGAATATTTTATTATGAAATTTCATTGTCATCTATATAAAACCAACTAATCTTATTTCTTCTTTCTAAACTAGAAATACAAATATTTATTATTTTATAATTTATAAATTATAAATATTCGATTTTGCACAATTTATGTATATCCATAAATTATTTTGTGGTATGAAAATCATTTGTATATACATGAAAATTCAGAGAGAAAAAAAAATGATCATATTTGATATGTTATAAATTTATCATGATTTGTGTAAATAATATACTAATATCATGCTAAATGTTCATAAAAATTGTGAATAACAATTTGTACCTAAATTTAAATCATTATATATATCCATGAAAAAATTAGCAAAAAATATCTCTTTTAATGTGAGAATAAATAATGTTTCATCCAAGATTAAAAAACAATTGCAAATCTGAAATTTCATTATAATGGTAGCATGAAGTTTCTAATTATATGAACAATGATAAAATATTTTACTTTCTGTTGTTATATAGTTTTATGATTTTAGATTTATTAGATTTTGAAATGTTTATCATCAAATATGATTTTTCTAAGCGATAAATTTTAATTTTAGAGCATTTGGAAAAAAAAAATTATATACAATAATATCATTGTTTTTACACTCATTGCATAAGTTTTTTTTTCCAGGTCAATTGTGACAAAAACAAATAGTAAAGTAGTCAAACAACGTATGATGAAAATAAGATATATTCTAAATTGATAAATTATGAGTAGTAGATTAAATAGAAATAACTTAAAAGAACTATATTGTTTTTTATGATCACCATTTTTATATCAAAAAATTACTAACACTTAAAACTTATTTGCTACATCATACAGGTACCAAATGAGGTTGAAATATTATTGAGAATTGATTATAATATTTAATAATATCATCATTTTACACTCATTATAATGAATAAGCTATTAGCATATATTTGTATAAGTTTTTTCCAAACTAATTGTGACAAAAATAATTAGTAATAAAGTAGTCGGATAATGTATGATAAAAATAAGAAATATTTAAAATTCATAATTTATATGAGTAGTAGATTAAATTGAATTAACTTTGAAGAAGTATATTGTTTTTCATAATTAACATTTTTATATCAAAAATTAATTGACACTTTAAATATATTTGTCCATACGTCACACAGATACAAAATGAGATTAAAATATGATCGAGAACTTGATTTTTTTTCATAAATTAAAGTTTTCACATCAAATCGAAATATTTCAATTTAATGGTCGTACATCACACAAGTAATAAATTAGACCAGAATTCTTCCAAGAAATTTATTATTTTTCATGTTCTACATTTTCTTATCTATATATATAAATTGTAAAATTTATATGTTCGTGTATTGCATGGGACTTATACTAGTTAATATTAATATTAGTAGTATCCTAATTATATTTTTATCAATGATTTTATTTTTAGATTGTATTGGGAAAGTTTAGACTGCGATTAAGAGTCTTGAGATATTTTTTTTGGAAGCTTCAGGTAAGTACATCTCTCACATGTAGTATGAGTATTTTTGTTTTGATTGTTTAATAATTATGCAAAATTATGGGAGTGCCTATTTATGTTTTATGTGAGTATGCTTTAATGAGTTGCTAAGTTAAATGTTTCGTGAGTTTTATTTAAGATTTATGTGAATGTGAAGAGATATTTTATTAAGTGTGGTGATTTCATATGTTTGATCTAGTACAAGATGCAAGATTTTGTTTTACGAAAAGTGAGAAAAGTATATATATATATATATACATACTTTTAAGAGATTGGTACAGGGCACCAAGGTCGCCCATTAGAGAAGTTAAGGGCTCCAAAATCGCCCTATGAGTATTGAGTTGCTCCGTTTGGATTCGGTGGCAAGCTACCCCGAATTCTTCGAAATTGTGCGCATTGGTACCATGTCTAGGCCCATAGTATATTATTTTCAAGTACAAGAGTATATTATTGTTTTATTAGTGATGTTCTTGTTTTCTAATAAGTTGCAAGGAAAAATGTTTTGTGAGATAGGTGATGTACTTGCTAAGCGTTTTTGCTTATAGTATTACCTTATACTGCAGACAAAGGCAAAGGTAAGATGTGATGTAAGGAGGTAGCAGCGCTGAAGCGTGATTGGTGGCGGCAGCCTCGGAATTGGTTTTAAGAGTTTTCTAAGTTTCATGCAAGTAAACTTTAATTTTTATGTTCTTTTTACACAAACGATTTAATTCTTTTTGGATGCTTTAGACCGTTTTAAAACTCTGATATGTTTCTTAAAAAAATTATTTCCACTGTTTAAAAAAAAAAAGAATTCTATGAATCCTTATGACATATTTTTATTAGTTGGAAAGTTAAGCATAATTTAGTAGAAATAACTACCCTATTAGAAGGGGGTGTTACACATAACTAAAATGTATGAATAACATAACTAAAAGTATTAAAGGTATTAATGACTGTTTAAAAAATGTTAAGGTACAACTAAAAACCCTAAAATGTATAACTAACATAACCTAAAGGTACGAGTAACATAAAGGTACGAGTAACATAATATAAAGGTACAACACCTGGGAGCAAGGATGAAAATATCGATATAGCAACTCATATCGCAATCTTGATTTTACAGGAATATCGATGGATATATCGGTATCGCATATCGATATCGCAAAATATTTGAAAAAATGACGAAAACTTTATTGGAAAATTGGATATTTAAAATAAGATTTTAGAGATTATTATAATACCTAAAAATGTATATAATTAACTCAAAACTTTATTGGAAAATTGGGCGCACCCATTTAGGTGAGTGGCGGGTTTGGTCGACCTGAGTGCATGGACCTAAGGTCTATGCACCAATTGTTCAAAAGTTTTTGTCTTCATAATAAATGTTGTTTTTTGGAGTTTTTGTCATAGGTTAGGTAACATAAAAATTAGAGAAATATACATTTAACTAATTAATGAATTTCGGATTCAAACTTGATAAGAAAATCAAATTAATTTCATAAAAATGATTATATTAAATCCCTAAATTTTAGTTAAAGAATAATAATAATAGGGATAATTTCGCAATAAAATTGCATAAAAGTCTAATACGATATTTGAAATAAAATTTTAATTCTAGAATGTCGAGCGAAATGGGAGCAGCCTAAACAGTGAAAACGGGGTATCTTTTGAGTTGTTATGCCGGATCGGTCGCTCAAGATCTTTGGTCTTTACCCGGACCCTCATTTTGAAACGGATGTAGTATAATTTAAGAGTAAGTCTTATGTGAGACTGTCTCACGGATCATGTTACATGAGATGAATCAACGCACAACCCATCCTTCACAATTCATATGTAAATCAATGAAAATGCGTTTAATTTATGAGACCGTCTCATATAAGTTTTTGTGATAATTTAAAATATAACAGAAAATACAATATGCACAACGCGGGACCTCAAGTCTTAGAAAAGGACCGGCCACAAAATCCATGATAACCTAAAAAAAGATACGAAATTAAATTTGATTCAGATTTGGCACGTTGGAATGATAAATTTGGTGGATCCCTTGGTGGGTAAGTATGTACAATATCTTTGTGACACGCTACTTTATACTATCTAGATCTCTTTTGTTAATTATTAATTTATTATTATTAATAAATTGAAATCCTAACCGGAGTAATTATGCATTTATGCCTTAATGAAGCTGTGTAAGAATGTAGGCGGGAGGTAATTGGTATTTAGGCTTTATTAATCAAGCTGTTACGTCACGTTAATTTACAAATCTTATCGGATATATTATTGAGACCGAGTTCTACTATCTACAATCTGCACTTATTTTGATAAAGACTATACACAAAAATTCATGTGAAACGGTCTCATTGATAGTTTCTACGAGACGGATCCTTATTACCCATGAATCAAATTCATTTTTACAAATTCTTATATGAATTGTGAAGTGTGGGTTATGAGTTGACCCAACTCACACAACAAGATCCGTGAGACGATCACACATAAGAACTACTCAAGAGTTTATTATCTTTTTTATCCATAGATCCGTGAGACAATCACACATAAGAACTACTCAAGAGTTTATTATCTTTTTTATCCAATAATTTATCACGTCAGACTATTCCGACCATTAACTTTTTGAGCTAGCAATTTTATCCTTTGATTTTTTTAAATTTGAATATTTAGGCCAATTCCAGCCCGAAAGGTCAAATTGGACTCAAATCGCTAATTTCGGGTTATTCGGTTCAATTTAAAGATTTTTACTAAATAACATTAAAAGTAATACAGGAGTATTAAAAAAATATATAAAAAAACATAGATTAAAAATTAAAAGATAAAGTTGACAACCCGAAATCAGCAAATTGAATTGAATAGCCCGAAATTAGGGCTTGATTGCCCAATTTGGTCTTTCGAGTTGAAATTGGCCTAAATTTTCGAATTTTCAAAGTTAAAGGATAAAATTGTCCATTTAAAAAGTTAATAGTTGGAATTGCCAGACCGATAAGTTATTGGGTAAAAAAAAAAAACTCTTTTCACATATCAATCCATATTTTATTAGTTATTATAAATTATGAATTGATTATTTTATAAAAGTTTTACTCTTCTTTAATTAACGTCAGCAAAGCATAATTTTATTATACTTACGTCAATTCAAAGTTCTGAATAAAAAAATGAGTGGTCGAGCGACAGTACGACAGACTAGATTTTGAAATACGTAACCAAAAATATTTTTTCTTATGTTTCAAAACATGTTTTTGAAAAACACAAAAATAAAATAATCAAAATATTGATATTTAGTGAAAAGATTGAGATTTAGAGATATGAAAAATGAAAGTTTCAAGTTTTAGAAAGAAATTGAAATAAACTGAGTCAAACAATAAGTTATATGAATAAATAAATACAAAAAAAACTGGTATTCAATGCAATGTTTTCACCTAGAAGATTTGAATGAATGGCCTCAATTTTATGCAATACTTTTTAGAAAATAAGTAAGCTATTATATCAATATTATATTTTGGTTTAGATAAAAATTTCATTAGTACTAAGAAGATGTTGGACTTTAAAATCAAGCTCACAATAGTTAAACCTATGTTAATACTATATACACTCTAGGAAGCATATTACCTAGATTTTTTTTTTTTCAAATTCAATTGAAATTTCATAAATACACTTAAATACATGTATTTTGGTGCCTAACCCGCTAAAAAAAAAATGGGAATCAAACTGAAACTGAAAGCCTATCTAATGTATGTTATTTTTCCGACACCAGAGGTGTAAGAATAACCTATTCTAAAAGCTCAATTCCTAGCTTGGTTAAGTCTTTCGTAAGGTTCATGAGGGCCTAAACCAGTAGTAAAGAAAGAGGGATACCTAGGGGTGGAAATCGGAACTGAATATCCGATATCCGCCGAATCCGATTCGAAATTTTCCTATTTTGGAACGAATATTTTTAATCTGAAATTCCAAAATTCCGATTTCCGATTTTTCCGAAAAATTTCGGATCGGAATTGGAATTAGTTTTAAAATTTTTGGAAATTCCGAAATCCGATCCGAAAATTTCCGAAAAAATATATATAAAATATATATTTTTTATATAAAATAAAAAGTGAATATCTAATTTAGATAGGTAAATATATTATAAATTTCATTAAAAATGATAACATTTTATATAAATTTATTATTTTAATGATAAAATTATAAATTTCATTAATATGGAAATTTCCGAAAATTTCCAAAAATTTCCAAAATTTCGGAATTCTGAAATTTCGGAACTGTAAGAATTGGAATTGGTTTTTCAATTCCGAAAATTTTTGGATTTTTTCCGAAACACCCTATTTCCGATCCGATCCGTCCGATTTCCACACCTAGGGATACCCCTCCCTCTCAGTTGGGTCGAGGCTGTTGCCCAAATATGAACTTGAACCATGGTTAACGGTTCAAATAATCGTTGACACTGACACGATTTTGGTTCTAAATCAAAATGGAGAACTTTATTAATACGGTTGAGTTCTGACATCATATCTATTAAACTATAAATGAGCGGTTTAGCTTCTTTAATTTTGTTTTTTTTAAGTTGTTGCCATGTGTGCGGTGGGAATTATCTCATAATTGTTTATCTTACGACATAGACGGTCCAGATTTCTTGGTTGTCGGACGCAAAAAGAATGGTTAAATTGCAATCAGACAAATTGTTTGGACACATCTGCATAATTAAACTCTAAAATTGTCTGAGAATTCAGATTGCACGAAGTACCCAAAATCATTAGTTTTTTTATCAATACTCAAATATTTGATTAAAATAGCAATAAAAAAAAATCCTAATTTTTCTAGAATTAAGTATATTATAATTTTATTACCTTTTAATCATTTACTGGTAGGACATGTGATAAGTTATCTCATTTGAGTTTGAGGACCAATTTAATGGGGATCAGGTTACAGTTAATCTAACGATCAATATTAATTAGAAGTAATTCAATCCAACGATCAAGAACTGAGGTGCATTATGCCTATGACATATTTTTAATCCTACATTCTTATAAGTAAGAACATGACCTATGACGTTTGTGAAGATTTGTAGATTTTAACTATATATAGCACACGATTCATATATCGATTTGAAAGGTAACAAGCAGGAATCGAGTTCCTTTCAAGAAAATGGACTGCCATATCAAATAAAGGCTGAATAAAGTCAGCTTCTCCACGACATATAGTAGCCCATGCATTCATAAACATGGTGTTAGATTGAAAATCACCTATTTTATGGAAAAAAACAAACACCAATAGCAATACCTCCACAATCAAAGAAATTTACTTTCACTAAAAGAATGGCATTGTCACTATGGGTTATACTATCCACAGGAACTAATTGTTTGAGGTCCTCAATTTTTGGCTTGTTTATAAAATTTATAAGGTGAGCATGAACTCGAGATTTTAAAAACTGAACACCTGTATTATTACAATCAACAAATGAATTTTCTTTAATTATTCCTGCAAATTGGGGAAAGAAAGTCAAAACTTTAGATAAAGATTGTTTAAGCAATTGAGATATTTTTATTTGCAGCATAGATTCATCAATTTGATAGAAGAAAATAAGAGGGCTATAAATCAATGGTTCAATTTGTTCTAGATAGGATAGATTGTGGGTTTTTAATTCGTTTGAGGTGGGAGATGATGACTTAATAATATGTGTGGAGATTATCTCCTCACTAAAAACCATCGTCAATTCTTTTAAGTTTTTACATATTCTAACGAAGATCTGTTATTTATAGGTACGAAGCCTTCACTACTCACCAAGTACATAAGCATACTTTACTCTTACAAAATTAAACATAGACCAGCCTATTAGTTTAGTTGACAATTTTTCACCAACTTCATAGTACAAATAGATCATTAACTACTATAACAATTAGGCACATGACAACATGAGATGTTTGGGAGATGTTTGGCTAAACTTATTAAAAACATTTATATTCTACTTCATCTAATAAGATACATTTGTGAAAATTATAATATTATAAATGATCTTATTTAAAAAATAAGTTTGAAGTAATTCAATAAAATAAGTGTTTTTGTACGTAAATATCAATTTTGAAATTACAATTTTTTAATAAATTCATAGATAAGATCTTTTATCAAAATAAGAGCCACCTTGATTTTTTATTACAAACAGTACTTGCTTATAAGACCTATTAACATCTTATATTAATACAATCGAACTAAATATAAAAAATCACATGGCATTAATGCGAGAAAGAGAGATGTTGAGCAATGAAGGAGGGAACGAGAAGATTATTATGTTGGGCGGGTCTTCTACAAAATCGTCTCATAGATCTCATTTCGTGAGATGGGATGGATCGTGTCAGATATAATAAATTGTGTAATATTTTTCTACGTATTAAGTAATATTTTTCTATATATCAGATAATATTTTTCTATTATATTATGTGGTATGTGTACATAACATAAAAATATTATCTGATATATAGAAAAATATTACCTAATATACACAAAAGTATTACATATTGCACGAGAGAGAAGAGTGTCTGGACAATCTAGGATCCATACATTTTTTAGTGACATGATCTGATTCGACCTAATTCGGGTCATGTATCCTATGATACAAAAATATTATCTGATATATAGAAAAGTATTACCGGAAACACATAAATGTAAAAAATTATATTACAGGAGACAACGAGAAGTTGAATTACATAATGTGCTCAATCTAGACATCTATTATATGGTCTAAGTGCCTTTATGGTCGAAGTTTATGAGTTGTGATTATACATTAATAACATAGAGATAAAACTAGCTTAACGTAGCTAATAGTGTGAGATGTGTCTGAAGTCTATAAAATTAATCTTTATATATATATATATATATATATATATATATATATATATATATATGTTTACATTAAATTCAAGATAAATAATTTAAATAGAAAAAAAAAAAAAAAAAAACCTAAAGTAGTTGAATTTTGAAAAGATGATAGCATTTTCGAATTAACTAATCTAACTTTTTACCAAACGTAAATCAACTAGCTAAACTAAAATTGTACAACTTTAAATAATAACAAGTAAACGATCATGATACATGATAATTTCACCGAAATAAATCTGGTTTTCTTCGAAATATCGTTTAATAATTATATGATATATTATAGATAGAAATTAGTTAAAGAGATAATGATAGGATTTGGGGCTACTTTTCAATTCAAAATATTTGGAGAAATAAAATAGAGTATCGGACAAGATGTTGTATGAAGTGTTGCAATATATTTATGAAAAATATTTGATTTGAAAATATTTTCAATTAAATGTTTGTCTTTAAGTTGGTATTAGCCAGAATGTTTTTGTTATGAATTTCAAGGACATGTAATAGCGTTCTTTATATGGAATCTTCTATTATCAAAATTTGGGGCATTGTAAACGAAATCTTAGACAAATCAGAAATATATTCCTAAGGAAAAAAATTCATATCAAAATATATTTTATAAACATTGTTTTGGATGATTTTTGAATAAATAAAGAGAACGAGATGTATCGTACCCTAAAAATATTATTAATACAATGAGATGTACATACCCAAAAATATTATTAATTTGATATTAATTATATATTCATAAGGTGTTAGTTGTATATTCATGAAGTATTAGTTGTATTCATAAGATATTACTTGTATAACTGAAATATATGTTTTAGTAAAACATATTAGTTGTATGAGTAATGTTTATGTGCACCAAGTGCATGATCATGATCCATGCAACTGGGCGCGTGCAGATTGGGTTGGATAGGTCCGGCTCGGATCCGTGCCCAGGTTTTTTTTTTCTTTTTAATTTATGACATAACATTTATGTTAACCAAATATAACTTTTATATTGTATTAGTATAATTTTTATGTACAGATATCATAATCTTTAAGTAAAATTACTTAGACTTTTTTCAGTATAAAAAACATAATTAAAAATTATGTAATATTTATGTTAACCGAGTACAACTTTTATATTATATTAGTATAACCTTTACATATATATATCATAACTTTTAAGCGATATTACTTAAACTTTTTTCACTATAAAAATTCATATAGTATGGCTTAACCTTTATGTTATAATAATTTAACCTTTATATCATATTAGTATAATATTTATGTACAAATATCATAACTTTTTATGTATTTAAAGAATAACATAAGATTATATTATTATAACGAAAATGTTAAATTATTATGTATAAAAGTTATATTATTACAACATAAAGGTTTTGAAAGGTGTTATAGGTTTGTAATACACTGCAAAAGGTTATGTGAACATAACTAAAAGGTTAGGTTTAGCAAACTAAAATGTTAGGTTCATCAAACTAAAAGGTTAGACCAACATAACTGCGAAACTAGGGTTTGGACTAGGATTTGGGTGCGCATGGGCACGCGTGTGGACGCTTGAGACGCGTGAAATGCATCCCCAGATTGGGTCAACCCAGTTGCACGGATGTAGAATTCGTACACCTGGTGCACAAAAACATTTGTGTAGTTATATATTCATAAAGTATTACTTATATTCATAAGGTATTAGTTGTATACTCATAAGTTATTAACTTATATAACATAAATATATGATTTAGTGAAAAATAATATTTAAAATATTACTTATTACATGTATATATATTAATTGTATTACTTAAAGGTATTGGAGTTGAAATTTAGGGCACAACATACCTAGGGACACAGAAGACCTGCTCATAAGTAAAACATGCACATGTTCATAGACTTAGAGCAACACTTCAACCTTAGTTGGTTTCAAGAAAAAATGTGTTTATGCCCATTTTAATTTGAACAATGCAAAACTAAATTAATAATTAGTGGCGATAGTACAAAACTTTAAATTTTGATAAAGTCAACTTTAATCTTACATAAATTCAACATCATTAATATATTATTTCATTTGTTTAATATATGAACCAAAAAGTCTTGTTGCAAGATTTTATAAACTTTTTTTATATTGCATTTGATGTATCATAGAAATTAGATTGTGTAATTTCAAATGTTAAAAATGACAAACTACAAAGATATTTAATCGAAAATTCTAAATTGAAATAAAAATATAAATCAAAGACAGATATCATCATAATGATATCATCCACAATTATTCCTATTAATTCCAAAACCTATTAAGATCAATGTAGCTCATAACAATAACAATACACAAAAAAAAAAGTTGGATAAAATCCCTCAGATATTTTTTTCATATTGTTTATCCCACACTTTCACATTACCTATCAATACAACTCAATCATTTCTACTGAAGTAAACGATGTTTACAAGTTACATAAATAGCAAGAGAAAAAGAGAAGGATTCAGATGTTGATAGTTGCATCCCACAACCTAAGCATCCCATTACGCCCACCACTGCAGATCCTTTTCCGTTCCAGATCTGAAGACATACATCGAACCTGAAAAAATCACCAACATTATTTAGCTCTACTCATTACGAAGAAAATATGATATTTCTACTATCACATTTACAAGAGCTAACCATTTATAAAGCAAAACCGATACAGAATCCAGGACTGTAACGTATATTCAAGAACTGCTGAATTACAATATCTATTCCCATTTATGGGACTCTAAAATTGACTACTTAGTTACTTCTTATCAAGTAAATCAATGAACTTTAAAATGAGGACAATTAGTCTCGGAGTTTATTCTCCGGCTTATTTAAAACATGGGTAATATAGACCCAACTTTGGACTTTCTTATAGAGCCAAACTCAACAAAAATTACTAGTAATCTGAATTAAACACCTAGCAATTCTATATAAAATACTAGTTATTTGTGTTGAGTTGGCTCCATAAGAAACCTAACATTGGGTTCTATTTAAATTCCCTTTAAAACATAAACACTTAGAAGTTGACTGAATCCATGGCCATGGCAGAATTAAGTTGAGCTTAGATAAAGGTAATCACAACTCCTAAGGAGATAAGAAAAATCTCTAGGACGCTAGAAATAGAGGCAAATGTCTGGGCTCAGGAGACCATTACTAGATCCGATCATAAAATACATAGGTCATAAATTAAGTAGCTTCAAAATAAATTTAATGAAAGTAATAGAGGAGGAAAATACTAACCATAGCAACTGCTTTTTGTGGAGTCCTGTAGAGTTGCCACCCAGCCATCTTTGTACCTGTATTGGGGAGTCCACTAAGTCGCTCTTGAGGTCGATGGAAAAGGGACATCGAATTATCGGCAGCTCCTATCCCTAACCAGTGTTCGCCCGCATTTATAGAGAGTATGGGAGAAGTATGAATGGTAACATTCTTGACACATCTTATACCACCTAAAAATATAAGAAATTGGCCATACGTACTTTTAGTATAGAGGTCCTATATTTCAAGAAATAGTAGAAGTAATAATTGATTAATACTTTATCTAATAATCCAAGTATTTAAAATGAACCATTGAGCAGGAGGGACTGTTAAGTAGCTTGCTTGCAATCAATAATTTATCATATTTCAGCAACTCAAACTCTCAAAGCAATACACTTTTGTTCAAATTTCCAAATTACTTTATCTTAACATGAAAAAGTTTTTCAAAATGAACTATCGAGCAGGAGGAACAGATAAGTAGCTTAGGGTCAAGCTAACAATCAATAATTCATCATATGTCAGAACTCAAAGCAACACAGCTTTAAGGATTAGTGTTCTTAAAATATGATATGTGTAACCAATGTCAAGGGAACAAAGATGACAAGTTTTTTCAATTTTGTTCTGTTAACAACTTTATTAAGAATTTAAGACCTTCAAATAGAAAGTAAATTTGGTAGTCACCATTTTGACTTTTAACCTTGTTAAGTTTGCTCAGTTTCCATTCTCTGATACTAGCATGACTAATAGAAACATAGAATATAGAGATGTATCTGTGTAACCATCATAATGTGTCTGTCTATGTGTTGAAAAGAAGAGCGAGGAAATTGGCACTATCAAATTTACAATAGAATTTGCATAGTAATCTTACAAGTAGCCTATTGATCTTACATGTCACACTAGAACTTTCATATCGACACAATTAAAGCAGTTCACTAGAAGTAATCCATGTATTGGTCTGAACTAACTGAAGAATTTCACACCAAAAAGAAATCATGCATACAACAAATGAACAGGGATATGTTTTGCGCCAGATGTTAAGTGAAATGTAAAATTTACCCTAATCCGTCATTATATGATGAAATAATTGAAACATTAAATACAACACAATTGTCCGCAACTACTACTTTTATCAAATACAAAATTACAATTTCATATACACCTTAATTAAATATTAAAAAAATACAATTTAAATAGGGTATATTAACAGAATATAATATTTATGGAGACTTTTAAGACTATAGGGAATTGACCATTACAGCAGATGTATGGTATTAACATATGACCTTAGCATATAAAGATACATTAGAATCATTCATACAAAAAACAAGAAAGAAAAACGTGTCCATGTAACAGCATCAGACTTTATCCATGATTTTATAATGCAATACAATATCATGGTTTATATTATTCAAAGGAAACTGGTGGAAGTTCAAAGACATCATGTGATTTATAAACATAGGGTATTCCTGCATATGGTAACAAAAAATAAATTTATCACTTTAAGTCTTACCATCATCAGTTTCCCAAAACCGAATAAGTCCATCATTTGATCCTGAATATACGAAAATTACACGAAAAAGTTAGTGAACTATCTAAACTTAAGCAGCAATAAACTAGAAGCAGGAATCTACGAAAGACCCCCAGCTGAAAGCACAATTGATTTTAACCTGTGATAATTCCTTTATCTGCTACAGAATATTCCACGCATAAAACTGGACCATCATGGCAAGCTAGCACAGCATCACATGTTCCTTGAGAGACAGACCACATTCGAGCAGTCC
Source organism: Scutellaria minor (assembly GCA_954870855.1). Taxonomy (NCBI): domain Eukaryota; kingdom Viridiplantae; phylum Streptophyta; class Magnoliopsida; order Lamiales; family Lamiaceae; genus Scutellaria; species Scutellaria minor. Next base: position 20,588,868 of record OX940727.1, read on the forward strand.
AATCATCACTACCTGTTATTACTGTATCTCCAGCCATCCTAATAGACCTGTTGCAGTAAGCATGGTATATTAGACACCACAATTAAAATGTAGCCTTATTGTTCAAACGCCAACGACTTGCCTAATCCATTTTGAATGCCCTAACAGCTTATGCATCTGTTTTCCAGCGCGAATGTCCCAAATGTTTGCAACCCTTAAAACAAATGTGAAGAAGTCAGGGTATAGGAAGACTAAGAAATGACAACTACGAGCAATTTGCAGAGGCCACCTGAAAATTATTTTCTTTACAGAAATATATAAAAAAGTCTAGACAAAGAAGTTTAAGTTGCTTACGCATCTCTGCCTCCAGCAGCCAAGATTCCAGAGGAGTCGTCATACTCCATGCAGAGAACAGCACTCGAAAAACGGCCTACTGTTGCAACACAGGTATCCGTCCTTACATCCCACATTTTCACAGTGCCGTCATGTGCAGCTGAGAGGACACGCTCACCTGAAAGCATCCGTACAATGCTGACCTAAAAGGGAGTGAAAAAGGCATCAGCCAAGGTAATGTCTTGAAGAAGATGTCAATGAAATAAAAGGGTATCAATCATATAGTCATGCAGTAAATGGGCATCAATCATATAGTCATGCAGAAATACCCATTTAGAGCAAAGACAAACCAGGATGCATAAATAATCACAGAAACCGTGAAAATGCTGAAGAACATGGAGGAATTAACAATAATCATCTCCTAAAGTTGCAGTGATGTGGAATTTTCAAAGTACAATCTCACGTCCAATGATATTCAAGAGCCATTTCTATGTCAATAGCCAGAGATAATTAAAATATGTGCTCATCATTAACAGGACAGAGAAATAGAAAGTTCCCAAATGAAACGAGTCCTATTGAAACACTGATGTGTGACATGTCAAAAAGTACGTTCACAAGCAGAAAATCAAGACGATGGGGGTAGGTAATTACAGCATCACCAACACGCAAATTTACTGTTTTTTAAGACATCGTCCAATGCAGATCAGAAGACAAATTGAAACAGATGCAGAAGCATTACTTTATAAAATCGCTACAAGATCTAATTCTAATAAAAACAAAAATGGAATACAGAAGCTTAAAGGTTGACAAATTGTTTAACTGGATCAAGGTGAAAGTCACTGATAAACTAAATTAGAGCTCTACACACATTTGATAAAAGAAATTAAGCAGATTGCAGAATGTAGTAGCATTTTACATGTTACATTTGTTTTTATGGTTTTCCATGAGATGTGCAAGACATTAAGGACTGTTAAACTTTATGTCTCTGAAATGGCACAATTTGGCCATTTCACATTTCACTCTTAACCATAGCTAGAATTTCCGATGCTTCATATTTTAGGTGTTGGAGAGATAAATTCTAGTTTATTTATCAACATAAAAAATGCTATAATCTAGTGATAGGGTATTGAATGGGATGGGTTGGTTGGATTGGATTGGGATGGGATGGGATGGGTCACGTAACTGAACTTTACTACTGAGCTGAATCTTTTGGTATTCAAGATGAGGCATGGTGGAAAATGACTGAATTTCATGTGCAACGACTTGAGGATATAGTATTTAAAATTTAGCATCCAACAAAATACAAAAAACAAAACGAGAAAAGATCAACCTCAAGGAACCACCAGCAGGATTAACTCTAACCCTTAGCCAAATCAGATCCAGAATTTGTATAGGTTGCTCAGATCCAGGTTAGTACAGAAAAAATCACAGTACACTGAGAAGCCTAAGGTCATTCTAGATACATACCTTCGTAATTACTCGGTGAAGGTAAGAGAAAATGGGCAAATAAATTGCAGATCAGTTCCAACTAATAGCTTAGGATAAATGTACAGCAACATGGAAAATTCTCAGTCTCTATCTTTACAGCCCAGTCTTGTTACCTTCCTTTTAAAGCAAGTTGTTTCTACTACCAAAATACATGCAGAGACCAAATTGCATACACAACAGAATTGTATATATTAGTGCAAAATTGCAGTGAAATTCTAACCAAACCTGTGCATCATGGCCCTTCAGCTCTTCTCGAAGCTGAGTGGTCTGTTTATCCCACACAAGTACAGACTGGTCATCTGAACCAGATACCACCTTCCCCCTATCAGAGCTTATGGCTCGGACAGTTCTGCGCAGAGAATTATAAATTAGAATACATGCCTCGTTATCTTTAAAAAGTAGACATCTAGCCAAGTATTTTTAAATCCGCCTCCCAAGAATATTTCTGTATCTGCATATATTATAATCAACTATCCCCATGCCATATGTTAACAAGCACACATATCCAGAGAACATAAATGGAAAGTGGGGGGGGGGGGGGGGTGGAGAGTTTGAAGATACCTAGTGTGCCCCTTCAAAGTTGCCCTCAGTTCAGAACCACGAAGACTAGGGTCCCATATCTTTACCTGCATTTTTTATGTTATCAAAACATTATCTGAAGTGAAGAACATCAGAAAGTTAGATGAGTATAGAGATGTGAGGCATTTATCATGTCTTTGGGCAGGGGTGACACCCCAAGTTTGGGACCTATGTCCATATGTTTTCATATATTATATTTAAAATGTACAAGAAATAGGATAAAAATTTACGAAATTGGAGCTAGAAAGATCATGAAAGAAAGTTGGTGTTCAGATAATTTTGGCATCTAATTGTTGCCAGGGTTGACTCGGGACGCTTTGGTTTGCATAGGCTTATGTGTGGGGTAGTCGTATCCAAGAAACTGTCCCATCATTGCCACAAGACAACTTATAAGCACGCACCCTTGGCACCCCACGAATGTCTACAACATTGCAATTAGGAATTCTATAATTTGTGAGAATGATCTCCAGTCTAAAGAGGTACATATAGTGCTCTACAGAGATCTAGGCTCCGAAAGTGGAAAACAAATATTTTCCATGTGAAGGAAAAAAAGAAGAGATTTTCCTTGTGCTGTCTCTAACAAGATCAACCCTTCAAAACTAAAATTTGAGCAACAATTTTTTCATCTTACTGTGCAGTCTGTGCTTCCACTGATGAAGAACCCTGCATCTTCACGGTCACCAACTAGGTCCCAGACTTCTCTTTTGGTCACACAATGTAGAGCAGTCACTGCACCATTATGACCTCTTAGCATGCGGATGCTGGTCTGCGTTTTTTTCTGCCCTGACGCAGGTGCATCTTGCTTGTAAGGAGATCCATTCTCATTTATAGCTGGATCAATAAATGCATTATGATCTCAGAACAGCAATATGATTGAGAGAAACTTTTCAATTCTGCAAATCGAAAGCCAATTGTACCTAAACTGCCACTATCAGATGTCCACTTACGGACACGACTAAAAGAACTCGCTCTATCCCTGCTGAACATGCTCTGAACCCAGCTCCTTCCAACGACGGATGCCTCCGATAATTGCTGAGCACTATCCCCAGCATCTTGTGGACGTGGAGAAGGTAATCCAAATGAGGATACAGGATGAGATTTCCCAGAATAACTTCCCCAATATTCAATGCAAATTTGTCTGATATGTGAGAGGAATCCCCTTATCTTTATCTGATACAACACAAAATATCAATGCAGCTGGGACAAAAATTCCTAGATAGTACAAACATATCAGGGAACAATTTACAAGAAACACAGATCTCAGAGCACATAAAACAACTAAAGGGCCTCATTGAATAGACTAGGTGACAGCAACATGCCTTCAGGTATCCAATATGGGATTTTCAGTTTTGACTAAGTAACCTGATATTACACGTGTCTAATGGACATGTTATTCATAGTAAGTATCAAGTCAATAATCAAGAATCTATTACCTTAAGGTGATGTTATAGTTTAAAACTCTGACTTATGTTATGAGTAATATTTATGATAAAAGAATAGGTCAAGGAGTTGTGCAAGTGTCTTGTGGATGTGGTTCTAGTCAAGGGTTGCTATCCAGTGTGAACAACTCAGTAGGTCATAAACATGATAAATGAAAAAGGAAAAAAAAAAAGGAAGATCAGATACAACAAAGAAAGTCCATGAAAAATCAGTCACACAAAAGTAGAAAACCACCCATTATCTCATAGGAGCTAGTCTACTCTGATGCAAAGTCAACAGGTTGCATAGAAGGATCATAGTCAAAGGAGACTTCATGCAGCATACCGTTGGGTCATTTTCTACACTAATGGATTAATTTTGGCAGTATTAATATTTAAAGGTTTGGGATTCATAGTCTACTCCCACAGTACATGTCAGAAAATTTACTGGATCCAAGAATTAGATGTTGCAACAGCCTGCAAATTTTCAACCTTTATGAGCAGATCTTGAGGGCAAATTTGTTTGTAGCAACAAATCTGCAGGCAGATTATTTGCACCAGATTTGGATCAGCAGATTCTAAAGAGATTCAATTTTTCTAACGTTAGGTGAACTTGTATAGTTGGCTAGTTTTAGAGGGAAGCACATTAGCTTGTATTGAGATATTAGGAACACTTCTTCATAACTATACACATCTCTCGATCAGGATTTTCTGTTTAAATTAATCAATCAGTAGTCTTTTCCATCTATCCACCAATTATGAATATTCGCTGCATTGTTATTTTGTTATTATACAGACTACAGCAGCACAATTTTAAAATAACTAAGTTTAACTACAAATTATCATCGATTGTTGGGTTGACCAGGAGCATTGGGAGAAAACCCTGAAATTATAAATGCTCCAATGGATTGCAGATCGTGTAATTTTTGGAAAGCAAGTTTTCCAAGACAGTGTATCCAAATATGGAGAAAATAAGTAAATTCTTCAAGTCATCAACATAATAAATCAACCATAGCAAACAAAACATGGTCTTTCAACAAATCCAAATAATGTAACTTACAATGTGCTTATATCCAATGTTGTTCTTTCCTGCTATTGTTTCAATCATGTACCACGTATCAGTATCAGCAAGTCCCAGACCAGCCTCCATAACAGCAAGAAAATTGGATTTGCAATCAAGAGCGAGAAACCAAAAACTTTAAGATGAGAATAGCATGAAAAAAAGATGAGATTAGAAATACCATATGTGTCGCTAGAATTATTAGTTGTGTTGTCACCAACATTGCATAATTGGTTGTCCTGACATTACAATAAACAGAATTGATCAATACAGACATTTCATCTTTAATTTTGTGATCTGGAATATTTTCATACTACTTTCCACATGCCAATAAAGAGACAACACCAAATAGAGTCATCAAAAATAAGGGCTAAGAAAAGATAAAATCAACAGAAAATGAACTGGATAGTTTCCTCATGAGGTTAATCCTACATCTTCTGACTTGACAATGTAAAAACTACAGTTTCATATCGTAAAAGTCTGTAAGCTTTACTGGATCAGTGGATCCATAGACAATTCCAAGAAAACAGTTCAAGTTTGCATGGCATACGAGCTATAGTATGTAAAGGGACTTAAACACAATATTTCAGTTTCATATCTCCTCAAGACCAATTTTCTATTATTCCGGAGATTTCTGTAGCACTACATTATAAATAAAATGCAAGAAATAAGCGCTATCAAAAAAATAAAAGTAAGAATAAGCAATCATGTAATTCTAGCCAAAGATTGTCAAAGATTTGTAGAAAGTAGCAGCGCCAATATGTAGCAATTGACACTGAGAACAACTTCATCAACACCTTAAAGCTAGAATCAGCAAGCGAAATGGTCAATACACATTATAGCACCTGTTACTGGAACAGATCCATTCAACCACTTTGTCTTATAATCAATTTACACATAATACTACAATTGAAAGGTGAAATTACATGGTTCATATGCATGCAAGACTATCAAAATGTAATTTTATTAATCATGTACGATTAAGTTTCCACCTTGTTAGAATTTGAATAATGGTCAGCGAATTTATGTAGGAAACATTTGGTTGGCGGTTGGGGGATGGGGTTACAGAAATCAAAATAGTCTTTAATTATAAGAGATTAGCAATATATTTATGATGAGAAAATATGACAGTATAAACTAGTTTTATTCTAATGTGTAACATGAAAGTTTTGAAGATTTCGACTCATTTATTTTACCATGCAAGCTATCCACAACTAGTAAGAGAAACAAAAATTCCATTTTAAACTACGATGCATGGATGTAGTATATCTTGAAGTCTTTTATACTGAACTATCTTATCCAAAATATAAACATGGAGGAGATAATGAACTTTCTTATCCAAAATAAAGTACCTGAGGAATTCAATCAATTGAAACAGAATCAAGTGCCCATTTCAATAAAATAAAACAGAGAGGAGCATCAAAATGATATATCCTTACTTGCTGGAAAAGCGGTCAAGCAGATAGTCAAAGTATCCTTCCCAAAAGCTGCAATAGATCATGGACAGGATAATCAAGAGCATTTACATATACAAATCCACAGCACTGAAATAGCAACAATATTAGGTCAACTATTACATTATAGATTCGCTCGAAAATGTTTCTACTGCCATTATTAGTAAATACTAAATAGACTTCTTTGCTTAAATCAGAACATAACCAGGTTAAACAAATATGCTAAATCCCCAATTAAAGTTAATCACCTATGGAGAAATGAACATATTCAAGGTTGTTAAAATAGCTAAATTTGAACTGATAGTTAAGGATTGTGTTAAATCGCCTATTGAGTTAAGGATTATGAACTGATAGTTAAATTGGATTATGTATACAGGATTGTGCTTCAGGAATTACGTTGGAAAACTTTTCAAGACTTTTTGGGTTGCATTTAATGGTAAATCTGTAGAAATGGTCCATTTCCTCTTCACATACATATAAGGGGCAGTTGCACTCTGGCATATTTGTAACCCTCAGGACCCTGAGTCTTGGGCAAGACATAGAGACTAAATCTCCTTGAGGTTTCATTTTTTCAAGCCTTAAGTATCAGCACTGATACCTGGCCCAAGTTGGCCTTCCCAAATGATGTTAGATAACTCAAATAAGAAATTTTGGACATCTTAGTCCCAAAATTCTACTAAAACTGGTGTCCTTTCAAGTTTCAATAAGCTGAATCGATTTAAAACAGGAAGGATCCAGAAGAACATTTATCCAGAGACCAAATAAAGTGAGCAGCAGATAATGTGTAAGATACTATAACAAATAAAAATAGAAAGCCCAAAAAGGATACAAAGAAATCACGCCTACCGTAACTCGTCCCAGATGGAAAGAGAGCGAAGGTGTCGCTGAACATAATCTGGTACATTGTTCACATCCTTTTTGTGCATTGCAGCAGAGACTTCAAGGGCGTCTCTAATGGTAGCCAAGTCATTCCGAGCTGTAGCACGGTTGATGGCTGTTCTGAGCTGTGTTAATGGGCCAATAAATTACTTAAGGTTCTGAAGAGTAGTCAAGCAATGTACTAAAAGAAAATTATTGAGACTAGATATCATGATCATGCTTCAAGAAGTTGAACAAACCAGTTCTTTCACTGCTATAAACTGCTCTTCTGTCAGCTGACCAGCCCATCCCTGTGGAGGAGACACAAGTTATAACACAACATGAGGATGTAACTTTGTCAGTAGAGATAGAACATACCGAATAAATATGTTCTCTTATACATTCAACAAATCCACTACCACCAATTCCCTCCGCATCAGACTCGATTAAAGCTGAAAAAGATTAACAAATCCAGAAAGCTTATCCATCCGTTTATGCCAATGGAGCAACAAATATAAACTGAGTTTGGTCAAGACGTGAAGCATACCAAGGATGGTTCCATACTCAAATGATGAAAGAGGGTCATCAGTTGCTCCCAGTTTCAGAAGTCTTAGCCATAATCCCTGTTCAGAGGAAACCAATTATTTTGGAGTTCTTCTAGAATTCAAGGCGAGATTAGATCAAGGTATATTGCTTTTTAAGGTTGAAAGCAGAATATTTAGTCAGAACTATTAAACAATGATAAAACAACATAAATTGAACCTATCCAGTCACACCTACAACATCACTGAGGTACGAAACAATGATTGAACCCATTGTGTAACAATTAAAATATCAAAATTCCCATGAGTTGCTGACATAAAGTATGTTACAAACAAACTTTATTCAAGATCAAGCAAACAAACTTTATTTTATCATCTTCAGCGAATTTGCCATGCAAAATGGGGGAACTACTCAATAGCAATATTGTTCAATATATTTTTGCTCTTTTTCAGAAACAAGCATCTACAATTTGATTGTTGTAACAGCAGTACTCATGAACTAGTTGACCTAAGTCGACCCTGACTGCTGGGATGGGGCTCGGCCTCCAAAACAATATCAAAAGTCCTGGAGCTTTGATCAATAATTTGGGAAACACAATCAAATTTAAGCCAGACCTATTATAACAGAAGCTAGATTCAACCTTCACAAAATCCTGGAAAGGAAGAAGGAATATGAATATTTGAATGACCCAAAAGACCTGACAACGACCTAGTATTTATATTAATATATCCAAGAGATTTACTAGAAAAGAGAGATCTAACTATATTTTAGAAGAACTAGCTACAAGAAACAACCTAGCTATTAATGAAATTCTTACCAACATAACCATGAGTAAAAATCTACAGGCTAATATATATGAACAAAATGTGGATAAAGAGCCAAGAGAAAATAACTAAACAGAAAAACACTGCACCTGAAGTTTCACTTGAATATCTAGAACCATGCGCTCCCTTTCAGCCTGTAATAAAATCGTAATTATAAGATTAACGAAACTACAGAAGATGACTCACTGAACCATATAAACTACTTTAATATGACACTCACAGCTCTTTCCCTTGGACTCAAGCTTTCAGGCTTAGAATCTTTACCACGTGGTGAAGGTGCACTACACAGAAAAATAAAGGAAATGTTTAGCATGTGAGTCATGTAAGAGTATAGAGGATTATCCTCATCCTTCTTATAATAGTATACCTTGGTGCATTCTTTCCAGAATACTCAACAGCTCCACTTGCTGCTGCTAGAATCTGCTCTCTCTTTTGTTCCTGCTCTTCTGTTCTGATATTTGCAGGAAACCTATCATAACGATATTTTGCACCTGATCCTGCAGGGTAAAAAGAAGCACAAAAGGTGGTTGTGCCACACACTTTTCTTTAGTGACTCAAGAATCCTTTTAACATGTCTGCATCTACATCCAGTTCAAGTAATGGGTAAAAGTACCTGGCATTCCCAACCCAGGATCAGAAATAGTTACAATATCAGGTTCTGTCAAAGGTGCGGAAAAAATTGAAAAAGGATTTTGTCCTCTGCCAATAGCATCTTGCAACTTATCAAGAAGGTTATTTCCATTTCCTTCTGAACCAAGACCTCTCTCCAAATAATCTAAGAAACCTTGGGAATCTAAAAACTGGCTGATCTGTTAAAGATGCACGTCAAATGTAAAATTCAGAAGTCTTATCTTTTAAACTGGAAGCCAATGTACTTGAACCTATACAAAGTTACAAAAACTCTAATAATAAACTATTAAAGGAACTCAGTCAAAACAGATGGAATCAATCACCATAGGATCTGGTGGCTGGTTCGTAGACCGAGAACGCTTCTTCAGAAAAGCCTGGCTGTTGAAGATATGAGTTGCAGTGTTTTCCTAAAAGTTAATATCTCAGTCTCAGCCTTCACCTAGACTACCGATCAATAAACTGAAAAGAAGAATATGATAAAAAGCTTCATACCATAAAATTACGATAACCGCCTAAAATTGATGCAAAGAATTTTAGGAATATGAACCTGCAAGAATCAAATTATTATTCAATGGATGAGACAGGCATATTATCCAGCATAAATTTCATTTTTCATCAGTTACTCTACTTTGACAGCTAAGAATAACAACCATGGAAGTGGAGGAATAAAAGGTAAAAACAAACCTTACCAAGTACATCACAAATGTATAAGTACAGTTTGACACACACATTCACATTCAACCTACAATACATTGTACACTGATTGTTAATATACACTATTTACACACTAAATGGATCACTACATAGATGTCAACATGTGATCTTACATGTTCTCCTATGTTGATCAACTTCAAAGTTGTATCCCAATTATATAAGAATTATGCTTTTGTACCTCAACATATTAATACCTAAAGTTACCACTAAAACTAATTAGATACAACGAAAAGCATGGAACATTGGCTCAAACTACATTGAGCAGTTTGAAGTGTAAGTCTAACATGAAGATTATCTACAGATAACAATTATTTCACTAGGTAAAAAATACGACCCGGTATGGTATGAACTCATCATAAATTTATTTTGCAATAAATTTTTGGATGCATACTGCCATAAAATAATGCCAAACAACCCTATCAAAAGATGAAGCCCTCATTTCTTTTATGGAAAAAGCTTGGTACAAAATAAAATCTCAGATATCCATGATTTGCCAGCCAAATATATGCATGCATGTCCAATGAAAAAATCACAGCATGCATTATGAGTTCAGACAACTAAAAGCCAGAGAAGATACAGTCTAACAGAGTTGAAAAGGTAAAAGTACAGTAAAAATACTTCGACTAACATGTGAACCACCACCAAGAATGAAACCACTCGTAAGAAGAATAAAATAATGACTGATTTTAAAAAAGAGTACCACAAAATTTAGCTTGCCCAAATTTCTTTGTTGAATCCAACCAAAGGGTTCTCTTCGGACAAATAATTATGAAAATGGTTATGTAGATCATGTGATAACTTCATAACATAAGGCATGTTTGTTTTGGAACCGGTAGAACAAAATTTCTTCCAGTTCCCAATTAATGATTGTTTTAGAATTATAGATTGCAATTCTCCCAATTTCCAATTAAATAGTGTTGGGCCATTCCCCATTCGATAATCAGATGTGCTCCTCTCTCAATTACCCCCTCCCCCCTCCTCACACACCCACAAAACTTACAAAAGTAATATTAATCCATCAATTATTCAATTTATTATAATAATACAACCACACCACTATTCCGCAGATGATTTGATGTATGCAGTAAAGTTCACTTCCCAATTCTACAAAAACACTAACTCCTACTATTCTACAAAACTCCAATGCCAATTCTCTCTCAATTCTCAAACAGTAAAATTTTGGAAGTTCTAATCCAAACACAACATTAGGAACTAAAACTAAAGTACTTTGTGTAAATTAGAATTAATACTGAAATTCACAACTCTCAATGTGTAACGAGGCTGTAACCACACAACATAGTCATAAGTACATAATTTTTATAGAAAGAGACAAATCAATATCACCATCCTATCAAAATGAAAATATCCACAGCTCAATTATTACTTCTCAAAATTTTAAACTGATCGAGAATGTTCACCTAAGATGGAGATTGTGATCCTCTCCCCAAGTCCTACTGCCACTAGAGCATTGCTCAGAGAAGGGACCTCCCTTCAACTGGTCTATGTCAACTACATTAGGATACAGCAGCTTCAATATCTCACCACGCAAAGAAGTATACTCTGGCTCAGGTATGGATGGTATCTCCTCAGTCGTTGTGATGAGATTATGTTCAAGGTCAACCACAACTACCTGCAAAGGATCACCAAATTTCATTAGATACTTCATAGGATTAGCAGTTACACAATTACAATGCATCAAATAGACCAGTAATCTAGAGCCCAAGAAGATACCCTTTTTCAACTAAAAACTGTCGGTTAGCATTACATATAGAATAAGTCCACATAATTACTATTATCTGGTATGACTTACAATACTGCATACTATCTTTGTTTCATATGCAAGGCTTAATTTAAGAAGAATATGACAAGACATTAATGACAATCCTCTCATATACTTTCTAAGTAAAATGAGATATGGACATTTCATCCGACCAATGAGATAACCATTTGGTTTTTCTTTGTACAGTTTGTACATGGTTAAGTAAATTGAGGCAAGAGTCCTCAAGGTAACATAATAACTCAGCATATCAACTTCAAATTTAGTTTGAAATCACTGCATCAAGGTCGGTGGAAATTATAAGTATAAAAATATGTGTTTGTTGTGATAATAAGCATTTCAAGCTTCTTTGGTATTCCATTTGAAATGGGCTTTTGGAAATAAATGTCCACTTTTGTAAAAAAGAATTGTGTTTGGTGATCAAACTTGAATGGACTTTGAAAATAAAAGTCCATTGTGAAAATTTTGTGTGTTTCATGAATAAATTTAAATAGACTTTTGGAAAAGTAGCTTCTTTAAAAGTCCATTTGGAAGAAATTCAAATTTGTGGCTTTGGAAATCTTTTCTTGCACTTCTAGTAAATGGGCAATATATGCATTTTTACCAACCCTGGACTTAATTTTAAAAGTCACTTTTTCAAAAACTCAGATATAAAATGTCCATTTTAGAGATAGACTTTCTCCAATGTGCTCCCAAGCATGCACTTCAAAAATGTGAAAACAAACAACAGTTGTCGTTGCTCCTAAGTTCTACAATGCCCTATTCAGATGAAGTAACAAAAGGATTCTGAGTAGTCGTTAGAGGAAGTTTGAGAGAAAACTAAGTTCAAGTTGCTTTGTGGGAGTCCAACTATAAAGATTTTAGTTCTTTTGTTTCAGATACAGTCAGAGATTTGAGTTTTGTTCTTTAGTTTTTGGGTCTGCTTGAATGGGACTTCTCGTCCCCTGTATCTCCTGTTATCCAAATCAATAAAATTTTGTTCCTCATGGAAAAAATAATAATAATTAAAAGAAGAAAAAAAGAAGTGAAAATAGCTTATGGTCGACTCAAAGTTGATTGGTAGTTGTTTAAGATCAGCTTGATAAGCATGATATTCAGTCTTGAAACACAAAAATTTAAGATTGAGAGCTCAAAACAGACTCGCATCAATGAAATAAAATAAATATTTACAAAATTATCGAGCTACTTGAGCTCAACTCTACTTAATAATCCAACAAAGCTCAAACTTCACTTCAAGTTAGATAAGCAATGCAAATCAAACTAGAATAGTACATTACTAGAGTCAACTTCACATGTTTGTACCTCTATATAATGGGTCCATGGTAATGAAGTCATAGATATGTGTGTGTTTGGACTAGAGTTCAAGTGGATGTCGCCATCTTGAAATCCTAGGATTTTGAAGAATTGATGAAAACGAAATCCTTTGTTTATTTTGGGATTGTGTAGGATAGGATTGTTCTGTAATGTCACTTCATACTCAAAAAAGTGGGTGTACTTATTATTATATTGTGAAAAAATTATTTTAGTTATGATTTGATGATTGGTATGTGATGTTGGGAATTATGAAATAATGATTGTGATAGGGTTTACCTACCCCTAGCCCATAATGAGTGGACTTCAAAATCCTCAAATCACATCCCAACACAATCATTGGAAGAGACTACAAAGTCCCCATCCGGACAGGCTATAACTCCCCATCTGGAAGGGCTATAACTCTAGCTCAAACACACCCGATATGATTTTATTATTGAAGGAAAAAGTTATCCAAATAGAGGGAAATTGCAACCCCACAAACATTAATTTGGCCAAAGTCTAGCCGAGATAACTCTCTCTCTCCACTTCTGGTGCGATTAAGTTTTCGGACTAAAAAGATTTGGTGCGAGCATTGATGACTCTCTCTCTCCACTTCTGGTGCAATTAAGTTTTCGGACTGACAAGATATGGTTCGAGCATTGATGGCTACCAGGGTGATAAATTGTGTGGAACCATGACAGTGTATCAGACAGGTTGACATAATTTGTTGAATGTTATTGCCTTTAAGGGCATAAGGCTTTTATATTTCACACAGAATAGGGGTTTCAAATTCATGGCTGCTCTGCTCTACAAATGTTGTATTGTAGATTTTAATGCACCTTTATAAAGGATTGAGACAAATATGAGAATATATGCGGGATAAAGCTACCAACTGAAAATGGCTAATAAATGCTTAAAAGGCAGTTGAATTGGTAAAATAAGAAATTGCACAATTAAAATATAGCCTGTTTATTCAAATTCAAGAAATAAATGAATGAACTTACGCCATCCATGACCAGCCCAAAAGTGTCAACACCTGAATGAAGACCCATCAGATATGGTGTGGGAGCATCAATATAGTCAACTCCACTGAAAAATAGCAACGGAATGTAGACATGCTTCAGCAAAACAAACATAACAAGATCAGCAAGTATTCCTTCAAAACTTTTATTAGAATAAAGAACTACAACTGTTTCAAACCAGTTCAAGAAATCTTTATCAAAAGCTACATTAAAAATAAATTTTGACGCACCTGCCACCGAAATGGATATATTAAATGGCAAATAGCCTCCGATACTAGAGTTAAAAGAGAATATCTGCACATATTATGTAAACAGCCAGAGTTAGTTAAAGAAGGCTTAAGGAAATAGAAACACAATATAAGAATAATTTCTCCACAAAGGTTTGCCCTCAAATAGGGACACTTAAACAAATCTTAGGAATAACACCTCTTCCCAGGTAACCTGAAACCATAAATTCTGAAACATTAGCTCCCACTAGAAGTCCTGACATCAACAAGGTTATCAAAGTTCATCATTTACCCTTGACTTATTATATGCTGAACAAAATTGCCTCTTTGTTTCAAAAATTGCGAGTAGCACAATAAAGTGTATTGCATGAGTTGGCATGCTCTGAGCATAAGCATAATAAGAGAAAAACAAGAACTAACACAAAACATGAATGTAAAGTGTGCAAATCAGGAACGTTCATAGAGTGGGAGTTTATGCTAGGTGCTAGGGGGTTCTATCATCATTTATACCTCCCACCCACACTTGCTCCACATGGGCCATCACCATATGAGACTATATCCACTTGATAGCTTCTAAAAACCATAAGTCCTCCATTCCTCCAACTTTGTAAGTGTGCAATTTTCCAAACTCCATATCAGATAAATCATCTATGATATGGGTACTCTTAACATTGGGTATTGGATACTTCCTTAGAAAAGGATAACGGTGGGGTAAAAAAAGGATAAGGGTGGGTAAAAAAGAGACAAGTATTATAAATAGATGCAGAATATCTAAAACTGAGAAGGAAAAAGGAAAAGGAACAAAAAAACCAAAGATAAATTGTATATGTTGATATGGTAAGCCAACCCATACAGCATTCAGAGTGCCCAATGACTTATGGATACAACACAACCTTCTTGATCTTTTAGAAAATTCTTGTGAAAAAAGAATATAGAATAGAAATTATTGAATTTACTTTTTATTACTGTGTCTCATTATATATTTTGTTGTAGTTGAATTCCTTCAATCTATTTTTTTCTTTGATAAGAATAGAGGAACCATTCATTAATTGGAAACGATATGTACAATGGGACGAGGGATCCCAAGCTAGGCCAACAATCAAACTTTCATAAGTATAGAAATCTTCCAAACTTCTTAATAATCACTAAAAATAAGGATATGAATCAATAGGGAAAAATGGCATATAAGGATTTGGAAGAAAACACTCATGAATGCAATGAGCACCACCCAATGTCTTTCACATTTTGGACCGACCTAAATACTGTCGTCCTAGTATAGAGCACATATCTTGCATTTTTGGATTCTCTAAAATTTCAAAACAAGTGAAAATAAATGTTGCAAAAGGTGCTAGGCAAACTTTTATCGTCGGATTGGAAATAAAAAAACAGTGGAGGTGTATAAGGATAGCCTTGTACCTCAATGGGGATTTTACAATAGTGAGTCCCACAAAATAGAAGAGTAGTATGAGCAGTGATTAAAAAATTGAAAAGCGCCCCGAGGCGCCAAACCTGTTGTGCTGCCTAGGCGCGAGGCGCGGCGCCCGCCTCATAGAAGCGAGGCGCCCAAACTAAAAAAATATACATATATACTATATAACATTTCATAATATGAAAACATAACAATATTAATGCCCCAAACTCCAAACATAATAATAGCATGAAAATATAAAAATATCCAAAAGATCTAATATCCAAACTTCAAACATAATAATAAACTGTTGGTGCTGGACGCTGCCGCCGGTCGCCGGTAATCGTTGCCGGTCGCCGGTGTTGGTCGCCAGTGGTGGAACTTAGAAGATTGGAGAGAAGAGAGATAGTGGAAGGAGGGAGAGGAGAAGGGAGGCTGCAGTTTTGTAACTAGGGTTTAGAAATTTTTTGAGCTTTTTATGTATTTTAATTATTAAAAAAAAAAAAAAAAGGTAAAGAGAAGCAATTTCAAAAAAGCACCGCTTTTTAGCGCCTCGACAAAGGCATGAGGCGCCCGAGGGGCGCGCCTAGGCACTGCTTTTCTCAAACCCGCTTCGCCTCGGTGTACCGAGGCGCTAAACTACCTAATCGCATCGCCTCGCGCCTAGGCGAGCGCCTAGGCGCGCTTTTTTAATCACTGAGTATGAGAGACTTGGATTGAGAAGAATAAATGAAACAACAGAAAAAAGGAAAATTCCTACATCTGCTGCTGCAAGTCTGCAATCATCCTCCCAAAAACTCACTTAATTCCACCCTTGACTTGGACTTTTGCTGACCGAATGAAGTCAGGTATACCCTCTATATAAATTTTAAAGGGATCCTAAAAGTAGTTCTCACAGCTAGGCTCACATCCCACTTATTATCTTGCAATATTACGCTATAGTTGAATTCTTCTGTTCTAAATTAAAACGTCAAGCCCTCTAAGACTAACACGAAACTTAACAAAATCAATTAAACAACTGTGAGGATGTTGGAGGATTATCAAATATTTTTTGGTGAAACGCATTTCTACAACATTTCCCAGCATAGTTGGACACCATGCACTTTTGTTTCTCATACAGGCAAGTCAGCAATGTCACTAAATTATAATAAAAACCAAATGAAAAGCATTGTTTGAATCACTTGCAAAACCAGTCACTACACATACTAAAATATCATTATAGGAAAGGAAAGAACAAATGCATTAAGAGAATGTTGATGAAATTGAATAAGATCAACTTTAGCACATTTTGAATTAATAAGATTTGAAAATATTCCCCAGAATACATCATTTACGTTTTTGGAAACAAAATTAAGTATTGTTAACACATTCTTCAATCATATGACCAGTATACATTCTCCATAATAATCTCCCTAGAATAAGGAATGAAATAATCATTCAAGCATTTTTTCTCTTGTTCACTTATTATGGAGGTACTGGTGGGTGTTTATAGTAGTACTGAGGAAGGAGTCATTGTCAGGCATAAAAATGTAAATTAAACTATTTCAAACAGTCAATGACAAGGATAAACTGGGGCAGAGTGATTAAGTTATATACTTCTATCCCATTTAGAAAACTAGAAGACTAATCCTAGGAACTATTTAACAGTATTATAAATTGCAAACATAGGTAAAAGACCAAGGGAAATACTTGTCTGAGCGGAGCAATACTCTTCTTTCAAGTAACACAGCTGTAAATAATTTGATCAAATTATCAACATCCAAGCATTGGACCAGAGGCTGGAAGGATATCTGTCATGATGAAATATACTATGAATATTTACTAAAAATGGTGCAGACTAACAAATGACTCTTCAATGAAAACCTGAATGAGAAAAACAGTTGATTACATACATCAGCATGAGGAAACCCGTCCTTTGAAGGAACCTCTAAAGCAAGCAGGCTATTCTCAACTGGAAACAACACTCGCTCCTTTCCAGGAGTAGGCAAAGGTACATTGGAGATTAAGTATGCAATGATATCCCACAGTGGCTGGCTGAAAAAGTTTTGAAGCTGAGAACATCATATACCATCTTCCAGAAATAATAATAAGCTTCCACAATTAAGGAAAAGAGAAAGTAAAACAGAAAATTCGTATTTGGATTTGTACATGATGAAGCAATATCCTTCTATGCTTTCTATTTGTGACTCACAAAACCATCAGTCCTAAATCACATGTAAAATGCAGAAGCTAGGAATAATAGAACTAATGTCATTCTAGTTATCCTGGTATTAGTCATTTTACTTTAGAAGAACTCCATTGTGTTCACACTATCGACCACTTCAGCTAACATAGAATTTATGCAGATCATGAAAAACTTGCAAATTGAAATACAAATGGTACAGAAGTCATTCTAGGAGTTTGCGAAATCAACTGAGGTGACTAGCAAGTTCTCACAGTTGGATATGCATAATTCCTAGTTCCTTGTCGTAAATAGAGAATTATATGGGAAGGATGGTGGATTTTACCATAAAATTGAGCTGTGACAACTACATAATAATGCATTTGCAATGAATCAAAACAAGTTAGGAGAGACTTAGAAAAGCTTGTACATGGCTATCCCACAATCTAGAAGACTCTAAAACCATTAGGGTACTATTATGAGCAAATCTTGAAGGTCATTACCAGAATCCGAACAACATATACACTAGAACCATCATTACCTGCTTCCGGAGGTTGAAAAACAAAGATGGAAAACTTCCTCCAACGCATCACGCAGAATGTGGAAGCATGGCGCACGTGAGACAAAACAGATGCATTTATCAGCAAAGGAATTAGCAGGCAGTCGATAGGCTTCAGCAATATCCTCACACACAGGATCTCGAAATGCAATGCAAGCTACGTAAATCTTGGACCCATCCCCCTCAGTCAACACTATGGGATAGCTCCGAGGAAACGAGGAAGGGTCATCGGAATCGAAGCCAGAGGCATAGAATCGAACTCCGGCAGGCAAAACGCAAGTGGAAAGCTGAGGCGGAGGAGGAGGATAGAGAGTGTGATCGGGAGGGGGATGTTGATCTAGAAGAGATGGCGAGTAGAAGATGCCGAAGCCATGGTAACCCCTATCGCCATCAAGGGTTCGGATTTCGGGCCCAATTCCACAGACTACGAAGTACTCGAAGACTCGGGCCATTGGTTTTGGAGGGAAAGGTGAGTTTTAAGATTAATTGAGATCTGTAGAGAGAACGGTTGGCTCAAATGATGAACATCTTCACTGAATTGAATTTCATCTTGGAGAAATCTGAGGAAGAAAGGCGGAGGGTTTTGGTTGGGGAGATGCCAAAGAGAGATTATTTACAACATTTTATTCACAAAAGAAATCATCTTATATGGCCGGTAAAGTTAATAGATTCCTAATCTTCCTGTTCAAATCCAGCTCTTCGAGAATTCTGCTCCACATCTGAATTTCAATCCTACTGCATTACCGTCTTATCCTCAGAAATCAAACCCCCATCCAACACAACTCCCAACCGCATTTTCCTTCTCTCTCTAGAATCTTCTCTCGAGAAACTCTCTTCAATTTCTCAATCGCCACTTGCGTTTGGGAACTGCTCGAGTTCGTTGAGCCACGCGGCGAGTCAACTCACCGAAGTCTTAGAGATAGTACGGGTCGACCCGGACGTGGAGAGCTACGAGCGGGGGAACATGACGGCGTGGATCGAGGCGGCGGCGGAGGATCTGACGGCGTGTGTGGGGATCTGGAAAAGTCTGATTTGGCGGCGGCGATGGAGGCAGTGGCGTATCCAGGAATTTTAAATTTGGGGTAAGAATAAATAAATAATAGATAATAGACAAAAAATTACGCATATTCATTGTTTCATATATAAAGTCTTACTACCAAGATAATCAAATACATAAGATATTATAAAAGATTCAAGTAATAAGCTACAATTTGGTTATTCGACTCTTCATTTTTTGGAAACGATCTATGACATCATCATCAGGAATTTGCAAGAACACATATTTCTCAATGAAAGTGACCAAACAATTATTTAATAATTGATCACCCATACTATTCCTCAATTTATTTTTGACATAGCCCATTCCTGAAAACACTCTTTTAACACCTGCAGTAGCGACCGGGAGAATCAACACCAACTTGATAAGTAAAAAAATTACCGGATAAGTAACATGTTTGTTCATTTCTATTAACATCTTCGAAAGGGCACCAAGATCATGCAAATCCCGAAACCTATCATCTTTTTGCATATCTTCAATGAATATATCGAGTTGGCATTCAAGACTCATCAAATCAATACTTGAAAATTCGGATGGATAAAATGTGGCAAGTTTAATAACTTTTTCTTTGTCAAAAGAAGAGAAGTCATATTTAGGACTTAAACAAGCCATGCACGTAAGCAATTCCATATTCACATCATCAAATCGATCATTGAGTTCATTAAGCTGTAAATCAATCACTCCTAGAAAAACTTGAATCCTAAAATGTTGAAGATTCGTCTCTTGTTGTACAAAACATCTTGATCGTCCTCTTGCCTTATAAGGAACATCCATATTGGGAACCTCAATGTCATACTTGTTGCAAAATAAAGTGACCTTATTCAAGAGAGTTTCCCATCCACAATCTCTTATTTTTTGCAACAATTGTTTGGTTAAAGAAACAAGAGACATAGCATTAACAATATCTCGATCTCTTCTTTGCAAAGCAAGACACAAATCATTAGTGTACCCAAAAATAGTCAACATCAAGTGTGTCATGAACACAAAATCAAAGGACTCTAATGAGAACAAAATGGCTTGAGCTTTTACCTTATCTTCTGAACATGAGGCATTCTCTCCAACCATGACGAGTACCTCAACAATTGTAGAAAACAAATGGATAACATTCAACAGAGTTTTATAATGAGACCCCCAACGAGTATCCCCCGGTCTTTTCAAACCAACCTCTTGATTCAAACCTGACCCACTCTCAAGTTCACCAATTTCCAAGGCTTGAGCAATTTTTTGAGCTTGAACTACTCGAATCATTTCTCTTCTCTTACAAGAAACTCCAACTATATTCAACAAATTTGCAAGAGTTTCAAAAAGCCAACCACAATCGTTGTTTTTCTTAGCAACAGCAACAAGTGTTAATTGAAGTTGATGAGCAAAACAATGAACATAATAGGCACATGGAGTATCTTTCATAATCAAAGTCTTGAGACCATTAATCTCACCTTTCATGTTGCTCGCCCCATCATACCCTTGCCCTCGAATCTTACTTGGACTTAATGAATGCTCCACAAGTAAAGATATAATTGCATTTTGAAGTGTCAAAGTCGTGGTATCACCAACATGTATTAGTCCAAGAAAACGCTCCACTACCACTCCTGTTTTACAATCAACATAACGCAAGCAAAGAGCTAATTGTTCCTTTTGAGTCACATCACTTGACTCATCAGCCAATATAGCAAAGTATTCATCACCAAGTTCTTCTATAATGCACTTAGTTGTTTCTTTTGCACAACAATTGATGAGATCTTTTTGAATTAAGGCAGACGTCATTTGATTATTAGCTGGAGCATTTGTAAAAATAACATTTCTAACATCTTCATTATGTGCTGCTAGCCATTTCAAAAGCTCAAGAAAATTTCCCCTATTAATTGATTCTTCACTTTCATCATGCCCACGAAATGTCAACCCTTGTCGCAAAAGAAACCTCAAACAACTAAGTGAAGCTTTCAAACGAGTTTCATACTCACTTCGAATCGTATCACTTGCATTATCAAAAGCATATACAATAGATTTTTTTTTTGAGTCTCTTAGATTCACATACTTTTCATAAGCAAGATTATGAGCACTTTTAACCCCACCAACATGCTTCTCAAACCTATCCGGCTTATTCCATGATCTAAATCCTCCATTAACAAATGCATCTCCCCCCACATTAAGAAATACTTCATTCTTGAACAAATAACAAACGAAACAAAATGCTGCATCTTTCTCAATACTATATTCAAGTCAATCATACTTTTTGAACCAAGAGATGCTAAATCGACGTATTCCTCCAAGTTCTCTTTGAGGGAAGTCATGATTTTTTGGTTGACATGGTTCTTTAAGGATATATGCTCTTCTCATTGCATTTCGTTGTTTTGGAGAATAATCCATTATATTTATTCTTTTCCCTGGATCGTGGGGAAGAAGTTCGACATCATATAAAAATTCTTCCTCTTCTAATACTACTCTATTTTCCCTTGAACCACTTAATTCCATTTTGTTCTCTTGAATTTGGGGTGAATTAAGTGATTGAGAAAGAGACTCACCATCTTCTTGAGGCACTTCGATATCTCTTTGTAAAGAACAAGAATCCCCTTGAGATTTTGTTTTCTTAAACATAAATTGTCGAAGATCGGGTTGCTTTTCCATTGTCTTTATTTTCTTTGATTTAGGAGTATTCTTCATCCTAATAAAATTGATAGTAAATAATAAGAATAAAATCAATTTTATAGTAAATTAACAATTACAATTACAACCCATGTAAATATAACAACACATTTGTCATAAAATCAATAAATTTCATTGATAAACATGAAAAACACAAACCCTAAATTATGAATAAAAACAACATCCAATTCACTAAATAATAATCTACATCATATATTAAATAAGAATACATATAAAATATGAAGACAAAGTAAGTAAATAATTTTAAAAAAAAATACCTCAAAATTTTGGGAGGAGCCTCCTTAGAATCTGTTCGACAGCAGTGGGAATGAGAGATGGGCAGAAATGGGAGGTAGCA
The DNA here is from genome assembly GCA_954870855.1 of Scutellaria minor. Classification (NCBI taxonomy): domain Eukaryota; kingdom Viridiplantae; phylum Streptophyta; class Magnoliopsida; order Lamiales; family Lamiaceae; genus Scutellaria; species Scutellaria minor. The sequence continues at coordinate 20,611,253 of OX940727.1, forward strand.
GTAGCATTGCTTTTAATTTAGATATAATGGCATTTTTGTAATTATTATGGTGAATGAGGGTATTATAGGAATTATGTAAATATATATAAAAAAAAAATTCAATTTGGGGGTACAGCTGTACCCCCTTGTACCCCCCTAGTTCCGCCGCTGGATGGAGGTGTGGAAGAAGGTGTTTGTGCCACAAGCTTCAATTCCATGTCTATTTCCATTTTCATTCCTTTTAAAATTGTAGTCGTGTTTTAACTTGTAAAGGCGTGTTAGTTCATAAGTGTGTAGGATGTTATGGCATCGATTCGTTTAATGTCTCTAAACCATGGATGAAAATATTCGGAAATATCTTCGATATTTTTTTAATATTTTTATTTTTTCATGTGATCGATAAAAAGGGGTGCAATCGATATATCTCCGATATTTTTATTTTTCCAAATAACGGTAAAGAAACAAAAAAATTTGTTAAAATATCGGCGAAATATCGATTTCAATATCGGTGACTTTGAAATACGAGAAATTTTGTTAAAATATCTGGTATATCGGCGAAATATCGATTTCAATGACTTCATCCTACAATTTTTAGGAAAATAGGTGAAATATCGATTTCAATATTTTAATATCAGTGACCTCATCCTACAATGGGTAGGAAAATAGGTGAAATATCAATTTTAATATAGGTGACTTCATGGTACAATTTATAGGAAAATAGGTAAAATATTGAGGAAATATTGGGGAAATATCGATAAATATCGGTATTGATTTCGATATCGGTAGTTTCATGGTACAAATTATATGAAAATCCGTGAAATATTATTGAAATATCGATAAATATCGGTGGAATGTCCAGAAATATCAGAAAAATATTGATAAATTTATGTACCGATATTTCCACCGATATCAATATTTCCACGATATTTTCATAAAATTAAGATATCGATATTTCCATAAACCGAAATTTTCATCATTGCCCTAAACAACGTCATTTTGCTTGGTATGCATGTGCAAGGGTATATATATAACCCATGTACTCAATCAAAAACAAGTAAGCATAACAGAATTTTGATTCATCTTTCTCTCTCATTTCTTTCTTCTCACGCCACACGAGCACTCCTCAATCCACACCACCGTGATCGTGACAAAGTGGTATCTCACCACCGTGATCGTGACAAAGTGGTATCTCAGAGTCAGCTGTGTATCTCACACCCATGGCTGCCAAAACGCATGGGCAAAGGATCGAAGCACTTGAGCAACAAGTTTCAGAACTCTTGGCTGGGCAATCAGCGATCAGGTCAGGCTCAATCCGAGGCACGATTGGAATCTAAACTGGAGAGCATTAGCAACATGCTGCGAGCTTAGATTATTAATGTGTTGAAGGAGCAACAATGAGAAAGGTAAGGAATCGATCGATGCATCTACTTCTCATACTTTGTATGGTTCTGGATCTGGAAACATGAGTACAGATAGGAATGAGGCAGGAATTTTATCTCCAGCACATGTTAATCTTATGGATGGGGTTCAAGGATCTATGAATGGAAAGATGTCTAAACTTGAATTCCCAAAGTTTAATGGGGATAATCCTCGACTATGGTTGAGAAAGTGTTATAGATATTTTTCATATCATAATATGCCTGACTATGATAAGATTAGCCTGGTTGCCATGAATTTGGAAGGGGTAGCAAACCACTGGTTTGTAGACTATGTTGATGAGAGAGATAACCTATCTTGGGGAGAATTTACTAAACTAGTGATGGAAAGATTTTTGAATCCAGTTGGTGGGAGTTTAGTGGCTCAATTCAATCGACTAAGGCAGGTAGGGACTGTTCAATCTTATATACAAGAATTTGAAGAAATGAGAGCATTGTTGAGAGAGAACAATAGAGCCCTATCCAATGAATATTTTATAGAGAGTTTTATTGGTGGATTGAAGGAAGAGATTGGGAAACTTGTGGCTATATAGAAACCTACCACTCTCCTAGCTGCCACATAGTTGGCATTACAACATGAAGACATAATTAATTTGCTTACCAGGGCAAAGAGCTGTTACTAAATTCCCTCAAACTTCAGTAACTGGAAGTGTCAAGACTGAGAATGGACCCACTAAGCCAAAAATTCCACCTATTAAGAGGTTGACTCCTGAGGAGATGAAAGCTAGAAGAGAAAAGAATATTTGCTTCAACTGTGATGAAATGTTTCATATTGGACATAGGTGCAGGAAGTTGTACTTGATTTTGGGAGAAGAGGAGGAAGATCAGTGTGTTGATACCTTGGAGTTAGAGGTGAATGAAGATGATCAAAAGGAGCCACAAATATCTCTCAATGATGTAGCGGGGCAAACTCATGCGACACAATCAAATTATTGGGAAAGACAGCTAACCAGGAGCTAGTTATACTATTGGATTCAGGGAGTACTCATAGCTTCTTAGATCCAATTATAGCTGAGAAGCTAGGGTATGTGATAGAATACACTAACCCTCTTATAGTCACAGTGGCAGATGGAAACAAGATTGTGTGTAATTCTAAATGCCCTCAATTTGAGTAGGAAATGGGAGAATGCAAGTTTAGCATACCAGTGAGACTTCTGAGGTTGGGTGGATGTGGGAGAATGTAAGTTTAGCATACCAATGAGACTTTTGAGGTTGGGTGGATGTGATATGGTGATTGGAGTTGATCTATTAAGCCAATTTGGGCAGATCTTATTGGATTTCAAAGACCATACAATTCAGTTCAATATTAAAGGCAGAGTGGTCAAGTTGCAAGGAATTCAACCAAGCCTCAAACTGAATATGATATTAGCTGAACAGTTGGGAAAGGAAGTGAGAAAAGATAAGCAGGAATTTGAAGCCTATCTCTTCTTAATTTCTACTCAAGGGGTAACTAAGGAGAGTTCACACTATCAGAGAATTATTCATCTATTAAGTAAATACAACCATATCTTTGATGTTCCAAAGGAATTGCTCCCAGTAAGGAGAATGGACCATAAAATTCCTATCAAGCCAGGAGTGAATCCTATAAAACAACATGCTTATAGGTATCCCCTCCTTCAAAGACATGAAATAGAAAAGTTGATTAAAGAGATGTTGCAATCAGGCATAATAAGGCCTAGTAATAGTCCATACTCCTCTCCTGTGTTGTTGGTTAAGAAGAAGGATGACAGTTGGAGGTTCTGTGTGGATTACAGAAAACTCAATGTTGTAACAGTGAAAGATAGTTACCCTATTCCCCTGATAGATGACTTGTTGGATGAATTGAATGGAGCTCAAGTGTTTTCCAAAATTGATCTGAGTGCTGGTTACCATCAAATAAGGGTAGCTGAGGAAGATATATACAAAACTGCATTTGTGACTGCCTTAAGATTGTATGAATTTATTGTTATGCCTTTTGGTTTAACCAATGCCCCAACAACATTTCAAGCTGTCATGAACCAAGTCTTTTGTGAATTCTTGAGGGACTTTGTCTTGGTCTTTTTTGATGATATACTGGTGTACAACAAGACCATGGAAGATCATTTGGTTCATTTGAAGTCTGTGTTTGACATACTCACCAAGCACAGCTTATTTGCTAAAATGTCTAAGTGTGTCTTCGAAAAAAATGAGGTAGAATATCTTGGACATATCATTAATGAGCAAGGAGTTAGAGCAGATCCAGAGAAGATTAAGGTTATGGTTCAATGGCCTCAACCTACTACAGTTAAAGCATTGAGAGGCTTTCTTGGGTTAACTGGATATTATAGAAAGTTTGTCAAAGGGTATGGAATAATAGCCAAGCCTCTCACTGAGCTCACAAAGAAAAGAAAGTTTATGTGGAATTCAAGTGCTGAAGAGGCCTTTTGCACTCTTAAGCAGGCTATGACCTATGCTCCAGTCCTCAAACTGCCAGATTTCAACAAATCTTTTGTTGTGGAAACTGATGCCTGTTACAATGGTTTAGGGGCTGTGTTGATGCATGAGCATCATCCTTTGGCTTTTCTCAATAAGGCACTCGGGGTCAAGAATCTGGGGTTATCTATATATGAGAAAGAATTTTTGGTAATCATCATAGCAGTGGAAAAATGGAGATCTTATCTCCTTCATGCCCCATTCATTATCAAGACTGATCAAAAGAGTCTCAAATACCTGTTGGAGCAGAAGATTTCCACCCCACTTCAACATAAATATCTCACCAAGCTCTTGGGATTTGATTATAGTATTGAATTCAGAAAGGAAGTGGACAACAAAGCAACATATGTTTTATCCAGATTACATACAGATGAAGGGGAGTGTTCTGTTATTACAAATCTCAAACCAGCTTGGATAGAAGAGGTCTTGAAGAGTTATCAGGATGATACTGAGGTTCAAGAAACCATAGCTGAATGTGTCACTATGCCAATGAATGTATCCTTCTACAGTTATACACATGGGTTGCTCAGGTACAAAGGAAAGTTGGTGGTTGGAAATGACATCATCTAAGGGAACAAATTGTTGCCTACATGCACAGTTCCACGGTTGGAGACCACTCAGGAATAACTGCTACTTATCAAAGGCTTACCACTACCTTTTGGTGGTCAGGAGTGAGGCAACAAGTGCAGCAATATGTCAAAGAATGTCATATTTGTCAAGTTAGTAAACATGAGAACATCCATAATCCAGGGTTATTGCAGCCTCTACTAGTTCCAACTCAAGCTTGGACACAAATCTCTATGGACTTTATTGAGCAACTACCTTTATCATCCAATAAAGACACTATTTGGGTGATAGTAGATAGACTCACCAAGTATAACCACTTCATTGCTCTCTTTCATCCTTTCACTGCCTCTCAGCTAGCCACCATATTCTTGGATACTGTCTACAAACTCAATGGTTTGCCTCATAGTGTGATATCTGACAGGTATAAAATCTTCACCAGTCAATTCTGACAGCAACTCTTTAGGTTGATTGGTGTAGAGCAGCATATGAGTACAATATATCATCCCCAAACGGATGGGCAAACTGAGAGAGTCAATCAATGTTTGGAAACTTATCTGAGATTCATGTGCAGTGCTAACCCTAAGTGGTGGATTACTTGGCTTTCTATGGCTAAATATTGGTATAACACTTTCTATCACACTTCTCTTGGTATTAGTCCATTTGAAGCGCTCTATGGATTTAAACCAATACCATTAGTTGGTGGTCCTCATCTTCATACTATTGTGGAAGGGGTATCACAGGCTATAAAAGATAAACAATTGGCTCAGCAACATCTCAAGGAATCTCTCCGAAAAGCTCAGGAAAGAATGAAACTATTTGCAGATAGGAAGAGGGTTATGAGAGAGTTACAAGTTGGAGAATGGGTGTACTTGAAGCTTAAACCTTACAGGCAGCGCTCTTTACATAAAAGCAAGGTTTGGAAACTTAGCCCAAAGTATGCAGGACCTTTCCAAATTATTACCAAAATGGGTGTTGCTGCTTACAAATTGCTACTTCCACCTACTTCCAAGGTTTATCCTGTCTTTCATGTTTCAGGTCTTAAAAAGAAAGTGGGACCAATTACTGCAGTTATGGATACTTTGCCTGAGTTTGATGTTGATGGGCGTGTAATATTGAAACCCCTTAAAATCTTAGCTCGGAGGTTGGTCAAGTGAGGTCATGATCCAACTACTTAGTTGCTGATCCGATGGGCTACCTTGTCGGATGAGAAAACTACCTGGGAGTATTACGAGGATGTGGAAGCAAAATACCCGAAGTTGTTGTCATAAGAACAAGACACGAAATGGGAGGAGTAATGTCACAAGCTGCAATTTCATGTCTATTTTCATTTTCATTCCTTTTAAAATTGTAGTCGTGTTTTAACTTGTAAAGGCATGTTAGTTCATAAGTGTGTAGGATGTTACGGCGTCATTTCGTTTAATGTCCCTAAACTATATCGTTTTGTTTATTCACATTGTATACATGTGCAAGGGTATATATATAACCCATGCACTCAATCAAAAACAGCTAAGCATAACAGAATTTTGATTCCTCTTTCTCTCTCATTTCTTTCTTCTCACGCCACACAAGCACTCGTTCAATCCTCACCACCGTGATCGTGACAGTTTGCAGTTAGGGCGGTGGTGGCTTACAGTAGGGATTTTCTGATTAACTGCAAAACAGTAAATGGAGATTTAAGTATTGTTTATGGCGATGAAAGGAGTTCATGGGATACGATCCTTGAAAATTTGATTACCGGCGTCAAGCCGAAAGAAAAAAATTGAAAACATAGCAACGAAAATCTTACAGGATCCGTAACAGAAAACAATTTGACTTTACAAACGATCGATAACATGTTTAGAAATAACAGAGTATAAAAAAGAAAGATGACACAACTGGACAGGACACCTCTCTCGCTACGCTTCTCCACTTCCATCGTTTCCTGTAGCGTGAATATACGCGGGGGTGAGTGCGTTTGAATACACTCATAGGGATAAATTCATATAATTTAAGTTCAATAATTCGTTAACCGATAAATTAATCAAATATAAATCAGAACAGCAGTTAACACGACACATATATTGCACAACACCTAAATCGATGCCTTAACGGACGACCCAGTCCGAAAGATGCGGGTGTAGCCCATCTTACCCCTTCAATACGGGTATTTCCCCCATCGGTACCCTTACGGACGACCCAGTCCTCAAATAAATATTGGTGCCTTTACGGACGACCCAGCCCTTAAAAAAATATCGGTGCCTTTACAGACGACCCAGTCCAAACATAACATACTAGAATTATGCAACAAGGGCATATAGTCACGATAATTAAACACAACATATAGTTCACAAGGCATTACATCTAAAGGTCATATCATTATCATATGTTCGTATAACATAGCAAACATGGTTCGCTTCATCATGCCAAAGCTCATATTCAAGTATTCGTTTATCATTATTTCTACTCATTTTAATATAACATAAACGTAAAGTATAGAGTTTATCCCCACCTTATTCGATGGTGTTTTTCTACATGGCACCAGAGCTAGATCCTAAATCATTGGTTCCGAACGTGAGCCTTTTCCAAAGTATGTCCAAATTCATCCTTTGTGTTTCATATTTTCGATTTTATACTTCTCGATGATTTGGGCCACGAACCCTTAACGGGCCACCATTTATCGTATTATCTTTCGATTTTCGACTACGATACCTTTGGGTTTCGTTTTACGATATCATTATTAAATTATAACCTATGCTTCTTGATTTAATTATACATCCGATTAATTAATTATTTATTACATCATTTTTCTGAAACACACGTAATTAAATCAAATAATTAGGGGTTTAATTATTTAATTAGTCAATTATGCATCGTTTTGTCCTAGGTGTTACATCATCAGCTTGTTGATTTTCATGATTACTCATGCTTGGTTCACCATGATAAAACCATGTAATGTACCCTGGATCTATCCCTCGCTCCAAAATATGTTTCTTAACTATTAGCTTATCAATTATTACTAAGTGCAAACAATCTCTACATGGGCATCGAATGTCTTGTTTTTGACTCGTGTGTTTCAACAAATTTTATAAAACTATTCACGTCATCTATATAAGGCTTGGACCATTTAATTGCATGCATCCAACTTTTGTCCATTATTCCACCTAATAAAGAAATGTTAATGCAACATTTCTTTCAAGCAACAAACTATATTGAATCAACAACCCACTTGAAATAAAAAATATAAAACTCCAGACAAATTATGTATGTCCATTAACCCAAAGAAAAGGAAAATAATCATGTAAGAAGTCACCATCCAAGATACTAATTTTCATTTACCAATTCTAAAAAAAATACGTAAAGATGATTTTATTTATATTGTAAGGCACGAGACTACAACAGGATAGGACATTCAAGTTATAGAGGAGTTGATGTATTTTTATTGACATTTTCTCTAATCAGCAAAGTCATCTATTAGAACATATATAAGCAGGTTAGTTTCTTCATCTCTATTAATTTTTTTGTCATCTTATTTAATGGTTATGTCTCATGCAGTTTAAGTTATAATGTTCTTTACTTCTTCACTTTAATAAAACACCTAAATTTTCTGGTTTTCCCTTCCATGTACTAGTTTAGTTCTAAAACTTTTGGCAGAGTAGGTGTGGTATATATTTTATGTGACATATCTGTTAAAAGTTTACTTATTATATCAACTTATTGTCCATTCATTCCACAAAATATTTAAAATATGCAAATTTTGGGAGGTATGTAGGCTTGTGGTTTCAATATTTATAAATACGAACTAAACTTCTAACTACATTCACTAACCTTTTACTAGGAAGAAACTTGAAGCCTAGGCAATTGAGGGAAACAACAACAGATATTTCAACTCTGCACAATTGGAAAATACAACATTCTCTTGTCTCCTTCAATTTGGTGGGGTTGACTTTCTTGATCTAAAGAATCTCTCAAGTAAAATATTGAAAGTGTAGAAGATCTTACGCGTTACAGAAGATGGAAAACTAGCAACAATGGAGGTTGTTGGAATTGTTGTTTGAAGAATTAATTAAGTAGAGAAAAATCATAGGGCTGCTGCAATTTGTTGGACGAGAATAGAGAATTATGCTAGAGATGTAAGAGACGAAAGAACTAAGTTTAGGGTTTTTAATTTGAGGATTTTGTTTGTTAGATTATATTATATAAATATTTGTATGGAATAAAGTCAAACTTAACTGGTTGGCGTAGTAGTATGTATGTTAGTTGTAGGCTAGGAGTTCGAATCCTAGTGATTGTAGGCGTATATATTTTTTTCTTATTTTTTACTTATTAAACCACTTGATTAATGAAAAATTATCATCTCCTCATATAATATGTAATTATATAATTAAAATTATAAAGTTGACATAAACAATTAAACCACTTAATTAATGATAAATAATTATTTCGTTATATATAATTTATAATTAAAATATGAAGTTGATAAAAAATTTCTTGTTATATATAATTGAAATATAAATTAATTAATGATGAATCATTATCTCGACATATATTATAAAAAAAGAAAGTAGACATAAAAATGACGTATTATCATAACGATATAGATTGTCACCAAACATTTCATCAATGACAAAACAACTTCATCAATTTTTCATTCTACTAATTAATAAAGAAATAATATGTTGTGATAAAAAAAAAATTAATGGTGATGATCAAATTTGTTATAGTTTAATTTTTTTTCATCATGAAAACATCACCTATAAAATAAAAAAAAAATTATGCCTTCAAATGAAAAAATGACAAATTGATGTTTATCGTCGCAAAATATGAACATTGGTGACGAATTAAAAGTGTCGGTATTTGTTGCAAAGAATTTGACGAATTGTGTTTATCGTCACAAAATGAAAATTGGTGATGAATTAATAGTGTCGGTTTTTGTTTCAAAGAATTAATGACAAAAATTTATTATTGTCAAGAAAATTAATCAATTTGCAACGGTTAATATTGTCACCAATTGCAAAAAATTATAATGTGACAAAAGTACATACAAATTGCAGGATATTGTGACAAATACTTTATAATCGTCACAAAATATATAAATTAATGATGACAAATAAATATTGTCACGAAAGTATCAATAATAATGACGAAAATGGAATTCGTCACTATAAAATAAAAATTGTGACAAAATTTCATGTGTCACAAAAATACTTGTCATGAAAAGTGTGATTTTTTGTAGTGTTGTATGCTTTATCAGAGTCGATGTCACTGATGGTCTTCTCATAATCAGCCCAAGCTTTGATTTGGATGATTTACTCTTTAGCTTCTTCTTTGACCACCAGCGCTTGCAGCTTCTTTGTTTGCTTCCTCAGTCTTCTACTTCTTAACTCTTTTTTCCTTTTAGCAAGTTGATGGTTTCTTCTTCTTCATCATCTCCTTCCTGCTAGACAGGATAAGGTGCTTCACCTGCGGTACTGGCACAAGGGTCATACTGTCATCAACTTCTTGATCAGTAACTTGATCAGCTTCTTGTTGATCTTTTTGGTCGACTTTAGCATGTTGATCAGTAACTGCAGCTGTTTCAACAGACTGAACCTCATCAGAGTTGATGATCCTAGCAAGATCAGTATTCACTATCTAACTCCCTGACATTTCCTTCTTAATCGGCCTCACAAGAGACATATCATCATCATTATTGTCATTGGAGGATGAGGCTTCAGCGACTTCTCTTTCAGCATCACTGTTGTGTTTTGCTGCAGCTTCCCGTTCAGAGTTACTTTCTGCAATGCTGCTTCTTGTAGTGACTTTCTTCCTCTTGGACAGATGTGCTTCAACCATAGCATTTTTCTTGAAGAATCCTTTCTTCACACCCAAGTACCATCCATAAGGGATCAGTATGACTTCTCCCACTTCGATTCCCATCTTGGAGAGAATGGAGGTGATGGTGATGTCAAATCTCCTCCTCAGGGTCTTCTTGGTGGCTTCTTCCAAGATTCTCCGCAAGATAAACCTACTCCAATTAACTGTCACTCCTTTCACAATGACAGCCATTAGCCTGAACCGGAGATCGGTGCCCTTATCAAAACTTCTACATCTCTCTTCAATGGAGTACGCACTGATGTCATGAAGAAACTCATATTCTGGCTTCAGTTTCTTCTTCTCAAAACTTTTCTTCACTGGCTCCGAGATGGAATCCTGTTTGAACAGGTCCCACATCTCCTTTGTAAACTCAGAGTTGTATTTCTCAAGCTCTGACGGTTGTAGACCTTTGACGGAGATGTCGAATATGGATGTAATGTCCTTCGACATCAAAATGTACTCCTTAACATCAACATCTATCCTGAAGATGATGTTTTTCGTATCATTGGAGAGCCTCGCAAAGGCATAAAACCTTTGGACAATCGATACTGACAACACATTGTACCGAGTGGTGAGAAGGCTAGAGATGCCACTTTTCTCCACGCAGCTCCAAACTTTTAATATAACATCTTTGTCGTAGATGTTTTTCTCCCCAAGCAATGCTGCTGGGTTGACCAGAGGACCTTTTAGAACTATGGTTTCTCTTCCGCTAGCCATAGATGAACTTGTATGATCTGAAAAGATATGAGAGGTTTCTAGAAAGAAAAGAATTTCTTTTGCTTGATGAGAGATAGATGGTTGAGTGAGAGAGATGATAAGTAGTTCTGATTCAAATATGAGAAGTTTTCTGATCAACGGTCATGATTAAAGAACTTGTGAGAAAGGCACGAAATCTGACGGTTGAGATAAAATGACGGAGGGACTCTTTCGCAATAAAACAAACTTCTGGGGTTAATAAGAAAACTTACGTCTGTTGGACTTTTGAAAAAGTGGATTTTACATTAAATGCGAGATGCTCATTTGCCATTCAAATGATTAGTATTTAAGGTTACTGTTCCTGATACGAGGTTGTAGGACTATTCAATGTTGTATCAATAAATGATGTATTCTGAAATGATGTAACCTTTCTTGTGAAAAAACAGTATTCCACCCTTATTTCAAACTTCCCCTTCTGAGAAATATATCTCCTTCTAAGCTTCATAAATTGATAATTCCAAACTCATTTCTAAGCATAGAAAATCTTGATTCACATAGGGATTTTGTAAAAATATCTGCCAACTGTAGATCTGTATGAACCTTTTCAAGCACAATATCTTTCTTCTCTACATGATCTCTTATGAAGTGACATCTTATATTAATATGCTTGATTCTAGAGTGAAAGACGGGATTATGTGTTATGGCAATAACACTTGTATTATCACACAGAATGAGATTTCTCTTTATGTAATTTCATAATCCTTAAGTTGTTGTATCCATAGAATCTGAGCACAACAGCTTCCTAAGGCGACATATTTTGTTTCTGTTGTTGAAGTTGTTATGGATGTTTGTTTCTTGCAGAACCAAGAAACTAGTCTTTCTCCAAAAAATTGACAAGTACCACTTATATTTTTTCTGTTAATTTTGCATCCCGCAAAATCAGAATCCGAATATCTTTTTAAGCTAAAACCTCATTCTTTGGGATACCATAGGCCAACATCTTGAGTTCCTTTCAGATACTTGATAATCCTTTTCAGAGCTACAAGATGCGATTCTTTCAGTGTTGTTTGGAATCTTGCACACACTCCAACTGCGAACACAATATCTGGTTTGCTTGTTGTAAGATACAACAGGGAGCCAATGAGTCTCCTGTATCTTGTAATGTCCACATCCTTTCCATTTTCATCTTTGTCGAGACCGATCGACGTGGCAATGGGAATGCTTACTGATGATCCATTCTCCATTCCAAACTTCTTAATTAACTCCTTGGTATATTTGACTTAATTGATGAAAATACCATTGTATAATTGCTTAACTTGCAAACCAAGAAAGAAACTTAATTCTCTCATTATGCTCATCTCAAACTTCTTCTGCATAAGAGTTGAGAATTTTTAACAAAGATCTTTGTTTGTTGATCCAAAGATAATATCATCCACATAGATCTGTACAAGCAGAATGCTATCACTATCCTGTATTCTGAAAAGAGTTTTATCCACTATTACTTTCTGAAATTCATTCTCCAAAAGATATAAGGACAAAGTATCATACCAAGCCTTAGATGCTTGTTTCAATCCATACAAAACTTTCTGTAATCTGAACACTTTCTCTTCAGGTTGATTTATGAATCCTAAAGGTTGTTCCACATAGACTTCTTCAAATAAGAGACCATTCAAAATTGCACTTTTGTCATCCATTTGATAGACACTAAAATTCTTTTGTGCAACATAGGCTAGAAAAATTCTGATTGCTTCAAGTCTTGCTACAAGTGCAAATGTCTCATCAAAATCAATTCCTTTTTCTTGACAATATTCTTTCGCAACTAATCTTGCTTTGTTTCTGATGACAACACCAGATTCATCCAACTTATTCTTGAACATCCACTTTGTTCCAATCACTACTTGATGATCAGGTCTTGGTACTAATGTCCATATATGATTTCTTTCGAATCCATTCAGCTCTTCTTACATAGCTTGAATCCAATTACTATCTTCAAGAGCTTCTTCAATGCTTTTAGGTTCCACTTGCGATATGAAGCATGCAAACATTGCTTTATGTGGTCTTGATCTTCTTGTTCTTACACCAACATTGATGTCTCCAATGATAAGTTCTCTTGAATGATTTCTGAGCCATATTCTATCTGATGATAGGTAGTCTTTTATACCTTACAGCTAATCGGCTTGATATTATGTTTAGTGTGTGCATTTGTGCATGTTACCAAGCCAACCCCAAATCTTCTCATTTGAATACCGTGAAAAGAATAATCAAGTACATACCCGGTACTTGTGATGTTGGAATTTGGTTTATAAAAGATACTAACCCCAACCTTGTAGGGTATAGTGATTCCGATTGGGCTGGTGATGTGCATGATAGGAAGAGTACAAGTGGTGGGCGTTTTTATTTTGGTAATAATTTAGTATCATGGTATAATCATAAGCAAAATTGTATGTCTATTTTGACTGCCGAATCTAAATATATGGTAGCCGAAAGTTGTTGTTCTCAATTAATTTGGCTACAACATATGCTTAATGACTATGGTCTTAACAGTGATAATCTTGTCATGTATTGTGATAACATGAGTGCCATAAATATTTTCAAAAATCATGTTCAACACTCTAGAACTAAGCATATAGATATTAGACATCATTTCATTAGAGATTTAGTTGAGAAAGATCTTATCCAACTTGAGTATGTATCCATTGATAATCAGATTGCTGATATATTTACAAAAGCCTTAGATTTCGAGAGATTTTCATCTTTGAAAAAGTTTCTTGTGTGTGATCTAAATGCATAAACTCTATTTATGGATGTTGTACCTTATGTTCCCACGTTCAAAACAACATCCATTGTTTTTAGCTTTCTAGGGTTTTTAGGCATTCTTTGCTTGTGTTTGTCCTGGATAATGTTTGACTCTTTGTAGATATTTATCTTGACAATTTCAAAACTTCAGTTGATGGCTCTTTCTAAAGTGTACTATGCTTAAAATTTTGATAAAATCACAAAGCACTTGGAGCACGGCGTTCGTGGTGATGATATTTTTCAGGCAGTCTAGTGATTGCTTAAAAAGTATTGTGTGACCTACACTAAGTACTCAGGGCACGACACTCGCTATAACGATGCTTCATTGTCAAAAAGTGTAGGAGATACCACTGTTGTTTTCTTGTAGTAGGAATGAAGATTTAACTAAATCCTAAATTTTAGGAGTTAGTTATTTGGAATGTGTTACAAGTCTTGTTTCTCACGTTGATATAACATGGAGAATGAGATTTGACCAAGTCTCATGAGTTATTTAACAAATCCCTAAAATCTAGGGATATTGGTTATTTGTGTTTTGTTTTCCTTGTAGACTTGTACGTGGGATATTGGAGAAGTGGAAGAGTGGAACTTGAAGTGGAGAAGCAGATGTGGTGAAGAGGAGGCAGAACAAAACGTGGAGAAGCAAAAGTGTTGAAGTGGAGAAGTGACACATGACTTGAAGATTATCGAAGATAAACGTGCGCATCATGGGTTTATTCATCAAGATCATGTATCTACAGAGGTCTATAAATACAATGATGAAGACTGCAGATTTGGATAAGCAAGCAAAAAGAGAGAAGAGCGAGATTCGATTTTTTAAAGCAATTCCTTGTTGAAACATCTGTGACAACATTTTCTTCATAGAGTTCTTGTTTTCTGGATTTTATAGTTTCTAGGATTGTTTTGTACTCTTTAGGGAGTTTTGTCACATTCATAGAGTGTCAAGAGATAATCTATTAGAATGTATGTTTTTCAAAGAGAGTCCATCAAGATCTCTTTGTACGTTTTGTAATTACTCTTTGAAGTAATATATTTTTGCCGTGCTGGCGTTCCACGAGTAATTTTATACTCATGGATAAATTCTATGTTCTTTTCTTCTTTCTTTAAAGTTCAATTTCGTTGTGTGTTTTGGTTGATGTTGTGACATTGAACACAGCATTAATTACTCTGTTTAGATTTGCAGGAGATTCTGCCGACCAGAACTATTATAAATAATATATTAATATAGGCATTACTTCTTAAATTTATTTATTTCTTATGACCTTAGAAATTCATCTTCTTATATATATTATACTTAAATGAATGAATAGAAGTTGGTTGATACAATTGGCTTATCTATTTTTTCTATAATATTTGATGTGTTAATTCATATAAAGTAAGACGTTTGTGACAATTATTTTACAAGAAAGTTGATTTGATTTTTCTATAATAATCTAGTATTACTATACATTTTCCAAACAAACTATATCCTCAATATATATGTGAGATATAGATAGTATTAAGCTTATATATGCTAAAAGTACATGACAGAGAAACTTGAAGCTGGACATTCCCTTATTATTACTCGGTTCAAGTCAAAATTGAAACGGGTAATTATCATTTCTACTTTAATATACTCTTTTTCTAAGATTCTTGTGAAATATAAATCTAATTTCATGAAACAGATCCTATTTAATCCATAATTATGACCTACGATTGGTTCTCACACATTGTGATTTGTGCTGTGATTTTTTCATGTGATTCGATATTTGGTTCGTACAAACACCTGCACACTTTTGATTTTACCAAGTTTTTCAAAACATTTATTATACTTTCAATTTGCTTTTTTAATTACAATTTAAGAAACGTTAATATTTGAATCTCCAGTTTACCTAATATTATTAAAGTCTCAACACATTTATCACTCTTTCAAAACATTTATTATACTTTCAATTTGCTTTGTTAATTACAATTTAAGAAACGTTAATATTTGAATCTCCAATTTACCTAATATTATTAAAGTCTCAACACATTTATCACTCTATTATCTGCAATTTACAAGTATGTAATTATCACAAAAAACTTATAATAGTTTTCCACATGACAAATATTAATCCTCATAGATTCATATGAAATCCAAATGTTTCATTCTCAACATTCTATAAACATTAATTAGTTTCATTACTATTAATTAGTTTGAAAATTCATAATAATTCTCAAAATAATTACAATTTCATTTTTAATTAGTATTTTTGCATTAATAATATCGACTTTTTAGGAATATTTCTTTTGGTATATATTATAAATCAATTATTTACTTATTTTCATATATATATATATATATATAATCAACTATAGATATGATTTTGAAAAAAAGAAGTCATAAGAACACAATTATATATATACATATATAATATCATATTTTAATGAAAATTAAAAATATTTAGTATGATTCTCTTTATGTATGTTTATAATATATCATCATAAAACTCTTTAAATATATAATTAATCTCACAAATATGAAAATGTGTTATCTGTAGAATACCACACATTATATATATATATATATATATATATGTCATGCTTTTTTTTTAAAGCCTCCATATTCGTCTCTAATTAATCGAGATATATATTTAAATTCAACAACTAATCTTCAACAATCATTTTTCAAATGCAAGTTGGTGCATATATACCTGCGCCAATGCCAGCCACTCATAGCATTTTATTTAACTAAAAATATAAGCACTTGCATTTCCCCTCCATTATCAAATTTTGCTGGCCCTAGTCATGTATTATGGATAGGAGACTCCCAAACATGGATATTAAATATTTAAATCAGTAATTAAATTAGGATGATAATTTAAAATTTGCATATGAATTTGAAAGCCTCAATTGAACTTAAATTGATCACGCATACCCATATTCGATTCTATAATTTAGAATAAAACTTAAATTTGTTCTCACATTAAAATTATTCAGGCTTGGTTAATAATAATAGGCCCTCACAAAAACAAAAAAAATTATCTCTTGGTATTAGGAAACAAATATTAATGGCTGTATATTTTATATTTAATTATCTTAACATTGACTTATCATGACAACATTCATTGATAAAAAAAAAATAGAAAATAAATAAAAATATAAATGTGTAAACAAAGTCATGGTCAACTTAAAAGTATAATAATGGAAAATATAAAAAAGTCCACTTCAAAGCCTCCAAAAAAATTTAAAAAAAAATTCTTGTGCAGTTCCTTTTTCCTTCAGTCATGCTGGTTATCAGCTGGACTTGGTCAAGAAACACTCACACTATTTTTCACAATTAATTTTGATCATTTAATTATACTTATATATAATTTAGCTTAATGCAGAATTGAAGCTGCTACTCTTGCATCATTCTCCATTCTCCATATCAATGGCCTCCAACTTTCTCTCTCTTCTCTTCTCACTCCTTCTTTTCTTCATATCTGCTAATGGTATATAATTCCTATTTTTTAATTTCCTCCTTAGCTAAACACACACATACACTCTAATTAATACTTATGTATGTGTGTTTAATTTGTTTCATATATATAGTTGTTTTTCTTGTAGGTTTTTTGTTATTATTAAACATGGTTGATAAAATGCAGGAAGATCGTTGCAGAAGAACTATACGAGTGAAAATGCCGATCTTTCGCACGATTTCTCCTTGGCTACGAATTCGTACACAGGAAAAACAAATTACGATGACGGTTCGTGTTTTTTCCTATTATTTTCATTATTCATTCTTTCAAAATCCCTTTAAACTTAAATTTTAAAAACTTGTGTTGTTTTAGTAAAAGAGGAAAAAAAGAAGTAAAGGTCGATTTTGCCCTCCATGTTGTACCATGAACATTTTCTATATTATTAATTTTCTCTAATTATTTGGATGTTTGATTTATAAATGTTGCAATCATTTTGTCTTAAAATCTTTTTGATCTGAATCATCTACAAGTTGTCGTGGTATTTTGACTTTGTGTTACATTCTTTTTGTTTATACTGGTTCTTTAGATGCAAGTAATGTGCATGTGATGTGTATATAAAATCAATAAAACACAATATCAATACATTATAGGTAATTCAAACTGATCATAATTGTACAAATACTAAGCCAATTAAGTTACTTTTTTTTTATTTTTTATACCTCTGATGATTTATAATTTGATTGATTCAGTGTTGGGATTAGTTGCATTATGCACACAATTTACATGGTTATTGGAAGATAATGAAGATCCCTGCATTGCACCAAAATGGAGTTGGATAGAATGTAATTCTGATCCCAAACCACGAATAATTGCTCTGTAAGAATTACATATTTTATTTATGATTAAATTATAGACTACACTTTCCATTTGATATATATGCTTTTCTGAACAGTACAAAAATTTTACATATTTCGAAATCATAAATATCTCTTGAAGTACCAGAAAAACCCAAAACTTTCTTCTTTCAGTGGGTCCGATTCATAAATACAAACAAATGGTGAGAAAGTAGAGTAAGATTTTATGAGGTTGTTTTATAAACCTACTTTTTTATGAGACAAGTAAATCTAAAAAACATAATTTGCTTATAAAAATCGTTTTGAATTATGCCGGGTATAATATATCCATCATCAAATGTACGGTTTCATATAATTTTTTTTGGTAAAGAAAGTACTTATAATTTGCAAACTCCATGAAATGTACGGTTTCATATAAATTTTTTTTGTAAAGAAAGTACTTATAATTTGCAAACTCCATTGAAGTTAATCTGGTCATCTTGTTCAAAATCAAATTGATCTATTTAAATGGGAAGTTATATAATTAGCTCATTTTATAAATATTTGTTCCCATAAATCTCAATCACAAAAACTAAAAATATAACTTTGTTTCGTCTCCCAAAAATCAGATTGAAGTTTGCTCTCCGGACAGACATTCGTGTACGCAGGTGCACACAAATCCATGGTCGGACCGTGACCCTCTGCGCGAGAGAGCGCCTACTTGCCAAACTTTCTTAACATCTACTAAAGGGAAAAACAATATATAGTAGAGAATTTAGCTTGAGTTTTCCGATGTGGGATAACATCTTTTACAAAGGATCCAAACATGCAACTTTGACACACAATTTCTCATTCACCCCTCAACCATTTTGGGTGATTTATGAGTTGTGTCGAACCTCTCTCGGAGGAGAACACGATCCAACTTTCTATTTCCAAAACGGGGTCCCACGTCAACAATTGCCCCATACATGGGCAAAAATTCTGTTTTTGAACAGATTTTTCCAACAAAATCTTGGTCGAATATTTGTTGTCTTCGCATTTACATTACCATTTTATGAGATTTTTTTTTTGGCCCTTTCTTTTACATATTTTTTGTTTTTTAAATGATTAATTACTAATTTATAGGAAAATAACATCATGCAGGGATCTTAATAGCAAACTTCTGATTGGTCTACTTCCTGACTTCAGTTCAATGGATGCTCTTCAGAGAATGTACATATACACGAAATCTATTTCTTTTTATTACATATATATCTTTTAATTTAAACCTGTATTTCTTCTGTAACTTTTTATTGCAGAGATTTATCTCAAAATAGCATTTATGGGATCATTCCTTCATTCCTTGGTACATTTCCAGATCTGCAAGAACTGTAAGTCAACAATACACATTTCATGTTCCAATACTTAATTTCAATGGAAGTGTACATAAATAATGTCCTAAAATAAATATGATTTGTGTTGGTTATACTAGAGTGACTAAATACTTGTTTTTTTTTCACTTGTAAGTCCATAATAAGTGATGTCATTATCCTCAGCGCGCTAGATTCTTAAGATTTTAAGATTTTTTCACTCCAGCAGTGCTTTAAAAAGTTTACCGCCAACCTTGCGTTGGATTCAACGCAAGTCAAATTTTGCGATAAATTTTTTTCTTTTGTTTCTGTGGAATATTCCTTTTTAATGTGCAGAATAGTGCATACTGCTGGAGACGAGTGACAGTTTTATATGAAAATAATGTAAAAACTACAGTATTTTATTGTGCACCGTTGGAGATGCCCTACTACTTGAAATATCTGTAATTAAATTAAACAAAGTGTATTCCACTAACAATACGTCATTCTCCCTTCCCTTATTTTCTCACAGGAACTTGGCTAATAATCTTTTGTATGGATTAGTCCCCGACTCACTAGCATGCAACAAGAAGTTGAAATTAAGGTAAGCTATACATAAAAAGTTAAATGAATTCCATATTCTTATGTATCTTAGTAATTTAGTTGAAGTGTTTATCTGGAAGTCTAACTGGGAACACAGGCTTATACACATCGGACAAATGTTGGACATCAACATCAAACTCGGACAGCAGCTTCGTAGTTCCAGATCAAACAAGATCAAGAAAGAAGAAGAATAATATAGCAGCAATACTAGGGAGCACCATTTCAGTGTTTGGAGTGTTTTGGATTGCTGTTGGGATTTACGCTATTTATCGCCACAAAGCCAGAACTGCTGCTGCCATTGCTCAAGCTGCATCCACTCCTCCAGGTTAATATTCCCTTAATTGCATTCCGTTTTATTAATATAATTTTGAATATTTATCAGTGCAACGATGCAATGCTATTTGTGCTGCATAATAATAACAAAAAATATTAAGTCAAAATGCATTTTTCATCTCACTTTGATCATTTATATAAATAGTTTCATAATTTATTGCATTTTTTTAATAGTTCTATGATTTAAAAAATAGATCATTTTGTTTGAATTTTGTTTGGAAAATTCAAAATCCATTCAAACATGTCACGTTAATTAGTTGCGCTTGAGATGAAATATGGAGCTTTACGAAAACGAGATAGCCACACATGAGTACTTTTTTCCATTACTTAGATTTTAAAAATATTAAAAAAAAAATTGATATGAACTTTCCCAAAATTGCAATTTTAACATGATTTTTGGTAATTACAAAATTTAACATGACTTTCAATGTCCTGTGCATTTTTATACAATTATCTGGTAGATTTCGAATATTTTTTAACTCTATATATTCGTGTTTCTAAGTCAATTAATATGTTTTTATTACATGTATTAGCATTAGCATAAATTGTGGAATTTCTTCATAATTTCTAAAAATCTTGGGATTTTCGTAATGCCCAATATCTATCTGTTAGTTACGAATGCACAAGATCTTGATAGTCATGTTAAAATTTCATGATTTTTCTGTCATTACCAAAAACCAAAACAAAAATGATTTACGTGCCCTTCATACTGAGTCGGGTCATAAAAAAAATATCACAAAACACAGGAAAAAAATAAAGAATAATTCACTCTAATGACATATTATTTGGTTATCCATTTTGCAGAGCCAATCGATCCCGAGGCCCATACACCGACGGAGGAGATACCCATTAATAACGCTCATCTAGGGTTGTAAACGAATCAAATCGAATCGAATATCTGGATATTCTATTTGTATTCGTTTATTATTCGAATATTCGTATTCGTATTCGTTTATTATTCGAATCAAATATAAAATTCATATTCGATTCAAATGAAATATTCGAATTTGAACTTGAAGTTTCACTTTTTTTTCTTCCAAATATTTATTTAATTCCAAATTAATAATATCAAATTGCATAGAGCATATACATATATGATACAATACCTATATAATACTTATAATAAGCAATAAAATCCATCAATTCTTTGTATTAAGTGCAATAATTCATAAACCAATAAATTACAAATTAACATCCAAAATATTTATCAAATACATGAACATAAATTCATTGTCAAATCCATCAAACAAGTACTACAACCAAAATTTCGAGCTGCATCCAAACATCAATCTTGCAATATGACGTGAACCGGTTCTTCCTCCTCCTGCATAAATATAAAATCTAATTTATCATCATAATCACAAAATAAAAATATACCATAAATATATAATCTAATTTATACTATTAGTCTTTAATAGAATTCAAACTGTCATTATAAATGTTAATTTAATGCATTATGGTATGCATTTAACTAGCTCCTCTGGTTGCATTCTTGAATTTAAAACTCAAATACCAACTTCTATTGCACATGATTATTTCTCAAACTTCAATAAGCTTAACTAAATTATTTACACATCAAAAGAAACACCATATACAGGTAATATAATTAAAGTTAAAATTTGATGAAAACTATTGACATTTACCTATGCCAAAACAATTATTGATTTGTATAAACAGCATAAACTGACAAATCTTGATTTAGTGATCATTCCCAACCAACATCCTAAGCCATAATAACACACTCACACATCTCCAAATTTTATCTCGGACAAAGAACTAAAAAATTTGGAGAATAAATCATGTAAACAGTTATTCAGCAAGAACTTACAAGAAAACTAGTCAGTTTCATCTGCTTAAGATCCATAACTTGAACTTTCTCATAGTTAACATGTCAATAATAAATACATATTGCCTGAATTCTAGCCTCCCACCGGAGAAATAATCCGACGGATGGTTTATTCAAAAATTCCAATTGGAAGACCCGATTCCACCCTCAAAACTAGGAAGGAAATCTAACTTCTAGCAAGCGGAATTAAAAAAAATGAGAAACACGAGCAAAGAGAGAAATGAAAAATACAGAAACTTACCTTCAAATTTGTTCGCCTGCTGTTTGAAACTTTGATGTCGATTCATGCCCTAATTGAATTGGGAAATGGGAATTCCTGCCCTAATTTTTGTGTATTACTTGGATAAAGCAGATGGGCTTTTGAATATGACAAAAAAGCTTTGGGCCAAGCCACTAAAATTAAACAAAAAAGGGCCCATGAGACTCGTGATTTGTGAATCTGGAAATCTGGGATTGATAATATATATACTTATAAATAAATATCTATTAACAATTTATTAAAATTATATATATATTTATTATTATTCGAATATATTCGCGAATACTCGAATCGAATATGATTATATTCATATTTGTATTCGGATAATATTCGAATATAAAAAAATATTCTTATTCGCATTTTTCGAATTCGAATATCGAATCAAATCAAAAAAGTTTGATTCTTTTACAATCTACGCTCATCCCAATCTTATCCACTCTTAAAATTACGAAAGCTATTTTATGCCCCAGGACACCGTGCCCCCAATCTTATCCACTCTTTTTTTTTCTTTTCTCTGTTGTAAGCTTCCTTTTTTTGTTTCTTCCTGTTTATTGTGTTGTTCATTTTTCCTCTTTTTCTTGTTTTTTTTTCTTTTTCTCTCTCTTCCTTCTCAATTTCTTCATATGATTGCAACAAATCTAGGGTTCTTATTTTTCTAATATTCCAACAAATTCTTCTCTATCTAATATGTATAAATATTTAGGGTTTTTATTTTTTTATAACTTGAAATTCTTTCTATCTTACTCTTATTCATAGCAATATATGATAAAATTGATGCAACAAACACCATAGTTGATTATTGATTGAGTAATATGAATTCACATAAATTTTGGGAAAGAAGATGATAAAAATCGTGTATTTAAAATTTTAAACTCACATATGATACCTTAAGAACACACAATTGATACCTAAAAGTATACAAAATGATATCTAAAGAGTATACATGTGATATCTTTTATTGAATGAGCAACTAATACATTAAGAGTAAATATATAATACCTTATACTATAAACATAATTAATACCTTGAAGGTGCATATGTAATACTTTATACTATAAGCATTAATACCTTAAAGGTAAATATGTAATACCTTAAAAGTGCATATTTAATACATTATACTATAAGCATTAATACCTTAAAGATAAATATGTAATACTTTAAATGTTTGCATATGTAATACTTATACAATAAGGATCAATACTTTAAAGGTAAATATATAATACCTTAAAGCACTACAAGAAAAACGCTAAAAGACAACGCACAACATAAGAATTGTTGTATCCAGCGTTGCACAAAAAGTCGCGCTGAAAGACAACGCTCAAAAGTTCGTTGTCCTAAGATACGACAACGCATAAAGTACGTTGCAAACAAACATTGTTTTTTTGGATAGATTCAACAATACATGCAACATTGTTTTTTTTTTTTTTGGATAGATTCAACAATACATGCAACACTTATCAAGCGTTGTCTTTCTCGATAACAACACAAATTTTGCAACCCTTATAAGGGTTGCCTTTATCAATTCGCCATTTTTTATGCTACGTTTTTCTAGTGTTGTCTTTCCATTTTTAAAAGCGTTATCTTTCCATTTTTAAAGTGTTGTCTTTCTTGTTAACCATTTTTTTACAAATATTTCACATTTTCTGTATCCTTTAATAATTTTATATTAATTCTCAATAATTATATAAATAAAATGCATTAAAAGAACATAACATTTTGAAGATAACTTCACTAATGTCAAACAATACATTCACAAATCCTCCCAACAATACATCTAACAATAACACTTCAAATTATAAAATGTTAAGTTTATAAAACTCCAACAATAACATGTTAGTGAAAGTTAGATCCAATAGTTTTGATAACAATAAAACCTTCACAAAAACAGCATCACGAACTTCACAATTACTCCTATTTCCCTAGAATTTGTCAAAGGTAGATAAAAAAAAAACAGTTAACATGAAGACTTATATATATTAAAAAATAAAATAAACAACATTACAATTTAGAAGCTAACCATCACCTTGTTCTACCCATTTATATGTTCTTGAATGCATTCAGCTCATTCAACACGCACTTCATCAATATCAGCTTTAGTGTATTTAAGATGCGCAAACTTTGAAAAAAGAAATATTCATAAAAATCAACTTTATTTTATTTTAGAAATTAGAAGAGTTCTCATTCCAGATCCGGTTCCACCTCCCAATGAGTGGCAGACCTGAAAACCTGAGATAGAAAATGATTCATGTTAAGTGAAAATAGAAGAAAAACTGAGTAAAAAATACTTGATGCCCTCAATCTGAAAAAATGTTCTCAAAAGGCCATCTGATGATGTATCTTGACACAATCTTCAAACGTTTGGAAGAAAATACACCAAAATCCATGTAAAGAACTTTGGATTTCATAATCAACCATTTAATTGTAACAGGGCAATTGCACTTAAAGATACTATAATTTGAATCTCATCAAAAAAAACAAGGCTAATCTCAAATAGTTATCCAAAGATGATATTTACTCCAATAAGACTTTTCCATGGAATATTGTGATTTCAATACACTCTACTGAATGTATTTTTAATCTCTCCAACTAGAGAAAATGAATATAAAAGTATCATAAACCTTTTCGTTGCCACTAAATGCAATTAATATACAAACCACAGAACCCAAACATAATAGCATCAAGTTACGAAATCCCAGCGAAAATCAGATAGTTATTTTACTTGGAACATATTTTTTTTTCTAACAAAGCACTTATTCTATAATCGACACAATAAACAATAATTACAAACCAGACTGTGGCTCAATGGCTGGACATTCAAATCAACTGGTACAACGTTATACATCATGTATAATTTTAATTCTAAAAAGAGACATCAACATTAGAACTCTCAAATCGTCAGATCTACTAAATATACTGAAGAGATCATCAAAATTCAGTTAACAGCCTAAACATTTATCAATACTCCGTCAGATTTACACTACAAACTCGACAGAAATTGCACTGAAAATGCTACCGCATCAGATAAGAATTGAAAAAATAACGAGAAATACAAGGAACATTACAAACCAACCAAAACAAAAACATTCATAGAGACACTAAGTAAATGAAATAAAAGTACCTTGCAAGCAATCACAGTTCTCCGTCTCTTTCCTCACAACATCGAGAACCGAATCGATCAACTCTGCTCCCTCAGTATAGTGCCCCTTTGCCCAGTTATTTCCCACTCCAGATTGCCCGAAGACGAAGTTGTCAGGTCGGAAAATCTGCCCGAACGGTCCAGATCTAACACTGTCCATATTCCCGCCGCTCGCCGTCCGTAGAGAGTAGGGAAGAATCTGCAGATTAGGGCTCGTTAGATTGGGTAAGTTTTTTTATTTCACCAACTGTTAAATTGTATTTAATTTTCACTCGGTTTTTTTTTTTAACTCTGAATACTTTGAATTAATTATATTAATAGTGTTTGCATTATTTAGTGATGGTGAAATAGCTTAGTTGTCTACTTACTTACCAACAGGTCTAGTGTCCGACTCCTATTCAAGTTTTTCAAATTTTTTTGTTCATTTTTATAACTTAAATATTATATAATTGAAGATCAATAATATTATTGATATTTTTAAAATATCTTAAAAAGTTAAAAATACATTAGGAGAGATTAATGATTAATACATTTGTTAATATTTCATTTTCATTGTATAAGACTAGTGTTCGATCATGTTTTATTAAATTTTTTGTCCATTTTTATACCTTAAATATTAAAGAATTAATCATAATATTATTTATATTTTTAAAATATCTTAAAAAGTTAAAAACACATTAGGGGAGATTAATGATTAATACATTTGTTAATATTTAATTTAATTTCATTATAAAAGACTATTATAAAGTATTAGTAAAGTACTGGAGTTTTAGATTTAATATCGATATACCGATATTTCAGATTTAATTTTTGTATTTTTAATATATCTTAAAAATTTAAAAATACTAATAAGAAGATTAATAATATTACATATTTATTAATATTTAATTAATTTAATTTCATTATAAGACTATTGTATAATTGTTTAGTTAACTAATTTGCATATTTTTAATATATCCTCAAAATATTAATTTTTTTAATAACGAGTTCATACAAGATAATAATAATGCAAATATTATAAGATAACATAAAAAAAAAAATTACAAACAAAGACAACACACTAAAAAGCATTGCACAAAAGAGTTTTCTAATTAGCGAAAAAATTCACTGAACGACAACTCATACAAAAGCGTTGCACAAAAGAGTTGTCTATTAGCAAAAAGTCCGCTGAACGACATTCCATAAAAAAGCGTTGCACGAAACGTTGTCTATTAGCGAAAAAAATACGCTGAAAGACAACACAAAAAAAACGTTGCACAAAAGAATTGTCTATTAGCGAAAAAATCCGCTAAAAGACAACCCACAAAAAAAGCGTTGCACAAAATTGTTGTCTATCAACATAAAAATGCGTTGAAAGACAACCCCCTGTCTTTTGTCTATCAGCATAAAAATGCGTTGAAAGACAACCCTCTGTCATAAGCGTTGTCTTTTTGCTTATTTGTGTTGTCTTTCTGAGGAACCAAAAACATAAGGACAACGCTTTTCATAAGGGTTGTAAATTTTAGAAAGACAACACAAATTCACGAAAAAGGTTGTCTATCTGCATTTTTCTTGTAGTAAAGATGCATATCTAATACCTTATACTATAAGCATTAATACCTTAAAGGTAAATATGTAATACCTTAAATGTGCGCACATGTAATACATTATACAATAACTCAATAAGCATTAAAAGCTTAAAAGTATATATGTAATACCTTAAAGGTGCATATGTAATGCATTATACTATTAACATTAATACTATAAATGTAAATTTGTATTACCTTAAGAAGTGACAACTTATACCTTAAGAGTATACAACTGATACCTCAAGAGTATACAACTAATTTTCTTCAAATTATAATGTCATATTGTTTGAAATAATTGATTTTTAATGTCCTAAAATTATTGTGATAAATTGTGATTTGAAATCAATTATCATAATCTATGATCATGATTAGAAGAGAAAAGGAAGGAAGAAAAAAAACCGCATATATAATTCCATTGTGATTTGAATAATAATAATAATAATAATAATAATAAGAAGAAGAAGAAGAAGAAGAAGAAGAAGAAGAAGAAGAAGAAGAAGAAGAAGAAGAAGAAGAAAAATGTACAATAAAAAAGATAGATTGAGATGAAATAGGGATTAAAAAATGCAAAAAAAAAAAAATCGAGATGAAACAACGCCTCAATCTTAGCATGTAAAATAAAAGACGAAAAAAAAAAGAAAAAAAAACCGTGTAAAAGAAGGGGAAAAAAAAGAATTGGCTTCCTATGTAAGGAAAAAAAAGAAAAAACCAACACCAGACGCTTAGCTTCTGGAGAAAAAAAAAAAAAAAGGAGTGCATAAGGTTAGGGACATGATGTCCCTGGGCCATACAAACATTTGCCCAAATATTATACTTACATTTTGTCATCGCCCCATTTTCCCAATTTATTCACAAGTGTGTGTATATTAATTACTTCAAGTTATTGAGAGTTGGAATGCATAAAAAATTTATTTTGTTGTTATGTGGGTAAAAATATTTTTATTTATCTCTAAAACATATATTTATGTATTATCACATTCAACTATTTATAACATTTTTTAATGCGGAGAAATAATCTCTTGTTGTGTTTTGTAAGAGAAAGCCCATAATATGATATGTTCATTTTCGATCTTACTCAATTCATAAGTTGTAATCATGTTCAATTCGCATAACCAATATCAACCAGAATTAAGTCCAATCACAATAACAGATATTATTATTTTTGTTACGTGATGATATATTTCTATACATGATGAAAAATGTTATTAATTTTGACTATTCAGACATTTTACTTTTTTATGAAATATATTTAAGATATTTTACATAATAAAAAATATTACTTTAAATATTAAAATGTATTACCTTCTCATTCACTTTGGTGTTTATAGACAAGTTTTTTGTTAACTCAAATATTAAGTTGTTACAAATATCTAGGGGTGAACACTAATCGGCCGTGAAAACCAAAATATCCAACCGAATGAAAATTATTATTTTAGTTCGATTTTTGGCCAATATGGTTTAATTTCGATTTTAATTTTAAAAATTTCGGAGTTCGATTTTCATATCTGAAAAATCGAATCCAAATTTATATATATATATATATAAACTTCATTTACCCCTTTCATTTTTTTTTTTAATATTTTTGAATTATGATTGTTTATTTATTAGTTATTGTATGGGTTGTATAAATTAAAATAATTGTAACACTATTATTAATCTATGCTTTTATTGTGTGGATGATCAAATGAATTTGAATTGATTTTGATTTGTAGAATATAGGTGTTTAAATTTTGTAGTTTGATTTTTCTTGATATGCCTAATTCATTGAATTTTTTTTATTTAATTTAGTGAAAAAACATTCTTTTTAAATTCTGGTTAAAACCAAATTTTAGCCGAACCCAAATAATATTTACTTATGTTCAATTTTTAGAAAATTCGGTTTTGATTTTCAAAATTCTAAAAATTTCGATTCAGTTTTTCAATTTTTGATACCGAATCGACAAATACTCACCCCTACAAATGTCACTTAACTAAATCACACAACCATTGTTTTCATCTTATATTTCAAAACATTATCATGAATCATGTGTATAAATACTGCATACAAATAAATAGCCTTAATAAATTTGTAAAAACATTGAAAAGTTGCAAAAATTGCATTAATAAATTCGTAAAAGCAAGCAAAACAAAAGCACCAACACAAAATACTGCGACCCAAACAAACTCACCGTAATCAAATTTTCAAGGATCATATCCCACGAACTCCTTTCGCCGCCATAAACAATACTTAAATCTCCATTTACTGTTTCGCAGTTTATCAGAAAATCTCTACTGTAAGCCACCACCGCCCTAACCGCAAACACCTTCTTCCACACCTCCATCGCCGCCGCCAAATCAGACTTTTCCAGATCCCCCACACACGCCGTCAGATCCTCCGCCGCCGCCTCGATCCACGCCGTCATGTTCCCCCGCTCGTAGCTCTCCACGTCGGGGTCGACCCGTACTATCTCTAAGACTTCGGTGAGTTGACTCGCCGCGTGGCTCAACGAACTCGAGCAGTTCCCAAACGCAAGTGGCGATTGAGAAATTGAAGAGAGTTTCTCGAGAGAAGATTCTAGAGAGAGAAGGAAAATGCGGTTGGGAGTTGTGTTGGATGGGGGTTTGATTTCTGAGGATAAGACGGTTATGCAGTAGGATTGAAATTCAGATGTGGAGCAGAATTCTCGAAGAGCTGGATTTGAATTGGAGGATTGGGAATTGATTTTCTGTGCGAGGGAGGCGACGATTCCTCCGATGATTAGCGTTAATAGGATGATTAAGGAGAAGAAAGTGAGGATTAGGAGTTTGTTCCTTGCGCGCAGTGATGTGAGATGGTCGTCTTTCTGCAGGAGTCTCGAGGTTGAAGAAGAAGAATCCATGGCTGCTAATATATTGCTTGGTGATGAAATGTGTGATCTGTGTGTTTCCAATTGAAGTTATTAATTCGTATTTAGGAACACTATTGAAATCCTCAGCTAGAAAATCAAGGAACATTAGGCTTTGTTTGGCTACTCGAAAATTGGATTTGAAATCTCCGTTGTGCATGATAAAACGACACGCTCGTTAAGTTAACTGAGTCGAATATTAACTCGTCGATGACTCAGTTAGCGTACAAATTAATAGCTATTAGCCTATTACTAATCTCGTTGTATTTTATACATCGTCAAGAATTAAAGAAATTCATTATTGTATTGAACAATGTCGTGTTAATTATATCGTTTTATCACTTTATAAATAGGATCCTTTAGTTTATTTCATAGTTGGTGTGAGACCATTCACATGAATATTTTCATTTAATTTTGAAATAAATCTGAATTTTCTATTAAGAAATTACACTTAAGGTCATGTGAGTAGTGTCACATGATAAATGGCACACCACCAAGTGTTGGAGCTAATAATTGTATTAAGCGGTTCAATTAACAAGCCATATAATTTTCTTTCAGCAATTTTCAATTAATTTAGTAAAAAATTATTATATTTTGTTACTTTATCATATGAATAAAAATATAATAATAAGCTTTTGAAAAACATAATAGTATAGTTAATATGTTAATTATTTGAATCGTATATATATATATATATATATAATAAGTTAAATGACTTAAGTTTATGTGGGAAAAGTATAGGAAGTTTCATCTAGAGTTGACTCCACTTTTGTTGATTTAATCGTCAGTCAATGTCCTAAGTGTGGACAAATTTGTCAGTCAAAGAACTTATTTATTAATTCAATCATTCACCAAGAAATCTCTATGTATCTTCTTATCTTTTAAAAATTGTGTGGCTGGCAAAAAAAAAAAAATAGTTATGATGAAAATTGATTCCCAAGAGAACAAGACTTTAGAGAAAGTATTTGAAAAACTAATTTATACACATATCGAAGTTTCTGATCTCTTGGATTTAAACTTACCACAAAATATATATTCATGCCAAGGAGCTTAATTTTAATTTGAAATGAAACCACCTGTCTTAATATAATTTTTAGATAGTTTACACTTATTGTCATAAGAGTGATGTTGATATTGAGTACAAGTTGATTGGACAAGTTGGATGGATTAAGAAGGTATTTTCTTATAGGAAAAAATGAGACTTAAGACCAACACCTCATACTATCCATAAATAATGTACGCTCATATCAACAAACTCATTTGAATTGAAAAATTAGATGAATTATACATAGTCAAATAAAGTTATTTTTAGTGAGGCTCCTCGTCATGAGCTCACTAGAACAGAATATCGTCAAACTTAAATATGATTGTTTACTTCAACAAATCACATTATACAATCTCAAACAAACTTTCATCGAATCAACCTCAAAATAGTCCACGAACAACCTTGACTCACTCACATCCACGAGAGACGGAAAAAAAACATATATTTTTTTTTCAAATTCTTCATGTAAATATTTTGAGAAGGAAGGCAACTAAGACAACCAAGAAAACATACTGTGAGCAAAACACAGCAATCACCACATAGTTTTCCCTAGACACCAAAGAAGCAAAAACACTCATAAAACTAGGATTATCCTTTTCCAACATGTATATCACAGCTTCTTCGATTCTCTTTTTCGCATTATTAATCTCCACAATCTCCTGTTTCGTGGTCAATATTCCATCCACACACATCTCAACGTTTTCCATTGCATGTTTCATCAAAACCCTCAAATCTTTCATCATCCCTAATTGGTCGTAATTCCTTGTGATCATCATGATCAGGGACGCGTTTCGTTGACTCAGATTCTGGCAGTCAATCAAGACAGGCCTGATGCTCTTGTCCATGGCTTTCTTGGCCAGATCTAGTGGAAGTTGGTATACGAGGAGGAATTCTTGGAGAGCTGCATCGATGGAGAGACCAAACACATTGGATGATTGGGACTTCATGCAGTGAGAGTAGTACCTTGTGAACTCACATATGGCTTCCATTGGATTGACATTGGAGAGGGATTCGGAATCTATCTCGTGTTTGAGGACTGTGAGGACTGAGATTATAGCACAGATTATGAGAGTGAAGATGATGAAGAAAACGATGAAGAGTTGTTTTCTTTTCTTTCTTGATGATTGCTGTTCTAGGTCCATT
Source organism: Scutellaria minor (assembly GCA_954870855.1). NCBI lineage: Eukaryota > Viridiplantae > Streptophyta > Magnoliopsida > Lamiales > Lamiaceae > Scutellaria > Scutellaria minor. The sequence goes on from OX940727.1 coordinate 20,643,384, forward strand.
TTTGTCTGTCTGAAAATGAGGGGAATTTGTTTGTTTAAATTTTTTTGAAAAGAAATGTATTGATTGGTTTAATTATTTGAATAGATATTTGGTGTAAAGTCACGATTAGTCAATGGTGATAATGCCATTTGGAAAAAAAATGGGAATCATTTGATGACCACTAATTAAAGATGGGGTTGACTGACCTTCTAGATACATGTACTCTTATCCATTATATCAAAAAAGAAAAAGGAGAAAAATTCTTTTTTGTTCTGTTTTAAGACTAATGTTCAAAACTAATTTCGGGTGAAATTCTTTTTTTAAGTCATGCAATTGAAAAAATTGAAATTGTTAAATTTTAGTCCTTTTCTAGTTTACTGAAACCTTCAATTTCGGATGGTCTTTCAGTATAGTTAGCATATATTTAGTATAGTTAACTTCATTAATTAACGTATGAGAATATCATAGGTTTATGTAAGAAAGTCCATAATCTCTCAAAACCCCATTGTAACCCATTAAGGGACGTTGTTCTAGCTTAGAAATACTGTGAAACTAATGTCATAATTAATTAATGTGATAATTGCTTAATGAATTATTTTTAAGTTGGTGGTTGATTGTGATACTACCAGGGTGTTTGGCTAAAGTTATTTAAGTGTTTATAAACTCTTTCATCTTATATAAGATGTTTTTAAAGTTTATAAGGTATTTTATCTTATAAAAAAAAAGTTATTGAAGTGTTTGGCGTAAATTAGATGATGAAACTTATAAGATGTTATTAAATTATCAAATTTGAATCCCCATATTTTTCAAAAATAGAGTTTATAAGCTTCTAACATCTTATTTTAGAATGAAATAAAATCTTATTTTTATAACTTTACCAAATACTTTTGAAGAGTTTATAAGTTCATAAGCTCACCCAAACACCCTCTATATCATGTGCATGAGTTAAAAAGCTCTCAATCTTTTATAATACAAAAATTTGTATAAAACCGCATCATAAATATAGTTTCATGAAAGAAGTCCGACTATCACAACTCAAATCCAGTTTATGAATTATAAATTGACCTGTTTCACAAAAATGGGAACTAATACTCCTCTATCTGTAACTTGTATGTGATGAGATATGTCTCATTATTTTTAGTGGACCATATATTTTAGTGAAACAAATTACATAACTAGTTATAAGCACAACCCTACTACCAAAATCATATTACATTGGTAACAAACAATTATAACAAAAATATAAACCAAACTTTATTTTCGTGGCAAAGTCTTAGGTAAGACGGTCTCACGGATCCCATACTGTGAGACAGGTCGGGTTTGACCCGACCAACGACCCGATCAACGATCAATGGGTCAAAGTCAACGATCAAAGTCAAATGTAATACTTTTATGTACATTAGATAATATTTTTTGAAAGTATCACATGGTACACATGAAAGTATTACATTATAAGAATAAAACACTATAGGTAATACTTTTTTAAAGTATCACATGATACACATGAAAATATTACATGATATACATGAAAAGTATTATATAGTGATATTTTCAAGAAGTATTATATGATATATATGAAAGTATTACATGATAAAGTATCACATGATACACATAAAAGTACTATATGATACACATGAAAGTATTATATTATAAGAATAAAGCACCATGTAATATTTTTATATATACATTATGTAATACTTTTTGAAAGTATCACATGATACACATGAAAGTATTACATGATATACATAAAAGTATTATATTGTAATATTTTTAAGAAGTATTACGTGATACACATAAAAGTATTACATGGTATACATGAAAGTATTACATTATGAGAATAAAATACCATGTAATATTTTTATGTATATTATGTAACACTTTTTAAAAATAACACATGATACATATAAAAACATAATGTAATATTTTTACGTATATGAGGTAATACTTTTTAGTCAACGACGTTGACTGACCGTTGACCAGTGTTGACCATTGACTTTTGACTTTATCCGTTGACTTTTTTACTTTGACCGTTGACCGGATTGGGTTGACCCGTCTCACGAAATGAGATCCGTGAGATGGTCTCGCACAAGACCTACTCTATTTTCGTAGTCAAGTCCTCATGTAAATACCCTAAGAAGGGTGGAAAACAAGAAAAGCAAGAACAAATACTATGAGCAAAACACAACTATACTTAACAAATAATTTTCCCTTGTCAACATGAAAGAAGCCTATATAGTCTGCAAACTCGAATCAAACTCTTCACCAATCAAATCCTTCTTCTCCATAGTACTAAGCTAATTAACAAGTATCTCTCACTCTCTTCAATCTTCTTTCTCACTTTCTTCATCCTCATTATCTCCTATAGCATCATTCATTTCCCTACAACAGCCAATCCATCTACACACATTTCAACATTCTTCATTGCTTGATCCACCAAAACCATTAAATCTTTCACCATCTCAGCTTCGTCGTAATTCTCAATGTTCAAGATGATCAGGGATTCATTGAGTTGATTGAGTGAGTGATTCAACAGGTTGTGGCAATCGATCAAAACAGACAAGATGAGACTCTTGTTCTCTACTTGTTTGTAGGCGTTGAGGACTTCACAACCAGAAAGTTGTGTTGATGGAGAGATGAACAACATTTGATGCATGGATCCTGTGCATTGGATGATGGAGCTGTTGGGAGAGGGACTTCATGCAATGAAAGTAGTACCTAGTGAGTTTGCAAGAGTTGATGAGGGCTTTGCTTGGATTGAGAGAGAGGGATTGATAAGACTCAGTGTGGTGTTAGAGGAGTGAGAAAACTAAGATTATGAGTGTGAAGAAGATGATCAAGAAAACGATGAAGATTTTTCTTCTTTTCTTTATTGATGTTTGGTCTTTGAGGAGATTAGCTTTGGCTTGGTCCATTGTGTATGTGCGTGTGTTTGCCAACTATGGGAATGAGAGAGAAAAAAATTGAGATACTGATATTCATTTTAACTATATGAAAAAAGAAATATGTTCATTGGTGTGATACCCAAACTTCTCACCACTCACTGATCAATGCACTTCATGCATCATATGCATCTCTTATTATTTATGTGCTACTTGTGAACTTGCATGATTATATTTTACTTTTAAATATTGAATTATTACATGCTCTTACATGATTGTTGATGAGAAAATCTTATTATAATTGGTTGAAACAATAATGATGCCTGAATGTACACTGTAAATTATTTGATTAGTGGTGATATAAATTAAGTTGAATTATGCAAGAAAAGTAAATCTAAAATTAATTTATACATATATATACATATACATGGATGCAATATTATAATATATATAAATGTAAGTTAGCTCGTGCATCAGTGTACATATATTTAAGAAGTTTGATTAATATTATAATAATATATATAATTATGTGGTGTAAGTGCATGTGTATATTATATGTAATGTCCATTACTTTATATCAATACACGTGTATGTACAAAGTTTGCTCAATCATTAATAATAAGTAAATAAATTTTTAAAAAAAAACTTACTTAATAAGCTTGTAGAGAGGTGGTGTAGATGGGTATATGTGCATCGTACTCTTTTAATTATAAGGAAAAAAAAGAGAGGATAGCAGGGAAGTATTTTAGAAAAAAAAAGAAATATCTCATAATATTTAACCGAAGGTGGATCATCAGATTAAATATTAAGAAGGTTTAAGAGGTGATTTAGAAGCTCATGCATCCAAAGATTTTGGAGATAGAAAAGTAGAAATTTATTACAACTACAAAGCATAATATAGTATTTTTGTGAATTAATGGTGTTAATTGATGATACATGTATACTACGTGTTTTATGAGATGTGATTTGGTGTTTAGTGGCTATCGTGAAATAAATGAACCTGTGAGTTCAGCAATTGTTATGATATGAATTTGAGATTTGAATGGTTATTGTGGGTTGAAGTGGTGAGTCCTATCAAATGATATGTTTTGATAATAAGGGGATGCAACGGTACTTTTGAGTTATATTTATGTTGGTCATGTGGTGCTGTATGCATGAAATTGGTGTTGTGTGCACGAGATTGGTGCTGTGTGCATGAAATTGGTGTTGTGTGCACGAGGTTGGTGTTGTGTGTACGAGGTTTGTGCTATGTATATGAAATTGGTGTTGTGTGCACAAGATTGGTGTTGTGTGCTATGTGCATGAATTGGTGTTGTGTGCACGGAGTTGGTGCTGTGTGTACGAAGTATTTTAAAAATGAACTAAGTTGAGCGTTTGAGTCAGAGATTTGAAATGAAATAGGTGATTCGAGAATTGGATTTATGGGAAGGAACTGTAAAGAATCATACTATCATATATAGTTTCTGCTTATTGAGATTTATCTTACGTAATTTATGCTTTGTAGGTAACCATAATGATGTGTAATGTTTTGGATGTACCGGGCAAGCTGTGCAGCTCCTACAGGATTTTGAGCACTCATGTACATAGATGACGACCTGTTGGGCATGATTGTGGTATATGCTACTTTTACTTTTGGATATTAAGTCTCGTTTGGACTTGTTCTGTATTATATAATATGATGCGTACTAATGGGTTAACATGAAAATTGTTCGTGAGTTGCTGACTTGTTGAAACTTTTTTTATATGAATGTGAACAGAGTAACTTTGGGTATGAGATAATATTATGTTGTAAAAAAAATTAGCAGGTTTTTAGATTGTGCTATATTTAAAATTCATTCTATGTGCGGTTGAGTAAGTGTGGTCGTGACAGAGTGGTATCAGATCCCAACTAATGGTTCTGTAGACTATTTATGTACATGGGCTCAAAACTTTGGGAGCGCAGTTATGCCAGTAAGTTATATTAAATTATGTTTATTCTATGTGCATCATCAATTATATAATTGACCATGTGGTATAGGATCATAGTGTTGTTATACAAATATGGTAAGTAGTGAAGGTGAGAGTAGTGGGACGGAAAGAACTCCTAAACCTGAGACACAAGTTGCGGGTGTTGAACGTGATGCTATCATTGCACGACTAGCAGATTTAGTTGAGTGGCAGTCTCAATAAATCCAACAACTTATTCAACAAAGGGACATTGATAGGCAATCGCGCGATGAAGTTAATCAACCACATCCCCGAGTAGAACATACTGAAATGGTTTGTGAGCGATTTCGAAAACTGAACCCACTTATATTTGAGGATGCTAAAGATCCCTTAGTTGCAGAAGATTGGCTGAGAATTTTGGATAACATATTTCAGTACAACAGAATTCCTGAAGTATAGAAGGTTTTGTGTGTATCTTTTATGCTGCGGGGTAGTGCTGGACACTAGTGGGACACCATTAAAAGCATTGAAGACATTATCAATATGACCTGGCAGAGGTTCAAAGAAATTTTCAGAAATAAGTATTTCACAGCCCATGTTAGGATAATGAAAATGAATGAATTCATACAATTGAAACAAGGAACTATGACTGTTACAGACTACCTTCATAAATTTGAGCAATTATCCAGGTTTGCTGAACATATAGTTAGTACTGAAGCTCTAAAGTGGAAAGATTTCTTGAGGGTTTAAGGCCCGAGCTTTATAGGGATATTAGTATAGCAGGGATCCAGAGTATGACTTATTCTCAAGTCGCAAAGAGAGCACAGATCGCAGAACAAGCTGAGATACGAATAAGATAGGCACAAGAGGCTCGCCGTCAGTTTCAACAAAAGCAAGCACCACAGTGGAATGGGGATAACAAGAAGAGACCAGTGCAATTTCAAAAACCGAGACCTAATTTTCAACCCAAACAAGGATGGAGACCAGAACAAGAGGGTGCAGATAAATGTATTAAGATCGATCAGAATTGAGTGCCGCCACCACCACCACCATCATTGTGTTTAAATTGTGGCAGATCGCATGTTGGAGTTTGCTATTTAAGCCTAAGGAACTGTTATTCTTGTGGACAAAAGAGACATATAGCCAGTATGTGTCCAAGCAATAATAAACAAAAAGATCAAGGGAGAGTTCCGGCGCGAGTTTTTACAATGACCAAGGAAGATGCTAAAGATAATCCAGTCGTCACAGGTAAACTCTCTATATTTAATACTGTAAATTTCATTTTATTTGATTCTGGAGCCACACATTCATTTGTATCCACTAAGTATGTGAGAGAATTGGGGAAACTACCTACCTTAACGGAAGCTAGGTTTGATGTGATTATCCCTTCTGGTGATTTGAAACAAACCAATCAGATTCTATGAGGATGTATTATTTTGATAGAAGATAGAGAACTATGTGTCGATCTGATTGTGCTAGATATGAATGAATATGATGTGATACTGGGTATGAATTGTTTATCAAAATATGGTGCTATAATCGATTGCCAGAAAAAGAGTATTACGTTTCACCTAGTGGGTCAAGAACATTTCTCTTTTATCGGATTAAAGAAGAGTTTCAAATTTCCAATGATATCAGCAACCAGGGCACAAAGATTACTGAAAGTGGTTGTGATTTTTATTTGGTGAGTATAATGAGTATCGAGGGGCAACATTGCTCAACTGTAAGTAAAGTACCAGTGGTGCAAGAGTACTCAGAGGTATTTCTAGATGATCTTTCAGGATTACCACCAGATCGTGAAATTGAATTTGTGATTGATCTACACCTAGGAGTTTCCCTATATCTAAATCACCGAATAGAATGACACCAAGTGAGTTGAGAGAACTAAAGATATAGTTACAAGAATTACTGGACAAAGGTTTTATTCGACCTAGTTTTTCACCGTGGGGAGCACCTATTTTGTTTGTTCGAAAGAAAAATGGTACCATGAGAATATGTATAGATTATTGAGAGTTGAACAAAATTACAATCAAGAATAAATATCATTTACCTCGAATTGATGATTTGTTTGATCAACTGCAAGGTGCATCCATTTTTTCAAAGATCGACTTGCGATCAGGTTATCATTAACTGAAAATAAAAGAGGAAGATATTCCTAAAACCGCATTTAGTACAAGGTATGGACACTATGAGTTTCTAGTAATGCCATTTGGACTAACAAATGCTCCAGCAACATTCATGGACTTGATGAACAGGGTATTTAAAGACTTTCTGGACAAATTTGTTATCATTTTTATTGACGATATCTTGATTTATTCCAAGAATAAAGAAGATCATGCGGTGTATTTGAGGCTCGTGTTAGAAATCTTGATAGAAAAGTAATTAATTGCAAAATTCAAGAAATATGAATTCTACTTAGATTGAGTTGTCTTCTTGGGACATGTAATATCAGGAGTAAGGATTTCAGTCGATCCAAGTAAAGTTGAAGTTATTGATAACTGGCCTCAACCAAGAAATTCATCAGAAGTGCGCAGTTTTATTGGTTTAGCAGGATATTATTGAAGATTTGTAGAAGGATTCTCCAAAATTGTTTCTCCATTGACGCAATTAACTAAGAAGAATATGGCTTATACGTGGACGGAGACATGTGAACGAAGCTTTCAAGAACTGAAGAAGTGACTGACATCAGCTTCATCTTAGCGATCCCAACGAGAACTGGAGGCTCCAAAGTATACAGTAATGCTTCGAAGAATGTTCTTGGTTGTGTGCTGATGCAGAATGGTAAAGTGATAGCATATGCATCTCAACAACTGAAAGAATATGAGAAGAACTACCCTACCCATGATTTAGAGCTCGCCGTAGTGGTATTTATACTGAAAATTTGGAGACATTATTTGTATGATGGAGCGTTGCAAGATCTACACTGATCATAAGAGCTTGAAATATATTTTCACCCAAAAAGAGTTGAATATGAGACAATGAAGGTGGTTAGAACTTATGAAAGATTACGATTATGTCATCAATTATCACTCAGGCAAAGCTAATGTGGTGGCAGACGCATTAAGCCGAAAGCCAGTAGAAAGAGTAGCAGTTATGACCTTAATTTAAAAGCCCAGGCTATTTAACCTACAAAGAATGAATGTGGAAAACATTGATCGTGAACTAGTAGAAGTAAAACTTGCAGCGCTAACACTCAGACCTACTTTGCTGGATCGAATCCATCAAGGGCAACAAATTGATGAATATTCTACTAAAGTGAAGAAAAACATCATTTTAGGAGAACCATCTGACTTTCAGTTAATGGAGAATGGTGTACTTCGATACAGAAATCGATTATATGTGCCTAATGTGGATAAGATTTGTGAAAACGTGATGACAGAGGCACATTTGACACCATAATCAGTCCATCTAGGAGCCACTAAAATGTATAGGGACTTGAAATTGCATTACTGGTATGAAAAAAGATATTGCGCGGTATGTAGAACATTGTTTAACTTGTCAGCAAATCAAGACAGAATATCAAAGACCTGCAGGAATGTTATAACCCCTGCTCATTCCAAAGTGGAAATGGGAGAATATAACTATGGATTTTGTCACAGGTTTACCCAAGACAGTTAAAGATTATAATGCAATTTGGGTTATTGTGGATCGATTAATTAAATCAACTCATTTTCTTTCGATTTGTATCACATATCCTATGGATTGTTATGCTCAAATGTATATACAAGAGATTGTCAGGCTCCATGGCGTACCACTTACTATTGTTTCAGATAGGGACACCAGATTTTTGTCTCTCTTTTGAAAGAGCTTACCCAAAGCATTATGTACTCGGTTATCTTTCAGTACTGCGTATCATCCACAGACAGATGGACAATCAAAACGAACAATACAAATTTTGGAAGATATGCTGAGAGCCTGTGTGTTAGATTTCAAGGGTCAATGGAGTAGATTTCTACCTTTGATAGAGTTTTCTTATAACAATAGTTACCAATCCACTATTAGAATGACTCCATATGAAGCACTCTATGATAGCAAATGTCGATTTCCAGTACATTGGGATGAAGTTGGGGAGAGAAAAATTTTGGGTCTAGATATGATTCAGGAGATGAGTGAAGCAGTGGACTAGATTTGAAAAAGAATGAAGACTGCTCAAAGTTGACAGAAAAGTTACACGAACAAAAGAAGAAGAAAACTAAAATTTGAAGTGGGTGATCAAGTGTTTCTGAAATAGTTTCCAATGAAAGTTATAATGCGTTTTGGGAAGAAAGAAAAGTTTAGTCCAAGGTATGTTGGACCATTTCCTATCATTGAAAGGGTTGGTGATGTCGCTTATAAACTTGATTTGCCTGCATCAATATCTCAAATACATAATGTGTTCCATGTGTCTATGCTGAGAAAGTACATCACAAATCCATCTCATATTTTAAACAAAGAGCCCTCGGAGCTGAAAGCAGATTTAAGTTATGAAGAAGTACCAGTTGAGATTTTATTACGAGAGGTAAACGACTCAAGAATAATGAAATTACATTGGTCAAACTGGTAGAGGAAACCACTTGGGAAATGGAAGATGAAATGAAGTCTAAATACCCAGCACTTTTCACTTAAGTGAAATTTTGGGGACGAAATTTTTATAAGGAGGGGAGGATGTGATACCCAAACTTCTCACTACTCACTGATCAATGCACTTCATACATCATATGCATCTCTTATTATTTATGTGCTACTTGTGAACTTGCATGATTATATTTTACTTTTAAATATTGAATTATTACGTGCTCTTACATGATTGTTGATGAAAAAATCTTATTATAATTGGTTGAAACTATAATGATGCCTGAATGCACACTGTAAATTATTTGATTAATGGTGATATAAATTAAGTTGAATTATGCAAGAAAAGTAAATCTAAAATTAATTTATACATATACATGGATGCAATATTATAATATATATATATATATATAAATGTAACTTAGCTGCGTGCATCAGTACATATATATATATTTAAAAAGTTTGATTAATATTATAATATATATATAATTATGTGGTGTAAATTCATGTGTATATTATATATAATGTTCATTACTTTATATCAATACACGTGTATGTACAAAATTTGCTCAATTATTAATAATAAGTAAATAAATTAAAAAAAAAAGAAACTTACTTAATAAGCTTGCAGAGAGGCAGTGTAGATGAGTATATGTGCATCGTACTCTTTTAATTATAAGGCAAAAAAAATGAGAGGATAGCAGGGAAGTATTTTAGAAAAAAAAAATGTCTCGTAATGTTTAACCGAAGGTGGATCATCAGATTAAATATTAAGAAAGTTTAAGAGGTGATTTAGAAGCTCATGCATCCAAAGATTTTGGAGACACAGGTAAGTAGAAATTTATTTCAATTACAAAACATAAAATAATATTTTTGTTAATTAATAGTGTTAATTGATGATACATGTATACTACGTGTTTTATGATATGTGATTTGGTGTTTAGTGGCTATCGTGAAATAAATGAACCTATGAGTTCAACAATTGTTATGATATGAATTTGAGATTTGAATGGTTATTATGGGTTGAAGTGGTGAGTCCTATCAAATGATATGTTTTGACAACAAGGGGATGAAACGGTACTTTTGAGTCATATTTATGTTGGCCATGTGGTGCTGTGTGCATGAAATTGGTGCTGTGTGCACGAGGTTGGTGTTATGTATACGAAATTGGTGCTGTGTGCACAAGGTTGGTGCTATGTGTGCACAAGGTTGGTGTTGTGTGCACAAGGTTGATGTTGTGTGTTGTGTGCATGAATTGGTGTTGTGTGCACGGAGTTGGTGCTGTGTGCACGAAGTATTTTAAAAATGAACTAAGTTGAGTGTGTTGGGTGGGAGATTTGAAATGAAATAGGTGATTCGAGAAGCGGATTCATGGGAAGGAATTGTAAAGAATCATACTATCTTATATAGTTTCTGCTTATTGAGATTTATCTCACGTAATTTAAGTTTTATAGGTAACCATAATGATGTGTAATATTTTGGACGTACCGGGCAAGTTGTGGAGCTCCTGCAGGATTTTGAGCATTCATGTACATAGATGACGACCTGTTGGACATGATTGTGGTCTATTCTACTTTTACTTTTGGATATTAAGTCTTGTTTGGACATATTTTGTATTATATAATATGATGTGTACTAATGGGTTAACATAAAAATTGTTCGTGTGTTGCTGACTTGTTGAAATTTCTTTTATATGAATGTGAACAGAGTAACTTTGGGTATGAGATAATATTATGTTGTAAAAAAAAAAATTAGCAAGTTTTTTAGATTTTACTATATTTAAAATTCATTTTATGTGTGGTTGAGTAAGTGTGGTCATGACAATTGGTAGAATGGGAAAATTAGTGATCAACTGTGGTTAAATCTCATCCTCTCCATTTTCTTTGTGAATTTCTTGTAAATAAGATTGTAGAGAAAAAGATAAATCTTAAAGTAGAAAAATTCAGAAAAGAAACGGAGAAGACAACTGATTTCTAAAATTAACATCAAAACTGGTTTGAATTTTATATAGTGATTTATAGTTATTTTGGTGTTGTGATAAAACGATGTCGTTTTACTTCCTCACGTTATGTATGCAAATTCTCTTATTTATCATATTTCTCTACTATCCAACAATATATTACCACCAACAATAACCTTCAATAGATCGAGAATAAAACCCCTAAAAAATTTAAAGGAAATGCACACATCAAATCAAGTTCAAGAAAAAAAAAATTGAAACTAGCTTTCGTTCTATTTTTGCACTATTAGGGCTTGAATTGAACAAAATAAATATGGGGTTTGGCAAGATTGTTAATTTTGGCATATAAATGGTGTATTTTGATTGAAAAAAGAATCAATATTTTTTTGAAATTAAAAGGATGGGCATGACATTTTCCGATGATTTGATGGTTATAGTTTTGGATGTTAATGGAGGTTTTGTGGCAGTGGTTTCCTAGAAAATAGAAGGAAAATTGGTTTGGTGGTAAGGTGAAGATGTTGGGAGTGGGAAGAAACATTTTTGAACTCATGATGATTTTGACGTTGATAAAGAAGTGGGGATGCATATATTCATAGTGAAACTTACATAAAGAAACAAAAAATGGGTCCAAATTAGTCGGAACCAAAGGTTAATTATACTGTAAGTATTTTGAGAAGTTTTTTGTAATGTTGAGAGAATCTCCAGAAGGCTAGAAGCCAATACGTACTATCGAAATTTTGAGGTGAAAAGAAAAGTCATCTTAAAAAGAGATGTTTATTAGATTGAGAATTGTTTGCGAATGGCTTTGAAGCAAAAGTGGTGATCATTTATAAAAGATGTAATAACTATTAAATCATATTTTTTTAATGAAAATGCATGATTGAAGATTACTTTTGATTGATCTTACTCAAATAGTGCATTCTTTTACGAATGGACACCTAAAATTTTTATTATAAACCTTTCATATTCCATAATTAACACATCGAATACTCATGTAATACATGTTGATGTATAAGAGGTTTAGAGGTAGGGTGAATAAACAAATTCAAATTTTGAACTTCGATTCGATCCGGAATCTCCTTCCCATTAACTTCGATACCGTGCGGGGATGGTCCTCCGCGGGAAAATTGTCATTCTTTATATATATATATATATATATATATATATATATATATATAAAAGAAGAGTAGCTAGTGATACTTTTTTACATAAATAATATTTTTATATATATCATCACAATGTAATACATTTTTAAAGTATCATATTAAAGTATTTTATAATAATTTTATGTGTATCATACTTTAAAAAGTATCACAAAATATATATAAAAGTAGTACATAATATGCATAAATGTATTATATTATGAGAATAAAAATATTAATATATTGTTAAATTACAATTTATCAAAGTAATCATTGATTTGAAGTCATGAAACTGAAAATATTACTTGTTACACATAACACCTTATACAAATAAAAATATTACATAGTATTATTTTCAAGTTATAATTTTTCACAAATATTACATGATGCACATAAAAATATTTTATGATGTGAATAAAAATATTACCTACAAAATTACAATTAATTTCTCAAATTAATCATGGATTTAGAATCTTGGAAGCAAATGTATTACATGATACATATAAAAATATTACTTGATATACATAAAAGTATCTCGTAGTATCATTTGTCAAATGATAATATCTTAAAAATATTACCTAATTAATACACATAAAATTATGGCAAAGTCTTGGGTGAGATCTCATTCCATGAGACTGGTTGGGTTGGGCAAACATAAGAAATTATGTAATACTTTTGTGTATATTATGTAACATTTTTCTATATATTAGGTAATATTTTGATATTATATGATGCATTTTGGGTTTGGTCAAACTATAACAAAATATGTAATATTTTTATTTGTATTAGGTAATATTTTTCTGTATATCTGATAATACTTTTGTATTATAGGATATATGACCTAAATTGAGTCAGGTCGGGTATAAGCAAGGAAAAAAATATTGGTATCGGTGGATATATTGGTACCTTGATTTTACGGATATATCGACGGATATATCGATATCGGTGGATATATCGATATCGGTGGATATATCGGTTTTTGCGCAAAAAATTGAAAAAATTTGAAAAGAAATTGAAAAATATATCTAGTACTTTATATAATATTATAAGTAACATTAATACATATATTGAACTTAAATTTCCAAATAAAATTATATATTTACAACAAATATAGAGATAAACTATTATATAAACGTTGTATGTTATGATAACATGACAAATTTTGAATTCAAATACATATTTCATTGTTTAACACACAAGCCATGATAATTTATGATAGGAACCTAAATTCAAATACTTTACTAAATATAAGTTTACTAATTATTTAATTAAAACTATTAGTTGAATTCAAATAGGTATTTCATTGTTTAACACACTAGCCTAATTAATTTCATTATTTCAAATATGTATTTTGCATGGACTTTGTCATAAATAATTGAACAAGAAATTTATGTCATTTTGCATTTTATATTCTTCACTTCTAGGGGCACTAATACATTTATCATTAAAAAAAAAAATTCAAAAAAATTCAAAAAAACCACCGACCGATATATCGGCGATATATCGGCAATATATCGCCGATATTTTGTCAAATATGTGCATTGATTGACTGATAACGATATATCACCGATATATCGGTGATATTTTGTCAAAAAAATTCGTCCGTGCATATCGATATCGAAAGGCAATTTTTCGCGATAAATCGGCGATATATCGCCGATTTATCGCGATATTTTCGTCCTTGGGTATAAGTAAAAACATGTGGATCCTCCTTGCATCGCCCCATGCCTCTTCTTCCTCGCACGTGAATTGTGCTAACATGTAATATTTTTATGTGTATTAGGTACTTTATGTATATTAGATAATATTTTTTAATATATCAGGTAATACTTTTGTTTTATGTAATGTATATAATACAAAAAGTATTACCTGATATATAGAAAAATATTACCTAATATACACAAAAATATTACATAATTGCTTATGTTTGACCCGATCCGCTCTGTCTCATGAAATGAGATCATAAGATGGTCTTACGCAATACTCACTAAAATTATTATATTATATATAAATATTACATAATATATATAAAAATATTAAATTTAACTACATTGACTATTAACCTGGGCGTTGACCAATCCGATCAAATTGATCCATCTTACAAAATAAAATCTATAAAACAATCTTACGTACTGAAGAATTTATCATAAAATAAAATGCTCAAACGTGCAATCATCGATGATAAGAAAACAATTACCTAAACATCGAAAGGAAATTTCAATAAATATAAGATTAAACGTACTAAATGTGTGTGGATTCTAATAAAAACTGTGCACCTTAGGGTTAATTTCATTTTCCAATGTGTACTATGCACGTATTTTAGTTTTGTATAAATAAATTATATATTTTTTTTTCCGATCACAACCTAGACAATATGTTTTATTTACTTTTACAACTTACGACCAATATTTTCATGCGAGAAAAAACCTCATATGATTTTCACGTGTTAATTGAGGGTTATTTTCATCATTTGTACTTTTAGAACATGAGTAAATTCAATCTTATTTTTGTCTGAACCTCACCATCATGGTTGTTAAAATCATGAGTAAGATCGTACGATTCTATGATTATATGATTTTTTTTACCATGTACCGAGTCAACAAGTGTAGAAGATCGGATTCTGATAGAATGAGGATAAAATTGTGATTCTATCTCATAAAGCCAGTAGAATTGTGTGTAAAATCGACCAATTTTACGATTCCACAAATGAGGTATTTTTCATAATTTTTTTTTTGTATGTTTGAACTCAAGACTTCAACTTCAAACAAAAAACACTTAAACAACTAGACCAAGTGTATCTTATTTGAAGTAATGTAATAATGTAACTATTTTATCACATCTGTAAGTCAAAATTCAAAAAGAAATTAATAAATTGTTTAGTGCGTTGTTAAGACTATAAATTAAAACTTAAAAATATAACATTCTAATTTCTAATTACCCACTTTAGAAATTTAATCACATATATATATAATATGAAATTATTTTTTTAGTTTGTTTGATAAAATTTAATCTATTTTATTTTATCTTAAATATTCTATAAAGTTGAAAATAATTATACACTTATACTTTTAATCTGAATTCAATTATATATATATATATATATTACACGTATTTATATTTTTTCATTAGTTCATTTTTATGTACTTACATGTATATATATGGTCATAATTTGTATCCTTCTATTATCTTATAAGGATTGTAAATCTTACGATTTTACAATCCGATTTTACAATACGATTTTATTGACCATCAAACAAAAACGGGTTTAACAACCTTGCTGACCATCACCATCATTCTTCATTTACTCAAACAATTTACAATCCGATTTTACAATACGATTTTATTGACCATCAAACAAAAACGGGTTTAACAACCTTGCTGACCATCACCATCATTCTTCATTTACTCAAACAATTTATAGAAGAAATGAAGAAAAAATTATGATTAAATTCTATTTTTTGAGGGAGAATTAGTTAATAACCTAGAAAATGACGAAAATAACTCTCAATTGACACACACAAATCATACAGATCATTTCTTACCAGAAAATGTTGGTCGGAGGTTGTAAAAGTAAACAAAACGTGTAATATATATTGTGATCAGAAAAAAAAAAAGTTTAGAATGAAAAAATAAAAACCATACATAATAAAAGATGGAAAATGAAATTACCCTACACCTTAATTCTTTATATGAAATATATATGAAATTATTTACGGTGGTGGAAAATGAAATTAACCTGCACCTTAGTTCTTTGTATGAAAAGCAAAGCCTTGATTTTCATAATTATTTATTATTTATTTTTGCAACAAAAGGCCCAAAACCCTATAATATTCGCAATTCCACTCCATTCAATTCATTCATTAACTCACCGTTTATTTTAAACTAGAAATACCAACAGCAAATAAAATATATTTGTTTTTTTCAAATTACAAACCAAGAGTTGTCTCTCTCTCCATTCAAAATACAGGGAGAATTACATTCGCGAGCGAGAATGTTGGATACATCCATATGCATGTAGAAATCTCCAGTTAGCTGTGGAAAAATTGAAAAGGGTTGTTGATTTGTCTCCCGATTATTGTTCGTGTGATTTTCAATAATGGCAGCGAATATAGGGATTATGGATAGTGCTTACTTTGTGGGAAGGAACGAGATTCTTGGTTGGATCAACGCCAGGCTTCAGCTTAATCTCTCTCGCATTGAAGAGGTAAAATTTAAAACAAATCATTTAATAAGAAGAGAATATATAAAACCCATTTCCCCTTTTGGTAAATTGGGTTTTGTGTTTCTGAAAATGATTGTTTTTTAAACTCACAGTTATAACGTGGCAAATTTGTGCTCTTATGTGATTCTTGATTTATATTATGAGTATGTTAGTTGGATATATATATATATATATATATATATATATATATATATATATATATATATGTGTGTGTGTGTGTGTGTGTGTGTGTGTGTTTTTTTTTCCTTTCTCTGTTTCTTAAATTTTTACAAGTAATTTGGTTCATTGGGCTCTCTAAAGGCTAAACCTGGTTGTGTGTGTGTGTTTTTGTTTTGTTTTGTTTTGTTTATTTATTTAGTTTTTTTTGGGGGGGGGGGGGGGGGGACGTGTTATGATATAAATCAAATATTCTTTATAGTTCCATAATAAAAAATATCCATTTTCTCCATAAGAATGGGTGCATTTGCTGAAATTTCTTGTGTTTTTGTTGCCATGGACCTGCTTGTTCTAAAATGCAATTGCTTTGGAGGTTAAGCTGTTGATTAGATGGATTGCCAGTTGGGGTTGTTCTATTAGATTTATTAATCTTGAAAGTATAATATATAATGTATGATTATTTTGGGATTTTGTTCCAAAGAGATATAGCATGAAAAACCATGACCTTAGGGTGGGAAACTGACATCAACTGCTTAGGGTGTAGATTACCATAAAGTATTAGCATTGACCAAACTTATTTTCCACTACTCACCAATCTTTATATATTTTTCAGCATATCTAAGCAAATCAGAGGTATTTGGTACCAAATTTTAGTTAAGATGGGTTGGAAATAGATGGTTTGGTAATTGGTTGCATTAGGACCACAATCTTGCCAGTCCATCTGTTTCTTGAAGAATATGGTGGTTACTGGAATTATTTGTGATAATCCATTGGAATGTAGGTTTTTCACAATGATAAGCGTTGTTTTTGTTTCATGAGTCTTACAGAACTTTTGTTGTGCGTCTACTTGAAGAGAGCGTGGTAACAATGGAGAATTTGATATAGTGTATTCTCATGAAGATTCTGTTTGATTATTAAACTAAAATTAGAAGCATGAGCGCTACGACTTTTGTTGAAGCTCATATGAAAAAAATAACATCCTGAGAAGAATAACTTCTCTCTTTTTCTTGTTTCTTTGATCTTTGATCTTTGATATACATATTCTCTACACACATACAAATACATATATATTAAGGTCAACTAACAAAAGTTACGAACTTTGGCACGATTTTTGATTGTTATATCAACTTTTAAACGTAACAATTTCATTCACCAATTTTATAATTTCTTTGATTGTTGAGGCACAAAGGGCTCTGCATGGTGTGCATTTAACTAATATATATGTGTGTGAGTGTGTGTTTTGATAGTATGGGAACCTACTTCGGCATTTTTCATGTATCTTCTCATGTGAGATTGTTTGAAATGCTGTCTGTCTTTTGTCGTTGACTGAAGAACTAAGGTTGGTTGGTATTGTACTAATTCTCACAAAAAGCATTTATTTAGGCGGCATCTGGGGCTGTACAATGTCAGATGATGGACATG
The DNA here is from genome assembly GCA_954870855.1 of Scutellaria minor. Lineage (NCBI taxonomy): Eukaryota > Viridiplantae > Streptophyta > Magnoliopsida > Lamiales > Lamiaceae > Scutellaria > Scutellaria minor. The sequence goes on from OX940727.1 coordinate 20,661,621, forward strand.
ACTTTCCCAGGAGTTGTTCCCATGCACAAGGTGAAAACTCGCTGTCTTTTTCCTGTTTAGCATTGTGGCATTACTGATATCATTCCTATTGTAGGTGAACTTCGATGCTAAGACTGAATATGATTTCATCCAGAATTACAAAGTACTTCAGGATGTTTTTAACAAACTCAAAATTGACAAGGTAATCAATCCTTTGCTTTCTTCATCCCTATTCTTTTTTATTTTATTATCTCATCTCTCGAAAAACTTCTACCTGTATCACCATTTTACTATTATAAGCCTCGTTTAACTGTTCTCTCTTTGTTTAATTGGAGCTAAAGGTCTTTTGCTATATATTGCTTCCTGGGAAATTATGTGTGAAATGATAAAACTAATGATAGATTGGCTACACGCTGACTGATATCGGATCTCAAAGCACATATTTCTTATTTGTTTTGGGATGTAAAATCAAATTTGTCAATCTAATAAAATCCTACCTACACATATTAACACCTATTCTTATAATTTTCAGAAAAGTCTATTCATCCCCCTCATTCCACATTGCCAAACACATCTTTCCACAATATAATATAATTTCATTATTTATCAGGATTTTTCTATTCCGAAATTTCAAAGGCACTTAAGGCTAATGAGTGTAGTTTGGTTTGTGATGTTTCAAAATTCCACAAAATTGATAATTAACATGAGATAGTGAGGATGCTAATTACTATATAGAATATACAGTCACCCTTTCATTTTTTTAAACTTATGCAGCATATTGAGGTTAACAGGCTTGTGAAAGCGAGACCATTAGACAACTTGGAGTTTCTGCAATGGCTGAAACGCTACTGTGATTCTGTAAATGGTGGCCTAATGAATGAGTAATACCTCCCTGAAGTACTTGCTCCAACTTTCCCTTACTAAGTCTCAATTACCAAGTTTCTTATGTTTTCTGCTGTTATGATTTTCCCAGGAATTACAATCCTGTGGAGCGCAGAAGTAAAGGTGGAAGGGATAGAAGTTTCAGAGGTCCTCTGAAGAGCTCTAAGTCATTACAAACGAACTACACTGTCAACTCTGACTCTTGTAATGAAGATTCTGGGGTTCTCAGAAGAACTACAGGTAATACCTTTATTCTTCTTCTTCTTCTTTCCCTTTTCTATATAACTTTATTTTTAACTTTGTTCGATGTATTTCTTGATTTTCAGGTGCCAAACAAGGGAAGGCAGTGGTCAATTCGTTGTTGGAGATTCAAGCTTTGACAAGGGAGGTAATACTGCTACACTTATTTGTCAAATGTGATTTTGTAGAGTGTTGCTATGGGCCTTATCAGCTTCATGTATTACTCTGCTATTTATCCCCTGGGAAACATGTTCTTCGATCCGTCTCATCTGTTCTAGTTCTATACATCTCCACATCTCTGCTTTGAACGACAATCAACCAATACTTTTGTACATTTAGGATTGTCTGAAATAATTGGGATTCATCTTTTTTCAATTTTTTTTTTTGTGCATTTGGAGCTCCATTGGATTTTCTAACCAACTATGTGCTTACTGGAAGTGTTCTATTATCTATCTTTTCTACATTGTAAATTTAGTTTTTCGAGATTGCTTTCTATATAAACTTCGATTTAGTGCTTGGTTTTGATGAGATCACCTCATATCCAGGTTACGGATCTCAAGCTTTCTGTTGAGGAGTTGGAAAAGGAAAGAGACTTTTACTTTGCCAAATTACGTGATGTAGAAGTACTTTGTCAGAGTCCTGAGTTAGAAAACCTCCCGGTAAGTATTTCTCTGCACGATCACTGTCGCTTGGACTGGTACCACCAATAACTACTACAAAAAAAAAAAAAAAAAATTACTGTAGTATTGTAGTATGCTTTAACTTGTACTGCACTATGAACAATAACTAGAAAGTTGTCCAGTAAGAGCTTCATCTCTTTGGCTACTTGGGGGCATATATGAGCTCATGCTATTTAAAACTCGACTGTGAATTAGCCAGCTTTGAACCTCACAACGCGACATTAGTGTAGAGAATATATTCCTCACAACTGAAAGCACTAGAGAAGTTCTCTTTTCTGTAATCACTCTGGATGGAGAAGCCAGCCTATTCCAGTGTGGATATGGAAATTAAGATGTTCATAACAAATAAGCTGCATCATTCATCATATGATGTTTGTTGAACAATGATGTCAAGGAAACACTCACGCTACTTTTGGTTTTACTAATCAGATTACAAAAACATGTTTGGATGTTTTGTTGGATTAAATAAAGTGATATTTTTAATTTTGGAAATGAAATCATTGGAAATTTCCAAGAAAAGCTAATTACAGGTTCTTCTCTATGCGGAGCAACAGGGCCTTTATGCTCATTACTAAACTCGTTTGCAACTGTGTGTTTTCCTTACAACATAGAATACCAGAACTCATTATTTCTCTCTCAAACTTGTTGCAGATGGCGGTGGCAATAAAGAAGATATTATATTCTGCAGATGAGAAAGAAGATGCTCTTGCAGAAGCTCAAGAAATCATTTCTCAATCAATCAATAATGAGTAGAATCGAGTTTTTCGACTCTCCACTGTACACTAACCTCCATTGATGCCATAGAGGAAAGGATAACAATTCTCTTCATTCAAACATTTCAGATCATTTTGATGCCTCCTAAATTTTGAAATCATTTGGTGAAACTTTGTGTAGCACTTTTTTCTTCAATATATGATGAGAAACTTGTGGATAAGTACTTTGTTCATGTTTTTCTTCTTTAGTTCGGTCAATTCCATTGTCCTTCCAATATATGAGCTTTGGCTTAAATAATCCTAATCGTGCTCGATTTTATGGAGTTTAAACCAAAAAATAAGTGGTGGATGGTGTTATTAAAAATTCAAAAATAATGTTTCATCTTGTTTTGTGTTTTATAATTATCAGTTATATCATGCTTCCTTGAATAGAGCATACGAAAGTGTTTGACTAAGGAATAAGGATGGGTGGAAACGGACTCATTGAGAAAAACTAACATTATTTTTTATCTATTTTTATTTTTTAATATGAAAATTTATATAAAAAAAAGGGATAGGGATAGAGGAAGAGGAAAAACCGAAGATTTCACATAGTACTTTTGATCGAAAAATCAATCAGATTGATTTCGTACCCTTCGTTCAATGGTCAAATTCTACAGGATCAAACCTATGGGACTTAAGGAATGATATAAAAAAAAGAGAGGGAAAAAGAAATTCATATTAAATAAAAATGAAGTAGAAGAACCCAGATTCCAAATGAACAAATTATAAGAGTGTTTGATAAATATAAATAAGACCAAATAGTCAAAAAAATCCAAAACTTTTCGAATTTTTGTTATTTCATCCATAATTTGAAGATTTAGTTGTTATTTTAGTCAAACTAAATTTTTTAATCGAAATTAAATGATATAACATTTGGGTCCCGTTTAATATGGCTAATTGACCATATCATGCTTTTTATCTTCCCCTCACTTCCACTTTTTCGGTTCTCTTCCCCTTGTATTTCTCTCTTCTTTCACATAATTTTTTTTTTTAAACTATAAAATAAATTGAATGAGAGATATGTTTATCATCAGAAACTATTATTTTGTGATAGATTATGTACATATTTCATTTGACTTGCTTGAACAATTCCTTGAATAATATGAAATGGAACAAATAATAGGATGAATCAGGATGACTAATAATGTAAGTTGGAATCAAATTATGGATCGTGATATCTCCAAAACTTAAAAGGTTTTTGTAAAATTGAACCTTAAAAGTTTTATATAATTATGTGAGTTGCAGTGCCATGGTCCATAATTAAAGTTTATTTTTTAAAATTAATCTTTATTTTATAAAGTAGGATAAGTTGTTGAAATCAAATTTGTGAGACAATTTTTGCAAAAATCGTACTAAAAAAAATATAATTTCAAAACACACAAAATTGAAACAAACATGACGTATGATTCAAAATGCAATAAAGTATTAAGAATTTTAGGTTGAAAGTGCAATAATTTATGTTTTTGGAGGGTTAAAACGTCATACAAGTATTTCGCCAGGTAAAATAATGAATAAAAAATAACAGAATAAATTACTAGATTATAGAAGTGTCAAAATCAATCCAATTTAACTTGCTTACCGAATTTTACAGCAATCGTCGAGCAGAGCGTTTCGGGAATTTTATAGGAAAAAATGGAGAAGATGATGCTGATGAGATCGATGTACCGGTCAGTTTTTCGCAGATCTCAAGTATTTACATCCTCCGCCGCAGCCGCCAACGCCGCCGTCAACCACCACATCCGCCACCTCCATTTCTCTTCCCCCTCAATCGCCGCGTCTTCTCCTAATCAAAGTAATTTCTGTATTTAATTTTTTTTCTTGTTATGAATAATCTGTGTTGAGGCTTTCAGTTATGGGTAGGATAGCGTGATATGAGCTACGGATATTGATTCCTGTTATTGATTTCTTCTTTTAGTTTTTGGATTTTTTATTGTGTTTACTGATATTGCCTAGGTTTTGGTAATTAAAGTGAGACTTTGAGGTACGATTAGGCAATCGCCAATAGCTGGATACATTAGGGTTTTCTGGATTTTTATTTATGAGTTTAAATGTAGTTTGATGATAACTTATATTAGATTAACACTTGACTATGGAGATGGAGTTCGGTTTACTCTTAACGATTTTGTGGCATGGTTTAAATTATTAGCTTTCTGGTCATATTGGTTCTGATTCTATATAGTAAAATGAAAACTAAAATGCAAAAGGAAAAATATTTTTGATAATTATTGATATTTGCTTATTCAATCACTGCTTTTGTAGAAGTTGTGTAGCATTTTGATGATCATTTTCACTCTTTCAGTTTTCGTATATGTTAGTCAGTAATGATTTTTATCTTGGAATGGATGGGAAGAGTGAAGAAAAGGAAATCTTCCTACTTCTATCCTTAGTTCCCAAGTAGTTGGCATATTTTATGCTTTTCTGTTTTGGTTTATGGATCGCGGATAGATCTAGAATAATGAAATTATAATTTCTTTCATATTAGGTTGACATTGAGCGTACATGTGGTTTGTAATGTTTCAGATTATCATTAGCTATGTACATCTCCCCTGATATGATATGAAGGCCCACAAATAATGAAAATAATGAATGTTTTGGGGTCGTACCTTTTGACTGCTTGACAAGGTCTTATTGGAATTTAGTTGTTGATTCATTTGCTCAATTACTCACTGACTTCAATTGCTATATCTTTATAAGCTTTTTTCATGCCTATATGCATCTTCATGTACTCTTGATTTTCTTTCCTGTAGATTTCCAGCATCCTTATGCAAGGCGCATTGGGGATACTCGATATTTCAGCGAAGATGTTTCGCATGTTCCTAATATCAAAGACCCACAAATTGAACGTGCTTTTAAGGACTTATTGGCAACAAATTGGGATAAGCTCCCATCATCAGTTGTCTCTGATGTAAAGAAGGCATTGTCCAAGAGTACTGACGACAAGACTGCCCAGGATGTCCTAAAAAATGTCTTCCGAGCAGCAGAGGCTGTTGAGGAGTTCACAGGGATGTCTATGCAACTGAAGATGGAAATGGATGATGCTATTGGGATCAGTGGCGAGGTAACATGAATTTTCATGTAATTATCGCTCTGTTTTTTCAGTATTTTGTTTGGTTGCATCTGATAATTGATTTTTTGGCAGAATGTGAAACCACTGCCAGAAGAATATAAGACAGCACTGCAGACAATCTTCAGTAGATATGCTGAATATTTAGCTTCATTTGGGCCAGAAGAGAGCTATTTGAAGAAAAAGGTCGAAGTGGAGTTGGGAACAAAGCTGATACACTTGAAAATGAGGTGTGGTGGCCTTGATGCTGATTGGGGAAAGGTATAATTTCTTTTGCATAATTGGTGTGAAAACTAGATTTTTTTTTTTTTTAAATATATGGCTATTATATCCAATAGCATCACATAGAGTCCTATGGCTAAGCATTTATAGACTACCAAGTCATCTTTCTAATATTTAAAACAATAAAGAAAACAGGTTGTTGACAAATGAGAAAATCGCATCTTCTGATAATTGTGATGTTGTTATGAATCTTATGATGATGTAGTATGCTTCAGCTATTCTTCTATGTTGATTTATAAACCACATGCTCATTTTGTTTTCGGAATTGGTAGTATACCAAAGCCTAAACATCAGATGAAATTCAAAATCTTGGATTATCTCTTAGGATTATAATTACTTAGCTTGGAGATTTAGGATTGAATATTTATAATTTCTGAACTAAACAAATTTTGAGTTTTCAGAAAATGCTAATGCTGCTTTCACAACAAGAATTGAAATCCTGTAACTGCTCGAAATTTTACACTTCCACCTGCTTAATGATTATACCTCTCTCTCTCTCTCTCTCTCTCTCATGCAGGTTACAATCCTTGGAACCTCTGGACTTTCCGGTTCTTATGTTGAGCAAAGAGCATAAATTTTCAAAAGAAATGCCAAGGAATCTTTGTTTCGTATTTGAATGACTTGCAGAACAATGTCAAGACATTTGCTGTTGTGGAGAGGTTTCTTCTACCAAGTTTATGGTTATCATTATTTGTTTCTGGTTGCCTGTATGCTAAAACTAGTAATTCCCATAATAATTGAGTTAATAAAAATAACTGTGAAATTCTCTTTTTTTTTTTTCTTATGCTATTTTGGTTCTCTTAAATTTCTTTTTGGGATTAAAGATGAAATTGTTGCCTTTTGGAAAGAACCAACGACTTCTGTAAGTTTCGTTGTCTCTCTCTGTGACATTGTTCCACACTTTTTTTTTTCTTTTTAATTTTATGTGTTGAGCTGAGCATAAGTTGGTATATATTGGCTAAATTGGACTGGTAATCAAATTATTGTCATTATTTAGGGAAAAGTAAATTGTCATCCTTTCTTTGAACTTGATGATATAGTGTGAGAAGAAAAATCTTAATAAAATATTCCACTGGAGATGGTAGGCAGCAAAAATCGTGTAATTTAGACGATGATCGTGTACATAGAGTCATAGACTTCTTTCAATGGTAAAATAGTATTATTATTTTAGGGTTAATTTTAATTTTGATCATGTATGTCCAATTTTTTCCAATTTCAGTCAACTTTTTCAATTTTGGTTTGGTATGTTTCAGTTTTTTCCAATTTCAATTTAATTTTGGTCGGATGACTACTGGGAAATCTCACGTGACATCGGCGATTCCGATTTTGGGAATTCTGATCAAAATTGAACTGAAATTAGAAAAAAATTGAAACATACAGGACCAAAATTGAAAAATCGGACTGAAATTGGAAAAAGTTGAAACATATAGAATCAAAATTGGAAAAAAATTGAAACAAGATCAAAATTGAAAAACTGGACTGAAACTGGAAAAAGTTGAAACATAAATGATCAAAATTGGAAAACGTATATTTGTTTGTCAAAAAATTAAAAGAGTCTTACGTACATGATCAAAATTGAAATTAACCCTTATTTTTATTTTATGTGATACGTTACCATGGAGATGGAGAGATAAGTTAACATATGGCTTGCTTTACTCATTCTAAATTGGTAGATAGTAATTTTATCATAATAATCTTAATTAATCAACCAAAACAACTAAACAGAAATGTGCAGACACTTGATTGACGTTCTGTATAATGCATCTTATTGTTACAACACCAAGTGGTAATAACAATTACATAACAACACAAGTTGTCCCAAAATGCAGTAGAGTCTGAATTCAACATATATTATCCAAGTAGACACAATCAGTAGCTGTGATCATCTTGGTATCGATAGTCGTCATCATACAAGGTGCTATTGTTAGTGTGGATGTTATCGTTCAACGTCGCGTCTCTGTTATTCTGCATCGACAACTTAGTCAAGTGAGACGGCAAGGCATGATTTTGTGGATTGGATATAAGATGAGTGAAGGAGAAGTTACCCTGTGAATGATGTTCTCAAAAGCTTGAGTTCCATTTAGTTGCATATATTTATGAGCAGCAATTAAAAAGTCATCATCAGGCTTGGTCACCACATCCTTGAGACATGGAACAAACCATATGTTGACCTTCTTTTGTCTGGTGACTAAGTATGGTCTCACAATGTGGTTATAAACAGTAGCTGCTCCACTGAACCATGGTATCACTAACCAGCAGCTGAATATCAGCTTTGCATATGACCAGAATGGAATCCTGATAACACATTCACAATGTCCAAACCTCCTAATTTAGTCACTTACTAAAACGTACATCATATTCTACTTTCTATATTTCATTATTTTCATCCAATGCGCGACCTTACCAACTTGACTACATCCCGGGGCTATATTACATTTTTAATTTTACAGGTGAAGAGTGAAGAGAAATAAGAAATTGTCGATTATGTCCTTTTATTTATTTATGGTGATCTAGATTAAATGGATGTGGAATGACATTTTTTTATGGTAATGATCAGATGGTGCATTCTTTCTACTTTTATTATTACTATTTAGTATATTGTAAACTATGTATGTACTAAAGAAACTCAAAGTATGCAATAAATTATAACATGAGAATGGCTACAAATAGTTAGTAATATATATGATAACAAAAGATTTTTAGGTGTCAAGTTATATTATAAGAGTAACATGTTTTGATTTCCACCTCTTATATCATGAGGGTTAATACTTGACATCCTCTGCTAGGAAGGAAGATGATGACGGTTCAAAACCTCCTTACTCGTGTAATTTATAACAATTATAATTGATTAATGAGGCCGAACTTTTAAAAATTAAAACAAAAAATTAAGGAAATTAAATAATTAGTCCTCTAATTTTGGGCTTAGATTTTTAGTCATTTATCTCTTACTTTTTATTTTTAGTCCTATTATTTTCTTGAATTTTATTATGATTACCAACAGTAACGTTCAAAGTAACATATTATTGTTTATTTAACTACCAGACTGTATATTTATTAGTAAATAATTATAGAAATTCATTGATGAGTAAAAATTGTATTACCACAAGTAGCAAAAGTTAAATAAAAACTCTACATGTTGTTTAAAAATAAATATTTCATTTTAAAAAATAAAAATAGATAATTATATTATTATTATTTATAACTTCTTAAATTATTCAAAATTTAATAGGCGACACATAGTTTTAAAAAAAAAAAAGTCAACATATAGGTTAGAATGTCAAGTAAATAACAACGTCGGATCATTTGATTGGTTGTAACAGGTTAGCTGAACTAAAAATCAAGAATTTATTAACTTAATTACATGACTAAAATAAAAAAATTGGATAGAATCCATAATATATATATATATATATATATATATATATATATATATATTGTTGAGAAAAGAAACATACCACTCAATAAGCGTTGCAAAGCTAAGCTCAAAAAGAGTAATCATAGAGTAAAGAACCCAATAAGTAAGCCATTGTTGATCATCAATTGAAGATTTTGTCTCGATTGCCCTAATTGAAGCATACCTGTCCAATATTTCCAATATTTAATTGGTATCACTAAACTCAAATCACACTTGATTGAGTAATCATGACTAAGAGGGTGATTGACTGTGGTTGTAAGCTTATAAACATTTTACTAAATATTCCAAGGATGTTTTTGGATGGAGAGATTTGAAATTTATGGAAACAAATTCATTGATGGTGTTTGGATATGAGAGAATTTCTGAGTAATATGGGTGAATTTGGTGAATTTCAAATTCACCTTAATTTGAGTGAATTTGAACTTTATTCATTTCAAATTCTAAATTTCAAATCACTCTATTTAAATACAACCTAAGAGCTTATAAAGTTTTTACGGTTGTATTTCAATGGATGAAGAAGTTGAAATTCATAGTAGGGAATCAATTTGTGATGTTTGAATTAATGTGATTTTGAAATTTCAACACTTTCATTTTAAATTATTTTTTTAGCAATATAAAGGAATTTTGAATGCACTAAATCTAATTTAGGTGAATTTGAAATACCTTCATTTCAAATCTTACAATTCAAACACAACCTAAAAGACTTTTAAAATATCTTGGTAAGTCTTTTGTAAGTTTTTATAAAATATCTTGATTAATTTACCAAAAATATAGATATCAGTAGCTTATAAACTCATATTAAAAATGTAAGAAATCCTCATCTTATTTCCAGACTTTATTTTGACAACTCTTCTAAATTTATCGTTCAAATTATACAATTGTCCAATATTTTAAAAGTTTAATCATCTTATTTATTCAAATAGTTTAATTAATAAAATTATAAGCTCTAAAAATCTGTAAAAGCTTATAAGAGCAAGTTTTACATATATTTAGTCAAACACCCTCTAAATCCCAATAAAAACATGTCAAAAACTGAAATAATTTTGTCCTTGGAATAGAAAGCAAAGTAGTATACATAATTATAGCCAAACTTACAGAGGATAAAGCAACGTAACCACAGGCCTGCAAACACAAAGTCATTCATACCATCATTTCCTCACACATGCAGACTATATATTAAAAACCCATATCATAGAAATTAAAGATAGTTACAAGCATTGAAGAAGTGAAAGAAGCTAGACATTACAGTAGTTGAGCAAAAGAAAGAAAGAAAAGTTTACGCCGCAATAACATCAAGATTTTCTGCGAGCAGACGCAGGAAGCTTTCAGCAGCAGAGCTCCTCATTTCCGGATATCCAACGACGACGTTTCAATGGGGAGAATAAGGAGCTCGATATAGCTAAGAGTTGAGGGATGATCAGAATATTATAAAGGATGGACGGTCTTGTCCTATATAATCTGCTATATATCAAAGCAGCAAAAAAGCAACCACTGTAATAAAGCATATATATTCACTTTAGTTGCAATATAATTTTTTATTTATTTACCATATGCATTAGTGATACGAGATAAGGTGGAACTAGAAACGAATCTAGGATTTTGTTTCAATGGGATAAATTTTTAACATATCAAAAAAAAAAAAAAAAAAAAGAAGACCAGAGTCTAAATTTATATATACTAGACAAATTTTTACAATGTAAGGAGCATATATATTCCTATAAATGAATGACAAAATAAAAGATATCAGAAAAAATTACATATAAATAGAACAATTTTGAAAGTTCAAGGGGAGTGATTGCACACCTTGGCCCCACCTTAAATTCGGGCCTGGGTGGAACATATGTATTTGCATGATATAAACCGATGAAAATGAATTAACATGTTAGTAAGAAAGATGGATCGATCTGAATTTTTTATTGTACATGACAATGTAGGTGGTAAAGTGTAAAATACAAAAGGGTCTAAAATTAGTTCTCTTAAATTAAAATACCATTTTAAGTTATAGCTAAATTTCACATACTGGAAAAAGGGGAAATAGCTTGAGTGTTACTGATCATGATGCTCTATTGTACACATGATTTGAACAAAAATTACTGGTAAGTGTATTAGTTTTATACTAACATCAACAATATTGGTGCTAAGGAGGGTGTAGAGTAAAGAATTAGAATGTAAGTTGTGATGCATAATTTGGACTTTGATGGGTGGTGGTCCATCTAGAATATACTAAAGAGAGAATAAAAAAAAAAGAGCACTGCATATTTTTTACAATTGCTTTGGTCACTTTTTTATTCCAATACTATATATATACACTCACTATTTGTATTTAATTTTATCCCGTATTTTGTTAATGTGGAAGTTAATCTATAAATCGGTAATATATATTCAAATTTTGTGATCAAGTATGCTGATCTTTTATCGCATGATAACCACTCTCATCCAAATAATAATATTTGATCTACGAATAAGGTGTTAAACCTCTCGAATTACATTATCGAAAGTCAATCGATACTCAAAATTTTCTACCAAGGTGCATTTATCGCCTTCCTTTGTTGTTTGGGTTTCTTATAGATTTGGGTTACAAAGCAAGTCAATCATAGTGTTCCAATATGATAAATTAGGGGTTTCAATACAACAAGTTTATGCTTTTGACAATCTTGTTTACTATATATACACTATGATCAAGAAAAATAAATATATCTCTCATTAGGAATTAGGTGAAACAAGAAGCTGATTTACTACACAAACAAAGCTGACTATGCATCAAAAAGGACACTAGTTAATGATCATGTTTTACATACATGATAATCTTCAGGATACTAAGGATCATGTTTTACATATAAATACACTTTGTTTATCAGTGGAAATAATACCATACAACATTGCGATTCCCAGTTCCACGGTTTCGCATTATCAGAAAGATCATCCAGGATAGTTAAAATCTTTGAACACATTATGAGTAACCAGCACTGAAATATACAAGCCTAAGTACACACTAAGCTCTAACCTCCTGCAAACTAACCACAGTTTCTTTAACCATAATGAACGCCTTTTCCTAACTCAGGTTGGTTTTCAAGAACTTGCGATGGCCATTTGTCAGATGGTGTAGGGTATCGAGCATGGGGTTTGCTCACAACGGGAATATTCATAGATGCAAGATGTTCAGTACCAACCTTTGGATAAGCTTCAACGTTCGAGCACAACACGGCAGGATGTAAAGGACTTACAATTTGTCCATGAGGAAAAATGAGAGGACCGTGACTTTTATACAACGCCGTTTCTTGGTTGTGATACTCAGGCGGGCCCACATTCAGATCGAGCTGCAATTCAGAAACCTTAGAGTTGATTTGTGTCTGCAGTTTTCCAATTTCAGCCTCCAAAACAGAGTTTTCATCTCGTAGCTCGTTCTTCTCAACGGTTACCTTCATATTCAATAATGATATGTGATTAAGATTGTTAAAACTATCGTTTAATTAGGTCATAGGATGGTTAGATGTCATAGGAAAAGAATTAAGTTGTCTTACATATTGGGACTCGGACAACAAGGTTGCGTTTTCCTTTTTCAGACACTTGATTTGAGCAAGCATGTCTTTCACCATTCGAGTGGCTTCTTTCAATACAGAGGCCTTACCATTGTTCGGATCAGATAGTTCTGTAAGAACAAATTTATTAAGGAATTTGGTTTTGAAGTTAAACCTCTCTCACACTGTTTATTTAGCAAAAAAAAATAAAAATTCATTGAAATAGAAATGCAAGAAAAGTTTAAATGTTACCTAGAGAATTTGCTAAAGCAAGAAACAGCTCATTCAAACATTCACGTTTCATCTTTTCTCTCTCGGCCTTGTGAATTCTTTTAGGAATCTTCTTTTCTCTCTCAGCCTTGTGACTTCTTTTAGGAATCTTCCCACTGTTCTTCTTCCTAGAATCGTCCCTTATAAAAACGAGAGCTTTAGAGATCAATGGGTACAAAAAAAAAAAAGACTTTACAGCTAATAACTCATATTGCAAAGTGAACGTCTAGAATTCCGTAACTTAGTAGCAAGAAGAAATTTCCTGTTTCTTTGATAAAAATTTGAAAAGAAAAATGTCTTATGATGGTTTTATAAACCAAATCAGAATAGAAAGAACACAAATTGTAAAGGCATAAATAACAAATTCACAAACCATGAATGGTTTGATAAATATCAAAAGGGATAACAAGAAGTTCACATAATACTTTTCTTACGAAAATGCATTTCAACGACCAAAAAATTCAAGGGAGCTGTTGATATTAGCAGTAATATACGAAATATGTAAATATATCTCCATGAAGAAGATGTACATAATCTTGTCTTAAGCTAGATATCTGTACTTACTCGACTTTCAAACATTTTTAATGTATGGACACTTCAAAACAGTTCAATAGACTTCAAAAGTCTTCAAAGCTCACTTTATTGAATCGTCCAATGAGTAGAAAATAAAGTTAAGTAGAACAATTAAGTGATTGCATCTAAAATATTCAAAGAAAATCAATGAGTAAAACACTAAGCATTGCTTCGAGCTTTTGTACTTCGTATAACAAAGGTTGTCCAATCATTAGAAGTGACGCGAGATTTGCATGTATATCTACATGCTCATTCAAGCATTATGGAAGAATGTGCTAAAAATAATCACAAATTTCTTCATTTTTACTTACAATGTTCATTATCTGTTCACTTCTACCGAAGATTAACATCGAAAGAAAGAAAGTATATTCTTAAATAGAATTGAGGCTTTGATATAGAAATAATAAACTCCATCAATGCTTAGTATCATATATAGAACGGTTAAAGCCCAAATCATGGCATTAAAACACTCACCCACTGGTTGATGCCTCCATTGCCATTTTAGACTTAACTATGATATCAATAACAGATTGCTTCTACAGTTCCCTGCCACAATAATAACCAAAACAAATGTGAAATCATCGGCCAAAATGCAACCGCGACTCTTAAACAACAGTGACCGTAAACACTCAACATATATTTTACATGGAAAAAATCGAAGTCATCAAGATAAGTTAGGACATCAACTCAAACTACTTGAACAAAAACCGGGGCGATAGATGTTTCAATCTAACATATCACTAGACAGCCAGGTTTTCAATCACTCATAAGTTTAATTTTCAATTCTCATACCTCTAAGGCTCTAACTAATTGTCATTCAGAAGCAACCTAATTTCTTTTCAAATAGAAAATGAAAGCTAAATGAGAATTAAGATACAGAAACAATTAAAACTCTCTCCCCCACAAAATCCTTCTCCCAAACAAATTTTAACATGTATAATTAATAAAGAAAAAACTACTTCTCTTCATAGTTAAGAAAAACTCAATCTTCATCTCATATATGTAATAAAAATAAAAAAGCTGAACTTAATTTTTTTTTTCCTTTATTTCCCCTAAATTCTACATATCAAATTGCAGAAGCGTCATAGACAAGAATTTAAAACCAAAGAAAACCCACAACAAATAACATTACCAAAGTGAAATCCAACAGGACAGATCATATTTTCTCAGACAAAACACAAGAGAAAAAGGGGTAAAAGAAAACAAATAAAACAATTTTTTTATTTTTCGGCAAGAAATTGATGAAGAAGAAGAACTCACATATATCTATCTAGCTTCCCCTGAAGTCAAAGATGTGTGTGTGGAATGAATATTTGCAACATATTTAGAGAAATGTAGAGTTAGGTTATGCATAGAAAAGATGATAACAAGGTGTCGCGGGTTGAGAGCGTGTGGCGGCCACCTGCGATTAGGAGAAATCGAATGAGGAAGGGGTTTGATGGGTGCCACGTGGTATATGTCTTTTGTCGTTTTGCATGAGCGCACGTTTACACTTCAGTTGTTCCACGTGCTTTGACTCTTCTAATCATCCATGTCACCATTATTTGCCTCTCTATCATTGGTCCACATTTTCATATTGGATATATTTTCTTTTCCTCCTTTTTTTTTTTTTTAACATCCATCGGATAAAATTTTATTTTTACTTTTACATTTGAAGGTCCTTGCCACAAGTTTTTGATTGAGTGGGGCTACTAACATTAGACCAACTAGCTTTTTCGTTTCCTTATTTAATATGGTTTCAATTATTGAGAAAAAAAAAAAAAAAACTTGATTCAATTAGTTGGATTCTAGGATTTATGCTATTGATTTGAGTAGATTTATAAAAATATGATTTTATTTTTTTTCATTTGCTCAAAAGTCTTTGTGCTTGGTCATTGAATTTTAGGATTTGTGCAATTGCCTCGAATCAACTTGTGTCACTCATTATATTTATTCAATCTCCATACCTCAAAACTCCTTCTTTGACCTCTATTTGTTACAATTCGTTTATTTCATTCTTCTGTCTTTAATCTTCTTCTATGTACGGTATCTTGATGTTTTATAAATGTATTACTCTAAAATTAATGAAGAATTATGTGAGAATAACCTGCAACAATGATTTTAAGCATTAAAAGTCAAGTATTTCAACAATAATAAAAGTCACTAATATGGCATATTTTAATATAATAGTTTACATTAGAGTGATAAATTTTAATTATCAAAGTTAAACAAATGGAGTAAACAAGTAATATCTTACAATAAAACAAAGCAATATTGCATTTCAATTAACAATTAATACATTTTGGTAATGCAAGCAATCCCTTACATTAAAATCAAGTAATAACTTTCGCAAACAAGAGAACATAAGAACTGATAGAAAAAAGGGTGAACTCTTGCCACCATTTGATTTAAAATAGAGAGCGTTTCGTGAAAATACATTTTGGGTGGAACATGAAGAAGAGCAATTTGGTTGTAAGGGTGTAGGGTGAAGAATCATGATTGTTCATTGCCATCTTTGGAGATCTATAAATAATCTCTTCAGATTTACATCAAAAAATATAAAAACATATATCGAATAAGAATTCTACCTTTTGCAGATCTATAAATAATTTCTTTACATTGAAAGATATGAAAAGGATATAATATAAATGATCTCTTTAGGTTTATATTGAAAGATTAAAACAAAAACAAAAAATGATATTTTTATAGATTGTGCAACTGATGAATGAGAGACCGACTCATGAATAATATTTTTAAATTTACACCTAAAGATATCAAAAAGATACACTGAATACTAATCCTAGCCTTCTTTCTATTGCCATATTGGTTCTCAATTTTAAAGTCAAAATTTGAAATTTTGATATTTGGAGTCCAATTTAATGTCATTTAATTTTAATAGAAATTAAAAAAAAATTGGAATGTTTTAATGTTTTAATTTAAAACCTAGAAATAAGATCAATTTGATCGGGAATTGAGAAATTTCAAAATTTAGGTCTAGTATTGAGGAGAACCAACAAACAAATTAAATCGACTCCTAAATTGAAAAATCTCAAAAAGTTAGTAGAAATAAAATAGAAGACAAAACGAACGGAAAAAAAAAAACAAAAAAAAGAAAGTATCTCTGTACATGGATTTTCTTGAAGAAATTTGGTTTTTACCTGATTGATACTAGTCAATCTCGTTCAATTTTGGTTAATCATAATTTTCAATTAACCAAAATATTCAAATAATTCGATTGGACTGAATGAGCACCTTGTCTAAGTCGTCTTCAACTGAAGTATTCACATGGAGAAACTCCATAAAATAGAATTCAAAATATAGTTACACATTTATTTACTCAAGGCAAAAATTGCATAATACTTTTACAACATTAGCTCTATATTTTTTCTACACACACAACTCTTATGTACATGAAGAACACACAAAGAAGCACTAGTGAGATATAAGCCATATAGACGAACCTCGAGAGAACATTAGGGTGGTGAACAGCCAAAATCGAACTTGTGAATCTTCATTTTGCCATTCAATGCAAGTGCAAGCAAATCGTACTCTTCAACGTACCAGAGTTCTGAAACAGTCGCCTGCCATATTTAACACAAAGCACAACATCAATACGGTATGTTCTTTGTGGTGTATTCTATGCTAAACTCAGGCATATTTTATCGAGCATGGAACATTCATCATCCATTTTACATGTACTAAGATGGTGTCTTTTATCTACTATGCACACAAGGTGGCAAATTAGTATCAACAACCCAAAATTTTGGTGGAATCCCGAAAGTCACGTGATGGATTACGTCTAAGTTTTCAGAAATTAATTTGCCCGTGAATTGCTCAAAAGGGAGAGTTGTTGGTGCTAAATTACTGCCTCGTTTAATGGTGGATGAAAAATACCACTTCTCTTAGTTACAAGACCATTTTCGCAGTTTCCCATATGGTATACTCTATATAGTGTAATCCACTCGATATATTTATGTCGAAGAGTTCCAAGTGATCATTCTATGAACTAAAATCTGCAAGCTGCAAAAGTGTCGAATATTTTCACATTAGGAAGTGAAAACTAAAACCAGAGAATTCACTTACAACATCAAGATGGGAAAATTTTCATGGCAATGAAAATTAAGAGAAGTCTTAGTGGTGCGAAAAATATAGTTGGTCCTTAACGCTAATGTTCATGTTTTGAGACATTGACTTGAGTATTAAAACAAAATAAGGAACAGAGTAAAATTCAAGAAATCCAAAAGATTCATAAGTTTTCAAAATCATACCAGAAGAAAGGATCTGAATATTTATATTGAACAGATGAATCTTAAAACCTAGACTTTCTCATATTAGCATAATTGAAGAAATAAGGGGAACAAAACCTTGTCATAACAGATTTCAACTAAATTTTCAAATTAAATAAGATGTTGAATCACAAAAGGGATGACTTACCTTCAGTCCAACAATCTGCTTGTTTAGTTTGTTCACAAGATCGTGAAAGATTTGGAGTGCTGACATTTTAGTTTCCTCCTGTACACAAGAAAACGACAACAGACAATGATGACTACATATAAAGATTTAAATAGTGGATGATCAAATATAACAACTTTGCGGAAAGATTGTTCAATTTTGTCACCAAAATATTACGAGTTGCTTTGGTGCTCGTGCCTTAATTCTCCCACTACTTCCCTACTAACTACATCTTTTGCCATATGTGGGATCTAACGAGAAAATTATCTAGAAAGAATTTCTCCAAAGTGGACCCATACCTTAGACAACAGTTTAGGGGGACCGAGAAGCCTTGCAAAAGATGTATGAAGCATTGCCTCATTATACTGTGACAAGAATTTAAAGGGCATTAGAAAATCCTCTTGTTCTTGAAAGGGTCTAGAAAATAAAAATATAATTTGAGGCTATCAACTAGTTGATAATGAGGAATTATAGAGAGTAGCTTAATTGATCAAAATTTTTCTAATCAATTTCCACACAATTGCTTTTGGTTAATTAAAATTGCATTGATCAGAATTAGGTTGATAGTTGATACTTAAAAAACAAGGCACATAAACATAAACGAGAGGCATGTGTATATCATGGGAGAACAGGGAAAAATAATCTCAACAAAGAAAATAAATCAGCCAAAGAGAGAATTCTGTTTCAATTAAAGGAAATTTTCTGAAAGCATCCAATCTCTTGAACCTTCACTTCTTACCATAAACCAAAAACTCCAAGAACTGCAAAGAACAGATCCTAGAAAAGGATAAATTTTATGTCTTTTATTTCTTTTCTATTGCCAATTCCTAGCATCACATTGCTTAAAGTTATGCAAATAGAAGTTTACATTAAAGGGCACCTTCGATTCATTAACATGACAGGAAAAAAAACATGTAAAAAGACGTCCATTTGATCCTTACAAGCTGCTTTTGTGGAGCACGTGGAAGAGCAGTTTTTAATTTAGCACGAATCGTTACTGGATCTGTACCAGAGACCACCTGAGCACAATAAGATGTTGGATACGATAGTGAAATTTAGCCCTCTCTAGACACGAAACTGTCAGATTAATACAGGTCTTTAATAAGATATTGAAAGAGTACCTGCCAACAACCTAGTAATACGCCTGTTGAGGTCAAGACCACCCGATCCAGGACAATATGTAACGGGCAGATGGACTCTGAAACAGCTTTCACAGCACTAACTTCAGCTTCAATCTGGAAATCTGGATGCAATGAGATACAAATACGAGACGAGGGAGAATATACAGATAATAGAGAAAAATATAAGTACCTCCGATTGTGTGGCAGGGACAGGAGCTATGTGATGTGAAGCATGGAACATGCTAAAGTGGTATATACTTGAGTTCTGAAACCAAATTGCTAACCAAAAACCTTATCAATATCCTCATAATACACTCAAATGATTTGTTAAAAATAAAACAACATAAATTAATCAATAAAATAAACAATAACAGATATGGGTGATTGAGGAAAAATGTTTTTATTTCCCTTAAGGATCGAGGGACTTCATTCCTACCCCCGATGGCTCGAACATGCTCAATTGAACGAGGGTTGTTTCTATTTGTTCGTTTATCTTTTCAGGTTTGTTCATCTTCATTTATTTAACAATTGAACATGTTTTTGAACGTTGACTTCACGAACATGTTCACTAACTGTTCATAAAGAAAATGTTTAACATAATTATGTAAAAACTAAAAATACATGTTCATGAACACAATTGAAGAAAAGAATGAATGAAATAAACCAATAAAATTATAAATTTAGATACCAATGAGTTATATTCGAAGACACTAAAACTAAATAACATATTTTTCAATATGTGTATTGAATAATAAGTAGATAAATATATAACTAATAAATAATGAATGAATAATAAACAAACATTACTCAAACACTAAATGCACATGTTGGCTAACATGTTTATGAATATAAATGAGCAAGTTTTCTTGTTCATTTATGTTCGTTAAGACAAATAAACGAACATTAAACGAGCTCAATCACAAGTAGTTCGCTGAACACTCTGTTCGTTACAGCCTATGGAAATCCACATGAAATTAATTTTTTTGTATCTTCTAATTAAGAAGTTCAGTATGCCAAAGAAACTTAAGTGAAATTACTCAAGGTACCAACACTGTATATTCATGTCAAGTAGTACAGCTGATAGTAACATCTTACCTTCGCCAAGGTATGGCAAGAAAATGTTTGTCACAGCATTCCTACATGTATGACAAGCAAACAATGAACATCGAGCAGTTATACGATGAGAAAAAGGCCACAAAGTAGCACCATGATGGATAATACCGTGCACATCAAATAACATTTGTTTTATTACATTTTAAAATGAAGACACGTGTGTTTCTAAAACATTTTTGTCCACAAAAAAAAGAAGTCATATTTTAACCACACTTTCTATCTTAAACATTTATTATTTATTTTATCCAGTGCATCTGCACATCCATCTAAATATTATTATTGTGCTACCCTAATTTTTGTTCAAGTAAAGATACATTTTATTGTCGAATATAACTCATGCATTAAGAAGTCTTGGGCATTTATTTTCAATTGCATAAAGGAATTCTTAATAAGCTCTACAGAACATAGCAATTGCTAACAATATGAAAATCTCAAGTACAATAACTCACGATATTGGAACAGAGAACTGAGTACTTAAATGCAACACATTTGCTCGTACGGAAGGATTAGCAGCCTACATAAAAGGAAACAGTTTGTCAAGTACTCGAAAACTGTTCGAAAAATTCCAGCAAGTAGTCTGTTATAATATTTACTCTGAGCACAGGCGTCACAGTTCCATCCTTTAAAGTAAAAAGATCTGACAGTGATAAAGACTGAGAAGTTTCTCCTTGACTAAGAAAAGAAGCTCCATTCTCATCTAAATCTTTTGCCATTTTTGCATAAAGTACTGATCTTTGCTCAGCATTTGAAATAGAAGAACCTGCTGCAAATCAAAATCCTAGTTATATTTTTAACATACAAGTTCACTTGGATTGTCATTCAGTGAAGCAAAATCATAAAACAAAGGAAAGATGGAAAGCTGTTATTACCAACTACTGTTTCTATTAATAAGAAATGTGATGACAATAGCAAATCCTACATGTAAGATTTCACTTCTTCACGGTAATATTACAATATATTTTATCAATATAAAACCATTTTACAGGATTTTATCAAGTCAATCAACTTTGTGAGACCAGTCACACAAATAATGAACTACAAGACAGTTTTCACTATGATTGCATTTCCTGGCATGGAATTAAAAGCAAATAGAAATAGGATTTGCTAATTCTAATACTAAGACTTCAGTTCCATTTTGCCACATGGTGTAATACTTAATGAGAATCCCAAAAAAAAAGAATAACCATATAGCATCAACACAGAAGAACATGCCCTGTTTTAAGGAAATTGCATCAATCTTGCCTGGCCAGTTCCCAAATCAGGTGTGGCCATCAAAAGTTATATAATAAGCTCTTTTGTTTGCTTTTGAGTAGGACATTGGAATAGAAACTGATCATCATTAGCAAGTGATAAATATTTAAGATTAACCATAGCAGATTACTCATATACAGCTGAATTCATTCAAGTCTCATTCATAATTGTTCCAACCAAAGCTTGCACATATCGAAGCCTATTAACTATAAACCCGACTCAACCTCACTTTTAAAAAGAGTTAGCATCAACACCCACTTCTTTGGACCAAAAACACCACAACAAATGCTCGAAATAATTCGATTTCAACAAAAACAAGACAGCCTAGATTTTGCCAAGAAGAACAGAGCTACTGCAGATCAATCACAATCATAAACCCAGTTAACGATAAACATTCTTCTGCAAACCAAGCATTTCTTCACTAACCATTTCTCCAAACCCTTATCAAGCATAAAAAAATAAAAATAAAAATTATAATAATAGAAATAATAGACTAACTACGTTTTACCAATTTCAAGAAACATAGATTCCGAAGTTGATTCAAGCTTACTCAACAATAAAATTTGGCATTAATTAATGAACTACCATAACAATTAAAAAAATAAAATACTAAACAATAACCACAACAAAAAATATTACCTGAAATTGTGGGCTGATTCGAATAATTATGGTAATGGGATGAAGAATTTCGCAGAGCCATGTGGAAGAAAAGGAAGAAAGTAACAGCGCCGATTAACCAGATAGCAGTAATCTTCACAGAGCGTGTCCACCACTTCTTGATTATCCCTTTACATATCATATTTCAATGGGATTACAAAAATCTTGCATCTATCTACTGATATTTAATCATCGGGGCCTTCGAATTTCTCTACTCCAAGCACACGTGTTAAGGTTTCTTGCGTGAATTTAGCCCGATAAATCAAAAGCTTCAACAAATCATCGTGATTTTCTTCGATGTAAAAGTAAATGAAAAAGATGATGCACAAAAGGTGTGAGCTTCTTTGAGATTAGTAAAAAGAAATTTTATTTTTTCTGTTTTTTAGGCCGAAAATTTTCTTAACATTTACTTTAATTACAAATTTAGCCATACTTTTAAAATTACTTTAAAGAAAAATTCTAAAGTACATAGAAGTAATTATTTTTAAAATTACTTTAAAATTTAGTTATCCAATTTTGAATTAACAAGAAACCAGAATTGACAATTTAAAAAATAAACAACTAAAATTGAAGAATTGTAGGAATATGAAAATTATAATCCCACATTGGAAAAAAAAGGAAAGATTTCTAACCTTACTAGTAGGAATATTTTATTAAAGAGGAATCATGCATGATTCTTTTATAGTGCATCCTAATGTTTTTTAAGTTTAGTCATTTAGGTTAATCGATTAGGATCCGTGTAAGATTTTAGGTTAACTTTGTCAATTATAATTGACGTTTTGAGGTGCACTTTACACTTAAGCTCATCACGAGGAGCCTTAAATTTTTGCAATTGAATAAGTGGCTCGGTGGATGATCAAGTGGTTCGGACCTTTGGGTCATGCATAATGGTGAATCATCTGGCTTTGTTAATGAGGTGATTATAATCGGATTTTCTGGTAGAGTTGAACTGCGCAATAACTCCAACCACTACGGCTAGCACCAAATTGGTGTAAAGGAGGTTGAAAAAGTGTGAGTTCAAACCGAATCAATGCCAGCCCAATTGAAGGGGTGCAATCAGTCCAATCCAATGTGACTCTAGTTCAACTCAAAAATGTACATATTTATAAAAAAACACCACAACTTTTCAAATTCTATAAATAGACCCTGAATTCAATGATTTCACGCACTTCACTACAAATTACATTTATGAGCATTGTTACAATTGTAGAATTCCCTTCTCATATCTTAGAAAGTTCCAAAAATTATTTTCATTCACCAAAAAACTTTTGGTATGCTTGTGATGTGATACTTGAGTTACTAAGTCATTATATCTTTGGGTGTTTATCATAGATTGTAAATGATAAAACACAAAAAATTATGTGAAACCGTTTTACGGATCCCCTTCCGTGAGACGGATCTATTTTACCCACTATCTGACCCAGACCCAACCCAACCCACAATACCCCAACCTAGCCCACAACAAAAATAAGAAAAAAAAAATTACCTGGGGCGTCGTGTGACCCGGTCGGGCACTAGGTGACCCGATCATGTCGCGCGTTTGCCCCCTACCATTACAGTGTGCGCCACCCGGTCTAGGTCATACGGCGCCCGGTCGGGTGGCGCGTCTTACCTCTTCTCACGCGCGCCCGAGTCTCGGAGAGCCCGGCCAGGTGGCGTGTTGTGTCCCTTCCAGTGGGATTGCTCGGTCCGGGTCACACGACGTCTGGCCGGGTCGTTCAATTTTTTTTAATTTATTTTATACATGACTTAAACTTTAAAAACACATCGTACCTAAAAAAGAATAAATATTTGGGTTGTCTCCCAACAAGCGCTTAATTTTACGTCTTTAGCTAGACGAGTTTGAGAGAACTTACGACACATACTTGTTTAAAAAATATTAAACAATTGTTTAATATCAATATTAATATTGAAAAATATTAAATTCAATCATACTTGTAGACATAAATCACATACTTATGTGCATAAATCATATACTTAATATGTAAGAGGCATACTTGAATAATGCAAGAGGAATACTTATACTTAAATTCAGTCAAAAATGCACATACTTATGTTCAGAAATCATATACTTATATCAAGAAATCACATACTTATATCAAGAAATCACATACTTAAAGATGTAAGATATATACTTATACATAAATTTAAATTTAATCATAAAATCACATACTAATGTGCAGAAATCACATACGTATGTGCATAAATCACATACTTAAAGATGTAAGAGGCATACTTATACATAAATTTAAATTCAGTCATAAAATCACATACTTATGTGCAGAAATCACATACTTATATGCAGAAATCACATACTTAAAGATATAATGTTAGACCAGTGTCATACATACATATATAAGATAAATACATACTTATATAAGTGCAACACATACTTGTAATAAATACACTTACACTATGTCCAAAATAAAAAAATAAAACATTTCCGTTGATGTGTAGTATTTAATATCAATGTCCACGCATCAATAATACTTATAACTCTAATGTGCATACTTATAACTATTTAGAATAATACGCACTTATATAGCAACATAATTATTAAGAATAAAACTGTTGGGATATTTCAGTTGTTATCTTGATAAGACAAAACACTAACTCAAGAAGAAAAGAACAGTTTGCTTAAGGTATTGACACCTAGTTTCCATATCACATGATCAAGGAAAGATCATGTAATGGTTTTCCAAGATACAAGGAAAATCAACCTTAGAAGTAGTAAGAACACTTCTAAGGGCTAGCATGCTGCAGGAACAGCAAGCTAGTAGAAGTATCCTGAGCTGAAGAAGAGTCAGGATACTGGAAGAAACATGCAGCAGGCTGTGAAGAAACAGGAGTCAGGAAGCTGCAGACAGTAAACTAGGTTGCTACTATGTAAGCTGGCCTAGGTTGCAGGAGCAGGTTGCTGAGCAGGAAGCTGTTTTGGAAAGAGAATTCAGAAAGCTAGCTGCTGCTGCAAGAACCCGACAAGAACTGCAAGAACTCGTGCTTCCAACAGAGGTTATCGAGGATACAGGACTGGCCGAGGAGACGGAGTCCTTGCTGAAGACCTCAGGTGAGGCTGTTGTTCTGACAACACTCTCTGAGGATAAGAAGACCTCTGAAGGGGTGACTGTTGAGACAGTACCCTTAGAGGATGATCGAGGAGAAGCTGAGGTAACTGCTGAACAGCTAGAGTACCTCATAAGGAGGTTGATGCTGCTGCTGCTCCAAGCTCACAAGAACCTATCCATGTTACAGCAGCGGAAGTTACTGAGGAAGCTAAGTCTGCAAGAAGCTGCTGCAAGAATCCATATACAACAAGACTGCAAGAAGGTAGTTACAGCAAGCAGCAAAGCATGAAGGAATGACATGTAGCATCCCTACAAGAAGAAGATACAGGATTACTGCAAGAAAGGTTACAGCAGTACTGTATGAAGACACTGCAAGAAGGTCTATGTTACAACAACATTGTAATGCACTAACAGCTGCAAGCAGACCTAGGATACAGCGTCCATAACAAACAGTCAACTGAGGAAGTATCCTGCAATCCGAGGAAGGATAAATGCAGTACGAGGGAGAGAGTCGTTCGAGAGAAGACTGAAGTTGCAGACACGGAGCCAATGCGAAGACGCCACGTGGACTGACGCGCTGTAGAAAGCTGCGAGCCGCAATCACCGTGTTAAAAGCTCCAGAAGAGTCAAGTCACATTAAATGCAAACCATGTCGTTGGTCAAGTAGCTCAGATGCATTTAATGTGACCTCAGAGGAGATCTTGGAGATCAGAGCTTGATTTTGAAGAAGCAGAAGTATCTCTCTTCAACGGATACTTCTCAACGGATAAAAACTCTCAAGATCTGTAAATAGAAGGTGTGGCTGACTGAAGAATGTGCTGAACAGAGCCGAGTGGAAATTCACATATCATCCAAAGCTTTTAGCTTTCACTCGTTCAGCCACTCAACCTTCTAGGAGCAGTCAACAACAACAGATGAGCTTTCAGTGAACAAGACTGCTCCGCACCAGTTGAAGACTTTGTTTTTCTTTTTAACCTTGAAGCAGTGTACGTAGGTTGTTTTAGGTGTCAAATAGTTGATAGGAGAGATTCTTGCTGTTTTTATAGTTGTCTAGGTGCTAGACAGCTTCCCTGTGTGGGAGTGTGGAACCCTGTGTGGGTTAGCCTTTAGAATTTGCAGTGCTGTGTGATCTCTGGATTCTAGTTGACGGGCCTTTAGAGTTTATAGTGTTGTGTGATCTCTAGACTTTAGTTGGCGTTTTCTTTGTAAGTTGATAAGTTGTGAGGAAGAGTCCTGTAATTCAATCTTGCTTAACAAAGTTCCTGCTCGAGGTAGCAGTAGAGTGGACGTAGAAGGCTTACACCACTTTCGAACCACTATAAGAGATAAGTGTTTTATTGCTTTCCTATCTGCGCTTTATCTTTCATATCTTTATCTGTCATATGCATAAAACATCTTGAAATGAGCATATTTGAGAAAACCAGCCAGCCTTGTGTCACAAAAGAAGTTTATTTTTCCGTTACGCTTAAAACTCATGTTACAGCAAGCAGTACTGTTTTCCAGTGCTGTAAGCAGTAACTGACTGGTGCTACAAGTTCTAGTAGCTTGCAGAACAGTTTATTTTGAAAAGATTTTCAAAATCGACCAAGGTTCATTCACCCCCCTCTGAACCTCGGACACCTTTTGGGACCCAACAAGTGGTATCAGAGCAGGTTGGGTTATATGCCAACGTGTCAGGCTACCTACCCAGATCCAACCTCTTATACTGGTTAAACCGCTCCATCGTTTTCATCAGATCCATACCATGTCTTCATATATGCATAACCGCTTATCCAAGCTCTTATTCCTAATCGATATATTTGGTTTATGCTTTGAACGAAAATCTGAGAAAATCAACGAAGAAGACAAGGAGAAAGCAAGAGTATCCATGATCGAAGGGCTGAAGATTCCAAACACGTAGATCCACCAGACATGAAGACTCACAACAAAGATATTTGGAAAGTTGCTGAAGTAATCATGACTTCACCTTTTATAGTAGTTAAAGTTACTAAGAAGGGAACTACGAAGATCGATGAAAAAAGAAACAAGCACTACCAACAAGTAGTATAACCAATAAGAGCCTTCATCGACAACCTGGAATATTTATCTGATGAGACAACAAGTGATATCACAATCAACAAGTGGTGTGAAATGATCAAGAAATCAGACAGCCCAGAAACCTAGTAAACCTAAAGGGAGTTATGAGGTCCCTGAGTAAGGGGGAACTCATCTTATCCTCTGTATATTTCAGTTAAATATACTCAGGAGTACTGAAGTAGTATACTAAACCTAATCAGGAGAGAACTTTCCAACAAATGTCTCACAAGCTCAGTATCAACAAACAATACTACTCAACAAGTGATATCAGCAATCAACTAAAGTACAGTATCTCCAACAAGTGATATCTTGCAGCAATCAAGCTTTCAGAGCTACATACAACAGAAGTTGCAAGAAATCAACAACCAGAGGAATGATAGGATTTTGCAAGGATATCACAGGATGCACAACGTAATATCTAACGAGTGATATCTCTGACAAGTGGTGCCAGTCGCAAAAGATACCATGCAGAAGCTACAGAGAATGGATGCCAAGATTCTTGCAGCAATCAAGCTTTCGGAGCTACATACAGTGGAAGCTGCAAGAAACTAACAAGTAGCAACAAGTGGTATCAAGTGCAGAAGATACAATACAGAAGATACTGAAAATGGACGCTGAAATTCTTGCAGCAGTGGGCTTTCAGAGATTTATACAGTGAAAGCTACAAGAAATCAACAAAGAGCTATTAGGGGAAGAACGCAAAAGCTCAGGGGGAATATTTACATGATTGCAAGGAACTGCAAGTATAATGCAGTAAGCTGCGTTTGCATACAGCGCTGGGTTCAAACAGCGCTGCATCTTTTATTCTTACAGCACAGTAAGAATATGAATGGACGTCTTGACTGAAAGAGGTGATAGAAGATCTGGAAAGACGGCTAACCTATCACATCAACACAAAGGCAAGATCTACCTTTTCAGAAAACAAAAAGGTGGAATGGAAGACTTATCCAAAGGAACCGGCAAGTGGAGGTAACTGCCTTCAGAAATAAAAGGGAAACTCCTCCACCCTTTTAGGATTGACCGTCAGATCGTGTGTTTCATCTTCCAACCATTGATCAAGAAACCGCTCAAGAGCGTCTATATATACCAGACCTCTCACCATTCTTCTACACATTTATTACTCACCTTTCCATCAAGTGATCTATATTTCCCATGTGAGTTACATTCTCAAGAGAAGAAGATGGAGAGCCAAGAAGGCGGAGAAAGAGATGGAGATGAAGACGACGATGAAGATACTTCTCTGTTATCATAGAAGCAGAGAAGGTCTTCAGAAGAATGAAGAGTGGAGGATCTGCTTTCCTAGAAGCAGAGAAGGTCTTTAGATAAGAAGACGATCTCTATGAGATGGATGCCAAGGAGCCGGTATTCATCTTCCATTCAGATGACACAGGTCCAGCTTTCTCAACCCAAGATGAAGATTTGGGACCAAGAGGAGCCATCAAGGACCAATCCTTGGACAGAGTGGACACCTGCAGCCATACATGGAGACAAACAGAACTGCAGGTGGTTTCACAAGACATCCAAGGATCAAGTGTCAAGCAGCTTCAAGCTGGGAGTCTGGACTACTCAAGAGATATATATACCAGACCAGCTGTCATCTAGGATCCAAGGTGAACGTGTCTGGATGTTGATGAAGCTGTACAGGTAAACTGATCATCCACCGGTCAGTTTCCTGGTCTCTTGTCGCATGCCGAAGCCGAGCAGCTTATTCCCTAGGGTAGGAATAAGAAGGAGGATGCTTGGTGGGAAACACAAGCAGGTTACTGTCTTATGGCCTTGGGCAGTAACTGATGGGCAATAGAAGACCCTGACTCGCTAGACCTGGCGTTGTAGCTCCACTCCTCCCTGGTAACCATGTGAAAGAAGATGACAAAAAGGGGGAAGAACTGCAAGTCAAGAGCCAAAAGATGCTGAAGCCTTATAGCAAGGGGGAAGCATATAATAATTGCGATCAAGAGTCTCCTACCATCTGAAGCACATCAGAGCAGAAAGCTGATCATCCAAGAAGACTGATTGAAGGATGCAGCAGGCTGATAAACATGCTGTAAAAGGCATGCAGAGATCAGAGATGGTAGAGAGGGAGGAAGAAGAACTCCCTAGTGGAAAAGTGTGGAAACAACAAACTTGTTGAAGCTGAAAAAAGAAGTGAAGCTAGATGGAGTATGAGTAGCTTACTTACTTTTGCACCTTAACAGAATTTGTACTTGTACAAATATCTTAGTTTCAGCTTCAATAAAAGAACATTATTTTCTTATTGACTTTTGTCTTGTTGTGTTTTGTCATCATCAAGATAAAGGGGGAAATTGTTGGGATATTTCAGTTGTTATCTTGATAAGACAAAACACTAACTCAAGAAGAAAAGAACAGTTTGCTTAAGGTATTGATACCTAGTTTCCACATCACATGATCAAGGAAAGATCATGTAATGGTTTTCCAAGATACAAGAAAAACCAACCTTAGAAGTAGTAAGAACACTTCTAAGGGCTAGCATGTTGTAGGAACAACAAGCTAGTAGAAGTATCCTGAGCTGAAGAAGAGTCAGGATACTGGAAGAAGCATGCAGCAGGCTGTGAAGAAACCGGAGTCAGGAAGCTGCAGACAGTAAACTAGGTTGCTACTATGTAAGCTGGCCTAGGTTGCAGGAGCAGGTTGCTGAACAGAAAGCTGTTTTGGAAAGAGAATTCAGAAAGCTAGCTGCTGCTGCAAGAACCCGACAAGAGCTGCAAGAACTCGTGCTTACAACAGAGGTTATCGAGGATACAGGATTGGCCGAGGAGACGGAGTCCTTGCTGAAGACTTCAGGTGAGGCTATTGTTCTGACAACACTCTCTGAGGATAAGAAGACCTCTGAAGGGGTGACTGTTGAGACAGTACCCTTAGAGGATGATCGAGGAGAAGCTGAGGTAACTGCTGAACAGCTAGAGTACCTCATAAGGAGGTTGATGCTGCTGCTGCTCCAAGCTCACAAGAACCTATCCAGGTTACAGCAACGGAGGTTACTGAAGAAGCTAAGTCTGTAAGAAGCTGCTGCAAGAATCCATATACAACAAGACTACAAGAAGGTAGTTACAACAAGCAGCAAAACATGAAGGAATGACATGTAGTATCCCTACAAGAAGAAGATACAGGATTACTGCAAGAAAGGTTACAGCAGTACTGTATGAAGACACTGCAAGAAGGTCTATGTTACAACAACATTGTAATGCACTAACAGCTGCAAGCAGACCTAGGATACAACGTCCATAACAAACAGTTAACTCAGGAAGTATCCTGCAATCCGAGGAAGGATAAACACAGTACGAGGGAGAGAGTCGTTCGAGAGAAGACTGAAGTTGCAGACACGGAGCCAATGCGAAGACGCCACGTGGACTGACGCGCTGCAGAAAGCTGCAAACCGCAATCACCGTGTTAAAAGCTCCAGAAGAGTCAAGTCACATTAAATGCAAACCATGTCGTTGGTCAAGTAGCTCAGATGCATTTAATGTGACCTCAGAGGAGATCTTGGAGATCAGAGCTTGATTTTGAAGAACCAGAAGTATCTCTCTTCAACGGATACTTCTCAACGGATAGAAACTCTCGAGATCTGTAAATAGAAGGTGTGGCTGACTGAAGAATGTGCTGAACAGAGCCGAGTGGAAATTCACATATCATCCAAAGCTTTTAGCTTTCACTCGTTCAGCCACTCAACCTTCTAGGAGCAGTCAACAACAACAGATGAGCTTTCAGTGAACAAGACTGCTCCGCACCAGTTGAAGACTTTGTTTTTCTTTTTAACCTTGAAGCTGTGTGCGTAGGTTATTTTAGGTGTCAAACAGTTGATAGGAGAGATTCTTGCTGTTTGTATAGTTGTCTAGGTGCTAGGCAGCTTCCCTGTGTGGGAGTGTGGAACCCTGTGTGGGTTAGCCTTTAGAATTTGCAGTGCTGTGTGATCTCTGGATTCTAGTTGGCGGGCCTTTAGAGTTTACAGTGTTGTGTGATCTCTAGACTTTAGTTGGCGTTTTCTTTGTAAGTTGATAAGTTGTGAGGAAGAGTCCTGTAATTCAATCTTGCTTAACAAAGTTCCTGCTCGAGGTAGTAGTAGAGTGGACGTAGAAGGCTTACACCACCTTTGAACCACTATAAGGGATAAGTGTTTTATTGCTTTCCTATCTGCGCTTTATCTTTCATATCTTTATCTGTCATATGCATAAAACATCTTGAAAGGAGCATATTTGAGAAAACCAGCCAGCCTTATGTCACAAAAGAAGTTTATTTTTCCGCTGCGCTTAAAACTCAAGTTACAGTAAGCAGCACTGCTTTCCAGTGCTGTAAGCAGTAACTGACTGGTGCTGCAAGTTCTAGTAGCTTGCAGAACAGTTTATTTTGAAAAGATTTTCAAAATCGGCCAAAGTTCATTCACCCCCCTCTGAACCTCGGACACCTCTTGGGACCCAATAAAAACACATACTTATAATTTTAAAATGCATACTTATATTCGTAAGACACATACTTATAACTATTAAGAATAAAATTCATACTTATATAGCAAAGCAACATAATTAATAAGAATAAAACACATACTTATAGCTCTAAAATGCATACTTATAGTTGTAAAACACATACTTATAACTATTAGGAATAAAACACATACTTATATAACAACATAATAATTAAGAATAAAACACATACTTATAGTTCTAACAAGCATATTTATAGTTGTAAAATACATACTCATAACTATTACGAATAAAACGCATACTTATAGTTGTACAACACATACTTGTATAATTATTACGAATACTTACAACTATAACTGCATATGTATGCAACAATTATTAATTTATTATATAGTTGTAAATGCAAAATGCATACTTATAACTGTAAAATGTATACTTTTATGATCTTGAAAATAAATATCATCTCAATATTTAATCAGCTCATAGTTATTCAAAAAAACTTCGATTAAATTTAATATTTTAAAATATAATTATAATAATTATAGTTATTAATAGTAAGTGTCTACAAATATGATTGAATTTAAATTTATATGAATAACATTACATCTTCCTTTTGTTTTGCAAAAACTTTACATAATTTAATGATGAGATTTCTGCCTACAAGTATGTGAATGTATGACTGAATTATGTATAAGTGAAAGTAAGCCTCTTACATCTTTAAGTATGTAATTTTTTGATATAAGTATGTGATTCTTGAACATAAGTATGTGAATTTTTGACAGAATTTAAGTATAAGTATAATTATTCCTCTTGCATTATTCAAATATGTCTCTTACATATTTAAGTATGTGATTTCTGTCTAGAATAAAGTTTTTATTCTAGACCAATGTGTTTTTAAAGTTTAAGTCATGAATATAATAAATTAAAAAAAATTGAAAAAAAAAAATTAAACGACCCGGTCGGGCGCCGTGTGACCCGGACCAGGTTAATCCCGCTGGAAGGAACACAACGCGCCACCCGACCAGGCTCCTCGAGACCCGGACGCGCGTGAGAAGAGGTAAGACGCGCCACCCGACCAGGCACCGTGTGACCCGGTCGGATGCCGCACACTGTATTGGTAGGGGGCACATGCGCGACACGACCGAGTCACCCAGCGCCTGGCCGGGTCACACGACACCCCAGATAAGTTTTTTTTTTCCTTATTTTTGTTGTTGGCTGGGGTGTTGTGGGCTGAGTTGGGTTTGGGTCAGATAGTGGGTCAAATAGCTCCGTCTCACGGAAGAGAATCCGTGAGACGGTCTCATAAGAAACCTACTCATGATAAAACCTTAAATACAAGACAATTTTGTATTCGAGGGTTGATTGCCTTTTTCAAGTTTTCCAACATCAGTTTTTATCGGAAAATTGAGTTATAGCAATCGAAAAATTTCATACAATATGACTAGTGATTTGAATTTTTTTTAGGTTTAAACACCAACAAAAAAAAAGTCATATTTCAAATAACAAATTGATATTAAAACAAAACTTTAGTGGCCACTTTTTTTTTAAAGAATATAGCAATATCAAAGAATGTCATCTTAGTGCAAAACATCTTTTAAAATGCTATATTTGTATATGTCCTTTAGAAGTGTATCGAGAACTTAAATTTTGAAGTTTATTATTCATTATACCCAGTAAATTAGGGGTCTGACAATTTCGGCAATTAACTTTTTAAACTGACAATTTTGTCCATGAATTTTTGAAAAGTCAAAAGTTTAGGTATATTTCAATTCGAAAACATTAATTGTCTCAAATTGCACATGGATTGCATGTGCACCCTTAATTTCGAGCGTTTGATCCCAATTTGCTAATGTGGGTTGAGTTCTTTACATGTAACCTATATTTGTTTCATATTTTCACATGTGAAAATTATATTTTCATTTAAAATACATTAATTTCTTGAAATTTATTAACACAAATAAAAATATATTAAAAATATTAAATAAATGAAAATACATTAATCAATATTAATTTTAATTTTGAATAAATTAATATTATTTTTTACTGTAAATTTAAAGTTTAAAGTATTTTAATATAAATCTATAGCAGATTTAAATTTTAATAATAAAATAGTCAATATTAAAAAAATTAACTTTTAACTTAAAATTCTGAAAATTAACAAGAAATATAAATATAATAAGGGTTAATTTCAATTCTAATCCTGTATGTGAGACAATCTCCATTTTTTGACAACCAATTATACGTTTTTCAATTTTGGTTCTTTGAGTTTCAATTTTTTCCAATTTTCAGTCAAGTTTTCCAATTCGGATCATGTATGTTTCAATTTTTTTCAATTTCAATCCAATTTTGGTCGGAATTTCCAAAATTGTCGATGTCACGTGAGATTTTCCGATGGCCGTTCAACCAAAATTGGATTGAAATTGGAAAATATTGAAATATACATACCAAAATTGAAAAACTTGACTGAAATTAGAAAAAATGAAACATATAGGACCAACATTGGAAAAAATTGAAACATATAGGACCAAAATTGGAAAACGTATATTTGATTGTTAAAAAATGAAAAGGGGCTTACATATAGGACCAAAATTGAAATTAACTAATTAAGTTTGAGTTTGTTCACAAGCTAACAATTCAAATAATGTCAACTTTGAGCATGTTTGTTTATCTTTTATATATTGAATCAAAAAATGATATCCAATGAGCTTTTATCGTTTAGATGTGTGCCCATTGATATTTTGAAATTGTTGACGTCAGATTTTGTATAGCACAAAATCCTAACCAAACACCCAAAATATCGATTCGGCTCAATATAATCGAACTGGACAAAAAGTATAAGAAAAAGACAGTGCCCGGTGCCTACTCGGGTAAATTTATTAGGCTAGTTCTAGCCGGTCAGTTTTGGCCAGTCAGAACGTTTTTTATATAAGAATTGAGAGTAAAAATCTCGAATTGCTTGAATACAATGATTTCTGAGCCCCTTTTCAACAAGGTTTAAGGCCCTATTTATAGGCTAAGTCTAAAATACAAAACTTGGTGAATAAGACTCAAATCCCCCAATTTTGGGTCTAGATAAGGAAAAATCGGGTTACAATCTATCTAAATCGGATATGATTTGATCTTGATTTGTTTCATTCCTTGAAGACTCCTTCTTGAAATAAACCAAGTCTTTTGAGCTCTTGTGATGATGGCCTCTATTTCTGGCATTTTACCTGATTTTCCAGAAATGTCTCGAGTAATAACACTTATGAACCACGCCAACTAAGTATCTGAATTCGGGCCAATTGCGAGGCTACCCTAGCAGCCGAAGTGGGCTAGCCTGGGACTAGGCTCGGCCCTGGCCGGCTCGGGTCTGGCTGGCTCGGTCCCGGCTCTGGCCGGCTCGGGTCTGGCCGGTTCGGTCACGAGGTGCTCGACGTTCCACTCGGGCTGGCCCCTAAGCCGGATCGGTTTGGTGGGTGCCAAACAGAAATCATAAATGGAAATGAATGAAAAAAGAAAAGTGGAGCAGAAACTAAAGAATTAAAAGCAAGGTGGATGTACTATATATAGACAGTTGAAGCAACAAATTTCAGCAACACATAGTTAATTAAATAAGCTGTTGCAAGTGGTGTCAACTGTTCAAACTGGGACAGCTCATAATATAGTACTATGCTCTCGTGGGGGCTGAGCTCAATTCATAATACTGTGCCACACCATCATATGCGCTTTTATCAATCCTCACACTATACACTACTTATCAATCTGTGAGTATATACAGATGTGGAAAGCAGCATGTGGTTAAAGTTTTTTACCAGATGTGCATGCTAGTGTGTAGTACTAAATAGCTAGGCTGCATCGATTCGATCATTGATGAATCGATCGTGCAGAAGGTTGTAAATCATGAATCGAGTAATTGTCGTGTCGAACACATCATTTTCTGCACTTGTCTCAATTGTTATCGAGTTTAAAAAGTAATTAACGTTTGAGCTTGTTTGATTATGATGTTAATCATTCATTATTCACACTTGTTTGATAGTTATCCAACTTTATAAAGATTATGTGTAAAATTGTTTGGTTATGGTGTTAATCATTTCCAAATAAAATATATGTAGTTTACGAGTAACAACTAACAAGCTTAATCATAATTAATTAATCACAAATGTTCTTATTGCACGGATCCGTGCAATCGGATCGATCCAACCAGATGGTGCATTTCACGCTTCCCACGTGCGCCTCACGTGCCCACACGCGTGCTCTCGTGCCCAAACCTTTAGCCCAAATCCTAGCTCAAACCCTAGTTTCGCAGTTATTTGGTCTAACCTTTTAGTTTGACGAACCTAACCTTTTAGTTTATCGAACCTAACATTTTAGTTATGTTCACATAACTTTTTACATTGTATGACAGACTTATAATATCTTTTAAAACCTTTCAAAACCTTTATGTTGTAATAATATAACCTTTAGACATAATAATTTAACATTTTCGTTATCATAATATAACCTTATGTTATTTTTTAAGTACATAAAATTTATGATATTTGTGCATAAAAGGTTATACTAATATAACATATATGTTAAATTATTATACATAAAAGTTAAAACATACTATATGAATTTTTATAGTGAAAAAAAGTCTAAGTAATATCATTTAAAGACTATGATATGTGTATGTAAATGTTATACTAATATAACACAAAAGTTATACTCGGTTAACATAAAAGTTACATAACTTTTAATTATGTTTTTTATACTGAAAAAAGTCTAAGTAATTTTACTTCAAGATTATGTTATTTGTATAAAGGTTATACTCGATAAATATAAAAGTTATATTTGGTAAATATAAAGGTTGTCATAAATTAAAAAAAAACCTTGGCACGGTCCAGATCCGACCCGATCCGACCCGCGCGCCCAGTTGCATGGATCATGATCCATGCACTTGGTGCACACAAACACTACTCTTAATTAATTGTCTGTCCTTTCACTAATTAATCCCAAAATGGAGGATTTTTTTTTTAGATACACACATCTATACTTATATAAAAGTAAGGAAGTTGGTAATATTTACAATTTTGCCATTTTTCCTCCTAAAAATGTCACATCAATTTTATTTTTATTTTGCATTTTAATTGTTTTCCCATATAGTAAATTTATTAAGATTTTTGCTTCATAATCCATAATGATAATTCTTGGAAAATCATTATGTAAGATGATTTTGAGTTTTATAAAAAAATTAAGATTATTATAAACTCATGTTATGAAATTTTTTACTTCATCTTACAAATCATTTTGGGGTTTGAGTCTTATAAATATTAATAACATGTTTTTTTTGTAAGATGATTCATATACCATGACCATCAAATGTAATAGACTTTTTCATAAATGAATTAATTGTATTAGGAATTGTAATATTGTATAGATTTTTCAATTTATATAATTGGTCCATTTGATTTAGTATTATAATTATTTTATTAGTTCATATATATTTTCTTGGTCTTAATTAAATTAATTTTTTTAATATAATTTCATAAATTTCAATAACAAATATTGTTCAAAAATAAACTTAATAACAAATATTAATTTATTTAGGGATATCTAATACCATATTTAATATAAATAAATAAATGTAACATTGTTAAAGAAATTTATATATATATATATATGTGTGTGTGGGGGGGGGGGTATGGAATTATATGTCATTCTAATTTTTTAGATTAATATTTGTATATTTAAGTATGTAATACCATTAACATTGTACGGAAAATATTAATATCATTTACCGATATATTTTAATGATGAAAATATTATTAAGTATTCAAATATAAAATACATGATTTGACTATCTGTCATTTTCAATGTTAAGCGATATTAAAAATGTCATTTTTTTTAGTTCAATTTATTTTACAATGAAGGTTGAAAATACATGATTGACATTGTTTGCATCAAGTTCTTAAGTAAAATTTCAATTTTTTGTATATTGTTTCTAATATATATAAGATATATATATATATCTTTAATTAAGTAATTGAGTTTAATTTGAAATTCATAATTGATACTTTTAGTGTTATTAATTACAGAGTGTCCAATTGGATATATATAATAAACAAGATTATTATGAATTAGATAGATATTTAATATATATATATATATATAGTTAAGTAAATTCATATTTTTTTAATTGTTAAATACTTTATATTTTCAAAATGCTTATAATTAGTTAAACTGTATTATCAAATAGTTGATATTTACTACATATTATATAACAAACCGTGCAACGCACGGGACAACTACTAATTGCCTTAAATGGTCATCAAGTAATTAAGAAGGAAAATCCTAACTAATTATAAGGAAAATTACAATTTTCATTCTATACCTTAAACCGTGTTCACTTTTTAACAATCAATTTTACACGTATATTCCAAATTTGGTCCACTAATTATCTCCTTTTTTTTTTTCCAATTTTGATCTAATTTTCAGTTGTTTGCCTAAATGCTGAAATTGATGATGCAAAATTATGACTTCTACGTAGACAAAAATTGACATTTCTAGTAAAATCAGATCAAAATTGAAAAAAAGAAAGTGTGATAGTTGAGTCTAAATTTTGGAATATGTAATATTGGTGGTAAAAAAGTGGATAAGATGTAAGTCACAAGATGAAAATTGAGATTTTCTCTTAATTATAATTCTTTTCCTATGTTAATTTAAAAAAAAAAAAAAAATAGAGTTCCTCTAGTTATATAAACTTTCAAATTTGGCCCGTCCAACATTGGATTATCAACCAAATCAAGCTTTCAATGAACCAAAGATGAGTCAAGTTTATGTAATTTGATCATTTGTAACTTCATATATATGTAATATGTTCTTTTATTTATCGAATTCAAATTCGAACCGAGCTCTAAACTTTATCTCTCAAACATATAAATATTTTCAAAATTGTTTAATATCTTTGTTGAATCATGAAACTCGCCTAGGCTTTTATCCCACGACCTTAATTATGGTTTCGTCCGATCATTTTCAGCTCTGATCATGCATGTAGTTGTTGGATCTTTGGAGTCGAGTTGATAGTCGGATTAAGTGAGACGTGAATTAATAGGTTAGTAGGTTGCTTGCATTTAATGCATTAATTAACTAATGATATGATATAGTTAGTAGTTAGGTTAAAATAGATGTAGTGCTAACGTTGTTGGTTGAATTTAGTTCGTTTTGTTAATGATCGATGTAATAATGGTCGAATTAATAGTTAGATTAAATTATATGAGAGGTTGATGTAATGTATTTAATTCAACTTAGTTAATCGTTAAATTAGATCATATGAAGCTAGACTTGTAATTAGTAGATGAGGGGGAATATATATTTTTAAATATTATATGAGGAATTTTTAATTTTGGTCTTGTATATAAGATATTTTTCAATTTATAACAATCAAGTATCTTTTTTCATCTTTGATTCTTTATATTTTAATTTTTTTCAATTTCAGTCCAATTTTTATCGAAATTTCAAAATCGTTTACTTGACCGTCGGAATTTAGCTGCCACATCAAAATTTTCGACGTTAAAAAAGAAAGAACCAATTCTCATATTAATTTCACAATATAGGGATTATCTCAGATAATTTGCAAAGAAAGTAGATTTAAAAGTTTAGCAGCTAAAACTGAAAAAAATGATGATAACAATAATGGACAAATCATTAATTAATAAATTAGTAATTTCGTCTAATATAAGGCTATATTTGTATAAATGTTAGAAGTTAGCACAGATACACACACTTTGTGAGAAGATTCCAGTAAACACAATCATTGGATAGATGATGGATAAAATTCGAATGAATAGGTATGAATTAAGAGTAACACTTCTATGAATCAGTTGCTTAAATCAGATCCGATTAAATATGCATATAAATAGAATTTTTTTGTTTTTAATTATTCACTATGCAGAAGCCCTAGGCGCTCCTCTTCTGCGCTGTCTTTGACTCTGCCACCGCCTCCTAGGCGCATCACCCTCTTTTTTATTTCCTTTGTTTCTTTGCTTATTTCATGGTGATGGGGTTGGGCTTCGACTGCTTGATTTACACGAGCATTTAATCTTTGTGCAAATAAATATTGGATTGGGTTTAAAGATTTAAATTGATTTTGAATTTTGAATTTTTCTTCTATGATATAAATCTTTGTAAAAATGAAGAATATCACCAAGTTACAGAAATGAAAACATCACGAGTTGCCCAAATTTTTCTTAGAAGGTTAAAAAATGGTTTCATTATTTACTAAAATATATTATATAAAAGTATCACTAGTATTATATAAATGTATTATTTCATCTACATAAATGTATTAACTTATTTAACTGGATTATGACGTAAGTGTATTACTTGTATCACATAAAGATATGAATCACATAATATAAATGTATTACTCCATTTATTTAAAGGTATTACTTAAAAAAATAGTTTATTATCTTACTCAAATACATCAATTGTATCATAAAAATGTATTAGTTGTATTATATATAAGGTTCCTAGTATAAAGGAGATTACAAATTGTGACATGTATAACATCAAGTTACATAGGTTCTTCTATGACCTAAAAAATCAGGAATGTGGTACAACTGACTTAGTAAATTCCTCATAAAAAAAAAAAAGTAAATAACGATGTGTGTCATTGCATGTTCATAAGTATCTCGTTGAATGATTTTATACTATCTCAATTTATGCGAATGACATAAATATTATTGGAACACATGGAACTTGAAGAAGAAAACTCTTGTCGGCAAAACAAAGTATTGTCTCGATCTACAGATCAAGCATCTTTCAGAAGGATGTTTATATAGTAGTCAACCTACTTAATTAAAGGAGGTTAATAGAAAAATTTTATATAGATAAACCTCACTCACTCAGCACATCAATGATTGTCTGATCTCTTGAAGTGGTTAATGATTGATTTACACACTACAAAAATCGCACACGATTTAACGATGGAATTTTCCGTCGGTATATTAGAAAATTCTGTCACTATGTAAGCGTCGCCAAATTCCATCGTAATTATGCCAGTCGGTAACAATTTACCGACGAATTAAGTTGTCTGTCGGTAATTTATCAACGACTTTATTGACGGACTTTGAAAATAAATGTGGAATTTCCAAGGAAAAAATATGGAAATTTCGCGAAAAAATAATTATTTTTCGATGGAACTTTTTTTGTTCTGTCTGTAAAATTCTGTCGTTAAGTTTAAAAAGAATAATATATTTTACCGATGGATGTGGTGTCCGTCGGTATTAGAAAATAAATTAAAAAAATAAAAAATTGTACTATTTTTCACCGACGGAAAATTTTTCTCGGTATTAATTTATTTTATTTTTCTAAATTAATTTTCTGCAACAAAATTATGTTTTATGATTTAGTTAATGATTATTTTATGAAAATATTATATTAATATTATATTTTGAGTAATATAATAATTTATATATATAAATTATAATATATATATATGAATAAATAAAAATCAATACTGAAGTAATAAAAAACATTGGAACGAATTAATATTTGTTTAATACAAGTAATCATATTAAAAATAACACATTGTTTCAATCATCACTACTATAATTTGATACATTTTCAGCTTCGACTTCTGAATCATTGTTTCTTTATATGGTAGGTTAACGTCCGACAAGTCTTTATCTTCATTTTCATCATCGCCATCTTCATTATCAATTATGATTTCTTCGAATCATCGACTTGTATCAGCCAAATTATGTGGATCATTATTAATTTAAATGAAAGAGTGGGTCTGAAACTCGTCTTCTTGGAATTGTGGTTCAATAGATTGTTCTACATTAATATTTGTAGATGAGGAATGAATGTTCACAACTGATCTACACTTGACTTTGCAAACACCTCACCAATCATTTTGTCATCGTTTCTCTGTTGGGTATGTGCAGTAGTAGACTTGAGTAGCTTGAATTGCAAGTACAAAAGGTTCATATTTATTGAATCTCCATTTGTGGTTAACTTGAACGAGCTTGTAGTCTTGATGAATTCTAGTGCCCAAGTTGAAAGGATCAAACCATTCACACTTGAACAATACAACTCTCTTTTCGGGTAGACCTGGATAATCTAACTACACCACATCTTGTAAAATTTCATGATAATCAGACTTATCTGTGCAGTTATCAGTTCATTTTATGCGCACATCACTGTTTGTGGTAGATTTTGATGAACCATATGCAATTGTGTAAAATCTATATCCATTCACATAATAACCATGATACGTTGTTACATGACGGAGTGGACCAAGAGCAAGATCTCTGATGAATTTATTTTGAACATTATTTGATGGATCACGTGCCTATATTTGAAGTGTAATTAGCTAAATTATTAATTAGCTAAAAGTAAGTAAAAATTGAAGACTCAACTTACATATGTGTTGAACCACAACAAATTTTTTTTCTTCCAATATGTCATTGCTTTCGGCCGACGACAAATATGGTTGCGTTCTAGCAATCTCATCGAATTACATGAAAAAATAAATTCGTTATCATGTGTGTAAATATATATATTTAGAATTGTATCATAAATGAAATGAAATGATAACAATTATAATGTGATCACTTACGCAATGTATGGTTGTACTTCATCACAATTGAACAACACATATGAATGTGCCGCTAGCTGCTCTTATTTGATTAGAAATCTTCTTTCTCCTCTTCTAAGTGCTCGACCTGGATATTTGAATATAGATAAATTACCAGGAAGATCATCCGAACAATCATCCTGAGCATCATCATTTTGAGGCACATTGGTATGTTTGGTCAAACATGATTTGGAAAGTAGTAAAAACAGAATGTGATGGCTTCTTGTACCAAATATGCATTACATATCGATCATTCCACTCTTGTTTTATTTTTAACATTATTTTTCAACGTGCAGAGATATCGTTCAAATGGATACATCCATCTATATTGGACTCGTCCAGCAATCTTTGTTTCATATGCCAAGTAAATCGGCAAATATTCCATAGAGTCAAAGAAACTCGGTGGAAACACATGTTCAAGTTTGCACAATATCATTGGAATTTCTCTATTAGGATGGGTCATGTCTTCGGTTCGAATAGACATAGAAGTCAAATATTTGAAGAACAAAACGAGCTCAATGATGGGCTTCCATACATGATTAGGGAGCATATCTTGAAAGATAATTAGAAGTAATCCCTACATAAATATGTGGCAATCATGCGACTTCATTCCAAATATTTTTAGTTTTCACATGTCCACACATCTTCCCATACTAGAAACATAACCATCAAGAGAACTTTAGTTCTTTAATCCATTCAAACAATGCTTTTCTCTGTTTATTGTCAAGAGTGTAGCATGCCTTTAGAAATCTATTGGTGCTCACATTCTTCTTCAGCTCGGGTCTACGATATATGTCATTTAATTCATCCTGTTTTTTGAAGTGTCTTTCATTTTTCCCTTCACATTCAACACAGTGTTGAAGACATTATCGAAAATATTTTTCTTGATATGCATCACATCTAAATTGTGGCGGATAAAATGTAAACTCCAATAGGGCAAGTCCTAAAATATGCTTCTTTTCTTCCAACCACTAGATATTCTCTTGATCACTGAATTTGCATCCTCGTCAGTCACTTTCAGTAATCTCAATTCTTGTATCTCTTTGATAATTTCGTACCCCTCCCGATAATGGGGCGGTTGTGTAACAACTTTGTCTTTTGTGAAAGCAGTTTTATTGCGATGAAAATGGTGGTCATCCGGTAAGAACTTTCGGTGATTGTCAAAATACGATTATTTTCGACTCTTGGGAAGTGTGAATGCATCAGTTTCGTCCATACAATGTGGACAAACAAGTCTTCCTACAGTGCTCCACCCAGACAACATTAAATATGCAGGGAAGTCACTGATTGTCCATATTAGTGCTGCTCGCATTCGAATTTTTTTTATCCTCGATACATCATATGTGTCCACACCCACGTACCACAATTGATTTAGTTCCTCTATCAATGGTTGAAGGAAAATATGTAGACATTTTTTTGGATTTCTAGTATCGGGTACCAACATAGTGAGATACATGTATTATTCTTTCATACACAACCAAGATGGCAAGTTGTATACCGTCATAATCACCAGCCAAGATGAGTATTGTTGTCCAGATTGTCCAAATGGTTGAAATCCGTCAATATAGAGACCCAACCTAATGTTTCTACCCTTGTAGGCAATATCAGGATACATATTGTTGAAATGTTTCCAATCCAAAGAGTGTCAAGGATGTTGCATCACACCATCACCCACTGATTGGACATGTCATGTCATGTCACTAGCTGTAGCATTAGATGTATACAACCTTTCTAGTCGAGGAGTTAGAGAAAAGTATACATCTTTCGAGCAACAAGCTTTTTTTTACGAGAAGTGGTTCCGTTGTTATGCTCTTTATATCTATATTATCCACAATACTTGCAACTCACATTATCGGTATCTTCACCCCAATATATCATGCAATTGTTTACACAACAATCTATTTTCTGACATGGTAAACCCATTCCTCGCAAAAGTTTTTTGCTTTCATAGAAACTTGTGGTCGCCATGCGATCTTCTGGTAGGGTCCCACCCAATAATTGAGTTATCCCATCATACAAATTTTCAGACATATTATTTTCGACTTTCAATAACATTAGACGTGCTACATTACACAACTGAGAATGTTTCGTACATCCAGACCA
This sequence comes from Scutellaria minor, assembly GCA_954870855.1. Classification (NCBI taxonomy): domain Eukaryota; kingdom Viridiplantae; phylum Streptophyta; class Magnoliopsida; order Lamiales; family Lamiaceae; genus Scutellaria; species Scutellaria minor. Next base: position 20,706,132 of record OX940727.1, read on the forward strand.
CAACTCTTGATCGGCGGCATCCAATATGTCATAAAAGTTTTGTGCTTCAGGATTAGGTATGGTATGGTATTCCGTCCGTGCATCATCATTCCATGGTGCAATATTCTCAGTTTGGGCCTATGGTGTATGAACACTTTCGAACATATTTTTTTCTTTACCATTGAAGATCTAATTTTCATAATTAGGTTGAAATCCATATCTACAGAGATGATATCTCACTTCATTTGGCATAAGAAATATCTTACTCTAGCATTTTTTCTTATCACATGGACACCTAAATTTTTCTTTATTCATCCATATACGTTTTGAAGTTGCAAATTGGATAAACTCCCCAAGACCATTATAGAATTCTTGATTGATATATCTGTCGGTAACTCTATTGTACATCCACTGACGATTCGACCATATTGTATTTTTTGAGTTCATATGGGCCGTTGAAAATAAAATTTAGTTAAAGTTTCATTTAAATATTCTCAAAGTACAATTGTTCACACATGTCTAATAAGGGTGTAACTAAATTTTCTGTGTGTATAATAAGCGTTTAAATAAAAATTATGTAAGATATATATAAGCATATCTACAGTTTAAGTAAATGATTGGTTGTAGGTAAAGTGGTTAAGAAAAGAAGTCAATGAGATGAATTTTAAAGTAATCAATACACTTAGTTGAAAAGGAAGAAGAATGAGGAAAGTGGTGACAATGTTATGAAAAGGAAGTCTTTTAGAAATGTTGATGATTCTAATTTATAAAAGGGATAATTTTCGTAACATTGTCATCACTTTCTTCATTCTTCTTTCTTTTCAACTCATTATACTGATTACTATAGAATTCATCCAATTTACTTTTGTTTCTAACCATTTTACCCACAACCAATAACATTTACATAAACTCTAAATCATACTCATATATCAATACATATATCCTTACTTCTGTAATCAGTTATTCATCAAGAAGAAAAACAATTATTAATTACACAGAGACCGACATTATTCATTATAAGTATATTAAAGAACTAATAAAATAAATTAAAGAACTAATAGAAAACAATAAAGAACAATAACAATAGTAAATTCAGGAAATTCTAAAGAAATTTCGGCAATAATTCAACATGCATAAAATTCCAAGTTCTCGCTTTATACATCTCTACATAAAATCAACATGCAATTCTCAACATTTTTCAGACAATCTATCAACATTCAATATTTCAACTATCTATCAACATTCAACAATTATCAATAGGTAATTCCAACAAAAACATTCAACATTATCCAATTCAACAACACTAAAAACATTTAGCAATACCGATTCTAATAGAATTTTCAACTTATACATTCATATCATAACTATATTATTTGTACTAATCTAATCAAAACATAACTCACATGTAAAATATAATAATTTGATGGGTACGGGGCGATAGACCAACGACGGCAGGGGCAGGACTGTAGAGAGACGGCGGCGGGGACGGGGCGGTGGCTAGGGTGGGTAGAGAGAGAGAGTGGCAGGACGACTGCGGTGGGGGCGGCCAAAGCGGGGGCAAAACGGTGGGGCAACAGGATGGGGGAGAGAAGAGAGAGAATGAGACCTAGCATATTAACGCTATTTACTGACAAATTTTTCGTCAGTAAATTCTGTCAATAAATCTACCAAATACGACGTCATTTTTTACCAATGTTGGTTTAAACGACGTCGTTTTTACTTATGCGAATTTTGGGAGGAGGTAACGATGACGTTTTGTTCAAATATTACCAACGGACTTTAAGTTCCGTTAGTAAATGATTTTTAATACTAGTACAACGTCGTATTCTCAGTTTTCCATCATTACCAATGAAATTTCCATTGGTAATGTTCTGGTTGCATTTCAACCCATTTTTTCCAATAGCATTTTTCAGCTATATCTACAATCTTACATGAATAATTCAATTTTATAAATAAGTTCCATTAAATCGATTTCAACCAACTTATTAAATCATGCTATGAGATATAAATATTTGTGTTCGAATATATACGCACATATATGAAATCAAACGTTGATAACTAGAATTATATAATTTAACCATATAATTGTATATTATCATTATTGATACAATATAACAGTAAGAAAATTAAGTTTATTGGATAAAAATCATCAAAAAACAGGTTTCCCTAAAAGAATAACCTAAATTTAGGTTTTTCCGGCAGAATTACCGACAAAAATGTCATCGGTAAATCAATACCACAATTTCCGTTGGGAATTCCATCGTTAACTAAATAGAAAACAATGTTGTTTTCTTAACCAATGAGTTACCGACGGAACTTTCGTAGGTAATATAAGTCCAAAACGATGTCGTTTATGGGTGCTAAACTTTAGATATAAAAGCGATATTGTTTTGTTCGTAGTTGACGATGGAAAATTCCGTCGGAATATATACCAACGGAATTCTGACAGCTTATCCATCGGAACAACATTTTTGCTGATGGATAAATGTCCGTCGGTAATCACCGACATAATTTCTATCGGGTTCTTGTATGAATTTGGTTAAAATATATTTCATCTCTATTGACGGAATGTTGTCGCAATTCCATCGACAATCAACGACGGAATACTTCCGTCGATAATATTCATCGCTATATCACAAGATTTTTGTAGTGGCATCTAAAAAAAAATACTTAAGAAATTCTTGTACTAAGAGTCTCTTATTTGAGTGCTATATGAGTAGTGACAAACTGACAGTAGGGCCAAGGGGGACACTGGGCCCCTCTAAAATTTTTGCAAAATACTAGGGGTATTTTTGTCTTTTCACATTTTTTATTAAAAAATATATATATTGAAAATTTATTAAACAGCAGTAGGTCTTTCTCAAAACTTACAGTGGCCAGAAAATTCCTTTTCTCCTTCATCTTCACCCCTAATTTTCCCCTATTTCTTTCACACACACAAACCCTAATTTAATTTCTCTCCTAATTACTTCTCCATAGAATTTCAAGTAAAGTGTTCTCTTTATATTATTTATTTGCTTTTTTTTTCATTATTATTGTTGATTTATTATGCCTTTAGTTATATATGTGATATAGTAGTGTTAAGTTGGAAAACATTGATAAATAATTTGGCATTTTATTTACGAATTGTTTATCTGTACTTAAAGATTTGAATTATGAAAAAAATTATGTTGTGGTAGGAGATGAGAAAACTTATTTTGTTGAATGCCTAAATTATTTTATTGGTTAAATTACTATAGGATTTAATTTTGAGAAATAAAAAAATTAAAAAAATTATTTTGTTTACTTAACTCTTGAAATTTCAATTTTTTTGCTCAAATCTCATTTTATTTTACTTATCTCTTGAAATTTATATTCTTTTGCTCATAGGTTTTACCAAGTTCTTGAACTTTGAATGTATTTCTAATATTTGTCCTATTTTTATAGATAATGGAAAGATACTTCAGAAAAATACAACCTACTATGAAGACATCATCATTTTCTGTCAATGCACCTCTTGTTCAACCTCAACTATCATCGAGTCAAGATAAGAATAATAAAGTTGATATGGAAAATCTTCCGAGTGATCGAGGACTACGACCCATCATAGTGAGCTATCTACCTAATTTAATTGAATAAGTTCGTAGAGCTTAGTTACCAAAAGGTCTATGTCAACCACGTGAGCATGATTTTCCTCAAAAGATAGATGGAAATCGAAAATGTAAATTTGTTGCATCTTGATTTGATGAATTTAATGATTGGTTGTAGTATAGCATAACAAAAGATACGACATTTTGTTTTTATTGTTATCTTTTCTCTTCGGGACATAGTGACAGAGGACATGATGCTTTTGTGTTTGAGGGGTTTAATATTTTGCATAAGAAAGAAAGATTGAGAGATCATGTTGGAGATCATAATAGTGATCATAATAAATGTAGATTAGCTTGTCAAGATTTGATGAATCAAGATCAGCACATCGAAGTATCTTTTTCTAAGATATCAGAACAGTCAAAGATTGAATATCGTTGTAGGTTTAATGCATCAATTATTTGCTTGCGTTATCTCATTATGCAAGGATTGACTTTTCGAGGAAATGATGAGTCTGAAAATCATTGAATCAAGAAAATTTTATTGAGCTTTTGAAAGTTATTGCTTCATGTAATGAAGAAATCAACAATGTTGTGTTGCATAATGCTCCTAAAAATCTCAAGCTTACATCTCCAAAGATTTAAAAAGATATTATAAGTGCAGCTGCAATTGAGACTACTAATGTCATTATTAAAGATCTTGAAAATGATTTTTTCTCCATTTTAGTTGACCAGTGTCGAGATGTGTCCATCAAAGAGCAAATGGGAGTGGTTATCCATTATGTGAATTAGAATGGATGTATTATTGAATGTTTTCTTGGTCTTGTGCATGTTAGTGACACAACTGCAGCTTCACTTGAGAAAGGTATCAAATCATTATTCTCCACTTATGGCTTGAGTATTTCTAGTTTGAGGGGTCAGGGTTATGATGGAGCTAGCAATATGAGAGGTGAATTCATGGTCTAAAAAGTTTACTCCTCAAGAAGAATTCTGCTGCTTACTATGTTCATTGTTTTACTCATCAACTCCAACTGACACTTGTTGCCGTTGCTAAAAAATATACAAATATTAGTTCTTTTTTCAATACTGTGACACGTGTATGTAATGTTGTTGGAGGTTCTTGCAAGTGCATGGATATGCTTCGAGAGAAGTAAATGGAAAAGGTCATTGAAGGCATTGCAAATGATGAAGACAAGACCGGGAGATGATTGAATCAAGAGATGACATTGAAGCGGCCGGGAGATACTCATTGGAGTTCTCATTATGATACTCTCATTAACTTGATGCATTTATGTTCGTCTATTGTTGATGTTCTTGAGTATGTTGAAGCAAATGACAATGATGATCCACAAAAGGCCAATGCAATTGATTTGCTAGATATCGTCACTCAATTTGAGTTTATATTTGATTTACATCTCATGATAAAAATTTTAGGAATCACACATGAACTATCACAAGTTCTCCAAAGAAAGGATCAAGATATTGTTAATGCAATGAATCTTGTTAAAGTATCTAAAGATCGTTTGCAAGCATGAGAGAAGATGGTTTGGAGGCTTTATTGACTGAAGTTTCAGAATTTTGTAGCAAAAATGAGATAGTTTATTAAATATGGAAGATATATATGCACCTCGGGGAAGATCAAGGCATAGAATTGAAAGGTTCACTAATCTTCACCATTACAGAGTTGAGTTATTTTATTCTGTGATTGACATGCAAGTTCAAGAGCTAAATCATCATTTTGATGAAGTGAACACCGAATTGCTTCTATGTATGACATGTTTTGATCCTAGAGACTCATTTGCTCCATTTGACATTAGTAAACTGCTTCGTCTTGCAAAATTTTATCTATCTGAATTTTCTGCAGTTGGTTTAAATGAACTTGAGAGTCAACTTGAGAACTTTATTTTTGATGTGCGCTTGGATAAAAGCTTCTCTGAAGTAAATGTAATAGGCGGACTTGCTCAGAAGATGGTATCTACAAGGAAGCACATTGTTTTTCCATTGATTTATCTGTTGATTAAGCTCTCATTGATATTACCGATCGTCACTGTCACAGTAGAAAGAGCTTTTTCGGCAATGAAGATCATTAAGAGTTCTCTGCGCAATCGAATGAGTGATACACTATTGAATGATTGTTTAGTTGCATACATTGAAAAAGATGTATTTAGAAATGTTAGTAATGAAGTTATTATGCAACGATTTCCGAATATGAAAAATAGAAGATAAATGTTGTAATACATTGATTTTATCGAGATTGCGATATATATATACTCTTTCTCTAATATTATTGTATCTTTTTATTAATTAACTTAAGCCCCTGAGTTGAAATTCTAGGTCTGTCACTGTATATAAATATTCATTTTTCTTGCAAACTTCACCCAAACCTGATATTACATTTATAGTAAATTTCCAGCAAGGTTTTGTGCTTCTCATATAGAAAGAGATATTTTACTGATCACATTAAAGGATATTCTTATATTATCTTCAAGGTAGAAAATATCTTGTTTTATTTCATGAAATTAAAATAGTTAGTAGATTACTCAGATGGTTAATTGCTATGTATGTGATCTGCATAATGTCGGGTTCCAGACTAGTTATGTTTTTTTTTTTTTTTCTTTTTTTTTGCTGAGTTTACCTAGTGAGGTTTCTGAAAAAGCATTGATTCAATGTGGTCATATCCAAGGGGAGTTTGTAAATATAACTACGTGAACATGGCTTAGATTCTTTGAAAGTGTGAGTATTTTTTAATTCTTATGACCTTTAAGCTTCCCAATGTAATTTTATATATTGACATGTTTCGAATGAAATATATATATATATATATAGTGAGATTTGATCAGACACGCACCTGAAGAATGCGCACCGTGCGCACTTTTCTAAGATTTTTTTTTTTTAATATCTCATATTATTTCTTTTCTCACGCTACCACTCCACATACGAAATTATCATCTCACACATAAACCTAATCCATCATCAACATATACAATTTGCATCCCAATTCTCATAAGGGTAAATTACATAATAGAAGCCAAACTATGGTCACTTTTCCACTTTGTTACCCGAACTTTCAAAGTTCACTGTAAAATAGCTCAACTTTGTTTTTTTACTAAACGGTTGCCAGAAGTCACCGCCGGTGGAATATTCCGGGAATATTCCGTCCCAAACTTTCAAAATTAACTGTAAAATAGCTCAACTTTGCGGATTTACCAAACGATTGCCAGAATTAAATTAAATAAAAAATAACTAAAAAAATACAAATCAAATTAAATTAAATAAAAAATACAAATCAAATCAAATTAAATTAAATTAATCAAATCAAATTAAATCGGCCGATTTTGGGGGCCCGATTTGGGGGGTTTTAGTTATTTAATTTAATTTAATTTAATCAAATCAAATTAAATCGGTCGATTTGGGGGTTTTAGTTATTTAATTTAATTTAATTTAATCAAATCAAATTAAATCGGCCGATGTGGGGGGTTTTAGTTATTTAATTTATTTAATCAAATCAAATTAAATCGGCCCCCCAAAATCGGCCGATTTAATTTGATTTGATTAAATTAAATTAAATAACTAAAACCCCCAAATCGGTCGATTTAATTTGATTTGATTAAATTAATTAAATAACTAAAACCCCCAAATCGGCCGATTTAAATTTATTTGATTAAATTAAATTAAATAACTAAAACCCCCAAATCGACCCCCCAAAATCGGCCGATTTAATTTGATTTGATTAAATAAATTAAATAACTGAAACCCCCAAATCAGCCGATTTAATTTGATTTGATTAAATTAAATTAAATTAAATAACTAAAATCCCCAAATCGGCCGATTTAATTTGATTTGATTAAATTAAATTAAATTAAATAACTAAAACCCCCAAATCGGCCCCCAAATCGGCCGATTTAATTTGATTTGATTAATTTAATTTAATTTAATTTGATTTATATTTTTTATTTTATTTAATTTGATTTGTATTTTTTATTTAATTTAATTTGATTTGTATTTTTTATTTAATTTAATTTGATTTGTATTTTTTTAGTTATTTTTTATTTAATTTAATTTAATTCTGGCAATCGTTTGGTAAATCCGCAAAGTTGAGCTATTTTACAGTTAATTTTGAAAGTTCGGGATGGAATATTCCCAGAATATTCCACCGGTGGTGACTTCTGGCAACCGTTTAGTAAAAAAACAAAGTTGAGCTATTTTACAGTGAACTTTGAAAGTTCGGGTAACAAAGTGGAAAAGTGACCATAGTTTGGCTTCTATTATGTAATTTACCCTTCTCATAATTAATGTACTTTTTAATATTTTATATTATTATACACATAATTTTCTAAATCATAATCAATGTAATTTTTAATATTTTATATTATTATACACGTAATTTTTTCTCACCCTACCACTTCTCAATTCTCATCCCAAAGAAAACAATAAAAATATCTAATTAATCAATTAAAGGAAACAATGAATAATATTCAAGTAATCAATCCTCAAGAAATTCTAAATCATAATCAATGAAACTTTTAATATTTTATATTATTATACACATAATTTTCTAAATCATAATCAATGTAATTTTTAACATTTTATATTATTATACACATAATTTTTTCTCACCCTACCACTTCACATACGGAATTCTCATCTCACACAATGACATAACCCCTTATCAATATCTTCACTTTCTTGTATAAATTATTAAAGGAAAAAAAAATTCAAAAGTAAGAGTTTGTTGTGGTTGTGACATTAATGGACATGACAGACATAATCTCTCATCAATATCTTCAAATACTTTCTTGTATAAATTATCAAAGGAAAAAATAATTTCAAAAGTAAGAGTTTGTCGTGTTGTGACATTAATGGTCTCTCATCAATATCTTCAAATACTTTCTTGTATAAATTATCAAAGAAAAAAATAATTTCAAAAGTTCTTCAAATACTTTCTTGTATAAATTATCAAAGGAAAAAATAATTTCAAAAGCCGTGTTGTGGCATTAATTGATATGACAGGAGAAATTGTATCACATCCTTGGAATGGTATAATATTTTCTTATCTTTTCTAAAAGTTTTTACATTTAAAAAAGTATGGTACTGATTTGTTTTAAAAAAAATTCACATGTGTAGATCCATTATATGTGAAGACACAAAATACAAGTAATTAAAAAGATTTGGGGATTTTGAGGATTGATTGAAGACTTCTTGAAAATTGATGATTGAGTTAGAGGATATGATTTGTTGATTTTGAGGATTTGTTGAGTTTAATTGAGTTTGATGATATGATTTGTCGATTTTAAGGATTTGTTGAGAATTTATTCTCTTTTTTACTTAATTCATATTTCAATTTTTATTATTCATTTTGAGGATTTCTTGAACGTTGATTAGGATTTTTCTTGAGAATTGACTAATTAGATGTTTTTCGTTCTTTTCTTTAATTGTGGGCTACAATAGGATTGATCTCGAGGATTTTATTGAGGATTGATTGGGGATTTATCATATTTGTTAACCAATTCATATTTTGTAATTTTTAACAAATGACTTTTGATGATAACCAAATTTTCATGGTGTAGCATCTGTGAGATGAGAATTGAGAAGAAGATCTATGTTAGATATGTGGGATGCAAATTGTATATGTTGATGATGGATTAGGTCTATGTGTGAGATGAGAATTTCGTATGTGAAGTGGTAGCGTGAGAAAAGAAATAATATGAGATATTAAAAAAAAAAAAATTCTTTAAAAAGTGCGCACGGTGCGCATTCTTCAGGTGCGTGTCTGATCAATTATATATATATATATATATATATACCAACTCTTCTCTCTATTTTTTTTTTAATATGTATATTTCTCTTCTACATGTTATACTGTTTATGTCGTTGACATGACAAATAATACCAACTCTTCTCTCTGTTTTTTTTTTAAATATGTATATTTCTCTTCTCTACATTTTATACTGTCGTTGACATGACAAATAATAAGAATTAGAATTGCATATAAAATATAGTGTATTTGAAAATGACTCAAATGATAAATGGGAAAGTCGAGGCTAGAGTTTGACTCATTCTCCGTAAGATGAAATTGCCCCGTATTTAGTGTTTTACGGTCTATAACAAACATCCCCAAGATACAACGACTTACTAATTTAAGGATTGCAACACAACAATCCAAAAGTTCTTGGGTGAACGAAAACAATATTTGGAACTTTCTAAGACAAGAAGATGAGAGAACTACAATTGCTAGAATGTTAATATTGCAAGTTGTAGTGGAGTGAATAAAATGATTGAATGTGGGATCTATTTATAGAAGTTGAAGAGGTGTGTTGTCTTTTCATAAGAGACACCTTTTAATTTGAAATGATATATTTTCATAATTAGACATCTTTTAGTTTGAATTGAAGTCTTTCCATAATTAAACACCTTTTGAAATGAAATAATGTGTCTCATAATATTTTGGATTACATGCATCCATTTAATTTGGGTTACATCAATTCAATTCAAACTCACACATTTTCACAACGTCACACCTATTCAAACATTTACATATTTTCAATTTAAGTTGCCAACTTTAAGCATTAATTTCTCATTCATCCGAAATTGGATTTGAGAAAATAAATACCTCTAAATTTATCTACACGAAACGTAGATTTCAAATCTGCTACTTATTTTTGTTTCTAACAAACGAAACATCATATAAAAATTGATCAAAGATTGGTCAACACTAATGTTTCCAATAATTAAGTGGATAATTGAGAAAACACAACTAAAAGACGCTTCAATAAGTAATTATAGTACTATATATCAAAGATAAATATATAAATACATAAAAAATTAAAATTTTGAAGGATAAAATTGCACCCCTCAACACCGGTTGAAATATTCTTGAGTTAAGTTAATATTATTGAAGTTAAATTAAATGTGTGAAGTTGTAGTGAAGTATCACAATGATTGGGTAGATAACTTAAATTTTGAGTTATTGAACGAAAAATTTAAATTTGTGAAGACTGTCCTGTCCATATATATTAAGATCAATATTGAGAATTGATTGAACTTTTAAAATTCAAATTTATTGTGACAAATTATGTGATATTAATGCTAACACTGTAGATTGAAGGTACGTGGAAAGGCACAAGGTGTAGTGGTGGGGCCATCCTAGAAGTGGCCCCTCTTACTTTGAAAATTCTATCACTCTTGAAATTAGGTTACAAACTATTTATCATGATGTTGTAGTTGCCTTCCCAAGTACTCGTTAGAATTATAACATTTTTAATGTTCAAGAAAATGACTGATAAATAACTTTTTTCCGAAATGTCACTGCCACAACTACAATAATAGAATGTATTTTGTTATGTTTAGAGATTTTTTGGGCAGAAAGTAATAGGAAGAAAGTACTAATATGATAGAAATTAAAAAGTAAAATATATTTTTCCTAAAAAATAAACAAAGAAACCCTAATTCATAGATAAAAACAAAGACAAAATTATTTTCATAAATATAATTTTATGATACATTTTGTATCACAGCTATTAATTCCTAACTCATTTTCACAAGTCAATATATATTTTATGGATTATGAATTATGGAGTTAATCAATCTCATCAAATTTGATTCATAAAACAGTCTCATAAAAGTTTTATCTAAAGTTAAATAATATAATAAGGGAAATGCATTGCAAAAAATATATATGGATGCACATGGTTATATTTTAGGGGAAAAAAGGCCCTACTCTCCTAATTGAAGCGTTAAAAAAATCTGAATGAAATCATCTATTTTTATGTATGTTTTATCTGATATTTTAAAATAACAATCATATGACATGCATATAAATGATATTATTAATTACTATGTAACATATATTACGTACAATTAATTACAAAATCAAATACCACAATTCTTTTGTTATGATGGATGAACTTTGGATCAATCTTTTTAAAGTTGTGATAAATACAAGAGACTACACATCATATATGTGCAAGATAACATCTTAATATAATTATCTTGTTATTTGGAGATCAAATTCAATTGCTAGCACTTATCCTAACGCCTAAAGTACGTCTTAGAATAAAGCCGAGGTCCAAATCTAGAATCACCTATTAGTTCATTGGTTTGGTACCGTGAAACTAGGCTTCAAATAGAGCTAATTTTCAATAGGTAGCTACACTAATTAAATGGTCTCATTCATCATACATACATAAATATACACACATGTGTATGACACAATCAATTATTTTATTCATATAAGACAAATGTAATTGTTAGCATTACTTCTTGTTGGATAATATATGGTTAGACGTATTGAAAAGATGCACAATTACGGGGTTAAGTTGAGGCAAGAACTAGACTCTTTCTCCGTAAGAGGATATTGGATGCACAATTACGGGGTTAAGTCGAGGCAAGAACTAGACTCTTTCTCCGTAAGAGGATATTGCCCCGTAACTTCGAGCTTAAGTATTTTTAATAAAGAAATGAAATGGGAGGCCTCCTATTTATCCCACAAAGGATACCACTCTTGGACCCAAGAGGTATGTGTCCTTTCCCATAAGGATACTACTCTTGGACCCAAGAGGTGTGTTCACACCTCTTCACAAGTGTCAAACCATTTGGACCAAAGGGTTACACCACTTCACACCTAGCTAGGCCCGAACCCGGACTGACCCGACCCGGCGACCCGACCCAACCCGAGTGCAAAGGTGCCACGTGCGGTTCGGATGGTGCGTGTGTGCTTAAGCCAACTAGGTCCAAGAAAGGGCACTAGGTTCCACCATAAGGGAGCACACATGATTATCTCTTATACATGTGCTCCTATTAATAAAGTGAAATTTGTTCCACAAATTTTCCAATGTGGGACAACATTTATCTATCTCCCATTTTTCTTCACAAGAAGGATCCAAGTTGCCAAGTTTGTGTATTAATTTTTCATTCACCCGAAATTGGAAATTCAAAAGTGATTACACTACATTCATCTACACGGACGTAGATTCCGATTTAGCAACTTATTTCCATTTATTTAAAATTGAATCAACATTAAAAATTGGTCAAAACCAACCTTCTCTTCCAATTTCCAACACTACTTATACCTAAACAATCAACCAACCTAAATCAAATAGAATCCACAACAAAATATTGTGATAAAATAACTATTTTGTTATTTAAAAGAAAATAAAAACTCATATCGTGCCTGCAACAAATCCATGATTTTAGTTATTCATAACAAATACAAATATTAATTACTTATCACGTGTCATATAACTAAAATTAGATAATTCACCACATCTAAATTTATCATGATAAATAAAGTTCGAACAAAGCTCGTTTTCAGAATCTAACTAGTCGAGAGAAAAAGAGCCCTACATACAACTTATTTATATCAAAGGCATTGTAGCCACCCATCACTTTACGGAACACAATTGGTAACAATGGACAATCCCACTTCTCTTAATCCATCAAATTGATACTTATAGAGCTTTCTGTAATTAGAGAGGGTCAACATCACAATCATGTGTGGACCTATCAAAAAAAGCCAAAACAAAAATGATTAAGAAAGATGAAATAGGATTAATGGAGCATTTAAAAAGGAAAAATTAGGAAATTATCGTACTTGGTACCTACTTAAGAGATGGTCTTTGGCCCCAAAACTCGATGCCGACTATAGTTTAGTTTTAGCTTCCAAAGAGAAGACAAAAAATCTCATATACTATTTTTCCATCTTACAAGATCTCATGAAATTAAATGGGACCCACTTTGTTGTACATTTTGGTCCCAACCCCATGTGACATTTTCGTACGACCATATGACAAATTCTATGTCAATATTATGATGTTATGACACCCAATATATATGTGTGTCTATATATATATTTTTTCTTTTATCGATCCCAATTAAAATGCTCAATAAAAAGGCTGTTGAAATTGATGGTTTTTAATGAATACCTCAAATCCAACTTGCATGAAATACCCAACTGCTTTTCTTGGATGTTGCACCACTTGTTTATGGATATTTAAATATTATTATCCTATTTTTTACTATTATTCATATAATAATTGTTTTTTATTAATTGGACAAGGTTAGTGGAAACCTCTTATTATATTATAGTGAAATTTTGGCATTGTAGATTTAAATTTGACATCGACTTACTATGCGTTGTCGAGATGACAACTAAATTTGGTAATCTTCGTTGGTATATGATTAGAAACATTAGATCATCTATTTCACCGTCACCGTGCATGTAATTGACATATATGTATCATGTATTAAAATAAATAAAATATGTGATGAAATAACATAAATGTAATAGAAAATTTCAATCAATAATGAGACGAAAATAAAAATAAAAAAGTCACCAATTTTTAGTACTTACATTACTAAAATATATAAAAAAATACAGATGACATTGTGTACCTATTTCTAAAATAATGTTTTCCTATTTACCGTGCCATGTATTATTATGTTAATGTGTAAATATCACATCTTTTTAAATATTGAGATTTGTAATTAATGTAAAAATCACATTCTTTGAATACATTGTTGATGGACGTATTAATATATGCTTACAATGAATAGGATATCAAATTTGTCTATCTTTATTCTTGAAATTTTGTTTTTTAAATAGTTACAGGACTGAAAAGCAATTCTGATTTTGACTAGGACAACTTTTACAATACCCTGTAGTTGGAATTTGCATGATTGGGTTTCTTTACAGGGAATCCTAATTTTTTGTACGATGTATGTGATTTCATTTAACTAACAGAATTGGTTGGGTTTATAGTCTCTTAAATATAACTTTTAGATGTATTTTTGAATGCTTATAAGATCTTTTAATTAGTGCTCGGTAAACTATTTTTTTTCTAAAAGGTCATACATGCTCTAAAAATATATGTTAAAAAAATCTTTTTTTTTAAAGAATGATGAGATTCCAACTTTCTTTCGAAATAAACTTTTCTTTGAAAAAAATAAAAAGGATTAACAAATCCTCCTCAAGGGATTGACATTCGATTTGAACTTTAAGCTTACCAACATCATAAAAGATCGTTGCTCTTCTTTTACTCAAATTTTCAACACTTTTTGTTTTAATCTTAAGAAAACCTAATATATATTCTATACGTTCTAGAAAGTACATGTTATATATTATAAGGATAATTGTCACAAAAATCACGAACTTTCCCAAATTGCAAATATAACATGATTTTTGGTTCGTTAAAAAAAAAAAAAAGACATGACTTTTAGGTATTAGCAAATTTAACATGACTTTCAATGTTCCGTTAATTCGTAATAATTTTCTAATAAGCTTGGGGGAATGGAAGGGAGGGAGATAATAAAGATTATAAAACTTGCGTGACCCAAGTTCGAACCCTGATCATCACAATTTGCACTTTTATAAAGGTGGGATACCACTTGAGCTACAAGACTCCTGGTTCATGTTAATTCGTAATCAATTAGCAAATTTCGGGCATCTTTTAATTCTATAAATTCGTTAGGTCAATTAATATTTGTTTATTATATGTATTAGCATCAATTAAGGGTTTTATTCATAATTTCTGAAAATTTGGGGATTCTGAAATGCCTAAAATTTATCCATTAATTACGGATGTATGAGATATTGAAAGTCATGTTAAATTTACTAATAGCCAAAAGTCATGTTAAAATTGCAATTTTGGGAAAAGTTGTGACTTTTACGGCAATTACCATATATTATAAGATTTAAAAGTTTTATAAATTCCTTTGAATAAGCTTAGCTTGACACTATTATACTTAACTAGAAGATTCTATAAATTGTAGATGCATAAACTCCAAACAACCTCCAAGCAATTTCTTTAAAAAAAAAAAAAAAGAAGAAAACCCTCAAAGCCATAGTTACTATCTAATTATTTATATATCTAAATGATTAATCTGTCACAAACTGCATAGATGCCAGATGGATTTGATTTTTTCTAGGAAAAAGGAATAACTAATTTACAGATAACTGCAGGAGATGAAACATATATATATGTTAGAGTAGTTGAGTTAAACTTTGGTGGTCCATAAATAACTTTTCCTTTGCATGTATGTTTGAGTCTTTTCTCATTCCAATGCCCCACTCTTGAAATGGACTCTGATAATTTTGCTGGAGAATGTGATAAAGAAAGAAAGCAATGGGAGAAAAAAGAAACAATAATTATTTTGGGGATTCTCATTATGTATCTTGAGCTATATATATATGCATGCAGTCAAATTAATATACCCTAATGAGATAGATATGTACTATGAGCTTAAAACCCCTATGGATCTCTTTTATTCTTCCTAGCAATAATTAATCTAGAATTAGAAAAAATCCATGTTGTCCTAAATTGGAATCCTCTATTTTATTTGTTGTCTCAATTGGTACATATGTACACATTTCATATACATGAATAGATGACATGAAATATGACAAAATAATTTATGTAATTATGATAAAAGATACAAATTCCACAAGTAACACACTTTCATGATACATTTTGATCATAAAGGGCACTAGATGTAGTATGTGATGTCCATATCTAATACTCAAAAGATCATAGTAATATGTCTAACTATATGCATATCAAAAGTGAATTATAATGTATTTCACTCAATCTAATTAGTATGAATAAAGCTCTTGTGAAATCGTATAACGAATTCAATCTGAAAGACGGGACAACTCATATTCCATAATATAGAGTTTGAGTGCTTTGTAAAAATAAATTTGGATCGTAACTAGTGAAGCTGTAAATATAATTTTATATAAGTTATTATGATATAATATTATTAGACAGACTTAAATCTCAAATGTCCCCACTATAATGATCCTAAAGTCTCCAATTAAATAGGGTCCTTTGGCAGCCAAAAATTGTTTGTGATGGGAGAAATGGTAACAACATGTGGGAAAATAAAGGAAACCTAAATATTCTACACATTTCTGATAACTGGAGACTAATCATTCAGCGAGCCCATTGACAGATGGGCCCACCAGAAGTCACACGGTCCAGATCAAAAACCATGTGGGCCAGCCCCAGTGGGTCCAACAAAAACCCACCACCGATCTTCATGGCGCCAGCTATGCCTTTCTTCTCCTATTATATTAAACAAAGGCAATTTTCCGGCATGTGGGCCCACCACCTGAGCCAACACCTGGAAGCTGATAAGGTATGAGCCCCCACGCAGCCCAATTACACACCCCATCCCTCTTCAACTCTTAAAATAATCTTAATCATACCATACATTGCAGTAAAAGAAAAGAAAAACAGAGAGAGAGAGAGAGAGAGAGAGAGAGAGAGTGGGATTTCATGACTTTGAAACAGATTTCCTATGCTATATAGCTTAGGACCTATATATGTTGTAATGTTAACTTATTACATACTTTTGTTCTACGTTGGCATCAAATAATATCCTATATTTTTACCATGTGTAAATCTGATCAATTTTTTCAACTGTGATTCATATATATTTGCTATGATGATGCCATGTTATATGATATACAGTAATAAAATTAAATGATATACAAAATTTAAAGATACCATTTATATAAGATTTCAATAATACTACTCCATCCGTCCAAAAATAAACATCATTTTAGCAAGAAAAATTTATCCCAAAAATTAGTGTAATTATAAGATTTCAAGACATATTTACCTATAATTTATCAAAAATAATTTTATTAACTCCTATCAAATTAAAGAGGGTTATTAAGAAGATCAAAAAGAAAAGAACACTCCACAATAAATATACTTAAATAGGATAGATTAGTCTTTACATCTTCATTCTTAATTATGAAAAAAACCTAAAACATTTATTTTGGGACATAAGGAGTATATATAAAGTGTCTGGTCAAGAAAACTTGATCATGAGCAATGATCACTAATTCAAAGGTTAATTAATTACACTACCTATTGGTGAAATATCATGAAATATTAAAGTTTTCATCAATGTTATTACATCTCATAAATACAAGTTGATTATGTCAATAAGTTTCTCAACATACATTTGTATATTCAACGTAAGACATTTGCTTATTATTGTACTATATCCTATGAGATGAAACGGGAAAATAGTTGAAGGAGGTCTAGTGAAAAGTATGGTTTTTATATCAATGATTCTCCTAAAAAATACACTCCTAGTAAAAGAAAGAAAACTATACTAAAAGAAAATTGAACATAAAAGGACTATTTTGCAAATCAATGGGAATTTTCATTCGTAGCATTTCATGCAAAATAAAATCACAGATTAATTACTTGAATCTCTAACTGTTAAAAAGAATCAAGAATGCAGCAAGAAAAATAGGAGAAAATTCAAAATGCTACTTTAATTATCACAAAAATGAGCAGAAAAAATAATTAAATAAATCCCACTTGTTAAAATATATCCTTTCACACCTTAAATCCTCCAGATTAATCACACACACAAAAGAATTAGTAACACATCCAAAAAAAGGAGTAAAAAAAAAAGAAAAACAAAGCCAAAAAAAAAAAAAAGAGCTCAATTTTAAGACAAATTAATCAAACCTCACGTGTGTGTTTTACAAATCAAACTACCCAAGCAACATCTTCACTTGATCATTCAAGAATGGTGGCTGGTGGTATCATGCCGATCATCGCCGCCGCCGTGGGACCCACTCGCCTGAGAATCCGACATTCCGCCGCCGCCGCCTCCACTCCGATACGGATTCAACCCTGCAAGCATCCCCAATTGCCCTTCCCCCATCCCACTCCCCCCTCCGCCGCCGCCCAATTGCTGACTCGGCAGCAGCGCCATCGGCGCCGGAAAATTCATGAAATGCAGCCCACTCGACATAGTCCCTCTGTACAAAGCAGCGGCAGCTGCGGCGGAGCTGCTATTGATATTAACAGAAGGGAACGTCCATATCGGATCGCCACCCATCACTTGATTGTTGCCGGAATTCGCCACCATCCAGAAGTTCGCCGGCACTGAGGCGTGGCTGGCCGCCATAGCTCCGGTGGTGGACTGCAGCAAGTAGCTCCCCATCTGGTGGTGCTGCAGCTCCTGCTCCGCTCTCCGCTTCCGTCCCAAGCTCTCCTCCGTCTCCGACAAGTCCAACGAGCTCTCCCGCATTTCCTGCTTCGCCTGCATCACGCTAGGGTTTATGTTCGACGCCTGAAAATTCAGCAGCGTCGCGGAGGAGCTCTCCGACGAGAAAAGCCCCCTGCGCTGCGGCATCGAGTAGCTCGGATTGAAGTACGTGGATCGCAGCTGCGACGGCACCGACATGCTCGAGCCGGAGCTGCGTAGGGATATGTTGAGTGACGTGAAATTGGCGGGAATCGTGCCGGTGCCGGTGGCTGCGATGACGGATGGCTCCGCCTGCTGGAGGAGCCACTCGATGGTCTCACCATCTGACTTGTGGCCGAGCTCTCTGGTCAGCTGGAAAACCCTAGCTGCGCAGAGAGCCGGCATTCGGATGCGACGGCCTCGGCCGTCGACTTTTGTGTGGCGGTCTTTGGTGGATGTCCGCTTCGGCTGCGGCTTCTTGGAGGTGTCTGCGGCGGCGCCGGCGCCGGCGATTTGGAGGCTGGAGGAGGCGGAGGTGGCGGCGCTAGGGTTTGAGGGGGGGTCGGCCGTGGGGGCGGAGATGGCGAGGGAGGGGTAGGCGGAGCTGGTGGATTCGTCTTCTTTCTTTTCGAGTAATTGGAAGGGGAAATTGGGGCGGCTGTGGTGGCGGTGGTGGTGGAGGTGGAGATGATCATCCCCTCCTTCCATGATCACATTAGAGAGAGATATAGTACAAATTATGGAGAATAAATATATAACCCCACTTCTTAATAAACCTAGCTATATATTTATATTTTTTTTATAGGAGGAGGAAATGATTAATATACGTATGTGTGTGTGTGTGAGTTTGTGTGTTTAATAAAAGAAGAAAAAAATGCTTAATTCCACCTTCTCTTTTTTTGGAATGGTGCCCTGTAATTCCAATCACATTCTATGTGTTTTTGATGCAACAATGGAAGAGAGAGAAAGGAGCAGGAGAGAGAGAGGATAAGAGAGGAGAACAAGCTTTAAGCAACAAAGATAATGAGTGGGAATTATATGAGGGTGTGCTTTAAAAAGGGGAAAAAAATTAAAATCAAAATTGCAAAGGGGAAAAGGAAAATATGTGCTTTTGTTGGGCTCTTTTTTTATGTCTTTTTGACAAAAAACCCCTTTGTTGAAATGCATCAAAAAGAATAATAATGAAATTATGTGATGATTCTTGATTATTCACATACTTATTTTCTAATTCCATCTTTTCTTGCACAAATTAATTGGAATTTAAAGGGATTGTATTATTTGTTTCTTTGTTTTTTCTTTTTATTGTGGTTGGACAGAGGCTTTGGTTCAGACTCCACGTGAGGTGCTCTTTTTATCATTCAATCCATAAAGACAATGGTGGCCACTGTGGGACCCAATCTCAAGTCAAAAATTTGAGAGAGACTTAGAAAAAAGAAAAAGATTTAAAATGAAAGATTGGGGGTAGGGTAGGGGTAGGGGTAATCATTTCATTTTGCCTTTGGCTCTTTGCCTTTGTTCTGCACCTTTGAGGCTGCTTGGGGATTCCTGCTGGAATTAGCCCCTTTGCTTTTTGGGCACTTGTTAATTAATTACCCCTTAATCATTGTTTTCTATAAACTAAACATTCTTTCATTGCTACAAACCCCTTAATTATTTTATTTCTCTTGCTGGCACTGCAATCTTTTTTGGTATGCAAATCATGTGGTTTCCACATTTCCAATTTAAGAATTTTTTGTCTAATTATTTTAAGAAAAGTTGTGCTGCATCATATAAAACACTAATTCTTCTATATTCAATCATGAAATTGCAGCGACGATGCAATAATATTGTCTAATTACTACTAAATAACTTCTTTTCGAAAAAATAAATGATCTGCGAATTTGACGATTAACAAATTAACTATCATCTGTGTTAAATTATTTCAATCCTATGTACCAAGAATATAATAGAATATATCGAATTTGTATGGATCCATGGTAGATTTTGATTAAATGCATACTATATGTGTATTTATTGAGAGAGAGAGAGAGTTTTGGCTGGTGGAATTTTTTCATATTAGAAGTTTATGAACTGCAGTTTGTAAATTACAGTGTTTCTCATTTTTTCTTGTGCTAATAAATGAAATCACACACACACACACACACACACACACATATATATATATATATATATATATATATATATATATTGGCAGTACCCCCTGCTGCAAACTATATACATATTTTTTACATGTATATATCTAACTATTGGAAGACTTGATGTACATATACTCTTATACCACTGGGACTATGTCGATAAGGATTATTGACATGTGAGTTTTGTTAAAAACGTCTCTATATGCATGAATATGACTATATCAGACAAATTTAAAAAATGTTCCTAAATAAAATTTTAATGGGTGAAATATGTCATCACAAATAGAGAAAAGGAAAGTTCAATTTTTAAAAATGATTAAAAAAAGAGAGTTCCAAAACAAGTTCTCCGATACAAAATATTTATCATGGAAATTCAATGAAAGTGATGGATTTTGAATTCATATAAATTCAAACATTATCAAATGAATTTCGAGTTTTTCCTTAAATACTTTAATCTATACACAACCTAAGATATCTTATAAATTATGTAATTTAAAGTGTTTTTTAAAGTTATTTTTCATAAATCATTTTAGTTTCAATTACAATAAGATATCATTAGATTATAAACTAGTTTTGAAAGAGAACAAGTTTATCGTAGAAACATGCTTGGAAAGTCAAAATGCTACAATTGTATTTGTTAGTAAATACATATATGGTAAAATAGTAAGACGAATATTAATTTATCTGTGATTGTCTCACAAAATAGAAAATTCTAATTATGTATATGATTAAGCTCGTTAATCTTTCGAGTTAAGTATTAATAAGTTTAATCTCGAGATCAAGAAATATTCAAGTAGATCGTATCTCGAACTAGCTTGACTATTTTATTTTTACAAATGTGTATTTTGTTTTTTTTTTTAAATTTGTGAATCGATCTCGAGTAGTCATAAATTGTTTCACCTAAGTTACACTCCTAATTAGAGTGCCCCATTAAAATAGCAAATTAGGATTATATCTATTTAAAATAATTTTGTATTTTGTAGCCAAATTTTTTAAATATTCCCCATTTCAGTCCTTTTGTAGGAAAAATATTGATCTTTAACATATTAAATAATATAATTATTTAAATGGATCGGCCCACTGAAATTGGTAAATTGGGCGGTGCCGGTCCCAAAATTAGGCACGATGGGTTTATTTTCACTCGAAGTTCAAACTCAAACTAACAAGTAACAAAGATTCAAATAGAAAATATTTGGTAAAATTGACCTAAATTGATTACTTAATTTTATACCATTTTGGAGATTTTAAAATTATTTGCATCGTAAAGTGAACTGACTCAAACAAAATTGAACCAAATTATTTTCAATGGAAGAATAGATTTTAAAAAGCTATTTATAGTTATATTGTATGTGTTATTATTTTATTTTTATTTTAGTATTGAATAATTACATATTTAAATATTTAATATGTTTAATGATAAATAATGCTACAAATACTTTTCACAATTTTTTAATAATTAATAATAATTAGTTATATTCTATTGGCCTTTCAATAAACTTCAAATCGTTTTATATTAGAAATCAAACCGAACTCAGAGAGATAAAACTCAAAAACAATAGAACCGGATTATTTCAAATGTGATACAATAACTGAATTATTTCAGAAGTCATAAGATCATTCTTTTTTCTTTTCTTGACTCATCCTAATTTCTGAAACTCATAGTATAACATGTATAAAATACCAATTCAAAAGAGTATTCTAATTAATCGGTTCGATTCAGTTATTTTGTGATTTTAATTTCACTCAAAATCGTACTGAACCAACTAATCTAATTTCCTAAATTTCGAAACCAAAACTGAACTGAAAATTTTGAAAACCCATTTTTTGATTCGACTTTTCAGTTTTAACCAAATAATGCACTGCACTATTAACATTCTAGAAGCTTAACTAAGTGGTTTTGGAAGGAAGAGGAAACTTTTCATGCAAATATAGTAACTCAAAACTTTTTGAAGTTGGTAGGAAAAGAGTTATTTATAGATCAAAATTTATAATAATAAATAGTGGTAGTAACAATAATAGAAATAGTGAGTTTTATGTGAGATCGTCTCACGGATCTTTTTATATGAGATGGATCAACAGGTTATGTATATTTCACAATTCACATGTAAATTTGTTAAAATGGGTTTGAGTCGTGGGTAATAAGGATCCGTCTCACATAAGTTTATGTGTAATAAAAGATGATTAAATGTCTATTGTGGACAACTCTTAATATGTCCACCGATTATGTGTAATGATCATATCCCTTCGTTATATGGTAAGTGAAATTAATTGGTATCTTGATTTTTGACACATCAATCATGAACACATTTTAACGTGCCCTGGGTTGGGTAATAATAAAATAAACTTGAGATCTTGAGATCAATAAGTTTTTCACTAGAATCTCATTAAAAAAAAGTTATTTTCGAGGGGATTAAAAAATTTGTATTTATTTGCCTATAAATTTCTTGGTAATGATTAATTACTTGATATACTCTTGCGGATAAAAGAATTTTTTATTGTGAATTAATTAAATATTCTTCATCAAATATTTCTGTTAAGAAATACATACTCATTACACTTAATATAAGAAAAATGCAAACCTTATTTGATATCTAATTTGGAATGTTTAAACTCTTAGGCATGATTGATATGATTGAATGAAATTACGTGAGAATGAAATGAACTCAAGAATGGAATGGTAATGGGAAATGAATAGTATAAAAATACTCATTTCTATGAATATTGGTATCACAAAGGAATATGAAATGAATGAAATAATTATTATAATTATATTTTGTAATCGATAACTACAAATAAAATGTATAAATATTAAATCAATCTTTATTTAACCAAATTACCTTCCACTATAATTTTATTTAATATTTATATTCAATATATCACTCAAATTTGAGCATATTTAAATTTAGGGTAAATTACATAATAGAAGCCAAATTATGGTCACTTTTCCACTTTATTACCCGAACTTTCAAAGTTCATTGTAAAATAGCTCAACTTTATTTTTTTACTAAACGACCGCCAGAAGTCACCGCCGGTGGAATATTCCGGGAATATTCCATCCCGAACTTTCAAAATTAACTGCAAAATAGCTCAACTTTGTGGATTTACCAAACGACCGCCAGAATTGAATTAAATTAAATAAAAAATAACTAAAAAAATACAAATCAAATTAAATTACATAAAAAATACAAATTAAATTAAATAACTAAATTAAATCGGCCAATTTTGGGGGGCCGATTTGGGGGTTTTAGTTATTTAACTTAATTTAATCAAATCAATTAAATAGGTCGATTTGGGGGTTTTAGTTATTTAATTTAATTTAATCAAATCAAATTAAATCGGCCGATTTTGGGGGGCCGATTTGGGGGTTTTAGTTATTTAATTTAATTTAATCAAATCAAATTAAATCGACTGATTTTGGGGTGTCGATTTAGGGGTTTTAGTTATTTATTTTAATCAAATCAAATTAAATCGGCTAATTTTGGGGGCCGATTTGGGGATTTTAGTTATCTAATTTGTATTTTTATTTAATTTAATTTGATTTGTATTTTTTCAGTTATTTTTAATTTAATTTAATTCAATTCTGGCGGTCGTTTGGTAAATCCGCAAAGTTGAGTTATTTTACAGTTAATTTTGAAAGTTCAGGATGGAATATTCTCGGAATATTCCACCGGTGATGACTTCTAACGGTCGTTTAGTAAAAAAACAAAGTTGAGCTGTTTTACAGTGAACTTTGAAAATTTTGGTAAAAAGTGGAAAAGTGACCATAGTTTGGCTTCTATTAAGGTATATTATATTTATATATTTTATTTTTTTAATTTTATTATTAATTTACTATTTTTATATTATTTACATATATTTAAAGTAGTTAAATAATAATAATATATTTATCATATCTTTTATTAATTATATGATTTTATGTTATTAAAATTATAATATCTTATATTATATTATCTAAAACAATATTTTAATTATAATTTAACTATAACCTATTATTTATACTAATATTCTTTTATCTTTTTTTTTTTTTTATATTTTACAACTATATATATATATATTATTTATAGATAAATCTTATATCAGAACTTTAATTATTTGTATTATTAAAATTATATACATGTTATCTTTATGTTTTTTTAGATTTTTATATGTATTAATTATTTTTATACTATTTTTATATTTAGTTTTTATTAATTTTTTTGCTATTTTTATTTTATATTAATTTTAAATTATTAATTTATTTTTTTATAAATAATTTAATATTATTTAAAAAAAATTATACGATAATTTAACTTTAGAAAGTTAATTTTTGAAAACATAAAATAAATTATGATAATAGTCAAAATTAATAAAAAAAATATTAATTTCCTTGAAAACGGGAATACATAATACCATGAGGGTAGGAAGGAATGATCATTCCCTCATCCATGGTAATAACAATTCTTGTGAGAATCACCATTCCTACTTATAAAACATACCAATCAAAGGAATAAGAATGAAGGTAAGAATGATGATTCCATTCCCACCTCATTCCATTATACCAATCTTGCCGTTAGATAAAAATAATTCAAATTTTTTTTAGAGATAATTTCAATTTTGGTCTTGTATGCAACACTTTTTGTTTTTGACAACCAAGTATCTGTTTTCCAATTTTGGTCCTCTATATTTTATTTTTTCCAATTTCAATCCATTTTGATCGGAATTTTCAAAATTACTGACGTGACCATCAAAAAATCCGACATGCTAGTTTGATTTCGGTAGCCACATCAGCGATTTTGAAAATTCTAGCAAAACAAGACTGAAATTGAAAAAAAATTAAAACATAGATGACAAAAAATTGAAAAAAACTAAAACATAGATGACAAAAATTGGAAAACAGGTACTTGATGGTAAAAAAATAAAAAGTTTCTTACATACATGATCAAAATTGAAATTAATCCCTTTATCCCTTTATATATATATATATATATATATATATATATATATATATATATATATATATATTGAACATTTTGTTTAAAATGTTTTTGAAAGCAGTATGGATTAGGTAAGCTAAATTTATTGGGTGCCACCATGAGTGCTTGGTGCAGCCTGAGTGTGCAGTCCAAAAATTAATCTGCCTTCACATTCCATAAAATAGAGCTTGAAAAAAACATTAATGAAATTTAGAATCATAATTAGACATTGTGGGGAAATCTTAAAATGACTTGGATCACACCACATATTAAATTTGGACACACCTTTTTGGGTAATTTAGGATAAGAAATAGTATGGCTGCAAGACTGGCACCTCTTCCATTTAAGACTGCACCTTCAAATACTTGTTTATTCACCCCTAGGTAAGGCCTTCTTCAAGCCTTCCAAACCTAAACTTTGCTTTTTATTCTTTATTAATCTCACAAACTATATATATATATATATATATATATATATATATATATATATATATATTTCTCATAAAAGTATCCACAACCACTTTTTTGAAAAAATACTGTGTGTATATAAATCTCTTCCTGTATAACCGTTCGTAAACCATATAAAAAAAATCTTACTAAATACATATTGATATATATATATATATATATATATATATATATATATTTTTTATCAGGAATACATATAGATAAATTAAGTTTAATAAAAGTTATAATTCGAGAATACATCAACATAAAAGCCTACCAAAAAACTCTGTTATATAGTAAGTAGTAACTAAATGATGTATATGTCAAAACAAGAAGATGAATTGATACTAACCGATCTTACACTTCCATTGACCATTCAAATAGTTCTTTCATCAATCAATTTTAAGGTTAATGAATATGAAAATTTACCGCACTTTACTGAATACTAGATGAGAAGTGAGAACTCGTGTGACGCATGAGTTTGTATTGGATATTTTATTATTGTAAATTTCTTTTTGTTTTTTTATGTTCAATGTGTATGTATATATATATATGTGTGCGTGAGTGTGTGTTTTAGTTATTCAAAAATATTGTAGAATAATATTTTTGTGGTTGGTAGATGAACTATTAGAATACTATATTTATTCGAGAAGGCTTAATTGTTTTTTTTTTTAATAAAAACATTAATGTTCAACAACAATTTTATACTCACCATGAGTCTTGTAACTCAAGTGGTATCCTATCTTTATTAGGTGTAGATTATGTTGATTAGGGTTCGAATCCAGATCACACAAGTTTTCTAATTCTCATTATCTCTCTACCTTTCACTCCCTCTAGCTTATTAAAAAAAAACAACTATTTTGTATTCAATTAACTTTTTAAAATATTGTTACAATTTGACCTTTTCATTTTGTTTTAACCTCGATTCAAGTTTGGCTCGGTTGGACACGTGGCCACTTAGGGAAGACCGACCAAAGTAGTTTTTGAGCAAGCCAATCCTGGGTCTAGCCGATCAGAAATGACCGAGATGATCAGGGGTATATAGTCCTTAGTAGGTTCATGAGTCAGAGATATTCGAGGCCTCCAAGGGCAGAGTTTACTTGAGAAGATCTTATCCAAAGAATAAAAGACTTGAGAATCAAGAGTTTTGGAAAATGAAACAAATTCAAGATCAAATCAAATCCACTCTAGATAAGAACAAATCTAATATGGCTCTATAGAGATCCCTAAAAAATGGAGGATCCGATACACTTTTCTAAATTATAAGATCTTAGGCCTAGTCTATAAATAGTCTCAATTCTCATTCAAAAGTGAGGAAAATTAGTTGTATTAGAGCAATATAAAGTTGTTTCTCTAAAAAATATTATAAAATCATTCTAACTGACCAGAATAGCCAGATTAGATTTGACGGGGCAAACTTTCGAATCCTAGTTTGGTGTTCCTTTAATTGCTTTATTCATTATTTTGCACTATTTCGCTTGATTTTTATCCAATTTATTTAGTTTTTGACCCGGTTTGTTTCTATTGGGATATTTCAGTAGTTATCTTGACAAGACAAAACTATAAGCACAATAAGAAAAGAACAGTTTGCTGAAGGTATTGATACCTAGTTTCCACAACTGTACATGATCATGAGCCTATTCAGATCATGTGATGGTTTTCCCACGTTATAAGAAAAACCAACCTTAGAAGAAATGAGAATACTTCTAAGGATCAGCAAGCAGTAGGGAACAGCAAGCTGAAGGAAGAATCTGCATAGAAGCAGATAGGATGCTGCAAGAAGTGATCAGCAAGCTGTAGGGAACATCAAGCTGAAGGAAGAATCTGCATAGAAGCAGATAGGATGCTGCAAGAAGTAAACAACAGACTGTAGGGGACAGCAGGCTGAAAAAGGAAAAGAAGAAAACTGGGAACAGGAAGCTGTCAACAGTTAAAAAGAAATAGGATGCAAGAATAAGAAGTTGATGAGTATCAAGAAGCTGACGCGGAACAGAAAGCAAACAGATAGGAAGCTGGCTGCAGGTTTCAGGAATAGAAAGCTGTTCTGAAACAGAATCCTGGTACGAAATAGAAAGCAATGTGAAACCACATCCTGAGCAACAACCAAGAAGGACCTACTGCTATCTACAGAGAAAGATAAAGTGCTACTCTTCTTCATGCAGTATCAGGAAGAACATGCAGCGTAAAGAGAAGCAAGATAACTTACATCAAGTAGCCGTTGCATGAACTTCAGCCTTGGATCCATACCGACTAGATAGGTCAGCAGAAATGTCAAAAAGGTCCAAAAGCAAATAGTAGGCGCATTAAATGCTCATGTCAGGAATAACTCAGATGCATTTAATGCGACCACAAAGAAGATCTTGGAGATCAAAGCTTGAACTCAAATAGGAGAAGCATCTATCTTTAACGGATACTTCCCAACGGATAAACTCTTAAGATCTATAAATAGAAGGTGTGACTGATTGAAGAAATTTGCTGAACAGAGTCAAGATGAAACTCATATACTTTCCAAAGCTTCTCAAGCTTTTATATATTCAGCCACTCAACCTTCTAGGAGCAGTCTACAACAGCAATAGTGCTTTTAGAGATTAAGACTGCTTCCCACCAGTTGAAGAAACATATTCTTTTAACCATTGTGCTGTGTGCGCTAGGTTGTTTTATTTGGTGTACTTAATTGATAAGATTTTATTCTTGCTAAGTTTGTTAGTCTTGTGTAGGCTATCTTTCCCTGTGTGGGAGTGTGTTCCCTGTGTGGGAGTTTGTAAACCCTATGTGGGACTAAACCTAGGAATCTGGGATTCTAGTAGGTTTAACTTGTTTTGGAAGAGGTTTGTAAAGACGAGTCTTGTAAAGCAAACTGACCATAACGAAGTTTTTTCTCAGAGAAGGAGTAGAGTGGACGTAGAAGGATTACACCACAGTCGAACCACTATAAGCCATAAGTGTTTATTGCTTATCTTATTTGTTGTATCGCATTGTTTACATATCTATCTTGTTGCATCTATTATAAGCATCCTGATAAACGTGTGTTGTAAAATCATATTTGGAAAAGAAAACTGGTTTTCATCAAAAACTCTATCAAGTTTATTCCGCTACGTTGTATTTTGATATTAGGAGAGTAACCTGATCTAGCCTAGGGCCAGGTTACTGATTCATGACAGGATATTGTTCTCCTAAGTAAGACAGAAACCTGATTATCAGTTATATGTTTAAAAAGTTTGAAAAATCGATAGAGGTTCATTCACCCCCTTGAATCTCTGACCACTTGGGACCAACAAGTGGTATTAGAGCACGCTGGGTTAACAACCAACTTATCTGGCTACCTACCCAGATCCACCCGTTTCTGCTGGATAAATCATTTTTCTTTTCATATGACCAAAATCATTTCATTTAACATGCATGATATTTAAAATCAACCTCTCATTTTTACTCATTGTATTTCTTTTGTGCGAGGAGCAAAAACCTGATGACTAAAGACAATCCACGATGAAATCTGATCAACAAGAAACCATGAAAAGAGGAGTAAACTGTCAAAGGGATACAAAGAAGAAGCAAGGACAACCATAGATAACATCAACAAGCTGAGGATTCTCAGAGCACAGATACGCTACACCTGAAGTCTCACAACAAACTGCTAAGTATCAACAAATGGATACTGAGGACCAACAAACAAGTTACTAAGGAAACAACTAGAGAGGTTGCTGAAGTAATAAAAGCTACACCTTTTATAGTAGCTGAAGTTACTAAGGAAGCAACTAGGGAGGTTGTTGAAGTAATCAAAGTTATACCTTTTATAGTAGCTGAAGTTACTAAGGAAGCAACTAGGGAGGTTGCTGAAGTAATCAAAGTTACACCTTTTATAATAGCTAAAGTTACCAAGAAAACAACTAACAAAGCAGGTTGTTGAAGGAAAGAGCATGGATAACCAACAAGTGGTATAAAACCAACAAGTAGTATCTACCTGATGAGACAAGACAGAATTCCAAGACAAGCATATTCAAAGGAATCCAGAAGAATACATACTGATCCAAACAGGTGGTACAATCAAGAATTAGATAGTCCAATAACCTGGACCAGTGAGTAAAAGGGAGTTATGAGGTTCCTAAGTAAGGGGGAACTTACACAAGCTTTTAAAAAAACTAGTTATTTTACTCATATACTTAAGTTACTGAAACAGGATACTGCTCTCTTAACAAAACAGACTTCTTAACAAGTATTCAGGTTCAGGACCATCAAGTGGCATCAACTAGTGGCATAACAGGGTTCTGCAAGAATATTACAGGATCTCTGATCAATAAGTAGAGTATATAAAGCGAAGACCTCGGGCAAGGATGCTGTTGAGATAGCTTTTGCAGAGGATATAGAAGGGATTATCAAGAAAAGATGTATCACAGGATGCTTAACAAGGAACAACATGCTATCAACAGAGGAAGTGATGGGTATCTATGATCTTGGTATGGACAGAAGATCTAGATAGGCGGCTGATCATCAAATCAACAAAAAAGGTGAGATCTACCTTTTGAGGAGATTAAAAGACGGTTACGAAAATCTATCCAAAAGAAACAGACAAGTGACGGTAACTGTTTAAAAAAAAGGGTTCCTCTACCTTTTTAGAACCAACCGTCAGATCGTGTGTTTCATCTTCCAACCGTTGATCGAAGAAACCGTTCATCCGCCTATATATAGACTCGACTCCTCACCCTCCTTCTACACATTCACTACTCACTAAAATTCCCGGCGAATAACAGATTCCCATGTGAGTCGCATTTACTATCATAAAGAAAAAGATGGAGACCCAAAAAGACGGAGAAAGAGATGGAGATGAAGACGATGATGAGGACAATTCTCTGTTGACCTAGAAGCAGAGAAGGTCTTTAGAAGAATGGAGTATAGAGGCTATGCTTGCCCAGAAGCAGAGAAAGTCTTTAGAAAAGAAGATGATCTCTATGAGATGGATGCTAAGGAGCAGATATCCATCCTCCATTCAGATGACACTGGTCCGGCTTTCTTAATCTCGATGAAGATATGGGACCGAGGAAGCCATCAATGACCAATCCTTGGACAGAGAAGACACCTGCTACCATTCATGGAGATAAATTAAAACAGCAGGTGCTTCACAAGGATTCAGTGTCAAGCAGCTTCAAGCTGGAGTCTGGATAAAGTTGGAGAAAAATGAAAAACCAGACCAGCAGTCATCTAGGATCCAAGGTGAACGTGCCTGGACATTGACGAAGCTACACAGGTAACTGACCATCCACCGATCAGTTTCCTAATCTCTTGTCGCATACCAAGGTTGAGCAGCTTATTCTCTTGGGTAGGAATAAGAAGAAGGATGCTCAGTGGGAAGTATGAACATGTTACTAATTTTTGGTCAGTAATTGATGGATAAGAGAAAACCTGACTTGCCATATTTGGCATTGTAACTCCACCCCTGTACAACTACCTGGAGGATGATGATAAAAAAGAGAGAGTTTCAAGTCAAGAGTCAAGAGTCACTGCTGAAGCCTTATTGCAAAGGGGAAACAGATAATAATGGCGATCAGGAGTAACCTACCATCTGAAGACTTGAAGGATGAAGAAAACTAATGAAAACATGCTGAAAAATGCATGTAGAGATCAGAGATAGTAGAGAGGGAGAAGAAAAACTCCTTGGTGGAAAAACGTGGAAACAACAAACTGATTGAAGCTGAAGAAAGAAGTGAAGCTAGATGGAGGAATATCAGCTTACTTACTTTTGTATTAAATAGTATTTGTACTTGTACAATCACTAAGTTTCAATAAAGAGTATTTTGATTTAATGACTCTTGTTCTTATTGTGTTTTGTCATCATCAAGATAAAGAGGGAAATTGTTGGGATATTTCAGTAGTTATCTTGATAAGACAAAACTGTAAGCACAATAAGAAAAGAACAGTTTATCGAAGATATTGATACCTAGTTTCCACAACTGTACATGATCATGAGCCTATTCAGATCATATAATGGTTTTCCCAAGTTATAAGAAAACCCAACCTTAGAAGAAATGAGAATACTTCTAAGGATCAGCAAGTAGTAGGGAACAGCAAGCTGAATGAAGAATCTGCATAGAAGCAGATAGGATGCTGCAAGAAGTGATCAGCAAGCTATAGGGAATAACAAGCTGAAGGAAGAATCTGCATAGAAACAAATAAGATGCTACAAGAAGTAAACAGCAGACTGTAGGGGACAACAGGCTGAAAAAGGAAAAGAAGGAAACTGGAAACAGGAAGCTGTCAACAGTTAACAAGAAGCAGGATGCAGGAACAAGAAGTTGATGAGTATCAGGAAGCTGGTGCAGAACAGGAAGCAAACAGACAGGAAGCTGGCTGCATGTTTCAAGAATAGAAAGCTGTTCTGAAACAGAATCCTGGTACGAAATAGAAAGCAATGTGAAACCACATCCTGAGCAACAACCAAGAAGGACCTACTACTATCTACAGAGAAAGATAAAGTGCTACTCTTCTTCATGCAGTATCAGGAAGAACATGCAGCGTAAAGAGAAGCAAGATAACTTACATCAAGTAGTCGTTGCATGAACTTCAGCCTTGGATCCATATCGACTAGACAGGTCAGCAGGAATGTCAGAAAGGTCTAAAAGTAAATAGTGGGCGCATTAAATGCTCATGTCAGGAATAACTCAGATGCATTTAATGCGACCACAAAGAAGATCTTGGAGATCAAAGCTTGAACTCAAATAGGAGAAACATCCATCTTTAACGGATACTTCCCAATGGATAAACTCTCAAGATCTATAAATAGAAGGTGTGGCTGATTGAAGAGATTTGTTGAACAGAGTCAAGATGAAACTCATATACTTTCCAAAGCTTCTCAAGCTTTTACATGTTTAGCCACTCAACCTTCTAGGAGCAGTCTACAACAACAATAGTGCTTTCAGAGATCAAGACTGCTTCCCACCAGTTGAAAAAACATATTCTTTTAACCATTGTGCTGTGTGCGCTAGGTTGTTTTATTTGGTGTACTTAGTTGATAAGATTTTATCCTTGCTAAGTTTGTTAGTCTTGTGTAGGCTATCTTTCCTTGTGTGGGAGTGTGTTCCCTGTGTGGGAGTTTGTAAACCCTGTGTGGGATTAGACCTAGGAATCTGGGATTCTAGTAGGTTTAACTTGTTTTGGAAGATGTTTGTAAACACGAGTCTTGTAAAGCAAACTGACCATAATGAAGTTCTTCTTTAGAGAAGAAGTAGAGTGGACGTAGAAGGATTACACCACCTTCGAACCACTATAAGCCATAAGTGTTTACTGCTTATCTTATTTGTTGCATCGCATTATTTACATATCTATCTTGTTGCATCTATCATAAGCATCCTGATAAATGTGTGTTGCAAAATCATATTTGGAAAAGAAAACTGGTTTTCATCAGAAACTCTATCAAGTTTATTCCACTGCGCTGCATTCTGATATCAAGACAGTAACCTGATCTAGCCTAAGGCCAGGTTACTAATTCGTGACAGGATACTGTCCTCCTAAGTAAGATAGAAACCTGATTATCAGTTATATGTTTTAAAAAGTTTGAAAAATCGATAGAGGTTCATTCACCCCCTTGAACCTCTGACCACTTGGGATCAACAATTTCATATTTATCAACTTCACACACAACTTGAAAAACAATATCAAGACTATTCCTTAGATAGAAAGACTTCAGAAAATGATACAAATATAATGTTGGGATATTTTCGTTAGGTTTTGATGAGACTATATAACTTTGGATAGGAAGTTAGAGTACCAATTTTCCACGTTTTATAAGTGGATTTTAGCTTAATAAGTTCATCTTTCTAAGTTGTGATTTGTATAGATATATAAATCAGAAAGATATAGAATACTGATGATAGTAGGATTCTGGATATGAAGAAGTCTTGAAGACTGATTTTCAGTATGAAAAGTCAGTAAGCTTAAGTGTAAACCAGGATCAGGAAGCTAGATTAGTATGCAACAAATAGATAGCAGTAAGGGAAACTGGAAGCTGATTGCAGGATTCTGGAACAGAAAGCTGTTTGGAATTAGGAAGCTGTTTGGTATCAAGAAGCTATTGCAGGTCAGGAAGATGATTGCAGGATTCTGGAATAGGAAGCTGATCAGAATCAGAAAGCTAACGCAAGTTAGGAAGCTGACTGCAGGATTCTGGAACAGGAAGCTGTTCAGAATCAGGAAGTAAATGCAGATCAGATAGCAGACGCAGGTCAGGAAGCTGACTGCAGGTTTTAGGAACAAGAAGCTGTTCTGAAATAGAAAGTTGGCACCGAATAGAAAACAACCACTGCAACCTAAGCAGAAAGCTGTAAGTCTTTCTAACCTATTTAATGCAGTACGAGGAATATGCTGGATATAGTACGAGGATTGATCTTGTCTAAGTTACCAGTAGATAGAAGTTAGCACCGAGCCAATGAGGTGATGCCACCTGGACTATGGCTCTGTAAAAGTACTGTAGCCGAAATATGGCGCCATTAATGCGGATCAGAGTAGGATATGCCCTACATCCCAAATCTTCCCAGACACATTTATTGCGAAGATTTGATGATCAATTTGAATTGCAACAAGGACAATGTCTCTCTTCAACGGGCATTTTTCTCATGATATAATAGAAGGATGGAGTGACTGTGAAGACTACTGAACCACTGAACCACTGAACAACTGATTACTTTCTTAAGCCGTCAAACTCTCAAGTGATTTTTAAGCTATCAAGTTCAATCGCTCAACCTTCTGAAACAGTCTACCAAAGCATTCGAGCTTTCAAGTTCAAGGCTGACTTCAAAGTTACACAAGTTGAAGAACCAACATATACTTTTAACCATTTGTTGTGTGCTAGGTTGTTTTAGTTTGGTGTCCTTAGTTGGAAGGATTAGATCCTCGCCAAGTGTTTAGTCTTGTGTAGGCTATTTTCTCTGTGTGAGATATTATACCTTGTGTGGGAAGTAGCTTAGGAATCTTGTGATTCTAATAGGTAAACTTGATAGGAAGAGGTTTGTAAAACTGAGTCTTGTAAACTAAACTGACCTAACAAAGTTCCTCTTGTGTGGAGTAGAGTGGACGTACAAGGATTACACCACATTCGAACTACTATAAACCCTTATGTGTTTACTGCTTTTGATTACTTGTTGCATATCTATCTTGCTGTATTTATCATAAGCATACTGGTCAAATGATTCTGACAAAATCATATTTGTGAAAAGAAAACTGTTTTTCAAAAAGAAACTCTATCTTTATTATTCCGCTGCATACTGTGATAACCAAGATAGTAACCTAAAACAACATTCTACTAGGTTACTGAATTAAGAAGTTACTGCATTCTCTGTAGAATCAGTAACCTGCTTATAGAAAAAGTTTTAAAATGAAAAATTGATATAGGTTCATTCATCTCCCTCCGAACCTCTGACCACTTGGGACCAACAAGTGGTATCAGAGCGAGTTGGGTTAAAAGCCAACTTGACTGGTAACCTACCCAAATCCACCCGTTTTTGCTGGATAAACCATTTTTCTTTTCAAGACCAAAACACATCGTTTTAACATAAGCATGGATTTCTCACATCATAAACTCCCAATGTTTTCCATAGATGAGTATGATGACAGGAGAATACGCATGGAGGCACACCTGTCAGCCATACACGATGAGATGTAGTTTGTAATATAGTGTTTACTTATTTAATTTTCTTATTAATAGAGAAAGAAGCAAATGAAGACACCAGTGGAAGAGCCACTTAAACAACAAGCTGATAATTAAATGTATAATTTCCATTCATATTGGTTTAATTATTGTCCGCTCAACATTATATGTATTATTTATTTATTTAATTATCTTATTAATAGGGAAAAAAAATAAATGGAGACCCTAGTGGAACAGCCAATTGTATAGTTTTCATATACATACATATATATATATATATTTGCATTCATATTAATTTATATATAGTGTTTACTGAAATATTTTTTTACTAATAGGAAAAAAAACAAGTTCACCAACAAAAAAGAGAAGGGGAAGGTTGCTAATATGAAGTCCAAACCACCAAGATCATCTTGGTGCATGACCACCCCAACGGTAAGTCTAAACCATTATGACTGCAGTGAAATTTTGTCTTTGTTTTTTTTATTTTATTTACTTATTGCTTCATGGTTCCAATGTAGGTTGGAGGATGTGCTTTCAATGCAAATACCTCTCAAACTTCAATTTTTCAGCCAACAAAGTTCATGTATAAACAACTTAAAGAATGTCACCCAAAAAAAGTTAACTGTAGCGCCTAGGACAAAACGACGCATAATTTGCTAATTAAATAATTAAACCCCTAATTGTTTGATTTAATTATGTGTGTTTCAGAAAAAATGATATAATACATAATTATTTATCAGAATCCCGAACAAGGTGGGGGTAACTTCTAATCCCTAATAACTTCATGTTTCTATATTTAATGTATAGTGATGATGAACGAATGCATGCCTGTAAAGTTGATGTTATTAGAATGCTATTGATCGCTATAAATTTGTTGAACCTTATGTGTCTTGGGTTATGTGTTGTGTTTTTATTTATTTATTTATTGCTCTTATGTTATGTGATATGCATTCTACGTGTTGTGTCTCATTGTTGTATTTGTAAATGTTAGAACGACTTAATTGTTTAATGAACTTGAAATATGAAATTACTCCCACGAGTGTATTCAAACGCACTCACCCCTATCTGTATTCACATTATAGGAGATGAAGAGAATCAAGATATATAGAACGGGTGGTGCCATATCAAGATTTCTCTTATTACTTTCAAAATTTAACGTTGAAACGATATTTTAATATATCATATTTGTGAAAGATAAACTGTTATTCTTTTCGTTATGGCTCCTGTATGATGTTCCGCTGCTACATTTAAATGTTTTGTTTCGGCTAGATGCCGAGGTTTGTATATATAAAATCGTATGTTATCGGTTCCAAGGTTTCTATTTTAAAATGTATGTCTCTTTCCCCTTTCTTCTTGCACGCCCATAAGAAAATTTTGATATTTTTAAGTACGAAAATGGGGCGTGACATTATGGTATCAGCTCTTGATGTCATTACAATAGACACATGTGCGTAAATGGCCATTTGCAGGAGTAGATGGGTGTGATACGTAAAGTTGCCACTACAAGTCAAACAATATTTTGCCACATAAGCTTGCCACATCATCATGCTAGGGATGACACGTCATCATAAGGATGATCACTAACATCATCATAATCAATATTATGCATTGTGTGAGATTCGAACCCGAGTGGTCTAATAGTACTCTAACCACTAGACCATTGATGCCTCATGTATCAATGTCTTGCATATATTTCTTTTATAATATATTTTTGATATTTTTCAATTTTCTATTATTACATATTTTTTGTTAACTTTTATAAAGTGTCATTACTTATTAATATAAGTAATTGATTTCCAATTTTGATATATTAATATATATATATATAATTGAATGATTAATGACTATATTAATAATAATTAATATAATTTTCAAATTATATATATATAATTAATATATTTATAAAATTAATATATATTTCAAATTATATGTATAATTAATATATTTATAACATTAATGTATTTTTCAAATTAATATATTTATAAAATTAATAATCTATTGTACATATTTTCTAAAATTTCTTTATAATGAAATAAAATTTAATTCTCGCAATTAGTTTTTTTCATCAATTTAATTCAACAATATATAACATTTCTTCTTTCATTTAAAAAGAAATTGTAATATTTGACTTTTTTTTAAATATTAGTCTACGACAACGCTTCTATGAGGCTACGACAACATTAGAAAACAACTCATGTGACAATGTCTTACATATATTTCTTTTATAATATATTTTTGATATTTTTCAATTTTCTATTATTACATATTGTTTGTTAACTTTTATAAAGTACCATTACTTATTAATATAAATAATTGATTTCCAATTTTGATATATTAATATATATATATATATAAATAATTGAATGATTAATGACTATATTAATAATAATTAATATAATTTTCAAATTATATATATATAATGAATATATTTTTCAAATTAATATATGTATATTAATAATTAATATATTTATAAAATTAATAATCTGTTGTACATATTTTCTAAAGTTTCTTTATAATGAAATAAAATTTAAATCTCAAAATTAATTTATTTCATTAATTTAATTCAACAATATATAGCATTTCTTTGTTAACTTTTATAAAGTACCATTACTTAGTAATATAAGTAATTGATTTCCAATTTTGATAGATTAATATATATATATATATATATAATTGGAAGATTAATGACTATATTAATAATAATTAATATAATTTTCAAATTATATATATAATGAATATATTTATAAAATTAATATATTTTTCAAATTAATATATGTATATTAATAATGCATATATTTTTCAAATTATATATATATATAATTAATATATTTATAAAATCAATATATTTTTCAAATTATATTTACAATTAATAAATTTATATAATTAATGTATTTTTCAAATTAATATAT
Source organism: Scutellaria minor (assembly GCA_954870855.1). Classification (NCBI taxonomy): domain Eukaryota; kingdom Viridiplantae; phylum Streptophyta; class Magnoliopsida; order Lamiales; family Lamiaceae; genus Scutellaria; species Scutellaria minor. The sequence goes on from OX940727.1 coordinate 20,744,744, forward strand.
TTATAAAATTAATAATCTGTTGTAAATATTTTCTAAATTTTATTTATAATGAAATAAAATTTAATTCTCAAAATTAGTTTATTTCATTAATTTAATTCAACAAGCATTTCTTATATCATTTAAAAAAATTGTAATAATTAACATTTTTTTTAAAATATTAGTCTACGACAACGCTTCTACGAGGCTACGACAACGTTAGAAAACAACTCTTGTCTTAGGGGTCCTAGGACAACACGTCTACGACAACGGTAGATTAAAACCGTTGTCTATGAGAGAATTTTTCGGGCAAAGACAACGGTTTAAAACGTCTACGACAACGGTAGGTTAAAACCGTTGTCTATGAAAGAATTTTCGGGCTACGACAACGGTTTCAAACGTCTACGACAACGGTAGGTTAAAACCGTTGTCTATGAGAGAATTTTTTGGGCTACGACAACGGTTTCAAAAGTCTACGACAACGGTAGGTTAAAAACCGTTGTCTATGAGAGAATTTTTTGGGCTACGACAACGGTTTTGTCTACGTCTATGTGCATTTTTCTTGTAGTGTGCATCTAATGGTTGAGGTCTATGAAGACCATGTGTGGATGTCTATGATATGTTTAATGATGTACCTTTGTAGTTAGTATATGCAAGTTGGGTATACGCTATCCTACATGTCAATGTTATGCTATGATGATAAACGAATGACAGATAAATCTATTGAGGTTATTAAATTATTTATGAAATAATGTTAATCGGTGCCATGTTACCTGTTATTTTTTTATCTGTTGTTACATATATTGTTGGGTTGCATGGGGTAGATGATAAGGGTTAGTTTTCATATGTCGTATTTAGAATTATGCTACGTGGTAGACCAAAAAGAGACCACCAATGAACAACCAACCGCCAGTGGAAAACCCACCTGAGCACGACGTGGACATCATGATAGGGGACCTGGTGTTTGTGTTAAGGGGCATGGCCCGACATTTTGAGACACTACAACCAGCACCACCAGCCTCAACAAAAAGCGATGCGAATCTAGTGATTGAACATTTACGATGTTTTAATCCACCAACTTTCAGTGGAAGAAGGGACCCAATCGAGGCTGAAGAATGGCTGAGGTCATTGGATCGACTTTTCGGACACCTGATATGCACCAAAAAACAGAAGATTTTGTGTGCCGTCCTCCAACTAATAGAAAAGACAAGCTACTGGTGGGAATCGTACGCGAGGACCAAATCTTCGGAGCAGAAAAGTGCTATGAACTGGGAAGCCTTCAAAGAGGTGGTTATGTAAAACTTTGTGCCGCAGTCATATCGCGACAGAATAGAGACGGAGTTTCTACACCTGTATTAGGAAACCGCTACCGTGGGTGAGTATGAAAGGAAGTTTAACCAACTAAGCAGATATGTGCCCCATCTGGCGGACACGGATACCAAAAAGGCCCGATGCTTTGAGAGGGATCTTCGTTTAGAGATCAGCTTCATCCTGGCTGGCCAGGGCGCAATGTCTTATGCCGCGGTCATTGAGAGAGCTCAAGAGATTGCTTCTCGTCTTCGCTTGGATGTGGCGCCACCCACGAGAGTGGAAGTGGTGATAGAAAAGAGGAAATAGACCGGTCCTAGTCAAGACTTCGACCAGCACAAGTCTCCACAGGCTAACAACGCCCCATTTCTCCCTACTCCCAAGCCAGGGAACTCATGTTTCAAGTGTGGAAAGTCGCATGTGGGATCCTGTCTCTATGGAACCCGAAATTGCTATAAGTGTGGAGAACCTGGACATATAGCGCGCAACTGCCAGAAGTTTAAGAATCCAGTAGCTGCAATACAGAGGCCAAAGCAAAGAACAGGCCAGGCTCGAGCGTTCTCCCTCATTCGCTCAGAGGCTGCTGAGAGATCGGAAACCATGACAGGTATGTTAACAGTCTACGACGTCCGTACTCTCATTTTGTTAGATATAGGGACAACCCATTCTTTTGTCTCTGTCGAGCTATGTGATCTATTAAAGCATGAGAATGATAGGGTAGTCGCTAAAACCCTAGAAATTAGTATCCCATCGGGAAGAACGGTTCCAATGAAACACCTTTGACTAGGTTTAAGAATTGCGTATGGGAATAGAATTCTTTTAGTCGATATATGTGCATTAGAAATGAAGGATTTCGATGTGACCCTGAGAGATGGATGTAAACTAAAACAAAAGATAGACAGAAAGTTGGACGATTAAAGCTAAGGTCTTTGTTTACGTCATCGTATCTTGTTGAGTAATTAACAGAGTCAATACCCAAACCTACAACCCTTGTCCGGTAGTGTAAACTCTCTTCTTAATTCTTCCAAGATTAACACCACAAGCCAAGGATCATCCAAGGTAGCATAGAGATCAAACAATGATTTGAATTATGAAGAGGATGAGGAAGATGATGAGGTGCCTGATGAGGATTATAGAGTGATGATGAATACGAAAATGAAGAAGTAAAGCAAACGAGTAGCTAGTGAGTGTGAGGAAAGAAAGTGATTGAAAAACAGATGATGTGGTGATTATCATTAATGGAAATGAAAAAGCAACATGGGAACAAGAGGACAAAATTTTAGCAAAGTATCCAGATTTGTCATTTTTAGTTATGCTTCTAAATTTCGAGGACGAAATTCTTTTAAGGGGTAAGAGATGTAGCGCCTAGGACAAAACGACACATAATTTGCTAATTAAATAATTAAACTCCTAATTGTTTGATTTAATTATGTGCGTTTCAGAAAAACGATATAATACATAATTATTTATCAGAAGTATAGTTTAATCAAAAAACATAGGTTATGTTTTATCAAAAGGTTCATAATCGAAAAGATATAAACGAAAATGAGGCCAATCGGAGACTCGTAGCTCAAACCACGAAGAAAATGCGAAAAATATGAAAAATTGGAATATACGTATATATAGTACGAAACGAGTAGTAAAAATCATAATTTGAACGATAAAGTAAAAAAGATAGATATTTTTCCTTTTCTCTCTCTTCTCTCTCCTCGATTTTTCGGCCGGTGGCCGCCGCGCTAGTGCCGATGCCAAAATCTTTTTTCTTGGTTTGGTCTGATTTTTTCACAGCTTATAGCTTTCGCCGAGCCCGTTCTAGATCTAAGCTCAGTTTTACATTCCAATATCTCGTTCGCTGGGAAACGGCTGGTCAAACCATAGAAAACCCTAATTTCTATCTTCTCTCTTCCTTTCTCTCTCTCGTCTGTCTCTATCTCTCTTTCGCTTTTCTTCTCTTCTCCGGCCTCCACCATCATCGTGTCGTTGTGTGTGTGGGTGTCGTGTTGGGGAGTGGCGGTGCCGGGACTGTTATGTGAGTGTGTGTATCACTGTGTGTGTGTTGTGTGTGTGTTGCTGTGTTGTGGGGGTGACGTTGTGCAGCACCGTCGTGTTCGCTGTTGGGCGTGGTGGCTGGTGCAAGGTGCGCCGACGAGCTAGTTGGGGACGATGTTGGAAGTACCGCCGTTGCTGCTAGGTTGCTGTTCTAGTGCGTGGGTGACACGCCGTCGGGAAGTTGTGTGTGCGCACGTGTGCGTGCCGGTTTCCACGCACGATGGGAGTGCTGGTGCACGCGACGGGGGTGCTCTACGCGCGTCGGGTGATGTGTGGACGCACTGTGTGCGTGCCAGGAGCGTCGGGTGAGCGTGTGCGCTTGTGTGTGTGTCGTCCTATCGCCGACGATGGGAAGTCGTCGGCCGAGAGTCAGGGTGTGTGTGTGACGACAGGAGAGGAGTCTTGATCAAAGTCAACCCTTTTCCGATATACTACGAAAATGCTCATACACCTTTAAACGCTCCGTTCAAGCTCGTTTTTCCTCCGTTTTAACCCGTTCTTCCTCCGTTAAAACTCTAATCTTTTCGTTTACACCCTGTGATCTCATGTTTAACCTTCCATGCTCATTTCTTCATTCTTATGATCGAGTTTCGAACCTTCGTTTCGATTTCTTTCCTTTAACGCTTCTTCTTCGAGATAGTTCTGTTAAAGTATATGTATCTATCGATATAGAAATCTAAGAAAACTCTCATTTATGTGTGTAGGCTTTTGAGTTTAGGAAAGATCTTAAAGCTTAGTATTAAACGTATCACGAGGGATAACCACCGAACAAGGTGGGGGTAACTTCTAATCCCTAATAACTTTACGTTTCTATATTTAATGTATAGTGATGATGAATGAACGCATGCATGTAAACTTGATGTTATTAGAATGCTATTGATTGCTATAAATTTGTTGAACCTTATGTGTCTTGGGTTTTGTGTTGTGTTTTTATTTGTTCATGCATATGTTATGAATATGATAAATGAGGACGGAAGTCCAAAAACACGTTATGAATGGACTGATGACCCATAAAAAACACCAATGGACTGGTGGTCCATGAAAAACACCAACGATATTAAAAACCTTTTATAGGATAAGACGGGCTGCTCCTGCACCTATTTAGAGCAGTGTGCTCTTAGGTTATGTGCTATGCATTTTACGTGTTGTGTTTAATTATTGTATTTGTAAATGTTAGAACGAGTTAATTGCTTAATAAACTTTAAATATGAAATTACTCCCACGAGTGTATTCAAACACACTCACCCCTATCTGTATTCACACTACAGGAGATGAAGAGAATCAAGATATATAGAGCGGGTGGTGCCATATCAAGATTTCTCTTTTTATTTTCAAAACTTAACGTTGAAACGATATTTTAATATATCACATTTGTAAAAGATAAACTGTTATTTTTTTCGTTATAAATCCTGTATGATGTTTCGCTACTACATTTAAATATTTTGTTTCGGCTAAGTACCGAGGTTTGTATATATAAAATCGTATGTTATCGGTTTCCAAGGTTTCTACTTTAAAATGTATGTCTCTTTTCCCCTTCTTCCTGCACGTCCATAAGAAAATTCGGATATTTTTAAATACGAAAACGGGACGTGACATTAACATTGGAGTATCTCAATCTGCAGATGCAAAAAAATATGTGACATTATCAAACCTCAATTCTAAACTCACCCAACTGAGATATGAAGGGAAAAACAAATTTATCATAAAAACTATCTTTTCTTTTAATTCCATCCGTTAGATTCTTATGATATTTTATACCAATTTCTTTTATAAATAGATGAAAAATTACACATTCTAAAGCACAACTCTCCAATTTCTCTTCATTTACAACATATTCATATTTCTTATATCTTCTCTCTAAAATATCGAAGCCGCACAATACTAATTATATAATTGCTGAAGATTGACATCTTTGTGGTGTCTTTTTTAAAGTGTTTACAAGATCCGATTGTTGGTATAAACCAATCAAGAGGTCAATTTTGGAAACACATTACAAATACTTTCAATTCTGTAATGCCAAGCTCTAACATAAAAAGGCGTACCAAAGATCACTACAGTATCGCATGTAAACAGTTCTCAAATATGCTAGAAAGTTCAATGGTTGTTTACGTCAGATTGAGTATATGAATCCAAGCAGTGCAAATGAGTTCAATATCATAAGTAATTATTTAAATGTTTTACTAATTTAGGTGACATAAATATTTCCTCAATAAATTTCAACATTCTTTGCAGATACAACAACAAATGAGTTGTTGATGCAAAAAAATAATAATACAGAGACGGGTTCAAAATCGACCATGTGTGGTCTGCTTTGAAAGAATATGTGCAGACTGAAAACATAAGTGGAGTCCCAACATCATTTCCACAAGAAGTTGTTAATGAGTCTCTTATTTCTACTTATCCTTCTGCACTTTCATTTTCAATCGATTTAAGTAATGAAAACATAAGTGGTGGTTCATCATAGCAGCCACAGGAGGTAAAAAAGTTCAAATCTAAAAGGAAACAAAGTGAAGATATGTTTGTTTTTTTTAAACACTATGAAAGATGAAAATTTGAAATTTTGAGAATTATTATCAACTTTGGCCACAAATAAAGAGCGTGATATTGAGGTCCAAAGACTAAAAATTGAAGCATGAAAGCTAAAAGTTGTAGCAAATAATAACATGATATGACTTGAGAAGACAACATACTACTTGTAAATTTGGACACGACTGTTGATCCCATAAAACATGAGTACTTCCGAGAACAACAATAAATAATTATGCAGAAGGGGAGACAATCTCAAGTATCAAAACCTACTGATATGTTTGATATGTTTGGACAATTTTCAGATCTCGGAGGGTCTGGATTTGAGGATGGTCTTTCGTATTATTAGGTTTTATTGTTATTTTTCAGTAATTTTATGTTTTATTTTCATGTATTTAATCATTTTTAAATAAATTTATGTTTTATTTTCATGTATTTAAATTTATTTTCAGTAATTTCATGTTTTATTTTCATGTATTTTAATCTATTTTTAGTAATTTTATGTTATTGTTACGATTCTCATATTGTTACTATCCATATTGAGAAAGGACCACTCGTTTTAATTTTAATTTTTTATATTATCATTCACATTGTTCGAATAACCCAATTTTTTATATTATCATTCATGTTGTTTGAATAACCACCCGTATCACTTTAAATTTTTTATATTACCATCCATGTTGGAAAAATAACTCTTATGTTATCTCAATTTTTTATAAGATGAATAAACATTCACAAAATATAAATAGAAAAAAAAGGATGATTGTGCCGAATAGTGTGGCGGAGAAACTAGCTTGTGCTGAGGAGAGAGATTCAGCGCCCACCACCAAACTATCGGCTTGCTGGGCATGCTCTAAATAGTAGAGTTATTGCATATTCAAAGTGTAGTGGAATTTAAGCAAACGGAATGAAGTGTATATCTGCCTTCATTATCAATTATTCAATTATACAAAATGGAGTTTAAGTCGCATTTGGTAAAGGTAACATGTCCCTATTTTTTTTTATTTATTAATTTGATCGCCTATAGTAAAGGCCACATCACATTCGAAAATATTAAAATACAACATACTTGAGAAAAATTACATGAGTGTATGAAAAATTACAAAGAGTTGTCTATGATATGGATGACATAAGGTGTTGCCGACTTTGTCTTTATTGTTAATCGGTTCAAAAAATACGGTAATCATTAGTGAATTTTTTTTCCCTTATATTTTTATTAAAAATGCCTCAAATTCACATTTATCATTAACCCAAAAACAAAAAAGAGTGAAATCCAGTCATAAAAATGAGCCTATTAATACGGGAATGGTGTTTTACTAGAGCTGTCTGCCATATGTTGTACACATCCGTAATGCAACACCGAATTTCCAGCTTTCAGAAATTTAAAGGAATCTTTGCAAGACTATTCATCCATAAAAGCATTGTCAGTATTAATTGCCACCAATCGAAAAACTACACTAATCAAACCAATAATACATCTTTCACAGCACCATATACACCATATAGGCAATGAATGATAAGAAAACATTTTGTGTAATTCCCATTTCTAACCTACTTTGATGTGAAATGTTCTTTTTTGCTGTTTTCTGATCTTTATTCTTTTTCCAGTTATTTCGATCAATTATGTTTTTCTTTTTTTAAAATAGGATAGAGTGTTGTGATCAAAGTTCAGTTCAGATGATATGAACTAATAATAATAAAATGGCCTAATTATTCTTGTGGTACGGGACGAGGAGGTAAAACCTATGTTTTATATAGTAAAGGGTTATTTGTCGAAAAAATTACAAACAAATTTAATTTACAATTTTAACCGAGTAAACTTTTACAACTTAATTTAACCAATTTTAACATAATATAAATTTTCATTTTTCTATTGCGCTCAAGGATGTATTCTTTCATTTTAACAATTTTGAGTTTTTTTAACTCCAACATTTCTGATAATGATTTCTCATGACAACTTTACACTTGATCAGCATTAGCGGTATGTCTGAAAACTGTCCGTTGATCAAATTGTCAAATTTGGCTTATAAAAATGAATTAATTATTAATTGTGGCTAAAACATCATTTTTTGTTTCACAAATGGTTATAAATTAAACCCGCTCGTGTATATAAATGTTTAATTAATTCATATATTTTCCCTATAGAAAGGCTGGAAATAAATATTTGTTTTAGTTTCTAATATTTTTCTGTCAAATTAAAAGGCCCCCATGTCTTTGACGTGCCTGGAGTTCCAAAAGATGTTGGGCCACTCTTGTATATAGTCCACCTTTTTCACGCATGTTAAAAATGTTATTGAGAAGGAAAATTATTTTACCAAATTTTCTAATCATGCATCCTTAAATTAAAAAAGTTGAAATGATAATATATTATTAATATTAACTCAACTCAATAATGCATATTAATTTATAGAAATATTAGTAAAAGAATGGAGAATATATAATTAAATGCGAAAATATATTTAGAATTGATGAAAACCGAAATATTCGTCAAATCGTCTGATTTGAATTTTTGTGAATGTTTTAAGACCATGTAATTGGTTTTTCTTTTTCTCTTTCTTTTTTTTTTTTTTTTTTCCTTCTTCCTATTTGACTGGTCTTCTAGAAAATATAAAGAGCGAAAGGTTAAAAATCACGTCAGATGTAATTTGACAAATTTATAAATTATTTATCTCCAAGTATATATATATATATATATATATATATATATATATATATACTACAAATTCATTTGAGATGTGTCGTTATTTTGAAAATGAATAAGTCATTTGGAAGATTTATAGATTTCAAAATAAGTAATATCTGTAAACTAATAAGCTGAACCTCATGAATAAATTTGTAACTTATAAATAAACTAGATGCGAAAAAAGGTCGTTTGATTTTATTTAATTTGATAAAATTAACTAGATGGTATTACGAATTCATTAAAAGAATGTTATTTGATTGATGGATTATATAATATTAATCTAGCATATATTGTCAAAGAAAATTGTGTGTGTGTGTATATATATATATATGTTTCATGAAAATTTTATGAAATTATTTATGGAAAATTACATGTTTTCATCCAATTTTTTTTTGTTTCGTATACTTTTTCTGTAATCTTTTTATTTTTATTTTTTTAGTTTGATTAAAAAAGAAAAAAAGAAAAAAACTCTGAAGTCATGTTACTCTCTTACATTGATAACCAGCACTTTGTACCTTAAAGTTCTTGGGTTTTTCACTTGATCTTGAGCAATATCATGATCGCATTTAATTCCAGCCAAATTAGAATGTGATTTCCTTATCTTTTTTATTTTTATTTTAACCAAATTACATAAAACTTACACCAAAACACTTATGACTCATATCAATTTTCTAATTTTTTATTTGATTCAAGTTAAATTTCAGTAAATATCGAATCAAAATCTTGATTTTGGCCACCAAAATGATCAAAAAATAAGTTTAAATCGCAAGTTAAAACCCATGAAATTTGGGGTGTAATTGAGAGAAAACAATTTTAGGTTGCGAAGGCACAAATGGTCAGTGAACCTTTTTTGTTTCACAGCTTCTCAACAAGGAACGCAGTTTCATAGGGACTAAAAGGGTTATTGGTCCCCTCAAATCTCATATATTTGTACGGGTAAAATAATATTTTGTATATATTAACTTAAAAAAATAAAAAATATCAAAGTTGTTATTATCATCACTATCTTCTTAAATTCTTGAATTGTTTAGAAATATATCAATGTTGTTATTATTCGGAAATTTAAAGAAACATCATATTTTTGTCTATTAGGACGGATCTAAATTTTGTTCAAGTTCTCAATATTTAGCAAGTTTAAGGTAAATAATATAATTTTGTTTAAATTGCTTTAAAATATTCTTGTTATGTTAGGTTTGAGTTAAAAATTGAATTATCAGTTGCTATATCATATAAATAATAGGGTTGAAACTTTATTTTTGATGTGTTGTCATTGATTTTACCAGTTGCAACTTTCTTAGACGAATACTCTCAACCTTATCAAACCCATCTATTTATTGTATTCAATGATAATAACTAGCGAATGCATCTTCTAACTATTACTTCTCATCTCAATAGATCTAGAAATTTTTGAAGAATGTCTAAATACTCTCAACTCTATAATTTTTTTAAGAATGTCTAACTTTTCTAGGATACATTATTTCTAAAAATATGGTCTTTCTATAAAATGGTTTTTCCAATTGTATAAGAATAGTCTAAAAAGTGGGCCCCTTGATGAAATTTCTGTCATGGTACTGCTCTCAACTATATGATATTTTGAATCTTGATATCACATACAACTTTTTGTTGTAGATGTACCTAGTAATCAACATTTGAGATTGTTGGAAAGAACAAAGTGCAATAAATCATGCAAGAGCAAAGTGTAATAAAAAAAATTGTAAGAAAAGATTTCAAAAAATGGCAAACTTCGGATGAAAAATTGCAATTCCCCATCATTTATATATAGGGTACAAATGACATAAAAATTCACAAACTTAGAGCTAAATTTCAATTACAAATGAATTTTTATTTGTTAAAGTATTGTTCACGAATTACAAAACAATTCAGGTAAAATATCAACTTCATTTTTCGGTTCCTAATTGCCACATTCCATTATTAATGTGATTAATGAGTGGCTTAAATTCACCACATAATTTGTGATTCGCTTCTGTCACTATTGTGCATCGAGGGTGGTAGTTATGTTTGTTGCTCCTTACATTCTTGATTTTTAATAGTAATGAAAAGTCACGTCAAAGTGCATCAAATGATGGATCTTGAAAAAACAAACTGTGCAGAAATATATATAAAAATAGCACATATAATTTAAACGAGAATTCGATTCCTTAAACTTTTCACACCAATGAACGTTCAGGGACAATCGTCGATTTTCCAAAGTTGACACAAAATTCCTCCAACTACTGAATATGTCAAAACAATTTTCTCAGACTCAACTGAAAGCTCATTCTCCTGAATTTTCGAACACTACATGAATTCAAGGGTAAAAAACAAAAATTCTATCTTAAATATACCTCATTTTGCACTTTTCAACATTATTTATAAATGTTTGCAGTTTACTATGTCATGTATACGGATTTTGCAAAATACAATAAATTCGGCTGCCATGTTGTCAAATCTTGTCGGAGATTGTTCAAGTTTATCTAAATTTTGCACTTTACTATATGAACTTTAAAAAATTTCATTTCACTATATAAAGGTCACAGATTCACAGATTTTGCAGGCTAAAATAATTTCAGTTGCAACGTCATAAAATCTCATCGAAAACCGCTCGCTTACATGATTTCTAGAGTAAATTTATTTTGAAGATGTCATTTACAATATCTTCACTACTACTACTACTACTACTACTACTACTACTACTACTAGTATTATTATTATTATTATTCAATTCTAAACCCTAATTTGAGAAGAAGAAAAAAAAAATTATCCATCTAAAAATTAGATCGATGGACATGAGTTGTTTTCAATATTATTTTATGGTGTGTTAGTTGGTAATATTGTAACCTGTAAAAACCTTATAATTTGTATAGTGAAATGAAAACTTTTAAAGTTCATATAGCAAAGTGCTAAATTGAAATGCACTTGAAAAATCTCCGACGAGATTTGATGACGTGACAGTCGAATTTATTGTATTTTGCAAAATCCATGTACATGATATAGTAAACTGCAAACATTTATAAATAATATTGGAAAATGTAAAATGGGGTATACTTGGGATGAGTTTTTGTTTTTTTTACCCTAAATTCAATTAATCTTCTTCTTCAATGTGAAGACAACGGCTTCTTGAAGTCATAATAAAACTAAATAAATCCTACGATGCATTCTAGCGTATTTGATCATGATTTTAGTCATAGGAAATAAGTAAAGAGATTATATTTATACATACTACGTTAGATTTATTATTTGATAATAAATATTAAATATTATTATCATTTAATTTGATAAGAAAATTTAAAAGTAATCATTATTTGATAAAGAAAAAAAAAATTCTTTAAAAGACTCTACAAAATATTTCATCAAGATATACATCACACAAAATAAGGAAAATTTAATCTCCTCCTTTAATTCCAAAATCATGATTCTTCTCTCCAAAGATGCTGGACGTGTCTTTATATAAAGGAAAATCATATCGCATGTAATTCGCAACCCGCGTATAATATGGGCTCCGGCTCTTCATGAACTTGGATTTTTTATTTACAACGATATTAGTCTATAAAACAAGGTAAAAGATTTTGTGCACAAGGTGCACAGATCCAAATATGTGCACAACAATACTATTATATTATATGAAGTAATACTGTTATATTATATGAGTGATATTGTTATATTATATATGAAGTAATACTGTTATATTATATGAGTGATACTATTATATTATATATAGTTTTAACAGTATTACTCATATAATATAACAGTATTACTTCATATAATATAACAGTATTGTTGTGCACAAATTTGGATTTGTGCACCTTGTGCACATGAGTGTCGCTCATAAAGCAAAGAGTTACTATCAATTTGTTATCTGAATTATTACACTCTTTTTTAGTGAGTGTCTAAACTTAAAAAAATTTCCAATCACTAGTCATTCTTTTTTAAATTTTCCGATTGCTACCTAAACTCAATTTTGACACATTTTCCGATGAAAACAACCACAAAAAAACTTGAATAACACATAAGTCAATTTATATCTCTAAGTCAATTTAAATATAGCCAAAAGGCATGAGTCATACACCAAAATTACTCTATATCAAAGTCAAATTATAACTTTAAGTCAATTTAACGATTCTCGTTTGATTTAAACTTGAATCGAACAAAAATCTTCCAAAACCCTAAAATGAATTTTGTTCGATTCATGATTGGATCAAATAAGAATTATGAATTTGACTTGGGATTTTAATTTGATTTTGAATAAGGGTCATTTTGACATGACAAAAACTTCCGTGTCCCCGGAACACGAATCTTAGATCCGTGTCCCCAACCCGCCCCGAGGGTCCACGCGCACCCACGTGCCCATGTGCGCGCACCTGATAGATATTCCATATTTGCTTTAAAGGTATCCCACATATACTCTTCAGGTATCAGATACCTTTAATTCATGTTTGTAATACCTATAAGACAAACCTGTAAAACCTCACAAAACAAGCGCCCATGCGCGCACACCGTGCGCCCATGCACCCACGCCGCGCGCGCAACTCACAAATCGTGCCCCCACGCCGCCCGCACACATGTATCCCATGTATATCTTGAAGGTATCCCATGTATACCTTAAAGGTATACATGTGATGTCTGTAAATGATATTCCATGGATAACTAAAAGGTATTTCATGGATATCTTGAAGGTATACATGGAATACCTTTCTGGTATCCATGTGCATACCTACGCGCACGTCATAAACAACGTGATCATGCACCCACGCCGCGCGCGTACCCACCACGCCGCGTGCGCACCTCACAAACCACGCACCCACGCCGCCCGCGCACCTTCAATGTATACATGTGATACCTTCAAGGCATTCCATGGATACTTTGAAGGTATACATGTGATACCTATACATGAAAATAAATAAAAAACCTGAGCGGAAAAAAAAAATTAAAATTAATGTGGGGCCCATAGGATGGGCTGGGGACACAGTGTCCTCGTGACACAGAAGACCTACTCTTTTGACATATGAATCATGAATTTTTTGAATTGCAATCTTTTATTTTTCCAGAGAATTTTTGTTGGAAAATATGTCCAAAATTAAGTTAAGGATCATAGTCGGAAATGTTTTAAGAAAATGACTAGTGATAGGAATTTTTTTATTTTTTTCAAATTTAGACATCCACTTAAAAAAAATTACAATAGTTTAGATAGCAAATTTATATTATCCAAAACAAATTATGTTTCTAACCTTCACCAAAAAAAAAAAAAAAAAATTGTTAGCAAGACAAAAAAATAGCCAACAGTTAGATTGCGCTAAATAATTTAGCCAACAATTAAAATTACGCCAACTAAGTAGCATTGCTATTAGGTGTAATATAGTGAAGTCAATCTTATAAATGAATAGTTCTCAAAGTTCATGTCCAACTTCATTACATTTAAAAATTTATGTTATAATTGAAATTTTATCCAAAATTTGTAAATATTTATGTAATCAACACTTAATCTTAACATGTTTTCATTTGATGTTCTTATTTTCAAAATTTGATTCTTTTGCTATATTACTGTAACATTGGATCTGTATCAATGAGATAATATTTTTCTTATCAAAAAAATATTTATACACCTAGTGCATGGATATTCATGCACTCGAATCGTCCTGACCTGAAACGCGCTCTGACGCGTCCCCACACACCTGGATTTCCGCATCCAAACTTGTTCCCAGGTGTTATATTTTTTAATTATGTTAGTTATACATTTAGTAATGTTAGTTGTACCTTAACATTTTTTTAGACAAACGTTAATATCTTTCATACATTTTAGTTACGTTAGTTGTAACTTTTAGTTATGTTAGTTGTACTTTTATATATTATATAAATGTATGACTATGTTGATATAAAAGTATACGTAATATCACATAAATGTATATATGTACAAATTGTGCCGAAATTGATTTTTTTTTTTTTTAAGTTATAGTATTACATAAAGATTATGATATTTGTACACAAAAATATGATTAATGTAACATAAATGTATGACTACTATAATATAAAAGTTAGCGAAAAGGAAAAAAAAAAACAAGGTGTGGATCCGGATCGAATCTAGACCGACCCGAATGCACCATGCACCTGGCGCATTGGAGACCTACTCTTTTCTTCTAGACCTCATGCTATAGTGTTTGATTAAGTATTCTATTTTCAAATATGAAAATTGTGATCAATATGAGTATCTTTTATTGTACTCTCATTGATGAGATCCGAAGATAACTTAATCATATCGAAATGTACATCAAAAGCACTTCAAATCGACAAATGTCCATTTAATGTTTGACTTTATGTGGACTGAACCACTCTGACATTTTTGTTTTGTATCAAGTTAAATTATACCGAACCTGAGAATGAAAACTAGAACTGAGTAAATCTCATTTCAAGAAACTAACTATACGTAAATTTTATAATATATATATATATATTAATATCATGTATTTTTTCTTATATTGTGATTAGTAATTGGATACAAATTTAATTGAAGTCTAATACTATGTAATATTACTATGTATTTAATGTTACTTTCATCTTAAGATTTCATAAAATAAACTAATAATTAATAATAGAGTAAAATATTTATATCAAATAAATTGGGAACAAATAAATAAATGTATTATCCACCAGAGATATTAATAGAATAATTGGGTTATAACTTATATAAAGTGACGATGATTGGAAACACAGAAACAAAAATGAATTGAGAGAGGATGCTAAATTTGACTTTTAAGTCAGATATAGCAAGATAATGAGAAATCTATACTCAAACTTGATTCATATGTATCTAAATACCGTCAAAGAAGTTATCACTATAGATTAGAAATCCTCCATCAAATCATTTCATCCAAACACAACGAATTTATCACTATAGATTAGAAATCCTCCATCAAATCCTTGCATCCAAACACAAAGTTAGAAATTGTAAAAAGAAAAAAAAAAGGATATGCAATGAAAAATGAAAAAGAAAAAAAAGGGTGGAGTAGGACAGGAAAGTTACAAACATAAATGATGTGCCCAAAATTGAGCATCACAAAACAGATGATAAGTTATTTGTCTAATCAACAAATGAGGCTACCGTAGGATTGCTAAATATCCAGTCAGGATATCTAATCCAAGTTTCCCAGTTCTGTTCCCATGTGATTGGCCTTTGTGGACCAGTTGCCATTGCTGCTTCTTTTGAGACACTGAGCTGACCCTCTGAATATGACACCTAAAACTTACGTTTTTCTTGTAAAATAAATTACTCCCCAATAAAATAAAATAAACAATAATATATTAAATCCCCCCGTATATCTATCTATCTGTCCTATTTTGATTTGTTGTTCAATATGGTATGAGAGGCAAAAGAAAAAAAAATGTAAGAGATTTAAATGATTTTTAATTAATTTAGAGCAAATTACTATTTCAATAATAGTATCCACTTTAGGCTATGTTGACATGATTTCTACTACTTCCATGAATACAAACTTTACTTAATTTGCAATTTTAATCTATTTTTATAAATATTTACAAATATAACATGAATTTTCATTTTTTTTGTAATTTTAACCAATGGGAAATTTCAAATATGGTTAAGCTTAACGATGTATTCTTCCATTTTGACGATCAACTATGTCTTTTTCAACTTCAACATTTTTGATAATAATTTATCCATTACAACTTAATGTACATTAACGTCAGCACAATCATATCCGAAAATTGTTAGTTCGGTAAAATTCCAAAAAATATAAAAAATCATATTATATTTTCAATATATATTAAAAATTTGATTAAATTATAAATTAAGTAATGTTCGTAATTTTTCCATCAATTAACAAATTAATATAATTTATATATATATATATATATATTTAACTGATATAGGATTTAGGTTGTAAAGAAATAACTACAAACATTATAATCGAAAGTCTTACTTGTGCACATGGGTATTGATACACTATGTTGATATAAATCATTGGATGAATTTCAATCAAATTTGTAACACCTAGGACAAATTTATGCATAATTGGATTAATTAAATAATTTAACCCTTAATTGCTTGTTTTTATTATGTGCGTCTCAAAATGAAATAAATACGTGATTTATAATCGAACACTACGTTATAACAATTAAATGATATCGTATGTTAAAGCCCAAAACTTTCATAAAAGGATAGCCTAAATCCGAGGCCCATGAGCCCAAAAAGAGAACATATAAGTAGTATCTTAGAACACACTAGGGTAAGATTTTTGAACACCATTGGAAAGTAAACTCTCTCTCTCTCTCTCTCTCTCTCTCTCTCTCTCTCTCTCTCTCCCTCCTGGTTCTGTCCTCTGGCCAGCCGGCCACCGTGCCGTAGCCGCGCCACCGCCGGCGCCGCCTCATTTCTCCTTTGTTTCGATCGAGTTTTACCTCAAATCGAAGCCCTCACCGAGCCCGTTCCACATCCGGATTCGGATTCACGAACCGCCGCCGCCTACACTGCTAATCGCTGGCGAAAGGGCACGACCACCCTCTCTTTTTCTTCCCTCTCTTCTCCTTTTCTTCTCCCTCACCGTTGTTCTTCCATCGTGCCGCTCTCTTGTCATCGTCGCGTCTGCTTGGGGTGTGTGTGTGTGCGCATGTGGCACCCCCGACGGCGCTGTGTTAGGTGGAGCACCGGGTGTGCTGGGTGTCGTGGTGTGCTCGGGCCCGTGCGCTCGTGTGTGTGTGTTTGTGCATGGTGTTGCCAGCGATGGGGGTCACATCGACGTGTGCATGTGTGCTTGGCAGTCCGACGACGTGGTGTCGCTGGCCGTGTTGTCACAAGGCCGTGTTGTCACAAGGCCGTGTTGTCCAGCGATGGGGTGGGATGGGGGTTGTGTGGAGGGTGGCGGCAGGTGGAGGGTTTGGAAGGGGAGGGGCTCCTCCGTAAAACTTTAAAAAATTCAGGGGCTTGGGTGCAAACCCTAGATTTTTGATGTATTTACGTTTTAGTCCCTGAACTTTTTGAAAATCATGTTTAAGCCCTTAAGTTTCTAGAAATTCCGTTTTAGCCTCCAAAACTTTCTGAGTTTAATGTTTTAACCCCAAGAGCTTCTGTAAATTTTGTTTTGACCCCAAAAGTTTTTAACTATATCAAAAGGACCCCAAACCTTTTCTAATTTTACAAATTGATCCATTTGGTCAAAGTCAACATTCCAGAATTTACAAAAATGCCCTTATACTTCTAAAATCTCTATTTTAAGCTTTTTTTTACATCTGTTTAAGCTCAAATCGATTCCTTTAAATCTGATGATCAAGATTTAAGCTCCCATGATCGTTTTGACATTTTTTTATGATTTTGATAGCTCCCGTTTTATTTTCTTTCCTCTATTGTTTCTTCTTTCTCGAGAGATTTCTAAGATAATCTTAATTTATATAGCGTAACTAGAAATCTAAACCTCCTTTTATATGTGTAGGCTTCGAGGCAAAAGAACAAACATAGGATTTAGGGTATTGAGCTTCACGTAGGTTACCACCGAACAAGATAGGGGTAATTTCTGAATCAAACTCTTTACTTTCCACTTTTATATGAATGATTAAACTATGAAAGATACTATGGACGCCGACTGAACGAATGAAAGCCACGTGAACTCATGATCAACAAAATATTTTTCTTGAATGTTAAGTTACGTTTAATTTTCCTAAGTTTGTTGTGCTTACGTTCTGTGATATATATGTGTGTAAATAATGAACGACTGACGATTGTTATGGCGGCTCTGCCGCAACTACTGAATAAGGATTACGATCCTGTAGCTACGCTAATAGGATAAAAACCATTTATAGGATAAGACGGGGAAAACCACACCTATCCATATTCACGTGTCACGAGTTATGTGTTGTGCTTAACCGCTATGATTATTAATGCTTGTTTATCTCTGTTGTTTATTAAATGCTAAATTTCAAAAAGTATTCCCACGGGTGTATTTCAGACACTCACCCCATGTATATTCACACTACAAATATAAATGAAAATGAGAAGACGTGAAGAGAGAGATGTCGTATCAAGAAAATATTTTTTATTCTTTCTATATTTAGATTTTTCAAACAATGTTCGGTCCTCTGTTTTGTAAAGCTAAACCATTAATTTATGGATAGTGTAATAGATTTCTACTGCATAGTTTTCAAATATTGTTTTCTACTTATTTTCAATGGTTTCGTTTATGTAATGGTGCAAATTGAAAATGCTATAAAGATCTTGTCGTGGATGTTATCTCAATCCTTTTATCATTATTTTATTCTTGCTTTAAAAATGTATATTTCTTTTCTTTCTTGATGCACGCTCAATACGTTAAGCTCTGATATTTACATGTTTTCAAAATAGGGCGTGCCAGTTTTGGTATCAGAACAAGGTCCTACCCTTTGTAGGGCCCTTCTCAAGCTTGTTTTCTTTTCAAACCTGTTTTAATGAAAAACTTTTAAAATAAACGGATAAACATGTCTCCCTACACACTTCTCTCCCAGATCACGAAATCTAATGAAATGAATGTTTATCTATATCGTGTTTCTTGTTTATCTCGTTGATGTTACTTATGTTGTTGGTTATGTAAGGTAGACGATAAGGGGTAGTTTGAGTATGTTGTTTTCTATAAGGCTATGCCACAAGGTCGACCGCGTAGACACCAACCAACGATGGAGAATTTGCCTAAACATGATGTGGACGCTACCATAGGGGATTTTGTGTCCATGCTGAGAGGTTTGGCCTGGTATTTCAAAATAGCACAAGTTGCACCACCAACACTACCGTCGAGGAGCGATGTAAACCTGGTGATCGAATAATTCCGATGTTTTAACTCACCGACTTTCAATGGAAAATAAGAACCTGCCGACATAGAAGAATGGCTGAGATCGTTGGACCACCTATTTGGACATCTGTCTTGCACAGAAGAACAGAAGATCTCATATGTCATGCTCCAGCTTACTAAAGAAGCTAGCTACTGGTGGGAATCATATAAAAGGACCATGCCACTAGAGCAGAAAAATGCTATGTCTTGTGGAGTCTTCAAGGAGGTGGTTATGCAGAATTTCTTACCTCAGTCATACCACGATCAGAAGGAAATAGAGTTCCTACACCTTCACCAATGAACCACCACTATGGGAGAATACGAGAGGAAATTCAATCAGTTGAGCAGCTATGCAACCCATTTGGTGGACACCGACTCCAAGATGGCCCGATGCTTTGAGAGAGGTCTTTGCTCAGAAATCAGTTCCATCTTGGTTGGACAGGAAACCATGACGTATGCTGAAGTTGTTGAGAAGGCTCAGAAGATTGCTTCTCACCTATGCTTAGATGTTGCGGCACCCAAGAAGGTTGTTGTAATGCCAAGAAAGAGGAAATTGATTGGTCCACTACAAGAAAAATAGGAAACAACAACCCCCAAAGACAACCCTTTTTATGAATTTGTGTAGTCTTTTCGAAATTTACAACCCTTTTTCCGAAAAGCGTTGTCTTTGTTCAAAAAATTCGCTGAAAGACAACGCTTTTTTCATAGGGTTGTTAAATAGCGGATTTTTTTAAAAAAAGACAACGCTTTTGTGCAACGCTTTTTTCAAAGGGTTGTCTTATAGTGGATTTTTTAAAAAAAAGACAACCATTTTATGCAACGCTCGTTATGCGTTGTCTTTTAGCGGATGTTTTTAAAAAAAGACAACCCTTTTATGCAACGCTCTTTATGCGTTGTCTTTTAGAGGAATTTTTTATAAAAAGACAACCCATTGTGCAATGCTTTTTTTATGTGTTGTGTTAATATTAATTGATTTTAATTAAATTAAATTTAAAAATTTTAATTATTTTATGATTTTATCTTATATTATTTGCATTAATATTATCTTATATGAACAAACTCATAATTTTATAAAAATAGTATTTTTATAAAATATATTAAAAATATGCACTAGTATATTTTAGAATTGTCTTAAAATAAAATTAGATTAAACATTACTAAACATATTAATTAGTCATTAATATTCCAATTATATATATATATTAGGCTTTTAAAATATATTAAAAATACAAATAATAAAAATTAACAAAAAATATGTGATAATATTAATTATTTTTTAATTAAATTAAATTTGAAAAGTTTAATTATTTTATGATGTTATCTTATATTATTTGCATTTATATTATCTTATATGAACAAACTCATAATTTTAAAAAATAGTATTTTCATAAATTAGATTAAACATTACTAAACATATTAAATAAGATTAAACATTACTAAACATATTAATTAGTCATTAATCTTAAAATGAAATTAGATGAAACATTACTAAACATATTAATTAGTCATTAATCTTTCAATTATATATATATATATATATATATATATATTTAACCTTTTAAAATATATTAAAAATACAAATAATAAAAATTAACAAAAAATATGTGATAATAGAAAATTGAAAAATATCAAAAATTGAAATAAAAGAAATGCATGTAGAATATTATTACATAAAACACTAGTGGTCTAGTGGTTGGAGTACCACCTTGTCACTCGGGTTCGAATCCCAAACAACACGCAATATTTGCCATACTATGACGATGTGACATTCCAGAATTGCTTTAGGTACGACCAGGAAACAAGGCTCGAGCTTTCGCTCTCACCCGCATGACGATGTGGCATTCTAGAAACAGAAACTGAGGCCAGGAAACAAGGCTCGAGCTTTCGCTCTCACCCGCATGACGATGTGGCATTCTACGATGTGGCATTCTAGAAACAACTGTTAGAAAAATGGCTCTCACCTAGAAACAGAAACTGAGACCAGGAAACAAGGCTCGAGGCTCAAGACTAAGGCCAGGAAACAAGGCTCGAGCTTTCACTCTCACCCGCATGAGGATGTGGCATTCTAGAAACAGAAACTGAGACTAAGGCCTCTCACCTAGAAACAGAAACTGAGACCAGGAATCAAGGCTCGAGGCTCAAGACTAAGGCCAGGAAACAAGGCTCGAGCTTTCGCTCTCACCCGCATGACGATGTGGCATTCTAGAAACAGAAACTGAGAGTAAGGCCAGGAAACAAGGCTCGAGCTTTCGCTCTCACCCGCATGACGATGTGGCATTCTAGAAACAGAAACTGAGACCAAGAAACAAGCATGACGATGTGGCATTCTAGAAACAGAAACTGAGACCAGGAAACAAGCATGACGATGTGGCATTCTAGAAACAGAAACTGAGACCAGGAAACAAGAAACAGAAACTGAGAGTAAGGCCAGGAAACAAGGCTCGAGCTTTCGCTCTCACCCGCATGACGATGTGGCATTCTAGAAACAGAAACTGAGACCAGGAAACAAGCATGACGATGTGGCATTCTAGAAACAGAAACTGAGACCAGGAAACAAGGCTCGAGCTTTCGCTCTCACCCGCATGATGATGTGGCATTCTAGAAACAACTGTTAGAAAAATTCAGTAACACAGCAGCAGCACCGAAACTGAGGCCAGGAAACAAAGGATTTTGCTTACTATGACGACAGTACTATGACGATGACGATGTGGTATTCTAGAAACAACTGTTAGAAAAATTCAGTAACACAGCAGCAGCACCGAAACTGAAAAATTCAGCAACACAGCAGCAGCACCGAAACTGAGGCCAGGAAACAAAGGATTCTGCTTACTATGACGACAGTACTATGACGATGTGGCATTCCAGAAACAACTGTTAGAGGATTCTGCTTACTATGATGACAGTACTATGACGATGACGATGTGGCATTCCAGAAACAACTATTAGAAAAATTCAGTAACACAGCAGCAGCATCGAAACTGAGGCCAGGAAACAAAGGATTCTGCTTACAATGACGACAGTACTATGATGATGACGATGTGGCATTCCAGAAACAATTGTTAGAAAAATTTAGTAACACAGCAGCAGCACCGACATTCCAGAAACTGAGGCCAGAAAACAAAGGATTCTGCTTGCTTACTATGACGATGACGATGTGGCATTCTAGAAACAACTGTTAGAAAAATTCAGTAACACAACAGCAACACCGAAACTGAGGCCAGGAAACAAAGGATTCTGCTTACTATGACGACAGTACTATGATGATGTGGCATTCCAGAAACAACTGTTAGAAAAATTCAGTAACACAGCAGCAGCATTGACATTCCAAAAACAACTGTTAGAAAAATTCAGTAACACAACAGCAGCACCGACATTCCAGAAACAACTGTTAGAAAAATTCAGTGACACAGCAGTATCACCGACATTCCAGAAACAACTGTTAGAAAAATTCAGTAACACAGCAGCAACACCGAAACTGAGGCCAGGAGTAAACAAGGCTCGAGCTTTCGCTCTCACTCGCATAGAGGGCAAAACAGCCCCCAATACACCAACAACTGTTAGAAAAATTTAGTAACATAGCAGCAGCATCGAAACTGAGGCTAGGAAACAAGGCTCGAGCTTTCACTCTCACCCGCATAGAGGCTGTTGAAGGATTCTGCTTACTATGACGATAGTACTATGACGATGTGGCATTCCAGAAACAACTGTTAGAAAAATTCAGTAACACAGCAGCAGCACCGAAACTGAGGCTAGGAGTAAACAAGGCTCGAGCTTTCGCTCTCACCCGCATAGAGGCTGCTGAAGGATTCTGCTTACTATGACGACGTGGTATTCCAGAATTACTTAAGGTACGGAGAGCCAGGACATGTGGCAAACAACAGGCCAGGAGTAAACAAGACAGAAAAATTCAGTAACACAGTAGCAGCACCGAAACTGAGGCCAAGAGTAAAGACGATGTGTTATTTCAGAATTGTTTTAGGTTAAACAAGACAGAAAAAGACTGCTCTCACCTGTATAGAGGCTGTTGAAGGACCGAAACTGAGGTCAGGAGTAAACAAGGCTCGAGCTTTCACTCTCACCCGCATAGAGGCTCCTGAAGGATTCTGCTTACTATGACGACGTGGTATTCCAGAATTGTTTTAGGTTAAACACGGCAGAAAAAGACTGCTCTCACCCGTATAGAGGTTGTTGAAGGACCAAAACTGAGGCCAGGAGTAAACAAGGCTCGAGCTTTCGCTCTAACCCGCATAGAGGCTGCTGAAGGATTCTGCTTACTATGACAACGAGGCATTCCAGAATTGCTTCAGGTACGGAGAGCCAGGACATGTGGCAAACAACAGGCCAGGAGTAAACAATGCAGAAAAATTCAGTAACACAACAACAGCACCGAAACTGAGGCCAGGAGTAAACAAGACAGAAAAATTCAGTAACACAGCAGCGATACCGAAACTGAGGCCAGGAGTAAACAAGGCTGCTCTCACCTGCATAGAGGCTGCTGAAGGACCAAAACTGAGGCCAGGAGTAAACAAGGCTCGAGCTTTCGCTCTCACCCGCATAGAGGCTACTGAAGGATTCTGCTTACTATGACAACGAGGCATTCCAGAATTGCTTCAGGTACGGAGAGCCAGGACATGTGGCAAACAACTGTTAGAAAAATTCAGTAACACAGCAGCAGCACCGAAACTGAGGCCAGGAGTAAACAAGGCTCGAGCTTTTGCTCTCACCCGCATAGAGGCTGCTGAAGGATTGGAGACCATGCAATATCCCTGCTCTCATCTTGCTTTCGCTCTCGAGCTTTCACTCTCACCCGCATAAAGACTGCTGAAGGATTGGAGACCATGCGATATCCCTGCTCTCATCTTATTTGATACTGGGGTAACCCACTCTTTCATCTCTATCAAGTTATTGGAGACCATGTGATATCCCTACTCTCATCTTATTTGATACCGGGCAACCCACTCTTTCATCTCTGTCAAGTTATTGGAGACCATGCGATATCCCTGCTCTCATCTTATTTGATACCGGGGCAACCCACTTTTTCATCTCTGTCAAGTTTTGTGATCTGTTGAGACATAAGAACGGTAGGGTAGTTGTTGAAACCCTAGAAGTTAGTATACCATCAGGAAAGATGGTAAGGATAAAACACATTTGTCGAGATCTGAGAATCACTTTTGTGAATAAAGTTCTTTTAGCCGATCTACATGCTCTAGAAATGAAGGACTTCGATGTGATTTTGGGAATGGATTGGCTTAAATCAAATCACATCATGATCAAGTGTCACGCCAGAGAGATTATTTTCTAGATACTTGGAGAAAAAGAGTTTACGTTTAATGGAATACAGGTTGGAGTCAACCTGAGAGTTGTGCCAGTTATGAAAGCAGCTAAGATGCTCAACAAAGGAGATTGCGAAGCTTAGTTAGTGAACATGGTGAATTTTGAACAAGAAATGAGTCTTATTGAGAAGGTATTAGTTGTAAGGGAGTAAATGGATGTTTTTCTGGAAGATCTACTCAGCCCTTTGCTAGATCGACAAATTACTTTTTAATATTGATCAGCACTGGTGTCGAAGACCCCATATCGGATGGCACCAAAGGAGCTATCGAAATTGAAGGTTCAGCTACAAAAACTTCTGGATAAGGGATTTATTCGTTCAAGTGTGTCACCCATGGGAGCTCCAGTACTTTTTAGGAAGAAAAAAGACAGAAGCTTTTGGATGTACATCGATTATCGAGAGCTGAATAAACGAACCATCAAGAATAAGTATTATCTGTCTCGTATTGAAGACTTGTTTGATTAGTTGAGAGGCGTAAGTGTGTTTTCGAAGATCGACTTAAGGTTTGGATACCACCAGGTGAAAGTCAATGATGCTGATATATCTAAGACAACCTTCAGGACAAGGTATGGCCACTACGAGTTTGCAGTGATGTCTTTTGGACTCAGCAATGCACTCGCAATTTTCATAGATCTGATGAATTGCGTTTTCCATCCATACCTCGATCACTTCATCATAGTACGCACCATGAACATCTCAGGATTGCGTTGGATACCCTGCGAAGGGAGAAACTCTTTGAAAATTTTAAGAAGTGTGAGTTTTAGCATGACAATGTAGTCTTTCTTGGACATATTGTCTCTTTCAAAGGGATTAAAGTGAACCCTGACAAAGTAGAGACATCTAGCAATTGGAAAACACCAACGAATGTTGATGAAGTATGAAGTTTTCTCGGGCTAACCGGATATTACAGAAGATTCATCGAAGGGTTTTAAAAAATTATCATTCCCATGACCCGCTTGACACAGAAATATGTGAAGTTTTAGTGGACTGAACAGTGTGAGTGTAGCTTCCAAGAGTTGAAGAAGAGATTGACGGAGACACAAGTTCTGACAGTTCTAGATGTAACAAAAGAGTTCATGATTTATAATGACATATTCAAACAAGGTTTAGGGTGTGTTCTGATGCAATAAAGGAAAGTAGTAGCTTACGCATCAAGATAGTTGAAGACTCACGAGCAGAATTATACAACACATGATCTAGAATGGCCGCCGTTGTGCAGGCCCTCAAGATTTGGAGACATTATCTTTATGACGGTAAATATGAGATCTACACCGACCACAAGAGTTTGAAGTATTTCTTCGAGTAGAAGGAGTTTAACATGAGACAGAGAAGATGGTTGGAATTGATGAAAGATTACGATTGTACGATTCTCTATCACCCCGAAAAGGTGAATGTGGTTACCGATGCTCTTAGTAGAAAAGAAAAAGAAACCGTGACATACATGATTACAGACCAGAACCAGTTAATCGAAGAGATGTCGAGGTTGAGCTTGGAAGTAGTTACACTTCCGAGCAGCATCAGGGCTAAAGTTGCAGCTTTGTTCGTGAAGCCCACACTCCGTAAATAAATAGTTGAGGCCCAAGGAAATGATAAGTTTTTTACAAAGATGAATGCTCGTATGGAAAAAGGAAAAACAGAGAGGTTTGTTTTGTCAACAAATGAAGCCCTGATTTTCAGGGGAAAGTTGTGTGTGCCAAAGGACGAAGAATTGAGAAAAGAAATTCTAGAAGAAGCTCATTGCACGCCGTTATCGGCACACCCTGGAGGTACGAAGATGTACAGAGATTTAAGGAAAAAGCTTTTGGTGGAGAAACATGAAAAGAAGTATTGGACTCTTTGTTAAGAAGTGCTTGGTTTGCCAAAAGGTGAAAGTTGTACATCAACGACCAGTAGGAATGTTAACTCCGTTAGAGATACCCGAGTGGAAATGGGAACACATCGCTATGGATTTTGTTGACGGTTTACGTAGGACCAAGCGAGAGAATCACGTCGTATGGGTTATTGTGGATAGGTTAACCAAGTCTGCTAATTTCTTACCGATTAAGATGACCTTTGGTTTGGATAAGTTGGCTTGAATCTACATGGAAAAGATCATCAAACTACACGAAGTACTAGTTTCTATCGTATTAGATAGAGATCCTCGTTTCACGTCTAGATTCTGGCAGAGCTTGCAAAAGGAGTTAAGAACCAAGTTAGCATTTTGTACCACTTTTCACCTTCAGACAGATGGATAGTTGGAAAGAACTATACAGATTCTGGAAGATATGTTAAGAGCTTGCGCTTTGGACAAATCTCTGCATAATTGGATTAATTAAATAATTTAACCCTTAATTGCTTGTTTTAATTATGTGCATCTCAGAACAAAATAAATATGTGGTTTATAATCGAACACTAGGTTATAATGATTAAATGATATCGTATGTTAAAGCCCAAAGTTTTCTTAAAAGAATAGCCTAAACCCGAGGCCCAAGAGCCCAAAAAGAGAACACATAAATAGTATCTTAGAACACACTAAGCTCTCTCTATCTCTCTCTCTCTCTCCTAGTTCTGTCCTCCGACCAGCTGGCCGATGTGCCACCGTCGAGCCACCTCTGATGTTGTCCATTTTCTTCTTCGTTTCAATCGAGTTTTACCTCAATTGAAGCCCTCACCGAGCTAGTTCTAGATCTGGGCTCGGATTCACAAACCGTCACCACCTGAACCACAAATCACTAGCAAAAGAGTGCGGCCACCCTCTCTTTTTCCTCCTCCTCTTCTCCCGTTCATCTCCCACACTGTTGTTATTCCACCGTGACGCTCTCCTATCGCCATGGCGTTTGCCTGGGTGTGTGTGTGTGTGCGTGTGACACCACCGGCGGTACTGTGTCAGATGGTGCGCTGAGTACGCTGGGTGTCAGGGTATGCTCGAGCTCGTACATCGTGTATTTGTTTGTGCATGGTGTTGTCGGTGTGTGCATGTGTACATAGTGGTTCGGCGATGTGGTGTCGCTGACCGTGTTGTCCGGTGACAAGGTGGGATGGGGGCTGTGTGGAGGGTGGCGGTGGGTGGAGGGTTTGGAAGGGGAGGGGCTCCTCCGTAAAATTTTAAAGAATTTAGGGACTTGGGTGCAATCCCTAGATTTTTTTTTTGGTGCATTTACGTTTTAGTCCCTGAACTTTCTGAAAACCATGTTTAAGCCCTCAAGTTTCTAGAAATTCCATTTTATTCCCCAAAACTTTTTGAGCTTTATGTTTGAACCCAAAGAGATTCTGAAAATTTTGTTTTGACCTTAAAAGTTTTTAAATATATCGAAGGAGCTCAAACCTTTTTTGATTTTACAAATTGACCCCTTTGGTCAAAGTCAACATTCCAAAATTTACAAAAATGATCTTATGCTTCTAAAATCTCTATTTAAGCTTGTTTTACCTCCATTTAGGCTCAAATCGATCCCTTTAAACCCGATGATCAAGATTTAAGCTCTCATGATCGTTTTAACGCTTTTTATGATTTTGATAGCTCCCGTTTCAATTTTTTTCCTCTGTCGTTTCTTCTCTCTTGAGAGATTTCTAAGATAATCTTAAACCATATAGCATGACTAGAAATCTAAACCTCTTTCTACATGTGTAGGCTTCAAGGCGAAAGAGCGAACATAGGATTTAGTGTACCGAGCTTCACGTAGGTTACCACCGAACAAGGTGGGGATAATTTCTAAATCAAACTCTTTTACTTTCTGCTTTTATATGAATGCTTAAGCTATGAAAATAGTATGAATTCCGATTGAATGAACGAATGCCATGTGAACTCATGATCAATGAAATATTTTTCTTGGATGTTAAGTTACGTTTAATTTCTCTAAGTTTGTTGTGCTTACGTGCTGTGATATATATGTGTGCATGCAATAAACGACTAACGACTGCTATGACGGCTCAGCCGTAACTACTGAATGGGGATTTTGATCCTGTAGCTACGCTAACGGGATAAAAACCGTTTATAGGATAAGACGGGGAAAACCCGCACCTATTTATAGCCACGTGCCACGAGTTATATGTGGTGCTTAACTGCTGTGATTATTAATGCTTATTTATTTTTGTTGCTTATTCAATGCTAAATTTTGGAAAGTATTCCATGAGTGTATTCCAGACACTCACCCCGTGTGTATTCACACTACAGATATAAATGAAAATGAGAAAGCGTGAATAGAGGGATGTAGTATCAAGAAAATATTTTTAATTCTTTCTATATTTAGATTTTTCAAATAATGTTCGGTCCTTTGTTTTGTAAAGCTAAACCGTTTATTTATGGATCCTGTAATAGATTTCCGCCGTATAGTTTTCAAATGTTTTTTTCTGCTTATTTCCAATGGTTTTGTTTATGTAATGGCGCAAATTTAAAACGCTGTAAGATTTTGTCGTGGATGTTATCTAAACTCTTTTATCGTTGTTTTATTCTCGCTTTAAAAATGTATGTTTCTTTTCTTTCTTGTTGCATGCCCAATACGTTAAGCTTGATATTTACATGTTTTCCAAATGGGGTGTGACAAAATTTTTACCCTTAGATTAACTAAATAATAACAAACTTGTACCGACTTCGGCTAATTAAAAAAAATGCAACTACACTACAAAAAAAAAATATTTTGATATAAATCATTGGATGAAGTTCAATCAAATTTTTACCCTTATATTAACTAAATAATAAAAAACTTGTACCGATGTCGGCTAATAAAAAAAATACAACTACATTACAAAAATAAAAAAAATTATTTGTAATGAGAGTTTTTACGACAACAAAAATTATCTCTAGAAATCTATTTTTTTGTCACAACGTACTGTAGTAAAAATTGATAATATAAATTATTGGGATATTTCTGTTAGGTTTTGATGAGACAAAATAGCTTTGTATATGAAGTTGGAGTACCCCATTTTTCCACATTGTTTAAGTGGAATTTAATTTTGATAAGTTTATTTTCTAAGATGTATTTTAAAGATATGTAAAAATCAGAAAGATGAAAGTTTTTGATCGAAGCAGGACTCTGCATATGAAGAAGTATCGGATGCTGATTCTCAGTTGGGAGAATCAGTAAGCAGAAAAATGAAGTAGAATCAGCAAGCTGGATCAGTAAGCAGCATACAATATACAATAAGGAGAACTGGAAGCTTTCAATAGGATTTAAAATCAGGAAGCAGTTTTAGAATCAGTAAGCAGACGCAAAATAGAAAGCTGGCGTAGAACAGAAAACATCTACTGCAACCTGAGAAGCAATAACTTTCATCACTCTTATTTATTGCAGTACGAGGAAGGAGTGAATACAGTTCGAGGATTTTGCCTTATCAAAGTATCCAGTAGATGGAAGTTAGCACCTGACCAATAAGGTACTGCCATCTGGACCGCGGACCTGCAAATGCACTGTTGCCGAGGAGTGACGCCATTAATGCCCTGTAGAGTAGGACATACCCTATTTCTCAGTTTCTCCAGAAGTAATTAATGCGAAGATCAAATGAAATCAAGATTTGAATTTCAACAAGAAGTGTGTCTCTCTTTAACAGACACATTTCCTACAAGTATAAAAGAAGGTGAAGTTGACTCGAGAAGACTACTGAACAACTGAAATATTTTTAGCTCTCTTTCTCTCTCAAGCAAATGCAAGTTTTCTCTCTGTTCAGTCACTCAACTTTCCTGAAGCAATCGAGCCTAAGATTTCAAGCTTTCAAAGATCTTAAGGCTGTCTTCGAAACACCAATTGAAGAACATATACTTTTAACCTATTTACCGTGTGCTAGGTTGTTTTAGTTGGTGTCCTTAGTTGGAAGGATTTAGATCCTCACTAAGTGTTAGCTTTAAAGTTGTTTAAGGTTTTTTTACTTTGTGTGAGTATTTGTACCCTGTGTGGGATTGGCCTAGAAATCTTACTGATTCTAGTAAGTGATAGCTCGTTAGGAAGAGGATTGTAAAGTCGAGACTTGTAAAGCAATCTGACCTAGTGGAGTTCCTCCTTAGTGAAGGAAAAGAGTGAACATAGAAGGATTACACCACCTTCGAACCACTATAAACTCTTGTGTGTTTATTGCTTTCATTAATTGTTGCGTATCTTATATATCTTGTTCATACTGCTTAAAACGATTCTGATAAAATCATACTTGGAAAAGAAAATATTTTTACAAAAAAACCCCTATCGAAGTATTTTCGCTGCATACTGTAAACTCTAAAACAGTAAGCTGATTAAGCATTCTGCCAATTTACTGATTTGGCTAAAATTTGATAGAGGTTCATTCACCCCCTCTGAACCTCTGACCACTTGGGACCAACATAAATTGACAACAAGTTGTCACAAAAAATAATTAAGAAATTTATTTTCCAGATAACTTTTATGGAAAAAATTTAGCGATAAAATGTTGTCATAAAATATTTTTACAATAATTATCAATATTTTTGTGACCACATTTTGTTGTCGATGTAGTGCTACTTTTTTGACACCTCTATCAACGACTTCTCCATTACATTGGTGAATTCTCTATCAATTAAAATTCGAACTCTATCTTTCCTTATTTTTGAACTATTCCCATTGAAACTCCTCCCCTAATCAATTTTTTTGAACTATTCCCACACTCGTCCCGTATGCGTAAGGTGACTGAAAAAAATGAATTGGGGTCGAGTGTGGCTCACTCGCCGAAAATTGGTTGGAAAATTGAGATTCGGTGAAAAAAAGAGTTAAATTGAACAGATTTTTTAATTGCAAGACTAAAATTGATGATCAGAAACTAACAAGACTAAAAATAGACGTCTCTAGGGCAGGACCAAAAATGATTTTTTCCCTACTATAAATGCTAACACTATCTATCTACATTTTGCGTCATTAAATAGTAGAACACTAGTTGTGTTATTACGATTGTGTTTCTATACAAAGTTATTGTTCTAAAAATGACAATACTTCTTAAAATTTGTATAATTTAATTGACTATAATACCTACAATTAGCATCCTAAATCAACAACATTTTGAAAATTGTAAGAAAATTGATGACATTGCCTATAATAGATATCTTCAAATTAGTAACATTTTTTTAGATATTTAATTGCTAGATTGATGAAATTTTTCTGCAAGTAGTATCTCAAATTAAAACAATATAATTAAGTGGCCCAATATTTATATTACACAAAACAAATAATATTTAATAAAAAATTATGAAAACGAGCAATAAATTAATCATTTACTTCAATAAAAACCAAAAATATGATCGGGCACCATTATAAGCAACTAATTCATTAAAAGGTAGGATGCAACATTTCTATTATAATATAAATACATGTGTATGTATATTTTTATTTCAAATCCGCAGTTTGAAAATTGATAGGTCAAAGGAATATGATTTCAGTCCAGATAGGAGTTGGCTTGTTTTGAAAGAAAATATTGTTTGATATATTTTTATTGGTACTCTTTTATCCTTTGTGGGTGATTGCCTATTGAAGCATTGAAAGTTAATTTTAATTTTGATTATGTACATAATGCTTTTTAATCTTTCTTTTTATCATTAAATCTATGTTTTTCATTTTTTGGTCCTTATAAATTTTGAATGTTTACAATTTTGATCAGAATTCGATTATTTCTGCCTGGATACTGGAATTGATGACGTGTTGTTAAAATTTGAAATCCTCAAATTATGGAGAAAAAATTTAGCTGATTTGTCAAAAGATGTTGCCATATAGAATGAACAAAATGCAAAATGAAAATAAAACATAAGATAAGTTGTAAATTAAAAAAAATGAAAAATGAAAAAATTTCAACTTTCATGTTGTCCACAACTTCGGCTCCGCCGCCGTACCACTGCCAACAGAAAATCATTACAAACTCAATTTTCACAAAAAGATTAGGATTTAACCCACAGTCATTTCTTTTCTTCATTTTTCACTAGAACTCGATCGAAACATAACAAACCACCGCCACCACTGGAAACCACCATTAACACCATCCTCAAGCTCCAAAATTCATTTTCTTTCATGTTTTCACCAAAATGCATGAATCCAATGTAAAAATGACCCCTACTCAAATCCAAAAAAATCTTATCCTCATTCTTTCAAAATCCATTCGATTTGAACCTTAATAACAAAAGAAAACTTGCACGAGCCTAGATGGACGAACAAGTTCAAGCGTAGGCTCAGATGAAGGACCTGCCCTCGCCATGCTCGGACCAGACGTGGGTACCAGTTTTCCAAGCAAAGGATCAGCAGCTTCCACTGACACCCGAGACCAAGCTGACAAGGAGGACAGAAGATCGAATCAGGAATACATTGTACATTATAAACAATTTTTCAAACATTTGATTGAATTTTAATTTGTATATGAATATTCTTGTATTTTATTTTAGTAATTTTTCATTCCATATTGTTCATAATTCTAGTAATAATATATATTTATATTAATTTTAATATTTCAAAATTACTTAAAAATCATATAAAAATATTACCGACCGATTCATGTCTGGTTTTTTTTTTAATTTTCAACATTATCGAAGGAAATTCCATTGGTAATATTTTGATTTTATTTTTAATTTTTTTTAATTTTCTATGTTACCAACGGAAATGTTTGTTGTCAAGTTGAAACTCTCATGGTATTTATGCGTGACAAGGTCTTACGTAAGATGGTCTCATATAAGACCTAGCGTAAAATGAAATTTATATGGATCAATAAAAGTGGATCAACTCATTCAATATGTCAAATCGGTCTCACATAACACTCTAAAATGTTATGTCTCACGTAAGATTTTATGTGAAATGGTTTCACATGAGTTTTTGCTTTTATGCATAATTTTTGGTGGAAAATTTTTGCGAACCGATTTTATTTCCATTGGTAAATAAATTAGCGACGGAATTATCCGTTGACAAATTAGCAACGTAGATTTTTTTATTTGGACAAAATATTACCAACAAGAGAACTAATAACGAAAATTTTCGTTGCTAATTTCGTTTGTAACGTTTTTACTGACGTAATTTTCATGGTTATCGATGGAAATTTCAATAGGTAATCCGCATGTTTTTTTGTAGTGGAAAAACAAACTTGAAAACCTTCAATCTCAAACTTTATTTCAATTGAAAATTCGCGAAACATGACTGAGGGAAAGAAGAAGAACGAGTGGGAGGTGAAGAAGGCAAATTATTATTCCTATTGCTGCTGCATTTCTATGGCAGAAATTGGGTTTTTATTTAATTTACTTTATAATTTTTTATGATTTGGATTATATTTTTTAATTTCTTTAATATTTTTTCTTTGCTCTTTTTCCTTCATAATTAGGGGGTTTCCAATTTCGATGTCACTTCATCAATTCCGGTGTCCACACTAGCAATAATCGAATTTCCAATCCAATCGAACCAAAATTGAAAAAAAAATTAAAACCTAAAAGATCAAAAATGAAAAGTATACACTTGATTGTTGAAAAATAGAAAATATCTTATATACAAGACCAAAATTGAAAATTAATCTTTTTTATAATATATAAATTAATGTAAATATAAATACTAATTGATATATAAATAGCTTTCTGTTTCTATTTTAGAAAATGGACTCTTGTAGTTTTATATATAAAAAAATGGGTTCTAATATCACTTCATGTCATTTGATTTTTTACTTTTATTTTACTACATCTATATTTTTATTCGTAATAGTCATGTTTATGTACATTAGTTTTATTTTAAATTGAGTCTCCTTTATCAAGCATAAGTATAGATATTCAATTTAAAATCAAATGAAAGAGTAGAGACTCTTTATAAATAAAAATATAGGAACCCAAATCCAAAATAAAATGAATGTATGTTTATAAGTAAAAATAGAAAAAATCAATTAAAAAATAGGGATACAAAAACTTAAATATGCAATGTTAATTTCCAAGAGTTGGTTTGTTTTGTGAAATCGTCTCACATAGAATCCTTTCAAATGATTCAAGAAATCGTATTCAACCCATTAATTAAAAACAATATCGAAAAAACCCTTCTGATCTTTCATACGTCCACCCTTTGGAATCACACTAAATTAAAAAAAAAATTCTACACTCCTTTCTCCACAATTCTGAAACGACTAAATAAGACAATCTATTTATTTTTCACCTACATCATTTCAGCTCTTTATAATCATATCCATTGTGGTCATGAAATTCATCACAGGTGCCTAAAATTTAAATTCCATGTATTAGTTTGATAATCGTGCAGTAATTGTTTGAAATTGATTTGAGTGTAATAAGTATTGGTTATAGGTTGTAACTGGATGCACAACAAATTAATGAGTATTTGTAATAAGGTTTCTATGACAACCAAAGTTATTGCGAAAAGTCAATTTTTTGTGACAATTTTATTATCCAAAATACTGATAATATGAATTAATAATAAGTTGTCACAAAAAAACAATTAAAAATATTTAAAAAAATTATTAGCGATAACAATATTGTGGTAAAAAGACTTTTTTGCGAAAAGGCTTTTAAGATTATATAACTTAGGGACAAAATGTGGTCACAAAATGTTTTTGTAAAAATATTATATTGTAATTTATAAGTTTTTTGTAGTGATGTTAGAGAAGATGTGATTTAGAAAAAGAATAATATTTGAAGCATTGAAATGTAAGTTTTTGTTGTCATTTGAAAATTTTGATTTGTTTTTGATCAAACAGGTTTCTCATTTCTTTGAGCATCGTGATTCGTGGCTCCTTTGCTTATATAGTTATGTACCTGTTAGTTTAGTTGTATTAAGATACACATTTTGATGAAGCTATTTATTAGATCTTGTGCGAGTCAGTCTCACAGATTTTATTTTGTGAGACGGGAGGGGTCATGTCGTACATAATAAATTATGTATTGTATATTAGATAATAAGTTTTTATATCAGATAATACTTTTGTATTATATTATATAGTATAAGTACATAAGAAAATGATAAAATGTTCACCGATAACGCGTAATGATCACATCTCCTTGTTACATGAAAAACAAAATTAACAGATATTCTGGATTTCTGACATATCAACGATTGACACATTTTAATGTACCCATAGTATATAGGATATCAGAGTTGTATGTACATAATACAAAAATATTACCTCATACGTAAATGATTACCCAATATAAATAAAAATATTACATATTGTACAAGAAAGAAAGAGTGATCTGGACAACCACGTTAAGTCGGCAAATGCAGAATGGGGCATCTCATCTCATGTGAGAAATTGTCTTTTTCCATATATATGTATGCATGTATATATCTATATAGAGTGAAACATAAATAGTGTGGGTGTACAACAGGGTGGAATAGGGTTTTGTTGCTTGAGGACGTGAAAAGTGAGACAGTTGGAATCTTTGGGCTTTGAGTGGAAGAGAAAGTAGCTGACATCATCTCAATGAGAGAGAGAGAGAGTTGTTAATAATTTGGAGTCACATCAAAACTTAACTTTAATTTCTTGAAAACAAACAGTAGAACCGTTTACTAATAATTGTCCACTTCACCTATCAATCCCTGCATTTTGGAACTCCCACGTCTCTCTATTCAATTATTACCACTGCTCTCCACAACCTCACTGCCACTTATCTTTATTTCCTTCACATTTTATTGAATTATCAAATTAATTTTATACCATTGCAATCAAATTCTGAATGCATCACATGATTCGATTTCTTACAACATAATAGAATGGTAAATTGTGGCAAGAAACGAATATATGTATCCAGATAAGTTGGGTTTTTTTATCATACTTCATTTTGTCAAATTGAAAGAAATTAGGACTCAACAATTCAAGTAAACTTCATCAATTCATCTAATATTTTCGAAACAAGGCAAAGTCAGATAAATTATTTTGATTATTTGATCACTGATATACATGAAATCAAACCAACAAACTCTAATTTGCATAAACATACCAACAACCCAAAACTTAACTCGAAATCCATACAAATCATGAGGATTTTTCATGAAATATAATCAAAATTGTTACTCATTGTTAATACGATGGTTTGGAAATTCTATCATTTCATTACTAATTAAGTCTATCAAAATCAAAAGCAAATTACTCAAGTTTAAGTCATATAAAATAATATCTAAAACAATATTTAATTTGAAATAAAATTGGATTTTTAAAATGACATTTATTTTGAATTAAAGTTATGTAGTATGTGATTGCAAGCAAACATCTATATTTTGGATTACAAAGTGAATATATATATATATATATGTATATATAAAGTTTGGGATGCAAATAAAAATAACATTAATTGCTATAATTATATCTTTGAATTTCAAATGCAATCAATGAGTTTTGACCAAAGGCTCCCACTTTGAGGTCAGGAAGACATGGATGTGTTTGCTTCAACTCATAAACTCCTTAACACATCTTATGAGATAATTAAAAGTTTATAACTTTGTTAAGAATGTTTAATTTAAAAATAAGAAGTAATATCTTATTTCTTGTTGAAATAAAATGTAAGAAGCTTAAAATTTGTATTTTAAGAAGTAAGGAACCACGTCATCTTATTTCTAATATAAGATCTTATATTTTATTCACTCCTTCAAATTTGATTGTTAAAATCACACAATTGACGTTATTATATATATTGTCTTATTAGATTCACCATCTTAATTATTCAAATATTTCAACAATTCATTTTTTGAATTAAGATGAAACATCTTATAAACTCTAGCTAAAAATATCTTACAATAATAACTCATAAGATTTTCCATATAAACTTAAACAAAGCACCCTCCTAGAGTCACTCTTCTGTGTTCCGGGGACACGGCGTGTCCCCAACCCCTGCGGGCCTTGCATATATTTAAAAAAAAAAAAAATTCGCTCAGGATTTTTTTTATGTATACATTGAAGGTATCTATGGAATACCTTTCAGATATCACATGTATATATTAAAGGTATCCATGGAATACTTTTTCAAGTATCCACATATATACCTTCAAGATATCCATGGAATACCTTAAAGGTATCACATGTATACATTGAAGGTGCGTGGGCGGCGTGGGCGCATGGGCGCGCGGGCGCGCGGTTTGTGAGGTGCGCACAGGTATCCATGGAATACCTTTTTTCAGACATCACATATATACATTGAAGGTATCTATGGAATACCTTTTCAGGTATCACATGTATACCTTCAAGGTATCCATGGATACCTTGAAGATATCACATGTATACATTGAAGGTGCGCGACGGCGTGGGCGCGTGGCATGGGTGCACGATGTGGGCACGTGGTTTGTGAGGTGCGCGCATGGGCGCGCGGTGTGTGAGCGCGGCGGGCGCATGGGCACACAGTGTGTGAGGTGTTACATCTATACATTGAAAGTATCCATGGAATACTTTGAAGGTATCCACATGTATACCTTTAAAGTATCCTTCAAGGTATCCACATGGATACCTATCAGGTGCGCGTGCATGGGCGCGCGTCCAGGGCCGTGGGCGTCGGGATGAGTTGGGAGGACATATAAGTTTTTGTGACCCTCCTAATATGTGTTAAGTTATAGTGCCCACTTAATTAGACACTTCAATACTCCAATCATTAATTCAATGAAAAAAATAGCTGTACCTATAATTATTTTTATAGTAATTCCATACCCACACCAGCAAACGTAATAGCATGCAAACAAAATTATTTGATCATTTGTATATGCATACTCGCGCACATCCAGTTGTTCATAGTCACCAAAACATCATAATATTACTCTCAATAGTCAATACTCATCTTGGACTTGCCTTTACAAGTATTGGTGACCTTAGAAAATTGTAAAACTCAATTTTGTCCTCATGAGCCAAAGTTGTCAACTTTTTTTTAGGGATAAAAACTAATCTGGTCCATAATTCTGGTCTCTTTTGTAAATAATCTCATAATTATCTATTTTTTCAATTTAATCTCATAATTCTAGCCTTATTTTATAAATAGTTTCATAATTTACTCAATTTTAATCTTTTTTCGTCGAAAATTTCAATTTTCACGGAAAAATATCACACACGTTACACTTGACTTTAAATTTTGGGATTTTCGGCGACACTCAGTGACATGACGTGAGGTGTAATTTTCTTATTGGTTCAATATTTAAAAAAATTCTAAATTTAAAGCTAAAATGATACATTGGCTTGTAAGTCATTAGAAAAATAGAAATGAATAAAAAAACTTGAGCTTTAGATTAGAGAAACCCGAACTATCTTGGAAACGAGCTTGCAAATCTCGTCAGAAGAGAAACTCAACTCTTGAAACATCTTAATTTTGAGTTTGAAAGTTTCCTCAATACCATCCACGAGAAATCAAGGCTTACATTTCATGATTTTATAGCACAAATTTGGGCATCAAGAAAATGGAATTTTATAAAGTTGAGATTCAAAATTTATTTTTGTGAAATTTAATGTGATTCAAAAACTTTTCTTAAGATAAATTTGGGGCTTTGAAAGAATATGGAAAGAGGAGTGTTTGAGACAAATTTCATACATTTTGATTATGGTTTAAGAAAAATCAAAATTTGAACTTCAATGTGGTGGTTATGACTGTTTTCTGAGGAAAATTGAAATTTCCAGTGAAAACTGAACCAAAAATTGAGCAATTTTTTAAATTGTGGAACTACATTAAAAAAAAGATAATTGTGAAACTATTTTTGGAGAAAGGCCAACATTAAGTGACCAAATCAGTTTTTATCCCACTTTTTAAGTTCGAATTAGGTATGATGTATAACTTCACTTAATTATTATAACTTATACCAGCAGCAACAAGGACGTGACAAATTAAACTATAGAAACATTTCCTTAAAGAGAAGCACTTCTGTATCTTGGGAACACGGATCTCCTGCCCCCGATCCGCTCCGCCCGCCCATAGACCGGCATCTATATAGGTTTTTTTTAATTATGTGTTTGTCTATCCATCTGGGAGAACAGGATGAGAGACACACTATTTCATTTCTTTCTTCTCTCTCCTCCTAAATCCTGCACATATTTAAATCTTTCATAATTTCTTTTCAATCTTTTCACTTGATCAAAATAATTACAAAATTAGGGTTCTTCTACTCCTAATTTATTTGAAGATTTAGGGTACATCTTTCTTTTGTTTTGTTCGAATTCACAAGAAGACCCTATCAACAATGGAGGAAGATAGATCTAGGGTTTATCTCGCTATGGTCTTACTCAAATTCAAAAGAAGACCCCATCAACAATGGAGGAAGATAGATTTAAGGTTCATCTCGCTTTTATCTTGCTCGAATCCACAAGAAGACCCCAACAACAATGGACGAAGATATGAACAATGAGCAAGGTAAATTTTTTACAAGAACAATAAATGTAATAGACACTGATTTTCTTTAATTGACTTTTCTATGGGCAAAACGTTTGAAGGTACTATGAAAATACCTTAAAGATATTATTAATATACTCTAAAGGTACTAGACAACAACTTTTAGGGTAGAATGCAAATATGAAAAAAGCCGTTTTGAAAAAAGTAGAATGCAAATGTGAAACAAGATTATCTATAATTCATTAACTTTCTAGTGCATGTTTACTTTTCAATATATCTTTTTTTTTTTTTTGATATGGTGATTGGGTTTAAGGTGAAGCTTGAGCTTAAATGTCATTATAGTCTTGAGTTGTGCTGTAAACATTGATATATATATATATATATCTGGTTATGATATCATGTAAGGTATTATTGATATGTTCTAAAGTTATTAGACATATGATCTAAAGGTATTAGATATATCCTCTATAGATATTACAAAACTACATGCTTGCATGATATGTAAGTAATATCTTCAAGTTATTATGAAAATACTTTAAAGGTATAATTGATATGATCTAAATGTATTAGATATATGCTCTACAGGTATTATAAAATTACATGCTTGAATGATATGTAAGTAATATCTTCAAGGTATTATGAAAATACTTTAAAGGTATTATTAATATGATCTAAAGGTATTAAATATATGTTCTACATGTAATATAAAATTACATGTTTGACCGATATGTAAGTAATACCTTCATGGAATTATAAAAATACTTTAAAGGTATAATTGATCTGTTCTATAAGTAATAGATATATATTCTAAAGGTAATACAATACTTCTCTTATAGATGACATGATTGAGACAACTGATATAAGTCACTCTCTACTTGGATTAACAAGAAACACAATTGTTGAGATGTATGAGCTCTATTATTGAAGCAAGAAGAATTATTGAAGAAAGTTATAAAAGAGATGTTATTGCTATAAATGATTTGATATCTCCAACAGTGTCTATACAACAATCTGAAACATCAATTCAATCAAATGTTGTCCTCTATTCAGCCCATTCGGTTACAAAATGACGACAATAGAGAATTAAATATCATTTCCAAAAGAACAAGAAAACTTAAAGCTAGTTCAAATTCAACAACAAACGAGTTCGGTTCGAAACACCTACTGTTAGATTATTTTAGTTTAATTCTAACTGTTGGTCCTAAGTGGTCAGAGGTTCAGAAGGGGGTGAATGAACCTCTATCGAATTTTCGTTTTAAAACTTTTTCTGTAAATAGGTTACTGATTCTATAGAGAATGCAGTAACCTCTCAACTCAGAAACTTGGCAGTATGTTGTATCAGGTTACTGACCCCGGATATCACAGTATGTAGCAGAATAAAAAAAATAGAGTTTTCTTTTGAAAAACAGTTTCCTTTTCACAAATATGATTTTGAATGAATCCTTTGACCAATATGCTTATAAAAAATACAACAATATAGATATGCAATAATGTAATGCAACAAGTAATCAAAAGCAATAAACACACTTATGGTTTATAGTGGTTCGAATGTGGTGTAATCCTTCTACGACCACTCTACTCATTCTCAAGGGGGAACTTTGTTAGGTCAGTTTGCTTTACAAGACTCAGCTTTACAAACCTCTTCCTCCACAAGTTTACCTACAAGAATCACAAGATTCCTAAGCACTATCCCACACAGGGTACAAAACTCACACAGAGTTATAAGCCTACACAAGACTAAACACTTAGCGAGGATCTAATCCTTCCAACTAAGAACACCAAACTAAAACAACCTAGCACACAACAAATAGTTAAAAGTATATAAGTTTCTTCAACTAGTGCAACTTTGAAGTCAGCCTTGAACTTGAAAGCTCGAATGCTTGAATGACTGCTTCAGAAGGTTGAGTGACTGAACTTAGAAAGCTTGAAAGGCTTGAGAATTTGATCGCTTGTAAGATAGGAAATTGCTTAGTTGTTCAGTAGTCTCCATAGTCACCTTCACCCTTCTATTTATATCATTAGGAAAGTGCCCGTCGAAGAGAGACACTATCCTTATTGCAATTCAAATTGATCTTCAAATCTTCACATTGAATGTGTCTTGGAAGATCTGGGATTTAGAGCATGTCCTACTCTGATCCGCATTAATGGCGCCATACTTCGGCTACAGTACTTTTGCAGAGCCACAGTCCAGGTGGCAACACCTCATTAGCTCAGCACAAACTTCTATCTACTAGTAACTGAGACAGGAACCAATCTTCATACTGTATCCAGCATATTCCTTGTACTGCATTGAATAGGTTAGAAAGACTTACAGCTTGCTGCTTAGGTTGCAGTAGCCACTTTCTGTTCTGCGCCAGCTTCCTATTTCAAAACAGTTTCCTGTTCCTGAAACCTGCAGTCAGCTTCCTGTTTCAGAACAGTTTCCTGTTCCTGAAACATACAGTCAGCTTCCTGACCTGCGTCTTCTTTCTGATCTGCGTCTGCTTCCTGATCCTGAACATCTTCCTATTTCAGAATCCTGCAGTTAGGTTCTTGATCTGCGATAGCTTCCTGATTCTGAACAGCTTCCTGTTCCAGAATCCTACAATCAGGTTCCTGTTTCTCTTACTGCTATCTGTTTGCTGCTTACCGATCCGGCTTCCTGATCCTGGTTACTTCTTCAGCTTACTGACTTTCCTTACTGAAAATCAGTCTATAAGACTTCTTCAACTCTAGAATCCTGCTAACGTTAGTATTCTATATCTTTTTTATATTTGCATCTTTACATATCATAACTTAGAAAGATAAACTTATCAAGCTTAAATCCACTTATAAAACGTGGAAAATGGGTACTCTAAAAGCTCATCTAATATTACATTGTCTCATCAAAACCTAGTCAGAAATATCCCAAAACTAACATTGTAGTTCCATAATACTATTAAGTTATCAAATGATGTTCTTATGGTTTATACATTCTGATCATGTAAAATTATATTTTTAACTAGTTTTAATATATTTAGATTTGTAAGTGTCTAATACAATAAGTATAAATACCTGAAAGAAACATATGTAATATCTATAAGGTATTTATATAATACCTGAAAAGAACTTATGTAATACCTATAAGATAAGTATGTAAAACCTTATAATTATATGTAATACCTTAAACGTATTATTATAATACCTGAAATGAACTTATGTAATACCTATAAGGTAAGTATGTAAAACCTTATAATTATATATAATATTTTAAACTTATTATTGTAATACCTTAAAGTTACATATATAATACCTT
This sequence comes from Scutellaria minor, assembly GCA_954870855.1. NCBI lineage: Eukaryota > Viridiplantae > Streptophyta > Magnoliopsida > Lamiales > Lamiaceae > Scutellaria > Scutellaria minor. The sequence continues at coordinate 20,787,914 of OX940727.1, forward strand.
TAATTGCATTCAATTAGTACATCCATGTGTTAACCTGTCACGTTTCTCTCTCTCTCTTGTTCGTTTTTTAGCTGGCTGCCACCACCTGCGTCGCCTCCTCTCACCACTGTTCTGACCGAATCTTATGCCATTTCGGGGTATCGACGGCGATGGGTTGTTGTTGGCCGTGGAGGAGGGACGGAGGCGGGTTTCGAATGGGAGGGGTCGATCCATAATTTTAAAAGAATTCAAGGACCTCTTTGCAAACCCTAGGTTTTTAGTGATTTTACGTTTTGGTCCCTAAGCTTTCTAAAATCTCATTTAAGCCCTCAAAGTTTTGAAAATTCCTTTTTAACCTCCAAAAGTTTCTGAGCTTTATGTTTTAACCCCCAGATCTTCTGAAAATTATGTTTTGACCCCAAAGGTTTTAAAATATATCAAAATGATCCCAAATCTTTTCTAATTTTGCAAAATGACCCCTTTGGTCAAAGTCAACATTCCAGAATTTATGAAAATATCCATATGCTTCTAAAAATTCCGTTTTAAGCTCATTTTACCTCTGCTTAAGCTCAAATCAATCCCTTTAAACCCTTTGACCGCGTTTTAAGCTTTCATGATTGTTTCAACACCTTTTATGAGCTCGAAAGCTCTTGTTTCGCTCTCTTTCCTCTAATGTTTCTTTATCGAGAGAGAATTTCTAAGTTAATCTTAATTTATATATATATATATATATATCATATAATGTAATTAGAGATCTAAACCTCTTTTATACATGTAAGCTTTGAGGCGGAAGAAAAAACCCAGAATTTTAGAGTATCGTGCTTCACGAGGGTTACCACCGAACAAGATGGGGTTAACTTCTAAACTTAATGTTTTACTTTCCATTTTTATGTGAATGCTTAAGTTATGGCTAATATCATGAATGTCGATGAACGAACGATAGCTACGTGAACCTATGATTAACAAAATGAACCTTAATTGCTAAGTTATGTGAATTCATGATTAATGAAGTGTTTTGTAATGCTATGAAATGCTTGAATCCTACGTGTTTTGTTTATGTGCTATGAATCCTACGTATGTGCATGAATAACGCCATGCTACGAATGTACTAAGGTCTATAACTATGCTACGAAGGGACTAAGATCCACAACTATGCTACGAAGGGACTAAGGTCTGAATTCATGCTACGGAGGGACCAATGGTCCGTAAACAACACCAACGAGATAAAAACCATTCTATAGGATAAGACGGGAAAAACCCGCACCTATCTACACTTACATGCCATGAGTTTATGTGATGTGTTTAACTGCTATGTTCATGAATGTTGTTTATCTCCATTGTTTAATGAACGTTAATTATAAAAAGTATCCCCATGAGTGTATTCCAAGCACTCACCCTGTGTGTAATCACACTATAGGTAATAATAGAAATGAAAGACATTAAGAGAGGGATGCCGTATCTAGGAAATGATTTTAATTCTTCCTATTTTTAAATCTTTCCAAACAATGTTTGTTTCTTTGTTTTGTAAACTTAAACAGTTTATCTTAAAGATCCTATAAAAATATTTCTACTGCTTAGATTTCAAATGTTTTTTTGGGCTTTTCGCCGATGGTTTCGTTATGTATAATGTGAGTTTAATCGTCGTGAAAATTTTTATTATGGATATTAATCAAACTCTTTTATCGTTTGTTTTTGTCTATCTCTATCTTGCTTTTAAAATGTATGTTCCTTTTCTTCTGCTGCTCACCTGCTATGTAAACTCTGATATTTATAAGCTTTCAAAACAGGGCGTGCAAGATATATATGTAATACCTTAAGGATATTCACCTAATACCTTAAAGGTGTTAATCTAATACCTCAAAAATTTATATATATATATATATATATAATATTTATGTATATATCTAATACCTTATATTATGTCCATAATAACATATGTTTGAATCCAAGTACTATATTCCAGTATTAACATGTATCAAAAATAAAATTACTATGTCTAATTACTTATTTACTTAATGTAATACTATTAAGAGACAGAACATATACCTTTAACAGTTTCATTTAATATTTTTCATTACTGAATTAGTATTTGTAAAAGAAATAACATTACATATCAACTAACTAAGACCTATAACAATAAAATATAATACTTTTAATAGTTGCAAAAATATGTATTCAATCTATCAAATACTTACCACCAATAGAAACATTGTTATCATCACAAAATCACCAAACATATGAAACATAAACATTGTTATCAACCCTAATTCCCAAATCATAAAAACTAAAAAGATTGTTTCAATTCAATTACACAAACATAGAAACTGAAAACCTTGTCTATAACTAAATGATGATATTTTTGAAGCTAGTTTCTTCATAGTCATAAAATTCTCAACAACTTTATCAATGTATTTGTGAACCTTCTCATTGGAAAAGAACTTTTGTGACAAGTCAAACATTTTTAGACTTGAGCTGCAAGCTTGTTTCTTCTCGATTTTATTCTTCATCTTTAGCAGCTTCATCACATGGTAATTGGATATAATTGAAATCTCTCTCTTAAAACAATGAAATTTCTTTCTCTCTCTCTCTTATAACAAAGAAATGCTTCATATATTTCCTGCAAAAGAAAATAGAAACATGTCTATCAGTCATAATACTATAATAATATAAGTATTTATCAAAATACTTAAAAGTATTCAACTGATATATTGAATGTAGATACATGAAAGGTACTCAACTGAGACCCGAAATATATTCAAAAGATACCTCAATAGTATACATGTGATACCTAAAAGATATTCAGCAGATACCTCGAAGGTATCACATGTCATACCTTAAATCAATACATATAATACTTTAATATTAAAATATTTAACATATAAGAGTACCGTCACATTAATAAAAACAACCACTTTTTCCTTTTGAATAAGAAAACAAAATCATAACAAATAACTTTTAATGTGACATATGTGATGCCTTAAGGGTATTTATCTGATACCTTAGAGTAACACCCAAGATATATGCATGTAATACTTTTCAGATAATCATATGATATCTTAAATGTGTAATACCTTAAGACTATTTATGTGACACCTAAACAGTACAAGATAAATACTTATCAACTGCAATAACCACATTTCTCTTTTCAAACTTCTTCTTCCTAACAAGTTCGTTTTCTAAAGTTATCAGAATTTCATTCCAGCAACATTTCTTATATCCATTATCCTAACATAGACAAAATGAAATTACATATCATGATTATGAATTCATTAGAAGAAAAACATAAATATAAAGGCTAAACAAATAACAATATATACAATCCACAAACTCTTCAACAAATAAAATATACATTAAATAGAAAAACTCCAAGAATGGAAATAGTAACACAAAGCACACTAAAACAGAGAAACATATATTAAAAAAATAATTTGTTCAGTAACTTTCAATTTCTTCATTGAAACTACAAAATACAAAAACTATAATCCAGTTTGATACACATAAACATTCAACTCTAAACACATCTACAAACACAAATTATATAATAAATTCAGTTTAATATAACTATCACAAAAAAAAAACATGAAAAACCCTAATATTTGACAAAAACAATCATGCAAGCTAACAAATTCAGAAGAAACAAATAAACATGAAAACAAACGGAAAAAAATTATAGAAACTCAAAAGAACCCTAAAAATTCAAATTCTCACATATAACCACACTAAAACTAGTAGATAAGGAACAAATAAAGACAAATACAACAAGATTTTAAAAACTAAAACAATATTTATGAAAAAAAATGAAAAATACATTAGCCACTTACCACTAACAAATTGAAGTGAAAATCTCCAAATATCCTTAAAATACACTGATAATCTTCAACACAATAGTAAGAAATTCACAAAGCATCAAAGAAACGAACAAAAAATCGAGAATAACAGAGAAAAAATCGAGTCGAAGAAAAGATACATAGAAAAGAAGAGAAATCAGAGCATGAAAACTAAGAGAAAAATAAAAAAAAATCAATTACAAATATATATAGTGACCCATATCCACATCTTTATGATAAGCCTTTCCACATCTATCTTCATCTTTTTTATCAATTATATATTATACTTGTATTGTCATAATCATCTTTATGATACGTGAGAACCTTTTGTGCTACCATCTCATTTGTCTTGATTGAGTCAACAACCCATCCAAAATTTGCTCCAAATCATATCAAAACCTATCAAAATTCCTTGATCCTCCTTAAACGAATTGCATCGTTAGACTCGATTTGTGCTTCTCTCTCTCTACATGGTCTTTTCCACTATTCATGCAAGATTTTGCTTGAATACAAGACAACATTGAACTTCAAGTATAATAAATAATTGATAAAAAAAGGTTGTCATAATCTATAACAAGTAGTGCAATCTTTCTTCAAGTCAATCCAAGCAAGGACATATAACAAACATGCATGTAAAAGCTAGAATTCACATTTTGAATCTTTGGAATTATTGATTGAATCATAATTAAAAGCATCTTCAGTAGTGCGTAAAAAAAAACTATAGTTTTGTATTATTTATATATAAAAAATGACACTAGTGTGCACTATTTTTCACATTAAAAAGAATATTTCATAATATTCCATAAAAAAAAAAGAAAAAAAAGTTTTAACGTAAGATTTGACTTATGTTGAATCAAATGTAAGATTGGCAGTATGTTGAGATAGTTAGCAGGAACTTTTAAAACATTGCTAGAGTGAAAAAATTAAAATCTTAAGAATTCAGCATACTGCTAGAGAACTCTAAGGACCCTTATGCTCATATACAATCCCCCTCCTGGTTCATACATTTAATTTTAAGTATGGAGTCACAAATTGGGTACTATAGAAATGATGAAGCATGATCCAATGTTATTTTGTTTTTTTTTTTTCGAGGATCAAAATTTTAACATCATCTAATTATTGTGGATAGAATTCAATTTTAAAATATATTGAGGTTATTTATAGATTCTAGCTAGGTTGAGCACATCATCTTATAAGGCCAAATAACAAGAACATATCATGAACTAAGAGCCTTGAGGCTCAGTGGTATTTCACCTTTATAAAGGTATAGATTGTGATGACCCGAGTTTGAATTCTAGATCACGCAAGTTTTTCTAGTATTCATCCCTTCCCTCTAACCTATTAAAAAAACCAAGAACGTATATCATGACTTACACAAAGAACTAGAGAAAACCTCGTTAATTAATACATACATAATTGATTATTGAAAATTCATACATATAATAAATTTACATAAATATATATACATATATGTATAGATAATCTTTTTATCAAGCTTTCGTAAATAATCTGTAAAATATTAAAATTGACTCCTATTTAGGGATGAAATGAGTAAAAATTATAGGGCAAAAAATTGTATGCCCAGGGGCAAGGATCTAGATTCGTGCCCCCAACCCTCCAACGCACGCGCCCACATCGTAGTTGTTGTGTGCCGCGTGCGCACACCTGATTTATTCTTCAGGTATCACATATTTGGTATCACACATTTACTCTTCAGGTATCACATATTTACCCTTAAGGTATTATGCAGAAACAGTGTTGTTTTCTTTTTTTTTCCTCTTTTTTTTTCTTTCTTCTTTCTCATTTTTCTACTTAATCTTTTTTCTTATTAATTTGTTATTCTTCTTATTTGTTTAATACACTCTTATTCTTATTCTTCTTGTTTATCTTCTTGTTATTATTCTTCTTCAAATTGCCATGAAATCATTTAAGGTATTACATAATTACCTAATAGGTATTTGTATATGTTACTCTTAGGGGTATTACATAAATACATTTTAAGTATCTTTTAAGTATCACACATATTTCTTTCGAGTATTACATAAACACCTTATAGGTATTTGTATATGTTACTTTCAGGTATTACACAAGTATCTTTTAAGTATCACACATATTACTTTCAAATATTACATAAATACCTTATAGGTATTTGTATATGTTACTCTCATGTATTACATAAATACCTTTTAGGTATTATACAAATATCTTTTAAGTATCACACACACATATTAGTTTTAGGTATCACATAGTTTTTGTATATGTTACTCTCAGGTATTATATAAATAACTTTCAGGTATTACACAAGTAACTTATAAGTATCATACATATTTCTTTCAGGTATTACATAAAATACCTTATAGATATTTGTATATGTTACTCTCAGGTATTACATGAATTACATATGCACCTTTTAAGGTATTATATGCTTACCTTTAAGGTATTAATGCTTATAGTATAAGGTATTATGTAAATTAATTCTTTGGAATATGGAACTTTCTCCATAAAACTCAAGTCTTTCTTAATCTTAATCAATGCCATGTTGATATCTCTCCCACGCAAAACAACAAACACTTGGCGGGCAATCCTTTTCTTTTTCACAAAAATCAAAGGAGAAAATAAAGAAGAGTAGGCAGCTCGCGCCACTACATTTTTCCTACTCATCATGACTCTATCCAACTCCCTTCACCAAATTTAATCCTCTTTCACACACAGAGAGACCGAAGACACTAATGATCTTGTGATTGGGGAATTCAAAAAGAGATAGATGGAGAGTGAAGGATAAAAAGATGATTGCAATTCGACTATATATGTGGCTATGGGGAGGACAAAACAGAAAATTAACCAGGCATCAATTCGATCTTAAAGCTTACGAAGCTGTAAAAACTTGGTGAACCAAAGCGAAAAGGTTGGAAAAGAAAAATCCGAAGGAGTTGATTTTTGACCCTTGCAACTTTAATCAGTATCTCCATCAACCAAATACTTCATCTAATTGGATAATTACAAAATATAAATAACTAAACAACTGATATTAATCCAAACCAAAATAAAGTAAAATTTTTGGACTCCACATGATTTATAGGAAAAGTTATGAGCAATGTATTGGAAGAAGAAGAAGAAAAAGAAGGATTGTGAAGAAGAGAGAGAGAAGGAGAAGAGAGAAGGAGGGGGAGGCGCAGGCTAGGTTGCAGAGAAGAAAAAGAAAAAAAAAGAATGAAGAAGAAGGATACAACGCATATGAGCGAAATAAAGGGAAAAAAAAAAGGAAAAAAAGAAGAAGAAGGAATGGAGCAGATCTAGGATCCGTGCCCTGGGGGCACATAAATGTTGCTCAAATTATAGTTGTCATTGACTACTACTACTATTTATGATATCTCAAATTACAAATTCCCCACATGGTAATGCGCCACATAGTTTTCATTGCACATCCAAATTCCAAAGAGTAGTGTTTGTATGCATCAAGTACATGAATCATGATCCATATAATTGGGCGCACAGCTCGGATAGGGTCAGGTCTGGCCCAGATCCACGCTCAATTTTTTTTTTTTATTTATGACATAACATTTATATTTACCGAATATAACCTTTATGTTTACCGAGTATAACCTTTATGTACAAATATCATAACCTTTAAGTAAAATTACTTAGACTTTTTTGTATATAAATGTTATACTAATATAACATAAATGTTAAATTATTATAACATAAAAGTTAAGCCATACTATACGAATTTTTGTAGTTAAAAAAGTCTAAGTAATATCACTTAAAGATTATGATCTATGTATGTAAAGGTTATACTAATATAACATAAAGGTTATACTCGGTTAATATAAAAGTTACATAATTTATAATTATATTTTTTATATTGAAAAAAATCTAAGTAATTTTACTTAAAATGTTATGATATTTTTACATAAATGTTATTCTCGATAAACATAAATGTTATATTCGGTAAACATAAATGTTATGTCATAAAAAATAAATAAAAAACTTGGGCGTGGATTTGGGCCCGACCCGACCCGCACACCTAATTGCTGGATCAAACAAACACTACTCATGATTCAAATAATGTTTTATCCTATATTTTTGAGATACCATCATATGAATATGCATTATATAATATCACCATTGTATATTTAAAGAATGTTTTTATTATTGAAATATAGAATAAACACAAATTGTAATGGACAAATTTGTCTGTCTTTTCAAGTTTCATTACTTTTTTTTTAGACAACCGTTCATTTACTCATTAGCGTCTGGGTCCGTAGAATTCGAAGATGTCAGATCAAATTTTAAATATGTCAAGTCCGAAACATTATTTTAGTGAGACATTCAAATCTATTATCTTATAATTTAAACATGGTTAATGATCATTTTTAGTTAATTTAAGAAAAGGTAGATAATTCTCTAAAATTTTAATTTATTTAAATAATTTTCAAATTTTAGATGAAAATATTTTTCACTTTTAATTTATTTCATTATTTATTTCATTATTTATAAATTCATCTAAAAATTTAATTTTGTATACATAATTGTTTTATATATATTTTATATTGTATTCAAATTTTATTAGTTGAATTTTAAAATACTTTTTTTCAAAATTGAAACAATTCTTATCTCATATTTGTATAAAACTTTCCAATATTTATATAACAAATCTATCATCCGTCCATGGATTTGGACAAGGTATAGATTTTATTTCTGGACAAGGGATAGATTTGATAAGTTTTTGAAAGGTTTGGATACATATTATTAAAGAAAAAAAAGTTGTACTGATATTGTAAACACGTGAAAATTTATTATATAAATGTCCATTAAGCCAAATAGATAAATAAATAAAGAGGGATGATGATGATTGTGTGGCTGTCCTATGGAAAGGAAAGAAGCCTAAAACTAGACCAGCCCAAAGTTATTGATCCGTCCAAAATAGATGGGCCTATCAAATTTAAATTTCATTTCTAATTATGAAAACATTAATATTGTGTTTGATTTTAACTGTGCAAATCAAAAGTACAATATGACTCCATATTTAACATTCATGGTACGAATCAGGAACAAATCATCAATCCAGTTCCAAGCTTCCGGACAAGCACAATAAACTGAAAATCTAGTTAACTTGGTCAAAAAAATTCGATTTAACGGTTGACTTAGTTAAAATAAATAAATAAATAAATAAATAAATATATATATATATATATATATATATAAACGAAATATATCAACTTAATATTCACTTGTGACTCGTTTTGCTAGAGCACTTTTCATATTGGCTTTTAATTTGTCAAGGCCTTATGTTTGACTGAAGCTAATAATGGTCTTTTTAAAATAAGATGGTAAGAGTTTACAAGTTTGGCTTTTAAAAATAAGTAGAGATCATCTTAAGCTCGAGTACATTAAAATGCAATTCGATAAGTTCATGAGCCTAATCAAGTGGAATTGAACATATATTAAATTTATTATTTTCTCTTTGATAGTTTATTAATTTTCTAATTTATGCACATTTTTTTTGGAATTCAGGTCTTTGATAGTTTATTAATTTTCTAATTTATGCACATTTTTTTTGGAATTCAGGTTAGTATATGATATTATTTAGGTATCAAGTCAAGTCAAATCAAACTCGAGCTTTTCAAATCATTCATCAAATTCAACTCAAGCATTTTTAAAGTAAGCATGTTTGAATTGAGCTCGAATTTGACAATACACAACCTTACTCAGCTTGTTTACACTTAAAATTTTAGCTATATAACAAACAAAATTGATATATCCTCAATTTAAAATGTTGGTCCAAACATACCGTTTTCTTTAGAGAAGATGAAAGTTTTTAAACCGAAATGACTAAACCTAGATAGACTCAACTACTAAATAGCTTAAGAAGTTAGAAAACAATCTTGAGCTGTTATAGAGCTGAAATCCCTGCAAGTTCCTAATTTCTGAAGAAAATCAGATTTTCTTTCATGTATTTAGAATTATAAAAACACCTTTTCATGCATTGGACCCCAAAGAAGTTCAACACTAGATAATAAGTTAGCTATATTTTCAAAGGCTCATAGCATCAGCTACGGAATCATCCCGAGTAATAGGGCAGAGCATTTCATGTCGAAAACCCCATCAAAAACAAGAAAATAAATTACCACTTTTTGGGTACAATACGGATTTAAACAAAGTCGATGATAAAGATTAATCTCTTATGGAAACCTCTAAACCTGTTTACAGACCATTGATAGCTGAGAAAAACCATGAAATGAAACTTCTGAGAAAAGTTCGGAAGCCTGTCATGTTTAATCTTCAACTTCATCGTCATCTTCATCATCTTGCTCGTCATCATCAGAACCATCACTGTCCTTGTCCTGCAGGGATGGACAAATTAATCAATGGCTAAACCAATGGCCATCGAACATTAAAAAATTCTAGAAGACAGAAAGGTCTTTGTAACACCAACGACATTCTGTCCTTTGGCAGAATTCACCGTTATGAAAGTTCAAATGATTTCAATGTACAAGAAACCATTGCATGCAATGCAAATCCGGATGGGAAATATGCTTTCCTATTCCTTGATTGCTCTTATAAGTTTTCGCTTACATTAATCTATCTACAACTGCAAATGTGATAAGTACTTATATAGCAATTTTCACTCACCTCATCATCCTCCTCCTCTAATTCAAAATCCTCTTCGTCAGCCTCCTACAGGAAAGAGAATTTTGAAGAGTAAGACATTAGGAAATATGAAAATGGTTAAGACAAGTTCAGATTTTAAGTTGGGATCCTCCAACTGAATTTCCATTAAGATGTAAAATCGAGGGAGAAGTAAGACAAGAAGTAAAGCATACATTGTTAAAATAAGTGAGGGGATTTGGCCACAAATCATCCTTGATAATTTCAGCAACCTGCTACAAGAACAAAGTAAAAACACATAAAAATTAGGAAAGGAACAGTTGAAGCATTGATTTGAAAATGAAGCCAAGTTCGGCTTGTAATCTGTAATGAGGCAGAGCTTACCTCATCCTGAATCTCATCCATCTCACCATTATGCTGGGTGTCATTGAACCAGGAAAAGAAGCTGGATTTTAGTGTAAATAAAGTTAGAAACCAGTGTTGTGGAAATCAGGGATACTCATACCTCACAAGGTTTCCAAAGAAAATAGACAGATTGAGATAACATGTATCACTGCAGATATTGAGACGGCAAAGCACTGATGATTGTTAATGGCCTTGAAATGTTTCACATAGATGAGTAAAACAGTGAACAAACAGCATAGATCCACATATGTAACTCTTCCAATAGAGCAAGTGAAGTAGTTGGATGCATAAGCACATCTAGACACTAAAGCAATTTGGCAGATGGAGACACATGTAATGAAATGAAGTCTAATTGAACTTCTAGAGAATGATTTACATACATGCACGATCTCAGACTGAAACTTAACTGATGGCAATTTTCAGACTTTCAGCAAGTATCAAAAAAGGACAAGATTGTGCCGAATGCCCGAATCTGAATATAGTATTTCAGAAATAAAATGATTTATTTAGATGCCTCAAATATATAGCCCTGTAGTTTACATATGGATTGTTGAATAAACTAGATAGATGATAAGAGTGAAGGAGATAGGAATCAGAATTGATTGTGGACAAACTATGGTTCTTAAATCTGAAGGGAAAATACTGGGTTAACAAATAAAATCTAGAGGATATAACTTTTGGATAATTATAAACATAACAGAAGTTCCTAAAGATGACATTTTTGGTGTTTCTTTAAAGCCAAATAAGCATGAGCAAGTGAAGTACCCATCAGCTTTTTAAAAGACAAAGGCTGAGAATCTTTATCGCAAAGGCTTATTATTCCACACACTACATAATAAGCTTTATCGCAACCATATGATGTGAATTACCAAACATCACAATTGACCAACTCCAATGACAGAGACTTTAGATGATTATGTAGTAACAGGACAATTTCTTCCAAACTCCCTTTAAACAAAGAGATGTTGGGAAAATTATGAAAAGTAAAAGGAGTTTGGGGATGAGAAAAGAAGAGAGCAACCTTTCATCAGCATGAGTTCGTTTGTTTCCTTTCTTCTCTTCAGCAACACCATTAGGTATACCCTTCAAATGCCATACATGCACAATATATTCAGAACCCATGAAAAGAGACGAGACAATCTTCAAACGGGACATGGAAGCTTACCATGCCTTCTTTCCACTTTATTGATGTTGCTGTGATTTTGGTAGTCCCCTCCTCGAGAAATGTAAAGGTCTTTGTGAGCTTTGTATCTTCAAAGTAAGGATTGGGCTTGAAGTGCTAGAGGGAAAACAACAGATCATCTCAACAACTTCAAAATTTTACATTGACTTAGACATAAAATCATTTTTCAATGTTACAAATAATTCAGAACAAGGGAAGAAATGAAAACTCACAAATGTAATGGTGTAACCAGATTTTACATCTTTGCAGTCCTCCACTTCAAGGTTACTTAAGTACTTGAAAAGCTAATAAATGAAAAGAGAAAACAACTTAATATTGGTAGAAGGAACAGATTTAATAAGTATTTAAATTACGTACAATGGTAAAAGTCAATTTCTAAAGACCCACACTTAGAATAACAGATGTATACAGAGATCAATGAAGACTGCGAATGAACCATATATAGCTATTTCAGTGTTCTCTCTTCATAAGTAAAATGAAGGAGAAAAATGAAACCTTTTGGTCTTCTTCAGTCAAAAGTTCACTGAGGACAGGATGGCTCATAAACTGCAAAAGAATAGGATATGTCAATGAGGGGGAAAGAGAAACTTTTCAGCAGTGGAAGGTCTTGTAAGCATAAAGTCACATTTTCCTTGAGAGATTTAAAAATGAAAACTAACTTACCGCAGTCAACCAGAAATCGGGAATGGATTTGATGACCTCATTTCGCCTATCATACACTGGCTTGCGTACCTCATTGTACTTCTGTTCCACTTCCAAGACCTTTTCACTTGCTTCTTCATTGATCTGAAAGCAGATAGAAAACAGAAACAACTTGTTAATATGAAATAAATGGCAGTGATAATTATGTATCTCACTACAGCAGATCAGTAAAAAACCAAGCACATGATACTTGCAAATGAAATTATCTTAATGTCTTTCAAGAAAACAAACCGTTCAATTGCAGAAAGGGTCATACAACACAGAAATTGTGTCAAAGATAGAAACATAAACATCTTTACATATCAAACACCAAGATTTTGCTTTGAAATCAAATCAGTTACATGAAAATCCAGGATAGAGAACATGTTTCAATTGTTCAAGTGTGACACTCAAAAATCATGTTATACATAAAGAGAACGTCTTTAGTCCTAATTTCATAAGAATATCCTCATAAGTCATAAGTAAAGGTTAAACTCTGCAATTATAACACAAATTGTGGACTCAAAGAAATAAGAGAAATTAATTTACAAGATGAGTTCTTTTTTTTATCTATTACATATATAAACAACCATATACTCATAAAACTAAAGCATCATTGCCTGACATGCTAAAGAGACACTTGCCTTCAAAGTTCTGTGCTTTTCTAACCTAAGTACCTATCTCCACGTTTCAATTGACCTTTCTATCTCCCAATACTCAACAAGCTTAAACATTGAAATAATAACTCTCAGAGAACAGTTGTCAGTAAAGCCTTATAATTTCCAAGTTTGAGGATATAGTCCACAGTTTTGTCTTCTAGGAAACATAAATATGTTCCATTCTCTCAACAAAAGAGCTAAACTTATGTTCTCTTCAGTAAAAATTGAGACTTACATTCCATTCAAATAAATACCTCTACATTTGTAACTCAACATGACATTAAACGAAGGTGAATGATGTATACATTTTCCGTACTAAAGAGTGTCACTTGCCCAGCATAGGACCTTAATCACAATACAAGAGTCGTACTTGACAAATTCAATTCTTAATTATCTATCATTTGAAGGACATCATGCACTAAACATTGATCTACATGCGATCAAATTCCTCAATAAAAGAGGATGAAAAATCAGTTACCGAGCAATATGCCAAGGTCAAGGTAGAACATCCCAAAGCAGCCAATATACAGTCAAAACAAGAAATTCAATTTACAAAATCACACACAAAGCTTCATAAAAGGATCACACATCCGAGACCTAATTCTCCATTCCAACTATCAAAAAGCAAGAATCTTGAAGCCATAAACAGAAATCTACAGACACGTGTATCCAATAACGTATAAATAAGTACAAGTTGGTCCACTTTCAAACTTTTATAAATAAGCACTGCATAATTTTCTTTTCGATTAGCAATTAAATCATATATACGATCTCTTTACTGATTCAACGGGGGGGAAAATAAATAAGAAACATGAAAGCCAGAATCTGGGCTCTCTGAAATTCCATTCAATTATAAAAAAATTGAGATGAGAAAGTAGATTACCTTTTCAAGCTCATCTTGAATTTCCTGAAGCTTTTCGATTGAGAGGACGAGCTCCCCATCAATTTGCTCCATCCCATTATTGTCTGTCTCCACCTCCCCCAATTTCTGCTTCTTCCCCTTGTCTGCTCCCATTGCTCTCCGAAACCCTAGAAATCCACAAGAAAGGAGAAATCTGTGTGGGTTTCGACCGATTCTCGAGCGCTTCCCTTAAACCCTAAATAAACCCAGACTCTGCAGAGAATGAGAGTTTAAATACAAGCAAAAGAGATGCAATAATACAAAGGGGTTAGGGTTAAGGAGATCACAAATGGTGGGTTACAAAATTAAAACAAGAGAAAATTAATAATAATAATAATAATAACAACAATAATAATAATAATAGTAGTAGTAGTAGGTGGGTTACAAAATTAAAACAAGAAAGAGAAAATTAATAATAATAATAATAATAATAATAATAATAATAATAATAATAATAATAAAATGTAAGTATTAAAACGTAGCTTATTGATTTTTCTTTTTAAAAAGCCTATTTTATGAAGAAAAAATAAACATAAATTCATAAAAGTACATTTCAACACTAACTTTCAAATTTAGTAAAAGTAATCATAAATGTAAAAGATATAGGTAAAGATATATATGTTTTTATAAGGTACATAGTCAATGAATTATTAAAAGCAAACTTAATTAAGAACCATTTTTACTAGATTTATCAATCCGTTAAAATATAATTTAATATATATAAGGATTTTGATAAGAATAATGACGTGGCAACATAGATATTTAAACTTCATTTCAGAATATTCTCTAGATTAGATTATATCATTTGTATATCTTCCTTAACTCATTTTTTGATAGTCTGTTGTATATCCTTATATTTCTCAACTGCATGTAACTATTAATATGGAATATACTCATCACCATTCTCATGGTGATTTCACTATTCATCTTCACATGATATCAGTTGGATAACACCAAAACCTTCATCTCGTATTCTTTATCTCTTCTATCCCGCCCTCACGGCAATACATCTATCCTGTTTTTTCTAATTTCTTCATCTGTTAGTTTCTCTAATGGTTGACAACACGAAGGATGCGATACCAGTGGCACAATTGAGTCACATGCTCACTATTAAGTAGTCTTCTTCAAATTTCCTTCTCTAGCATAATCAAATAGTCCCTATGCTCACCAGTCATAAACTACTCGGGTATGTTGATGGATCGAATCAGGCACCTTCTCGTACAATCGTCGACGATAAGGCTGCTACGGTTCCAAATCCGGAGTATGCGACGTGGTATGCCAAGGATCAGCGTATCCTAAGTCTTCTTCTCTCATCTCTCACTGAGGAATCAATGGCGGAGGTCATTGGTTGCTCGTCTTCTTGGTCGGCTTGGCAAGCACTCTAGGCAGTATTTAGCTATCCATCTGTCTCTCGTGCTCATCAATTGAATGGAGAACTTTTATCTCTTCGCAAGGGCTCATCTACCATTGATGAATACAACCGGAAGTTTAAATTAATTTGTGACCAACTTTCAACGATAAGGCGTCCCGTGGAGGAGGGCGATAAGAGTCATTACTTTTTACGTGGATTGGGCTCGCAATTCACGAATTTCTGTGATGTACCAATGTCTATGGTGCCCATCCCATCCTTTAGGGAGTTGGTTCATCAAGCCAAGGCTTACGATACTCTTAACGCTGTCTTGAATGAGCCCGCACCAGCGGCTTTCACTGTCCAGGAGCATCATGGTGGAAACAAGGGTGGAGGACGTGGTTCATTCGGCA
Organism: Scutellaria minor; assembly: GCA_954870855.1. Classification (NCBI taxonomy): domain Eukaryota; kingdom Viridiplantae; phylum Streptophyta; class Magnoliopsida; order Lamiales; family Lamiaceae; genus Scutellaria; species Scutellaria minor. Next base: position 20,803,919 of record OX940727.1, read on the forward strand.
ATAATTGTGGTAATGCTAATTCCCGTGAAGGAGGGAATTTTCAATCTCGTGGACGTGGTTCATCCTCTGCTCCTGGGGGCGTGGACAACAGAGTTCCGATCGTCCTCCATACATACTGAAGTGCCAAATATGTAGAGAAAAGGGCCATTATGCAAGTAATTGTCCTGATCGCTATTCTCGCACCACAGACTCCACCGCGCACTTAGCTCAGGCATTTGGGGCTGCTTGTAATATTAGTCTTGATCAAGTTCCAGACTGGTTCGTTGACACAGGGGTATCGGCTCATATGACCTCGGATCCCAAAGCATTGGACTCATATGAGACATATTCTGATAATGACAAGGTTATCATTGGTAACGGTGCTTCCTTACCTATTTCTCATATTGACACTTGTTCATTGTCTAAAAATGTTAAATTGCTTGATGTATTGGTGGTGCCTCATATAACGAAAAATATTTTATTAATCAGCAAGCTCACTTCTGATTATCCTATTAATGTAATCTTTTCTGATAAGATGTTTGCTATTCAGAATCGGGACACAAAAGCAACTCTGGCTCGGGGTAGATGTGAAAATAGATTATATGTCTTGGAGCATAGTCATCCTACTTTAGTGGCTGCTTTGCATTCCAAGAAATTGAAGTCTTCCTTTAATGTATGACATTTGCGTTTGGGACATGTCCCATTTTCAATTATTAAATTGTTGGACAAATTGGGTCATTTATTTGTAATTTCTATTTTGTTGGATCCTAGTCCTTGCTCTTCTTGTCAGTTGGCAAAGAGTAAGCGTCTATCCTTTACATTGAATGATAAACGTGTCTCTTGTGTGCTTGATTTGATTCATTGTTATCTGTGGGGACCCGTGCTTGTTACAACTGATGATGGTTATAAATATTATGTGGTATTTGTGGATGTCTTTTCAATATTTTCTTGGATGTATCCATTGCGTGCTAAGTCTGAGTTCTATGATGTCTTACTACAATTTCTTAAGTTTGTCTGCACTTAGTTTTCTGGGGTGGTGAAAGAATTCCAAAGTGATGGTGGAACTGAGTTTGTGAATGTCAGGGTCCATCAATTTTTTGTCCAAAATAGAATAAATCATCGAATTTCATGTCCACACACACCACAACAAAATGGTCGCACTCAGCGCAAACATCGACATGTTGCTAAAACAGGCTTGTCTATGATGTTTCATGCTAATGTTCCTGCTCGTTTTTGGTTTGATGCATTTGCTACTGCTACTTATATAATCAATCATATTCCAATGCCCGTTTTGGATAATAAATCTCCATTTGAACTACTATATCATGCCCCACCGAATTTTAAGAACTTTAAACCCTTTGGTTGCAAAGTATTTCCTTATCTCAGGGATTATGCTCAAGATAAACTGTCTCCACGAAGCCGTGTAGCGCCCCGGATCAAAATGAGCATAATTGATTAATTAAATATTTTAACTTATGATTTAATAATTTTGTGCGTATGATTTAATTGTTTAATTTATTTCGTGCGTTTCAGATACGTGTTTTAATGCGAGGTTTAGATCGATAATTTTTATTAGACGTGGAACATAGGGTAATTTTATACCAGTAGATACGTATCGAGAAAACGAGAAGATAGAAACGAACTAGGGGTCAATCGGAGACCCGTAGCTCAACCGGCGACGAAAAGGGCGAAACACGAGGTTTCGGAAAACCGGAAGATATTTCGGTGAATAGTAGCGTGGAAAATTCAACCGATGAATAGTGACGAGATATTTTCACGTGAATAGTGTTTTCCAACTTCTATAAATAGGGGCTCCTCCGATTCATTTTTCACCGTTTTTCCGAACGAGCCGAACGCGCCGAAAACTCGTAAGTTCTCTCTCTCTCTTTCTCTCTTCGTTTTCTGTTTTCTGGTCGGCGGCGCCACCACCGGCGCCGCCGCCGGCGCGGCGGTGCCGCCGCCGGCCGGTCGCCGGAAAATTTCAACGTTGTCAGAATCGGACGATTTTCGCACACGACGTTCGTCTCGACGAGACGAATCTAGGATAGGTCTCGGATTTCAAATCCGATTTCTCGTTCGCCGGAAAACGGCGAAAAACAGCCTCTTAAACCCTAAACCCTAACCCTTGATCACCTTCTCTCTCCTCTGTTTTTTCTCTCTCACTCACTCTCTCTCGCTGGAGAAACCACCGGAGGACGACCTGGGACTGCTGGAGGGCCGGCGCCGCCGTGGGTGGCGGCGCCGGAGACGAACAGTGTTATATATGCATGAAACGTGCATGTGTGTATGAATGGTGGTGTATCAGTGTGTGTGTGTTGTGTGGCTCGCTGTGGGGGCGGCGCCACCCGGTGGGCCGGTGACGGGAGGTCGCCGGCGAGGTGGTTTGGTGGGTTGCCGGCGGCTGGAGGCCGCCGGCCGGAGGGAAGTCAGTGTGTGTGTGTGTGTTTGCTAGCATGCGCATGTGTGTGTAGATGCCACTGTTGTGGTTGTTGCACGGCGGCAGGTGGCGGCCGGCAACTGGGGCGTCGCCGGCCAGTGTCTCCGGTGGCGGGTGGTGGTGGCCGACGGCAGGTGGCCGCCGGCCAAGGCTGGAAAGTATGTGTGTGATTGAACGTGTGTGTGTGTGTGTTTCATGCGTGAGTGTATATGGATGTGTTAGGGTGTTGGCTTGGCCGGGAAAGGTTGCCGGCGACGGGGAGTCGCCGGCGGAGGGGCTGGGAGTGGTCGCCGGCGACTGGAGGTCGCCGGCCGGAGTTTTGGTTGGGGTTGAAAATCTGGGAAAAACAGGGTATCGAAGGGTTTTGCGGCGTAATTTCCGGGCACTATTCATGCCGGAATCCGGCGATGGACGGCCGGAGGTGGTAGCCGGCGGTGCGAGGTATCCGGCGAGGTAGGTGGTGGTGGCTGGAGGCGGCGCCGCCGCGCCGGGCGACGCCGGGAAGTGGCCTGCTCGAGCAGGCCACCGTCGGGTAACCTGGGCAGAGGCTGGCCGAGAAAACTCGACCAGCCGGGTTGGGTCGCGCCTAGCTGCCGAGAAAACTCGGCAGCTGTCGGGTGCCGGGTGCCGGCGCGCACCGTGCGCGCCCGTCGGGTGCCGACGCGCACCCGACGCCGTGTTTTCGATCCGAATCTCGTTTTCTTTCCGTCGTTCATCCGTATCGAGTCATCGCTGACGAGACGTCATTGACCGAGGGTCGTGGGCCCGGTCAAAGTCAACCCTTTGACCAAAATTACCATTTTACCCCTTAACTTAAAATGCTCCGTTTGAGCTCGTTTCAACTCCGATTGAGCTCATTCTTTTTGCGTTGCGATCCTTATTTCATTTCCTATCATCTCAGACCTTTAGATTTGAATTTCAGCCTTGTCTCCAAAATTCCAATCATTAGATCGATCGATCCGTCGCGTTTTTAACGACCGTTTCTCCGCCGGAGTCTTTTACAGCTTTAATTATAATTTATTAAGGATCTAAGGAACGTCATAACTTGTGTAGGCTACTTGTTGAGTTGAGCCTTGTGATATCGGATCCTTTGGTACTCGCTTGTGAAATCTGATCCGTCGGTACTCATTCACGTGGTAACCACTATACGAGGTGGGGGTAATTTCTATCTCTTTATCTGTTTACAGTTTTCCCTATTTAATGCATGATTGGCGGAATACTAAATGCTGTGATTATATGCTTTGAATACATGATCATGATATACTGTGAAAGGACGTGGGTCCACATTCATCCATATGTAGGGTCGGGAGAGATGCCGTACCTGAGATTCCGTAGGGTCGGGAGATACCCGTACCTGAGATATTGTGTAGGGTCAGGTGATGCCTGTACCTGAGTTTCCGTAGGGTCGGGTGATACCCGTACCTGAGATTGAGTAGGGTCGGGTGATACCCGTACCTGAGTTTCTGTAGGGTCGGGTGATTCCCGTACCTGAGTTTTGTAGGGGTAAGTCAGGTAATACCTGCACCTGAGCTTTGTAGGGATAAGACGGGGGATACCCGCACCTGAGTTGGGTTGCGAAATACATGCTATGCATTTTATGTGCTGTGATAATATGATTGAATGTTACCATTCCTGTATTTGATATATGTTGATTGTTAAAAGAGCCGGATTTCATTCCCCACGAGTGTATTCCACGCACTCACCCCCTTAATCTGTACTCACACTACAGGAGCTGTTGAGCATGATGAACCCTAGATGGAGAGAGGTGGTGCCGCTTTTGAACCTGTGATTTTTAGTGTGTGTTGCACAACATTTTCAAAACAATATGTTATAAGTTTATTCACGTTTTGTAATTATATTCTGAGTATTCTGTGAACGAGAGATCCTGATGTTATTTCCGCTGCGTATGATGTACATTATCAGTAGTGAGACTGATTGCTATCGGCAGAGGCTGATTGTTGTTAAGTGAAGGAATCATTTCGTCTCTTACCTCTTTCTTCTGTCGTCTCTTGCTTATTCTTTCTGTTGTGTATGCGTCTCTTGCTATTTCTCTCTTCACGCCCAACGATAAAACTCTGATAAAATACTAAAAGATTTCGGGGCGTGACAAGCCGCCCTTCATTTTTATGGGATATAGTGGAAGTCACAAAGGTTTTCGGTGTTACGATCATGCCACATCACGGGTTTTTATTACTCGTCATGCTACATTTGATGAACATAATTTCCCTTTTTCTGGAACTTCATCTAATGACTTAATTCCCGATTCTCATGATATTACTTATTTTCATGAGTTTTCAGGCATTTCATCTACTAAGTCCACGTCGCGCCATGCAAACTCTACTCTCTTGATGAAAATAATTTCTAGCCAGTTCCTACACTTGCTGCTCCCGAGCCGATAGTTCTAGTAGTTCCAGCTGCTCCCGAGCTAATTGTTCCAATGGCTCCCGAGCTAGCGCCTGTTACCCAGGCTGACTCGCCGCCTGCTGCAACATCCTCACATTGTATGATAACTCGCTCTAAGTGTGGAATATTTAAGCCTAAATACTCTATTAATATTGTTACTACTAGTCTTCTATCTACTTTTGTTGCATCTTCGGATCCTAAAGGTTTCAGGTTTGCTGCTAAATTCCCCGAATGGCTATCTGCTATGCAAGAAGAAATTAATGCATTGCATGAGAACGACACTTGGGATTTGGTTCCCCATCCTCCAAATGCTAACATTGTTTGTTCAAAATGGGTCTTTCGCACCAAGTATCATGCCAATGGTTCCATTGAGCATTACAAGGCTTGCCTCATTGCTTAGGGCTTCACTCAGATACCAGGATTGGACTTCTCACATTCGTTTAGTCCTGTTATTAAGGCAGCCACGTACGTGTTATTCTATTCTTAGCTGTTCATAATTATTGGAATTTGCATCAACTGGATGTTAAGAATGCATTTCTTAATGGTGTTCTTTCCAAACTTATCTTTATGGCTCAACCACCTGGGTTTGTGGATCAGAGATTTCCAGATCATGTTTGTCGTCTAAAAAAGGCATTGAATGGTTATGCCAGCCAGGCACCTTTAGCTAGGTTTAATCATTTTAGCTCATTTTTACTTAATATGGGCTTTGTTGGGAGTCGAGCCGATTCATCTCTTTTTATCTATCACAAGGGTTCAATGATTATATATCTCTTGTTATATATTGACGATATAATTATAATAGGGAATGACAAAACCTTTCTGCAGTGTTTTGTTGCTCGTGTGCATACAGAATTCAGGATTAAGGATCTTGGAAGTTTGAACTATTTTTTGGGCTTGGAAATTACTCATACATCTAATGGTCTTTTTTTGGGCAGATAAAGTATGCTAAGGACATTCTTGATCGAGCAACTCTGACCGACTCGAAGCATGTTCACCCCCATTGGCAGCAGGTCAGACCCTATTGAGCGATGGTGTTCCATTTCACGATCCGACTTTGTATCGTTCTTTGGTTGGGACTTTGCAGTACCTTACCATTACACAACCAGATTTATCTTATGCAGTTAATTTGGTTAGTCAATTCCTCCATGCACCCACTGACAATCATTTTCTTATAGTAAAGTGGATATTACGTTATGTAAAGGACACCATATATTTTGGTTTGAGGTTTGCTTCTCGTATGGACCACTCCATCGTGGGTTATTCTGATGTTGATTGTGCTCTATGCATTGAGACTCGTCGTTCTACCTATGGCTATTCAATTTTCTTAGGTGACAACTTGATCTCTTAGAGTACCAAGAAGCAACCGACTGTGGCACGTTCAAGCTGTGAGTCTGAATACTGTGCTATGACAAATGCAATTGTTGAGGTCGTATGGGTGATAAATTTGTTACGTGAGTTGCGTGCGCTTTTCTCTTCACATCCACTTTTATTTTGTGATAATAAGAGTGCCATATTCCTCAGCTAAAATCTGGTGGCTCATAAACGTGCTAAGCATATCGATCTGGATGTTCATTTTGTTCGGGAACTTATAACATCCGACAGGCTTGCTATCAAGTTCGTCCCCTTCGAATTACAGATTGCAGACATATTTACGAAGGGGCTACCTAGTCCAACTTTCAAGTTTTTGTGCTCCAAGCTATGTGTTGGGATAAATCCCACGCATCGCTTATGGGGGATGATAAGAATAATGACGTGGCAACATGGATATTTAAACTTCATTCCAGAATATTCTCTAGATTAGATTATATCATTTGTATATCTTCCTTAACTCATTTTCTGATAGTTTGTTGTATATCCTTATATTTCTCAAATGCATGTAACTATTAATATGAAATATACTCATCACCATTCTCATGGTGATTTCATTATTCATCTTCACAGACACTACAAGAAAAATGCACATAGACAAGTGTTTTTACCCGTTGCCGTAGCTATATTTCAACCCTTGTCGTAGATGGTGTTGTCATAGAGGTCCTGAAAATTTCACTCATAGACAACGGTTTTAAATCGTTGTCTTTTCTATCTACGACAATGACATCAGCTGGGCAACGGTGATCCTACGACAACGGCCATATATTTGTTTGAAACCGTTGTCTTAGCTAGCAAGGACAACAGTTGTAGAGTATTTAAAAAGCTGTTGTTGTAGGTTTTTTTTAATTGCTGAATAACAGCTTTTAAATTATCAAAATTAAATAAATTAAATAATACTTAAAATAAAACAATATGAACATTGAATCCCCAAAATATAAATTACAATAAATTAAAATATTATCTTAAATCACAAATATTCATGTCACAAGTATTTATCCAAAGTATTCATTACATCACTTGAAAATACAATCATGAGACTTGTACATAGATCCTTCAATTACTCCCACCACCAACCAAACATGATGATCCTGCAACACATAATTAAATTCCACATTTAATTTTATATCTCGAATAACCATACAAAAATCAAAAGCCATTTTATTGAGTCGAATATACCTCAATTAATTGAAATACAATACATACCTCAAGTCAAACAAATACAACTCAAAATTCAACCCATCAACAAAATAAGTATAATATCACTCATTATCAAACTAAGACATAAATATCATACTCAAAGCAACATATACCTCAATGTATTGAACCTCAATTCACCAAAAGCCATACAAAAGCAATAAGTTGACCTCATTCATTACCAATCCACAAACATCATCATCTACTCAAAGCAACCTATATTTCAAGCCATTGAAACACAATTCACCAAAAACCGGCCTAAAACATACATTTAAAGGTGTTCAACTCATCAACAAGTATAATTGCATTCATCACCATACATGAACATCTATTGAAAGCAACCTACCTCGAGTGTTTGACACATAATTCACCCAAAGTCAAAAAATACAAAAAAAACCAACTCAAAAACAAATATATTATCATTCATTACCTAAAATTCATATATATGTTCTTGTACACGTTCCGCCCACTCCTTACGCACTTCATTAATCTCCAGTTTAGTGTAGTGGTCTCCAGTAAACTGTCAAAACACTTTCAATAAGCTTTCAATAAGATTCAAATATAACATTTAAAGAAATGATATTTTTTACCAATGCTTGTAGCGAACCAATCTTCTCAATCGTATCACACTCAACTATTTGCTTCATGTACTTCATCACATAATAACCACATTGGAATGCGTCCAGTTGTTTAAGAGCCTACATATATTTGAATCCAATTGTTAATGACTTAAACTTATTAAAAATCTTTACTTATGATGTTATTACACACCTTAATTACTGTCCATGTAGGTTTTTTTCTTCCTTTGCTCATTGTCTCTGCACTAAACATCTTTAAGGCCCTTCATAGGTGATATGAGTGGCATAATTTAGTAACAATCACATGTTAAAGAAATATAGGAAAAAAAATAGTAATTAAACAAACCAAAACTTACAACTCAACAACTTGTTTCCAAACTCCATTATGAATACCTTTCTAAAGTGGATCCAACATTCCAACTTCCTCCTTGTGAGGATCGATAATGGTAAGGATCCAATGTGCGCTACATATATACACAAACACAAGATTAGGTGCATGTAATGTTCAAGTAAATTTAATGATCAAGTCAATTTAAATGACTTCAAATTCTTACTTACCCCACATTACATGGAACCAAAACAAGTTGATTGACCAAGGTACCGTCAAGCCCATTTGCCAAAGCACGCGCTCTCTGTTCCATTCCATCATTGAGAGTTTTCTTATCTTTTTTCGTGTATGGAATATGGCCAATGTTCCATGGATCAACAAATTTAAATCTCTTCAACATGCTTGAGCTCCTAATCTTGTTGTATAAATATCTATAGATTAAAAAAAGTTAGTAATATACATTTCGTATTCAAATAAAATAAGTTAATTAACTTACAAAATATTTCAATAAATATACCATATGTAGATAGCAATACACGTATATGAAATTGGTTGCAACTTGCAAAAAGGCTCAACATCCTCGATGTGTACATAAAGGGTACGATCTTGTCCAAAAACACCCTTATCGAGACTTATCATGACATTGCCCTTACCTTCAAGAGAAGCCTTGCAATAACAATACACCATTCGTAATGGTGTTGGTATGGTCGAGAAATCCATCACATGCTTACTCTTTTCAAGCTTTTTTTTCTTTTTCGGTTTCTAAATATTGTAATTTCACACATTAGAAACGTCAAACAAGTTTATATTACTATATACTAACTATTGAAGTACTTGCCTCATCTTGCAACTTGAGAAGATGCACCGGCCATGCGACATGAGATCCTACTGCATCACCAATGCTCAAGCACTCATGTGTTGGAATGGGCAGTGCAACATTTTCATCAATTGCTTCATCGATAGCAACCCGCATGTAATTTTCAGGCAATTGCATTCCTTGAATAAGCTCATTTGGACCATAAGGTTTCACAATAGTGCCATACGCAGCGATGTTGGTGCCCGACTCCAAACTTAATGCTACAAGTTTTCCCTACAAGATATATGTAAAAAAAATAATCATTATAAACAACTACTATGATTTGACAACAATGATAAATTATAAACATGTTATACCTGTAATGTCGTATTGTTATCAATCAATTGCACATCATCCACATCTAAGTTGCGGATGTCATCCACATTTTCAAATGGAATGGGAGTTATTTCTCGTTCAATACCCTTCAGGTCAGTTGAAGGAGGCTTGTACTTCACCGAGCAATTACCCTTCTCATCAGTATCAATATCATGTGCAACGTATTTGTTTAAAGCAGCTTCCAGTCTTGCAATGCGTTCATCCTGTTCGGCATTTTTCTTTCTTTCTTCACTCAACTTACGTTGTTGGATGTCATATATATTATGCATCTTTGACTTCTTTTCCCTTGGAACATTGTAATAAGTCCTCTGGGTGATATGAGCTCCAACACCTCTCAAACGCCCATGGTGTTCTTCAAAGCCAAGTGCATTTGCAAGTAAGGTGGATTTCTGTCCCTCTAATTTCAAAATTCCTTCATTTTTCTGGGTAATAAACTCATCCTGGTATTTAAATATCCAATAAGATGATTAATATAAAAAGTAAATAAGATTGCAAGACAACTAATGAAATAAAAAAAATGTAACTGAGCTTACAATCTTCGTAACTTTTTCTTTAAGGTTCTTACCTTCATGTACCCCATCCTTAGTCTTTCGTTCTTCAACCTAAAGTCTAGCCTGATTAATTTCAGCATCTTCACACAAGATCTGAGGCTGCATACATAAATAATTACAAATCTAGGATCAAATATGTGGATTATATTTTTCTTAATATATACTAATAACATTTATTTAAAGTTACTTACATGATCCTTTGCATACTGTGCATACCCCTTTCGAGATAAACGATAGGGATATTCATTTAGAGCTCTTCGTTCTTATTGTTGTTCCCTCAATTTCTAGAGAGCACATGCAAATATTTAACAATTAGCTTATATATTTTCAAACGTAGACAACATTAAATACATAAGTATAAAAGAAAAGTGAAAGAAAGAATCTACTCCATCTTTATACTCATGTGACAATCTATCCTTGGACATCCATGATTTGTCCATTATCAACCTAAAAACAACAGATTCTTATTGAATGCCCTTTCCACTTTGATAATATAAAATTCAGAAAATTGCTGCTCGACTTTTATGTTGAAGATAAACCAACTTTAATACAATATAAGACAATCAAGAATTGTAAAATCATAGAAAAATGACAATGGTTTTCTGAATAAAAAATCAGACTAATAAAAGCTGATTCATTGTGAAACAGAGAAGGACAAAGAGATTAACATATGGAATTGCTAATCTTTCACAGCAAGACATGTAATAATGCCTCATTTTTCAAAAACAAAGGATTCAGACCCGAACATATTGGAAGTTTCAATTGTTTAAGTTTATTTCTCTTTGACCCAAAATTTTAATATCTTCATTAAAATCTTTGAACAAAAGAAACTCATCTGAAACTTCATTCGTTAAATCTATAACAAGGAATAAGCGTTGCTGATAAACATTTGCAGCTGAATCCAAGAACAATCTCAAACAAATTTGTTAGTGAACAAATTTAAAAGAGATGTTTTTTTCTTTCCGATAAAGCCAACATAATACATAGAGATAACAATTCATTGCAACATAATTTTTATATTACATAGGAACTAGCAGAAATCTGAGAATTAAAACAAGCATCTCCAATCAATTGGCAACATAACTTGTCAGATATGCTAGTGTAAACTGATCACAAACACACACACATATGAACACTATCATATATAAACCAGAGAAATATCAATATGCTATTCCTTGAATAGTTGACTAGTATCCAAACTTTAAAGTTTCGCAAAACTATGCCAATATGCATAATTAACGTTATTTACCAAACAAAACTGCAAACTACACTAACCATCACCACTTGATAATATTCACCTCATCACTAAATTCCAATGCTCTATGCTCTAAGAGGTTGGAGGAATTAAAGGACGAGTATGAGAAAGAAAATGGAATCATAAGTGACAATGACTCTGTTTTTTTCTCAATTTGGCAAAGATTCAGTTTATCTGCAAAAAGTACATAGATAAGGCATAACCATGAAAGTCATAATTAAAGTAATTAACCATGAAAATGGAAAATTAGGATGTGGTAGATGTAAATTATGTAATGCCGAATGAGTTAATAGGACGTGACATTATATAACCACATCTATGTATGTAAATATACAAAAAATTGATGGTAAATTCAATACCTGGTAAAATTTGCAATGTTGAAAATACACTGACAAGAAGCATACAAATTAATGGCTTAAATTGTTACTGCAAGGTTGGAATTGCTGAATAAAGCTCTGTAACTAGCAATCTATCGAAGTAGCTCCAAACAAGATATTTCTTCATCATGATCACTCTAAGAACAACATATAAGATAACAAATTTTTAAATAAATAATAAGGAAAGATGCTGCAGAAAACCTTGCTCTGGAGAGAACACAGGAAAGAAAGTGGTGGAACAGATTCAGGTATTGCCTTCTTACAGTATCAGACAATAGAAAACAGACGTATTTTAAGATTAAGACAATGAGTTTCAAGCAAATAAAAGGATTAACAAATTGATACTTTAAAACAGAGTAGTACCAAACAACCCAACAATTACAACCACTCAGAATTGATAAGCATCACAAACTCTAATGGAACTCTGGTTGAAGTCATTAAAACACAAGAAATGAACCATGGAGAAAAGAAAAACCAGTATATAAACTCACCGATTCTACAAACTTATTAAAAGCAAGAAGAAACACTTTTCATGTTAATGTAGAATAAGCAAAAAAACTTGTGGCGAGAGAAGTATCAGCGGTGAACCTGCGACGGTGGCGAACTTGCGCCTAGCAGTAAAATTTGAACACATCAAATTAGGGCACTGGTTCATCATAGCCTGATTTAGACTGTTCTGACTTTTGAGAGAGAGAGGTATTGGAGGTGAACCTGCGACGACGGTGAACTTGCGGCGGCAGCGAAGAGCGCGAATTGATTTCGAACGATTTTGGCCAGTCCTCTATTTCAACCCTTTTGTAAGTTTGCAGGCTTCTCAATTCGATCTATATATTAAATATTGATCTATTAAATATTAATAGTTAATAATATATATAATTAGTAATCTAGCTTTTATTAAATATTCATTATTTCTTAATTAATTAATGAGCATTTTGGTTTAATTTTCATAATAATTTTTGGTTTGTAATCTGTTAATGTACATATTTTCTAAATTTTCTTTATAATGAAATAAAATTTAATTCTCAAAATTAGTTTATTTTATTAATTTAATTCAACAATATATAGCATTTCTTCTTTTATTTAAAAAAATATATATTGTAATATATTTTTTTAAATTAGTCTACGACAACACTTTTACAAGGCTACGACAACGTTAGAAAACAACACTTGTCTTAGGGTCCTAGGACAACATGTCTACGACAATGGCAAGTTATAACCCTTGTCTATGATAGAATTTTTCGGGCTAAGACAACGGTTTCATCTACGACAACAACATTTTAGGATACGTTGTCTTAGGGGTGTAGTCTATGTGCATTTTTCTTGTAGTGAGATTTTATAAGTAATATGCGAAAATAAACTTCATATGATTTTTTTAGGGTTTTGTCGATTTTCTTTCAATTTTACATAATTTATATATGAATTACATGGAGCAAGTTTAAATTTGAGTCCATACCAAACTTTTGTTGTTGGGTGGGCTTCATAAAGTTAAATAAATAAAAACAAATAAAAGAATCGACCAGATCAATTAATTCAATTTACATTCAACGCTGAAGTTATGATTTCTAATTATGTTGTATTTATTTTCAATTCAAATAAAACAACAAAATTTATTTTAAGCGTTTATTATGTTGTATAATAAGACATTTCTAGTTGTGTTATATCTATCAGAGTCAAATAGAAATATTAGAAACGCCTTACTTTATAGGATGTTTTTAAGGGTCCTATAATGTGCTAAGTCGAATTGGATATTGGGACATTTTCAAGTCCTATAAGTCCACTATTATTTAAACATATTTAATCTATTTTTTTCTTTTAAATATTAAAAATTGTAATCTTATATAAACCATTTGATACTTGATAACAAATATGATTACAGGTAGTTCCACAACAAATACACTAATATCTAATATCTCATGAATTTGATCATTCATCAACTATATGTATGTGTACAAAATATTAACACCAATGCAAAAAACAATGTAAATAATAAAGTATAAAAAAGTATCACTTTGTCCCAATCAAAGTTAATCTTTCAAATCCACTCTAAGCCTGCAACTCTCCAAGTAGCAAGTCATTCTTCGTCATTATTATGATCCACTTAAAATCGAAACAATGATAGCTCACTATTAATTTTGAAACTACATTGATTTCATTTAATTTCAATAATCACTTGCAACGCTGCCACCACATTATCAACTTTTTTGTCTTCTCCTTTCTTTTAAATAAATCCCAACATTTTTCACGTCTTCTCACCACTCCCACTTTAATTCAATAGAAACTCCTATAAATATTTAGAATGCAAGCTTCCATTTTCATATGTAACTTTAAGCAATATCCAAAGAGAAACTCAAGATGTAAATGATCATGTGACCATGGATATATTTAGGGGTGGCCCTTGGGTTTTCTAAAAGAAGTCACTTTATATATAGACTTTGTTATTTAAATATTTAATTTATAAGAATTTGCCCCTTTAATTTGTAAATTTCAACCCGCCCCGAATTTAATTAAAAATAAGATTTCTGTAATTATAGTAAAATAGAATCGTGATAAAATTGGAGTAAAATTGTGTTTAAGTCAAAAATTTGTTAAATCATATTTTATTCAATTTTAGTAAATTCATAAACTAAATTGATTTACAACATATAAGACAGTTTTAGCCTAAAAACTATAAAGCCCAATTTATTTTTAAAGCATTATAAATTACAACTTTAAAGCCCATCTATTAAAAAAGGGGAAAATAGAAAAGAGAGCAGCTTAGAGAACTTGTCAAATTCAATTTCTCAAAATTCAATTCTCAATTTAATAATTCTGGTGTGTCATTCCATCATTCAAGTAAAATTAATTCAACATATTTTTAGAATTTCTAGTCAAAAGTTGAGTTAAAAATTTTGAATTCATATTTTATTTTTTAAGATAAAAATCTATTTCATTAATTAACTTGAAGAATTACAATCTTTTGCTATAATGCTAGTTTAGAAAACTAGGAGTCTCTACAAAAGTAGAGGACTGGGAAGTCTGATAGCATATGATAAGCATGACAATCGGCAACATAATTTGAATTCTTCTAGTAAACCAAACAACCGAGTTTGGAAGTTGTTTACAATGAGAGATAATGGTCCCAAACTTCGAAGTATCTTCTTCAATTGAAGATAATGCATCCACAACTTGTTTAGCATCCGTCTAAAAAGTAAAATGCTAAAAACTTAAGGTTTTGATCCAAGAAAGATCTTCAAGAATACCAAAACTCTCCACTTCTGAAATATGCCAACAACCATCTTGAACCAAAATGTTGCATAATAAGAAGCATCCTTCATGATCCCTAAGAATAATGTCAATACTAACCATATTTTTTACTTGTGAAATTGTGGCATCATCATTGCATTTTACATAAGGAGCTACATCTTTAAGCCATCCAATTGAATCATTTGAACTTTATTGGATAGGATTTGCGAATTACTTAAACTAGAAGCTGCCAACCACTCATATAGTATCTGCAAAGAAGAATGAACAATACTTTAAGCATTTAAAGACACTCATTTCCAGATTTTATCATTCATTTCTCTCAAATGCATAATGTGTTTCACGTGTCTACACTGAGAAAGTACATCGCAAACTCATCTTATATTTTAAACAATGAGCCCCTGAGTTGAAAGTAGATTTAAGTTATGAAGAAGTACCGATTTAGATTTTATTACGATAGGTAAAACGACTGATGAATAAGGAAATTATGTTAGTCAAAATGTTATGGAGAAACCAGCTAGTAGAAGAAGCCACTTGGGAAAGGGAAGATGAAATGAAGTATAAATACCCAGAACTTTTCAGGTAAGTAAAATTTCGGGGATGAAATTTTTATAAGGAGGCGAGGATGTGATACCCGAGCTTCTTACCACTTATTGACCAGTACACTTCATGCATCACATACATCTCTTATTATTTATGTGCTACTTGTGATCTTGCATGATTATATTTTACTTTCAAATATTGAATTACTTATGTGTTCTTACATAATTCGTGTTGAGAAAATCCTATCAAAATTAGTTGGAACTCTAGTGATATATGAGTGCAAAATGCAAACTATTTAATTAATTATAGAATAAATTAAATATAAATATTAAAGAAAAATAAATTTGAAATTGATTATATAAATATATATACATATATGTACCAATGCATACAATATCATATATATATATATATGCATATAAGTGTCGTGCATATGTGTGTGTATGTGTGTGTGTGTATATATATATATAAACACATCTCAAGTATACCACATTTAGCACTTTGCTATATCGTTTATAAATGTTTGCACTTTACTATATGATGTATACAGATTTTGCAAACTACAATGTTTCAGGCTGTCACATCATTTTTGCCACCGGAAATCGATCATGTGCATCCCATGTGTGTTTTTAAGGGTAATTTTGGAATTTAAATATTTTTTTTTCAAAATTTTAATTTCTATAAATGAGCAAGGATAATATTTTCTTTTCATTTCTCTTTCTTCATCACTTGCTCACCCCTTGTTCTTGAAAGTTTCCGACCACTTGCAAACATCAAGCTAAAATTTCACAATACAGCAAGGTAAATTCACAAATTCATCCATCCAAGCCACGAAATTTGTAAACGATTTCTGAAATTCTCCACTAGAAATATCCAAACCCCATAATCCTTTAGTTATTTTTAAGAACCTCAATAACCCTTGTCATCTTCATAATAGATTTTCATCTCTACAATCCTACTTACTAAGATATATCCTTCTCCTCTTACCTCAAATCTAAAATCTTTCCTAGAAGATGTTTACGATGCAAAAATCAGTATCTTCGATGCCCAAAAGTATTTGGGTGACAAGAAGATAATTATGTTCAATATTTTCTTGAGTTAATTTTATGGAATATGAATCAATATAGATCTTGATTCAGATGGATGGTGTTATCTTTGAGAGCTTATGTTGAAGATCACGTGAGATCTACAAAAGGGGATTTCAGAAAGATAAAAATTGCAGTTTCAAAGAAGAGGGCATAATCTGCCATGGAAGCTCAAGCAAAGAATATAAAAAGAAGTAATAAAAAAGATGTATGTTTGCCCTGAGCCAAACTTTTTTCATCCTCAACATCATGATTATCTTTGATTTCTTCTACAAGTGAATATGGTTCGAATTTTAGGATAACATCTTTCTACACAATCCCAGTGACTTTATTGGAGTTTAGTTCGAACATGGTGTGCCGGAAAACCCACCGAGATCTATCGGAGTTTCCCTAAGAAACTTATTATCGGAGGATGCTAAAAAAAGAAGCTCGGTTGCCAGGAAATGAAATTCTAAATTTGGAAATTTACCTCAAATACCCTTGTCTTTTGTCAAATTTAAAATCAGAAATAAATAAAAATTGCAATGTCAAAATTACGCCTTAGAAATGCATATGTAATGCACATGACCAATCTCTGATGGAAAAAAT
The DNA here is from genome assembly GCA_954870855.1 of Scutellaria minor. NCBI lineage: Eukaryota > Viridiplantae > Streptophyta > Magnoliopsida > Lamiales > Lamiaceae > Scutellaria > Scutellaria minor. The sequence goes on from OX940727.1 coordinate 20,821,040, forward strand.
GACGCGAGGGTTGGAAATATTGGATTTTACAAAATTCGTGTACATGATATAATAAATTGCAAATATTTATAAATGATATAGTAAAGTGCTAAATGAGGTATACTTGTGATGCGTTTTTATTTTTTACTCTATATTATATATATATATATAATAAAGGTTGACCATAAGGGTTAAGTGATAATAATATAATAATGATAACTATTGTTATAATAAATAAGTTTAGACGATAGGTTTATTGGGGGGAAGTTTAGAGGAGAAGCTTTTTATAAGGTGGTAGGTGAGTATTTATCTTTGTTCATTTTGTTCATATAAAAAAAAAGACTACGCTCTATATAATAAAAAAATAATAGCGCTTTTTTTGAGGAAAAAAAGGGTGCAGAATTGAAGGAGTATTATTATATTTAGCATTAAAGAAGTTCGAGAGGTGATTTAGATGCGTGTACACCCAAAATCGTCAGAGATTCATGTAAGTAGAAATTTATTACCACTACAAAGCATAAATCAGTATTTTGTGAAATAATTTTTATAGAATGCATGAACTTGTGAATTGAATGGTTATTGTGAGTTGAAGTTGTGAGTTCTATCAAATAATATGTTTTAGCGATAAGAGGATGGAACTATACTTTTGGGTCATATTTATACTGGTCACGTGGTGCTTTGTGCATAGAATTATATGGTGTTGTGTGTACGAAATTATGTGGTGCTTTGTGCACGAGGTTATGTGGTGTTGTGTACACGAAATTACCTGGTGCTTTTGCATGGAGTTATGTGGTGTTATATGTACAAAATTACGTTGTGCTATGTGTATGAAATTACATGGTGTTGTGTGCACAAAATTCATGTCGAGGTATAACAGTAAATTTACTGGCCCTGGGTGCTGTGTGCATGGAATATTTTAGAAATGAACTAGGTGAGTGATTAAGTGGGAGATTAGAAATGGAATAGGTGATGCGAGAAGAGGATTCATGGGAAGGAGTTGTAAAGAACCATATTATCATGCATATAATTTCTGCTTATTGAGATTTATCTCACATAATTTATGTTTTGTAGGTAACTTTTGACGAGGTGTAATGTTGTGGACATACCGAGCCAATGATGGAGCTCCTGCAGGATGTTGAGCACTCGTGTAAATAGATAACGACCTATTGGGCATGATTGTGGTTTACATTATTTTTATTTTCGGCTATTAAGTCTCTTTTGGATATGTTTTGTTATATATAACATGATGCGTGTTCGTGGTTGTTTACTTTTTGAAACTTCTTTTTTTATGAATGTAAATAAGGTATTGTTAGATATGAGATGATGTTATGTTGTTAAAAAAAACATAGCACATTTTTAGGTTGTGTTATATTTAAAATTTATTTTATATTCGGTTGAGTAAGTGTGGTCGTGTCACAGTTCATGCGTGGCCCATCGAACTTGAGGCCCATTTCCTTGAGACCAATGATCATCCATGACAGAAGCTCTAACTTCCCGAGTATGGAGTGAAGTAGTGGGCTATGGTGGTTCTAAATGATGGAGAGGTGGATTAACCACTTTTTTCAGTGGGGTAGTTATACCCCTCCCATGATCTCTAAGGAAGTGGAATGAAGTCTATAAATAGAGCTTTCTTTATGCATGAAATTCATATCATTCTCACAACCTTTTGTATTCTTGAGAGCATCATTTCTCTCTCATTTTTGCTACATAAAAGTTCATAGCATTTTTGCAAAATCAAAGTGCAAGTGCATTTGTTTTCCATAAAGATCATATATTCTAGTTCTTCTCTTATTCTAGTTCGTTGGAGCTTCAATTTTTGTGGTGCTACTAACTTGAAGATGAAGTCATTTTACCTTTGGGGATATCACGTCGTTCCGTGAGCACTAGGCCAGACGTGTTTGTCTTTGAGGAAAAAAGGTCTAACCTTAACTCGACTTACTCCCTTGTCGTGTGTTGTTCTTGTTGCTGTCTTGAAGGATTGTTCGTGGTTGAAAGCTGCTGTGTAGAGTGAAAAAGAAGAAGCAGAAGACTGCTTGAAGGAGTTTTTGTTGTTGCTGTGTTGCCAACAGTGTCCTAACATTTTCGGCAATATTTTCTACAGATAGTGTCGTCTGTTTTGTTCCCAACATTTTCAAGAATATTTTGCTTCCGTAAAAGTTTACTTTTCTGCAATCATTGTAACTTGACATTATTTGGTGTACTATAAACCACAACAAAATCTTATAAAATTAAAAAAACATTTGCATGTTTCGTAGCAGAAGAACATATAATCAGAAAAACAGAGAATTGGAACTTGGAACCTTTTATGAGTAATTGAAAGCTTGCATTAATGATTGAATGAGAAGAAGATCACACAATTTATCTTCCAATTCTATTCCTCTCTCTTTCTCACTTGTTATGTTACTCAGCTCATTCATATTAATTTATGAGTAATTGGATTAAATCTTTTTATTTCTTAATATAAATTTAATTTATATTTTGTAATACACATTAATATTTGTCTATTAAAAGTCTTGTGTTTTAATTCTTACGCTATTGCACTATTTTAAATTCTCATATTCTCATGTTATAATATCATGGACAACAAAAAGATTGATTTTTCTTTCAAGAAAAGAGGTCCTGAATTAAATAATGACTCAAATTGCACAATCTTCTACTCTTAATATCAATGACGAAATACATAATGATTCTTCCCAAATGTGTGAGCGCTCATACAAGGCTCTTATAGTTGAAAACAAAGACTTTGACATGTCTTTTTTGGAGCGTAATTCGGGACTTTATAATTCAATTTGGGAGTATTCCCTAATCAAGAAGATGAAGTTCATCAAGCTTACATCATGTTTGGGCCATATTAACTTTTTCCTCCAAAATCTCCAAAAGTACAAATGTTGATAAGATTGGACATCGATTTCTTTCATCTTGGTACAAATTATTCCTGAATTTGCTTGAATTTTCACCAAGAAAGAATTTTGTTTTCTGTTGGGATATTTCAGTTGTTATCTTGATAAGACAAAACACTAAGCACAATAATACAAGAACAGTTTGCTTAAGGTATTGATGCCTAGTTTCCACATCACATGATCAAGGAAAGATCATGTAATGGTTTTCCAAGAGACAAGGAAAACCAACCTTAGAAGAAGTAAGAACACTTCTAAGGGTTAGCATGTTGTAGGGAACAATAAGCTAGAAGAAGTATCCTTAGTAGAAAGGAGTTAGGATAATGGAGGAAGCTGTCAGCAGGCTGTGAGAAAGCTGTTCTGAAAGGAGAATTCAGAAAACAAGTAAGCTGCTGCAAGAAACCGACAAGAACTGTAAGAACCCATACTTGTAGCAGAGGTTGTCGAGGTTACAGGACCAGTTGTAGACGGGGTCCTTGCTGAAGACCTCAGGCGAGACTGTTGTTCTGACAACACTCTTTGAGGATAAGAAGACCTCTGAAGGGATGACTGTTGAGACAGTACCCTTAGAGGATGTTCGAGGAGAAGTTGAGGTAACCGCTAAATAGCTAGAGACACATCATGAGGAGGTTGATGTTGCTGCTGCTGCAAGCTCACAAGAACCTATCCAGGTTATAGCAGCAGAGGTTACTGAGGAAGCTGGGTCTGCAAGAAGCTGCTGCAAGAAAGCATATACAGCAACACTGCAAGAAGACAGTTACAGCATTACAGCAGAATAAGTAAGAACGGCACACAGGAGCACTGCAAGAAAGGATACAACAGTATTGCATGAAGATACTGCAAGAAGGTCTAAATTACAGCAGTGCTGTAAAGAACTAATAGCTGCAAACAGACCTAGGATACAGCGCCAATGACAAACAGTCAACTGAAGAAGTATCCTGCAATTCGAGGAAGGATAAATGCAGTATGAGGATTGAAGATCCAAGCAAGATTAGATAGAGCCGTTTGAGAGAAGACTGAAGTTGCAGACACAGAGCCAATACCGAGACGCCACGTGGACTGACGCACTGCAGAAAGATGCGAGCCGCTATCATCACATTAAATGCTCCGGAAAGAAAAGTCAAGTCACATTAAATGCAAGCCATCCCTTTGGTCAAGAAGCTCAGATGCATTTAATGCGACCACAAAGAAGATCTTGGAGATCAGAGCTTGAATTCAAAGAAGGAGAAGTATCTCTCTTCAACGGATACTTCCCAATGAATAAAAACTCTCAAGATCTATAAATAGAAGGTGTGGCTGATTAAAGATTTTGCTGAACAGAGTCAAGAGGAAACTCACATATCATCCATAGTTTTTTAGCTTTCACATGTTCAGCCACTCAACCTTCTAGGAGCAGGTCTACAACAACAAATGAGCTTTCAGAGACCAAGACTGCTCCTCACCAGTTGAAGATCTTTATTTTCTTTTTAACCTTGAAGCTGTGTGCATAGGTTGTTTTAGGTGTCGTACAGTTGATAGGAGAGATCCTTGTTGTATATATAGTTGTCTAGAGTTAGGCAACTTCCCTGTGTGGGAGTATGGAACCCTGTGTGGGTGTGTAGAACCCTGTGTGGGTTAGCCTTTAGAGTTTGCAGTTGTTGTGTGGACGCTGGACTCTAGTAGGTGGTTAGCTTTGTAAGTTGATAGATTGTTAGGGATTGTCCTGTAATTCAATCTTGCTTAACAAAGTTCCTACTTGAGGTAGCAGTAGAGTGGACGTAGAAGGCTTACACCACCTTCGAACCACTATAAGCCATAAGTGTTTTATTGCTTTCTTTTCTGCACTTTATCCTTCATATATATCTATCATATGCATAAAACATTTTGAAAATGATCATATTTGAGAAAACCATCCAGCCTTGTGTCTTAAAAGCTTTATTTTTCCGCTGTATATAAAACTCAAGTTACAGCGTGCAACACTGCATCCTAGTGCTGTAAGCAGTAACTGACTAGCGCTGCAAGTTCAAGTAACTTGCAGAACAGTAAGTTTTAATAGATTTTCAAAATCGACCAAGTTCATTCACCCCCCCTCTGAACCTCGGACACCGTTTGGGACCCAACAAGTAGTATTAGAGCAGGTTGGGTTAACTGCCAACGTATCGGGCTACCTACCTAGTTCAAACCATTTTCTGCTGGTTAAACCGTTCTATCGTTTTCATTTGATCCTTATCATGTCTTTTAAACATGCATAACCTAAAATCCAAGTTCTCATTTTTAATCAATATATTTTGTTTATGCGAGGAACAAACATCTGAGAAGATCAACGACTATCCATGACAAAATCCGATCAATAAGAAGATAAGGAGGAGACAAGAGTATCCATGATCGAAGGGCTGAGGATTCTAAAAGCACGAATTCACCACACATGAAGTCTCACGACAAGATACTAGGGAAGTTGCTAAAGTAATCAAGGCTACACATTTTATAGTAGTTGAGATCACTAAGGAAGCAACTAGGAAAGTTGTTGGAGTAATCTAAGCTACACCTTTTATAGTAGCTAAAGTTACTAAGAAGGCAACTACGAAGGCTGCTGAAAGAAAAAGAAGCAAGCACCACCAACTAGTATAGTCAACAAGCGTCTTCATCAACATGTAAAATCAACATGCTGTATCTATCTGATAAGACTGCAAGTGGTATCTACCTGATGAAACAAGATACAAATCTGAGGCAAGATCGAAGAAATCTAAAGAGGATACATACTGAATCAAGGAGGAATGATCCAGAAACTAGACAGACCAGAAACCTTTACCAAGAGAACATAAAGGGAGTTATGAGGTCCCTGAGTAAGGGGGAACTCATCTTATCCTTTGTATTTTCATTCAAGGATACTTAAGGTTATTGAAGCAGTATTCTGAACCTAATCAGGGGAGAATTCTCTAACAAATGCCTTACAGGTTCAAAATCAACAAATGAAGATACAAGAAGAATGGATGTTGAGATTCTTGCAGCAATCGAGTTTTCAGAGCTGCATACAGTAGAAGCTGCAAGAAATCAACAAGTGCCAGCAACTAAGAAAACAGGAGTGGAAAAGAGAATGCAAAAGCCTAGGGACAATATCTGCATGCTTGCGAGGAGCTGCAAGTATAGTACTGTAAGCTACATCTACATACAACGCTGGGTTCAAACAGCGCTGCATCTTCTATTCTTACAGTACAACAAGGAAATGAAAGGACATCTCATCTGACGAAGTGATGGAAGATCTTAGCATGGGCAGAAGATCTAGATAGGCGGCTAACCAATCACATCAACAAAAAAGCAAGATCTACCTTTTAGAAGACAAAAAGGCAGAAATAAAGTCTATCCAAGGAACCGGCAAGTGGCGATAACTGCCTTGAGGAATAAAAGGGAACTTCTCCACCCTTTCAGGACTAACCGTCAGATCGTGCGTTTCATCTTCCAACTGTTGATCAAGAAACCTCTCAAACGCCTATATATACACCCGACTCCTCACTATTCTTCTACACATTTATTACTCACCTATATCCCTCAAGAAAACCTATTTCCCATGTGAGTTACATTCCCACAGAGAAGAAGATGGAGAGCTAAGAAGACGGAGAAGAAGATGGAGATGAAGACGATGATGAAGATACTTCACTGTCAACCTAGCTGTTTTCCTAGAAGCAGAGAAGGTCTTCAGATAAGAAGACGGCCTCTGTGAGATAGACGCCAAGGAGCCGACATCCATACTCCATTCAGATGACACTGATCCGGCCTTCTCGATCTAGATGAAGATATGAGACCGAGAAGAGCCATCAAGGACCAATCCTTGGATAGAAGACACCTGTAGCCATACATGAAGACAAAATAGAGCAGCAGGTGTTTCACAAGACATCCAAGGATCAAGTGTCAAGCAACTTCAAACTGGAGTCTGGGACTACTCAAGGGAAATGAAAAACCAGACCAGCAATCATCTAGGATCCAAGGTGAACGTGCCTGGATATTGATGAAGCTGCACAGGTAACTAATCATCCACCGGTCAGTTTCCTGATCTCTTGTCGCGTGCCGAAGCCGAGCAGCTTATTCCCTAGGGTAGGAATAAGAAGGAGGATGCTTGGTGGAAAGTACGAACAAGTTACTGCTCCATGGCCTTGGACAGTAACTGATGGGCAAGAGAAGACCCTGACTCGTCACTTTTGGCGTTGTAGTTCCACTCCCCGGTAACCATGTGAAAGAAGATGACAAAAAGGGGGAAGAGCTGCAAGTCAAGAGTTAAAAGTCACTGTTGAAGCCTTATAGCAAGGGGGAAACAATTAATAATTGCGATCATGAGTCTCTTACCATCTGAAGCACATCAGAGCAGCAAGCTAATCATCCAAGAAGATTTGATTGAAGGATACAACAAGCTGATGAACATGCTAAAAAAGGCATGCAGAGATTAGAGATGGTAGAGAGGGAGAAGAAGAACTCCCTGGTGGAAAAGTGTGGAAACAACAAACTGATTGAAGTGAAGAAAGAAGTGAAACTAGATGGAGTAGGATTAGCTTACTTACTTTTGTACTTAAACAAAGATTGTACTTGTACAATATCTTAGTTTCAGCATCAATAAAGAGTATTCTGTCTTATTGACTCTTGACTTGTTATGTTTTGTCATCATCAAGATAAAGGGGAAAATTGTTGGGATATTTCAGTTGTTATCTTGATAAGACAAAACACTAAGCACAATAAGACAAGAACAGTTTACTTAAGGTATTGATGCCTAGTTTCCACATCACATGATCAAGAAAAAATCATGTAATGGTTTTCCAAGAGACAAGGAAAACCAACCTTAGAAGAAGACTTCTAAGGGTTAGCATGCTGTAGGGAACAACAAGCTAGAAGAAGTATCCTTAGTAGAAAGGAGTTAGGATACTGGAAGAAGCTGTCAACAGACTGTGAGAAAGCTGTTCTGAAAGGAGAATTCAGAAAGCAAGTAAGCTGCTACAAGAAACCGACAAGAGCTGCAAAAACCCATACTTGCAGCAGAGGTTATCGAGGTTACAGGACCAGTTGTAGACGGGGTCCTTGATGAAGACCTCAGGCGAGACTGTTTTTCTGACAACACTCTTTGAGGATAAGAAGACCTCTGAAGGGGTGACTGTTGAGACAGTACCCTTAGAGGATGTTCGAGGAGAAGTTGAGGTAACCGCTAAACAGCTAGAGACACATCATGAGGAGGTTGATGTTGCTGCTGCTGCAAGCTCACAAGAACCTATCCAGGTTATAGCAGCAGAGGTTACTGAGGAAGCTGGGTCTGCAAGAAGCTGCTGCAAGAAAGCATATACAGCAACACTGCAAGAAGACAGTTACAACATTACAGCAGAATAAGTAAGAACGGCACACAGGAGCACTGCAAGAAAGGATACAGCAGTACTGCATGAAGATACTGCAAGAAGGTCTAAATTACAGCAGTGCTGTAAAGAACTAATAGCTGCAAACAGACCTAGGATACAGCGCCAATGACAAACAGTCAACTGAAGAAGTATCCTGCAATTCGAGGAAGGAAAAATGCAGTACGAGGATTGAAGATCCAAGCAAGATTAGATAGAGCCGTTCGAGAGAAGACTGAAGTTGTAGACACGGAGCCAATACCGAGATGCCACGTGGACTGACGCACTGCAGAAAGCTGCGAGCCGCTATCACCGCATTAAATGCTCCGGAGAGAAAAGTCAAGTTGCATTAAATGCAAGCCATCCCTTTGGTCAAGAAGCTCAGATGCATTTAATGCGACCACAAAGAAGATCTTGGAGATCAGAGCTTGAATTCAAAGAAGAAGAAGTATCTCTCTTCAATGGATACTTCCCAACGGATAAAAACTCTCAAGATCTATAAATAGAAGGTGTGGCTGATTGAAGATTTTACTGAACAGAGTCAAGAGGAAACCCACATATCATCCAAAGCTTTTTAGCTTTCACATGTTCAGCCACTCAACCTTCTAGGAGCAGGTCTACAACAACAAATGAGCTTTCAGAGACCAAGACTGCTCCTCACCAGTTGAAGATCTTTATTTTCTTTTTAACCTTGAAGCTGTGTGCGTAGGTTGTTTTAGGTGTCGTACAATTGATAGGAGAGATCCTTGTTGTATGTATAGTTGTCTAGAGTTAGGCAATTTCCCTGTGTGGGAGTATGGAACCCTGTGTGGGTGTGTGGAACCCTGTGTGGGTTAGCCTTTAGAGTTTGCAGTTGTTGTGTGGACGCTGGACTCTAGTAGGTGGTTAGCTTTGTAAGTTGATAGATTGTTAGAGAGTGTCCTGTAATTCAATCTTTCTTAACAAAGTTCCTGCTCGAGGTAGCAGTAGAGTGGACGTAGAAGGCTTACACCACCTTCGAACCACTATAAGCCATAAGTGTTTTATTGCTTTCTTTTCTGTGTTTTATCCTTCATATATATATTTGTCATATGCATAAAACATTTTGAAAAGGATCATATTTGAGAAAACCAGCCAGTCTTGTGTCTTAAAAGCTTTATTTTTCGGCTGCGTATAAAACTCAAGTTACAGCGTGCAGCACTGCGTCCTAGTGCTGTAAGTAGTAACTAACTGGTGCTGCAAGTTCAAGTAACTTGCAGAACAGTAAGTTTTAATAGATTTTCAAAATCAACCAAGGTTCATTCACCCCCCTCTGAACCTCGGACACCGCTTGGGACCCAACATTTTTTGTTTACCTTGTTTTCTTTTCAACAAACCATATGGTCATTATAGAAGTAATTTTACAGTTGAGGGATTCTGATCATGGAAGAAAGTTAATGAAAGATCTCAATGCCCTTTTATTACTCATGTCGGCACATATGCAAATTCTCTACACAAGAAACAATGAAATATTATCTTGATCTTGAGAATTCTTTACTACATATCGAGAGGTTTATTAAGAAATAAATTTCACAAGAAGTTACAAGAAATCAGCTATAACTAAATGTGTCTATAGATGTTGTCAAGTGACTCACATTTAAAGGTTATGCTAAAGAATTAAGAAACTGATGTAATTTTCTTGAACTAATAAAACTCTTAGCATCATATAATGAGGAAGTAAAAACGGTTGCCTTAAAGAATGCCCTTAAAATGTATCATATGTTTTTCCAACTATTCAAAATGAGTTGCTCTCTATCTTGGCAACAAAAATCCAAATATATATTTGGAAAAAGATTGATGATTCAAAATTTTACATAATCGTAGATAAAGTTCATGATGAGTTGAAAAAAGAGCAGATGACAATTGTATTGAGATTTGTTGACCAAAAATGTTTCCTATGTGAGAGATCCTTAGATATAATTCATGTAAAAGAGACAACATCATTAGCTTTGGAGAAAACAATTTCTGAGGGTCTTTCCTGTGAAGGATATTTAAAGTCAAGGGTATGATGGTACAAATAATATGCTAGGGGAATAGAAGGGGTTGAAAGTTTTATTTGCTAAGAAGAGTCCATTCACATATTATGTTTATTTTCTAGCTCATGGACTTCAGTTAACTCTAGCCACTACTCTTAAGGAGACTATCCTTGTTAATCAATTTTTTTCATATTTGACAATTATTATCAATTTGGTTGTTTGTTCGAGCAAAAGACATGATCAATTACGAGACATTGATGCATCAAATATCATAGAATTAATTAATACTGGTGAAATTGAGATTGACAAAGGGAAAAATTCAGTTGGTACTTTGTCCAATAGATACTCGATGTGCCTCTCATTTAACTTCTCTTTGTGTTTGGTGAGAATGTTTGATTATGTTGTACTTCGATATATCATTAAATATGAGAATCTAACTCAAATAAGTGAAGTTGATGAAATGTATGATGTGATGACATCTTTTGAGTGTATATTTGTCATGTACTTTATGATTGATGTGCTTGGAACTGATGATTTATATCAAGCTTTGAAGCGTAAATCTCAAGATAAACTTAATGCAATGCAATTAGTGTCATCGACAAAAATACTTCTCCAAAAATATAGAGAATGTGGTTTGGATTCATAACTAGAGAAAGCGAAATTATTTGTGAAAAATATAATGTAGAGATTCCGGATATTAGTGCTCAATATAAAATAGGTCCAGGTCGATCTCGTCATCAAAGAGTTAGCCCAATAATTGAACATCACTATTGTGTTTATATATTCATCTTTGTTATTGTAGCACCCCAACCCACTTTGTAGGATTGAGGCACTACCTTAACCTTATATGCTAAAATGATTTTGTAAAAGGGATAATAATTTTTTTTCTTTTTGAAAGATTTTCGTAAATAAACTCAGCGAAAGACTTTATTAAACACGAGTATTTTTTTTCTTTCTATTTTAATTTGAAAAGCTTGGCATGCAAGAAACTAACTCGTGTTCTCCTACATTTGTAAATCAAAACCTCGATATTTTTAAGAAGTTTTAAAAAATATACTTAAGCCAACATCGGAAGTATCAAAAGGGGCATTAAGCATATTAACTTCATACATATTAACATATATTAAAAACATATATATATGCTTCTAGAGAGGGGTCCGTACAGCTGGCTACACGTCCGCTTCGTCGTAAGGGGGTCCTGAGAAGGTTTAAACATAGCAACATAAGATTTGAGAAATCTTAGTGGATAATGCTTATTAACTGTTACATTAAAGAGGTTAACTGATACGCTTAATACGTCATCTCCAAGGTCTGAAGACCTGGTATAAACTCCAAGGTTCGAAGATCTGGTATAAACTCCAAGGTCCGAAGACCTGGTACTTCACCCGAAGGTGTCATTTCATTTTATCATACTCAACATACGAGTTATTCCAATCAATGTAATTTGTAAATAAATGTTACCCACTTTTGACGTTGATTCGAAAGCTGGGATAGCTCCTGAAGTATTCAGTCGCTCGTACTACACTCGGCACGTTCATAAATTCTTAGTCTTTAAATTGCATTTTAATTGTAATGAAATAAGATAATTATACATTCATAATAACCTTACTAAAACGATAGAGATAATTTCTAATCACACAAACTGTAGTAATTAACTTAATATGCTCAACATTGGTTGAAAAGTGTTCTTAAACTAGTATATTTTATAAAATTCACCATAAATTATATAGCTATTGAACCCTTATGAAATTAATAATGTAAACTTCTATCATCATATGTTTAAACATAGTAAATATTTTTGAAAGACTCTAACTAATTAACATTATAAAAAATCATTTTACTAAGGTCTAAAATTGCAGAATTTCAATTTGAAACTAGACCATCTTTGAAAAATCATTATGATTCATACATTACTCCAAATATTACCAAATTTTAACCATATTCTCACAACTTCATGTAGAATAACATACTAAAACAATTTTGAGAAACTCAAAGTGTACGATTTTATAAAAATAATTTTCTAGGGTCTGAAACTACATAATTTTAACTCGAAATTGGACCATCTTTGAAAAATCATTATAATTCATAAATTACTCCAAATATTATCAAATTTTAACCATATGCTCATAACTTCATGTAAAAGTATTTACTAAAACAGTTTTGAGAAACTCAAGATGTATGATTTTATAAAAATAATTTTCTAGGGTCTAAAATTGCATAAATCCAACTCGAACTGGACTATCTTTGAAAAATCATCATAATTCATAGACTATTCCAAACATTACCAAATTTTAACCATAGACTTAAAACTTCATGTAGTATAACATATCAAAAAAAATTTGAAAAATTCCAAGTATAAAATTTTATAAAAATCGGCAAAGTGGACTGTCATACTCAAGTTTTTCACAAGTTGATTAACTTCACTTATTCCATCAATTAAAAGATAACTCAAATTTTTAATAACTATATTAACCTCAAGATGATCATCATAACTCAATTTATCACACATGCAAGGAGTTTTAACAAAGTAATCAAACATGCAAAGCCTAATTCAACAAGCAATTGCAAAATCAACACTCAAGGATCACATTTTTTTGGAGATCAATCACATAGAACAAAATATCCAATAATTTCACCACAATTGTAGGAAATCACCCTTGGATCACACATGCAATGAGTTTTGGTGAGGGAATCAAACATGCAAAGCTTAATTCAACATGTATTTGTCAAATCAACATACAAAATGACATATTTTGAAGATCAACCACATATTATCTCTTAGATCACACATGCAATGGGTTTAGGTGAGGGAAAACAAACATGCAATACTTTCTTCAACATGCATTTCAATATTAAGAACCTAACCATGACTCTAAAGAGAAGATTGTTGAGATTTAGCTAAAATACATCTTGGGTTGCACACAAAATTAGGAGTTCTTGAGTGTTCTTTGAATGGAGACTATCTCTTGAGCTTAACTCTTCTCCTTGCTTTGAAAACTCCTTCTTCTTTGTTAATTCTTGAATTTGCAGCTTGTTTTAAGGTGGGAAACAAGGCTTTTGGAAGGGAAAAATGGTAGGGAGAAGGAAGAGAAATGAGCTTTACTAAGGAAGCTCAAAATGAAAGAGAGAGAGATCATCATATGAAGGGGTATGGAGATTCAATAATGTTGCCCCTTAGCTATATATATGAGGTTCAATTATACTTTAATACATGTATTAAACAAGTAGATCATCTTTTGTAGTATTTATCCACTAGAGGTGTGATGATTAGTGTCATTGAAACTTGGTTTGGATTTGATGGGGGTATGGAAGAGATTGAGTATAGTTCTTACCTAATGTGACATATAAAATAAATGAATCATGGTAATTATGCATAAACTTATTTTCAATTTAATACATCATATAAGTCACATGAGTATGTTTGAAATATATTTAATTTAACACATCATAGTAGTCACATACTTTATTGCACATAAACTATATAATAAAAATCTACATAACTATAATTAAACACATAAGTCACATTTCTTATATTAATTATTTAATCATTTTTATGTGTAACTTATCTATTTTTGGTCATTCTTTTTCTCGTGCATGTTGAGTGCATCACGATCGAACCCAGTCTCTTCAGATAGCTATCCTGCAAGACTTTTAGACTTAAAGAAACATTAGCTCACCCACTCTTGATAAAAAGTAAAATTCATCTTAAACTCAAAAAGATCATACGCTATAAATTATTTTATAAAGAGTGAAATTTATATATATAAAAATATATGCTATGCAATTTTTATGAAAAATGGGGTGTTACAGTTATGGATTTATTGTTTCAAGAAATTAATTTTTGCTTTCAGGATGATATAGTGGAGTTACTTGTCATTAGCTCCATTTTGGATCCAAGAGATGATTATAAATATTTTCGAGTTGAAGATATATGCAAGCTTGTGAATATGTTTTATCTAAATGATTTTACAACACAAGAAAATGAGCATTCGAAAATTCAATTGGAGCATTTTGAAATTGATACACACCAAAACTCAAAGTTGTAAATTATCAACAATTTCAGAGTTGTGTCAAGTGCTAGTAGAGACATCTATAGTTTTTCCTCTTGTTAATAGAATTATTCATCTTTTGCTAACTCTTCTTGTGTCAACAACAATAGAACGAACATTTTTAGCTATGAAGATTGCGAAGACACGACTGCGAAACAAATGAAGGATGATTTTCTTACGACTTACTTGGTCACATATATCGAGAAAGAGTTAACTTGATAATTTTCAATAAATTTTATCATTGATGACTTCGATGTCTTGAAACATCCTAGAGTACAGTTTAAGATGTCAAACTTAGAAAAATTGAATGATGGTTTATATTTTGTATATCTTTTTGTAGAGGTTTTGTAACATATCTAATATAGAAGAAAACTACTTTATATTAACAAAATATAGATGTGACTTAAGTTACTCTTTTTCAATAGCTCTATAATTTTATATTGTACATTTATGAACTTTAAATTGTGAAAGATTTATATCCTCTTCAACAAAATTCTACATCCGTCTCTGCATGTAACATACTACATATTGTATGCTATAAAACAAACAAGTGAAATAACTTACCAGGTCATGCAACACAAACTTCAATTGCATCTCCAATTGTAGATATATTTGAATATAGCATAATAAGGTCTTCATCTCAATCTACAGGTGTAGAAATTCAACTTCATACCAATTTGATTCAAGTCATCTTCTTCCATTTAGATCTACTCTTTGTAGGGAGCCTTTGACCATAACTTTACTTGAATCAAAAACACTTTTGAAGAAAACCAAACCTCTAACCTAAGATTTTAAATAACAATTATATTAATTATGACAAACCTAAAAAATAAACAAAGAAGAAAAATAATATTGTTGGGATATTTTTGTTTGGTTTTGATGAGACAATGTAACTTTGAATAGGAAGTTAGAGTACCCTTTTTCCACATTTTATAAGTGGATTTTAGCTTAATAAGTTCATCTTTCTAAGTCTTATTTTGTAAAGTTGTATATATCAGAAAGATAGAGAATACTGATGTTAGCAGGATTCTAGAGATGAAGATGTTTCAAAAACTGATTTTCAACAAGGAAAGTCAGTAAGCAGAAGAAGAAACCAGAATCAGGAAGCTGGATCAGTAAGCATCAAACAGATATTAGTAAGGGAAACTAGAAGCAGACTGTAGGATTCTGGAACAGAAAGCTGACTGCAGGATTCTGGAACAGGAAGCTGTTCGGAATTAAGAAGCAAATGCAGATCAGGAAGCTGACTGCAGGTTTCAAGAACAGGAATCTGTTCTGAAACAGAAACCTGGCGTAGAACAAAAAACAACTACTGCAACTTGAGCAACAAGCTGTAAGTTCTTCTATCTTATTCATACAGTACGAGGTATAAGCTGAAGCAGTACGAGGATTCGATCATGTCTAAGTTACCAGTAGATAGAAGTTAGCACCCAGCCAATGAGGTGATGCCACCTGGACTGCGGACCTGTAAAAGCACTGTAGCCGAAGTATGACGTCATTAATACAGATCATAGTAGGACATGCCCTACAACCCAGTTTTTCCAGACGCATTTATTCCAAAGATTGAGAAGATCAATTTGAAATTTTACAAAGGATAATGTCTCTCTTCAACGGACATTTTCCATACACTATATATAGAAGGACGGAGTAACTGTGAAGACTATTGAACAACTGATCATTTTCTTAAGCTATCAATCTCTCAAGCTATTCTTAAGCTTTCTAAGTTCAGTCACTCAACCTTCTAAAACAGTCATTTAAGCATTTGAGTTTTCAAGTTCAAGGTTGTCTTCGAGTTGCACCAGTTGAAGAAACTTATATACATTTAACCATTTGTTGTGTGCTAGGTTGTTTTAGTTTGGTGTCCTTAGTTGGAAGGATTAGATTCTCGCTAAGTGTTGAGTCTTATGTAGGCTTATAACTCTATGTGAGTTTTGTACCCTGTGTGGGATATTGTCTAAGAATCTTATGATTCTAGTAGGTTAAACTTGATAGAAAGATGTTTGTAAAGTTGAGTCTTGTAAAGCAAACTGACCTAACAAAGTTCCTCCTTGAGAAGGAGTAGAGTGGATGTAGAAGGATTACACCACCTTCAAACCACTATAAACCCTTGTCTGTTTACTGTTTTTGATTACTTGCTGCATTGCATTATTATATATCTATCTTGCTACATTTGTCATAAGCATACTGGTCAAAGGATTCTGACAAAATCATATTTGTGAAAAGAAAATTGGTTTTCAAAGAGAAACTCTATCTTTATTATTCCACTGCATATTGTGATAACCGAGTCTGTAACCTGAAACAGCATACTATCAATTTACTGAATCAAGAGGTTACTGCATTCTCTGTAGAATCAGTAACCTGCTTACAAAAAAAGTTTTAAAACGAAAAATTAATAGAGGTTCATTCATCCCCCCAAAACTAGGAAAAAACCATACCCACGTCGTCGCTTTAGTTTCGCTGGTCGAGCATCGTCTGCTAATTCTCGATCGTATGCTGGATTGAGCTAGTCGGGTCAAATCATGATTGTAACTATCATTAGGTGGTACGCGGAGACCTGCCCCTCTCTGAACCTCTGACCACTTGGGACTAACAAATATAATAAGATTAGATTAACAAAAACTATTATATACATGATGTCTATTTCCTATGCTAATCGAGTTAAAAGATTGAATAGGTGAAGCATGTGAATGTGACATAGAAATATTATTTGGATTTTGTTGTTGCATTTTTTGTATAAAATTGGCAAACTGCTCTATCCATCTTTTCATCCATTATTGCATTGCTAGATTTTCAAAAACCATTCAATAGCATGCACTGCGAATTGGAATATCACCCTATATATTTAATGGGTTTACACCTGAT
Source organism: Scutellaria minor (assembly GCA_954870855.1). Classification (NCBI taxonomy): domain Eukaryota; kingdom Viridiplantae; phylum Streptophyta; class Magnoliopsida; order Lamiales; family Lamiaceae; genus Scutellaria; species Scutellaria minor. The sequence goes on from OX940727.1 coordinate 20,838,166, forward strand.
CCAATCATGTATATTCATCATGTGGATCTTTACCTCAAACTTTAGCAAGCTAGTCATTTGGACCAACTTTATCTTGTGTATCAGGTAACAACTTTGATTTCATTTTAGCTTTATAATCACCCAATAGATAAAATTTCTATTATTTCTTTATATATAACTATTTCAAGATATATATATATATATATAAATTAACGATTTATTTCTATATAAAAATTAAGAATCTACTGGTTTTTCTTACAAGTGTTGGTATATATCACTCAATAATGGGAAGACCTGTGGAACAAATGGAAAACAAACAAATAAACAAAACAGAAATAAAGTGAAGTATAAAAGTCCTACTCTATTAGAAAGATGTGAGCAACAAGTTGAGTCGAGGAAAGCCCTATTTCCTTAAGACGAGATACGCTTAAGGTAGTACTTACTGGATTGTACATATCGTCTCCAAAAAATAAAACGAATTTGTCTCCAAAGATAGCAGCATCGCAAATCTCAAGAGCTCCGATGAACTTATGTGTTAAAAAACTAAGCTTGATGATAATGAGAAAGCCATGTAAGGTTTTCGAATTTTTATGTCCAAAAAATGATGCATGAAGACCCTCTATATAGATCTCTAACATGGGGCGTTACACCTGAGAATTGATGGAAATTTACTACCTAATAACGGATCTTTTAATGCAAGAAAATATCTCATTCAAAAAATTAAACACCAACGAAAAATGCTTGTTGCAACTAGGTGCTGTATATAGTAACTTGTCTATGGCACTACATCCTCGACACCCGATGTGGCACTGCGGCACCCATTATCTGATGCTGCAACCTTGGCCCAAAAAGATAAAGGGGTCGAGAAAACCCGAGCCCCATCTCCCAAGTTTAGCCCACAGTCCAATTGCTAAGGACCAAGATCCACGGTCGAGGTTGGGTCGGGTCCGGGACTAGGTCGAGTCGTGCACGTACGTGTGTGTTGCACAAGCATACCACTCCAAGAGTATATATATTATTCATTACCCTACCAATGGTTGCTTGGTAATCACAATATACCATTATGGTCGGTACCGACTTACTCCAACATGAAATATCTTCGAGAAAGTTACGAAGCCACTCGACCTCTTTTCCGGCTTTATCCAAGGCTTTAAACTCAGATTCCAGGATATAACGAGCTATACACGTTTGTTTCGTTAACTTCCATGACACAACTAGTGGAGAAAGAATCTTTCGTGTCCGAACTCTAATTCACAACACTATATCCCTCAAGCACGACGGGATATTTTGTGTAATGCAAACCAAAGTTGAGAGTATACTTCAAGTATTCTAAGACTCTCATGAGAGTTTTTTAATGTTTGTTACTTGGATTGCTCATGAATATGCTCAACTTGTTCACCAAGCACTCAATATCAGAACTTGTACAATTCGTTATGTAGCTTCCTATGACTCTTGCATATTCAACTTAAGCTACAGGCTCACCTCGGTTTTTACTCAAATATATATTAAGTTCTAAAGGTGTTTTGGCAGATACATCATTATAAGCATTAAATTTTCTAAGCACTTTCTCAACGTAGTGAGATTGTGTTAATGTTATTCTCTTAAACGTCCTAAGAATTTTGATTCCAAGAATCACGTCTGCCACACCCATATCTTTATGTCGAAGTTTGGTTTCAACATGCACTTCGTTTCAACTATGACTTCATGATTACTACCAATGATCAACATGTCATCCACGTAAAGACACACAATGACATAAGTCTTAGGTGTGCCCTAAATGTAGATGCACTTATCACACTCGTTGATTTTAAAGCCATTCGATAATATAGTATTATCAAATTTCACGTCCATTGCTTAGGCACTTGATTTAGTCTATATAGAGATCGAACAAGTTTGCACACCTTCTTTTCTTATCCAGGTGCAACAAATCATTCGGGTTGATCCAAATAATTTTTTTCTTCTAGCTCACCATTTAGAAATGCCATTTTTATATCCATTTGGTGGATTACAAGATTATGCAACGCAATAATCATTAGAAGTACACATATCGATGTAATTCTCATTATCGGTGAGTACGTGTCGAATAAGTCATCTCCTTCTGTTTGCTTAAAACCCTTCACCACTAGACGAGGCATATACTTGTCAATACTTCCACCAGCTTTATACTACATTTTTAGGATCCATTTACATCTTAAGGGCTTACAACTTGAAAGAAGATCAACTAACTCTCACGTGTTATTTTGCATGATGAAATCGATCTCACTATTGACCGCTTCTCTCCAAAGTGAAGCATCAGGACTCGATAAAGCTTCCTTGATTGACCTTGATTCATCATCCAACATATAAGTGATGAAATCAAGACTAAAACTTTTAGCAACTTTAGCTTTTTTGCTCGTCTAGGATCCTCTTCTATAGGACTAGAACTACTTGTAGCTTGATCTAGAACTCTCATATTCAACGAACTCATTTTTATCATTTCTATCATCTTTTACAAGGATACACATATTTAAAGAATGTAGCATTTCTTAATTATATAATTGTTCCCTCTGTTATGTCGAGCATCTCCAACTAATTATGGATTAAGAAACAATATGCACTACTATTAAGAGCATATCCCACAAAGATGTAATCGATTATCTTAGGACTGATTTTAACTTTGCTTAGGAAGTGATACCTCCACTTTAGCCAAATACAAAACCCACACCTTGAGATATTTATACGACAGGTTACGTTATTTCCACAATTCGTAGGGAGTTTTGCTCTTTTCTTTTAAATGGATTTTATTGAGTATGTAATTTGTCGTTAAGACTGTCTCTCCCATAGGTTCTGTGGTAACCCCGAGTTTATAAGCATGACATTCATCTACGTTTGGCCATGTCATTTGATTAAGGTGAGTAGGGAGCCTTCATTTGGTGAATTATTCACTTTGTGAACACAAGTCCTATACCTCTATCACTTCGTATAGCTTTTATCTTGCTATTTAACAAATTCTCTACCTCATTGTTGTAATTCTTGAAAGCTTCTATAGCTTTATCTTTACTTTTCAAGAGGTATACAAAATAATACTTTGTGTAATCATCAATGAAAGTAATAAAATACTTTTTCTCACCTCTAGTTTTCACAAATTTCAAATCACACACGTGTATGAATTAACTCAAGAAGTTTTATGCTCTTTTCAATATTATGAAAATGTAGCTTCGTCATTTTAACTTCTACACACATCACATTTCTTTTAAGTGTTTATTTCATCTACTTTAAGTAAGTCCAAGATTATTACCTTTTTATAGCATTTAAATTTACATATCCTAATTTATTATGCCTCAAATTACAACATTCAATGATGTAAAAAGAAGTAAGAGCATTTTCATTATCAATTTTAGGTACATAGTGATGCTTGACTATTACATTGATCTTAAAAAGACCATTAGCCAAATAATTCCTATCTAATAATACAACATGCTTCATCAGAATAGAATTTTTAGCCTCGAAAATGAGCTTGAAACCATAGTTTACAAGCAACAAACTACTAAATAGGTTCTTACGGATGTTTGGGACATGCAACATATCCTTCAATATTAAATTTTTTCCCGAAGTTAATTTTAGCACAACATTTCCAACTCCAACCACTTCGGATTAGCTTGATTGCCCATGTGGAGTTTTCTTCCACTCACAGCTTTGTAGGAGGTAAAAACATCTATATCCGAGCATACATGACAATTAGCTTTGATGTCCACAAACCATTCTCTTGATTTGTCCACCATATTGGCTTCAAACACCACATCACAAAAATATTGATCAACCAAGTCTTTCTTTTACTCGGTCATTTTAGCTTGCTTGTCTTTGTTCTTTTTAGATAGCCTACATTCTTTAGCCATGTGGTTCAATTTACCACAATTATATCAATTTTCATTGAACTTTTCGTTGGCTTCTTTTCCTTCTCATTTTGATTTGGGTTAGGGCATTTTCTCTTGTTGTCATCCAATAGGTTGGACTTAGCATTCATTGGCTTACGAGGCATATGATTCATCTTTCTATTGTCTTTCTCGATACGGAGCTTGACAATCAAGTCCTCGAGGGTCATCTCTTTTCATTGTGCTTCAAGTAATTCTTGAAGTCTCTCAAACTATGTGAGGGCTTCTCGATCACACAAGACATAGTGAAAGGCTCAGGAAAATTTATGCATTCGGCTTGGACAATGTGCATCATCAATTGGAAGGGTTACACTTGGTCCATCACGGAACATGTGTCTACCAATTGGAACTCAATAAACCGAGCCACAACAAACTTTTTGACTCCGACATCCTCAGTCTTGTATTTCTTTTCAAGAGGACCCCATAGCTCTTTAACCGTCTTGCAGCCCGTGTATACGCTATGCAGTGAGTCGTCATTCATTATATTTAGGATATAATTCTTACATATGAAGTCGTTGTGCATCCAAGCATTAAGGGCTATACGAACCCCTGAATTCATATCGTCCTCAGCAATGACCGGTGGGTCTTGCCTCAGATACATCACCACACTGACGGTGGTAAGATAAAATAGTATCTTCTGCTGTCAACATTTGAAATTTTCACACTCATAAATCTATCGAGCTTCTTAGAAGTAGACAAAACAGCAGGTCGTGTTGTTATATTAAAAGTTGCATCGGCTTTTTCTCCTGTATATATTGGTTTGTGGATATGAATTCCTGTTATAGTTCTTGTTTTCTCCTGCCTCCTGTCGGCAATCGATCTTGGCCACCTGTTTTGGCCGTTTAGTCTGCTTTTTGCTCCTGTTTTTTCCTGCCACCTGTCGGCAATCGTTTATGGCCACTTGTTTCGGCCGCTTTGTTCTTTTTTATGTTTTATGTTTTCTTTCATGTATACTTTGACTTTTTGGTTTCTATGTACAGGTTGGGGGTCTGCCTAAACCCCTCACCCCGTAGGGTGTTTGGTTAAAAAAAAAATAACTGTAATAGTAGTTGCAGCAGAAACCTCGTTGTTATTGTTCACGTTGTTTGTCATGGTCAGAAATATCTCGTCTTAAGATTGTCGGTATATAGTACTCAACAAAGGGCAGACCTGTGAAACAAATGAAAAACAAATAAATAAACAAAATAGAAATAAAGTGGCTTATAAAAGTCATACTCTATTACAAAGATACGAACAAGTCAAGTCGAGAAAAGCCCTTTTTTCTTTAAACGAAATACACCTAGGGCAGTGCTCTTTGGATCGTACATATCATCTCCCAAAGATAAAAATGATTTCATCCCCAAAGATAACAGAACCGCAAACCTGAACAGCTCCGGTGAATTTAGGTATCAGAAGTCTGAGCTTGATACTAATGAGAAAACTATACAAGGTTTTTGAATTTTCATGTCTAAAAAATGACGTATGAAGACTCTATATATAGATCTCCAACATGGGGTGGTTACACTTGTGAATTTATGAGAATTTACAGCTCAATAACGGGTCTTTTAATATAAGAAAATGTCTCGTTCAAAAAACAAAATGCCAACAAAATACCAACAAAATATACTTACTGCAACCCGACGCTGTATGCAGCAACCCATCTCCGGTACTGTATTCTCAACACCTAGTGCTACATTGTAGACACCTAGTGCTGCATTGCAGTACTCATGACCCGACGTTGCAACCTCGGCCCAAAAAGATAAAATAGGTTGGGAAAAACTCGAGCTTCATTCACCCAAGTTCAGCTCACAGTCCAATTGCCAAGGATCAAGGTCCACGGTGGAGGTCGGGTCGGGTCTGTGACCGGTCCGAGTCGAGCCGTGCGTACGTGTGTGTTGCACAAGTATACCACTCTAAGACTGTATCAATTACTAAGTATTTTCTCATGGCCTTATTTATACTTGCATTTTCAAGATCCATCTTTCTATGTGAAATAGTTAAAGCTCTCTCCCCACACTGAAGACCTTCACATTCCCATTTCAAGTGGTCATATTTAACGATTAATTTCTCACTCACCAATAATTGGTTTTGAGTCATTCAACATGTCTCGATTATATACTCCAAACGTAAATTAATCTTTTGATATTCAATCCTTGTAAGGATTAACTTATAGCTACTTAATAATTGGTCGAAGTGGTGTCACTCACCGCTTATAACAACCAATTTTCCAACAACAAGTGCATCTAGAACTGCATCATTTGAAAATGATTGCCATTAGAATCAATATAGCATATGTCAAACATCACTACACATGATTGATGATCGACCCAACAATTTTTTATAACAAATAAAAAATGTAAACTAGTAAGTGTATTTTATACATGATTAGTCATCCATAAAAAAATAAAAATAAATTTAAAAAAAAAATAAAACCACCAAGTTCTTACCAACTCATCATCGATTTTGGCGAAACTCAACTTCCTAGTAGTTTGTTGCATAACTAAAAGTTATCTATGATTTTTATTTTTTACACTTACTTCCTGAAAATAAGAGTAATGTTAGGTATTAAATAAAATATGAATAAACAAAAAATCATATTATTTCATATACCTTCATGTCTTCTTTTGTCCAATGTGACAATAAATTCTTCTATTGATTTTCATTTACTCGAATATGTCTACTATTAACTTGATTTTGTGATCAGAGAGTGTACTTTAGAAATATTTATTTGGCTCTTAACCTTTAATGTACTTTTGAAATATTTTGTTTTGACTCTTAACATCTGATCGTCTCATTTTCTTGGTTGTGGACAACAAGATTTGACATTTCATGCCAAGTCGAATTTCAAATCTCTCCTGCAAAACAACATTTGAATATATATAAATCTATAATTTTCAAGTAAATTAAAAAAATAAGAAAAACAAGAAAATAAACTTATTATCTTCACAATCTTTATCATCTCATCTTTTCTCACTTTTAGCACCATACGTCAGTTCTCAATAAATGTCATGTGGAACAAACTTACCATTTCTTGCTAATGTACCTAAAAACCTGGTCAAGTTTTGTTTATTAGGACCGATTGACTAATCTCTTTTGCTAAAGCTAACCAGGATATACCATTTATTTGGTATTTTAGCTCAAACATCAGATAAGTAAGTCCTTATTTTGATCCTAAATCACATTAACAATTTTAGCAACATCAAATATTTTAGTTATGTACTTATGTAGAAAGTTATTTTCTAGCTAATAACAATGCTACTTGTTGAAACACAAATACATTAAAGTCTAAAGATCAATTAGATAAAGAAAAGGTAAAAAAATGGCCTGGACATAGCATAATGAAAATCATGTTTTAGAAAATTTCATCTTAATTATATAGAAGTAAATCATTTAAACAAAATATTTAACCTTGTTGAACATTTGTTTGTCCAGACATTTCAATCTCTCCTCATTTTGGTGTTATTTGTGTCCTTCCACTTGATGTTTATCTTGTAATTGTGACACCCAATATGATTTCTAGTTGTTTTCTAAGATGAATGAACTATCATTGTAGAAAGGGACAATAACCATTATAAGTTGAAATATTGAGTAATAAAAATGATTAACCTTGCTTCTCAATAGATTGTTGAGTATTCTGAAAATTTGATTGTTGTTCATCTAGCTTGTTCTTGTTCATCAAATTCATCCTCATCTTGCAATGTATAATTCAATTTTCTTTTTTCTAGTTGTTCTTCGTTTCCTAGACATCACTAAAACAAAATAATAACACAATACATAAATTTAGAATGTTATAACAAATAAGCAATATATAAACTACGACCACTATCTTGTAAATTGTGATAGCCACTTTGATTTCGAGTTGATTTCTGAGTTGAATGAGTTATATCATTTAAAAAAAACAATAACCATTATAAGTTAGAATATTGAGTAATAGAAATTAATATTGAACACAAATGATTAACTTTGCTTCTCAATTAGTCATTGAGTATTCTGAAAATTTGATTGTTGTTCATCCTCATCTTGTAGTCTATAATTCAATTGTCATTTTCTAGCCAATCTTTGTTTCCTAAGAATCATTATAAAAAGACTCACAATGTATGAACGCTTAGAACTTTTATAACAAATAAGCAATATATAAACGATGACCATTAAACTACACTGTGACATTAGAGTCTTCACCATTAAAAACATCAAATATTCTTATAACATTATGACCTGAAATAATTAGAAAATCTAATTCTTAAACTGCTAGCAAATAAGATTTACAAATCACCCCCTAGTGAAAAATTAAATCTCAACAACAAAGTATGTAGTGCAAGTTGGACAAACATCTGAATATATAAAAGCATATTTAGTAAATTTTGTTTATCATTTACCTTTAAGAAAAATCGGGATGCAAATTGTTCACTGTGGATCCACTCTATTATCACGCTTAGAAAAACAAGAATGTACTATCTTCACAAATTCTAAGTGTTCACTGAAAATGAATTATGAATAACTTTAAAAAAACTACTCGATATTTTTTTAAAAGAAACATATGTTCAAAATGAAGCATCACTTAATGAATTTTTTGATTGGACCACAATTGAAAATGACATACTGATGAGTTTTTCACCAATGTGTCATCATCAAATAATTTTGCATCTCTTTTCCCAAATATATGACCTAGATTTGAGAAGATATCTAATTTAGTGTTTTCTAAAATAACACTATCATCATTTCTATAAGTAGGCTTGAGTCTTGTTTCAACTCCTTTGAAAAAATATAATGAGCAAAATGTCAAACACTTTCGTGCAATGTATCCTTCTATAATAGACTCTTCAGGTCAGCTCCGATTTTACACATATGACTTTAATGTGCTTAAAACTCTAAAATTCCAAATATATAAGAATGAAATATTAGAAATTCACTATGTAGAGTAATAAGGAAAAATAATTCTTATTAAAAGGTATTAAGTTTAATACCTTTCAACAAGACACATCCATCAATAGTGAACAAGACTAGCTTTTTTTTTGCTTCATTAACCTAATGTAAACTCAAATGCACCATAATATCAAAGAAGGATGGAGGCCACAACTTTTCTAGTTGGCATAATATTAAGTTAATATCTTTATCAACACATAATAAATCTTGAGGTTTGAGAACTTTAGAACACAATTTTATGTAGTATTTACATAAATTGATTAAAGAAATATGCACTGATCGTGACAATGTTTTTCTTAGAGCTACTAAAATATAATAATCGTGATTTAAGACCAAGGAGTTTGTGAGGTCTTACTTGTACACTTCTTGAAATGTTGAATGCATAACCATCCAGAACTTTCACCATTTTCAAAGTCTTACAAAACACCCCACTCTCCTTATTATCCATTAGAAAGCAAGCATGAGACAAGTAAAATCTATCTGAACCATCTTCAACCTTAATAGGATGAAGTTGCGGTCTAATACCAACTTCTTGGAGATCAAGTCGTGACTTCAAACGATCCTTAGTTTTTCCATCTAAATTCAACAATGTCCCCACAACACTCTCACATGAATTCTTTGTTATATGCATGACATCAAGATTATGGGGCAACAAGTGATTTTTCAATTTGGTAAGTCAAATAAAATACTTTTCTTTTCAATTAAAAGACAAATTATGCATGACATCAAGATTATGGGGCAACAAGTGATTTTTCAATATGGTAAGTCATAAAATACTTATCTTTATCAATTAAAAGATAAATTTTCATTATCAGATACTAATTTGTCAAACTTTATTTCATAAACATCCAAATCATCTAAGATACTTGATCCTATTGGTCTAATAGGTGGATCTTTATGCTCTTGACAACCATTAAGGTCTGATTTGGATTGGATGTTAGGATAGGTTCAATATATTTAACCTAGCTCAACTGTTGTTTGGTTTGATGGTTTGGGCAAAAATTAATTAATGGGCCCGTGTTTATTTTTTAGATTGAATGTAAGATTAGGTGGGTTAATAGTTTGGTTGAATGAACCCACCCAATTAATGGGTTTAATAAACCCATAAACAACTCAAACAGTAACTAGAAGAAAAAATCAAGCATAACCTCGAAAGTGTTTGCGAAAAGACTAAAACACCCACCAATTTCTTACATATTTCTCTCTGCCATTATATATACTACCCCATTAAATCAAAACCCTAGTTCTCATTTCTGAAAAACTCTCGCATTTGCCGCAATAGTGAATGAGATTTGTTCCAGCAACCAAAATAAAAAAATAGAGCCCGAAAGGTCTGATTTCTTTGTTCTTCACATACCCACTTTCGATTATGACACCAACTTAAACATTGACCTACCACATTTCTCTAAAACTATTTTGCAGCTAGTTGTGTTGTTTGCTTCGGATTTCGAAGACGACGAGTATAGATTACTACAAGTAAGTATTATTTATTTTACAAATTTCAAAACTAAAATCATTTAGAATTGAACTGTATCAACGAACAAAATAACAGAGAGAAATGTAGCTACTATGGATGGACATGAACATATCGATGGTATTGAATGTATATTGACTGATTTTTAAGTATTTTCTAGTATTGTGAGATTTTTGGATATGAGCTATAAGTGTTCTTGTATATTGCTCAAACAAACTAGAAATTCAATCAATTTGAAATTCAATCAACTAGAAATTACCAATTTGACTGTAAATAATCTGTAAAACCCAATTGGATTGCACATATGACGTAAAATTCAATCAATTTGAAATATCAATTTTCATAGCTTGGATATTGACATTTCAATTTCAATGTTATTGTTTATACTTTTTGTTTATCTTCTTTTAACGATTCAGATGAGGTCCAAGATTATGACGTTGATATGATCGACTGTCTGAAGTTTTAGTTAGTTAAATCTTCCACTCGTGTAGGAAGAGAGGTGTGAGGTATGTGGAGAAATGAAATAAATGCATTATGTTGATATATCTGGAGTGTTATGATATTGTTGACGGTTCATTTGAAGTTTGCAATTTCACACAAGTTTATCAAGCCATTGTAACAGATTGAACCCTATGTCCATAGAATACATGTGTAATTTTTATAGAATGGTGTTATATAAATGATAGTTGATTGTTGAATTTCTGTATCTTTGATGGTGATTATCAATAAATGTTTCAAAACTATGTATCGAAATTATCTCAATTTGGATTAGCCATGTTGGTTGCTGATTACTTCGTTTAATGTACCGATGTTTGCAGTTTGTAATTTACCCCTTGCAAACATTTATATACATGTGATTTTTTGATTGTTTGCCCATTTGAGCTTGAAATGTGCATGACTAGATTTAAATAACATTATTTGATACCAATATTATTAACGCATATGATATTAATATCTTTATCAAAATTGTACAACGAGTAAACATATCTGTTTGATTAAACCATTGAAGTCAATTTGACTACCATAAATACAAAAATGATGATGTATAAAATTTACACTCGAAATGGGTTCATACCAGTATGTCCTATGCAATGTTTGAATTTGTTGCCTATATTAAAGTATGATGAATAATATTAAATTTTCATCATAATGTTGAATTGTGAACTTGCAAGATCTTTGATAGAGTAATTCTAATATATTTGTTTATATCATGTTTGTTACATCTTTTCAAGTACTAGAATTATCTTTCTTAGTGGGAATTACCATCTCATTTGTGTCTAAAGATTGCCAACAATTGGGTTAATAGTGTCAGACATTTATGAATGAGTCTTATGTGCTCCAAATACCATCTTTGCAATCTGACATGAATATGTTCTCAATGTTGAGTTTATTGCCAATTATTTATTGTTATACAATTTCTATGGTTTTAATGCTTGTTTTTTTTTTTTTTAATTGAGAGCAATGAAATTTATGTGTATAAATTTATTATGTGAATTGATATCAAAGTTTAGACTTCTGGTCTCATGTTCCTTTATTTTTTGTTTAAATCTTTAATTTGATTTATTGGGTTTATATGTTGCTCACATGTTGATTTGTGATTTGATATACTTGAATAGAATCAATAGTTTTGCCTTTATGTATGATCCGAGCATTTTAGTCTTGTTTCTCATAACATGATAGTTGTAAATAATGTTTTTTTGTTAAATTGGTGATCCAAACATTTTAAATTCCAATTAATTTTGTGTGGTATCAATTGAAAATTCGACTTATTAATGAAGACTACAACAATCTTCACTTAAATAAGAAGTTTCTATAATGATTTTATAGTGCACTATTCGATCTAAACACAATACTACCATAAAAAAATAATCTCCACTCAAGAATGTTAATTTATATTTAAAAAATCCCTCTAAACCAACTTATAATGCTTCCCTCGTCTATTCAAAATGCTTATTTTTGATCAAATAATGCATTGATAGTGAAAAATATGATCACATTTAGTTTTCAAAGCTAATCTAATAGGAAGACCATAAAATTTCTCTCATTAAGTTTGCAAAAATATTATACGATGGTCAGAAAGTGCATGTTTTCCAATATGTTTTGATACTATAATCAATTGAATAAACTATAATTCACCTTGCCATTCAAAATGGTCATAAATCAATATCTTTTTTTCATGTGTTTTAATTGAAACCACATTTCCTAGGCAACAGTGTCTCCTAAAGATGGACGAACATGTTAAGCTGTGGGCAATTTTTCTTGCTATTATGGCTATTACTAGAACTCTGCAGACTTTCGTGATGTTATTCACTAATGTCTATATTAGCGCGAAGAAGACGTCGTAATAGAGCTAGAAATATCCAAACAATTCATTAAAATTTGCGTAATAGTATCACTAGAACTTTGGACCACATTCATCGAATTATCAATTTAAGTGATGAGACTTGTTTGAACCACCTACGAATGACACGTGATGGTTTTTCACATCTTTGTTATTTGTTGGAAAACCTTGGGGGTCTAGTACCAACCCACCATGTTCAAATTTTTGAGCATGTCTCCATTTTTCTTAGTATACTTTCACATCAAAAAAATCGGGTCGTGAAGCATGATTTCAATCATAGTGGATACACTATCAGTACATATTTTCATGTTGTTCTAAAATCTTTATTAAGGTTGTATAGTGTACTACTTGTGCAACCTACACAATACCTGAAGATTGTAAAGATGAACGTTGGAAATTTTTTAAGGTACAACCACCAACTCAATAAATAATACCTCATTCAATTTGATTGATCGAAAATGAAGAACAATGGTAATATATTTGTAAGGCATGAAAAAGAACTTGATTTGGTTCAAGATCCCTCTTCAAATTGAAACGACGCCGTATTCGAAGTGAATAACATATGAGATATTTTGCTGAACTATTGAATGATGTGGAAGGGTGTTTTTGTCATTTGCAAACAATCTAGAAATAGAACATCAAACCAAACGAAGGTTAAGATTATCTACCTATTTTGCTTTCTATTGCAACACCCAATCCGAACATGGATATAAACTTAAACCAATTGATACAACTTTCAAACCAAACACTAAATTCAAACCAAACACTAAATTAAGTAAACCCAAAAATATTATTTAACCTATCTGACTCATTTTAACAAACCCATCTTACAATCCAAACCAGCCCTAAATGACCTAGAATCTTTCTGGAAAACATGATCATTTTCTAGAAACCGACAATGACCCATGTAACAATATTGTCCACTATGCTTCAACAATATTAAATCTGTATTCTTGTTACAAATAGGACATGTAAGTCCTCATTTGGTGCTCCAATCTAACAAGTTTGCATAGTCTGGAAAGTCACTGATAGTCCATAACAATAATGTTCGCATACTAAAATTTTGCTTGCATGATGCATCATATGTGTTGAGACCTTCATCCTATAAATCCTTCAATTATACTACTAACTATTGCAAGTATACATCAATATTGTTTCCTGGGTTAGGTATAAGTAATGACATCATGAGATAAGGTTGTTTCATGCAGATATATGAAGACAAATTGTAGGGCATCAATATTATTAGCCAAGTATTATGTGAAACACTCATATTCTTAAAAGGATTAAACCCATCAGCTGCAAAGCCTAATCTAACATTTCTTTGGATCTTTAGCAAATTTTGGATTTTTTAGTCAAAATATTGTCAAGTTGGGGAATCTATAGGATGCCTCATATTGATATATATATATAGATATATATATATATATATATATACTTTTCTAGAGTTGTCATCTTTTCCTTTCAGTCGACTTCCTACACCAAATCGTAGTCCTCATCGAGCCCGTCACAAATGTGAGCTCGAAAGACAATGTACCCCCTTTTCTCTCTCTTCTCTTACTTTTATTTCTCTCTCGATACTCGTCTCACCTCATTTCTCTTACGGTCATGAGTCTTGTCAGCAACGTTATGTGTGCGCGTGGCTATTAATATTTGTGTGTGTATTTGGATCGAGGTGATGTGGGTTTGTTTTGGTGCATGTGTTGTGTGATGTGTGGTCACTCATGATGTGGAGTCACCGGCCATGAAAGAGCAAGCATGATGGTAAACGGTTAGGATAAAGGTTTGGGTTTGGGGGGTTTGTTTTTAAAATTAAACAAAGTCTTGGGGCTTCAATCAAGCTAGGGGTATGTTTTAATTAAAGGTTTGGCTTCACTATATTCCTTGTTTTCAAAATAGCCTCAAACCTAAAAGTAAATAATAACTTTTCAATTTAACCCCTAGTCAAAATCAACTTATAAAAATTCTCATTTGACCCCATGGTCAAAGTCAACTTTCCAGAAATTACAATTTAGTCATTTTTCCCCAAATTAACTTTTAATTTCTTTCAATTTAGTCTAATTTCTTAATTTCAAAGTTTCTTTTGACCCCTTTAAACATTAATTTCAAAATTAAACCTTCTAAGATTATTTTCAATTAGTCAAACTCATAGATGATCTCCCTTTAAATACCGAACCTACTTTAAGTTCTTGATTTTACAAACAAAAACATGTTTTCCTTTTAATCCCACAAAATCAAGTGTTTTCTCTCTGTAAACATTTCTATATACGAAAGAGCTCTAACTTAAAAATTTAATACAAACTTTTAAATAGTTTTATTAGATGCTAAGACTTTTAATGAGTTCTATGTAGGAGACTTGGAAAGGATAATGCATTAGAAATCTCTTAGCTTGTAGCAATCTTGTACGCCTTCTAAAAAAAGTGGGGGTAACTTCCTACCAATATGTTTATGAATTACGTGATTTTTGAATACATGTTATTGATTGCCCAACTTCTATGCCAGTGTGTTCGTTTCAAAATATAAATATCTTGTTATGAGCTAATAAAAGTAAATATGCACCACAAGAATTTCACTGATAGACTTTGTCCGTTGTCTTTCCCAAAAAAAAGCGTTGTCGTATCCAGCGTTGTCTTAAATGGGCGCTAATAGACAATGCACTAAAAAATGTTGTCTTTTCCAGATACGACTACGCATAAAAACGACACATACCGCTTAAATGGGCGCTAATAGACAATGCACTAAAAAATGTTGTCTTTTCCAGATACGACTACGCATAAAAACGACACATACCGCCAACGCATCATCAACAACAATATTATATGTTGGCTGGGAATCGAACCCGAGTGTCATGGAGGTACTCTCACCACTAGACTAGTGGTGCTTTATGTAACAACATTTTGCATACATTTGTTTTATATCAATTTTTTATAATTTTCAATTTTCTATTATCACATATTTTTTTGTTAATTTTTATAAAGTAACATTAATACTTATTAATATAATTCATTGATTTCCAATTTTGATATAAAATGTGACTCAATTGAATACATATATTTTTACGTACATAGATTTATTCAATACCTAAAATTTGGAAAATTGGTAAAAATACCTCATATATTATATTAAATACCTAAAATAGGGAAAATTGATAAAAACACATAAATTATATTAAATATCTAAAAATCAACAAATAAAGACAAAAAAATTATTTTTAGAAATTGAAAAGTAAAAAAAAATTAAAAGTATTATTTAATATAATATATAAAATCTGAAATTTCATTTAAATAATTAGAAAAATATTTTAAATTATCTAAATACACATAAGAAATCTAGAAAAGAAAATGTTAAAATAACGCAACAATAATCTTATTATGAAATTATTAAAATTAATTTTCAATTTTTAAATTTAACAAATAAAATTTACAATACTTCTTAAGTAAATATAATAAGTTCAAAATAAATATTTCAAAAATCATAACTTATCTTCAATTACGTACTAAAACCTATGTTTAATAATAATAATAATAATAATAATATGAACTTATGTTTACAGTATTAATTAATGACATAAACTTTCATAATAGCAAATAAATTATTTATTATAGTTATTAATTTTTTTATAGTATTTTGAAATATTTATAAACCAAAAATTAAAAAATTTAGCATGATAGATATTTGTTGGAAAATTATCTCTAAATATCTAAAAAAAATATCGATTAAATGGTGAAAAGTAAAATAATTAATAAAATCGTTAAAATTCTTAAAAAGAAAATAGAAATATTAGTAAAAAAATTTATAATTAGAATTTTTAAACTTAAATAACAAGAATTTTTTTTTTTATCTTTATTTGTTGATTGTTAGATATTTAATATGATTTATGTTATTTGTAAATAAAATTTCTAATTTTAATATATTTTTATATTTAATTAAATAATATTTTAAAATTTAAAATATAGTTTTTCAGAATTTCTATTATTATTATTTAAATAGTATTCTAATATAAGATAACATCAAAAAATAATTAAACTTTTCCAATATAATTTAATTAAAAAACAATTAATTTAATTAAATTTTTTTAATGAAAGACAACACTTTTGAAAGACCATATAAAAGGGTTGTCTTTTAGTTAAAAAATCCGCTGAAAGACAATGCATAAAGAGCATTGCATAAAAGGATTGTCTTTTTTTTTTTTAAAATCCGCTGAAAGACAACTCTTTTTAAAAAAGCGTTGCAAAAAAGTGTTGTCTATTAGCGAAAACAAAGCTGAAAGACAACACATAAAAAAGCATTGCAAAAAACCGTTGTCTATTAGCGAAAAATAGCGCTGAAAGACAACACATAAAAAAGCGTTGCATAAAAGTGTCGTCTATTAGCGAAAAAAGGCGCTGAAAGACAACACCTTGTGAAAAGCGTTGTCTTTTCTCTTAAAAACGTTGTGTTTCAGTGCTTTTTTTACAAAAAGACAACGTTTTTCACAAAAAGCGTTGTAAAATGTTGAAAGACAAACAAAAAGCGTTGTCTTTCCAATGTTGTCTATCAGCGAAATTCTTGTAGTGATGATGGAAGACATCTATAGATGTTTATATTTTTTGGTTGTGTGATCAAATTTAAGTGGCTACTTGTGATGTTAAGATAGGTTAACTGTCGTAATGAGATTAAGTTGTGTTATTTCCAACGTTGAGGTTAAATCAAGTTAAATCACACAGTTATGATAAGTCGGGTTAAATCCTGCATCCATGCCAAAAGAACTAATCCAAGAGACAAAATTATATATTTTTTCTATGTTTTAAATTTCTATTTATCTGGTTTATTATCTTTATATGTGTAAAGTTACTCTCATGAGTGTTTTCCACGCACTCACCATCAGGGACGGATCCAGACTTTTTTAATGGTGGGGGCACAAAATAACTAAAATATAAAATACGTGAAGAATTTTTTTAATACATAACAATCCAAGTCTATTACAATTGAAACCTATGAGTTTTCATTGACTAGAATATTTGCATTATTGACTCATTATCAACACTATCAAAAACCTCTTTTTCAATATATACAATCAAACTATCATTCATCCATTGGCATCCCTTCTGGTTGCGTAGACGATTCTTTATGATATTCATTACAGAAAATACTCTTTCAACTGTAGCAATATATACTATCAATTATAGAAGAATAAATATAATATAAAATGATACTATCATGACCAGCAATATATATGTGATTGGATATGATATTATATGATATAAGTATCAAGTATATATTATATAAGAAGAATATATTTCTGCAATGACCAGCAATATATACGTGTGATATACATGTCTAATCAAATACTATCAAGTATATATTATAAGAGAATAAAAGTATATATTGTAGAAAAAATTCCAAAACATTGTGGGGCCACGTGCCCCCACATGGGGGTGTATGGATCCGTCAGTGCTCACCATATATGTGTATTCATATTTCACATTTCCGTCACAATAGAGAAGTTTGAAGAGAGATGTTGAATCTATTTTATCTTAGTTGTAGAAGTGTTTTCTTTAATTATCGAACCTATAATTTTAATCTCATATAAAAACTAAGCCCTTGGGGAAAATTTATGATGTTGTTTCCACTATTTTTTATCGAGTGTCAAATGCTCAAATGCTTATTTTTCTTCCGTTCAATTTGCATTTTGATAAAGTTGTTTCATATTTTTAAATTGAGCATAGAATGTATTGCTGGACTTCCAAATAATTTTTTTTATCAATTTCTTATGTGTTTCGAAATCAAGGCGCGATACCCTGCCATAGGTGGTCGTACCATATAGCACAATCGTGCTAGTGTGTCTTGTTTCACCTCAAACTTGTATTTTTTATGCATTTTTTATTTGTATTTGAAGTTTGAGAACTTTCAGCCTATTTATATTCATGCAATTTATGGGTTGAGAACCTAACATTCTTCACATTCATCATGACATAATAGAATAAGTTTTCAAGCCTTGAAGCATTATAAGAAGAGGTCAGGAGCTTAAAGATTGACAGTATTTCGAACCCTGATTACGAAACCGCAATTAAACCTCCAGTTTACATAGACTAACACACTGTAAAAAAACTGTAGCGTTTTGCAACAAATAGTATTGGTCCCCACTTGCAAAGATGAAACATGCAATGACAAAATGTTACAAACCAAAGATTTTGTACTCTGCCAAAAGACTTTTATCTCTTTTCAATGGGCAATCATCCTATTATAAATAGATGAAGACTACATTAATAACAATTCACTACTTGTTTACCTTGTTTTTCCGATCATATCTCTTACACAATGACGATAACTATGACAAAATATAAGTAGGGATTGCAGCATTATAGCCGATAGCGTTGTCTTTCATAGTCTTAGAGATGAAAGAAAGACAATATTACTCAAGTCAAGCTCTCTCCAATATCGATTTGCGAAGTATTGTTTAGGAAAATGGAGGTACAGTCTCTTTAAAAACTGTAATCCCTATCTGTATAAAGTGGATGTATTGATCGAATAGAATAGCATTAACGTCATTAAGTCTCACCTTTTTACGAAGACCCATTATCCTTCATTTGATGAGATCGAACAAGCATGCATAGATGCTCAAGATCATTTCGAAGTGAAAGTGAAGATCATTAAACAGATGGTCCCACTTGATCCGGTGAGAGAATAGTATGGGTGAGGGGCTGTGCTCTCGATAACCACATACTTTCAAGAGGGAAGAGTCATTGAAAAAGCTTTATAGGCTTCATAGCTCAAACTTTGTAGAGAAACGATTTGGTGACTAAGTGATTCTAGGTTTTGTAGGTCGTGCGATGGGCAGCGCGTGCTCGCCTTTGTGCTAAGCTATGATTGGTGTCTACTTGGTTACATGGCATTTACCCTGTTCTGTTGGGGGTGAATTTTTACTACTTTCATAAGAAAATCATTGGTTTGACCAAATATAAACGGATTTCATTTTACTACTTGGTTTCAAACACTCCTTTAGCTCTAAGATTGTCTTGCCCAACCGACCCGGTGGGCCAAAGGATAAATTCAGGTCGGTTCGGACTATCCTCCGGTCGACCCTACAAAATTATAGCCAACCCAATCTTGCTAAGGAAAATTTGACCCAAATCCCCAATTTTTTTTAAATTAAAAAATTGTCAATTAACGGAGTTCTTAGACCAATTTTCATGGAGAAAAAACTTTATATAAGATAATTTAATACATATAATTTAAATTATAGTCCTCTAGTTATCTAATTTAAAATAATTTATTATTAATTTATTTAATAGAATTAAATTATTAGTGGGGCAAAGTCCAATCTCTGTCATACTTTTTTTTCCATTAAAATAAATTAATTGAACATTAAATTTTTTTTAATATTAGAGGATGGTAACTAACACCAATCTCATAATAAAAGTGTAAAATTTAAATTACATATGTATTACATACACTACAAAAGTTTTGTGATATAGCGACGAATATTACCGACAGACATATTTTGTCGGTGAATACCGACGGAAAGCGACAACATTCCATTGGTAAATTAAATTATTCATATAAGATAGTAAATATAGCTGAAAAATGTTATTGGAAGAAACATGACAAAAAATCTCTTAAAAACCGGGTCGAGATGCAAGGAGAACATTATCGATGGAAAATCCATCGGTAATATAGTCGGATAACTGAATTTACGACATCCAATAGACAATCCATCGGTAAATATTATCTATTATTTAAATAAAATTAAATTATTTACCGACGGAACTTATATCCTTCAATAATATTTGAACAAAACGTCAACGTTTTGTTTCTCCCGAAAAAAATCACGTAAGTAAAAACGAATCGTTAAAACCAACATTGGCAACAACCGATGTCGTATTTGCCAGATTTATCGACGAAAATCACTGACGGATTTTCCATCGGTAAATAGCGTTAAATAGCTAGGTCCCCTTCTTCTCCCCGCCTCTCATTCTCTCTCTCTCCCCCAAACTACTGGGCCCACCACCGTCCCCACCGCCCCATCCCATCGCGTCTGCCGCTCTCTCCCTCTCTCTCTCTTGTTGTCCCATCATCTTCCGCCTCCGCCACCACCGCCTGCTGTTACGGGCAGCGCAACCCCCATCCCTTCCCCACCCCAACAAACCCCCTCATCCCCACCCCTAATAGCCCCCTCACCCCCAACAGCCCCTACCCCAACAACCCCCCTTCACCCCATCCTAACAGCCCACAACCCCTTCCACGGTTAAATTGTCCAAATTCAAATGGACTCAATTTGTCTAAGGGTGAAGTTTTCATAAAATCATATGTTAGGCGTCCTTTGTGCTGGTCGTTTTGTTAGTGTAAAGTTCCAACAATATAGTTATATTTAGTTAATTCATCAAGTTATTGTATTTTGCATGTGAGTTATGTTTTGATTATATTAGTACAAACAATATAGTTATGATATGAATGTATAAGTTGAAAATTCTATTAGAATCGGGGATTGTTGAATGTTTCTGTTGGTGTTGAATTGGATATTTTTGAATGTTTTTATTGAAATTACCCATCGATGATTATTGAATATTGATAGATAGTTGAAGTGTTGAATGTTGATAGATTGTTGATAATGTTGGAATTATCATTGAATGTTGAGAATTGTATGCTAATCTTATGTAGAGACGGATAGAGCGAAAACTTGAGATTTTTTGCATGTCGAATTGCTTATCATATATAATGATCTTCTCTGTGTGTAATTAATAAGTATTTTTCTTCTTGATGAAGAACTTATTACAGAAGTAGGGATATATGTATTGATATATGAGTATAATTTAGAGTTTATGTAAATGTTACTAGTTGTGGGTAAAATGGTTAGAAACAGAAGTAAATTAGATGAATTCTATAGTAATAAGTACAACGAGTTGAAAAGGAAGAAGAATGAAGAAAGTGATGGCAATACTTAAGAAAATGATGCCTATAATAAATGTTGCTGATTCTCAATATAAATATAAACATTTTGTACTCGCAATTCAGGCTACTCAAGTCTACTACTACACATACCCTACAAAGAAACAACAAAAAAGTGATTGGTGGGCTATTTATAAAGTTAAATGTAGATCAGTTGTGGATGTTTCTTCCTCATTTACAAATAATGTATAACAATCTACTAACCACCATTCTAAGAAGATGAGTTTCAGACCCACTCTTTCGTTCAAATTGATAACGATTCACATAATTTGGCTGATACAAATGGGGGATTCGAAGAAATCAATAATGATAATGAAGATGGCTATGATGAAAACGACGATGAAGACTTGTCGGACGATAACCTACCATATGAAAAAGACAATGATTTAGAAAAAAACTGAAAATGTATCAATCTATAATAGTGATGATTGAAACAATGTGTTGTTTGTAATATTATTAGTTGTATTAAACAAATATTAATTCATTTCAATGTTTTTTATTACTTCATTATTGATTTTTAATAATTATTATATTACTCAAAATATAATATTAATATAACTAAATCATAAAACATAATTTTGTTGCAAAAAATTAATTTTTTAAAATGAAATTAATTAATACCGACATAAATTATCTGTCGGTAAAAAATCAGAATTTTTTTTTTAAATTACTTTTTAATATAGATGAAATTTATCGTCGGTAAAAAAATCAGCAATTTTTATTTTTTTTTAAATTTATTTTCTAATAACAACGAATACAACATCCGTCGGTTTATTAAATTTTCTTTCTTTTTCCAATTTAATGATAGATAATTACCGACGGAACAAAAAAAGATCCGTCGGAAAATAATTATTTTTTCGCAGAATTTCCACCTTTTTTTCCGCAGAAATTCCACATTTATTTTAAAAGTCCGTTGGTAAAGTCGTCGGTAATTTACCGAAGGACCATTTATTCCGTCGGTAAAATGTTACCAACGAGCATAATTGCGACTGAATTTGGCGATAGTTATTCCTTCTATAAATAAATTAGCGACAAAATTTTCTAGTATATCGACGGAATATTCTGCGATAAATCGCGCGATTTTTTAGTGATATATCCTTTTACTATACTATATCAATTATATATTGTTAATAAAACTTAAAACACAATAATAAATATTCAGGTGTATTTAATTCGGAATATTAATATAATTAAGTCAAGTCCAAATACTGCCAAATTTAAGCTCAAACTTGATTAGCCTTAATTTTTGTCATTAAAACTTAACTCCGTCAACTATAATTTAATAAAAAAATTATAAAGTCGGACTCAACTATATATATGATGAAATATATTAAGAGAAAATAAGTAAAATAAAAATTCGATAAGGTTCACAAAATTTATTAACTTTAAATGGAATTCGAAAACTTTCCAATTCAATTCGCGTAAAATACATCCATTCTAATTATTTACTATATAATTAAAATTAGTTAATGATGGTAGAAGAAGAGAATAAATATAGAAAACTAAAAAAATAAAATAAGAAGAAGAAGAAGAAGAACTACTTGAAAGGAAAATTGAATCACATGTAGGAGTGGTATGTTGCACAAAAAAAAAAAAATTTAAAAATTTAACATACCATCGGACCGGAACGAGTCCGACAGGCCAAATCGGTTGGAGCCCATCCTGCTTGTTGGACCACATAGGGCTGGCCATTCATTTTTTGATCGGGTCCATTTAGGCTGGCCATTCTGGCTTGCCCATCGAGACGGGCTCAAATTGCTGGCTCTAGCTTCCTCTTAGGGTCAATTTAGACATTTGAAATAAAGCAAATCAAAATGTACTTAACAAGTAAGATTAATTAAACAACTAGATAAAGATTAATAATTTACAACTCATTATATGGACCAAAAGAGAAAAGAGAGATTACACAACTGAAAACAAAAAATGTAATAAATGTATCTATGAAGATTCAAACATAGTTGGCGTGGCAATTAAATTAATTGAGCAACATCAAGACAATGTCAACATTCTGCATAATCTATTAATTATATATATTACTATTTGCAAAGGTATTTGTGGATACAGTTGCACCCCTTGTTCTCATATGGCTCCACCACTCATTGTTATCCAAATAATTGGAATATGTATAAACCAAATTCACTTGCATTGGAATAGTATTTATATTTCAGCTTAACTGCTTGTTAACAATGATTACATTTTATACTTAGATAAGCATTAGATGGTTTTAATTAGAGAAGAACGCGCACCCTAACCAATTTGATGTGTTTCATCATCAAGCTCAAGTTTGTTGAACGCACTTGATCACATGAAGATCAAAAAGACAGACTATACCAGAATTACAAAGTTAAAGTAGTTATATCAGTTAACTTACCTCTTATAGGAAAATATCTTGCTAGCTAGGTTAGTTAGTTATCTTCTTCATCTATATATGGAAGGTTTACATAGATGAAAACTCAATCAGTTGCATGTGTCACATTTTATCCATTCTTCAATAGTTAATTTTTCCTCTCTTTCCTTTTTCAAGATTCTTCAAGATTTGTTAGTTAGATATATTATGTTCGATCAAAGAAATACTCATCTTGTCAAAGAAGTACACATAAATTTGTAACCCTAGCTAGAGAATTCCTGCGAACACAATATTGTTAGGGTGCTGAATATGCTAATGTTAAATTAGACGTTTTAGAGAAGCACTATCAAAAGAATGTGATGATTAATCAGTTTAGATTTTTCCTCAATTTTGAGACAACAAATATAAATTTAGTACATATATACTTGAATATATATATATATATATATATATTATTGTATTAATGTCGAGTTTAATACAGTGTAGTATCTCATTGTGCAATTAGCTGCCAAATCTCATTTAGATTTATGATTCTAGATCAACTCCGAATTGAGTAATTTATATCAATTGAGATTCTCTATTATAATATGTATTTCATCTAATATTTAAAAATAATCATCACACATTGTATGTGTGTAAACAACATTGCTAATTAACGTTTAGTGTGCATTAAGAATTATAATAAATGATGAAACATCAATATCCAAAACAAATTAATCCAAATCCAATGTGGTCCTAAAATTAATTTTAGTGCATTTTCTTGAGACCTACACGTTGACTATGATGAAACTGATATATACCACCTAAATTTGGTCCCTCGGAGAAACATTCCCATTCCGGGACCTCTTGCCTTAGTTAATACTTCTACTACTATACATATAAAAATGGGATTTTATCGATACAAGCCCCGAGAGATGAGTTAACTATCAATGAGGGTATGAAAGATAAATCTTATCAAGAGGTTGAAAGATTGGAAACTATCAAATTAAGATTTCAAAATAACACACCATTGACATTTCTATATTAGGCGTTATCTCATTCTCAATCCCAGCCCTTAACTGATGTGGCTGCCAAATCACGTTGATGTGGATATCAAATCAGCAATGAATTTGTTGATGTGGATATCAAATCAGCAATGAATTTATTTTGATGTTTATACACATTTATATTATTTATATTATTATATTATAAAAAAAAGTAAATCTTTCTACAATAATATTTATGGATAATCCAACCACTATCAATATTTTGCTATATTGTATCTAATATAATATGGACATTTTGGGATATAATATAATATCGATATTGATTTTTTTTCCAATAATATATATTGAACAAATATTTCCATGATAATATTCATATCTTTACACTTTTTATGATATTTATTTTTGTCCAATACTATATATCGATGATACACAATCAATATCAATATTTTACAATATTCATATCCAATATAATATCGATATTTTTGTTGGTCCCAAGTGGTGTCCAAGGTTCAGAGCGGAGTGAATGAACCTTGGTCGATTTTTAAAAATAGATTTAAAACACACTGTTCTGCAAGTTACTTGAACTTGCAGCGCTAGTCAGTTACTGCTTACAGCACTAGGATGCAGTGCTACATGCTGTAACTTAGAGTTTTATACGCAGCGGAAAAAAGTTTTTAAGACACAAGGCTGGTTTTCTCAAATATGATCCTTTTCAAAAACGTTTTATGTTTTATGACAGAAATAGATATAAAAGATAAAACACAGATAAGAAAGCAATAAAACACTTATGGCTTATAGTGGTTCGAAGGTGGTGTAATCCTTCTATGTCCACTCTACTGCTACCTCGAGCAGGAACTTTGTTAAGCAAGATTGATTTACATGACACTCCTAACAATCTATCAACTTACAAAGCTAAACACCTACTAGAGTCCAGCGTACACACAACAACTGCAAACTCTAAAGGCAAACCCACACAGGGTTTCAAATTCCCACACAGGGAAGCTGCCTAAATCTTAGACAACTATACAAACAGCAAGGATCTCTCCTATCAACTGATCGATACCTAAAACAACCTAAGCACACAACAACAAGGTTAAAAATGATATGGATATGTTCTTCAACTGATATGGTGAAGCGAGCTTCTGAATCCTTCAAAGGATCTTTCAGCTTTGAACTTGCTTCACTTCACAGAGGTTGAGTGACTGAAACTGAGAGTAGACTCGAAAGAGTATAGCTTGAATGCTTGAGAGTTTTTGTGCAAATGTTTTCAGTTCTTCAGTAGTTCAGTAGTCAGCTTCAGGATTGCTCATCCTCTATTTATACTTGTAGAGAAGATATCCGTTGAAGGAGATATCTCCCATTTTGAATTTAAGTGTACTTGATCAAAGGCATGGCTTGCATTTAATGCATCTTGACTTTTCTTTCTGGAGCATTTAATGCGGTGGTTGCGGCTCGCAGCTTTCTGCAGGTGCGTCAGTCCACGTGGCGTCTTGGCATTGGGTCCGTGTCTGCAACTTTGATCTTCTGTGGAACGGCTCTATTTATTCTTGCTTGGAACTTCGTTCCTCGTACTGCATTTACCCTTCCTCGAAATTCAGGATACTTATCCTGTTTGTCTCATTGACGCTGTTGACAGTTTGAGTAGTAAGCTTCGCGCTGTATCCTAGGTCTGTTTGCAGCTGTTTGTACTTTACAGTGCTGCTGTAACTTGGACCTTCTTATAGTATCTTCGTACAGTACTGATGTATCTTTACTTGCAGTATTCCTGTAACTTTTCTTGCAGCGATGCTACATGCCGTTCTTACTCCCTTTGCTGTAATGTTGTAACTGCCTTCTTGCAGTGTTGTTGTATCTGCTTTCTTGCAGCAGTTTCGTCTTGAAATCTTCGATGCAACATTGTATGCATGTGTACCTCCATCTTTCAGCTTCCATAACTAGACTCAATCCTAGTCTATGTTTTCACTTAAACATTGTGAAAAATGGGGTACTCAAACTTCCTATTACATTCTTGGTTTGTCTCATCAAAATCTAAACACTGAAATCCCAACAATTTTTTCTATTGATTTTTGATATCTGCATGATAATGATTATATTTTTACAAGTATAATATATTGATAGTGCGGATAATATTTCGCATTTAATTACTATATTGTATCTAATAGTAATTAAAGTGGAATATATATTGAAAGTATATAAAAACAATAAATTATTTATTCAAATGGATATTTTAACAATATCATAATTAATAAAATAACAATTTAAAATTTTACATTCGAATATTAATTTTAATATTAATTTTTCAATTGACGCATCAGCATGATTTGTCAGCCATGTCAACTTAGGGAAGACGACATTTCATTTGGAATCTTAAGTTGATAGGGAAGAGGATGAGATAACGTCTAATAGAAAAGTTTTAACGGCATTTCATTTTGGAATATTAGGTTGATAGTTTCCAATCTTTCAAATCTTGGATTAATAAGATTTATCTTTCATACCTTGCATTGATAATTAACTTATCTTTCGGGGCTTGAATCAATAAAATCTCTATAAAAATATTATAATATAAGGTTTTATCTAATAATTATAGTATTATGCCACCACTAAGAAGAAGAATTATCCCATGCATATCATTCTCTACAAGACATTGCATTGAGGGGTCAATTTTAAGATTTAAACCATATCATATCAAGAGAAAATTAACTGTTAATTAGAACATATGTTTCTTCTGTTCCCAAAAAATAATAATAATAATAATCATATTCTTTATGAAAAAAAATGGGTTAGTTTCCAGAAATATCACAGCCTAGTCTGATTTTCAATTTAATCAAACTTTCTACTAGTGGTCAAAATAACATAACCTTATATATGTGTAACGACTAGGATAAAACGATGCATAATTGACTAATTAAATAATTAAACCCTTAATTGTGTGATTTAATTACATGCGTTTCAGAAAAAATGAAATGATGTATGATTTAATTAATCGAATGTATGATTGATTTATCGAAAGCATAATTAGATCGAAAGCATATGTTATAATTAATAGTAGATTTCGTAGTTGAAAAATTGAAAGAAATGAAAAGACGGATCGTTAAAGGGGTAGCCCGTTTAGGTCCAAGGCCCAAATCCTAAGTGGATGTGGCTAAAGATATACACAAGGGTAAAGAGTGAAATTTCACACTTTGACAAAAATTAACCAAGGTAAATCTCTCTCTCTCTAACTTTCCGACAGGCTAGCCGGAGTGCCGCCATGTCGCTGCCGCCGGCAACGCTCATCCCTCCATTTTCGCTCAACTTTACATCGAATCGAAGCTCTCGCCGAGCCCATCACGGATCCGGGCTCGGATCGTCTACCTTACGCCAGCTCCGCCAGAAAGTTCCGGCTTTTTTCTTTCTCTCCTCTCTCTCTTTCTCTCTTTTTCCTCTCTCTTCCGCCGTCGCCGCGGTTGTGGCTTGGTTGGGCCGACGTGAGGTTGCACCGGCATGTCGCCAGAGACGCAGCGGGCGACTGTGTGCCGCTGTTGCTGTGCATGTGTGCATGTGTGTGCGCTGTGGTGTGTGTGTGTGTTGGGGCGGCACCTCATGCGCCGTCGTGTGTGCGTGGAGTCGGAGGAGGCGCTGGTAGCGCCGCTGGAGTTGGGTGTCGCTGGCGACGCGGTGGTCACCGGACATGGCAGTGTGTGTGTGTGAGTGTGTGGGTTGGTGTGGGTGGCACTTCCAGCGCCACCGTGAGTGGTGGTGCCCGGCGCGAGGTGCGCCAGCCAGTGTGCTGTGTGGTCGTGTGTTTGCCGGCGACGTGTTGTCGCCGGCAAGGGTTTTCAAGCGGTGGAGGAGGAGGGAAACGGGGGTGGTTTAGGGAGGTAGGGGCCTCTCTACAATTTTCGGATAGTTCAAGGACCTGGATGCAAACCTTAGGTTTTTGGTGTATTTACGATTTGGTCCCTGAACTTCCTTAAAATTTCATTTTAGCCCTCGAACTTTCAAAAATTACTTTTCAATCCCAAGGGTTTTGAAAATATCAAAGAGACCCCAAAATTTCTCTAATTTTACAAAAAAAACCCTGGTCAAAGTCAACATTTATCCAAAATTTACGAAACTGCCCCTGTACCTTTAAACGCTCCGTTTGAGCTTTGTTTTTGCTCCGTTTAAGCCCGTTCTTCCTCCATTAGAACCCTAACTGATCCTTTTACATCTTATGACCAAGTTTCAAGCCTTTGATTCATTTTTACTTCCCTCAACGTTTCTTTCTGAGAGAGTTCTTTTAAGAATACGAACTTATCATAGCAAGAAACTAATAAAACTCATTTACATGTGTAGGCTTTCGTATTTAGGAACGAATTTAGACTTAGAGCTCATGTCACACGAGGAAAAAAATACCACTGAACAAGGTGGGGATAACTTATAATCTTTAATCGCCTATATGTTTCCGCATTTATTGTATAATGATGATGATCAAATGAATGCATGTAAACTAATGTTATTGAACTGCTAGTGATTGCTATGAATTGTTGAACTTTATGTACCTTGGGTTACGTGCTGTGTTTTATATGTTCATAAATACAATATGTATACGAGGACGAAAGTCCACGATCATTATGGATTGACTACTGGTCCGTAAAAAACATCATGGAGAGACTGGTGATCCGTAAAAAACACCAACGGTACTGAAACCGTTCATAGGGTAAGACAGGAAATACCCGCACCTATATGATGTTATGTGCTATGCATTTTATGTATTGTGTTTACTTGATGTGCTGATACATGTTTAAATAGTTTAACTGTCTATATAACTCTGAAAATGGAAATTTCTCCCACAAGTGTATTCAACGCACTCACCCCTACGTGTATTCACGCTACAGGTAATAATGAACGCGGAAAAGCATAGAGAGAGTGGTGTCATACCAGTTATATCCCTTTTACTCTTCATTCTTTGGATATTTCTTAAACATTGTTTTTGTAACGTTTGTAAAGACAAATTGTACTTCTTTCGATATGGATCCTGTTGTTTTTTCATTGTTTCAATTACGATGTTTTCTTCTGGCTTGTCGCCGAATATTTTTTTGGTTATGTAAAAATTGTAACTTTAACTGTTTTTCGAAGTTCCTAACTTTATATATATTTTAAATCTTACCTCCTTTATCATATCTGCATCTTTTAAAATGTATGTTTTCTTTCTTTCTCTTCCTGCACGCCCACAAGAAAACTCTGATATTTTAAAGTATGAAACCGGGGCGTGACAGTTTTGGTATCAGAGTGAGGTCCTACCCTTTGTAAGACCCTACTCAAGTTTGTTTTTCTTTTTAAACAAGTTTAACGTGTAAAATCTTTTAAAAATAATGGAAAAATAATGGATAAGCACCTCTGTCTAATCATGAAACTTAATAAGGAAGAATATTTATATGTTATATGTTATATGTCTGCCTATTTTATATCTATTTATTCCTCGTTTATCTTGTTGTTGCATTTGTATGTTGTTGTGTTGGGTTGCGTGGGGTAGTTCGGGTAATCACGCTCTTTATCAGTATAGATGGTGAGGACATGTTTGACAACACGGAAGAGTTCGGCTAGGAGGATCTTTCCAACGGGCTAGGTGCGAACTTTCCTTGTATCCCGTAGATTGGGTGGTGAGTCCGCAGGAGAGTTCATGGCTCGACTGCTCATTTTATAGAGAACAAAGGGTGATATATCACACGATCAGGCATGCCAGCATATCGTGGAGGTGTTGCCTAACCACTGGTCGACCTTTGCCCCCAAGACATACCATACAGAGGTGATGATGTTTTGTTTGAACTTATGATCTTTTATAGATTTATGTTTATGTTTATCTTCTTCGTCTCTCTCTGTTCTACGATACATTTATCTTCTCTTCTCTTCCTCTTTTCTACGTTGTGCCAATTTTTTTTTGCGAATCGTGGTTTTGGAATCTTTTTATAGTATCTCTTGTATGACGCGTATATCATGTCTTTTTTTTTCTAGAAGGTTATGTCACGTGGTCGACCAAAAAGAGACCAACCACCAATGGACAACCCGCCGCCAGTGGAAAACCCACCTGAGCATGATGTGGACACCACGATGGAGGACCTAGTGTTTATGTTGAGGGGTCTGGCCCGATATTTTGAGACAACACAGCCCGCATCACCAGCCTCATCAAAAAGCGATGCGAATCTTGTGATTGAACAATTTCGATGGTTCAATCCACCAACCTTCGACGGAAAGGGAAAGCCTGCTGAGGTGGAAGAATGGCTGAGGTCGTTGGATCGTCTGTTCAGACATCAGACCTGCACTGAAGAGCGGAAGGTTTCCTGCACCATTTTTTAACTTATTGAGGAAGCCAGTCATTGGTGGAAATCATATGCAAGAACCATAACACTGGAACAGATGGGTGTCTTGACTTGGGAAGCCTTCAAGGAAGTGATTATGCAAACCTTCGTGCCCCAATCATACCGCGATAAGAAGGAGACAGAGTTCCTACACCTACGACAGGAAACCACTACCGTGGGAGAATATGAAAGAAAATTCAACTAGTTAAGCCGATATGCGCCTCATCTGGTGGACACGGATGCTAAGAAGGTCAGACGCTTTGAAAGGGGTCTTCGCTCAGAGATCAGCTCCATCCTGGCTTGCCAAGGTGCAATATCTTATGCTGCAGTCGTAGAGAGGGCTTAGGAGATCGCTTCCCGGCTACGCTTGGACGTGACACCACTCAAGAGAGTGGAAGTGATGACAGGAAAGAGGAAGTGGACTGGTCCCAATCGGAATTTCAACCAAAACAAGTCCCCACGGACCAACAATGCTCCGCTTTTCCTTACGCCTAGGCCGGGAAATGTTTGTCCCAAGTGTGGAACATGAGGGGTCCTATCTCTAAGGAACCCGAAACTGCTATAGGTGTGGAGAGCCTGGATACATAGCGAGCAACTGTTAGAAGTCCAAAAACCCGGTAGCTACAATACCGAGACCAAGACTAGGAGCAGGCCAGGTTCGAGCGTTCGCCCTCACCTGCTTGTAAGCTGCTGAAGGATCGGAGACCATGGCAAGTATGTTAACAGTATCTGATATCCCTATTTTCATCTTGTTTGATACCGAGGCAACCCACTTTTTCGTCTTTATCGGATTTTGTGATTTGTTGAAACTTGAAAATGATAGGGTAGTCGCTGAAACCCTAGAAGTTAGTATCCCATCAGGAATAACAGTAAGAATGAAATACATTTGTTGGGATCTGAGAGTCACATTCGGAAATAAAGTTCTTTTGGCCGATCTACATGCGCTAGAGATGAAAGATTTCAACGTAATACTGGGAATAGACTGGCGTAAGATGAATCATGCAGTAATCAAGTGATGTGCAAAAGAGATCACTTTTCAGATACCTAGAGACGAGGAGTTCACATTTTATGGGATGCAAATTGGAGTTAACCTGAGGCTCGTATCAGTTATGAAGACAATTAAGATGCTCAGTAAATGAGATAGTCAAGCTTGGTTGGTAAACATGGTAGACTTCAAATAAGAAACGAATCCTACCGAGGAGGTGTCTATCGTAAAAGAGTATGTGGATGTTTTTCCGGAAGACTTACCCGGTCCTCTGCCCGATCGGTAGATTGCTTTTGAGATTGATCTCATCGTAGGGTCGACACCAGTATCGAAAGCACCATACTAGATGGCACCGAATGAGCTACAAGAATTGAAGGTCCAACTACAAGAGCTTCTGGACAAGGGATTTATTCATCCGAGTGTATCACCTTAGGGAACTCCAGTGCTCTTTGTAAAGAAAAAGGATGGAAGCTTTCGGATGTGCATTGATTATCAGGAGTTGAATAAGAGAACCATCAAGAATAAGTATCATTTGCCTCGAATTGAAGATATGTTCGATCAGTTAAGGGGAGCAAGCGTGTTTTCGAAGATCGACTTGAGGTCCAGATACCATCAAGTGAAAGTTAAGGATGTGAATATACTAAAGACAGCCTTTAGGACAAGGTACAACCACTACGAGTTTGTAGTGATGCCGTTTGGACTCAGCAATGCACCAGCTGTCTTTATGGATTTGATGAATCGAGTTTTCCACCCATACCTTTATCGCTTCATCATAATGTTTATCGACGACATTCTGGTCTACTTGTGCGATAAGACACACCATGAACAACATCTCAGGGTCACATTGGAGACTCTGCAGAAGGAGAAAGTGTTTGCAAAGTTTAAGAAGTGAGAGTTCTGGCTCGACAAGGTGGTCTTTCTCGGACACATTGTATCTTCGAAGGGGATTGAAGTGGACCCTGCCAAAGTAGAAGTTGTCAGCAATTGGAAGGCTCCAACAAATGTCAATGAAGTGCAGAGTTTCCTTGGATTAGCTGGGTACTACAGGAGGTTCATCGAAGGATTTTCAAAGATTGTCACTCCCATGACCCGTTTGACCCGGAAGGATGTGAAGTTTCAGTGGACTGAACAGTGTGAACGTAGCTTCCAAGAGCTGAAGAAGAGGTTGACAAAGGCTCCAGTCCTAACAGTGTCAAATGTGACGAAAGAGTTTGTGATCTATAGTGGCGCGTCCAAACTAGGCTTGGGTGTGTTCTGATACAACAAGGAAAAGTGGTGGCCTACGCGTCAAGACAGCTGAAGACTCACGAGCAGAATTACCCAACACATGATCTAGAGTTGGCCGCAGTTGTACACGCTCTCAAGATTTGGAGACACTATCTCTATGGCGGAAAGTGTAAGATCTGCACCGATCACAAGAGTCTGAAGTACTTCTTCAAACAAAAGGAACTCAACATGAGACAGAGGAGACGGTTGGAATTGGTGAAAGACTACGATTGTATGATCCTCTATCACCCAGGAAAAACGAACGTGATTGCTAATGCTTTTAGCAGAAAAAGAAAAAAGACCGCGACGTACATGATCACAGGCCAGAACCAATTGATAGAAAGGATGTCGAAGCTGAATTTGGAAGTGGTAACGCCTCTGAACAATATCAAGGCTAAGGTTGCAATTTTGTTCGTGAAGCCCACTCTCCGTGAGTGTATAATCGAGGCACAAGGAAGAGAAGTTTCTGACGAAGATGAGAGCTCATATGGAAAAAGGGAAATCAGAAGGGTTTGATTTATCAACAGATGGAGCCCTAATCTTCAGAGGGAAGTTAAGGCCGAGGTATGTAGGACCGTTCGAGATCTTGGATCGAGTCGGAGAGGTCGCGTACTGTTTAGCCTTGCCGCCAGACTTCGCAGATATACACGATGTTTTTCATGTATCTATGTTGCGGTAGTATATCTACGATTCGAGCCACATAATCGACTAAGAAAACATTGAGATTGAGAAGGATCTGACCTATGAAGAAGTCCCAGTGACTATCTTAGATAGAAAGACTCGCCAACTAAAGAATCGAGAGATGGCCCTTGTGAATGTCCAGTGGAGCCGCCATGGAAAAGAAAAAGCAACATGGGAACAAGAAGATGAGATCCTAACAAAGTATCCAGAGTTGCTACTTTTAGGTACACTTTCAAATTTCGAGGATGAAATTTTTCTAAGGAGAAAGGGGTGTAACAACTAGGATAAAATGATGCATAATTGGCTAATTAAATAATTAAACCCCTAATTGTGTGATTTAATTACTTGCGTTTCAGAAAAAATAAAATGATGTATGATTTAATTAATCGAA
This sequence comes from Scutellaria minor, assembly GCA_954870855.1. Lineage (NCBI taxonomy): Eukaryota > Viridiplantae > Streptophyta > Magnoliopsida > Lamiales > Lamiaceae > Scutellaria > Scutellaria minor. The sequence goes on from OX940727.1 coordinate 20,872,674, forward strand.
TGTACGATTGATTTATTGAAAGCATAATTTAATCGAAAGTATATGTTATAATTAATAGTAGATTTCGTAGTCGAAAAACTGAAAGAAACGAAAAGACGGATTGTTAAAGGGGCAGCTCATTTAGGCCTAAGGCCCAAATCCTATGTGGATGTGGCTAAAGATATACACAAGGGTAGAGTAAAATTTCACACTTTGAAAAAAATTAACCAAGGTAAATCTCTCTTTTTCTAACTTTCCGACAGGCTGGCCAGAGCGCAACCATGACGCCGTCGTGCCAGTGGTGGTGCCATCACCGGTGTCATCCATCCCTCCTCCATTTTCGCTCGAATTTATACCAAATCGAAGCTCCCGCCGAGCCCGTCACGGATCCGGGCTCGGATCGTCCAACCGACATCGGCTTCGCCGGAAATCGGCCGAAGAAGTTCCACTTCTTCCTTTTTATCTCATCTTCCTCCCTTTCTCTTTCTTCATCTCTCTCTCTCTTCGTTTCTCTTCTCTCTTTCTCCCCTCTCGGACCCTACCTCGCCGTCACCGCTGTTGTGGGTTGGTTGGGCCGGTGCGAAGTTACGCCGACATGTCGCCAGAGCCGCAGCGAGCGGTTGTGTACCACTGCGGCTGTACATGTGTGCGCGTGTGTGCGCTGTGGTATGTGTGTTGGGACGGCACCTCGTGCGCCGCCGTGTATGCGTGGAGTTGGGGACGGCGCTAGTAGCGCTGCCGGAGTTGGGTGTCGCCGGCGATGTGGTAGTCGCCGACCATGACAGTGTGTGTGAGTGTATGTTTCAGTGTATGAGAGTGTATGGGGTTGGTATGGACGGCGCTTCTAATGCCGCCGTGAGTCGTGGTGGCCGGTGCACCTTGTGCTGTGTGGTTGTATGTTTGCCGGCGACGTGGTATCGCCGGTGAGGGTTTTCAGGCTGCGGAGGAGGGGGAAAACAGTGACGGGGTGGTTTGGGAAGACAAGGGCCTCCCTACAATTTTCGGATAGTTCAGGGACCTGGGTGCAAACCCTAAATTTTTGGTGTATTTACAATTTGGTCATTGAACTTTCTCAAAATTTCATTTTAGCCCTCAAACTTTTAAAAATTATGTTTTGACCCCCAAAAGTTTTCAAACTTTAGACTTTGACCCTCAAAACTTTCGAAAATTACTTTTTGATCCCAAAGGTTTTGAAAATATCAAAGAGATCCCAAAACTTCTCTGGTTTTACAAAAAAGCCTCTGGTCAAAGTCAACCTTTATCCAGAATTTACGAAATTGCCCCTACACCTTTAAATGCTCCGTTTGAGCTCGTTTTTGCTCCGTTTAAGCCCGTTCTTCCTCCGTTAGAACCCTAACTGATCCCTTTATATCTTATGATCAAGTTTCAAGGCTTTGATTTGTTTTTCCTTTCCTTATTGTTTTTTTAGAGAGTTCTTTTAAGAATACAAACTTATCACAGCAAGAAACTAATAAAACTTATTTGCATGTGTAGACTTTCGTATTTAGGAATGAATTTAGACTCAGAGCTCACGTCGCACGAGGAAAAACACCATTGAAAGAGGTGGGGGTAACTTCTAATCTTTAATCGCCTATACATTTCCGTATTTATTGTATAATGATGATAATCAAATAAATGCATGTAAATTGATGTTATTGAACTGCTAGTGATCGCTATGAATTGTTGAACTTTACTTGCCTTAGGTTACGTGTTGTGTTTCATATATTCATGCATATGATATGTATATGTTATACGAGGACGAAAGTCCACGATCATCATGGAGGGACTACTGGTTCGTAAAAAACATCATGGAGGGACTGGTGATCTATAAAAAACACCAACGGTACTGAAACTGTTCATAGGGTAAGACGGGAAGTACCCACACCTATATGATGTTATGTGTTATGCATTTTATATGTTGTGTTTACTTGATGTGTTGATACATGTTTAAATAGTTTAACTGTCTATATGACTCTGAAAATGGAAATTTCTCCCATGAGTGTATTCAACGCACTCACCCCGCGTGTATTCATTCTATAAGTAATAATGAACGTGGAGAAGCGTAGAGAGAGTGGTGTCATACCAACTGTGTCCCTTTTACTCTTCGTTCTCTGGATATTTCTTAAACATTATTTTTGTAACGTTTGTAAAGACAAAAACTGTACTTCTTTCGATATGGATCCTGTTGTTTTTCCACTGTTTGAATTATGATGTTTCCTTCCGGCTTGTCGCTGGATATTCTTTTGGTTATGTAAAAATCATAAATTTAACTGTTTTTCGAGGTTCCTAACTTTATATATATTTTAAATCTTGTCTCGTTTATCGTATCTGCATATTTTAAAATGTATGTTTTCTTTCATTCTCTTCCTGCATGTCCACAAGAAAACTCTGATATTTTAAAGTGTGAAACCGGGGCGTGACAATATGAAATATATAACCATATCAGTTTTGGAAAAAAAAATTGATGCGTCAATTGCCACATTTAATTTTTAAAATATATACAATATTTCACGTCTGCAAAACGATGTTGTTTCATATTCCGCAACCCAGACAAATCATAACCTTTAATCAAATTGTCATTTTAACCAAACTTTTTTTTAAAAATAACATGATTTTATATATATATAGTAGCAATTTAAACCTCGACAAGTTTTCAAATTTTTTAATGATGTGTCATATTGTCTAGACACATCAGGTGCTAGCTCTAATTTAAAAATAAAATAAAATTTCATGTCTACAAAAAGATGTCATATTGTAGTAAAATCGAATGTAATTTTTTGCATGAATATCCTTAAAAGATAAATTCAAAATTAATAAAAAAATCAGTTATCAACACCATAAACATTCCACGATTGGGTGATTCTTCTCAAGGTAATTTGACAAACTTCAAGTATGGAGATGTATACAAATTTGATCCAAAAATTGAATAACGGTAAGAACCACTAGCGGCATGATTGGTATGATGGAATGAAGTGGAATGAAATCATCATTCTTACCTTCATTCTTATTCCTTTGATTGGTATGTTTTATAGGTAGGAATGGTGATTCTCACAAGAATTGTTATTACCATGGATAAGGGAATAATCATTCCTTCCTACCCTCATGGTATTATGTATTCCCGTCTTCAAGGAAATTAATGTTTTTTTTTTATTAATTTTGACTATTATCATTATTTATTTTATGTTTTCACAAATTAACTTTCTAAAGTTAAATTATCATATAAAATTTTGTAAATAACATTAAATTATTTATAAAATAAATAAATTAATAATTTAAAATTAATATAAAATAAAAATAGCAAAAAAATAATTAAAACTAAATATAAAAATAGTATAAAAATAATTAATACATATAAAAATCTAAAAAACATAAAGATAACATGTATATAATTTTAATAATACAAATAATTAAAGTTCTGATATAAGATTTATCTATAAATAATATATATATATATAGTTGTAAAATATAAAAAAAAAAAGATAAAAGAATATTAGTATAGATAATAGGTAAAAGTTAAATTATAATTAAAATATTTTTTTAGATAATATAAAATAAGATATTATAATTTTAATAACATAAAATCATATAATTAATAAAAGATATGATAAATATATTATTATTATTTATCTACTTTAAATATATGTAAATAATATAAAAATAGTAAATTAATAATAAAATTAAAAAAATAAAATATATAAATATAATATACCTTAATATTAGTACAATGATTAATTTTCTGTAAAAAGAATTATCATTAAATTTAAATATGCCAAATAATTTAAATTTGAGTGATATATTGAATATGAATATTAAATAAAATTATAGTGGAAGATAATTTGGTCAAATAAAGATTGATTTAATATTTATACATTTTATTTGTAGTTATCAATTATAAAATATAATTATAATAATTATTTCTTTCATTTCATATTCCTTTATGATACCAATCATAGGCATGAGTATTTTTATACCATTCCTTTCTCATCACCATTTCATTCTTAAGTTCATTCCATTCCCACGTAATTTCATTCAATCATACCAATCATGCCGTAGAAATATTGTGAATGATGAGAACACTGACGTGCGAATAAAGGGAAGAAAGAAGAAGAAATGAAAGAAATTTGAGTTCATACATGAAAAAGGGAAGAATTTGGGTTGCATGATTTTTGGGGGATTTATATGCAATTTTACTACGGAACAATGTCTTTTTTGTAGACAGGGAATTTTATTTTTCTAAATTATCAGAGCTGGAAACTAACGTGTCTAGGCAACAGGATACGCCAGCAAACAATATTACGGAAACTAGTCGAGGTCAACATTGTTACTATATATATAAGGTCATATTATGTTTGCAAAACAATGAAAAATTTAGTTAAAATGACAATTTAATTGATGGTTGTAATTTTTTTAAGTTGCAGAATACGAAACGACGTTGTTTTGTAGATGTGGAATATTTTTTCTTTAAACCGGGTCGTGCCCTTGTGTCCGGGCAACTGACACGTAAGTGATAAAAGTTTTCAAAACTGACCAAAGTCGAAATGACTACTAATATATAGGGTTATGTTATTTTGAAAATTAGTAAAAAGTTTGGTTAAAATGACAATTTGACTAAATGTTGTGAATTTTTTGATAATTAATTTTTAAAAAGTCATTATTATTTTTTTGGATAAACAAAAGAAAGGAAAGTTTCAAATATTAAAGTTGATTTTATTTAAAATATTTATATTTGACACAATTCATTAATTAAATAAGTTTAAAATGATTGAATAACTTAGAACTTTTATTTGGGATAATTTCAATTTTGGTCATGTATGTAAGACACTTCCATTTTTGGACAACCAAGTATACGTTTTCCAAATTTGATCCTATATGTTTCAATTTTTTCCAATTTTGGTCCTATATGTTTCAAATTTTTGCAATTTTAGTCAAGTATTTCAATCTTGGTTCTACATATTTCAATTATTTCCAATTTCAATTCAATTTTGGTCGGATGTTTGCCGAAAAATCTCACGTGACATCGGTGATTTTGGGAATTCCGACCAAAATTGGACTGAAATTGGAAAAACTTGAAATATACAGAACCAAAATTGGAAAATTGGACTGAAATTGGAAAAAGTTGAAACATATAGGACCAAATTTGAAAAACGTATACTTGGTTGTCAAAAAATGGAAAAACTCATACATACAAGATCAAAAATGAAATTAACCCTAAATAAAACAAGAGGCTTATGTGCGAATTAATGACTTATAAAAATATCTTTTTTTTTTGTCATATAAGTAAGCTCCTGTCCAATTTTTATAATGTAATAATGCATTTTTTTTTAAATTTTGGCATTTAATTGTCGACTCTTTTTTTAAATTTCAATCTAATTTTGGTTGGAATTTTTTTTCTAAGCTAATGTGGTTGTCGAAATTACTCACGTGGTGTCCAAATTGGAAATCCCCAATTCTTTAAAGGAAAATTAAGCTTATGTTGCAATTTTTATTGTCACAACATAAAAAAATAGAAAGCAAAAATCCAAATCATAAAAATAATGTTGGCAGCTCTTGCCCAGTTTAGAGGTGGTGGACCGACAAGTTCTCCCGACAAAAGATCAGCAATTTCGACCGGAGCTGATCCCCCAACCCAAGATGAGGAGGATAAGATGAGAGGGTCAGAGGAGGAGTAGACTTTATTTTATTTATTAAACAATTTTTTTTTATAAATAAACTTTCAATTTCTCGTACTTTAATTTTATAAATTTTCATTTTGTATATATTGTTATTAAATTTTATTAATAATACATACTTTAAATTACATATCAAATTTTAGAATTAATTAAAATATATATATCCAAACATTACTGAATGGATACATATCAATCAGTAATATATTGAATTCTTCAAAATTACCGACATATTAATATCCATCCGTAATTTAATCTATTTTTTTATTTTCGACAATTGCCAACAGACATTTTCATCGACAATTAAAATAATTTCATTGACATTTTAATTTCGTTGGAAAATTACTGATGGATCGTTTTTCTGTCGATAAAATGTTACTAATAAGAATATTAGCAAACAAAATTTTCCGTCATTAAATCTGCGGTAATATGTTCGCCGATGGAATTTCCTAGATTACCGATGCGGTAATCAGTGTGATTTTTGTAGTGTAATGTGTATTTATAATGTTGAGATAAAATTTTGTAGATGTTGCACATAGGGATGTAAATGAGACTCAAAGATAGTCGAGTTGAGCTCGATCTTGATCTCTAGTTACTCGAATGGTTCTCCATATTGAATTCGAGCATCAATACTCAACTCAACAAACTCGTGAGTCTAATCGAGTAGAATCAAATATATTAAATTTACTATTTTGTCCTTAATAGTTTATCAAAATTTTCAATTTAAACCATATTTTATAAAATTTAGGTTAATTTATAAATATTATTTATGTAATGAGTCAAGTTGAATAGAACTTGAACTTATCGAGTTATCCGTCGAGTCGAACTCGAACATTAAAAAAATAAGTTTGAACAAGCTCGAATTGAAGTCAATCTCGAGTTTGACATTATCAACTCAACTTGATGTGACTAGATCTGCACAAAATAAAATACATCAAAATACAGTAGAAAGATTGAAATTAAACCACTACCTGCAATGAACAATCACATGTGGCCGGATCAACCTAGCTCTCAATTATATTGATTATGTAGAAATCATCAGTATCCATCTTCCAAAATATATATATATAGGCACCCATATGTTGGATTGATAATAAGTTTGGATTCAATGCTGACTACATCTCACCTATATGCATCTAGTAGAGAACAAGAGATTCATTTATGAGTTGTTTAATTAATTTACATCACAATTTATCTTACATCTCATTTGAAAATAACGGGCACGTAAACTGCTCCCACTATTTAATCAGCAACGAATTTGATAATATGGTTCCCACTTTCGTTGTCAAGACAGTTGAGAAATCAAGTCATTGCATTGTATCTTGAGTTGGTCTTTTGTGAGACCGTCTCACATGCGATAAGATTCAAGTATGTCTTTTACAGGTATAAATATACGTTTTTCAACTATAAGTATGTGTTTTACAAAGGGTTAATTTCATTTTTGGTCCTGTATGTATGATTTTTTCTATTTTTTGACAACCAAGTATACGTTTTCCAATTTTGGTCCTGTATGTTTCAATTTTTTTCCAATTTCAGTCCAATTTTGGTCGGAATTCCCAAAATCGCCGATGTTACGTGAGATTTTTCGGCGACCATCCGATCAAAATTAGGTTGAAATTGGAAAAAATTAAAATATATAGGACTAAATTGGAAAACTTGACTGAAATTGGAAAAATTTGAAACATATAGGACCAAAATTGGAAAAAATTGAAACATATAGGACCAAATATAAAAAACATATACTTGATTGTCCAAAAATGGAAAAGATCTTACATACAAGACCAAAATTGAAATTATCTCTTTTATAAATATATTTTTTACAATATACTTCAAGTATGTCTTTTATAACTAAAAGTATATATTTTTCTATTATAAGTACAACCGTCGCTTGGTGAGACAGTTGCACATGAGTTTTTATGTTGTACTTTTCTATCTGTGTTTAAGAAAATGTCATACTGATTAAATATAGCAATTAAGTGATCTGAATTCTTGACCAACTTTCATGATAAAAAAAACTATTTTTTTGTTGTCTTCTTTACTTTAGTTCTTTTTTATTCATTTTGATCTATTATATCCTTGATACGTGATAGTATATTACAACTAAAGTTTGGATGGTACGAGCCAATGAAAATGGAACAACCTAATTTTGTTGGTGTGGGATAGTGTGATGCATATATATGTTTTGTACAATACGACCTGAGTTTGTATGATATATGTTGATGTTATTAAAATAACTCAATTCTATTAGTATGAGATAGAATGGTACGATCCAAATTTGATGATACGGGCTAATATATAATATACGGATAAGAAGGGTAAAAATGTTAAATTTTAGTTAAAAATGAATGAAATGTAAGTTGTGGCTAAAAGAAACTTCATATTGCACAAGTGGTTATAAATGACATTGCCCAAAAATATTAATAGGCATAATTATACATATAAAATTAGATTATAATATCCTATTTAATAAAGATTAAATAAGTACTTTTGATTTAATTACTTTCAAGAAGAAAAACATACCAAAAAAGGTAAGACATGGACAAAGTAGGAAATCAATCCTAAGAGATGACAGATCTCGATATTCATGAGCTTTGAGAAAACAATCTCGATGTTCATGAGTTTTAAGAGACATAGTCTTCAAACTCAAGATCTTAAATTAGTCTTCAACATTAATGAAATCAATTAATCTCGAAACTCATTAGCTAGCTTGAAGATATATACACACTTATTTTATACTGTTTCTGGAACAAGAAATAATCTGTATATGTAGGACCAATTCAACTTTTCGGACATACATGCATGGCAACATGGGAAAAATAGGATTATTGTTTCTTAAAAACACAAATTCTGTCTATGCCCAAAAGGCAACATTATATTGTTTGCAAATAGATGCTTTCTAGTGACCCAAACTAAGGAATCTGCATAATGATACTATAAAAATACCACAACAAAGTGTGGCCATCTCACACCACAAACTCCACAACCTATACAAATTCTAAGCATTAAACTATCACTACTCAGATTTTTTCCTCTTCTTTTAGAGACAAGAATGGCCACTTCATATGAAGATAACATAATATTATTAGGGTTTTGATTGCCATCCATTATACACAAACTTTTATGCATTGAGCTTTTTGTCCCTTTGGATGACATAAACTAAACATACAATTGCAAAGCCTTGTTACATGCTATAGGATAAGCATCAATTATAACCTCAACACTCATGGTACAAGAAAACATGGATTATTACTTTTGTAAGAAATCATACATACAACATAACAAATGTACTCATATTTAGCAAACATCATCAATCATATTCTAGCCTGGTTTTTAGCTTTTTGAACATTAATACTACTCTTAAGGCAAACATTCTCAGCAACATCTACTGCTTTATGGCTTTTACACCCCAAAAGCCCACCTTTTTTAGCTTCAATTTTTGAGCTTTTGTTACTCATCACTTTTCTTGAGATCACATCACCTGCAACACTCACACTCGTGTCGTCATTGTAATGTGCGTAATCCGCAGCACTTGCAGTGACAACACTCCACTGAATGCTGGCCTCACTTGGAGCATAAAGCGATGTGGGGCTCATGCAAGTTGACATATCATCTGCTGGCTCAGATGTTAATGGATATATAGAGCCTGAAATGTTCTCGATTTCGAATAGATCTGAGCTGGCATCACTTGCCATGTCATCAATTGTGGTGCTCCCAATTGTAGAAGAAGTTGGAACTGCTCTTCCTTTAGGGATAGCATCCCATGTTAGCACTGAGAGTTTCCTCTCCATGTTTGTAGCTACATCTGATCCCTTCAATGATGAATTCTTCGAGCCAAACACTTCAATGGAGAGCCTTGATTCCTCTAAATCTCCCACCTTCATCAGCTGCTTCTTCACTGCCAAATGATGGTCTTCATGGCCTCCAAGGCTTGAAGAAATTGTAGGCAATATCAATTGATCAACTCTTTTGGAGGTGTAGTAAGCTCCTTGAGCTACAATCTCATTGATATGGACAGATTTCTTGTCAAAGCAAGGCCCTCTACACCCAAATCCAGTGAAGATTCTTCTTCCACTAGTTGACTTTTTATGCTTCATTAGAGAATCATGGTTTCTCTGAAGAGGTAACAAAGTGCTTTGGCTATTCCAGCTACTTGCTTCAGAGGACAAGCTTGGAGTTCTTGGCTTTATATTTGAAGCTGGCTCTTCATGATTCTTGTACCCATTTTTCACCTTATCTGTTTGGTACTCTAACTTCATGTTAAAGTACTTATCAGCATTGAACACGCCTATTTCGCGGTCTTTAGGGATTTCTTGAGAGAAGCTGAATGCTGAGGTGGGATCTTGAACTGGCCCCGGTACCTCAAACACGAAGTTATTATCTCCGGTTGTGTTGAGATTGTAAGAGAATGAATCGACTCTAAGATTTGCATGATCTTGATTGTTGTCCTTTGGTGTCGAGAACTTGATGGAAAAGGGTGGTTTGATAGTATTAGGAGTGTTGGTTTTTGCAGAGGTCAATGGGAGAGGAGTTTGATCTTGAGCTGAAATTCTGTGCACCAAGTTTTCTTTGGCCGTGTCTAAGTAATAAGCGAACGAAGCGACACGAAGACTCAGGTTGTCAGCAGTCTCCATGATCAGAATATGCAAAGAGATTTAGGGAAGATGAGGTTATTAGTGTAATAGGTAAAGGAGAGATGTGAAGATAGTTATGGAAAGAAGTATTTGGTTTGAAGAAAGGCTTTGTTTTCATAAGGTTTGATGAAAAGGTGTTTCTTAAGTAGGCATGGGAAGGGACACATAACAGCAAGAATGTGGATCCTACATGCTCAATGCTTATTGTATATGAGTTTTCACTTTAACAAATTCTTACATCCATTGGTCCCATGATTGTTGGTGTGTTCTCATGCTTTGAGAGTTAAAGATTCTTTGGTAATAGTTTAGTTGGTCCGAAGCCCAAAACAACCACTTGGCTTTGTCTATTTTTGTTTAGTACTTTTTTCTCGTTTATGATCAGATGATCTTACTGAAGATTACTAGATGAGGTTTTCGTCCATTGCACAAATTTTTAATGTATTTTATTTGTAAAAGACTATGTAATACACAAGATTTTGTTGCAATTTCGGTTGTGATTTGCATAAGACCATTTTGTTATAGTTAAATGTAATAAATTACATTATGTTTATAGATATTCAAACATGTGCATTTTGTCTCTTTGAATGTTGTTCATGAAAGTACATCAAGATTAATGCACCTACAGAGATCAATAATATATATATCTTGAATTGTGTGTGCAGAATTCAAAGATAGATTCAAGAAACCAAAATGTAGGTAAAAGAGTCGTTATATGAATTGTGACACTAATTGGATATATGATGAACATTTATTACATGCTGATCGGTGAAGGAATATACATTTATTGGGAAGGCTAAAATTGTAAGAAGGCATGAGATGAAGTGGTGGATGAGAACCAATACTCAAAGGCCTCCACTCATTCAAACAAATGGGCCCACAAAGTAGGGACAAGAGTCCATTTCATAATAAATTTGATGTTATAATAATTAATTAAATATTCTCCCAATACTTTTATGCTCTGGGTGTTTCTGTGAGTTTGGTAGTTAGAAAGATCAGTGATTGGAAAGATCATTCAGCTGGAATTAAATGGGCATGATAGATATATAGCTGCACAGCTGTATCACAATGATCTTCAGCTTAATACAAATATTTATTTAGTATAATTTATAACACATGTATGTATCCAGCTCATGTCAGTTTAACTAATTTTGTGTTTTGAAATAATTACAATTATGGTACGTAGTTTAATACAAATATATATCCTTGATATTTTAGAAATAATATCATTTTCTCATACATCCTGTAAATTAAACCTTGTTCAATTTTTATCAGTAATTATGCATTTTTCTATTTTGATCCTCTAATTGTTGACTTTGTTTTCAATATTTTCAATCTGATTTTTCACCGAAAAAAGAAAAATATATGCTTCTCGTTTTTAGTGGTGGTCAGGCCGCGATAGAGGAGGTGGCGGATTCGATGGTGGTGGTGGTGGGCGTCGGTAGTGAAGGGATGTGGTGTAGCCTGTGGAGAAGGAGGGATTCTTCTCTTTTTCTTTATCTTTTTTTTTTTCTTTTTGATTTGATTTTTCAGTTTTGAATTTAATAATTGTCAAAAGATATTCATTGTAATTTTTTAGATATCTTTTGAATTTTATTAATTTTTTTATGATTTAAATTTTCTTTTCTATTTTTTTTTTTATGAATTTCTTTATGATGTGAGATTAAAAATTGCCGCATCAACTCAATTTCCTCTCCTTGTTTTGGGGATATTTCAATTTAGGTGTCACATAAGCATTCCGACAGACATGTTAATCCGAAATAATTATCTTGCGAAAATCAGATTGAGATAGAAAAAAAAAATCGACAATTAAATGATCAAAATTGAAAAACGCATAATTACTAGCAAAAATAGGACAAGACCTAACGTATATGATGAAATATGATATTTTTCCATAGTTTTAAATTAAAGTTAAGTTTATTATTATATATTTAAATTAATGTTGTAATTTTTTCAACTTTATCTTCAATTTAAATATCTCTTATTGTGATAATATTGAAAACAATTTCAAGCGCAACTTAATAAAAGGAGAATTTAATATGTTGATCTTGATTGCTCAAAAGTCAGGAGAGCGGATTAATCCTTGAATAAAGTAGCGTGAATAAGAGCATCACCATAATAATGTAGGGTCGATCTGTCATTTTAACCCATGTGGTTGTAAATGTAAAAGAAATAAGATGACATGCATCATATGGTTTTTAATACTCCCTCCATCCCGGGATAATTTGCACACTTTCCTTTTCGGGGTGTCCCGGGATAATTTACACACCTCCGAAAAGGAAAGTAATTTTTACCAAATTATCCCTATAACTTAACATATTTACCTAATTACCATTGGCTTAATAATTAATCCTAACCCTAATCCTAATTACCTAACCTGCTAAACTGGCCAGCCCATTTTATCTACTAACCCAAAATACCCCACCCAGCCCAAAATACCCTGGTCAGCCCATTTTTATCACTCAAACCCTAACCTATGTTTTCTAGAACACTCTCGTCTCTTCATTCTCTCAACCCCTCTTCTTCATCTTTGTTCTTCATTCCTGTTCGTTCTCGTCTCTTCTTCATCCATGTTCTTCATCCCTCTCCAGCCCCTCTCTCAACCCTTTTCTTCATCCCTCTCCAACCCATTTTACACTTTTGTTCTCTCTCGTCTCTTCATTTTCTCCATTGGTGTTCATGGGAGATTTGAACGATTTTTTTGAGGTTTCCCTCAAAATTGAAGAAATAGCTTATGATTCGGAGGATTCTTTTATTTCTGAGACTCAGTCGTAGGAGTAGATTGGGTCGATGATGGACTATACATCGGAGATGGGGCCATCGGTTGCAGATCTGAGGCTGAGCCTTCTGCTCCAGGCGGTGAGATCCAGCACAGTCCCGATTTACGAGCTTGGATCCTTCAGTTCCTCTTGATTTGGGTTCCGCTAGTTAAAAAGGTTCATGTATTCTATTCCCTCCCTTTTTGTGCTTATTTTGCTGGTTGGTGCCCCTGTGTGGGCTTATTAACTGTTGATTTGCTGGTAGATTCCCCTGTGTGGGCTTATTAATTGTTGGTTGATTCCTTTGTGTGGGATTTACGTTTCGGTTGCTCATGTGTTTATTATCTGTTGATTGTTGGTTGATTCCCCTTTATGGGATTTTGCGTTTCGGTTGCTGCTTGGGATAATCTCACTTTCCAGAAATATTTATTTTCTGGTTTCCTTGATGTTTGATGCTATTGTCCCTAGGGTTTATTTTTATTGGTGATTAAACTCCTGTGTGAATTTAAAATGATCTAATTGTGACTTGTCTAAACTGTTTGAGCCGGTAGCTTGAAGTAGCAACCCAATTTTGCTACTTCAATGTTGCCCTGAGACATAGTGATCAACCCAGTGATGAAATTGATCTGAGGGCCAAGTTTTGTTAACAACAAATTGTTAATGAAGCTTGTACTAATATAAAACCAGAAATACACAATTGTCCAATGTTTATGGCCTAAGAAAAACACATCTACATGATGTTTATGCCATAAACAAGGGATGATGTACAAAAAGTATTCCCATAGTACCCTAATTATAACCTAAGGTAGCCATTATTTATGTAATCCCATAGCTTACATTTGTCTGTTGTAATGCTACAAGGTGTTTTATTGCTTATCTTACAACTCCCTCTTCAACTTCTAGAGTGATTGGGAGTATGCCCTCTCTTGTAAGGTGATCTTTTCCCAAATGGGGCAGCTTGTAGTTGTTGTGTCCAAGCTGCTTCATAATTTCTGTATGGCATGTTTGTAAGCTCAGAAACACACTATTAATCTTGCTTGGTTCTAACTACGCATATGTCGTTGTAACATTCGCGACCAAATCCTCCACATTATAGGAGGCGGTTTCAATTTGAAGAGATTGAATAGCCTTGAAAAAGCCCAAGTCTAGAATGTTTGTATCCGGAGAATTAGGCGGTTGAAACATTAATTCAATGTTAAAGCCATTAACAATAGCAACCTCTCTAAAATCTGAGTCTATATCACTGATGTGTGGTCTTGAATTGTCTTGTTGTATTATTATGTGTCTGCTGCCTGTTTCTGGCTATTTTTGCAGTATTGCTGGTATGATCTAAAAAAAAACAGCATAGAATGACCATAATCTATTTTTCAAACAGGGCAGATTTTAAAAATGGAAAAAAAATAAACACCAGCCTACAATGTCACCATTGCAGCCCTTATAGTGAGATAGGAGACATTTAAGTGACTTGTGAGTTAGTATTGGCTAAATGATGAATTTATTCTAATAGCAAAAAAAAATTGAGAAAATAAGTGCATAAATAGGGTAAACCTGATGCAATATGCAGTCCTTTATGACCTCTTTGTTGATCGTGTCAATTGGTTTAGTAACCAAAGTCCCTCTGACCCAATTAACGCTGTTACGAATGGCTGGTTCTTGTTTTGTGAATGGAAAAATACCGATTTTTCCATCAAACAATAGAGCTCCCTCGACAGAATAATGAGGTTGAGCAACGACACACATGAACATAACTTTCATTATGAACCGTTTGCTCTTGCAAGACCTATATACGTCATCTTTCTCTAACTTGTATGCCCTCTCCGTGGTCCGTTGCATATAAAACCACTTTTCGTCTATGTGAACAACATTATGCATAATTTGATACCTGATTTTTTTAGTTGATGTGTCAAACTGTAAATGGCTCAGACTGAATTTTAACCTTTGAACCATGTTTGCGTCAGTTAAAGTTGGTTTGACAGCATTTGTGTGGGGTTTTATCACCCCAGTTTTTACCCACCTCTCAACTGAACTTTTGCTGGTATTCAACTCCTTTGCTAACCTTCTTATGCTACCCCGTCGACAAAACGGTATTGCTTTGAATGTTGATGAATCTAAAGGCATTGGACCAGGTCTGATTGTTCTTGTTTGCTGTAAAAAAAGCCACTGGTAACCCCTGCCCAATCTATTTTTTTATAGTTGCCCAAATGTAATGGATCGTCCGGCGACTAACTCCAAATGATGTAGCCATCGACCGGATCTTGCCATGGTGGACTACCCATCCATGCTGTTGGCTAACAGATACTGCGAGATTCGGTTACGGTTTGATGGAGACAAATTTGGTTCTCTTCTAGTGTTTGTCATATTTGTAATTTTTGCTTGTTGGTTGTTGAACAATAAATATAGGTATAAATGCCGACTGATCAGCATTTATAGAAGGGTGTAGGTTTGAATTTTGATGTTTTAGGAGGGAGATTTGAATGAATTTAGTGTTTTTAAAAAAATTCAGCTATGTAAACCTGAATGTTAAGTTAATGAAAAATGGAGGGAATTTTCCCAATTTGATTGAATTTGGTTGAGTATTGCATTCTCATAATGTTTGCTGGAAGCCTGGAATGTTTGCAGATTTGTGCAAATTTTTGATTTTGTTGCAGCAAATTTACTGTACAACAAAAATCTCTTGTTTTTCCTTTTTTTTTTATTAAAAAGGCAAGATTTTTAATACCCTAATCAGAACTTAATTATTCTTAATTTTTGTTGACTTTTCAACTCAAAAGGCAAAAATCAACATTTTCTTATTCCATGTACCGGGATGGGTGTGCAAATTATCCCGAGATGGAGGGAGTACAATTTAAAGCCGTCAAGTATGAAATTTGAAGAAAGTGAGATAATTCCAGTTTGCAGCTTTTAATGTTATGATCACTCGATTCTAATAGAATATTGATTACAACCACGAGTTTTGGAAGATACCTTATTTTTATAAATATATAGATTATGATAATCAAAATTTGAATTTGAATCACACAAGTTTTCTAAAATTTAATATCTCACTCTCTTTCACTCGCAATCATTGTCACATGTCACTTTAGAAATAAAAGTTTTTCCTCCTAAACTCTAAATATTATTTTTACTGTGATTATTTTATTGTTATCAATTATATATTTGGAAAATATTAAATAAATCACTTTTGCAATCAATTTAATTGATATATATATATAATATAATAACAATTACCCCTCAAAATAGAAATGATAATACTTTTTCCCGCCCATTTCCACCTCTCAAAATTAGAAATGCAATATTTATTATTTCATAATTTATAATTAAAAAAAATATTGTATTAAACATGATTATATATATGGTAATAATATCATCTATGATATTGACAAAATCTTAAAAATTATAATCTATATATGCTATATGAATGTTAATATGATCTCATCTAATAAATGTTTAATTATTGCTATAATAAAGATTAAAGATATATACGTTGAATAAATTAAAATAATACAAAAGAATGAATTTCAAGAGAATTTTAAACCATCAAAATAAAAAAATATATAAAATTTTCTAATGTTGTAACCCCCCCCTATAATTTGTCTATATAGAAGGAGATTTATAACAAAAGCAAAAAGAAAAAAAAATCAAATTTAAGTTGACTTACTATAATCTCACCAATATGTAAAAATGTGATTCAAATAATTTTATGATTTTTATTATATATGTAATTATAAATAGATTTATAAAATTCATAATTTTGATATATATATATATGATTTTTTTTATATGTGGTCTTAATTATTATTCATCTATAAATATATGTCAACTACAAGTTTGTATATCATTGACTTCACTTCGTCTTTTCAAGGTAAATGATCATTTTGTTTTTCATTATAATAATCATTATTCTGATGAATATGACTCATGTTTTGAATGTTATCAATGATATCAATACCTTCCGTAATTTTGTGGGCACCAAAAATTTTATTTCGTTAGATCACATGACATTATTTCGTACATAAATAAAAAAAGATGTCAAAGACCAAGAGGTAATTATATATATATATATATATAAATATATATTACCACAGTAAATATATAATAATCAAGTTACTTAGTATAAATAACATAACATAAATTATCTACTTCTATAACTGTATTCCAAATATGTTGAAAAACTATAATAAAAATCACATAATTTTTATTTGACAAATATGTCATTTATAATACTTTGGTTTAATATATCCAGTTTAATATATCTTCCATGTGTGTAACAATACTAATAATATGACTGTAACGCCCCAAAATCTTTCACTTAAAATATCAGAGTTTTTCAATTTTGGGCGTTAAGAGAGAAAGGGGAAAAAGGCATACAAGATATAAAATAGAAAGAAAAATGAGAGGATAAGAAGCAGTACACTTAAAACATCGGATACAACCGATAAAATAGAGTTTAAAACATTACGCAGCGGAAAAACATCAGGATCTATCTCAAGGAAAGAGAAATACAGTTTTCTATTTTACAAACGATCAACAAAGCTTTAAAAATCAAATCCGGACAAAGGACACAGCTGATAGGGCACCCCTCTCTCTACGCATCAAGATTCTCTTCGTCTCTTGTAGTGTGAGTACAGAATAGGGGTGAGTGCGTTGAATACACTCGTGGGGATACTTTTCATGTTCAAACAATTATTATGCAGATGCACAAATCAATCGTATATATGTTCAGCAAATAAACACATCACATATTGACACGTAGCATAGATATAGACCGTAGTCCCTTCGTAGCATAGATATGGACCGAAGTCTCTTCGTAGCATAGATATGGACCGTAGTCCCTTCGTAGCATAGATATGGACCGAAGTCCCTTCGTAGTACGATATAACATGTATGTATATAATAATCACAACATGTATTCACAGCACGTAGAGTTCAGCAGTTCAAATATCAGATAGGGAAAACATTAAACAATTACAGTATAGAAGTTACTCCCACCTCGTTCGGTGGTTACCACGTGAGTAGCGAGTACCAAAAATCCCGTATCTCGGATCTCGTGTCTCAAATCCTGTGTCTCAAATCCCGTATCTTGATGTTCAATCCAACTGATAGTCTACATATGTTATGACGTATCTTAGATCCTTAATAAATATAAATAAAGCTGTAAAAGTCTTTGGCGGAGAAACGATCACTAATTACGCGACAGATTGAGAGCTCTAAAGATCGGAGTTGAAGAAACGATAATGGATAATCAATCCATATGGCTGAGATGATAGAGAATGAAATTTGGGTCACAAAGGAAAAAGAATGAGCTCAATCGGAGTTAAAACGGGCTCAAACGGAGCATTTTAAGTTTAGGGGTAAAATGGTAATTTTGGTCAAAGGGTTGACTTTGATCGGGCCCACGACCCTCGGTCAACAACATCTCATCGGCGATGACTCGATGTTGACATATGGTGGAAAAAACGAGGTTCGGATCGAAAACACGACGTCGGGTGCACGTCGGCACCCGACGGGCGCACATTGGCGCACGCGCGGCTTCCCGACACTCGGCAGCTGCCGAGTTTTCTTGGCAGCGGGACACGGCGCTCGGCTGGCTGTCGAGTTTTCTCGGCAGCTTCATTCCCAGCCCTCCCGATGGTGGCCTGCTCGACCAGGCCACTTCCCGGCGTTGCCCGACGCGGCGGCGCCGCCTCTTGCCGCCACCCCTAGGTTCGCCGGAAACCTCGCACCGCCGGCTACCACCTCCGGCCATCCTTTGCCGGATTCTGGCATGAATAGTGCCTGAAAAATACGCCGCAAAACCCTTCGATACTCAAATTTTCGAACCCAACCCCAATTTTCAAAACTCCGGCCGACGACTTCCTGTCGTCGGCGACCATTCCCAACCCCTCCGCCGGCGACCCCCCGTCGCCGGCAACCTTTCCCAGCCTACCCCAGCCACACACACAGCCCTATATACATACTTGCATATACACACACACACACTGTCACGGCCCGAAATCTTTTCGTATTTTATCAGAGTTTTACTGTTGGGTGTGAAGAGAGAAATAGCAAGAGACACAAACACAACATAAAGAATAAGTAAGAGACGACAGAAGAAAGAGGTAAGGGACGAAATGATACTTTCACTTAACAACAATCGGCCTCTGCCGATAGCAATCAGTCTCACTACTGATAATATACATCATACGCAGCGGAAATAACATCAGGATCTCTCGTTCACAGAATACTCAGAATATAATTACAAAACATGAATAAACTTATAACATATTGTTTTGAAAATGTTTGTGCAATACATCCTAATATCACAGATTCAAAAGCGGCACCGCCTCTCTCCATCTAGGGTTCATCAGCTCCTGTAGTGTGAGTACAGATTAAGGGGGTGAGTGCGTGGAATACACTCGTGGGAATAACTCTGTCTCTTGTGACTCTCAACAGATATATAGAAACTATAAAATAAACTGAAGTCACGTTGCCACAACACATAAAATGTAGAGCAGATATTAGAAATAGCAAGGGATGCATAGGTGCGGGATTTTCCCGTCTTACCCTGTAAACGGTCTCATATACCGCTAGCGTATTTCAAGGACCGCCAGACCTTTTCAAAGTATTAGAAGGAGGAGGGGAAGATTCTTTTACAGTCCATAGGACTCTCCGAACATGCAATGTGAACCGAAGTCCTTTCACAGTAATAATATGACACAGCAAATGTATTCACAGCATATAGTGTTCTTCAATCATGCTTTTAATAGGGAAAGCAGTAGACAGATAAAGAGATAGAAATTACCCCCACCTTATTCGGTGGTTACCACGTGAACGAGTACCGACGGATCAGATTTCACAAGCAAGAACCAAAGGATCCGATATCACAAGGCTCAACTCAACAAGTAGCCTACATAAGTTATGGCGTTTCTTAGATCCTTAATAACGTATAAATAAAGCTATAAACGTTCCCGGCGAATGTACGATCGTTAACTATGCGGCGGATCGAGAGATCTAAAGATTGGAGTCCAAGAAACAAGAGGGTCAGATCTGCTCAAGTGGCTGAGAAGATAGGAAATGAAATAAGGATCGCAACGCAAAAAGAATGAGCTCGATCGGAGTTAAAACGAGCTCGAACGGAGCATTTTAGGTTTAGGGGTAAAATGGTAATTTTGGTCAAAGGGTTGACTTTGACCGGACCCACGGACCTGGGTTAACGACGTCTCATCGGCGATAACTCGAAAAAACACGAACGGCGGAAAAAACGGGGTTCGGATCGAAAACACGGCGTCGCGAGCGCGTCGGCACGCGCGAACCTGGCACCGGGTGGAAAAACCCGGCGGTTAGGCGCATGGCTCTGCAGCTACCGAGTTTTCTCGGCAGCGTCGTGTCCCGTCTCGGCAGCTACCGAGATTTCTCGGCAGCGGGTGCATGGCTCGACGGCTGGTCGAGTTTTCTCGGCCAGCCTTGCCCAGATTTTCCCGACGGTGGCTGTTCAACGCGCCTCCTTCCCAGCGTCACCCGGCGCGGCGGCACCGCCTCCAGCCACCACCACCTACCTCAACGGATACCTCGCACCTCCGGCTATCACCTCCGGCCGTCCATCGTCGGATTTCGATGGTGAATAGTACCTGAAATCTCGCCGCAAAATCCTTCGATACACTGTTTTTTTCGAAAATCCAACACATATCCAAAAGCTCCGACCGGCGACTCTGGTCGCCGGCGACCACTCCCAGCTCCTCCGCCGGCGACTCCCCGTCGCCGGCAACCTTTCCCAACCAAGCCCAACCTCCAACACCACCCATACACACAAGCTTGAGCTCACACACACACACACCCGATTCCACATACACACACTGATATCTCTTTAGCCGGCGGCCACCTGCCGCCGGCGACCCACCAAGCCACCTCGACGGCGACCTCCTGTCGCCGGCCGTCCCTTCCGTCACGGCGGCGCCACCCGGCGCCGCCTCCAACAGCATGCACGATCACACACACTCAAACACCACTCAACACACACACATGCATGCATACATATATATAGCTATTATCCATCTCCGGCGCCGCCACCCACGACGGCGCCGGCACTCCAGCGTCTGGCCACGACCTCCGGCGACCCCCGGCAGCTTCTCCGACGCGGTGGAGAGAGAAAGAACAGAGGAGAGAGAAAGGGTGATCAAGGGTTAGGGTTTAGGGTTTCAAGGCTGTTTTTCGCTGTTTTCCGGTGAACAAGAAGTCGGATTTGAAATCTGAGACCTATCCTAGATTCCTCTCGTCGAGACGAACGTCGTGTGCGACAATCTAAAAACGATGTTGCCCGACGTGGCGCCGCCGACCAGAAATCTAAAAACGAGAGAGAGAAGGGAGGAGAGAGAGACTTACTCGTTTTCGGCACGTTCGGCTCGTTCGGAAAAATGATGAAAATAATGAAATGGGGAAGACCCTATTTATATATTTTGAGAAGTTACTATTCATCCAAAATATCTTGGTCACTATTCACGAGTTGACTTTTCCAAGTTACTATTCACCGGAAATATCTTCCGGATTTCCAATCGAAACTTCGAGTTTTGCGCTTTTCGTCGCCGTTCGAGCTACAGGTCTCCGATTGACCTCTAGTTCATTTCTAACTTCTTGTTTTCTCGATACGCATCTATTGGTATATAAAAATCCTATGTTCTACATCTAATAAAATTATCGATCTAAAACGTGCATTAAACACTTATCTGAAACGCACGTAATTAATTAAACAGTCAAAATATACGCACGTAATTATTAAGTCGTACGTTAAAATATTTAATTAATAAATTATGCTCGTTTTGATCCGAGATGCTACACACACGCGTATCACACACACACACCTGCCGCCGGCCACTACCACCCCTCACCGGAACCCTGGCCGGCGACCCCCAGTCGTCGGCCACCACCAGCCACCGCGAACACACAACCATAGGAGCGCACACACACACACACGCATGGTGATACACACACATCAGATACCCTTAGCCGGCGACTTCCAGTCGCCGGCCACCCACCAGAGCACCTCGTCGGCGACCTCCCATCGCCAGCCCACCTTTCCCGCACGGCGGCGCCGCCCGACGCCGCCCCCAACAGCATGCAACACACACACACACTAACACACCTAAATACACACACACATGCACGTAATATATATATATACATACTGTCCTTCTCCGGCGCCGCTGTGGGTGGCGGTGCCGGCCCTCCAACGGCTGACCCTGACCTCCGGCAGCAGCTCCGGCGCGGTGGAGAGATAAAACACAAAAGAGAGAGAAAGGGTGGTGCAAGGGTTAGAGTTAGGGTTTCAAGGCTGTTTTTCACCATTTTCCGATGAACGAGAAGTCGGAATTGAATTCCGAGACCTGTCCTAGATTCATCTCGTCGAGACGAACATCGTGTGTGAAAATCGGCCGAAACCGACAACTTTGAATTTTTCGGCCACCGGCCGGCGGCAGCGGTGCTGCGCCGATGGTGGCCCGCCGGAGACAAAAACCCGAAAAAAGAGAGAGAGGAGAGAGAGACTTACTCATTTTCGTCGCTTTCGGCTCGTTCAGAAAAACAGTGATTTCGAATCGAAAACACACCTATTTATAGATTTTTCCGAAATCACCATTCATCCAAAAATATCTCAATTACTATTCATCAGTTGACTTTTCCGATGTTACTATTCACGTAAATTTCTTCGTTTCCATTCAATGTTACTATTCACGAAACTTCAGGTTTTACTCTTTTCATCGTTGTTCGAGCTACGAGTCTCCGATTGACCCCTAGTTCATTTCTATCTTCTCGTTTTCTCAATACGCATCCAATGGCATGAAAATATTCTATATACCAAGCCCAAGAAAATTACTCATCTAAAGCATGCATTAAACACGTGTCTAAAATGCACGTAATAAATTAAACAGTCAAAATAAAAGCACATACTTATTAAGTCATGTGTTAAATATTTAATTATATTTAATTAATCAATTATGCTCGTTTTGATCTGGGGCGCTACAATGACACAATGTTTACATAATTTAATTATATTAAGTAGAAAATTATTGTATAATCTTATAAAAATAATATTATAATAATAATGATGATGATAACTTTGAAGCATTTACCTTATCTATGCTATATTAATTATTTTTTAAAAATCATAAATATTATTTATTTTATAAAGATTTTTAATATATATATATATATTGAATATAATAAAAGAATATATATATATATAATATGATATATTATTGCATACTATTAATATTATAAATATAGGAAGTATAAAACTTTTGAACTTATATATTTTCTATTAAAATCTACAAATTAAGTATATGAAAATATCATTTATAAAAAAATCATTTAAAATTATATCATTTATACTTATAAAAAATTAATAAAACTCACTTTTTATGTCCATTTGCAGGAATTATAAATAAATCTTCAATATTAATCTTGAAGAATAGAAAGTCATTGCTATTTATAAGAGTGATAATATGCCAATAATATTTTTTTCATATATCTTTTAAATACTTTGAATTTTTTATTATGAAATTTCATTATCATTTATATAAAACCAACTAATCTTATTTCAACTTTCTAAACTAGAAATACAAATATTAATTATTTATAAATTATAAATATTTGATTTTGCACAATTTATGTATATCCATAAATCATTTTGTGGTATGAATATCATTTTGTATATACATGAAAATTGAGAGTGAAAAAAAACATGATCATATTTGATATGTTATAAATTTATCATGATTTGTGTAAATAATGTACTAATATCATGCTAAACGTTCATAAAAATTGTGATAACAATTTGTACCTAAATTTAAATCATTATATATATCCACAAAAAATTAGCAAAAAATATATCACTTTTAATGTAAGAATAAATAATGTTTCATCCATGATTAAAAAACAATTGTAAATCTGAAATTTCATTATAATGGTAGCATGAAGTTTCTAATTATATGAACAATGATAAAATATTTTACTTTCTGTTGTTATATAGTTTCATTATTTTAGATTTATTAGATTTTGAAATGTTTATCATCAAATATGATATTTCTAAGAGATAAATTTTAATTTTAGAGCATTTAGGAAAAAATAATTATATACAATAATTTCATTGTTTTTACACTCATTATGAATAAGTTATTGAACATATATTTACATAAGTTTTTTTTTTCAGGTCAATTGTGACAAAAACAAATAGTAAAGTAGCCAAACAACGTATGATGAAAATAAGAAATATTCAAAATTGGTAAATTATATGAGTAGTAGATTAAATAGAAATAACTTAAAAGAACTATATTACTTTTTATAATCACCATTTTTATATCAAAAAATTACTAACACTTGAAACTTATTTGCTACATCATACAGATACCAAATGAGGTTGAAATATTATTGAGAATTGATTATAATATTTAATAATATCATCATTTTACACTCATTATAATGAATAAGCTATTAGCATATATTTGCATAAGTTTTTTCCAAACTAATTGTGACAAAAAAAATTAATAATAAAGTAGTCAAATAATGTATGATGAAAATAAGAAATATTTAAAATTCATAATTTATATGAGTAGTAGATTAAAATGAAATAACTTTGAAGAAGTATATTGTTTTTCATAATTAACATTTTTATATCAAAAATTTATTGACACTTGAAATATATTTGTCCATACGTCACACAGATACAAAATGAGATTGAAATATGATCGAGACCTTAATTTTTTTTCATAAGTTAAAGTTTTCACATCAAATCGAAATATTTCAATTTAATGGTCGTACATCACACAAGTAATAAATTAGACCGGAATTCTTTCAAGAAATTTATTATTTTTCGTGTTTTATTTTATTATCTAAATATATAAATTATAAATTTTATATGTCTGTGCATCACACGGGACTTATACTATATATATATACACACACACAACAAAACATCACATATTTTTTTCCCAAAATAGTAAAATCCAGTCAAAAGTCAAACTTTCAACTTTTTATTTTAGTTTTTTATTTAATAAATATATTTGATGAAAAAAAAAGTGTAATTCGACTTTCGAGTATATTGAGATATTTAAATTTGGAAACATGTTTTCAATTAATCGTAATAACTTTAATTAGTATTAACTTTAGTTATTATTTTAATAATTGATTCAATTTTCTTTCTAATATAATAAATAATAATAACAACACTTTTTTTTTATTCTTTATGTGTGTGAGGTATGTGAATCATCTATAAGGACGAAATTATTTAGAGAGACAACTGTGATGAGTTTTGTATTTAATTTCTAATTTAGAGATAATATATTTTTTCAATTTGTAAATTTGGATCACTATATCTTTCATTGATATATTTCACTAATTTTCATTATACATTGTTGATATCTATATTTTATTACATATGTAATTGTCTAGAATCAGTGAAAGTTATAGTGATCCAAATTCATAAATTAAAAAATATATATTTCTAAATTAGAAATTAATACAAAACACATCACATATGTTCAGCCGACTCTCTAAATAATTACGTCTTTTATAGATGATTTATATACCCATTGTGTTAAAAATTTTGTTCAATAGTTGATGATGATTTTACTGTTTGTGGCAAATTTAGTGATATATTGATTTTTGTTGGCAAATTTACACCAATGGTTGGAGATGGTCTAAGACTTTAGAGGCCTCCCATTTTCACACTGTTTATGTTTATGTGAAGTTAGCTTAGGTTAGGTTGAAGACTTTTAAGTCTATTAAGATAGCTTAGGTTAAAGAGAAAATGAAGACAAGTTAAAAGGTTGCAGGATGAAGACATTACTATATTTTGTATTATACAATTGTAGTAAGTTGTTGCAGGAAGACTTGTGTTGTCAAAGGCCTAAAGCTGAAAGAAGAGGAAGATATGTCAAGATTCAAGACCAAGTTTACTATAGGTAATATCCTACAACATAGGAATCTTACAACTACAAGCTAACAAGACCAACACTGCAAGATCAGTTCAAAACATACAATAACTAATTGATGTATTGATCAGTAAAAACATGATAGCTGGACTAACACTCTACAAAAACTTGCAACCTTCCGCAATAAAGCAAATGGTCTCCACTAGTTGCAAATATGTTGATTGCTTTAAATGATCTATTATGAACATGAGCATAATTGAATAGTTTTTTATGTTGCTCTTCAAGAGGCAAAATCTCAAAGTTATAAATAGAGGAAGAATACACCTGAAAAACTATTTAAAAACTACTCAAGTGCTATTGAAAAACTGAATCAACTATCATTCAAGCTTACAACGAACAACTTTCAAAGCAAAAATCTATTAGTGAAAGCTAAATTAGTGTATGGTTAGAATTTATTATTTAGATAAATAATGAACATTAGTTAGAATTAATGTAATTTTACGGGAGAGAAAGTTGAAAAAAATTAAAATATAGGGATTTTATCGATCCAGGCCCCGAAAGATTAGTTAACTATTAATGCGGGTATGAAAGATAAATTTTATCAATTCAAAGCCTTAAAGATTGAAAATTATCAAATTAAGATTCCAAAATGAAACACGTAACTTTTCTCTATTAGGCCTTATTTCATTCTCTTCACGTAGCTGATTATCAAATTAAGACAACGTTAACTTTTGTTATCTCATTCTCTTCACATAGCTGATTATCAAATTAAGATTTTCTTCACATGGCTGATTATCAAATTAAGATTTCAAAATAAAACGGGCATTATCTCATTCTCTTCACATAGCTTATTATCAAATTAAGATTCCAAAGTGAAATAACATTAACTTTTCTCTATTAGGCGTTATCTCATTCTCTTTACACAACTGATTATCAAATTAAGATTCTAAAATGGGATGACGTTAACGTTTCTCTATTAAGCATTATCTCATTCTATTCACATAGCTGAGTCAAATATGTGTCAATTGAAAAATAAAAATTAAATGAAATATTACATAGACTATCAATATATTACACTTGTAAATATATCAAATATTATCATGCAGATATTTGTTAGATATATATTATTGGACAAAAATCAACAACACAAAATATTGATATTATATTGAAAATAATATTGTAAGATATCGATATTTATTGCTATATATTATTGGGCAAAAATTAATATGGCAAAAAGTGTAAAGATATTAATAATATATTTGTTCGATATATATTATTAGACAAAAATCAATATCACAAAATATCGATATTATATTGAATATAATATTGTAAATATCGATATTTATTGATATATATTATTGGACAAAAATTAATATTGCAAAAAGTATAAAAATATCAATAATATATTAAATTTATTAATATTATCATGAATATATTTGTTCGATATATATTATTGGATAAAAATCAATATCGCAAAATATTGATATTATATTCAATACAATATAGCAAAATATTGATATTGATTGATATATATTATTGGACAAAAATTAATGTAGCACCTCAGACCTAAAACAAGCATAATAAATTAATTAAATATTTAAACCCATAATTTAATAATTATGTGCGTATGTTATAACTGTTTAATTAATTACGTGCGTTTCAGATACGTGTTTAATGCACGATTTAGATCTATAATTTTCCTAGACATGGTATATAGAATATTTTTTTTATACCATTAGATGCGTATTGGAAAGACGAGAAGATAGAAACGAACTAGGGGTCAATCGGAGACTCGTAGCTCAAACGACGATGAAAAGGGCAAAACCCGAAGTTCCGGAAAACCAGAAGATATTTACGGTTGAATTCCGAGACCTATCCTAGATTCGTCTCGTCGAGACAAATGTTGTGTGCGAAAATCGGCCGAAACCGATAACTTTCAGATTTTTCGGCCATCGCCGGCGGCGGCGCACCGGAGACAGAAAAACGGGAAGAGAGAGAGACTTACGGGTTTTCGTCGCGTTCGGCTCATTCGGAAAAATGGTGAAAATGAATCAATGAGCCCTTATTTATAGATTTTCCGAAGTCACGCCCCAGAACCTCTCGTTAAAAATATCAGAGTTTTTCTTTTTGGTTGTGAAGAAAGAAAGGGGAAAAAGGCAAACATGATAATAAATAGAAAGAAAAGGGAGAGGATAAGAAACGGTATGCTTGAAACATCGGATATCACCGATAAATAAAGTTTTGAAACCTTACGCAACGGAAAAACATCAGGATCCTTTACAAAGAAAGGGAAAAATACAGTTTTCTATTTCAAACGTTCATCATAGGTTTAAAAGGCAAAACCAGAAGATGGACACAGCTGATAAGACACCCCTCTCTCTACGTGTCAAGATTCTCTTCATCTCCTGTAGTGTGAGTACAGAATAGGGGTGAGTGCGTTGAATACACTCGTGGGGATACTTTCCAAACTTTAATATTATTAAGTCGTTCACATATTAAACATATATAAAAGTTCAACAAGTAGTCACAACATATAATATGCATAGCACACAATGTAGAACACACGGCTCTAAGAGCACTCAACTACACTCGGTGCTTTTTACGGGCCACCAGTCCATTCCTAACATATGGTGCTTTTTACAGGCCACCAGTTCATCCCTAACATGACGTATGGTGTTTTTTACGGGCCACCAGTCCATCCCTAACATGACTTAGGACATCCGTCCACATTCATCATATTCATAAATTATGTTTGAATGTAGTAATCACAGCATATAATCACAGCACGTAGAGTTCAATAGTTCATTTATCAATTATGGAAAACAGTAAACGTGTTGAGTTTAGAAGTTACCCCCACCTTGTTCGATGGTTACCACGTGAGTAGCAAGGACTAAAGATCTGATAACTCAACGCTCAATCCAACAAGTAACCTACATAAGTTATAACGTTTCTTAGATCCTTAATAAAGTATAATTAAAGCTATAAATGTTTCCGACGTAAAAACGATCATTAAAGGTGCATCAGATCTAGAGATCTAAAGATGGGAGTTGAAGAAACAAGGATGGATAATCAATCCATATGGCTGAGATGATAGAGAATGTAATTTGGATCACAACGGAAAAAGAATGAGCTCAATCGGAGTTAAAATGAGCTCAAACTAAGCATTTCAAGTTTAGGGGTATTTTGGTAATTTTGGTCAAAGGGTTGACTTTTGACCGGGCCCATGATCCTTGGTCATTGACATCTCATCGGCGACGACTCAATGTTGACGTATGGCGGAGAAAACGGGGTTCGGATCGAAAACACGGCGTTGCGAGTGACGTGGCACGCGTGTACCCTAAGCCGGGTGAAAAAACCCGGCGGCACCCGGCACCTCTCGACAGCTGCTGAGTTTTCTCGGCAGCACCGGGTGCGCGTCTCGGCAGATGGGTGGCATTTCTCGACAGCATCGGGGAAGGGCTCGGCAGCTCTTGGCAGCTGCCGAGATTTCTCGGCAAGCGTCACCTAGCACTCGGCAGGTGGCCGAGTTTTCTCGGCAGGTGGCTACCCGGCGCGCACAGCTCGCGCCCAGCTCTCCCGTCACCGGCCTGCACGACCAGGCCTCTTCCCGGCGCCACCCTCCACGGCGGCGCCGCCCTCCGTCGCCACCACCAAGTCCGCCGGAAACCTCTCATCGCCGGCTACCACCTCCGGCCACCACTCGCCGGATTCCGGCGGTGAATAGTACCCAAAACTTCGCCGTAAAATCCTTCATTACCACATTCGCAACACCAAGGCTAGGGTTTAGGGTTTTTGGCACGGTTTTTCGCCATTTTCCGGTGAATGAGAAATCGGAATTGAATTTCGAGACCTATCCTAGATTCATCTCGTCGAGACGAATGCCGTGTGCGAAAATCGGCCGGAACCGACAACTTTCCATTTTTCCGGCCACCGCCGCCGGCGGCGGCGCTCCGGCGACTTTGCCGGTGACAACAGCGGCGGAAAAGAAAAAGAGAGAGGAGAGAGAAACTTACTTGTTCGCGTCGTTTTCGTCTTCGTTAGCCGAATGAAAATTTTGAATTAACTGAGCCCCTATTTATAGATTTTCAAAGTTACTATTTACTAAGTAAATTTTAATTACCATTCATTAAAATATTATTTTTCCGTTTTACCGTTCATCTGGATTTTACCTTCTCGTTTTACCTAACCTTCGTATTTGGCTCTTTTCTTCGCCATTTGAGCTACGGGTCTCCGATTGACCGCTAGTTTGTTTCTATCTTCTCGTTTTCTCGATACGCATCTAATGGTATAAAAATATTCTACGTTCCAATCTAAGAAAATTATCGATCTAACTCGGGCCTTAAACATATATCTGAAACGCACGTCAACACATACACAATTAATTATTAAATTATAGGTTTAGATATTTAATTAATCCATTACGCTTCGATTTTGGTTCGGGGTACTACATCCCTTACCCCTTAAAATAATTTCATCCTCGAAATTGAACGCGTACTTACGAACGTCGTAACTAGGTACTTCGTCAAAACTCTCGTCCTCCTATTTCCTTGTTCTTTCTTCCTTTCCATTCCTCATCAAGGAAATAACTCAGACTTGCAAGTTCCTTGATTATTTGACTAAGCTCGACATTCAGGACTTTCCTCATTTTTGGGCGTGAAGAAAGAAAGGGGAAAAGACGAATATGATATAAAATAGAAGGAACAAAGAGATGATAAAAAGTGGTACGCTTGAAACATCGGATACAACAGATGAAAATAAAGCTTGAAACCTTACGTAACGGAAAAACATCAGGATCTTTTACAAAGATGAGAAATACAGTTTTCTTTTACAAACTTAGAACCTCGGTTCAACATAGCTTTAAAAGACAAAACCAAAAGAAAACACAGCTGATAGGGCACCCATCTCTCTACACATCAAGGTTCTTTTCATCTCCTATAGTGTGAGTACAGAATAGGGGCGAGTGCGGTGGACATGGTGGCGGCGGCACAGGGCAGCGCCGCCGCAGCTGGTGGCACCGGGAAAGTGGCTGGTCGAGCAGGGCGATGCCGGGGGCCCGGTCAAAGTCAATCCTTTGACCAAAATTACCAAAATACTCCTGAACTTAAAATGCTCCGTTCGAGCTTGTTTTAAATCCGATCGAGCTCATTCTTTTTCCGTCGTGACCCAAATTTTATTCTCTATCATATCAGCCATATGGATTGATTATCCATTCTCGTTTCTTCAACTCCAATCTTTAGATCTCTCGATCCGTCGCGTTTTTAACGATCATTTTTCCGCCGGGATCTTTTATAGCTTTAATTATACTTTATTAAGGATTTAAGAAACACCGTAATTGTGTAGGCTACTTGTTGATTTGAGCTTTGTGATACGTGACTCTTGGTACTCGCTACTCACGTGGTAACCACCGAATAAGATGGGGGTAACTTCTAAACTTTATCTGTTTATTGTTTTCCTAGGTGATTATATGCTATGAATATTGTGTTTATTTTACGATAGTGTGATAGAGTTGGGCTGGAATGGACAGGGTGGTCCGTAATACACTGCTAGGAATGGACAGGATGGTTCGTAAATACACCGGTAGCTAGGAATGGACAGGGTGGTCCGTAATACACCGTTAGAGATGGACATGGTGGTTTGTAATACACCACTAGAAATGGACAGGGTGGTCCGTAAATACACCGGTAGCTGGGAATGGGCTGGGTCATCCGTTAAAGAAATGTTATATGTGATGTGTTTATTTGCCGAATATATTTATATATATGTTTGATTTGTGTAACTGCATAATAACTGCTAAAAACATGGAAAGTATCCCCACGAGTGTATTCAACGCACTCACCCCCTATTCTGTACTCACACTACAGGAGATGAAAAGAATCTTTATTCAACGCACCCACCCCCTATTCTGTACTCACACTACAGGAGATGAAAAGAATCTTTATTCAACGCACTCACCCCCTATTCTGTACTCACACTACAGGAGATGAAAAAAATCTTGATGCGTAAAGAGATGGGTGCTCTATCAGTTGTGCCCATCTTCTGGTTTTGTCTTTTAAAGCTATGTTGTTCGTTTGTAAAAGAAAAACTGTATTTCTCCTTCTTTGTAATGGATCCTGATTTTTTTCCGCTGCGTAAGGTTTCAAACTCCTTTTTATCGGTTGTATCCGATGTTGCAAGTGTACTACTTCTTATCATTTCCTTCTTCTTTCTATTTTATATCATGTACGCCTTCTTCCCCTTCCTTTCTTCACGCCCAAAAAGAAAAACTCTCATATTTTTTAAGAAAAGAAAACGGGGCGTGACAATTAATATCGGAACAAATGTAAAAATATCAATGTCATCATATAGATTTTTGTTCGATATATATTATTGGATAAAAATCAATATCACAAAATATCGATATTATATATAAGATATATTAAACATATATGTGCATGATAATATTGGTATCTTTACCCGTGTCTGCGTGTTTGACAGTCAGGTCAGATATGAAAAGAGAATGAGATTAACGCCCAATTTAACGTCGTTTTATTTTGAAATCTTAATCTGATTGTTTGCAATCTTTCAAGCCTGGGATTGATAAGATTTATCTTTCATACCCACATTGATAGTTAACTTATCTTTTGGGACCTGAATCGATAAAATCTCAATATATATTTATGTTGGGTTTTCTTTAATATATATTAATTTAAATATATATTAAAGATATGATTGCTAAACAAATAAGCAGTGATATATTAAAAAAAAACACAATTCTCTCATAATAAACCCACTTAAATTACAAGAATCTCCTTCAAAGTAAAATACAATATACCAAATAATTTCAAAAGATTTTTATTCGGTTCGAGCACAACCTTACCTACCCCACACACATTCTAGTTTTAGATCATATAAATTATACGTGGAAGACAACTATAAGTGGTTAGATTATTAAATTAGGAAAACACTAATAAGTTTTAAGTTTTAATTAAATTAAATTATATGATGAGTGTTAAAACAGACATTATGAAAAATAGATGAGACATAAAATTATACTTACTTTTATTGTAGTAATAGATATTATCTTTTTTATTTATGATAGATATTTTAGCACGTATATTGTAGTAATAGATATTATCTTTTTTTTCTTTTTTCTCTCCCACCCCATCCCCAGTGCGCAACAATTCTTCTTCTCTTAAATTTCTTCTTTGCCTTAGTTTTTTTTTTTTTTGGAATTTTGATGATGTTGAAACCTCAAAACACGATTTTATGTCTGATCTTGATTCTTTCTTCTATTCGTCTTATTATTCCCCTTCGTTTTCTTCCTCATCTTCTTCGTAGACTTAAAACAAGTAACATATTTAAGTTATACAAGTAATATCATTTAAATACAAGTAATACATTTCAGTTATAATTTTTAAATACAAATAATACATTTAAATTATATAAATAATACATTGTGAATATACAAATAATATATTTCCATAAATAAGGTATTTAAACGGGTTCAGGTTGGTGCGGGTGCACATGAACCATGCATAGGGTGCGTGCAGACATGTGAAGATCGATCAGATTGGGGGCATATAGATCTATGTCTAGTTCACATAATCGATCGGATTGGGGGCATATAAATCTATGCCCGTAGTTCACATAAGTTATCCACATTTTATTTTACGTCAATTGTATCAGATGAAATTAACAAATTAGGATAAACTTGTGTATTAAAGATTTTATATATAAAATATACTACTCCCTCCATCCGACAAAAATAAGTTTGTATACAATTTTCGTTCAATCATATAAAGATAAACTTGTTACTAAATTAATATTTAATATGATTTTTAGTTTGTAATTCCGTACATATCCTTAATTAAATGTATATTGAATCACCACATTTCAACTCATTATTTACTTTTAAAAAAAAAAGTTTCATTTAATGCTAGTCTCCAATGAAAGACAAGTATATAATTGGAATTTCAAATATTTTCTTAATTTTTGTGAAAATATAAGTATGTTTATGTTTGTGGAACAAATGTAGTACTATTCTGTATATTATTTTCGTTCATCCTACAAAGATAAACTTTGTAGCGTCTAGGACAAAACGACGCATAATTGGTTAATTAAATAATTAAACCCTTAATTATGTGATTTTAATTACGTGCGTTTCAGAAAAATCGAAATTATGCATAATTAATTTATCGAAAATATAATTAATCGAAAGACATAAGTTATAATTTATTTAAAAAGTATCGTAGTCGAAAAATCGAGAAAATAGAAATGAAAATGAGGCCAATCGGAGACCCGTAACTCAAAACACGAAGAATACGAAGAATCGAAAAAGAGATATTTTCGATCAAATAGTAAAAATCAAGATATTTTGTAAAAGTTGAGATATTTTGTAAAAAGTAAGATATTTTGAAAATGTGTATATATCCAAATCCGGATTCAGTTCTCCGTTTCGACATTTCCTTCATCGGGAAACGGCCGGTCAAACTTCAGAAAACCCTAACTTCTCTCTCCTCTCTTCCTTTCTCTCTCTACTGTATCTCTCTCTTTTCTTCTCTCTCTCTTCTCGCCGGGCAGTGGTATGTGAGTGGTTGTGGGTGTGTGAGGGGTCGCCGGTGATGAGAGGTCACCGGCGACGGGTCTGGTGTGTGTGTATAGTTGTGCGTGTGTGTGTTGTGGTTGTTTGGTTGTGAGAGACAATACTGCGCAGTGCCGCCGTGCTGCTGGGTTGGTGGAGGTCGGTGCTGGTTGCGCCGGCGTGGGTGCTGGAGGTGGTGGCCGGTGCGCGGTGTCGCGCCGGCGGTGTTGATTGTTGAAGACAGGTGCGTAGGGTGGCGCCAGATGCTGATGCGTGCGTGAGGGTATCGGGAGACGTGTGTGTACGCATCGGGGGCACCAGGCACCGGGAGTTGTGCGTGCTATGTGTGCGATGGGAGACGACGGGCGTGCTGTGCGCATGTCGGGAGCGGGTGCGTGCACGCGAGCGAGTGTCGGGAGAGTACGTGTGCTTGCGAGCGTCGGGGGCTACTGTGTGCGCCGTTTGCGTGCCGACGGGTGTGTGTGTGTGTCAATCCGTGTCGGGTTTGTACGTGGTGTTACCGGTGACGTGCAGTCGTCGGCCGGGAGTCGGGGATTTCGGTCAAAGTCAACCCTTTTTTGATAATTACGAAAATGCCCCTACACATTTAAACACTCCGTTTAAGCTCGTTTTTCCTCCATTTTAACCCGTTCTTCCTCCGTTAAAACTCTAATCAATCCCTTTATATCCTACGATCAAGTTTCAAGCTTTCTCTTCATATTCTTCCCTTCAACGCTTCTTCTTCGAGAGAATTCTATTTAAGTATACATTTTTATCGTGACGAGAATCTAAGAAACACTCGTTTACGTGTGTAGGCTTTCGAGTTTAGGAAAGATCTTAAAGTTTAGCATTCAAAGTATCATGAGGGATAACCACCGAATAAGGTGGGGGTAACTTCTAATCCCTAATAACTATACGTTTCTGTATTAAACGCACAATGATGATAAACGAACGCATGCATATGAACTTGATGTTAAATGAATTGTTGAACCCTACGTGCTGTGATTATATGTTGTGATTAATGTGTTCATGTATACTTTATGATGATGTTATGAAGGGACGAAAGTCCACATTCATGTAAAGAGACAAAGGTCCGCATTCATGCTAAAGGGACGAAGGTCTACTTTCATATTACGGGGTAACTGAGGTTCGTAATATAAGTCGGGGAGTACCCACACCTGGGGTCAACGGGGAGTACCCGTCCTTGCTGCAGATATGAGTGCTATGGGACTGTGTGTCCGTTAAGGATTCGGTTTATGTGCTATGCATTCTATATGCTATGTCTAATTGTCGATCTTATATATGTGTGATTTGTTTAACTGCTTAATAACTTTAAAATATAGAAATTACTCCCACAAGTGTATTCAACGCACTCATCCCCATGTGTATTCACGCTACAGGGAATAATGAAAGAGGAGAAGTATAGCGAGAGGAGTGTCATATCAACTGTATCCTTTTTTTCCTTTCTGTCTTTCTAGTTTTGCCCTTTAAACATGATTTGTAAAAGTTAAACTGTACTTCTTTTCTTTTATGGATCCTGCATGATTCCGCTGCAATGTTTTAAATGATTTATTTCGGCTAGACACCGAGGATTTGTACATGTAAAAATCGTATGTTTCGTTATTTCCAAAGTTTCTGTTTCAAACGTTATTTCATATTTTTACTCGTTTATTATATTTGTAAGCTTTTTAAAATGTACGTCTCTTTCCCCTTTCTGCAGGCCCAAAAGAAAACTCTGATATTTTTAAGTATGAAAACGGGGCGTGACAAACTTGTTACTATATTAATATTT
Organism: Scutellaria minor; assembly: GCA_954870855.1. Classification (NCBI taxonomy): domain Eukaryota; kingdom Viridiplantae; phylum Streptophyta; class Magnoliopsida; order Lamiales; family Lamiaceae; genus Scutellaria; species Scutellaria minor. The sequence goes on from OX940727.1 coordinate 20,908,957, forward strand.
AATATGGTTTTTAGTTTGTAATTTCGTACATACCCTTAATTAAATGTATATTGAAGCACCACATTTCAACTCATTATTTACTTTTTTTTAAAGGTTTCATTTAATGCTAGTCTCCAATGAAAGACAAATACATAATTGGAATTTCAAATATTTTTTTAATTTGTGTGCAAATATACACCTAACATTTGGGTGGAGGTGCAAATTTACACTTAACATTTTTTTTGGAGCAAAAATACACAAAAGTTATATTTTTTTGAAGCATTTTACCACTAAATAGATATATTTATTCATCAACTAAAGACTATTATGATAAATCTTTTTTTTAGATAGATAATTCCTTTTCTTTTAGGTTGCTAGTTATGATTATTCTATTTTTTATGGTCAAATAATTTCTAATAAAAAAATTACAACTAATTAAATTAAACATTAAGAATATAACAAAAGTTTGTTAATGGATTATATGATATAATTTGAATCATGCATAAAATTTAGGTTAGCCTCTCAAAAAATAAAAACCAATTTTATAAAATTCCTCCACATTCAAATCATTGTTTAACATTGATTAAGTGAATGAACCATAAATCCAACAAAATTCTAAATATATAAAAAAATCAAAAAAAGTTTAGAAATTCTATATATAACATAGGTATAAGTTTGGGGAATTTTTTTTTGATATTTTTATATATTTAAATTTTGTTGGATTTATGGTTCATTCACTTAATCAATATTGTTGGTCTCAAGTGGTTAGAGGTTCAGAGGGGGGTGAATCAACCTCTATCAAAATTTTGCGTTTAAAAACTTTTCTGTAAACAGGTTACTGGTTCTACAGAGAATGCAATAACCTCTCAATTCAATAAGCTGGCAGAATGCTGATTCAACTTACTATCTCGGTTATCACAGTATGCAACGGAATAACAAAGATAGAGTTTTTTTTTAAAAACGTTTTCTTTCCACAAATATGATTTTGTCAGAATCCTTTTAGCAATATGCTTATGATAAATGGAGCAGGAGAGATATACAAAACAATGCAATACAACAAGTAATCAAAAGCAATAAACACACAAGGGTTTATAGTGGTTTAAAGGTGGTGTAATCCTTCTACGTCCACCCTACTCCTTCACACAGGAGGAACTTTTTTAGGTCAGTTTGTTTTACAAGACTCAGCTTTACAAACGTTTTCCTATCAAGTTTAACCTACTAGAATCACAAGATTCATAGGCTCTATCCCACACAGGGTACAAAACTCACACAGAGTTATAAGCCTATACAAGACTAAACACTTAGCGAGGATTTAATCCTTCCAACTAAGGACACCAAACTAAAATAACCTAGCACATAACAAATGGTTAAAAGTATATAAATTTCTTCAACTCGTGCAACTCGAAGTCAGTCTTGAACTTGAAGGCTCGAATGTTTTGGTAGACTGTTTCAGAAGGTTGAGTTACTGAACTTAGAAAGCTTGAGAATAGCTTATGAGATTGGCAAATAGTTCAATTGTTCAGTAGTCTTCATAGTCACATAAACCTTCTATATATACTGCTGGAAAATGTCCGTTGAAGAGAAGACATTGTCCTTGTAGAAATTCAAATTGATCTTCACAATCTTCGCATTAAATGCATCTGAAAAATTTGGGATATAGGGCATGTTCTACTCTGATCCGCATTAATGGCGCCATACTTCGGCTACAGTGCTTTTACAGAGCCGCGGTCCAGATGGCATCACCTCATTGGCTCGTCGCTAACTTCTATCTACTGGTAACTTAGACAGGAACCAATCCTCGTACTGCATTCATTATATTCCTCGTACTGCAATGAATAAGTTAGAAGAACTTACAGTTTGCTGCTCAGGTTGCAGTAGTTGTTTTCTGGTCTGCGCCAGGTTTCTGATATGCATCAGGTTTCTGATCCTGAACAACTTCCTGTTTCAGAATCTTGCAGTCAGCTTCCTAACCTGCGATAGCTTCCTGATTCTGAACAACTTCCTATTCCAAAATCCTGCAGTCAGCTTCCTGATTCTGGTTTCTTCTCAGCTTACTGACTTTCCTTGTTGAAAATCAGTCTTTGAAACATCTTCATCTCCAAAATCCTGCTAACATCAATATTCTATATCTTTCTGATTTTTACATCTTTACAAATCACAACTTAGAAAGATGAACTTATTAAGCTAAAATCCACTTATAAAACGTGGAAAATGGGTACTCTAACTTCCTATCCAAAATTACATTGTCTCATCAAAACCTAATAGAAATTCCCAATAAATATTAAATAATGATTTGAATGTGGAGGATTTTTGTAAAATTTATTTTTATTTTTTGAGAGATTAAACTAAGTTTTATGCTTGATTCGAATTATATTATAGAATCCATTAACAAAATTTTGTTATATGCTTAATTTTTAATTTAATTAATTTAATTGGTTGCAATTTTTTTTATTAGAAATTATTTGACCATGAAAAATAGAATAATCATAACCAGCAACCTAAGAAAAAAAAAGAATTATCTATCTAAAATAAGATTTTTCATAACAATCATTAGTTAATAAGCAAACATGTATATTTAGTGATAAAATGCTCCAAGAAAAATGACTTTTGTATAATTTTACTCAAAAAAAAAAAATTAAATATAAATTTGGACCTCCCCCAAAATATTAGGGGCATATTTGCACCTTTATTTTAACAAAAACAATTAAAACCTCAATTGCAGAGTTGAGAAGAAGCACAAAGTCACAGTTTTTGGATTTCGAATTCCACTCATTTTCACCTCAGCAAAAAGCAACCCACCAAATTGATGAATCACGCCAATCATTTTCGCTTCGCTCGATACCTTCTCCAACAAACACCCTCAAATCTCCTCACCCCTCTTCGAATTTCCCAACTCCACTCTCTACTCATCACCACTGGCCTGCAATCTCACCATCCCCCACTTCTTCTCTCTCTCCTCAGTCTCTATCTCTCTAATCCTTCAACTCTCTCCCAGGCAACCAATCTTTTTCTCCAAATTCAAGAACCCAGTAAATGGAATCTCATGATCAGGCATGCTTCAGCTACCAACCCTTCAAAAGCGCTGTCTTTGTTCCAAGAAATGCGGACTTTCATGGGAGATGACAATCGAAGCACCCCTTCCTACAGTGACCCTTTTATTTATGCTTCTTTGGTTAAAGCTTGTAGCAAAGCTCCGGCTTTTCGTGAAGGTAAATCGATACACTGTCGTATTATTAGGCTTGGATTGGATTACAATGTGAATGTGGTTAATAGTCTTGTTAGTTTCTACTTGGGTTCTGTGGATTTGATGAGCTATGCTACTGTGTTGTTTGATTCGGTTTCGGAGAAGAGTGTGGTTAGTGTTAATTGTATGATATCTGGGAATGTTAATAGAGGGAATCTTGATTTGGGCATGGGGCTGTTTCTTGAAATGTTAAGTGGCTGTTTTGGTTCAAATGTGAAGCCTAATTATATTACCTTCGTGATTTTGATATCCGGTTGTGTTGAATATGGAGAGTATAGAACCGGAATTGCGCTTCATTGTTGTTGTTGTAAGATGGGATGTGATTACAGAACTGAAACATGCAATGTGCTTATTGACTTTTATGCGAAATTTGGGTGTGTTTCTGATGCTGCTAGTGTGTTTAGAGATGTGCCGGAAAAGGATTTGATTTCATGGAATTCGATGATTTGGGGGTATGCTAATAGTGGCGATTGTGTGCAAGCATTTGCCTTGCTTAGAAAAATGAGGATTGAGGGCATTGGAGTTGATAGAGTGTCGTTTAGTTGCTTGTTATCTGCTTGTGCTGGTTGCAGAGATCTTCGATTGGGGAGGATGATCCATGCTCATGTTAAAGCTAAAGGGATGATGTGTGATGTTTCGATTGGGACGGCATTGATAAACTTGTATGCAAAATGCAGAAACGTGGAGTCTGCTAGGAAACTTTTCGATGAACTACCAAAGCAAAATATTGAACATTGGAATGCAATGATCCATGCATATATTGACAATGGACTTGCTAGGGAGGTTTTGAAGTTACTTGAACAAATCGAGTCTAGAGATTTACGGCTAGATGAAGTAACCATTCTTGGATTAGTTATGGCTTGTCGCGATGAAGGGGAGCTTCATCAGGGAATTCTCGTACACTCTATTGTGGAGAATAGTGATCTCTGTAAAGGGAGTTTAGTTTTGGGAAATGCTCTTATCGATATGTATTCAAAATGTGGGAGCATGGAAAAAGCTAGAGGCGTTTTCGATAGGATGAAGCAAAAAGATGTCGTTTCATGGACGTCAATGGTAGTGGGCCATGCAATAAATGGGGAAGGAGATAAATCCCTTGCTACTTTTAGAAAAATGTGTGACGAGAAATTTGTTCCTAATTCGGTCACCTTTATTGGAGTCCTTACAGCATGTGACCATGCTGGTTTGGTTGATGAAGGGATGAAATTGTATAAAATAATGTGTGAAGTGTACCATATAAAACCGGAGATTGAGCATTATGGTTGCGTGATTGACATGCTTGCTAGAGCTGGGAGAATAGAAGATGCTCGAGTGTTTGTTCAGAAGATGCCAATTGAACCAAATGCACTTGTTTGGAGAATGTTGACTGATGCATGTAGGGTTCATGGCCACATCGATATTGGCTTGAACTTAGTCACTGCCATGGATGAACTAAACACTTCTCATGATTCTGCGGATTTTGTAATTTCCTCCAATGTATTTGCCGAAGCTGGAAGATGGCTTGATGTTATTTCTCGTAGAAACGTGATGGCTGTTCAGAAAGCTTCTAAAACTGTAGGAAAAAGTTCCGTTTCTTACGTGACAGAGTGATGTGAATCTGATCAAAGGTTGTCAATGAGTGTCTTGAAGGCAGCAGAAAAAGCTCCTCAACTTTATAGGTTGATGATCACACAGCTTGAATCATGTGGGACGGCCCAATAATGGAGGTGAATTTACAGTTTCTCGTTAATTATTTATGAACAGTTGCTCATGAATCCTTATAATCTTATCTATTAAAGATGGACAAAATGGAAAAACCGGAGTTTGGTTTGTATGTATCATAAAGATAACAATTCTGTCCTGAAGCTTCTAGTGTGAATGGGATGATACGTTAAATTATTTCTGTAACATCTTCCTTAATTTTTCATTTTCTGATAGTAGTTTGTTTGGTTCTTGTTTTAGATTTCTGCTGATTGCAAAATCAGTTGCTAAGCTATCCTAATTACTCTATAAATTTGTATGGCCATAGGTTCAGTATCTAAACTGGCAGTGGTTTTGCAACTTAGTGAGCACAAGAATTGTTACAGAAGATAGTAAGAGAGGCTAAGACAGACTTGTACGAGGCAAAAGATTTGGTGTGGAGAGGTAAATATGCAGTACACTGTCGTACAATCCTCCTTCTCTTTCCGATTTTCCAAAAGCAAGCTCCCTTGTTCCACTTCCACACAGGTATAGTCAAAGAAGACATTGTTACTACGAGATCATGAAATCAATCTTAGATGCATGTTTAGTTGTTTAGGAATAAAATCCAAGCTATGGTTCTAAGTTCAGCTAAATTATATGTTGTTTCTTCAAAAGAGAGTACCCTTCCATCTAACTATTGCTCTCAGAGAGTTTCAAATTAGAGAATTGAGAATTTGAATATCTATGTTATAAATGTATGCTTTAATTAACGGAACTTTTGGGAAATTCAATTTCCAAAAAATGGAACTCGACTCGTTGTATATGTTATACGGGTATTTTTTAATTCCTTAACAAGTCAATATCACACTAATATTGAATCTGAATCTGGAAACAGGGGGAGCTGAAGATTTTGTTCTTATTCCATCATTGATCACTGAGCAGGCCAATATTGATGTTGAAAAGCATGAGCTTCTGTAGAGCCACTTCTTGATCAGTTTGTGCAGGAAACAGGAGCTTGTTTCGTATTCTTATTGTTTATATTCTTGTTGTTTGTATTCGTTAACTTTTGGAAATGAAGCACCAGATATGAGATAAACTAGTTGTGCTCACATAGGATGTTCTTTCTCATACAAATGAATCAATGATGTCTACTTAAGTAATGTAATGGTTGTTCTTTATCATTACTGAATATGTTGATCTTCGTAAGTATGCAAAAGAATGGCAGTTGGCAGATAGGTAGCAGTACCTCTTTCTTTTCAATTAGTTAAACGATAACAAAAAATTGAGAAAATCTAACTACTTTGGTTCGACTCGTTTCCAGTTCAATTAAAGTACGTTAGCTCAACTCAGTTCGTTTACACCCCTACTTCTTCGTAGTTGTGCACTTTCTCAGCTCTTTAGCAGCAATTCTCAATGTCACTGTCAAATATTCAGCCTACTCTACTAATATAAGGAACCCCAAAACTTAACCAAGACTTGAGAGAAACTCTCCTATAAAGTTCAAAAACCTTCCAGGTCTCAAACCCACACGAGACTCTATTTCAAATTGTATTTCATCTCATTTTCTCATGTCACATACACATGTGGCATTGTGGCGTGTATTAAATGACTTCACCAGTATTCTTTGCATGAGCAAGTGCCATTCTTGAACAAATGGAATCGACTTCTATCTCTTAGCGTAATCTCCAACTTATAAACCTTAGAAATCAATCTCATCACATTATGACAATCTTTGCAAACTCTCAAGTTTTTCACGATTCTTATGTTGCTCCCCTCGGCCAATCTTGCCATCGCAAAAGCAACAGCCAGCTTCTCACTATGTGCAACGATCGCATCTTCCTTCTCTTCCTCTTCAATGTCATGTAAAACATTCACAACCTCTGGAACATATCCTCCTTCAACTCTAAGCTTCAACATTATTTCCTTCAGGTTTTCATAAGCCTCTTTAGTCACATCATCTTGTTTCACACCTGCTATAAAAGTATACATGATCTTATCCACTTCAGTCATACTCCAGCCTGGACTTTTTGTCAACTTAAGCTCAACCATTGATCTTCTCACCGTGGCAACGTCCTTCCATTGCCCTGCAACAGCATAAATGTTCGATAACAAAACATGATCACCAATATTGTTAGGATCCATCTCTGAGAGCCTTCTCTTCACCTTTTCGGCCAATTTCACATTGCCATGAAAGCTACAAGCACCAAGAAGCGTTCGCCAAATAATAGCATTGGTTGGAATTGGCATATGAGTGACAAAATCGTAAGCCTTCGACAGCTCACCTGCTCGACCATATAAATCAACCATACATCCATAATGTTCAATTTCAGGCCTAATTCCATACACTTTGGTCATTCTATCGAAAACTTCGCATCCTTCTTTGACCAAACCAGCATGACTACATGCGTATAGGATCGCAACAAAAGCAACCCCATCTGGATTGATCCCCGATTCCTCCATCTCATGAAAAAGAGCTAGTGCCTCTTCACCATACCCTTGCATTGCCAAACCTGCAATCATTGATGTCCAAGAAACAATACTCTTTTTCCCTGGCATCCTCTGAAACACCAAACGAGCCATATCGATGTTCCCACATTTAGAATAAGTATCTGTAAGTGCATTATTCACTGGAGTTATCCAAATCAACCCTACTTTCTCAATAAAACCATGCAAAATCCTTGCAAACTCAAGTGCCCCAGCATGTGCACAAGCTGATAAGATCCCTGTTAAACTCACCTCATTAGGTCTCATCCCCACTTTATGCAAGGTCCTAAAATATCCAAACGCCTCCTCAAAATGCCCATGCTGTGCTAACCCAACAATCATCGTACTCCAAGATACTTCATCTCTCATCGGCATTTCCTCGAACACCCTTCTTGCAAACTCGAACTCCCCGTGTTTGGTGTACCCTCCAAGCATCAAATTATAAGAGGCCAAGCTTTTTGCAGGCATCATATTAAACACCCGCTCTGCGCCCTGTACATCGCCACGCCTGAAAAAAGCCGTCAACAGCGCATTCCATGTGACAACATTTGGGTAAGGAATTTCATCGAACACCTTCTCCGCAAACTCAACACGCCCACACTCCGCATACATACTGATCAATGTAGTGCCAACAAAGAGATGATTATCAAGCCCACGCGTCAAAGCCTGACAATGGAGCTGAAATCCAGTCCCTAAACACCGCATATTCGCCGCAGACTTCAGCGAAAAGGCCAACGAGAAACTATCAACAGGTGAGTCCGGATTCTCAAGCATGAGAGAAAACGTGGAAATTGAATTCTGGGGTGTGTCTGAATCGGAGAAGCCTCGAATGAGCGCGTTGTACATGAAGGAATCGGGATTCAGGGAGTGTCGGAGAAGGCGGCCGGCATAGTCGAGAGCGTCGGAGAGGTGAACGGCGCATTGGAGGAGTAGCTTTCCGGCGACAAAGGGATTGGAATCGAGGCCGCTTTTAATGGCGTAGGCTTGTATTTGCTGGAGGGATTTGAGGGTTCTGCAGCTACTCAAGAAAGAGAAGCAGAATTGCTCTGCACTGTTCATTATATACAATCAATTCATAGTCGTTCAAGATCTGAACTTTTTTTGCATATGACGAGCTTTAATACGTCTCTGGATTTATAAGATTGCGAATGTAATAATCTAATCATTACTTTGCACCCTCTAAATACAGTTTGCAATATTCAAAAATAAAAAATAGAATACAGTTTGCAATTATGAGTTTGAAAGAATGCCATTTTTTCCATTTTGCATTGCAAATTCCATTCCATATTACTTGCTCATGCATTATGTTTAAAGCAAGAGTAATTATACACGATATTTAGTTTAATTATCAAACAGATTCTAAAACTTGCACAAATTATAATTACGCCTCTTCAGTGACTATTTGTTCTACATACGAATTTTTTAAACTCAAAAGACAATTGAATGGTATAACATTAAAAAGAAATTGTGGGTTTGAACTAAATTATAATTCCTTTGAAATTTCGAAAAGAAGAACATAATTTGAAATATTTCAATTGATAAAGCACTAGTGTTTTTAACTTTTTCAAATGTTAGAACACTCATTTTAGTTTGCTTGTAAGAATAATATTGCGTGTTTTTATGTTCGTTGTCAATGGACATGGTTATAATTTCCACAAAACATGGGCTTCTTTGATATTTGATTAAATATAATGTAATTCGTCCTTAAAAGAAATTAGGGATCACAATATATAAGTGAGTAATGTTTGTATGAACCAGGTACACAGATCTAGATACTTATAATTGGGCGTGCACAGATTGGGAGGTCCGTTCTGGCCTGGATCCGTGCCCAAATTATTATATATTTTTTAATTTATGCAGTAATCCTGATGTTATACTAGTATAACTTTTTATGTTATATTAGTATAATTTTTATGTACATATATCATAACTTTTAAGTGAATATATTTAAACTTTTTTAGTATAAAAAATCATGTAGTATTGTTGAACCTTTATGTTATAATAATTTAACATCTATGTTATATTAGTATTTTTATGTATAAATATCATAACTTTTTTGTATTTAAAGATAACATAAATGTTATATTATTATAACATAAAGGTTAATTTTTTTTTTTTTTAGTTACAAAATGTTAAATTATTATAACATTAAAGATTATATTAGGGTAAAAAACGATTTCCCATCCCAACTATGTCCGATTTTACACTTTCTGGTAAAAACTTTAAAATGTGGCACCGTACTGACTGAACTTTGCGCGATTTACAATCTACGGTATTCCGATCATTTTTTCCGGCCAACACACACGTGTCAGCACATGATTTCATTAAGGACATCTATCAAATTTTTAAAGTTTATACCAAAAAGTGTAAAATCGGGCATAGTTCGGATGGGAAATCATTTTTTACCCTTTTATTTATTATACATTTTATATTAATTTTTTTTTTAATTAGGTTAAATATATGTAATGTGTACTACATGATTTATTTGAAAAGGGAAGAAATGAATTAATATACTAATATATGATATTCATAACGATATTCTGGCTTGTAAAAACTATAAAAATGTAATATATTTGGGCCCAAATCTTAACTCACAAGTTTGGTTTCCCAATTCTGAGCTCACATTGGGTGGCCTAACTAGTGTTCGATGAGTTTTCTAATGTTGATCCATCTTATAAAATTATATTCAATCAACGATTCAATTCATTTATTTTGTCCAAATTCATCCCATATTATATGAATTCATATTGAATATAATAAGTTTGAAATAAACACAAAATACAAATAATAAACAAAAAAATACATATTATATGAATTCATAGTGATCAATATAATAAGTTTGAAATAAACACAAAATACAAACAATAAACAAAAAAATACGTGTTGTTTGTATTTTGTATTTATTGTTTATTGTTTATTGTTTTGTTTTTTTCAAACTTATTATTGTTTGTATTTTTTTGTTTATTGTTTGTATTATTATTTGTTTGAAATACAAAAAAATACAAACAATAATAAGTTTGAAATAAACAAAACAATAAACAATAAACAGTAAACACAAAATACAAACAACACGTATTTTTTTGTTTATTGTTTGTATTATTATTTGTTTGAAATACAAAAAAATACAAACAATAATAAGTTTGAAATAAACAAAACAATAAACAATAAATACAAAATACAAACAACACGTATTTTTTTGTTTATTGTTTGTATTTTGTGTTTATTTCAAACTTATTATATTGATCACTATGAATTCATATAATATGTATTTTTTTTGTTTATTATTTGTATTTTGTGTTTATTTCAAACTTATTATATTCAATATGAATTCATAGAATATGGGATGAATTTGGACAAAATAAATGAATTGAATCGCTGATTGAATATAATTTTATAAGATGGATCAACATTAGAAAACTCATCGAACACTAGTTGGGCCACCCAATGTGAGCTCAGAATTGGGAAACCAAACTTGCGAGTTAAGATTTGGGCCCAAATATATCATATTTTTATAGTTTTTACAAGTCAGAATATCGTTATGAATATCATATATTAGTATATTAATTCATTTCTTCCCTTTTCAAATAAATCATGTAGTGCACATTACATATATTTAACCTAATTCAAAAAAAAATTTAATATAAAATGTATAATAAATAAAAGGGTAAAAAATGATTTCCCATCCGAACTATGCCCGATTTTACACTTTCTGGTATAAACTTTAAAAACGAGATAAATGTCCTTAATGAAATCATGTGCTGACACGTGTGTGTTGGCTGGAAAAAATGATCGTCATACCGTAGATTGTAAATCGCGCAAAGTTCAGTCAGTACGGTGCCACATTTTAAAGTTTTTACCAGAAAGTGTAAAATCGGGTATAGTTGAGATGGGAAATCGTTTTTTACCCATTATATTATTATAACATAAATGTTTAAAATGTATTATAGGTCTATAATACATTGTAAAAGGCTAAACTAGTATAAACATAAAGGTTACGTGAACATGACATAAAGATTATGCGAACATAACTAAAAGGTGAGGCGAACATAACTAAACAGTTCGACGAACATACTAAAAGGTTAGGCAGGCGGGACTAGGGTTTGAGTGCAGACGTGCGATATGTGGATGCATGAAACGCATGTGGGACACGTGAATAGCACCGTCGGATTGGATCAACCCAGTTGCAAGGCTCCCGACTAGTGCACCTGGTGCACATAAATAATTATGATTATAAATTAGGGTTGGACATGGGATTTGGAAATCTTCGAACTCTATCAAAAAAAGAGCAATTTTTTTTTACAGTTCTGAATGTATATAACTAACCATGTAGAGAATCATACCAAAGCAAACCAAAGAGCTTTAACTAAAACTAATTTTAAAAACTACTTTGGTATGTGTATATATAAAATCACTCACGCACACTACATATATACAATTGTAAGAACGCAAGAATGCAAATTGACAGTGTAAATAGCTATATCCAAAACACCATGCATCATATAAGTAGCACATATGTTTAGTCCTTAGTAACATGGTCGTATTAATAAGGTGAGCAAATTTTTGTTCTTTATCTGAGGTGAGATAAGTCTGCATATTCCACAAATCTTCAATTTATTTTATATGTTTAAGTGGCCAAAATTAAACATTAATTTCTTATTAACCCGAAATTGGATTTGAAAAAATAACTACACTAAGAAAATTATCTACTTGGAAGGTAGTTTCCAATTTTATAACTTATTTTCATTTTAATCAAACAAAACACTATTTAAAATCACAAATATTTATATGCACCAAGTTCACGGGTCAGGAACCATGCAATTGGGTCCACCCGACCCAACGATACTTTTCATGCGTTCACACGTGCCCTAGGTCCGTGCTCAAATCCTAGTCTGATGCCCCTAACTTTTTAGTATATTCGTCTAACCTTTTAATTATGTTCGCATAACCTTTTAATTATGTCTGTCTAACCTTTTAGTTATGTTTGAATAACATTTATGTTTCCGTGAGTTTAAACTTTTCATAGTATATTACAGACTTATAATACCTTTTTAACTTTTATATTGTTTTAATATACATTTATGTTTATAATAATTCAATCTTTATGCTATATGACCTTTGTGTTATTCTTTAAGTACATAAATGGTATGATATTTGTATATAAATGTTATACTAATATAACATAAATGTTAAATTATTATAACATAAATGTTCAATTATACTACATGAATTTTTATATTGAAAATGTCTAAGTTATTCACTTAAAGATTATGATATCTGTACATAAATGTTATACTCATATAACATAAAGGTTACGATATAAATTTTAAAAAAAATTGAGCGCAGTCCGACCTTAACCCGCGCGCATCCAGTTGTACGGATCCTGATCCGTGCACAAGAACAATACTCATTTAAAATTTGATCATGGTCAACATCAATTTTTCCAAATTAATTTCTAACACTCACAACACTATCATCACAACCTCCTCCACCTCAAACTTCTCATCATCCAAACTCTTGGGAACGATTTTCTTCAGCAATGAACTTGATGAACATTTAAATTGAGTTTGAAGTTGTAATTAGAGTTGGATCTAAAGGAAGAATTTAGGGTTTCACTTTATGTAATATATGTGATATAATTATTTATATTCTGGTTTAATTTCGACATATTTGAGTTTCATGGTTTGAAAAATAAAGAATCTTTAATTCGTCCATTTCCAAACTAAATCAAGTTATTTTATTAAACCCAAATCTCAGTTGAATCGCTCAGCTCAAGAAATTTCCAACTCAAATCAATCCCATCTTTTAATTCAATTTGAGCAAACTTTTATTAAATCAAGTTTTGAATAGTTCACAAATAACTTGATTACATGCCTACTTTTAAATATCCAAAATTTGATAGGTTGTAAAGATTTTCTAGTTCCCCACCAAAGAAAAATTAGATTAGATAGTGGACTATTGTCCTTTTTTATAGAGTTATTTTAAAACTAATAAAATATTTTTATTAAAGTCAAGATGGCCGATCGGTCTAAGGCGCCAGTTTCAGGTACTGGTCCGAAAGGGCGTGGGTTCAAATCCCACTCTTGACATTTATTTTTATATTTACTCATTTTATACCTATCTCTTTTCAAATTATTGAAAACGACTTTTCAAATTATACCTATCTCTTGACATTTATTTTTATATTTACTCTTTTTATACCTATCTCTTTTCAAATTATTGAAAAACGACTTTAAAAAAAAAAAAAAAACATTATTATTTAATTTTTTTTTAGAGTTTAAAATAACTTATACTTGTTTCTTTTATATATACCTCTTTTCAAATGATTGAAAAACGACTTTTTTAAAATTTTTATTTTTTATACCTACCTCTTTTCAAATTATTGAAAACGACTTTTAAAAAAATATATTATTATTTTAATTTTTGTAGAGTAATTTTATTTTTACTCTTTTAATACCTCTTTTCAAATTATTGAAAAAACAACTTTTTTTAAAAAAATATTATGATTTTAATTTTTTTTAGTGTTTAAAATAACTTATACTTACTTGTTTCTTATATATATATATATATATATATATATATCTTTTCAAATGATTGAAAAACGACTTTTTAAAATTATTATTATTATTATTATTATTATTATTAGAGTTGAAAACAACGTATACTTCCTTGTGCTTCTGCAAAACTTTTGTACTTTTTAAAATTTGAAAAGAATACAATAAACTGCAAAAATAAAGTATTAAAAACGATTTATTATCACAAAAAAAAACAACTATTTCACAATAATAAATATTTTCTCTAAGTTATTCATTATAACATTTCTAATTATGTAATATATAATAAAGATTTTTATGCAAAAATATATTTTTTCATTTGTAATATCATAAAATATATAGATGAGTATTAGTAATAATTTTTATAATTTTCACATTATTTATTTTGTATTTATATGATATTTAATTGTGCTCGTAGATATTGTCCTATTTTTCCCTAAACTTTATTTAAATATAATAAATATTTATCAAAACATGGAATAATTATAATACATGTATCATGTTAAAATACATGTATTTTGTGATAAGTTTTGAATGTATGTAAGAAATAGAAGTGTTTTTCTAGTATTTGTATGTGGATAATACTTGTTTTAACTAACAAGGTGATTTAAACCATTAAAATACACCTATTATAGTAAATAATAGATTTGAAATATTGTCTATATTCTTATCTTAAAACTTCGAACTTTGATCTTAGAACTTTGCTATACTCATTTTTTTTCTTACTTTATTCTCCATAATCATTTTTGTTGAAATCAGATTTTGTGGAGTACAAAATCTTAGTCAAACACCAAAAATATAGACCCAGCTCAAATAAATCGAATTGAATAAAAAGTATGAAAATCAAATAATAATAAGAAAAAGACAAATCAAATAATAATAAGAAAAAGACTGGCCCGATGCCTACTCGGGTAAATTTGTTCGGTTCGTTTTTTTATATAAGAATTGAGAGAAAAGAGCTCTCTAATTGCTTGAATGCAGTTTTCGGAACCCAGAATTCCATCTCTTTGAATAATAATTTAGGCCCTATTTATAGACTTGACCTAAGATACATTACTTGGCGAATAAGACTCAAATCCCCTGATTTTAGGGTCTAAATAAGGAAAAATCAGGTTAAAATCTATCTAAATCAGATACGATTTGATCTTG
The DNA here is from genome assembly GCA_954870855.1 of Scutellaria minor. Lineage (NCBI taxonomy): Eukaryota > Viridiplantae > Streptophyta > Magnoliopsida > Lamiales > Lamiaceae > Scutellaria > Scutellaria minor. Next base: position 20,924,023 of record OX940727.1, read on the forward strand.
ATTTGTTTCCTTCCTTGAGGACTCTTTCTTGAAATAAACTAAGTCTTTCCTGCTCTCCTTGTGATGATGGCCTTGATTTCTGGCCTTCTACTTGATTTTCCAGAAATACCTTGAGTAATTATACTTCTGCACCATGTTGACTAGTAATTACTTGACTAAGCACGGCCTCGGTCGGGTCGGCTCTGCCAATCTCTGGTCGGGCCCTTGGGCCAGGTTCTGGTCAGGTCGGTCCCTGACCCAGACCGGCGGTCTGGTCGGCTCTGGTATTCTGGCCTCCTAGCCGGTTCTGGTCTTCCGACCGACTTGGTCTCCATCCTAGCTAATTTTAGCCTTTAGGCCTTCTCACGAGCCGGACCTGGCCTTCTGGCCGGTTTTGGTCTCCACTTGGGCCGGACCCTAGGCCGGATCGGTTTGGTGGGGGTCCAACAATTTTGAACAAAGTGAAGATCATATCATATGATTTTATATTTTAATCAGTCTTTCCATCCAATTAACTCAATTTTTTTTTCTAAGCACCCATTAATACTCCAAATTAAGGAAAAGAACAGTGATTTGAGAAAATAATGTTATTGTTAAATATTGTATGTATGTTTTCTATTTTTAAATGTTTATTGATAAAATAATTAATGATTTGTTAATTTAAATGTTTAACTTTAATTTATATAATAGTATCATTTTATAATGTTTTTTTTTTCAAATATGTAAAGTCAACATTCCTACTAATATTCGTTGAGCTATATTTGTCTCTTTACTAGGATTGAAAATCAAATAAACTCTTCGATATTGATTCAAGATTGTTTATTAGAAGTTTCATTTGAACTCGATTCAATAATTATATCAAACAAGCTTGAACATATTTTTATGTTTGATAAAATCTAAAGTTCGGCTCAAACTCGAGCTTGATTATTATAAAAAGAAAAAACAAGTGCAAAAACATCAAACTACTCAAGCTTGACTCATATTTGGCTTGATTAAAGTTCATTCAAACTTGACTCGATTAATATCAAACAAGCTCAAACATAAATTTTGAAGCTCGATGATATTTCAAACAAGTTTGAACAATTGTTCGTTCGGCTCAAATTGTATCATTTATACCCCTACTCTATATTCAAAATTTAGGAAAATAATAGTGATTTGAGAAAATAATGATGTTGGTAATTATTAAATTAAAATATGTTAAGAGGGTTATAAGATTTAAATTCATCTGTATGTTTTATATTTTCTTAATGTTATTCATAAAATAATTAATGGCTAATTTAAATTTGAACTTTAATTTATATTTTTAGTATTATTGTATAGTGTCTCACAAGTATTGAATTGAATGTCATTATATAACAAAAAGAAAATGTTTCAAATTTTTATGTTATATATTAAGTTTGTTCAATTGAGATTAGGTGTCTATTTTAAAATTCGATTCAGAACTAAAATATTTTAACAATCTATTTGTTAATTTCATTCATTAAATTTTGTTTTAATATCTTTCAATAAAATCCATGTTATGGTTTTTTGTTTTTTTATTTTATTTTGTTAAATCCATGTTATAGTTATACACAAAGTCTAAAGGCAAAATAACTAGGGATATTACCCAAAAATACCATCAAAACTATAATTTGGGAAAAAATACCATCAAGTACAATAAATGAACAAAAATATCATCAAATATAACAAATGAACAAAACTATCATAAAACAATGATTGTTCTATGTTGACTTTTACTAACTTCCAAAAAATCATAATTTTTTCTTTTTTGTCATTTTAATATATCCACTCCATTTATTTAATTAGATTCGGGTAACGCGTATACTGATCAATATCAGGCCCAACATGTTTCTGTATTTAATTTTCATACTCTGTTTAATACATACCTTTGCCTTTGTCTCTAATCCTCTCGATTTCGGCTGGTTTTTACGGATCAGCGATCCAACCACACGCCCGCAGTCGGTGGTTCCATTTCATCTTCACAACGGGAACCCAAATCACAATCTTTACTCCTACCCACCTGGTAGAGTTTTCAAGGAGATCACGGGGAGATGCATTGCCTGTATTAACTATACAGAGTATTCAAAAAACTTCCGAATAACACGAAGGAAAGCAAAAACCTTTCTTTTATAGAAGAAATAAAATAGATTTATATTACAAGACTATTTCTCCGTCATTGGAGGAGAATACTTGATTTAGTCGATCATAACTAAACTCTTAGGGAAATTCCCCATAAACTAGAAAAATTAAAAAAATTAAACACTTATACTTGAGAGTGAGAAATGCTCAAGAAATGTTTGATTTCAGATGCCCTTCTCAACTGACAGAGTTCTTCTTTTATAGGCAATTTCAACGGATTTCAAATGTGGATTCCATCTTCAATTCACCTTCTGTCATTTTTTAATTGCCCCACTACTAGCCTTTCTTCCACCTTTTTTTGGCGTTAAGTGCTATGTGATTCCACCATCTTCTGTCGGTGGATCCCTCCATAATCCTTTGTCAGGTGGAGTCTTGTGAAAGTTATCTTGTAGTGACGACTTATCATTCATCGTGGTAGGGATGCCCACTAACCATGTCTGATGTTAGTGTTTGGTAGGGCCTTACATGAGGATTAAAATCCTCCACGAGAATTAAAATCCTACCATTTAACTTGAAAATCCATTAGATTTTCTTACACAAGAATTAATTTCTATACGGGGATTTAATCCTTACACGAAAATTTAACGCTTACATGAGAATTTAATTCTACTTTACACGAGAAGTAATTCCTAACTTTATATGAGAATTAATTCTACTTTACAAGAGAATTAAATCCTAGACTTAAACGAAGATTTAATCCTACTTCTACACGAAGATTAAATCCTACACGAGAATTTAATCGTACACGAGAATTTATTATTGAGTCTAATTAAACTCGCTTTCTTTTACATCTTTGCGTTTTATTTTCCAAAATCTCCTTTTTGAACTCTTCTTCTTCTGTTGTGGTTCGGGTCGGTTTCCTTTAATCTTGAAGTCTTGTCCGAACAAAGGCTTCTCTTATAATTGAGCAAGAACATAGTTGTTCTTCCCATCGTCCGATATGTATCATATTACATATCTTCTTTCTTGTATTTTCCTTTGTCGTAACTTTGTTTCCCAAATCAACTTTCTCTTATTTTCAAATAAATTTTCAGCAAATCCGGTAGTGTTTTCTGTCATAGAATTTAACTGGAATGATCCATTCACAGAATTTTGAAAAATCTTGAACGAATACTTTACCTTGTCCATCTATGTGAGACAGACCCAAATTCTCCATGCTTGCCTAGTAGATATATCATCTTCAGTGAGGGCGATGACTAGAGGACTGTTGGTTGGTGGTGTTTTTACTCTATTGAAAGCCACCATGTCCGGTCTCTGTAGTTTCATGAAATGGAAGATTGGATGAGACCCTTTTTCCTGTGATTTCTAGAGCTGTTGATATGAATTTAAGCTCCAGGATATCTCCTCGATCAAGATGTGGATTATTTTGCTATGAGTCATGCACGACAGTGGCAATCAATTCCGGTAGTTTAGAAATTTTCGGAAAGCTTGGTGCAGTGGTAAGAATTGAAGCGATGGCTCCAAAATCATACCATTCTCTTACGTCTTGTCGGTTTGCACCCACCAACATCCACACTCGTGGATATTTTCCAAACAAATCAGCAATTACTTTACTGGGATTGATCTCATTCCTTGTCACCAATTTCTCCCACGTTTTTTGATAAACTTGTAAAGGAGAAAACGACTCGTTAGTGTTAACCTTTCTTAGGCTTGTCTGTGGCCTAAGGTTAACCTTTTCCTCTTTAACCCCAAAGGTGCTGGGTTGACTTGGTTTGTTTGGAATAGAGTCCTGACTTTCCAAATTAATTATTCTACCGGATTCTAATAGATTACTTGTTTTGACATTATCTGCCTTTTCACTAGAATCCGATGAAAAACTTGTGTCGGCGGAATTTCCTGTCTTGGGTATAAAATTACCCTGAGTGTTCATCGATGATGAAACTTTCTCGTGGACTTCTCTTTGGGTCACTGATGGTGAACCTGCTTTGAGAAGAGGACTCTCGAGCGCATCCTATAGATGGGCATGAGCTGCTCTCGTAGCACTTATAGCTTTCTGGATCGAGTCCCAATCTGCCCTTTGAACATAGGCGGCGGCTTCAGTACGCATCCTCAGCAAGCCATATCTTTTGTCTAACTCCTCAAGGTTTTCCCTGAGGTGTCTAGCTCGTACTGTGATGGAATTTGTTTTAAGGATATCCATCTCTTGTCAGGAAATCTGCAAGAACATTTTCATTAGATTTCACAATGACAATATCAAATAAATAATATTGGCATTCTATTTGCCATTTGATAATACGGATTTTCTCGATTTTTGATTCGAGTTTATTTTTTAAGAAAGTCTTAACATTTATATTATCCACTTTTAATGTAAATTGTTTTGCTAATAAGAATAAAGGTCATTTTATAAAAGCCCTCAACACTGCAAAGAATTCCTTCTCGTTAATGTGTCATAATTTGGCTTGTTGTTCTGAGAACAACCCTCCTGTATATCTACAAGGTTCTTCACTTATAGATATCTTTCGCATGAGCACTGTTGCCCATCGGAAATCATTAGCATCTGCATAGACAACTAATTGATCTTCATCCTGTGGTATTGCGAGTTTCGGCAGATTGTTACAAATCTGTTTTAGCTCACGAACTCTTTGGGAATGTATATCTTCCCATTTCTATTTCGTCTTTTCTTCTTTTTGTAATAGAAGACGAAAATCCTTTTTATATTTTGCTAGGTCTTTAATAAAACTACCTGCAAAATTAACAACACCCAAGAAGCTTTGGAGATGCTTCTTATCATTCAGAACATCAGGGAAATTGCATATTTTTCCACAATATCTTTCTGAAGTTCCATACCTGCTTGGTCAATAATAACACCGAGAAACTCAATTCTATTGAATGCGATTATTGTCTTCTTTTCAGATAGCACTAATCATTCTTTATGACATGCTTCAAAAAATATTTCAAGATATTTAATATGCTCTTTCATATTTTTTGATGTAATTAATATGTCGTCGATATAGACAAACATAAACTCGAAATAATATTTAAACAGATAATCCATTTTTCATTAGTATATCTGGAGTGCATTTACAAGTCCCATTAGAATTACATTCCAAATATATTGACCTTGTGGAGTAGAAAAAACCGTATACTTTCTTGACTCTTTTCCATTTTAATATGATAGAAACAGACTTATAATCGAATTTAGAAAATACTCTTAACCCTTTAATGCAGTCAATTAAATGTTCCCTACTCGGGATGTAATAATCATCAAAATCAAGTATTTTATTAATACCTTGATAGTTAATTACTAACCTCGTTTTACCTCTTTTTATTTCACCGTGGTTTCTTACCAGAAAACCTGGGCTACTGTAAGAGGAGACTTCAACTTCAATCAATTTAAGATCGATATGCTCTTTGATAATTTTTTGCATATCTTTCTTATCTGTCGTTCATTTGGATTGGCTTGTATCGAACCAACTCGCATCAGAATCGTTCCTTTACTTTCAGAGTTGCTTCAATCTTATTTTTGTTCCACCAAGCCAGAGGATCCTCATTGAAGTTTCTCTAGATTAGTCTTTTGACATTCTCAAGGGAAAGTAATCTTTCTTCATTAATGTCCTCAACAGGTGTGCTCTCTTTAAGTGCATTCTTTAGAAGTTGGATATCTTCTTCAGATGCCTTTTCGAAACCCTATTACCTGAAAGATAAAAGAACTTTATCAAATTTTCTTTTATCCTGCATTTTAAGATGTGTTAATTTGGCATCATCACCACGTTTGCTGTGAAAATTAATGGGCATTATTCTATTGAATACCCTTTCTCGTCGCAAAATCTGTATCAAACTACCACAGTTAGTAGTAAAGATTAATAGGTTCTTGTGATTATCTTGCTCAAATTTTGCAAAGATTTGGATAAAATTATTACCCAACAAAATATCAACACCTGTATCGTGAATATAGATTGGTGGCATTTTTACCTTGTACCAAGGTGTACCAAATGTTTCTCCTATCATGATTCTTGTTTCACGAATGCCCTTATTGAGTATTAGGATTTTCTGAGAAAAATCCCTTTCTGCAATAATAGGTAATGTTTCCATAGCTTCGCTGAGGAAATCTCCTGGTTTTGCTGTGCAAATACCTGAACCTGAATCAATATAAGCAGCAAAGTATTCTATCTTATATTGCTCATACATCATCGCAATGGATATGTATATGGAAAATGTGCTCGTCATTCCATCCTTATAAGGTGTCCATCGAGATTGAATTCCATACATCTTCCTTTTCGTCCCCAAGATTTGTGTTCCTCGAGGAAACTTAGACCCAAAGTCATAGTACTTTTGGTTCTACCTGCATTACCTATGACAAATACTTCATAGCCCACTATTTCTAGCATGCCTTCGTATCTTTCAATCGTTGGTTGCTGTAAATGATATATTTCATCACAAGGAAAAAGGTTAAGTTTTTCCGATATATCAAACGCAACACAAATCTCTTTCCAACCCTCAGGACAATGCTGTGACGACTAGGATTTTACCGATGCATAATTTGATAATTAACTATCTAAACCCCTAATTATTTGATTTATTTTACGTGCGTTTCAGAAAATTTAATTATAGGCAAACTTTAATTAAGTTTAACGTTTGAGAGATTTATTTCGTAAAAATATAAAGTCGATAAAATAATTCATAAGTGGGACGAGATGAACGAGAACGAAAAACCGAACAAAACGCAAAAAGAATGGATCAAATCGGAGTTCGTTTGATATCCCAAATTAATTAATATCATAAGAAAGTTTAATATAAAGTTTAAGATTATAATATGTTTAATGATTTAATTAAGCAAAGTATATAACACAACTTTTATCCTAAGTAAAACTATACACTAAAAGTTAACCCAAGGTAAGTATTTCATAAGATGCTCCTCCTTCTCTCCTCTTCTCCGGCGGCCGGCCGGCCGGAGCGCCGCCGTCGCCGCCGCCGGCGACCACCGTCGCCGGAATTTTCATCGAACCGAAACGTATCGAAACCTACACCATCTTGAAGCTCTTGACGAGCCCGTTCCAATCCCGGGCTCAGAATTGTCATCCGCCGCCGCAATCGCCGGCAATCGGCCGATGAAGTTTCGGCTCTCTCTCTCTCTCAAAACCCCCGTTTTCTCTCTCTTCGTTTCTCGGCCATCCGGCCACCGATCGGGGCAAATCTTGAGTCTAAATTGAAGTTCTCGTCGAGCCCGTCTCAATTCCGGGCTCGGATCGTTGATCGGACCGGCCAATATCCGGTGGTGGCCGGTCAAAGTTTCTGCAGTTTGCATTTCTCTCTCCTCTCATTTGCTCTCTCTCTCTTCGATCTCTTCTCCCTGTCTCTATTGCTCGGTGTTGCTGGAAAGGGTGGTTGGAGGCGGCGCATGCAGCGCCGCCGTGTGGGTGTATAGCCGGCGCAAGGAGCGCCGGCGATGGGTGAGGGTGGAGCCGGCGGCAGTGGCTGCCGGAAAGGTATATATATATATATATGCATGCAGTGGCTGTGATGGAGGGTGGTGTTTGGGGAGGCGTTTCTGACGCCGCCGTGACCGGAGGAGGCCGGCGCTCGGTGCGCCGGCGTATGGTGGTGGTCCGAGAGGGTGGCCGGCGACACGGTGTCGCCGGCGGTGGTTTACAGTGGCGGTGGTGGCGACGGGCAGTGGGAGTTGGGGGGTGGGGTGGATTTTGGGAATTTGATTATCTTCAGGGACCTCTTTGCAATTTCCTCATTTTGTGCTTATTCTCATTTTGGTCCTCCAACTTCTATTCTATACACTTTGGGTCTTCCATCTTTTATTTTGTGCATTTTAGTCCTAAAAAGTTTTGGAAATTATAGTTTCACCCCCAAAACTTCTCAAGACTTGGATTTTCACCCCAAGACTTTCTGATATTTCAGTTCGACCCCTCCAGATTCCTGAAACCTCGTTTCGACCCCAAACTTTATCCGTAATTACGGTTTTACCCCTCAAACCCTTCAAACCCTAAAATGCTTCGTTTAGCTTCGTTTCTTATCCGATTTAATCCATTCTCGTCTCTAAACCTTCCTTTTTGAATCCTCTATATTTCTAGACCTAATCGGGTCGAGTTCTGTTCTGTTTTCAATTCATCGTTTCTTTCGAGCATTTATTTATAAACGCTTAATTAATAAGTGTAACCTAATAATTTACGTTGTGTGTTTGTAGGCCCAAACGCTCCGAACACATCTCAAAACTAAAAGGAAAAGAACGTGATAATCGCACCGCCCAGGCTGAGGTGGGGGTAAATTCTGAATTAATGTTTAACTTTACGTTTATTTTGTATAGTCACATGCTAGGGTTTTCGATATATTATGTTATGATGATGAACGTTATATGATTTACGATTTGAGATTATGAGCATGAAATGTAATTGATGATATCAGCATGCTATTAATTGTTATGCATGTCCGTTATATGTGCTTTGTCTACGTGCTGTGAATTGAATCCTTTGTTGGGATTAAGATAGATGTGTGTTCATGTGCACGGTCTTTGGGAAGATAGGTTGGGATTAAGTCCTAACTGGAAAACGGAGGATTGGTGAAGTCCCCCTAACCAAATAATCACCAGAAGGATAAGGTGGTGGGGTAAGGCGGGATATACCTGCGCCCAAGTCATTTACTTGCTGTGCATTGTACTTGCTGTGATTAACTGCTTATCTGATTTAAAGTTTTATGTTAATTTATGAACTTACCTCCACGGGGTGTATTTCTATGCACTCACCCCGTTTACGTGTTCGTTACAGGTGATGATGTTGTTGGGAGAAGTTGAAGGGAGAGATGTGCCCTGTCTGTTAAAGATTTCTTTTGTTATTTCGATATTTTGTTATGATGTTTGATAACTGTTTCGGAACAAAGTACACTTGCGTTTTCTTTTGGTCCAATCACGTTTGTTAAAATCCGCTGTTGTACATCGATAACTTATAAAGTTCGATATATGTATATATCTTCATCGTTTCTCTTTCCTTTCTCTTTCTTCTTTCCTGCACACCTGCCGGGGATACTCTGATAATTTAAAAATGTTTTTCCTAAATTTATTAATCTTTTATTATAAAATATGGTTAAGTTTCGGGGCGTGACAAATGCATTTTTACATTACTGACCCTAATTTATTGTGGGTTAAAATTCTCTAATGGGTTTTTTCCTTTTAGGCTTAGTATCCTATTTTCGGAAAAAAAGACATTCTATTACTGACTTCGAATTCAAATTTCGTTAATCTATTAAGAATAAGATAATCTTTAATCAGTATGTTAACACCACCTATCCTAGGGATTTGGATTAGGTCTGGTGTCATTACTTTGGCGAATTCCTTGAAAATTCTAGGAATCTCAATATACTCTTTCCTAAGAAATAAATCAGAATGATGTGTATTGGAAAGTGCATATACAATTCGATATGTAATAGAATATGGTTTGTTACCCTCTTTCATTAGATCTGTTCTTTTAAAATCTTGATGAAGGGTTAAGACTTGACTAAAATCTTGGTCAACTAGGTTGTACACAATCCTAGGATGTATGTCAAACATAAGTTTTGCCAGCATACAGATTACCTACCATTATACCAAGATAACCATCTCTTAGGTTATTGATTCTTCTATCCATTACTGACAGATGAAGTTTAGAATCAATACTTTCTTTGAAGGTAGCTTTGATTACTACTTCAATGGTTCCAATATGAATCTATGTCATAGTTACTGTTAATTTTTCCTTGATTCGGCTCAGTTCCTCAAAAATTTCTTCTTTTGGAATACACTACAAGAAATTCGCCTTTTTACAACGATTTTTACCCGTTGTCTTCACCAGTTTTTTAGCGTTGTTGTATCCAGCGTTGCAAAAAAAAATTCGCTATTTGACAACGCACTAAAAGCGTTGTCTTCTTCAAATACGATAACGCATAAAAAACCGTTGTCTTTTTTTTAATATTTTTTAATTAAATATGAAATAGGACGCTGACGTTCTCTTTTTTTTTTAATATTTTTTAATTAAATAATAAATAGGATGCTGACACATCATCATAGTGAAGGGTTGTCTTTTTTTTAATATTTTTTAATTAAATATTAAATAGGTTGCTGACACGTCATCATGCTATGTCGTAATAGTGAAGAGTTGTTTTTTTTTATATTTTTTAATTAAATATTAAATAGGATGCTGACACGTCATCATGCCACATCATCAAAGTGCTGATGTCATCATGCCACATCGTCATAGAAGGGTTGTCTACGTTGACACGCCATCATAGTAAATGGTTGTCTTTTTTTTAATATTTTTAATTAAATATTAAATAAGATGCTGACACGTCATCATGCCACGTCATCAAAGTGTTGATGTCATCATGCCACATCGTCATAGAAGGGTTGTCTACGTTGACACGTCATCATAGTGAAGGGTTGTGTTTTTTTTAATATTTTTTAATTAAATATTAAATAGGACGCTGACACGTCATCATGCCACGTCATCAAAGTGCTGAGACACGTCATCATAGTGAAGAGTTGTCTTTTTTTTAATATTTTTTTAATTAAATATTAAATAGGATGCTGACACGTCATCATGCCAATCATTATAGAAGGGTTGTCTACGTTGACATGTCATCATAGTGAAGGGTTGTTTTTTTTAAAAATATTTTTTAATTAAATATTAAATAGGACGCTGACACATCATCAAAATGCTGAGACACGTCATCATAGTGAAGGGTTGTCTTTTTTTTAATATTTTTTTAATTAAATATTAAATAGGATGCTGACACATCGTCATAGAAGGGTTGTCTACGTTGACATGTCATCATAGTGAAAGGTTGTCTTTTTATATTTTTTAATTAAATATTAAATAAGACGCTGACACGTCATCATAGTGAAGGGTTGTCTTTTTTTTAATTAAATATTAATTTTTTTAAATATTTTTTTAATTAAATATTAAATAGGATGCTGACACATCATCATAGAAGGGTTGTCTACGTTGACATGTCATCATAGTGAAGGGTTGTCTTTTTTTTAATTAAATATTAAAGTGATGGGTTGTCTTTTTTTTAATTAAATATTAAATAGGATGCTGACACGTCATCATGCCACATCGTCATAGTGACGACACATTATTATGGCAAATATTGTACGTTGTCTAGGATTTGAACCCGAGTGATAAGGTGGTACTCCAACCACTAGACTACTAGTGTTTTATGGAATAATATTCTACATGCATTTTTTTTATTTCAATTTTTGATATTTTTCAATTTTCTATTATCACATTTTTTTTGTTAATTTTTATTATTTGTATTTTTAATATATTTTAAAAGGTTAAATATATATATATATATATATAATTGGAAGATTAATGACTAATTAATATGTTTAGTAATGTTTAATCTAATTTCATTTTAAGACAATTATAAAATATACTATTGCATATTTTTAATATATTTTATGAAAATACTATTTTTTAAAATTATGAGTTTGTTCATATAAGATAATATTAATGCAAATAATATAAGATAACATCATAAAATAATTAAACTTTTCAAATTTAATTTAATTAAAAAATAATTAATATTATCACATATTTTTTGTTAATTTTTATAAAGTACCATTAATACTTATTAATATAAGTCATTGATTTTCAATTTTGATATATTACTGTATTTAACTCGATTTCAATGGCCAACATATGAATGTTCAAAACCCAAAATGTTAATACACTCATGATACAAAATATAAATGTGACTCAATTAAAATATTATTCTTTACTTTAATTTGTTGGACTATTAATTGTCATATTGCTTACATAGATTTATTTACATATATTTTTAAGTACATAGATTTATTCAATACCTAAAATATTATTGAAGAATCACAATATTATTTGTAGTTTTAATATATTTTAAAAGGTTAACAATATATATATATATAATTGAAAGATTAATGACTAATTAGTATGTTTAGTAATGTTTAATCTAATTTCATTTTAAAACAATTATAAAATATATTAGTGCATATTTTTAATATATTTTATAAAAATACTATTTTTATAAAATTATGAGTTTGTTCATATGAGATAATATTAATGCAAATAATATAAGATAACATCATAAAATAATTAAAATTTTCAAATTTAATTTAATTAAAAAACAATTAATATTAACACAACACATAAAAAAAGCGTTGCACAATGGGTTGTCTTTTTTTTAAAAATTCCACTATAAGACAACGCATAAAGAGCGTTGCATAAAAGAGTTGTCTTTTTTTTAAAAAATCCGCTATTTAACAACCCTATGAAAAAAACGTTGTCTTTCCCATTATTTGCATTGTCTTTCAGCGAATTTTTTGAACAAAGACAACATTTTTCAAAAAAAGGATTGTAAATTTCGAAAAGACTACACAAATTCATAAGAAGGGTTGTCTTTGGGGGTTGTTGTTTCCTATTTCTTTTGTAGTGATAAACTGCATATCAATTCTATTATCGGTTAATTTCATAGGAATCGACAACTCACCTGAGTTCACCCGATAGATGATATTGTGCTTGCGTTGTTTTAGTCCAATCTGATTAAGGATCCGACCAACACCACCTCAAATTCGGAAACCATCGTAGGGGCTTAGAGTTAAGTTCTGCCTCATGATTTTTTCCATTGTTTTATTTGAGATGGTCATTTGTGAAAAGAATCCTAATAGAATCTCCAAAGTTTGGAGTCTATCATCTGACTCGTGACTATTCGTCTGATTCTATTGATGATCCATAAGATTCATCTGAATCAGTCTCGAATTCTTCTTCATATATACTTTCATCTGAAGAAATGTCCTCGAACTTGTAAACTAATACCAAATCGCCATGGAAAACCACATCAAGGATGTCTGCAGTTAGCTTGAACTGACGAATTTTATTTTGCTTTTGTGGGCAGTCTGGCGAAATATGACCTTTCACACCGCATGTCCAGCAATTGTAATCTTTGAAACTTTTATTTGTATGAGTATGAGCTCGTTTGAAAATTCTTCTTGTTGGTGTTCTTCTTATTGATTTCCCTGTGGATCTAGATCCTTGTGAAGAGAACCTAGAAGGACCAGATTTCTGACCAGACTTGTAGGTTCTGGCTTTGGATTTGGACCACTATGATCTTCTTCGGTTGGAAGGTCTTTTCTGTGATCCTCCTGATTTGGCATAAGATACACTTCTAAAGTCTATCACAACAAAAATGAGTTCTCTTTATTTGTCCCCTGAGTTTTTTCTTATTCTTTTGGATGGTTGCTTGTTGACACCATTCTCACAGGCTGTCTTTTAGGAAAGACATCCTTCTTGCGACTGTGTCAACCTGTCCCTGTGGTAACTTGTAGGACTAGATCAACATTTCTCGCCATGGGCTACAGATCTTTCAAAGAACATCTTTGTTGCCACATTTAGTGGGACCTTCGTTTGGAAGTAATATTTGAGGAAACAATAAATGTATTCGTCGGTTGTACATATACTTCTTAACTCGAGAGCATATATGGCTTGTGTATATTCTCGACTTTTCTCCTTCTTACTTTGGTCAAAGTATCCATCTCCGATGAAATAGACCTTTAACATTCTTCCGACTTTTTCAATGATAGTGTATAAACTATCTCCAGAAAAGGCTTCTTCTTTAACTTGGGTAGATGTTGATTCCCAAGCCATCTTCGCTGAACCTTCCAGACTACTTTCGATTAGTCTGATGAAATTTTCTTTTTCTATGTCCAGCGTTGTTGAGACCACTTTTAACAGGGTCATCCATTCATCGATTAAATTTTCCATGTTTCGGAAATTGATGATATCGGTTGTGAGGACCAACTCATATGGGTGTGTTGGTTCCAACATCGTTTTTACCTACGGATTGTTAGGATGTGCTTTGTTTCTCCCAAGTTGTCCTCTGGCTCCCAGTCTCCAAGTTTTTATGTTTAACTTGGATTCGACTTCTACCCTCGATCTTTCAGGGGCTGGTGTGTTTGAACTCGTACTTCCTTTTGGATTAGGAACTTGAGAGTTCATCTTGATATTAACCAGATCTACTATCCCAAGACTGGAGAGTGATTCGGTTAACTTTGAGATATCAACTCATGATGCCTCCATGTCAGATTTCTCTAATGATTTCACACATTAGTTCATCATGACTCTTTAACTCCGAGATTTCCGTAGCCTTTCCTTTGGGAATAAGTGGTCTATTCCCAAACACATCTTTGAAACGTTCATTCATGGATCTGTTGGATCTCTTTGGTAACTTCATTTTCAGATCTATAATTTCTTTTTTCAAATCTGAAACCTCTTGTTGGATCTCGGATAGAGATCGGATCATCGTCTCCGTCTGACCTCTATAGAACTGGATGGTCTTCTGAATTTCTCTAAAATCTTATGAGATCTTAGAACTATCAGGAACAATTTTGTTCCAATCCTTGTTGAACATCATCAAATTGATGGTCCTGAAACTTGTATTATCTCGAAAAAAATTTCGGATACATAATTTTTTGATTTTCTCATTCGTTAGGCATAAAATCAATATTGTAAATATAAATCATAAATTATTTATTCAATAAACCTAGGCTCTGATACCATTTCGAGGTGCGGATCTAATAAATATTTGGATTGAATTTAATTGAATAATCTTGGAAAAATATGGATTGTATTTATCAAATAAAACAAGGAAGTAGTTATTATTCAATGATTGCACATGTGTGTTCTAAGATTAAAGTTATTTTGATCATTTTATAAAAAAAATGATATTTTTGGGTTTTTCTTTATCTTTGATGTTATTTTTGTCCATTGTTATAAATTTTTATGGTATTTTTGATACATATCTCAAATACCTACTTTGGTTTAATAGAATAAACTAATCCACAAAAATTCAACTGTAGAATGCAGAAAAAATCAACCACCACCTACCTACCTCCTTCTCCATAAACCCCAAACTCTGCAAAAAAATCTCACCGAGCAAAACTCCAATTCTTCTCTCAATCAATGGCGTCCATTGCATTTCTTCGTGTACCTCCATCATCCTTAACCCTCCCCTTCAAATCAAGCCGATCCTTTCCTCCTCAGCTCATTTCCGTTCCCAGAAACCTAAGCTTTACTGTCAAAGCCTCAACATCCATCAACTACACTGCCCCATCAAAATCGCCTTCTGTTTGCACGACCAAACCTGGCAACTGGAAATGGAAATTCGATGGGAATTTTGTGAATATCCATTTCGAGAGGCTAGAGAAAGAGGGTTCCAGTGATCAGCCGCAAAAGGACATTCTCTTAATGCCGACGATTTCTGACGTCAGCACCGTCGAGGAGTGGAGAGTTGTTGCTGAGGAAATTGTGGGGAAGAATGGTGGGATTAACTGGAGTGCGACTATTGTAGATTGGCCTGGTTTGGGGTACTCGGATCGGCCTAAGCTCAATTATAATGCTGATGTGATGGAAAGGTTCTTGGTGGACTTTGTTAGTGCATCTGATAGTCCTATTTCGAATTTTGTTGCAGGTATTCTCAATCTTCATGCTCATTTCTTTGTGTTTAATTTCTGATTTTGTGCAACCATGTTTATCGGTTATTCAATGAGGAAGATGAATTTTCGTTTGTGTTGGAAATTGGAGAGAACATACGTTCTAAGGAACTACATGAAATGAAAATTGCCAAAATAAGATTAAAAAAAATTATATATTAATTTGATAAAATAATTTGTGGAATGCATGACTTTTAGTTTGGGTGCTTTTTATTAAATTGTATTTTTAAAATTTTATAGTTTTATCTCAATTTCAAATTTATCTGAAACTATATATATTTTCAATTTGTATATGTATGTATATGTATGTATATGTATATATATGTATATGGGTTCTTAGGTGGTTGCCTCCGTCGCCTGCTCATTGAGATTTGAGACGCCTCTGGTCTCTTGGCATCTCATTTTATTATTTAGCAATGGAGCTAAGTGTGTTAGTTTCCAGCTTAACTTGTAATATTAACCAAAGTAGTGCAACATGATTGATTGTGAAAGTTATGTGGGTCATGCTATAATCAGGTTTATCCAGATCAGTTAAACACCGCATTTAGGTCTCTCAATTAACTGAGCAATCTAGCAAAAACAACTAGCCTGACTAAAATGCTTGATGTCTTAAACATACTGCAATGCTTCTTGTACTACGATATTTGAGGTCCATGGAAATTCTACATTATTGCAAGAGTAAATGGTGGTTTTATTTGAAAATAAGATTTGTGTGTTTGATTAACTCTTTAAGAGTTTCTGTGGAAAGCTTGGGGTATCTCAATTGCTGCTTTTTTCAGAATTTATCTCAATCATCCTCACCACCCGCTACAATAATGCAGCCAGCATGCCATGGAAAATGACTGTCGACCAGATATGCCACCCATCCTCTCTTTTTCTACCATCTTTTCCTCCCCACCCAAAGTCCCAAACCACCACCTTCCTTCCATTGCCCCTGGTTCTCCCCATAGGCAGCCATTACTTATTCTTTTTCATTTCTTGTTTTCACTTCATTTTACTAGATCTGCACATTCACTTACATTTCCTCTTTCACTTTCATCACGTTCGCCACCACCTTGCTAATCATATCATCTGTATTTGTGACAAGGGTTATATTATTATAAAAAAACAAAAAAGAATTCTTAAATGAGACTCTACATGATATGTATGCAATATTGATCACAATTTATCTGTGAAGTTACATGCTCTTTGTGATATTTTGAGAACTTCAAGAGTTTTTTATCCAGATGAATTTGGAAAAGCCAATGTCACTTTGGCATATGACCAACACTAAAGAAGATTCTGAAAGCAATTTTACAACACGAAGAAATATTTCTCAAGAATATTTTCCAAAACACGAAATAGGTCCCTTATATATCTAGGTTTGGCTTTGATACAGTAAAATTGCTGCAGAAGTACTAGTTTCCACTGTAATAGGTAGTAGCCTACTGATTCTTTTCCAAATAGAGTTTTCATAGTTGGGTTATATGCCAACTATGTAAAAAAGAAGAAGTGTTTGCTTCTTGTTCCTATCAGTTCTTTAATGCTGAATTTTTGATACCGTTTTTCATTTTACTGGTGCCATGTAGATGCGTGTTCCCCGGTCTGTTTTCTCACAACACAATCTGCTTTTAGATTAGAGGCTGCCTTAACTTCTTCATATCGACAGTATTAAGCTATAAATTGACATTGGTTTAAAGTATGAAATAAGTAGGCTTGATGATCATAGACATAGACTGAATCTCAAATTATATCAGATTTAATCACATGGTTTATACATAATACATTAGATATTTTCAATTATTAAAGTTCTTTTCATATTAGATTCATGATTAAGTAGAAAATAGGGAAAATATTCAAATTAGCCACTGACCAATGAAGTATTTTTAGGTACAAAAATACAACTGATGCTCTAAGTACATATAACCCACTTAAGTTTTATTTATAATATAATACACCAATAATATTGTAAAATTATTATATTTACACACTTTAATTTTTTTTCTCTTTTTGGCCTCATATTTTTTTACACATTTTAGAACATAAATATAATAGCTTATATATATATGTGTGTGTGTGTGTGTGTGTGAATATATTATTATTATTATTATTATTATTATTATTTACACTTTTTTACTTTGAAGACTACACTATTAAACAACTAGGTTTATTTGGAATAATTTTTTTTTTTTTTACAACTATGAATCTTTTTCACGTAATATTTCATATAATATAGAGGTTTAAGTTGTATTTAAATTAAAAAATAATATTCCTAATATAATAGTGAAATTATTATCTCAAAGAAACCTAGTTGTTTACTAGTTTTAGTCTTCAAAAGTAAAAAAGTGTAAATAATAATAATAATTAATAATTATAATTCACACACACACACACACATATATATATATATAATAAGCTATTACATTTAAATTTTCATAAAATATCTTTTTTGTTCTAAAATATGTAAAAAAATATGAGTTCAAAATAATTAAAGTGTGTAAATATTTTAATTTTACAATATTATTGGTATATTATATTTTAAATAAATCTTAAGTGGGTTCTATGTACTTAGAGATAAATATTAGTGGTATTTTTGTATCTAGAAATACTTCAATGGGATATATGAACATGAGAGTAAACGTTAGTGGCTTATTTGAACTGTTTTCCCTAGAAAATAAATATACATTCTGATAGGAAAGGAGTTCCTCGGGGGTGTAATTCATGGGTTGGCTATCATGGAAAAAGCTGAATCATGGGATTCCAGCAGCAGCAAAGGAGTAAATGGTGGATCTTGACTGACATAGTTTAAACCTTAAGGACAGAGATCAACTCTACATAATAGTATATAAAGACTCCTAATGTTTGCCTGTTCCAATATTACATTTGGTTAAACAAAAATGGACAGAGGACTGGCAATCAGTATGGTGATATTATCAAGGACTAGCAATTGAGCCACAAATGCCCCAAGACTGCTTGTGTAAATTGATTATATTCAACTTCAGCTTAGTTTGATTTAAGCAAGTTTGAGTTTGAGTCTAATGAGGCTCAACCATAATAAGATTGAATTCACAATTGGACTAAGAATTTGATGGATCATCTTACTGGTACCTCTTTATGCCCCTTTGATTTTACCATCTCATGAATATTAGAGTGCATTTATATAGGCCCAAACATCCAATTCCTTTAATTAGAATTATCCAGAGAATGCCTTAGGTACAGTTGTGGATGCAAAAGTCATCTCTGCTTGACTCTATTCGTATAAATTAACTCCTCTTGGTATGTTATTTCTTAACACAGATAATGAGTATGTGGTCTTTGGAGGAGGGCATGCTGCAACCATTGCTGTTCGGGCTACAAAAAATGGTTTCTTAAAGCCAAAGGCCATTGCTGCTGTTGCACCAACCTGGGCTGGCCCCCTTCCTATTGTGTTTGGTAGAGATACCAGTATGGAGACTAGGTAAAGACTTACTTATACACCTTCTATATTCTTGATAATCCATTCATAATGTTGAAAGTTCTTTATTTTTGGAGTCATCGCTATTTTCTGTACTGTTCATCTCTGTTCTTAGCTGCAACATTAATTTTGGGTCGTGCATTAAATTATTGAATGATTTTAGTTATGTCAGACATTGTTAAACATTGTGAATGATTACTGCTGTTAATGATTTTTAATGTTGTCAAACATATGTAGTCAACTCGCTCCAGTTATTTCAATCGATCAACCTTGTGAATTTACAGGTATGGCCTTCTAAGAGGGACTTTGAGGGCTCCTGCTGTGGGTTGGATGATGTATAATGTGCTTGTCAGCAATGAGAAGGCAATCCAGTCTCAATACAAATCCCATGTATATGCAGATCCTGAAAACGTAACTCCTAGTATCATTGACAGCCGGTATGCACTTACCAAACGGAAAGGTGCTCGTTATGTGCCTGCCGCTTTCTTGACTGGATTGCTTGATCCAGTAAATACCAGGGAGGAGTTTGTTGAACTATTTGCAGGACTAGAAGGGAAAGTGCCAGTCATGGTTATGTCCACTTCTCGTGCACCAAAGAGGTCAAAAGCTGAAATAGAAGCTCTCAAGGGAGCGAAAGGAGTAAAAGAATTTGTAGAAGTGCCAGGTGCTCTCCTTCCACAAGAGGAGTATCCTAAGGTTGTTGCGGAAGAACTATATAGATTTTTGCTGGATAATTTTGAATTGAAGGCTTAAGAAATTATACACAGTGGAAAGCATAGGTAAATGGTCCTTTTCATTTAATAGATGAGCAAGCATCGTAAAGTCTTATACCTTTTGATCTTTATATGATTTGTCGGATTACACACTATATATTTTTGTGGATTCAAAACATTGAACCTGGTGTATGCAGAGCCACAACCATACTTAAAAGTTATGGTATATACTCTTCCCACTTTGGATTAGCCCCCAATAGTTGATTGATATTCAATCATTCTGAACATTTCCAGGATGTATTATTTATGGTGTGAAATCAAATCACCGCATGCCGCTGTTTGTTGGCTAAAACAGGCGGTTGACAAGTATTCAACTTTTTATTTCTGTTTTTTCAGTGGCATGACGTATTTGTTTAGTGTTAAACCCTTTGGCTTTATATTATGTTTGTTCAGGACACTGGTTTCATGAATGTATTGTTTAGGATCAACGGAATGAGATAGGTTTTACTCTATCGAATTTTGTTATGAGGCTTGTTAATCCAAGCTAATGTATCGTCAATAATTGCTCATCTGTATGATGATGTTATTCACATATGAAGTAACAAAGTTTATGAATATATATTAAACGTGTCTCCAAATCTAGAGCATAAAGGTATTTGAATTTTTTTGCTATCATGTTAGCATAGCATGTATTGTAAATTCAGTCCTTGGAATTGCTGCCTGTCTTTCTTGCTGAAAGTTCTATCTTTTGCTGGTGTTCTCACTATATCCATGAATGATGGTGGTTCCTTTGTTGTTATGGTAATAGCACCAAGTTAACAAATGAACATCTAATTTTTTGGTGTTTAAACTAAAAGATAACTGTCATATTATTATCGGGGAGTACGAAGTACTGAGAGTGAAATAAAGGAATCCAGCTCGAAGATAAAAGTAGTAAACGAAAAGGAGGTATATTATTGGTGGCCTTGGAGCATAAATGAATAGAGCTGCAGATTTTTGTAATGTATAATCTGCTCAATCATATTTTCTAAGGTTGTCCATGCGAGGAACTTATAACGGGAATCATCAGGAGCACGGACGCAGAAAGTGGACTCCGCTAACTGATATGTGAGTATGATTATATAAACCTCCTTTGAATTTACTGCTCTGCTATAGAGATCCTTTAATCATTTAAGCAAAATCCCTGTGCTTTGGTATTAATGAGTTTAATCCTTCTGTTGTTGTATCTTCTGAAACTGCTTCTATACATGAAACTGCTGATGATTTTATTTGAACCTGATATTGATGATTAAACTTACACTTAGCAGTATTTGAACTTTCTTTGATGCATTTTTGATCTTAGGCATTCATGTTAAAATCACATCAGGAGACAGCTGTTGAAGTTATTGGTGAATAGACTTAATTTAGCTGCTTTATGATTTTAATATAGATGTGATAGTCTCTTGATATCTGACCGTACTCTTTAACCAACATCTACCAGAATTTAAGGTTTCTGGAGAAACTCTGTGCTGCTAGCAAAGAATCTGTGGTTTGTATAGAGACAGCAAAGTTAACGTCGATGGTTCTCATATTTTCAAGGTATCGAAAATGACTGATATTACTGTAATATAAACACAGATTGATGTTTCATGTATGATGGTGAAACAATTATATGTATGGTTCAATTATTCAATTTATGCTGACATTGTTTGATATATTTTCTTCCAGGGGTCAATTTCATTTCATGATGGCGATGAAATCTTTCTGTGAATAGTTTTGTTGCTATTTCTTTCTTGTGTGTATGCAATTAAAGGGGTTTGTGAATTGTTGACTCTTGTGGCCTATTATGTACAATCAATCCTTTGTCCCTCCCTACTCATTCTACATCAGATGAGAGCGATGGTTTTCGTGTTTATCTCTTTCGTTTTCGTTTTATCTGAAGAATATTTCGGGATTTTTTCATACCAGTGAAAATAAGTGGGGAATACACCGGTGAGAACTATTGAGATTAATTTCCGTTTCCGACCGTAATCTTATAACTCCTCATCAACAAAATAATGAGAAAAAACCCAGATAAAGAAAACACGGAAAAAATGGTAAAGGGTCCTCTCAAATCCACTTTGAAAACAAAACACTCATTTATGTAAATCATCAAAGAAAATGAATAAAAACCTAGCAGTGTAGCTAAATTTATTTCTTCATTCTGCGATTTCCAGTGTTGTGGGTGAAGATCTTAGACAACTTGTAATTTGTGTGTCATCAATACCTAGTTATAAGTGAAGGGTAATATTGTCTTTAATGGAGCAGCAAATTAATGAGAAATTGCGTTCCACCTCTCCTATGGGATCATCTACTTAATAATTGACATGATTAATTAAAGGGCTTTACTTGAATACTGGCCCGACTCAAAATGAATCAAACAAGCACACCCTTATAGAGTATGTTTGGGGAATAATGTGGAATTGGGTAAATTCTATCATTGAAATCCTAGATTTAGTAAAGATGAATAGTAAAAATGAAAGTTTGTTTGAGGATATAGCCGGTAAAATTATATAATAAATGTTAAATAAATATTGAAAAATGTGGGTTTATGTAATATATTTCACTGTGAAAAAATAAGTTGATTTAATATTTTATTTATGAAAAGGTGGTTGATGTGATATTTTATTATGAAAAAATGTAATTTGTAATGATTGCATGATTGTAATATATGTTAATAATGATTGCGTTCAGATTTTATGATTCAAATTTAAATATAAATATAAATATACATTAGGGGTTTAAAGTCCAAAATTCTGTCATTGTGAATTCTCTTTCACATATAGCTTTAAAATATGAACATTAATCATATCAACCCCTCCTATGTAGGAATTAAATTGAAAGGATATTTCGGAGCATCACTTCCTAATATAGGTTTAGTGTTGTCATTGTTAGTCACTTCTAGAAAATTAGACACAATAATAAAAGCAGGCGTGGGGCTACAAAATTAATTAAATCATTTGACATTCAGTTTGAGGTATGAAACATATTTCAGTAAAGTTGGATTATATCTAAAATGACAAAACAATATGTTGAAAATACTTACTTTCACATGAAAAAGTAGTTTCACATGAATAAAGAAAAAAAAAATCTAGAATTCTCAAGTTGCTAACATACTCGATCGGCTTAATTAAAATATGATCAAATAACTCATCAAACTAAGCTCAGTGGGATAAATTCAAGTTAATAAAGCGAAGTTACATTTTATTCAATTGAGGTATAATCATCTCATTTTCATAACTTCATCTATTGTGGTAGATCCTTATAAAATTAAATTCATGAAATGATTTCAATAGAATTATTAAAAAAAAACATTATAATATTTTCAAGTAGAGGTGTTCAACCGGTTCGAACCGTCGGTTTCGGTTCCGAATCAGCGGTTTGGCGAACCGGTTGAGCTAGAACCGGAACCGAACCGGCGGGCTGTAGGTTTCGGTTTGAAAATCGCCGATTCAACTGGAACCGGTGGTTCAACCGGTTTTTTGTTTTTAATTTTATTGCACGGCCCAGGCCGAACCTTCTGTTTCATGTTGTTAGGCAACCCGATCGGGCTCTAGGGACATGGGCCGGGCAGCCGAGGCGATATATTTTTTTTTTTTGCATTTTTAAATTTTTGTGCAATAATTTTAGATTTCTAATAAATTCTTAAGTCTAAACTAAGTAAAATAATTTTTAAATTAATAAAATATAATTTATATATGGAATAAAATACAATCATTAGAAGTACAAGTAAAACATTACAACTTAAGATTTTCAAAAAATTACAATAAAACATAATACAACTTGAGTCTGCAAGATTCAAATGAGTGAAAATTACAATTATGAATTAAAAAAATATAACTCAATATATTACAATCATGAATGATGAATCATACTACAATATTAAAGACTTGAAGTTAAAAAATTACAACTTTTTCATCTTTGTATAAAATAAATTGAAACTTGAAAAAAAAAATTGAAAGATCTTGAGTTTCATTCTAAGTTTGGAAGTGTAACTTCCAAATTTAGAATGAAATTGCCTACGTATCCTTGTCAAAATGAAGGAATCAAAGCTCACGTAGTTCTCTTACCTAAACTTACCTTCATTCGTCAATGTTGGTTCCAGTGGAGGAGGATGTGTTTAAATCGTATCCATACATGTCGTCTTCATTGTTGTCTAAATAGGAGAAATCAAGATGTTGACAGTTATTTGTTCTCACCCAATCTTCAAGAAGAGTTTTGTTTTGTACATTCTCTTTCGTCAATTTTGATCTTCTTGGATTTAACATATGACCTCCTTTGCTAAATGCATGTTCTACGACAACGATTGAGATGTGACTTGCAAATATCTCTTTTGCAATCATTGTTATAATATGATAAGTGGTAGTCCTTCTTGACCACCACTTCAATAGATTCATAGGATTTTCAAATAAAATTTGTTCAAAAGTAGCATCTAAATATGAATCTAATTCTTGACAAGGGTTAGAACCTCTAACTCGTTTTTATGTTCTAATATCATAAAAATTGTAAAATTGACTAAGAGCCGGAGCTGCAACAAAACTAGATGAAGAAAAGGAATGACTACTACCTCCTATATTTTGATTACCTACTACATCATCACTAGACCTTCTAAGCCATCTTCTCTAATTCTAGGATCTAATCATTTAGCACATAAAAATAAATCGGGTATCTCATGAAAATACTTTAACTATTTCGCTTTCATCACTATAATTGTGTTTCCTAAAATAGGACATGTTGAATACTCATTCAAAATAAGAGCAATTTTTACACAATGATCTAAAGCTAATGGAGAAGTAGGATAATAACAACCGGATAATTCTCTAGTTGCCTCTTCAAAATTTTTTAAAAGTTGAATTAAATTAAGACATGCATCCCATGAATTTTCAAATAAAACAATGTTATCATGTGTCTATAATCATAAGAATCTTGAAGCATGTAATATATAGAATTCCAACGATGTTGCACATCGACTACAAATTTTTTAACTTCCATTTCGTTTTTCTTACAAAACTTAGCCCATTTTTTATGATATGTCGTAGATCTAGCAATTTCATAAATTGTCTCTTTAATAGGTTTAATATTATCGTGTAATGATTCTAAACCATCTTGAACACATAAGCTTAAACAATGACACATACACCGAATATGGAAAAATTTACCTCCAATTGGAGGTCTACAAAACTCAATAAGTGAAGGTAAACTAGTCGTATTACCACTAGCATTATCAAATCCAATGGAAAATATTTTTCGTAGTATACCATAATTATTTAAAACATGTCTAATTTTTTGTACAATGTGTATAGCAGAATGTTTTTCATCAAAATCAATATATGCAATTAAACGTTTTTTGTATGTTTCATGCATCATGTATCCAATGACAAGTAATACCCATATAATCATGCATCTTATAATGATCCTTCCAAATATCACTGCATATAGAAAGTTTTTTTTTTTTAAATTTTAAATTCTTCAATTAATTTAAATTTATACTCTCCTACTATTTTTTCTATATCCCGTGTAATAGTGTTTCTAAATATTTTTCTACTACTAGGTTGTAAGTAAGTGCTAATATATTTTTCAAAACTATCATCATAAGAAAATTGAAATAGAAGATGTTTTTTGGCAATTAATTCGACTATGTCTCTCCTATGGTTCAATTGACTAAATTTAAAAGTAAGAGAATCCATACATCTACCTTGAGAAGAAGCGGTATATTCCCGAAGTTGTGTTTGAGATCGATCAATACCCATCTTATCGGGATGCTTTTTCATGATTGTTGACCATAGCCCACTCCATGCCTGAATTTGTACATGCACAATGGTTGCACGTGACTATGTAATCAATGTTGCTATTCAGTACTTTCTCCTTCTTTAAATGAAAGGAGAAAATATCACTTCGAAGTGTAGAATGTGCTCTTGGATTAGTGTTGCGTGTTGTATTGTCACTTTCTTGTATTTCTCTCATAGGCACCTCCTCTTCTTCTTCGGCAAAGGTGGCGGCGGCATTAGGGTCTAACGTGGCCTCTAAATCATCTTGATTATATTGAGAAAAAGACTCAATATAATCATCATCATCGTGCAAAGATTGTGGTGGCGGAATTGACATCGGACTCTTTCATTTTCCACGAGATGAACCGGTGAAAGAAGAACTTCTTCTAGATTTTTTTTTTTGAATAGAAATAAAATAGAATAGAAGAACCAAAAAAAAGTATGAATTGAAAGTTGATCAAAGATGGAAAGTGTGAGCTTGAGAGAGTTGAATTGAGAAAGAGATTGAATCAAGAATGATGAAATTGGTGTGAAACCCGGACCAAAAACTACTACTACTAGGGTTGTGCACGAGTCTCGGAGATTACAGAAATCGGATCGAAACCCGGACCAAAAAAGTTTCAAACCGAAAATCTTTGTTGACTTTTTGACTTTCACCGAACTGAACCGAATTTCTTTTTGGTTTGGTTCTGGAGATTTTTCATTTATCCGAACCGAGAACTGAATCGAATTGGGACCGAACTGAATCGAATTGGACCGAACTGAAGAACCGATTTTAATATACATATATGTGTCATTTATTTTTCTATATCTTGATATAATTACATAATACATATTTTGATTAAGTTAATAATTTTGAAAGCTATAAATAATTTACATTTTTTATTATTTTAATAATTAATAATACTGGACTACATTCTAATGACTTATCAAGAAAACATAAATCTTTTTAAATTATGAAAATTTGTAACTTTTGAAATGAATTATATAGTTTTTTGTTGTCAATAAAACTTTATTAATACATGCTAAATTCGTTTTATGTTATTTATTTTTCTAATTTAATTTGGTGCATTTTAACTTATTTGTTTTTTTTATTTTAATTTCTTTTAAAATTTCTGAATATCCAAATATGCATCTCAAACTAATCTAGATCAATGGACCTAAAACTCCAAACAGAATTGAAATTTGGTTTGATTTGGTTCCAGAAAATCAATTTTGAAATTCTCCAAAATTTGATTTGATTGAAAAGATTTTCAAATCTCCGACCCAACGTGTACCGTGCACACCCCTAAGAAATACCCGTAAAGAAAAACTTTTTGTCATGGGATCAATCAACAGCCCGGCTCCCCTGCTACCCAATCATGCGAATTTTCATTTTCATCTCCCAAGTTTTGTCTTATTATGAACTTGGCCCCACCAAATTCAATTGCAACGTGGTGTACCACATGCCTAGTACATCCTGTTTCTCGGGGTGGAGTTGGCTTATTTCATGGAGGGGCATGGCCCAATGGGCCTACAGTTTGAAACAAATGAAAGGGAAATTAGAGGATGATTTTAATCCGCATGTGTACTATGCTATTGTCTTCCATTTTTATGTGTCATTTAAAGATTGGTTCAATCTTTAAAAAAATTATATTGTTGGTGCCGCTGCAGCAATCATAAATGCGTTCATAACAACGAATTCATAAATGAGTTCATAAGAATGAATCCATGATTTGTAACACAAATTTGAAAAATCCTTATAAAATAAAGTATATTATTAATGCTAGTGATTGGGTGGCAATCTTCAAAGTGATAAGAGTGATTTGATGATATGAGTTCTCTAGAAGGAAACAAATATAACAAAATATAGGATATGGATCATCTTCTGGGGGAAAAAAACCCAGCATGAGATGCTGGGTACATACACCGTGTTTTTGTGATGTTTTTTCTTTTTCTTTTTTTTTATTACCGTTTTTAATTTGAAAATCAATATAACGTGTTTTGAAATATGATACACGCGTGGTACTTAGACATATGGTATAGAGTATTTAATTTGTCCAGCACCTCATGCTGGTTTTTTGGCACCAGTAGAGGATCCATTTTCCAAAATATATAATTGGCATGAGTATCTATTGCAATTTCCCTTTTGTTCTCGTATTTTTCAAGAAAAGTTCCTTATACTATAAGAAACAAGGATATGTGTAGATCAAACAAGATCTTGACTTAATATGTCACTGTCCATTCAGATATCATCCGAGATTGCAATTCAATATCGAAACGCTTATGATGTAATATCCATAGCAAGCTATAATACACATGACACATATCATAAAAGGGCTATAGCATATAGATACCCTTTTAACCATCTTTGAAAAATTTCTAATCTAAATTCTTCATTTCTCAATTGTTATATTTGGAATATATACTTGTGTGTACACCGTGACTTAAGAACAAGAGAGTCTAGGGGCCTTTATGTACTGACAATATGAGCTTGCTTTGACGGGTTAGAGTATTTTCAACGATACACTGAATTTTTTATAGTTTAACATTTTTTCACTTCAATAATGTTTTAAAAGTTCACGCTAAATTATCTCAACCACCAACCTTATGTTGGATTCAACACAAGTCAAACTTGCATTATAACTTTTTTCTTTTGTTTTTATGGAATATTCATTTTTAGGGTGATGAATATTGCACACTGCTGAAACAAGTATCAGTTTTTACATGAAAATAATACAAAAACTACAGTACGTATTTTTTTATGCACTGTTGAAGATGCCCATATAAACAATTCGTCAATAATATTGAATTTGACTATGAATATAGTGGTTCGAAAAAGTTGGACCTCTGTGGCTAGGTTCAAGCGGTCCAACGAGTTTGATGGGCTCGGTTTAAAATTGACCCTTTCGAGCTTAGGTTGATCTGTTGGCCCGACATTTTTTATATTCTTAATTTATTTTGATAATAAAAAGACTGACACATTAAATTAGTTCTTTAAACCATTAACAACACAACTTACTATCCAAAAAAGTCAACCATATAATCTATTTATGATGATTAATGTTAACTTTGAATTTTATGAGTGAATATTGACTTTGAGTTATTGTTAAGTAGTTATGTGTATATTAAATTGTGTGTGTAAATTTATATATAGGTGATATATTGTTTATTAATTGGCTTATTTTGTAATTTGATATCACAATTTAGTTAGATACTAAAAAAAAATTATTTAAAAAAATATTTAGGGGTGTGGGCTAATGGGTCCCATTGACCCACTAAGGTAAAGTTGGGGAATGCTGGTTATAATTCAATAGATTCATTAAGAGGACGAATAGGCCCGATCTAATCCAATTATATCACTTGATTGATGTATTGTTATTTGCATATGTTTTATCATCATAAATTATCTTTAGTTATAATTCATTTGTGTATTAATTGATTGAATTATTATTATTAATTGTAGGAATAAATTTTGGTTGTTTTGTAACAAATAGAGCTTAAAAGACTGTATTTTAACTTAAATTGTGATGATAGTCTCATATAGACTTGAAGATAATATCAATTGGGCTCAAATGAGTTGATGGTGAAGAAAGACCAAGTAAAAGTTTTACCCCAACTGAACTCTTATTTTTGTAATAAACTTTCATATCATATCCATAGGATTCTAGTTTATGACTTTTATTAGGAGTGAGAAATCTAGATATAGAAATATTATATAATGGTACATTTCCAATTCTTTCTCGTTCTTCTCTATTTCAAGACCAATGTTGAATATTTTTATGAAGATGATTAATCCAAGCATGAATGACTAAATTTCTTATCTCTGATTCAGGGATCGTTTAATTCATCGTTCAATGCTAGTTCGTCTCATTTTTATTTGATAGTTTAGTTTAGGTTAATTAATTTATATAATTAATAAAAAAATTCCCCATTTTGGTTCGTCTTATACTCAAGAAAATTAAGTCTTGTTTCATAAGGATCGACCCTGCTTACCGGTATACTCTTTTATTTGTCTATTTCAGAGAGGTTATAATTTATTTTGTTGGTTTGACATTCATCATTAACACATCAAACTGGATCGGGTTGGACAAATGTCTCGAATTACTAACTCTATCTAGTATCTAATAACGGGTTTTCTTGACAAAGTGAGCTTACAATTTCGAACCAAAAACTCATACAAGCTACTCAAGCAATCCTCATCAACAATAGTCTCGACTTAAGCATTATACACACATACATATGATACACCGATGGGGATAATTATGTGAAATCCCCTTGTGGTTTAGAAAATTGGTGTGAAACCCCCTTGTACTTTAAAAATTGCGCGAAACCCTCTTGTGGTTTTTTAAATATAGCCTGAAATCCTCAACTCCGTTAATGTTAACGGAAGTGTTATGCACTCGCTCGTCATGTTTTTTTTTTGGTGTTTTTTTTCATATTTTTGCTAAAAAAAGACATATCTACCATTTTTTACTATATTAAAAGATTAAATCTCTTGTGGGGCGTTTCTTGCAATTGCAAACACTTCATTCAAGTTTATTTTCCACATTAACACATATTTCTTTATTTGCTTTTATTCATTTGTTTTCAATTAATTTGTTTTGCAATGTTAATTTTTTATTTAGTTATTTATTTTGTTGTTATTAATATTAACGATTGGTACATAGGTTTCCTTTTTTACTTTTGTTTATTTTTTAATTCTTTTTTTTTTCAATATTAATTTTGATTTAGTTATTTATATTATTGTTATTAATGATATTTATTTTTTTACAATGTTAATTTTTTATTTAGTTATTTATTTATTGTTATTAATGCATTTCTTTCTTTACCTTTTTTTCTTAGTTCTTTTTTTTTTACAATGTTAATTTTTTATTTAGTTATTTTTTATTGTTATTAATGAACCTATTGATGAAGATTAGATTAAAAAGATAAGACTCGATATTAATGTCGACTATTGATGAGGAGGATGTGGAAATACTGGATAATATATTATTTTCACCTCAAATCAATCCCAAAGTGTAATAAATGAGACCCTAAATATAATTACTTTACTATTTTCTTCAAAAATAAATATTCGATGTCCATATAAAAAATTATAAATTCATTGAATTTCTTGGAGAAATCTAGATGATTAAAGGCGTGAATAATGATAAATTTTGCTATTGAGATACATTTGTTTTAGAATGAGAACCTGAAGTGAGTTTAAGGTATGTTCCAAGTTTTTCGATATAATTTTTTTATTATTTGTTTGTCTTTTACAAATTGGTATGTTCCAAGTTTTCTTGTATAATTTTTATTATTTTTTGTTTGTTCTGACAAATTGGTATGATAATTGTTTATTGGTATGGTTAATTTTGTTTGTTATAGTTATACCTAACAATTCTTAAGTATTAATTGAGTCTTTTTTATTTTTATTTATTTTATATTTTCCTTAATATTGAGTCTTATTTTTTTAATCTAATCTTCATCAATGGTTAATTAATAACAATAAAAAATAACTAAATAAAAAATTAACATTGTAAAAAAATGAACTGAAAAAAAAAGGGTAAAGAATGAAACAATGTATCAACTGTTAGCATTAATAAAAATAAAATAAATAACTAAATAAAAAATTAACATTGTTAAAAATGAATTTACAAAAATAAAAATTAAGAAATAAGTATCATTGATAATAATAATATAAATAACGAAATCAAAATTAATATTGATAAAAAAAATAATTAAAAACAAAAGTAAAAACAGAAACTTACGTACCAACTATTAATACGTATTAATAATAATTAAATAAATAATTAAATAAAAAATTAAATGAAAATAAATAATTAAAAGCAAATAAAGAAATAGGTGTTAATGTAGAAAATAAGCTTGAAGGGAGTGTTTGCAATTGCAAGAAATCCCCCACAAGAGAATTAGTCTTTTAATATAGTAAAAAGGGGTAAATATATCATTTTATAGCAAAAAAGTGAAAAAAAAAACTCCAAAAAACGCAGAGTGCATGCATAGCACTTCTGTTAACAATAACGAATTTGGGGATTTCGAGCTATATTTAAAAAATCATAAAGAAGTTTCGCGCAATTTTTTAAGTACAGAAGGGTTTCACGCCGATTTTTCAAACCATAAGGGAATTTCGCACAATTAACCCTACACCGATGTATTAATGTACCAATTTATTTTACTACCCAGTAAAAAGTTCTTCAGGTATTTTTTCATCCTTTTGGGTTGGGCTTTCTTTTTGGGTTGTTTTCGGCTTTTTTTTCTTTTTAACTCTATATTTTTTGGACATAATTTCAACATATATTTATGTCAATTTCATTTTATGTAAATCCATTTGATTTACAGTTTTGTTTATATAAATTACTTTTGAATATATATATATATATATATATATTTTTGTTTTTCAAGTTATTATATAGAGTAATTTTATTAAAAATGATTATACATATACCCATTAAATTCATATTTACAATGTTATTTTTTGAAAAATAAATTACAATGATTTTAAATATGAAAAATAGTTGTATATAATTCCGTAGCATATGTGTAACAATTGTTGAATTTTTTTAATTTGTACATAAACGCATATCATCATGAGTTAAATATAATGATTTTAAAAAACATGATTCTAACTTATAAGTACAATGATTCATCTATACTGCCTTGGTATCAGTGCACGTACCTAATTACAAAATTCATTTATCTATTTCATCATTGAAAGTTGCGTGAAATCTATATAATAATCATGTAACAACAAAATCATGAAAATAGTTCAAAATAATGTGGATGTGTGTATTTAAAATATAAATTCAATTTTCCAATATCACAAGATTCATTCTTCTAATGAATGTTTATATAGCAGGGATGAAAATATCCCGATATTCGTACGACATATCCGTGATATATTCGTATTTCAAAGGTTGCGATATGGATATAGGGGTAAATTTTTTTTTTTCAGGATATCCCGACTATATCGCAATTATCCATATCGATATCAATATCCGTTGGTCTTAGTGTAAAATTGGAAAAAAAATCGGGAAATATCGCGAATATATCGCAAAATATCGATATTTATCCAAAAATCGAGATTTTTTCAAAATTTGTAGTTTTAGACCATAAATAAATTTGGTTAAAATTTTATAAATATTTTGTAGCAGCAATAGTTATTTCAAGTGAAATATTTTAAAAAATAATTAGAATAAGGATGATTAATTTGATTTATTATTTAAACATTGCCAATGATCGTAAAAGTCAAATTTTATTTTCAAAATTGAAACGTGCTTGGAACGAAAATGGAAGCTCAAATGTTGATATAGATCAATCACTCTCTTTGAGTTTGGACTCAATGGATATGTCCAAAAATCAAAATGATATGTCTCAAGAATCATATACTCTGACGTTTGATTAAAGTACTCAAAACGTATTTCATTATCCACTTCCTCAAATGTCTTATGAAAGTCCAAACATGTACCAACAAAATGATGATTGACTAAATTCACACTATCCAATTTATGGTGAAACCATTGGAAGAGATATAGCAACGTACCAACAACATCTGCATAATTATATTTACAATTACTCAAATGTGATGAGTTGGTACCAAATATTGTTTAGATAAAGATAACATGCACTTGTTATTTTTGAACCTCATAGATCATCATATTGATATTAGTGATTTGGTTGTATCAATCAGTTTTGAATAAATGTCAATCTTTGTAATATTTTTGTATGTTTATTATCTATATATTTGTTGTAAACATGTCATTTTGTTGATATAACAAATTAAATATATGCCTTTTTGGATGTTATAATAGTGTGTAAAATATTATGTACAATTTTCAAAAATTTAATAGAGTTTTCGTCAGTTTTTTAAATTTTTTGCAATATCGATATGCGATATCGATATATCCATCGATATATCCGTAAAATCAAGGTTGCGATACATGTTGCAATATGAATATTTTCATCCTTGGTATATAGTGACGAAATCAGATATTTTGTTCAGGTCCACTCATATTGTATAAAAATTCAAAATACATATAAATTATATATGTATTTAGGTACCTTCTCATTTCACAGTGAACATAAATTCAACTTTGAACTTTTAATATTCTTTTAGCAAATTCATATTAATGGTTTGATACTAAAATAATAAAATTCAAATGTTGGATACTTGAATAATACAAATATAGGTGATCACAAATACTATTTACTCATTTTAATTATTTAGAAAACTCACACCACCATTCTATTATTATATGAATTTGGTACCTAAAATGATTAAGAAAAATCAAATATTAAAAAAGTATAAAGATATGAGACTTATGTATAATTAAGAGAAATAATATATATTAATATAAAATAAAATGACAAACCAATAATAATTGTAACTCAATTACACTTTAACACTAAAAGTTATCACACACACATATATATTTGTCCCCCTCTCGCTCAGTCCCTGTGTGTATATATTTTCTATAAATATATATATATATATATATATATTAATATTAAATATTAAAGCAAGAAAGTTGACAAAAATTACAATATTGCCATTTTTCTATTTAAAAGTGTCATGTCAATAAAAATAAAAAAATAAAAAATTTGTATATCTTACTTGATAAGCTATTCTTTAATAAGAATAAAAAAATCAATTTTACTCTAGAAGCTATTTTATGATTTATATAAAGTTAAGAGATGAAGAGAGAGATACATTGATTTCTCAAATCTATGTAAAACTAAAAGATGGAGAAAACTATAGTGGTTTCTCAACAAAAGAAAGATGCATAGAGAAGGGAAAAAAAAAAAACAAGATATACAAAGAATGAAAAAAAAAAACAAGAAAAAACCGTAAATATTATTATTTCTCAAATTTATATAAAACTAAAAAAAAAATGAAAGAATACAAGATTTGCTAAACATTTAAAAGTAGAAAAATTCTTTCAAATCTTATTGTCGTCTAAAGAAAAAAAAACAATAAAAAATCGTAAATATAATAATTTCTCAAATCTATATAAAACTAAAAAAAATGAAAGAATACAAGATTTGCTAAACATTCAAAAGTAAAAAAAGTTTTTTCAAATCTTATTGTCTCATATCTTCATCTAAGGAGATCCCACCAAATTGTCTTTGTACATTAAACACAAATTGAACAAATAATTTTGTGAGAGAGAAATGAACAAATAATGTAAGAATATACAAATTATAAAAAATATAAAAGGAAAGATTAATTATTATGATTGAATGAAAATTATTGTATATAATAATTTTAATTTGACGAAAATATAAATCAACCAATAAAATAAAAATGTTCCAAAATAAAATTAACAATTAAAACTATTAAAGTTAAAAATATAATTCATGCAACGCACATGAGTAATATGAAAAATCATTTATATATGATACACGTTTTAAATTTAAATAATAAAAGATGTCATGAATAATATGTTAGTTTATGCAACTTCATTATATAATTACAAATTGCAAATATTAACACAATAAATAAAAACCGCTCATCGTGTGGGTGGACTGCTAGTATATATATAAACAAAGAAGTTGACAAAAATTACTGATTTGCCATTTTCCCTCCCAAACTATCTACCAATAGAAAAAAAGGAAAAAAAAACAACTAAATAACTTTTAAGTATCTTATACAATAAGCTTCACATATATTTTACATAATAAGCTATTTTATAATTTATATATAGGAATACATATGAAACAAAATAAGCTATCTTAAATGATATGATTATATTTTAATGATATGATTAAATTTTAAAAATAATGAAATTTAAACATCGTCAAAAATAAAAAATTTTGAAAATTATTTTATAATTTTAATATATAAATACGAAAAATAGTTTTAAAATCTAAATTTCATTTTATGAAGGGTTGTAAAATGTTTATGTTGGTCCCAAGTGGTCAGAGGTTCAGAGGGGGGTGAATGAACCTCTATCGATTGTTCAAACTTTTTTAAAACATATAACTGATTAACAGGTTTCTGTCTCACTTAAGAGAACAATATCCTGTTGCAAACCTAGGGAAAATCAGGTTACTGTCCCGGTATCAGAATGCAACGCAGTGGAATAAACTTGATAGAGTTTCTGATGAAAACCAGTTTTCTTTTCCAAATATGATTTTACAACACACGTTTATCAGGATGCTTATGATAAATGCAACAAGATAGATATGCAAACAATGCAATGCAGCAAATAAGATAAGCAGTAAACACTTATGGCTTATAGTGGTTCGAAGGTGGTGTAATCCTTCTACGTCCACTCTACTCATTCTCTGAGGAGGAACTTCGTTATGGTCAGTTTGCTTTACAGGACTCGTCTTTACAAACTTCTTCCAAAACAAGTTAAACCTACCAGAATCCTAGATTCCTAGGTCTAATCCCACACAGGGTTTACAAACTCCCACACTGGGAAACTCTCCCACATAGGGAACACACTCCCACACAGGGAAAGATAGCCTACACAAGACTAACAAACTTAGCAAGGATAAAATCCTATCAACTAAGTACACTAAATAAAACAATCTAGCACACACAACATAATAGTTAAAAGTATATTATTTCTTCAACTAGTGTAGTTCGAAGACAACCTTGAACTTGAAAGCTCAAATGCTTGGCTTGACTGCTTCAGAAGGTTGAGTGACTGAACTTGAAAGCTTGAGTAATGAAGAATAGCAAGATAACTTAGAGAGCTTAATTTGTTCAGTAATCTTCACAGTCCTCTTTACCTTCTATTTATAGATGATGGAAAATGCCCGTTGAAGAGAGACATGATCCAAGTTGCAATTCAAAAAGATCTTCAAATCTTCACAATTAATGTGGTATGAAAGATCAGAGTTTCACAGCATATCCTACTCTGAACCGCATTAATGATGCCATACTTTAGATACAGTACTTTGCAGAGCCGCTTTCCACGTGGCAGTATCTCAGTGGCTCTTCACAAACTTCTATCTACTGGTAACTAATCAAGATCCAAACCTCGTATAGTATCCAGCGTTTTCCTAGTACTGCATTGAATAGACTAAAAAGACTTACTGCATGCTGTTCTGATTGTAGTAGTCACTTTCTATTTGCATCAGATTCTGTTCCTGAACAGCTTCCTGTTCTTGAATCCTGCAGTCAGCTTCTTGACTCGCGTATCCTTTCTGATTTGCTTCCTGTTTCTGAACAGCTTCCTGTTGTCTGCTTCTTGATTCTGACTTCAACTAAATCTTACTGACTTCTCACGTTGAGAATCAGTTTTCATGAAAACTCTAAATCCAGAATCCTGCTAACAAAAGTTCTACATATATTTCTAGTATAATCAACTTCTTAAATTACAACTTGAAAGATTAGATAGGCAAACAAAAAATCCACTTATAAATCGTGGAATATAGGTACTCTAAAAATTCATCTAATATTACATTGTCTCATCAAAACCTAGTCAGAAATATCCCAACAGTTTAAATGTTTGTAGAATATCATAAAAATATTAAAATAATAATTAAACATGAAATTAATAATAATAATAATAATAATAATAATAATAATAATAAGGTTGTGAGATTAAGTCTAACAATCTAAAATCAACAAATAAAATTAAAAAATTAATTCTAGTATATATGTAATATTAATTGTAAGATATAAAATCAATAAATTGAATAATTTTTTTTAATAAAAATAATAAAAATATTTGGTAATTTATTCAAAATTATTTCAGATAAATAGATATAATTAATTTAAAAATTGTTTTAAAAAACTGTGATATGTTTAAAAAAAAACTGAAAAATCTAAGAAAATATTGTTTTAAAATGTAAAATTAATTTGAAACTTAAATTTTATAAATATAAACTAAATTTTGGACTAAATATAATGTTTGTTGAACAAATCCATTTAAAAACAATGCAGAAAATTATTTACAAATTCTTAAAATAATTTTTAGAAATAAAAGAACAAAAATATGAACAAAACATATTAGTAAATATAATTAATCACTTCTTAATTATTCAAAAATTAAAACACATAAACACAAAACTATTATTATTATTATTATTATTATTATTATTATTATTATTATTATTATTATTATTATTATTATTATTATTATTATATACTATGCTCAATTTTATTTTTCAAATTTCATTGTTGAATATTGATGTTTTCCAAAAACAAAAAAGAAAGGGATTTTTACAAATTTTGAAATAATAAGATGCCATGAATAACCTTAATATAAAATTTTCATTATATTATTGCAAATCGTATATACTTGTCATAATAAATAATAAATCGCGTATGGCGTGGGGAGTTCTACTAGTAATTTAAAAAACATAACAGTAAATCATATTCGATATCTCTCCATTTAAATCAAATTTCATCTGGATTTGTCAAATATTAGCGCAACAGTTAATCCATAAAATCGTTGATCGTCGATTAGTTATTTTCTTCCTTAGTAGGGGAGTAGCACAAGAAACTCTCAATTGTCCATTTGTTTTAAATATATTGACAATAAGATAATGGATAAGACTACACACCTTAAATTTACTAATTAAACACACCCTTTAAAAAAAATAAAAAGTAAAAAACACGATTTTTGGGATGTGTGTATAGTCCCACCCTAAGATAATTCAAACTATTTTGATTTATTCATCTCATGATACTACGTGATAATAAAATTTTGAGCAATTCATATTGTTGTAGAGGGCCATAAATTCAAAAAGTGGGTTCTTGAAGGATATTGGGAAGCTGCTCAGCTGAAACAGGGCCAAGCTACAACATCAAAGCGATGAGAATATGATCTGCATCGCTTCTTCTTGATTAAAATCACTCGTGACATTGATTTTTAATTCATCTCATCGGTTTTTTTTCTCTTTATTCTTCTTTACTTGTTTTCTCTCCGGACATCCAACAAAAAATCTTAAAATAGGAAAATGAGTCTCAATAACATCGTTAGTCGAAGATGTAAAAGACAATATTATTGAATAGAAATTTTATTCTTAATTTGAATCGAATTTGAATCACGTAATTCTACCATGAGGAAGGAATTGACTAAATAAAATATGCTTTCATACTATGCAGGAGAAATTTTATATTTCTTTTACAATAGTAAAATTTTATCAATGATAAAAACAGTAATAATATATAGAAATAGATTGTTAAGATTGAGTGATCATTGATCTATGATTTTAGATTCTGGGGTGTACTATTGAAGAAGCCTGAATAAGTTAACTTTTGTTGCTATTTCAGGCACCATCTATTATAGAAGGAATAAAACTCTGCTTTTGAATTTTTTATTTATTTTGTGCATATTTTATTTAGAGTAAGTCTCTTGTGAGACCGTCTCACGGAATTTTAATGCATTGCGTGAGACGAGTCAATCTACAACTCAATTACCTACTACCCAAACCCTACAATTTACATGTTGTTTGTGGGTGATGGGGCTCCGTCTCACGAAAACTATCTGTGAGACCATCTCACATAAGTTTTTGTGTTTTATTTATTCAGAAATTAATCATTATTCCAAGCATATAATAAGGATTTTTACCGAAATTATGGCTTGATTATATTGTGTTTGAAAATAAATAAGAGTATAATTGGATTGGGGTGTAAGTTGATTTTGTAGGTTTGGATTTGAGATTCAACTTGATTTTGAAAAATAAAATTAAAAGGTGGATACATTTTGATAATCTTGTGCTTGTTTTGTAATTTATAATGCAAAATTAAAGTTAAGAAGCCATTGTTACATTGAAAATTGTGGAAAAAAAAAAGATGATGTTGAGTCCGCAGAGGCATAGTCGAGTTGGTAAAGCCTGTGGTGATGTGGGGAGAAATCCCCGGTAATGCTGTTTTGATTCCTGTGTTGGACAAATTTCTACTAAAATATTGTGGAAGATTTTCTTAGAGGTTTGAATATTGTTGGCTTTCTCTCATGGGCGTCTGCTACTTGAGCATACGGCCCTACAATATGGGTGGAAAAGTTCTTTCATCTCTCCCTTGTCAAAAGTAGATGCTATATTATATTATTTTGAGTAAGTCTTATGTGACCGTCTCACGGATCATATTACGTGAGACGGGTCAACCCACAACCCACACTATACAATTCACATGTAAATTAATGAAAATGAATTAGGGTTGTGGGTAGAAAATGATCTGTCTCACGGAAACTATCCGTGAGATCGTCTCACACAAGTTTTTATATATTATTTTATTTAGAAAAAAAATGTATGTTCTTATTGGAATTCAAAAGTAGATAAAGTTAAAATAAAGTGTCATTGAATTGTAAGATTTTATAAATTTCATTACAAACATGAGTGGCAGTTTGCACATCCCAAATTTTAACGGACACATCACAACCCATAACACACCTAAGATTCACTTAGATTTGAAATGAATCTGATTTCAATTGTAATGAAAATTATATCACAAAAACTCATGTGAGACGGTTTCACGGATAGTTTTCGTGAGACGGAGCCCCATTATTTATAAACAACATGTGAATTGTAGGGTTTGGATGCAGGGTAATTGGATTGTGGGTTGACCCATCTCACACAATGCATTAAAATTCCGTGAGACGATCTCACAAGAGACTTCCTCTAATTATATATATTTGATGGAGATCATTTAGATAAATTAATTTTATTAAATGTTATTAATATTTTATGTTAATGTTATTCTTATCTTTTAGAATTCTAGTTTCATTTTAAATATAAATAAAAGTTTTCTTTATTGTTCTAGAAGGTTTGATTTATGAAATAAGAAAAAAACAGTTTTCTCCAAAAGAAATTTTTAGAATTAATGAACTATAATTATTTTTATCACAGTTTTTGTTGGAAATTTTTCCAGCATCCTGTCTTGGGTCGGAGCTTAAATTGGCACGAGACGCGGCTCTGCCAGGTTCGAATCCGTGAGCGCAAAGCTACATAAGTATAAGACATTAAAGTTGCATCCTATGCCCACTGTATATCCTTTTGGTGTAGTGGTAAGCGCTTGATGGTCCCAACACTTGATATCAGAGCAGGTCACGGGTTCAAATCCTCTTGGGAGCACTTTTCAGTTGGAGTTGCCAGGCCTTAGAACCGAGGATGCTAACACGCAGTAGGAGCTGTCAGGGCCTTAGAACTGAACAGTGCAGGTTGCTGGGTGGTTGGGACCTAAGAAAGGTAAACTGACCTAGAACCAGGTTGCTAGGGTGGTCGGGACCTGAAAAAAGATGAACAAACTTGGAATTGAAAAAGATGCTGGCGTAGGATGGCGCGAAGGCATGGCGATGCCGAGTTATGGTGGTGGCGCGAGACGTAATGACACCGAGTCACGGTGACATCGAGATGTGGCCCTGAACAGTGCAGGTTGCTGGGTGGTTGGGACCTAAGAAAGGTAAACTGACCTAGAACCAGGTTGCTAGGGTGGTCGGGACCTGAAAAAAGATGAACAAACTTGGAATTGAAAAAGATGCTGGCGTAGGATGGCGCGAAGGCATGACGATGCCGAGTCATGGTGGTGGCGCGAGACGTAATGACGCCGAGTCACGGTGACATCGAGATGTGGCGAGAAGACATGACGATGCCGAGTCACGGAGATGTCGGGCTGCAATAGCTGAGTTCAAGGAATTGAGTGAAGAAGTCGTTGGTTGCAGTAGCAGTAAGCTAACCTGTCAGGTAGTAGTAGAAAGCTATGAAGGTGGCGCGAGACGTAATGACGCCGAGTCACGGTGACATCGAGATGTGGCGAGAAGACATGACGATGCCGAGTCACGGAGATGTCGGGCTGCAATAGCTGAGTTCAAGGAATTGAGTGAAAAAGCCGTTGGTTGCAGTAGCAGTAAGCTAACCTGTCAGGTAGTAGTAGGAAGCTATGAAGAAACCTGAGGTTGCTGAAACAGTAAGCTGTGAAGAAACCTGTTAGGTTCCAAGGTTACTGGAGTGAAGAGGCTGGCAGTAAGGTTCCAAGGTTACTGGAGTGAAGAGGCTGACAGTAGTAGGAAGCTGTGAAGATACCGGAGGTTGGTTACTAGAGTGAAGAGGCTGGCAGGTGCTGGGGGGTTGTTGGGAATGCTGGGACCTGAACTGGAAAAGATGCTGGCGTAGCAGAGGATGGTGCGAAGGCGTGACGACATCGAGTCATGGTGGTGGTGTGTGGTGTAATGACGCCGAGGCTGGCAGGTGCTGGGGGGATTGTTGGGAATGCTGGGACCTAGAAAAAGGTGAACGGACCTGAAACTGGAAAAGATGTTGGCGTAGCAGAGGATGGTGCGAAGGCGTGACGACGTCGAGTCATGGTGGTGGTGCGAGGTGTAATGACGCCGAGTCATGGTGACATCGAGGTGTGGTGAGAAGGCATAACGATGCCTAGTCATGGAGTGCTAGGGGGATTGTTGGGAATGCTAGGACCTGAAAAAAGGTGAACGAACCTGAAACTGGAAAAGATGCTGGCGTAGCAGAGGATGGCGCGAAGGCGTAACGACGTCGAGTCATGGTGGTGGTGCGAGGTGTAATGATGCCGAGTCACGGTGACATCGAGGTGTGGCGAGAAGGCATGACTATGCCTAGTTATGGAGATGTCGGGCTGCAGTAGCTGAATTCAAGGAACTGAGTGAAGAAGCCGTTGGTTGCAGTAGCAGTAAGCTGGAAAGAAACCTGTCAGGCAGTAGCAGGAAGCTGTGAAGAAACCTGAGGTTACTGAAGCAGTAAGCTGTGAAGATACCGGAGGTTGTAGTGGCAAGAAACTGTGAAGAAACCTGTTAGGTTCCAAGGTTACTGGAGTGAAGAGGCTGACAGGTGCTGGAGGGGATTGTTGGGAATGCCAGGACCTGAAAATGGCAAGAAACTGTGAAGAAACCTGTTAGGTTCCAAGGTTACTGGAGTGAAGAGGCTGACAGGTGCTGGAGGGGATTGTTGGGAATGCCAGGACCTGAAAAAAGGTGAACGGACCTGGAACTGAAAAAGATGTTGGCGTAGTAGAGGATGGCGTGAAGGCGTGACGATGTCTAGTCATGGTGGTGGTGCGAGGTGTAATGACGCCGAGTCATGGTGACATCGAGGTGTGGCAAGAAGGCATGACGATGCCTAGTCATGGAGATGTCCGGCTGCAGTAGCTGAGTTCAGGGAACTGAGTGAAGAAGTCGTTGGTTGCAGTAACAGTAAGTTGGAAAGAAACCTGTTAGGTAGTAGCAGGAAGCTATGAAGAAACCTGAGGTTACTGAAGCAGTAAGCTGTGAAGATACTGGAGGTTGTAGTGGCAGGAAGCTGTGAAGAAACCAATTAGGTTCCAAGGTTATTGGAGTGAAAAGGCTTAGGAATGACGGGACCTGAAAAAAGGTGAACAGACTTGGAACTGAAAAAGATGCCGGCGTAGCAGATGATGGCGTGAAGACGTGACGACATCAAGTTATGGAGGTAGCGCGAGGTGTAATGATGTCGAGTCACGGTGACATCGAGGTGTGGCGAGAAGGCATGACAGTGCCTAGTCATGGAGATGTCGGGCTGCAGTAGCTGAGTTTAGGGAATTGAGTGAAGAAGCCGTTGGTTGCAGTAGCAGTAAGCTGGAAAGAAACCTATTAGGTAATAGGAGTAAGCTGGAAAGAAACCTGTTAGGTAGTAGTAAGAAGCTGTGAAGAAACCTGAGGTTGCTGAAGCAGTAAGCTGTGAAGATACAAGAGGTTGTAGTGGCAGGAAGCTGTGAAGAAACCTATTAGGTTCCAAGGTTACTGGAGTGAAAAGGCTGGCAGGTGCTGGGGGGGATTGTTGGGAATTTTCCCAACATCATGTCTTGGGATGGAGCTTAAATTGGCTCGAGGCGTGGCTCTGCCAGGTTCGAATCCGTGAGCGCAAAACTACATAAGTATAATGCATTAAAGTTGCGCCCTATGCCACTGGATATCCTTTTGGTGTAGCGGTAAGCGCTTGATGGTCCCAACACTTGAAAGTTGCATTGAGAAAAACAGAAAGCTGCACAGAAAGAAGAAGGAAGCTGGAAACAGAGAACTACCAGCAGATGACAGCAAGTTGCAGCAAGCTAAAGATAGCAGCAAGCTGGAAGCAGCACGAGGAAGATCATGCAGTACGAGGAAGGAGCAAAGCTAACTGACAAAGTAGCCATTGCATGAACTTCAGCTCAGGACCCATACCTACTTGACAAGTTAGCAAGAATGTCAGAGAGGTCCTAAAGCAAATGGTGGGCGCATTAAATGTACATGTCAGAAAACATCTTAGAAGCATTTAATACGGCAACAGAGAAGATCT
Source organism: Scutellaria minor (assembly GCA_954870855.1). Lineage (NCBI taxonomy): Eukaryota > Viridiplantae > Streptophyta > Magnoliopsida > Lamiales > Lamiaceae > Scutellaria > Scutellaria minor. The sequence continues at coordinate 20,967,718 of OX940727.1, forward strand.
TGCAGATCAAAGCTTGAATTCAAAATAAAGAAGTATCTTCCTTCAACGGATACCTTCTTTCAACGGATACATTCTCAAGACCTATAAATAGAAGGTGTGGTTGACTGAAGACAGCGCTGGACAGAGTCGAGTGGAAACTCAGATATATTCCAAAGTTTCTCAAGTTTATCCATGTTCAACCACTCAACCTTCTAGGATCAGTCTACCTCAGCTATAGGGCTTTCATGTTCAAGGTTGATCCAAGTTCACCACAGTTGAAGAAAACCCTTTTTATCTTTTAACCATTTGTATTGTGTGCGCTAGATTGTTTTAGGTGTACTTAGTTGAGAGTATAGTATCCTTGCTAAGTGTAGTCTAGAAATAGGCTACTTGCCCTTTGTGGGATTGTACCTTTTGTGGGTTGTGGCCTTCGACTAGGATCTGAGATTCTAGTAAGCGTAGCTTGTTAGGAAAAGGTTTGTAAAGCGAGGTTTGTAAAGCGAGGCTTGTAATTCGAATTGACCTAACGAAGTTCCTCCTTGTGAAGGAGTAGAGTGGACGTAGAAGGCTTACACCACCTTTGAACCACTATAAACCCTTGTGTGCTTATTGTTTTGATTTACTTACTGCATTGCTCTTAGCTTGTTATATCTATCTTACTGCACATCCTAAGCATCCTGCATAAGACTTTGAAAAGAGCATACTTACAAAGAAAACTGTTTTTTCAAAAGAAACCCTATTGTTGTTTATTCCACTACGTACTGAGAAAGCTGGGTCAGAAACCTGAATCAACATTCTGTCAGCTTTCTGATCAAGTCAGGTTGCTGTTTCCATAAGAATCAGGAACCTACATCCTGATAGTTTTGAAAATCGAAAAATCGATAGAGGTTCATTCACCCCCCTCTGAACCTCGACCACTTAGGACCAACTGGTATCAGAGCAAGTTGGGTTAAAAGTTAACTTGACTGGCTACCTACCCAGATCTACCCGTTTCTGCATTGGAAAAACCGTTTCTATCTTCAAGATCTAAACCCATTCTTAGCATGAACATTAACGCATCTTACATATCAAGTTATGCAAACTCTTCTGACTTATCTATTCAAAGATCTACAAGAAACTAATCAGAAACATCAAGCTATGGCTGAGGATGCTAGAAGGGAAAGACAACACTTCAACAGGAAGAAACTCAATGACCCTCTTGGAAAACCTTTTTAAGGAAGAGAGAAAAATGTATGAACTTAGGGGGAATACTGTCTATCACAAAGCTAGAAGTAATACAGAAGATCTCATTGATTCAGACAGTATGCACACTCAGAACTCAAGCAAAATAGCAAGTTGTATCAAGATCTCAAGCAGGCATATCATTAACAAACGAACATGATGGTCAGGTTGCTAATGAGGCAACTAAAGAAGTTGCTGAGGTGATTGAAGCTACGACTTTTTAAGTAGTCAAAGTCACTAAGGAAGCAATAGGAGAACAAGTTACTATTGTTCTCAATAAAGGATGTACACTGCCAAGAACAGGTTACTGAAGTAACGAAAGTTGTGTCTTTTATAACAGCAGACGTCACTAAGGAAGCAACAAGTATCTTTGAACCGCTAATTGAGATCAAGCTCTAAGGAAATGTCTGAGTCATACCACTTCCCAAAATACAAAGCCAGACAGAAGAATGTAAAGTTCATATACGGCAAAGCATCACATAGTTCAAATGAAAAAGGACAAAAGTTCCTTAAGTAAGGGGGAACTTGTTCTGTTGTGATCAATGGTTCTCATCTCTTTTTTTCTTTCATAAATAGCATGCTAATATAGAATGTTACTACACTTCATATATGTGTAAAATATCCTCTCCTAATATATTCCATCAAGTGGTAACAAGTGGTATCACATTCCAACAAGTGGAACCAGCATTTTAGGATACTTTAAACTGGATAAAGAATGATACTGCAAGAAGGACATTAGCATGTATAAAGGAGTCTGAACAAGTGAAGAACAACAAGCTGGATCAACTAGTAGTATCAGCAAGCTGGACCAAAAGCTGGATCAACAGAATCAGAAATCTAGTTCAACAAGTGGTACAAATCATCTCAATCCAAAGGAAGCAGCTACGGGGATAAAATCTCTAGAGGAGGCGGACAATCAAATCACAGTTAAATCAAGATCTCCTTAGGCGGCTGATATATGACCTATCTTAAAGATAAATCCACATTTTCAGAAGGAAGCAGACGGCGTTTCAAGAAGATCATTTTTTTATAAAAAGGTCCCTCCACCTTTTTAGAACCAACCGTTAGATCATCATGTGTTTCATCTCCCAACCGTCAATCCAAAGAAACCGCTCATATCCACCTATTTATAACCGATCCTTTCCATCATTCCCCACATTCGCTACTCACTATATACTTGACAAACAAAACTTCACATGTGAGTTACAATTACAGTAATAAAGGAAGAGATGGAAACCCAAGGAGAAGGCGGAGACGAAGATGAAAATGGAGAAGATGAAGATGAAAATTTGTTGACCAAGAAGCAGAGAAGGTCTTCAGAAGAATGAGAAGTAGAGGCTCTACTTGCCAAGAAGCAGAGAAGGTCTTCAAAAGAGAAGACAGACCTCTACGAAATGGACATTATCAGAAAGAAGCATGCGTCTATCCCCCATTCATTAGACACAAGGCCGACTTCATCTCAATAGAAGGATGGGGTACTGAGGATCATGAGAAAAGCTTTCTATCTTTCGCAAAACGAGATGGAAGTTTTTATTTCATGAGGCCCTTCTTTGGAAAATGACAGCATCTGCTGCCATTCATGGAGCCAAAACCCAAACAAGAAAGAAGATGATGACTACATGTCCGAAGATACTGTGTCAACAGCTTCCACCTAGTCTAAAGGTGGAGATGAATTCTCACCAGCAAGATAGCAGTGGTGAAGACGGAGCCAGACCAGTAGTCAAAGATCCAAGATGAACGTGCTTTGGACAGGAAGCTGATAAGGTATCTGATCCATCCACCGATCAGGTATCTGATCTCTTGTCACGAACTGAGGTTGAGCAGCTTATTCCCTTGGGAAGGAATAAGGAGGATGCTTAGAAGAAAGTACGAACAGGTTGCTGCACATCTCCAAGCAGCAATCATCAGACAAAAGAAAACCTGATGGCCTATCTTGGCGATGTAACTCCACCCCTGAGCAGTAAACTTGAGGATGATGACAGAAAGGGGGAAGAGTTCCAAGTCTAGAGTCACTGCTGAAACTTTATTGCAATGGGGAAGCAGAAGGAGCTATGGCGATCAAGAGTCACCTACCATTTGGAGCAACAAGTTGATACAACAAGCTGATCATCCAAGAAGATTTGAAGGATGCAGCAAGCTGATGAAAGCATGCAAAAAAAAAAAAGGCATGCAGAGATCAGAGATGGTAGAAAGGGAGAAAAAGAACTCCCTGGTGGAAAAATGTAGAAACAACAAACTGACTGAAACTGAAGAAAGAAGTAAAGCTAGATGAAGAAGTAGCGGCTTACTTACTTTTGTACTAAAATATATTTGTACATGTACAATCATTAAAGTTTCAAATAAAAGAGCATTTTTACTTAATGACTCTTGTTCTTATTATGTTCTGTCATCATCAAAATAAAGAGGGAAATTGTTGGGATATTTCAGTAGTTATTTTGATGAGACAGAATAGGTTGTGTAATAAGACAAAAACAATTTGCTTAGGATATCAGTATCCAGTTTCCATAAGTGGTTACATAATCTTCAGCTCCCCTATCCTTGACAAGATCATGTAATAGTTTTCCAAGTATCAAGGAAAACTAACCTTAGAAGATATAGGTCAACATCTTCTAAGAGTCAACAAGCTGTAGGAAACAGCAAGCTGAACGAAGAATCTGTATAGGAGCAGACAGAAAGCTGCACTGAGAAAAACAGAAAGCTGCACAGAAAGAAGAAGGAAACTGGAAGTAGGGAACTACCAGCAGATGACAGCAAGCAAGTTGCAGCAAGCTAAAGATAGCAGCAAGCTGGAAGCAGCACGAGGAAGATCATGCAGTACGAGGAAGGAGCAAAGCTAACTGACAAAGTAGCCGTTGCATGAACTTCAGCTCAGGACCCATACCTACTTGACAAGTTAGCAAGAATGTCAGAGAGGTCCTAAAGCAAATGGTGGGCGCATTAAATGCACATGTCAGAAAACATCTCAGAAGCATTTAATGCGGCCACAGAGAAGATCTTGCAGATCAAAGCTTGAATTCAAAATGAAGAAGTATCTTCCTTCAACGGATACCTTCTTCCAACGGATACATTCTCAAGATCTATAAATAGAAGGTGTGGCTGACTGAAGACAACGCTGGACAGAGTCGAGTGGAAACTCAGATATATTCCAAAGCTTCTCAAACTTATCCATGTTCAGCCACTCAACCTTCTAGGATCAGTCTACCTCAGCTATAGAGCTTTCATGTTCAAGGCTAATCCAAGTTCACCACAGTTGAAAAAAACCCTTTTTATCTTTTAACCATTTGTGTTGTATGTGCTAGGTTGTTTTAGGTGTACTTAGTTGAGAGTATAGTATCCTTGCTAAGTGCGTAGTCTAGAAATAGGCTACTTGCCCTTTGTGGGATTGTACTTTTTGTGGGTTATGGCCTTCGACTAGGATCTAGGATTCTAGTAGGCGTAGCTTATTAGGAAGATGTTTGTAAAGCGAGGCTTGTAATTCGAACTGACCTAACGAAGTTCCTCCTTGTGAAGGAGTAGAGTGGACGTAGAAGGCTTATACCACCTTCGAACCACTATAAACCCTTGTGTGCTTATTGTTTTGATTTACTTACTGCATTGCTCTTATCTTGTTATATCTATCTTACTGCACATCCTAAGCAAACTGTACATGTTTTTGTCTTATTACACAACTTGTTCTGTCTCATCAAGATAACTAGTGAAATATCCCAACAGTTTTACCTACATCAATTGGTATATAAGATTATCTACATTCCACCATTGATGATGGCTTTGCAATTGTGTCACAAACCTCCATTACAAAATTGGTTTCCTAGTTTATCTAGGATTTTATTACAAGAATTCCGGTGAAATAATATTATTGGTATTTTCTGGATTTATTTTTCTTTGTCGTTGTTCATCTTTTTTATATAACTAAAATTTATTCTTATGTTTTCGTGACTAAAATTCTTTCTACATAATAACTGCAAGTGGACAAGTTTTCAACACATCTACTTCAATCATCAAGTATACAATAAATTGTAATTTATTTTCAATAATACAACACGGCAAGTTGTAGCTTAATTTTGGGATGTCGGAAACCATCAATAAAGAAGAAACCATATTTACTTATTCTAATATTATTTTTTACTTACAAATATTACTTTAAATTAATTCAAATCTAAGTGATACAATTTTACCCTTTTACAAGATGTTGTAAGAGGGGATATAAGTGATACAATTTGAATTTGAAATTCTATCTATATATAGTAAAAAAGGTAAAAATAGAAATTTTTTTATTATAACTTTTTTTGAAAATAGATATTTCTAAACCAGAACCACAATAGTTGTCAATTACAACATATTGTACGTGTCAATATATATAATAGTTATTAGTCTGATTCCTTATAAAATAGATCATGAAAATTTGATCATCTCATAATAACTACAACCTGATTATCTATAATTTATTTTCTATAAATTAACATAATAAGATAAAGGGTGAGACATATATTAGCAAAGGTAACATATGCGATTTAGACAAAACGTGGATGACATACTAAATTGCAATTTGAAATGTGAATCATGATTTACATGCATAACGTAGAAAAAAAATGAAATTGATTGCGATTTAAATAGAATCAAATCGTGAAGAGGAAAAATGATTTGAATTTAGAATCACTATTTAATCAGAGTCAGATCACTCGATTTGAATCGCGAGAGAATGGAAAAAGAAGATGAATAATTAAGAGAGAACAAAATAAGTAGAAGCAGAGGTGGAGAAAGTCGAACTTTTTTATATTTTAATTAATTGAATGGGTGGCCTTTAACCTATTTGAAGGATCCAACCCATCTTAAAAGATTTGAAATAAGTGAGACAGTGTTACAAAAGACAATTCCTGAGAAAATGAAACATTAATTAATTATATATGTGTGACATGATTAAGTAGTTGCAATAATTATATCAAATACAATAATCAAACTTAATGATTATGTACTCGATATAACCAAATTAAATAAAACAAAGTTTCTACAAAGTCCATTGTCTTTTAGTTCTTTTCTCTCGAAAAGATGATCTAAAGATTTCACTTTTATCCTATGTAACAACATCATGTATGGGATGAATATCCATAATATTAAAAAGTAGTTACCTTCCATAAATTCATCTCATCTCATCTCATCTCATCCTCTCCCCAAATGGAGTGATTAGCTAAACTGGAGATCATCCAAATATATTTTGGCTTGTTCCCCCTTAAATCAACATCAAAGTGCTTTTCCCCGACATTTTAGTAGCTTTATTATTTCATATATAAATACAATAACACACACATACATATATATATATCAATATCTATGTTAAATGCTCTACTAAAACTTTGTACGGCATTCTTAAAATATTCAATATAAAATCTAAGTCCGTACGGATAATTTAGAGTGGGTTTTTAAAAATATAAAATTTAATTGACAAAAATTTTTGTGCACCTGGTTCACAGACCCTAAATCCGTGCATTCGGGTCAAACCGGCCCGTCACGCACCCGTACACGCCCGCACGCGCCATCAGGTCGCAGACAAAAGTATTAAATAAAGGTATGATATTTGAACATAAGGGTATGACTAATATAACATAAATGTATGATTAACATAATATAGAGTTCAGGGAAAAAAAAAAAAAAAGGAAAAATGCGCGTATCCGGGTCAACCCGTACCCGAGTCCGGCCCGAGTGCATGTGTGCATCAATTGCATAGGAGTGCTATTCAATTTAATTAAGATTGATGGACATGCAACCCACCACCATGTGCTGGACCCAAATTTATTTAAGAGTTGGATTTGTAATACATTGAATATAGCGCAATGACACTTTGAGGTCCTTCAAACGTTGTTGTTATTATTAATTTTTTTAACCATGCGAATAATGTTTTAATATATTTGTGATTGGAATTTTTTGATACTTTATCATCTAATTAACGGCCGTTTAGGTCCCCCATTTTGGATTGACATATACTAAGATTTGGAACATATGTTTGGCTTTCGAGCATGTTGATGACAAAGAGTGATAAATCATAAAATTTATTTAATAAAGTTCAACAAAGAAAAAATAATAATAACAATAACAATAAAAGCAAAGAATTTAAGAAAGAAAAAGAAAAAAAAAAGATAATAATGTTTCAAAAAATATAAAAGCAGTAAATGAAAGAATAAAGAAATAAAAGGCAAGACAGGCATATACTGAATGAAAGGATTTGAAAATAAAAATTAACAAACTAAATTTCATGGCTCTAAATTCCTCTAAAAAGGTACTAAACGGGCTTTAAATGTATGCGTCTGGGTGATGAAACCAGTCTTTGAGTATAAAAATAAGTAATAAACAACAACAACAACTTAGCAAGACAAGCATAGACTCAAAGAATATGAATTTTAAAAAAGTAAAAAGAAAACTAAAATTATAAAACATATTAATATTTCTTCTTCTTCTTCTTACTTGTATATTGCCAAGAAGAAGAAGATTCCAAATCAGTCAAAGCAAGTTAGTTTATTATTAGTTTTAGAGAGTTAAGTTAGTTAACTGCATCAAGATAGAATAGCTAACATACTCCCTGTATATATAGAATCTTTTCCATTTCTTTTCATTTCACTTTGCTTGGTTATACATTTTCTCAAGCTTGATATTCAATATAATCTTTCCCACATTTTCCTCCAAGATTATATAATATTTTTGTGTGTATTAGGTAATATTTTTCTTTATATTAGGTAATATTTTTATATTATAAGATGCGTTTTGTGTTGAGTCAGACTATAAAAAAAATATGTAATATTTGTATGTGTATTAGTCTATCAAATAATAGTTTTCTTTATATCAGGTACTATTTTTGTATAAGAATACATGACCTGAATTGGGTTGGGTCGGGTTTTTTAAAAAGGTGTGGACCCCATGCTCTTCTACCTTGCGCATTGAGTCGTGCAACATATAAACCCATGCTCTTCTATCTTGCGCGTGAGTCGCGTAACATGTAATACTTTTATATATATTAAATAATACTTTACTATATATCAAGTAAAACTTTTGTATTATATATATACTACATAACATGATACAAATATATTACAAAATATATAAAAGAATATTACCTAATATTTACACACAAATGTTACATAATTTTTTTATGTCCAATCCAACCCACCCCATCTCACGAGATAGATTCGTGAAACGATTTTACATAAAACTCACCTTATAAAAAAGAAAAAAAATAACTTAGATAAAATGAACGTATAAATAGTTGAGAGGCGGCCGCTTTCTAGATTCGTCACCGTCGGAATAGACCACCACCTCAAATGTTCGTTTGACTAATTCCACATCTTAAAGATAAATTTTTCACTATTAGAAAGTAGTGAGTATGACAAAATATAGATGCATGATTGATTTGAGGCCATCATTAATTCTCAAAATAAATTTGATTTTGACCCATATAAGTTATCTTTCCACGGAATTTCTTGGACTAAATGGGTTTTAAAAATATTTTTTATGGATTAATTAAAATTTTGGTGTCCAACTTATATTTCTTATTTTTTAGCTTTGAAATCCCATGCGTTTTTGACTTGCAAAGTTGGTATCAATGTTTTAAATAATAGCATATTTGATATTATTCATTAACTTTTCCATTCAAAATTTACGGAAATTTACCAAATCCTAGGATTTTGGAGGTAAAGTTTACGCATGTTGCCTCAAACCCTCAATTTCATATTCTATCAAAGTATTAGTTTATGCCAAAGAAACAAAAACATAAAAAAAATCAAGTACATTTAATTAGAAATATTCCTTTTTTCCCCTAAAGGAATTAATCTTGTCCACATTAAAAAAAAAAAAAACCTTAGCTAGGGAAAAAAGGTATCAACATTTAGTAATGGACTATGTTAGACTTGTGAATTGATCCTGTTAACCGTGTTGATTTGTGGCTTGATCATGTTGACGGCGTTAACTTGCAATAATTGAGTTGATCTGTTTTATTTGATCTATATGAGTTTCTCTCACATTAAAAGACTCATAAGATAGTTACAAATAAGATACATTTAATGGATCATAATATATAAATCAAACAGACAAGATTAAAAAAAAAAAAGAACGTAATATTTTTTAATTTCTATGAGACCGTTTTACGTAAGACCTACTCTAATTTTGATTGATTACTAGTTTCATCAACATTAAGAAAAGAATTAAAAAAAAAAAAAAAAAACCTAGCCGTCTTGATTTTCACACAGTATATGAGTTCCTTTCAAAAGACTGAATTCTTCATGAATATTATATATAAGTAGTCACCTTAATATATTACATACATGTTGTCATGGACGGACCCATGTAGGCCAAGCTGCGCCCTGAGATTTTACTAAAATATTAGATTGGATTTGGATAGAAGAATTTGAAATATAGAATTTGAAATAAATAGATTTCAAATCCATTCAAGTTAAAATGAATTTAAAATCCATCAAAATGACTCAAAACTTAGTTTCAAATGAAGGTGGTGAATTTCGAATCCATATATATCCAAACATCGTCGATAGATTTACTATCATGGACTTCAAATCCCTTTTTAAACCCACCTATCCAAATGGACCTTGATATTTTTGTTATTTTATATTTTTATTTAAAAAATTAAAAAGAAAAATATGCACATTAATTATTTTAGTTCAACACTATCAAATTCTCATTGTAGACACCAAATTTTTAAGAATTTTAAGGTAACTTCTCCGTATTTAAACTTCAAATTTGTCTTTTTTTTCATTGATTTATTGATTTTATTTTAGTTTATTTGATTTTTCAATTACTAGGAAGTATATAATATATTCATTCATTTGGCTTAATGAAGTATGAAGTGGTTGTAAAAATAATTATTAATTTTAATATTTATTATCTCATTTATTTTTTTAGCTATTATCGTGTGTGAATTATTAAATTTGAGTTATGATTTTTAATAATTAAATGTTTATTTATAATTTATATACTAGTTAATATAAATTAATGCTATTTTATAATTTAATTTTTGTTTTTATCTTTTCTGGATAATAGAAGAGTACTATGAAAAAATATCGCTTAACTTCACAATGAATATCATTAATAGTTCACTTGACATTCGAATAAGTGATAGGGAGAGAGAAATGGAGCCGAGGGGAAGAGAGAGAGAGGAGAGATGAAGAGAGAGAGTAAATGGGGGGAGAAACCGCGCCTTTCGCCGGCGATTGACGACGACGATACGCAAATCCAAGCCAGCATCTGGAACGGGCTCGACGAGGGCTACATTTTGAGGTAAGGTTTGAGCCGAAGGGAGGTGGTGCCCGCAGCGGAGGGCGGCGGCGGCCGGCGGAGAGAGAGAGTTACTTTTTTTCCAAAACGTGATCCAATCTATTCCTAGTGTTCCAATTCAATACTTATGTGTCCTCCTTTTTGGGCCATGGACCTCGAGATAGGGATATCCATAATACGAAATATTGGGCTTCAACATATAACATCATTTAATTATTATAACCTATAACTCGATTATAAAATTACTTATTATTTCGTTTTAAAACGCACATAATAAAAACAAGCAATTAGGGGTTCAATTATTTAATTACCTCCATTATGCATAAATTTGTCCTAGGTGTTATATGGGTTCCAAAAATTCCTTTTTCTTCATTAATGGATAATGAAAAGTGGATTAAGAAGAAGGGATGGGTGAGGGTACGTAAATATTAATTTGTCATCTGAATTATTCTATTCTTTTCTGTGGCTGCTTAAACATTAAAAGTCTTATGATCATGAGTCATTTTCTATGAAATTTTTCAATTACTATTTGAATTCAATTTTTGACATATTTTTGATAAAAAAACAATCACTTAAAACTCGAAAACATAATCTACCTCAAAACATAAACCAAAATACACGAATTGTACATCAAAATTCCCCAAATTGGAAGCCAAATTATAACCCTTTGACAATTTAACAATTCTCATTCGATTTGAAATTGAATCGAACAAAAATCATTTCAAAATTCTAAAATGATTTTTTATTTGATTCACACTCTAATCAAATGAGAATCATGAAATCGACTTGGGGTTATAATTTGACTTCGAATAAGTAGATCATTTTGGCATATGATTCATGCATTTTAGACTGATATTTGTAGGTGAATTTCATTTTAAGATTTTTTTCGGTGAATTTTTTACCCAAAAATATGTCAAATATTGAATTCAGATAGCAATCGGTAAATTTCGAAAAGAATCTCTAGTCATTCTCTTCGAAATTTTCCGGTTGCTACTTGAACTTTACTGTTGACACTTTTTTTCAGCTAAAAACAACCAAGAAAACTCGAAAACAAATCTACCTCCAAACATGGTTTTCTCTTAGAAATTTTCTGGTTGCTACTTGAACTTTATTGTTGACACATTTTTCGGCCAAAAACAACCAGGAAAACTCGAAAATAAATCTACCTCCAAACATCAACCAAAGTGCATGAGTTGTACAACAAAATGACCCTCTTTTGAAGTCGGATATAACCCTAACAAATTCATGATTCTCGTTTTGTTCGAACTTGAATCGAATGCCTAGAATGATTTTTTGTTCGACTCACAGAGGGGTAAATTGGGAATCATGAAATTGACCTAAGATTGTAATTTCATTTTGAATAAGGGTTATTTTGGCATATGACTCGTGTACTTTTTTACTATTCTTTGGATGTAAATTGTATTTTCGAATTTTTCGGTGAATTTTTGACTCGAAATTATGTAAAAAATTGAGTTCGAGTAGTAGCCGGAAAATTTCAAAAAAATTGACTAGTGATCGAAAAACGCTTTGAATTTAAACACCCATTGAAAAAAAGTACAATAATACAGGTAGCAAATTAATATTAACGACCCAAATATATATAATTGTTTTATATGTATAAATATATATATATATACTTATAAATTATAATTTCCTCAATTTTTATGAAATAAATTAAATGACTGATGAAATAATACGAGGGTGGTAATTGCTTCTAGCATGCTGTTTATGTTATGTTACAAAGTACTAGTATATATCATTGATGTTGATTATCTAAGATCCAGTATTACCTTTATCAAATAAGATATTTTATTCGATATAAGTGTTTCATTTGATATTTCAAAATAATCACCACATATCAAGTGTAAAAATGATATCACTAATTATAAATGACGTGAATTTAAAATAATAAAATATAAAATGAAACTCCAAATTAAAATAAAGGATCTAGTTTGCCCCTGGTTCATATATAGTACTTGAAAGATTAAGAAAGTGGTTGCAAATAAATCTCGATTGAACTAAACAATAATCTCGATCGGTAGTGTCATTGAACCCAACACAAAATGTGATTATTTAGGTATCCCACGATTAATTACATACTAGCAACTTATAGAGTGGAATTGTTATTGTTATCCTAAAATAAGTCCGAGTTAAATTAATAGTTATATAAAAATGAAAAATAAATCCAACATTTGAGAAGAAAGAGACAAGGGAAGGGCTGACTTTTTTGCTAGCAATGAGTAAATGCAGTTTGCTGTCCGCTTTTGACTCTTTAGATGATGAAGATGATAATAACCTTTTAACTCTTTCTACCTCTATAGTCAGCCTATAAACAACAATCTTCTCTTCTCTCTATATATTCCCTCTCGACAATTCCTATCCTTGTCTCCTCACTTCTCTCCTCCTCAATACCATGAAAATAACAACTGAATAGCAGAAAACCCTCAAATTTTCTCCACTAATTTCAAAATAGTTTGTTTCAAACTTGAATTGGATTATGGGAAGACCTCCTTGCTGTGATAAAATAGGTGTGAAGAAAGGGCCATGGACTCCTGAAGAAGACATCGTTTTGGTTTCTTACATTCAAGAACATGGCCCTGGCAATTGGCGAGTTGTTCCTTCTAACACTGGCAAGAATACTAATTTTATTTCTTTTTATTTTTGGGTTTTCTTTGGTTAGTTGTGATCATTAATAGCTGTGCAATAAATTTCTTCAACCGCACACCGGCCCTCTTCTTGAATGCATATTTAATTATATACGAAACTTTGGCTTTATTTGCAGGTTTGCTCCGATGCAGCAAGAGCTGCCGTCTCCGGTGGACTAATTATCTCCGGCCAGGAATCAAGCGTGGTAACTTCACCCAACATGAGGAGAAGATGATCATCCATCTCCAAGCTCTTCTTGGCAACAGGTAATTCATTTGAGGGCATGGGTTTTTGATTTCTTGGATTTTTCTTAAAGAGATTGAATTTTATGGCAGATGGGCTGCTATAGCTTCATATCTTCCTCAGAGAACCGACAACGACATCAAGAACTATTGGAACACACACTTGTTGAAGAAGGTGGGGAAGGTTGAAGGGCATGATGACAAGAGTGAGAATGGAAGCTCTTCTGATCATTCTCAGTCAACTTCTAAGGGCAAGTGGGAGAGGAGGCTTCAAACTGATATTCACACTGCCAAACAGGCCTTATGTGAGGCTCTCAATCTTGATAGATCTGACAAGAATTCTGAGTCCAAGCTCTTTCCCATGGCTAAGCCAGTTGTGTATGCATCTAGTGCTGAGAATATTGCTCGTTTGCTCGATAAATGGATGAACAAGTCTCCCGAGAAAGTCTCTGAGAGTACAGCTCAGAGTACTAACAACCCTCCTTCGACCGGGCTTAGTTCAAGCCCGAGCGAAGGGGCGATGAGCGCCACGTTTCTCGGCTTCAATTCTATGGAGGATCAAGAAGAGAGGAAGCCCAATTTGGAGACACAAATGCCCCTCACTTTGTTGGAGAAATGGCTTTTTGATGATGCAGGTGCACAAGGACACGATGGGGATTTCGTGGAGATGGCTTTGAGGGAAACTGCTGATTTGTTCTGAAGAAAAGTGATTTGTTCAGAACAACTGGGCAGTTTTTAGCTTCTTTAATTTTAAGGTTTTATCTTTTTTTTTTTTTTTGTTGGGGAGTTTAAGGTTTTAGCCCTTTAGGCTTTGAACTGGAGAACATGAAGATAGAAAGTTTAGCTCTTTCATATGTTGGAAGATAGCAAAAAAGTGTAAATTAATTACTTTTAGTAGTTTTTAGTTTCTATTGGCATGTTTTACTACTAGATGGGAATAAGATACCCTTCTCATCCTTCTAGGTAAACAAGTGTTTGTACCTTGTGCATCATCTGATGTACATTCCTGAGAAATGAGAATTAGGGTTTGACTTTTGATGCTTTGGAACTCACAAACTTTAACCACAGATTGTTTCTTTGTTTGGCGGCAGAGTCTGGGCTTTGGAAATCTACATTCTTGAAAACAAACAAAAGCATTTAAATTTAGTTAGGATCACTTTTTCATAAAGATTCTAATCATTTCCAAGAATTTAAATTAGTATGTGTAATTAAATCATTGTACCTATATCCAAAGATTTTGAGAAAACTGCATGCCACTGATTTATTTTTTAAGTTTATTTTTCCTATTTGTGAATGACACAGAATTTGCCTTTCGAAGTTCAATTCTTTTGAAGAACTAGTGAATGCCCCGTGCGCGTTGCACGGGTATTTTTTTTATATATTCATATATTGATATTTTGGAATAACAATCATCTCTTGAATTTTCAGCTGTCTAACTAACATTTTACATAATCTAATTTTCAATATGGATCAATGTTCTTTGTAGATTTATATATCATCGAAGTTACAGACACCACTTGAAGAACATCCATGGCAAACATCATTCTTGGACTATAGCAACCACCAGAAACGACAGCAGCATTAAGACTCCATGCTAAAACCAATGATAAATCAAGAAATAAACATGATTAAAAATTTAAGAAATAATAATCAACTTCAATTTCATGTAAACCTAATATTCGTACATCAATGTCAAAGGAAACTCACATTTAAAACAAGTGAATTAAACATTTGCTGATACAATCAGAGAAAATGCAACTTCCTAGTTGGTATTAAAGCTGAAAGCATCCGCAATTCTTCGTACATCTGTCATGAAAAAGTCTACAAATTTTGGAAGTCTTTCTTCGATTTATCGTTACCAGCTGCAACGTGCCATTTTGCAGTGGCGAATCCATGATTTTTATACCAAGCGTCTTGCATCTGTGACATTTATAGCCTCGTGGTGGTGTTTTGTTATAAAATCCACTTTCAATTAATTTCTTTTATAATCTAGTGTCTACCATAATTCATCTTATTGGGAATACAAAAATTCATAAAGTTAACATTTTTCGTGTTCAGATAATCGTATATAGCCCAGAAAAAGCAAGAAAATGCATGTAATAATGGTCCCAGATGTAGACCTGATTTGCCTATCTAATGCTTCCATACAAGGTATACATTGTTGGTTTCTGAGGTTGTTTTTCAGGAGCTGCTTGCCTAACCTCCATCCAAAATCCCCTGTTGTATTAAATTCACGCAAAAATCCCCCTCCAACAGCTCATTGGCCTCAATATTAACAAATTCACCCAAGATTAAAAGTTGAAACAATTAGTTATTGAACCCCGTATGAACGAACGTTTCCAACTGCTGCAACTATACCCGTCCTGCTATCTAATAGCACAATCAAATGTTACACCACATTGCATACTGGCATTTAAATACATGTTTAACATTATTGTGAAAATGGTGATGTTTAATACATAACATATTTCAGATAGAATGTAAAAAATTAGAGAACTTTTATAAGGGCTAAAGCCATGAGAAGGTTGACTGCAAAAAGATAAAGCACAAAAGTTGAGACCTGAGAGACAACAATGTGTTGGTCTCGTGTGCAGTGATAAAAGGCAATATTCAAAGTGAATAATGATATACCTTCGCGCTGCCCACATTGTTTAGCACCTAAAAACTATTTATCAGAAATGGAAACACAGTTTGGTTAAGTGTAATCAAAGTAAGATTGCTTTGTAAACCGTAAAGAGGCAATGCATTTTGACTTCCATAAAGATGTCGATATAAAAACTTCTTGTTGACTAATTAGACGTAAAATCAGGCTAGAATCAGTAGAGAATATTCTGTAATCAATTTGTAAACATTCCCATAGATAGACCTTTTGCAATTCTATAAACTAGATACTATGTACAATGGAAATAATCAAGAAATGGAAATCTTTTTCTGCCCAATTATGTCTGTTACCATTGCAAGACTTGTGAAATAATCATGAGTATCAAAACATTATCACAAGAATGATTAATTTTATTACAAGCTGGTAAAGAGACAAAGATATTATGACAAGTTAAAGAAATATGAGCAAAATGAATAGATATTAACATCCACATAAGTTCCTTGATCAATCACTCAAACAATGCCTTTCTCGTCTTTCCTTTTTCAATACAACTTAAAGTAAACTGAAAACGATAAAACATAAGATGAGCTACGCAATTACAGGTTAATGATTTTCTTTAACAGTTTCTACACTTCACATTTTGGGAACAAAAATTCGTCAAACTGACAGTAGATTTGGGAGATTAAAATAATGTCGAAAGAGAAACACGTGAATAGCCACCAACTAAATCAAGCTTCACTTACCATTAAAGGATTGATGATAATATGGCCAGATTTTGGGAGAAGATATGAAAGGGCATCCAAATTCCAATATATATAAGCCTCCTACAAGAAACCAATTGGTATTCCAAACGTAACAGCAAATTTAAGAGAGGGTCGTGAGAGAGAAAGAGATGGACACGTGGCAACATTATATTCACTTGAAATGTTTAGGTTTCAAATTCTTGAGAGTTGCAACTCTCTTTTTATATAGGGTGCGGCTATCCGCACCCCACTAATTACTAAACACACCCCACTCCAAGTGTTACTGTTCACAGGTGATTCATAATAACACTTGGAGTGGGGTGTGTTTAGTATTTTTTGGGGTGCGGATAGCCACACCCTTTTATATATATATAGAAAACACTTGGAGTGAGGTGTTTTCCATTCCCTCTTCTGTCGAATTGTTTCTGGTGTCGAAGCATACGATCCATACTTTGTTCAAAGAAATGATGCGCTAGGGGTCCCTGGCTTATCATCTCTTCAAAAAGTAATTGCTGCATATAGAATAATTGCTTATGGAGTCCCTGCTGATTTTCTGGATGATCACATACGCATAGGTGAAAGTACTGCTATTGAAAGCTTACGTCATTTTGTCAAAGCAATTGTTGCTGTTTTTGGTGAACAATATTTAAGAGCCCCAAATCAAAATGACTTGTCTCGATTGCTCCAAGTTAACGAGCAACGTGGATTTCCAGGAATGCTTGGAAGTATCGATTGCATGCACTGGAGGTGGAAAAATTGTCCAACGGCATGGCATGGTATGTACACTGGTCATTGTCGTGAACTGACAATTATATTAGAGGTCGTTGCTTCACAGGATCTTTGGATATGACATTCCTTTTTTGAAATGCCAGGCTCGCTTAATGACATGAATGTTCTTGATAGATCTCCCGTATTCTCAGCACTAGCCAACGGTCGTTCTCCTCCTGTCAATTTTACAGTCAACGGGAATAACTACTCTATGGGTTACTATCTAGCAAATGACATTTACCCTGCGTGGGCTACTTTTGTGAAGACAATGCCTGCTCCAATAGGCCTAAAGGCCAAACATTTTGCACAAGCTCAAGAAGCTGCGAGGAAAGATGTAGAACGGGCATTTGGAGTATTACAAGCACGCTTTAATATAGTGCGTGGGACAGCAAGGTTTTGGGATGAGGAGACTTTAGCAAATATAATGAAAGCATGCATTATAATGCATAACATGATTATTGAGGATGAAAATGGTCCAGGTAACATTGAGTTTGATTACGCAACTCCAAATGTCACACTATCACGTGAACACACAAATGAGTTTACAGAGTTTATTCAAGCTCATCACCAGATTCTAAATCGTACCACACATTCCCAACTACAACATGATCTTGTTGAGCATTTATGGAATTTGCATGGCCAAGACAATTAGACAATGATTGCAACGTCGTTTACTTTGCTTTGAATGTACTATCAACATTTAGTTTGAGTCATTACTATTAAGTTGTTTCCTTACTAGTAAGTTGGTTCATTTGTATTAAATTGTTATAAATAATGTATTAGTAATTTTTTTTTATTAACTTTGGTTTAAAACGATTTAAACATAAAATTCATCATTTAAATAGAAAATAATTGTCATAATACAATAGAAACGAGATAGACAAATAATTAAACTACTTTAGCTAGGAAAATAATACAACATTACAAATAAAACTAATTATACTAGACCATTCCTCTTCAATACTTCATTTTTCTTCATATTCCAATAAGTAATATGACTTTCCTCCATTCCGGTAGTGTCTTTCATCATAATTTCCATTTCTCTACACTCCTCGTCTCCATGCGTAGCAACTTTCAATTCAGATATGAGTCTTTCTCGTTGAGCATATCTATCACGCTCCAAAATGAGCTTTTCTTCCCAACGCTCGTCTACTTTAGACGAGCTTCCACCTTCTGAATTACTTCCTTGTTTCCTCTTTTGTTGTGCTTTTGCCGCTTTCCTACCCAAAGGCCGATCCTTATTAGCGGAAGACTCACTATGATCTTCTACCAAAGTTGGTTCCGTAGTTGTTTCAAAATTATCAAGCCATTTTCTCTCATGCTTCAAAATTTCCAAACAGTGCTCATATCTGAATTTTCTATTTTTCTTGTCAGTGGAACGATATAAAACTCTCGTTTCTTCCAACTATCAAATAAAAGGTTCAAAAGTAAATAAACAATATGCATACAAATAATAAAATTGTAACAAAAAATGGAAGAATGTGTTTACCCTTCCTTGTTGTGTTTGATCAGATTGATGTCTATTGTCGATTTGTCTAAGAATACCAATGAATTTTGAACATTGGGTGTTAATATCCCTCCAATGATTTTCCACGCTATCCTTCGTATGCCCTCCTTGACCATAGTGTTCTACGAATTGATCATCAATCCTTTTCCAAAATCCTTGTGATTTTTGATCGTTTCATGAATGGGGTCTTTACTTGTATTAAGCCATGCTGAGACAATACAGATATCTTCCTCGATTGAAAAATTTTCCGACCTTTGTGTTCTACGTGGAACATCAACCTCAACGACGTCTTCAAGAGGTATAGTCGGGTTCACGCCATACCTTTCTTTGTTAGCTGGTGAGTCGTCATTAAGTAAACTAGTGTAACTACCATAGTAATTATCATCCATCTACAAAAAAAATTAAAGTAAATAAATACAAATATTAATCCAATTAACATAAAAGAATAGATATAAATATTATATTATGTATAAAATTACTTAATTAAAACTCATGTGTTATTTATATAAAATGAAAAGTCATTAACACAAAGCCCACTTAAAAAAACATAGTTAATTAAATGCAAACTCAATTATATAAAATACTAAACCCAAGCACAGTTCAAAAGCCCAATTAACATACTAAACCCAACTCAATCTCTATATATACCTAATAAATACAAAACCTAATAAATCTTTCTCTTTTAAATGAAGAAAACGGCAGATACATTCTGGAAAAAACGGCAGATACATTCAGATTCCAGAGATTTCTACTCTCTTCAAATCTTCATAATTTAGGAGAAATTCTTACCTTCAAGTGCAATCGCCAGAGATCGTCGCCGGAGGTATTTGAAAACTGCAACTATAAAATTGTGGGAAGAGATTTCAGGGTTTGAAAATCTAAGGTATGACAATCAATTTATATAGTTTCATTCTCACAAAAATTACCGTTGGAAATATTACCGTTGAATTCAATTTGTTTTGAGTTTTTGTTTTGTTTTTTGTTGATTTTTCAATCAAAAAAATTTTGATTCCTTGACCTTGGGCAATCTCTTTTGCTACCTTTGAGGTGGGCAACCAAAAAAAATGTTTGGTTTGATGGCTGCATTGAAGTAAAGTTTTTGATATTGGACAATCAAATTAGGTTTGGTTGCCCATTTGATTGCTGCGTCGGAGTTGCTCTTAGTGGATCGAGCCAAGCAAGTTTAATTGTTTATTAATCAATCAATCATTGTTATTTTGAAGTGCCACATGTAAATGTGGATACATACACGTGTCAACGGATTCATTTCATTTTTTGTTTTCTACATAATACCCAATGTATGTATCTTGTCAACTGTCTTTATTAATATATTATATATCGGCAATGCTCAGTCCAGCAGAAAAGAAAGAAAAGTCTCTCCCTCTAGAAGCATGAAGATAAACACCAAGGAATCGACGATGGTAAAGCCAATGGCAGACACACCGACTGGCTCTCTGTGGCTCTCCAATTTGGACTTATTAATGCCTCCTAACTACCACGCCCAGGTCGTCCATTTCTACCGCTCCAACGGCGCCGTCAACTTCTTTGATCCGGCGGTGCTGAAGGCGGCGCTCAGCCGCGCTCTGGTTGAGTGTCATGGTTTGGGAATCCTTACTATTGAAGGAGGATATTTACAGAAAGATGTACATGAAAAGAGCTCGAATGGTGGGTTCGAAAGCAGCTGGGTGGAAAGAAATGGAGGTGATTGAGGATTGGGGCGTGAAAGGAAGGAGGAAGATTACATCTAAAAATGCGATCTTGATGAGTGTTGCGAATTGGCGATCAATTGATGTCTTTAATTGCGGAAGAAACGATGTCGTTTGGAAAAGGGAATAATACGTTGTACGGTGTCGTTTCTTGCGGGGTTTTCTTAAGGAGGAAGTGGCGTTTTCCTTTTTAAGTTTTATTTTGGGTTTTTTTATTCATGGACAGGTGTCTTTTTGTAGTTGGTTGTGAATTCTGAATATTCTAACAGAATTCCTCTTTTTGTACTGGTTTTTGCAGTAATGAGATCATGAGAAAATTGCTCCAGTCCTTCTTCTCTCTTTCTCTCTCTCTACCTCTCTTCTCATCATCGTCTCTTTTGCTTACTTCATTTTACAGTGTTGCTTTCTGTTTTGTTTTTGCTTTCCAATTGATTTCAAAAATACAAAAAAATCAAAACAATCACAAAATTATTCATGTCCTCAGAACAGAGGTGTTAAGGTTTTGACAATTGGTATTAGAGCAAGGTTATCAGTTTCTGGGGGTTTAAATTTTAAAATATATATATATATATATATATATATATATATATATATATATATATGGCTGAGGGTACAAGAATGGAGGCGCAGAGGAAATTATTTGAACAAAGGATCCAAGAAGAAATGGATAAAAGGGAAGCTGTTGAAATGAAATTGGAAGACAAAATTCAATCCAATCAGGAGCAGAGCTTGAAGGTTATGGAGATGATGCAGGTTCAACTTACTAAAATGGCTGAATGAATGGATCTATATTTCAGAGACAAGTCCATTTTGGGTGAAGGGTCATCGATGGGTACAGGTATTAATATGACCCCTGTGAACACTCAAACTGACTGCACCAGACATCACAACCCAAGGGGGACAGAAATAGTTACAAACAACACTCATCTAGCTGGTAACTATAATCACACCCCTAGAATTGAATTTCCTAAGTTTGATGGGAGCAACCCTAGAATGTGGTTGTTCAAGTGTCAAGGGTATTTTGAGATAGTGAACATTTCGGAGGAACAAAAAGTGAATCTAGCAGCCCTGCATTTTGAAGGGAAGACTGCAGTGTGGTATGGACATCTATCACAGAAGGGAAGAACATTAAGTTGGGAACAATTTGTGGATCTGATTTCTGCAAGGTTTGAGGATTTGAGGGAATCTAAAATATTAGCAGAATTGGGTAAACTAAGGGTCACTAACTCACTTGAGGCATACATTGATAAGTTTGAGGAGTTGAAGGCTTACTTGCTCATGTTTAATACAAGAACTTATGATGATGATTTCTTCATGGCTTTCTTTGTTAGTGGTTTACCAGAGGAGAATCAGCAATTTTTTAACCTCTTCGAACCTAAATCCTTTCAACATGTTGTGGACATGATTAGGAAGCAGGATGCTACTTTGGAGGCAGTCACTAGAAGGGCAAGATTGGGCTGGAAACAGGGCTATCAACAGGGCCAAACACAACCTAAGAAGTTCCACCAACAGAATATCCCAATTCCAAACCAGGGTACCAAGCCTATGACCAACGTAACCCCTGCGTTAACACCACCAAGGAGGCTTTTATCTAAAAGTGAGATGCAAGAGAGGAGACAAAAAGGGTTGTGTTTTAATTGTGATGAGCAGTATGGCCCAACTCATAAGTGTAAATTCACCCAGATTTACATGATTATGACAAATGAAGAAGAGGAAAATTACTACTTATCTATTGCTAGTGATGAGGGGGAAGAGACAGCAGTAGTAGCAGAGGATGGGGAAGTGTTTTTGAATGTCATTTCTGGACATAGTGGTGTTAGAACTATTAAGGTTCTGGGAAGGATGGGAAACGGCCCTCTCAACATCCTAATTGACACTGGTAGTACCCATAGCTTCATCAGTGAAGTCTTAGCTCAGCAGTTGGGGTGCCACATTGAGGCAACTGAACCAATGACGATTACAGTAGCTAATGGGGAAAAGGTTGTAAGTAGGCAGATTGTTAATAACCTGAAGTGGGAGATGCAAGGGGAATCATTTAGTTTCCCTCTCAGGTTGCTTAAGCTTTGAGGCTTCCATATAGTTTTGGGGTGTGATTGGCTATGGGAGAATAGCCCTATTAAGTTTGATTACAAAAGAAGATTTGTCAAGCTTACAAAAGGAGATCAGAAAGTGGTGATCATTGCCAAGGATGAGCCTGGAAAGCAAGGGGTGATGATGTACGCTGAAGCCTCTATTTGGCATGTTGAGGAGAATAAAAGGGTGGAACAGTTCAAAACTATTCATACAATGAAAGATACTACTCTATTCTCAATTGAAATCCAACAGTTGCTATCCAATTTTGCTGACAGTTTTGAAGAACCACAAGGATTACCTCCATTAAGAGGAGTTGAACATCAAATCATTTTGAAACCTGATACAATCCCAAAGCATATGTTCCCTTACAGGTATTCTCATTCATCTAAGAACGAGATAGAGAAGATTGTTGCGGAGTTGTTGAACACTGGGATCATAAGACACAGCAAGAGCCCTTTTGCCTCTCCAGTTTTATTGGTGAAAAAGAAGGATAACTCATGGAGAATGTGTGTGGATTATAGATATTTGAATACATTGACAATTAAGCATGACTACCCAATACCTGTTATAGATGAACTGCTGGATGAGCTCTATGGTGCTAAGTGGTTTACAAAGATGGATCTGAGATCAGGATACTTTCAGATCAGAATGAGGAGTGAGGATGTTTATAAAACAGCATTCAAGACCCACCATGGGCATTTTGAATTTTTGGTGATGCCTTTTGGGCTTTGCAATGCCCCAGCTACCTTTCAGTCGTTGATGAATCAGGTATTTGCCGAACAGTTAAGGAAGTTTATTTTGGTGTTTTTTGATGATATCTTGATTTACAGTTCAAATTTTGAGGATCACATATTACACCTCAACACTACACTGAATATATTGAGAAAGCACCAGTTGTATGCTAAGGAGTTTAAGTGTCAATTTGGACAACCAAGCATAGAGTATTTGGGGCATATCATCAGTGCAACTGGGGTATCTACTGATCCAGCTAAAATTCAAAGCATGATGGATTGGCCTAAACCCTCCACAGTAAAAGGGTTGAGGGGATTTCTGGGATTAACTGGGTACTACAGGAAATTCATAAAAGGCTATGGGATAATCAGTAAACCACTTACTGATATGTTGAAGAAAGGGGGGTTTATGTGGTCAGCGAATTCAGAGTCAGCTTTTCAGAAGTTAAAAGAGGCTATGGTTTCCTCGCCTGTCCTAGCTCTACCTGATTTCACTAAGCCTTTCATAGTAGAAACTGATGCAAGTTCTACAGGGTTGGGAGCTGTTCTAATGCAAGAAGGGAGGCCCATTGCTTTTATAAGCAAGTCTCTAAGTCCAAAGTGCCAAGCTCTATCTATTTATGAGAGAGAATTCATGGCTGTTTTGCTAGCTATACAAAAGTGGAAACATTACTTGCAGGGGCACCACTTCATTCTTAAGACTGACCAGCAGAGTATCAAGTACATCATGGAACAAAAATTTACTACTGCTCTCCAACAAAGGTGGATTTCTAAGTTAATTGGGTTGGATTATGAAATTCAATACAAAAAGGAAGCTGAAAATAGGGTGGCTGATGCTCTCTCCAGAAAGGAAATTAGTCCCACCCTCAATGCTATTTCTACAGTACAACCAAGATGGATGTTGGAGGTTTTGGACAGTTACAAAGATGACTTGGAAATCAACAAGATAATATCTACTAAAGCAATAGAGGAGACATCTTTTCCAAATCATACAGTGGTACATGGGATAGTTAGATACAAAGGCAGGATAGTAGTGGGGAATCAAACAGAGTTGAGATTGAAACTCTTACAGTATTTTCATAGTTCAGTGGTGGGGGGCCACTCTGGGATTCATGGTACTTATCAAAGATTAAAAGTCTTATTCTTCTGGCCAGGAATGAAATGTGAAGTTAAAAAGCTAGTGATGAGTTGTGATGTTTGCAGAAAAGCTAAACATGAAAACAATCCCTATCCAGGGTTGTTAGAACCTTTGGAGATCCCTAAAGGAGCTTGGACACATATATCTATGGATTTTATAGAAGGTTTACCAAAATCTGAAGGAAAGAATGTCATATTAGTGGTGGTGGACAGACTCACTAAGTATGCACATTTTTTACCCTTGTCTCACCCATTTTCTACATTTACAGTGGCTAAATTGTTCCTAGACAATATTGTAAAACTCCATGGCCAACCAGTGAGTTTGGTTATAGATAGAGATAAGGTGTTTGTCAGCCAATTTTGGACAGGGCTATTTAAGGCATTGGGCACTAAACAGCATATGAGTTCATCTTACCACCCACAATCTGATGGACAAACAAAGAGGGTAAATCAATGCTTGGAGAGTTACCTCAGATGTTGTACAAGCCAACATCCCCACAGATGGATCAAGTGGTTACCACTTGCAGAGTACTGGTACAACACAAACTATCATACCAGTCTCAAGATGACACCTTTTCAGGCTCTCTATGGCTATCTACCCACTCACTTAACTGTTAGCCCCTACCTAGACAGTTTGGACAGTGATGTTGCACACTTGATAAAGCAGAGAACAGACACTATGGAGCTGTTTAAACATAATTTGATACAAGCACAACAACGAATGAAGTTTTATGCGGATAAGAAGAGAGTAGACAGATCATTTGATGTTGGTGAAGAAGTGTATCTCAAACTTCAACCCCACAGACAAAGCTCAGTGGCTCACAGGCCCAATCAAAAATTAGCCAATAAATACTACGGGCCCTATACTATTATTGAGAAGATTGGCAGCGCAGCATACAGATTACAACTCCCTACAGAATCAAAAATTCACAATGTATTTCATGTTTCTCTCCTCAAACGCAGAATCCAAAATTCTTACTCACCTAATCAAGTTATACCCATCACTAAAAGTTGCGATGAACCTCACCCATCTCCTTTCCAACTTCTTGCCAAGAAGGAACTGCCGTTGTCCAATTCCATTCTGCAACAAGTGTTAGTCCACTGGAAACACACCAGCCCCAAAATGGCTACTTGGGAATCATTAGAGGATTTGATGGAAAGGTACCCTAGTTTTGATCCTTGGGGACAAGGATCATCTTCAGAGGGGGGTAATGTCATGGTTTGGGAATCCTTACCATTGAAGGAGGATATTTACAGAAAGATGTACATAAAGAGAGCTCGAAGGGTGGGTTCGAAAGCAGCTGGGTGGAAAGAAATGGAGGTGATTGAGGATTGGGGCGCGAAAGGAAGGAGGAAGATTACATCTAAAAATGCGATCTTGATGAGTGTTGCGAATTGGCAATCAATTGATGTCTTCAATTGTGGAAGAAACGATGTCGTTTGGAAAAGGGAATAATATATTGTACGGTGTCGTTTCTTGCGGGGTTTTCTTAAGGAGGAAGTGGCGTTGTTTTCCTTTTTAAGTTTTATTTTGGGTTTTTTTATTCATGGACAGGTGTCTTTTTGTAGTTGGTTGTGAATTCTGAATATTCTAACAGAATTCCTCTTTTTGTACTGGTTTTTGCAGTAATGAGATCATGAGAAAATTGCTCCAGTCCTTCTCCTCTCTTTCTCTCTCTCTACCTCTCTTCTCATCATCGTCTCTTTTGCTTACTTCATTTTACAGTGTTGCTTTCTGTTTTGTTTTTGCTTTCCAATTGATTTCAAAAATACAAAAAAATCAAAACAATCACAAAATTATTCATGAACTCAGAACAGAGGTGTTAAGGTCTTGACATTGAGTTCTATCCCTTCGCCGGCAGGCTGAAGAGAGACGACAACAATCGGATCGAGATCGACTGCAACGCCGAGGGGGTGCTGTTCGTGGAGGCGGAGTGCGACGCCACATTGGATGATTTAGGTGAATTTCTACTCCCTAGGCCGGAGCTCCGCCTCATCCCCGCCGTCGATTATTCGCAAGGAATTTCTGTGTTCCCTCTTCTGCTTCTGCAGGTATGTAGATTTACTATCAGTTTGAGTAGAATAAATATTACATCTTATTTCACTAATTAATCATTTCAAGTCATTTTTCTTATTAAAAAACCAAATCATAGAGAGAGAAAAAAGTGTGAAATTAGCAAATAAAATAAATTTTAAATTTATAAGTTTTTGTTTTGGAAAATTGAAATCAAGTAATTAGGGAGATAGATGTGAAACTGAATTTGAATTGAACCTAGAGATTGGGAACTAATATTTAAAATTACAAGTGGCAATAAAATAAAGAATTGCACTGCCAGCTTATTAAATCCCTAGAAATTTCTAGCACCTTAATGTCGGTTTATTTAAAAAAAAAAAAAAAAAACCGACCTTTATCATTTATCAACTATAAATATAGTTCATGTCTTGCTTTTGGATTAGAAATAAATATAGCGACGATATAGAAACCGAATAATGATTTAAAGTGTATAGAAGTTTGTTACTGTGATAATATGCAATTAGTAATGAGTATTAGAGACCGACATAATTTATTTTTATTATGTTGGTAATTTGCTCTCTAGATTTATATTAGAGACGGAAACAAGAATAAATTACAAGTGTGTAAACTACCGATCTATACAAATAATTAAGTTAACTACACTTAAATAGAGAAACGTTGGAAATCTATTTTAATATCGCATTTATTCAATTTGAAAATTTAAAACACTTCAAAAAATAATATCCGTTCCAAAGGGAATAGATTTAGAGTATTTTTATTGGTTAACTTGAATTATAAAAATAATGGTCATCGTAACTTTCTACGTGCTTTTAACCTAATTGCAAGTGCATTTCTCATAATATTTCTCGAAAGTTTTTTTCATTTTATTCGATTTTTTTCTGTCTTTTGTTTAATTTTTTCATGGTTCGATCAACAAATATCATATGATGGACTTGCATTCAACAATATTCTTTTCAGTTCATTTTATTTTAATATGGAATCATGAGAATAATTATTTCACTAGATCGATCAATTCAATCTGATAAGAATATTCTTTTAATTATAAAATTAAACTAGGCAAAAAAGAGTAGTTAACTAACATCATAGAGTTATATAGCATGTATCAATGATTCTTTTTTTTTTTTTTTAATAAATATGAAATTAGTAATGGTCCTAATGAAAAATAATTTTGTTGATGCAGTTAACTCGTTTCAAATGTGGTGGAGTTTGTTTAGGTTATGCAACCGAGCATCATTTAGCCGATGATACGTCTTCTCTCCATTTTATGAACACATGGTCCGACATAGCTCGAGGCCTCACCATTGCAGTCCCTCCTTTGTTCGATCGGACTCTCCTCTCTGCACGAAAGCCACCAAGGCCCAAATTACCCCATGTCGAGTACCAACCCCCTCCACCGTTGAAAGCTCCTATACATAACTCCGAGACAACATTTTCAACGTTCAAGCTAACACGTGATCAATTCGAAGCCCTCAAGGCACAATGCAGAGAGGATGATGAAGGAAACAAGTTGAGCTACACTTCGTATGAGGTTCTGACTGGCCACGTGTGGCGCTCCATTTGTGGGGCCCGTGGGCTACCCCCCGATCAAGAAACGAAGCTGCACATTCCTGTCAACGGGCGGTCTAGGTTGCGGTCCCCGCTTCCATTGGGGTTCTTTGGCAACGTGTTATTCTCTGCCGCGCCTATTGCTCTGTGTGGTGAACTCGTGTCGAATCCGTTGAAGTTCACCGTTGGTAAAATTCATAAGGCGATAAATGGAATGGATGATGAGTATTTGAGGTCAGCTATAGATCACTTGGAGTTGAATGGTGATTCATGCATCATTAATACTAGTGGTGCATATGCTGTTAAGTGCCCCAATTTCAGGGCGGTGAGTTGGGTTGGGCTGCCTTTTTATAAAGCAGATTTTGGATGGGGTAAGCCTGTTTATGTTGGGCCAGGGGCAGCTCCACATGAAGGCAAAAGCTATGCACTGTCAAGCCCAACTAATGATGGCAGCTTCTACATTGCAATTACTTTGCAAAAACATCATATGAAGCTTTTTGAGAAGCTGCTATATGAGGGTATTTACTTGTCTAAGCTATAATGTGCCTCTATGTTGAAATTCAACTGGATTAATTCCTCTATTGCATCATGTCTTTCATTTCGATCTCATCTATACATGCATGTGTATATTGAAATTATAACCAACCAAATTTAATTAATAAAAGTACAAGGACATGATATTACAAATGAAAATAT
Organism: Scutellaria minor; assembly: GCA_954870855.1. NCBI lineage: Eukaryota > Viridiplantae > Streptophyta > Magnoliopsida > Lamiales > Lamiaceae > Scutellaria > Scutellaria minor. The sequence continues at coordinate 20,996,619 of OX940727.1, forward strand.
ATATTCAATCACAAAAACTCATGTGAGACGGTCTCACGGATAGTTTTCGTGAGACGGAGCCCCATCACCCACAAACAACATATGAATTATAGGGTTTGAGTGGTGGATAATTGGATTGTGGGTTGTCCCGTTTCACGCAGTGCATTAAAATTTCGTGAGACGGTCTTATAAGAGACTTACTCATATTCAATTTATTAAAAAACTGAAAATGTAAGGACTGAACGTTCGCAAATGAAAAATAAGAATTGAATTTTATACATATGTATAAATACATAAATATTTTTAGCTTATACGTTGGACGATAAGTTCATGAAATATTTACTTTAGTCGATACACCCTCCTTGGTAGGTGCATCGTGCATAAATGTTGATGTAATTAATAAAACCCATCAGCAACTTTCTATTTTTTTCTTGCTGAGTTTGAAATGAAATTTGGAAAAAAAAAAAAAAAAAGGTAAAATTAACCCCCCCCCATGCTTATCAGGGTCAGGGTGGGGTAAAACTACTCATTTTTCTTTTAGAATTGACAAAATTAAATCTAAATTATCATTTCAGTTATTGCAATTTTGTCCTAATTAAATCCATAATTTAGTTAGCCAGTTGTACATAGGACGACTAATTTTGATGATGTGGTAGGTCCCTAAATGATGTAAACTTAATATGGTGCCACTACACAAACAATAATTTCCAGTTGTATTTTTACGTCAATTTGCTAGCTATCCGTCTTATCAAAATCATCTCATCTTGAGTTAACCATAACCACACAATCTAAATGAGTTGTAGTATGTAAAATTCTCATCAATTTGGAAACAAATAAAAAAATGAGATAAATAATATGAAATGGACTAATTTTGTTTTGATTGATCATACAAGATTTTTATTAAACTTGTGTTATATTTTTTGTTTCAATATAATCACCACATATTATATATATATATATATATATATATATATATATATATATATATATATATATACTAGTTGAGAACACGTGCGTTGCACGTGGAGAGACAAACTCAATATTCTTTTACTAAAAAAAAATTAAAAAAACTAATTAAAACCCCCAAAATATGAAAATTAGGGAAAACAGAATTCAAGAAAAGATCATGCAAGAAAAAATAACAAAAATATACAATTCTCATGAATTTCACACTGATCACAAAAAACATTAAATAAATTTGAAGAAAAACCACTATCACCGATTATGAAAACCTTGATGAGATAATCGTAATATCATCGTGCTCTTGCCAATGGTACTTGTTATGTTGTTGTATAAATAATACAAATATGTCATATATATATATAATGTGTTCATATTAAATTAGAATCCTAATAAACTTTTAATGCAATTAGATATAAAGAGTTTTCCTTCATTAGGACTCTAAATTAAAGTCCTAATGAAATTCTAATTAAATTAGATATGGAGATTTTTTTTATTAGGACTTTAATTTACTAAGCATTAGTTAGGATTAGAGTGATAATAAATTGGTTTCATAATTAAGTCAAAATTTTGTTAATGGAAGTTCTGAATACAACTCCATTATTTATCTCCACCATCCAATTCAGAACTCTAATTATGAGTTGTATTCAGAATTCTTATCGGTTACATAATTCTCTGTCTTTGATCCATCAATGAAGAAAACTCCCTCATTTTCTTTTTCAATAGACTCTAATATTAAGGTAAAAGTCATATGTTGATCAGCATTCAACTTTGTTTCAGCTTCATGATCTTCAGGAGGAATTTCAACAGACAATTCTTCTCGTAATTCTCTTCCATATTCTCCTTCTATATCGTCAATTTCCATAACAGTGATTGGGAAATCATACAAATTTATACTTTTTCTCATACTCTCCAAAAAAAAAAATAACACTCTTCAAGGTTTTCGCTACCCTATAAGATGATGATGTGTTTGCTTCTTTTTTGAAATCTTCAGACATTGCATTGAAATATGTATCCCATAGAGCTATGACATCTGTTGGTGTACAAAATACCAATATTATCGCAAAAAGTCTTCGCAACTCATGTGGCATTTGAAATGTTATTGCTTCATTTAAACATTCAAAAATGTTTTCATCTGCTTCAAGTAATCCTCTTTTTTGTGCAGATTCTTTAAATGTTGAGCATTGCACACCATCTGCTGTCAACAAATACTCAAAAGATGTTGGCCCTTTCACATGATTCAAGAGTAATCGAAGATAGTATCTTTCTCCTTCTGTGGGATTTGCTGCATTAATACGTCCAATCACCTATCTTTTTTTCCTTTCTCTCCAACATTTGTTTTGTCTATCCCACACATAATGCTCTGGAAACTCTTTGTACTGATATTGTTTAGTTTTTTAGCATTGAGCGCATGTAGAAAAATATTATGTGAGCATCATCTTGGAAGTATTATCATCCGCCAATAATTTTTCCAAAATTTGATTATTCCAATATGTGACAGAATGTTTGTTTGGCAGATGAAGTTGTAAGTTGAAAACTGCAGGGTATATCTCATTTAAATTGAATTAAAAAATTCTCCATAATGCCTCATGAGCCGACATCCATCTTGCATCTTGGAATTGTTTGATTTCATCGATCACATTATCACCATCATTTTGGGTTAGATTAACTGTCACTCTATCATGACTTTTGTAAATATACTTGTAAAGGTACTTCATAGCCGTCACCCCTGAGCATATCTCAACATTGATGTGACAGTTATATCTGGATAACAAATATGGATTGTAAGGAACCACCCATTGATTATTCAATTCAGCACTGCGAACTTCAACAACCACCCCATTTTTTCATCTTCTGTAGATTGGATAACTATCTTTACCTTGTATGGTGTTTTCACAAAAAGGTCTTGGATAATGAGATTTACACTTACCTACAAATTAGAGTGGAAATGAATCACTAAAAGTCGGTGAAATATAAACAGAATAAAGACAGATAATGACTTAAAAATTTATAACATTAGCATTTGATTACTGATGAATTCTAATATAGTTTGATACAAATATTTTAATGCGTTTCTAATTTTTATGGATAAAGATATTTGCACTTAACTTTCTCCATACATGAATTTTTCAGATTTTTTTCACCACATGGTCCATGCAACATATGTTTCTTCACCAATTCATTTATCCGAGGATTATTTTCTTTATTAGGAATTTCAGCACATACAAACTTATCAAACAGGTCAGCTGTATGAATTTTATATTCACCCTTTAGAATTATAAGTAGATGAGCATGTGGTAGTCCCCTTTTCTGAAATTAGACCACATGAACATGTGCAACAACTTTTCCGAATATTTGTTTCTTAAATAATTGATCTTTCAAGTCATGCGATTTTGCTTGGAAAACTCTCACAACTAAATCTGGACGATCTTGAGCTTTTTGACCTTCATACAAATTTTTTTTGTATTTCTTTCCAATCAGGATTGCAAGTAATGGTGATAAATAGATTTGGTTTTCCATATCTTTCGACTAACGCCAATGCATCAAGATATCTCCTTCGCATATCCCTTGGGCCACCAATAAATGATGCAGGAAGAAAAATTCTCGATCCAACTTCACTACCACGAAATTCACCTCTAAAAACACAATCCATGATCCCTTGGTAGAATTCAGTTCTCAAATTTGCTTGGTTAAAACCGAAAAATTGTAATCTTGTTGTCTCCAATTTTATATAACTGTCAACTGCATATTGTTGTAACAATATTCCCGCAAATAATAGAGTAGAGTGTCTTGGATCTCTAATTTGTAACTTATAACAATTGTATTCTTTGCAAGAGACTTTTTTTGCATTTTCTTTTACGACAACTGATTATGAGAAATAATGGTTGGAATGATTAGAATGAACATAAACTCTTTGATCAAATTTTTTAGGAATATGTATGTTGTAGTACATACCTTCTTGCTCTTGGGAGATAATTTCCTCTAGAGTAGACCTTATGTAAGTCTAGAAGCATTCAGGACATTTGGTACATTTGTTGCAATTGTATATGTGTTAAAAAATCCAATAAAATTAAATTTTGAAAAAAGTTAATTATTTCTTAAAATATATATGTTCTTGAAATATATTATAACATAAATATGTACCTTTCTCCTTTTGAATATTTTGGTGTTATCCTATTTCACCTCTTGGAAATAGAAGATGGTATTGTAAAGAGTCATAACATCCAAAATAATGCATTATTCTATATTGGTCTCTGGAATGAGCACTAACAATAATATCTCGTTCAAACCCTACATTATCATTATTTTCCTCAATCCAAACAGCTGCAACTTAATCTGCTGTCGGAGCATTATAAACTCGCTGATCTAATCTCACATCTTTTGTGATACAAAGTTGCACATCATCTAGAGAAGAATACTCTGTTAGTCTTCTAAAGATTTTGGCATATAGATTTTCCTCTAGTATTTTAGTGAGCTTCCGTACAATTTCTTCTGATACATGTGAATTGAGACATATTCTATTCATAGTTTCATTTCCAGTATCAAAAAATTATAACTGAAAATTAGCTGGTTTGTTTCCATTAAGAACTCAAACTTGGGAGATTGTGATAAATCTTCCTTGTACTCGAAAAGTGAAAACTCGCTGAAGCAAGCTCTTTATCCAATTTCACTCCAAATGAAGTGAATGAGAATATGGAATTGTATGAACGTATTCCGAAAATCAACAGATTCTTCCGATTGAGAAGTGTATAGTTCGTATAATTTTTTCGGAACTTTTGAAGCTGCAAGTTTAACTTTTCCATTATCACAACAAAACGTGGGAGGCTCATACTTAAATCTTGTTGCTCCACAATGAATGCAACTTGTCATTGTTTTTAGTTTATGTTCCCCTGACATTAAAATTCATAATTTGATAAATATATTAATATATAATTTTCAATTTTATATGAAAAATGTACTTCAATACAAAGTTTAAAGAATATTAAAAAAATATACCTTCAGAGTTACTTAGATTCGTTTGAACTTGTAAATTACATGTTGCTTGTCTCTTTTCACGATTCTGCAAAACATGTTCTACATAGTTTTTTTTCTTAGCATCATTAAGATTTGCATATCTTCTCTTTTGTCCAGCAAGTTTCCTTTGACGCCATATATATTTGGCGTCAACTGTTCAAACATACAATCATTCAAAAAATTTTTTAAATCCAATAAGGTTATATAATAATAAATGAAGATAAAAATATAAACAAATTTAATTATAACAAAGAATGATTAGATCTTACGAATGTCACCAATTTTAGGATTGGTATCAATTCCACTTGTCTCAGACATCGCCAATTTTCTTTGACTATATTGAAAAAAAAAAGGAGTTACTAAAAAATTTTAGAAATAAGTTTTCGTTATGTTTATAAATCTTTTTTTTTAAATTTGTCATCATACTATAAATTAAAATTATTGGATTTAGTTGAAGATTTTAAGATTTGATAAATCTATTTGTACAATTAATTAAGTTCGTAAAAATGATTATTGTCACAAATAAACATATTACCAACATAATTGAAATTACTTAACTACTTAAAATCGGGCAATATCTTAATGTAATAAATTCCAGATAAATAAGGACTCTAAATTAAAGTCCTAATGAAATTCTAATTAAATTAGATATGGAGATTTTTTTTAATTAGGACTTTAATTTACTAAGCATTAGTGAGGATTAGAGTGATAATAAATTGATTTCATAATTAAGTCAAAATTTTGTTAATGGAAATTCTGAATACAACTCCATTATTTATCTCCACCATCCAATTCAGAACTCTAATTATGAGTTGTATTCAGAATTCTTATCGGTTACAGATTTCATATATAAACTAAATCTTTTTTTTTTCTTTTAATAATCCATTATATCTTCCAATTCAATATTTCAATTCTCAACTAAATCCTTTCAATTATTGATATCACCTTCATATTAAATCAAATTAAATTAAATTTATCATTGAATTTTAAAGAATTGGATGTATATTAATTTTCGTATAAATTAATATTATTCAAAAATATGCTTATAATATATCATTGAAAAGCTCTTTAAATATATATTAATATAAGACTAATTTTAGTTTAAGATTCAAAAAGTTCAAGATTACAAAAGAAAAATAATCAAAACATGTAATTTTTTTAAAAAGAGTTTGAAATATAAAGGACTCTTGTTTTTTATAATCAAATAGAAAAATAAAATAAATATTAAATTACGTTACTATCCCTAATAAAGAGTTTTCTTTCATTAGAACTCTAATTTAATTTGATTTGATTTAATTATGTAGGAGGGTTAAAATTGGCATTATGAAAAATGGACGAAACATTCATATTTATATAGTGTAAAATAGATATATAAATTAAACGATATTATTTATCAATAAATTATATGCATTTAACAAATGCTACAATTTCCTTTTACAAATATTATCCTCTAAAAAGGCGTTAGCAAAAAATGTTACGAAATATATAAAAATAATATAAATTTTGATCGAAGGAATTAAAATGACATTTCCCATGAATTTCCCTTTATAAATATCCCTGCAGTGTTGTTGAATTTGTACGACAAAGAAGCAGTTAATTAGCATGAAGATCAGTGTAAAGAGGTCGACAATGGTGAAGCCAATGGGCCCCACGCCGAGTGGCAGTGTGTGGCTCTCGAGTCTGGACTTGTTAATGCCTGGGGCCTACCATACCCAAAGCGTCTACTTCTTCCGCCACGACGGCACTGCCAACTTCTTCGACACGGCGGTGCTCACGGCGGCGCTCAGCCAGGCGTTGGTTGAGTTCTACCCATATGAAGGGAGGCTAAGCAAAGACGACAAGGGTCGCATGGAGATCAAATGCACCCAAGACGGGGTCTTGTTTGTCGAGGCTGAGTGCGATGCCACGTTGGATGATTTCGGTGATTTTCACATCTCCAGGCCGGAGCTTCGCCTCATCCCCACTGTAGATTATTCTCAGGAAATTTCGACCGTCCCACTCTCCTTGCTCCAGGTATTTGTCTCAAGACTACTTTATTTCCTTTTCAAAATAAATGTTGTTTTAGATTTTTTTTCATATGGATTAATAATTATGGTGTTACAACTGATTTGCTCTTATTTAAGTATGATTATTATGAGAGAGATTCTCTCTTTCTTCTCAGCACCTCTCTTTAATTTAGTAGGAGAAAATGAGAGTATTTTTGGTAGATAAATATGTAAATATGTTTTGAAATTTTATAATGACATTTATTATAAAACTAATTTTTGTTGCTAAGCGACATTTATTTCGGTAATAAGGAGTATTATTTAGTGCTTTTGACAATTAGATTTTAGATTTTAAATCTTCATCACATATGAAAATAGTGAAGTTATACTAACTGCAGATGAATTGTTGGTGAAATGAATTGTGCAGTTGACTCGTTTCAAATGTGGTGGAGTTAGTTTAGGTGTTGCAAACGAGCATCACATATCAGACGGTGTTTCTGCGCTCCATTTCATCAACTCATGGTCCGACATAGCTCGAGGCCTCACCATTGCAGTCCCTCCTCTGTTGGATCGGACTCTCCTCTCTGCACGAAAGCCAGCACGGCCCAAATTCCCCCACGTCGAGTACCAACCCCCTCCATCACTGAAAACCCCTATACAAGACTCTGAGACAACATTTTCGATACTCAAGTTCACACGTGATCAGATGAGAGCACTCAAGGTGAAATGCAAAGAGGGTAGTTACAGCTCGTACGAGGTTTTCTCAGGGCACGTGTGGCGCTGTGTCTGCATGGCTCGTGGGTTGCCCGGAGATCAAGAAACGAAGCTGCACATGCCCATTGATGGCCGGTCCAGGCTGCAGCCACGGCTTCCATTGGGTTACTTTGGCAACGTCATATTCTCAGCTACGCCTATTGCTACGTGTGGTGAACTAGTGACCAACCCATTGAAGTACTCTGTTGACAAAGTTCATGAGGCGATTTCTCGAATGGACGATGAGTATTTGAGATCAGCTCTTGATTACTTGGAGTTGCAGGAGGATGTATGTGCCCTGGCGCGTGGCCCTCACACTACTAAATGCCCAAATTTCGCCATCACCAGTTGGATTCAGCTCCCAATCTACGGTGCAGATTTTGGATGGGGAAAGCCTGCTTATATGGGACTTGGGGCACCTCCATTTGAAGGCAAAAGTATTTTGCAGCTAAGTCTGGATGGAAGCTTTTTGTATGGGATCACTCTGCTAAAACAACATATGGATCTCTTCCAAAAGATGTTCTATGACATTTAATTTTCAAGTATATGATGATCTGATGAATTAATATTGTATCAAGAATTGTTTTGGTTGAAGATATTAGGTTTGATCGATTGCGTGCATCCTCATTTGAACAATTTTTTTGAGTTATAATAATGAATTGATTTATCTAATAAAATTAAATTTGTTAGATAATTTTACAGAATTCGACTCCTGTAATTAATTACTGTAATCACACAAAAATTCCGTCAAATTCAGTAGCCAGGTTCACCTAAATTATTTAAATACATTAAATATATACTTCTATGGTTTGTGAAAGAGCATGCATGACATTGAAATATTGAATACCTCGAGCAATGTCCATTTGGAGCTAGAAAATTATTCGAAATAAGTTTGACTTTAATAAATCAATCATAAGTGTATTAATATTAATGCATTTTTGCAATTAATTAGTTGCTCTCTACATGATATGTAAAATTAGCGAGTAAATAAATAAAAAAATCATTATACTCTTACGATTTATTGTCTTCGTCAAAATAAATATTGTTTGAGTTTTTGTTATAAATTAAAAAACATAAAAATTGGATGAAAATGCTCTTTAGACAATATCAATTTAATGCATGCATGACAACTACAACAAAAAAATTTATTAGGGCATCTCGTGTACTGCACGTTATTTTAACGTAAATTTATATTATCCTAATGTAAAAATTGTTAGTATTTGCATCTTTGCCTACTTTTTAAAATATTTTCCATACATTATACTTTATTAATTCTGATTTAATTTTACAATACTTTATTAAATTAACCATTTTATTTTGGGTATTTGTGCTTAAATAATATATATATATATATATGTAGTTTATATGATTAGAGACGCACCCTTGGAATATGCACCCTACACATTGTATCTATTGGTATTTTCTATAGCCGTAGTATTATTATTATTACTTTTTCCTTTGATCTCTTTTACTTCTTCTTCTACACACAACCATGGAGAGTTTTTACATAGACTAAGAGACCAACTTTGTTGCTCAATCGAAAAACTACTACAATACCATAAGTTTTTTTTTTTTTTTTTCGGAATATATATGCATCTACTTCTAGATTCCAGTATTTTGATAATTGTAAATTTTCTGTATTACATTAGTAAAGCTATTACGAAATATAAGTTGTAGTACGTAAAATTCTCATCAATTTGGAAACAAATTAAAAAATGAGATAAATAATATAAAATGGACCAATTTTGCCATTTCGATTGATCATATAAGATTTTTATTAAACTTATGATATATTTTTTGTTCCAACATAATCACCACATATTATATATTAAACGAAAACATATTATATAATATATAACATATTATATATATATATATATAATGAAAACGATATGCAGCGGAACCGTTGATTACTAATTAATTTATGACAACAAGTTTGTACTATTGAAAGTGACAATGAAGTAAAGGAAGAAAGAGAGATGAGTCGGTACAACTCCCACCGACAGTTGATCGAACGAGCTATCATTGATGGGTATTTTATTACAAAATCAGTTGCTCTATTAAATATAATTAAACCATATAATTTTTTGTCTGTCTTATAAAGTTTATGTCAAAATCATCTCATCTTGAGTTAACCACACAATCTAAATAAGTTGTAGTATGTAAAATTCTCATCAATTTGGAAACAAATGAGATAAATAATATGAAATGGATTAATTTCATATGAAGATCAGAGTAAAGAGCTCGACAGTGGTAAAGTCAATGGGCCCCACGCCGAGTGGCAGTGTGTGGCTCTCGAGTCTGGACTTGTTAATGCCTGGGGCCTACCATACCCAAAGCGTCTACTTCTTCCGCCACGACGGCACTGCCAACTTCTTCGACACGGCGGTGCTCACGGCGGCGCTCAGCCAGGCGTTGGTTGAGTTCTACCCATATGCAGGGAGGCTAAGCAAAGACGACAAGGGTCGCATGGAGATCAAATGCACCCAAGACGGGGTCTTGTTTGTCGAGGCTGAGTGCGATGCCACGTTGGATGATTTTGGTAATTTTCACATCCCCAGGCCGGAGCTCCGCCTCATCCCTGCCGTCGTTTATTCTTAGGGAATTTCGACCGTCCCACTCTCCTTGCTCCAGGTATTTGTCTGAAGACTACTTTATTTCCTCCATTTGAAAATAAATGTTGTTTTAGATTTTTTTTCATATAGATTAATAATTGTGGTGTAACGACTGATTTGCCCTTATTTAAATATGATTATTATGAGAGTTATTTTATTTTTCTTCTTTTTAGTAAATGATATTACAATTTAACATATGTCTATAATAAATGATCCTAAATATATAGACTTATATAATTTTTTCCCTCTGATTAACTATGTTTTAGATTTAATTTGTCTTATCATGTGAACGAACTGATTTCAATAATGCACATTAACAAGAAAGTTATTACTACCTTATGAAATCTCGTAGATCTGTAATCATTATTGAATGGGTTAATAACATAATTTTCATCCCAACTACACGTGAATTAACAATTATTTTATATAAAATTTGATCAAATATACCACTTTGTCATAAGAATTTTAAATTTGATATATATTTCAAAATTTAGTTTATATTTCAAAAATTTAGGTTTCAAATTAATTTTACATTTTAAAATAATTTTTCTTAGATTTTTGAAGCCATTTTTCAGATTTTTTAGGACGTATTATAGTTTTTTATTTAAAAAAATTAGATTAATTGTATCTATTTATTTGAAATACTACCGTACACAATAAATATTACATATATATTTGTATTAATTTTTAATTTTATTTTTGGATTTTAGATTGTTAGATTTAATTTAATCTCGCAAACCTTATTATTATTATTATTAATTATTTTCCACATTTATATATTAAAATTATAAACTAATTTTCAAAATTTTTTATTTTTGTATCATACATAAATATTACATATATATTACTACTACTACTATTAAATTTTGAAAATAATGAAATTTTAAAATCATATAAATGATATAATCATATTATTTAAGATAGTTTCTTTTGTTTCATCTCTTCTCCTATATATAAATTATAAGATACAACTTATTATGTAAGATATATGTGAAGCTTATTCTTTAAGTTACTTAAAAGCTTTTTTTTTTCTTTCTATTAGTTGATAGTTTGGGAGGGAAAATGACAAATTTGTAAAATTTACCAATTTCTCCCATTTTATATATAGTATAGATTTTGTTATTAATAAAGTTCACCAATGTTATAATAACAATTTATTATTTTTCATTTAGTGTATGGATAAAGTAGGAAAACTATAGTAAAAATTATAGTTCAAACAATGAAACAACATTTAATATATTTTCTTAGTTTGTGGAAAGATCACCTATTTTAACGTGATGGAATGAGTGTATCAATTTTTTCGAGTGCCTTGTATTTATGTGAAATTGCAAAACACTCCATCAAAGTTCTGCTTGGTTTGGGTGCTTATGCAAGCAAGGAAGAATAAACTTAAACCAAACCAATGTTCAGTTTGAGTGTCAAAAGCCCATGTTTAATTTGAGCCCGAATTGATTCGAGGCCCAAGTTGGTTTGGATAGGGTGAATTAACCATTCAAATTCGATGGTATATTAATATTTTAAATAATAAGGACCCGTTTGGATTGTGGATTGAGATGAGTTTATGGTCCTTAACCCATCATAATTGACGGGTTTAATAAAACCCAATATATCATTTACAATAATAGATGCAAAATTTCAATAGATACCACTATATCATTAAAATCCCAATTCATTGAAATCATGGGCGGATCTTCATTAGGGCAGCACTGGGCTCTAGCCCAGTGCAAGTTCAAAATATCCTCATATATATATATATATATATATATATATATATATATATATATAAAGTTTATTTTTTAATTGAACTAAGTCTAAAAATCTACACAAGCTAATTAAAGGTAAAACTCACTCACAAATTTAATACCCTTATATTTGGATTGAGATTTGCCCATCAAAATTTGGATGGGCAGAATATAAATATTTGTTTGTTATGGGATCTTGGGTGATTTTCAAATCTTTTTTTTTTTTTATCATACTTTTTTCTATTATTTCTACAATCCACAATAAAAATATCTAAAAAAAAAAATTACATTTTCTACGGTTTCCAATGTGATGATGACATCTGAACTTTAATCTTACCCCATACAGCCCCAAAACAAACACAAAATTATCAAAATTCATTTGAATTTTAAATTCACATTGCAAAATTCACCTACGCCCCAATCCAAACACATCAATATTACCCTATGCGATGCACAGTCATAAAATTTAGAATAATATAATTATGTTGTAGTTAAAATATATATATATATAAATTTCATGAAATAAAAATATTTATTAATAGATTATACATTTTAAATAATTGAGATTGATAAAAAAAATTATGTTTTGAAGTCTTGTGGAACATAAATTAAGTGAACATTGAAATATTTTGTTATATGTATATATTAATGTGCCGAAACGTTTACTTTTCAGCCCACCCCACCATTAAATCTTGGATCCGTCCCTGATTGAAATTCTAGCCGATTCAAAGCCTGAGAGAGGGAAGTTCGAGCACTCCATTGTAAATCTCTTTTTTGATCGTCTAGCATAAATAAACGTATGCAAATTGATTTATCCATATTATTTAATTTAAGAATATGGAACTATTTCGATGTTTGTTGAATCTATCTTGGAACGTGTTTTCATTTCGAAATAGTTTTTCTCAAGTCATCGTGCCATTTGAGAATTTTGCAATTTTGTTTAAATTTCTCCAATTTTAGAGATGATTTTAGACACATTCCTCCCCAACATCCTAATAGATCCTACCTTTCATCTAATTTTCGCAACTGCAGAATTCAGAATGTTTAATATTGTATTGATGTGTTTCTTATTTTGTATGCTACGATGATATGTTTTTTGAAAGATTCTAACATTTCAATACATTTTACTAGCTTCTGATTCATGGGATTAGTTCGCATCGCCCTTACTCGTACAAATTTTGCTAAAAAAACTAGTTAGCTCAAAATATTTATGCAAATTTTTGATGCTTTTTTATTTTGTATGCTTACTATGTTATGTTGTTTAAAGAAGTGCGATTTTTATGCTAATTTTATTAGCTTCTGATTTGTGGGATTGGTGTTTTGTTTTTTTATTATGATGCTTTAATTGAATTTGGATTTGATGATTTGCTGAAAATGGTAGGATTATTATATTTGTCATTGTAGTCAACGTTCAATCACTGAGTGGTGATATCATGAAGGTATATATTTGATGTCATGATAAATAACTAAATATATTTGATAAACAATTTGATTTAATGTCATGAAGGTATATAATGAAAGTTATACATTTAATAAGAAAATATTGTATATAACTTTTATTATCTTTAATTTGGAATTTAAAGATTGATTAAAATTATTCTTAAATTATGAAAAATAATATATATATATGTATATATATTATAATTTTTCATATTTTGTTAGTAAATTTACTATTTTTTTATTTGATTAGTTTCAAATTTGTTAAATTTGCTTGATTTTTTTTATGATTTGAACAAGTTTTGAATTTTAATTTTATAAATAATTCAAGTTCTCAGTTTTTATGTTGTAGTTTTGAATTTTTTTTTTTTAAGTTTATTGAGAAATAGATTATGTATACATATGAAGTTTAAAAGAAATTAAATCAAATGAAAAATATCAAGAGTATAAATTATATTTAATGTAAAGTTGTGAATATTCAAGAAAGAATGTTGGTCCTAAGTGGCACAGAGGTTCAGAAGGGGGTTGAATGAACCTTTATCGATTTTTCAAATTCTTTCAAACTTACTGTAGATTACCTTAGACAGTTTACAGCGCAGGATACAGTTTCAGTTTACAATATTATCGAGCAGTGCTACTTACTGTAACTTAGAGTTCTTGTAGCGGAAACGTTAACTTTGTAGGATAGGGTCCTTTTGAAAACCTTTTGTAATATGAACTTTAAGAGGCACACAAGGTCTTATAGAGATCGAAGGTGGTGTAATCCTTCTACGTCCACTCTACTCATTCTTAAGGAGAAACTTCGTTAAAAACGTTTGATTTACAGGACTCAACCTTACAAACTCTATCTCAACAAAGTTGCACCTATTAAAACTTAGCTTCCACACAGGTTACTCAAGTTCTAAAGGCTGACCACATAGGATCACTGTAACTCACACAGAGTTATTGCCTAACTCTTGACAATATACACAACAAGGAACACTTTCGTATCAACTATGGACATTAAACCTAAGCACACATCACAGAGGTAAAAGTATATGAGGTTTTTTTCTCCAACTGGTGCTGAAACGGCCTTTGGATTTCTAAATCTCAGACCAACAACTCTTTGAGGTTGGCTTACCGAAACTCGTTACTTTGAGAACACTTAGAACTTGAAAACTTCTTGCTTGTAACTTTGTGTGTTTGTAGTGGTAGTGGTAATTCTATTCAACTCTTCCTTTATTTATAGGTGTAGGATTATGCCCGTTGAAGGAGGTACAATTTCTTGAATTTAATGTTGTAGAACTCGCATTAAATGTTGTTTAAAACTTACATTAATGTTTTCTTATCTTGCATTTCAGGTTTTTAATGTCGTTGTACTAGGTTGCAGTTTTATACAGTCTGTCAGGTTATATGTTTGCTGCTTACTGGCTTTCTTTACTGCATCCTTCATCTTGTCTCTATTGGTTAGTTTTTGACTTATTGAAGTGATTAATCATCAAAATGTTGTTGATCTTTCTTATACTCCATTGATGTTGGAACTCAATAACTTTTATGCATCTTGTTTCTTTATCTTTAAAAATGCAGCACTCAGTCCCTACAACCTTGATCTTCAATATTATAAAAGTGTCTTATTCGGTCAATTTTTGTAACGCCTATAATATCCTCAATGAATTTTAAAAAATAAGGGTGTTTAGGTAATTATCTAAAAATTAGATAAACACAAAAAAAACCATCATTAGGAATAAAAAAGAAACCTAATACTATTGGAAATATATATATATATATATATATATATATATATATATATATATATATATATATATATATAAAAGAATTATCGTGTAGAGGTGAGAAATATGAATAGGTCTGTAGCAAGTTAATTAATAGTCGTTTCAGCATCGATTTTGTTCTTATTTATTTGATGAGTTTCATATTGTTGGGGAAAGATACATAATTTATAATTTACTAGAATATTTCTATATCTATTTGTATAGAGATTTTCTTTTCTATAATGGAGATGGTTGAAAACAGGAACACGTGGATTTTTATTTTTCTTGATGTGAAATTTTTGATTATTTGTATCTTCATTGTTCTATGAAGCCAATTTATACACGGTCATATGAAGTTGCCAACTTCATCAAGTACAAGGGCTTCCAAGTTCGGCTTCATTATATATATTAAATTAGATCGATCGATCGATTGAAGTCTCGAGGTTAATTGATTCATCTTTGTTGTGTGAAATAATTTATTAAACTGTCATTTATGTGAATTAATTATTATATTATAAAGTTTTAATAAAATGTCGATGTTATATGTTATATGGGTTGCGGGAAATCTTTAATTTTATAATTGAAGCACAATTATGGTTCTGTACGGGCTTAGTTTTTTACATTATTGTACTATGCTTAAATATTTAACATGTGAGATATATTAGTACATAATTTAATATGGATATTCATTTAAACAAAAATTATATATATACACACAACACTATTTAACTAAAAATAGTCGAAATACTGTTTAGGAGTTAGGCGAACTGGCTGCTTGGTTTTAGAGGATTAAAATTTCTTAATTATCTTGGATGATGTACGGACTACTAAGAATTGAGATAACACCTTATTTTTCTGCCAAAGAGCAATACGATGTGTCTTGATCACCAGTCAACATGGAAGTGGCTTTATATGCTAATTTTAGATCCATGCACTCGGGTCGGGTTGGATCTAGCTCGAATTCGCACATTTTTCTTGTTTTTTCCCTGATATTTATGTTATGTTGGTCATAAATTTATGTCAAATACTAGTCATACAGTCATACCTTTATGTCCAGATATCATAATCTTAGTGCAATACTTTAACTTTAAAAAATCGCTGACCTTTATATTATGTTAGTCATACTTTTATATATAAATATCATACATTTATCTAAAATGTTAAGGTACAACTAACATTACTAAATGTATGATTAACATAACTAAAAGGTATATATGACTAGCACTATATAAATGTATGACTAACATAGCATAAATGTATGACATCTGAGAGCGAATTTGTGCGTGAATACCTAGATGTGTGGTGGTGCGTCAGAGCGCGTCAAACCCGAGTTTATGGATCTAGAATCCATGCACCAAGTGTAAAAAAATTTAGTGTAATTGTATTATATTACAAAGCTTTTATCGAAATGCTAAGCTTAATTGGAAGTGGCTTTACATGCTAATTTTATTATATTATAATGTTTTGATCGAAATGGTTAGATTAATTAATTCATCGTTGGTGTGCGAATTAATTTATTAAACTTCCATTTATCTGAATTAATGTTAAATTCATTGTCAATGGGTATGCTATTGCAGAGATGTGGTAGTTCAATTTGACATTCTATTCTTGGCTTTGCAATATTGAAACTATTAATAATGATTTTTTGGTTGGCAGACTCAAAAAGATGCGGTAGGTTCTCTTTTCGTCTTTAAAAGGTGAGGGCTTTATACAGGTTCGTCACTAAATTTTTGTTCAATTATTTGGGAATTTGGGACGCTGATGGAGTTTTTTATGGCTTGTAGTTTGTATATAGCTCCCTGTGGCTTCCTGAAATATTTTTAGTCTTACTTTTAATTTTGTATATAATTCTAAGACAAAGTCTTGGGTGAGACCGTTTCACGGATCTCATTCTGTAAGACGGGTCGGGTCGGATTGAACATAAAAATTATGTAATACTTTTATATATATATGAGGTAATACTAATTTTATATGTATCATGTAATATTTTTTCAAAATATCACCACATAATACTTTTATTTGTATCATGTAATACTTTTTGAAAGTATCACATGATATATATAAAAGTATTACATTATGAAGTATCACATGATATATATAAAAGTATTACATGATACACATAAAAGTATTACATTATGAAGTATCACATGATATACATAAAAGTATTATATGATACACTTAAAAGTATTACATTATGAAGTATCACATGATATATATAAAAATATTACATAGTACACATAAAAGTATTACATTATGAGAATAAAACATGATGTGGTACTTTTATGTATATCATGTAATACTTTTGTATATATCATATAATATTTTTTGAAAATATCACCATGTAATACTTTTATGTATATCATATAATATTTTTTAAAAATATCACATAATAATTATAAAAGTATCATGTAATACTTTTAAGTCAACGGTGTTGACCGACCATTGACCGACGTTGACCATTGACTTTTGACCGGTGACTTTTTGACTTTGACCTTTGACCGGGTCGGGTTGACCCATCTCACACAAAACCTACTCTAATTCTAAATAGTCAAATATGGTTTACTGATCTGGAGGGATTTTTTTATGTTTTCGATACATAATTGGACAAACCTAAGCTTTGATCTTATTCATATTAATTTTAATATCTAATTGACACAAAGTAGTTGCTTCCATGGTACGTGCATGAATATGAGTACGGTGTCCCTAAACGTCTAGGAAAAAATTCATTTTCGATACAACTTTAGGATTTATGTTTGATTTTGGTCTAATTTTTTAGCTGCATTGATCACGAAGTTAACACAAAATTGGAAGATTTGGCAGAAGACATGAGAACAAAAAGATCATTAGCTTATTCCGCAAAACGTTAGAGGAGAACAAAAAGTCAGATTCTCTCATCATTCCTGATAATTATTGTTGCCCTATATGGCTATATCCCTTGCACTTATGAGGGATCCAGTTATTGTGGCCACAGGGCAGATGTGGTTCTAATTCTTAATTACCTTCTATTGCTTGTATGATGTATCCATCCAAAGGTTAAGTTAATTTGCTTCATTTGGTATTATTTATAATATACTTAGTTATAATTCTTATAAACCTATGAGAGAGCTTATATATTGAATGTAAATGATTTTTTTTTTCTTACAGAATAAGAATAAAGAAGGTCTACATTATGTCAAAATGTTATAAATGTTTATCGTCAATGAAAATGTGAAAGATAAAATGAAAATTATTCAAACTTAAATGCTACTGAAAAATAGGCATACAAAAACCGAGTCTAGAAAAATAAGAAAAAAAAAGTGAGTTTTTTAGGGAGCTTTAGATAGGTGTTGCCAGTTATACCTAAAGCAACAATCTAATAAACTATCTCCACAATTTAATAGGTTGAATCATATCTATGGCCAAAGATGACAAAGATTACTCTCACAAAAAATATGAGATCAATGAAAGATCCTACATTTAGTGAGTTCTTAATGGTGAGAAGCCAACAGATACAGAAGGGAATATAAAAATTCCAGAATAAATGTTCATTGAGTATGACAATGAAGAAGACTCTATACAACGACTTATTAAAGCAGTTTACCCTAACTTATCTGTGGACCGTGAATGCATATTCAGCACAATATATCTAATCAAGCAATACTAACAGCTAGAAATGATCATGTCGATTTTTTGAATGACAAGCTGATAACTATATTTCCAGGGGAAGTAAAAACATACAACAGTTTTGATCAAGCAATCGATGAAACTGAAAAGTTTTATGAGGACGAAGTTTTAAACTCTCTTAACTCCAAATGGTTTGCCTCCACATAAGTTGGTATTGAAAAGAAAATGTCCTATTATTCTTTTAAGAAATTTGGACCCGATTCGTGCAATGGTACAAGAATGCTATGTAGATGATGAAATCAGTGGTCCATAGTTAGAGCTGATATAGGTGATCTAACGGCTAGAAACAGCTCACTTCAACTAACTTTGTGACATGGCATAACAACCACATGCAGTCAGCTTGGGAAGTAGTTATAAAGCGCGTTGATGCAAGGAGTTAGTTGCAGCTATATCAAGGAGGAAGAAGACTCATATATATACATACATATTGCAGATTCAATTGAGTCTTGAATACACTTTACACACAGAAATCTTTCTCTCTGGAATTAGGGTTTTAGGGTTTGTGAAGAAGTTTTTCTTGATACTTGTTTTGCTGCTGCATCTTTCCTGTTTTTGATCATCAATATAAGTCATTGTTGTTTGGCTCTCGTGGATGTAGGATCAATCCTTGATCTGAACCACGTAAATCCTTGTGCGTTTTATCTTTTATTCATTCATGCATTGTTATTACTTTGAAGTGCATGCATGCTGGTGATTTTGGTCAGATCTGTGTTCTTGCTGATCGACTTTCACAACAATTGGTGCGGTGAGCGTGGACATTCTGAAGATTGATAATCTCTGGTTCATTCCCATCGAGCAAACACGAAGATCGTTTCACATCTACAGCGGGAGGTGGTTCTTCCATCCATTCGAGAAGATATGAGTTCTGCTAAGTTTGATCTGGAGAAATTCAGTGGTGAGAATGATTTCAATCTGTGGAGAATCAAGATCAAGGCTCTTCTAGTTCAACAAGGAATCGAAGCAGCCATTAATGAAGAAGCTCTAAACAATACTGAGAAGAAGGTAGCTCCTGAGATTCTTTCTAAGGCTCACAGTGCTCTGATCTTGAGCCTTGGTGATGAGGTTCTTAGAGAAGTTTCAGAGGAGTCAACTGCTTTGGGAATTTGGAGCAAGCTGGAGTCCATCTACATGAAGAAATCATTGGCAAACCGGTTATACTTGAAGAAGCAACTCTACACTTTGAATATGGAGGAAGGGAAGGAGATGAGGAAACACTTAGATGATTATAACAAGATCATCTTGGATCTCAATGCTGTAGGGGTAAAAATTGAAGATGAAGATCAAGCAATCATTCTTCTGAGTTCCTTACCTAAGGTATATGAACACTTTGTTGATATCATGCTATATGGTAAACAAACACTCACCATGACTGAGGTTAAGAGTGCTCTAAACTCTAAGGATCTGCAAAGAAGAACTGAGAACAAGGAATCTACTGGAGAAGGTCTCAATATTAGAGGAAGGACTGAGAAAAGGGATCCAAACAAGAATCGATCAAAATCAAGATCCAAGTCAAGAGGAGCAGGGAACACCACCACCAAGAAGTGCTGGAAATGCAAGAAAGAAGGACATATAAGGAAGTTTTGCCCAGAGAAAAAGAAAGGAGACAACAAGCCAACTAAGAAAGGAGATGCTTCAATTGCATCTGATGGATATGATTCTGCAGATGTGCTGATGGTCTCACATGACAAGCACGAGAAGGAATGGGTGCTAGACTCCGGATGCTCATTCCACATGACATCAAATAAAACCTGGTTCAAGGAGCTGAAAGAGTTTGAAGGAGGCTCAGTGTTTCTTGGAAACAACCAAATCTGCAAAATCAAAGGAATTGGATCAGTAATGATGAAGCTCTCTACTGGCTCAGGCAAATTGATCTCAAATGTGAGGTATGTTCCTGATCTTTATAGAAATTTATTATCAGTTGGAATGCTAGATAAAGAAGGGTATGAAGTAAGATCAAAAGAAGGGAAGATGAGGGTGCTATTTGGATCTCTTGTGGTTATGAAAGCCAATCTTGTAAATGGAATTTACATCCTAGAAGGTTCTACTGTTGAAGCTACTGCTGCAAGTGTTAAAGAAGATAGATCATCTCTATGGCATTTAAGATTGGGTCATATCAGTGAAAGAGGTTTGAATGAACTAAGTAGACAAGAGCTGCTATGTGGAGACAAAATAGAGAAGCTCAGTTTCTGTGAGAATTGTGTTCTTGGAAAGAGCACAAGGATCAAGTTTGCTACTGGAAAACACACCTCTCAAGAACCCCTTGAATATGTGCATTCAGATTTGTGGGGGCCTTCCAAAACTTCTACAATGGGAGGTGCAAGATACTTCATGTCTGTGATTGATGATCACACTAGGAAGGTATGGATTATGTTGCTAAAATCCAAGGATGAAGCCTTCAATGCTTTCAAGGAATGGAAGGTCTTAGTAGAGAATCAGTCAGGTAAGAAAGTGAAGAAGCTAAGGACTGATAATGGTTTGGAATTTGTGAATGATCAGTTCAATAATTATTGCACAAAGCATGGAATAGCAAGGCATAAAACAGTGAGAGGAACACCTCAACAAAACGGGTTGGCGGAGAGAATGAATAGAACTTTGTTGGAGAGAGTAAGATGCATGTTAATTACAGCTGGTTTGAGCAAGAAATTCTGGGGAGAGGCTGTGAAAACTGCTGCATACCTGATAAATAGAAGCCCCTCCACAGCTTTGAATTTTAAGTGCCCTCAAGAGATATGGTCTGGAAGCAAGCCTGATTTAGGACACTTAAGAGTATTTGGATGTGCAGCCTATGCTCATATCAAGCAAGACAAATTGAAGCCAAGAGCACTCAAGTGTATCTTCTTAGGTTATCCAGAGGGAGTTAAAGGATACAAGTTGTGGTGCTTGGAAGCTGGCTCTGAAAAATGTATCATAAGTAGGGATGTTGTATTCAATGAGAAGGAAATCCCACTTCTGAAAACCAAAGTCAATAATGACAACTCTATCAACAGTGGTGCTGAGCTTAAGGTGGAGATGAATCAAGAGGAATCAGAGGTTGCTGATGAAAGTGATGATCATATGGTTCACACTGAAGAAGAACAGCAAGGTGATGATATAGATGGAGACTATCAGCTGGTAAGAGATAGAGAAAGAAGGGTTATCAAGCCTACTAAAAGGTATGGATATGCTGATGCTATAGCCTATGCTCTAAATATATCATTGGAAGCAAGTGAGAAGGAACCTGACTCTTACCAAGCTGCAATAAGAAGTACTGATAAAGAACTTTGGATGCAAGCTATGGTTGAGGAAATGAAATCATTAGAAAAGAATGGAACCTGGATACTTGTACAGAAACCGAAGAATCAGAAGCTAGTTGGATGTAAATGGATTTTCAAGAGGAAAGAAGGCATAGCAGGAGTTCAACTACCAAGATATAAAGCTAGGTTGGTGGCAAAGGGTTTCACTCAAAAAGAAGGAGTTGATTTCAATGAGATTCTTTCACCTGTGGTTAAGCAAACTTCTATTAGAATGTTACTATCTATGGTGACTCAATTTGATCTAGAACTTGAGCAAATGGATGTTACCACTGCCTTCTTACATGGAGAGCTTGAGGAGACAATTTACATGAAGCAACCTCCTGGCTTTGAGGAGGGAGACTCAGACAAGGTTTGTCTACTGAAAAGGCCATTGTATGGATTGAAACAATCCCCAAGGCAGTGGAATAAGAGGTTTGATGCATTCTTGAAATCCATTGGGTACATAAGCAGTAGCTATGATAGTTGTGTGTATCACAGTGATGAAGTTCAGATTGAGTTGCAAACATTGGTGTTATTGTATGTAGATGACATCCTGATTGCAGGCAAGAGCAAGGAAAGGATTGAGCTACTCAAATCTAAACTCAAGGGGGAGTTTGAAATGAAGGATTTGGGGAATGCCAAGAAGATTCTTGGAATTGATATCACTAGAAACCGAAGTGAAGGTGTTTTGCAGTTGTCACAGGAAAGCTATATCATTAAGGTTCTGAATAAGTTTGGAATGGGAGAAGCAAAATCAGTGGCTACTCCAATTGCAGCTCATTTCAAACTCAGTAGTACACAAGCTCCAGAGAATGAAGAAGATAAGAGATACATGATGGAGATTCCCTATGCAAACATAATAGGGAGTATCATGTATTGTATGATTTGCACAAGGCCGGATTTAGCTTATTCAATCAGTATTTTGAGCAGGTTTATGGGAAATCCAGGAAGGTCACATTGGCATGCTCTCAAGTGGTTGATGAGATACTTAAGAGGAACATCAAGTATTGGCTTATGTTATACTCAAAGAGAAACAGGGGCAAACATCTTGCAGGGCTTTGTGGATTCAGATTATGCAGGTTGTCTTGATACAAGAAAGTCTATTTCTGGATACATTTTCACATTATTTGGAGGAGCTATCAGTTGGAAAACAAGTCTTCAAAAGGTTGTAGCCTTGTCATCAACTGAGGCTGAATATATTGCAGCAACAGAAGCCATAAAGGAGGCCATATGGTTGAAGGGAGTGCTAGCTGAGATAACAGGGAAAAAACAAGAAGTTACAGTGCATTGTGATAACCAAAGTGCACTTCATTTAATGAGAAATCCTATGTTTCATGAGAGGACTAAACATGTGGATATTAAGCTACACTTCATAAGGGATATAGTGGAGAAGGGGTTGGTCAGAGTTGAGAAGATTGGGACAGAACACAACCCTGCAGATTCTTTGACCAAAGTGCTACCTATCACTAAGTTCACTCATTGCCTAAAATTGGTTCAAGTGTGGGATCCGGGTGATCTCATAGATCCTGGAGGATGAGACAAGGTGATCAGAGACAAGCAATGGTGTAACTAAGGACCAAGGTGGAGAATGATGAAATCAGTGGTCCATAGTTAGAGCTGATATAGGTGATCTAACGGCTAGAAACAGCTCACTTCAACTAACTTTGTGACATGGCATAACAACCACATGCAGTCAGCTTGGGAAGTAGTTATAAAGCGCGTTGATGCAAGGAGTTAGTTGCAGCTATATCAAGGAGGAAGAAGACTCATATATATACATACATATTGCAGATTCAATTGAGTCTTGAATACACTTTACACACAGAAATCTTTCTCTCTGGAATTAGGGTTTTAGGGTTTGTGAAGAAGTTTTTCTTGATACTTGTTTTGCTGCTGTATCTTTCCTGTTTTTGATCATCAATATAAGTCATTGTTGTTTGGCTCTCGTGGATGTAGGATCAATCCTTGATCTGAACCACGTAAATCCTTGTGCGTTTTATCTTTTATTCATTCATGCATTGTTATTACTTTGAAGTGCATGCATGCTGGTGATTTTGGTCAGATCTGTGTTCTTGCTGATCGACTTTCACAACAGTAGAGAAATCAAAGATAATGTTATTGATGTAGAGATTGTTTTGAAAACATGTTTTCATACCCAGAATACCATTGATGTCTGCTTATGTAAATAAAAGGTATCTATTTCAATTCAAATGAAAGCAATTTCCTATTAGACTTTGTTTTGCCATGACAATTAACAAAGCCCAAGGTCAAACGATACCTAACGTAGGAGTTTATTTGCCACAACCGGTATTTTTTCATGGACAATTATATGTGGCTCTCTCACGAGGAACTTCAATGTCAACCACAAAAGTGTTTATTAAACCATACACATATAGTATATGAGAAAAGTCAAGGATAAGACACATTGTACATCCACAAGTTCTAGTTCTAGTTGTAGGTATACTTTCTCTTATCAATTGGCAAATTTAAATATATACATGTGTAAACCATACACATATAGTATATGAGAGAAGTCAAGGACAAGAAACATTGTACATCTACAAGTTCTAGTTGTAGGTATACTTTCTCTTATCGACCGGAAATTTAAATATATACATGTGTGTGAGAGAGAGATCACTTAAAATTCAAAATTTTTAAATTTTTATATAATTGTTAGAAAATATCACCCGACAGTGGGCAATAAGAATGTCGAACAAAAGATCATTGTCATCTAAGTCTTTCTTGTGCTCGGCCAAATTTGTTTGCTTGTCTTTATTCTTCTTAGACAACCTACAATCTTTAGCCATGTGGTTAGACTTACCACAATTGTAACAATTACCATTGAATCTCTTCACCGGCTTCTTCCTCTTCTCGTTTTGATTGGGGTTAGGGCGCTTTCTTATGTTGCCCTCCAACAGGTTGGCTTTAGAATCCATTGGCATACGAGGCCTAAGATTTGTCTTCCTATTGTTCTTCTCGATCCAGAGCTTGACAATCAAGTCCTCGAGGGTCATCTCTTTTCGTATGTGCTTCAAGTAATTCTTGAAGTCCCTCCAACTAGGTGGGAGCTTCTCGATCACACAAGCAACAGTGAAAGGTTCGAGCAAATTCATGCCCTCGGCTTGAACCTCATGCACAACCAATTGAAGTCTTGCACTTGGTCCATCACTGGACGTGAGTCCACCATTTGAAACTCCAAGAATCGACACCACGAATTATAAGATTTTTAATATTTTGAAATTTAGTCAGATAATTAGGTTATATATTAACAATTAATATTTTGTAATTTCTTAGATTTGTTTATTATATATATCTTGTAACTTTGTATTTTTTTTATCTTAATATTTTTTTAATTTTCAGATTTTAGTTGTATTGATTTTAACAATCTTCATTTATTTTTGAATTTTTAGAATTATTTAAATTATTCTTTGATTTCTGGATTTTTATTTATTTATTTTCTATACTTGTATTTTTGTATTTATTTTATAATAATGAATTTTTTTATATAATTTTTCAAATTTTAGTTGGATTCATTTGAATACTTTGAAAATTTTCATACTTCAATTTAATTAGGAATTTTAAGATTTATTAAAATTATTCTTAATTCATGAAAAATATTATATATATATATATATATATATCTTGTAATTTTTTTTTATTTTGTTAGTAAATTTACTAATTTTGTAATTTGATTAATTTCAAATTTGTTATATTTACTTGATTTTTTTGAAGATTTGAACAATATTTGAATTTTAATTTTTTAAATTAAGGTTGCAAATTTCGGAAAAATAAAATAAAAAATAAAATAAAGAATATTATTAAAATATGACATAAATATAATTCAAAACATTAAAAGTTATGGAAAAAACGTCAAAATATTTTCAATTTTCGCACTATCAGTGTTTGCAAAATATAGTTGTTAACTTTATTGGTATAGAGGAAAACATGCAACATTTATTAAATGGTGTATTTCTTTTCAATACATGCGAAAGATAGAGAATTTTTATATCATAAGGATTTTTTTACGCTTTTTACCCAAAATCAATCCATTGATTTGAAGATGACTTAAACTAAAAATATTATCAATTATTGAACAAATAAAATATAGATAATTTTCCTTTAATTGATCAGTAAATTAAATGTTGAAGCTTTAATTTGGTCAAATTAAATTACGTCTTTGAAAGATTGTGATGTCTTTTTATTTTATGCGATTCAGGCCTATTTCTTCATTGGCAGAAGGCAGAGATGGATGATCCATTTACACAGAGAAAACAAAGTGGCGGATAGCCGCCTGTGAAGGGAGGGGCTGCCATTTACATATACTTGTCATTTAATACCAAAGACTTTCTGAATATACATTTTCAATAACAAGGTTTCTTTACAAGCATTAAATATTCTTGGATTAGACAAGTAATTTACACAACATATAAATATGATATTAAGCAGTGGGGTAAGAAGCTTGCATGGCAATGCCACAGAGACCTTCTGCTGCCCCAATATCTCTCTCCATCCTAATATATCCATCTTCTCCCCAACTACTTCCCCATGAGTTCTTTACTATCCAGTACTTGGTTCCATCACTCGTTTTTCCATAGCCAACTGCAGTGACACCATGGTCCAGGTCTGTTCCACACTCTCCACTGAACACTCCACTCGAGTAGAACTGGAAATCGGATCCACTTGCATCTATGGCAACCGATATTGGTTGGTTGGCCACTGCTTTGAGCAATGCTGATTCACTGTTGGCGGGAACATCCTCGTACCCTGTGATCTTTGCAATGTGAGATGATTCCTTCTTTGAGTTGCAAGTTCCATCTACTCCGTTGTAAGGATAGTTGGATTCGGATGTGAGGCCTTGATTGCTTATAATGAACTCGAAGGCATTGTCCATGAGGCCACCATTGCAGCCCTCGTCTTCAGTTGTGTCGCAATCAACAAGTTCTTGTTCAGACAATGAAACCAGAGTCTTGGTTGTTAGCTGGTTGATTCCTTCTGTTGCTGCAACTGCTGAAAATGCCCAACAACATCCTGTTTTTTTTCATTCATAATATAAATTAGACAACTCACAATTTTCTCTCAAAATTCTTGTAAAGTTGGTTAAGAATGAGGTTACTAGAAAAAATAGAAAAAATATGTACTTGTCTTTGTTTTGGTAAAAACATGTGACGTTAGAATGGATAGTTGAACTTACCACATTGACCTTGATCCTTAACACCAGTAACAGCTCCCTTGTTCCTCCAGTCCATGCTTGCAGGAACTGTGCTAACATTAGCATATCTAAACGACGAAACCTTAGACGACGAGCCATCATGAGATCTCATCTTGTATCCATTCCTAGATGCCTCAAATTCCTCGTTTGTTAAATCAGCAAATTTGTTAACGGAAAGCTTGTAAGGTCTAGCCCCTGCTTCATTAAAGGACTCGATGTACTCAACGTTGTCCTTAAATATCTTGAATCTCTTGGCCTTCTCCGCTTCATCTCTGTACACACGCCCATGCTCCGCCATCCATGTTTCGTGTTTCTCAACCATTGATGCATCGGGCGCTGTTCGGGCTGTGGCCTGAGAAGCCCATAGCCCGACCAACACTAACATTGCAGCAGCAAGAAGCTTCCAAGAAGGTGTCATTGCCATTGTTGCTACTAATTGATTAGTATAAGAGAAAATGAGACTGTATTTGTGATGTGAATTCTTGGCACAATGCATGAGGTATTTATATCTGCATGTGTGGAGAATATTGCAAAAAAAGTGGCTGGAATGGAAAACCCGGCAAGTTAAAGATGATAGAGACGATGATCAGATTCCGTGGACGCTGCTGCATTTTGAATGAATTGTTGTTTTATCTCTTGTTATTTTTATTATAATAACTGAAGATTCCAGGGCCTTTAATTAGATTCCATGTTTAAATAATTTTTATCTTCTATTCTCATTTCATGCATCCTACATTTATAAATTGCATTATAAATATACAAATAATGTAGTGTAAAAAAGAATATATAAATAATATATACATATGAGATGTAATACCTTTAACCCAGAAAAATGTTCAATTATATTGTTTCAACTGGTATTCCAAAATAACTATCACAAGTTACGTGTATAAATAACATCACTAATTAATATATATATATATATATATATATATGTATTAAAATAAAAATAAAAAATATAAAATGAAATACCAAAATGAAATAGAGGATTCAATTCCTAAAAATCATCTCATCATGTCTTTTGTGTTGATTAACTTTGATCAGATTTTTTGTCCCATAGGTTACATGATCATTTAAATAAAACAGCAAAATGACCTCCTCAAGCGTTTCTAATATAACTCTTCTCACTTGTGTAATTCCCAAGTAATGAACAAACTTCGAGCCACAATTGTGTCCTGAAACATCTCCATACTTGAAAATTAAAGAAACAACGAAAGATAGAAATTATTAGAAAGAAGAAAAACTAATCGAAAGTGTGCTCTCTCCTATGGTACTCGACCAACGTCTTCTACAGGTCTTAAGCAGTTAAATCCATGTTGGGTTACTAACCTTAAATCCTGGACCCAAGATAGAATTTCAAATTATGAGCCTGCACTCGATACCCAATGCTTAATGGGCCTAATCATGAGAGTCGACTTGTTTGGTTAAATTTGGTCAAATCTTCACTTTCTTACCGTCCATGTGTGCTCCATCTCCACTACTTAAGACTTCACTAAGCGTGTAAAAACACATAAAACATATAAGTTGTAATATTAGGACACGAATCAACAATATGTAGAAAAATACACATAAGTCTATCTCAACCAAAAGTTATAAACACATGAGAAAATGTCTCAATCTACCACAAAAGTTATAATATAATACTGTTAATATCACTGAGGATAGATTTAATCTCAATATACTACAAAATATAAGGAATGATTTTAATATACCATAAATTTTGACCGGTCCACATGTGAATAGCGAATGACAAGACGTGAAACTGATGTGGGCAATGTACTTTGGTCTGGAGACAGTGTGACATGGGCAACAATGTGTATTTCCTCCTCTATTTAATATGTTGTGTTGCCTCTATAAAATTTTTGGGCTTACACGAAAATTAAATAATTTTCGTGTAAGCCAAAAATAATTATTTTTTTTTACACGAAAATTGTGTATGACAGTCCAGGATGAAAACTTCGGTTTCGATGGAAATATCAGTATTTTGGTTTCACCAAAATATCGTGAAAATATCGATATCGGTGGAAATATCAGTACATAAATTTACCGAAATTTTTCTGATATTTAACGATATTTACCGATATTTTCCTTGTATTCCACCAATATTCACCAATATTTTCATAATATTTCACCGATTTTCATATAATTTATACCATGAAATCACTGATATTGAAATTGATATCAATATTTATCGATATTTCATTGATATATATGGATATTTTTCGGACATTTCACCTATTTTCCTACAATTTGTATCATAAAGCCATCGATATTGAAATCAATATCAATATTTTAGAGATATTTTGACAAAACTTCTCTTCTTCTTTTTTTTAAATGAAAATATCGGAGATATAACGATCGCACCCGTTTTCATATCGGTCACATGAAAAAATAAAAATATTGGGAAAATATCGGAGATATTTTCGGATATTTTCATCCTTGATGGCAGTGAATGTGCCGTTATTTTTTATTAGATATGGGGTAGGTGACCCCATATATGTCTTATCAAATGAAATAAAGTAGGGGTATTTTTTATTTTTATTAGAATTTGTGGTATTTTGAGCATTTTCTTATATTGAGTGGTAGAAAGGGACCACTTTATCTCTATTTTGGTAGATTGGGCACCAGACTTCCTCAATTTTCCTCTTATTAAGTCTGTCCTTAGTAATGCACGGTATTTTATTGTTGATTTGTAAAAATTATCATTTATCTCCTGCAGTTTGCATTATTTATTGCACTAAAAATGAATATTTCATAATACTCCTTAGTATTATCAAAAAAGAGAATGAGAAAAAAGAAAAGAAAAAGAGAATACAACAAGTTTTGCCCTACATTAACCTGGTGTAGAGATAATAGTTGAGAAAAGTTTACACAACCTTTTACAACACTGCTGAAGAAGAAAACTATCAAATTCAGAAATTGCAGAGAACATATAAATGTATAAAACTACAATTAGAAATTGAGTCTAAAACGTAGAAAGATTTGAGTTTAAAATATAATTAGACTAACAAATCTTTTTTTACAAGGATAAAAGAAGACTAATTATATTTCCTAAGAAGCCATGCATACTTCTATCAAAGTAGAGAGAAATTTTCTATGCGAACTTCTTCAAATTGGGTCTTTTTTTGCAGTTTCTATTTTATTTGAATTAGATCACTCTTTTTTATTTGTACAAATTTTGTTCTGATATTTTCATATGCTTTAAGATTTTATTCCATGGAACCATCAAGTGTAGGGACAATGCTTTATAAAGGAAATATAAAGATCCAATACATGGAAAATTGAACATACAGAGATCCAATTCAATAACAATTTGAAAGACGTAAATATGTTCTTCTTTTCCTCTTACAAATTACGAGGGGGCCGAGTTCACTTAACCGTAAGATTAAATCTTGGACAACTTATATAGACAAATAGCACAAAATAAATCTCACTGCACAAGTACATTACGTAAAACATCCTTCAACACATTTCTTTAGTTTAACTGTTTAAGACAGTCGAGGATTACTGGACAAGGAGCATCATCCGACTTTCATCATGTACATTGTCAACCCCATGAGTTAAATGTACCACCTCATTACAGGTACGTAGGCACACAATAATCTAATTTTGACCATTACTGTCATGGTGTTTGTAGATAACAAGAGACCAAGTGAGTTATATTGTGTTATATTTGTCGTCCATTCACACATGGAACATGTGTGTTACGACGTCCCACATCGGTCCCACATGAAAGTGTGGAAGGATATATAAGTGAGAGTTAAATATTTATCTTTGACCATGGTTTTGGTTTAAGTAAGGGCTCCCCAACTTATATCTTAACAATTTGGTCCAACCTGCCGAATTCGGACGAGTTGTAGAAAGGGGCTACCCAATGGTGGGCCCAAGGGGGTTGCCACCCGGGAAGTGGGCCTTGTTATATGGGTTTAACCTTTGAGGGCTCACTATCTTATATACCTAACAATTGGGCTGCAGAAAGGGGCTACCCGATGGTGGGCCCAAGGGGGGTTGCCACCCGGGAAGTGGGCCTTGTTATGTGGGTTTGACCTTTGAGGGTTCACCATCTTATATGCCTAACAACTTAGTCCAACTTGTCTGATTCGAGCGCACATTGATTCCACATGAAATTGTAGAAGGACCCTCCATGAAAGTGTAGAAGGACCCTCCGTGGACCTCCGGTTTGAGGGGGATGGATTGTTACGATATCCCACATTGGTTCCACATGAAAGTGTAGAAGGGATGAAAGTGTCGAAGAGCCCTCCGTGGACCTCCGATTTGAGAGGGATGAATTGTTACTATATCCCACATTGGTTCTACATGAAAGTGTAGAAGGGTCCTCCATGAAAGTATAGAAGGGCCCTCCGTGGACCTCTAGTTTGAGGGGGATGGATTGTTACGATATCCCACATTGGTTCCACATGAAAGTGTAGAAGGGTATATAAGTGGGAGTCAATCTTTTATGGATTATTACGATATCCCACATTGGTTCCACATGAAAGTGTAAAAGGGTATATAAGTGGGAGTCAATCTTTTATGGATTGGTTCCACATGAAAGTGTAGAAGGGTATATAAGTGAGAGTCAATCTTTTATGGATTATTACGATATCCCACATTGGTTCCACATGAAAGTGTAAAAGAGTATATAAGTGGGAGTCAATCTTTTATGGATTGTTATGATATCCCATATTGGTTCCACATCAAAGTGTAGAAGGGTATATAAGTGGGAGTCAATCTTTTACCTTTGAGGGCTCACTATCTTATATGTCTAACAATTTAGTCCAACCTGTCTGATTTGAGCGGGCTGCGGAAAGGGGCTACCTGATGGTGGGTCTAGGGGTTGCCACTCCGGATGTGGACCCAAGGGGGTTGCCGTTGACTCCCACTTATTTACCCTTCCACATTTTCATGTAGAACCCTTCTACATTTTCATGTAGAATTGATAGGGGCTACCCGATGATGGGTCTAGGGGTTGCTACTCCGGATGTGGGCCCAGGGGGATTGTCGATGACTCCCACTTATTTACCCTTCCACATTTCCATGTAGAACCGATGTAGGATATCGTAACAATGTGTTGTCACCAAATGGATGATATACAATACCTGATAGAATCCACTAGGCGCGATACACATTATAATATGTCAAATAAAAAATATATGTTGATGATACACATTTGTTTATAAAAGCAACGTCATAAAAATTCATATAAAACCACCACCCTCAGGGCATCTCCAAGGGCATGCACTACTCTAGTGCAGGTTTTGCACAATTCTAGTGTAGAATCAGCATCTTTTCTCCAATAGCTCGCACTACTTTC
The DNA here is from genome assembly GCA_954870855.1 of Scutellaria minor. Taxonomy (NCBI): domain Eukaryota; kingdom Viridiplantae; phylum Streptophyta; class Magnoliopsida; order Lamiales; family Lamiaceae; genus Scutellaria; species Scutellaria minor. The sequence goes on from OX940727.1 coordinate 21,029,313, forward strand.
AGCACTACTTTATTTTTAATATCATTTTTATAAATTTATTAATACTAAAAATGTAATTAAAATACATATTACATGAAATAAAAGTGCAATAAAAATACATATTACATGAAATAAAAATATATATTACATTATTAATAAAAGTGCAATAAAAATAAATATTACATCTTGAAAAAAATGCATACGCCACTACATATTACATGATTAGTCGCCCGAATTTGAATACTTTGCCCACAAATGCTCAATCAGTGCATTTCGTAGTGTGAAATGGCCTTCTGAAGATTGAATTTGCCTAAAACGAGCCATAAAATTTTGAAAACGTGCATTTTCATTTTCAGCTAATTCGACATCTGGAGGCTGCACTTCTCTTACATATTGAATTGGAGCATCCAGTTCTCGTTCATTCTCAACTATCATGTTATGCATTATTATGCACGCAGTCATATGATGTTTATCCCAAAGACGTGCTGGATTTGCCACAATTGCAAATCGACTTTATAAAACTCCAAATGCACGTTCTACATCCTTTCTACACGCTTCTTGTTTCATTGCAAAATATTTCCTTTTTGGACTACTTGGTGCATGAATCGATTGCACAAGAGTTGACCATTTGGGGTATATACCGTCAGCCAAATAATACCCCATGTTAAACTTTGTTCCTTGATTGACATAATTTATCGGAGGGATAATACCTCTAGCAAGGTTAGAGAAAATGGGAGACGTTTCCAACACATTAATATCATTGTTTGATCCTGGTATCCCAAAATAAGCATGTCATATCCACAAATCATAATCAGCCACAGCTTCAAGAATTATTGTTGGACATCTACTTCGACCAGCATATCGTCCTACCCATCCGGTTGGATAATTTTTCCACTTCCAATGCATGCAATCTAAACTTCCCAACATCCCTGGAAAGCCACGTTGCTCACCAATATGAAGTAATCTTGCTACATCGTTGGCATTTGGTGTTCTTAGATATTCTTCCTGAAATATCTCCACAACAGCCCGACTGAATCTTTTGACACACTCAATTGCAGTAGATTCTCCAATTCTAATATACTCATCAATTGCATCTGCGGGCATTGCATACGTCAGTATGCAAAATGCAGCAGTGATTTTTTGTAATGTAGACAAACCAAGTTTCCCTGTTACATCTCGTCTCTAACGAAAGTATGAATCATGATTTTGTACAACATCAACAATACGAAGAAATAAAGTTTGGGACATTCGATAACGCCGACGAAATTGATCTTCACTAAAGGTTGGATTTTCAGAAAAGTAATCTCTAAAACGATTTGCAACTCTTGTGGCCCGATCACGAAATATTGTACGATGACCCAAAACTAAGCCTACATGGGTGGGTTCATCATTTTGATGGCTCAAATATTCAACCATCCAGCAATTGTTAGCATACAATTGAGACACAATCATTTGGTCCTCTAGATCGAGAGTACCGTTGCGTAATATTTTTTGAAGTTGATCTTCAGATGAACTTGAAGAACCAGAAGAAATAGAAGAAGTTGACATGTGAGCTTGTGGTGAAAAAAAGATATCAAAATGTAATGTGTGAAAGGTTGATTGATGTGAAGAAATGCTTGGAGCATGTACTCATTATATAGAGTGGTAGAAAGCATAATCCTTGTGCTTTTAATATGAGCCGTAGATAACAACTGTCAATCTGAGCCTTACATGTGTAAAGCTGAATAAAGCACAATCCTTGTACTTTTAATATGAACCGTTGATAGCAACTTTCAATCTGAGCCTTACACGTGTAAAACTGAATAAAGCACAATCCTGGTGCTTTTAATATGAGCCGTTGATAGCAACTTTCAATTTCAACCTTCAAATCTGCTATTAATATATGACTTCTTGTTTCACTAATTTCACACACTTTTACGATAAATCCTCACTTTCTTTATATCTTTTTGTGCCTACATATTTCCTTTGAAAAGTCCTTGTTTGCTTACATATTTTCTTTGAAATGCCTCCTAAGTGCACTACTAATTATACCCCTACTGAAGATTCACACCTTATGAGTGTTTATCTTGAAATTTCACAAGATCCAATTGTGAGTAACAACCAGTCTCAATCAACTTTTTGGGACCGTATTGTTTCAAAATACAACGCAGAGAAACCAAGCTCTAGGATGTCAGATTGTAATTCAAGATCGATATATTGTCGAATGAAAAACATTCTCAAGTTTTGTAGAAAATTCAACGGATGTGTGCACCAAATAGAAATGTCAAATCCAAGTGGTGCAAACTGGGAAACAATTGTAAGTTTTAAGAGTACTTTTTTTTTATATTTTAAATATTGATTTTAACAATATTAGTTAAAATATGCAGAAGAATCGTGCAGAAGAATTGATGAAAGGAGAGCGAGGATATGAGGGTGGATTCAACTTTGATCATGTGTGGTCTGCTATACAACCGATTCTAGAAGCCGAAATGTTGGTTAAATCAAATGAACCACTTCTTTCTCCCGAACCTTCTTTGTCTTCATTTTCTATCGATTTAGACAATGAAAACAACAGTAGTGGTGCTGGTAGCGGGGCTGGTAGCGGTGGTACTACATCAAGAAGACCCATGGGTGTGAAAAAATCTAAAATGAAAAAGAAACAAAGTGATGCCGACCATAGTAAGTTTCAAGCTATATATGACCAAAATGAACACTTGAGTCAAATATTAAAGAATAGTCACGAGATGAAAGCTCGTGAACTTCAGATATTATCGGATGGTCACGAGTTGAGAGCTCGTGAATTTCAACTGCACCAGGATATTCTACGAGCAAAGGAAAACAAGACATTAACAGTTAATTTGTCCAACATCGAGAATCTTCAACAACGTGAGTTCATACGATTAGAACAACAAAGAATTTTGCAGAAGAGGGCAAACGAGGATAAATCAACCCCACCTAATTTTAATATGTTTGAAGAATATTTTACAGATATCGAATGGTCAGGGTCCGGAGTTGGTCTTTCAGATTATTAGGATTTTTATTTTGTTTTATTGCTTATGTATTTTTATGTTTTTCATTAATGTGGTCTTTCAGATTATTAAAATTTATATTTTATTTTATTGCTTGTGTATTTCTATGTTTTTCATTAATGTAATTTTATATTTTATATAACTTTATGTATTTTTCATTATTCTTAAATATGACTGCTTATATTGTTAATGAAATTGAATTAATTTAATTTAAGTTTTAATTGAATAAATTTAACTTATTTAAATATTAATTAATTAAATTAATTATATGATTAATACAACTAAAATTTAATATGAACCAATCAAATTAATTGAATTAATTAAATTTTTAATACAATAAACTTAATTGAAAGCCCAAGCATAATTAAAAGCCCAAGCTCAATCCATATAAAATTTGAAAAAAAAAAAAAAAAGGAAAGCCCAAGTAACAGTTAAAAGCCCTAGCCCAATGCAGTAAAAATTTGAATATAAAAGAAAAGAAACAGAGTAGCGGTGCACTACTAGTAACGCAGAAGAGAGGCCATGGTGGTTCTACACTATCCTAGCGACGTTCCTGCGCTAGAATAGATATTAGCGCAGGGTTGGAGTTGCTCTCAGTACTGTAGAAATGGCCATATGCAGCAAATTTACATGTGGCATAATCACAAATTTCAGCTATTATAGAGTACAGCATAGTACAGCTTCTCATAGGTGCCTTTACTTTTGGAAAATGAAACCATATATTCAATTTTACGGTTTCCACTTAAGGATATCAAACTTCATAATCCAATGTGATAGTTAAGAGGAATTAACAGAAATCAAGAATAATATTTCCTGCCCGGCCCAGTGAGAATCTCCTAAACAGCTCCTGTATTATACCTTTCTTGAGAAATCCTGTGAATGAGATTTATTCTTATGATCATTACATCTGGCTACTCCTATAAAAATGCGAAGCATTTGGATATGGTTATGAAGGAGGTCCAAGTTCCAACACCTTGTACTCATACTGATCAACGTTGAGCAACAGGACCTGCATGCTTTTTCTGTAGACTGCATCACAGACAAGTTAAACACAGATAGCCAATGAGTTGAGAGATTTCAATAATGGAATAAGAGGAAATCCACAACAAGCTTTAGTACCTTCACTGAATTAAAGGTTTTTCACTACTAGCATATTGAAGTATCATCCTCAAGTGACAAATCGATATTAGCAGTTTGGTCTTCCTCATCATACTCTTCCTCTTCTTCCTCGTCATCTTCAGTTGAAGCAGGTTGCCCATTAAGATCCACATTAACACCGTTTACTTTCCTCACGAACTGGCCCCTTAGACGAGGCCTACGTTCTGCTAGTTTTTTCCGATTCACATACCTGATCTTCTTGTCAAAGCATCTTTCCTTTCGCTTCTGCCTGAACTTCATCAAAGCTGCCTCTCTGCGATCAACTTGACTAGACTTCACTTCATTGGACGAAGAATTTCCAAATGACGGCCACGAATGTGGGGTAGGGATTTGACATGGTTGTAGGCAGATACCATAGGGGTAGTAAGGATAAGATGCCATTCCGGGAATGTGAGGAGGACATTGTGGAATATGATTGTAATGAGGTACTATAGCAGAATTAGCATGGCTGTGCATATCTGGATGGTTCTTGTGGTACATAGACGATGATGAACTGGGGACTTGATGCATTACTCCAGACATGTAATAAGGATAGGCACTCTGAGTATAACAACCAGTCACATCATTGTGAGAGTCCTTTCCTAAATGCATATGCTCCTGAGGGAACTCCTTTGAGTGCATCTGTTGAGAGATGTCCAATGATATAGGAGTACAGGACCTTTCCATAGAAAAAGATTCAGGAACACTATTAGTGCTCAGATGGTCATCTGCTATTGAATGGTTTTCCGGGGTCTCACTGTTTTTTTCTCTTTGTGTATCAGAACCCACCTCACCACTCACTATGGGATTCTCTACAAAACTTGCAGGCTGAGGTGCGTTTTCATGAATGGAAGAAGATCCCTGGTTGATGCTTTTGGACACGCTTGATTTGACATAGGTGAAAAAAGCAGATGACTCACCAATCTTCAGTTCGCTCTTCTTTGGAAAAGATATTATTTGTCCGTGTCCTGAAGTCATTTTAAAAGCAAGCTTAGGCATATAACACATGGGAGATAAGATAATTCTGCAAAAGGTTTTTCATAACCAACAAAACAGAATAAATCAATAAGTGATGAGTGTTATATTAATCCTGCTCAAAACCAACAAAATAGAAAAGGAAAAGAATAAGGGCAGAAATTTTAATTGAAGAAGTAAATATTTGAAACAGCTTCAAGCCAAATTCAATGTTACTGTTCTCTAGAATATTAAAACACACTGGTTGACTAGAAAAAATTGTTGCAAGAGTCCCATAGAACCACAACTACACAAGGAAAGTCATGGAAAGAGCAGTAACAACATTGGCAAAGAACCTTCTGTCATTAGAAGCCATAGACTTATCACAGCAGTGGAAATGCTTCACTGCTGCAGAAACTGAGCCCCAAAATCTTGTTAAGAAGAGCTTTCATATGGTGAAAATGATTAAGTTGGTAAATGATGTTATTCCAATCTTCACTAGTCTAGTCTAATGATTTCCTTCAACAGAAAAGCATATCAGCTACATAGTTATACGTGTTCATATATCTGGAGTTTTGTCCAAAACTCCTCATCTCCTATGGAAAAAATTTAGAAATCTAATATAAATCCTGGAGGCAGCAGAAGTTGAAGACAGAACTTCCAGCAACTACTACATTATACATCATGCAGTTACAAATATTCAACAAAAAATGTGTCCAAACAAGATGGAACTAAACTGCTCTGTATTATTCCATATCAATGCATCTAAATACAGCAGGGACTACCACTCTCAGATGCATGCTATCAGCTTATACTATCAAGGATATTAGAAACGTTATTCGAGCAAAAATGCCAAAAATAGACCTTTTCAACTTGATACTGGAAAGTCAGAAAATTATTTAAGTATTTTTAAGAAGCAGAAATTGATTAAATCTCGTGATCAGTTCACCTGATCGTCTGTCGCATATTCCTGGCACATCAGGCTGACACTCCGCAGGAGCCACAATTGCAGTAGTTATAGGAACAGGAGCAGTGGTGGTAATTGTCTGAAAATAGAGATGCAATGAAAAAATGAGGCAAATAGATCAAACACTAGTTGAAAATAAGCCACTCAACAGGAATGAAAATTCTCAATTGTCGCTGCATATCTAAAATGGAAATGACAAGTCACACACTGTGTATTGCGAAAAAAAAAAAACTGATTAATTACATTAACCTCGCCTCTAAAATGACTAAATCACCAACTTCCCTCTCTTCTTATATACTTAAAAAGAGGCTGCGATATAAGTTTGCCCAGAAGAAAAACCCTGAATGACATGAATTGAACACTTTGCTCATGCTTTCAGATAATTAAATAATCAAACTCACCTCATCTTCTTGGTGTGTTGCGACACACATATCCAGGTTAGTACCCTTTCTAGATTTGTCATCTGTGTCATCCGAAAATAAAGTAGTGCTGTTGGTATTAGCATCACTGTGGTCCGACACAACCAGATCAAAATCATAACTTACGATGTTCTTCTCCACAAGTCCCAGCTGTTGATTGAAAAAATTAAGTAGACAGTTATCACATAATAACTAAATTTATCGTAAGAATATGGCCAAGAAACTACAGAAAAGTAAAACATCAAGCAAATATGCAACACTCCACATAGGAGATACAAAAATGGACGAATTAAAAGAACTATAGTTCAAGGTAGGTTAGGTGCAGGTCATGATTAGTTGAACATATGAGAACATTGTGTTGTGGGTATTTCCAGGTAAAAGCTGGTTAGCTAGTTCCTTACAAATGTTTGCACAAAGTAACTTATACCTACACAAATTACTAAGAATAATTGCACACTATGCTAAAACCTCAGAAAAACCTGAAGATTCTTATCCATATATACTTCATGCAAAGAAGACAATATGTACCATTCGTCTTCTTCTCCACATGTGAGTCCACAAGTTCAAAAGCTCATTGGTACGTAATGGCTTCACAAGATAATCAGCTGCTCCAAATTTCAGGCACTTCACTACAATAGGAACCTCATCTTGAGCTGACATCACTAGCAACAGAAACAAAGAAGCAAAAGAATTCAAATTAGTCTCTTCTATAACTTAAGATATTTATAAATTAAAATGCACAAAGGAGTGATTTGTACTTACTGATTACAGGGATTCTGCGTAACTCTTTGTCTCTCATAATATATTTTAACAGTTTTAATCCTTTAGACATTGGAAGGTCAACTTCAGAAAGAATAATATCTATATCAGGCCCCTCGGCATTGAGTGCATCAATCACCTGTCTTGGCGATTTCACAGCAGTCACTAGAAAGAAAGGGCCATTTGCATTCAGCATCCAGAATCCAGACCATAGTTAAACTCATGAAAGGATATAAGACCCAATGGAATTTTCAGAACCTATAACTACTATTTATAGATCAGCTATGAATAAATCGCTGTTTTCTTTCAAGGCTGTCTAAATTTGCTCCAGAAAAATGTTCTCAAATTTAAAAAAGCTAAAAGACCCTTCAACCTCTCACACAATTTCTTCATTTGTTTTAATTTTTCTTATAATTTTAACAATAACCATCACAACATTTTTGGAAAATGGACCCCAGTTACACCCAAAACCGTCTCCAGGAAAAGACAACCAGCTAACGATGGAACCAGAAGCACTGTTTCTACTCAATCATTGTTTGCCAAAGCGTTGAAATATCCAAAATAATTTGCAGTTGTACAGAAGTGACAAGCGTATATAGCAATTGGAATTTAGAGAATACAAATCTAATGGAGACATCTGTTGTAAATGGACCAAAAGACTTTAGAGGACAAGAACAGAATACAAACCCATACTAAATGTATTAAAGCAGGTTACCGTAGAGAGGTCAAGTCTCAACTGATTAATCCACAAATGAATAGGTTCTAATGAAATGGCATTGAAAAGTAAATGACATCAATACTGTCCTATTAACGATGTAAGTGATTAAATTAAGGAGTTCTACAAGGTTGATTGAAGTAAAAATGCATTTGCTTTGGAAAGACATAATTAAAAAAGCATATGCTTCTTAATGATCAGGTATGAATAAATTTCATACTTTCTTGCTATCTTCAGTACATGAGAAGTAGGGATCACATTTATTAAGATCATTAAACAATAACTCTAAATCCTCACTTCATATAAATAAGAAACAGTACTGCATATCAGACTAGTCTTCATTTAAAGCATACTAATTACTGCAAAGCAACATCATCAGAAAAATAAACAACTAATAAAACTGTAAAATTAACTACGAAATAGATCAAGATATCAACAAAAATCCAAATTAGTACCTTGATAAGAACATTTACACAAAAGTGTAATAACCTCCTCAGAACTTTTCTCATCATTATCACACAACAAAATCCTCACTTTACTCCGATCAATAAACCCATCCCCACTTTTCCCTATCTCACTTATTTCCATCACCCTCCGCAGCTTCCAAAGCTAGTCACAATTTACAAATTAGGGTTCCAAATTAAACCCCAATAGAGTCAATATTAGAGATACTCCATATTCACACCCTAAAAATCCCCAAACCTTTGGAAACCCCAAAAATGAGCAAAACTATTCTACTTTAATCTGTTTGACCTTCTAACTTCCGCAAGTTCACAATAGATCCCTATTCTCCAGATCATCAGCACACTACAACAAATCACTAAACCATAAAAAAATCAGAATAAAAATCTAATCAATACAGGCAGCAGCGTCGCTGGCGTGGCAAGTTATCAAAGAGCTCTCAATTCCCTCTCCACAAACGTCAACTAATCAGTCAATTACCACAATAAAACTCCACCAGACATCCAAACATCACCTAATCCAACAGCCCAAACGCCGCCACGTCGACACCGTCACCAATCCGGCGCACTTCAGCGTACCTGTATCTATAATCACATATCCATTTGTACAAAAAAAAACATACAAATTGGTGGTTATCAGATTGACAGTGAATAATAGCCTGTCGTCGAAAGTTCACAATAAAATACACAAAAAGAGGAAAAAAAAAAAAAGGGGATAATTTAATGGTCGATTTTCGTCAACCGGTAGTGGTGGGTGCTAAAATGAGCCGGAGGAGTTGTCGAGATCGTAGCTGTTAAATTAGGGAAGGGAAGGTGGGGATGGAGAGTAGTGTGCGTAGTTGGGCTGGAGGTGCATGTTAGGAAAAGGGGTGACGTGGAAGGTAATGAGAGGGGCACAAAAAGGAGAAAAGCGCAGGGGGGTGAAGGATATTACCCAATTTATAAAGATAGAAAGAAGCCACGTCAGCTGAAAAGATCTACGATATGAATCAAGATACCCCATCATTGCTCCTATGGGGGGCTTAAAAGCCAAAATCAAGATACACTTGTTTTCCTGCCAAATAAAGGTTGTAGATATTTTTTTAAATAATTTTAATTTTCAATATAGATATATAGGTGTTTCTATCTATAATTCCAAATTGGTGTGTTTTGGATTTTGCTAATTTATTGTATGTGAATACTTCTTTGAAGCTGTCAAATGAATGTTAGTATAGAGTATGAATAAAGTTGCATATCTTGCTGGGGGATATTTAGAATATCTTTGTAAAATAATATATCAGTGATAATGTAAAAAATATTAAAGTGAGTTCTTTAATTTTAAAAATGAAGAAATTTTAAGGAAATAAATATTATATATAAAATTTTAAGGAAATTTTAAACTTTGATTCTGGACTTTTCTTGTTTTGTAAAAGAGCCTGTTTGCATAACTTAAGCATTTTTATACCTGAGTTTAAAATGGTATCAGAGCCATGGGAGTAGTATAATATTTAGAAAACAGTCAAGATCTAACACATTTATCACATATCTCTTTTTCATGAATATATTTGGTATGAAAAATACTATTAAAAACAGTATGATTGAAGATTATGATATTCCTGAAAATCTTGATCTCCTTAATAAATAGACTATTCCTAAAATTGAACCAAAATTGGTTTATAAGTTAGGAACTTTTGAAAAAATGGGATTCAGACAAATCGTTAAAACAACTGAATCTTCTATTCCTCTCCATGATGAAGAAATGGTTATACGATTACTTAATAAAAGTGATCTTATTCCTTTTAAATTTCATAAATTCCTTCATATAGGATGTGTTCAGATTGCTTTCAGACCTTTAACCCTTGAAGGATTACCAGAAAGTTTTCTTGCTACTCTTAGAGATGGAAGAAATCTAAATTGGAAACAATCCCTTATGGGAATTATTCAATCCAGTCTGGCTCATGGCCCAGTCTATTTTGATGTTTATCCTAACCTTTCTCTATCTCTCTCTGATATAAACATTCTTGATGCTCTAACCCTGAATGTTAAAACACATGGTTATAACTATATTTCAGGAACAGAAGTCATATGTATATGTTATAGAATTTATTATAAACCTCTTTTTACTTTAAATCCTATGTGTAAAAGAGTTGATAAAAATTCTAATGAAACCATTCTTATTGAAACAAATTTCAATAAATCTAAAATAACAACTAGGAGAGCTATTAAATGGGAAGAAATTGTTTTCCCTGACAATTGGATAATTGAACATGTTGTTCCAAAAAATCCTATTATAAATGATAGATTTCAAAATATTATTCAAACAAATGAAGGATCTGTTCATATACAGTTTGAAAATCAACAAATAAAAAATTTGTCATCTTTATATAGATCTAATTCTAGTCATTCTTTTATTTCTCCTATTGATTATAATTTGGATATTCCACAAAATACTAGAGCTTCGACTTCTTATTATAGAGAAGATATTAGATCTCAATCTTCTAGAAAAGATGAGGAAAAAGAAAACCGTTTTGATAATATCATAATAAATAAAAATAATATTGTGCATAATATAAAAGAAACTGATACATTATCAGAAATGAACTTTACAATTTAATTTATGGATTTAAACCAAAAAATAGATTTTTCCAAAGGATCTAGTGCTAGAGCACATATAAATAAAGAATTTTATAATTCCAAATGGGATGCTTTTCGAAACTGGTATTTTGAAAACTTCTCTGAAAAAGAATTGGAGTTTTTTGTACAAAGTTTTTATAAGTTTTGTGAAAAACATAATAAAATTATATATTTTGTTCCTTGGTTTTTCAATACTTTTGTTGAAAAATATATCTCTGTCATAGAAAGAGATTATAAGCTTTCTACAGGACAAATACAGAAATCTGTATTTCCTCCTCAATCTGCCTTTCAAATTGAAAAAAATGATAAACAAATTAATTTTTGTAGCGCCCCGGATCAAAATGAGCATAATTTATTAATTAAATATTTTAACGCATGACTTAATAACTATGTGCGTATTTTTGAACTGTTTAATTTATTATGTGCGTTTCAGATACGTGTTTAACGCGTGACTTGGACGGATAATTTTCATGGACATGGTATATAGAATATTTTCATACCATAAGATGCGTCTTGGAAAGACGAGAAGATAGAAACGAACTAGGGGTCAATCGGAGACCCGTAGCTCGAATGACGACGGAAGGGGCAAAACCGGAAGTTTCGGAAAATCGGAAGATATTTACGGAGAATGGAAACGAAGATATTTACGTGAATAGTAACGTTGAAAAATCAACTGATGAATAGTGATCCGGATATTTTCGGTGAATAGTAACTTCGGAAAAATCTATAAATAGAGGTGGTTTCGACTCGAAAATCACCGTTTCTTCGATCGAGCCGAACCCGACGAAAACACGTAAGTCCTTCTTTCTCGTCTTTTAATTTCCGATATTCTGTCTCCGGCGGGCCACCGCCGGCGCCGCCGCCGGCCGGTGGCCGGAAAATTCAACGTTGTCGGAATCGGACGATTTTCGCACACGACGTTCGTCTCGACGAGACGAATCTAGGATAGGTCTCGGATTTCAAATCCGAGTTTTCGTTCGCCGGAAAACGGCGAAAAACAGCCCCTAAACCCTAACCCCGTCACCCTTTCTCTCTTCTCTGAGTTCTTTCTCTCTCCTCGTTTTCTTGCCGAAACAGTGGCCAGCGAGGCCACCGGAGAGTGGTGGGGAGCTACCGGAGTGGAGGCGCCGCCGTGAGTGGCGGCGCATGGCCGGAACAGTGGTGTATGTATGTGGATCGGGCTTGTGTGTGTTTTTGTAGGTGTGTTAGTGTGTGAGTGTGTTTGCATGCTGTTGGGGCGGCGCCGGGTGGCGCCGCCGTGTGGAACTTGGAGGCCGGCGCCTGTGATGCGCCGGCGACGGTGGCGGAGTGGTGGCCGGCGGCAGGTGGCCGCCGGCCAAGGATGAGCATGTGTGTGTGTGTTTGTTTTGTACGTGTGTGTGTGTGTGAGTGAAGCTGCTGGGGTAGGGGGCTGGAGAGATGATTGCCGGCGACTGGGGTCGCCGGTCGGAGTTTAGAGAGTGAGCTGGTGGTGGTGGCCGGCAGCGGGTGGCCGCCGGCCAAGCTATGGTTATGTGTGTGTGTGTGTTAAAGCATGCATGTATGTATAGGCTAGGTTGGTGGTTGGGCTTGGCTGGAATGGGTTGCCGGCGACGGGGAGTCGGCGGCGGAGGTACTGGGAGTGGTCGCCGGCGACGGGAAGTCGCCGGCCGGAGTTTTGGTTGAAGTTGGAATTTTGGAAAAATGTGACTTCGAAGGGTTTTGCGGCGAAGTTTCCGGGAACTATTCATGCCGGAATCCGGCGATGGACGGCCGGAGGTGGTAGCCGGCGGTGCGAGGTATCCGGCGAGGTAGGTGGTGGCGGCTGGAGGCGGCGCCGCCGCGTCGGGCGACGCCGGGAAGTAGCCTGCTCGAGCAGGCCACCGTCGGGAAAGCTGGGAAGGTCCTGGCCGAGAAAACTCGACCAGGTGTGCGCCGGGTGCAGCAGCTGCCGAGAAAACTCGGCAGCCGTCGGGTGTCGGGAAGCCGCGCGCACCGTGCGCGCCCATGCGCACCCGTCGGGTGCCGACGCGCACCCGACGCCGTGTTTTCGATCCGAACCTCGTTTTCTTTCCGTTGTTCATCCGTTTCGAGTCATCGCCGACGAGACGTCATTGACCGAGGGTCGTGGGCCCGGTCAAAGTCAACCCTTTGACCAAAATTACCGTTTTACCCCTAAACTTAAAATGCTCCGTTCGAGCTCGTTTGAACTCCGATTGAGCTCATTCTTTTTGCGTTGCGATCCTTATTTCAATTCCTATCTTCTCAGCCAATTGGGCAGATCTGACCCTCTCATTTCTTGGACTCCAATCTTTAGATCTCTCGATCCGCCGCATAGTTAACGATCGTACTTTCGCTGGGAACGTTTATAGCTTTAATTATACTTTATTTGGGATCTAAGGAACGTCATAACTTGTGTAGGCTACTTATTGAGTTGAGCCTTGTGATATCGGATCCTTTGGTACGCGCTTGGGAAATCTGATCCGCCGATACTCGTTGTTCACGTGGTAACCACCGAACGAGGTGGGGGTACATTCTAAACCTTAAGCTTTAAGTTTCTGTTAATAAATGCATTAATGATTATAAATGAACGCGTGATATGTGTTACGTGGGGGTAACTTCTAAACTCAACATGTTTATTGTTTTCCATAATTGATGATTTTGCTATGATATTGTACGATATGAATTGTCTGCGTGACCGATATTTGTCTGCGTGATCGATAATCGTCTGTGTGACCGATAATTGTCTTTGTGATCGATATTTGTCTGCGTGACCGATAATAGTCTGTGTGACCGATATTTGTCTGTGTGACCGATAATCGTCTTTGTGACCGATAATCGTCTGTGTGACCGATATTTGTCTGTGTGACCGATAATCGTCTTTGTGACCAATATTTGTCTATGTGACCGATAATCGTCTGTGTGACCGATATTTGTTTGCGTGACCGATAATCTGTTGAACTCTACGTGCTGTGTTGATATACTGTATATCTTACGATGGTGAGATAGAGTTGGCCAGAGTGTCCTTTGGGCTGTGAGTCCTTTTGGCGAGTCATGGGTTGTGTGTCCGTTTATGAATCGAGTTATGTGATGCGTATATTATGTGACATGTTTAATTGCTAAGCTATTGTATATGTTTAATAATTTAAAACTTGGAAAGTATCCTCACGAGTGTATTCAACGCACTCACCCCTTAATCTGTACTCACACTACAGGCAAAGAAGAGAATCTCGACGCGTAGAGAGAGGGGTGTCCTATCAGCTGTATCGATGATTCCGGTTTTGTCTTTAAACCTATGTTGATTCGTTTGTAAAATGATGTTCCACGTTTTGTAAAAGATCCTGATGTTTTTTCCGCTGCGTAAGGTTTCAAACTTCCTTTTATCGGTTGAAACCGATGTTCTAAGAGTATCTTTTCTTGTCCCCTCTTTTTCTTTCTTTTATATATCATGTACGCCTTTTTCCCCTTTCTTTCTTAACGCCCAAAAATGAATAACTCTGATATTTTGACGAAAAGATTTCGGGGCGTTACAATTTTATTGTTTTTTCAAAAATATTTGAAAATGATACGCTCCAAATTACTGTTCAACATATCAATCATCTTCTTGAAAAACAAAATTATACAAATCTTTATTTGACTATTCTTGGTGAAGAGATTATATCTCTTAAAGATAGAATTGAAAAAATTATTTCTCAAACTAAAGCTAATAATATTCCATTAGAAAATGAAACAGATATTGTTTCTATTGCTTCATCTTCTATCCAACCTCCTCCTGATACGAAAAATTTTAAGATTAAAACTTCTGCATCTCAATTAGAAGCATTTATAGAAGAAAAGTTTAAAGCCTTTAACATTTCTGCTCTTGATGAAGAAGAAATAGAACAGATTAATAAAATGAAATGGGCTGATAGACCTACTCTCAATAAATATTATTATAATAGACCTACCCCTATGGATGTTCTTAATGAAGAACAAGAATATACTATCTCAAACAGCTATAATGGGAAAAGTATTTATGAATGAAATCTTAATGGTAATACCTTTACACATATCTATACGATTGCACATAGAATTCTCATGTATAGCACTATATGCAAAAATACTGGTAATACTGATAAAGAAATTGCTAAAATGGTTATATCAGGCTTTACTGGACAATTAAAAGGTTGGTGGGATAATTATTTAAAACCAAATCAAAGAAGTGAGAGTTTAGGATCCATAAAAAGTGAAAATGGAATCCTTGTTGAAAATGCGGTTTACTCCCTGGTTACCACCTTAATTGAACATTTTACAGGTAGATATACCGATAACAGTGAGACTATTAGAACTCTTCTTAATGATTTAAGATGTAAAACTCTTACTGAATTTAGATGGTATAAAGATATTTTTTTATCCAGAATATTTGAATTACCAGAATGTAATTCAGACCATTGTAAAGCCAAATTTATAGATGGACTTCCAAATCTTTTTGCTGAAAGAGTTAGAAAAATTCTTAGAAAAGACAATATTTCTATTATATATGATAATTATACTTATGGAAATCTTATAAATATATGTATTCAAGAAGGAATATCTCTTTGTAATGATTTGAAGTTAAATCAACAAATTAAAATTCAAAATCGACTTGAAAAGAAACAACTTGGTCAATTTTGTGATCAATTTGGTATGGATATATCCAAAGATAAAAAATATTATTCACATAAAAATAAAAATAATGATGAGAAACAAAAATCATATTTCCGAAAAAGAAAAAGATATAAAGACAAAGATAAGTATAAAGAATATAAAGAGAATGAAAGACATTCTTTCAAAAAGAATAAATATAAGAAAAGAGAAAGGAGAGATTCTCCTATTATTTGCAGAAAATGTGGTAAGCCAGGACATTATGCAAATCAATGTTGGGCTAAAGAAAAGATTAAAAATCTTGATATTAATGATAATATGAAAGAAATTATTTATAATATAATTTTTGATAATAATTCTGAAACTGATCATTCCAGAAGCTATTACAGTTCAGATACTTCTAATAATCAAGATAATGATTCTATTTTTTCAAAAGAAGAATGTGAAAATTGTATACAAGGAAAACCTTGTATAAATCACATAAGTGAAATTCATAATGATAATATTAATGAAAATATTATTGATAAAGATGAAGAATTTTATACACTTATGTCCCAATTCAAAGATTTAAATATTAATACTCTAACTGATAATAATATCCTTGAATTTCTTAAAAGGATAAAAGATCCCAAGTTAAGAACTAGTCTTATTGATCAAATAGAAGACATTCCTTCTACTTCTGAAGATAAAATAGTTTCTTCTAATAATGCTTATTCTATGGTTGAAGTTAATAAAATATTCAAAAATAAATATAATAATCAAAATCCTATTACTATACAAGATTTACTTTATGAAGTAAATAATCTAAAAAATGATGTTAAAATTCTTAAAGAAAACAATTATGAACTTAATCAACGTATTTTAACTATTGAGAAAGGAAAAAACATATCTGTTGAAGAACAATTTGAAGAAATATCTCTTGAAAAAAATCATCTTTCTACTATTACTATGGTTATATCTCAAAAATGGTATACTAAGATCACTCTTCTTATAGATAATTCATATAAAAAAGATTTTATAGCCATGATTGATAGCGGTGCTGATTTAAATGTCATACAAGAAAGTCTTATACCAACCAGGTATTTTCATAAAACTTCTCATTCTCTTTCACATGCTGGAGGAAAACCTCTTAACATTAATTATAAACTTCCTAAAGTTTATATTTGTAAAGAAAAAAAATGTATTTCTACTAGTTTCCTCTTGGCCAAAGATATATCTAGCCAGCTTATTCTTGGACTTCCTTTTTTACATCAAATTTATCCTTTAACTACTGTTAATTCAAAAGGCCTTATAGGAACTTTTGAGGATAAACCTATAAGTTTTGATTTTATTACTAAACATATTCATCGTATTCTTAACGAACTTCAAGAAAAAATTGATAGAAAGGTTTTTCATATTAATTCTTTGAAAGAAGAAATTAATTTCTTATCTATTGATGAAAAACTCAAAAATCCTAAATTACAAGATAAAATAAAAATCATTCATAATAATTTCTCTTTAGAAATTTGTAATGATTTCCCTAATGCCTTTTGGGAAAGAAAGAAACATATTGTTTCTCTTCCTTATGAAGATAATTTCAAAGAAGAAAATATTCCTACTAAGGCACGACCTTGTCAAATGAATTCTGAATATTTGGAATTATGTAAAAAAGAGATCAAATCTCTTATTGATAAGAAACTCATTTCTCCTTCTCAGTCTTCATGGTCTTGTACAGCCTTCTATGTTAATAAACATTCTGAACAAGAACGTGGTATACCCAGACTGGTTATTAATTATAAACCCCTTAATAAAGTTTTAAAATGGATTAGACATCCTATTCCTAACAAAAAAGATCTTCTTGATAGATTAGTTCATGCTTTAATATTTTCAAAATTTGATTTAAAATCTGGTTTTTGGCAAATCCAAATTAACAAAACTGACAGATATAAAACTGCCTTCAATGTTCCTATAGGACATTATGAATGGAATGTTATGCCTTTTGGCCTAAAAAATGCTCCTTCTGAATTTCAACAAATTATGAATGATATTTTCACTCCTTATAGTGATTTCATTATTGTCTATATTGATGACATTCTTGTTTTTTCCAAAGATATTGAAAATCATTTTCGACACTTAGAACTTTTTAAAAAAATTGTTATACAAAATGGTCTTGTTATCTCCAAGCCAAAAATGATTCTTTTCCAAACAAATATTAGATTTCTTGGACACAATATAGAAAAAGGAAATATTATTCCTATACAAAGAAGTATTGAATTTGGATCAAAATTTCCAGACATTATTACTGATAAAACTCAATTACAAAGATTTCTTGGAAGTCTTAATTATATTTCTCCTTATATTGAAAATCTCAATAAAGAATCTGCTATTCTTTATGACAGACTCAAGAAAAATCCTTTACCATGGTCCGACAAACATACTGAAGCTGTCAGAAAGATTAAAGAAAAGGTTAAAAACCTTCCATGCCTTATGCTTGCTAACCCTCAATAGGAAAAATTATTGAAACTGATGCCTCTGATATTGGTTTTGGAGGTATTCTTAAACAGATTAATCCTCAAAATAAACAAGAATATCTTGTTAGATTTTATTCTGGTAAATGGAATAATGCTCAAAAAAAATTATTCTACTGTCGTTAAAGAAATCTTAGCTATTGTCAGATGCGTCCTTAAATTTCAAGATGATTTATATAATCAAAAGTTTATTATAAAAACTGACTGCCAATCTGCGAAATTTATGTTCATAAAAGATTTTAAACATGATGTTTCAAAACAAATGTTTGCAAGATGGCAAGCTCATTTAGCTCCTTTTGATTTTAATATTATATATAAAAAAGGAGAAGAAAATCATCTTCCTCTATAATAAGAAGTCGAAGCTCTAGTATTTTGTGGAATATCCAAATTATAATCAATAGGAGAAATAAAAGAATGACTAGAATTAGATCTATATAAAGATGACAAATTTTTTATTTGTTGATTTTCAAACTGTATATGAACAGATCCTTCATTTGTTTGAATAATATTTTGAAATCTATCATTTATAATAGGATTTTTTGGAACAGCATGTTCAATTATCCAGTTGTCAGGGAAAACAATTTCTTCCCATTTAATAGCTCTCCTAGTTGTTATTTTAGATTTATTGAAATTTGTTTCAATAAGAATGGTTTCATTAGAATTTTTATCAACTCTTTTACACATAGGATTTAAAGTAAAAAGAGGTTTATAATAAATTCTATAACATATACATATGACTTCTGTTCCTGAAATATAGTTATAACCATGTGTTTTAACATTCAGGGTTAGAGCATCAAGAATGTTTATATCAGAGAGAGATAGAGAAAGGTTAGGATAAACATCAAAATAGACTGGGCCATGAGCCAGACTGGATTGAATAATTCCCATAAGGGATTGTTTCCAATTTAGATTTCTTCCATCTCTAAGAGTAGCAAGAAAACTTTCTGGTAATCCTTCAAGGGTTAAAGGTCTGAAAGCAATCTGAACACATCCTATATGAAGGAATTTATGAAATTTAAAAGGAATAAGATCACTTTTATTAAGTAATCGTATAACCATTTCTTCATCATGGAGAGGAATAGAAGATTCAGTTGTTTTAACGATTTGTCTGAATCCCATTTTTTCAAAAGTTCCTAACTTATAAACCAATTTTGGTTCAATTTTAGGAATAATCCATTTATTAAGGAGATCAAGATTTTCAGGAATATCATAATCTTCAATCATACTGTTTTTAACAGTATTTTTCATACCAAATATATTCATGAAAAAGAGATATGTGATAAATGTGTTAGATCTTGACTGTTTTCTAAATATTATACTACTCCCATGGCTCTGATACCATTTTAAATCATTTATAATATTTTAATGTAAAAAATATTAAAGTGAGTTCTTTAATTTTAAAAATGAAGAAATTTTAAGGAAATAAATATTAAATATATATATATATAATAAAATGTCTGTACGGTTAGTAAAATGTGTAAAATATTACATATATGACATTATTCCTATTAAAAGTAAAATAGAAATAAAAATTTATTTGGCTAGATTGAGATTTTTCAGGATCATCTAACCTTGTCAATGGTGAGTTTTGACGGGCAATGAGTCAGCCTGCCTCGTCAGCTCGCCTTGAAAACTTGAGTTAATAAGTTACAATTTAACTCATAACAAATGACACTTACTATAAAAATAAAAATAAAAAGGACAAGAAATAATTTATTCAATAAGTGATAATTTAATATATAACAATGGTAATTTATCAAAGATTAAGTGATACTTTATATAATTACAATAAATACATCAACAAATGACAAATGATATTTTTATAGAAGCAAATGGGGTCATAGACCGACTTGTCTTACAGAATGTGAATCTTGAAAAGATGTATTACGAGAATTTCTTGATGAAAATTTAGGGATATAGATAACTGTATAAATGGGACTTGATGTGTGGTTGAGTTTGGTCAATGTGCGGGTCAACTTGTAACATATAATATTTTTTTATAAATGATGTAATATTATTACGAGTATCATTTAATATTTTTATATATATTGAGTATTGTACTCAAAATTTATGATTAATTTGAAAAATTGAAATCTGACAAGTAATAGTTTTATTCTAATCATGTATTATTTTTGTTTGTATAATGTGACACTTTTATATATACCGGGTAATGCACTTCGGGTTTATTAATTTAAAAAATTATAATATGATAAGTAATACTTTTGTTTATATAATTTAATTTTTTTTTATATAAAACATGTAATGCAAAGTTTATGATTAATTTAAAATTTTGTAATCGCATGACAAACAATACTTTTGTACCATCAAATACTTTTAGACATATCATGTAATATTTTTATAATGTTGACAAGTAATATTATGTAATATTTTTGTGTGTATCAGTTAGTACTTTTATGTGCGCCATGTAATACTTGTGAGATATTATAATTTTGACAAGTAATTAATATTATGTAGTATATGTATATAATAGATAATACATAAAAATATTACTCAATAAACACAAAAGTGTTGCATGTTACATGAACCAAGCGTGAGAGAGAAAAGCAGGTTGTAGCAGCTACATGCGAATACTATTTGGATTCATGAGTTTTTTATGCTCCGACCCGATCCAACCCGCCTCATGGATCCTATAATATAATAGTATTACCTAATACATATATATATATATATATATATATAATAGTTTTGGATCCGTATGTTTTCTTATAACCCGATTTGAATCGTCTCAAAAAATAGGATACATGAGATGATTTTACACAATACTCACTCTAATTTTTCATAATGGTATGAAAGAAAATTAGTGTTGGGAATTGAGGATCCAAGCCAATATTGTTGCAATAATACTAGTTCAAAAAGAACATTTGTTTTGATGTGAATAGTTTTAGAGATAGAAGTTCATGTCAAACTTAGGCTGCAAGCCCATCTCATGTTAAATTCTTGAGAATCTACGAAAGAAAGTAAGCAGATGTTGATTGCAATATTAGTTGGGCCATAACCCTATTTTAATCGAAGTCTTTGAGATCTGGCGTGGTAATTGTGGAGAGCTTATCTACTCATGAGTTTCGCAAGCATCAAGAGCAGATTTGAAAACGTTTTGCAGCAAAGACTTGTGGGTAGTGCGATCAGTTCTACTGGATCTCGCTTGGAGATCTGGGTTTAATGGACCTTAATATAATTTTTAATTAGGATTTTCTCAAGATATATTAGAATATGTTTTATTTAGTGTTGGGATATTTCTGTTAGGTTTTGATAAGATAAAGTAGCTTTGTATAAGAAATTGGAGTACCCCATTTTTCTATATTGTTTAAGTGGAACTTAGTTTTGTTAAGTTTATTTTCTGAGATGTATTGTTGAAAAGTTGTAAAAATCAGAAAGATGAAAGTTTCTGATGCGACAAGATTCTACAATGGAAGAAGTATCGGATACTAATTTTCAGTAAGGAGAATCAATAAGAAGAATCAGCAAGATGGATCAGTAAGCAGCATATAGAAAGTAGTAAGGAGAACTGGAGGCTTTCTACAGGATTCAAAATCAGCAAACAGGATTCAGAAATAGGAAGCAGTTTCAGAATCAGTAAGCAGACGCAGAATAGAAAGCTAGCGCAGAACAGAAAGTGATTGCTGCAACCTGAGCAGGAAGCAGTAAGTTTTATCACTCTTATTTATTGCAATACGAGGAAGGAATGAATGCATTACGAGGAATATGTCTTATCAAAGTATCCGGTAGATGGAAATTAGCACCTGGTCAATGAGGCGCTGCCATCTAGACCGTGGACCTACAAAAACACTGTTGCTGAGGAGTGACACCATTAATGCCCTGTAGAGTAGGACATGCCCTATTTCCCAGTTTCTCCAGAAGTAATTTGCGAAAATCAAATGAGATCAATATTTGAAATTCAACAATGAGTGTGTCTCTCTTCAACGGACACATTCCTCTACAAGTATAAAAATAAGGTGAAGTTGACTCGAGAAAACCACTGAACAACTGAAATATTCTTAGCTCTCAATCTCTCTCAAGCAAATGAAAGTTTTCTCACAAATCAGTCACTCAACCTTTCTGAAGCAGTCGAGCCCAAGATTTTAAACTATCAATGATCTTAAGGTTGTTTTCAAAGCACCGGTTGAAGAACATATACTTTTAATCTATTTGATGTGTGCTAGGTTGTTTTAGTTGGTATCCTTAGTGGGAAGGATTTAGATCCTCACTAAGTGTTAGCTTTAAGTTTGTTAAGGTTTTTTACTCTATGTGAGTATTTGTACCCTGTGTGGGATTAGCCTAGGAATCTTACTGATTATAGTAGGTGATAGCTCGTTAGGAAGATGATTGTAAAGTTGAGACTTGTAAAACAATCTGACCTAGTGAAGTTCCTCCTAAGTGAAGGATTACACCACCTTTGAACCACTATAAACCCTTGTGTGTTTATTGCTTTATATTATTTGATGTATTTCTGATATATATCTTGCTCATATTGCATAAAACGATCTTGATAAAATCATACTTGGAAAAGAAAACATTTTTAACAAAAGAAACCCTATCGAAGTATTTCCGCTGCATACTGTAAACTCTGAAACAGTAAGCTGATTAAGCATTCTGCTAGCTTACTAATTTGGCTAAAGTTGTTGTATTCTGTCTAGAATTCAGTAATTTCTTATAGAAAGTTTTCAAAAGTAAAAAATTGATAGAGGTTCATTCACCCCCTCTGAACCTCTGACCACTTGGTACTAACATTTAGATAGTTATAAATACTTGAAACATGTAATTTTTCCTAAGTATTCATTCTTTGAAAAATAATGTCTCATTATTTGACATCTTCTTCTCTAATTTTTATTTTCTACATAACTTATTATTGGTATATATGGAAACACTCAACAATGGGCAGAACCTGTGTACAAACGAAAATAAACAAACAAAATGTGACTTATAGAAAACTTATTCTATTATAATGATATGACAACAAGTTGAGTCGAGGAAAGACCCTTTTTTATTAAGACGAGATATGTCTAGGGTAGTGCTTACTGGATCGAGTGTATCATCTCCCAAAGATAAAATAACTTCGTCTCTTGAGAAAGTAGCACCACAATCTCGAGATGGGATAAGTTGACCATGTTGGACAACGAGAACAACAACAACAACAACAATAAGGTTCCTCTTGTTGTCACCTCTACTGCAACTATTATTACAATTGCTGCAACCTCCACTGTTGCAATCTTCAATGCAGTAGTACGACTCACTCCTAGGGTGTTCTGTATGGTATACCAAAAATTACATGTCATACAATATACCATACAAAAATTTTCCATATGAAAGAAATCTTACTGATGTCGTACCGAAATTTTTGATATACTTAATTTTCTGTATGATAACAATGTATTCCGTTTCATACCAAATTTAGTGAAATTTTTAGTATACCGAAAATTTACCGTCATACTGAAATTACCAAAAATCATTATACCAAAATTTACCAAAAATTTCAATTATACCGAAATTACCGAAAATTATTATACTAAAACTTACCGAAATTTCTAACTTACCGAAATTTAGTAACATAATATTAATAAGCCAACAATAACCTATTCACGATGTAATACAATAAAATGATATATTAACGTTCATATCTCAACAATCCAACACAATAAATAAAAAAAAATCCAATTCAAGTAGATATAACATGAAAAAGAGAACAATCAAGTTCATTTCCAAATACAAAAATTCAATTCACTTTGAAACTCCAAATTCTCAAGAGTTAATACACGTAACCTGTAAAAGTTACAAAATGAATTAGTTACAAATTTTGAATTTGAAATATATAAATACAATCTTATTTTCAAAGTTACACCTACAAATATTACAAATAATTGTAGTTGAAATGATAAACATATCTATATTCATACCTTTGAAGTTGCACTTTAGACAAACTGGAGGTCGGAGAGAAAGTTTGAGAACGATCTTGACTAGCATATGCAACTATAAAAGAAACAGATTAACAAAAATAAATATTGTTTAAATTAAAACTAAAGAACAAAAGTTCTTACTTTTTTCAATTTCTTTAATTTCCTTATATAAATCAAAGTCATCGTCAGTTGGATCCTTAAACAGGTTGAGCTCTTTCCCTCTTAGCCAATCATATTAGTGCACACTGATGCCTCTACCATTTTAGAACTCAAAGTACACCTAAAAGGATCCACAACCATCTTACCCAAACTAAAAGCAAACTCACTAGCAACAGTTGAGCTTGGAATGACAAAAATATCCTTAACAATAATGGAAAGGATCTTGTATATAGTTTCTGTAACACCCCATTTCAAGAAAACACCCTGTATATGCATATTTTATAAATTTCTTTTATCGTTCAAGTGTTAATGATTTAAGTACAAGTTTTCATATTACGTAAGATTTTGGATTAAGAGTTTTACTATGATCGATGATTTTAAAGATTTTATGACGTGTTTTCTTTCGAGATTTTAAGGGTTTTGCAGGATTGCTCACGGATGAAACCGAGCTCGATCTCCACTCACTCGACACATATGAACGGAAGTAAAAAGATAAGATGATGATCAAAGTTAATTAATAGAATGATTTTAGGTTTTATGCTAAGTGATTTCCATATTTGTGTGATTTATACATTATGCTATTATTTCTAGTCTTTACAATAAGGTATGCATGTATTTATACATGTGTTATATGAATATCAAAATATCAAGATAAATAATTATATTAACCTTTATTTTTAATACAAAGCTTCCAAGGTAAGTCTTTTAGCAAGTGGTAACCTAGCCTAGCCACCTCACTAATCTAATTGCAACATGCAAATATCTCCAACTTGCAACATGCAACTCTCTCTCCCTCTCTCTCTCTCTCGATCACTCTCTCTCTCTCTCTTGATCACTTCATATAGGAGAGCCAAAGTCATAGATAAGTTAGTACAAGAGATAAAGGAAAGCAAAGATCTTTTATCCATCAAGTCTTCTTCAAAACCTAAAGGTATTTTTGGCTAAACCCTTATGAATCCTACATTAAAACTCATGATTTATGCTTAATACTCTAGGATAAGAAGTCCAAAGATGTTCTTTGGCATATTTGTTGGGATTATATGTTGTTTGCATGGAGGAATAAGTTGATTCTAGGGTAGACTTAAAGATATGCTTTATTTTGCTACTGTTTTGGTGGTGTTCGAAAATCTTAGGAATTGAATTAAGATGAATCTTTTTGCCTGATTGAAATATATGAAGTCAAGAGCATGTCTGTAAAATTTCATAGGATTTGGAGTTAAATTCGATTTTATATGATTTTTCTAAGACAAGCTGTTCGGGGACAGTTTTTACCCTGTTTTCGGGTCTGATTCGTATAATTTTCTGGAATAATATACTTCGAATTTATGCATGATCTTTTGCTATATTTTAGAACCTGTTCTTAGGTACGTGTAGGATTTTAGTATGCATTTTTTTTAGAACCTGTTCTTTTAAAATTTTGGTATATCAAAAATTTTGTTTTTTTTGATAAATTTCAGTACAGATAAGTGTACGACAATTCAGTATTTATTCCCAGTCCTACCCACTATTTTGCCTACTATTGAGAAACCCGACAGATTTACGGGTGAGAACTTTAAGAGATGGTAGCAGAAGATGTTGTTCTACCTGACAACCATCGACGTGGTTATATTCCTGAAACAAAACCCCCCATCGTGGTTGAAGATGATACGAACATGGAGACATGTACATCGCTTGATACTTGGATGCACGCCGACTTTGTGTGCAAGAATTATATTTTTAATGAGATTAGTGACTCGCTATATAGCGTGTATGTGGATTGCAAGACGGTCAAAGAGCTATGAGATACTCTAGAGAAGAAATATAAGACTGAGGACGTAGGGATCAAGAAGTTCATTATGGCTCATTTCCTTGAGTTTTAAATGGTGGACATTCGTCCTGTTATGGATCAAGTCTTATACTTCTAATTGGTTGT
Organism: Scutellaria minor; assembly: GCA_954870855.1. Lineage (NCBI taxonomy): Eukaryota > Viridiplantae > Streptophyta > Magnoliopsida > Lamiales > Lamiaceae > Scutellaria > Scutellaria minor. The sequence continues at coordinate 21,055,417 of OX940727.1, forward strand.
GCACGAGGTCCAAGCTAAAAACATGAACTTGCCCGAATCTTTCATTGTGGCTAGTGTGATAGAGAAGATGCCCCCTAATTGGAGGGACTTCAAGAACTATCTAAAACACAAACGAAAGAAGATAACCCTTGAGGACTTGATTGTCAAGCTTCGTATCGAGGAGGATAATAGAAAGACGGATCCTAGACCTCGTACATCCATGGATGTTAAGACTAACCTATTGGAGGGCAACAAGAGAAAATACCCCAACCCCAATCAAAATGAAAATGGAAAGAAGCAAGTAGAGGCCATGGAGTTCAATTGAAATTACTATAACTGTATCAAGCCAAATCACATGGCTAAAGAATATAGGCTGCTTAAGAAGAAAGACTTGTCTGATCAAAACTTGTGTGTTGTGGTGTTTGAAGCTAACATGGTGGATAACCTAAGAGAATGGTTTGTGGACACTGAAGTCACTTATCATGTGTGCTCGGATAGAAAGGTATTTTCTTTCGACAAGGTCGTGAGTGGTCGTAAGCTCCACATGGGCAATCAAGCTTCATCCAAGGTGGCTGGAGTTGGAAACAAGGTTTTATAGCTCACTTCTGGTAAAGAGCTCAAGTTGAAGGATATGATGCATGTCCCACACATCCGAAAGAACATAGTCTCGGGTTCATTTCTTGTTTAAGCTCGTGTTTGAGGTTGAGAAGCTTATTCTCACCAAACATGAAGTATTTATTTGGCCAATGACTTGTTCAGGCTCAATGTAATGGCCAAGCGCCTATTTGTACCTAAAGTTAATAATAAGAATGCTACAACTTCTTCTTATATTATTGTGTGTTGTGATTTATAGCATAATAGATTTTGACATATTAATCTAAATGCTATAAATAGATTGGTAAATTTGGACTTACTAAAAGTCGATAAAATTAACACATTAAACAAATGTAAAGTGTATGTTGAAGTCAAAATAGCTAAGCTACATTTTCATAATGTTGAAAGGAGCACAAAACCTTTATAATTAATTCACACGAATGTGTGTGATTTGAAGTTTGTGCAAACTAGAGGTGGGAAAAAGTAGTACTCTAAAAGAGATGATGAATGATATGCTTATAAGTTCGGGGTTACCATAGAACCTATGAGAAGACCGTTTTAACAACGAATTACATACTTAACAAAATTTCTTTAAAATAAAAGAACAAAATCCCTTATGAATTGTAGAAATGACGTAAACCATCATATAAATACCTCAAAATGTAGGGGTGTTTGGCTAAAGTGAAGGTACCACCTCCTAAGCAAGTTAAAATCGATTCAAAGATGATCAATTGTATCTTTGTGGGATATACTCTTAATATTAGTGTATATTATTTCCTAATGCATAAGTCAGAGGTACCCGACATGACAGAAAGAACAACTATAGTATTAGAAAATTTATATTTAGATTTTGATGAGACAAAATAATATTGTTATAGGAAAGTAGAGTACCCCATTTTTCACAATGTTTATGTGAAACCTAGATTAGCTTTTGAGTTTAGATGAATAGGTTGAAGAATGGAGGATCCCAAAGTTCAGTAATTTAAATTGTTAAAAAGAAGAATACTACAAGCAGTAAGGAATCAAATATGCGAAAGCAGTAAACAAGTTACTGAAGATAAAAGAATTATGGCAAAACAATAATTTTAATTACTGCAAGCAGTAAGACACACAACAGAAGACCAGTATGTTGTAACACTGCCAGAATAAAAAGCTTGTTGCATAAAAATGAGATGCAACACTCTGACAAGACAAGAAAAATGAAATTATGGAATTATTACTTCAATGCAGTACGAGGAAGATCAGTGTCTTCCAAGGAAATATCTCTTCAAAACTAGCTAGTAGAGACAGTTCGAATGAAGCAGGACTAAGGGCTAGTAATCAGTGGACACGTGGCCTGACACACTGCGCATCTTTATAACTTAGTACAACCACATTTAATATCCTGGAGTGCAAGACAATGAACATTTCATGCACAATAAATGTGAGCTCTACACATAAGATGAATTCAAATTCAAGTGAGAAATGTCTCTCTTCAACGGACATATCCTTCACCCATATAAATAGAGGAAAAACTGACTAAAAACATACATCTACACACTTGACTAAAGCAAACTTTGAAGATAAAAACAAGTGAGTATCATTTCAAGAACCTCAAGCTCTCATACATTCAGTCATTCAACCTTTAAAGAGAAGCAGTCAAGCCTTAGAAGCAATCGAACTCAAGCTCTCACAAGGTTGCTTTAAACCATCAATTGAAGAAAACTCTTATATACTTTAACATTTGTGTTGTATGCTTAGGTTGTGTAGGGTGTCCTCAGTTGATAGGATTTTGATCCTTGCTGAGTGTTAAGTCTTAAGTGTTTAAGGCACTAACTCTGTGTGAGTTTATAGGATCTTGTGTGGGTCAGTCTTTAGGATTCAAGCAACCTGTGTGGAAGCTGAATCTTAGTAGGTGCAACTTGTTAAATTGATTGTTTGTAAGATCGAGTCTTATAAATCAAACTTGTTTAACAAAGTTCTTTCTCAAAGAAGGAGTAGAGTGAACGTAGAAGGATTACACTACCTTCGAATCACTAAAAGTCTTTGTGTGTTTATTTTTCTGTTTTAGCATCTCTGTTGATATATTTTGCTGCATTATATATCTCATCATACTGCTAACAAAGTTTTATTAAAACTCATATTTCAGAAAAGGTTTTCAGAATAAACTCTATCAAAAAGTTTAAGTTTTCGCTGTGAAAAGAACTCTGGTATAACAAGTTGCGCTGCATTCTAGCCCAGTAAGTTGCACTGTCTTCTGTGTTGTAGGCTGTTTAGATTATAGTGCAGTAAGTTTCAAAGATGTTTGAAAAATCGATAGAGGTTCATTCACCCATCTTCTAAACCTCTATGCCACTTGGGACCAACATATAGAATCAAGAAATGTTATACTCTTTGAAAATGTGTATCCTTGTAAAGAAATAGTAGAAATAAGTTCAACAAACAAAAACTCTAGACAAAGTTACAAGTAGTTCTAGTCCTATAGAAGAGGAACCTAGACATAGCAAAAGAGCTCAAGTTGTTAAAATTTTTGGTCCTGATTTTATCGAATCTTGATGCTCCACTTTGGAGAGAAGTAATCAATAGTGAGATCGATTACATCATGCAAAATAACACATGGGAGCTAGTCGATCTTCCTCCGGATTGTAAGCCCTTAGGATGTAAATGGATTGTTAAAATGAAGTATAAAACTAATAGAAGTATAGACAAGTATAAAGCTCATTTATTTGCCAAGGGCTTCAAGCTAAAAAAATGAGTTAACTTTTTCGACACGTACTCGTCTATGATGAGAATCACATTGATTCGTGTTCTTCTAGTGATTACTGCATTGCACAATCTTTAAATTCACCAAATGAATGTAAGAACTGTGTTCTTTGGTGAGCTAGAAGAAAAAAATTATATGGATCAACTAGAAGGGTTCGTAGTACCTGGACAAGAAAAGAAGGTGTGTAAACTTGTTTGGTCTTTGTATGGACTAAAGCAAGCGCCAATGACACATGAAGTTTGACAACATTATGTTGTCGAATGGTTTCAAAATCAATAAGTGTGATAAATGTGTTTACATTAAGGGCACACTCAAGACTTATGTCATTGTGTGTCTTTACATGGATGACATGTTGATCATGAGTGGCAATCATGGAGTTATAGTTGAAACGAAGCAAATGCTAAAATGAAATTCTGACATGAAAGACATGGGTGTGGCAAATGTGATTCTTAGAATCAAAATCCTTAGAACACCTGAAGGAATAACATTAACACAATCTCACTACATTGAGAAAATGCTTAGAAAATCGGTGCTTATGACGATCCACTTGCCAAAATATTTCTAGAACTCCACGTACACTTGAGTAAAAATCGAGGTGAGTCTCTAGCTCAATTTGAGTACACAAGAGTTATAAGAAGCTTGATGTACATAATGGATTATACAAGACCTGATCTTGCATACTTTGTGAACGAGTAGATTCACGAGAAATCCAAGCAACAAGTATTGGTCTCTCATGAGAGTCTTGAGATACTTGAATTATACTGTCAACTTTAGTTTGCATTATATGAAATACCCCATCGTATTTGAAGGTTATAGAGATGCGAGTTGGATTTCTGCCATGAAAGATTTTTTTTCCACGAGTGGATATGTTTTCATTATAGGTGGTGGAGCCATGTCATGGAAGTCCACAAAGCAAACATGCATAGCTCATTCCACCATGGAATCTAAGTTTATAGCCTTGGATAAGACTGGAGAAGAGGTCGAATGACTTCCTAATTTTCTTAAAGATATTTCATTTTGGAGTAAGTCGGTACTGACCTGGTACACTATGATTGTCAAACTACCATATGTAAGGTGATGAATAATATGTACAATGATAAGTCGAGACACATACGTCAACGACATAATATAGTGAGATAATTGATCTCAACCGAGGTAATGTCAATCGACTATATGTAGTCAAAAGACAACTTGGTTGATCTTTTAACGAAAAGATTAAATTGAGATCAAATGAATAAGTTAGGAGGAATAAGATTAAAATTCACAACTTAATTACTTTTTAAATGGAAACCCAATCATGGGATTGAAGATCCAAATAACATGGTTCAATGGGAAAACTAAGCTATGAAAGTTGGTTGAAAACACTTGAAAAACGTAAACCCTTCCCTAGAAAGCAAACCAAGTGTTAAACCTACAAATGTGATGATGTTAAGTCTTATTACTTTTAATGATTCCTAAACATCTCAAGAAGGTGGAGTATTACAAGATGCTCATAAGGATATCACATATGTAAGTGAGAAGTTGTGGGTGCTTCAAATAAACACTTATGAACCAAAGATGTATCCATGGTCGAAAAAGATAAAAAAGTGAGAACAGAGATAGTTGAGACTTTTTTTTGTGAGCATTGTTGACTAGGTGTATGCTAAGGTGTAGTAGTTTAAGGCATTGCGTCCACTAAGTTGCCGGTACACCCGACGACATTCATTATGGAAGGTTCAAGACCAAAAGTCACCTATCCTTATACAACACGATCTCTCGAGGATTGAGTTAGATGTCTGCATTCATGCATTAATTTCTACTTATGTGGGGAATGTTAGAAAATTGATTGATAAAAGTGGTAGGTGGCACCACTTTGACCATTAGTTAAGTTGTTATAAGTTAATCTTTTCAAGGATTGAATGTCAAAATATTAATCTACATTTGAAGTAGATAATCGAGACATGTTGCTCAAAACCATTTTTTGGTGAGTGAGAAATTAATCAATAAAGATAGTCACTTGAAATGAGAATGTAAAGATCTTGAATGTGAGAATGAGAGCTAAGCTATCTCACATAGGAAGATGAACGTTAAAAATGCAAGTATTAAAGGAGCAATATGTAAAGGCTTAGTAATTAATAAACTCTTGAAGTGGTATGCTTGTGCTACACATGTGTGAGTGCTTGCATTTGGCTCAGCACGACTCGACATGAATCGGCTCGGTCCGATCCCGAACCCGACCTAATCTAACCTCGTCGTGGGCCTTGGTCATGGCAATTGGATGGTGGACTTGATTTGAATAGATGGGGCATAGGTTTTACCAGATCTGCTTTATCTTTTAGGCCAAGGATGTAACATCGGGAGACGGGTTGTTGCATGTAGCATCGGGTGTCGAGGATGCAACACTGAGACCGAGGGTACAGGATACAATGACAAGGTAGGATGCAGCGTGTTGTATGATAGAAGCAAGCTAAACGTTGGCTTTTTGAATGAGCCATTACTATGCATTAAATATCCCATTATTAAGTCGTTGAATTCACATCAATTATCAAGTGTAATCTAAGGTTGGAAATTTATTGTATGAGTCTTCATGCAGTTTTTTACATACGTTCAAGTGCACAAAATTTGCATAAATGTTTTTCCATTTTGCATCCAAAGCTTAGTTCTTAAAACGCTAAAGTTTGTTGGAGCTCTCGAGATTGTGGTGTTACTTTCTTAAGAGACGAAGTCATTTTATCTTTGTGAGCACTACCCTGGACGTATCTCGTCTTAAGGAAATAGGGCATTCATTCAACTCGACTTACTATTATATCATTGTAATAGAATAAGATTTCTCTAAGTCACTTTTGTTTCTTGTTTGTTTGTTTTTTTTGTTCACACGTTATGCTCATTATTGAGTGCTTACATGCCAACACTTATTTGTGTGGAAGATTGCAAAGAATATATATGCATATACTCATCGTGTTTGCATGTTGAAACATGAGAAATAAAAACAAAATATAACAAAGTAAAACTTGTTAAAATAACAAATCATGAACTATACTAGACATCACAACCAACAAATCGATGCAACACAAAGATTTAGGGGAAGTTTGGTTTTGTTTGAAACCCCAACTTCCAGTTTTCAATATTTTCGACATCATTTACAACATTTTATAGCTAATTCTTGTGTAAAAAAAAGATTAGGTATGACCCACATTTGAATATTTTGGTAGAAATATTAGTTTATTTGAATAGTAGGTAAGTGATGGTCCAATTGAATGTTGATGTTTGAAATTAATTACATTATATTAGATTAATTTGATAATGGAGAGTTAATTTGAATGATGATGTTTGGAATTTATTGTATTATATTAAAGTGGAAATAGCTGACTATTCCACTTTAAGTATAACAAATAACAATTACACCACAAAATATAGTCAACTTATCCATCTACCACAAAATATAACAATCTTACCAAAATACCACAATTTTTTACCGGTCTTCATGAAAATAATGAGCTGATGGGATTGAATTGTAATTGGGGCCAACTATTTGAAGAGAATTAATTGGGGCCCAACTAACAATCAAATCACACTTTAAATAAATAAGATAAAAAAATACAACCATATGACTTAACCCTAGAAATTGGCCACCGCTTTTGTTATTTTCGTGTATGTCCACAACTTTTTTCATTTAAACCACAACGAAACAAACAGTCTGATACTCTTATTTTTTTCATTTAAACCACAACTTTTTTTGAATCACAACTTTTTTTAGGGAGGGGTGAAATTCATTTAGGGTTTATACAAAATTAGGGAAAAAAATTTGTGGAAAAGTAATCTTGAATTTGGATTATAATTCATGGAAAGAAGAACAAAAAATTTGTGGTTACTTGATCGGGCAGATTCGTGGAAAGAAGAACAATCAATGGATTCGAGTGGGCAGAACCAGGTTAGGTTCCTAAATCCATGGATTTCGTTGAAGCATGTTTAATTTTGTGGAAATTTCGTTGATTGATTGGGTTTGTTTCGTTGAAGCATGTTTAATTTTGTGGAAATTTCGTTGATTGATTGGGTTTGTTTCGTTGAAGCATGTTTAATTTTGTGGAAATTTCGTTGATTGATTGGGTTTGTTTCGTTGAAGCATGTTTAATTTCATTGAAGCATGTTTAATTTTGTGGAAATCTGGGTTATGTATGAATTTTAGTATGAAAATTTGGGTATGATTTATGGATTGTTAATCGAAAATTTGGGTTTAATTTGGATTTATGAATTTTTTTGTTTAATTGTTAAATTGGGTTTGTTTCGTTGAAGCAAAATCTGGATTTCTTCATGTTATGTATAGTTAAACGAAATATTGCCGTAGCATTTATGAATAGTTAAATGAAAAATTGTCGTAGAAATATTGTTAAATAAAATATTATCGTAGAAGTTATGAATTGTTAAACGAAATATTGTCATAGCATTTATGAATAGTTAAACGAAATATTGTCGTAGCATTTGTGAATAGTTAATTGAAAAATTGTCGTAGCACTTATGAATTGTTAAACGAAAAATTATCGTCAATTTTTGAATAGTTAAACGAAAATTGTTGTAGCACTTAAGAATATTTAAACAAAAATTTGTCGTGACACTTATGAATAGTTAAACAAAAATTTACTGTAGCACTTATGAATACGAAAATTTATCATAGAACTTATGAATACTTAAACGAAAATTTATCGTAGCACTTATGAATTGTTAAATGAAAAATTACTGTAGCACTTATGTATAGTTACACAAAAATTTGGACATTTATTGATTTTTGTATAGTTACACGAAAATTTGCAGTGTTTGAATTTTGAATTGTTACATGAAAATTTGTAGATTTTGTTTGATTTTTGTATTGTTACACGAAAATTGAGTTTTGTTATTTTTTTATTTTTTTTTAATTTTTTTTACCGAAGCTTCTGTTAGTCAATGTTAGTTAATGTTTCTTGTATTGTTAAAGTTTCTGTTAATGTTATTTTTTTTGTTTGCATTTTTTTGATGTATTTGGGAAGTAATTAATATTATTTTATAAATAAATATATTATAAATGGCAATATCAAAATAAATCATACGTAGTTATATATGTATTAATTTACAATTCTTGTACATATTTTAGTTGGATCGTGTATGGGTCCGAAGGGATTTTCAGGATCGGAGGGCTTATATTAACTGATACACGCGTCTTAGTATATTGGATGATATAAGGTTGGAGTTGAATGAAGTTGGTATTGACTATTTGTACCAATTTAGACGATCATGTTTCAGGCATTTTCTTCTTGGTTTACTGATCACGAGTCATGCAAGGCCTTTTTCCATATTCTCATGTCTCGTGAGGTGACTCGGATTCACGGCGATGAAGAGTAGGAGAGATGGTTTCGCATTGGGCGAGACCATCTTTGTCGGTTCTCGAAGAGGGAGTTCGCTCTCATCACGGGTCTATATTTTGATGACTCAGACTTCGATCCTCATGGCCGATATACACCACCTGAAGGTGGAATATACCACAAAGTGGTTGTTGGATTTGCATCTGTGACTGTTTTAGATATACGTCACCAATTTGTTACTGGGGAGTTCTATCTTAGTATCGAGGATTCAATTAAGATTGCTAAGATTCTCATCATCTACAGTATTCTACTAGGGGTCAACATCGAAAAAACCAAAGTAGACAAATGGGTTTGGGTTTTAATGGAGCATGAGGAGCTCTGGGAGAGCTTCCCATGGGGGAAGTTCTCTTATCTCAACATGTTGTGACATATGGACAAACTTCCCACCATTATACCACCCCCGGGTAACCGACCACCCACTTACCACTTCTACGGTTTCTCGACTGCTCTCCTGGTGAGTATCTTTTAAGAAATATATCTCCAGTGTGTATTAACTTATTCGTAAGCTTGAATACTAACATTATAACTTCATTGTCTAGATATGGGCTTACGAGGTCATTCCCGTGACTGGCATAAATGTCGATCATCCATTGGATGACCCGCACCGATTATCTAGATGTTTGAAGTGGTCTACTAAGAGGGCCGTAATTGATATCATTGAAATACTTAGCCAACAGGTATGAAATTTTATTTTTTTTGTTTCAAAATAGCAAACTGGATGATTTGAGTTGAAGTAATATTCCTAACCTTAAATTATTTGATTGTTTTGTATAGGTTGATTGTTTGGAGACTCTTGAGTCGAGTCCCAAAGAGACACGACAGATTTATTGACAGGGAATAGATCAGGACCTCTCATTAAGAGTTCAGTGTTGTGGGACTCGCCGTGGTGTGAGGGCTCTCGTGGATCCAGGTCCATCGACAGGTGATCCCACTTCTCGATACATCCGATCGACTACACGTCAGTCGACACGTGGGACAAGCCATCGTAGCACGTGTTCGATGATTGGTCCTGAGTCACATGTTCCTGACGATCCTATTTTTTGATATAGCGAGCCAGATTATGTTCCAGATTACACCACAGTACCGGAACGTGCATCTCCACTTCAAATGCCCGATCAGGATTATCATACCAGCATAGTTCGCCGATCCATCATGCATATGATCGTGAGAACACGTCTGTAGCCTCAGGCTAATCCAAGAAGAAACAATCACCCTAGCATGTATGACCGTCTGTTTGAACGGTTAAGTTTGATGCAGAATTACTTTGATGACAAGTTTGACCAGATGGAGCAGACGATTAGGGATAAGAGTGATCGTTTGGAGCGTCAGATTCCCTCGCTTATTCAGGATCAGCTCAAATCATATTTTGGTACTCAGTATACACTTCGCTCATCCGAGCCTTGGGCTATTTGGCCTGAGGAGGACCATCATCACTCCACTTCTCATGCTTCGAAATTCAAGCATTCAGATCAGCATCCCATTTATGTTGAACACACTACTTCTGAGCCATACGTTCCACAGCCCGCCCCTTATCAGTATGCGCCTAACCCATACGCTCCGCAGTTCTCTACTTATGATCCCATTTATCAGGCCACTGTCGTAGAGCCGATCATAGCTATTATACCTTATTAGTGGAACGATTATGATCGTGATATTTTTTCTGATTCCGGCATACCATTCGAGATGAATAAACCACAGACATCCACATTTCAAACAGTGTTTAGTGATCCCAGCTTTGTTACATGCTCAACATCTGGCACAGTTGGATATGACATTCCTAATACGAGTGTCGGAATTCATGAAGTTCAATGAAGAAATCGGTCTCATTATTTGAGAAGTCCATTCACGAGTACTAACTGGCAGAGAAAGAGTCATCATAGCTACGATGATTTCTTAATGTGGATGGAGCTTGGGGACATAGTTGATCTATAAGTTTTACCTATCCAAAATTTTGATAATTTATCTGACACTGCTTGTAATATGTTTTTTAATTTTGTATCAACTTTTGGACTTATACATGTTTTATCTTACAAATGCAACATTGACATCAGTTATCCAGTTGGCCCTTCATTCTTCCGTTGAGCGGTAATCCACACATTAACTTGATAGAGAGGTACTAGTCTTCAATTCAGCTATTATATCTGATAAGTGTCATTTTTCACATATTTTTGCGTATGTTTATGTATTCATTTGGATATGTTTAGATACGTTTTTATGGTGATTTCAGTTATTATATTGTATAAGTTGCATTTAACGTGTTTGTGTTTAGTTTCATGATTTTAATGAGAAAAGTGCAAAGTTTCGAGTGTAATTGATGATCAAGAAAGGAATCACAGAAAAACGAGAAAAAATCGAAGTGTAATACGAGATTGCATGGAATATTGGTGGCGCACGGTCTAGCACGACCGTGCACCAATGTACAGTAAGTGCAGGAGTGTGGAGCACGACCGTGCCCCACAGTACGGTCAAAGCCGTGCAAGAATCAGCGGTATATGGCCAAGGCACGGTCTACCGTACTGGATAGCAGGACCGTGCCCGGGTGTGCAGAAGCTCGATAAGATCTTATTTTCTTCAATAATATTGATCTTTTACTTCACTTGGAAAACTCCCACAACGAGAGATATATACTCAACAATGAAGAGAGAGAAAAATCAGAGAGATTCATACGGAGAACACACGAGAGTCTGAGAAACAACGAGAGGAATTGAAGAAGGATTCAAGAGATCGAGAAATCGAGAGATCATCGTTATTTAGAGTTTTTAATCTTTACTCTCTTGTTAGATTTTAGTTGATATGATATTTTCAATCTTGCCTATGAGTTTGTTGATAATCATGTCTAGCTAATTTCCTAGGGTTTCTAGGGCTTGTTAGTAGTTTAATTCGAATCTTGATGGATCTTTAATTTTAATTCAATGTTCATGATCGTTCCTCCTATTTGTGTGTTTATGATTTGATTGATTGTTTGATTATTCGGCCGGTAATTGAGCATGCTTTAGTGATTAGATCAAAATTCGGGAGATGAGATTTAATTATGGAAGAATAAACATACGATACATAAAAAGACTTAGATCGGGAGATTAAGAAATTTATGTAATGAGAAATCAATCTTAGGTTTTTTTGGGAGTTGTTATGTTTCTATCAGATTGAGTAGGGATACCTCTGGTGGCATAATAATCAACCGATTAACTGACTCGGGAGAGCTGTTAATTCAATATACGTGATTGCTCATATGGGATGATTGATTAATGAACTTGAATTGGTTAAAGTGATGTTTTGATGAGAATTAGATGAAAGCACGTCCTAGAACTTGTCTTAGATTATCTGTCATTCTTGATTGAATTTATCTGCATAGTTAGTTTTCTAGTAAATTAATCTGCGATCAGTGTGATTCGTTTTCCTTAGATAAAACTGAGAACTGAATTTGAGTACTTAGTTAGTGCCTAGATAATTAGTCTCTGTGGGATCGACCTTACTCACCACTTCTACACCCTACACCGTACACTTGCGGAAGTAGCTAAAAGAAATTAGTGAACAAGTTTTTGGTGCCGTTGCCGGGGACTAAAGTTTAGGATTACTAATATTCGAATTTTGTTTTTAATTTTAGTCTAGGTTTTATTTTTTTTATTTATTTTAATTCTTCTGATTTTTAGAGAGTATCTGATACTTGCTTTTTAGGTGTTTTCAGATTGTGCATGAACACTCGTTCTAAAAAGGCGAATTTGATTGTACTTGATTCGGAGATTGAAGCAACGTGTGGACGTAGTAGAACACGAAGACAACTGTTTGCTCAAACTCAGATGGCTGACGATAATCCAAACGAGCGAGTACTCAACAATCAAGATATTGATGGAGGAGTGAACCAAGTACCACCAGCTGTTGCTCAACGAGCCATCAGAGACTACTTTCAACCAAAACAAAATGGAAGGGGGGTTGTGCGACCACCTATTCAAGCAAACAATTTCGAGTTGAAGCCGGCTCTGATCAATATGGTTCAGCAGAATCAGTTTGGGGGTGGCCCTTTAGATGATCCCAATGCGCATCTGGCGCAGTTTCTTGAAGTCTGCGATACGATCAAGTTGAATGGCGTTTCTGACGATGCCATAAGACTTCGATTGTTTTCTTTCTCCTTAAGAGACAAAGCGAAGCTGTGGTTCAACTCACTCCCTCCAGGCTCGATTACTACGTGGGAGGGATTAAGTAGTAAGTTCTTATTTAAGTACTTTCCACCGAGTAAGATGTTGAAGTTGAAGAGTGAGATTACACAGTTCAAGCAATGTGATGGGGAGTCTTTAGGCGAAGCTTGGGAAAGATTTAGAGATATGTTGAGGAGGTGTCCTCAGCATGGATTTCCCGAAGATCAACAGGTCTGTTTCTTCTATAACGGACTGTTTGGATCAACGAGAGCCATGATAGATGCGGCGGTAGGAGGAGCTTTGTTAGCAAAGAGTCCGAATGATGCGATATACATTTTGGAGGAGATGGCAACAAACAGCTACCAATTGCCGTCTAAAAGAAACACACAGGAAAGTGGCGGAGATCCAAAGTCAAGATCAGTTATCTATTCTATCCTCACAAATAGCTGTTCTCACAAATCAAGTATCTGCGCTGGCAATGGTTCAATCCCAAAACGTAGGAAGTATAGGGAGTCGAGGAGGTGATTTTACCCAACAAGAAGAAGTAGAAGACGTCAACTATATGAATGGGTAGAATTACAACAACCAAAACTTCCGAAGTAGGGGAATGTATCAGTATAAGCACGGAGGGCCAAATCATGAAAAGTTCTCTTATGCAAATAATAAGAACGTTCTGCAACCCCCTCCGGGCTTTTCTGTTACGAATGGATTTATCAACGAACCAAAGAAACCAGCACTAGAAGATTTGGTAGGAGCATTTGTGAATGAATCACACGATAGATTCACAAGAATTGAGGAGAGATTTGATGCACGAATGAAAGCCTTGGAGTTACAAGTGGGGCAGATGGTCGAAAACATGGGAAATCAACATAAGAAGGGACAATATCCAAGCACCACTGAAATAAACCCAAGGGAGCAGTGTAAGGCAATTCAGTTGCGAAGTGGAATGGAATACGAGGGGCCAAGCATATCGGTGGCAGAAGAAGATGAAAATGAGAGGACGGAGGAAGAAGTGGTGGAGAAAAAAAGAGACGATGACAAACAAAAAGGGGCTGAGAAGCCAAAATTTAATTCTAACCATTCACCTCCATTTACAATTTCTTCACTTCCTTTTCCTCAACGTTTTCAAAAGAAAAGGTTAGATGCTCAATTCGCTAAATTTTTGGAAATTTTCAAGAAAATTCACATTAACATTCCTTTTGCAGATGCTTTGGAACAAATGTCGAACTATGCGAAATTCTTGAAGGATGTAATGTCAAAGAAAAGAAAGATAGCGGATTATGAGAGAGTGAATCTCAGGAGGAATGTAGTGCAATCCTACAACAAAAGCTGCCACAAAAGCTTAAGGACCCAGGGAGCTTCACAATCCCGTGCGTCATTGGAGAATCAAGTTTTGACAAGGCTTTGTGTGATCTTGGGACGAGTATAAACTTGATGCCGTTATCCATCTTTAAAAAGCTTGGTCTTGGTGATATAAAGCCTTCTACAATCACACTACAATTGGCGGATAGATCGATAACATACCCCAAAGGAATCATCGAGGATGTGCTAGTGAAGGTTGATCGATTCATCTTCCCAGTAGACTTCATCGTTCTCGACATGGAGGAAGATCATGTTGTGTCTCTTATTTTAGGACGACCGTTCCTAGCCACGGGACGACCAATGATTGACGTTCAAAAGGGAGAGCTGACCTTGAGAGTGAATGACGAACACATTCTGTTCAACATCTACAAGGCCATGAGATTCCATGATAAAGAGAAGAATTGTAGCTTTATTGGAGTTGAGGATATTTGTGTGGAGGATCAAGTGGAATGCATCTTGACAAAGGATTCGTTAGAATTTTGTTTAACGAAATCTTTGCAAACTCAGGTGAAAAATCTTGATTTTGAAAATGATGATGTTATTGACTACGTTTATTGTTTGGATGCTTTACAGGAGATACCAAGGAAGAAGAGCCACGGAAAGGAAAAGAACAGAGGAAACGAGAGACAGTGCAAGGAGGATCAAACCGGGCATGACCGTGCTGTGGAGCACGGTCAGACCGTGCCCGGTGGAAAGATGAAACTGGACAATGGGGCACGATCGTGCCGTACGGCACGGTCGATCGTGTCCGGGCCGATGACGTGTATACAGGTCGAGCACGACTGTGCTGAAGAGCACGGTCAGACCATGCTCGACCCCAATAAAGGTATTTCGGATGCGGAAAAGCCCACTATCATTCCAAAGTTGAAGCATCTTCCGGATCATCTCCAATATGCCTTTTTAGGTAGCAATAAAGCTAATTCGGTAATCGTTTCCTCGTCTCTAAACTCAATTCAATTAGAGAAACTTTTACGGGTATTGAGAGAACACAAGCGAGCTCTTGGTTGGTCAATTTCAGATTTGAAGGGAATAAGTTTGTCCATTGTTATGCACAAAATAAGAATGGAGGATACTTATAAACCTTCAATCCAAAACCAACGGAGACTTAACCCAATCATGCAGGATGTGGTAAAGAAAGAAGTCTTAAAATGGCTGGATGCTGGAATCGTATACCCCATCTCCGATAGTAATTGGGTAAGTCTGGTACAAGTGGTACCAAAGAAATGAGGAATGACGGTGGTCAAGAACGATGATGAGGAGCTTATAGCCACTCGAACGGTAACAGGGTGGCGGGTGTGCATCGATTATAGAAAATTGAATACCGTCACCCGAAAAGATCATTTCCCTCTCCCTTTTATTGATCAAATGTTGGATCGGTTGGCTGGATATGATTATTATTGTTATCTCGATGGTTATTCCGGATACAATCAGATTGCGATTGCTCCGGAGGACCAAGAGAAAACAACTTTTACATGTCCATATGGTACCTTCGCATTCCGGAGGATGCCATTTGGATTATGTAATGCCCCAGCCACTTTCCAACGATGCATGATGGCAATTTTTCATGATTTGATAGAAAATATGATGAAAGTGTTTGTGGACGATTTTTCAGTTTTTGGAATGTCATTTGATGTGTGTTTAGCTAACCTATCTCGAGTTTTGCAGCGATGTAGGGAGACCAATTTGGTTCTCAATTGGGAAAAATGTCATTTCATGGTAAAAGATGGAATCGTATTAGGTCACCGTGTTTCGTCTGCAGGACTTGAAGTAGATAGAGCAAAAATCGTGGTGATTGAAAGATTGCCACCACCAAAAACAGAAAAAATAATCCGAAGTTTCCTAGGGCATGCAAGTTTCTATCGGAGGTTCATTAAAGACTTTTCAAAGATCACCAAGCCATTGAGCCGACTGCTGGAGAAAGATATCGAATTCAAGTTCGATGAGGAGTGTCACTTAGCATTCACAACTTTGAAGAAAGCATTGACAAGTGCACCAATTTTGGTAACTCCGAATTGGTCACAACCATTTGAGCTAATTTGTGATGTGAGTGATTACGCCGTGGGAGCTATGCTTGGACAAAAAAGAGACAAATTGCTGAGGCCGATATACTATGCCAGTTGAACGTTGGATGAGGCACAACAAAACTACACCACGACGGAAAAAGAGATGTTGGCAGTCGTCTTCGCATTCGACAAATTTCATCTTTACTTGATCGGCACTAAAACAATTATTTATACTGATCATGCAGCAATTCGTTATCTTTTTGATAAAAAAGATTCTAAACCACGTCTAATACGCTGGGTTTTACTTTTGCAGGAATTTGATCTGGAAATTAAAGACCGCAAGGGATGCGAGAATGTGGTAGCCGACCATTTGTCAAGACTAGAGAACGACGAGGTTGATCAAAGCGTCGAGATCAAGGAAAAATTTCCAGATGAATGCATACTAGTGATAAATGATGATCCAGTACCGTGGTACGCAGATATCGTGAACTACTTGGCAGAGGGGGTCCTCCCACCAGACATAAATGGGTATCAAAGAAAGAAATTTCTTCATGATGTTAATTTTTATATGTGGGATGACCCGTACTTGTTTAGGAGATGTGCAGATTCGATGATTCGGAGATGCGTCCCGCTAGAAGAGTGGGATGACATAATGGAGATGTGTCACTCGTCACCAGTAGGAGGACATCACAGTGGAAAGAAGACGACCATCAAAGTGCTTCAATTAGGTTTTTGTTGGCCAACTTTATTTAAAGATTGTTATAACTTTGTGGCAGGTTGCGATAGATGTCAAAGGATGGGGACAATATCAAGAAGGCATGAGATGCCTCTAACCAACATATTGGAAGTGGAAATTTTCGATGTGTGGGGTATTGATTTCATGGGGCCTTTTCCCCCATCTAATGGCTACAATTATATCTTACTAGCTGTTGATTATGTGTCTAAGTGGATAGAGGTTATTCCCACCAAAACCAATGATGCTAAGATTGTTCTCCAATTCTTGAAGAAAAATATCTTCAATCATTTTGGGACACCCAAGACAATCATTAGCGACGGGGAAAAACACTTCCATAACAAAATTTTTGCTAGGTTGTCGGAGAAATACGGAGTGAAGCACAAAATGACTTTGGCGTATCATCCTCAAGCCAATGGATTAGCCAAGGTGTTGAATCAGGAGATAAAAACGATCTTGGAGAAAACGGTGAGCGTAAATCGAAAAGATTGGTCGTTTCGCTTAGATGACTCCTTATGGGCATATCGGACGTCATTCAAAACACCAATCAGTATGTCTCCTTACTAACTTCTTCTTGGTAAGTCGTGTCATCTCCCGGTTGAATTGGAGCACAAAGCATTTTGGGCTACAAGAGCACTAAATGTGGATTACGTACGAGCGAGTTCGGATCGAGTACACAATCTATTGGAGATGGATGAGTTCCGCAATGATGCCTATGAGAACGCTCGAATCTACAAAGAACGGACCAAACATTTCCATGACAAGATGATTCAAAAGAGGACATTCAAGCTAGGCGATCCGGTATTGCTGTTCAATTTGAGACTCCGATTGTTCCCTGAAAAATTGAAGTCACGATGGTCGGGTCCCTTTTGGGTTAAGAAGGTGTTTGATTTGGGTTACGTAGAGCTATTGGCTAAGGATAGTCACACATTCCCCATCAATGCACAACGAATCAAGCTTTACTATGGAAATGAAACGAAGGAGACGACAAGGTGCGTCTATTACTTAAACGATCCGTGAAAGGTACGTTTTCATCTCGTCTGGCTGAAGATGTTAAACTTAGCTACTTGGGAGACAACCCAATTAGTTTAGTCGTAGTAGATTTTTGTTTATAGTTAAAAAAAAAAATATTCCGGAGCACGGTCGTGCCCCATTATGCAGAATTGGGATGCTCGGGCACGGTTGACCGTGCCCCATCATCCAGACGTGAGTTGACCGGGCACGGTCGACCGTGCTATTAAGCACGATTGTGCCCCATCATACAGTGCTTGGAACTGACCGCGCACGGTCGATCGAGCCGTACAGCACGATCGTGCATGGTAGATCGGGTTAAATAGGGCCTAAGAAGGGGAAAACTCATTTTTCCCCCAATTCGTCCCCAATTCAAACCCTAACATCAATCCACCAAATCGATCGATTTTTCACCGATTAATCGCTCCCAAACACAAATTCATCACTTCCCCACTCCATAATAACGTAAATCATCAAACAATTTGAAAGGAATTTGACCCCATTGCAGTGTTAGACTCTCTAGTTGGATATTTGAGTTTTCATCGAAGAAGGTACGTTTCTTTCTAATGTTTGTCGCTCTTTTTGCTATAGATGCGTTGTTGGTGACTTGGGTGAGGTTTTAATCGGAGTCGAATTTCATTTTGAAGTTTTTTGTCATTGGGGACTTTTGTCGAACACCTTGCATGCATGTTTTTTCTTGAACTTTTCTTGAGTTTTTGAGCATGATTGTCTATGGTTTGTGACTATGATCGTCTGTGATGGACTATGATTGACTATGATTGGTAATTTGTGTGTTGCATTTGTGATTACATGTATGATTTGAATTTCACTTACATGATTTGGTGATGTGTGTACACTACATATATACTGTGCATGGGTCTAAGTTTGGGGGAGCAATGATTACAGAACGTAATCTGTATGACTGGGTTGTGTTTGGGCTACGTTGTGATGGGATACTAGATTCCGTGTTTATGATTGCGATGTGTTGTTTTGTTGGCTCATGTGAAGCGGTGTTGTTTGAGGATTTAAGTGAATACATTGGCTACGATGTGATATCGCTTACAACTAACCACGGGTTTTTTTTGAAGGTTACTATGGCCGGAGGTAAAAAATGAAAGACTACGTAGGGTGCTTCATCGAGTACTTCGATTCCCCTTCCGACTTCGCCCGCTCACTACGAGGTATGCTTGACAGATCCTGAGCATCAGGCTCGGTGGGCAGATTTGGTTGGGCGACCGATCGAGGCTACTCGATATGCAGATGATGATGCCTTACAGACTCTGGGGTTACACGATGACTTCTGGAGGATGGTTGGGAATGTTGGGTGGACATTCCTATTCCGGGATGACGAACCTACCCCAAGGTCGTGCTAGAGGTGCTTAGCACGTTGACGGTTAGGGAGCGGACACGAGCCCCGATGACCCCGGCCAGTATCAGTTTCCAGTTGCAGAACCGGTAACACGAGATCACCATCGAGCAGTTCTGGCAGATATATCATCTCCCGGAAGAGGCTACTGACGTGAAGCATCACCGGAACTTTAGGCCGGTGGAGTTTTGGGGATTTCTGACAGATTGCAGCCTGCGCGATCCGGTTCCATGGGACGCGAGGAGGGCGAATGCGACTTGGCTATGGAACCCGGTCTTCCGCTACATTCAGCGTGTCATCGCAAAGTCTATTTTTACGAGACACGACAGTGGAGGCTTTAGGGTGGACGAGCTATACATCCTATACTGCATGGTTTATAGCCGTCGAGTGGATGCTGCCACTTTTCTGATTCGGCAGATGAGCAGGATCGCTAAGTAGATGAGCGGTCCCATTGTCATTGGAGGCTTGATCACTCCGCTAGCCCTCCACTTCGGCATGGCCTTGGACAACGTGTCCCATGTGCCCGGCTCGATCGCCATTGACATGCTGGTGTTGGTTACCCAACACTTCATTAGCCCGGATCCGGCTGGCCATGGTTACTTCTTTTAGCAGAATGGCACCGTAGGACTCCCATTGCCGAATCCTCATCTCACGACTGTTGGGGAGCTTAGTGATTATTCCTGTTGCCGAATCCTCATCTCCCGCGGCGGACCGACAGAACTGGTCATTGGATACGCCGGAGCATATAGCCCTTTCCGAGGGTACGCCATATGTGCCAACTCCTCCGAATATGCCAAATGAGATTCGGGAGGCGATTGAGGAAGAGAACACGTATGAGCAAGGGACGGACCAGGATTATACGGCACCGCAGCAGACGGATGATTATGTCCCACCGCCTCCCGAGCCAACACAACATCAGCATTGGTACGCGCCTCAGTACGACGCTCGGCTGGAGACGTTGGAGACTGGTTTGACCGAGCTGCGTGGCGAGTTCCGGGACTACCGTACGATGATGACGGAGTTTATGACGCGCATGGATCACTGGAGGATTTCTATGGGGCACGTCTATCCACCGCCGCCGGCTGAGGATTAGGTTTTTTTTTCTTTTTCTCTATTTTTTTTTGCTCTTTGTTTCGTTTTTTTTTGTTTTTCTTCTTCGTTTTGTCTTTCCTTGTTTTTTGTCGCCTATGGAACTGTCGACTGTAAGTTTGGGGGGGATGTAACTTGAAGAACAATGTTAAAAAAAATTGATGGTAAATTTTCTGATCTTATCATGTGCATAGTTGTGTTATAAGTTTTTGTTTTTAGGATGTTAGATGATCTCGTGATTGAGTTATATGAAATGAATCCTTGAAGTGATATGAAATATGATTTGAGTAAAATAAACGTAGAAATATATTGCTTGATTGAAATTGAGAGTTTGTTCTGAATTTTTGGTGAATATTTTTTAGTATGCAATAATTGTGTAGTTTTGAGGAGTATGAAAATAAGCTTGTGAGATTTGAGCCTTGACTTGATATTACACCAAGTCTTATTTTCTTGATTGTGTGAGTAACGATTGTCTTGTATATACCTCTAGAACTTGCTATGGTATCTCCTTCGAGACTACAAGTACGTGTGAATTTTTGAAAATGATATAAGGCCATCTTTGTTTTGATAAGTCACTTAACCAAATAAATTCTTACCACATTCTATATATTTCCTTTATTAGCCCTGTTGAGCCTTTAAGCCTTATTCGTTGGTTAGCCACATAATTGGGTAAATTACAACACCTTTTATTTTGAGCCTACCTATCTATGATTTTGGAGCTCAATTACGAAGTGATGGGTGAAGAAATATCATGGGAAGTATGTGTGGAGTTGGAGAAAGCATTTGGAGGAGAATATTAAAAAAAAAAGATGAAAAAAAGAGAGACCAAGTGTGATGAAAAGAAGATAAAATATATACTTGGATTAGAGAGGTGATTGTTGGAAGGAAAATTTTTGCATGAGTTGTGCCTATTTTGATATGTTTTGAGTTGTCCATTTTCTGAAACTCAATTGATAATTAATTTTTGACATATCTCTGGGACTCATGTTTTGGGAAAAGTGGTCATTTGAAAAGACCTCATGAAGTATGATTGGAATTGCAATATGTGAAGGAGCTTCAAATATCTATTTGATTAGTCACTCTTATCCCAAATTTTTCCTACCCTGTCCAAAGAGCCTCATTGCGTCCAAATAAAGTCCTTTTTGATTCTTAATATTCACATGTATAAACGTGGTGGAGAGGTGAGACGATTTTGCAAGCTTATGGTAGGTTTTACTTGATTATTCATTTTGAGCGTATACATGTCCTATTTCTAAACACTTTTGAGCGTGAGTGATACACTATTACCTTGTGAGGTTCATTACTCCTTGAAAGTACATGGTTATGAATTGTTTGAAGTATTTATTAGAAGTTTGAATGAATTTTTGATATCAATAAGGTGTATATGATCTATAGTTTGTGATACTTAAATTCATGATTCTTGTTTCTTCTAGTTGCTTAATTTATTCTCGTTAGGAATGTCTTTTAAGTTGATGATGTTGCTCGAGGACGAGCAACATTTCAAGTTTGGGGGATTTTGATAAGTGTCGTTTTTCACATATTTTTGCGTATGTTTATGTATTCATTTGGATATGTTTAGATACATTTTTATGGTGATTTCAGTTATTATATTGTATAAGTTGCATTTGACGTGTTTGTGCTTAGTTTCATGATTTTAATGAGAAAAGTGCAAAGTTTCGAGTGTAATTGATGATCAAGGAAGGAATCACGAAAAAACGAGGAAGAATCGAAGTGTAATACGAGATTGCATGGAATATTGGTGGCGCACGGTCTGGTTGTGCTATGCAGCATGACCGTGCGCCAGCGTACAGTGAGTGCAGGAGTATGGAGCATGATCGTGCCCCACAGCATGGTCAAAGCCGTGCAAGAATCAAGGTGTATGGCCAGGGCACGGTCGATCGTGCCGGATAGCACGACCGTGCCCGGGTGCGCAGAAGCTCAATAAGATCTTATTTTCTTCGGTAATCTTGATCTTTTACTTCACTTGGAAGACTCCCACAACGAGAGATATATACTCAACAACGAAGAGAAAAAAATCAGAGAGATTCATACGGAGAACACACGAGAGTCTGAGAAACAACGAGAGGAATTGAAGAAGGATTCAAGAGATCGAGGAATCGAGAGATCATCGTTATTTAGAGTTTTTAATCTTTACTCTCTTGTTAGATTTTAGTTGATATGATATTTTCAATCTTGCCTATGAGTTTGTTGATAATCATGTCTAGCTAATTTCCTAGGGTTTCTAGGGCTTGTTAGTAGTTTAATTCGAATCTTGATGGATCTTTAATTTTAATTCAATGTTCATGATCGTTCCTCCTATTTGTGTGCTTATGATTTGATTGATTGTTTGATTATTCGGCTGGTAATTGAGCATGCTTTAGTGATTAGATCAAAATTCGGGAGATGAGATTTAATTATGGAAGAATAAATATACGATACATAAAAAGACTTAGATCGGGAGATTAAGGAATTTATGTAATGAGAAATCAATCTTAGGTTCTTTTGGGAGTTGTTATGTTTCTATCAGATTGAGTAGGGATACCTCTGGTGGCATAATAATCAACCGATTAACTGACTCGAGAGAGCTGTTAATTCAATATACGTGATTGCTCATATAGGATGATTGATTAATGAACTTGAATTGGTTAAAGTGATGTTTTGATGAGAATTAGATGAAAGCACGTCCTAGAACTTGTCTTAGATTATCTGTCATTCTTGATTGAATTTATCTGCATAGTTAGTTTTCTAGTAAATTAATCTGCGATCAGTGTGATTCGTTTTCCTTAGATAAAACTGAGAACTGAATTTGAGTACTTAGTTAGTGCCTAGATAATTAGTCTCTGTGGGATCGACCTTACTCACCACTTCTACACCCTACACCGTACACTTGCGGAAGTAGCTAAAAGAAATTAGTGAACAATATCCTTACACACCGACATGAGCTAAGAAATTATGTACTAAAATTGTTAAACTATTTTGTATTATAGATCCTCGACGCATATTTTATGGTTCTATAAAGCCGTCCAGGAGTATTTAATGTTCAAGTGGATCGAGATTTGAAGGGGTTTATCCAAATTGTTGATTGCATGTTTGTAGCGCCCCGGAGCAAAAACGAAGCAGAATAAATTAATTAAATATTTAAACCTATGATTTAATAATTATGTGCGTATGTTTTAACTGTTTAATTTATTTCGTGCGTTTTAGATACGTGTTTTAATGCATGTTTAGGTGGATAAAATTTTAGACGTGGAACATAGGATATTTTAATACCATAAGATGCGTAACGGAAAAATGAGAAGATAGAAAAGAACTAGGGGTCAATCGGAGACCCGTAGCTCAAATGGCAAAGTAAAGAGCCAAATATGAAAGTTAGGTAAGACAAGGGGGTAAAATCCTGATGAACGGTAAAAAGGAAAAATAATATTTTAATGAATGGTAATTTAAATTTACTTGGTAAATAGTAACTTTTAAAATCTATAAATAGGGGGTCATTCGATTCATTTTTCATCATTTTTCCAAACGAGCCGAAAGTGACGAAAACACGTAAGTCTATCTTTCTTCCATTCTCTCTTTCGATTTTCTGTTTTCTGGTCACCAGCGTCGCTGTCGTCGGTGGCCGGAAAATTTCAAAGTTGTTGGTTTCGGCCGATTTCACACACGACGTTCGTCTCAACCAGACAAATCTAGGATAGGTCTCGGAATTCAATTTCGATTTCTCGTTCGTCGGAAAACGGTGAAAAATAGCCTCCAAAACCCTAAACCCTAGTTTCTACCACATTTTCTCTCTCTTCTGTTTTCTCTCTCCTTTGTTTTCTCTCTCTTCTCGCCTGAACTGATGACCGGAGGACCACCGGAGGTGGGAGGGATCGCCGGCCGAGGGGTTGGGAGTGGTCGCCGGTGACTTCCAGTCGCCGGCCGGAGTTTTGAAGGTTGGGGTTTAGGTTGGAATAAATGTGTATCGAAGGGTTTTGCGGCAGAATTTCAGGTACTATTCACAGCTGGAATCCGGCGAGGGATAGCCAGAGGTGGTAGCTGGCGGTGCAAGCTTTCTAGCGGACGTGGTGGTGGCGGCCTAGGGCGGCGCTGGGAAGTGGCCTGGTCGAGCAGGCCGATGACAGGAGCGCTGGGCGCCGGCTGCTGAGAAAACTCAGTAGCTGCCTAGGGGAGTTGGCCCACTGCCGAGAAACCTCGACCACCTACCGAGACACGCGCCCACCTACTGAGAAATCTCGGCCGCTATCGAGGAGCGCTACCCACGCTGTCGAAAAAACTCGGCAGCTGCCGAGAGGGTGTTGAGCCGCCGGGTTTTTTAACCCGGTGCCAGGTACGCACGTGTCCCGTCGCATGCAACACCGTGTTTTCGATCCAAACCTCGTTTTCTCCACCGTACGTCAACATCGAGTCGTCGCCGATGAGATGTCATTGACCGAGGGTCATGGGCCCGGTCAAAGTCAACCCTTTGACTAAAATTACCATAATACCCCTAAACCTAAAATGCTCCGTTTTAGCTCGTTTTAACTCCGATTGAGGTCATTCTTTTTCCATCGTGACCCGAATTTCATTCTCTATCATCTCAGCCATATGATTGATTATCCATTCTCGTTTCTTCAACTCCGATCTTTAGAGCTCTCGATCCGTCGAGTAGTTAACGATCATTTCTTTGTCGGAGTCTTTTATAGTTTTAATTATATATTATTAAGGATCTAAGAATACTGTAATGTGTGTAGGCTACTTGTTGGATTGAGCCTTGAGTGATCCAATATTGATACTCGCTACTCGAGCTTTGAGATATCCGATCTTTGGTTCTCGCTACTCACGTGGTAACCACCGAACAAGGTGGGGGTAACTTCTAAATCTTTATCTGTTTACTGCCTTCTCCTATTAAAAGCATGAACTGCGGAATACTACATGCTGTGAATTTAGTTGTTGTGTCATACTTTATACTGTGAAAGGACTGAGGTCCGCTCTGAACATGCATTCGTCCCTTACCCCCCTTCTACTATTCTGTTGAGGTTTGGTGGTCCTCTTGAAATGCACCAGCGGTATTGAGACCGTTTTATAGGGTAAGATGGGCTGTTCCCGCACCTATTCATCCGTTACCATTTCTAATATCTGCTGTGCATTTTATATGTTGTGACAACGTGATTAAAAGTTAACTTTCCTAGTAACTTATATCTGTTAAGTGTCATAAGAGGTGGATTTTATCTCCACGAGTGTATTCCATGCACTCATCCCTTAATCTGTACTCACACTACAGGAGAAGATGAACATGAGGAACCCTATATGGAGAGAGATGATGCTATCTTTGGACTTGTACGTTTAGACTGATGTAACACAAACTTTTCCAAACAATGTTTTAAGTAATTCACATTTTGTAATATTTTGATACATATGATGGATGTGAGATCCTGATAAATTGTTCCGCTGCGAATGATGTATTTTATCGGTATTGAGACCGAATATTATCGGCAGAGGCCGATTGTTGATATGGGAATGTTTCACATCATCCATTACCTCTTTCTTTTGTCGTCTCCTACTACTTCTTTTTGTTTGTGATATGTGTCTCTTACTATTCCGTTTTCATGCCCGTATGAAAACTCTGATATTTTGTGAAAAGTAAACGGGGCGTGACAAGTGGTATCAAAGCATGTTCTACTGATTTTGAACTTGCTTGAACTGGTTTTAAAATGGGAAAAATGTGATTTAAAAACGTGAAAAGGTTTTTGAAAAGACACAAATAGGCATCATCCTCTCTCCATAGATGACTCTCCCTGAACATAAGAGTTGTGGTATGTGGGTGTTTTCCTGATATGTGTTACTTTGTTGATACAATATAAACTGTTTAAGACTGATGGGGTGTTAATTATACTGTTTCACGATGAAACAATCTGTTAAAACCCTCTTGACGTCATTACAATCACGATGAAAAGATTTTGTGAAAACCTCTTAAGGTCACTGCAATCGACACACTGCTCTGAGCCACCGCCACAAAGCCGCTGACTGCAGCAGCGTGAGCTCGCGTGTGAGTATGGCTGTTCGCAGGAGTTGATGTTGTGTGACTGAAAGTTGAAACTACCATGGGCCCTTGTTTATAACAGGGTGTGCTAATGAGTGAGTTTTCCCAATTCGTGGTTGTAATGCGTAAGGTTGGTTTTGATACTTGAGGTATATGGAGACCATGTGAGGATATCTGTGATACATAAAGTTGCATTTGATGCTTGAGATCTATGATGATCATGTGTTGATGTTTATGATATGTTCTTTGATATATTTTTCTGGTTGTATATGCAAGTGGGATATAAATATTATCCCAAAGACGAATAAACACCTCTCTCTATGAGCTACTTTCCAGGATCATAGAACTTGATAAAAAGAATGTTTATCTGTACCATGTTACTTGATGTGTGTTAAATTGTTGTTATTTATATTGTTGGGTTACGTGGGGTAGGTTATAAGGGTTAGTTTTCATTTGTCGTCTTTAGAATGATATATCACGAGGTTAATCACGTAGAGATCAACCATCAATGGAAAATTCGTCTGAATACAATGTGGATGTCGCGAGTAGAGACTTGGTGTCCATACTGAGGGGCTTGGCTCGACATTATGAGACCGCACAAGCTGTGCTGACACCCTCGTCAAGGAACGATGCGAATCGAATCATTGAGCAGTTCCGATATTTTAATCCACCGATCTTCAATGGAAAATGAGAACCGGCCGAGACTGAAGAATGGCTAAGGTCGTTGGATCGAATTTTTGGACATCTAACATGCACAAGAGAGTAGAAGATCTCCTGTGTCGTGTTTCAACTCACCGAAGAGACCAGCTATTGGTAGGAGGCATACCAAAGGACTATGTCACCGAAAGATAAGAGGGTCATGTCTTGGGGAACCTTCAAGGAGGTGGTTAGACAGAAATTCATACCCCAGTTGTACCTTGACCGAAAAGAAGCAGATTTCCTGCACATTCATCAAGGAACTGCCTTTGTAGAAGAGTACAAAAGGAAATTCAATCAGTTGAGCAAGTATGCACCTCATCTGGTGGACACTGATACTAAAAAGGCCAAACATTTCAAAAAAGGCCTTTGCCTAGAAATTAGTTCCATCTTGACTGGTTAGAGTACTAAGACATATGTTGACGTTGTTGAAAGAGCCCATGAAGTTGCTTTTCATCTACATTCTGGTGTCACACCGCGGGAGAAGAGCGTAGAAATGTTTGGAAAAAGGAAATGGACGGGTCCGGGTTAGAGCTTTAATCAGAATAAATACCCAAGGACCAATAGTGCTCCGCTCCTCCCAACCCCTAAGCCGAGAAACGCATGTGCCAAGTGTGGAAAGGCCCATACGGGACCATGCCTTTTAGGGACCAAAGTTTGTTATAGGTGCCAAGAACCAGGATACATTGTAGCCAATTGTTGGAAGTTCAGAAACACAGTAACGGTGAAGAAGTCAAGGTTACAAGAAAGCAAGACTCGAAACTGTTACAAGTGTGGAGCACCTGGACATATCGCATTTCACTGCCAGAAGTTTAGGAATCCGATGGCTACATCACCGAGGCCAGAAAATTCCTGTTCCAAGTGTGGAAAATTATACAGGGGACCGTGCCAACAGGAGATACGGAGTTGCTACCGGTGTGGAGTGCCAGGACACATCTCTACAACTTGTCTAAGGTCTAGAAAACCACCAGCTATCACACCAAACTCGAGGCCAGGAGCAGGCCAGGCTTGAACATTCAACCTCACTCGTTCAGAGGTTGTCGGGAGATAGATTGTAGACGATAAACTTTTAATATTATATGTAGATAGATATGTAAATATAAATATATTCTATACCAGTTCGTATTTTGCTATACAATGGAATCCACATCTACTTCTCCCTTCGCGTTATATATATTATGTTCTTCAGCTATATTATGTGGTGGCACCGAATCCGTTAAAACATGTGAACAATTAGGTAGACGCTAAAACTTAGAAGTTAGTATTCCATCGGAAGGAATGATACGAACGAACCGTCTTTGTCTAGGTATAAAAAACGCACTTGGGAGTAGGATTCTCTTAGCAGATCTGTATGCGTTAGAAATATAGGACTTTGATGTGGTTATAGGATGGTCTGGCTAGAGTCCAAACCCGCAGTAGTCTAGTGTCGTGCAAAGGAGATCGTCTTTCAAGCACCTGGAGAACCAGAGTTCACCTTTCATGGGACCCCAAATAAAGACGACTCAAGGAATATTTTAGGCATAAAGGCGACCGAGATGCTTAGCAAATGAGATTGCGAAGCTTGGTTGGTTAACATGATGAATTCTGAGAAGGAATCGACTACTATCGAGAAGATACCGGTGATGAAGGAATACATGGATGTATTTCCAAAGGATTTATTTGGTCCTCCACCGGATCGATAGGTGACTTTTGAGATCGATCTCATCCTAGGACTAACACCGATACCGAAAGCTCCATAACGGATGACACTAAAGGAATTACAAGAACTGAAGGTCCAACTACCAAAACTTTTGAACAAAGGTTTCATTAAACCAAGCGTGTCATCTTTGGAAACTTCAGTGCTCTTTTGTAAAGTAAATGATGGAAACTTTCGGATGTGTGGATCATCGAGGGTTGAACAAGCGGACCCTAGAGAACAAGTATCCACTGTCTCGAATTAAAGATCTTTTTGATCAATTAAGAGGTGCCAGTGTGTTCTCAAAGATTGACTTAAGGTCTGGACATCACCAGATGAAAGTCAAAGTTGCGGATTCATCTAAGACATCATTCAGGATAAGGTATGACCACTACGAGTATGTAGTAATGCCATTTGGACTAAGGAATGCCCCAACTGTCTTAATGGAATTAATGAATCGCATCTTCTATCCGTATCTCGATCTCTTTGTCATCGTGTTTGTTGATGATATTCTCATCAACTCGTGCGATAGAACGCACAGCGAATCATATCTCAAGAATGCATTGGAAATTCAACGAAAAGAGTTGTCGCATCCAACAAGAGTATCAGAGTGCTATTCGACAACTTTTTCCCCGTCTCTTCAACTCTCTCTTTCTCTTTCTCTCATTCTCTTTCTTGCTCTTCTTCATCTTTATCATAAACATACTTACTTTTTCGACTAAGAGAATACGACTCTCCAGCGCCAACTACTCCTCACTTCACTTCACAAGAAAAATGGAGAAAATAAGAAGTACATAGGATGATTATCACGACAAACAGTACTATGAGTTGAAGAAGGAGAAAAATGAGAAACAGAAGTGTGGTTCGGTTAGGAAGGTTCGAGGAAGAATTGAAAAAGATCAGAACATAGAACTTAGCCAAATAAGCAAGGCTTGCAAGTTCCATGACGAGAAATGGAAAGAAAAAAGCAACACAGATATACGATAATGAGATTTTTGGCTAAGTATCCAGTATCGTCGCCCTTAGTACACGTCTAATTCTGAGACGTTCCTAGTACGCGTTTAATTTCGAGGATGAAATTCTTTTAAGGGGTAAGAGATGTAGCATCCCGGAGCAAAAATGAAACATAATAAATTAATTAAATATTTAAACCTATGATTTAATAATTATATGCGTATGTTTTAACTGTTTAATTTATTTCGTGCATTTTAGATACATATTTTAATGTATGTTTAGGTGGATAAAATTTTAGACGTAGAACATAGAATATTTTTATACCATGAGATGCGTAACGGAAAAATGAGAAGATAGAAATGAAATAGGGGTCAATCGGAGACCCGTAGCTCAAATGGCAAAGTAAAGAGCCAAATATGAAGGTTAGGTAAAACAATGGGGTAAAATCCTGATGAACGGTAAAAAGGAAAAATAACATTTTAATGAATGGTAATTTAAATTTACTTGGTAAATAGTAACTTTTAAAATCTATAAATAGGGGGTCATTCGATTCATTTTTCATTGTTTTTTCGAATGAGCCGAAAGCGACGAAAACACGTAAGTCTCTCTCTCCTCCCTTCTCTCTCGATTTTCTGTTTTCTAGTCACCGGTGCCATCGCCGGCCGATGGCCGGAAAATTTCAAAGTTGTCGGTTTCGGCCGATTTTCACACAAGACATTCATCTCGACGAGATGAATGTAGGATAGGTCTCGGAATTCAATTCCGATTCCTTGTTCTCCAGAAAACGACGAAAAACAGCCTCCAAAACCCTAAACCCTAGTTTTTACCACTTTTTCTCTCTCCTCTGTTTTCTCTCTCTTCTCGCCTGAACTGATGACCGGAGGACCATCGGAGGTGAGGGGGGTCACCGGCTGAGGGGTTGGGAGTGGTCGCCGGCCGAAGTTTTGAAGGTTGGGGTTTGGGTTGGAAAAAATATGTATCGAAGGGTTTTGCGGCGGAATTTCAGGTACTATTCACCGCCGGAATCCAGAGAGGGATGGCCGGAGGTGGTAGCCAGTGGTGCAAGCTTTCCGGCGGACGTGGTGGTGGCGGCCTAGGACGGCACCACCGCAGCTGGTGGCGCCAGGAAGTGGCCTGGTCAAGTAGGCCGATGACGGGAGCGCTGGGCACCGGCTGCCAAGAAAAATCGGCAGCTGCCGAGGGGAGCTGCCCCGTTACCGAGAAACCTTGGCCACCTACCGAGACACGCGCCCGCCTGCCGAGAAACCTCAGCCACTATCGAGGAGCGCTACCCACGCTGTCGAGAAAACTCGGCAGCTGCCGAGCCGGGTTCCCGATGCAGCCGAGAGGGTGTTGAGCTGCCGGGTTTTTTAACCCGGTGCCGGGTACGCGCGTACCCCATCGCACGTGACGCCATATTTTCGATCCGAACCTCGTTTTCTCCACCGTACGTTACCATCGAGTCGTCACCGATGAGATGTCAATGACCGAGGGTCGTGGGCCCGGTCAAAGTCAACCCTTTGACCAAAATTACCAGAATACCCCTAAACCTAAAATGCTCCATTTGAGCTCGTTTTAACTCCGACTGAGGTCATTCCTTTTCCGTCGTGACCCAAATTTCATTCTCTATCATCTCAGTCATATGGATTGATTATCCATTCTCATTTCTTCAACTTCAATCTTTAGAGCTCTCGATCCGTCGCGTAGTTAACGATCATTTCTTCGCCGGAGTCTTTTACAGTTTTAATTATATATTATTAAGGATCTAAGAACATTGTAATGTGTGTAGGCTACTTGTTGGATTGAGCCTTGAGTGATCCGATATTGATACTCGCTACTCGAGCTTTGAGATATCCGATCTTTGGTACTCGCTACTCACGTGGTAACCACCGAACAAGGTGGGGGTAACTTCTAAATCTTTATCTGTTTACTGTTTTCTCCTATTAAAAGCATGAACTGCGGAATACTACGTGCTGTGAATTTAGTTGTTGTGTCATACGTTATACTGTGAAAGGACTGAGGTCCGCTCTGAACATGCATTCGTCCCTTACCCCCCTTCTACTATTCTGTTGAGGTTTGGTGGTCCTCTTGAAATGCACCAGCGGTATTGAGACCGTTTTATAAGGTAAGACGGGCTACTCCCGCACCTATTCGTCCGTTACCATTTCTAATATCTACCGTGCATTTTATATGTTGTGACAACGTGATTAAAGGTTAACTTTCCTAGTAACTTATATCTGTTGAGTGTCATAAGAGGCGGATTTTATCCCCACGAGTGTATTCCACGCACTCACCCCTTAATCTGTACTCACACTACAGGAGAAGATGAACATGAGGAACCCCAGATGGAGAGAGATGATGTTATCTTTGGACTTGTACGTTTAGACTGATGTAACACAAACTTTTCCAAACAATGTTTTAAGTAATTCACGTTTTGTAATATTTTGATACATATGATGGATGTGAGATCCTGATGAATTGTTCCGCTGCGAATGCTGTATTTTATCGGTATTGAGACCGAATGTTATCGGCAGAGGCCGATTGTTGATATGGGAATGTTTCACATCATCCCTTATATCTTTCTTCTGTCGTCTCCTACTACTTTTTTCTGTTTGTGATATGTGTCCCTTACTATTCCGTCTTCACGCCCGTATGAAATCTCGGATATTTTGTGAAAAGAAAATGAGGCGTGACAATGTTTAATGTAAGTTGAATTTATATTAAATATAGCCGTATTTCACTGACGTTGGTTATAATTGGTTTTAAATGAATTGACATTGCAGGAAACGTGCATGGATATTTGGAACAGGAAGCATGCGGTCGATCCTCCAAATGCACGTTACACCGAAGAATATCGTTAGGAGTTTAACCCCTTGGAACTGGATCGACTTCTCTCCTATGTAAACGGTGACAAACCAAGGTGGATGAATATCAGACATTGGTGAGAAGACATCCAAAAGATACGTTTGAAGATAATCAACGACTGTTTCTTCATCATTTACTCTGAATTCCATCTAAATATTTAAACTCTTTTTTATTTGTTAATAGGTATTTTTGATTCTAAATTTGGACGGGCATTGGGTGGCTGTTCAGCTCTACATCGGGAAGATAACGTTGACACTGTTCGACAGTTTACAATTCCAGTGGACTCCGAAGGTGGAAAAACTTAGGTTTCGACAGACCCTACCATTAGGTGATTATTACCACATTTGTTAGAGCATGCAGGACATTATGAGATGTTAGACCATCATCAATTTCGCCCAACGATGATTTCTCTCAAGTCTGCGGAGTCACAGTTTTGTTATCAGCAAGACGATCCGACTTCCTGTAGAATTTACGCACTGAAGGTAATTGAGAGTTGTATCAGCTGCATTTTTCCCAGATAGGAGTATACTCTTGGAGTTTTTGAGATGAGGTGATTGATGGCTCTGGCCTTATACAAGTTCTCAAAAGATGTTGACACCATTCAGGATGATGATTTGGACTGATTATGTATTGTTCGAACATGATATATGAACATGCATTAGGTTTTATTCTACTGGACGATGATTGATTCTTGTGTTTATATTTACTTTATGCTTTGTCCTGTAAAGTTGATTTCTCTATATGTTAAAGTCTTTTACAATAACTCCTCAAATAAATAAACAATAATATATACGGCTCGTACAACATTAGGAGTTAAAAATGGTTAACTTCAAACATACATGTCAAATCTATCATTCATTTTCCACATTCGATGCCAAATAAATTGTACATTTTCTATTGGTATGTTTTATCGACCCACAATGTTTCTTATTCCTTCATCTGGCTTGACCCTCATTTTGGACTGTGTTTTCATTATCGAGCTCGTCATCGAACGCTTGATACTCCAAGAACAAGAGTTTGGTATATCTCGACTTATTATGACCGGTTTTACCATAACGACTACATGCAGGGGGTTTGCGTGAAGGGCCGACATGCTCATTGGTCGAAGAAATACTTTTTGATTTCGGACGACCAGCTTGTTTTGGTTTATCTGATGGAATACATCATTTGTTCTTCATATTGTCAGACACAACACAATCTTGTGGATCAGGCACATGATTAACATCACCTCCCCACATCCCCCCAACCATTATGTCGTGTAATATGGACCAATGTAAGAAGTCACAGTTTCCTTCGCAAAACTGGAAGCATTAAAAGAGAAAAAAAATGTTAGCTTTTATATTATCGTTGCATATTCTGAATTGGTAATGGTTTATAGTATCGACCCAGATTACCTTATTGCTGCACATGCATGCGAACATGGTATCAACTCACTTTGAAAAATAAAACAAGAGCACTCGTATCGGGATAACTCAACGAGAAAAATCTTACTCTCATCTGTGACTTTGTATTTGAATCGTGAGAGTGGCTCAACTTGCATTCGCCGTCCAAGCTTGGTGTATTCTAGCAATCTCTCATGTGTTGACTTTGTCAGCATGTTTTATCTTTCTAGTGCAGCCATTGTCTTTCTAGTGCACAATCCAAAAAAGAACAAACAGCTAGTTTTTTGGCCCAAACAAGACGAGTATTTCATATCTCGACAGCATTTGATGTCATGAAATTAAATCTTCGAACGGGACATTTAACACGGGACCACCTTCTCGTACCTGCTTTTGCTAAGGTATCAAGTGCACATTCTATGTTCGTTTCTTCGATGGCGGCCATGTACCTATCAGTGATCAAAATTAAATCCATAAAATATTCTAAATGTGAATATGCTCTTGTAAAATGTTTCAACAACATATATCTTGAATGGAAAAAAATTATCGTTCGAATTCACGTAGCTGATAAGAATAGACTACTTTGTGGAATAGTCAAACCAAACGTAATCCATGTTTGGTTAAATTTTGTTACAGATGAAAACAACATAGACCATAAGTTGCTTCTAGGTACACCGCAGTGATAAGGGTTTATTTTAATTAAACCCTTAATTAAAATATTTTATGTGCGTTAATTCTTAATTGTCTACGTGCGTTTTCAAAGAGCGATGAAAACTCTAGATGTGGAACATAGAATATTTTTATACCATGAGATGCGCAATGAAAAAATGAGAAAATAAAAACAAACTAGAGGTCAATCGGAGACTCATAGCTCAAATGACGAAGAAAAGAGTCGAATACGAAGGTTCGGTAAAATGGAAGGGGTAAAATCCGAATGAACGCTAAAACGGAAAATAATATTTTAATGAACGGTAAATTAATTTTACTAGGTAAATAGTAACTTTGAAAATCTATAAATAGGGGCTCAGTCAATTCAAAAAAATTTCATTTTCCGCCAACGACGAAAGCGACACGAACAAGTAAGTTTCTCTTTCTTCTCTCTTTCTTTACTTTTTAAGTCGCCGGAGCACTGCCGGAAAAGTTGCCAGAACTGCTGCTGCCGTCGCCGCCGCCGTCAGTAATGGTGCTGGTGGTGGTGCACCGGGTGTTGGGTGTGCGGTGGTGCGCCGGGTGTCGGGTGTGCGATGGTGTGCGAGCGTTGGGTGCCAGGTTGTACGTCGGGGACGGGATGTGCGCGTCAGGATGGGCGTCGGGGACGGGATGCGTGCGCGAGGCTGGGCGTCGGGGGCCGGGTGTGCGTGGGCGCCGGGCGTCGGGTGCCGAGTGCGCGCGGGCGTCAGGAGCCGGGGTGGCCGAGAAAACTCGACAGCCATGAAGGCGGGCGCAGACGGCGCGGACGACGGGAGCCGGTGGCCGAGAAAACTCGACAGTCGGGAGGTGGACGCGTGTGGGAGCGGGCAACGGGAGCCGAGCTGTCGAGAAAACTCGGTAGCTGCCGAGCGCCGTTTACCCACTGCCGAGAAAACTCGATAGCTGCCGGGGGCGCGCCAGCGCCGGGTTTTTTCACCCGACGTCGGGTGCTCGCGTGCCCCGACTCACGCGACATCGTGTTTTCGACCCGAACCCCATTTTTCCACCGTACATCAACATCGAGTCATTTTTTACGAGATGTCGTTGACCGAGGGACGTGGGCCCGGTCAAAGTCAACCCTATGACCAAAATTACCAAAATACTCCTAAACTTAAAATGCTCCGTACGAGCTCGTTTCAACTCCGATTGAGCTCATTCTTTTTGCGTTGCGATCCTTATTTCAATCTCTTTCATCTCCGCCTAAGAAACTGAACTTTAACCCTTATTGCTTCAACCTCAAATTTTGAGATCCCTCGATCCGGCGCGCATTAAACGATCGTTCTTTCTTCGAAATTATTTATAGCTTTAAATATATTTATTAAGAATCTAAGGAACACTGTAACTTGTGTAGGTTATCAGTTGGACCGTGTTTGTGATACCTAGTACTAGCTACTGACAAGGTGGGGGTAATTTCTAAATCTTAGTGTGTTTACAGTTTTCCCTATTATGAAACATGAATGAAGAATACTAAATGATGTGAATATACGTGTTGTGCCATACTATATACTGTGAAAGAACTTCGGTTCACATTGCATGTTCTGAGAGTCCTACGGGACTGTAAAATCTTCTTCCTCCCTTCTACTACTCTATTGAGGTTTGGTGGTCCTCATGAAATGCACCAGCGGTATTGAGACCATTTTATAGGGTAAGACGAGCTGATCACACACCTATCCTTCTGTATCATTTCTAATATCTGCTATGTATTTCACGTGTTGTGACAACGTGACTGTAGATTATTTTTCGATATTTATATATATCGCATGTTATAAGAGGCGGATTTTATCCCCATGAGTGTATTCAACGCACTCACCCCTTAATCTGTACTCACACTACTGGAACTGATGGGTTTGAGGAACCCTAGAAGGAGAGAGGAGGTGTCATATCTGGACCTGTTTTGTTAAGTTGGTGTCACACAACGTTTTCAAACAATGTTTTAAGAAAATCATGTTTTGTAATAATATTTGATACATGTGATGGATGTGAGATCCTGATGAAATATTTCACTATGCATCTTGTAAGTATCGGTACTGAGACTGATTACTGATGTGTAGATGATATATATACTGTCATTTATCTCTTTCTTTTGGCGTCTCTAATCTCTTTCTTTCTGTTGTGCTATGTGTTTCTTACTAATTCTATCTTCATGCCCGTGTGAAAACTTTGATATTTTACTAAAAGAAAACGGGACGTAACAGGTGGTATCAGAGCAAAGTTCTACAGATTTTGAACTTGCTCGAACTGGTTTTAATGTCACGCCCTGAAATCTTTTCACGTTTTATCAGAGTTTTACCATTGGGCGTGAAGATGGAAAAAGCAAGGGACATTTTTATGACAGAAAGAATGAGTAAGGGACAACAGAAGAAAGAGGTAAGGGGCGAAGTGAATCTCTCACTTTTAAACATACGGCCTCTGCCGTTAGCAATCAATCTCACTACCGATATATATAATACATCAAATGCAGCGGAAACTCATCAAGATCTCACATCCTTACATGTATCAAAATATTACAAAACATAAGCTTAACCAAAACATAGTTTGAAAAAGTTTAAGAGACCTCGTCTCATTACAACATAACCAGATACAGTACTTCCTCTCTCCTCATAGGGTTCCTCATGCTCATCATTGCCTGTAGTGTGAGTACAGATTAAGGGGTAAGTGCGTGGAATACACTTGTAGGGGTAAAATCCACCTCATATATCTCAAGACAGAATTAAATACCGAAAAGCTAACCTACGGTCACGTTGTCACAGCACATATATATGCAAGGTAGATATTAGAAATGGCAAGGGATGAATAGGTGCGGAATTCCTCCGTCTTATCCTATGAACGGTCTCACACCGCTAGTGCATTTCAAGAGGCTCACGACACCTCCACAGAGTAGTAGAAAATAGCAGGGGACGAACAGAATGCATGATCAGAGGACCTCTGTCCTTTCACAGTTATATCATGGCATAGCAAGTATAAACACAACACTTAGTATTCCTCAATCATGCGTTTACTTAGGGATAACGGTAAACAGAAGAAGAGTTAGAAATTACCCCCACCTCGTTCGGTGGTTTCCCACGTGAGTCGAAAGGTCTAAATATCTGGTGATACAAGCTCAATCCAACAAGTAATCAAATCTTAATCCAATAAATCACCTACACAAGTTACATTGTACTCAGATCTTTATTAATTATAAGTAAAACGATAAACGTATACACGACGAGTCGAAGGACCTAAAGATTGGATAAGACACGAGCTCGTTCGGTGTTGATACGAGCTCGACAACATATATAAGTTGGAGAGTATATTGGCATCAAGAGTTGACCTCGATCGGGCCCTCGACCCTCGGTCGAAACCTCCTGTCGGCTAAGACTCGATGGTAAGGATACAAAGGAAAAAGAACGGGAAAGGATTGGAAACACGGCGTTACCTGACACGCGTCTCGCACCCGGCGCCCACTCCCGATGCGCCCTGGCCGCGCACAACCGTGTGCCAACTTCCAGAAATCTCTGCCTGGCCGCGCACGACCGCGCCCCCTGGCACGATCGTGCGCCAGCCTCCAGCAACTCCTGCCTGCTGGGACACGACCGCACGCCAGCAGCCTGCGCCCAACAGCCTTCCCCCGGCAGCCCGACTTTTTCCCTTCTCGATCCTCCGGCTACCCCGTCCACCTACTACATCCCGTTTTCAAAACAACACTTCCCCAACCCCATCTCCCACTCACAACCATGAATTTACATACAAACACAAGCATCCTCAAAACAATTGGCCGGCGACCGAAGGTCGCCGGAAACCCATCGTCTCAACACATCGGAGCATCACCAGCGCCGATCATTATTTTTCCTCATGGCGGTACCACTCGTAACGCCCTCAACAGAGATCATACTCAAACACACACACATGCAAACATGCATATATCATAATAACCAAATCAAGATAACTCCGGCACCACCCCACACGGCGGTGCTGTCCTTCCAACAACTCACCCTCGTCTCCATGTGAACCTCCGACAACATCCCCGGTTAAAAGAACGGAGAAAAAGAGAGAAAACCGAGGAGAGAGAAAAGTTGGCTAGGGTTAGGGTTTAGGGTTTTGTTAAGGTTTTTCGCCGCTTTCCGACGAACGATAAGTCGGAATAGAAATCCGAGACTTATTCTAGACTCAACTCGTCAAAACCTATATTGTGTGCGAAAATCGGCCGAAACCAACCACTTCGAAATATTCCGGCGAACTTCGGTGGAGGCACCACCGCGCCGGTGGTGGCTTCGGCGGCGGCACCGATGGTGGCACGCAGGAGGCCGAAAAAGAAAAGAGAGAGAAGAGAGACTTACGTGTAAACGTCGCTTTTTGGCTCGTTCAAAGAAAGGGGTGAAAATGAACTAGGGTGAGCTCCTATTTATAGATTTCAGAAGTTACTATTCACCGTAAATATCTCAGTAAATATCTTGGTAAATATCTTCTGATATTTCCGAAACCCCGTGTTTTGTTCTCTTCATTGTCGTTTAAGCTACAGATCCCCGATTAACCTCTAGTTCATTTCTATCTTTCTATACTTCCAACGTGCAACTAGTGATATAAAAATATCCTACATCCCACGTCTAGGTAAATTATCCTTCTCATATGGGTGTTACACACTTATCTGAAATGCACGTATTTAAACAGTTAAAATATCCGCGCATATATATTAAATCCCGAGTTAAAATTTTTAATTAATATATTTTGTTTCATTTTGGTCCGGGGTGCTACATTTAAAATGGGAAAAGTGTGATTTGAAAACGTGAAAAGGTTTTTGAAAAGACATCGATAGACACCATCCTCTCTCCGTAGGTGACTTTCCTTGAACATAAGACTTGTAGTATATGAGTGCTTGTTTGTTATGTGTTATTTGTCCTTGAACCATTAGGTTTTGAAGGGAGCGTTCCAGGTATGGACATATGATGATAAGAAGCTCGTGTACATTAAACTTAACAGATGAATATGATTAGTTTCACCGCTAGGATGCGAGTACCGACGCTAGAGACGTGTGAGGAAAGACTTAGACGCCATTTCTATGAGAGTAGGGTGACTGATGATATATCAGTCGGTGAGCATATAGCTAGGTTGTTGCACTGCTGGCGGGAGATTAGAGGCACTAGGAGTAGTATCACCAGTATCCAGGCCTGTTCACACCTGATTCAGACCTTGCCCAATGAGTGGGTAGAAAGAGGACGTCTAGTTTACCGAGACGAGATCGTGCACTCGTCGGTGGATCACATTCCCGACGTTGACTTCGGGAGGGTAGCTAGACAAATGTTGGAGCTATGGGGCCGAGATAGCCTCCCGACTACTCCGGAACCAGTACCTAATGATCCGTCCAGCAGTAGCTTCGAGTCGGAAGACTATCCGGAGATTGGCGACCCCTAGGACGTTTGACTCCTGTTGTTGTAGTGTAGACGTTTGAGAAGACTTTGATATATGTATATATATTATATTACAAACGATACCTTATTCTATATGTATATATAACGAGTAGTTTATACTTCATAGATGGTGTACATACACCTTTTGGGGATGGTATAAGGCTACCCTTAATAGACTTTTATATATATACACGTACGTACGTTCTCGTTTATTTTATATAGTATATGTTTATGCGTCTTCACGTGTAACGCATTAATCTACATACGAATAGTAGTGTTGCGTTATCCCAACAACTTATACCTATATATATCGTAATACAGATATGTCGAGAGGAAGACTGCGAAAGGAACAATCCCAGCCGGCCAACCAGCCGGAACGAGAAGAGACCGCTAATGTCGGAGACTTGGTTACTGTGCTACGAAGGTTAGCACAACACTTCGAAGTGAACCGAGTTGTCCTACAACAAGCTAGAGCTGGCCCCAACCTAATTTATGAACAGTTTTGGCGGTTCAACCCACCGACTTTTAATGGGAAAGGGGAGCCAACTGACACGGATGAGTGGCTAAGGTCACTCGACCGATTGTTTGGGCACCTGACGTGCTCTAAGAAACAGATGGTCAGTTGTGCCATCTTCCAGCTCACTGAGAAGACAAGTCATTAGTGGGACTCATACAAGGGCACTCTGTTGCCCGCTCAAAAAGAGGGGATGACTTGGGAAGGGTTCAAGGAAGTGGTGTCTCATCACTTCATCCCTCAGTCCTATCGGGACACGAAGAAGACAGAGTTCCTTCCTCTCCGACAAGGGAACTCAACTGTAGGGGAGTATGAGCGGCGGTTTAATCATTTGAGCCGGTACGCCCCACATCTGGTGGATACTGATCTCAAAAAAGCCCGAAGATTTGAGAGGGGCCTTCGTAAGGAGAGTAGTTCGATCCCAGCTGGGCAAGGAGAGATGACCTATGCAAGTGTCATCGAGAGAGCCCAGGAGATCGCCTCCTGGATGGGTTTGGATGATGCACCTCTCGAGAAAGTTCTCCCTGCTCCTAGAAAAAGGAAGTGGAACGGGCCGAGTCAGGAGTTTGTCCCCTATCCACGCACTCACCCCCTTAATCTGTACTCACACTACAGGAGTTGGTGAGCATGTTGAACCCTAGTCGGAGAGAGTCGGTGCTGTTACTGAACCTGTGTTTTAGGAGGTGGTCCCACACGAACATTTTCAAAATAATATTTTAAGTTTATTCACGTTTTGTAATTATTTCTGAGTATACTGTGAACGTGAGATCCTGATGTTTAAATTTGCTGCTTAATTATGGTGTATATATATCGATATTGAGATCGAATGTTGTCGGTAGTGAGACCGACTGTTGATATGTGAATGATCCATATCAACCCTTACCACTTTCTTCTGGCGTCTCTTACTCCTTCTTTCTGTTGTGTTTTGTGTCCCTTATTATTTCTCTCTTCACGCCCATGTGAAACTCTGATATTTTAACGAAAGATTTTGGGGCGTGACATTATCAACCATGTTGGTTTTTTTTGGCTTCCTCTACTCAGTCGTCTTATGACAAGGTTTGTCACAATTGAAGCAGTTTTTACTGAACTTCCTTTTCAAAATTTCTTTCTTTGGTAATGACTATCTCTTGACAACCGGACTGACTTTATTATTGTTATTGTTATTTCTCCTTGAGCGTTGACTGTGCCCAACAACATTAGCCTTAGCCACATCAAGATGGAAAGTTTTCTTCTCCAAACCACGGTTGTCCTCTTCTATGTGGAGACGAACAACCATTTCTTCGATGTTGATCTTCTTATGTTTATGCTTCAAATAGTTCTTGAAGTCTTTCTACCCCAATGGTAGTTTCTTAATGATAACAACAACTTGAAAAGTTTCGCTCAACTGCATCCCCTTGGAATGGATCTCATGCAAGATAACCTGAAGCTCTTGCACTTGACTTATAACAGTCTTGGTATCAACCATCTTGTACTTAAAGAACCTACCAACAATAAATTTCTTGACCCCGACATCCTCCAACTTGTTCTTGTTATCCAAGGATTCTCAAAGTTCGTTAGCCCTTTTCATAGAGCTATACACGTTGTAAAGTCTATTGGCCAAGCCATTGATAACATAGTTCCAGCATAGGAAGCTTTAATGATTTCATGCATCCAGAGCCTTCACAGCTTGCGCATCTGGATTTTCACCCAGAACATGTGCATCTTCAGTTAAGAAACATGCGATATTCAGAGTAGTTAGGTAAAAGAGCATTTTTTTGTTGCCATCGTTTGAAGTTCAGTCCATTGAATTTTTCAAGTTTATCAAGATGGTTGATCAGAACATTGAGTGGGACCACAAAAGTGACTGGGGTAGCAGAAGTGCCTTTAGTAGCCATTTTCCAAAAGAAAAATTAATATGTTTTAAGATTGTTATCAATTATGCATGAAAATGGTTGTGGAAGCAAACAGAAATGAAGAAAATGAAGATGGAAACCGAGCCTGTCACATCACAATTTCCTTAAATCTAGATTTTCACTCAGAATAAGTGCATCTTCAGTTAAGAAACATGCGAGATTCAGAGTAGATAGGTAAAAGAGCATTTTTTGTTGTCATCGTTTGAAATTCAATCCATTGAATATTTTAAGTTTGTCAAGATGGTTGATTGGAACACTGAGTGGGGCCGTAGAAGCGACTGGGTAGCAGAAGTGTCTTCAGTAGCCATTTTCTAGA
This sequence comes from Scutellaria minor, assembly GCA_954870855.1. Taxonomy (NCBI): domain Eukaryota; kingdom Viridiplantae; phylum Streptophyta; class Magnoliopsida; order Lamiales; family Lamiaceae; genus Scutellaria; species Scutellaria minor. Next base: position 21,098,183 of record OX940727.1, read on the forward strand.
AGCAAAAGCGACTGGGGTAGCAGAAGTGTCTTTAGTAGCCATTTTCTAGAAGCAGAAGTAATTTGTTTTAAGATTGTTATGAAATATGCATGAAAATGGATGTGGAAGGAAACAAAAACGAAGAAAATGAAGACAGAAACCTAGGCCTATCACATCACAGTTTCCTTAAGACGAACAGTGGATATCTCTTTTCTAGGATACAAAAATAGATTCGTCCCCTCCGAGATGCTCGAGGAATCAGTGGATGTCTTTTTTCTAGGATACAAAAATAGATTTGTCCCCTCCGAGGTGCTCAAGGAATCAATGGATGTCTCTTTTCTAGGATACAATGACAACAAGGCAGCAAGTTCAGCACAAAACTCAAGAGGGCCAAGAGAAGAATGAAGACAATCCTTAAAACAGATTCGTCCCCTCCGAGGTGCTCGAGGAATCAGTGGATGTCTCTTTTCTAGGATACAAAAATAGATTTGTCCCCTTCGAGGTGCTCGAGGAATCAATGGATGTCTCTTTTCTAGGATACAACGGTAACAAGGCAGTGAGTTCAGCACAAAACTCAAGAGGACCAAGAGAAGAATGAAGACTTTCTAAGAGGAAAAAGCTCGAATTTGCTTTGTGTTGTTTAGAGGTGGGAGCCTCATTTTATAGCCATTTCAGAGTGCATGCATTGGTTCAATCCTCGAATCAAATCTTGATTTGCACCCCCGCTAGTGAGAGAGCCTTCTTGTCAAACATTCTTATCACCCACTAAAAGAAAGATCAATATAAAGTAGTGAAATTTGTTTGATTTTCCCGATGTGGGATAGACTTTCTTTCAAGCTTCTCATGTCTTCCAAAGGATCCAAACTTGCTACTTTAAGACTCAATTTCTCATTCACCCATTAACCATTTTGGGTGTATAAAGTGTCGTCTCAAACCTCTCTCGGAGGAGAATACGTTGCAACTTTTATCTTCCGAATTCAGGTACGCAATCCATGCATAATTATGCCCCAAAATTGACCAAAAATTCAAAAAATTTCCAACTATATTTTCATACATATGAGACCTCTTTTCTCGATAAGTTGGTCATGATGTGGTTATTTTTTGAGACAATTGATTTTAGTGAGCTGCGATGTGGTCTCGATGCATAAATTGGTCAAATTAGTTGTGAGACCACTTGTCTCGACACTAGTCATCTGTGAGACAAGTCGTCTCAATTTATTATTTGGAATTATGATGCTAATTTATTGTGTTACTACTCATCTCAATGGTAGTGAGTTGCGAGACTGTTTGTTGGTCATGACGTGATGTGAATTGATTGCTAAACCACTTGTCTCAATGCTAGTGAGTTGCAAGATAAGTGGCCATGATGCTAATTGTTTATGAATTTATTATTGGGTAAATTACATAATAGAAGCCAAACTATGGTCACTTTTCCACTTTGTTACCCGAACTTTCAAAGTTCACTGTAAAACAGCTCAACTTTGTTTTTTTACTAAACGGCCGCCAGAAGTCACAGCCGGTGGATATTTCGGGAATATTCTGTCCCGAACTTTCAAAATTAACTGTAAAATAGCTCAACTTTGCGGATTTACCAAACGACCGCCAGAATTGAATTAAATTAAATTAAAAATAACTAAAAAAATACAAATCAAATTAAATTACATAAAAAATACAAATTAAATTAAATTAAATTAAATAACTAAATTAAATCGGCCAATTTTGGGGGGCCGATTTGGGGGTTTAAGTTATTTAATTTAATTTAATCAAATCAAATTAAATCGGCCGATTTGGGGGTTTTAGTTATTTAATTTATTTAATCAAATCAAATTAAATCGGTCGATTTTGGGGGCCGATTTGGGGGTTTTAGTTATTTAATTTAATTTAATCAAATCAAATTAAATCGACCGATTTTGGGGTGCCGATTTGGGGATTTTAGTTATTTAATTTAATCAAATCAAATTAAATCGGCCGATTTTGGGGTGCCGATTTGGGGGTTTTAGTTATTTAATTTAATTTAATCAAATCAAATTAAATCGGCTAATTTTGGGGTGCCGATTGGGGGTTTTAGTTATTTAATTTAATCAAATCAAATTAAATCGGCCAATTTTGGGGGGCCGATTTGGGGGTTTTAGTTATTTAATTTAATTTAATTTGATTTGTATTTTTTATTTAATTTAATTTGATTTGTATTTTTTTAGTTATTTTTTAATTTAATTTAATTCAATTTAATTCAATTCTGGCGGTCGTTTGGTAAATCCGCAAAGTTGAGCTGTTTTACAGTTAATTTTGAAAGTTCTGGACAGAATATTCCCGGAAAATTCCACCGGCGGTGACTTCTGGCGGCCGTTTAGTAAAAAAAATAAAGTTGAGCTGTTTTACAGTGAACTTTGAAAGTTTGGGTAACAAAGTGGAAAAGTGAGCATAGTTTGACTTCTATTATGTAATTTACCCTTTATTATTTATGAGATACCATTTATCTCGATGTTATTGAGTGGTCGATACCAGTTGTATACATGTCAATGCTAATCAAATTATAAAAAATGGAAAAATATCATTTTATGTCGTGTAAGTTAGACCTTATTCAATTTTTATCCCATAATTATGCGTTTTTCAATTTTGGTCCTTTAATTATTAATTTTTTTTAATTGCAATCCAATTTTAATAGGAAACTTTTTCAACCTGACATGGCCGTCGGAATATTTATGTGGTATCCAAATTGAAAAATCCCAAAAATATGGAGGGAATGTGTCAATTCTTAATACCACTTGAGTAAAAACCCAATAAAATAATTCAAAAATTAAAAAAAAAACAAAAAATAAACACAATTTTAAATTAGTAAACATATGAAAAATAATCAGAAATCCTACAAAATTAAAAAATAAAATAAAATAAATCAATTAACAAAATACAGAAGCCATTAATCGAAGACCTTCATAGATACGAGTTTCAAAACAAAAAAATGTGGGAATTGCGAAATGCAAACTTAAATTTCAATTAATTTAGAACAAAAGATAAACCAAATGATCATTTGGGGAAGAAATGAATTTAGGGTTTATCAATTAAGGATTTAGTGGGTGTTTTTCAAGCTGGAATTTTAGGATTCTTCAATTTTATTTTTCTTTAATTTCTACGGACCGAGAAACAGCGGTCATCAGCTAAAAAACATAGGTGGCAGCACCCTGGGAAGAGTGGTAGTGCACTGTGGTGGTTCGCTATTGTGGTGTTTTGCCTTTTTTTGGTGGTGGTTCGCTGTTGAAGCTAATGTACGTCCTCTTCAGAGCGACGGCGGCCGGAGGTTTTCTCTATGGTGGTAGACATAGTAAAAGATTGGAAGTGGAGGATGTTGGCGGTGACGACGTTCAGCTGCGCACAATTCTTTTTTTCTTTTTTTTTCATATTTCTATTCCTTTTCATACTAGTTTTCATTTAATTTTCTTTTTTACTTTCTTTTTCATTTCATTTGTTTTATTTACAAGTTATGCTAAACGTGAAAAAGAAATTATAAAATTTATGAGAAGATCTCATGTGCATCAGTTGTACATACATTCGGATGGATCCGAATCCGCGCCTTTTTAATTTTTTTTTTTTTTTTTGCTTTGGTCTTTATATTATATTAGTTATACATTTATGTTATATTAGTAATACATTTATGTACATATATCATACTTTTAGTGCAATATTTTAACTTAAAAAAACTGTTGACCTGCATACTATATTAGTCATTCATTTACGTTAAATTAGTCATACATTTATATCAACATAGTCATACCTTTATTTAATATATAAAGGTACAACTAACATAACTAAAATGTATGAAAGATATTAATGGTTGTTTAAAAAAATGTTAAGTTACAACTAAAATCTTAAAAACTATGACTTACATAAAATAAATGTATGACTAATATAACATAAATGTATGACTAATATAACATAAAGAAACAGTATTTGTGAGTGAGTTTGGATGGGTTTGGATGTACATAGCAAGGCGCGTGAAGGTGCGTGGATGCGTGCGACCTGAATGCATTGATCTAAGGCCCACACACTAGTTGAATAAAAGTTTTGGTGAAAATTTATTTGTAGTTTTAGGATTATTTTAAATTTAATTTCGCGTAATTCCCACATTTTGTCTTCTTTTTTTAAAATTAATATACTATGTTTTTAATTTGATTTAAAAAAAACAAAATTTCATATTTTTTAGGATTCCAATTTTTTATTATTTTTAAGATGTATATAAACACTAATTAAATTTTGTTTTTGTACTTTTTTGAATTTTTGAATTATTTTATTGGGTTTTTACATAGGTGGTATAAATAATTGACACCGACTTAATTTTCCCTTCATATTTTGGGAATGTTCAATTTGGGTGCTATATAAGCATTCCAACAATCATGTCTGTTCTGAATTTTTTTTCGAAACAATCGGACTTAAATTGAAAAAAATTGACAATTAAAAAATCAAAATTGAAAAATACATAATTAGGTGATAAAATTTGGACAAGATCTAAGTTATAGTACGGAAAATGATATTTCCTCTTTATATTATAATTGTTGGATTATTGTCACGTGTAATTATACTCCAAAAGAGAATGAGCACCTTTTGGAAGAAATGTATTATTATGCGCAAAGAACTTTTTGGACAATGATAGTGTCTTTACATTAAACTAGCAGTGTACCCGCGCGTTGCGCGTCTTGCAATATAATTCAATTATTTTAATATAATATAATTTTAATCGTAATTACATATGAGCATTAAATATATATATATATATATTGTTGAATAACACTATTTTATAATCGTACAATATAAAAATAAACATAAAACAATTAAGTTAAATTATTGTTTTCAAATCATGCATCAAACACATCAAAACATGTAACGTGGCAAATCTCACGAAATACTACAAATTATTAAAAACTTCTTTACAAACAACATTTCTAGTTGTACTACGATGCTCATTTTCTTTATCAGAAATCAAAATCTTCAACTCATTGCGATTTGTCACGCGGGAAACAGCAACATACAACTGACCATGACTAAACACGGGTTTCTTCAGCAATAGACCAACATGTGACAAAGATTGCCCTTGAGATTTATTTATTGTGATTGCATAGGACACAATTACAGGAAATTGTCTTTTCTGAAACTTAAAAGGCAATCTCGGATCAGACGGTGTTAGCGACATTCTTGGAATCAAAACCTTATGACCTACATTACTTCCACCAAGTATTTTTCCTTCAAGCACATGTTTTTCAAGTTTTGTTAAAACCATCCGTGTACCATTACACAATCCAAGTGAATGATCAATGTTTCTCAAAAGCATTACGGGAGTACCAACCTTCAACAACAATTCATGATTTGGAACACCAGAAGATCTAATTCCATTTAAGAATTATGTTGTGTGTACATCAACCAAGATACCACCATTTCCTTCAGACCTGCATGTACTGTCCGAACTCAAGTATTTTTTTCCATCACCTAAACTCAATGAAGTCATATAATCATTTATGCTATCAACCACATCAAGCGTTGGTGCTAATATAGCACGGTCCTTCAAATAACCCGACACATCAGTACGATCCAAGCCTAATGGATACGTACTGTGTACAATAGATGGAATTGGATCAGTCGAGCATCTCAACAGAATATCATCAGGAATTTCTATATATGAATAGCCATCATGATGCACTCCAATTGTACCATCCCCAATATTTGCAATCCAATCCGAGAATTCCCTCAACTCTTTTAACTCAGTATCTAAACATGATGGATTCTCAAGCCTCATATTTTTTGTCAGACGAAGCACCCTACAATGCTGTCAGATCTTGGATGAATTTATCGTCGAATGAACAATGTCTTGTCTAGTGCCCTTTGGTATAACAGGTAATATCTGACGAAAGTCTCCACCAAAGATAATGGTCTTACCACCAAAGGGTCTACTTTTATTCATTGGATCCCTTAGTTGCATGATATCTCTTAAACTTCTATCAAGTGCTTCAAAACAATGTCTATGCATCATCGGTGATTCATCCCATATGATAAGTTTTGCCTTGATAAGAAGATCTGCCAGTTACTCCCTCGTCTTATATTACAGGTTGAGTACTCATCAAGACTAATTGGAATAGCAAATCGTGAGTGTGCAGTTCTTCCACCAGGTAATAAAAGTGATGCAATTCCACTTGAAGCTACATTAAGCACAATTTCTCCTTTCGATCTAATAGTTGCGGACAAAGTCTTCCAAACATATGTTTTACCAGTTCCACCATAACCATAAACAAAGAACACCCCCCACTTGACGAATAAACTGCATCCATAATGGTATCATAAACACTATGTTGCTCATCTGTCAGGTTTGAAAATAATTTATTGTGCTCATCTACCATGGCAACATGATCATACCGTAGCTCCTCATGCACCAATTTGTTTTGTAAGAATGAAACACTGATCATATCTGGAAATGGCATTGTATCATAATCCCTCAAACTTTTGCCGAATTTTTGCATCATTCTCTCAATCTCCACCAGTGAAAGATTTCTAATCTCTTCTTCGCTCAAAGTTAAACCTAAATGAAAATATTATCATAAAATATTAAACTAACTTACAGTACAATAAATGTCAAACTTATTTATCTAAATAATTTACAATAAATCATACCTTTATGATTTAATATCTGACGTTGTCGGTGTAAAATATCATTTGACAAATATGCCCAACACTTGTCCCACACATCCTTGGGTTCACTCAAGCTGTCTGAAAAAAGTAACGTGACAAACAAATATCGTAGGGAATGCGCAGATGCCCAATAGCTTGCCTCAATTATCCAATCAATATACTCTCTATCATCATCCAGTATACCATGAGCGTAACATGCTTCACGAAATGTATCATATGTAATACCATCAACAGTTCTTATGTCTGTGTAGTCTTTTGGACCCTTAACAATGTTAAGAAGACATCTCAGATAGTACTTCTCACCACTTCCAGGTGTGACATAAAAAATACGACCTAAAGAGAACCCTCGTTTTCTTGGTGTCCATTGTCGTTGATCCCTTTTCCAAACAAATTTATGGGGAAATTCTGCATATGTAAGTTTTTTTGCATCTTCATATTTTCTGTTTGCCTCAAACCAAGCCAAGAACATACTATGACCAACAGTCGGACGATTAACAACACCATCAATCTCATCTGTATCTGAGAAAAAGACTGGTTGTTCATCAGGAAGATGAAAGCTCAACCGTTCTACAGGTGTGCTCTTATATTGAATCTCAAATCCAAGTATCCTCCATATAGCTTCACATGGTGAGATATAACGACAATCATAATACATATCAATCTCATCCACATTTTGAGTGACTTCGTCATCAGTTGTATTGTTATAAAAAGTAGTTGAAATTCGATCATGCCCTTTATTCACATACTTGAATAAATATTTGATTGACCGTGACTGATTACACCACTCCACATTCAAATGAGCTACATACTTGAGCAATAAATGTCTGTTGTGAGGAACAACATATCTATTGTCAAGTTCTACACCATTTTTCAATATTGTACGACCATTATCCCTTCTACGGTAAATTGGATATCCATCTTCATCCACAACTGTTGTGTCAGCAAAATGTTTCGGAAAATATTTCACACATCTACCATCCTCCATACATGAAGCTTTTGGTCTAACCACACCACACGGTCCATGAATCATGAAATCATGCACCGCATTATAGTACACGGGATCATCCTTAACATCTGGTATTTCAGCTAAGATTATACTATCAATATCCTCAGGTGTCGGATATTTATCTTGTTGCTCCAGAAATAGTAGAATATGAGCATGCGGCAATCCACATTTTTGAAACTCAATAGTATAAATTACTGTAAAAAAACAAAACAAACAAAATCAATAAATAAAAAGTACATAACACAAACATATATACACACATATATATGATTAATATGTATTATGGATGAAAAGCCTTACCAGATCTAATAGCACCAAATATCTTATTATGTCTGAGGTCTTTGATCAATGTATCCAATTTAATCTTGAAAACACGACAAACTATATCAGCACGATCTTCAGTTTTCATCCCTCTTTCCTCAAGAAAACGTACAATCTCAAGCCACTTGGGATTACATGTAAACGTCAAGAATAGGTCTGGGTACCCAGCCCAATGACATATTGCCATGACATCCTGGTAATTTTGAATCATATAGCAAGTTCCACCAGTAAAAGATGGAGGCAATATAACTCTTCTCCCCAAAAGTCGAGGATCTGTGTCACCCCGAAGTAATGACTCAGTGAGACCCTTATACATCTCGCAACGTAGTTGTTTCTGATGGGTACGTATATAAGTTAGTCTCGCCGATTCTATCATTGTATATGCATCTACTATAAACTGTTGTGTTAATCTCCTTGAACAGAAAATCGTAATAGGTTGATTCTCTCTCTCATGCAACCGATAAGAGAACCATTCTCTAATACTAACCCTCTTTCTTCCTCCACCTTCTGAACTACTAATATCTGAAAAAGGAATGTCCTCTTTATAACCATCCTCGCTATAAGAAAATAACAAAGGATATTGGAGAGCTAGATATGCAGCATTAAGTTCATTTATCCTCTTCAGCTAACCTGTTTGTGTTTCCACTATTATGTCTCTCTCACCTAGACATTCATCAAAATCGCCAACTAATATGGCAGCAACTTCAGAAACCGAAGGTAGATTATATCGCCTAGCATCTCGACCCCTACGACCAAATAACTTCAGCTTGATATTTGATGAATATCCATCTCGAAGTTTTTCCCCAACACTTCGAAATGATTTGACCAATATATTATGCTCATCAAGCATATTTCTCAATTCTGAAACTATCTCTGCATGAAGGCTTTTTGTATTATCCCTACTCCTGTTTATATAAAATAAAACAATTAAGTTAACTATTATACCAAGACAAAATAATCCAGCCTTACTGTAAATATATAAAATTTATTCAAAATATAGTGAAGTTATAATATAATATAAAACAAACCTAACACATTTGATTCGATTGTCGATTTCATTTTCAGTGTCATAAATGTAGAGCTGGGCAAACTTCGGAACTGAACCTTCAACTGGTAATAAACTATCCATCAGATGGTAATTCTGGCCATGCAACTTAAAGATTGGTGGAGAGTTTCCTTGGTTAGTAAAATAATCAATTTTGCTGTCCATTGAGGTAAAACTAAACATGTTATTGTAAGATCTTATATTATCCAAGAAATGTCTGTTTTTCTCATTACACCATAAAGCAAATCATGCAAAACCTTAGGTGGTTCTTTCATCGGAGGAAGCTGAATCTTTCCTTGATTACAACATAGAGAATACTTTGGATGTTTGGCATTAAAATGTGATTTCACCCGCCCTTCATACCAAAACAATGCACCACAAAACTCACACTTGTAGGTTGGATCACCATTATCCAAGTAATCTGAAAACTTTCAAATATTAGAACAATAATGTACTTCCATGATATTAGCACAAAAAAATCAATTAACAATTATATAGATTATGGTATACTAAAACAACCACAACACATTTATTATCTCACGTACACATAACAACAAAAAATTTCAAAATGTACAAATTTAAAAAGTAGCTTTCAACCTATTATTCCTTGACCAATTGAAGATGCTGGATTCTTATGTGCAAGTTCATCTTCTGTCAAGTCAATCACCACAGATTCAACTATACTAATCATTGGGGAAAATCCATGATTCTCTTTTGTGTCCTTATAAACATGTGTAGATATAGACTGCACTCTACTTGTTGAACCAACTATAATGAAGTCAATACAATAGTTAGTCAAGTAATGAAAGATTAAGTACCAAATTTCTTCAATACTCAATCATAAAATTTATTATCCATTTTGCCCAATAACTCACTCAATCTGGCATTTTCAAACAGTAACTTCATTGGCCAGAAAATAGGACAATAACTTTTGAAAATTCAAAAAATTGTCTAATTTCTGAACAAATAGCCCAATTGGGCTCAAATTGCACGTGAAATGCACATGGAGCCATGATTTCGCCGATTCTAATCTTACATGTGACATTCCCATATAAATTTAATATATATTTATTGTCTTTTAAATATATAAAAATACATTAAAACCAGTAAAATAAATAAAAACACATTAATAAAAGTAAATAAAGGTTTTTCATATGAAATAAGATTTATATTTCAAATATAAATTTTAACAATGCTAAAAAAATTAATTAAAAAATATAATCATTTAAAATTTTATTTGAAAAGGTATTTTAAATTAAAATTTATAGTTATATCTTATATTGGTCATAGAAAATCCAATTATTACAATGAAATTCAAAACTTAACAAATAAAGTAAAACACTTAATACATATAAAATAATAATCAATTACATCTAAAAATTACTTTACAATTTTGTAAATTAATAAGAAAATTTAGAAGAATTATTTTAACTAAATGGATAAATAAAATAAAAAATGTTTAATATTTAATTCATCTTTGTCAAATTTCAGAATTTTAAGTTACAACAAAATAAATCAATTTAAAATAAATTAATCTACATTTAATTTAAATTTTCATATTTCTAATTTGAATAATAAAATACTAATTAATATTAAATTTTCAGTTTAATTTTCATATAAACTTATGTAAGTTTTGTATTTAAAATTTTTAAATAAATTAAGATGAATTTTTAATTTACTTGTTTTTAATAAAAATGAATATTATTTTTTTTATTTTTAATGTTTAGTTTATAAAAAGAAAATTCAGATTTTATTTGAATATTTAAAAATTTATTAAACATATTTTTAGATTCAATTATATGTGCATTTGAAAATTATGACTTTTCGATTTTTAGTAAATTATTATAATTTATTTGTTTATTTTAATTTAATCCTTTAGGATTTTAAAATTACTATTTGAAATTTAAATTTCCATTCTTATATAAAAACTCAATTTCCTTTCATTAATATTTTTTGATTTATTTTAGTGGTTTTAATGTATTTTTGTTTCTATTAAAGACAATTAATGTATTGTAAATTAATATATGACTTACACATGCATTTCACATGCAATTTGAGCCAAATTGTGCCATTCAGATTGAAATTGGGCAACATTTTTGAATTTTCAAATATTATTGTTCTAAATTGCCAGCCTGAAAAGTTACTTCTGAAAGGGCTAGATTTCTAAGTTATTGGGCAAAATGGATAATAAACTCCACAATCATATCTGGTTGATTAAATCTTTGAAATAAATACTTTACCATTCGTGATGTCACTGAGAGGGGTTACAGATGATGTGAATATAGCATTTCCAGGTAGATGTCTTGAATCAAGTTGTTGAAAAGTATCTGAACAACAAAAGATAACATTATATAAACCTATTAAATTACATAAGATCCACATGAATACCTATAACCACATAAATTGAATCAATTGATACATCATTTTGAAGTAAATTAACTTAAAATTACTATCAATAACATGATGAGTGTGACTTTTTCTATTATGACTTCTAATCTGCAACTATATATTAAATATCTATAATTTCAAACACACACACACATATTGATTTTGCATTTGATAGGGTTAATTTGGTTGAATATGTTTTTGAATTCATGTTTGAGCCGGTTAAATGGGCATAATCGACGTTTAGGGTTTCGATTTTTATAGTGTTAAACGTGATTATAGGGATTAATCACGTTTAACCCTATAATTATAGTGTTAAATGTGATTAAAAGTAGAAATAGTGTTAAATGTGATTAAAAGTAGAAATAGTGTTAAACGTGATTATTCAATTTATTCACGTTTAACACTATAATTTATAGGGTTAAACGTGAATAAATTGTAAAATCACGTTTAACATAATAAAATTCGGATTTGATAATGTTAAACGTGAATTTACAATTTATTCACGTTTAACACTATAAATTATAGGGTTAAACGTGATTATTCAATTTATTCACGTTTAACACTATAATTTATAGGGTTAAACGTGAATAAATTGTAAATTCACGTTTAACGCCAAGCACCGAGAAAACTCGACAGCTGCCGAGGAGCACCCGCCGAGCCGCCGAGAAAACTCGGCAGCTGCCGAGGCCGCCGAGATTTTCACCCGACGTCGGGTGCGCACTTACGCGCGTGCGCCCCGTCGTGTTTTCGATCGGATGCCTGTTTTTTTTTTCCGTCAGACGTCATCATCGAGATCTGTCGACGAGAAGTCTATGACCGAGGGTCGTGGACCCGATCAAAGTCAACCCTTTGACCAAAATTACCAAAATACCCCTAAACTTAAAACGTCCCGTTTGAGCTCGTTTCAACTCCGATTGAGCTCATTCTTTTTTCGTTGTCATCCAAATTTCATTCTCTATCATCTTAGCATTCTAGACTAAATTTTCAATCTCGTTTCTTCAACCCCAATATTTAGATCTCTATGGAATCTCGCGTCTGATTTCTAAATAATTTATTAATTTTAGTAATCCCCCTTTAATAATTTATTACTAATGTTAATAATTAATTTTTTTAATTTATTGGGTTAATTAATTTGATTATAGATCTAATTTTATTTAAACAAAGATTTATTATGTTTGGAAGCAAAATCCACTATTAATTATTTAGTTTGTTGATAAGAAAATTATTATGTACCTATTGTTTGTTTCTCAATTGTTATAATCTCTCGTTGAGACATTTAAATATTTATTTTTTTTTTGTAGTTTATTTTTTATTTATTATGTGTTTTATGGTACTGACAATCTTCTAATTTTTTTTTCAGTGTCCACCAAAAAATGGCAATTGAAGTTATTGTATGGTATGGAGGCTACTGGGAAGGTTTAGAATACACCAACGATTTTGAAGAGGTAATTCACCTTCGTGAAAGAACCCTATATGATTTAATGTCCTCCATTCATGAAGTTATCAGTGCCGACATGACGCAGTGGGGATATGTGATTCACTCACTAATTGAAACTGACGGGAGGGTGAAGAAGATAAAAATAAAGAATACAACCATTTTGCAACAAATATTGTCAGTGATCGGTGAGGCTCTTGTTCTTTTTGTTACCCTGACGAGGTTAGACGTTTGATAATCCGATATTGGCGTGTCTGTAGAGCCTGAAAATACACCACATGCAGGGGGATCGTCTTGTCACGATCATCCAGAAGACACCATCACGACGGATGACCAAAGTCACCGGTGTGGTGAAATTAGTGTTCCGTTTTCTTCTAGCTACACGGATCCGAAGTCTTATGTGTACACCGACCAAAATCCCTATTTTGGTTCTATTCCCCTCGGACTCCAATCCGATGATGGATTTCAGGCAAGATGGGGAATACCCAATGAAAATGACAGTAGTCGATTTGGGAGTTCTTCGGGGATGCAGTGGGACCCTTCACCACCGAATCATGATCGAAATGATTTTGGTGGCAGACTCGATTTAAACAACACTCCTATACGGGTCGGACAAGAAGGGTTGTAATCACGTGGAGCATTTGATGAAACGGGACGTGATCCAACGCCAGATCATGAAGATGATGATCCAAGTGGTAACCTGCACTCTTGATTACTTCATTTCATTTTGATTGTAGTGAATTCATCGGTTGCATTATTTGTGATTATGTCTATCTGTATGTAGGTTCGGACAATGCAGTTGATGATTTCGAATTAAATACTGATCAAGAGAATGCTTTGAATGCTGAACAGCGAGAGGAGCATGAGCAATTTTGTACGTATATATTAAGACCGGAATGGTCTATCCCCGATATGTGGGAAATCGAGTTACCCAATGAAGGTGAGTTCGAGGGGGGTGAGCAAGTTACACACGTTTTACAAAAAGGGTCCACTTTTCTCAGTAAAAAGGAAGTGCAGATTGTTGTAGGCCAACATCATCTGGAAAATCAAGTAGAATATCGCGTGGACCATTCCGATAAACACAGATGGTTTGTGAGTTGTAGGCAACAAGACTGTCCTTTCACCCTTCATGCAACCGAGAAATTTGACCTTTCGAAAATCTTAAAGAGCGTCTTGCAACATACTTGTTCGTCATACCTGAATCGTAGTGCTCCACGACAACTTTCTTCTATTTTGATCGGTGAGTACTACGCGGATACACTTCGGAAGGAGAAATCGACTATCGGACCCAGGGGGATCATTGACGAAATGTAACGACGACATGGTTTGACGATCAGTTATAGGTCTGCGTTAAAGATAAAACGTCATGCAATGTTCCTCGCGTACGGTGATCCGAAGAAGTCATTTTGGAATCTTCCATCTTACTTGCATGTTTTGAAGGACATGAACCTGGTACTTACACAGCCTTGGAAATCGATTCAAATGGAAAATTCAAATACGTGTTTTTTGCATTGGCCGCCTCAATTATGGAATTTGTAAGATATTCACGGTCGGTAATTGTGGTGGATGGGTGTCACTTGAAAGGTTTGTATAAGGGAATTGGATTTGTTGCTGTTACTTTGGATGGAAACGATCAAATATTCCCTCTCACGATTGGCGTGGGAAACGTTGAGAACGATGCATCTTGGACATGGTTTTTGAAAAATGTTCGTGCAGCTTTTGGATGCCCAGAGCAGCTACTCATTGTGTCTGATCAACACCGTAGCATTGAAAATGCCATAAAAAGTGCATACCCAGAGACAACCCAGGGGCTGTGTTGCTATCATCTTCAACAAAATTTAGCGAGGTATGGAGCACATTTGGTTGGAATTTTCAAGAGGGTTGCTTATTGTTATGACCGTGACGAGTTCGAGAGGTACGTTATAAACCCTATTTATTATCAGTGATTTACTCGACTTTCTTATACACATGTACTAGTATACGTTATTATTTTGACCAAATCTGGCAATTTATTTTTTCAGGTACATGAACAAGCTGAATGAATTACAGGTTCAGGGTGCACTCAGTTCATTAAACAAAGCAGGAATCAATAGATGGTCGCGCATGCACTGCCCGGTTAGAAGGTTTAACTTCATGACATCGAATGCTGCAGAGACGTGGAATGCTCGACTCCTGTGGGTGCGGAGGCTTCCGGTTTGTTCATTTCTGGAGGGGGCTCGAAAGATAATTGAGAAGTGGTTTTACGAAAGAAGAACGTCTGCTCAAAATAGAGAAGAAATTCTAAAGTGTGATACACGATCGACTTATCGAGCACATAAGACTTGGACGACATATGAATATGGATATGCTTGGATGCCATAAATTCAAGGTCACAGACTGTTCGAGGATTTTTACTGTTGACCTTAATTTGAATGAGTGTACATGTTCCCTCTTCCAGATGGACTTGATACCATGCTCGCACGCCAGTGCCGCCATCAGGTAGCTGATTCACCATAAAATATTTTTTCAAGTATATCAATTGTTTAAATTTGACATTATCTTGACCACTAAACATTACCAAACATTGTATCCTACAGTGTCGCGAATGAATCGGTGACTGAATACGCTGCTGCCTACTATACTACGATGTCGCTGAGGGGGATGTGGGCCGGTGATGTTAACCCTGTGCCCAAAGCACAAGATTGGAACGTGTCGGCCGATGTTCGGGATGTTCTATGTCGGGCCCCTAATAAACCAAAACAGGCAGGTCGACCCAAAGATAAATGAATTCCATTAACGGGTGAGTTTTCAGGACGAAGAAGGGGGACAGGACCATGTGGTCGTTGCGGTGGTTCGGGTCACAATATAGTCAGATGCCCAGAAAACGTCGTGCCCATATCCGAACAGGAGGGCGAAGATGGATTCGGTAACGAAAATCCGTCTGCAGGGCAACCGCAAGTTAGGACGAGAAGACATAAAAAATGCAGTTTGTGTTATTCTGAAGAACATACAAAAAGGAAGTGTCCTCTCTGTCGAATCAATCTGTCACCAAATGGATAGCTTGTTAGTGTGTACAACAGGGTATAATGTGTATCGGTTTGCTTTGGGATTATCATGTAATTCGAATTTGGTTTTCAATTCACATTTGTCACGATATTTGTAGATAACTAGATTTTCATATAATACTTTTTGATCCTGTAAAATGTGTGTGTCAAAACTTGTAGATAATTTAAATAAGATATTAGAATGTGAAATCAGTAAAAGGTTGTTATGGATCCACTATTACAAAATAAATGAAACCAAACACATAAAATGTGAATTCAATAGGTGGATTGTCGGACCACAAAATCTATTTCCATCGGTGATGCACTAACTATCAAAGAAATCGAGGGCCACTATGTCTCCATCAGTGCTCCATCTGTAGATGTCGAGACCCATCCGACGCCTAATCCTATCTATACCATCGACTAAATAGGGTCTAGGCCACGTGCGAGTTAGACAACCCTCGATGGACATCAACGCAAATATAGCGCACGAACTGTTGTCATTCTGTACATAACAACGTGCCTCATCTCCTACCACCAGTTAATACTCAGGTGGGATTGGGAAAGCATCATAGTTCTTCTCTCGTCGTTTGTCGTTAAAGGACGCGTACTCGAGAAGGGGTGGGAGAACACGACGGAGAGGCAGTGTCTGTACCAAGCGGGTTCTTTCCTTGCTCTTATTGTAAGTGTGCAACATGCTATCATAGAGTACAACACGTCCTTGGCTCAGTTGAATCTCACAGGCAGTCCAATGTTGGTTGATGTTAATCACCATCAGTATCTGCACCAATTTAATGACATATAAACGTATCTGAACTGATATGATTTGAACATAAGTTATGTTCAAAATCGGTATAATATAATGTGCTTGATATAAATTATACTTACACTATCGACGTCCCTCCACCAAGGTCTAATGCGTCCCCATCTAGGATGTGTACCTCTGATGTAGGGCAGCTGGAAAGTTCTCCCTCTTGACAGACATTACATTTTTTTTGTGTTCTGCCTCACCAGCATGCGCCTCCTAAAAAACAGCCTTGCATTTTTCCTAAAGAAGTCATTACAATTAAATGTTAGTACTATTTCAATAGATAATAAATCATTACAAATCTGAGTGAAAGAGCATTACAAAAAATTGTGTGTCCACTATAAGAAGCTTGCCAGCTAAAGCACGATCGCGTCTAACACCGACGAACTTTGCATTTGTTTGAAGAATGTCGAGGTATGCATCAATCGGCTATAGAACAAGACCAAGCGTCAATACTCTCACACCGTTTGCGCATACCCAAATAGTAAGAATATCTACATTTACGAACAAAGAGTTTGTAATAAGAATACATACCTAATAGTTGACGTCCACACCCGGGGCCACGAATGCACTGAAAAGTTCAGGACCTACTGTGTAGCCGGTACCCACGTTAAGCCTGAAATGTTAAAGAAAATTTGGTTAACACTAATTACCAGGAAATTTTGATTTATATGTTGACGAGATGGGGGACGCACTGTTCGATATTAGAACCGAATGCCATGTATCTCTCGACGTACTTGCTCGGGACTCTCACTCTCACATTTCGGATGCCGACACTCGTCTGAGGGATATGGGACGATGAGCTCGAATATTCGGATCCTTTCACGGAGGGGGCCGGTGTGTAGGGTATAAGGGCACCACCAGCTGTAGAGGTCCCCAAATCAAACTGTACAGCTGATATAACTCTATGAGATTCACCAGTGTCGGGGGGGCAATAGGAGTAAATTCCGGGACAACATCCTCATGTGCACCCAGATCCTGCTCAAAAGGTGGATCCGCTGGAAAATAGGTGGACTCATAAAATCCGGGTCCATGGCCACGATAATCTGGCTCACCCGGTGGGTAAAACTGCTCGTGATACGAGGGTACTTGTTGGTAGTAGTTCGCAATCCCAGACTGAATCATGTTCGGGATCTCCAACTCCAAGCGTTCTATGTCCTCGTGTCGGCTCTCATCCAGGTGTCTGAAACTGTCATCGACATATCTCCGCATCTCAGAGAACTGATCCCCAACGTAGTCTCTCATACTCATCATGCTTGCGTTCATTGTTTCAAAGCTAGTGTTGAACATGTTCTTCAGCTCATCAAACATCTGTCCAACACTAGATGGATCAAACTGACTCGGATATGATGAACCTGGCTGGTCGGCCATAGGAGATGCATGTGGAGGATGCACCGGCGACTGATGGTCAACAAATGCATCGTGATGTTGTGTCTAATATGCTGGATAACCCTCATTCTGATAACCCTCGGTATTGGAGGTGGGCAGCCAACCATCACTCTGTCTCGAATTATCATGCATATCTGATATAGGGACCTCTACGTAGTGGTATGCTCTATCCTGATCGTCCTCCTCGGTCTGATGCTCGGCCACACAATCGGTACCCTACTCCGTGGCCGGTAAGTCGCGTTGGGCAGGCCGCCGAGAACTCTCCCCCACCATCCGGGTCGACAGCCTTGGTCGACCCCGACGGGATTGTATTGGAAGCTGAACCCCCTCTGTGAGATTATCATCAATGTACTTCATGTATATCTGTCGAGTCTCTGAACTCTCGACCCTGAGATTCTCGTAACACACAAGACCCTGCAATAGAGGTAGTTACAATAAAACGAATTAGATATACCCGTAAGTACGTGGAAAGAAAGATAATTAAGCATATGTGTGTAAGCTAAGACCGAAATCAACATACATCCTGATCTAGCTCCCTCGATACGTCGTCTAGTGGAAGTTTCGTTGACCACCTCAAAAGTCTTGACAACACCTTGTGAGACTTCGAAAGACGTTTTCCAGCATACATTCCGGTGTATGGAATCACCTCGAAAGCCCATACCTACAAAGTTACAACAACAATTCACATTTGTAAGTACATTACATTTTGACATCAAAATGTGGAACCAAAAAATTGACAACTAATACTAACCATTACGGCCAAAGAGAATCCGTAGAAGTGGTAGGCCGAGGGCCTGCTCGCAGTTGGGTCCGACAGTGGCGAAGGTAGCTGTCTGATTTTGTTCAGAAGGTGAAGATAAGAAATCTTACCCCATGGAAAGGTATCCCATCGCTCCTCGTCCTCCACCAAGTCCCAAACCCAAAGGTCAACTGAAGTGGTTGACGGGTCGACTCTGAGTAAAATGCTGTATAGGAGAATAATCTTAGCAATCTTCATCGTGTCATCCCGACAAGATACGAACTCTTCCGCCCTAAATCTCCTCAGAAGAGCCACCACAGTAATCCTATTCCCAACAGGGCTGACTCGATAAAACACACCATCCAACAGCTCAGGATGCTTTAGAGCAGCCGGTTTGAAATCTGAGTCGTCAAACCGTAAACCCGTCATGAGGGCGAACTCTCTTCTTGAGAACCGACATAGACGACGGTCTCCACCTATATGGAACCATACCTCATCGGCAGGGGTTTGGGGCCCACGCATCTCACGTGACATAAGGGCGTGCAGAAAGCTCTTGCAACTATCAGACGCAGTAGCCCAACGCAAGAAATGGCCGAAACAGCTTTTCTCAAAATCAGCCACACATTCAGTATCAGTTTTCTTTAAGACAGCCTTTATGAAGCCTAATACTCTAACACAAGTGTACGAGTTAATGTAGACCTCCTTTGTCTGATAATCCTCACGTACCCAATAGACCTGAAAAAAAACCAAAAAATATTCATATTAATAATACATTAATATATAGATTGAAGAAACACAAGCGAATTAGTGTCTAACTATCTGGCTAGAAAATCAATATATGAATCCTATAAAGTTGGGTGCTTTAGTTATTCAAATTAGTTGAGCTAGATAAAATGTGGATTACTAAATTACCAAAAAAAAAAAGGGAAAACGGGGACTATTAAATTGAAATGAAATTGTAAGTCTCACAACCATTTAGTTTATGTTGTTGTACTTTTTTTAATGGATTATTTACAGCAGATGAATATGGGACGATTATTATAGATGGATTAGGAAATTATTTGGCAGTAAGTGTTGATTATTAAACGGATAGTATAGAAATTTCAAAGAATATTCAGCAGGGATTAGGATATTTTGACAACACTTAATTAAAAAGTTAAGATTATTAAAGGGGATTATTAAAATTATCTACCTATTATTTTAGATGGATTAATAAATTATTTGGTATTAAGTGTAGATTATTAAACAGAGATTATAAAAATGGACTAAAATTATTCAACGGAGATTAGAATATAATGTTGCGTTACATATGAGATGGGGATTATTAAAGACGATTATTTTTTATAATCTACCTAATATTTAAGAGAATTCGGAAATTATTTGGCATTAAGTGTTGATTATTAAACGGAGATTTAACTGAGCCAAGGACATGTTGTACTTTTTGATATGATAGAGGATGAAATTTGGATCACAACGAAAAAAGAATGAGCTCAATCGGAGTTGAAACGAGCTCAAACGGGGCGTTTTAAGTTTAGGGGTATTTTGGTAATTTTGGTCAAAGGGTTGACTTTGACCGGGCCCACGACCCTCGGTCATAGACTTCTCATCGGCAGCTCTCGATGATGACGTTCGACAGAAAAAAAAAACGGGTTTCCGATCGAAAACACGATGGGGCGCACGCGTGCAAGCGCGCACCCGGCATCGGGTGAAAATCTAGGCGGCCTCAGCAGCTTCTCGGCAGCTCAGCGGGTGCTCCTCGGCAGCTGCCGAGTTTTCTCAGCGCTAGGCGTTACACATGATTTTTCATAATATTCACGTTTAACCCTATAATTATAGGGTTAAACGTGAATAAATTGAAAAATCACGTTTAACCCTATAAAATCCGATTTTTATAATGTTAAACGTGATTTTCAGAATTCAAACATGAATTCAAACACTAATTCTGAACAAATTAACCCTATCAAATGCAAAATTAAACCCTAATTCACCATTCCAAACATGAATTCAAGCATATATTAAAACAAATTAAACCTAATTAAACCTAATCCTTAAATAATTTAGGGTTCAACCAAATTCAAATTCCACGTTTAACCCTCCGTTTTTCAACTAATCCTCAACAAAATCGAAGTATTAAAACACTTGTCCAACAAATTCAACCAAAATTAACAAATTCTCAAGAAAGCATTGCAAATTCAAAGCTTAATTTCAAAAAAAATTTGAAAAAAAAGGGGTAGTTCACTAACCTCTCCTTCTTCGTTTGACATCTTCACGTTAAACGTCAATTTTCAGCAACAAAATTGAAGATGTAAACGTGAAATAGACTGGTCAATTTTTTGTTGAGGTTGAAGGTGAAAATGAAGGATAAAAATCGGTTGTAATTCGTAAGTTTAGGGAGAGAAGGGTTTGGTTTGGGGTGGAGGTGAGAGAAAACACTTTTTTGACCAAGATTCCCTTTGACCAAGCTTGTTATTGGGTAATAATTGTGGTCATCAAAGTCAATCCAAAAATATGGTATTTTTTGCCCTAATTTTATATTTGATGGTATAAAGTATCCCACTTTTATATTTTATGGTAAAAAAATGTCAATTTTATTTTGGGTGGTATTTTTGGTCATACTTAATATTTTTTGTGGTAAATTGGGTTGCTATCCCTAATATATATATATATGTGTGTGAAAATAAATTGAAAATATTTTAAATGTAAAGCTATAGTATAAATATTTTAATATATTATAAAAAATTAAAATCAACAGGAAATAATAATTCTATAAACCTTATAGACCATGGATAGACTCAAAATACTAATGTCCAATTTATTTATTTTATTAAACATACCAAACATTAAAAATGAATTTTCTTCACTTCGTATAACTAATATAAAAAAATTACTATTTTATTTGTATATACATATTATATCTTGTCTGTGAAATATAAAAAAAAATGCAAACCAAAAGTAAAACACTAAAGTTGACATTCATTAATGCTAAAAGGTAAATTAGCCACTACTAATTAAGTCCAACCCCCACCAAACACATCCACGTGACCCACCACCTAACCTGCTAACACAGAAATCAAAACTCAACCCTGCATTCTCATTTGAGGCTCTCGTCTAACCCTAATTCTATTGTGAAGTGTCGGCGCCTTTTCTGTTCTTCAACATTTCATGATATTGAGCAAGATACTTCACCGATTTTTGATGAAATTAGATGAAAATTTTCTTTAATCTTTCATCTAATTCTCATCAACATCGGAAAAGCACCGACGATTTCCATTCAAACTGTTCTGCCGATATGAGGTTTGTATTCTTAATGCATGTCTTCATTTTTTCTGAATCTCTAATATAGATGAAGATCTGTGAATCTTTATTCGAAAAAAAAGACGATCTAGAATTTTATGAAGGGAATTTGGGGGCATGACTGAGACGATGATGATTTCTATTTTCTTTCACTTGAGGAATTGTTTGTTGTGGGTTTGGAAGTTAAATATTCGGAGATCTGAGTCCTATTGTGTAGAAATGTTATTTTTGAACTTGGGGGCATAACTGAGACAATGATGATTTCCATTTTCTTTCACTTGAGGAATTGTTTGTTTTGGAAGTTAAATATTCGAAGATCTGAGTCCTTGTGTGTAGAAATATTATTTTTGAACTTGGGGGCATGACTGAGACGATGATGATTTCCATTTTCTTTCACTTGAGGAATTGTTTGTTGTGGGTTTGGAAGTTAAATATTCAGAGATCTGAGTCCTTGTGTGTAGAAATATTATTTTTGAACTTGGGGGCATGACTGAGACGATGATGATTTCCATTAGTTTTGTTGGGGAGACTATGTTTTTATATTAGATGTATGTTTATGTTTTCATTCTTATATTATAGTTTCTCTGGTAGCAAATTTTCCTTTTTCCATCAGCCTATTGCTTCCAAGCCTTTGCCCCACTAAAAATAAATATTAGGTGGAGATTTTATTTTTTTCCTGAAAGAGTAAAGTAAAATATGAAAAATTCATGCCCTTCTGGCTTGGATGGTGATGTCGATACTGAGGGATGTGGTTGGTTAAGATTGTCATGTTTCGATATTGGCATTGGGTAGAAAAAGGTAATGGCTAAAGCTGTTGGATGAACACTTTCAATAGCTTGCTAGTTGGTTGCTTACCATTATTATTCTAGTCAGTATCTAAGTTTGCAAATCGTGGGGCTCAACTGATTGCATAATCTCTCATATCATGCAGAGTTTTGAAGCTTTGAATCAGAGGGTTGTGGTTGTGGTGGTAGATCCAATTCAGAGCGTTAAAGGGAAGGTGGTAATTGATGCCTTTCGTTTGATTAACACCCAAACATTGATGCTTGATCAAGAGCCACTACAGACGACATCCAACTTAGGGCATCTTAATAAACCATCCATCCAAGTAATTGCACTATACTTTAGCTTATTGTTTTCAAAATTACAGTTCGTTTTATCCTTTATGTCTAATTTGCTAAAGTTGCTATGTTGCAAGCTTTGATTCACGGTCTAAACATGCATTATTACTCCATTGCCATAAATTACAGGAAGATTGAACTTGAAGAGAAGATGCTACTGAATCTTCACAAGAAGAAATGGACAGATGGTTTGACCCTCCAGCGGTTTGATACCCACTCCAAAACAAATGAACAGATTGTCCAGGTACTTTGATGATCTATGTACTTCATAACTTTATTATTTATGGTTTTAATTTGCTTTTCTATGGTTGATAAGCATTACTGAACCAAGCATGTCAATGTGGTTGGTTTATTGTGATCTCGTACATTTCTGATATGGCCTTAAAAATGTGAGAGGATGTCAATTATAAAAACCATGATACTGGGATATCCAAGTAGGCTGACTGCCTAAATTGAATACTAATTGATTTAATGAAGAATGTGCTTTTAGATGTACTTTATAATTGAAGACTTTAAGTTATTTGATAGAGTAAAGGATTTGACTCTGAAAAAACACAATATTATTAAAAATAAAAAACACAGATTGCCAAAAGGAATCTGTCCCAAGCCGAAGCCAATTCAAATACCAAAAATTGCTAAACACAATCTGCCCAAGCCATAGTCGTTTCAATGATAATACTTAATGGCAATCCCATAAAATTATTAGGGTATTTAAATACTAAACATTAACTCTAACTGAAAGCCTTAAGCCAAAGACTCCTACTAACTTAAAAGACTCAAACAGATAACAAAAAAGAAAAACAGAAATATCAATCTTAATCAAACACGTTGCTATCAATATTATTGGGGTAATGAAGATATTAGTTAAGTAGACATTGTTTAATGATTTGACCAGCTTCTTTAGCAGATTCTTTATGAATATTATTCCCTCAACTCCTACACTGGTGTTTCTATAAGTGGTAATGTTTGTCTCTTGGAACAGGAGATGATTTTTTATACACTGTTTGCAAACTAAGCTCTAGTGTGTAAATTGTGGGTGAATAAGTTTTTCTATTTTCACGTTTGCCACGATGACGTGTTGTCTAAATATGTTTTGGAGACCTTCAGTAGTGGATGATCATTCTTCCAAACTTTTTTAAGTTGCGAAGGTTTGTAAAACTTATTGAATTTTTTCTCGGATAAAATGATTCATTTCAACTTCTTTCAACTTCCCCTTTCCTTTCACATAAGGACATATTATTTCATGTCTTAAATAAAAAAATTTGGGATATCTGAGTTCTATCATATAAGATTCATATTGTCCGAATTTTTGAAGCCTCTAAATTATCCTTATTAATGAAATAAGAAAGATCATATATGTTCTGCTATGACCTATGTAGTTTCATAAAATACTATAAAGGTATCAAATGCTTAGAAAACACTCATCTATGCAAGCTACCCTTATTGATGAAGGCATGATTGATTGTTAGATTTTTCAGTTTAAATCTAATTGTTTCTTCTGTTTACATTTTTTTGTCTATTTATGTAATGTAAACGATATTTGATTCTATGATGCTTACTTTTTGGACAATGATAGTGTCTTTACATTAAATGACACATGCATCTTAAAAGACACTATTGCAGACCCCTTTGCTGTCGAGTTGTAATTAATACTTAATGGAAAATGTTTAAGCTATTTTTTTAATAAAAATGAACACTAAACTGAGTAAATTAGAAGCATCAAGAAATCTTGCAGCATGGTTCATGTACAACCTTAATATTTAAGACTTAGGTGACGGTAAATAAAGAAAACTGAATTTAATTCTATTTATATATATAAAAAAAAAGGTAAAGATAATTAATGCTATATTTGGAAACACTTCCACAAAGAGGAAAGCTCATCATTCTGCAGAGGCTTCACAAGATAGTCTGCTGCTCCTAATCTCAACCCCTTTATGCTCATTGAAACCTGATCTTGTGCTGTTAGGACTATTAATCAAAACAACAACAACAACCAAATTCATGTCACCAACATTTCCAATCTTTATTTCAAGACATTAGATATATATTTACCATCTCTGCAGATACATAACCCGATTTCTTGTTTTATATGGAGCCAACTTTATAAAAGATTAAATAGTGTACACAAACCAACACAATCATGTATATACAAATTTAGGAGGAGCTGTATATTTAGGGGGGATGGGTTCAGATTTTTTGTGTAATAAAAAAGGTTCAAAATAGGGTAAGTAGAATTTCATCATTTCCTCATTTGATGATTATGATAGAAATTATGAAGTTGTAATAATGTATATATATACATACTGATGACAGGGATGTGTCGGAGTGGCTTGTGATGCATGATGTGCCTCAACATACGAGCATCGTTAGCCATCAAAAGATCAACTTCTGCCAGGATTAAATGTGCTTCTGGCCCTTTCACGTTCACTGTGTTTAACACCTCTGTGGCTGACCACACTGCTGCTACTGAAATATATATCACTATATTAAAATACATTATAAAAGATGATTATGAACATGATCAATAATGTAGAATACCTTGGTAAGAGCATTTGCAAAGAAGAGCAAGTATTTCTTGGCAACTTGCTGCATCAATGCCACATAGTAGAATTCTCAGCTTTCTGGGATCTATGTGACCAACTTGGCTATATCCAACCATCTTTCCCTTCTCCATTCAAAACTCTCTCTCTCTCTCTCTCTCTCTCTCTCTCGCTCGATCTTATATTGATTCATCCAACACAAAGGTTGGTCTGCCGAATTTTGAGGGCATGCCTAACTGTTACCAACTGTACTTGCTTCACTTCCTTCTATGATGCTCTTAACCCTTCTTTTTATTACTTTGATTTATATGCAATAACATATTTTTTGGCATCTATGATCCAAGAAACTAATAACATATTTCGATTCATGTTTTTGATTGATCACGAAAACGGATCCATGCATGCTCGTTTCTTCGAGCATTCTGGATCTCTGTTGCGAAAATGATGTTTTATTTCATCAACATATTGATGATATTAAATATGAAGTAATAGTTATTTGTATTTTTCCCTTAAAAATAATTTATTAGAGGATATTATTATTTTGCCCAATGCACAAATATTAGTTTGTCTGTACACTTTTGCAATTGCTAGGATATAGTGTACTGAATGCATAGATGCATCAAAGAAGTATGTACGGCCCTGCGCCAAGAAAATTAAACATAATTTTCTTTGAGTAGAAAATCAAATATAGTTGAATTTGTTCTAAGTTGTAGATTTTATGGGCTAATAGTGTGTGTATATAAATAGAGATACATTTTAGGGATAAATTGTAAACTAGCCAAATAACATAACAAAACAATAAAATCAACAAAATTATAAGAAATTTTTTTTAGCTAGAATTGACTCTTCTACCCTTAGTAAAAATAAGGGCCCAAGGCGCCACCAAGCGCGAAAAAAAATTTGCACGATCCACGTGTATGATCCACATAACCGAAACGATCCACACGACTTGCACGATCCGTATGAACAGTTCATTTTCGAAAATTCATATGAACGATTCTTGAGGAATTTCAGAAGAATTTTTAAGGAATTAGTGAAAGAAATCTTGAGGAATGTATTACTTTTCTCCTCCATGAGTGACATCAATAGGTAGAATTTTTAGGCTATGTTTGGAAGAGATTTGGTATGGAAGGATATTGGACTTCAAAATCCTAATGTATGTTTGTTTTCCTATTTAAATTTAGATCACAAAATCCGAACATAATCATTATTATCTATATTACAATCATCAATCATTATCAAATACACTTTTTCATAAAAAAATATTATATCAATCTACTTTTTCACAATAAAATAATATATCAACACGTTTTTTCCTGCATTGATTTGACATCTACAGTACAATTCTACCTTATAAAATCCTAAAAAAAAGATACATTTTCATTATTTACCTTTACTACAAAATCCAGGATTTTAAAGACGGGTTTTCGCCAAACCCACATAAACCTCTTTCAAACATATCCTTAAGAATGAGTGGAAGATTTTTGAAAAAAGCTTGAGATCTTGTTCAAAATAAGAAAGAACGGAAATAGAAAAGAAGGATAGTGGATGTTCAAAATCAAACTTTTTGGCTAAAAAAAACCTATATCTTATCTCATAACTATTTAAAATTTTTTATTATTTTATTTGGCTAGAAATACTCATTTCTTCTATATCTACATTTTAATGTCAATTGTTAATTAGTCAACATCATTTTATTTCAATTATAGATATATGAAAGATTTAAATCATGCATGTGATCTTACTTTATTTATATATATATAATTGAAATTGAATAGATTTTTATAATATGAAACTATATTAAAAATTGTGATATTTATTGAATTAAAATTCAAATAACACTACAGTCATGTGACCAAAAAATGATTTCAACCGTTTTGTCCGTAACTCGCACTTTAAGTGGTTGTCGTAAAGTTAAAAAGTCACGTAGTCATAAAGTTATGTCACTTTATTCATCTAGCTTTAATTTCACAAATATCTAACGATTATTAGCACGTGACCGTTAACTCCTGTGTCTTGTGGGACCCGTTGGTATTAACTCCTAGTCTCCCACACCTTATGGGACCAATGTGAATTCATGAGAAGTTTATAAATTGTTCAAGGGTACCATCCCTTATTACCCCTTTTCATATAACAACATACAATTCTACCCCAAATATAACATATTATCCCAATATACCCATTCTTCTTATATAATATTCATTTCTACTCAAAAGTCAATCATTACATATTAATAATCTCATACCAACTTCCAAAATTTTGTCTTCATGTAAAATTTTAATACTTCCACTCCAAATAATTGATTATATCCGGCTTAAGAATACATGAATAAAATCAGGCCCAACATGCTTCCGTAAAATTAATTAGTCCCCAAAAATTCATACCTTTCTTTGACCGTAACTGCACCGGGTGAGATGGTTTGCAAAGCCACCAGCTAGAAAATTACTGCCCCCAGACCTTTTTACGAACAGCTCCTCACTGTCCAACTTCAACCCTCGGGGAAGATGATCTGTTATCCAGCACCTTCAACAACAGTACAACACAACCTTGGTTCATTTCCTACACCAGGTGTACAAAGTAATCCTTTCAGGGGACGAACTAACCGTACTAAAAACCCATGTTGAAAGTAAAAGCCTTTATTTTATTAAGAACTTAGAAATATTTATTACAACATATGTAATCTCCTTTTGGGAGGAGAATTATTGGTTTAGCCTCTCATAGAGAAGGCTTGAACTTGAAACACATAAACTATAAACACTCAAACTATTACAAGAACTAAGAATGATAGATGTTTTGAAGAAGACTAAGGGGAATGGTCGATGTCCTCAGCTTCCTTCTAACTCTCTATTTATAGGCAAAAATCCGGACTTGAGATGCGGATTCCAAAACTCTTTGATCAACAGCTAGCTTATTCTTTAGTGCTCCCATGTGATGGTTTGTTGGGGAGTCACTTTCAGCTATTAGTGTTCGTCCTCTTTTCTTCCATTGAATCCATCCCATGTGATAGTGGTTGGAGTTGTCAGGGGAATCTCTTGCTTTTGACTCATCCTGCCATGTGATAGTGGTTGGAGAATCCCTCTCTCGTGGCCTATCCCATTTAACTTTATCGGGAACGTTTTAATAATTTGGTCGTTGTGGTCCCCGGGGATATCGTTTCTTTTGTGTTGGGCCCTTATCTTTATTGGTTCCAGCTACCTGTCGGTCGGATTTGGGTCGGAATCCTTTCCCAAACTCGGGCTATTTCTGTTCGAGGCACGCTTGACAGATCCGGTCGATCCATCGTCCGATATGTGTCATATTACAGAATTTCCGGTAAGTTTCTTTGCTTGTCGGAATCTTGTTTTCCCAGAGGATCTTCTTTTTGGTTTCAAAAAGTTCCTCTGCAAATCCTGTTGTCGTTTCAGTCATTGTATTCAGCATGAATGATCCATTGGCTGAATTCTGGAAGACCTTAAATGGGTATTTGACTTTGTCCATTTCAGCCAGACAAGTCCAAAGCCCCCAAGCTCGTCGTGTAGAAGCTTCGTCTTCAGTAAATGCTTCTACCAGTATTGGAACTTCTTCTGGGGAGGTCGTCTTTATATATTTTAAGGCATTCCCGTCCGGCCTCCGAAGCTTGATAAAATGAAAGACTTCATGGAAGCCTTTCTTAGTTGGTTCTGGAGCGGCACTAATGAAGTAGAGCTCCAAGATATCTCCTTTGGACAAGTGTGGATTGTTTGCCCAAGTCTCATGAACTGCTTCTCCTATCCATCTCGGTAATTTGGAGATTTCTGGGAATCCTGGTGATGTGGTATAAATTGAAGCTAGAGCTCCAAAGTTATACCATTCTTGGACCTCGTTTGGATGACTGTCTGGTTTCATCCAAACCCTGGGATATTTTCCTAGGATATCAACTATGGTTCTTTCCGGGTTGATACCTTTTCTCGTAATTAATTTCTCCCATTGACACTGATATACCTACATAGGGAAAATTTTAATCTCGTCAGTGTGAGCTTGAACCTTCGTTTTGCCTGTTTGTGGCCTCAGGTTCAACTCTGTCTCTTTTACCCCAGAGACACTGGGTTGACTTGAAGATTCGGGCTGTGACACCGGAGTTTCAACATTCATTGCAGATGGTACATCCTCAAGGAATGCATCACCTGTAACACTTGTAGGCATGGTATTTGAATCCATAGCCTTCGGGTTAGAGTCTCGATCTCTAATCTCTCCTTGTTGCACAGTGGGAGATGCAGCCTGGAGGATAGGCTTATGCAACGCTTGGAACAAATGTCCCTGAGCGTATTGGCATGCTCGTATTAGACCAGAAATGGATTTCTGATCTTCTCGTTGAAGTCATCCGGTGACTTCGGCATTGAGACATAATGTCCCAAATTCTCGTTCAAGACTCTCGTCAGCAACGTGTCCTTTCCTGAGATGTCTTACTCGTTTAAGGACCTCGTCAGCAGCGTGTCCTTCCATCTCGTGTTAAGAAATCTGCAAGAATATTTTCGTGAGATTTCACAATGACAATTTCATAATCATAATATTGACATTCAGCTTGCCATCTAAGTTTCCTAGCATTTTCTGGTTTAGATTCAATTTTATTTTTCAGAAAAGCTTTGACACTTGAATTCTCAATTTTTAAGGTAAACTTCTTAGCCAGTAAGAAGAGAGACCATTTTTTAAAAGTCTTTCTGACTGCAAAGAATTCCTTCTCGTTGATATGCCATCGGATTGCTTCTCCATCTGTAAACAGACCACTACAATATCTGCATGGCACTTCTTCATCTGGTGTGGCTTTCATAAGAACAGCTGCCCACCAATAATCACTAGCATCTGTGTAAATAACCAGTTCATCCTCGTCTTGAGGTATAACAAGTTTCGGAAGCTTGCTACAGACCTCCTTAAGCTGCTTAATCCCTTCTCGATGTTCATCTTCCTATTTGAAAGCAACATCTTTCTTGAGTAATGGGCTGAACACCTTCCTGTGAAATGCTAGATTGTTGATGAACATTCCAGCAAAATTAACAACTCCGAGAAAACTCTGAAGTTGTTTCTTGTCTTTGAGATCATCTGGAAATCCTTGTATCTTTTCTACAATATGACCTTGTAGAATGATCCCAGATTCATCGATTTCAATTCCGAGGAATTCAATCTGTCTCATAGCAATCATTGTCTTCTTCTCCGAAAGCACTAATCCCTCTTTATGGCAAACATCTGAAAATATTATCAAATGTTTGAGATGCTCCTTCATGTTCTTTGATGCGATGAGAATATCATCGATATAGACGAACATAAAGTTGAAATAATCCTTGAAAAGATTATCCATCTTTCTCTGATATATCTGAGGTGTATTTGCCAAACCCATAGGCATGACATTCTAGACATAGTGTCCTTGTGGTGTGGAGAAAGCCGTGAACTTCTTACTTTCTTCCTCCATCTTAATCTGGTAGAAACCAGACTTACAATCGAACTTCGAGAATATCCTGGCACCTTTGATACAGTTAACCAAGTGTTTTCTACTCGGGATATAATATCCATCAAACTCCAGAATGTTATTAATCCCTTTGTAATTAATAACAAGTCTAGGTTTACCTCTTTTGATTTCTCCATGATTCCTCACAAGGAATCCTGGGCTGCTATATGGAGAAACTCCTGGTGAAATCAACTTAAGGTCCAGATGTTCCTTAAGTATCTTATGCATATCCTCACGATCATTTTGATTCATCAGGATTGGTTTGAGTCTAACGAACTCGTGTTTCTTTCCAGGTTTAACCTTTAAGGATGCTTTGAGCTCGTTCCTGTCCCACCATGCTAAAGGATTTTCATTGTAATTCATTTGGATCCTTTTCTTGAAATTCTCGAGTGATATATGTTCTTCAATTGTAACATCACTCTGGGGATTCTCCATTATGGCTTTTCGCAATTCTGCAATAGCCTCTGGAGGAACTCGTTCTTCTCCTTATATTCTATACGAATACAAAGTATTATCCCATCTCTTGGTATCTTTTTGTTTCGAACCAAATTGTCGAAAGGATAATAGGGCATCACCAAATCTTCTTTTATCCGCCATATTTGGATGTCGAAGTTTGGCTTCATCACCACGCTTGCTTCGAAAAGGAAAAAACATTTTTCTGTAAAACGCTTCCCGCAGTCTCTAGACAATAATCTTATGAGTACATAACATTGTGAAAATAAGTCTTCTTGTCTCATTTTCCTATGTAAACCACTTGAATGTTTGTAGGAAATTGTTTCCTAGCAAAACATCTGCTCCTGTATCATGGAAATAGATTGATGGCGTCTTCACCTTATACCATGGGGAATCACCTGCACTGTCGATCATGATTTTCACTTGTTTGATTCCTCGATTAAGGATGAGGATCCATTTAGAGAAATCTCATCCTGCAATGGCTAGTAGATCTTCTCCCATTTCTTTAGGAAAAACCTCTTGTTTTGCAGTACAAATTCCCGCTCCTGAATCAACATAGGCTGTAAAATATTCAGCCTTGTATTCAGCATATAACATCCCAATAGAGATGTATATGGAGAATGGACTAGTGGTCATCTGATTCTGTATCTTTTATCAGCCACTGTAAACTCCATTCCATCTTATAATCTTTCACAAGGCTTATAATCCTCAAGAAAGTCGATACCCAGTATTAATCTTTCTAGGATCTTTCATGCGACTCCTGTGATAGTCAATTCGATTTCATCCATCTTTAGGCTTTCTTGAAATCTTCCGACTATCGGTTGTTATAGATAATATAGAACATCACAAGGAAAAATATTATCCTTTTAGGTGATGTCGAATATTATTTCAACTTCTCTCCATCCTTCTGGGCATTTCAGCTCGCCTTGTGTTTTGAACACACCTGGGATTCGCTGAACTGTACTAGGTCTTTTTTCTTCCCAACGACTGCTACTCATCAATCTGTCTTGTTAGAAAGACATCCTCCTCATCTCTATTCTAAGGCTTTGACTTTTATTGAAGACAGGTTGATCTTGAATTTTCATATCAATCTCCTTTATAGTTGGAGATTCAATGAGTTGTGGTAGCACCACCCTGGTGAAATCCTCAAAGATTCTTGGGACTTCGATGAATTCCTTTCTCAAGAATACATCTGAATGATGTGTATTCGAGAGAGCATATAAAATCTTGTAGGTGATCGAGTAAGGTCTATTCCCTTCTTTTATCAAGTCGTCTCTTTTGAAATCTTGATTAAGGGTCAAGACTTTGTTGAAGTCTCGATCTCCCAAATTGTATGCAATACGAGGATAGACATTAAATGTCAATTTCCCTGCACACAAATTTCCTGTGACTGCTCCAAGGCATGAATCCTTGAGATTTGAGATTCGCTTATCAAATATGGCAAGATTGAGAGGCGAATCAATTCCTTCTTTGAAGGTTGCTTTAATAATAACTCTTATAGCTCCGATATGAATCCATGAGAGTGTATTTGTAACTTCTCTCTTAATTTGGTTTCTGATCTCCTGAACCTCACGGTAAGGGATCAACTGTATCTCAATCAGGTTACTTGTGAATTCCATTGGGATGGCAAATTCTCCCGTAGTAACCCTATGGATAATTTGGTGTTTTCTTTTTCGAATTCCAAACTTATCCAAGGCCTTTTCCATAGCTCCAATGGTAAAACCATCATAGATCTGAAGCTTTGAATCTTCTTTCATAATCCTCATGAGAGTCTTATGAGAGACTGTTGTGTGAGAGAGAAATCCTGACATATCCTCTCTCATTGTTTGAAGAATTTCTTCTTCACTCTGATTCTGATGTGGATTCACTTCCATCATCCGAATAAATCTCTTCTTCATAGATGTTTCATCTGAGGGTAGATCCTCAAATTGATACACCTATATAAGATCTTGGTAATAGACAGCTTCTTCGAATTTTGGTGTTGCTTCGAACTGTCTAAGACCTCTCCTTTAGTTGTCTGGGCAATCCGTTGAGATATGCCCTCTTGCTTCGCAAGTCTTTGAAAGTCTTTGAAACTTTCACTAGCTCTAGTGTGAGCACGCCTGAAAGTTTTTTTTCCCATAGTTCTGCTGGAACCTCCTTGGTGTGAACCTGTTGATGAGGTTCTACTCCTGCTTGGTGCTAGTCTTTACCCTGACTTATAGCTCCGGGCTTTTTGTTTAGACCACGTCCTTCTAGGTCTCCATGAAGACCTATGACTCCTTCTGTTGTTGTTACTTCCACGGCTATAAGGATGACTTCTCTGTTTCCTCCTTTTATGCCTCCGTGGTTGACCTCCCACCACAGTTGGGATGTCATTTTCTTCGCAACATAAAGGAACCATTTTATTGATTCCTCTTAATCTCTTGTAATTTTTGTAGAGTGTTGTCTGGTGGTACCATTCAGATAACTTGGCTTTTAGGAAGGACATCCTTCTGGCCACTGTATCCAAATCATTTGCACTATTGTATTCCCTGATGAGCATTTCTCTCCAAGGACTCGGAATCTTTGCAAAGAAAAGTTGCAAAGCCTCTTTGTCATCCACCTTAGACTTCCATCGATACTCGGTGAATAACTTGATATATTTGTCAATATGACAAATATCATGTAACTCGAGGCAATAGAGGGCTTGTTTATATCTTTTTCTCTTTTCTTCTTCCAATCCCTCAAAGTAGCCTATGCCGATAAAATGGATTTTGAATAACTTGGTCATATTATCAACAATTCTTTTCAATGACTCACCAGCAGTTACATTGTTTCTCATATCTGGTGGTGTCAAATCCCACGCTCTTTTTGCAGATTCTTCAAGACTTATTTCAAGAAGTAAAATGAATCCTTTCTTTGTAAGATCAAGAGTTCCTGCTGCAATCCTCATCGACGCTGCCCAATCATCAATAAGGACTTCTCGATTTTTGAAATCTAGAATATCTAGATTTAGCATTAATCCATATGGATGTATAGGATTAAGCTGTGATTTTCCATAAGGTGTATTATGCATATCTGGCCTTTTGGAACGTTATCGAGTTCCTGA
Organism: Scutellaria minor; assembly: GCA_954870855.1. Classification (NCBI taxonomy): domain Eukaryota; kingdom Viridiplantae; phylum Streptophyta; class Magnoliopsida; order Lamiales; family Lamiaceae; genus Scutellaria; species Scutellaria minor. Next base: position 21,132,921 of record OX940727.1, read on the forward strand.
AACAATAGGATCTCTTCTTGTAGTAAAATCTCCAACGTGTGGCATCGGTTCATCCACATGATGTGAACCCGAACTTTCTGCAACATTGGGATCTACTGGCGGTTGTGGAGGTGGTCTTAGGTGTTGGTCACGAGTAACCAGGGCTGAACCATCTCCTGTTTGCATCTTTAGATCCACTATACCTAATCCTGCAAAGGACTCGACAAGTTCTTGTAGATCTTCAAGATTCATCCTCTCCATATCCATCACCTTAATTTATGATGGATTTTCCTTTGATGATAGCAATGAACTTTTCATCTCGGGTCATTGGCCGTATGACTTCAGTTGGTTTCCCTTTTTGGTGTAAATAGGGAACTGTTCCGAAATCAATACATTTCCTTTCTCCGGGAATACTTGGTCTGTCCTCCAGATTCTTGACTCGTTTTTGGATATCATGAAGGATTTCAAGAGTCTCCTTCTGATATTTCACCATCGTCTCCATCTGAGTTTGGATATGATGGACTTGTGTTGGTAGATGATTATGGCGATTGCCATAATTCTGCACCGTCTTCTGGATTTCTCTAAGGTCTATAGAGAGCTTAGATGTATTTGGAAGTATCTCACTCCAATCCGGTTCTCCTTCAAGAACCATGATGTTGATGGGCTACTTCTTGCAAGATTATCAGTTCGGCGTATAACATTTGGTTAACCTGAAGGTAATCCAAATGATAGGCTGCTTGTATATTTCATTGTCTCAGGGCTTCCCTGCAGGCTCCTGCATTTGCTCGTTCAACATATTGGTCTTCCCAATACATTATCTTGCTCTGGTGTTCCTGTTTATACATCGCCAAAATTTGACGATATCTCCTATATGGTATACATCTTGGACAATTGTCCAGATCCATATTTTCGCGAGAAATTCTCCTCACCAAAGGTTAATTACATAACAGTAATAAATATAACATAAAAGTTCTTAATAAACCTAGGCTCTGATACCATTTTCAGGATCTGTATTCTTTAAGGTTTAATTTTCTAAGGAAATTGTACGTGGCGTTGTTACACATTCTAGACCACTGTTTTTTAGACAGTATTGACATGAGGAAAATATTTCAGCCTATATACTTTTTCTAAAAGAAAATATACCTGTTTAATAGCTCGGATTATATCAATTTTTTTTTTTGGAGTTAGAATTATTAGCCAAAATTAAAGATAAAGATTGGAGTTAGCAAAAGATGCTTGGAGAAAGTCTTTTTCAATGATTAAAACCAGTGGGGTCCATAGGTGTAAAGGAAAATGGGTATATTGGGATATTTCCTTATATTTGGGGTTATTAAAGGATATTGTTATGTGAAATGGGGTATATGGGGGTATTAACCCAATTGTTCAATTGATTTTAAATTACCAAAACACAAACTAAAAATAATAAAATAAATCCAAAAAAAAAAATACTACAATCTAAAAATATTTATAAATCTAAAATTCACAACATGTTAATTTGAAAATCATCTAAAAATAAAGTCACCCTCCATTTCCAAATATTAGTTTTTGAAAGTTGAAGCAGAGAGATTAAGAAAACATTTAATATGTATAATTATGTGTAAAAATAACTATATTGTTTAATATTTAATAAACATAATTAATGTATAATACTAAATAAAATTCTAGTATTTTTTTAAATCACATGAGTTAAGTAAAACTTTAATACATAATTAATGTTGGTCAGTTTTGGAAAAAAACGAAAAAAAAACACTAACATGTCTAGTTGTCCAAGTGTGGTTAAAAAAACAAACGAGATTAAAAAATGTACTACATAAATAAAGTTATGTCAGTAACAAAAAAATTTAGTTAAATGACAATTTGAATAAAAATTATGATTTTTTTCGAAAATTAACCTATATTTTTTAATATTTTATGCAGTGGCTGACACAGTTGGCTCACCAATTTGCAAGTGCTGGCCTCATTATTTAGATAATACAATGCACTCAGACACGTATTTAAAAACATTGAGAAAGTTGATCATCCATCCAATAAACGTGCAACATTACGTTCAAGACCCAACAACTTCACATTCATGTTGTGATATTTCTACAAAATCTTGTCTAATGTATTTATAGAAGTGATTAGGCATTCTTATATTAATCCAACATGCGCCATTTAAAAGAGTGTATTCTGTATATGATAGTTTTTGTTTCACCCTTCATTCCACATATCCCCACGTGGAGTATTATTATATATATAAATGATCAACAAACTATTAATTCAATGTCTAACTTAATTTAATTTGCATTTTAATATCATTGTATAATGTTTTCGAATGTTTGAAAAGATAAAAAAAAATCAAAAATAGAGAGATTAGTTTAAGTCAAATTGGATTTTAAATAATTATTTTACATTCACTTTGTACAATTGATATTAGGGGTCTATATTGTAAATTCTACTCAAACTACTATATTTACAGGTTGGAGAGCCTGTCATCGGTAATGGGTTCAACTGATTGTGAGTTCAAATTCTCTATTATATCAATAAATATTACATGTAGAGTGATGATAATGTCTTCAGTATTAATGAACAATGACATGCAATGACAAAATAAAAAATATATATATAAGATATCAAAAATGTTAAAATTTCCACCGTGGAAAACTTTTAATATGTCCACCGATAATATGTAATGATATCATCCTTTAAATTATATGATATGAAATTAATAAATATGTTAGATCTCTGGCACATCAATAATAAAAACATATTAATGTGTCTATGGTGGATAGGGTAACACAACAGTATAAAATATCATTTAGAATTGAGGATTGCATTGATATCAATTCCACCTTATTTATATATTTTAAAATTCAATATATGTTATTCTAAATAATTGCACTTAAAAATATTACAAATTTGAAGACAAACAATATACAAATTTAAAAATAGTATAGTTTATTATAGAACAATCAATAATAGTAATAATAACAATGAAGAATTATTATTATGGAAAAATATTTAAAATTATTAAATAAAAAATATGACATATTATTTAAGTAAATATAAAAATGTTTATTTAAGAATCAAAAAAGTATTCTTAAACGTCTATCAATCAACAAATATAATATAAAAAAGTCCCTAATAAAAATAATAACTATGATGCTAATTACTTTTCTCAAGGTTATCTGCATTTGGTATTTGGGGTCATGAAATGACTTAGCAAAGAAGAATTTTAATAGTATATAAATAACTTGCTAAGAAATTTTATTTTTCATTTTCTTAATAATTGTTTTTATAACATAACATTTTTTAACGGAAAAATGATATTTTTAAAAATTTTATGATCAGATTGTGAGAGAATATGTGTACAATGTGCCTAGGTAGATATGTATAATAATCGAGAGCACAAATCAAAATTATATGTTTCTTGTACCTAAGTTAGGAGGATATTAAAAATTGTTATGAGGATCTTTTTTCAAGATTTAGAATATTTGTAAAACTATTTCATAAAGTTCATACATTACACGGGCTTAATTGTCGGTAAAATCCAGTATTAATTTTATTTGAAGATTTTAATTGAACTTTTCAATATTAGCAAAATAAACACAACTTTCAATATCTCGTTCCATTTGAATCAACATTGAACAAAGTTTGATTTTGAAGTTACCTACTTGTCCAAGCAGCTCGATGGTGGCATACTAACGTGTAAAAAAAAAATAGAAATGCTATCGATTTAGATACTGAAGGATAGGTTAATTATCAATGTGGGGTATGAAAGATGAAACTATCAATTCAAAATGTTTTTTAATGAGCTATAGAGAGTGAAAGTGAGGGAAAAAAAATTAATGAGTTGGGGGTGGAATGGAGGGAGAAGACAATAAAGGTTACAAAACTTATGTGATCGAGGTTCAAACCTTGATCATCACAATCTACATTGATCGCGTTGTCACGACGCAATAAAATTAATAAATCCTTCATAGCCTAACTAACTAGCAGATAGGGCAAGTCGGAGTTGATCCCACGAAGAGTGAAAAATTAACTGTCACCTATGTTTAAGTCGATGAAATAAGAAAAGATGGGGTTGTGGATTGATTAACTATCACTAAATTAATTAACTAACCTAGAAAGTAAATTAAATAACAAGAAATTAATAGATGAAGGTATTCCAGTTATCAGTTCAGTTATCCCTCGGTATCAATTATCCTTCAATTAATGTAATATCTCTCTCAGATTGTCATGAAATTATCACCTCTAATCTAACAACAAGCTCTGTTAAACTGAATCGTCTCTTAGAATTAGTTAAATTAGGATATGATCACTAATTAACCCTATTTAATTGAATAACCTAGAATAAGCTCTCTAGATTTAATTTATTAAACGCATTAATCACCAAGACGATACGATGAATTAGGCTCCGAATACACAAGTTTAATTCGATAATCTAGGATTATGCTAGCCTAGAAATGCGCGACCTCTAGTTTACTACTAATGAAAATTAAATCACAACAATTAGGATTCATGATCTAAAATTCTAGCAATCAATTATCAAATACTTAACCTAAGTGGTCAATCCAATCAAGCAATAATAATTGAAATCATGTCAATCAAATAACATAAATAATTCCAATCAAAATATCAAGAAAGAATTATGTAATTAATTAAAGCATAAATAGATACACGGGTTCAAACATCTCTTCTAATCGGAATATGGAGTCTAGCCTTGCATCCTTGATATCAAAACAATGAAAATTCAAGAAGAATTCATGAGAAAAACTAATCTAGATGTGTTTCTTGTTCTTCAAGTCTCTTTTTCTCTCTAGAATGTAACTTGGGAAGAAAGAAAGTAAGTAAAGTTATTGTGGCTTGGGGAGCACTCAAAAAAAGAATGTCATCCCCCTTTTTAGGCATGTGTGTGGCTTCTTAAGCCATTTGAAGATGGGCTTTATCTTCTTCTAGCCCAAATTCTCGCTCAGAAATTCATTGGGCCGCAGTGGGCTTCACACTGGCAGGTTGGGCCGACACTGGACTCCCTAGTGTATTGGGCTTTTGGGTCCAAATTGAACCGACTTCGTTTCGGCTTCATTTCTCAGTCCACAAGCACGTCCCTTGGTCCAAAAATACTCCAAAATTCTTGAAATAATTGTAAAAATAATATATGAAGTATTTTGATACCAAAAACACATATAGGTACGAAAAATGTACATGCAATCACATCAAAGTGCATAAAAACCAAAGTTTATCAACTATAAGATACACTTACTTTCTACCTATCATGAATATTAAAGGTGGAGTACTTTTTAAACTACGAGACTCGTGGTTTATCAATCAACGGAAAGATTTGAAACTATAATATTATGATTTCTAAATTTAAGGTCCTTAACATTCTCAAAGAGACATTACCATTTTTTTCTCACATGAGCAAATGTACCAGCTATCAAATGACGCTTATGTATTGACAGAGAATGAAAATTAGATATATTTGATAGAGATTTGGAGAGATTTTATTTTTATTATTATCTTTATACTTTATTATATTTTATCTTTTAGGATTCTAGGTTTATGTTAGTATAAATAAGAGTTATGTTTATTATTCTAGGAGTTGATTTGTTTATGAAATAAAAAAAAGTGTTCTATGATATTATTGTTACATTCGGTATTCTCAAAATCAACAGATCATAATATAATCTTTTATCACGCTTCAGTCTACATTAGTTGGTAATCAGAGACTAGTCATGATCCACAATTGATGACAATGGTTTCCACGATTCAATTTTTCACCACTTTCATTTTGTTGGTCCCAAGTGGTTCAGAGGTTCAAAGGGGGTGAATGAACCTCTATCAAATTTTTACTTTTAAAAAATTTCTGTAAAGACGTTGCTGAATTCTACAACAGAATACAGCAAACCCACAGAATCAGTAAGCTGACAGAATATTGTTTCACCTTACTGTTTTAGAGATACAGTATGCAGCTAGAAAATACTAAGATAGAGTTTCTTTTGAAAAACGTTTCCTTTTTGAAATATGACTTTTTCAATTTTGTTTATGCAGAATGAGCAAATAGATATATAATGCAACACGTAAAAGATAAAACAATAAAAACACATAGAGGGTTTATAGAGGTTCAAATGTGGTGTAATCCTTCTACGTCCTCTCTTCTCCTTCTCTGAGGAGGAACTTCATTAGGAAAGTTTGTCACGCCCCGAAATCTTTTAGTATTTTATCAGAGTTTTATCGTTGGGCGTGAAGAGAGAAATAGCAAGAGACGCATACACAACAGAAAGAATAAGCAAGAGACGACAGAAGAAAGAGGTAAGAGACGAAATGATTCCTTCACTTAACAACAATCGACCTCTGCCGATAGCAATCAGTCTCACTACTGATAATGTACATCATACGCAGCGGAAATAACATCAGGATCTCTCATTCACAGAATACTCAGAATATAATTACAAAACGTGAATAAACTTATAACATATTGTTTTGAAAATGTTGTGCAACACACCCTAAAAATCACAGGTTCAAAAGCGGCACCACCTCTCTCCATCTAGGGTTCATCATGCTCAACAACTCCTGTAGTGTGAGTACAGATTAAGGGGGTGAGTGCGTGGAATACACTCGTGGGGAATGAAATCCGGCTCTTTTAACAATCAACAGATATCAAATACAGGAATGGTAACATTCAATCATATTATCACAGCACATAAAATGCATAGCATGTATTTCGCAACCCAACTCAGGTGCGGGTATCCCCCGTCTTATCCCTACAAAGCTCAGGTGCAGGTATTACCTGACTTACCCCTACAAAACTCAGGTACGGGAATCACCCGACCCTACAGAAACTCAGGTACGGGTATCACCCGACCCTACTCAATCTCAGGTACGGGTATCACCCGACCCTACGGAATCTCAGGTACAGGCATCACCTGACCCTACACAATATCTCAGGTACGGGTATCTCCCGACCCTACGGAATCTCAGGTACGGCATCTCTCCCGACCCTACATATGGATGAATGTGGACCCACGTCCTTTCACAGTATATCATGATCATGTATTCAAAGCATATAATCACAGCATTTAGTATTCCACCAATCATGCATTAAATAGGGAAAACTGTAAACAGATAAAGAGATAGAAATTACCCCCACCTCGTATAGTGGTTACCACGTGAATGAGTACCGACGGATCAGATTTCACAAGCGAGTACCAAAGGATCCGATATCACAAGGCTCAACTCAACAAGTAGCCTACACAAGTTATGACGTTCCTTAGATCCTTAATAAATTATAATTAAAGCTGTAAAAGACTCCGGCGGAGAAACGGTCGTTAAAAACGCGACGGATCGATCGATCTAATGATTGGAATTTTTGGAGACAAGGCTGAAATTCAAATCTAAAGGTCTGAGATGATAGGAAATGAAATAAGGATCGCAACGCAAAAAGAATGAGCTCAATCGGAGTTGAAACGAGCTCAAACGGAGCATTTTAAGTTAAGGGGTAAAATGGTAATTTTGGTCAAAGGGTTGACTTTGACCGGGCCCACGACCCTCGGTCAATGACGTCTCGTCAGCGATGACTCGATACGGATGAACGACGGAAAGAAAACGAGATTCGGATCGAAAACACGGCGTCGGGTGCGCGTCGGCACCCGACGGGCGCGCACGGTGCGCGCCGGCACCCGGCACCCGACGGCTGCCGAGTTTTCTCGGCAGCTAGGCGCGACCCAACCCGGCTGGTCGAGTTTTCTCGGCCAGCCTCTGCCCAGGTTACCCGACGGTGGCCTGCTCGAGCAGGCCACTTCCCGGCGTCGCCCGGCGCGGCGGCGCCGCCTCCAGCCACCACCACCTACCTCGCCGGATACCTCGCACCGCCGGCTACCACCTCCGGCCGTCCATCGCCGGATTCCGGCATGAATAGTGCCCGGAAATTACGCCGCAAAACCCTTCGATACCCTGTTTTTCCCAGATTTTCAACCCCAACCAAAACTCCGGCCGGCGACCTCCCGTCGCCGGCGACCACTCCCAGCCCCTCCGCCGGCGACTCCCCGTCGCCGGCAACCTTTCCCGGCCAAGCCAACACCCTAACACATCCATATACACTCACGCATGAAACACACACACACACACGTTCAATCACACACATACTTTCCAGCCTTGGCCGGCGGCCACCTGCCGTCGGCCACCACCACCCGCCACCGGAGACACTGGCCGGCGACGCCCCAGTCGCCGGCCGCCACCTGCCGCCGTGCAACAACCACAACAGTGGCATCTACACACACATGCACATGCTAGCAAACACACACACACACACTGACTTCCCTCCGGCCGGCGGCCTCCAGCCGCCGGCAACCCACCAAACCACCTCGCCGGCGACCTCCCGTCGCCGGCCCACCGATCACACACGGCGGCGCCGCCCCCACAGCGAGCCACACAACACACACACACTGATACACCACCATTCACACACACATGCACGTTTCATGCATATATAACACTGTTCGTCTCCGGCGCCGCCACCCACGGCGGCGCCGGCCCTCCAGCAGTCCCAGGTCGTCCTCCGGTGGTTTCTCCAGCGAGAGAGAGTGAGAGAGAGAGAAAAAACAGAGGAGAGAGAAGGTGATCAAGGGTTAGGGTTTAGGGTTTAAGAGGCTGTTTTTCGCCGTTTTCCGACGAACGAGAAATCGGATTTGAAATCCGAGACCTATCCTAGATTCGTCTCGTCGAGACGAACGTCGTGTGCGAAAATCGTCCGATTCCGACAACGTTGAAATTTTCCGGCGACCGGCGGTGGCGCCGCCGACCAGAAAACAGAAAACGAAGAGAGAAAGAGAGAGAGAACTTACGAGTTTTCGGCGCGTTCGGCTCGTTCGGAAAAACGGTGAAAAATGAATCGGAGGAGCCCCTATTTATAGAAGTTGGAAAACACTATTCACGTGAAAATATCTCGTCACTATTCATCGGTTGAATTTTCCACGCTACTATTCACCGAAATATCTTCCGGTTTTCCGAAACCTCGTGTTTCGCCCTTTTCGTCGCCGGTTGAGCTACGGGTCTCCGATTGACCCCTAGTTCGTTTCTATCTTCTCGTTTTCTCGATACGTATCTACTGGTATAAAATTACCCTATGTTCCACGTCTAATAAAAATTATCGATCTAAACCTCGCATTAAAACACGTATCTGAAACACACGAAATAAATTAAACAATTAAATCATACGCACAAAATTATTAAATCATAAGTTAAAATATTTAATTAATCAATTATGCTCATTTTGATCCGGGGCGCTACAAAGTTTACTTTATAAGACTTGTCTATACAAACTATCACCTAACAAGCTAACACCTATAAGAATCAAAAAGATTCCTAGGCTAACCCACACAAGGTTCAACAAACTCACACAGAGTTACAGGCCTTAAAACTATTAAGACTAACACTCAGTGAGAATCTAAATCCTTCCCACTGATGACACCGATAAAACAACCTAGCATAAAACACAATGGTTAAAAGTATATAGGTCTTCAACTGGTGCTTCGAAGACAACCTTCAAATCTTTGAAGTTTTGAAAGTCTTGTCGGTTTGGCTGCTTCACAGTAAGGTTGAGTGACTTAAACTTTGAGAGAAACTTTGCATATACTTGAGTGAATACGAGAAATAATATTTCAGTGGTTTCTCTAGTCAACTCTTCATTTTTAAATACTTGTAGGAAAATATGTCCGTTGAAGAGAGACACACTCCATTTGAATTTAAACTCCTTGATCTCCTTTGATCTTCGCATTAAATATTCTGGAAAATTGGGGAAGAGTGTTTGTCTTACTCTGCAGAGCATTAATGGCGGCGCTCCTCGGCATCAGGTCTTTTACAGGTTCTCGGTCCAAATATCAGCAAGACATTGGCTCTTCGATCACTTCTATCTACCGACTACTTTGATAAGATACAACCTCATATGCATTGATCTTCCTCGTACTGAATAAGAATACGTGTTGTCTTCCTGCTTCTTGAACTGAGTACATAATCTACTTTCTGTTCTATGCCGACTTACTGATCTGAACTGCTTCATGTTCTGCAAGTGCTTTTTATTCTGATCCATCAGAAAGCTTCCCAATTCTCCTTATTGCTTACTGTATGCTGATTGCTGATTTACTGCTTCCTGAAAGCAGTATCCAATAGTGCTTCTTTGCAGAATCCTACTGCTATCAGAAGTCTCCATCTTTTTGATTTCCACAATACATCTAACTTCAACTCAAAACAAAAACTTATGAAAAACTAAGTTTTCACATAAACATCATGGAAAAATGGGGTACTCCAAATCCCTATGCATTACTATTTTGTCTCATCAAAATCTACTCAAAAATATCCTAACACATTTCATATGAAGATGTGGAAGTGGATCAGGAGAGTGTTGATGATTTTTCCTCTATAGATAATGAAGACTATGATAGTACACAAGTTTTCAACGAGGAGGGTGATGATTTCTCGATCGATGAAGAGAGTGGTGATTTCTTGATTGACGAGGAGAGTGGTGATTTCTCGATTGTTGATGAAGAGTACTATAGTCCATCAATTTTTTATGAGTAGAGTGGTGATTCCTCAATTGATGTTGGTGATTACACTACAAGAAAAATAGGATACAACAACCCCAAAAAGACAACGCTTTTTATGAATTTGTGTAGTCTTTTCAAAATTTACAACCTTTTTTCCGAAAAGCGTTGTCTTTGTTATAAAAATTCGACCAAAGACAACGTTTTTTTTTGGATAAGACAACGCTTTTTTCATAGGGTTGTTAAATAGCGAATTTTTTTAAAAATAGACAACGCTTTTTTTGGATAAAACAACGTTTTTTTCATAGGGTTGTTAATTAGTGAATTTTTTTTAAAACAGACAACGCTTTTTTTGGATAAGACACCGCTTTTCTCATAGGGTTGTTAAATAGCGTATTTTTTTAAAAATAGACAACGCTTTTGTGCAACGCTTTTTTCAATGTGTTGTCAAATAGCTTATTTTTTAAAAAATAATCAACCCTTGTATGCAACGCTTTTATGCGTTATCTTTTCATAGTACTTTTTTGCCAATAGACAACCCATTGTGCAACGCTTTTTTTATGTGTTGTGTTAATTATAAATTAATTATTTTTTAATTTAATTACATTTAAAATTTTTAATTAATTTATAATGTTATCTAATATTATTTGCATTAATATTATCTTATATGAACAAACTCATAATTTTAAAAAATAGTATTTTTATAAAATACTATTTTGAATTAATTAAGAAACTACACCTAAAATATTACTTTCACCCTTTTATATAATAATACAAAATTTATATATTATTTTAAAACATAATTCAAAAATTATGTTTTATAATTCATAATTCATAAATTATGAATGTTTTTCTAAAATAAAAATAAAGATAAAATAAGTTTGGTTTTAAAATTAATACAAAAAACATAAATTATTTTAAACAATTATTTTATAAAGCAAAAAAAAAGATATATATAAATCATACCAATTATATATATATATATTGTTAACCTTTTAAAATATATTAAAAATACAAATAATAAAAATTAATAAAAAAATATATGATAATAGAAAATTGAAAAATAGCAAAAATAGAAATAAAAGAAATGCATGTAGAATATTATTACATAAAACACTAGTGGTCTAGTGGTTGGAGTTTGACCATGGCAATCGGGTTCAAATCCCAGGCAATGCGCAATATTTGGCATGATGATGTCAACACTTTGATGACGTGGCATGGTGATGACGTGGCATGGTCATCGTCCTATTTAATATTAAAAAATAATGTAAGCGTCCTATTTAATATTTAATTAAAAAATATTTAAAAAAGAAGACAATGCTTTCATGCAAACAACGGGTAAAACCCGTTGTTAAATAGCGAATTAAGAGAAATGTGCTTTCATGCAAACAATGGGTAAAACCCGTTGTTAAATAGCGAATTAAGAGAAATGTAGCGAATTAAGAGAAATGTAATTAAGAGAAATGTAATGATTTGACGTCAGCGTCCTATAATGCTTTCATGCAAACAACGGGTAAAACCCATTGTTAAATAGCGAATTTGTTGTAGTGTTATGATGATTCACCAGTTTTTAAGAGAAATGTAATGATTTGACGTCAGCGTCCTATTTAATATTTAATTAAAAAATATTTAAGAAAGACAACGCTTTCATGCAAACAACGGGTAAAACCCGTTGTTAAATAGCGAATTTGTTGTAGTGTTATGATGATTCACCAATTTTTAAGAGAAATGTAATGATTTATTTTTGGGAGTCGGTTATGTTATGTTGTCACTCATGATGTTTTAATGATCCACCAACAATATTTGGATGAACGAATAAGTAAACTGGATGAGATCGTACAATGGATGAGCACATCAGATGAATGGATAAGCACACGCGATCAGGTTATACAAGAATATTTAGCGGTTTACAAAAGTTGAACACATTTTGTTCCTTTTTATTTACTCAATATCGATACTCAATTTGTTTTCTTGTCTGCTATTCCATGTGTCCCACCATGGATTTCTTATCTACTTTTGAAGTTGATTCCGATTGAGGGCAAATCGTTCCGAAAATGGGAAAAATGATGGAGAATGAAGATTAGATATATTTGATGGAGATTTGGAGAGATTTTATTGTTATTAATATCATTATATTTGATTTTATTTTATCTTTTAGGATTCTAGGTTTATATTAGTATAAATATGAGTTATGTTTATTATTCAAGGGGTTGATTTGATTATGAAATTAAAAAAAATGGGTTTCTCTAATATTATTGTTACTAATATAATCAACAGATCGTAATATAATTTTTTATCACATTTTTGCCTCATCACATATCAATTAGTAAAAATAAGAAAATATTTTGCAGATTATCTATATCGAATATATATAATATACAATTATTGCGATAAAACTAATTGTATATTTATTTATGTATTTTACAAAATTATTATATTGGCATATAGCGTCATTCGACATTCACCTCAACTTATTGTGGGAGAGAATTAAATTGTATTTGAGAGAATGTTAAAATCCAAGGAGAAATCTGGTTGGCTAAATGATGTGTTTCAACTTACTAATAAAAACACAATATTTACTTTAATTGTGATTGTAACCAACGGTTGGATAATAGCAAAAGAAACATGACATTAAACGTGTAATTTAATAATATATATATATATATATATATATTTATAATTCAATTTTGAAGTTGCTAATGTTTCGAGCAGCTCGACATGTTGATGCAAACTTGTAAATTAAAAGAAACAAAATCTTCTTCATCTTCATCTCTCGTTGCTCCAATCACTATCAGAGACCACGAAAAACCTCCAAAAAAACTACAAATTCTTCCAAACTTCAAAAAGTGTGAAGAAATCGATCAACAATCATTTTCTTTTAATTTATAAAAGAAACCACGATCAGAACACTTTCAAAAACTAGAACCGTTGTCACTTAATTGTCGAAAATTAGAGCAAAGATAAATGATGATATGTATGTTGGGTATCGGTCCAAATACATCAAGTCTTGCCAACTATTACAACGAATATAGCTAGCATATATAATTTCTATTACAAGCTTGAAACAACCAAAAGGATAAAAGAGAAGATCAGAAGTAACTGGATCGGTCCAACACATGGATCGTATGAAGATCGGTTCAGCCCCCTTCCTTTCTCGTCCAAACACACAGAGACACTACGATCTGGCGGTAGCACCAAGGATTGCACAGGATAAACCAAGATCTCAGCCACTAAGCCCTAGGTATGCGCACAGACCCTTCAAGAAGACCGAGTCAGTTTCTCAACCTATGTATAACTGACTCGGGAGCACAAAACCTCCGATTGTCACCTAAAGAAACCCCCTCTCAGAACACAATGAAAGAACATAGGAGAAACAGTGAGTATCACCCTCTTTTCAACTGTTTCTCACTTTTGGGTATATAAAGCACACAGGCCGACAAGGAGAGCGACAAGGTACAAGACGTGGCCAAGGGTGGCCTGAGAAATGGCAAGGACAGAACTAGAAACGCCGAGTGGCCATGACAGGGAGACAGAGAGTACAAAAAACGTACTAGAGAGAGATAAAGAAAAGAAGGATCAAACCGACGGACCAGATCGAGATCCTAGGATGGAGGGCTGAGATCAAAAGACCACTTAAAAAGAAGTTGGGCCTGGGATAACATTTGGGCTGCCAAGAAGGTAAGTCTGGGCCCAACAACATTTTATAGCCCAAAAACTCACATTCTCCACCTTGGGCCAGACAATGGTGTGTTGTGGACTTTCTTAAGGACTAGGGGTCATCATCACCGATTTATCTCACTTGCAAACACAAAGATCACAAAACACCAAGTTAGGACAGATAGATAATCACACAGTACACAAAGCAATCACAGAGAGAGTAGAAAAATGGAGAGTCACAGAGACTCAAGCACACAGCAAGATCAGCATCTTGAAATAATGTTCAAGATTTTCAAACATAATAGAAATTTTTCACAAGGCAGGCACTTGGTGCCCATATCAGAAGGGTTGAACTCAGAGGGTATCTTTTCAAGGTCAATTATGTCTTTTTCAACATCTCTTATAAAATGAAACTTAACATCAATATGTTTAGTTCTGTCATGAAAAACTGGGTTTTTGCATAATTGAATGCCAGATTGACTATCGAAAAAAACAGTCACTTTTTTCTTTAGAAAACCAATATCAAATAAAATATCTTTCAACCAAATAGCTTCTTTTATAGCTTCAATTTTAACAATATATTCAGATTCAGTGGTGGATAAGACAACAAAATGCTGAAGTTGGGATTTCCAGCTCACACAAGAACTATTCAAGGTAAACACATAAGAAGTTGAAGATTTTCTATTATCCCTATCATTGGTAAAATTAGAATCAACATAACCACATAGTTCAACACCCTTATTGCACTTAGCAAATGGTAAACCAGTATTGGCAGTACCTTTGAGATATCTCAACAACCATTTTTAGTGCTTCCCAATGGGGAGCACCCGGGTTTGACATGTACCTGCCCAAACAACTGACAGAATATGCAATATCGGGCCTGGTGCTAACCATCAAATACATAACAGATTCTATAACATTTGCATATGGAACATTTTTCGTCACAGAAATTTCAGAATCAATCTTGGGGGATTGATCTTTACTTAGCACAAAATAACCAGCAAGGGGCACAGAAACAGGTTTGGCAGATATCATGGAGAACTTCTCAAGGATTTTTTCAATATAAGCAGCCTGATTAAGAAACAAGGTACTCTCGAACCTTTTTCTAACAATATTCATACCCAAAATTTTCTTAACATTACCAAGCAACTTCATGTCAAATTCCTCACTTAGACATTTAATAACATTATTGACAGTTTGGATGCAAGAACTAGCAAGAAGCATATCGTCAACATACAAAAGTAGGAACACAGGAATTTGGGCAGTTTCTTTGAAATACGAGCATGGGTCACAGGAACTTCTCTTAAAATTTAAAGACAACATGCATGCATCAAATTTTTTGTTCCATTGCCTAGGAGACTGCTTCAAACCATAAAGGGATTTCTTTAACAAGCAAACATAGTTAGGGTGTTTCTTATCAACAAAGGCTTCAGGTTGCTTCATATAAATATGTTCATTCAGATCACCATACAGAAAAGCAGTTTTCACATCCATTTGTTTTAATTCTCAATCATAATGTGCAACCAATGCAAGCATCAATCTAACAGTTGTGAATTTAACAACAGGTGCAAAAATTTCTATATAATTAATTTCTTCTTTTTGTGTAAACCCTTTTGCAACGAGCCTCGCTTTATATCTAACAGAATCACATTCATTTTTAACCTTAAACAGCCACTTACAGTCAACAATAGAGCATGCAACAGGTTTAAGAACAAAGGTCCAGGTTTGGTTATCATGGAAGGATTTAATCTCATCATTCATAGAATTTAACCAAGCAACAAATTCTTTAGATTTTAAGGTCTCATTCACAGACTTAGGTTCATTATCATCCAAGGTTTCAAACACATTGTACACAAAAGAAGCAAGTTGATAATCATCAAAATGTTGTGGCCTTTTAATCTGTCTTATAGTTCTATCTCTAGCTAATTGATAATCACTTAAATAATCAAATATAGGTTCAACAGATTCATCAATATTTTGATTAGAAACAGGCATATCAGGACATTCATCAGAATCAGATCTACAGGTGGATTGTTCCACCTCATTTGGAGCAGCAGAAGGAGTAACAGAATCAGGAACAGATAAACATGAAAATCAGATTCATTAAATATGACATCTTTGGTGATTATGGTGTTGAACCCATACTCATCTTTAAGCCAATACCTGTAACCTTTTACACCCTCAGGATATAGTCAAGAAAAACACATTTTATGGATCTGGGTTCTAACTTATCAGTTTTCTGATACACATAGACAGAACAACCAAAAACTCTTAAGTTAGACAAATTCACAGGTTTTCCAGACCACAGAGATTCAGGCAATTCACCACACAAAGGGACAGAAGGAGATCTATTAATCACATGGGCAACAGTCAAGACAGCTTCACCCCAAAACAGTTTAGTCGGACCAAAAACACATAACATTGATCTTACCCTTTCTAGGAGAGTCCTGTTCATTCTCTCAACAATACCATATTGTTGTGGTATATAGTTACAGTTTTATGTCTTTTGATTCCATATTCAGCACACAAAGCATTGAATTCATGATTACAAAATTCTGTTCTGTTATCTATTCTTAAAGTTTTTATCTTCTTACCAGTTTGGTTCTCAATCAGAATTTTCCATGCTTTAAACTTATCAATTACATCAGATTTGTATTTAAGCAAGAACACAAACACTTTTCTGGAATAATCATCAATGACAGATTGGAAATATCAGTTTCCAGCAGGAGTAGCAACAGATGCAGGTCCCCACACATCAAAATGAATATATTCTAAAATTTCAGAACATTTAGATGGATTGGGGAAGAGGGAAACAGGGAATTTAGATCTGGTTTGCTTATCTAAAATGCATGTTTCACACATAGCAGATCAGATACATAATCTCCACATAGATATTTGTTTTTATGCAAGATTCCTAGTCCCTTACTCCTTATATGACACAATCTTTTATACCAAAGACCAGTTAGGTCATGTTGGACATAATTAGCATAGGAAACAGATTCAGCACAAACAACATACATATTTTGCATTCCGGTGGCTATGAAAACAACAACATTTTCTTTGATCATATTCATTTTACCTTTTCCCCACTCTCCTATGAAACCAGAATCCTCAAGCACATCACATGACATCATGTCACGCCCCATTTTCTTTCACTTAAAATATCAGAGTTTTCACACGGACGTGAAGATAGAAAATAGAGAGGGACACATATCACAACAGAAAGAAGGAGATTAAAGACGACAGAAGAAAGAGATAAGGGATGATATGGATCATTCTCATATCAACAGTCGGTCTCACTACCGATAATATTCGGTCTTAATACCGATATATACAATATATTAAAGCAGCGGAATAAACTATCAGGATCTCACGTTCCCAGTACACTCAAAAATAATTATAAAACGTGGATAAACTTAAAATATTGTTTGAAAATGTTTGTGTAACCTCATCCTAAATATAAAAGCCCAGAGATAACACCACATCTCTCCACCTAGGGTTCGACATGCTTACCAGCTACTGTAGTATGAGTACAGATTAAGGGGGTGAGTGTGTTGAATACACTCGTGGGGATAAAGTCTGCATCTTATAACATTCAACTGGCATATATAGATTAACGATATATAACAATCAGCACAAAGTCATAGCAAGTAAAATGCATAGCAGATATTAAATGGTAAGAAGAATAGGTGCGGGAACAACCCGTCTTACCCTATAAAACGGTCTCAATACCGCTCGTGTATTTCATGAGGACCACCAAACCTCAATAGAGTAGTAGAAGGGAGGGAGATGATTTTTTACAGTCCCATCGGACTCTCCGAACATGCAATGTGAACAAAGTTCTTTCATAGTATATAGTATGGCACAACACGTATATTCACATCATTTAGTATTCCTCATTCATGCTTCATAATAGGGAAAACTGTAAACACATTAAGATTTAAAAGTTAGCCCCACCTTGTTCGGTGGTTACCACGTGAGTAGCTAGGTCCGATGATCTGATAACTCAGAGCTCGAGTAGCGGATACCAAAAGTCAGATAACCCAACGCTCAATCCAACAAGCTTATATAAGTTATAACATATTTTAGATCCTCAATAACGTATAATTAAAGCTGTAAAAGACTCCTGCGGTAAAATAATCGGTAAATATACGATGGATCTAGAGCTCTAAAGATCGGAGTTGAAGAAACAAAAATGGAAAATCAATCCATATGGCTGAGATGATAGACAATGAAATTTGGGTCACGACGAAAAAAGAATGAGCTCGATCGGAGTTAAAACGAGCTCAAACGAAGCATTTTAGGTTCAGGGGTATTTTGGTAATTTTGATCGAAAGGTGAGGAAGAGAGAACGAGTAGGGTCGCTACGAAAGAAAAATAAGCTCAATCGGAGTTAAAACGAGCTCAAACGGAGCGTTTTAAGATTGAGGGGCGTTTTCATAATTTTGGTCAAAGGGTTGACTTTGACCGGGACCACGACCCTCGGTCAACGACGTCTCGTCAGCGACGACTCGAAAAAGATGAACGGCGGAAAAAATGGGGTTTGGATCAAAAACACGACGTCGCGTGCGCGTCGGCACGCGCGAACCTGGCGCCGGGTGGAAAAACCCGGCGGCTAGGCCATGGCTCAGCAGCTGGCCGAGAAAACTCGGCAGCGTGGCGCCTCGGCTTGACAGCTGGCCGAGAAAACTCGGCAGCGTGGCGCGGGTCTCGGCGGGTGGCCGAGAAAACTTGGCAGCGACACCCGGTGCTCGGCAGGTGGCCGAGAAAACTCGGCAGGCGTCTTCCCGGCACGTGCGCGTCGCGCCCAGGGCACCCGACGCCGGCCTGCTCGCCCGGCCTCCTTCCCGGCTCCACCAGCCGCGGCGGCGCCGCCCTCCGCCGCCGCCACCAAGTCCGCCGGAAACCTCTCACCGCCGGCTACCATCTTCGGCCACCCCTCGCCGGATTCCGGTGGTGAATAGTACCCAAAACTTCGCCGCAAAATCCTTCGTCACCACATTCGCAACACCAAAACTAGGGTTAGGGTTTTTGGGTCGGTTTTTCACCGTTTCCCGGCGAACGAGAAATCGGAATTGAAATCCGAAACCTATCCTAGACTCATCTCGACGAGACGAACGGTCAATTTTTCCAGCTACCGACGGCGGCGGCGGTGCTCCCGCGACTTTTCCGGTGATGTCGGTGGCAGCGCCGGAGACCGAAAAACGGGACGAAAAGAGAGGAGAAAGAAACTTACTCGTTTTCGTCGCTTTCGTTTTCGTCGGCCGAATGAATATTTTGAACTGACTGAGCCCCTATTTATAGATTTTCAAAGTTACTATTTACCAAGTAAATTTTAATTACCATTCATTAAAATATTATTTTTTCATTTTACCGTTCGTCCGGATTCTACCCCTTCCGTTTTACCGATCCTTCGTATTCGGCTCTTTTCTTCGCCATTTGAGCTACGGGTCTCCAATTGACCTCTAGTTTGTTTCTATTTTCTCGTTTTTTCGTTGCGCATCTCATGGTATAAAAATATTCTATGTTCCACATCTAGAGTTTTCATCGGTCTAAATCGTGTCTTTAGCATATATCTGAAACGCACAGTCGACACATACACAATTAATCATTAAATTATAGGTTTAAATATTTAATTAATCAATTATGCTTCATTTTTTGTTCGGGGCACTACACATCAGTTTATTACTCAGATTTGGGACATGCCTTACATATTTCAAATTAAGCTCATATCCATTATCAAACTTCAAGCAAACAGAACCAACACCCAATACATTACTTTTACTGTTATCAGTCATAGAAACAAACCCTTTCTTTAATTCCACATAGGAAGAAAACATGCTTCGATGAGGAGTCATATGATTAGAGCATGCAGATTCAAACAACCAATAATTTTCACTCAGACTATCAAACACAGAATTTGCATGATCAGAAACACATTCATCAGAGATCATAAAGACATCACCCATATTTTCAGAGACATTATTGGCCTGTTCATTAGGCCTATCCTTTTTAGGTTCATTGCATCTGTTTGCATAATGTCCAGGTTTGCCACAATTGTAGCATTTTCTGTTTTTAAACTTAGACTTACTCACTCCTTTTTCCTTTTCATATTTTTGAGGTGCATTACTTTGACTGTGACCAAGATTACCAGAGGTGGAAGCATTGGTTTTAGGCTTGTTCTTAGATTTGTTTCTCACAAAGTTCACATCACCCAAAGACCTATTACCCTTACTATTTTTTAAATCCAATTCCTTACTTTTTAAGCCATTAATCACAGTGTCTAAGGTCACTTTATCCCTACCATATTTTATAGCAGATTTGACATCACTGTAAGAATCATGTATGGCATTTAACAAAATAATAGGAGTATATTCATCAATGTTTTTGTCACCAGTCAGTTTAATATCTTGCACAAGTTTGGTAAACATATCAAGATTTTCATCAATATCCTTATGCAGATCAAGTTTGAATCTGAAAAACTTTTCCAATAAAAACATTTTGGAAGACAAGGAGGTTTCAGTATAGAACTCTTCAAGTTTATCCCACAAAGACTTAGCAGAATCAAGCTTACCCAATTTTCTTATGACTCTACAAAGACTTAGCAGAATCAAGCTTACCCAATTTTCTTATCACATGGTGAGATATATTCAGAATGATTAAGGAATAAGTCAGTTCATCTAATTCATTTTTTACTTCCTTGGTAACTTTATCATCATAACACAAAGTTATAACTTTGAAAATCAAGCTTACCCAATTTTCTTATCACATGGTGAGATATATTCAGAATGATTAAGGAATAAGTCAGTTCATTTAATTCATTTTTTACTTTCTTAGTAACTTTATCATCATAGCACAGAGTTATAACTTTGAAATATTTTTGCTGCACAAACACACCTTTCATTTTTTGTTGCCAAATAGAGAAATCACATTTTCCATCAAAGGATGCAACATGATAAGCATTCATTTTCACAAAGAGCATAAAATGCAGAAAATAAGATATACAGAACAGAGAGCACAGAAAGCAACAGAAGACAAAATAGGATCACACAGGATCCGGTCAACCCCCTCAGTCCAGATTCCAGGGTCACTAAACAGACCGGACAAGGTGAGTGAAATGGGGGACTAGAGATAGAGAGATAAGCAGCGAAAAGAAGCGGATCAGAATCATACAGAAAAATATCAACACAGAGATAGACAGACCTCCACATAGAGAGACAGAGCAACTCAATAAGAGACAGATCAACAGATATGACTCTAACCAGCAAGCAGACCACCAAAAAATAGATTCAACCAACAGATCCACAAGAAAAAAAAAACCAGAAAGATAAAATAAGGAGGGTTAGCCGAGATACCTGACCGCCGATGGACCGACACCGTTCAACAACGGCGCTCTGATACCACTATTGGGTATCGATCTAAATACATTAAGTCTTGCCAACTATTACAATGAATATAGCTAGCATACATAATTTCTATTACATGCTTGAAACAACCAAAAGGATAAAAGAGAAGATCAAAAGTAACCGGATCAGTCCAACACATAGATCGTATGAAGATCGGTTCAGTCCCCTTCTTTTCTCATCCAAACACACAGAGACACCACGATCCGGCGGTAGCACCAAGGATCGCACAAAATAAACCAAGATCTCAGCCACTAAGCCCTAGGTATGCGCACAGACCCTTCAAGAAGACCGAATCAGTTTCTCAACACATGTATAACTGACTCGGGAGCACAAAACCTCCGATTCTCACCCAAAGAACCCCCTCTCAGAACACACTGAAAGAAGATAGGAGAAACAATGAGTATCACCCTCTTTTCAACCCTCTCTCACTCTCAGGTATATAAAGCACACAGGCCAACAAAGAGAGTGGCAAGGTACAAGCTGTGGCCAAGGGTGGCCTGAGAAACGGCAAGGACAGAGCCAGAAACGTTGAGTGGCCATGGCAGGGAGACGGGGAGTATGAAAAACGTACTAGAGAGAGAGATAAAGAAAAAAAGGATCAAACTGACGGACCAGATCGAGACCCTAGGACTGAGGGCTGAGATCAAAAGATCACTTAAAAGGAAGTTGGGCCTGAGATCACACTTGGGCTGCCAAGAAGGTAAGTCTGGGCCCAACAACATTTTATGGCCCAAAAACTCACATTGTATGAATATCCTATCAATGATAACATTAGGAAATGATGGCACATGTCAAAATCTATCACACAGAGCAATGTGCAATGACGATTATTACCAATGCTTGGCCTCCTTTAGACTACAACCACATACTTTATAGCATTTTTCTTTTCCCTTTTTGTGTTAAACATATGTTATCACATGATCAAAAAATAAAAATAAAAACATATTTTATCACATGTTACATGTGAAAGTACTAACAAAATATATCTAAATTCTATCACATGCTGACATATAGCATTAGATCCGGATTGCTTTCATGTTGTCCCATGCATCTTTGAGTATGTTTATGTTTAGGTTTCAGTCAAATTTTGAACAACTCTAATTGTTATGTAAAAACAATTGTTGATATCGAGGATAATTAAAACTTTTAATATTCCATGTACTATATAACAATGTTCCAAATGGATTTCCTCCACTATACACTCGAGATCTTCTCACTCAGAGACCCTTTCCCTTAGCTTTGTAACTTCCTCCTATGCCTCTCATTTCCCCTTTAGCTGCATTTGGTTTACGGAATTGAGGGGAGATTTGAAATTTCTAACAGTAAATCTATTAATGATGTTTGGATGGATATGAATTTGAAATTTATCACTTTTATTTTATAAGTAATATTGATTGTCGCTCCACCTTGGATTTAAAATTCATTAATTTCTAATTTTGAATTTCAAATCACTATATAACCTTAATTTGTATGTTTACCTGCTTCGCTATGAACATGAGAATCTCCATAGTCAAAAGATTATTCTTCTTCAACAACAAGGGAGATTTCCGGAATAGAGATTTCTTTTTTTTTTTTTTTTTGTTCTATTGAATAATCTATTTAACGTTACTTGGTTAAATGATCACGCAAACTCTACATTGCATGAGTTTTTGTTCTATCATACTTAGGGATTTGATTGTAATTTCCATTCTCAGTTTTTCTTTATATATATATATGCATATATATAGTAGCTTTCTATTGAACTTTTTGTTTAACTATATTGGGCTTTGTCTTATCCTTTTAAACAGGGTATAAATTAATGATTCCGATTTGAAGGCCCAGGCCTAATTCACAAATTCAAATAACTAACTGAAATTAATATTATTCGGGGGCAAAAGATAAATTGTTTGATTGAAAATTAAATTATTCTTGTATAATATTTTAAACAACCATTTTAAACGTGTCGCTACGTTATTTATTTTTAAAGTTGTAGTACAACTAATTAGAGAATATTCACTTTAATTTGAGTTTTAATTAGGGTTTTGCATGGATCGGTTGGCTGCCCAAACCGAACCGAAACCGAAATTTCTATTCGATTTTCAGTTTTTCATTTTGAGGTTTTCCAGCTTTCGATTCTGTTTCAGTTTTTATCTTCGGTTAATCGATCCGAACCGAAAAATCAAAATATATATAATAATAGATTTGTTTTTATTTTTTTAATTTAATAATTAATTTTAGAAATTAGTTGATTAAATAATAATTTAGAAATCAGTGGCTGAGAAATCAACTTGATTTCTCAAATTAAGGTTTTTATTCTTGAATTGGTGTATGTTGAACATGTAGTTTTGTGATTGAATATGTGTTTTAGAGCTTTTGGACATGATTTGTTTTAGAGTTTTTGGACTTTTAATTTTAGTTTTAGTTTGTGTTGTTAATGTTGTAGCTTCGAACAAAGTTGTAGTTTTGATATGAAATTTGTTTTATGATTTCGTTATTCGTAGTTATTTTCACTTTATTCAGGTTTTAAAAAAAAAGGTCAAACCGAAAACCGAATTGAATCCGTCCAAAAAAATCGGTTAAAATCGAATCAAACCGAAATTGTTTGATTCAATTTTCGATTTATGTTTTTGATGAATCGAAATTTCGATTCGGTTCGGACAGTTTCAACCGAATGCACGACCCTAGCTTTAGTGCATTTGAAATTTTCAAATCTTATATTTGAAATTTTGAACACAACCTAAATATATATTAATTAAAGTATTGAGCAATGAATGGCTTGTTGCCATCCATTTATGTGTCCCAAAGAAAAAAGAAAAGGAAGAAAATTAATTAAAAGGGAAAAAAGGCAACCTACTATTTTTGCTATCTTTAATTGGCCACGTAGAAGGCTAGTTAATTGTAGTTTATGTAATATTATTTATTAGTTATGTTACCTTACCCACCATGGCCATGGATATATTAAAATGTGTTCATAGTTGATATATCAAAAATTTAAAATATCTATTAATTTCACTTTCCATATAATGAGGGGATGAAATCATTACACATCATCGATGGGCATATTAAGTGATGTTCATGGTGGACATTTTATCATTTTTGTATTATTTATTGATCGTTTTGTACCTTATTCTAGACCTTTCACAATTACGAATGTTACACGGGCTAGCCCTAGCGGGTTTTGGGTTAAATGAGCTTCAGGTTAAACGGGCCAACTTAAACAGGCATTGAATATTGGGACCTAACCCTAACCCTAACAGGCTTCAGGGTAAATGAGTTATTATCGGGCTATTAATAAAAAAAATATTTATATTTTAAATATAATATTTTGAGTTAAAATATACATAACATTCAAAATTCACATATAAAATTAATTGTTATAGATTGCAAAAACATCAAGTTAGATTACCATTGAAAGTTTATACTTGTTGAAATTTATAGATGAAACCATTAAAAAATGACTAAATTACAACAAAATATGAGTAAACTTGTTATTTGTACGCATTTATTGGCTAAGTGTTTGATATTATATAGTTTATAGGTGGTATATTGTTATTATTTAATTTATTTCATATAGTTAATTCTTATAAATCAAATTTGAAGGCATTAAATTTAGGATAATACACATATAATTAGCCATTTTTATTATATTTATATACTAAAAACAAAAAAAAATAATTTAATTTTAAAAAATTAAAAAAATACGAATAGCGGGTCAACTGCTTAATCGGTGGACTAGCCCTAACGGATTTCGGACTAAACAAACTTTAAATTAAATAATTAAATTTAAACGGATTAGAAATATTCAATCCTAACCTTAATTTTTACCGATTTAAACGGGCGGCCCGTTTATCATCCCTACCCAAAATCGCTTCCTTATCAGAACATTATTCTCCCTTAATGAGGCCAATTTGTACGTGTAATGCTAGCTAGATGAGAATTAATGAAAAACACATATATATTATTTCAATTTGTTTCCTCAAAATTGATAATATAATATATTTTTTCTATGCATATCAAGTCCAATTACCACTTTGTCCAAATTCAATCAAAAAATCACATCCAAGTCAATTAGAGAATTTTTCAATTCAACCTAACCTCTCTTTTCATAATTCGTCCTAAATTCTCTTTTTCTTTGTTTAGAATATTGAAATTACAATCTAATCACTAACCAGCATTGTTAAATTTAGAGTTAATTACGTTAAAAAAACACAAATTTAGGGTGTAGTTTCAATTACAACATGAACTTTTAAGTGTAACATCATAAATATTGAATTTAACACTTTTTTCAAATCAAGATATGTTTAAACTCTTCAGGCTCCAATTGATGACGTGGAGCCTGAAATGTATAAATTAATCTCGTCATCACCCACGTGGAATTAAAAAAAAAAAAATCAATAATAAAGAATATCTAGAAAAAAAATGATTAAGAAAAAAAAACACAAAAACTCATGTGAGACGGTCTCACGGATAGTTTCCGTAAGATGGAGCTCATCACCACAAATAACATGTTAATTGTTGGGTTTGGGTGATGGATAATTGGATTGTGGGTTGATCCGTCTCACGTAACGCATTAAAATTTTGTGAGACGGTCTCAGAAGAGACTTACTCAAAAAAAAAAGGCAGAGAAATGAAAACCAGTCATCACCCCCACCGTCTTCCCCTCTCCGGTGAATACAAAACAAAAGTTTCCTCCTCTCGCTCCAACCACAGAGCACACACTCTCTCCACTAAATTATTGTTTTATCAAAATTGATATGTAGTGGGGCTACTTTCTCCATTTTTCATTTTATTAGATTTCTGCCTCCCTTTTCATAATTTCTGATAATGGTGACTATCTTCAACTCAAATCACGAGTCGCAATTGTGGTTAAAAATTGCTCTGTGGAATTTTCTACCTCGACAACTAAACGACAGCGAACTCCGTCACTAAAAGGTTGGATTCCATTGGAATAGTCGACAAGTATCAAACTCGTGAAGGCTTAGGATTGACAAGAGTCATGGACAGATAATTGGTTAATGGTTCTACCTTGTTGCCATTGATATGGGTTTTCACAAATTAATATGGATGTCGTGTACTTAGAGGTGATGAATGTCATATATAGTGGAGATGATTGATTATGTGTGCATAATTTTAAGGAGTGAAGTTTAAATCTGAACTGAAACGAAGAATTCTTCGCAAGAGGAGGAGAAGACTCGATTTGGATTTGAATTTAACCATGGAGGAAGTAGAAGGTACAACAGAGAAGAAGAAGAAGTGGGGGAGTTGGATTTGATTTTTGGATATTTGTTTTTTAGATTTTCTTTGCTTGGATGGCATGTTGATTTGTTTTTTGGATTTTCTTTGTTTTTTGGATTTTAATTCCACATGGATGATGACAATGATTAATTTATAAATTTCGGGCTACACGTCAATAATTAGAGTCCAAAAAGTTTAAATATGTCTTGAATTGAAACAAGTATTAAATTGAGTGTTTATGATATTACAATCAAAAGTTCATATTACAATTGAAATTAGACCTTAAATTTGTGTTTTTTTAATGTAATTAACCCTTAAATTTATAGATCATCAACTGACTGACAAACAATCTAGAGCAACGGAAAGTTGAATTGAATCAAACAACAAATCAAATAAATATAAAGTTACACGAATCGTTTAGAGTAAGACTAAACCAACATGAAGTTGAGTTGAATCAAACAACAAATCAAATAAATATATGTTTTAACGAATCGTTTAGTAGTACTTGAACTTATGACCTAAAAGTCCTGTGTTTTCGACTCGTAATTAAATCAATATGTTATCACCATTTACCATATGTTATCTCGAGACTTTCAATATTCAGAAGAATTAGCAATTCCAAAACAACAACATGACATTATCAACTTTAATAAAAACTAAGAGCAGCTCCAACAGATAAATGTTAGGATTTTATGATTTCTTTTCTTTCAGCAGTGCTTTAAATTTTCACGCTAAACTTTTTCATCCGTCAATTTTAATCAAATCTCGTATAAAAAAAAATTCTTCTATTTTTTATAGAATATTATGAAATATTCCTTTTTAATGTAAAATATATTGTACACTACTGGAGACGAAGGTCAATTTTTACATAAAACTAATACAAAACCTGCAAAAAAAAAATTCACGGCTGAAGATGCCCTAATATATATTATACTCAAGGGCGAAATATATCGGTTTCGGTGGAAATATCAGTCTTTTTTTTTTTTAAATATGGAAAAAATTTAAAAATATCGAAAAATATATCTAACAGTACACATAATATTATAACTAACATTAATATTGAATTTTAAATTTTAAATAAAATTATATATTTACAACAAATATAGAGATAAACTACTATTATATCATAATTTTTTTATTCAATTTCAAAAAAGTTAATTAAACTTAATTAAATAATGAGATGAACCTAAATGCTAGTGTGTTAATTTATTTCAAAAAAATTTAAATAAATTTATATAAAATAATTATTTGCTCCACTTGTAGATGAAAATATAGATAGAGAGAAATAACTTAATTTTGAAAGATATCTTTTAAATACACATATATATAAAAGAAATTCATAATAATAAAAAATAAAAATAAAAAGAATTTCACTTAAATTGTTCCAAGAAATTCATAATAAAAAACCAAATTTCACTTAAATCTGCCCACTCTGCCTCTAACTGAATCATAATTCAAAAAACAAAAATAAAAATTTCATTCCATTATCTCACAAAATGTAGCCACGAGATGGGAACTGCTAATCCGTACAACTTCCACAAAAAAAGGAAAAAAAAATGGAAAAAGAAAACCATAAGTTAGACTGAAATTCATAATAAAAAAGGAAAAAAAATCAAAAGTAACGGCATTTTTAAAAAATACTACTGATATATAATGATATATCGTCAAAATATCACAATTTTATACATATTATCACCAAAAATAATATATTTACAATATTTTTTGATATATCGTAATATTTTTAACGAAAAAAAACAAAGACCTGATATTATTTCGGTGCCTCAATTTGTGCGTCTTCCATGATTATACTAAAAGATAAGCAACTTAATGGTCAATCATTTCAATAATTTGAAACCCCATTGAATATTTGAAAGTCTAAACCAAATCACAAAAAACATCATCATAAGCTGACCTGGCCTAATTTTAGTAACTACTATTCTAATTTAAATATCATAGTTCGCCCTTTTAACCAATCAAATCGAGCCATGTATTCGTGTCCCAATTCATTATACATGTTGGAACCAAAGAAGCAGGAGCCACGTAGCCAGCTTTAGTTAATTCGTACTTAATGGTCAACTCTTGAGTTAATTAACTCAACCATGGTTTAGCTTAGTGTTTCTTAAGTGAATACAAAAATTAGCATTTTTGACAAGTGGAGCGTTTGGAAAGGATTTGGGATCGTTATTGGCGACAGTGTCAATTTCATTTTGGTGCTAATGTTTGTGCGTTAGGTACCACTTTGATTATTATTAGAATAAACTAGTAGTGCATCCGTTCGACACACAAAATTAAATATAAGAAATATATAATATAATATTAGTATATTTTAATTATTTTAATTTATATTTATGGTTAATAGTCTATTTCAAAATACGATAAATCAAACAAAATAAATGGATTATCAAACTAAAATAATTGATCAATTGCATAATACGATAAATTGAGAGCAATGTTCACATTGTCGTTTAAAAATTTTAAAATATTTTTTTAAATTACATTTGTTGCTCTATTGTTTTGTCCACCCTCCCTATCATATATCAAAATCTTAAGTTTCCTACGATTGGTAACTCTGTAAACTACGATATACAACTGTCATTGCCTGAACATTGATTTTTTTAAGATACAATTGTCCACCCGTACGATGCACTGGTATTGTTTATTTGTTAAAAAAATCTTAATAATATAATTTTTTGTTTTTAGAATTATGGTTTGTTGAATCTGTAAATAAATAATTTATAAATAATATATATATATACATATATATATAATTTGATGTAATGTGATTTTCAAAATTCATAGCATATATAATTAATAAAAATATATAGTTTGTATATATATACAAAATTAAGACTTAATTTGAATTATGGTGACACAAATAAAAAATATTGATATATATAGAAATATAAATATTTTGAATTTATGAAAATATGAATAGATACATGTCAAATATCGAATGTGGATATGAGTAAAATTTTGAAATAAAATATATTACAGCCCTACGATGATGGAGAACCATTTCCAAGCTCAATCATCCCAATATTTTTGTCTTCGTATCAGAGCAAAAATATTAGTTTGTTTATTTCCAAGTTCAATCAACCAAGCATTTTCGTCTTTGTATCAGAGTAAAAATATTAGTTTGTATGCACTAAAGTTTCATTTATTACATAGAATCTATCTTATAGAATTCTATGATAATTTATTTTCATTTTCTCTGTTATTTTCTCCAATTTGTCTCAATTTGTTTTTCTTTACGGCTTCTTTTGCACTCTCCACTTAATTATACCAGTAAATGTGATATTTAAAGACTCGTAATATTTTTTTGTTTTATAAATCAATAATTACACCAGCAAATATGAAGTTATACTTGTGTGACTGATTTTGAAATTATAAAACAGTGTCACAGCAACTTGATATATAAAACCAAAATTTTACTTGACAATCTCAATCTATATAATAGTGTAAAAGTAATGTCATATAAAAAACCACCCCAATTTCAATCTGATATAACAAACAGTTCTAAAAGAATGTGGTATAAAAAATTTACATGACAATTTCAATTTGGTAAATGAAAATTATATAATAGAGTGCTAAAAAATCATGATCTTAATATGATATAACAGATAATCTCAACTGATATAATCAAGTGCTAAAAAAACGTATATGACAATCTCAATATGATAAATAACAATTATATATAATAGAGTGCTAAAAGAAGGTAATTTAAATGTGATATGACAGATAATTTCAATCTGATATAATAGGTGTTAAAAGAACATGATATAAAAAAATTACGTGACAAAATGGTCTAAGATTAGCAAAGTCCGACTTTCAAGGATACTTTCTCAAACATGAAAGAAGCATTCTTTGAAAAAAAAAATTTGAAAAACAACAAATGAAAAGGAGAAAATTGCATCATTTCAGTATTCAACCCCGTTCAATTACTTATCTTCAAACTCAAACTCGTATCCAAATTCCTTATCATCAGCCTCAAACTTATGGAAAAATTCACCTTCATGCAATTCCTTGAATAATAGGATTTGGGATAGAATTTTTTTTTTTTCCTTTTTTGAAATAGAGAAACAATTTCATTAAAAATAATTTAAAATATTTATAACAATATCAAATTATTTGCCAAAAAACAATAAATGTATTCAAAAATATATTTACAGCTACAAATATATAAAACTCAATTCATAAATGAAATATATATTTTTTTCATAAATTAAAACTCAATTCATATATATTTTTTCGTAAAACTCAATTCAACCCTTTTATATTATTCTTATTACATCTTTATTCATATGATTACTACATTACCACCTCCATTAAATTAACATCATCAAACCAACATTCATTGTCACATTTTCACAAATACATAATTCGGCCAACAACTTAATTATTTGCCAAACATAATTGAAATTCCACTAAATTCGAATAATAATCTAGTCTAACATTAATATAATAGCAATTCTAACATTCTATTAATATCATCACTCATTTCAAGGAAAAATAAACAATTGTAGCACCTAAATGCATTTCAATATTTCAAAACCAACATTTTTGTGGAGTGAGTGGGATAAACTAATTACTATACATGATAATTAATAGAATCTTGATGCAAAAAAAATTAAATTAATTAAAGCAAAAAATGTTAAAACTCACAATTGAATTGTAAACAAACAAAAATTACTCATAAGAAATATTGGAGCACATGCCATGTTCGAGGGGTTTGGAGAAAAGGTCGAAGGGCAGTTCACTTCCTATATACACTGGGCAGTTTTGCATCTTGAAGTTCATCTTCGGGAAGCGAACTTAGATTTTATGAAATCTCCATTTCTGATCACTGAGAAGGTAGAATTTGAAAAATTAAAAAAAAAACGTGTAGGTCAGAAATCAAAAATCTTATTTTTTAATAAAATACTTGTAGCAGAAATCTCATGCTTAAATGATGTAAAGTTTTTGCAAAACAAAAAGAAGTTGTAATGTTATTCATATAAATTTAAATTCAATCATACTTATGTGCATAAATCACATACTTAAAGATGTAAGAGACATACTTATACATAAATTTAAATTCAGTCATAAAATCACATACTTATGTACATAAATCACATACTTAAAGATGTAAGAGGCATAAATGTGCAGAAATCACATACTTATGTACATAAATCACATACTTAAAGATGTAAGAGACATACTTATTTATAAACTTATACACTCCCAAAACCCCCATCTCCAAACACCATCAAAATCCCATTTCTAATATCAAAATCACATACTAATGTGCAGAAATCACATACTTATGTACATAAATCACATACTTAAAGATGTAAGAGACATACTTATATATAAACTTATACACTCCCAAAACCCCCCATCTCCAAACACCATCAAAATCCCATTTCTAATAGCAAAAAAACAAACCCAAATTGTTACACATCCATTGCTCAAAAATCAAAATCCAATAATGGTGATCAAGGCAGAGACCAACTTCCAAATGCAAGAAGAAATACAAGGGTGTTAGAATGAGAAGCTGGGGCTCATGGGTTTCTGAAATCAGAGCACCCAATTAGAAGACAAGAATCTGGCTCGGCTCCTACTCTACTCCTGAAGCCGCGGCTAGAGCCTATGATGTTGCTCTTCTTTGTCTCAAAGGTTCATCAACAAACCTTAACTTTACACTCTTACTGCATGCGGTTGACGGTGGGTACGGCGGTGGCATGCGACGGTGTGTGACAAAGAAGTTCGGCATTAGGTGCGACAGATTGTGCAACCAAGTCAGGAAGAAGAAATTGCGGGCTTAGTCTTGGGCTCAAAATTGTCTTGGCTATATGGTATTGGGCTTTTACTTTTGGGCTCTATTTGAGTTTTAACTTTAATTGTGGGCTGGGCTATTGTTGTGGGTTAAGGTAATGAGTCAAATTAGATCCGTCTCACGCAAGGGGATCCGTGAGATGGTCTCACGTGAGTTTTTGCGAAGAAAGAAAAAGGAAAAAGAAAAACAAGACGTGGATTGTCACATAAAGATTGGCTCCATAAGGAACCCAACGATGGGTTCCTTATCATTATTGTGTGTGTACATATATATATATATATAGATATATATATAGATCTTCAATTATAATTTTCACCAATCTCTTATCACTTTTAGTCTTTGCCGGTGGATCAAATGCAACAATCCTTCCCACTACATCAGTATCAATGTTAGTATCAATGTTGGTAAAAAATAGTATTAAATAATAATCATGAACAATAATAAATTTAAAAATAAACTAATTTCATAAAAATAATATATTTCTTACCGAATAGAACAATTTGATCACTGGCTAGGAAAATCATCGTCTTGATACTCCTCAAGATAAGTTTTTTCATAAAATTGGAATTTCAACTTAAACTCGGATGTTATCAGGGCGGAGTCGTACTTTGAAACAATAAAGTTAGAAAATATGTATAATTTTTCTTCTACAACCTTGTTACGAATCTTTTCAAGGTGAGAGTTCGAGCAACTCTATGGATTGTATCACCTTATAATAAATAGGAAAAAAATGGAATTAGAGATTACATTCCAATATGATATACAAAAAAAAAAGATTAATTTAAAGAAATAACCATTTTATCTCTGAAAACACAATCAAAATTGTATAGCTCTGTTCGACTTTCGAATGCAGGAACATCATAAGCCTTAACACGTCGCATACGAAGGCCCCAGAGTCTTCTAGTAGTATCAATATCTTGAATCATATTCCAAACTGGGGCCATTAGGATATTTTATGAAGATTTACTCAATCAGATGAAGAACTCAGAAATTATGTGAGATTTACTTGATAGAAGCATATGAAGAACTCAGAAAATATGTGAGATTTTCTTTGTAAAAAATATGTGTGATCGTGTATGTGAATGTGCAAAGATTGTGATATAAAACCATCATTTAATAAAAAGAAAAAGATTTAAATTATGTGAGAACATGTAAATTTGATAAGGTGAAACCACGTGGAAAAAAGGAAAAAAAAATTGGGAACAGTTATTGCACTTGCATAATTTGTTGGAATTTTTTTTTGACAAAGAAATCAGTTTTGAAAAGGAAGCATTGTAGTCATCTTTATTGGATAAGCAGTTTGCATTTACAATTTTAAAAATTTGAAAACAAAATTATTTTTTTGAAAGCGGTTTTTTGTATGAGATTTATTTGAGAAATTTGAAAAAGATTTTTTTAAAAGGAAGCTGTTTTTTGATCGTGATTTTTAAAATTTGTATGAAAGGAGGAAGCAATGTAGTCATTTTTATTGGATAAGCAGTTTGCATTTACAATTTTAAAAATTTGAAAACAAAATTATTCTTTTAAAAGCGGTTTTTTGTATGAGATTTATTTGAGAAATTTGAAAAAGATTTTTTTTAAAAGGAAGCGGTTTTCTGATCGTGATTTTTAAAATTTGCATGAAAGGAGAAAACGATTTTCTAATCTTGATTTTTAAAACTTGACTTCTGTTATTATATATATATATATATATATATATATAAATTATATGTAATTATTAAGAGATAAATGCAATTCGTTCATTGACATGACAAAATCTAACACATGTCTCAAGCTTAACAACGAAGGTTTATTTTGGGTAATATGAACCATGGATTGTGGAATATTTATATTGTAATATCATTGCTCAATCATATGTATATTACAAAGTAGTATATATTTGTAGGTTTTCTTTTAAATCAAGGATATGTTTTTATGCTAAAAAATTAAAGATACTCTAGTAATCAAATAAACTTGTAGACAAATAGGACAAAGTAATGAAATATGCGTAACGATTATCATTAGCGCAGCCCCAAAAGAGCACTATATATGTTGGACTAAAGTCTATAGGTGCTTAACTACAAAAACAAGATGGGAAAAAATTCAATTGAAGCAGAGTTTTGAAAACAAAGGTTAGAAAAATAAATAATATTACATTTGCTACCTAGAACTATCACACGATTGTTAAAATGGCAGACAAATAACTTCAAGTAACATTTCTCTAACAACCCCCCTTCTTGACTTTTTAACTTGTTACTTCTCAAATTCAATCCAATGTTATAACTTTCACATTCAAATCATAATTCACATCCCATTAAATTATAACATCTAGGCTCATCATTGAAAAGAAAATGATAGTTTCTTTTTACCTCAATTATTATAATATTTAATAAACTTTGTCCATATATGAAATTTCAATTTTGTCGTATGTCATTTTTCAATATTTTACCTAATTTATAGCAACTACATTCAACATCAATGAAGACTTTCTATTCTTTTATTTTATAACCACCATCAAAGGTAATGTAATAAACGATTTGCGTATGATAGATAAATTTTATGATTGTCAAATCTTAAATCACTGTCACCTTAAAGAGTATGAAAATTCCTTTAAATTTCATGAAAATGACATTTTTGTCACATATCAAATATAAATGGCAAAATGACATTTTTGTCACATATCAAATATAAATGGCCGGTAGCATACACGTGTTCCCTCAATGACTCAACAGCATTGAGATATTGTGGAAGTGGTTGTCCAATCTCCAAAGTCTTTTAATCCTCCCTCTATCCCATGAATAGTACCCAGTGAAAATAATTATTTCAATATTTCATATATTTAGAAATCATTCGGGTAAATTATAAAAATCATGTCAAACTACGACATCTTTTGTATTAAGGCATTTGAACTTAAAAACTTTACTATACAACTACTACCTTTTGTGATTAATACCAAATGACCGCTACAAGTAATCGATGGCAGAAATTATTTTTAAGATAACTTTCGAAAAAAAAAGGTTTGTTACCCATAAACATAAGAAACTATGAATTTTACCCATTTTTCATTTGAAAAACCAAAATATATTTAGGTAGTGGTTAAAATAATATTTTTCTTATATGTTTCAAGTTAAATTAAAAAATATTTATATCAGGAGCGTTGAAACTCAAGTGGTATCCACCTTTATAAACTAAGATGCACATTATGTGACGATCAAGGTTCGAACCTGGGTCACACAAGTTTGTTTAGTCTTTATTGCTCCCCTTCCTTCTCCTCCCCAAAACTGATTAAAAAAAGAAAAGAAAAACTAAGAGGTATTTATAGTAAAAAATTAGAAAATGCTTACCAAAAACATACATGTAATAAAATCATTGGGGAAATATACCAAAATACCATGAAAACTATTTTTTAAACCCTCAAATGCCATCAAAGATAATACCATACCCAAAAATGCCACTTTTTGGTAAAAAGACCAAAATAACCCTAACTACCCATGTGCAACCATTTAACTACTTCTTAAAATTTGTAATTTAATTTCTTATTTCCCTATATTTTCAATTTGAACCATTCTAAGATATTTCGTTTGATTATCTTGAAATAAGTATATCGGCTGGAATACTTCCCTCGTGCCAATACTGCCTATAAAACAGTGGTCTAGGATGAGTAACAACGCCACGTACAAATTTCTTTGAAAATTAAACATCAGAATATTTACTTGTTGTATCCGACACAAAATGGTATCAGAGCCTAGGTTTATTAAGAACTTTTATGATATTTATTATTATTATGTAATTAACCTTTGGTGAGGAGAATTTCTCGCGAAAATATGGATCTGGACAATTGTCCAAGATGTATTCCATACAGGAGATATCGTCAAATTTTGACGATGTATAAAGAAGAACACATACACAAGATGACATATTGGGAAGATCAATATGTTGAACGAGCCAATGTTGGAGCTTGCCAAGAAGCTTTGAGGCAATGCAATGTACAAGCAGCATATCATTTGGATTACCTCCAGGTTAATCAAATGTTATACGCAGAACTGGTGACCTTACAGGAGGCAGCCCATCGTCAGGAGCATGGGTCTTGAAGGAGAACCAGACTGGAGCGAGATAATTCCGGATACATCTAAGATCGGCCTTGATCTTAGAGAAATTCAGAAGACGGTGCAGAATTATGGCAACCGCCATAATCATCTACCGATACAAGTCCATCAGATCCAAAATCAGATGGAGATGATGATTAAATATCAGAAGGAAACTCTTGAAATCCTTCATGATATTCAAAAACGAGTCAAGAATCTGGAGGACAGACCAAGTGTTCCCGGAGGAAGGAAATGTATTGATTTCGGAACGGTCCCCTACTTACACCAAAAGGGGAAACCAACTGAAGTAATACGACCAATGACCCGAGATGAAAAGCTCATTGCTATCATCAAAGGAAAATCCATCATAAACTAAAGTGATGGATATGGAAAGGATGAATCTTGAAGATCTACAAGAACTTGCCGAGTCTTTTGCAGGATTAGGCATAGTGGATCTAAAGATGAATACAGGAGATGGTTCGGCCTTGGTTACTCGTGACCAACATCCAAGACCACCTCCACAACCACCAGTAGATCCCAATATTGCAGAAAGTTCAGGATCACATCATGTGGATGAACCAATGCCACACGAGGGAGATTTTACCACAAGAGGAGACCCGATTGTTTCGGGAACTAGACAACGATCCAAAAGGCCAGATCTTCAGAATACGCCTTATGGAAAGTCGCAGCTTAATCCGATACATCTATATGGATTAATGCTAAATCTAGATATTCTAGATTTCAAGAATCGAGAAGTCCTTATAGATGATTGGGCAGCATCGATGAGGATTGCAGCAGGAACACTTGATCTTACAAAGGAAGGATTCATTTTACTTCTTGAAATGAGTCTTGAAGAATCTGTAAAGAGAGCGTGGGATATGACACCACCAGATATGAGAAATAATGTCACAGCTGGTGAGTCATTGAAAGGAATTGTCGATAATATGGCCAAATTATTCAAAATCCATTTTATCGGCATAGGCTATTTCGAGGGAATAGAAGAGGAAAAGAGAAAAAGATATAAACAAGCCCTCTACTGCCTCGAGTTACATGATATTTGTCACATTGATGAATATATCAAGTTATTCATTGAGTACCGATGGAAGTCCAAGGTGGATGACAAAGAAGCTTCGCAGCTTTTCTTTGCGAAGATACCAAGTCCCTGGAGAGAAATGCTCATCAGGGAATATAAGAGTGCAGACGATTTGGATACAGTGGCCAGAAGAATGTCTTTCCTAAAAGCCAAGCTATCTGAATGGTGCCACCAGGCAGCACTCTATAAAAATTACAAGAGATTAAGAGGAATCAACAAAATGGTTCCTTTATGTTGCGAAGAAAATGACATCCCAACCATTGTGGGAGGTCAACCACGAAGGCATAAAAGGATGAAACAAAGAAGTCACCCTTATAGTCGGGGAAGCAACGATAACAGGCGAAATCACATGTCTTCAAGGAGATCTTGGAGACCTAGAAGGATGTGGTCTAAACAAAAAGCCCGGAGTTATAAGTCAGGGCAAAGACCAGCACCCAGCAGGAGTAGAACCTTATCAACAGGTTCAAACCAAGGAGGTTCCAGTAGATCTATGGGAAGAAGAA
This sequence comes from Scutellaria minor, assembly GCA_954870855.1. Classification (NCBI taxonomy): domain Eukaryota; kingdom Viridiplantae; phylum Streptophyta; class Magnoliopsida; order Lamiales; family Lamiaceae; genus Scutellaria; species Scutellaria minor. Next base: position 21,171,169 of record OX940727.1, read on the forward strand.
CTTTCAGACGAGCCCACACCAGAGCTAATGAAAGTTTCAAAGACTGTAATTGCTGGACTTGCGGTGCAAAAGGGCATATCTCAACAGATTGCCCGGACAATCAAAGGAGAGGTCTTAGACAGTTCGAAGCAACACCAGAATTCGAAGAAGCTGTCTATTACCAAGATCTTATACAGGTGTATCAATTTGAGGATCTGCCCTCAGATGAAAGCATCTATGAAGAAGAGATCTATTCGGATGATGGAAGTGAATCCACATCAGAATCAGAGTGAAAAAGAAATTCTTCAAACAATGAGAGAGGATATGTCAGGATTTCTCTCTCACACAACAGTTTCTCATAAGACTCTCATGAGGATTATGAAAGAGGATCCAAAGCTTCAAATTTATGATGGTTTTACCATTGGAGCTATGGAAAAAGCCTTGGATAAGTTTGGAATTCGTAAAAGAAAACACCAAATTATCCATAGGGTTACAACGGGAGAATTCGCCATTCCTATGGAATTCACAAGTAACCTGATCGAGATGCAGTTGATTCCTTACCGAGAGGTTCAGGATATAAGGAATCAAGTTAAAAGAGAAGTTGCAAATACACTCTCATGGATTCATATCGGGGCCATAAGAGTAATCATAAAAGCAACTTTCAAAGAAGGAATTGATTCGCCTCTCAATCTTGCTATATTTGACAAGCGAATCTCAAATCTCAAGGATTCATGCCTTGGAGCAGTTACCGGAAACTTGTGTGCAGGGAAACTAGCATTCAATGTCTATCCTAGAATTGCATACAATCTGGGAGATCGAGATTTTAACAGAGTCCTAACCCTTCATCAGGATTTTAAAAGAGAAGACTTGATGAAAGAAGGGAATAGACCCTACTCGATCACATACAAGATTTCCTATGCTCTCTCGAATTCACATCATTCTGATGTATTCTTGAGAAAGGAATTTATTGAAGTTCCAAAAATCTTTGATGATTTTGCCAAGGTGGTCTTGCCAGAACTCATTGAATCTCCAACAATAAAGAAGATAGATATGAAAATACAAGATCAACCGGTTTTCAATCGGAGTCAAAGCCTCAGAATGGAGACAAAGAGAATATCTTTCCAACAAGATAGACTGATGAGTAGCAGTCGTTGGGAAGAAAGAAGGCCTAGTACAGTTCAGCGAATCTCGGGTGTATTCAAAACACCAGGAGAGCTAAAGTGTCCGGAAGGCTGGAGAGCAGTTGAAGTAATATTTAACATCAACCAGAAGGATAATATTTTTCCTTGTGATGTCCTCTATTACCTGCAACAACCGATAGTTGGTAGATTTCAAGGATGCCTAAAAATGGGTGAAATCGAATTGACTATCTCCGGAGTCGCAGGAAGAATCCCAGAACAGTTAACACTGGGTCTTAACTTTCTTGAGGATCATATGCCTTGGGAAAGATTACAAGATGGAATGGAGTTTACAGTGGCTGATAAAAGATACCGAATCAGATGACCACTAGTCCATTCTCTATATACATTTCAATTGGAATGTTATATACTGAATACAAGGCTGAATATTTCGCAGCCTATGTGGATTCAGGAGCAGGAATATGTACTGCAAAGCAGGAGGTCTTTCCTAAAGAAATGGGAGAAGATTTACCAGCCATTGCAGGACGAGATTTCTCCAAAAGGATTCTTATTCTGAACAGAGGAATCAAACAAGCGGAAATTATGATTGGCGGTGCCGGCGATACCCCATGGTATAAGGTGAAGACGCCACCAATTTATTTCCATGATACAGGAGCAGATGTTTTGCTAGGAAACAATTTCCTACAAACATTCAAGCGATTTACACAGGAAAATGAGACACGAAGGATTATTTTCACAACGTTATGTGATCATAAGATTATTGTCCAAAGACTGCGGGAAGCATTTTACAGAAAAATGTCTTTTTCTTTTCGCAGCAAGCGTGGTGATGAAGCCAAACTTCGACATCCAAAAATGGCGGATAAAAGAAGATTTGGTGATGTCTTATTATCCTATCGACAATTTGGTCCAAAACAGAAAGTTACCAAGAGATGGGATACTACCTTGTATTCATTTAGAAGACAAGGAGAAGAACGAGTTCCTCTAGAGGCTATTGCAGAATTGCGAAAGACAATAATGGAGAATCCACAGAGCGATGTTACCATTGAAGAACAAATATCACTCGAGGATTTCAAGAAAAGGATCCAAAGGAATTACAATGAAGATCCTTTAGCATGGTGGGACAGAAACGAGCTCAAAGCATCCTTAAAAGTTAAACCTGGAAAGGAACATGAGTTCGTGAGACTCAAACCTATCCTGATGAATCAAAAGGATCGTGAGGATATGCAGGAAATACTTAAGGAACATCTGGACCTTAAGTTAATTTCACCAGGAGTTTCTCCATATAGCAGCCCAGGATTCCTTATGAGGAATCATGGAGAAATCAAAAGAGGTAAACCTAGACTTGTTATTAATTACAAAGGGATTAATAACATTCTGGAGTTTGACGGATACTATATCCCGAGTAGAGAACACTTGGTTAACTGTATCAAAGGTGCCAAGATATTCTCTAAGTTCGATTGCAAGTCTGGTTTCTACCAGATTAAGATGGAGGAGGAAAGTAAGAAGTTCACAGCTTTCTCCACACCACAAGGACACTATGTCTGGAATGTCATGCCCATGGGTTTGGCAAATGCACCCCAGATATATCAGAGAAAGATGGATAATCTCTTCAAGGATTATTTCAACTTTATGTTCGTTTACATCGATGATATTCTAATTGCATCGAAGAACATGAAGGAACATCTCAAACATTTAACAATCTTCTCAGATGTTTGTCATAAAGAAGGATTAGTGTTTTCTGAAAAGAAGACAGTAATTGCAACAAGACAGATTGAATTCCTCGGAATTGAAATCGATGAATTTGGGATTATTCTACAAAATCACATTGTAGAAAAGATACAAGGATTTCCAGATGATCTCACAGACAAGAAACAACTTCAAAGCTTTCTCGGAGTTGTTAATTTTGCTGGAATGTTCATCAACAATCTAGCATTTCACAGATTTCTTGACACGAGATGGAAGGACACGTTGCTGACGAGGTCCTCAAACGAGTAAGACATCTCAGGGAAAACCTGGAGAGTCTTGAACGAGAATTTGGGACGTTATGTCTCAATGCCGAAGTTGCTGGACGACTTCAACGAGAAGATCAGAAATCCGTTTCTGATCTAATACGAGCATGCCAATACGCTCAGGGACATATGTTCCAAGCATTGCATAAGCCTCTTCTCCAGGCTGCATCTTCTTCGGTGCTAAAAGGAGAACTTCGAGATTGGGACTCTAACCCGAAGGCTATGGATTCAAATACCATGCCTGCGAGTGTTACAGGTGATGCATTCCTTGAGGATGTAACATCAGTAACGAATGTTGAAGCTCAGGTGTCACAACCCGAGTCTTCAAGTCAACCCAGTACCTCTGGGGTTAAAGAGGTCGAGTTGAACCTGAGGCCGCAGACAGGCAAAGCTAAGGTTCAAACTCACACTAACGAGGTTTCTCCGTTGCAGGTTTATCAGCGTCAATGGGAGAAATTAGTTACGAGAAACGGTATCAGTCCGGAAAGGACGACAATTGATATCTCGGGAAAATATCCCAAGGTTTGGATGAAACCAGGCAGCCATCCAAACGAAGTCCAAGAATGGTATAACTTCGGAGCTCTTGCTTCAATTTATACCACATCACCAGGATTTCCAAAAATCTCGAAATTACCGAGATGGATAGGAGAAGCAGTACATGAAACCTGGACAAACAATCCACACTTGTCCAGAGGAGATATCCTGGAGCTCTATTTCATTAGTGCAGCTCCAGAACCAGCTAAAAAAGGCTTCCATGAGGCCTTTCATTTTATCAAGCTGCGGAGACCAGACGGAAATGCCTTAAAATACATAAAGGCAACATCCCCGGAAAAGGTACCGATATTGGTAGGAGCATTTACTGAAGATGAAGCTTCTACACGACGAGCTTGGGGACTTTGGACTTGTCTAACAGAGATGGACAAGGTCAAGTACTCATTTAAGGTCTTCCAGAATTCAGCCAATGGATCATTCATGCTGAATACAATGACTGGATCGACAACAGGATTCGCAGAGGAACTTTTTGAAACAAAAAGAAAGATCCTTTGGGAGAACAAGATTCCGGCGAGCAAAGACACTTACCGGAAATTCTGTAATATGACACACATCGGAAGATGGATCGATCGGATCTGTCAAGCGTGCCCCGAACAGAAAGAGCCAGAGTTTGGGAAAGGATTCCGACCCAAACCCGACCGACAGGTAGCTGGATCTAATAAAGACAAGGGCCTAGCACAAAAGAAGAGGTATCCCCGGGGACCACAACGACCAAATTATTAAAGCGCCCCCGATAAAGTTAAATGGGATAGGACGAGAAATCACATGGGTTGGACCATGTGAAGAAATAAAGGATTCCCCGACAAATCCAACCACCATCACATGGGATGGGTCAAGGGGAAGAAAAAAGAGGACGAGCACTAACAGCTGAAAGTGACTTCCCAACAAACTATCACATGGGAGCACTAAGGAAAGAAGCCAGCTCATTCAAGAAGGATTGAAATCCGCATTTCACATCCGGATTTCACTCTATAAATAGAGAGAACGAAGGAAGCTAAGAACATCGAGCATTCCCCTCAGTTTTCTTCAAAACATCTATCTTTCTTAGTTTCTTCTGTAATAGTGAGAGTGTTTACAGTTTATGTATTTAGGAGTTCAAGCCTTCTCTATGAGAGGCTAAACACGTAATTCTCCTCCCAAAAGGAGATTACATATGTTGTAATAAATATTTATAAGTTCTTAATAAAATAAAGGCTTTTGCTTCAACATGAGTTTTTAGTATTATTAGTTCGTCCCCTGGAAGGAATACTTTGTATACCTGGTGTAGGAAACGAACCAAGGTTGTGCTGTACAGTTGCTGAAGGAGTTGGATAACTTGCAAACCATCTTTCCTGAGGGTTGAAGTTGAACAGTGAGGAGCTGTTCGTAGAAAGGTCTGGGGGCAGTGATTTTCCAGCTGGTGGCTTTGCAAACCATCTCACCCGGTGCTGTTGCGGTCAAATAAAGGTATGAATTTCAGGGGATAAATTTATTTTACGGAAGCATGTTGGGCCTGATATTGATCCGTTTATTATTTTCCGGATATAACAAGTAAATAGAATGAGTGTTGAAAATCATGGGAATTAATGCATTTTGGAAGATAGTTAAAAAGTCAATATTCACTATTCATGGTTGATGGCATTTTGGGGCATAGTTTTAAATTTTATGGTATATGGATGTATGGTATTGTGTTTGGTGTTATTTGAAGGTGTAAAATATAGGTTTGGTGGTATTTTTATCCCATGACCCTAAAATCATTCAAACTCTTATTTTCTTTTGCTACCTTAAATTTTGATCCTAACATGATTGTACAATAACACCCTTTTGGCGATTAGATGTGCATGTACTTGGTCAAATCACATGAAAACGATGGACATTAAATTTAATTCCCCAAAACAACCTCTATAATTGCTTAAAAATCACGTTTCTCTCACCCCATAAACTACCATATCAAGTATTTATTGGTCTAAAATTTCAATTATCTCTCACTTCAAGAATTTCCCTCACCTCTTTTCCAAGGCCAATTTCTATACACTTTTTGCACCAAATCCTTTTGAGTGGTCTCTAAAAGTACTTGAAGTTGGGAGCTGTTTGGCCATAATCCATTTTCTTAGCCCCTTTTCAACAAGGGTTTAGAATTTACAAAAGTCAAATTAGATTTTTCTCAAGAAAATAAGGGCTTGTTTGGATTGATGGAAAACAAACTTGGAATGGTGAAAAGAGAAGATTCAATGGAATTGCCTCCTGGATTTCGATTCCATCCCACTGATGAAGAGCTGATCACTCATTATCTGTTGAAAAAGGCTCTTCATTCTAATTTTGAAGCTATAGCCATTGGAGAAGAGAATATGAACAAAATTGAGCCTTGGGAATTGCCTTGTGAGTTTGCTTACATATTTTGATTTTCTTTTTTCTCAAACTAAATTGTAAATGGGTGGAAATTAATTTAATTGTTTTGATTTCGTGTGTTGATTCAGGGAGGGCTAAACTAGGGGAAAATGAGTGGTATTTTTTCTGTGTTAGAGACAAGAAATATCCAAGTGGGCACAGAACAAACAGGGCTACAGCATCAGGGTATTGGAAAGCTACTGGAAAAGATAAAGAGATTTTCAAAGGAAAAACCTTAATTGGAATGAAAAAAACCCTGGTTTTTTACAGAGGAAGAGCCCCTAAAGGCGAAAAATCGAATTGGGTTGCTCATGAGTATAGATTGGAAGGACAATTCTCTCTTCACAAACTCCCTAATTCATCAAAGGTAAATCCAACATTCATTTAATTCCTTATATTCTATCAAAAATTTCGCACGCAATCACAACTGTGTGTGATTGTGCGCGAAACTATTGATAGATTATACGTTCAGTGGAATGCACTGGGTGTAAAATTGTCGATTTTTTTTATGGTGCAGAATGATTGGGTGATCAGTAGGGTATTTCACAAGACAAATGGAGGGAAAAAAGTGCACATAACAGGAGTAATGAGGACAAATTTTGAAGTGAATTCTTCAACAATGCCACCATTGATGGAATCAGGAAAGCCCGAATTAGAACAGGGCCACGTGCACTGCTTCTCCAGGCCCGTTACAGCTACTCAGAAGCTCCAAGAAGATTTTATCCCCTGTTTCAGTGATCCCATATTTCCACCAGCTTCCAATCCTGTGCATTCTGATTCATTATCCAGGTTGTCTGGATTGAATCCTTTCCATGATGCCAGGAATATGATTGGCAATTATGAGCACAATCTCAATAAGGTATTCGGAAACGGAAACGAGAGAGGAATTTTCAGCGTCTCGAAAGAAACTGAAAATTCCTCTGTTGTTTCAAATATTGAAATGGAAAAGAAATCATTTGAAGAACATGGAGCTCTATCAACTTCTGTTGGGATACAGGATTTTGGCTGCATTTGGAGTTACTGAAATTCTTTACAAAAGTTAAAAAAAAAGAAAAGGAAAAAAAAAAGGAGAATATTATTGTATAGTATTTATTTTTTCTTTTCAGTATTATGATCATAGACTGATTGTTTGTAAATAGAAATATTACAATTTATGATTCAAAAATTATGGATCAGATTTTTTACATATTTATATGGCAGTATTTATTTGTAATTAAATTGGTAGGTAGAGTTGAAATCTGAATTGGTGTGAGATGAAGATGGTGACGAACTGATCATATACCATTCTTTATTTTAAATTTCAATTCTTCTGAATATGATTTTTTTTTTTAATTGATTCTGTGGGGACTCAAAATATTTCCCTCCTTTTTCTCCTTATATCTTTTAGGTTGCTGACAATAATTATTAATTTTCTTTACGGTTACAGCTATTTCTTCTTGTTGTTGATATTTTTGTTATTAATAAATTGTTGGCCAGTGGATTATATATATTGAATGGAAATTTTTACCAAAAGTCAAGACTTTATCGAATTTAGGAAATTGTCTGGTTTCTTTTAAAAACAAATAAACTGCATGATAATTTTTTAAGGAATTGTAGGATAATTTCATAATTTTAATAATTTGTTGATGGTATGTTAGTGAATATATTTAATTTTTGTTATTTAATTTTTGTTTCTCATTTATATTTATCGAGTTCATGATTTGGGGAGTGATGTTTTTTTTTTTAAAGAGCTAGAGGGAGTGGAAGGGAGGGAATATCGATTACAAAAACATGCGTGATTCAGGATTCGAACTTTGGTCATCACACAATCTACACTTTATAAATGTGGAATACCAACTGAGCTACAAGCTCGTGGTTGGGGAGCGATAGTTTGGGCGGGTTGTTAATGGTACATGCAATAAAACTTTTATACAACTAGTGCATGGATATAAGTCGACCTGATCCGCCACGTACACCCACACGCCGCCTCCCGTCTGGGTGGGTATGCTCAAATCAGCCCAAACTCGCTTCCAGGTGTTGTACCTTTATGTTATGTTTGTCATATATTTATGTTAAATTTATCATACATTTATGTTATGTTATTCATACCTTTTAGGGTTTTAGTTGTATCTTAACACTTTTTTAAACAACCATTAATATCTTTCATACATTTTAGTTATGTTAGTTGTACCTTTATATATTACATAAAAGTATGACAATATTGATATAAATATATGACTAATATCACATAAATGTATGATTAATACCACATAAAGGTATATATGTACAAATTATGTTGAAATTAGAGTTTTTTTTTAAGTTAAAGTATTATATAAAGGTAAGATATTTGTACATAAAGGTATGACTAATATAACATAAATGTCAGGAAAAAAAAGTGGGAAAATCTGGATCGGTCTGGACCCGACCCGCATGTATGTGCATCAAGTGCATAGGAGACCAACTCTAGTACATGAGAGGTTTAGTTTGTATTTTGCTTCTATTTATTTATTTTTTTTACACAAAACATTCTGTGCACCAGTTGCATGGACTTAGATCCATTAAATCCGGCTCGATCCGATCCGGCAAGGTTCTCCACGCGCCCTAGAGAGAGCGCTCACACACTTAATTTATTTTCTACATTTTCTAAAAAAATATGTATACTTTTAGTTATAACATTCATATATTTATGTTATGATATTCATACATTTACAATATATTACACAGACATGTAATACCTTTTACACCTTTTAGCTATGTAGTTATACCTTTTAGTTATCTAGTCATACCTTTTAGTAATGTTTGTTATATCTTTGTATATTACACAAATGTATGACTGTGTTGATAAAAATGTATAAGTAATATCACATAAATGTATGAGTAATATTACATAAATGTATACATGTATAATTTATGCTGAAATTCTTTTATTTTTGTAAGTTATAGTATTATATAAATGTTAGTATATTTATACATAAAGGTCATACTAATATAATATAAATGTCACATTAATAAATATAACATAAAGATCAACACATAAGAAAAAATACGTAAATCCAGATCGATTCAAATCGACTCGATTGCACTATATACTAGTTGAACAACAGACTGACTCTTTTTTTTAATGGTTATTTATATAATTTAGTGAAAAACCTCACAATCTTTCGTAAGAGCATTTTTGGAAAAACAAATAGTGTTTTTCCATAATATTGGTAGAAAAGTTATCTACAAAGATGATTGATATTAAAGTTAAGAAAAAAATGTTATTTTAGTCCTATAAGTTTATTTTATTAGATTTTTTATTTTTTATCTTTCATCTTTTGTTTTTTAATCATTTATATTTAAAAAATATCATTTTTTAGTCATTTAACATGTAACAGGTAAATGTTTTTTTAAAAGTACAAATTTAATTCTAACATTTTTATTCTAAGAACAACAACAAAAAAAAAACATAAATATAAAAAAATGAGGATATGTGACTCAGTATTTCCAAAAACTCAGGCTCCAAAACTCAACCTAATCCACGAATCAATTTTTAATCTTCAACCAAATTTCTACTCTGATAAATATCAAAATTCATACACAACATTTTTGTATTATCCATTTCTCAGCAAGTTAGGATTATAATTTGTAAAAATGAATTTTTTTAGTTGCTTAATATCAATTTTCATGTGAATGTGTTTTGTTTCTCATACTCACAAAACTCTAACCAACATATTGAGATGAAATGTAAAAATTTAATTGCTTAAAGTCAATTCAGGTATGTTTGAGATAGAAAATACATGGTATTAATCATATAACTAAAATATATCATTATATTGTGTAGAATATACGTTTAAAATAAAATTTATGGTTTTCATATTAATCTTGTTCCAATATTTCTGCAAATGATTCATATTATTGAGATAAATGATTTTCATTGATGTAAAATCATTATAATGGAATCGTGATTTGATATCAATCATCAAAATCTACGACAATGAGAAGAATAAAAATAGAAAAAGAAATTTGATAAGAAACCGACCGACAATGAATAGTTATTAGGAGGAGAAAAGGATATAAAAGAAGAAAATATCATGCAAAGAAAACGAAGAATGAGAAGGAAAGAAGTGCAATAGTGCTAGATGTTGTGAGAAAAGACATATGTATACGTGGCTATATAAGACCTATTCCAAAATAGAGTAAGAACTGTTGAGATATTTCAGTAGTTATATTGATGAGATAAAAACAGTTTGCTTAGGAATGTCAGTACTTAAGTTTCCATATTGATTGACATGATCTTAGGATAAAAGATCATGTAATGGTTTTCCAAATGTTAAGGAAAACTAACCTTAGAAGATAAAGGAAGAGATCTCTAGGAATCAGCAGACTGTAGAAAACAGCAAGCTGAATGAAGTATCTACTCAAAGCAGATAGGATGCTATAAGAAGAAGACAACAAGTTGTAGGAAACAACATACTGAAAGCTGCACAGAGGAAGTAGAAAGCAACAAGCAGAAAGCTGCCAGAAACAACAGGAGACAGCAAGGTGAAAGAAGCAGCAAGTCAGATACAGCAGGAAGCAGCACGAAGAAGACCATGCAGTACGAGGAAGGAGCAAAGCTAACTGACAAAGTAACCGTTGCATGGACTTCAGCTCAAGATCCATACCGACTTGACAGATCAGCAAGAATGTCAGAAAGGTCCAGAAGCAAATGATGGGCGCATTAAATGCACATGTCAGAAAACATCTCAGAAGTATTTAATGTGGCCACAGAGAAGATCTTGCAGATCAAAGTTGGAATTCAAATGAAGAAGTATCTTTCTTCAACGGATACTTTCTTCCAACGGATATATTCTCAAGATCTATAAATAAAAGGTGTGGCTGACTGAAAAAGATGCTGAACAGAGTCGAGAGGAAACTCAGATATATTCCAAAGCTTCCCAAGCTTATCCATGTTCAAGCCACTCAACCTTTTAGGAGCAGTTTACCATAGCATTGAAGTTCTTTAGAGATTAAAGATTGTTTTGCACAGTTAAAGAAAAACCTTTTATCTTTTAACCATTTGTGTTGTGTGCGCTAGGTTGTTTTAGGTGTACTTAGTTGAGAGGATAATATCCTTGCTAAGTGTGTAGTCTAGAAATAGGCTACTTACCCTTTGTGGGGTTGTACCATTTGTGGGTTGTGGCCTTCGACTAGAATCTGAGATTCTAGTAGGCGTAGCTTGTTAGGAAGAGGTTTGTAAAGCGAGGCTTGTAATTCGAATTGGCCTAACAAAGTTCCTCCTTGTGAAGGAGTAGAGTGGACGTAGAAGGCTTACACCACCTTCGAACCACTATAAACCATAAGTGTTTATTGCTTTGATTTACTTACTGCATTGTGCTTATCTTATTATATCTTGCTGACTACATATCATAAACATCCTACATAAAAGAGTTTATAAAGAGCATACTTACAAAGAAAACTGTTTTTCTAAAAAGAAACTCTATCATTGTTTATCCACTGCGTACTGAGAAAGCTGATCAAAAACCTGAATCAGCATACTGTCAGGTTTCTGATCAAGTCATGTTGCTGTTTCTCTTGAGAATCAGGAACTTGCATCTCTAAAAGTTTTGAAAATCGAAAAATCGATAGAGGTTCATTCACCCCCCCTCTGAACCTCTGACCACTTGGGACCAACAAGAACAATTGATCTCAAGTAAATTGTTACACAAAAATGAAAAAAATAATATCATTGTTGTTGTGGATATTTTAGATTAAGGGCTCTGGGCCCTCAACCAACGAAAAGCCCAAATGAGGAATGTCAGATTTGAAAGGTCAGTAAACCTGACGTGGCAAAGATCGCAGACCTAACCAGACAGAAGAAGTCCAAAAGAGAAAGTGCAGACGTGACAGGTCAGTAGACCTAACACGATAAAGGTTGTAAACCTAACAAGATAGAAAAAGTCTTGACCTAATGATAAGAAGACCTCGACCTAGTAGATAAAGAAGCATAAAGAAAGAGAACAACTCAGTAAATAAAGAAGAGTTTGGCCCAAGCCTAATTGGCTCATTAATGTAATAGGTTTCTCATAAGGGGCAATGAAAATGCTTTTGTACCCTTTAACCTAATAAGAGGATATAAACAAAGAAAAATGAGGTTCTTTTCCTCCAAGCTATTTAGTCTAAAAAAACATGATTTTCATTCTTCAATATTTTCTCTCTCTAGTTCTTATTATTTTCATCCAATTCTCCTATGCATTTTTCTCATTTGATGTTTGAAATTTCCAAACCCACAATTATGTTGAGTTTATACTTTGAATCGGAACTCAATATTATATTTCTGTCATGGATGGAAAAAACAATTGACTAGATAGAAATTATTTTTAGATTATGCATTGGTTAAGTGACTGTTAATGAAGTTTAAGATTGTTAGTGTATTAATACATTAGTGTACTAAATTTCATAATTTTACAAATGTCAACTTTTTGCAATACTGTTTGACCTTTTTACAATAAAATTTTAGGTTTCGACGACGAAACTACTATTATTCATATAAAAGATTTCATTATAACACCTATTATATTTTTTTGCTCAAACTACCATAAATCCTACAAAAATACCATTATACCCTCACTTTATTGAGACTTATCTCAACACTTTGAAACTCATCATAACACCCTATTGGTCTTAACACCTGGGAAGCCGACAAGCTAGCAGGGTGCTAAGAATGATGATATGATCTCAATCAGTGACGAAGCCGGATATTTTGTTGGGGGTCCACTCACAATGTATAAAAATTCGAAATACGTATAAATTATATATGTATTTAACTACATTTTCATTTCACAATGAACATGTATTCAACTTTGAATTTTTAACATTTTTTTAACAGATGCATATTAATGGTTTGATACAAAAATGATAAAACTCAAATGTTGGATATTTGAATAATATAAATATAGGTGACCATAAATATAATTTACTCATTTATGTTATTTAGAAAACTCATGCCACCGTTCTATTATTATAAATTTGGTACCTAAAATGATTAAGAAAAGTTAAAGGTTGAAAAAGTGTGAAGATATGAGACTTATGTATAATTAAGACTAATAATATATATATAACTAATTTTAGAAAATTGATATAATATATTTATATAGTATATTTTTTTTAATATTTGTGGGGGCCCAATGCCCCCTTGACCTCCCTCTCTCTCCGTTCGTGATCCCAACACACTAAAACCCATCTCAGAATCTTAAAAGTCTCCGTTACTGAGAACGACAAGCTGATCTGGTGCTAATTCTGAAAGTCGTCTCATCACACATTTCAACATTCTTCAGCATGTTGGTCTTCATGTTGGCTTGTTGACTTTCCATTGACAATATTTGTTTTCTTTTTTTTTTACAAAAGGATAATTCAATCTATTTTCATGATTTGTTGAAAAGGACTATTATAATTTATACCTACAATTTTAATATATACAATCTCAAAATGATTTCTTTAATACATTCAAGAATTAAAAAAATCAGGATTTCTCCCACTCTAGCGTAGTCCAAGCGTAGCGTAGGTCAATTGTGTTATCGTGGGACTCTTGTATTGTCGCATCGACCTGATCTCTCGGACATAGGAGTCTCCAGTTCTTATTACCTTATTGCATTGTGTGATAACCCAAAATCCCTTCTTCCAAATCTATATATATATTAATTAGAAGCAGTTTATACCCAAGAAAGTGTGTATGTTTGTTGAAGAAACCCTTCCCGCGTACTGGACAAACTCAAGGTACCTGCAACAGCATCTCTTCTTCTTATTGAATAATCACTGCCAAACGATTAAACACCTCTCTCAAATCCATTCACAAATCACAACCAATGGATTCAACCAAAAAAGTTTCATTCTTGTCAAGCTATTGTCTCTGTACACAGCCTTCAACAATTTCCATAGCGCCCACCAAGTGTTCGACCAGGTGCCGCACCCAAGTTCCACGCTCTGGAACCAAATCATCAGGGGCAATTCGGTCGGTGGGAACCCTCGGAAATCGATTGAGTTGTTTAATATTATGGGACGTTCTATAACTCTGCCTGATGCACATACATATACTTTTGTTATCAATGGTTGTACGAAAGGGGGGTTGTTGGGAGAGGGAAAGCAGGTTCATGGGATGGTTTTGAAGAGTGGGTTTTGTTCGAATGTTTATGTACAGACTAGTTTGGTTGATTTTTACGTGAAGAGTGGAGGGGAGGATGGAATAGGGAAAGCGAAGCAGGTGTTCGATGAAATGCCCCAGAGGAATGTCGTCACGTGGAATTCCTTGCTTTTGGGCAGCTTCCGCTATGGGGATGTTAATGGGGCTAGGAGAATCTTCGAGGAGATGCCAGAGAGGAATGTTGTATCGTGGACAACCATGATTGCTGGATGTGCACAAAATGGGAGGTGTAAAGAAGCATTGGCCTTATTTCGTGAGATGCAGCACGGAAATATAGAGTTTGATCAGGTGACTTTGGTAGCAGTACTCTCAGCATGTGCTGAATTAGGTGATCTGTATCTAGGGAAGTGGATTCATTCATATGTTTTTGAGTCTTTCACATTTAGAAAGCAACCAGTTCTTGTTACACTAAAGAATGCACTCATACACATGTATGCTAGCTGTGGTGAAATCGAGGCTGCATTAGGAGTATTTAGAAGAATGGAGCAGAGAACTATAGTTTCTTGGACTAGCATGATTACAGCTTTTGCCAAACATGGTTATGGGGATGAGGCTCTTTCTGTTTTTCAATCGATGGAAAGAGTAAAAGGTACCAATGTTAAACCCGATGAAATCACATTCTTGGGTGTTCTGTGTGCATGTAGTCATTCTGGTTACGTGAATGAGGGACGCTATTATTTTAGGAGTATGATCAACACTTGGGGAATCAAACCTAGGATAGAGCACTTTGGATGCATGGTTGATTTGTTGAGTCGTGCTGGATTACTAGACGAAGCACATGAGCTGGTGAAATCTATGCCTATGAAACCAAATGATGTTGTTTGGGGTGCCCTTCTTGGTGGATGTAGGATACACAAAAGTGTTGAGCTTGCTTCAGAGGTGACTGACTTGTTGACCCAAGAGCTTGACTCCAATCGAGCCGTTGGCTACTATGTGCTGTTGTCGAACGTATATGCTGCTGCTAAGAAGTGGGAGGATGTAGTGTGTGTAAGGAGAAAGATGCTCGATATGAAGATGAGGAAGCCTCCTGGTCGAAGCTGGATTCAGATAGAAGGAAGCATTTATGAATTTCTAGCAGGTGATAGGTCTCATGAAAACGCATCTTTGATATATGATGTTCTTGTTGGGATCATGAGAGAGGCAAGATTTCAGGACGATATTCGCTCTTTTCGTGATGCATATGTAAGGATTGAGGATTACGATGAGAGCGAGTGGTTGCAACGGAGACAAGAAAAAGGTGTTCTTGATCTTAATCCTCAGATGGTTTAATAACAACCTAGTGTCGAAATTGAGCTCAGTAGATTAAACCAGATGAAAATCTGATGGTATAGTACTGAGAATTTGCACTTTTTGATGAATGAGATAAAAAGAAGAGTAGTTGTGGAGCTTCATTTCATATTAAGAATGTAGGGATCTCATATTTATTTGCAGGTTAAACATTTCAGGGCAACGAATTTTAATTTTAATTTTAATTTTATAAGGATCAGATCATCAAATGAGTTGATCATTAGAATTGTTCATCCAAGTATTAGAATGCTGTGTAATATGTAGCTTTGGTGTTGAAATCAACCAGATCAGTCTATTTATGATTATAAAATTGAAATCAACTTCACTGTATATTACATACATAATCTAAGATAGACTGCCTTTCTTCTTGGGTTGGTCCCAAAATTATACAATTCACTTTCCTTAATAAAAACATATAAATTAATTTTTTTCAATATGCACAAACTAATTGTACATTGAAATTAATTATTTATATTTATCATTTTCGATTAACCATAAATTATTTCTTAATTTGCAAGAAAAATAGAAGGGGTTTATCTTTATGGGATATGGAGTATAATTATGTAAGACAAAATTTTCGACAAGAAAAAAAAAGACACATAAATATGTTTGAGCAGGTAAGCTTAAATGAGTTTCTGGAATTTCGAGTTCATAGTTTGATTTTATTTGATTTTGATCAGTATTACAAATGGCGCGTGTATTTCAACCAAAAAAAGAAAACTTTCTTATGCAGCCTTAAGGACAAAACAGTCAATTCCACACAAGAGAAAAAACTGATATCCAATAAGCTGAACACATTCAAGGGTGGATACAAATGGTTGTCTTATCCATTTCCCTCTAACAAACAATAAAATGTCGATCAAAATGAAAGCATTTCCCATTTTCAATCCAAAGAAGAGAAAACATGGCTGAAACTCTCACTTTATTAACACTTGTTAAGCCATGTATCAAACTTAATTCTCTACAAACAATCAAACCTGCTGAATTCACTTCATTTTCCAAATCAGTAAGCTTACATTGATACTTCACCTTCTTTAATTTAAATTTTATTTACTTGATAATTTTATTGTTGATGCAGATAAAGCAATGCTCCAGTTCAAGATTTTGCAGTGGAAGGCATCAGGTACAATTACAGTAAAGCCATTTGAAGTCTACTCTTGCTTACTTGTGTATAGTAATATCAAATTTCTCAATGACCTAATGACATGGAACCTCAATCTGTCTTAAGGTTCAAATTCTACTACACCACTATGGTCCATCCCCCGTTATGTTGGTTTAGTTGATTCGCCACTTAGTTTGTGTTGGAAATTGGAAGAGAAGGTTGGTTTTGACCAATCTTTGATCAATTTTTAATGTTGATTCCATTTTAAATAAATGGAAATAAGTTGCTAAATCGGAGTCTACGTTCCGTGTAGATGAATGTAGTGTATTTACTTTCGAATTTCCAATTTCGGGTGAATGAGAAATTACTACACAAAGTTGACAACTTGAATCCTTCTTGTGAAGAAAAATGGGAGAAAGATGAGTGTTGACCCACATTGGAAAATTGGTGGAAAAAGTTTCACTTTATTAATAGGAGCACATGTATAAGAGATAATCATGTGTGCTCCCTTATGGTGGAACCTAGTGTCATTTTTTGGACCTAGTTGGCTAAGCACACACGCACCATCCGAACCGCATGTGGCATCGTCGCACTCGGGTTGAGTCCGGACCGGGTCTGGTCACGGGTCCGATCGTCGGACCGGGCTGGTTCGGGTTCGAACCGAGCTAGGTGTGAAGGGGTGTGACCAAGTGGTGTGACCCTTGAGTTTAAGGGTGGTATCCATTGTGGGGAAATGACACATCTCCTTACTCCTATAAATAGGAACCCCCAAAAGGTGGTATCCTTTGTGGGAAAGAACACATCTCTTTACTTCTATAAATAGGAGCCCCCATTTCATTTCTTCATTCAGAAAATCAGCATTCTTTCCAATGGTCGAGCCCCCATTTCATTTCTTCATTCAGAAAATCACGCAGAGATCAAAAACATTAACATTCTTTCCAATAGTTGTCATTAAGAAAGTCTCGACCCCATTTCATTTCTTCATTCAGAAAATCACGTAGAGATCAAAAGCATTAGCATTCTTTCCAATAGTCGTCATTAAGAAAGTCTCGACCCCATTTCATTTCTTCATTTCCAATAGTCGTCATTAAGAAAGTCTCGACCCATTTCATTTCTTCATTCAGAAAATCATGTAGAGATCAAAAGCATTAGCATTCTTTCCAATAGTCGTCATTAAGAAAGTCTCAAATATCGAGTAAGTTCCCATTTCATTTCTTCATTCAGAGATTCAGAAATTCAGAGATTCAGAAATTCAGAATTTCATTCAGAAAATCACGCAGAGATCAAAAGCATTAGCATTCTTTCCAATAGTTGTCATTAAGAAAGTCTCGAATATCGAGTAAGTTCGCCGATAGCTTGTCTCAAATATGAAAATCACGCAGAGATCAAAAGCATTAGCATTCTTTCCAATAGTCGTCATTAAGAAAGTCTCGAATATCGAGTAAGTTCGCCGATAGTTTTTGGGTTGTTGTGCTGTAATCCTTAAGCTCGAAGTTGTATCTTGGGAATGATTGTCGTTAACCATGAGCACTTGGATACGGGGCAATATCGTCTTACGGAGAAAGAGTCTAGCTCTTGCCTCGACTTAACCCCGTAATCGTGCATCCTTTCAATACACCTAACCGTATATTATCCAATAGTTTGTTGATTGGTCGATTAATTAATTCTATTTGCAACAAAATTTATAAGGTTAGCGACGAATTATTTCGCTGCTAAATTTCAGTTTTCTTATAGTGTAAATTAGAGTGGTGGAACGATGTGATAGTTAAACTTTATTTATCCATCTTGAGTTTTGTTTTTTTTTTTTTTTTTTTTTTTTACCATGTATGAAACTTGAAAGTTAAGATTGATTACATTTCACCATATTAGACTACTCCAAAGGTAAAACATATTTATTAGTGATAGGTCTTGAATTGTTGCTGTAGAAAAAGTAAAACATCAAAAAAAAAAAAATTATTATCAAACCCAAATTTAAATCATGGCTCCACAAAAGTGGGTGAAAGTTGAAAAATTCGTTAGTAAATTAAATGAAATTCATATATTTGTCGATTAAGCTTTGCTAGGTAGTAATAATGAGAGTTTGTTAAATTAAGAACACTATATATTAGAACTAGTGATTTAGAATATAGTATTCATTTTGCGCAATCAGGTGACTTAAATTTTCAGTTCTAGTGTGGGATTTACATGATGTACACATGACCAATTTCGACACAATTCGAACATTCATACACCAATATACTTAAATGCACAAAAAAATAGATTATTATTTTAAATTGTTAGCCCAAATATAATTCTTCAATTAGAGTTGTGGCTGAAATGATCAAGAAATATTAATGTTAAATAGTAGTAGTAGTATAATATTGCATATATTCTTGAATTTGCAATAGATTGAAGGTGAGAGAGGATCAAGAGTTAGGGCTAAAGCGTTACCAGATTGGCCGTTGATGGCAGTTATGGTTGAACACGTGGAAGGACAAAGAGATCTCATCACCCATAAATCAATATGGCATCTTAGTGATGAAGCTATGAAGAGTGTTTGTGAGTTCTTCACTTCCTTCTTCCAACTCTTTCTCATTTCCACTCTCTTCAAAATGTACATGTTTTTTGGGAAAAAAAAATTATATTTCAAACTATGTTTTGTCTTATATTCGAGGTTGACTCGTACGCAACACGTATTCTTCAGTGATGTCATTTACTGTGTACGTGACATGTATTGATGAAATTTGAATATAAAATGAATATAGTTTGGAACAGGAGATATAATGTTTTCATTTGCTACTAATGTTTGTTGCATTGTTGTTGTTTTCTTATTAGACACATTTTACATAATGTTCACGTGTTGGGGATGTTGTTTCTTTGGGTCTACAAAGGTAACATTCTAGTCCCTTCTTATTATTTTTTTTTCTTTTCTTCTATGTGGTGTTCTAGAAAAGTATATTTTATGAAATATATTACGCAATATGGTTCATTTAGATATACATGTGATTATGTGTATAACGATTCATGCTTCATATTGTCAACAAAATCATAATCTATGGAGAAATGGATCGGAATGAGGAGTGAAATGGTTTATGAATTAATTAAAATGGTTTGTGGTTTAGGATCCATACTATGATTCAGAGGCATACAGAGGAGATGGAGGGGATGGCACTGGACATTGGGTTTATGAAAAGGTACTTATTTCTTACTAGGATTTTGCAGATAATTATTCATTCAAAATTGAGATATTTATTTCTTGTAATATACAGTTAATCAAATGTAAGTAATAAGTTCCTGGTAATGATGTTTTATAATTATAAAATTCAGATTGAAGTCATTTAATAAAACTTCTAAAACCTCATAACGTAGTATTATCTTTAAATATCAATTTTTATTTTTTTTGAGCTTAAGCTTTAACAATATTTCTATGTTAAAACATAAGAGTTAAATGCAAAAAATAAATTAAATTATTGGCTTTTCTTCATTTTCCAACCTAAACATTTTTTTAATCAGATTGCAATCCGAACTATTAAAATTTATTAAATTGCAACTTCCGGTCCATTTTTCAATTGTAATCTTGTAATTTAAGATAACCCTCATCTAAAATTAGTGTGCGGTGCACATATTCACGTTTTTGCTGGAAAATGGTTTGAAAGTTGCAATTTGATAAATTTCAATAATTCCAGTTGCAATCTGATAAAAAAATATTATATTTGAAAATAAAAAAAACCAATAATTTAAATTGTTTTTTACATTTAACTCAAACATATATATTTAAATTAAGTGCTATTTAGTTTAATAAGGATGTTGATTGGAATCATAAAAATTCGAATCCTGACCACCAAACATGTATACTATGGACATATTTCTGCCCCACTACCTCTAAACTCTTTTTTTTTTTTTAATTGTTGTTCGATTTCCACTCTCGATAATATATTTAATGTTGTGTAATACGAACTATTTGAAATATTAGAGACCTAGAGTAATCAAATTTGAAATTTAAAAAATAAATTGGGAAATTTGCAGCAAGAAGATATTGAAGAATCAAATAGAGCACAACTTTGGAAGGAGGAGCTGATTGAAGAGATTGAGCAAAAGGTTGGAGGCTTAAGAGAGTTGGAAGAAGCTGGCAAGAAAGAAGAGCTTGTTAAGTAATCTTTACTTTTAATTAATACTTTAACTATACATAAACTCTAATATTAGATTCTTGCAAGTTGAAATTTGTAAAATATCCCATTCTAATTAATATTATGTTTTTCATTACTGAAATGTATCCATTACCCCAAATATTTACATTTACTAGAAAATAAGATGAACAACAACAATGCAACAATATACACGAGTGATACAAGATCTTATATTTCAATGTATGTTTCATATTATATTTTAAATTATCATGATATATCAGGTGTATTAATGTTATCATTTATTAATACAAGGTGTGAATTAAAGACTATGAAATACAAAGATCCAATTAAATTGTAACTGTACATGTAAGTCTCAATTTAAATTCAAATTAAGTTTCCAAATTCGTCCAATCAAATTCCAACTTGCAAGGCTTTGTTTAGTTGTTTACTATGAGTTTTTGGGAGCAATGTTTGGGTGATACTCAACGATACAAACTAAAAAAATTTCTCTTACTTTATCATCACAACACATTATTTTTAGCGTGTGAGATCTTCAATGCATGTGGGGTACATTAAATATTATTAAATATAAGATATACATCATAGGTTCCGTTTAGTTTGGGAATGACTTAAGATAATGACATTTTATCTAGTGTTATCTAATATTTACTTTAATGGAAATACAAATTTGGGTTATTCTTCTAATTTGGGATAAAATGTCAAAATCCGGATAATATCTTGGACAATAATTATTGAGGAATGTATTTTATCATTAATGTAAATAATTAGTATGATATGGATAATATCCCTCATTAGGTAAATCACCATGATTGGTGTATTTTATCATTAATGTAAATAATTAGTATGATATGGATAGTATCCCTCATTAGGTAGATCACCATGATTGGTGCCTTGTATTATGGAGAAATTCTCTCCAATGACTTGCATATATCTTCATAGTGAATGGACGCAACATACAGAACATTATCACAAAACTTCATATCATCTTCTTCATAATTCCTCTTTAATTCTCAGTTCATTTTTTTATATGGTATCAGAGCACTGATCCTGGTGCTTTGAAAGCCTTCCTTAATCGTTAATCCGCTGCATACAACATCATGTCAAACGAATCAGAAACATCCGACAAGAAATATGCCTCTGGCAAAACTGCTGCTACGGATCCATCACATCCATATTATGTTCATCATTCAGACCAACCCGAGCACATGCTCGTCCCAACCAAGTTGAATGACTCGAATTATCAGTCTTGGAAGACAGCTATGATACACACCTTAACAGCAAAAAAAAAGTTTGGATTCATCGACGGCTCTCTCACAATGCCGTCCCCAGTCGATGATCCCTCAAACTTTGAATTGTGGAACCAGTGTAATTCAATGATCCTCTCATGGCTCAGTCACTCAATTGAGCCAAACATCGCAGCAGGAGTGGTCCATGCAAAAACCGCTCGTCAAGTTTGGGAAGACCTTCATGATCAATTTGGGTAGAAGAATGCACCTTCCATCTTTCAGATTCAAAAGACAATAGCAACCATGTCACAAGGTACAATGTCCGTGGCTTCATACTATATCAAAATTAAGGCCCTTTGGGATGAACTTGAGATGTATCGCAGATCCATAACAACCAAGGAACATCAGGATGAAAGAGATGAAGACAAATTAATGCAATTCCTCATGGGGCTCAATGATTCCTACAAGACTATCAGATCTAATATACTTGTTATGAATCCCTTGTCTAACGTCCGCCAGGCATACTCTTTGATTATTCAAGAGGCGGCAACGAAAATTTCTCCATTGCTGCAGCCGTGCAAAACAGATCCGCAAACTGGAAGTCGTCCAAGAATAAAAATTGCGAACATTGCAACAGATCTGGTCACACCATAGACGAGTGTCGCACTCTAAAGTTTCATTGCTCGTTTTGTGACAAACGAGGCCATACTGAGGACAGGTGTCGTATCAAAAATGGTACATGGAACTCTAACGGACAGAATGCACAACAACACAATCCCAAAGACAATGGACGAGGTTCATATTCATCTGCCAACATGGCAGATTCCTCTCAGCAAATTCATGATGGTAATGAGTCCGACGTTAGCCCCGTGCCTGGATTTTCTGTCGAACAAATTCAGCAATTGGCCAAAGCCATATCCATGATAAATCACAATTCTGGTAAAGGAGAAGTGTTTGCAAATGTGGCAGGTCTGTTAAATCCTACTACTTTAATTAATTCTGCTTTTACGAAATCTTGGATCCTGGATTATGGAGCAATTGATCATATCTCATCCGATTCACATCTTTTTGCACACATATCACCATCTTCAATTTCGTCTGTCAATTTACCCATAGGTTCAGCCGCACCTATCACATCCACAGGCACCATCAATTTTAATCACGACATCACACTAAAGAATGTGTTTTGTGTTCCATCTTTTCACCTAAATCTTATGTCGGTTAGCAAGTTGCACTAAATTGTTGTGTCATCTTTTCTCCAAGTGGTTGTGTTTTACAGGACTTGGCTACGGGGAGGACGATTGGCTCGGGTGAACAACACGGAGGTCTTTACTACATGTCCCCCACAAAACACGTAACAAAATCCTTCCAAGTCTCTCACAATTCCGATTTATGGCATATACGTCTCGGACACCCATCTCCGACGCGTCTCAAGCTTGCATCTTCTTTACTATCTTTAAATAAAAATTTCATTTCTGATTATAATAATTGTAGTGTTTGTCCAAGGGTAAAACAAACTAGACTTTTTTTCCCTTTAAGCACAATAAAATCTCATTTCCCTTTTGAATTATTGCACTGTGACATTTGGGGTCCGCATAAAATTTCAACTCATTCAGGAGCACGTTTTTTTCTCACCATAGTAGACGACTTTACTAGGTGCACATGGACATTTCTCATGACTCAAAAATCCGAAACACAACACCTATTAGAATCGTTCATCACATTTGCACAAATTCAATTTCATGCCTTAATCAAAACTGTGCGAGTCGACAATGGTTCCGAATTTCTTTCCATGCGACAATTTTTTCATAAAAATGGCATTGAATGTCAACAAACTTGCGTCTACACCCCGCAACAAAACGGGGTGGTAGAGCGCAAACATAGACACATTCTTAACACTGCCAGAGCATTACTTTTTCAATCACATCTACCTTTAGAATTTTGGGGTGAGTGTGTCTTAACCGCAGTATACATAATTAACCGATTGCCTTCCCCACTTCTAAAAAATAAGTCTCCATTTGAACTTCTATATCATCGAAATCCAGATCTCTCACATTTAAGGGCATTCGGTTGCTTGTGCTATGCCACTATTGTTTCACCCAAGGAAAAATTCGACTCCAGAGCTCGATGATGTGTTTTCGTCGGCTACCCAAATAATAAAAAAAGATACAAATTGTTCGACATAGAAACATGCAAATTCCTTGTTAGCAGGGACATAATATTCCATGAAAATGTGTTCCCCTTCCTTACTCAATCAACAGAAACGTCTGAATCTATATTTCCCTCAGTTTTACCAAATCTGGCTATTGACCTGCCCGATTCTGTTCCACAAAATTTTGCTCCAGAAAATGCGTCTAACCTGCCAGAAATTATTGATTCCAATCTATCATCCACGCCAGAAAATTCTACCGCCTCGCCGCTTCCTAATCCTGTCATTAATGACTCATCGTCTCCTCAATCGGCAACCACACCTCCACCTTTCGTTCGACGTTCTGATCGCACCAAACAAGTTCCAACCTGGCATCAAGACTACGTGGTGGGATCCCAGGCCAATCTTTCCGACTCTATTTCAAGGTTGTCGAACGCAACCAGGTATCCGCTTCACCATTTTCTTTCTTATTCCCGTTTTACTCCCACACATAGTGCATTTCTGGCTAACATCACAGGTCCTAAAGAGCCTACTACATATGCTCAAGCTATCCTTGATCCAAATTGGAAGCAAGCCATGAACGAGGAATTAACAGCCCTGCAGCTAAACCAAACGTGGACTCTTACACCACTTCCAGTCGGGCACAAACCCATCGGTTGCAAATGGGTTTACAAAATCAAGTATCGATCTGATGGCACCATTGAAAGGTATAAAGCACGTCTCGTTGCAAAGGGATATACCCAAATAGAAGGTGTCGATTATAGCGAGACATTTTCCCCCACAGCAAAACTCACAACCCTCAGATGTCTCCTCACGATAGCAGCCTCTCGGGACTGGTTTATTCATTAGCTAGACGTGCAAAATGCTTTCTTACACGGCAATTTGCATGAGGTTATTTAGATGGAATTACCACCTGGTCATCGTCGATAGGGGGAGAACATTGTATGTCGACTCAACAAATCGTTATATGGCCTCAAACAAGCCTCCCGGACGTGGTTCTCAACATTTTCCGATGTGATTCGAGCCACCGAATATCAACAATCCAAGACGGACTATTCATTGTTCACCAAACATCAAGGGTCTTCATTCACTGTCATCCTAATCTATGTAGATGACATTCTCTTGACCAGGAACAATCTACAAGAAATGAGTCGCCTTAAAGACTGTCTTCTCAAGCACTTCCGTATTAAAGACCTTGGAGATTTAAAATATTTTTTGGGGATCGAATTTTCTCGTTTCAAAAATGGGATCTATATGTCTCAAAGAAAATATGCACGTGATATTTTGCAGGACACAGGGCTCACAGGTGCTCGTCCGGATAAGTTACCAATGGAGCAAAACTTGCAACTAACTCAAGATGACGGAGAATTATTGAAAGATCCGTTCAAGAATAGACGACTCATGGGCAGATTAATATACCTCATTGTTACAAGGCCCGATATAGTCTTTTCAGTTCGGACGTTGAGCCAGTTCATGCAAGCTTCTCGTCGACCACACTGGGACGTAACAATTTGGATTCTAAGATATGTTAAAGGCACACCGGGACAAGGATTGTTGTTACCATCCAAAAATGATCTCACCTTAAAGGCGTATTGTGATTCAGACTGGGAGGATGTCGGACTACTCGGAGATCGGTTTCAGGATACTGTGTTTTCCTCGAATCTTCCCTCGTTTCATGGAAATCAAAAAAGCAAACCAACGTTTCAAGGTCTTCAGCAGAGGCAAAAATATCACGCGATGGCCAATGCATGCTTGGAATTAGTATGGTTGCGTTACATATTGTAGGATTTGAAGGTTCCATGTGATATTCATACACCATTATTCTGCGACAACCAGGCAGCACTGTATATTACGGCGAACCCCGTATTCCACGAGCACACGAAACACATCGAGATTGACTATCACATCGTGCGAGAGAAGTTACAAGCTGGAATAGTCAGTCCTTCATACGTACCAACGCGGTATCAGCTAGTAGACATTTTTACGAAGGCGTTGGGGAAGGATCAGTTTTTGACACTGCGAAACAAGTTGGGAGTACACGATTTGCACTCACCAACTTGAGGGGGAGTATTAAGGAATGTATTTTATCATTAATGTAAATAATTAGTATGATATGGATAATATCCCTCATTAGGTAAATCACCATGATTGGTGTATTTTATCATTAATGTAAATAATTAGTATGATATGGATAGTATCCCTCATTAGGTAGATCACCATGATTGGTGTCTTGTATTATGGAGAAATTCTCTCCAATGACTTATATATATCTTCATAGTGAATGGACTTAACATACAGAACATTATCACAAAACTTCATATCATCTTCTTCATAATTCCTCTTTAATTCTCAGTTCATTTTTTTATAATAATCAAGGCCACCCCCAGGATAGTTTACCCAAAACTTGGGATAACATTAGGAAATTACATTTCTATCCCTAGTAAAAATTAGGGTTAATTACATAAAAAAAACACGAACTTAGGATCCAATTTCAATTACAACATGAACTTTCAACTGTAATACCATAAACGATCAATTTAACACTTGTTTCATTTCAGGACAAGATTGAGTTTTTTGAGCTCTAATTGCTGACATGAAGCTCGAAATGTAAAATCTATACTTATATTAAAGTAGGAAAGTTGGTCAAAATTACAGGAGTGCCACTTTTCCGCTAAAAAATGTCATGTTATTAGTTTTGACTTCTTTTCTAAGCTTGAATCTGGCTTCTTTTCCAAGCCTGAATCTGACTTCCCCTAGAAGACATCACATTATATAAGCAAAGTCATTCAACATATCTCATTTCACATCAAATGTTAATAAGAAAACAATTCATGGAGGATAAAAATATCAAAAGAAGAATAGAGATGGGAAAAGAAAAGAAATTTTTTCAAATATCAAAAGAAGAATCAGAGATGAGAGTCATTCAACAGATTTTATTTCATATCATAAAAGTTAAAAATATTCATGGATGATAAAAATATCAAAAGAAGAATAGAGATGAGAGAAGAAAAGAAGTTTTTTCAAATATTAAAAGAAGAATCAGAGATGAGAGTCATTCAACAGATTTTATTTCATATCATAAAAGTTAAAAATATTCATGGATGATAAAAATATCAAAAGAAGAATAGAGATGAGAGAAGAAAAGAAGTTTTTTCAAATATCAAAAGAAGAATCAGAGATGGGAGCCATTCAACAGATCTCATTTCACATCATAAAAGTTGAAAATAAGAAAACAATTCATAAAGGATAAAAATATCAAAAGAATAATAGAAATGGGAGAAGAAATTGAAATATCAAGAGAAGAATCAGAGATGGAAGAAGAAATAAAAACTTTTTCAGATTTAATGAGATATTGACAACATTAATCTGATTGTCATTAGCTTCAATATCCAAATACAACAATCCTCCGATGAGGAATAACATTACAAAAGAAAGATAAAAGAAAGATAGAAAAAATACATAAGAAAGATAGAAAAAATACATGTAAGAAATGGAGAAGTAAAGGAGAAGAGAGGTTGAGTGTCGCTGTCATGCCTGCTGCTTTTCTGTATTTAATAGGAGGATGAACAATATATTTGCTTACTTCTAAAACACTCTATAGACAAAAGATTTGCTTACTTCTATAGATCAAAGATCATGAGGTCAATAAGATGAAATTGTGGACTTGGTTATCATATAAATGAAGAAAAAGATAAAATTTAGATAGAGTGTAAACGGTGGTTGGAGGCGGTTGTTAAATGTAGAATTAATTTTAAAATATTTTTGTATCTAATTTATTTTCTTACTTAATCGTTTCCTTATATTTGAATTTTACTTCATTTTTTATACATTTTTATATGGTTTTAACAAATAATTATTATGTATCTATGACTTAATTGATAGATTTAATGTATATCATTCATGTTGTCTAACTACTTAATTCATTGTTGTTTTTTATGCATGACCTTTGTTTATTGTTTATTTTTTTTATACTTATAATATATATATATATATATATATAATATGTATAAATTTACTGTTTATATGACAAACCGCGCATCGCGCGGGTGTACTGCTAGTTGAAATAAAGTCATCATCACATTCGTCAACCCATGTGGAAATTTTAAAAATAAAAAATAAATGAAAAAAGAAAAGAAAAGGGAAATGGAAAAAAATTTCTACATCCTCTTCTTCCCGCCCCTTGGGCACCACCGTTTCATCAAACCACCATTAAAAATAAAAAAAAAATCAAATTTTGTCCAAATTTTACAAAATGAATCTCAATAAACCCAAAATAATTTTACCTTTAAAATTTCCAGGAAAACGGCCCTTAAAACCACCAAAATTCTCCTTACTTGCTGCCACTTCTTACTGGAAAACTCCATTGTTGGCCACCAAGCTTTCAAAATTTAATTTATTTCATTTCTCAACAAAACTGAATGAAATTTGAACCAAAACAATCCTCTACTCAAGATCAAACATATACACTTGTCAATTTACACAAAACCGTTTGATTTTGAGTAAAATCGATAGAAATTCGTTCGATATTCCAAAATAAAATCCATTTTCTTGATTCCTCTTCAGGTTACAATTTCATGAATTGACTAAGGGGTTTTGATTCCCATTATATTAGCTTTCCATAGAAGTGTTTAATTGTAATTTTCATTTGTTTAGAACTCCAATCTTCATCTATATTTTTGAAAATTTGATTTTTAGTGTGGAAGAAAAAGGCAATAGACGAGGGGAAGAGGAAGACAATGACAATGAGAGGAAATAAAAAAGGTTGTTGGGATGAGGGAAGGTGGAAGAAGGCGGCGACAATGAGGAAGGGAAAGGGCAACAGTGGTGTGAGAGGGTGAAGAGAAGAGCATGATGTACACGCTGCCCATCATTCTCTTTTTTTCTTTTTTAATTTTTTTTTTTCCATTTTTTCTTTCTTTTCCTTTTCCATTAGTTTTTTTTTAATTCCACATGATTTAATGTTTGGCTTCATTTTTACATTTCGGGTTCCATGTCAGCAATTGGAGCCCGAAAAATCCAAACATGTCCTGAATTGAAACAAATGTTAAATTGAGTGTTTATCATGTTATAGTTACAAGTTCATGTTGTAATTGCAACTACACCTAAAGTTCATGTTTTTTAACGTAATTAACCCTAAAAATGAAACATTTACATAAAAGGGAAATTTATGTAATACCACTCTATTCTAATCTTCATATATTACTTAATAAACGATGGATAAGGATAGTTACTATTCTTATCCAAATATTATATGTTAAAGTAAACATTGGAAATAGTCAAATAGATAACAAGTTAGAGTAGGTCTATTGTGCAGCTGGTGCATGGATCTTAAATCCATGCAATCGGGTCGCGTCGGGCCAAATCCACACCTTTTTTTTTCCCTCACTTTTATGTTATGTTAGTCATACCTTTATATTATATTAGTCATACATTTATGTCTAGATTTCATAATCTTAATGCAATACTTTAACTTTAAAAAAAATTCGCTGACCGTTATAGTATGTTAGTCATACATTTATATTGTATTAGTCATGCATTTATATACAAATATCATACCTCTATGTAATACTTTAACATCAAACAACACCCTAATTTCGGCACAAGTTGTACATGTTTACCTTTATGTGATATTACTTATACATTTATGTTATATTATGTATACCTTTATATCAATATAAACATACCTTTAATTATATAATATATAAATGTACATCTAACATAACTAAAAGGTATGACTAACATAACTAAAAGATATGACTAATATAATTAAAAGGTATGAAAGATATTAATATATAGTTGTCTGAAAATATATTAAGGTACAAATAAAAATCTAAAAGATATGGTTAACACTATGTAAAGATATGTTTAACACTATATAAAAGTATGACACCTGGGATCGAATTTGGACGAATATATGCGCGAACATGTGGAGCGTGCAGGTGCGTGGGGGTGAGTGCACGGTTCCAGATCTGTGCAACAGGTGTCAACAATTTATATCTTATCCTATGAAGTTATCTCATTAACCAAGATAATTAATTTATCTCTATTTGCTAAAGTAAATGGAGCCTGTTCACTATTTTCTTTTAGCTACTTCCGCAAGTGTACGGTGTAGAGTGTAGAAGTGGTGAGTAAGGTCGATCCCACAGAGACTAATTATCTAGGTCCTAACTAAGTACTCAAATTCAGTTCTCAATTTTATCTAAGGAAAACGAATCACACTGATTGTAGACTAATTTATTAAAAAACTAACTATGCAGATAAATTCACTCAAGAATAACAGATAATCTAAGACAGGTTCTTGGACATGCTTTCATCTAATTCTCATCAAGACATCACTTTAACTCACTCAAGTTCATTAATCAATCATCCTATATGAGCAATCACATATATCGACTTAACAGCTCTCCCGAGTCAGTTAACCAGTTGATTATTATGCCACCAGAGGTATCCCTACTTAATCTGATAGAAACATAACAACTCCCCAAAAGCACCTAAGATTGATTTCCCATCACATAAATTCCTTAATCTCCCGATCTAAGTCTTTTTATGTGTCATGTGTTTATTCTTCCATAATTAAATCTCATCTCCCGAATTTTGATCTAATTACTAAAACATGCTCAATTACTGGCCACATAATCAAACAATCAATCGAATCATAAACACACATATAGGATAAACGATCATGAACATTGAATTGAAATTAAAGATCCATCAGATTCGAATTAAATTACTAACAAGCCCTAGAAACCCTAGAAAATTAGCTAGACATGATAATAAACAAACTCATAGACAAGATTGAAAATATCATATCTACTAAAATCTAACAAGAGAGGAAAGATTAAAAACTCTAAATAACGACGATCTCTCGATTCCTCGATCTCTTGAATCCTTCTTCACTTCCTCTCATTGCTTCTCAGACTCTCGTGTGTTCTCCATATGAATCTCTCTCTTTGTTGTTGAGTATATCTCTCGCTCTGGGAGTCTTCCAAGTCAAGTAACCGATCAAGATAATCGAAGAAAACAATATCTTCTCGAACTCCTGCGCACCCGGGCACGGTCGTGCTATCCGGCACGGTCGACCGTGCCCTGCCCATAGTCATCTGGTTTTCGCACGGCTTTGACCGTGCTGTGGGGCACGGTCGTGCTCCACATTTGCACGCCCATTGTAGGCTGGCGCACGGTCGTGCTTCATAGCATGACCTGACCGTGCGCCACCAACACTTCTCACGATCTCGTATTACACTTCGATTCTTCCTCGTTTTTCCGTGATTCCTTCCTTGATCATCAATTACACTCGAAACTTTGTACTTTTCTCATTAAAATCATGAAACTAAGCACAAACACGTCAAATGCAACTTATACAATATAATAACTGAAATCACCATAAAAACGTATCTAAACATATCCAAATGAATACATAAACATACGCAAAAATATGTGAAAAACGACACTTATCAAAATCCCCCAAACATGAACTGTTGCTCGTCCTCGAGCAACATCAAATACTCAACAGACACTTCTACGAAACTAAAACAAACAACTAGAAGAAACACGAATCATGAATTTAAGTATCACAAACCATAGATCATATACACCTAATTGATATCAAAAATTCATTCAAACTTCTAATAAATACTTCAAACAATTCATAACCATGTACTTTCAAGGAGTAATGAACCTCACAAGGTAACAGTGTATCACTCACGCTCAAAAAGTGTTTAGAAATAGGATGTGTATATGCTCAAAAACGAATAATCAAGTAAAACCTACCATACGCTTGCAAATCGTCTCACTTCTCCACCACGTGTGTACATGTGAATATTAAGAATCAAAAAGGACTTTATTTGGACGCAATGAGGCTCTTTGGACAGGGTAGGAAAAATTTGGGATAAAAGTGACTAATCAAATAGATATTTGAAGCTCCTCCACATATTGCAATTTCAATCATACTTCATGAGGTCTCTTCAAATGACCTTTTCTCCCAAAACATGAGTTCCAGAGATATGTCAAAAATTAATTATTCAATTGAGTTCCAGAAAAGGCACAACTCAAAACATATCAAAATAGGCACAACTCATGCAAAAATTTTCCTTTCAACAATCACCTCTACAATCCAAGTATACATTATTTTTTTCTTTTCATCACACTCGGTTTTTTCTCTTTTTTTCATCAATTTTCCTATCATTGTTTTTTTTTCCAACATTCTCCACCAAAAACTCTCTCCAACTCCACATATACTTCACATTGTATTTATTCACCCATCACTTCCAACTGAGCTTCAAAATTATAGATAGGTAGGTTCAAAAATAAAAGGCGTGGTAATCTACCCAATTATGTGGCTAACCAACGAATAAGGCTTAATGGCTCAACAGGGCTAACAAAGGAAATATATCGAATTTGGTAAGAATTTATTTGGCTAAGTGACTTATCAAAGCAAAAATGGCCTTATATCATTTTCAAAAATTCACACGTACTTGTAGTCTCGAAGGAGATACCAAAGCAAGTTCTAGAGGTATATACAAGACAATCGTCACTCACACAATCAAGAAAATAAGACTTGGTGTAATATCAAGTTAAGGCTCAAATCTCACAAGCTTATTTTCATACTCCTCAAAACTACACAATCATTGCATGTCCAAAAATATTCACCAAAAATTCAGAACAAACTTTCAATTTCAATCAGGCAATATATTCCTACGTTTATTTTACTCAAATCATATTTCATATCACTTCAAGGATTCATTTCATATAACTCAATCATGAGATCATCTAACATCCTAAAAAAAAAACAAAAACATAAAACACAAAAAAAATGCACATGATATAAGATCAGAATGTTTTTTTTTTACCGTTGTTTCTTCAAGTTACATCCCCCCAAACTTACAGTCGACAACTCCAGAGACGACAAAAAACATGGAAAGACAAAGAAAAACAAAAGAAAAAAAAACAAAGAAAAGAAAAAAAAACCTAATCCTCAGCCGGTGGTGGCGGATAGACGTGCCCCATAGAAATCCTCCAGTGATCCACGTGCGCCATAAACTCCGTCATCGTCGTCCGGTAATCCCGGAACTCACCACGTAGCTCAGTCAAACCAATCTCCAATGCCTCCAACCGAGCGTCGTACTGAGGCGCGTACCAGTGCTGATGATGTGCGGGCTCGGGAGGTGGGGGAACATAATCATCCATCTGCTGTGGGGCCAAATAATCCTGGTGCGCCCCCTGCTCATGTCACGCCCCGAAATCTTTTCATAAAATATCAGAGTTTTACCCGGGCGTGAAGATAGAAAAACAAGGGACGCTTAACATATACAGAAAGAATTAAGTAAGGGACAACAGAAGATAGAGGTAAGAGACGATGAGAATCCATCTCATAACACAAATCGGCTTCATCCGATAACATTCGGTCTCATACCGATAATGTACATCATATACAGCGGAAACTATACATCAGGATCTCCCATCCTCACAAGTACTCAAAATATATACAGATCATACATTGTTTGAAAACGTGTTTGGAAATGTTTAGTTACAACATTCTATCAAAGGAAACCATCAGTCAACACCAACTCCCTCCGTCTAGGGTTCATCAATCTCCTCATCTCCTGTATTGTGAGTACAGATTAAGGGGTGAGTGCGTGGAATACACTCGTGGAGATAACATCCGCCTCATAAGAATCAAGACAGAAAATAAATACCAAAAAGCTAACCTACAGCCACGTCGTCACAGCAATTAAAATGCAAAGCAGATATTAGAAATGGCAAGGGACGAATAGGTGCGGGATTCCCCCGTCTTATCCTATAACGGTATCTCACCGTTAGTGCATTTCAAGAGGCTCACGACACCTCCACAGAGTAGTAGAAAAATAGCAAGGGACGAACAGAATGCATGATCAAAGGACCTCTGTCCTTCCACAATTATATCATGGCACAGCAATATAAACACAGCACTTAGTATTCCTCAATCATGCATATATAGGGAAAGCAGTAAACAGATAAGAGATTAGAATGTACCCCCACCTCGTATAGTGGTAACCACGTGAGTAGCCTGAACAGTAAATCTGTAAACTCCGAAACCTCAAAGCTCAACTCAAAGCTCAGTCCAACAATTAGCCTACACATGTTATGACGTTCCTTAGATCCTAAATAAATTATAAATAAAGCTGTAAAAGGTTCCGTTGGAAATCGGTCGTTAAATACGCGACGGACCGAACGATCTAAAGATTGGAATTTTGGAGACAAGGCTGAAAGTTCAAACCAAGGATCTGAGATGGTAGAAATTGGAATAAGGATCGCAACGCAAAGAGAATGAGCTCAATCGGAGTTAAAACGAGCTCAAACGGAGCATTTTAGGTTTAGGGGTAAAATGGTAATTTTGGTCAAAGGGTTGACTTTGAACGGCCCCACGGACCCCGATCAACAACGTCTCAATACGGTTGAACGACGGAAAGAAAACGAGGTTCGAATCGAAAACACGGTGTTGGACGCGCGTCGGCACCCGACGGGCGCGCACGGTGCGCGCCGGCACCCGGCACCCGATGGCCGCCGAATTTTCTCGGCAGCTGCGCGCAGCTCGGCCAGGCTGGTCGAGTTTTCTCGGCCAGCCTCTTCCCAGGTTCCCGGCGCCCAGGCTGCTCAACGCGCCACCTTCCCAGCGTCGCCCAGTGCGGCGGCGCCGCCTCCAGCCGCCACCACCTACCTCGTCGGATACCTCGCACCGCCGGCTACCTCCTCCGACCGTCTATCGCCGGATTCCGGCATGAATAGTGCCCAGAAACATCGCCGCAAAATCCTTCGAAGTCACATTTTTCCAAAGTTTCCACTCCAACCAAAACTCCGGCCGGCGACTTCCCATCGCCAGCGACCCCTCGTCGCCGGCAACCTTTCCCGACCAACCAAACATCCTAACACAGCCTATACATATACATGTATATACACACACTCACACGTATAACATACACACACACACGACTTCCCAGCCTTGGCCGGCGGCCACCTGCCGCCGGCGACCACCGTCGTTCCCCCAGGCCTTGGCCGGCGACCCCCGTCGCCGGTCACCACCAACACCACCGCACAAAAACACACACACACACACATAGCGTAGGGTGTGTTTACACACACACCCCTACTGCCACTCTTAGCCGGCGGCCACCAGCCGCCGGCGACCTCCTCCTCCACATCGTCGGCGACCTCCCGTCGCTGGCAAATCACTCCACACACGCCGACGCCACCCAGCGCCGCCCCAATCAGCGGCTCCCAACACACACAGTCACACACGTACATATACACACACATGCACGTACACATACATTCTCCAATTTTTCCGGCCAGGCGCCGCCACCAGCGGCGGCGCCACCTCCTCCACATCACCATCACACCACCACCAGCTTCTCCGGCCACCACTCCGGCAAGAGGACGAGGAGAGAGAGAGAAACAGAGGAGAGAGAAAGGGTGACGAAGGTTAGGGTTTAGGGGCTGTTTTTCGCCGTTTTCCGGCGAACGAGAAATCGGATTTGTAATCCGAGACCTATGCTAGATTCGTCTCGTCGAGACGAACGTCGTGTGCGAAAATCGTCCGATTTCGACAACGTTGAAATTTTCCGGCGACCGGCCGGCGGCGGCACCGCCGGCAGCGCGCCGAAAAACAGAAAGACAGAAAAGAAAAGACAAGAAAGGAGGACTTACGTGTTTTCGTCGGGTTCGGCTCGATCGAAGGAACGGTGATTTTTGAATCGAAATCACCTCTATTTATAGAAATCCGAAAGTTACTATTCACGTGAAAAATCTAAGTTACTGTTCATAGCTGACTTTTCCGGGTTACTATTCATCATGTCTATCTCGTTACTATTCATCGTTAATATCTTTCGATTTTCTGTTCCGAAACTTCGAGTTTTGCCCCTTTCTTCGTCGTTCGGGCTACGGGTCTCCGATTGACCCCTAATTCGTTTCTATCTTCTCGTTTTTCCATTACGCATCTAATGATAAAATAAAATTCTATGTTCCACGTCTAGATAAATACTTCCATCCTAACCATGCATTAAACACATATCTGAAACACACGAAATAAATTAAACAGATAAATCATACGCACATAATTATTAAATTATGAGTTTTTAATATTTAATTAATAAATTATGCTCGTTTTGGTCCGGGGTGCTACATCCCTTACCCCTTAAAATAATTTCGTCCCCGAAATTGAAAGCGTATATAGAAAGATAAAGAAACGGGTACCTAGGAAAGGTATGTCGAGATACTTTCTCAAAATCTCGTCCTCCAATTCCCAGGTCGCCTCTTCTCTCCCGTGTCGGCTCCACTGAACCTTCATTATAGCCATCTCTCTATTTCTTAATTGTCGTTTCTTCCTGTCCAAGATGGCTACCGGGACTTCCTCGTATGTCAGATTCTTTTCCAGTTCTATGCCCTCTTGTTCAATGATATGACCTGGATCGAAGATGTATTTCCGTAGCATAGACACATGAAAGACATTGTGCACTCCGGCAAAATCCGGTGGTAGAGCCAGTCGATACGCGACCTCCCCAACTTGATCCAAGATCTCAAATGGTCCCACGTATCTTGGTTTCAGTTTCCCTCTCTTTCCAAAACGGTGAACTCCTTTAGTAGGAGACACTTTGAGGAAAACTTTGTCCCCTACCTCAAACTTTAGCTCTCTTCGTCTCTTGTCCGCATATGATTTCTGTCGATCTTGAGCTACCCGTATCCGGTCCCGAATCTTCTTAATTACCTCAACTGTTTGCTCCACTAATTCGGGTCCTAGAATTTTCTTTTCACCCACTTCATCCCAGCATATTGGTGATCGACATTTCCTTCCGTAGAGTGCTTCGTAAGGCGCCATACCGATGGTTGATTGATAGCTGTTGTTGTAGGCAAATTCTACTAAGCACAAGTGATCTTCCCAATTTCCGGGAAAATCTAGAATGCAGGCCCGCAACATATCCTCTAAAATCTGTATAGTCCTCTCCGATTGTCCGTCAGTTTGTGGATGGAAAGCTGTGCTGAATGACAATTTGGTCCCTAACTCCTTCTACAGGCTCTGCCAGAATCGGGAAGTGAACCATGGATCTCTATCAGATACAATAGAAACTGGTACGCCGTGCAGTCGAACTATCTCTTCAAGATATATTCTTGTCAATTTGTCTAGTTCGAACGTCATCTTGATTGGCAGGAAATGGGTAGATTTTGTTAATCTGTCAACGATTACCCACACGGCGTGGTTTCCTCGTCTGGTTGTCGGCAGACCAACCACAAAGTCCATGGTTATGTGTTCCCACTTCCATTCCGGTATCTCTAATGGAGTCAGCATCCCAGCCGGTCGTTGATGTTCTGCTTTCACCTGTTGGCAGATGAGGCACTTCTTGACGAACATTCCTATGCCTCGTTTCATATTCCTCCACCAGAAATTCACCCTCAGGTCTCGGTACATCTTTGTACCTCCTGGGTGTGCGGTCATGGGAGTGCAATGCGCCTCTTTGAGAATTTCTTCTTTTAATTCCTCATCCCTAGGCACGCACAATCTTCCTCTGAAGATTAGGGCTCCATCCGTAGCCAAAGAAAAACCTTCGGCCCTTCTGTTATCCATCAGAGCTTTCATCTTCCTTAGAAACTTATCCTTTTTCTGAGCCTCCACAATTCGGTCTCGCAACGTGGGTGTTACGAACAGTGTTGCCATCCTGGATTCAATACTGATTGGAGACGAGACTATTTCCAAATTAAGCTTCGACATCTCCTCAACCAGTTGGTGCTGATTGGTGATCATTGATGTCACCACTCATTTCCCTTTTCTGCTAAGAGCGTCAGCTACTACATTCGCCTTCCCAGGATGATAGTGGATTGTGATATCATAATCCTTCACTAACTCTAGCCATCTTCTTTGTCTCATGTTGAGTTCTTTCTGCTCAAAGAAGTACTTCAGGCTTTTGTGGTCGGTGTAGATTTCACACTTAACACCGTAAAGATAATGTCTCCAGATCTTTAGGGCGTGTACCACTGCTGCCAGTTCCAGATCATGTGTCGGATAGTTTTATTCGTGGATCTTCAGCTGTCGTGATGCATACGCCACCACTTTACCTTCCTGCATCAATACACACCCAAACCTTGTTTGGATGCGTCACTGTAAATCACGAACTCCTTGGATACATCTGGAACTATTAAGACCGGTGCTTCGGTCAGCTTTTTCTTTAGTTCCTGGAAACTATGCTCGCACCGTTCACTCCACTGAAACTTCACATCTTTTCTCGTCAAGCGTGTCATTGGAGTGGCAATCTTCGAAAATCCTTCTATGAATCTTCGGTAATATCCAGCTAAGC
This sequence comes from Scutellaria minor, assembly GCA_954870855.1. Taxonomy (NCBI): domain Eukaryota; kingdom Viridiplantae; phylum Streptophyta; class Magnoliopsida; order Lamiales; family Lamiaceae; genus Scutellaria; species Scutellaria minor. The sequence goes on from OX940727.1 coordinate 21,209,567, forward strand.
CGATGAAACTCCGAACTTCCTTCACATTCGTTGGAGTTTCCCAATTACTGATAGTTGCCACTTTTTCAGGATCTACCTCGATTCCTTATGCAGAAACAATGTGGCCCAGAAAACCAACTTTGTCTATCCAGAACTCGCACTTCTTGAATTTAGCATAAAGTCTTTCCTTTCTCAGTACTTCCAGTGCGATTCTAAGATGTCGTTCATGGTGTGCCCTGTCGCATGAGTAGATGAGAATATCATCAATGAATACTATGACAAAAAGGTCCAGATAGGGATGAAAGACGCGATTCAACAGATCCATGAAGACAGCCGGAGCATTAGTTACTCCAAATGGCATGACTACAAACTCGTAATGTCCATACCTCGTTCTGAATGCTGTTTTGGATATATCAGCGTCTTTGACTTTCATCTGGTGATACCCAGATCTCAAGTCAATCTTTGAGAACACACTGGCACCTCTTAATTGATCAAAGAGATCTTCTATCCGAGGCAGTGGGTACTTGTTCTTTATTGTTCTCTTATTCAGCTCTCGATAATCAATGCACATCCGAAAGCTGTCATCCTTCTTCTTTACGAATAGTACCGGTGCTCCCCAAGACGACACACTCGGCCTGATGAACCCTTTATCCAACAATTCCTGTAGCTGGACCTTCAACTCCTGCAATTCTTTCGGCGCCATCCGATAAGGAGCCTTTGACACTGGCGCTGATCGGGGGATGAGATCTATCTCGAAAGTTACTTGTCGATCCGGTGGAGGACCAGGTAAATCCTCTGGAAATACATCTGTGAATTCATTTATCACCGGCACCTTCTCGATAGAAATCGGTTCCTTCTCGAAGTTTACCATATTAACCAACCAAGCTTCGCATTCTCCTTTGTTCAGCATCTGGGTTGCTTTTATAGCCGAGACAATCCTTGAGTCAATTTTAACTCGTGTCCCGTAGAATGTAAACTTCGGCTCTCCTGGTGCTTGAAATATTATCTCCCTCTCACGGCACTTGATTACCGCGTTATTGGCCTCTAGCCAGTCCATCCCCAGAATTACATCGAAATCCTTCATCTCCAGCGTGTGGAGATCTGCTAGAAGTATCTTATCCTCGAAAGCAATCTTAAGACGACGATACAAGTGTTTTGTCTTTACTGTCTTTCCTGAGGGGATACTAACTTCTAGAGTTCGAGCGACTATCCTACCGTCAACATGTTTCAGCAGTTTACAGAAGTTGACAGATATGAAGGAGTGTGTCGCTCCAGTATCAAATAAGATGAATGCAGGTATATCAGATACTGATAACATACCTGCCATTGTCTCCGATCCCTCTGCGGCCTCTGGACGAGTCAGAGCGAAAGCTCTTACCCTACCTGCTACCGGCCTTGAGTTCGGCCCTGTAGCCGGTGTTCTCCTTGCCTTCCAACAATTCACTGCAATGTGTCCCGGTGCCCCACAATTGTAACAATTCCGCGTCTCTGGCTGACACGGCCCTGTGTGCACCTTTCTGCACCTCGGGCATGGATTTCCTGGTCGAGAAACGGGAGGAAGTAGAGCGTTGCTTGTCCTAGAAAACTTGTTAGGGGCGAAGATCTGGCTCGGGCCAGTCCACTTTCTCTTGGTGGGAACAGGGAAAACTTTTCTGAGGGGCACTGCATCCAATCCCATCCGGGAAGCGATCTCTTGGGCTCTTTCGATAACACTAGCATATGTCATCGTCCCCTACCCGGCGAGGATTGAACTGATCTCTGAGCGAAGACCCTTCTCGAACCTTCGAGCCTTCTTCTCGTCAGTGTCAACTAGATGGGGGGCATATCAGCTCAAATGATCGAACCGACATTCATAGTCTCCAACAGTCATACTCCTTTGCTTGAGTTGAAGGAATTCAGTTTCCTTCTGATCCTTATACGATTGAGGAATGAAGTGGCGAGAAACCACCTCCTTGAATTCCTCCCATGTCATTCGTTCCCTCTGAGTCGGCAGAAGAGTCCGTTCGTACGAGTCCCACCAATGACTCGCCTCATCTGTTAGCTGGAAGATAGCGCAGCTAACCATCTGCTCCTTAGAGCAGGTGAGATGTCCGAACAACTTGTCCAATGACCGTAGCCACTCCTCTGCTACAATCGGTTCCCCTTGTCCGTCAAAGGTTGGCGGATTAAACCGTCTGAATTGTTCATATATCAGATTCGGGTCAACCCTAGCTGGCTGAGGGTCGGCCCGATTGGTCTCGAAGTGCTGTGCTAATCCTCTTAGCACAGTTAACAGATCACCGACGTTGGCATTCTCTTCCCATTCAGGTGGGTTAACCGGTGGTTGCGGTTGTTCCTTCCTTGGTCTACCTCGCGACATGTTTCTGTTACGATAAGTATATATGTATAAGTCGTTGTGATTATATAATAATATGATAAATAGATCAGACAACACTTCACGTGATAAAGCATAATCATAACATCGTAAGATGAGCAAAAGGATGTATGTACATATATACATAATACAAAAATAAGGGTAGTACTACACCATAACAAAAGGGTGTATGTACACTATCTATGAAACATGAACTACCCTAACACACACGCGTAGGAGCATATACATATAGAGTATTGTATCCCGAGTAGCATAATATATACATATACATATCTTCTAAAACATCTAGTCTATGTCAGCAGGAGGCGACGGAGGCCCCGGTCCGTCCTGAGGATCCTCCTCCTCTAGGTCATTCTCCTCGGGATCCTCCTCCGGCTCCTCCTCCGGCTCTTGATCTGGATCGAAACTACTGCTAGAAGGATCGTACGGTGATCTTTCCGGAGTAGTCGGAAGGCCATGCCGGCCCCATAACTCCCATATCGCCCTGGCCAAGTTGCCAAAGTTGGCAATCGGCACCAAGTTGACCCCCGAGTACACCAACTCATCACGATACAGTAGACGTGCTCTCTCCTGCCATGTCGGGGGTAGAGTATGAATCAAGTGCTGGCACGCTCCCACTCCACTAATCCTGCCCCGCTCACCTCCGATTTCCCTCCAACAATGAAGAAGTCTAGCTACATGCTCTCCTACAGATCTATCATCTGTAACTCTACTCTCAAAGAAGCAACGTCACAATCGCTCCTCCCTAGTCTCTATCACAGGCGCTCTCCCCCTCCCCCTACCAACGCGGTAAATCCTATTCATCTGTGAATTAAATTACACAAGTTCCTAACATCATATATCCATATCTGATACGTTTCCCCCCGAAACCTAACAGTTCAAAGCAAAAAGACACAGAGCAAACAATCATGCTACTTCCACAAGTCACATATCAGGGAGGGTCACCTATAGAGGGAGTCTAGTGCCTATCTTATACTTTTCTGAAAACCCGTTCACATTTTAAAAACACACTTTTGAAATCACATCTTTCCCGTTTTTTTTTTTTTAAAACAAGTTCGAGCCAGCTCTCAATATTAGAACGGCTCTGATACCACCTGTCACGCCCCGAAATCTTTTCATAAAATATCAGAGTTTTACCCGGGCGTGAAGATAGAAAAACAAGGGACGCTTAACATATACAGAAAGAATTAAGTAAGGGACAACAGAAGATAGAGGTAAGAGACGATGAGAATCCATCTCATAACACAAATCGGCTTCATCCGATAACATTCGGTCTCACACCGATAATGTACATCATATACAGTGGAAACTATACATCAGGATCTCCCATCCTCACAAGTACTCAAAATATATACAGATCATACATTGTTTGAAAACGTGTTTGGAAATGTTTAGTTACAACATTCTATCAAAGGAAACCATCAGTCAACACCAACTCCCTCCGTCTAGGGTTCATCAATCTCCTCATCTCCTGTATTGTGAGTACAGATTAAGGGGTGAGTGCGTGGAATACACTAGTGGAGATAACATCCGCCTCATAAGAATCAAGACAGAAAATAAATACCAAAAAGCTAACCTACAGCCACGTCGTCACAGCAATTAAAATGCAAAGCAGATATTAGAAATGGCAAGGGACGAATAGGTGCGGGATTCTCCCGTCTTATCCTATAACGGTATCTCACCGTTAGTGCATTTCAAGAGGCTCACGACACCTCCACAGAGTAGTAGAAAAATAGCAAGGTACGAACAGAATGCATGATCAAATAACCTCTGTCCTTCCACAATTATATCATGGCACAGCAATATAAACACAACACTTAGTATTCCTCAATCATGCATATATAGGGAAAGCAGTAAACAGATAAGAGATTAGAATGTACCCCCACCTCGTATAGTGGTAACCACGTGAGTAGCCTGAACAGTAAATCTGTAAACTCCGAAACCTCAAAGCTCAACTCAAAGCTCAGTCCAACAATTAGCCTACACATGTTATGACGTTCCTTAGATCCTAAATAAATTATAAATAAAGCTGTAAAAGGTTCCGTTGGAAATCGGTCGTTAAATACGCGACGGACCGAACGATCTAAAGATTGGAATTTTGGAGACAAGGCTGAAAGTTCAAACCAAGGATCTGAGATGGTAGGAATTGGAATAAGGATCGCAACGCAAAAAGAATGAGCTCAATCGGAGTTAAAACGAGCTCAAACGGAGCATTTTAGGTTTAGGGGTAAAATGGTAATTTTGGTCAAAGGGTTGACTTTGAACGGCCCCACGGACCCCGATCAACGACGTCTCAATACGGTTGAACGACGGAAAGAAAACGAGGTTCGAATCGAAAACACGGTGTCGGACGCGCGTCGGCACCCGACGGGCGCGCACGGTGCGCGCCGGCACCCGGCACCCGATGGCTGCCGAGTTTTCTCGGTAGCTGCGCGCAGCTCGGCCAGGTTGGTCGAGTTTTCTCGGCCAGCCTCTTCCCAGGTTCCCGGCGCCCAGGCTGCTTAACGCGCCACCTTCCCGGCGTCGCCCAGTGCGGCGGCGCCGCCTCCAGCCGCCACCACCTACTTCGCCGGATACCTCGCACCGCCAGCTACCTCCTCCGACCGTCTATCGCCGGATTCCGGCATGAATAGTGCCCAGAAACTTCGCCGCAAAATCCTTCGAAGTCACATTTTTCCAAAGTTTCCACTCCAACCAAAACTCCGGCCGGCGACTTCCCGTCGCCGGCGACCACCCCCAACACCTCCGCCGGCGACCCCTCGTCACCGGCAACCTTTCCCGACCAACCAAACATCCTAACACAGCCTATACATATACATGTATATACACACACTCACACGTATAACATACACACACACACGACTTCCCAGCCTTGGCCGGCGGCCACCTGCCGCCGGCGACCACCGTCGTTCCCCCAGGCCTTGGCCGGCGACCCCCGTCGCCGGTCACCACCAACACCACCGCACAAAAACACACACACACACACATAGCGTAGGGTGTGTTTACACACACACCCCTACTGCCACTCTTAGCCGGCGGCCACCAGCCGCCGGCGACCTCCTCCTCCACATCGTCGGCGACCTCCCGTCGCCGGCAGTTCACTCCACACACGGCGGCGCCACCCAGCGCCGCCCCAATCAGCGGCTCCCAACACACACAGTCACACACGTACATATACACACACATGCACGTACACATACATTCTCCAATTTTTCCGGCCAGGCGCCGCCACCAGCGGCGGCGCCACCTCCTCCACATCACCATCACACCACCACCAGCTTCTCCGGCCACCGTTCCGGCAAGAGGACAAGGAAAGAGAGAGAAACAGAGGAGAGAGAAAGGGTGACGAAGGTTAGGGTTTAGGGGCTGTTTTTTGCCGTTTTCCGGCGAACGAGAAATCGGATTTGTAATCCGAGACCTATGCTAGATTCGTCTCGTCGAGACGAACGTCGTGTGCGAAAATCGTCCGATTCCGACAATGTTGAAATTTTCCGGCGACCGGCCGGCGGCGGCACCGCCGGCAGCGCGCCGGAAAACAGAAAGACAGAAAAGAAAAGACAAGAAAGGAGGACTTACGTGTTTTCGTCGGGTTCGGCTCGATCGAAGAAATGGTGATTTTTGAATCGAAATCATCTCTATTTATAGAAATCCGAAAGTTACTATTCACGTGAAAAATCTAAGTTACTGTTCATAGCTGACTTTTCCGGGTTACTATTCATCATGTCTATCTCGTTACTATTCATCGTTAATATCTTTCGATTTTCTGTTCCGAAACTTCGAGTTTTGCCCCTTTCTTCGTCGTTCGGGCTACGGGTCTCCGATTGACCCCTAATTCGTTTCTATCTTCTCGTTTATCCATTACGCATCTAATGATAAAATAAAATTCTACGTTCCACGTCTAGATAAATACTTCCATCCTAACCATGCATTAAACACATATATGAAACGCACGAAATAAATTAAACAGATAAATCATACGCACATAATTATTAAATTATGAGTTTTTAATATTTAATTAATAAATTATGCTCGTTTTGGTCCGGGGTGCTACAGCTCATACGCGTCCTCCTCCTCGATCGTCTCCCGAATCTCGTCCGATATATCCGGAGGAGCTGGTACATACAGCACACCCTCGAAAAGGGCTACGTGCTCCGGCGTATCCAATGACCAGTTGCGGCGATCCGGCTCGCCATCATAATCACTAAGCTCCCCAACAGTCGTGAGATGAGGATTCGACAACGGGAAGCCGGCGGTGCCATTCTGCTGAAAGAAGTACCCATGGCCAGCCGGGTCCGGACTGATGAAGTGTTGGTAAATCAACACCTGCATATCAATGGCGGTCGAGCCCGGCACATGGGACACGTTGTCCAAAGCCATGCCGAAGTGGAGGGCTAACGGAGTGAGCAAACCTCCAATGACAATGGGACCGCTCGTCTGCTTAGCGATCCTGCTCATCTGCCGAATCAGAAAAGTGGCAGCATCCACGGGACGGCTATAAACCATGCAGTATAGGATGTATAGCTCGTCCACCCTAAAGCCGCCACTGTCGTGTCTCGCAAAAATAGACTTTGCGATGACTCGCTGAATATAACGGAAGACCGGATTCCGTAGCCAAGTCGCCTTCGCCTTTCTCGCGTCCCATGGAACCGGATCGCGCAAACTACAATCAGTCAGGAAACCCCAAAACTCCACTGCCCTAAAGTGCCGGTGATGCTTCACCTCAGTAGCCTCGTCCGGGAGATGATATATCTACCGGAACTGCTCGATAGTGATCTCATGGGTCCGATTCTACAGCCGGAAACTGATACTAATAGGAGTCATCGGGGGTCGTGTCCGTTCCCGAACCGTCAATGTGCTAAGCACTTCTAGCACGACCTTGGGGTAAGTTCGCCAACGATCCCGAAATAGGAATGTCCACCCGATATTCCCAACCATCCTCCAGAAGTCATCGTGTAGCCCCAGAGTCTGTAAGGCAGCATCATCTGCGTATCGAGTAGCCTCAATCGGTCGCCCAACCAAATCTGCCCACCGAGCCTGATGCTCAGGATCTGTCAATCGGACCTCATAGTGTGTGGGCGAAGTAGGAAGAGGAATTGGAGCACTCGATGAAGCACCCTGCGTAGTCTTTGGTTTCTTACTTCCAGCCATAGTAACCTGCAAAGAAAAACCCGTGATACGTTGTAAGCTTTTTCACATCATAGCCAATTTACTCACGTAAATCCCAAACAATACCACATTTTGCAGTCATAAACACTAAACCTAATATCCCATCACAACGTAGCCCAAACACCTCTCAATCATACATCGTACATTCCTCACTCAAAGCTCCCCCAAACTTAGACCATGTACAAAACCTAGGTAGGATATACTCATCACCAAACATAGTCAATCGTAAGTGGAACCCAAAGTATGCATGCAAACACGAAATCAACCCACAAATCACCATTTACAGTCTATTATAATCCATCATAGGCTATCATAATCACAAACCATAGTCAATCATGTTCAAAAACTCAAGAGAAGATCAAGAATAAGCATGCTCGCAAGGTGTTCGACAAAAGTCCCCAATGATAAAAAACTTCAAAATGAAATTCGACTCCGATTAAAACCTCACCCATGTCACCAACAACGCATCTATAGCAACAAAAACGACAAACATTGGAAAGAAACGTACCTTTTTCGATGAACACTTGGTAGATAAACTTGAGAGTCTAACACCACAATGGGGTCAAATTTCTTCCAAATTGTTCGATTGTGTACATTATTATGGAGTGGGAAAGTAATGAATTGGAGTTTGAGAGTGATTAATAGGTGAAAAATTGATCAATTTGGTGGATGGAGGTTAGGGCATGAATTGGGGAAGAAATTGGGAATAAACCGTTTGCCCCCATTCTTGCCCTTTTGAATGCGATCCAGTGGGGCACGACCGTGCTAAATAGCACGGTCGACCGTGCCCGGGCAATACGACGTTCTGGATGGTGGGGCACGACCATGCTGAATAGCACGGTCGACCGTGCCCAGCTATATCAATACTGGATGTTGGGGCACGACCGTGCCTGGTGGCGCACGACCGTGCTCCGGCAATTTTCACTTTTTTTTTACTAGACTATAACTAGACTAATTGGGTTGCCTCCCAAGTAGCGCTAAGTTTAACGTCTTCAGCCAGACGAGATGAAAGCGTACCTGTCATGGATCGTTTAAGTAATAAACGTACCTTCCTGTCTCCTTTGGTCCATTTTCATAGTATAGCTTGATTCGTTGTGCATTGATGGGGAATGTGTGACCGTCTTTCGCCAATAGCTCTACGTAGCCCGAATCAAACACTTTCTTAACCCAAAAAGGACCCGACCATCGTGACTTCAATTTTTCGGGGAACAATCGAAGTCTCGAATTGAACAGCAATACCGGATCGCCTGGTTTGAATGTCCTCTTTTGAATCATCTTGTCGTAGAAATGTTTGGTCCGTTCTTTGTAGATTCGAGCGTTTTCATATGCATCATTGCGAAACTCCTCCATCTCCAATAGATTATGTACTCGATCCGAACTCGCTCGTTCGTAGTCCAAATTTAGTGCTCTTGTAGCCCAAAATGCTTTGTGCTCCAATTCCATCAGGAGATGACACGACTTACCAAAAAGAAGTTGGTAGGGAGACATACCGATTGGTGTTTTGAAAGTCGTCCGATATGCCCATAGAGAGTCATCCAAGCGAAACGACCAATCTTTTCGATTTACGCTCACCGTTTTCTCCAAGATCATTTTTATCTCCCGATTCGACACCTCGGCTAATCCATTGGCTTGAGGATGATACGCCAAAGTCATTTTGTGCTTCACTCCGTATTTTTCCAACAACCTAGCAAAAATTTTGTTATGGAAGTGTTTTTCCCCATCGCTAATGATTGCCTTGGGTGTCCCAAAACGATTGAAGATATTTTTCTTCACAAATTGGAGAACAACCTTAGCATCATTAGTTTTGGTGGGAACAACCTCTATCCACTTAGACACATAATCAAGAGCTAGTAATATATAATTGTAACCATTAGATGGGGGAAAAGGCCCCATGAAATCAATACCCCACACATCGAAAATTTCCACTTCCAATATGTTTGTTAGAGGCATCTCATGCCTTCTTGATATTGTCCCCATCCTTTGGCATCTGTCACAACCTGCCACAAAGTTATAGCAATCTTTAAATAAAGTTGGCCAATAAAAACCTGATTGAAGCACTTTGATGGTCGTCTTCTTTCCACTATGATGTCCTCCTACTGGTGACGAGTGACACATCTCCATTATGTCATCCCACTCTTCTAGCGGGACGCATCTCCGAATCATCAAATCTGCACATCTCCTAAACAAGTACGGGTCATCCCACATATAATAATTAACATCATGAAGAAATTTCTTTCTTTAATACCTATTTATATCTGGTGGGAGGACCCCCTTCGTCAAGTAGTTCACGATATCTGCGTACCACGGTACTGGAGCATCATTTATCGCTAGTATGCATTCATCTGGAAAATTTTCCTTGATCTCGACGCTTTGATCAACCTCATCATTCTCTAGTCTTGACAAATGGTCGGCTACCACATTCTCGCATCCCTTGCGGTCTTTAATTTCCAGATCAAATTCCTGCAAAAGTAAAACCCAACGTATTAGACGTGGTTTAGCATCTTTCTTATCAAAAAGATAACGAATTGCTGCATGATCAGTATAAACAATTGTTTTTGTGCCGATCAAATAAGAATGAAATTTGTCGAACGCGAAGACGATTGCCAATATCTCTTTTTCCGTCGTGGTGTAGTTTTGTTGTGCCTCATCCAACGTTCGACTGGCATAGATTATCGGCCTCAGCAATTTGTCTCATTTTTGTCCAAGTATAACTCCCACGACGTAATCACTCGCATCACACATTAGCTCAAATGGTTGTGACCAATCCGGCTTTACCAAAATTGGTGCACTTGTCAATGCCTTCTTCAATGTTTCGAATGCTAAGTGACACTCCTCATCGAACTTGAATTCGACATCTTTCTCCAGCAGTCGGCTCAATGGCTTGGTGATCTTTGAAAAGTCTTTAATGAACCTCCGATAGAAGCCTGCATGCCCTAGGAAACTTCGGATTGATTTTTCTATTTTTGGTGGTGGCAATCTTTCAATCGCCACGATTTTTGCTCTATCTACTTCAAGCCTTGCAGACGAAACGCGGTGACCCAATACGATTCCATCTTGTACCATGAAATGACATTTTTCCCAATTAAGAACCAAATTGGTCTCCCTACATCACTGCAAAACTCGAGATAAGTTAACTAAACAAACATCAAATGACGTTCCAAAAATTGAAAAATCGTCCATAAACACTTCCATCATATTTTCTATCAAATCATGAAAAATTACCATCATGCATCGTTGGAAAGTGGTTGGGGCATTACATAATCCAAATGGCATCCTCCGGAATGCGAAGGTACCATATGGACATGTAAAAGTTGTTTTCTCTTGATCCTCCGGAGCAATCGCAATCTGATTGTATCCGGAATACCCATCGAGAAAACAATAATAATCATATCCAGCCAACCGACCCAACATTTGATCAATAAAAAGAAGAGGAAAATGATCTTTTCGGGTGGCGGTATTCAATTTTCTGTAATCGATGCACACCCGCCACCCTGTTACCGTTCGAGTGGCTATAAGCTCCTCATCATCGTTCTTGACCACCGTCATTCCTCCTTTCTTTGGTACCACTTGTACCGGACTTACCCAATTACTGTCGGAGATGGGATATACGATTCCAGCATCCAGCCATTTTAAGACTTCTTTCTTCACCACATCCTGCATAATTGGGTTAAGTCTCCGTTGGTTTTGGATTGAAGGTTTATAAGTATCCTCTATTCTTATTTTATGCATAACAATGGATGGACTTATTCCCTTCAAATCCGAAATTGACCAACCCAGAGCTCGTTTGTTCTCTCTCAATACCCGTAAAAGGTTTTCTAATTGAATTGAGCTTAGGGACGAGGAAACGATTACCGGATTAGCTTTATTGCTACCTAAAAAGGCATATTGGAGATGATCCGGAAGATGCTTCAACTTTGGAATGATAGGGGGCTTCTCTGCGTCCGATACCCCTCTATTGGGGTCGAGCACAGTCGTGCTCGACATGTATACACGCCATCGGCCCGAACACGGTTGACCGTGCCATATGGCACGATCGTGCCCCGTTGTCCAGATTCACCTTTCCGCCGGGCATGATCTGACCGTGCTCCACAGCACGGTCGTGCCCGGTGTGATCCCCTTTACATTGTCTCTCGTTTCCTCTGTTCTTGTCCTTTCCGTGGCTCTTCTTCCGTGGTATCTCCTGTAATGCATCCAAACAATAAATGTAGTCAATAACCTCATCATTTTCAAAATCAAGATTATTCACTTGAGTTTGCAAGGATGTCGTCAAACAAAATTCTAACGAATCCTTTGTCAAGATGCGCTCCACTTGGTCCACCACACACATATCCTCAACTCCAATAAAGCTACAATTCTCCTCTTCGTCATGGAATCTCATGACCTTGTAGATGTTAAACAGAATGTGTTCGTCATTCACTCGCAAGGTCAACTCTCCTTTTTGAACGTCAATCAATGCTCGTCCCGTGGCTAGGAACGGTCATCCTAAAATAAGAGGCACAACATGATCTTCCTCCATGTCGAGAACGACGAAGTCCACTGGGAAGATGAACCGATCAACCTTCACTAGCACATCCTCGATGATTCCCTTGGGGTATGTTATCGATCTATCCGCCAATTGTAGTGTGATTGTAGACGGCTTTACATCACCAAGACCTAGCTTTTTAAAGATGGATAACGGCATCAAGTTTATACTCGCCCCGAGATCACACAAAGCCTTGTCAAAACTTGATTCGCCAATGACGCACGGTATTGTGAAACTCCCTGGGTCCTTCAGCTTTTGTGGCAGCTTTTGTTGTAGGATTGCACTACACTCCTCCGTGAGATTCACTCTCTCATAGTCCGCTATCTTTTTCTTCTTTGACATTACATCCTTCAAGAATTTCGCATAGTTCGGCATCTATTCCAAAGCATCTGCAAAAGGAATGTTAATGTGAATTTTCTTGAAAATTTCAAAAAATTTAGCGAATTGAGCATCTAGCTTTTTCTTTTGAAAACGTTGAGGAAATGGAAGTGAAGAAATTGTAAATGGAGGTGGAGGGTTGGAATTAGATTTTGGCTTCTCAGCCCCTTTTTGTGTGCCATCGCCTTTTTTTTTCTCCACCACTTCTTCCTCCGTCCTCTTGTTTTCATCCTCTTCTGCCACCGGCATGCTTGGCCCTTCGTATTCCATTCCACTACGCAATTGAATTGCCTTACACTGCTCCCTTAGGTTTATTTCAGTGGTGCTTGGATATTGACCCTTCTTGTGTTGATTTCCCATGTTTTCGGCCATCTGCCCACTTGTAACTCCAAGGCTTTCATCCGTGCATCAAATCGTTCATCAATCCTTGTGAATCTATCGCGTGATTCATTCACAAATGCTCCTACCAAATCTTCTAGTGCTGGTTTCTTTGGTTCGTTGATAACGTCATTCGTAACAGAAAATCCCGGAGGGGGTTGCAGAACGTTCTTATTATTTGCATAAGAGAATTTTTCATGATTTGGCCCTCCGTGCTTATACTGATACATTCCCCTACTTCGGAAGTTTTGGTTGTAATTCTGTCCATTCATATAATTGACGTCCTCTACTTCTTCTTGTTGGGCAAAATCACCTCCTCGACTCCCCATACTTCCTACATTTTGGGTTTGAACCGTTGCCAGTGTAGATACTTGATTTGTGAGAGCAGCTATTTGTGAGGATAGAATAGATAACTGATCTTGACTTTGAATCTCTGCCACTTTCCTATATGTGTTTCATTCAGACGGCCATTGGTAGTTGTTTGTTGCCATCTCCTCCAAAATGTATATTGCATCATCCGGACTCTTTGCTAACAAAGCTCCTCCTGCCGCCGCATCTATCATGGCTCTCGTTGATCCAAACAGTCCGTTATAGAAGAAACAGACATGTTGATCTTCAGGAAATCCATGCTAAGGACACCTCCTCAACATGTCTCTAAATCTTTCCCAAGCTTCGCCTAAAGACTCCCCATCACATTGCTTGAACTGTGTAATCTCACTCTTCAACTTCAACGTCTTACTCGGTGGGAAGTACTTAAATAAGAACTTACTACTTAATCCTTCCCATGTAGTAATCGAGTCTGGAGGGAGTGAGTTGAACCACAGCTTCGCTTTGTCTCTTAAGGAAAAAGAAAACAATCGAAGTCTTATGGCATCGTCAGAAACGCCATTCAACTTGATCGTATCGTAGACTTCAAGAAACTGCACCAGATGCGCGTTGGGATCATCTAAAGGACCACCCCCAAACTGATTCTGCTGAACCATATTAATCAGAGCCGGCTTCAACTCGAAATTGTTTGCTTGAATAGGTGGTCGCACAACCCCCCTTCCATTTTGTTTTGGTTGAAAGTAGTCTCTGATGGCTCGTTGAGCAACAGCTGGCGGTACTTGGTTCACTCTTCCATCGATATCTTGATTGTTGAGTACTTGCTCGTTTGGATTATCGTCAGCCATCTGAGTTTGAGCAAACAGTTGCCTTCGTGTTCTACTACGTCTGCATGTTGCTTCAATCTCCGAATCAAGTGCAATCAAATTCGTCTTTTTAGAACGAGTGTTCATGCACAATCTGAAAATACCTAAAAAGCAAGTATCAGATACTCTCTATAAGATCCAACGAATTAAAACTAATAAAACAAACAAAACCTAGACTAAAATTAAAAACAAAATTCGAATATTAGTAATCCTAAACTTTAGTCCCCGGCAACGGCGCCAAAAACTTGTTCACTATTTTCTTTTAGCTACTTCCGCAAGTGTACGGTGTAGAGTATAGAAGTGGTGAGCAAGGTCGATCCCACAGAGACTAATTATCTAGGTCCTAACTAAGTACTCAAATTCAGTTCTCAATTTTATCTAAGGAAAACGAATCACACTGATTGTAGACTAATTTACTAAAAACTAACTATGCAGATAAATTCACTCAAGAATAACAGATAATCTAAGACAGGTTTTAGGACATGCTTTCATCTAATTCTCATCAAGACATCACTTTAACTCACTCAAGTTCATTAATCAATCATCTTATATGAGCAATCACATATATCGACTTAACACCTCTCCCGAGTCAGTTAACCAGTTGATTATTATGCCACCAGAGGTATCCCTACTCAATCTGATAGAAACATAACAACTCCCCAAAAGCACCTAAGATTGATTTCCCATCACATAAATTCCTTAATCTCCCGATCTAAGTCTTTTTATGTGTCATGTGTTTATTCTTCCATAATTAAATCTCATCTCCCGAATTTTGATCTAATTACTAAAACATGCTCAATTATTGGCCACATAATCAAACAATCATTCGAATCATAAACACACAAATAGGATAAACGATCATGAACATTGAATTGAAATTAAAGATCCATCAGATTCGAATTAAATTACTAACAAGCCCTAGAAACCCTAGAAAATTAGCTAGACATGATAATAAACAAACTCATAGACAAGATTGAAAATATCATATCTACTAAAATCTAACAAGAGAGGAAAGATTAAAAACTCTAAATAACGACGATCTCTCGATTCCTCGATCTCTTGAATCCTTCTTCACTTCCTCTCGTTGCTTCTCAGACTCTCGTGTGTTCTCCGTATGAATCTCTCTCTTTGTTGTTGAGTATATCTCTCGCTCTGGGAGTCTTCCAAGTCAAGTAACCGATCAAGATAATCGAAGAAAACAATATCTTCTCGAACTCCTGCGCACCCGGGCACGGTCGTGCTATCCGGCACGGTCGACCGTGCCCTGCCCATAGTCATCTGGTTTTCGCACGGCTTTGACCGTGCTATGGGGCACGGTCGTGCTCCACATTTGCACGCCCACTGTAGGCTGGCGCACGGTCGTGCTTCATAGCACGACCTGACCGTGCGCCACCAACACTCCTCACGATCTCGTATTACACTTCGATTCTTCCTCGTTTTTCCGTGATTCCTTCCTTGATCATCAATTACACTCGAAACTTTGTACTTTTCTCATTAAAATCATGAAACTAAACACAAACACGTCAAATGCAACTTATACAATATAATAACTGAAATCACCATAAAAACGTATCTAAACATATCCAAATGAATACATAAACATACGCAAAAATATGTGAAAAACGACACTTATCAGAGCCTAAATGTAATAGAAGATTCAGACCGTTTTGGTAGTGGCATATTATGCTAAAATTCTATTGTATGCTAAGTTTTACTATTTTTGAGTTTGATTTTGTATTTTGAACCTTAGGGTTAAAAAAATTGAGAAGCTCTGTCAGTTTTAAACCTTCTTATATTATATGTTTTGCATTGTATATTACGTATCTTTAAAACCACAAATGGGACCTTGACACTTTTAGATAGTATTCCACTACCATTATATTGTAAATGCCAAATTGAAGAATAATTATAAAATTCTATACGGCCAAAGTTTGATAATTTGGATGGTTTTTTAACGCACAAATATTTGATAGTTAGTTAACACCTTCTTTTTTATTATTAAAGTGAGTCTGGTGCAAAACCATCTCATCATCACATTCTATAAAATGGGTAAGGTGGGGTTGAACATAATAAATTATGTAATATTTTTATATATATAAAATAATATTTCTCTATATATTAGGTAATACTTTGTATTATATTATGTAATATATGTAAATTAATTAATAATACAAAGGGATTACCTAATGTATAGAAAACTATTACCTAATATAAATAAAAGTATTACATGTTACAAAACTCACGCGCGAGGGAGAAAAGAATGGAGGATCTGCGAGTTTTTTGAAAATTCATACCTGACACAATTCGAGTGATATAGCATATACTACAATAGTATTACCTGATGTAATGAAAAGTATCACTGTAATACACAGAAAAGTAGTACATATTTTCTTATAGCTTGACTCAACTCAAAATGCATTTTATAATACAAAGTATTATATAATATATATAGAAAAACATTATCTAATACACACTAAAATATTACATAATTTCTTATGTTCAACCCAACCCGATCCGTCTCACAAAATAGGATCCATGAGACGGTCTCACCCAAGACTTGCCTTATTATTATTATTGCTTTTCTTTTGGCAAATATTATTATTATTATTATTATTATTATTATTATTATTATTATTTTTTGTGAATGTTCAACCAAGTTTTATAGAGTTACAATTTAACACGTTGAACATTCCAAAAATAGAATATCTTGCAGAGATTTTGTCATTTGCATCGACTCATACCTCATTGATTTACACATGTTTTTCTTTTCTTAAACATTTAATTGATGCAAATGAAAAAAAAAATACAGACTACAAACATACAAGAACGGAATATGAGAATTATTGGTGTGAGTCCAAGAGATCAACAATAAATAATCACTATTCGCGCTAGTATTTAGGGCACCGCGTAGAAATGTTCGTTTTCACTAAACTAATACTATTTTTATCCAACAAAAATATATTTTATTTTTTATCAACTACATAAGATACAATATTTTTATAACTAATTAACTTACAAAAATATTTATGTGCATCACCGACTCATGCAATTCGGGTCATATGCTTCAAAATGTGATTTTCACGCTTCAGACATGCGCTCACGTGCTCCCAGTGTCTCCATATCCGCGCCCACACTCTTATCCCACACTCTTAACTTTTTTGTCATGTTCGCATAACCTTTCTATTATATTCGCGTAACATTTATGTTATGCTAGTTTAATTTTTATATTATATTACAGATAAATAATACCTTTCAAACATGTATTTTATAATATTATAACACTAGTATAGGGTTCGTGTAATACACGAGAGTAAAAAAACAAAATTAAACTTAGTCGAATTAAAAAAATGTAAATATTATTTATATAAGAAAAAATATAAATATAATACATATTCACAAAACTATTTTATTTCATTTATAATAACTCACCTTTATTTTAATTTTGTCTTTTTTTATATTTTTCTCTAAAAATTTTCAATTAAACAAATTTAAAATTTTCTAAATGATTTCTATATTTGAAGTCTGACATTTGTTATTTTAATAAATTTATTTAAAATTCATATATTATTTATGAATATCTATTAGCAATATAATTAAATTGATATCATTAAATAAATACATTAATTAATTAATTAACTTTAAAATTCTAGTTATTATAGATTTAATTTGTAAAATTAATATGAAAAATTGTGGGCTTGACATGTGGTATGAGTGGTCTTACTTTTATATATATAAAGATTTATATTATAATAATTTATCATTTTATTTTATGATAATATAACATTTAAATGTTATTATATTTGTACATAAAAGTTATACTAATATAACATAAATGTTAAATTATTATAATATAAAAGTACAACTGTTGAAAATTATGCACTCAACAATGGACAGACCTGAGGAACAAACAAAAAAAATAAAACAAAGAAACAAACATGACTTATATAAAGCCTACACTATTACAAAGAATCGGCAGTAAGTCGAGTCGTGAAAAACTCTTTTTTCTTAAGACGAGATACACCTAGGGTAGTGCTCAATGGATCGTGCGTATCGTCTCCCAAAAATAAAATGACTTCGTCTCTTAAGGTAGCAGCCCCTTAAGAGCTCTGGTGAACTTCTGGTACTTCTGAATTGAGTTTGATGTGAAATGAGAAAACTATACAAGTGTTTGGATTTTCACTTGGGTATATAAAAATGATGCATGAAACCCCTATATATAGATTTCCAATATGGAGGTTACACCTGATAATTGATGAGAATTTAACAACCCAATAATAGGTTTTTAATGCATGGTAACAACTCATTCAAATAGCCAATGTTCAACTTATGCTTGATTGCTTGGAGTAACTTTAAAGCTTACTCTTCTAGGATGGTAACGACTCATTCAAAAAGTCAATGTTCTACTTGTGTTTGGTTGCTTGGAGTAACTTTGCAGCTTACTCTTCTAGGATACTATGCAGTTTACTTGCTGCATTCTAAGATACTCTGCTAGGTTACTATCCTAACTTACTTGCTACATTCTAGGATACTCCACCAAGATACTATCCTAAGTTACTTGTTGCATCCTAAGATACTTGATGTATTATAGGTTACTCCACTAGCAACCTTCATCCAAAATTGCTCTAAAAAGATAAAGCGGGTCAGGTAAAACCCAAACCCCATCCGTCCAAATCCAGTCGGGTCGGGTCGAGCCGTGCCGAACCCCCGCATGCGCCTGTGTGTTGCATAAGCATACCACTATAAGTGTATTAATTACTTAGTATTTTTCTATGGCTTATAGTTGCATTTTCAAGGTTCATTTTCTTGTGTTGGATAGTTAAGCACTTCTCTCATAGTCAGGACCTTAATATTCTCATTTCCAGTAGCTAACTTTAATGCTTAATTTTTCATTCACCAAAAATTAGTTTTGAGTGATTCAACATGCCTGGATTATCTACTTCAAACGTAGATTAATTTTTTGGCATCCAATCCTTGAAATGATTAACTTTTTGCCTCGTAACTAGTACAAGTCCCGTGTAATATATGGGATTTTTAAAAAATTAAATTGAACTTAATAAAATTTGAAAATTTTAAAATATTATTTATATAGAAAAAACAAACTCATGATTTTGTGCAATACATATCACTTAATTTAGCTAATTTTATGGTTTTCTTTTATTTATTTATATTTTTATCAACCTTTTTTAAATTAAACAAATTGCAAACATATTAATATTTTCTATATTTGAAGTATAGCACTTGCTATTTTAACAAATCTAACTAAAATTCTTATATTATTTAGTAATGATTCTTATAAACATTAATTTAAAGTTATTAATTAGTCATATTAAAGACTATTGTATTTAAAATTTCATTTATTAAAACTTTTATTGTAAAAAATTATTATTATGAGAAAAATTGTGAGCTTGACGTGTGGGACATATGGTCTTTTTTTTATATATAAAGATTATTGGTCAAAGTGGTGTCACCCATCACTTTTAAGAACCAATTTTACAACAATTATACTATATGAATTTTTATACTTAAAAAGTCTAAATACCATCACTTAAAAACTATGATATTTGTAAATAAAGATTATACTAATATAACATAAATATTACCGCATAATTGAAAAAAAAAAAAAAATTGAGCGCAGATCCATACAAGAGATAATAAGTATTTGGAAACGTTTGTGATCTATAGTTTGAACTCCAACCATTTCAACCAACAATGTTATATAGATAAGAATATCCTGGGCTTTACCATCGTCTAGGCCCACCTTAGTTTGGGCTATCCACTTATTCTGGGAAGGATGTTGAACAAGGTGTGTGCTAAAGGCACCACACACTTTTCTAAGGGCACCACACCCTATTAGAGTGTGGGCCCCACATCAATACACTAATAGAGTGTGGTGCCCTTAGAAATGTGTGTGGTGCCTTTAGCACACCCCGTTGAACAATTCCTTTGGTTATATTTTCTGGCAAATTATTCATAAAACTGGTGGAAAATATTTTATCAATATTAATTTTACTATTTTTATTATGTATTGATTTTATTTTCTTTATTCGTGTAGTAGTACACAAAACCTGTAATAGTTTGTTATTTTTGTATAAATTAATAAATTACCCCAACACCATCTTCTCCTGCAAACATCTTGTGGCCAATACCATTTCTCCACAAAACTTTGCATATCCAAAATGAGATTTGCAACCAAAATCGACATAAAAATTTAACCACAAAAACAAGAATTTTGCCATACCCCACAAATAAAATAAAAAAATTTAATAATTATAATATGATACTATCTAGAAGACACCATTATGTACCTAAAAACAAATAACTTCAAATCATTCATCATAGTTCCAATACCATGGGTCTTGATGGAAGACAAGAGTGTTCTAAAACTATGTGCCAAACTGAAAATTTCTGGACCCCAATTATCATTTTCACCATCCCAAAATCTACTAATATTAAATTTGGTGCAATTTTCAGCTAATTTCAGAATTTTAAATTAAATCAATTCCAACTTGACTCCATCAATTTTCAGTTGATATCAAATTATCTTCAACTTATTATACACTAAATGGGTATTTTATACTTAGACCAATCTCAAATAATGTTCATTGATAAATGCTTTGAGTGTTAAGGAAATTTATATTTACATTTTGATGAGACAAAACAGTACTATAATAGGAAATTAGAGTACCCCATTTTTCTATGTTGTTTAAGTGGAAACTTAGATTAGTTTTTGAGTCTTATAAGTAGAAGCTGAAGAATGGAGAAATTCGGAAATCAGTAAGAAGAAGACTTCTGATAGCAGTCGGATACAACAGAAAAATCATATTGGATACTGCATACTGTAAGTAGTTAATACAGCAAGCAACAAGCAAGAATACAGTAAAGCGAACATAAAGTCTCACTGCAATTTCAGGTTGTAGTAATTTGGCACAGTACTCCAGAACTGAAAGAAGACGTAAAGCAAGAAGAGACATTCATGCACAACAATGTTGTACGAGGAAGATCACTGCTATCCGAGAATACATCTTGTCATAAATGATCAAACTGTAATAAGAACCAGTGTTCTGTTGACACGTGGACCGAAAGACTGCAACAACCTAGAAGCGCAGTACAGTCGCATTAAATGAGCTGAATAATAAGACAAAGAATTCATTCCCAAAATTTCAAAGACATTGAATGCAAGATCAAGGACGATCAAGGGAATTCAAATTAAAATGAAGTGTGTCTCTTTTCAACGGGCACATTTCTTATATTTATAATTTATAAATAGTGGAAGAGTCGACTGAAGGAATTATTGAAAAACTGATATTCAAAATTCACTCTCGCAAGAACAAGTTCTCAAGCTTTATGTCCTCTAAGTTTTCAATCACTCAACCTCCTAGTGAAGCAGTCAAGCCTTCGAGTCATCAAGACTGCTTCAAGTACCAGTTGAAGAAAAACCTATATATTTTTAACCTCTGTACTGTGTGCTTATGTTGTTTTAGTGGTGTCCTCCGTTGATAGGATTTAGATCTTTGCTTAGTATATCTGTCTTAAGTTGTTAAGACAATAACTATGTGTGAGTTAGTAGGATCCTGTGTGGGTCAACTTGTGTATTCGAGCAACTTGTGTGGAAATTGAATCTTTGTAGGTGAAAAACTTGTTAGGTTGTTAGATTGTAAGGTCGAGTCTGTAATTCCATCTTACTTCACGAAGTTCTTCTTCGAAGTAGGAGTAGAGTGGATATAGAAGGATTACACCACATTCGAACCACTATAAGTCTTGTGTGTTTATTTTCTGCTCTTAACATTTATGTGCTACATTCTATATCTTATCATTTAAAATATATACGTTTCATTTTAAATATAATATAATATTTAAAATGAACCAATATTTTCGTGATAATTCTTTTATAAAGATTTGGATTTATATATGCAAAATAATTAATATACAATGATTGATTAAATCAATACAAGATTTAATTCATATACAAATGAAATGCATGTAGTAAGATCAATATTTTCATGGTAATTCATTTACAATAATTTGGATTTATATCTGCTAAATAATTAATTTACAATGATTAATTAAATCACTACAACTGTTGGTGTGGTGTGATTCAAACAAAATCAAATGTATGTAGAAAAAAGAAATCAGTAAAAGGTTCTAAGTGTATTGTAAACCCAAGATTTAAAATAAGTGCAAAGAGACCCAATACAAACCACAACCCAAAAGTCAAAAGTTACCTTGAATAGAAATTACCGCAGTAAAAAATACTGGTGTACTATAGAATTACCCTAAAAATATACATATATTAATATTTTATTTATATATAAATGAGCAAGACACGAACTTGTGTTTGGGGAAATAGACTGTGAACATCTAAACAAATAGGGTCGTAGATTAACTAACAAACAAAATACTATCAAACTTGAATTTGATTTCAATAAAGATCTCGAGCCAAAATTGAGTTCAACTCGTTAAATTCAATAATCAACTATGAGTGAACTTTTCTAAATCAAGATTCAAATAACTTACACACAACACGATTCAATTACATAACTTCTTATATACAACGAAATGTATTGATGTTCTAACACAATTTCTCACTTACATTATATTTACAAATTCATTTTTCCAGATCAATCAAAATTATGAGTCCGACTTTGGTACCCAAGTGCATTGATGCATTTGAATGTTTTCTACTATTAGATTGTCTATGTTTCAAAATCCACCATTGGATCAGGTCTCGAAAGTAAAATAAATGTAAAAGACTATATTATCATAAAAACATCTATAAAAAATTGATACTTACTACAATCAATTAGTGCTTATTTTTCCCTCTCTCTCAACATTTTTGTTCTAATCGTTGGTCATTTTTTTCTTATGGCGAACACAAGGAGCATTCGATATGTGTAGTAAAAAAAAAAAAACCTATGATATAATTGTCTGCTGGTTAGTTTCTCATTAATACCATTTGGAGTAAAACTCTACTTTTCATGGGAATTCATTCAATTTTGATACATTTATCTATATCATTTATACTAATGAAACATATCATAAGAAAGTTATAACATAGTATATAATATCGTTGACTAAATATTAATTGAATACAACAGTCCATCCTATTAATCTATCCATCGCTCATATGTTATATATCAAAAATAATTAAGTTCAAATCATAATATTTAAAAAAATACGATCTCTACATATTAATGGTTAACATATTAACATATGTTCACAATTGACATATCATATTTGAACATTTTCTTTGAACACAAAAACTTATATATCCCTAGTGTACGTATTCCAAAGGTATTATTAGTTTGGTATTAATTATTTATTCATAAGGTATTAATTGCATACTCATAATGTATTAGTTGCGTACTCATAAGTTATTACTTGTATAACTGAAATATATATTTTAGTGTAATATATTAGTTATTTATTCATAAAGTATTAGTTGTATATTCATAAAGTATTAGTTGTTTACTCATAAGTTATTTATTTGTATAACTAAAATATATGGTTTAGTGAAAAATATTACTTAAGGTATTACTTATTACATGTAAATGTATCAATCGTATTATTTAAATGTATTAGAATTGGGGTTGGAGGCACACCATACCCCAGGAGTACACAAGCCCTACTTTAAAATAAGAGTCAAAAATCACAAAAGTAACACAAAAACTTCTTTACCCCCGGGGCACGGATCTTAGATCTGTGCCCCCAACCTGACCAGGAGCGTGGGCCGCTCCCACGCACGCCCTATGGTGTGGGCGCGTGCGCATCAATGTATTTTGCGAAGGTATTAGGTATCACACATTAACTCTTAAGGTACTAATGTAGAAACAACGCTGCTTTATTCTTTTTCCTTTTTTTTTTCTCTATCCTTCTTCTTCTTAATCTCTTTTCTTATCAATTTGTTATTCTTCTTATTTGTTTTGTACTTTCTTATTCTTCTTCTCTATCTTTTTGTTCTTATTTTTCTTAAAATTGCCATGGAGTCATTTATAGGGGTTTTTTCTTCTTCCCTTCTCTTTTACTCATTTTCATATATTTAGATAATTGATTTAAAATCATAATTTATTACAATAATTTTAAAATATTGAAAATCAATTATTTCTAACAATATGAAATCATAATTTGCGAAAATTTGATGAAAAAGATGATGAAATCACTATTTGCAGAAGTTTTTAGGAAGATGATGATGAAACATTTGAAATTTTAAGATTTTCAGTGAAAGTATTAGTTGTATGCTCTTAAGGTAGTACACATTTACCATTAAGGTATTAATGCTTATAGTATAAGGTATTATATATGCGTATATTTAAAGTATTACATATTTACCTTTAAGTTATTAATATTTTTAGTATAAGCTAGGTATTAATATACATCTCTAAGTATTACATATGCATATTTAAGGTATTACATATTTATCTTTAAGGTATTAATGCTTATAATATAAGGTATTACATACGCGCATATTTAAGGTATTACATATCTACCTTTAAGGTAATAATGCTTATAGTATTAAGGTATTGCGTATTTACCTTTAAGGCATAAATGTTTATAGTATAAGGTATTACATATTTATCTTTAAGGTATTAGTTGTTCATTCAATGAAAGATATCACTTGTATACTCTTTAGGTATTAATTGTATATTCTTTAGGTATCACTTGTATACTCTTAAGGTATCAATGTACTGTAGAGTGAGTTTCAAATTTAAAATTCCAAATACACGATTTTTATCATCTTCTTTCCCAAAATTTCTACAAATTCATAGTATTCAATCAATAACCATCAAACTGAAATCTCAACATATTCATCATCTGAGATTGCCACTCTTTGACGAAGAGATGCACGCTCGGCCGAAGCTCCACCATCAATTATTTCCTCTCTCCCCATTCCCATTTTCCCATCATCTCAAATTCCCCTTTCACACCCCTAATCACCACTCTTCTCTCTGATCTGTTGTGCTCATAGTTTATGGCTATTAGAATAACTTGCTGCCATAGCCGGAGGTGACATCAGTGAAATTGGAAGAAGAAGAAGAAGAAGAAGAAGAAGAAGAAGAAGAAGAAGGAGGAAGAAGATGAAGAGGAGGTGAAAAGAGAAGATGAGAGTACATCCATGGTGAAGAAAAAAGTGTAGTGTGAAGAAAAGAGAAGAAGAAGAGAATGAGATGTAAAATTAGGGTAAGAAGAAGAAGAAGAAGAAAAGAGAAGTTGAGAACCATGGCAGAAAAAAATAGTAATAAAGAAGCAGCCATGGCAGAAAAAAAAAAAGAGCGTGAAGATGGAGATAATTAAAAAAAAAAGAACTCTATATTTCTGATATGGGCGGGTCGAAGCGGGTCGGGGGCATAGATCCAAGATCCATACCCCTGGGGTACAAGAGAGCTTCCCAAAAAATAATGTGTATGTTTGGATTGTGATGTGCCCATTCGGAATGAGCAAAATCTCAATCTTTGTTTGTCATGTGATGTGAGAGGATTTTGCAAATCTTTATCTCTATTCTACTTTTTCCACAACTTCCAATAAAAATATCTATTTTTTTATGATTAAAAAAAAATTATTTTTTCTACAATTCTCTATGAAATGATAGACATCTAAACTATAAATATAGCGTATTGAATCACAAAACAAATACAAAGTTATCAAAATTCACTCAAATCTCAAATTCAAACTTGAAAAATCCACCCATACCCCATTTCAAAAACACCCAATGTGATTTGAAAAGGTAAAAAATATGGATAAATTTGATATACAGATCTAATTCCTCTTTAATTTTCTCTTATATATCATTTATTTTATTTAAAATGTAATTATTTTTCCTCTTACATTCTTTTTCTATCTTGAAACTGCATAACAAACAAAGAAAAAAAAAAGATTCTTCAATTTGTGTACTTAAATTTAAGTTGGAATTGAAACAACTAATAATAGGGATCATTGTGAAATGTCATTAATCCACTTCAATTATTTAGTATTCAACATATAAAAAATGAATATTTAATAAAACTTTGGATCAAATGTAAATTCAAGTTTCACATGATTTTTAACTGAATGATAATGAAAATATTAATTTTAATTGAAACAAACTTTAGGATTAAATGTGGAAAAAATAAATGATTGTGTGCTTGTTACATGGATCAATCTAGATGACTAATGCAAATACTAATCTTAAATGAATCTATTTAAAGTTACGTGTCTACATATTGGAAAAGAAAATAAAGATTTTTGAGTGGGACCATAATATGTCAAAGTAAACAAATAAATGATTATTTAATTTATTACCACCATACTCTCCAAGTGTATTGGTAGCGCAAGAGTATTATAGGAGTGTAATTTTTTTGTGAGACCGTCTCACGAAATTTTAATGTATTACATGAGATGGATCAACCCACAACTCAATTAGCCACCACCTAAACCCTACAATTCATATGTTTTTTGTGGATGATGGGGCTCCGTCTCACGAAAACTATCCGTGAGACCGTTTCACATGAGTTTTTGTAAATATAGAATAACATAGTCAAACTCGCTATCACGAAAACTATCCGTGAGACCGTCTCACATGAGTTTTTGTGAATATAGAATAACATAGTCAAAGTCGCTATCTCTACAAAATGCATTATCTTCGTAAATACAATCAAACACATACGTTCTCAACACTGTTTATCATACACTTCTATACTAATATAATGATAAACTAGTCGGCAAAATTTACAAAAATACACATTTTCTCTCAAAAATATCAAGTCATACAAACTAAATTAAGGAATGAAAAGAAAAGCTTTCTTAACAAGCTATTTGTATACTATTAAAATTTATACTTTCTAAGCCATTTGACGATCCAAATACTAAGTGCAAATAAAATTGATAAAAATAATTAGAATTATAGTTATCATTTTTACTAGTGAACTTTTATTTTATTTTATTATTTGATGGGTAGATATTTAAAAATAAATTTTTGATTCTTAAGTAGACATTTTATAGTCTATATTTTTATATTTACATAAATAGTATTTCAAAATTGAATTTTTATTTCAAAATTTTAAACATAATTTTCATACTAATAATTTTTTTTTTTTTATTAATTCTTCTATTATAGATTAAAATATTTCTAAATTTGTATGTTGTTGTTTATGTTTTAAATTTCTAATATTATTAAATGTAATTATTTTTAAAATATAGAAATTTTTATTAGAATAATACTAAAAGTACGATATATTTCAAATTGAGATAATATATTATTACAATATATCATCAAAATTTTATAGTTATTAAATATTATATGACAAATCATAAAATAGGGTAATGCTATATATCTTTACAAATTCCTTTCCTAAATCCCAACCATTCAATGAATCTCACTATATGTCGACTATAACTTATTTACATTCTTTATTAAATTATTTTATAAACTTATAAATAATTAACTGACACTGTCAAGCAATACATGTTCTCTTGGCACCATTAATACCATTTCTCCAACAAAGCTTGTCACATCCAAAATGGAATTTAGAACGTATCCAAATCGACCTCAAATTTTGACCACAAAAACAAGATGTCGACATAGCCCACAAACAAATAAAATGGAATAATTATAATATGGTACTGTCTAGAAGATACCATTATTTACCTTTAAAAAAAAAAAAAAAAACTTCAATTAATCATTAATCATACAAGTATTTCCAATACCATGGGTAACCATTGAAGGCTCTGTGTTCTAAAACATTGTGCCAAACTGAAAATTTCTAGACCCCATATATCATTTTGACCATCTCCAAAACCTACTTGTATTAAATTTGGTGTAACTTTTACACTAATTTTAGAATTTTAAAGTAAAACAATTCCAAGTAGACTCATCTATCAAATTTTCTATTTGATGTAAATTCATCGTTGACTTATTTTACACTAATTGGGTATTTTAAACTCAAATCTATTGTTTAAAATTTTTTATTTATTTACTAAATAATACTTCCTTCATTTAAATTCATCTGGTTTATAGCTATTTTCTAGAAAATTAGAATATTTAATTGCTATAATTATATGAATGTCAATGAAAATAGTACCCTTTTTTATCACTCAAAATGTCTATTAATTATGAATATTTCATACAAACGTCACGAGTTTTCATACTAAACAAACCTAGTATACAAAACAAGACAATGATAAAATTGAAAGAAAAAAAATTGGTTTTCTCAATAATTAAAAAATCTATCGATAAATTGGAATAAATTAAATTTTGTGAATCAATAATTATTTTGAAATAAAAGGAATGAAATTTACGATTAAGTGTTTTCCTATCAAAAGTTATCATCATGTGATATTTAGAATTATTTTCTATTAATTACTTAGTCTGTGCAAGATTAAGTTGATGATTTAACTAAATGCAAATGTAACCAATAAAATTAAATAGTCAAATAATTAGATAATAAAATAGAAATTCATGAAATTAGAATTAGAATTTAGAATACTTTTGGGGATAATATTCATCACACTTCTTTTTTTTTTCTTGGACAAGATTGATGAGCCTCATTTATAGGTGGATAATAACTTTATATATATATATTTTTTTTAAAAAGAACTTTATATTTAAAATAATATGTTCATTAGGTTGGGTGGGCCATTTATATCAAAGGAAAATTCACAAGTTTGTATTGAAGAATGGGCTTTTTATCCACACGCGCGCGTCTACTGCACAACCTCTTTTTCTGTTAGTATAAATGCACTCTCCTTTCATAAAATATCTACCATATATATTATGGTTGTGCTTTATTTATTATTTTGGTGGGAGTTTTGATGGTGATAGATATGTAATTTGGTTAAATTTTGAATTACAATATTTTTTTTTCTTTTTATGGTACTAGAAAACTAATGGTTGGTAATATTTATGCCCAAATTTTGAGCCACTTTTAGATTAAAAAAAAAAAAGAACTTATAATTGATGGACAACCTTTTTCAAGATGTGTTTTTCTAAAGAGTGCATACAAACTTCTTTAACATTGCTAAGAGCTCGGTGTTGATATATTTAAATGAAATGCATTTTCTTGTAAAATTATATCATGAAGCTCTATTTTGAAGATTATGATGTGGAGGATTCACTTTGATTTAATATTCAATAATAACATATATAGAATGAATTTGATGAAAGCTCTATTTCACAAAATATGATTTATTTAACAATTTCAAATTTCTTTTATGGACAATAAACACTTGTTTGAGTCAAAATTTGAATTTTGAAGAAATATTATTGCCCAGTCCATATGATCCCTCTATTGTGATTTTTGCTTGCTATTTGATATTTGTTTTTTTGTTTTTTTTTTCTTAAGAAAATTTTCTATGGAACTTCTAAAACCGAGTTTATCCAGACAAATCAAATAAATTATAACCTTTTTATAACCATTTACTTAAATGGTTAATTGTTTTAAAAATGACAACATTTAATTAAATGTCATTTTAACTAAATTCTTTGATATTTGTAAAAAAAATAATCTTTTATATATATTTTATATATATGTTTGTCTGCACAAGCAAGTGTGCGTTGGCAATTTCGACCATCCTATGATACCCGAGTTCCTCATGAACTTCATACATTGTATGTATCTTTATTTATTTATATGTTAATTGTGATCTTGCATTGTTATAATTTGTTGTTAGATAAAATTATTTATACTCTCTTACATAATTAATGTTGAGAAAGCTCTATCATAATTAGTTGAGACTTTAATAATAAACAAGTTCATAATGTAAATTGTTTAATTAATAGTATTAATAATTAATTATATAATTTTATATATACAAATATATGTAATATTATATATATACGTGAAAGTGTTGTGTGTGCAATTATAAAGTTAACATAATATTATAATATTTATATATATATAAAGTGACGTGCATAAAGTATTGGGCATATATAACTAATCAATACTAACACATAAATATATACACGTGTATGAATGGTGGGGTGGCATGAAATTGGCATGCATAACACCTAATATTAATATTAGTAATATAATAATAAAAAAGCTTATAAAGTAAGTCATCTCTTAGGCGGTTGCAGGGAGGTACATATATGACTTATGTTGTACTGAGAAAGCAGAATACATTTTCCTCTACTGATAAAAAGAGAAGCCCCTCAAGCATGGGTAATTATATAATAGAATCCTTGCAAATTCAGGTAAGTAGAAATTTATTATAACTACAAAGTATAAAATAGTATTTTGTGAATTATTGGTATTAATTAATGGTACATGTATACTACGTATTTCACGAGACTTAATTTGTTGTTCAGTGACTATCGTAAAATAATTGAATCTGCGAGTTCAATGATTGTTATGAAATGAACTTGATAGTTGAATGATTATTGTGAAATGAAGTTGTGAACCCTATCAAATGATATGTTTTGATAACAAGGGCATAAAATTGGCGTTGTGTGCGCAAGGTCGGGGTGCTGTGTGCAGTGACGGACGCACACACAAGCCAGGGGGGGCACTGGGCCCCCTGAGATTTTTGAAGGTTACTAGGGGTATTTTTGTCATTTTACAATTTTTATTAAAAAAAAAGAAATTATTATGCAATATGCTCAAAAAATTAAAGAAAGAGGATTAAATATGCTAAAAGTGAAAGATAAGTGGTAGTGACGAATGAAAAAAACAAGATTAGGCGGTGATGTAGTCAAATGTAGCAACAACAATGATTTATATATTGATTTTATCGAGATTGCGATATATATATATATATATATTTTTTTTTTATTGTATATTTTTATTAATTGACTTGGGCCCCCCTGAGCCGAAATCCTGGGTCCGTCACTGGCTGTGTGCGCAAGGTTGGTGTTGTGTGCATAAAATTGGCGTTGTGTGCGCAAGGTTAGTGTTGCGTACATAAAATTGGCGTTGTGTGCGCAAGGTTGGGGCGTTGTTTACGCAAGGTTGATGTTGTGTGCATAAAATTGGCACTGTGTGCACAAGGTCGGGGCGCTGTGTGTGCAAGGTTGGTACTGTGTGCATAAAATTGGCGTTGTGTGCGCAAGGTCGGGGCATTGTGTGTGCAAGGTTGGTACTGTGTGCATAAAATTGGCACTGTGTGTGTGAGATGGGTGTTGTGTGCACAAAATATTTTAGAAATGAACTAGTTGAGTGTTTGAGTGGGAGAATAGAAATGAAATAGGTGATTCGAGAAGTGGATTGAAGAGAAGGAGTTGTAAAGAACCATATTATCATGCATAATTTGTGCTTACTGAGATTTATCTCGCGTAATTTATGTTTTGTAGGTAACCATGATAACGTGTAATGTTATGGACGTACCGAATAAGTTGTGGAGCTCCTGCAGGGTTTTGAGCACTTGTGTACATAGATGACGACCTGTTGGGCATAACTGTGATTTATGTTGCTTTTGCTTTTAGATATTAAGTTCCTTTTGAATATGTTATGTAGTATATAACACAATACATACTAATGGATTAACATGAAGCTTGTTTATGGATTTCTGCTTGTTGAAACTTCTTTTATATGAATGTGAACATAGTAGCTTTAGGTATGAGATAACATGATGTTGAAAAAAAAAACAGGTTTTTAAATTAGATTATATTTAAAATTTGTTCTATGTGCGGTTGAGTAAGTGTGGTCGTGACACATCCCGATTGGTATTTGATTTTTTCTTTGTTGTTATGTTTGGGCAGACATCTGCTTCCAACATTAGTATTAAAAAAAATCACCACATTTATTTAAATTGTAATTTTCAGGAAAACTTGTAATTGCAAAATAATATGACATTATGTATAAATGTGGAATTTCAACTACCGATCAAATGTTTGAATATTTTTCTTCTTGATGTGTCCCGTTGTTCAATTTGGCCATAATTTTTTTTTTTTTTGAGTAAATACATTCATGACGTTTCAGGTATGGTGCAAAGACATTCCTAAAATTTATTAATATAATTTATAATTGATTTAGAATATCCCAATACAAACAATTAACTATTTATCACAATATTATACATATTTTACAAAAAAAAAAAAAAAAAACAATTACACTTGAAGAATGTGACTAAAAAATAGTTAACTTTTTTGCTTCTCATTTCCTTCATTCGGACCTTAATTAAAATGTTGGTCGTATATTTGCATGAAAAAAAAGATTAATGATATACTTACGCATCCACAACAACGTTAAGTTTGTTATACATTGGTTGAGAATAAAAAAACAAATAACATTGAGATTATGCACTATTAATTATGCTAGTGGCTTATAGTGGTTATTCCTAAAAAAAATTGTAAAGAAAGTTAAAAATTAGAAAAAAAAAATAAATCAAGTGGACTGGTTCAACTGGTTTAAGGTTGATTTGATCAAGCTTGATCGGTTAAACCACCAAAAAAAATTTATGCCCAAAAGAAACAAAACCAGCAATCGATTCACAATCGAATTAGTTGGACTGACCGATTCAATCCAATTCCACAAACATTGGTTATGATATACCGTACTAAATGATATGAACGGTATATTAATCCATGATGTCGGAACTTATCAAACTTTGGAAAGAGTATATATATTTATTATTTTATTTATTTTTGAGATAGAGAGTACATTTGATTTGATGAACATTGAAGAAATAATGTAGTTGATTTCGAATTTCGTGTGCCCATAAAATAAATATTATGTTTAAAGCCAAAATTGAGGGAAAGGAGAAGCAAAGTAGTGAGCGATTTGATTTTAAAAGGTTAACCTCATTTAGGAGATATAGTGTAATTAAATTTTTAATAGAATATTAAAATTTTAAAATCCAAATTTAATTTTACCAGTCAATTATTATAATATGTAGTGATATGTCTTGTTTTGTGTAATTACATAATTTTTTAGTAATAAAATAAATATAATAAAAAGTATAAAATCTTCTAGTAGATACAATGCTAAATACCATTCCATCATTTTTTAGTAATAAAATAAATATAATAAAAAGTATAAAATCTTCTAGTAGATACAATGCTAAATACCATTCCATCATAACTATTGTTGTAAAATAAGGCTCTGATTGATTGAGCTAAAACCAATATTATTATTATAATATTGAATATAGCTTGGGCATCAAACTAGTATATAACTTAGTGATTAAGGTATTGAATATAACTTAGTGATCAAGGCTCTAATGTATCAAAATTTTCTTTATATATACATGTAATGGAATGGAAGAAAGTAGACACAAAATTCTCTTCTCTCATATATTTTTCTCTTCTCGTCTCATCTTTTATTTACGCATTATTTTCGTTCGCTTTCGTCCGTTTTACTTCTAGTTTATTTTATATTTATCGTAATTATTTACAACACGTTATCAGCACGAGTTTTTACTCGAAAAAAAAAGGAGGTTTGTAAATTTATATCGTTTTTTTTCTGTGTTTTATTATGGCTAGAATTGAAAATCAAAAATTTCAAATTCTCGATGTTTCTGGCGTAAACTATTTATCCTGGTGCCTAGATATTAAACTACACTTGCAAGGGTTGGATCTCGTGAAAACTCTTGAATGTGTAAATATCGAGGAGACCAACAGGAAAGATGAGGCTAACGCCATGATCTTTATACGCCACCATTTATCAAAGGATTTGAAAGATGAGTACATACAGTTTGAAAGGCCATCGGAGATATGGCAAAAACTGAAAGAAAGATTTGATCACACAAAGACTGTGATCCTGCCACGGGCGCAGTATGATTGGCAGCATATAAGACTGCAAGACTTTAAATCAGTCTCCAATTATAATTCGGCTTTTTTTAAGATTGAATCTCGTTTGGCTCTGTGTGGTGTAAAATTGTCAAAATATGACAAATTAGAGAAAATATTCTCCACTATGCATGCCTCAAATCTGGTACTACAACAACAATACAGACAGCGCCAATTTTAAACATATTCAGAGTTGATCTCTATACTACTCACAGCAGAAAAAACAAATGAGCTGCTATTGAAAAATCATGACTTGCGACCTTGTGGGTCCCAAGCAGTGCCAGAAGTACATGCTAACAAATCTATGGGCCAATCTAGAGGTCGTAGACAAAGATCCGGGCGTGGTGCCAGGAGAGGCGGTGGACGTGGTAGTCCCCATCATGATGACCGAGGCGGACGTCATGATATTAATAAAGATAATCGACGCAAACGTGGTTATTCTCGTCCAAATAATTATCCGATCAATCAAGGAAATTGATTTCAGTGGAACCGTGACAAAGGTAAGGTGCCCACAGAAAAATCTTATGAAAATAATTGCAATAGATGTGGAATGACTGGCCATTGGGCCAAAGTCTGCAGGACTGCCCAACACCTAGTGGATCTGTACCAGGATTCGATAAAAAACAAAGGAAAGAGAGTCCAAGCACACGCCACTGAGGCAGAAATACCATTTACTACCCCTCGAGACGCCACACCTCAAATCATGAATGATCAAGTTCAAGATGGGAAATCTCTTGAACTATCAGATTTTTTTGAGGACCTTGATCCCATTGTATAAAGTGTCAAGGGGTGGTGATAGATCCAAACTTAGAGTTTGATAATTTTGTGTATAGACCTCTCTCGGAAGATGGCATACCCGAGATCGAGTAGATTTTATCTTTTTGTCAATAGCAATGTACATATCTCTTAAATGATAAATTCCTGAAATTAACCTTATATTATATAATATAATGAAATTGTTATTTTATTATTGTGATTCCAGTATTAATATATTTTTGTATAATCAGGCAGTACATGGAGCATACTAACAAAAAGAATCACTATCTACTCGATAGTGCAACAACGCACTCAATATTCACAAATAAAATATATTTCTTGAGTGTGACATTGTGCAAAGCACAAGTGAGAACCATATCAGGACCCGTTGAGATTATTGATGGCTCCGGGAATGCAACAATCGTGTTGCCTAATGGTACCACTCTGCATATTGAAAATGCACTTTTATTTGGTAGATCAAAAAGATGTCTACTAAGTTTTAAAAATGTTAGATGCAATGGATACCATATAGAGACATTGGTTGAAAATAACAAAGAATATCTATGTGTCACATCATATAATATGAACAAAAGGAATGTTCATGAGAAATTTGAAGCAACAACTTCTGGACTATATTGTGTCCCGATTCGAGCTTTCGAATCCTATGCCATCATGTCATGGAAATTAGTTAATCCCGATATACTTGGATTATGACATGATCGTCTGGGTCACCCCGGAACTACTATGATGCGTAGGATTGTGGAACATACTAAAGGACACCCTTTCACAAATACAAAGATATTGATGTTAAATGATTATTTTTGTGAATCATATTCACAAGGAAAGCTCATTATAAAACCTTCTGTGACAAAAGTTGGTTATGAATCACCATCATTTTTACAACGGATACAAGATGATATTTGTGGACCAATTCACCCATCGAGTGGATCATTTCAATATTTTATGGTTCTGATAAATGCATCTTCTAGATGGTCTCACGTATGCTTGTTATCTACGCGCAATGTTGCATTCGCGTGTTTGCTTGCACAAATTATTAAACTTCGAGCATATTTTCCTGATCATCCTATTAAAAATATAAGGATGGATAATGTCGGAGAATTTACATCAAAATATTTTGATGAATATTGTGCAACACTGAGAATTAATGTTGAGCACCCAGTAGCATACGTTCATACTCAAAATGAATTGACAGAATCTCTTGTCAAGAGAATCCGAATTATTGCTCGAACTTTATTAGTGAGATCAAAACTCACTAGTACAGCATGGGGACATGCCGTATTGCATGCATCATCTTTAGATAGATTACGTCCCAGTGCGTATCATATGCATTCCCCAATGCAATTGACCTTGGGCTTTGAGCCAGACATTTCGCATCTTCGCACATTTGGGTGTGCTGTACAGGTGCCAATTCCACCTCCACAAAGGACAAAAATGGGTCCCCAACGCCGACTTGGCATATACATCGGGTTTGATTCACCATCGATTATTAGGTTTTTGGAACCAATGACGGGTGATTTATTCTCCGCTAGGTTTGCGGATTGTCATTTTAATGAAACGACATTTTCATCAATCGGTAAGACAATCCTTGATAATAATAAACCTATGCATGTTGAGAATCTCACATGGTGTGAGCAGAATTTGTCTCATCTAGACTCACGCACACTTGAATGTGAAAATGAGGTCAATAGAATCATACATTTACATAATACTGCTAATAGACTTCCTAACGCATTTAATGATGCCAGTAAAGTCACGAAGTCTCATATTCCAGCTGTGAACGCTCCAGCTAGGATCGATGTTCCTAATGAACATGTGAAAATGAATTCTGATGGACTAAGACAAAAACGGGGTCGACCTATTGGCTCAAAGGACTCTGTTCCTCGAAAAACCAAAAAAGGGGTTTATGAGCCCATTAATCAAGTGAGTTCTAATGAACAAGCTCCAGGTGAATCTGTAGAGCCTAGTAAAACAATCATGATGATATCAAATCCAAAAAATACCAAGAATTCCATAAGCTACTACAATTATGTATGGGATAGAAATGAGATCATTATTGATGATATTTTTGCATTCTCGGTTGCTCAAGAGATTTTGAGCGATGGTTGTAACAGTGAACCACGTTCCATAATAGAATGTCGTCAAAGGGATGACTGGCCTAAATGGGAGGAAACAATCAAATCTGAATTAGCTTCACTAAATAAACGGAATGTATTTGGGTCTATCACTCAAACTCCGGACAATATAAAGCCTGTTGGGTATAAATGGGTATTTGTCCGTAAGAGAAATGAGAATAATGAAATTGTAAGATATAAGGCCCGACTTGTTGCCCAAGGGTTCTCCCAGAGACCAGGGATTGATTATGATGAGACGTATTCACCAGTAATGGATACGATCACTTTCCGTTTTCTCATTAGTATGGTTGTCCATGAAAATTTGGACATAAGTCTTATGGACGTAGTAACAGCTTATCTATATGGTTCACTTGATTCTGATATCTATATGAAAATTCCTGATGGATTTAAAATACCAAAAACGGGTAATCCCCGTGAGCTATACTCGATCAAATTACAAAGATCATTGTATGGACTAAAGCAGTCTGGTCGCATGTGGTATCATAGACTAAGTGAATACCTTATCAGAGAAGGTTACAAAAATGATTCAATTTACCCATGCATTTTTATTAGAAAATCAGAAACCAAATTTGCTATAATTGCAGTTTATGTAGATGACATGAACCTCATTGGCACCCCTGAGGATTTGGCCAATGCTACTGCATATCTGAAGAAAGAGTTTGAAGTTAAAGACCTTGGGAAAACCAAACTCTGTCTCGGTCTTCAGCTAGAGCATAGAGCAAATGACATTTTTATTCATCAATCTGTGAACACTGAGCGACTGCTCAAAAGGTTTAATATGGAGAGTGCTCATTCTTTAAGCACTCATATGGTGGTATGTTGTTTAGACCCTAATAAAGATCTATTTCGACCTAAAGAGTTTGATGAAGAGATACTTGGCCAAGAGGTGTCGTATCTTAATGCTATTGGAGCATTGATGTATCTAGCACAATGTACAAGACCAGATATCATATTTGCGGTCAATGTGCTTACTCGATATAATTCTGAGCCAACCCGGAGACACTGGAACATAATTAAACATATTTTCCGTTATCTCTGTGGTACTATAAATTTGGGATTGTTATATTCAAATAATACAACTAACTCGGGGTTAGTTGGTTATGCAGATGCGGGATATAGATCTGATCCGCACAAAGCTCGATCACAAACTGGATATTTATTTTGTTATAATGGCACAGCCATTTCATGGCGGTCTACTAAACAGACATTGGTTGCCACATCTTCCAACCACTCTGAACTTATTGCTCTTTATGAGGCAGACAGAGAGTGTGTTTGGTTAAGATCAGTTATAGCTCATATAAGGAATGCATGTGAGTTAAATCTGACTACCACTACGCCTACTATCATTTATGAGGATAATGCTGCTTGCATAGCACAAATTAAAGGCGGGTATATAAAAGGTGATAGGACTAAACATATATCACCAAAATTTTTCCATACTCACGAGCTTCAGAAAAATGGAGAGATAAATGTTCAGCAAATTCGTTTGTGTCACAATCTTACTGATTTATTCACAAAATCCGTGCCTACATCTACATTTGAGAAATTGGTATACGACATCGGTATGAGAAGATCGAACGAGAAGCAAGATTGACAGTTTACTTCTAGACTCATGCTAATCGTTTTAGGGGAAGCAAAAATGTTGCATATATGTGTTGTACTCTTTTTCCCTCATCCCAATTTTTTTGTCCCAATGGGTTTTTCCGGTTTGAGGTTTTTAACGAGACAATTTATGCACATGACATAACAAAACTAAATTCAAGAGGAAATATTATAATATTGAATATAGCTTGGGCATCAAACTAGTATATAACTTAGTGATTAAGGTATTGAATATAACTTAGTGATCAAGGCTCTAATGTATCAAAATTTTCTTTATATATACATGATGTGGAATGGAAGAAAGTAGACACAAAATTCTCTTATCTCATATACTTTTCTCTTCTCGTCTTGTCTTTTATTTACGCATTATTTTCGTTCGCTTTCCGTTTTACTTCTAGTTTATTTTATATTTATCGTAATTATTTACAACAATTATGTCATTATGTGAACATTATTCGTTTATTGCTTTCCGGGTTTTGGAATTTGTATATTAATTTTGTTTTAAAAAGAACAGCACTTTTCTATAGAAGACAAAGACAAACATATTTTATAATTCCATTTTGAATAGTCAACATAAATCATAATCGAATTAAATCTTGCACTTTTACAGATAAGAACTTTCAAAATGCACTTGAAATTCATTTACCAGATAAATAGAAAAATACCATAGACTTAATTAATTAGTATGTTACTATTTTACAATGAAGGTTTTTTTTTTCCCTATTTTTAACCATGCTAAAAGCCTAAAACTAATATTATTCTCAAAACAAAAATATTGTTCGTGTTAATGATAAATAAAATATAGAATTAAAATACGATCAAAACAAAAGTTTAAAAATAATATCATTATTTATATAGAATAATACATTTGACTAAATCTAATATTTCCCTTGCTTTTATACGTTGCAGAGATCCACCACGCGGTGAAACAGCAAATCGTACGGAGATTTACTGACAAAAAAAACTCTGTACATAACTAAATCTCGATAATTTATGGTTGGAAAATGATCTTATCCACAAAACCATATCCGAATTGGAGTTAAATAAAAAATTGGCAATTTTTTATTTAAGTACTCTAATTTTATGTTATTAAAATTTTATTTATACATTAATTCCATTTTTATTTTATTATATAATTTAAGAACTTCGGATTGCATCTCTTCCAAGTTGATGTTCCAATATCTTCTTGTCATAACACATTAAAGTGATTTGATATTGTTTAGTTGATATTCAAACTTATATGTTCACAATTTTTATCTACATGATTTCTATTTTTTTTTAAAAAGTTGACTTCTTTTTCAATTAATAGTTGTAATAATAATATATAATCTATTCTTCTTTTTATTTTGAAAAAAAAAAACAACTATTTTGAAATAGTATGTAGATTTTTATTATATTGTAACTGGTGAAGTAATACATTATTACTTATCGATGAATTTTCGTAATTTATTTAAAAATTTATCCATATTTTTAATGTTAAGTAATTACTATAGCAGTTTGACCTGTTATTGCATGGAAAAAACAAAAACAAAAATTCTTTAAAAAAACTTTGAAATTATAGGATAAAAATTTTCTTAACATGAAAAAGTCCAAAATTTCCATTCTAAAATTACAGAAAAGAAGGAAAATTGTAAGGAGAATTAATTATTAAAAAAAGGAAAAAGCATTTGGATAAGGGCAAATCCTTTGACCCCACCATCTTCGCTTTGCCCCTCTCTTTTTGAATACTGCTCACAAAAAAATTCTCTCATTCTTTCCCTTCACGTTTTTCTCTGCTACCTTTTCAAAGCTTCGACACCACAAAATCACCTTCTTACAACTCTTTCTTCATTTCGAGTTTTTTTGTTTAGAATTTAAGGGCTTGGTTGTATTGTAGCTCTGGGTTTTCCCTTTCTTCTTGGTTTATCGATTAAGGAGAAGAAAGGTCTGTTGATCCACGAACAGGGGATATCTTCTCTGGGTTTTGGTTTATGATTTTAGGTTTTTGCGTTTTGGGTTTTGATATTAGGTTTTCAAAATCTTGATAGCATGTCGTGTTTGAATGGAGGTTTTTCTGTTTCTGGGTCGAGTAATTTAATAATCAGTTTTCGAGGAAAAAGAGATTTTAGGGTTTGTTCTTCAATTGGGAATCTGCAATTTAAGGAATCGAATTCGAGGGAAGTTTGGGGCAAAACCCTGGATTTCTCAGATCAGAAAGGTTTTAGCAATTTGAGCATCAAAGCACCTAATTGGGACGCTGTTCAGGTGAAACATCCTTTATTTTCTCGAATTGTTTCATGTTTTCATTGATATATCATCTCATATTTTTATTTATAATTATTTTTTGATTATTTTAGGCACAATCATCAATTTCATTTCCGAAAGCTGTGAAATGGTGGGAAAAATCCCTCCAACCAAACATGGTAGAGATCAATTCAGCTCAGGAATTGGTGGATTCTTTGTTGAATGCTGGTGATAAATTGGTCATCGTTGACTTTTATTCCCCTGGTTGTGGAGGTTGCAAAGCTTTGCACCCAAAGGTATAATCTTTGATTAGTTTATACCCATTTATGATAAATGAAAAATCATTTCTTTGTTTGCCCTTAATTGCCTTTTCAAAATCTTGATTTGGGTTGTGTTAATAATTGTTAACAGATTTGCCAACTTGCTGAATCAAACCCCAATGCCATATTTCTGACTGTTAATTATGAAGAGCATAAGGCGATGTGCTATGCCCTTCATGTTCATGTCTTGCCCTTCTTCAGATTCTACAGAGGTGCAGATGGCAGGGTTTGCAGCTTCAGCTGCACCAACGCCACCGTAAGTGATCGATTTTTGACACTTTGATTGATGCCTAATTGAATCATTTTTGTTCTGTTATAATTTATCAACATTAAAGAATGTATATTATTGTATGCAGATCAAGAAGTTCAAGGATGCATTGGCAAAGCAGGGGACGGAGCGGTGTAGCCTTGGCCCGGCTAAGGGTTTAGACGAGAAGGAGCTGGCGGCATTGGCCTCGATCGATCTGATTTTGAGAGATTTGGTACCAAAATCAAGAGAAGAAGAGAAGTTTGGGGAATTGGTTGTTAATGAAGCTGCTAAAATGAATGGATTTAGCAGAAATGTTAGTAAAGTGGGAGTGCAAGAAGGCAATGCTATGATTACTGCATAGATGATTATCAAGAAGGGCTCTTTTGGAATTTTCTTTTGATTGGAGATGTATATATTTAATCTGTGAGTGTGTTTGTGTAAGCAGGGCTCTGAGTTTTAGTATAAGCCCTGTGTATCTGGAGAAGAAGCTGGTTCTAATTTTCAGTGGAGAGAGATGATTATAGAAGAAGTGTATTTCTCATTTATCTGTACAAAATGCAATGGATTAATGCAATATTTGGGAAATGCAACATTAATTATGTCTCTCATTTGTGTGTTGGGATCTATTGTTCCGAAATGGTGTTCTATCCATGTATTGTATATGTGTATAATCACTATATATAATATGTATTGGTTTGTTGGTTAATTTGCAAGGTGAAAGGTTCCAAAAAGAATTTTCACAATCATATGACTTTGAATAATATATATTGCAAAGTGACAATGCCACTATTACAATTTAAAAAAAAAAGTTTGTTTTAATTTTTGAAAATAGCCTTTTTCTAAGATAAAAGAAATTTAGAAAAAAAAAAAAAATTCTTGGCAACTGTTGCAATTAATATATTTTTAGATTTTTTTTGTAAGGGAACATGAGGATTTTTAACCTTAAATAAGTGTTTAGGTGTCACTAAATTGACTGAGAATAACAATCTTTCCTTTGGTTTGTCCTTCCTATAAGTTGGGATATGATTATAATATGTACAAATAATAATATAAAATACTTGTTTCATTAATCTAATTGTAAGACTAATGAATTTATAATCCGGTGAAAATGACTTTGTATATTTTTTTAATCTATAGTAATGTTGTTTCATAGGTTTTGAGATTGAGGTAGTGTGTATGGTCAGAAAGGAAGCAGGTGGTTGAAGCAAAATATGCTTTTTAGCTATCCAATAATATCCATATCCTTTTCCTACCTTTCGTCTTTTCCTACAAATTAAAGAAAAAAAAATGCTTTTAAAAAGTGGCAAATTAATAAGAGATTCATGGACTGAGACGTGGCACTGTAATAGCTCTTTCATTTCTTGGATAAGCCATTCCCCACTTAAATTTCAAATTAATTAAATATGCCGACATAGTTTTTTAATATTTAACGAATTTGGTGAAATATTCATCAAAAATAAAATTTCTTAAAATCCAGCATTTCCTATAGGTAAATTAAGCGAGCTACTATAAGAAAATGTTAAAGAAAAACAAAAAGGAAAATTTTCTGAAACAGCTTCGTTTTTAGAATATTTAACATATTCTATTTCCAATTTGATGTTCTTAAATCAAAGTTTTTCATAAAAAGAAAATATTGTAGATCTTTTTAAAAGATTTATAAGTAGTAACTGAAAGTGAGAGACGTCATTTCTTCGTCCAATATGAATATAACGTGTTGGGATAATACCAAAAAAAAAAAATATCTTCTTCACTAATTTTATTTTATTATAAATCCAAAAGTATATCAACTTTCACACCATATTATAGTTAAAGTTAATGTTGACGTATGGATAATGAAGGTTAAAGTCGAGATTTCCTCTATATATTTATTAATATGTCTCATTTTTTAGTTTGTGAATGTTGTTTATTTAAGGACATACAGTCTGTCTATAGTCACACACAAACTAAATAAGATTTCAGATCAATTTTCATCTTCGAATTATATATAAATTTTTAAAAAAAAGAAAAAAGAAGAAGATGAAAGATTTTCATTTAACATATTATAAGTAATGAATCATTAATAATTTTTTGAAATATAATAAATAAATAAATAAATAAATAAAATATATATATATAGACACACACACACCTATCCTTTTCATTAAAAAAAAAAAAAGATTTATTCAAAGTCTCAAAGGAGGGTGGAAAAACAAGGCTCACTAAGGGGAAAAAAAGAAGAATATTTTAATTGTAAAATACGGTGATTACTTTCTTTTTTTTTTTTTTTTTTAAAGAAATACGAAGTGAAATATTATTTTATAACTAAAGATCAAACTTCAAAATACACAGAAGACCAAGTTTAATTCATTATCTGAATTCAACCCACATACCATCAAAAGTCTATTGAAAAACAATATTATTGCATTAATATGATAAATATTGATACAATAAAATGTGAATGAAATATAATTTTAATAAATCAAGATTGTAACTGGCAAAAAAAAAAAAAAAAAAAGGAAAGAAGATTCATTTGATTTTATTTACCTTATGTATTGCTCGAAGAAAAAGCCAACAAACTCCCTTGTCAACTCCTCAATATGCCATGCCAAATCATAGCATTGTTTGTTTTGTCCTAATTCACAAAATATTATGTGGATCCCATATCCTTTGAAAAATTAAAAAGTATATGTTGAACAATATAATTTTACAATTAATAGAATAATTAGTGTTAAATCAAAATCAAGTGATACCAAATCAAAGTTACAGCAAGCCACCTGGCTGTAGAAAAGCAAGCAAAGATGAAGACAAGCCAACAAACTCCCTTGTCACTTTCTCAATCTGCCATGCCAAATCATAGCACTGTTTTGTCCTAAATCACAAAATATTATGTGGATCCCATAATCATTGAAAAAATAAAAAGTATATGTTGAACAATATAATTTGACTAATTAATCGAATATTTAGCGTTTAACCAAAATCAAGTGACACCAAATCAAAGAGACAGCAAGACACCTGGCTGTAGAAAAGCAAGCAAAGATTAAGGCAAGATTACTTAATTATTTTGAATCAAAACCGTAGGTTTTCTCGAGGCCTAAAGTAGAGTGCCTTAAAATGTGTCACGTGGATTTGATCTTGTGGACTGTATTAAAATGTTTAATATCAAATTATATGTTACACGTACGTACGGTTATTTTTACTAGTGATAAGTATTTGTGCTATTTCGTGATTGAGACTTGAATTAGGACTTCTCCAATGGTGTAAAAAAAAAAAAATTCTTTAACTTTTGTATTATTTTTATATAAAAACATAAAAATTCATGTGTAGCCGTCTCATGTGCGACGGGACCGTATACAGTTATGTCTTAGGGCAAAGTCGAACAATATGCAAGTATGTTTTTTTCGACTATAAGTATGTGATTTTTTTTTTCGCACACGGTCGTGCTGTGGAGCACGGTCT
The DNA here is from genome assembly GCA_954870855.1 of Scutellaria minor. NCBI lineage: Eukaryota > Viridiplantae > Streptophyta > Magnoliopsida > Lamiales > Lamiaceae > Scutellaria > Scutellaria minor. The sequence goes on from OX940727.1 coordinate 21,253,986, forward strand.
GACCGTGCACGACAATATAGCAGCACGTGTGGCGCATGGTCGTGCCCCGTGCACTGTCGATCATGCGCGACACAAGTATGTGATTTTCAGCTCTAAGTATGCCTTTTAGGGTTATAAGTATTTTTTTTTCTTTTTGGCGCATGTCGATTGAGCCCCGAGACACGACCGTGCACGGTCCCGTTGCACATGAGATGGTTGTACAAGAGACCAACTCATAAAAAATTCTCACTCATTCTCAATAGTTTCAATTATTTTTTTTACTAACTATAATATTTCTTATTATTATTATTTTAATTTTTTGTTTGTCATTTATTTACTAATATTCAAAAATTATATTAAATCATCAAATTTTAAATATTGCATATTATTTTAATAATATTTATAATTTTTTGCAATATTTAAAATTTTATGATACATTTAAATAATCATAATTTTTATTATATATAAAACCTAATATTTATTTTCTAAGTAAGCCCAGCTCAATACAAGCCCTTTTTTTGTTTTTTTGGTTTTTTGGAAAGTAGACCTATCTTGATTTTAGCCCATCTGTCCATGTTTCTTAATTTTTTTTAATTGCAACCTAATTGAATTAACTCTTTTCCTCAATTTTTTTAAAACTTAATCTCTTCATCGTAACTTGTAAGTTTGCACAGCCGCCAGCTAGTGAGGGATTTCCTTTTCTTTTTTAATTTTTTTTTTATTTTATCTTTCCTAAATATAAATACAAATATTGAAAGACAAAGAAACAACTCAAGAAGAATTTTCATCAACAACAAAGATCAACTCTCTTGCAAATTTGATGTGGATTTCTTGTTATCTTTCACCACATTATTCAAGATAATGTTTTTTTAATTCATTTAGTATGTTTATGAGATATGTATGAAAAAAGTATTAATATTTGATCTTTATACTCTTTTTTTTTCATAAATATTCATGGGCTCTAATATTTTAATCTACACTAATTTGACTCCTACTGCTACAACTGAACGGACATTTTCAGCAATGAAGCATATGAAGACGACACTTCATAACAAGATGCGAGATGATTTACTTGAAGATTCTCTAATGCTTTATATTGAGAGAGATTTTGTTAAAAATATAGATATAGACTCAATTATTGATGAATTTTATGTTTTGAAGTCTCGTAGGGCACAACTTATGTAAAGTTTGAAATATTTTTGTTATGTATAAATTTTAATGTGCCGAAGCGCAGTGGCGGATCCAGGATTATACATTTGGGGGGGCGAATATCATAGATTCATAGGTAAGAAAATAAGAAAAATATTTGGGGGGCGAGTGTCATAGCTAATATTTTGGGATATAAGAAAATATATGATAAATTGATACATATATGATAATCATAGAAAGAATAAATATACAGACTTCAATAATTATTCAGAATTAACATATATATAATACTAGTACCAAAAATATTTGGGGGGCAACTTTCCCCCCTGTATCCGCCCCTGCTGAAGTGTTTACTTTTCAACCCACCCTATTATAAAATCTTAGATCCGCCCCTGTAAATAAAGTACCTTAAATATTAATATCTGATAGATTAATTGTAAAATATCATATCAAAATTTAAAGAAAAAGAAATAAGAAAATAAATAAAAAAGAAAGATAAACAGAAGAGAAAATGAATAAAAGAAAGTGAAACTAAAAAAGAAAAAAATTTAACGCAGACGTTGACCCGCGTTAAATCCAATGCATAGTTGACAATTGAAATAATTTATTATGAACTTTTAAAACATTATTGGAGTAAAAAAAAATCATAAATTCTTAAAAATTCAACGCACAACGGGTAATGCTAAAGTGACACTTCTATCTTTATAAAAGTGTTAATTAGGTTAATTAGAGTTTGACTAAAGTGACACTTCTATCTTTATAAAAGTGTTAATTAGGTTAATTAGAGTTTGAGTTTGCATTATCTAAAGTTCCTAAATTTTATTTTCTCATTTACTTCCACTTTTCTAATCCATTAAAAAAATTCTCCATACTAAGATCAGATCTTTATTCATATTTGAATTTATATCTGCCATTACAAAAATACAGCAATACTTTGATGGAAATTACTGACGAATGATTTCCATCGTCAATTATCGATGGATTGTCGTGGGTAAACTTGATAAATTTTTTGAAAAAAAAAACGACGGTTTTCTGACTGAATACACAGATGAAATTCATTCAGTCGGTCGATGTAGAATTCTGGCGGCATCTTCGACGGTATTATATTGATAAACTGGCGACAGAACATGCCGTCGGAGAGAGAAAGCAAAACAATGTCGTTTTCCTCCGCATTGAGAGTAACTTCTAAACATTATCGCTTTTGAAAAATTTACTAATGGAATTTATGTCAGTAAATCTTAGCAGCAAAAAACAACATTGTTTTTTCATGCATTTTTGAAAGAATGTCCATCGGTAGTTTGAAAATTAAATATTCGTCGGTATTTCCATCACAAAACCCTAAATTTAGGGTCACTCTATGCACGGTCCGGATTAGTTCGGAGATTTGAAAATCTCCAAAACCCAATCAAACTTCGTAGAATTTCAAAATTGATTCTCTAGAACCAAACCAAAATAAAAAATCTCCAGAACCAAACCAAACCAAATTTCAATTCGGTTCAGTTTGGAGCTTCGGGTCTACTAGTTTGGATCAGTTCAGGATGGATATTTAGAGATTTTTTTTAAATTAAAAAAATAACAAATAAGTTGAAATGCACCAAAAACTAACTTAGAAAAATAAATAACACAAAACTAATTTAACATGAGTAACACCCTGTTTCTTTTCTATAAAGGAAATTTTTGGCTAAGGTGTTACGTACAAAATTCACCCTTTTATAGTAATAAAGATAAATAAAATCAGGAATAATTCTGAAATACAAATTTCTGAAATTCATGAAATAAAACATGTTCTCTTGCAAACTTTAAAATATCGGCTACCAGCATCCACCGCTCGCTTACCACGCTCAAGGATTCCTTAAGTTGAAAACATTTTAACATAAAGGGGTGAGTGTTTATAATACTCAGTGGGGGATCCCAAAGCATCACTAAAATAAATTCAACAAATAAATCAGAGCACAAAATATATGAAACCATCACCTTACAATAGTAATTTCATAGGTGCAGGAGTTAACATGTCTTATCATAGACATAGATACATACACATATACATAGCATTCAAACAAAACATTTAACTACGGTTCTCAGCCGCCATAGATTATGGTTCTTAGCCATCATAGATACGATTATTAGCCGCTATAGATTATGATTCTTAGCCGCCATAGATACATTTTAACATCATACATATTCACAATGACCTTGCATACAACAAACATTCAATCACAACCTTCATCACATTGCATCGCTTAGCTCATAGTACATCGTTCATATAGTAAAGCTTATCTCATTCACATATGCATAGGATTTCACAACAGAACCATCAAGGAAACATAATGTTGGGTCCCAAGTGGTCAGAGGTTCAGGGGGGGTGAATGAACCTCTATCGATTTTTCAAAATTTTCAAAACATATAACTGATGAACAGGTTTCTGTCACACTAAGGAGGACAGTATCCTGTCTCGAGTCAGTAACCTGGCCCTAGGCGAATTCAGGTTGCTGTCTCGGTTATCAGAATGCAACGCAGCGGAATAAACTTGATAGAGTTTCTGTTGAAAAATAGTTTTCTTTTCCAAATATGATTTTACAAAGTACGTTTAACAGTATGCTTATGATAAATGCAACAAGATAGATATGCAATAAAGATAATGCAACAAATAGGATAAACAGTAAACACTTATGGCTTATAGTGGTTCGAAGGTGGTGTAATCTTTCTACGTCCACTCTACTCCTTTTCTAAGGAGGAACTTCGTTAAGGTCAGTTTGTTTTACAAGACTCGTCTTTACAAACCTCTTCCAAAACAAGTTATACCTACAAGAATCCCAGATTCCTAGGTCTACACCCACATAGGGTTTACAAACTCCCACACAGGGATCACACTCCCACATAGGGAAAGATTAGCCTACACAAGACTAATAAACTTAGCAAGGATATAATCATATCAACTAAGTACACCAAATAAAACAACCCAGCACACACAGCACAATGGTTAAAAGAAAATGTTTCTTCAACTGGTGAGAAGCAGTCTTGATCTCTGAAATCTCATTTTCTGTTGTAGACTGCTCCTAGAAGGTTGCGTGGCTGAACATGTAAAAGTTTGAGAAACTTTGGATGATATATGAGTTTCCTCTTGACTCTGTCCAGCAATCTTCTTCAATCAGCCACACCTTCTATTTATAGATCTTGAGAGTTTTATCCGTTGGGAAGTATCCGTTGAAGAGGAATGCTTCTCCCTTTTTGAATTCAAGCTTTGATCTCCAAGATCTTCTTTGTGGTCGCATTAAATGCATCTGGGTTGTCTCTGACATGAGCATTTAATGCGCCTACTATTTGCTCTTGACCCTTTTTGACATTCCTGCTGACCTGTTCAGTCGGTATGGGCTCAAGACTGAAGTTCATGCAACGGCTACTTGATGGAAGTTATCTTGCTTCTCTTCATGTTGCATGTTCTTCCTGGTACTTTGTGAGTAGCGCTTTATCCTTTCCAAAGATTCGTTGGCTACTTCCTACTTTCTCTTGTAGACAGCAGTAGGTCCTTCTTTCTTGCTGCTCAGGATGTGGCTCCTTCTTCTTTCTGCTTTGTACCAGGATTCTGTTTCAGAACAGCTTTCTGTTCCTGAAACCTGCAACAAGCTTCCTGTCTGTTTGCTTCCTGCTTCGTGCCAGCTTTCTGATACTTGTCAACTTCCTAAGTCCAGTATCCTGCTTCCAGTTTCCTTCTTTCTTTTTGTGCAGCTTTCTGCTTTCTGAATTTTACTTCCAGAACAGCTTCCTTATAGCCTGCTGACTACTTCTTGCAGTATCCTATCTTCTTTTTACTAAGGATACTTCTTTCAGCTTGCTGTTCCCTACAGCATGCTGATCCTTAGAAGTATTATTGTTTCTTCTAAGGTTGGTTTTCCTTATAGCTTGGAAAACCATTACATGATCTTTTTTCAAGAGAGATAATCTTATGATCATGTGCATTATGAAAACTAGGTATCAGTACCTTAAGCAAACTGTTATGTTCTTATTGTGTATACAGTTTTGTCTTATCAAGATAATTACTGAAATATCCCAACACATAATTGCAGAATTAAACAAGTTAACCCCATCTTAGGAAAAGCTGAAGCGTCTGTTTTTAAGTTGTCGAACAAGCCTAAATAATTCGTGTTTCCTTATTTTCTATATTGAATATTTTGAAGGTCTTAGAATCCTATCCAATTATAAGTTTGTAATCTAAAACTACTAGTAATTAAAGTAGGACCTTTAGAATTTTTCTTGATCAGGAGAGAGATTGAGACGGTGTATTCTCAAAATGAAGCCCCGGCTCCAAAACTCTAACATTAGCCGCCACCAGCACCTCCTAGTTGTCATCACCGACGTTGTCAACGACAACCCATTCCCGGTGACATCAGCTGACCCTCTACGCCATCTCGCACACACCCACGTGCCAACCCTCACGCACACACGACACCTAGCCCATCACCCATTTCCACCATGGCTGCTTCTGCCCCGTGGACGGGCAACCTCGAGTCGTAGACGAAGCCAACCGCCGAACATACATGTATGTCACACACTTGCATGCACAAACTCATATACCGCTTTAGCTTTCCCATGCGCACCACACCACCCAAAAAGATACTGATGTCTTGCTTCCTGTTCGCTCTTCATTTCCCTTAAATTTCTTATTTTCCTTTTAATTTTTCTCTCAACTAATCTCTTCTCTTCTGTATCCCAGTGGCACCTCTTGTTTATTTCATTTTTATTATATGTTTCTTAAAATGACACTTACACGTGTTGGATGGTGTATGATTTGTTGAAATGACTATTTAATATTGCAGCCACCTAGCTATGCAACTCGTTTTCTTATTCATTCACTTATTTGTTTATTTAATTCATTCCACCGCCTATTTGATCAACCAAACTAAGTTTCTTTCATTTTATTTTATTTTATCATTATATTATTATTATTACTCAAAGCCGTGGCAACATTTATGCATGCACTTATTATAATATTATTAATATTAGTGAACGTTTGTTATACATATACACCACACTCTTTTACATATATACGTATATTATTATAATTTAATTAAACTTTATTTATGTTTATATATATATGCAGTATGCCTTTCTTAATATATTTATATTTTATACGTATTATATATATAATAAAATTTAAAACTTATTTTCCTTCCATAATTCATATCACCATTTATTAATAATCTACATTATTATTATTTGAGTCTTCCCTTAATTATAGAAAATTCTCATTATATTTTACGTAGTTGAATTTTAATTTAGGGTGTTATAACATGTATTAACAAAATTTCATTGACAACAAAAAAACTACATACCTCGTTTCAAATGTTACCAAGTTTCAGAATTTAGAAAGATGTATGTTTTCTTGATAAGAGTCATTAGAATGTAGTTAGTTATTATTAATTATTAAAAAATAAAAAATGTAAATTATTTATAGCATTTATAAATTATTACTCAAAATATGTATTATATAATTATATCAAGATATATAAAAATAAATGATATATATACATATATATATATATATATATCAATTTTTTGGTTCTATCCAATTCGATTTAGTTCGGTCTCAATTCGGTTCAGTTCTCGGTTCGGATAATTGAAAAATCACCAGAATCACCAAAAAGAAATTCGGTTCAATTCGATTTGGAGAAAATTAAAAAGTCAACAAAAAATTTCGATTCAGAATTTTTTCAGTCTGAATTTGGTTCGGTAATCTCCAAGACCCATGCACATCTCTAATTTAGGGTATTCTTTATGATACCTTTATTTTGATGATTTTTCTCCAATAATCTAAATTTAATTATTGTTATATTATATTAATAATCATAGCATACCATTTACATAATGTTGTTATATTATATTAATTACATACGTACGTATACAAGTAGTAATTATTATATATTAGTTAGTCAAGCTAGATTTAATTAATTATCCTAATCTAATAAATGTATATAACTTAGAATTTAATTAGATGATTATCCGACAACCGTAAATGACACAATAGTAATGGGCTAATATATAATTTTATTATTTATGTTATTCAAACGATTAATTTTACATATTTGTTTTCTATTATCATCGACTAATCTAGCAATTTCCTTATCTTAAATTTGAATTGAACTCATTTATAAAATTGAATTATTCATATAAGATTGTAAATAGAACTCAAAATATGTTATTGGGAACAAAATTTGGGGAAAAAAATCTCACACAAAATATAAAGAGGTGGAACGACAATTACCAATGAAATTTTGTCGGTAAAAAAACAAAACGATGACGTATTGGTTTTTTACTGACATAATTTCCGTTGGTGAAATTTATGGTATTTCTGCCGCCACTGCTAAGCCACTGTCACCCACTGTTAGTTTTTTTTTTTACTTACTAATTACTTTAATTATAGTTTTTAATTTTATAATTAGTTGCTAATTAATGTTAATATTATTTGCAAAGTGTCTTTTTGCTAATTACTTGTTAATTAGTCTTTTTTTAGTTTAATTAAAAAACATTTAGTTGAAATGTTAGTTAGCAAATGTTAGTTTCTTAGTTAGTTGCTAATATTAGATACTTAGTTTAATGTTAATTAAACTTAATAGTTTCTAATTTACTATAATGTTAATTAAAATTAATTTTAGTTTCTAATTTAGTTTAATGTTAATTAAACTTATTAGTTTCAAGTATACTATAATGTTCATTTCGTTGTTAGTTGTTAGTTTTGTATTTAATTAGTTTCTAATTTGATATAATGTTAGTTGTTAGTAAAGTATTAGAAACTCAGTTTAGTTGTTAGTTGCTATAATTATAACTTGTTAATTTCTAATTAATGAGTTTAAGTTATAATGTTATTGTAGTATAATCTAATGTTAATTAGTTTAGTATAATGTTATTTTAGTTAGCTATCAAATCTATAATGTGAATTAGTTTAAGTTATACATTATGTAATTGTATAATGCTAAGTTAATGTTTGTAATGTATTGGTGATTTTGAAATGTTTAATTTTAGTAATTTAGTTGATCAAATTGTCGAATTGTTAAAATAGTTAGAATTGTGGAATTGTTGGAAATTGCATGTTGTTTTATTGCAAAGACGGAGAGTGGAAAACTTGGTAGATTAATGCATGCGTCGAAATGTTGCCGAATTTTCGTTAGAATTTTAGAATTAATTACTTTAAATGTTTCAAAATTAGATGACTGGTAGAGGCCATCGAGTTTCTTGTAGAAAAGGTGTTGGTCGAGGCCATCGAAGCTTGTACGATGAGCCCAACCATTCGACATCGGACTCTACACCACCGACAGGCTTTGTTGGTTGTTGATGGGTGGAATTTGCTTCACTTATGAGACAGACAACACCTCGATAAACACTGAGGTCCCTATATCGGACCCCAACTTGTCATAGTAGGCATCACAAGTGCCTACTGCCACTCGCCGGATAGCACTACGGGTCGTGGTCGAAGTATGAATATTCTTAATTTTGAGTGTTTCTTTTGTTGGTCCCAAGTGGTTAGAGGTTCAGGGGGGTGAATGAACCTCTATAGATTTTTCATTTAAAAAACTTTTCTATGAACAAGTTCCTGATTCTACAGAAAATGCAGTAACCTGACTCGATTCAGAAACCTGGCAGTTGGCTGTTTCAGGTTATTGACTTGATATCACAGTTTGTAGCGGAATAAGTAAAGATAGAGTTTCCTTTTGAAAACAGTTTCCTTTTCACAAATATGATTTTAACAGAATCCTTTTGACCAGAATGTTTATGACAAATGTAGCAAGATAGATATGCTATAATGCAATGCAACAAGTAATCAAAAGCAGTAAACACACTTATGGTTTATAGTGGTTCGAAAATGGTGTAATCCTTCTATGTCCACTCTACTCCTTCTCAAAGAGGAACTTTGTTAGGTTAGTTTGTTTTACAAGACTCAACTTTACAAACGTCTTCCTACATAAGTTTACCTACTAGAATCAAAGATTCCTAGGCCAAATCCCACATAGGGTACAATATCTCACATAGAAAAAATAGCCTACACAAGACTAAAACTTAGCAATGATCTAATCCTGTCAACTAAGTACACCAAACTAAAACAACCTAGCACAGAACAAATGGTTAAAAGTATATAAGTTTCTCCAACTGGTGCAACTTTGAAGTCAGCTTTGAATGTGGAAGCTCGAGTGCTTGAATGATTGCTTTAGTAGGTTGAGTGACTGAACTTGGAGAGCTTGAGAATAGCTTGAGAAAATGATCGCTTGTAAGATATGAAATTGCTCAGTTGTTTAGTAGTCTTCAAAGTCATTCCATCCTTCTATTTATATCATTAGGAAAATGCCCGTTGAAGAGAGACATGGTCCTTGTTGCAATTCAAATTGATCTTCAAATCTTTGCATTAAATGCGTCTTGGAAGATCTGGGATATAGAGCATGTCCTACTCTGATCCGCATTAATAGCGTCATACTCCAGCTACAGTTTATTTGCAGAGCCGCTGTCTAGGTGTCATCACCTTATTGGCTCGTTGCTAACTTCTATCTACTAGTAACTAATCCTCGTACTGTAACCAGTATATTCCTTGTACTGCATTGAATATATTAGAAAGACTTATAGCTTGCTGCTCAGGTTGCAGTAGCCGCTTTCTGTTCTGCACCAGGTTTCTGTTTCAGAACAGCTTCCTGTTCCTGAAACCTGCAGTCAGCTTCCTCACCTGCGTCTCCTTTCTGATATGTTTTAGCTTTCTGACTCTGAACAACTTCCTGTTCCAGAATCCTGCAGTCAGCTTCCTGACCTGCGATAGCTTTCTGATCCTGAACAACTTCCTGACTCTGAACAACTTCCTGTTCCAGAATCCTGCAGTCAGCTTCTTGACCTACAATAGCTTTCTAATCCTGAACAACTTCCTGTTCTAGAATCACTTCCTGTTCCAGAATAGTTTCCTATTCCTGAAACTTGCAGTCAGCTTCCAGTTTCTCCCTTACTGCTATCTGTTGCTGCTTACTGATCCAGCATCCTGATCCTGATTACTTCTTCAGCTTACTGACTTTCCTTACTGAAAATCAGTTTATAAGACTTCTTTATCTTCAGAATCCTGCTAACATCAGTATTATATATCTTTCTGATTTATACATCTATAGAAATCATAACTTAGAAAAATATGCTTTTCAACCTAAAATCCACTTATAAAACGTGGAAAATGGGTACTCTAAAAGCTCATCTAATATTACATTGTCTCATCAAAACCTAGTCAAAAATATCCCAACAATTTCTCCCTTTTTTATGATGACAAAACCCATAAAATAAGCAGAAAAAACAGATGTACTTTTATACATGTAATATGTACAAGTATAGTACAGTGTAAGCTTTACATCAAAAACATTACAAGCTTACATCTTCATAAATAAAATGAATGAATAAAAGAATACAAAAATTCTTTACAAGAATGCTTACACAAAATATGTCTGATAAAGTCAGTAAGCTATTCTTCATCAGGTTTCTTGTCACCAAATAGCTTCCTCTACACAAGGTCATGACTGAAGTAGCTTGTTGAGTCTGTTGAAAACCTCTTCATACTTTGTCCCCTTCCACCAGTTTAAGACATAATCTTGATAAGATTTCTCCATCTGCTTAGCAATCTCAGGAACTTGTATCCATCTAAGTTAATAATCCTGGTAGTAAGGAATCTGTTCTCCTTTCTTTACTTTGTCGATCAGAGAAAGTTGTCTGTCCAATTTTCCTTCTCTTGCTAGTTTTTCATACTTCTTCAATGCTTTCTCACAAGAACGAAAATCATCGAAATAATCATGCTTTAAGAGGTTTCGAAAATACCTCCAATACTCTGATCGTTTAAACTTTATAAGCTCATCGAAGGTTGGTGTTGGTCCCAAGTGGTGTCTGAGGTTCAGAGGGGGGGTGAATGAACCTTGGTCGATTTTTAAAAATCTGTTTAAAACTTACTGTTCTGCAAGTTACTTGAACTTGCAGCGCCAGTCAGTTACTGCTTACCACACTAGGATGTAGTGCTACACGCTGTAACTTAGAGTTTTATGCGCAATAGAAAAATAAGTTTTTAAGACACAAGGCTGGCTGGTTTTCTCAAATATGATCCTTTTCAAAACATTTTATACTTATGACAGAGATAGATATAAAAGATAAAGCACAGATAAGAAAACAATAAAACACTTATGACTTATAGTGGTTCGAAGGTGGTGTAATCCTTCTATATCCACTCTACTGCTACCTCGAGTAGGAACTTTGTTAAGCAAGATTGATTTACAGGACACTTCCTAACAATCTATCAACTTACAAAGCTAAACACCTACTAGAGTCCAGCGTACACACAACAACTGCAAACTCTAAAGGCAAACCCACATAGGGTTCCAAACTCCCACACAGGAAAGCTGCATATATCTTAAACAACTATACAAACAGCAAGGATCTCTCCTATCAACTGTTCGACACCTAAAACAACCTAAGCACACAACAACAAGGTTAAAAAGTATATAGATTTGTTCTTCAACTGGTGCGATGAAGTGAGCTTCTGAATCCTTCAAAGGATCTTTCAGCTTTGAACTTGCTTCACCTCACAGAGGTTGAGTGACTGAAACTGAGAGTATAGCTTGAATGCTTGAGAGTTTTGTGCAACTGTTTTCGGTTCAGTTCTTCAGTTTTTGTAGTTTCAGTAGTCAGCTTCAGGCTTGCTCATCCTCTATTTATACTTGTAGAGAAGATATCCGTTGAAGGAGACATCTCCCATTTTGAATTTAAGTATACTTGATCAAAGACATGACTTGCATTTAATGCGACTTGACTTCTCTTTCTGAAGCATTTAATGCGGTGGTTGCGACTCGCAGCTTTCTGCAGGCGCGTCTGTAACACCCTATTTTCAAGAAAACATGCATTGCATATTTTATAAAATTTCTTTTAGCGTTCAATTATAAATGATTTAAGTGTGAGCTCTTATATTACTTCAAATTATGATTTATGAATTTCGTTATGCTTGATGATTTTAAAGATTTTATGAAATATATATATATTTCTTTCGAGATTTTAAGGGTTTTGCAGGAGTGCTCATGGAGGAAACCGAGCTTGATCTCAACTCACTCGACAAATATGGATGAAAGTAAAAAGATAAGATAATAGATAAGTTTAAATGAATTAAGATTTTATTAGGTTAAGACATTTAACTTACTCGTTTGTGCTTGTTAATGCTTTATTTAATGTAATTTAATAATGATCTATTTATGTGATTTTATGTGATAAATCATTTCACTTGAACACACATGCATACATCATAATGTGTATCAATATATATATCTTTTAAAATAAAATCTTAAGACATAGTATGTAATTTTGAACATACATGCATGAAATGGAAATTGTATTTTTTTTTATGATGAATATTATTTAGTAAAATGAATTATGCATGTAGTAATAATTTTAGAATCTCTTGTGATCATAAACACATATTTATATGCATTCCAAATTCATTGTATATCAAAATATCTCCTCATCACACAAATAAAATTATAACACCCCAAATTAATTAACTAAGGTGTAGTATTTTATATAATTGTTATATCATTCATTAAGCATGAGTACTGGATAAGTTAAGTAATATATATAGTAACTAACTTAGTGACTAAGCATGAAAAAGCTAGTCATCAGCTCATCTTCACGCCACCTGCCACCTTTCCATGACATACACCCCTACTAAACTAGTTTAGGTATGAACAAGAGAAAAGAAAGAAAAATAAAAGGGAAAAGGAAGCAAAAGAGAGCAGAAACTCACGCCCATATTTCTTTCTCTCCAGCCTTCTCTCCCGATTTTCTCTCTCTCTTTCTCTCTTTGTCCACCCCTCTCAGCCACTGTTTACTGTTGCTACTGTGCGTAAGTATGCTGCTGCTACGTATTTTTTCTGTTGCTGCTGTGTGTATTTCTCTACTGTTCGGGAATTTTCTGTGTTTTGTAGAAATCGATTTAGGATAAAACCTTTTACCACAGTGTAGTATGTGAAGTGTAGAATATGCATGTTAAATTTCAGAAGATTTGGAGCTAAACCCGATTTTCTATGATTTTTCAAAGACAAGCTGTTTTGAGATAGTTTTGTCCCGGTTTTTGGGTCAGAATCAAACAATTTTCTGAAACTGTATCCTTCGAGTTTATGTATGATTTTTTAATATGTTTTAGAACCAGTTCTTAGGTACGTGAAGAAATTTAGTATGCATTTTATTGAGTCTTGTATGATTTATGCCGAATTTTACAACATAACCTGTTTTCAGCATACACTATGCACTGTTTTCTGCTAATTTAGAAAATTCATAACTAAATATGTAAAGCTTATTTTCAGTTGATATTTTTATATGTTATACTTCAACATGTTGTCTAAATTCTGTAGAAATATGAAAGGTTTTCATCAATCCTATAAGGTGTGGTGAATTTTACAATATAGACTGATTTTGAGTTGAAATTCCAGTGAAAATCTTGTTTAGGTTTCTATTTTTATTTATTTTTATACACTGAAAAATTGTGAATTTTTAAATTATGATAATTGATACTAATGTGTGATTATATGAATAATTTTATGATTTTAGGAATTATGTATGAATTATTAAAATTATTACACCTTTATATGTCATTTTAGGTCTAAAATTACTAGTTTAAACGCTTAACAATTAAGTGATAAGTATGATGATGTATTCTATATTCTAAATCTCTTTTACATGATTGCGTATGATATGATCATGTTTAGAATTTAATATAAGGATTCAAGCATGTATGGAATGTTATATGACATAATAGACTAAATAGTTAAGTGTGTCGAGCGCAGTTGAGACGATCGGTGAATCCAGAAGCGATACTCGCACAATCAACATACAAGTGGGTAACTTCTACTCTCTACTATATGATGATAATTGAATTGATAAGTTATGTATGAAAATCTACGGCTGAAGCCCGTAGCTATAACTAGTATGTTACTTCCATACTAGGTGACGACCATAAAGGCGAAAGTGTCTGGTCTATGAAAGCGAGGTTTAGTGGGCGAGCGACTCCGACATTCCTCTATGAAAACAAGGTTTAGTGGGCGAGCGATTCCCACATTCCTTTATGATTATGGTCCAGGGCGAGCGTACCCAAAGGACATGTAGTACTTGCTTAATAATTTAATTGCTTCAATGTATTAGACAGTAAGGTTATCCCACTGGGATCCCTCTCCGGAGGTGTCTCATGATGTTACTTTTATATTTTCAGCCTCGGTAGATGATGACGTGGACGTGTAGCAGGCTGGGCTGACTTCTCACTGTCCCTCTAAAGTTATCGTACATAATAATATTTCTTTTTTAGAATAATATGTTGTTTATATATGTATAGTATGATAAACTATGGGCCTAGACTTGTATCATGTCATGTACATATGTTTTGTTGGGCAATTTCAGATAGGCTTTTGGTTTGAATATTTTACCTAGAATTGTGGGTGAGACACGAACTAGATTTGGATATATATATATGTATATATGTTATGCTTTTAAATAAAAATAATAATATAACTCTCGTGTCTTCACTTTTAAGTCTTCCGCTGTATATTAGAAAGTAATTATAATTTCTTTAGTGCCTAAATAAGTAAAGGGTGACGACCTAGTTCCAACTAAAAAGGGAACGGGGTGCCACATCGTCAGTCCACGTGGCGTCTTGGCATTGGTTCCGTGTCTGCAATTTTGATCTTCTCTAGAACAACTCTATTTATACTTGCTTGGATCTTCGTTCCTCGTACTGCATTTATCCTTTCTTGGATTGCAGGATACTTATTCTGTTTGTCATTGGCGCTGTTGACCGTTTGAGTAATAAGCTTCGCGCTGTATCCTAGGTCTGCTTGCAGCTGTTTGTACTTTACAGTGCTGCTGTAACTTAGACCTTCTTGCAGTATCTTCGTACAATACTGCTGTTTCTTTTCTTGCAGTATTCCTGTAACTTTTTCTTGCAGCGATGCTGCATGCCGTTCTTACATTCTTTGCTGCAATGCTATAACTGTCTTCTTGCAGTGTTGCTGTATCTGCTTTCTTGCAGCAGCTTCATTCTGAAATCTTCAATACATCATTGTATGCATGTGTACCTCCATCTTTCAGCTTCCATAACAAAACTTAATCCTAGTCTATGTTTTTCACTTAAACATTGTGAAAAATGGGGTACTCAAACATCCTATTATATTCTTGGTTTGTCTCATCAAAATCTAAACACTGAAATCCCAAAATTTTTCCCCTTTTTGATGATGACAAAACCATTACATTATTTCATTCATGAAGAAAGTTTTTCATTGCATCATATCAAATTTCATCAGGATTAGATATATGAGAAGCATTAAAAAAAATCTAACCCTGGATGTATCCGAGATGTATCTTGTCTACTCCTTTAAAAAATTATTATTGAAATAGGGACCTTCTTGTAGACGTTTCATGTAGCGCCCCGGATCAAAATGAGCATAATTGATTAAATTGAATATTTAACGTATGACTTAATAAGTATGCGCGTTTACTTTGACTGTTTAATTTATTACGTGCGTTTCAGATACGTGTTTAACACGTGACTTAGACGGATAATTTTCGTGGACATGGTATATAGAATATTTTCATACCATAAGATGTGTCTTGGAAAGACGAGAAAATAGAAACGAACTAGGGGTCAATCGGAGACCCGTAGCTCGAACGACGACGGAAAGGGCAAAACCCGAAGATCCGGAAAACCGGAAGATATTTATGTGAATAGTAACATTGAAAAATCAACCGATGAATAGTGTTTGGATATTTTGGATGAATAGTGATTTCCGAATTCTATAAATAGGGGTTTCTCCGATTCATTTTTCACCATTTTTCCGAACGAGCTGAACGTGCCGAAAACCCGTAAGTCTCTCTCTTTCTTTTCGATATTCTGTCTCCGGCGGGTCATCGCCGACGCCGCCGATCGGTGGCCGGAAAATCCAATGTTGTCGGAATCGGATGATTTTCGCACATGACGTTCGTCTCGACGAGACGAATCTAGGATAGGTCTCGGATTTCAAATCCGATTTGTCATTCGCCGGAAAACGGCGAAAAACAGCCTCTTAAACCCTAAACCCTAACCCTTGATCACCCTTTCTCTCTCCTCTGTTCTTTCTCTCTCCACCGTGCTTGAGAAGCTGCTGGGGATCGTCGGAGGTTGTGGCCAGACGCTGGAGTGCCGGCGCCGGAGAAGGACAATGGCTATATATATATGTATGCATGCATGTGTGTGTGATATATGGTGTATGAGTGTGTGTGTTCTTGCATGTTGTTGGAGGCGGTGCCGGGGGCGCCGCAGTGAGAAAAGGAACGGCTGGCGACGGGAGGTCGCCGGCGAGGTGGAGGAGGAGGTAGCCGGCGGCTGGTGGC
The DNA here is from genome assembly GCA_954870855.1 of Scutellaria minor. Classification (NCBI taxonomy): domain Eukaryota; kingdom Viridiplantae; phylum Streptophyta; class Magnoliopsida; order Lamiales; family Lamiaceae; genus Scutellaria; species Scutellaria minor. The sequence goes on from OX940727.1 coordinate 21,270,510, forward strand.
CGCCGGCCAAGCATGGCAGTGGGTGTGTGTGTGTAAACACACCTTGCGATGTGTGTGTGTATGCTACTGTGCGCGTGTGTTTTGGGCGACGGCTGATGGTGGCCGGCGACTGGGGTCGCTGGCCAAGGTCACGACGAGAGTTGGTGGTCGCCGGCGGCAGGTGGCCGCCGGCCAGAGGGAGAAGTCAGTGTGTGTGTGTATGGATTGGGTGTGTGTGTGTGTGAGCTCAAGCTTGTGTGTATAGGTTGTGTTGGAGGTTGGGCTTGGCCGGAATAGGTTGCCGGCGACGGGGAGTCGTCGTCGGAGGTACTGGGAGTGGTCGCCGGCGACGGGAGATCGCCGGCCGGAGTTTTGGTTGGGGTTGAAAATCTGGGAAAAATAGGGTATCGAAGGGTTTTGCGGCATAATTTCCGGGCACTATTCATGTCGGAATCCGGCAATGGACGGCCGGAGGTGGTAGCCGGCGGTGCGAGGTATCTGCTGAGGTAGGTGGTGGTGGCTGGAGGCGGCGCCGCCGCGCCGGGCGACGCCGCCGCGCCAGGCGACGCCGGGAAGTGGCCTGCTCGAGCAGGCCACCGTCGGGAAGAACTGGACAAGGCTAGCCGAGAAAACTCGACCAGCCGGGTTGGGCCATGCATAGCTGCCGAGAAAACTCGGCAGCCGTCGGGTGTCGGGAAGCCCTGCGCACCGTGCGCACCCGTCGGGTGCCGACGCGCACCCAACGCCGTGTTTTCGATCCGAACCTCGTTTTCTTTCCATCGTTCATCCGTATCGAGTCGTCGCTGACGAGACGTCATTGACCGAGGGTCGTGGGCCCGGTCAAAGTCAACCCTTTGACCAAAATGACCATTTTACCCCTAAACCTAAAATGCTCCGTTTGAGCTCGTTTGAACTCCGATTGAGCTCATTCTTTTTCCGTCGTGCCCCAAATTTCATTCTCTATCATCTTAGCCATATGGATTGGATATCCACTCTCATTTCTTCAACTCCAATCTTTAGAGCTCTCGATCCGTCGCGTAGTTAACGAACGTTTTTCCGCCGGGAGCTTTTACAGCTTTAATTATAATTATTAAGGATCTAAGATACGTCATAACTTGTGTAGGCTACTTGTGGAGTTGAGCCTTGTGATATCGGATCCTTTGGTACTCGCTTGTGAAATTTGATCCGTCGGTACTTGTTGATCACGTGGTAACCACCGAACGAGGTGGGGGTACATTCTAAACTCAAGATGTTACTGTTTTCCATATTTGATAATTGAACTCTATGTGCTGTGATTATATGCTGTGATTACTGTATTCATGCATAGTTTATGATACGATGAACATGGACGGATGTCCTAAGTCATGTTAGGGATGGACTGGTGGCCCGTAAAAAGCATCATACGTCATGATAGGGATGGACTGGTGGCCCGTAAAAAGCACCATACGTCATGTTAGGGATGGACTGGTGGCCCGTAAAAAGCACCATACGTTAGGAATGCAACGGGTATAGTTGAGTGCTCTTAGAGCCCTGTGTTTTACGTTGTGTGCTATGCATTTATATGCTGTGACTACTTGCCGAACTACTATATGTTGGATTTGTTGTGCTCACCTAATAACTGATAAAAGTTGGAAAGTATCCCCACGAGTGTATTCAACGCACTCACCCCTATTCTGTACTCACCCTACAAGAGAAGAAGAGAACCTTGACGCGTAGAGAGAGGGGTGCCCTATCAACTGTGTCGATGATTCCGGTTTTGTCTTTAAACTTATATTGATTTGTTTGTAAAACGATGTTCCACATTTTGTAAAATGTTAACTGTATTTCTAATCTTTGTAAAAGATCCTGATGTTTTTCCACTGCGTAAGGTTTCAAAACTCCTTTTAATCGGTTGTATCCGATGTTCCAAGCGTTCTGCTTTTGGTCCTCTCCTTTTTCTTTCTATTTTATATCATGCTCGTCTTCTTCCCCTTTCTCTCTTCACGCCCAAAAATGAAAAACTCTGATATTTTAACGAAAGATTTTGGGGCGTGACATTTCATCTGGTCTTCTTTCAGCAGTCCTTCCTTTTTGCTCTGCTCTTTCTCTTGATCCTTTCCAATAGTCTCAAATAGACTCCTGATAGGATTCTTTAAGTTTCTCCTGAATTCTTTAAGTTTCTCATATAATCATCTCCAAGTTAGCCACTCGTTCATCGACACTTCTGGTTCTTCTGGATTGATCAGTTACATGATCCATAAGTGTCTCTAGCACCATGGAGTGAGTGTGCAGCCTTTCCGATGCATTTTCTGCATGTCGCTTGCAGAGTTTGACTTCAGCTCGGGTGCTTGCAACTTCTCTCTTCAGCTCTTCCTCCATTCTAACCATGTCCATGTACAGCCTGTGAGCATTATCATTCAGATTTCGCTTGATCATCTCAGGCAGTGCTTTAATATCTTTCTTGAAGCCGGACATGGTTTCAGCGTGGAATTTGGCGCCGACCTTCATGTTGTTCTACATGTTAGACTCATGATCCTGAAGAGCATAAATTAGGTGTCTAATAACATCAACTATTCTGTTAATCGATTCATCAGGGGTTAGGCCCGCATTCCGTCTTTGAAAGGTAACAACCGATGCAGCATAAGGAACTAAAGAACTTGAGGGCTGTGCTGCATCCTGCCTTGGAGCCTCTGGCTTAATCTCTTCATCTTCATTCTCATAAAGGCTTGATAAGGGACTTGGGCAGCCTGAGGTGGGATTTTCTTCAGCGACTTCTTCCTCCTCATCGGATGATATCATGACTGCCACGTCACCAATATTTCCATATTTGGTTCTTCTGCGTTCAGCCATTATCCGGAGGAATTCAACAAGCTTAGTTTCCTCAGTAACCTCTGCTACTATAACCTGGATAGGTTCTTTTGAGCGTGCAGCAGCAGCATCAACCTCCTCATGAAGTGACTCTAGCTGTGTAGCGGTTATCTCAGCTTCTTCTTGAACATCTTCTAAGGGTACTGTCTCAACAGCTGTCCCTTCAGAGGTCTTCTTAACCTCAGAGAGTGTTGTCTGAACAACAGCCTCACCTGAGATCTTCAGCAAGGACCCCATCTCCTCGACCGATCTTGTAACCTCGACAGACTCTGCTGTAAGAATGGGTTCTAGCAGCTCTTGTTGGTTTCTTACAACTTCCACTGTATGCAGTACTGAAAGCTCGATTGCTGTAAGAATCTCAGCATCCACCCTTCCTGTATCTTCTGCAGCTTCTGATAGGGTGGCTGCTTGCTGTATTGTTGTCTCTGCTAGTACAGGGAGTGCCGCCTCTGCAACTTCCTCCATGGTCGCGTCATCGGCAATCTCAGCAATGTCAGAGAGAACATCTCCGATGATGGCGGTTGGTTCCCCTTGAGTGTCTGTATCAGCATCAGAAACGGTGTGCACCGGGGAATCGCCGTAGTCCACCAGTTGAGGCTCCTCCTCCTCCAAAGAATCAAGCGTGACAATATTAGAGAGGCTTTCAACCATTTGCTCATATGCGGGGGAGTTTGAATTGAGATGACTTGAGCTTTCTTCTCCCCGCATCCTCTTAAGAGTGTGCTGCATCCTTGTCTCCTTGACACTTGCTTGCAGCGCCTATTGCAGCATGGCCTCAGCCTGCTCCATTCCCAAGGTGTCGATTTGCTCTTACGTAAATGCGACGTCATCGCCCCTTCTTACAGCCTCTGCAGCCGGGGTTAGGAAGATTTGAGCATCCTCTGTTGCTGCTTTCATTGGCAGCTCTGCAGAGTGGGATTCTGCAAGAGCTTTGCCCTTCATTTTGTCCAGTATTCCCTGAGCAGCAGTGCTTCTCGATCTATCTTGCACCTCTGCTGCATACTTAGGTTGCAAGAGTGCCAGAATATCTTCTGAATTGGCCCACTCCAAGACTGCTTTCTCCACAGAAAGGAAATCCTTCCATTGCATCAAGATTTCCCCCTTGGACAGTCTCATCTCCCTCTAGAGACTGTATTGCTGCTCCATATTTCTAGCAGTTGGGAAGGTTGGATCGAGCACAGACTGAACAACTTCTTCATCTGGCTGAATCCTTTGCTGATGTGACTCATCCGCAACAACATCTACTGATAAACTTACAGTAGAGAGTTGAGAATTAGCAGTTGCAACAACCTTTTTCTTGCTGTGCGGGGCCCTCCTAGCCTGGGGTGCGTCATCATCTGAGGACGAGGACTCAGGTTCAGGTTCTGTCCTCCTTGGTGTCCCCTTGATGACGGGAAGAGGATTTTCATCATCATCATCATCATCTTCACCCCTGCTGCCTGCATCTTCATCCTGCAGTGCCAATGTTGCATTCTTTTTATCTTTAGTTTTCTTCCGTGCAACCCCAGCAGCAGCTGTCTTCGGTTGGGTCTTACCCTTCTTCTTCTCTCCAAGATACTTCCCAACAGGAATGACCATGTTCAGAAATATCCGATCTCTTGCTCTTGATCCTGGTTAAGGGGAGTTCATCATCATCATTAATTTCCTTTGTGGTGACCTCCACTATCTTAGCATCTGGTTCAGCTTGCTGCTTACTTTCCCCCTTTTTGGCATCATCACCCTTTTCAACTCCGGGGCTAGTAATTTCATCAGCTTCAGCAGGATATACCATCATTATTATGGCTCTCATCTCACCCACAAGTAGTTCAAGGTTCAGAATCCTGTCCTTGACACTGCGAACATCACGATCTTGGGTGGAGATGTTTTCCTACATGTTGTCCATCATCATGTTTTGAGCAGTCTGATTGCTTTTTACCTCATCCACTGAGGTTTTAACATTATTGAGAGTCACATCTCGAGCATCAGACGTTGCTTGCTGTTGGCGCTCAAATCTCTTTCTATCCTGGTACTAAGTGTTAAACTCATTATTCATCCTGGTTTGTATTTTGGAAGACAATGCATCCAATTCTTTCCTTAATTCTGCCAAGGTAGATGAATGTGCTCTATCTCACATAATGATGTTGTTGGCCAGATTCATTTGATGTGTTTCTATGACCTTCATCAACCCATGTACTACATCTATAATCCCTTGAAGGGATTGTTCTTGGATGTCAGAAAGGGTCTCAACCCTAACCGCTGGTCCTGTTTCCAATTGAGTATAAGGGACCAAGGCCTGACTTGCTTGCTCTCCATCTACTTGCTTCTCCTTATCCTCAGCAAGATCCTTTCTCAGTTTCTTCAATCTTGCTTCATCGGATTCTACTTTGAGTAAGTCTTTGAATGGAGCATCAATATTTGCACTCAGGTTGATTCCCCCTGTAAAAAATCCTCATCATCATCATCAGAAGAGTCATCACCATCATCAGGATTTGGAACAGGGGCAACAACCACTTTGCCTTTAGCAGGCATATCATTCTCAGTTTTCTTTCCTTCTAAATCCTCCGCCGGAGCTGTCTCAATAACATCTGCGCCCGAGGTCTTCAATGGAGAAGCTGTCTCAACAGCTTTCACAGGGACAACAACCTCTTCAACAAAAACATGACTACCCTCAGCAACCTGTTCAGGCACCACAGTTGCTTCATCAGGTATCTCAGTAACCTCAACTGTTGCTTCCTCAGTAACTTCAGCTACCTGAATGTTAGTAGCTTCAGTTACCTCAGCAACCTCCTCAACTGCTTCATCAGCAACCTGACTGGTCTCATCTTTTTGTTCTTTGTCAGTAGTTGCTTCAGCAGTTGGAATTTCAGCAACTTCCTTAGTAGTTGCAGCAGTATCCTGACTCACTTCTGCTAGCTTAGAAGCAGCAACATGTAGAAGTTTAAGAGTCGGATCAAGTTTCTCCACAACAACCTGTTTTGCTTCTTTCTCATCTATTTTCTGTACTGCAACCTCGTCCAGTACAGGAAATCCTGTCTCTGCAACCTCCTCCTCGGATGCTTCATCGATATGCTCTTTCTCAATTTCTTTCACAACACCATGGATGATTAGTGAAACTTCCCCCTCAGCAGGTTCAGTATGAAGAACAGAGGAAACAGAATAGTCAAGCATCTGAATATCAACATACATGCCATCGAGATGAGTTATAAGGGAAAGAACTGCAATACTTGTAAAAGTTGGAGAGTCATGAGTCTCAGCAGCTTTTGAACTTCATTCCCCTGGCTGCAACATTCTCAGGGGTTGAGAGAGTTGAGCCCTGCTAGCCTCTATCCCTTGCTGCAGCATCCTCCTGTTAGCTTCCTCAATAGAAGAGGTGGCCAATTGTGCTCTAGCCAGCTCCATCTCTGATGAGATCCTAACAGTCTCAGTGCTGAGGATCATCAATGTGTTGTCTGCCTCTACCTTCATCGACTGCTCCTTCATCACTTCAGTTTCATTTTTGGCCACCCAGTGGTCATTCAGCTTCTGTTGCCTTCAATGATTTTGGCAACGATTGCCTTGGCATTAACTTAAATGAATTCTTCACTAAAGAAGGGTAGGAGTCCATTGGGGAGTGTGTCAGGTTCGTCAACAACATTCGCAACCCAGGTTAGGATGATCTCCTCCATATCCAACCATTCCTCCCATTGGACTAGCTCACTCTCTGGGCCTAGCCTCATCCATCTCCAGGTTTCATAGATGGTGGCGAATGTTCTCCAGATGACCATCCTAGACTTGATCAGGATATTCTCAGTGGATTCTACATCGATGAACTCAATCGAGCTTTCGACTCTATTAAGGGTGTCGATTGCTCTTAGATCTTCTTTCAATCCAGCCCAGCTTTGAGTGGCCTTACCATTCGATACTAGCTCGCCTAGGCCTCCCTTGCCCTTGACAGCTTCCTCTTCTTCTTTGTTGGGCGGGAACTTGTTCAGCAACCTGTTCGCCTATGGAAGAAACCTGTTCACCTTGAGCAGGAACCTCTTCAGCAACAAGAGGAATCTCTTCAGCAACAAGAGTGCTTAGAGCAGTAACCTGTCCCGTTGCCTGCTCAGCATCTTGTTCCTCCCCTGCAATGGCTTCTAAAGCCTTCTCAGCAACTACAAGGGCCAACTCAGGAACTTCAGTTGCAGCATCCGAAGGTGCTATCAAAGGGACAACAACCTTCTTTGCCCCTATCTTCTTCTTCAATGGTCCTCTTTTGACAACCAGTTTCCTCGCTGGCTTATCATCATCATCGCCTGAGTCATCGGAATCGGTGTCAGCACCTTTAGGCTTGCCAGCAGGTTTCTTCGTGGGCTTCTTCTCATTCTTCTCACCCTTGGAGAAGCCCTTCTTCACTCCCAAGAGCATAAGGTACTCTCATCTCTAGGGGAATCCTCTTCACTCCCAAGAGCATAAGGTACTCTCAGAATGGAGGAGATAACAATCCCAAACCCTCTTCTCTCCGTGGGTTTGATGGCTTCCTCCAAATTCCTCTGGAAAAGGATTTGTGCCCAATTGACTGCTGCTTCATGAACAATAGCAGTCATCATCCTCATCCTGAGGTTGGTGCACTTATCAAAGCTGCCACACCTTTTTTCCACGGTGTAGATAAGGATGTCATGAAAGAATTCATACTCTGGCTTCAGCTTCTTTTTGTCAAAGTTGCAGGTGGTGGTCTCCTCCTCCACTGAATCCAGTTTGAACTGGTTCCAGCTCTCTTCCAAGTATTTTGACCCATACTCCACCAGGTCAGAATACACCATTCCTTGGTCGGAAATGCCAAAGATCTTGGCGATGTCCGCGACGGTTAAGGTATGGACCTCTTCATCTTCTTCTTCCATCATAAAGGAGATGGACTCCTCATCCTCAGAAAGTTCTACAAAAGCATAGAACTTCTCTACTGAAAGGGCAGAGAACCCTTCATAGGTAGTGGTGAATAGCCCATCAAGCTTGCTGTTGCACACATACTTCCAAATATCTGCTATGAGATCCTTGTCTTTATACGGTGACTTGTCTCTAAGTAACACACTTGTGTCAACGAGTCTTCCTTCTAACACCCTAGTTTTTCTTACTCCTGTCATTGATGATCTATGGAAAGTTGTTTGAAAGTATAGAGAGAAAAACTTTAACTTGCAGAGAGTTAGAAAACTTGAGAGAGATAACAATGAAAGCATAGAGAGAAAGACGAGGGATATGATCGACGGTCCAGATTAAAAACTTTAGAGACGTGCTTGATCCAACGGTTGAGATTAAATAGCGGAGGGGTAAATCTGTAATTTACTGAAAATGTGTCAGACGTTAAACCGTGCCTTTTTCGACTCTACTGAAAAATAGTTTTTGCATTTAATGTGGTTGCCAAAATATCTCTTTTAATCATTACTAATCAGGTTACTATTCCTGATACGAGGTTGCATGACTCAATGAATGCTTTATCATTACTAATCAGGTTACTGTTCCTGGTACGAGGTTGCATGACTCAATGAATGTTGATATCAATAAATGTTGTATGCAACTTGCAGTAACATGTTCTATTAACCTGTAACAGAAACCTATTGGAGTAACTTGTTTCTGTTTGCAGTTTCAGCAACCTGTTGCTGAAACCTGTTGCAGTAACCTGTTGTTACTTGCTGCATCCTGAAACTGAATACTGTTAGAGAATCCTGTTTTGATAAAAAAGTTGTATCCTGTTCCAGTATACTTAATGCATGAAATTAAAATATTGCATGAGTTCCTCCTTACTTAAGGAACTTTTAAATTCTTACTTATCGGAGCTTGATAATCCCAAGCTCATTTCTCATCATAGAGAACCTTGATTCACACAAAGGTTTTGTGAATATGTCAGCAAGTTACATGTCAGTATGTACTTTCTTCAGTACAATGTCCTTCTTCTCCACATGATCTCTTATGAAATGATATCTGATATCAATGTGCTTTGTTCTCGAGTGGAAGACAGGATTGTGTGTTATGATAATAGCACTTGTGTTGTCACACAGAATGAGAGTTTCTTTTTCTACTATCCCATAATCCTTCAATTGTTGCTGAATCCACAAAATTTAAGCACAACAGCTTCCTGCAGCTATATATTCAACTTCCACGATTGATATTGCAATGGATATCTACTTCCTGTCAATCTTGCATCCTGTAAAATCAGAATCTGAAAATCCTTTGAGGTTGAATCCTCCTTCTTTTGGATACCATAAGCCAACATTTTGAGTACCCTTCAGATACTTGATAATTCTTTTTACTGCTGCAAGATGTGACTCTTTTGGTGATGTTTGGAATCTTGCACATACTCTTACTATAAATACTATATCTGGTCTACTTGCTGTTAGATATAGTAGGGATCTAATAAACCTTCTATACTTGGTTATCTCCACATCATTTCCACTTTCATCCTTATCAAAACTTATTGATATGGCCATTGGTACTGATGATGCACTGTCCATTCCAAACTTCTTGATCAACTCCTTGGTATACTTGACTTGACTTATGAAAGTCCCATGTTTTAGCTGTTTTACTTATAAACCAAGGAAGAAACTTAGTTCTCTCATCATGTTCATCTCAAACTTGCTCTGCATGAGGGATGAGAACTTATCACACAAACTCTTATTTGTGGATCCAAAGATTATGTCATTCACATAAATCTGAACTAGCAGAATACTATCTCCATCTTGTATCCTGAAAAGAGTATTGTCCACTATCCCTTTCTGAAATCCATTCTCCAAGAGATACAAAGACAGTGTATCATACCAAGCTCTAAGAGCTTTATTCAATCCATATAAAATTTTCTCTAATCTTATGTCTGTTCTTCAAAACCTGGTGGTTGTTCCACATACACTTCTTCAGACAGTAATCCATTCATGAATGCACTCTTCACATCCATTTGATAAACATTGAAGTTCTTATGGGCAACATAGGCCAGAAATATCCTTATAGCTTCCAGTCTTGCAACTGGGGCAAAGGTCTCATCAAAGTCTATACCTTCTTCTTGGCAGTATACTTTAGCTACTAATATTGTCTTGTTTCTGACCACAACACCAGATTCATCTAGCTTGTTCTTGAACACCCACTTTGTTCTAATAACTCCGTGGTGATCAGGCCTTGGAACCAGTCTCCACACATGGTTCCTCTCAAATCCATTCAGCTCTTCTTGCATGGCCTGAATCCAGTTATTGTCTTCAAGAGCTTCTTACACACTCTTGGGTTCAACCTGTGATATGAAGCATGTGGACAGTGATTCTAGAAGTCTTGATCTTCTTGTTCTAATACCTTCATTGATATCTCCAATCACAAGATCTCTTGGGCAATCCTTGAGCCAAGTCCTGTCAGGCTCAAAATTGTGTACTGGTTGGTGGACAGTAACCTGTTGATCATCAACATCCTGTCTGCGGTTACTATTAGGTTCCAGTATCCTGTCTGCTTGCTCATCAGCATCCTGTGCTACTGTATTCCCAGATACAGTAACTTGTGTACTGTCTTCAGTAACCACTTCAGCAGGTACTGGAACTCCATCAATGTATCTTACTGCTTGATCATTGATCTTTATCTTAGATACATCTTCCTTCAGCTTGTCCAACTCAGCAGTATCACAATGTGGTTCATCAAACACCACATGTATTGATTCTTCAACAACCAAGCTTTTCTAGTTGAAGATCCTGAATGTCTTACTTACTGAGGAGTATCCTAGAAACACTCATTCATCAGATTTTTCATCAAAGGTCTTCAGGTGCTACTTTCTATTATTTAGAATGTAACACCTGGATCCAAAGATATGCAAATATGAAATGTTAGGGTTACTCCATACCATACTTCATAGGGAATCTTGTTATGGTCCTTGTTGATCAGACATCTATTCTAGGTGTAGCATACTGTGCTGGTTGCTTCAACCCAAAACCTCTCAGGTATCCCAGCATCAGCAATTATAGTCCTTACAGCTTCCTTCAGAGTCCTGTTTCTCCTTTCTGCAACTTCATTCTGTTGAGGTGTCCTAGCTGCAGAATACTCATGACTAATCACATTCTCTGAACAATACTTCTCTATGAACTTGTTTGTGAACTCAGTTCCTCTGTTAGATCTTATCTTCACAATGCTTAAGCTCTTCTCATTCTGCATCCTCTTCATGAATTTTGGCAGCCTGTTTTGAGTTTCTGATTTCTTAGCCAGGAAGATGGTCCAAGTAAATTTAGAGTAATACTTCTTCCCACTTACACTAACAGGCTCCACTGGTCCAAATAAGTCCATATGCAGAAGATCCAGTATTCTGCGAGAGGATCTCCGAACCTTATCCTTGAAAGAGCTTCTTACTTGTTTGCTCTTCTGAAAGACTCCACAAACATTCTCTTTTTTTATAAGCAATATCAGGTAGACCTCTCACCAGGTTCTTCCTTGCCAGCTTGTTGATTGTCTTAAAGTTCAAATGGCTCATCCTCTTGTGCCATAGCCAACTCAACTCAGGAGTGTTCTTTGCAATAAAGCATGTTGGCTGCACTGTTGAACTCCAGTCAGCAAGATAGATATTGCTTCTTCTGGTTCTAGTAAGCTTAACCTCATTAGTTTTGTTGTCTCTGATCAGACACTTGTTGAGGTTGAACTCCACTGAACATCCTTTGTCACAAAACTGACTGATACTCAAGAGGTTATATTTTAGCCCTTTGACATATGAAACATCACTGATACTTGCATTGCCCCTGATCAAGCTTCATGTGCCCTTGGTGCTTCATTTAGAGTCAACCTTAGGTCTTTTGCATAGTTGGAAGTCTTTCAATCCAGCTTTGTTGCCAGTCATATGTCTGGAGCAGCCACTGTCAATATACCATACATCACTGCTGGTTCCTGGCAACTGCTCCTGCAAGTAAATCAGGTAGATTTAGGTACTCATACAAGTACGGGTCCTGGGGGGTTAGTCCTCTTTGGGACCCACACTTACTTGATGATAATTGGTTTACCATAAGCATTAGTGGTTTTCTTCCTATTAGTACCCTTAGCAGGATACTGTTTGTGATGTGTGTGTGTTGGAGGTTTTCTGGTTTTGTGCTTCCTGTTTGAGGAATGTACTCCCTTATACCTGTTTGAGCATAGACTTTGGAATTTAGATAAGAATATCTTGGTATACAAGGGTTTGAGGTTTTGTTGAAACCTGGAAGATTGCTGATTTCTTCTCCTACTTGCAGCATACTGATTATGTTGCTTTCTGAGGTTCCTTGCAGTCTTACTATCTTCCTCTTGCTTCGAGGGCTTTTTTCCCTTATTCAGCATACCAGCTTTGTTCAAGCTTTCATTGATTGGAAGGAGTTCCTAAGTATAGGAGACTCGAGCTTGAACAAACTTTCCAGTCTTGGATGTACTGACAGGTTTCTGAGAAGTGCTGACACAGTATCCTAGACCATTTCCTGTATAGACATTTTGGGTCTCCAGGATACATTCATATGTCTTCCTTGCTGATTTGCTATACACATCAATTATGTTTTGCAAGATAACTTTCTCAGCTTCTAGCTTAGTGACTAGCAACTTGAACTTAGAGACCTCAACTCTGAGATTGTTGCATTCTGTACTATAGTACTCCAGGTCAGTAACCTGTTCTCTTAGTACAGTTTGCTCATTCTTGAGCTGGAGGTTTTCCTCCTTGAGTTCTTCATGAGCTGAATTAATCTACTCAAAGTCACTCATGATCTGTCTAAAAGACTGGATCATGTTAAGCTTTTCAGATTTTGAAATATCAAGGGATTATGAAGTTACCTCTTCATGTTCATTGTCTTCACAATCCTTGGCCATGAGGTATAACAATGTTTCCTCATCGGAGGTAGAGCTATCAGAGTTGCTCTCGGATGAGCAATCATCCTTGGTTTCTTCCTTTGAGCTACTTGCTGCCTTTAGAGCTTCAGCTTCACTTAGGAGAGCCCTGAACTTTTGCTTGTCATCCCTCATCCTTTCTCTTCTCTGTACCCTTTCATCCTCAGTATACTCGTGTACTTGAGGGTAGGGGCAGTTTCTGGCAAAGTGTCCAGGTTTCCTGCAGTTATAACACAAGTCAGAGGAACCTATGTTTGCTTGTTATTGTGGTCTTACCTTGGGACTTCTTTCTGATGTCTGAGGCTTCTTCCTGAAGTCGTTTCATTTATGATTGGTCTTCAAAAAACCTCTTGAACTTCTTCAGTAAGAGTGTCATCTCTTCCTCAGCATCCTCTACAAGCACCTCTTTCTGCTTGGTCTTCAGCTTACTGCTGCTTGCAGTAGCAGTATCCTATGATCTTGCAGTAAGTGTTGTAATCTTGGCACTCAATCCTTCAACCTCTTTTCTCCTACGTTCAATATCAAATTCGAATGTCTTGAGGTCTGAAAACAGGTCAAAGGTGCTCATCGCACTGAGATACAGTGAGACTCTCATTGCGGTTTCTTTACTATGTCATTCGTAGGGTAAAGCTCTCAGCACCTTTGTGTTCTTCTCCTTCTGGGTGTAGGTCTTTCCCATAGATTCAAGCTCACTAATGATGGTTGTGAATCTTTTATCAAGCTCTTCTAAGGTTTCTCCAAGTTTCATTGTAAACTGCTCATACAGTTGTGTAGCTTTCGAATCCCTATTATCTCTGGCAAGTTCATTGCCTTCACAGATTAACCCTAGCTTTTCCGAGATATCCTTAGTTGTCTTGCAGCTTTTCACCTTGCTGAATGTTTCTTTATCCAGCATGAAAAATAGAGCATTTTTAGCCACATTGTCAAGGTTAACTCTCTTCTTTTCTTCAGGAGTGTATTCATGCCTCTCCTTGACAATGTACTCCTGCGGTGGAGGAGCTCTTCTCTGTATTGGTGCAGCTTCCCTTGGATAAAATCCTGGAGGCACTACGACTTCATCGTTGAAGATTGTTGCGTCTTCTATTTCTCCACCTGCTGCTTCTGCTGCTGCTGCTCCTCAGCTCGCCTTCGCTCGTGTTGCTGTGTTACATAATTAGGGTTTACTTTGTAGATGACTGGTGGCCCTTAAGTTATAATGTACCATATCTCATCGTGCATGGTCGACAAGTGGAACTCCATGCGTATCCACCAGTCATCATATTTATCTATGGAAAACATAGGTAGCTTGTGATGTGAGAAATCCATGCTAGTGCTAAAAAGATATGTTTTGGTCTATGAAAAGAAAAACGGTTTATCCAACAGAAAATGGTGGATCTGGGTAGGTTACCAGTCAAGTTGGCTTTTAACCTAACTCGTTTTGATATCATTTGTTGGTCCCAAGTTGTCAGAGGTTCAGGGGGGTTAATGAACCTCTATCAATTTTTCATTTTACAATTTTTTTCTACGAACAGGTTTCTAATTCTACAGAGAATGTAGTAACCTGACTCGATTCAGAAACCTGACAGTATGTTATTTCAGGTTATTGACTTGATATCATAGTATGCAGCGGAATAAGTAAAGATAGAGTTTCCTTTTGAAAACAGTTTTCTTTTCACAAATATGATTTTAACAGAATCCTTTTGACCAGAATGCTTATGACAAATGCAGCAAGATAGATATGCTATAATGCAATGCAGCAAGTAATCAAAAGCAGTAAACACACTTATGGTTTATAGTGGTTTGAAGGTGGTGTAATCCTTCTACGTCCACTCTACTCCTTCTCAAGGAGGAACTTTGTTAGGTCTGTTTGCTTTACAAGACTCAGCTTTACAAATCTCTTCATACACAAGTTTAACTACTAGAATCAAAGATTCCTAGGCCAAATCCCATATAGGGTACAATATCTCACGCAGAGAAAATAGCCTATACAAGACTAAAACTTAGCAAAGATCTAATACTATCAACTAAGTACACCAAACTAAAACAACCTAGCACACAAGAAATGGTTAAAAGTATAAAAGTTTCTCCAACAGGTGCAACTTTGAAGTCAATCTTGAATTTGAAAGCTCAAGTGTTTGAATGACTGCTTCAGAAGGTTGAGTGACTGAACTTGGATAGCTTGAGAATAGCTTGAGAAAATGATCGCTTGTAAGATATGAAATTGCTCAGTTGTTCAGTAGTCTTCAAAGTCACTCCATCCTTCTATTTATATCATTAGGAAAATACCCGTTGAAGAGAGGCATGATCCTTGTTGCAATTCAAATTGATCTTCAAATCTTTACATTAAATGCGTCTTAGAAGATCTGGGATATAGAGCATGTCCTACTCTGATCCGCATTAATAGCGACATACTCCAGCTACAGTACTTTTGTAAAGCCACTGTCCAGGTGACATCACCTCATTGGCTCATTACTAACTTCTATCTACTGGTAACTTTGATAGGAACCAATCCTTGTACTGTAACCAGTATATTCCTCGTACTGCATTGAATAGGTTAGAAAGACTTATAGCTTGCTGCTTAGGTTGTTGTAGCAGTTTTCTGTTCTGCGCTAGGTTTTTATTTCAGAATAGCTTCCTGTTTCTGAAACCTGCAGTGAGCTTCCTCACCTGCGTCTTCTTTCTGATCTGCTTCAGCTTTCTGACTCTGAACAGCTTCCTGTTCCAGAATCCTGCATTCAGCTTCCTGACCTGCGATAGCTTTCTGATCCTAAATAGTTTCCTGACTCTGAACAACTTCCTGTTCCAGAATCCTACAGTCAGCTTCTTGACCTGCGATAGCTTTCTGATCCTGAACAGCTTCCTATTCCTGAAACCTACAGTCAGATTCTAGTTTCTCTCTTACTGTTATCTGTTGTTGCTTACTGATCCAGCTTCCTGATCCTGGTTACTTCTTCAACTTACTGACTTTCCTTACTGAAAATCAGTCTATAAGACTTCTTTATCTTCAGAATCCTGCTGCATCAGTATTCTATATCTTTCTGATTTATACATCTATACAAATCATAACTTAGAAAGATATGCTTATCAGCCTAAAATCCACTTATAAAACGTGGAAAATGGGTACTCTAAAAGCTCATCTAATATTATATTGTCTCATCAAAACCTAGTCAGAAATATCCCAACATCTTTAATTATTTAATAAACTTTATTTATAACCAAAATTCAATTGTGCAGCATAATGTCATCTTATCATTGCTCTGTTCTTCTTAAGGACGTAATCGAGAGCTACCTTGATGTGAAAGGTTTCAGTTGGAAGTTGGTCTCGCCCAACACCAAGACGGTGTACTGAGAGTAGTTCTCGATAATTTTTTACTTTAAATTTCTACATTTTATTATTGTTATTATTATTATTTTGAAGTTATTATTCATAATTAATACATTTTTTTGCAGAAATAGTGCACTTGGGATTCGTCGTTGGATGACAAAATCCAATGCTTGTACCCAAAGAAGGCCTATACCCACTACCGCGATTTGATCAATGTCTGTAAGTATAAGTGGATTTTATCGGGAAAGCAGCCAGAGTGTGTGCTGGCGCCACCTGGAAGGGGTTCCTAGACTATTGGGATGACCCCAAGGTCAAGGCGAAATCCGAGCAGGCTTTGTAGAATCGTCGAAGCGCCAAATATAAAGGAGGCTCGAGATCAGTTGTTGAGCACTTGGAAGATCTTTTAAGTATTCCCCTTCTACCTTTCCATTTATTATTATTTATAATTAATAATTAAGTCGTTTCTTATGTTGTTTTTTTTCCGCAGTGCCAACATAAAATTCCAACGGCATAAAGTCGTTGAAATTTTATTTTCATTGGAAATTTCACTAGAATTTTGAAATTCCAACGGCCACTTTTCCAGCGGCATAAATTTCGTTGGAATTACCGTTGGAATTGACAATTTTTGTTGGAATTTTTGATTTTGGAATTTGATTGTTTTTTTTTTGTAGTGTGACTTTTTGATCACCGTATATAAAAATATTTGGAATAATATCCTACTAATCATGGACATACATAATTAATATATAGACATTATAATATCATATAGGAAAGAAGTTCAATTTCTTATCTAAAATTAATTGATATAATTTTTAAACATAAAAAATATATACATTAACGTATACCTATACTGATGGAGATCATTCTTGAATGATTGAACAAGTTATTTAATGTTAATTTCGTGTAGGACAGATCATAATAGGATCCCCAATGTTTACACCAAGTAAGAGTTGTAGAGTTGTACTCATGTGTGGAGCTGACGAGGATGCCAAAATTATGACACATCATGTCCCTACTACCAATCAGGGAAAATTAATTTAAATATTCTATTTAACAAAGAGGATCAATTAATGTTATCTCCATGGATTCAAATCCCATTATGTTTACACTAAAATTCTTGTGAAAGATCTAATTACAGATATACTCATATTTAATAACTTTTAAAATAGATAATAACTTATAAAAATTAATTTGTCATGAATAATAAGGTTTCATCTCATGGATTCAAGTCTCATTATATTTACGCTTAAATTCTTATGAAATTTTCTAAGACTTAAGTTAATGATCTACTCATAATAACTTTTAAAATACATAACATATAAAAATGAATTTTTCATAATAATATGATTTTGCCTCATGAAATTATAATATTTATAAGACATCTTATATATGCTTTTATGTTGTTTGTAAATCTAAAAATAAAAGTGGGTAAAACCTCATTCTGCAATGAATTTCAAAGATTTATTTGAAAAATAAAAGTTTAAAAGGAATCTAAAAAAATTAGATAATGTTTCTTGTAAAAACTTTTTCTTGGATTAAATTAATCAATTGAAACATAACAGACACTATACTTGGATTTTAAGACTTGAGTATCATCCACAAAGAAAGCCACTTCTTTTGATGAATCATATCATAATGAATTAAAATCCACATCTCTTATTTTGAATTATATTTTGATGGATCTTGTTAAACTTGTAATCTATGTAATATGATGTCGTCTGAAATTATATTCCCCAACTGCAAATTAAATCTTTTGATATCTAGATGCTACCTAATTAGAATCGTATGAACTTGTGATACACATGGATAAGTTTTAGGAATAAGTACAAAAACTACCCCTAAGATTTAGCTTAATTACAAAAATGACGATTAGCAACGAGACTAGACTTAGGAAATGTCTCTTTTACCTTCTTTATTATTATTATTTTCATGAGCTAGGAGGAATGGAAAAAAAAGACACAATAAGAACTATAAAATTTACCAGAGTTCGAACCCTGGTTATTATAATCTAATAATAAAGGTGGGATACCACTTGAACTACAAAGTTCATGGTAAATGTCTCTTTTACCTTAAATGCTTTAACAATATTTTTGAATTTCTAACTAGTAAAGAATATAAATAGATTAGAAAATGTCTCTTTTACCTTTAACAATATTTTTAAATTTTTAACTATTAAAGAATATGAATAGATTAATATTCAGGATAAAATCAGAAATTTCATCGAGAAGAGCCAACTATATATTGGGCTATTTCTTCACAATTAGGGAAGCCATATAAGTTTAGCTATTCCTTCACAATTAGGGTTGTGAAGGAACAACTATTTAGCCAACTATAAGTTGGGCCTATTTAGTTTATTTTCTAGAAAGCTCCATTTTTAGAAAATAAGTGCCCTATAGCCTTCGAAGGATTTTGATAGTTGTGACATTACTAGAAGACTTCAGATATTTAAAGTTTGACTTCTAGATATATGGAGATGGTAGAGTCGAGACATTTCTAATAGATTTCTAAATCTATACAACCTAAATAGTATAAATTAAAGAAGTATATGTCACTGAATAGTATAAATAGATGAGTTTGGAAAGACTCTTGAGTACCCAAAATTTGAGATTTAGATGAGTTTGATAGGCTTTTTAAGTACCAAAATAAATAAAATAGTTAGATTATGAAAATATTAACATTAAATCAATCATTCGTAGCTCTCTCTCATCTAATATCTAACTAAAAATAAATAAAATAGTTTGATTATGAAATATATCTTACTAAATAAATAAATAAAATAGTTTGAGTATGATGATATTTCAATTAAGTCAGTTACATTCAACTGAGCTCGAGCACTTGAAACAACTGAACTTGAGCACTCATGAACTGTGTTTTAAATGAGACTATTTAAGGTGTGTTTAATGTGTGATATAAGATGTTCTTACTAATGAGACACCACATTTAAGGTGTGAGATATGTGTTTAAGGTGAACTAGGTATTCTTACGAATGGGACATGCTTTTGGGGTAAATGAGACGTTCTGAGATTTAAGTCTTAGTTCAATACAAACTAACTTGATAGTTTGATTATGAAGGTTTGACATTTAAGGTGTGATATATGTGTTTAAGGTGAACTAGGTATTCTTACGAATGAGACATGCTTTTGGGGTAAATGAGACGTTCTGAAAATTAAGTTTCATGAAGGTTTGACATTTAAGGTGTGATATATGTGTTTAAGGTGAACTAGGTATTCTTACGAATGAGACATGTTTTTGGGGTAAATGAGACGTTCTGAAATTTAAGTTTCAGTTCAATACCAACTGTTTGAGGTGAATGAGATGTTTTGAGATTTAAGTCTCAGTTCAATACAAACTAACTTGATAGTTTGATTATGAAGACTTGATAGTTTGATTATGAAGGTTTAACATTTAAGATTATGAAGACTTGATAGTTTGATTATGAAGGTTTAACATTTAAGTCTCAGCTGGCTTATTGTTAGTTTGATAGTAAGTCTCAGTTCAATACCAACTGACTGACTTATTGTTAATTTGATAGTTTGATTATGATGACTTAATGTTAGTTTCATTATGAAATCTTTCCCTTAGAGTGTTCAAATATTGTTAGTTTCACATCTCAGTGTTTTGTTTCTTTGTTTGAGCAAAAATGTACAACAATATGTCACATCTCAATATTTCTTTAATTTTTTTATTGAACAAATCTCAATATTTCTTTTATTTTTTTGTTTGAACAAAAATTACAATTTGGATCGCAAACCCTGATCGTGCACTAGTTTACGAGCATATTCACAAACATCCTTTACTTGTTTGTCTCTAGTCTTACATCTCATTAGTTAGTTTTTTTTAGAGTGCTTGTAAGAGAGTTAATCCACCTAAAAATAATTTTTTTAGTGTTTGTAAGCGAGCTAGTCCACTTAAAATAAGATTTGATTTGTTAGTTTTTTTAGAGTGTTTGTAAGAGAGTTAGTCGACCTAAAAATAGATTTGATTTGTGAAAAAGAGTTAGGATAATGTTAGAAAATTTATGTTTAGATTTTGATGAGACAAAATAGCATTGTCATAGAAATTTAAAGTACCCCACTCTGTTTAAGTTAAACTTAGAATAGTTTTGAGCCTAAAAATTTGTTTGAAGAATGAAAAGTTTTGAAGAATAGTAGCAATGAGGTTTCTGTTAGCAGCCAAATGCACCAGGAAGAACCACTACTAAATGCAGTAGTGGAAAATAGTATCTGGATACTGGAAGCAGAAGTAATGCAGAAGCTCAACAAACAGAACAGAATATAGCAGATCAACAGGAAGCTGCATTATTGCAAGAGTTGCAGGAACTGCAAGTATTACACTATAATCAATGAAAGACGGGAAGAATGAATGGACATTCTCATACAACAATGCAGTACAAGAAAGCTCAGTGTTGTCCGAGGTAACGTCACTTCAAAACTAGCCAGTAGAGATAAACTGATGAAGTAGGACCAAGAGCTAGTAAGCAATCGACACGTGGTTTGACAGACTGCAATAAATCTGCAACTTAGTACAACCGCATTAAATAGCCTAGAGTGCAAGACAAGAAAAATTAATTATAGAATTTCAGAGACAATTAATGTGAGTTCAAGGACAACTCAAGAGGATTCAAATTCAAATGGGGTATGTCTCTCTTCAACAGACATATTTCTTACACTTACAAATAGAGGAAGACTTGACTGAAGCATTTATTGAAAAACTGATATTTTGAACACATAAGCTCTAGCAAGAACAAACGCTCAAATTCTCAACACTCTAAGCTTTCAGTCACTCAACCTCTAAGTGAAGCAATCAAGTCTTAGAAGTATCCAAGCTCAAGAATCAACAAGGCTACTTCAAAGCACTAGTTGAAGAATTTAGATCGTTGCTGAGTGTTTAGCCTTAGGAGTTTTAGGCTATAACTCTGTATGAGTTTAGGATCCTGTGTAGGTCAGCCTATTTGTTTCAAATTAGTTAGGTTGATAGATTGTAAGGTCGAGTCCTATAAAACAATCTTGTTTAACGAAATTCCTCCTTAGAAAAGAAGTAGAGTGGACGTAGAAGGATTACACCACATATCATTCTGCACTCAAAGTTTTCCAAAAAATCATATTTTAGAAAAGGTTTTCAAAAGAAACTGTCAAATTTTTTTAATTTCCACTGCATAAGAACTCTGATATAGTAAGTTGCATTGCATTCTGTGTTATATTCTGCGATAAAATACAGCGCTGCAAGTTCAAAAGATTTATAAAAATTGATAAAGGTTCATTCACCCCTTCTGAATCTCTATGTCAATTGGGACCAACAGATAATGTTACAAATTTATATCTTTTGTTTTTTAGAGTATCTGTAAGAAAGTTAGTCCACCTAAAAGTAGATTTGATTTGTGAAAATGAGTTAGGATAATGTCTCACAAATTTATATCTTTCAAATGGTTTTTTAGAGTGTTTGTTATGTTAAAATATAGGACAACTAAAAAAATAACAATTTGAATACTAAAAATAACAAAATCTATTTGTAGGTCTGATTGAAATACCCTGAGATAAGACTCAATTCTCACATAACATACAATTATCAATATCTCAATACTAGATTTTTTTTTTTTAATTCAATACTAGATTTTTTATTGAATTACAATTGGGATATAATATACAAATATCAATATTTCAATGCTAGATAATACAAATTCAAATAGATTTGTCTAACAATGATCACACAACAATATTTCAATACTAGATAATAAAAATTCAAACAGATTTGTCTAACAATGATCACACAACAATCTCATTAAAGGCAGAGAAAAAACAAAATTTATCACAAAAATTTTCAAGTTAAAAAGGAAAAATACAAAATTTATCACAAATTCCATGTTAAAAAAAAATAAAATAAAATAATTTATCACAAAAAATTTCATCATGTAAAAACTTATCCCTTGTAACTTATTTGTCATTTAAAGTTTTTAGACACAAAGAACAGTTAGCCGCCGTTATTTTGTGTTTAAACTGACCAAAATATTCTTTTTTGAAAAATACTAAAATATAAGATTTCCAAGAATAATCATAAAAATCTACCATAAACGAAAGACCTTGTACCCAAAAAAAAAGGTCAAATTTGGAAAGAAAATAATTATTTCTTCTTGAAAATCAAGAAGCTAACTGATAAATTGAAACCAAATTTATCTTTCGGCCTCAATGGGAAAAGAAAATGGAGCACCTAACAACGCATCTTCATAGACCAAGAACTACGAGATCACCCCCTTTATTTTGGGGTGACGGAGGGATCGTACCATTCGAGCCGTTTTTTTTTCATGCTTTTCCCGAAGGTCTGGAGAAAGCTGCAATCAATAGGATTTCCCTAATCCTCCCTTACCGAAAGGAAGAGCATGAAATTCTTTTTCCTTTCCGCAGGGACCTATCTTTTTTACAATGCAACTTTTTCCTTTCCGCAGTGACCTATCTTTTTTTACAATGCAACGGCTATTTTGAAATGGAGAAAGTCTTAATTATTAAGCAAGCAACATTGAGCTTATTTCAAATGATCAAGTTGGAACACAAAAGACAGTATAAAAGCTTTCTAACAAATAACAATGCAATGAATAATCGCTCAGACAAAATATTTTAATTATAGCAAACATGTTAAAGAGTAAAAGGATGAGGAGCTGCCTTCATATAATCTGAAAAAAGTTATTTCATGGATGCTTTTGGAGCCAATGTGATGATAACCACCAGGCTTCAACAAAGAGCATCGTTCAGATCTCCGTTCTTTTTGAGTAATCATCAGGCAACACCACCAGAAATTAAATTCGTAAACAGCTAAGAAGAATTTAATTGATAGTAAAATAGAGAGAGAACAAAGATTGAAGTAAAATAGGGAAAAGTACATGTAATGGTGATACTGGATATGCCTAGTAAGAATCTGACATCGTGTTTATCTCCGAAAACATGTTGGATGACAGAAAATAGCACGCAACTGGAAAAACAAGTCAAAACTAAATCACATACCACCATAAAAACACAACTTTGGGCAAAACCATGAACATTTTCTCAGCAACAGTTTGCTTCAGAGGTAGTGACAATCACATATCATCATGTTTGATTCTGATAATACGTGCAATAGTAAACACATCACCAGCAAACCAATTCTGATGCTGCACAAAAAGTGGAATAGAAGATATCAATGGGGAAAAGAATAATTTTTTTTCTTAGCTGTGCAATTTCATCCTGCTTAATCTAACTCAATGTCCAGAAAAACAATTGATCCATAGGAAACTTGCTTCCCACAAAAGATGGAAGTGTTTTAGAGGCTCAGATTCAATGAATCATTTGTATAATCATTTGGAAGAAAAACTCAAAGACAGACCTATATCAATAGCCCATTGGTAAGAACATAAGGTTTTGAAGGAAACACTAAGTCTAAACCTGTGACTGTGAAGAGAAATGACATAGTAAAAATTATACATCAATACCACTTCAGAAACATAAAATATAACTAAAAATAGAAATATTGTCAACATATGTCAATTATGAGAAAAGTACTCACTCCAAAATCAAATCAAATACTCCAAGAAAACTGCTACTAAGGCTCCTCAGATTTCATTACTTGGCACAAATTTTATATAAGCACCATCCCTGGCATCAAATTGATGCCTTCACATTAATAGGCATCCAAAGGATTTCCACCAATAACAATATATCAAGTTTGAAAATGCAGTAGTACAACAAACCATTGAAAACAAATCACAGGTTTCTATTAAATAATTGAGAGAAGAGAGATGCAAAAGGATGATCAATTGTCTTGTCAACCCATCATGATATAGAACAAACATGAGCAAATTTAATCTTAAATTGCTTAATAGTAGCATTAGAGAGATTCCCATTAGATGTCTATTTCATCATAATTTCCCGAAATCAAAATTTCTCTTAAGTTATTATACTTCAAAGTAAAAATTATTAAAATTGAAAAGGAAGTCCATGAAATAAAAAGATGAATTAACAGAAGTAGAAACATCAATGACCTCACAACCTCAGTCTGATAAGCTTTTCAATGTAAACCATTAAAAGTATATTTAATGACATAAGCAGAAGCATATGAAAAAAAAAAAGTAAATATAAACTCATCAAATTTACCATAAAAAATTAAAAAAAAATGAAACAAGTCACTGAATATAATTAGATGAGATAGATTGCAAAGATTCTAACTTCCTGACAAGACAACAAACTAAAGCAAAACAAAAGAATGAGATTGTCTTCAATCATTTATCAAATAAACAAATAAGTTTCAATAATAATTTCTCAATACAACTCTATGAACATTAATTGAATGCCAAATAAATAGTAAGGAAAACAAAACTAGAAACAACAATAACAGAAAACAACATTTCATATGAGAGTAGAAAAGAATTGAAGCATTATCAAACAACTAATGAAAATAACCATGAGCCAGTTCCATATGAATGTAACAGTGCACAATTCCATCTACTTATTGTACATGTCATAATTCAAGAAAACAATTTACAAACATGAAAAACAATGATTTATATTTTTAATCATGATCCAATTATGTGTTCCATTTCATCAATATTTCAACCATAAAATAAAAAACAAGATGAAAATAAGAAATCTAGCATGAATTAATCACACATTCTCTTCTTCACATATTGGTAAATCATATGAGTTTAGACACAGAGTGCATAAATTTTAAGAATCATTTTCAGTATCAGAATCAGATTCAGACTCTAAATCCAACTGAGAGAGCAGAGGATTAATTCTATTCGTATTTGCTTCTAAGGGCGGAAGTCCCTCTTCATCACTAGAACATGCATCATCATCAATAGGGTCTGTCCTAGAATTCAAACCTTGCTTGAAAACTTTAAGGGACAGTGATTTGAAAATCTCTGGCCAATCCGAAGATTTCTGAAGCTGACGAAGCTGATCGTGGTAGAGCACTTGTGTAACAATGCCTGCAACTTTTCTACCAGATTCAACCGCCTCTTCTCTCCCACTTTCATCAATTACCACAAAGCTTCCTCGTTTAATCCACATGCTTTTCTGAAACTTTGCTGGAAACATAGCTATTAATTTTTCCCCCTTTGCATCCATTACCTTTACAGACAAAATTACAATTAATCAATAGCCTTCAGTTCGAATTTTGTAGAGTACAACTGGTCAAACACATTTATCGTGAATTATACAAATCTAGAATGGATGATATACTGTATAAATTGTATACCTCAATAACATTGGAGCCCCTCAAATCGGCAACCTGCATTATGCTTTGACCTTGTTGAGGAGTCACCATCTCTTCCTCAACTGCTCTCTTTAGATTCTTCCTTCCTCCTTTCATGTCTTATATTGGGGATTTTTCAGCAAGTTCTTCAATCTCTCTCTCGGATTTCGAATTCAATTGACAGAATGATGCTTGGAAGCAACAAAAAAATTAAAAAAAGGAGGAGCACGGTGGCGAAGAATTGCTGGTGGCGGAAGGATTGCTATCAAAACTCAAACCTCTATAGAAGTTGCTTTTAGGGTTTTAGAATCAAGAACAGAGAATTTTGCCAAGATGCCCCTAAAGTATGACGTAATTATATTTTCAGCCGTTAAATGGTTTCATTTTTGGGATAATTTCACCAAAATAGGGATGATATTGCGAATGGGCGGGGGCTATAATTGCTTGCCTTATTGGGCATGATAATACCCTCTATTCACAAGATTAATTTGTTTAATTCAAAATGTCAAGTTCATAAAATAAAGTAGTCCCTTTTTTTAGGGATGGAAAAAAATATCGAAATACCGGGCTTATTGTATCAATTTTTTTTAAAAAATATTAAAATTACTGTATATGAAAAATTTCGGTATGATATGATACCATACCAAAAATTTTGGTATAGTATTGGTACTTAGTTCTTTCATGATATCCCTGGTAGTTGACAAGATGAATTGGTGACTAACATCACAATAGACCTTGACAAAAATAAAGTATTTTAAGGGTTTGTTATCTAACTAAGATTCAGAGGATGTTTAGGTATTTGTTAAAGTATTTTGTTTAATAATTGAATGCATATCATTTATTCACTTTCAAATCTTTTTATATTGCTCCTTTTGATACCATATATACTATTATAAAATGTTTTATACAAAAACTCATGTAAGACGGTCTCACAGATAGTTATCATGAGATAGAATTCTATCATCTAAAAATAACATGTGAATTGTAGAATTTGGATTGTAGGTGATTGGATTGTGGGTCGACCCGTCTCACACAATGCAATAAAAATCTGTGAGACAGTCTTATAAGAGACTCACTCGATATTTTAAGTTTCGACCTATTTTTATAATGTCCATAATAACTCATTTGAAGGATTTATTAGCTTACAAGGATCTAGAGGAGGTTCAGTATTTGTTAGAGTATTTTGTTTAATTATTGATTGCATATCATTTATTCACATTCAAAACTTTTTTATTTTGCTCCATTTGATAACTGGTAAATATATACATATATATATATATATATGTTGGTCCCAAGTGGTCAGAGATTCAGAGGGGGTGAATGAACCTCTATCAATTTTTCATTTTAAAACTTTTTCTGTAAGCAGGTTACTGATTCTACAGAGAATGCAGTAACCTCTCGATTCAGTAAACTGGCAGTATGTTGTTTCAGATTACTGACTCGGTTATCACAGTATGCAGTGTAATAATAAAGATAGAGTTTCTCTTTGAAAAACAGTTTTCTTTTCACAAATATGATTTTGTGAGAATCCTTTGATCAGTATGCTTATGACAAATGCAACAAGATAGATATAAAATAATGCAATGCAGCAAGTAATCAAAAACAGTAAACACACAAGAGTTTATAGTGGTTCGAATGTGGTGTAATCTTTCTACGTCCACTCTACTCCTTCAGATAGGAGGAACTTTGTTAGGTCAATTTGTTTTACAAGACTTAGCTTTACAAACCTCTTCCTATCAAGTTTACCTACTAGAATCACAAGATTCCTAGGTCAAATCCCACACAGGGTACAATATCTCATACAAAGAAAATAGCCTACACAAGACTAAACACTTAGCGAGGATCTAATCCATCCAACTAAGAACACCAAACTTAAAACAACCTAGCACACAACAAATGGTTAAAAGTGTATGTTGGTTCTTACACTGGTGCAACTTTGAAGTCAGCCTTGAACTTGAAAGCTCAAATGTTTTGGTAGATTGCTTCAAAAGGTTGAGTGATTGAACTTGATAGCTTGAGAATAGCTTGAAAGTTTGATAGCTTAAGAAAATAATCAGTTGTTCAGTAGTCTTCACAGTCACTCCATCCTTCTATTTATAGTGTATGGAAAATGCCCGTTAAAGAGAGACATTGTCCTTTGAAGAAATTCAAATTGATCTTCAAATCTTCGTAATAAATATGTCTGGAAAATCTGGGATGTAAGGCATGTCCTACACTGATCCGCATTAATGACAACATACTTTGGCTACAGTACTTTTGCAGAACCGCGGTCCAGGTGGCATCACCTTATTTGCTCGGCGCTAACTTCTATCTATTGGTAACTTAGACAGGAACCAATCCTTATACTGCATCTAGCATATTCCTCATACTGCATTAA
This sequence comes from Scutellaria minor, assembly GCA_954870855.1. Taxonomy (NCBI): domain Eukaryota; kingdom Viridiplantae; phylum Streptophyta; class Magnoliopsida; order Lamiales; family Lamiaceae; genus Scutellaria; species Scutellaria minor. Next base: position 21,298,022 of record OX940727.1, read on the forward strand.
ATAAGATAGAAAGACTTACAGCTTGCTGCTCAGGTTGCAGTAGCTGCTTTCTGTTCTGCACCAGGTTTCTGTTTCAGAACAGCTTCCTATTCCTGAAACCTGCAGTCAGCTTCCTGATCTGCGTCTTCTTTCTGACCTGTGTCTGCTTCCTGATTTTGAACAGCTTCATGTTTCAGAGTCCTGCAGTCAGCTTCCTGACTTGCGATAACTTCCTAATTCCGAACAACTTCCTGTTCCAGAATCCTGCAGTCAGCTTCCTGACCTGCGATAGCTTCCTGATTCCGAACAGCTTCCTATTCCAGAATCTTGCAGTCAGCTTCCAGTTTTCCCTTACTGCTTTTTATTTGCTGCTTACTGATCCACCTTCCTGATCCTGGTTTCTTCTACAGCTTACTGACTTTCCTTGCTGAAAATCAGTCTTCAAGACTTCTTCATATCCAGAATCCTGCTATAATCAGTATTCTATATCTTTCTGATTTTTACATCTTTACAAATCATAATTTAGAAAGATGAACTTATTAAGCTATAATCCACTTATAAAACGTGAAAAATGGGTACTCTAACTTTCTATCCAAAGTTGCATTGTCTCACCAAAACTTAATGAAAATATCCCAACAAGTTTCCCCCTTTTTTTGATGACAAAACCCATAAATAAGCAGCAAAAACAAATGTACTTTTATAAGAGTATAATGTACAAGTATAGTACAATGTAAGCTTTACATCAATAAAATTAAATGCTTACAACTTCATAAATAAAATGAAGAAATAAAAGAATACAAAAATTCTTTACAAGAAGTTCTTATTCTACAAACTCTGATAGACGAAGTAAGCTATACTTCATCAGTCTTCTTTGTCGCCAAACAACTTCCTCTTTATAACATCATGTTGGGAGGCCTCTTGCTGATTTTATTTGATAACTTCTTCATACTTCGTCCCTTTCCACTAATTCAGAATAGATTCCTGATAAAATTTCTCCATCTGCTCAGCAATCTCAAGAACCTAATCCATCTCAGCCAATAATCCTAGCAGAACGGAACCTGTTCTCCTTTCTTTATTTTCTCAATCAGAGCAAGTTGTCTGTCTAGTTTTCCTTCTCTTGCTAGCTCTTCGTACTTCATCAGGACTTTCTCACAAGAAGGAAAATTATTGAAATAGCCATGTTTGCAGAGATTTCGAAAATACTTGAGGTTCTCTGACCTTTTAAACATTGTAAGCTCTTCGAATGATGGATTTCGGTTCCTGGATAGGTATACTTGATTGAAGATTTTCAAATCCCAGTAGAAGTTTATATTCTAAGGTTTCTGATCCATCAGCATAGAAACTTCTGCAGGAACCTCATCTTTATTAAAATCTAGAGCTTCTTGGTCTGGGAATTAATATAGTACTGAATCAATCTTCTCAGCAGCTTTAGATCTTTGGGGTCCAACAACTCCCAGCCTCAAAACCCAGTCGACTTTCTTCCTTCTTCTTTCCTCATCAGCAGCCTTTAATTCTCTCTATCTGACTTCACTAAGTAATGGACATGCAGCATGGCTTATAAAGGGTTTAGCATTGGGATCTTGACCTCTTTGCTACAGTCTTTGTTCTTGTTGTCTTCCTCTGCCTCGACCTCGACCAGCTTGCTGCCTGTCAGATCTTTGTTTTGTTGGGGCAGCAACAACCTAACCTCCTTGTTGTGTTGCAGTACTACTTGTTGTTTGGGCACCAGCAACCCCAGTACCTGCACCACCTTCTCCTTCATCATCTTTCATTTTTCTCTTAGGCTCTACACTCTGACCATGTCAAGAATCTGATCTTTTGTACTTAATCCTGGTTAGAGGAGCATTGTCTTCTTCTTCATCATCATCATCATCAATCTCCTTAGTAGTGACCTCCATCATTTCAACATCAGGCTCAACTCGAGCTTGCTGCTTTCTTTCCCCATTTTTGGCATTATCAACTTTTCCAGCACTGGGGCAGTAACTTCAGCAGCTTCAACAGGGAAGACCTTCATCATTATAGCTCTCATCTAACCCACAAAGAGTTCAAGGTTCAGAATCCTGTCTTTGACACTGCGAACATCCTGTCTTTGGGTGGAGATGTTTTCTTGCATGTTGTCCAGTACCATGTTTTGTACAGTCTGATTACTCTTAACCTCATCAACTGAGCTCTTAATATCTTTGAGAGTTACATCACAAGCATCAAATGATGTTTGTTGTTCTCGCTCAAACCTTTTCTTGCTCTGGTATTGGACGTTGAATTCCTCATTCATCATTTTCTGTATCTTGGAAGGGAGTTCAGATAGCTCCTTCCTCAATTCTTACATGGATGATAAGTGTGTTTTTTCAATGATTTGGATGTTGGAGGTCATGTTCATCTCATGAATTTTTATGGCTCTTATCAGCCCTCACACAACATCCATTATTCCTTGAAGAAATAGCTCTTGCAAGTCAGTAGGAGTCTCAACCCCAACCACTGGTCTAGTTTCCTCTTGAGTATAGAGGACCAGGGTCTGACTCACCTTATCTTGCTGCTTTGTTGCATCTTCATCCAGCATCTTTTTTAATCTATCATCAGTAGTCCTCTTCATCTTGAAAGGCTCTGTGTATTGAGGACTGCCACCTTCAGGATCCTCATCATCATCATTTGATGAGTCATCTCCATCATCAGGATTTGGAGCATGGGCAGCAACTACAATCTCCTTGCCTCTTGCAGGCACTTCATCTTCAGCTGTTTTCCCTTCTATGTCCTCCACCGGAGCTCAACAGCATCTGCGCCGGAGGTCTTCATTGGAGAAGCTGTCTCAACAGCTTTCTCAGAAACCTCAATCTCTTCAGCAACCTGTACAGACTCAACAGTTGTTTCCTTATCCACAGGAACCTGTTCAGTAGTAACATTAGGTTTCTAACTTTCTTCAGTAACAGAAACTTCAGCAACAGCAGCTTCAACTTCAGCTTCCACAATAACCTCAGCTACCTGAATGGCAGTAGCTTCGGTTACCTCAGCAATTGGCTCATCAATAGCAACAACATCCTAACTCACTTTTGCAAGCTTCATGGTAACTACGTACAGAAGTTCCAAAGTCTCATCAACTTTTCCAACAAGCTGTGTTGGTTTCTTCTCTTCCATTTTTTGTGCTGCAACATCTGCCAGCATAGGAAGTCCCGCTTCTGCAACCTCCTCCTCGAATGCTTCATCGGCATACTCCTTCTCGATTTCTGTCACTACTCCATGAATGATTGGTGATAGTTCCCTATCAGATGATATGACATGATAAATTGGGGAGTTAAAGTAATCAAGAAATTGGTCCTCAGACCCCATCATATCCATATTAGTAATTGGAGAGAGAACTACAATACTTGTAAAGGTTGGAGAGTCTTGTGTTTCAGTAGCTCTTGAGCTCCATTTTCCTAATTGCAATATTCTTGGGGGTTGAGTGGATTGAGCTCTACTTACTTCTATCCCCCTCTGCAACATTCTTTGATTAGTTTCCTCTAATATAGAGGTAGCTAATTGAGCTCTCGCCAGCTCCAATTTTGATGAGGTCCTAACAGTCTCGGTGTCGGGGTTCATCAGTGTGTTATCTTCCCTAGCCTTCATCGACTGTTTTCTCACCATCGCCTCATACTTGGCCATCCAGTGAGCATTCAGAATGTCCTGCCTCTCATAGATCTTGGCAATGATGGACTTAGCATTCAGCTCAATGAAGTCTTCACTGAAAAAAGGTAGGAGCCCATTGGGGAGTTTATCATGATCCTCCACAAAGTTAGTTATCCATGTCAGGATGATTTCCTCCACATCCAACCATTCCTCCCATTGGACTAGCTCTGTTCCTGGGCCTAGACTCATCCATCTCCACGTCTCGTAGATGGTGGCAAATCTTCTCTAGATCAACTTGCCCGATTCTACCAAGGTCTTCTCAACAACATTTGCATCTATAGATTCTATGGAGCTTTCGACTATATTGAGAGTGTCGATAGTTCTCTGCTCTTCCTTTAATCCTGGCTAGCTCTGTTTGGTCTTGGCCTCAGGCTTCTTGGCAAGCTCTCCCTTTACCAGTCTCATTCTCTTCTTTGTTGGACCAGTAACCTGCTCAGGAACCTCTTCATCAGGTTGATCAACAACCTGTGTATCTGGAGCAGCAACCTATCCCGTTGCCTGCTCAGCATCCTGTTCCTTATTATCAGGAACCTGTTCCACAGCCTTGAGAAGCTTGAATGCAGCATTGGTTTTCTCAATAGCGGATTCAGAGACATCAAGGGACAACTCAGGAACCTCCACAACAACCACTAGAAGTGAAACTACCTGAGTAGTCTTCTTCACCTTCTTTTTCAACTTCAGGGGGGCTTTCTTCATCACCAGCTTCCTCGTTGGCTTATCATCATCATCGCCAGAATTATCGGAATCGGTGTCAGCAACCTATGGCTTGGCTGCAGGCTTCTTCTTGGGTGTCTTCTCCTTCTTCTCTCCTCCCTTGGAAAAGCCCTTTTTCACTCCTAGGTGTCATCCAGGAGCATAGGGTACCCTCCTCTCCAGGTCAATCTGCTTGAGGCATAGCAGAAAGGAGATAACTATCCTAAATCATCTCTTGATCGTGAATTTGGTAGCTTCCTCCCAAATCCTCTAGAAGAGGAATTGCGCCTAATTGACTGTTGTTTCACTAACAATTGCAGTCATCATCCTCATCCTGAGGTTAGTGCACTTGTCAAAGTTGTCACACCTGCTCTCAACAGTGTAAACAAGAATGTCATTAAGAAACTCATATTCAGGTTTGAGTTTCTTCTTGTTAAAGTTGTTGGTGGCACTCTCCTTCATGGAATCCAACTTAAACTGGTTCCAGTTGTCCTCCAAATATTCTGACCCATACTCCTCCAAGTCAGAATACTACATACATTTGTTGGAAATGCGAAAGGTCTTGGCAATGTCTACGGCGTTCAGGGTGTGGACCTCCTCTTCATCTACATCCCTCCTGAAAGTGATAGTCTTCTCATCGTCAGAGAGATCAGCATATGTATAAAACTTCTCTATAGACAGGGCAGAGAACCCTGTGTAGGTAGTGGTGAACAGCCCATCAAGCTTGTTGTTGCACACATGTTCCTAGATCTCAAAAATGAGATATTTGTCCTCGTATGGTGACTTATCACCAAGTAACATGTCTATGTTAACCAGTTTTCCCTCCAAAACCTTGGTCTCTCTTGCAATCGCCATTGAAGATCTGTAAATATCATTGAAAGAGTAGAGAGAGAAAAACTTGATTTGCAGAGAGTTGTGAAACTTGAGAGAGATAACAGTGTAAACGTAGAGTGGAAGACGATGAATATGATCGGTTTATATTTGAAAATGCGTTCAAAAAATATCAACTATTCAGATTTGATGACGTAGGTGACATGCGCAATCTGACGGTTGAGATAAAATAGCGGAGGGACAAATCTATAATTTGCTGAAGATTGTATTAGAAGTTGAACCGCGTCTTTTTCAACTCCTCTGAAAAAGTGGTTTTTCATTTAATGCACATGCTGATTTATCGTCAAAAATGATTGCGATCAGGTTACTATTTCTAATACGAGGTTGCAGGCATCTTAAATGTTGTTTCTAATAAATGTTATTTCCTGCCAGCAGCAACTTGTTCCAGTAACCTATTCTCAGCTCGCTGTATCCTGAAACTGAATACTGTTAGAGAATCATGTTTTGATAAAAAACAGTAACCTGTTCTAGTATACTGACTGTATGAAAGAATTAAAAATTCTGTATAAATTAAAATACTGAATAAGTTCCCCCTTACTTCAGGAACTTATACACCTTTACTCATCAAAGCTTGATAATTCCAAGCTCAGTTCTTAACATAGAAAACCTTGATTCACATAGAGGTTTTGTGAATATGTCAGCAAGCTTCAGTTCTTAACATAGAAAACCTTGATTCACATAGAGGTTTTGTGAATATGTCAGCAAGCTGCATGTCAGTATGCACTTTCTCCTGTACAATGTCCTTCTTCTCCACATGATCTCTTATGAAATGATGTCTTACATTAATATGCTTTGTTCTTGAGTGGAAGACAGGATTGTGTGTTATGACAATGGCACTTGTGTTGTCACACAGAATGTGAGTCTCTTTTTCTACTATCCCATAATCCTTTAATTGTTGTTGTATCCATAAAATTTGAGCACAACAGCTTCCTACAGATACATATTCAATTTTCTTGGTTGATGTTGCAATGGATGTCTGCTTCCTGCAAAACCAAGAAACAAGTCTATGTCCTAAAAACTGACAAGTACCACTAGTACTCTTCCTATCAATTTTTCATCCTGCAAAATCAGAATTTGAGTATCTTTAGAGGTTGAATCCTCCTTCCTTTGGATACCATAAGCTAACATCTTGAGTTCCCTTTAGATACTTGATAATCCTTTTCACTGCTGCAAGATGTGACTCATTTAGTGTTGTTTGGAATCTTGCACATACTCTAACTGCAAATACTATATCTGGTTTACTTGTTGTGAGATATAGTAGGGATCCAATAAGCATTCTATACTTGGTTATCTCTACATCTTTTCAAATTTCATCCTTATCCAAACTGATGGATGTAACCATTGGTATGCTTATTGAAGATCCATTCTCCATTCCAAACTTCTTGATCAATTCCCTGGTGTACTTAGCTTGATTTATGAAAATCCCATGTTTTAGTTATTTCACTTGCAGACCAAGGAAGAAACTTAGTCCTCCCATCATGCTCATCTCAAACTTCTTCTGCATGAGGGTTGAGAACTTTTCACACAAACCCTTGTTTGTGAATCCAAAGATGATGTCATCCACATAAATCTGAACAAGCAGTATACTGTCTTCATCTTGTATTCTGAAAAGAGTCTTGTCCACTGTTCCTTTCTGAAATCCATTCTCCAAGAGATACAAGGACAGTGTACCATACTAAGCTCTAGGAGCTTGCTTCAATCCATATAAAGTTTTCTCTAATCTAAATACCTTATCTCCTGTATGTTTTTCAAAACCTAGTAGTTGTTCCACATATACTTCTTCAGACAGTAATCCATTCAGAAATGTACTTGTTGGTCCCAAGTGGTGTTCGAGGTTCAGAGAGGGGGGTGAATGAACCTTGGTCGATTTTTAAAAACAGAATAAAATAAACTATTCTACAAGTTACTTGAACTTGCAGCGCCAGTCAGTTACTGCTTACAGCACTAGGATGCAGTGCTACACGTTGTAACTTAGAGTTTTATACGCAGCGGAAAAAAAAGGTTTTAAGACACAAGGCTGGTTTTCTCAAATATGATCATTTTCAAAACGTTTTATGCTTTATGACAGAGATAGATATAAAAGATAAAACACAGATAAGAAAGCAATAAAACACTTATGGCTTATAGTGGTTCGAAGGTGATGTAATCCTTCTACGTCCACTCTATTGTTACCTCGAGCAGGAACTTTGTTAAGCAAGATTGATTTACAGGACACTCCTAACAATCTATCAACTTACAAAGCTAAACAGCTACTAGAGTCCAGCGTACACACATCAACTGCAAACTCTAAAGGCAAACCTACACAGGGTTTCAAACTCCCACACAGGGAAGCTGTCTATATCTTAGACAACTATACAAACAGCAAGGATCTCTCCTATCAACTATTCGATACCTAAAACAACCTAAGCACACAACAACAAGGTTAAAAAGTATATAGATTTGTTCTTCAACCGGTGCGGTGAAGTGAGCTTCTGAATCCTTCAAATGATCTTTCAGTTTTGAACTTGCTTCATTTCACAGAGGTTGAGTGATTGAAACTGAGAGTAGATTCGAAAGAATATAGCTTGAATGCTTGAGAGTTTTTGTGCAAATGTTTTCAGTAGTTCAGTAGTCAGCTTCAGGGTTGCTCATCATTTATTTATACTTGTAGAGAAGATATCCGTTGAAGGAGATATCTCCCATTTTTAATTTAAGTGTACTTGATCAAAGACATGGCTTGCATTTAATACGTCTTGACTTTTCTTTCTGGAGCATTTAATGTTGTGGTTGTGGCTTGCAGCTTTCTATAGGCGTGTCCGTCCATGTGACGTCTTGGCACTGGCTCCGTGTCTGGAACTTTGATCTTCTCTGGAACGGCTCTATTTATTCTTGTTTGGATCTTCGTTCCTTGTACTACATTTACCCTTTCTCGGATTACAGGATACTTATTCTATTTGTCATTGGCGCTGTTGATTGTTTGAGTAGTAAGCTTCGCGCTGTATCCTAGGTCTGCTTGCAGCTGTTTGTACTTTACAGTGCTGCTGTAACTTAGACCTTCTTGCAGTATCTTCGTACAGTACTGTTGTATCTTTTCTTGCAGTATTCCTGTAACTTTTTCTTACAGCGATGTTGCATGCCGTTCTTACTTACTTTGCTGCAATGTTGTAACTGTCTTCTTGCAGTGTTGCTGTATCTGCTTTCTTGCAGCAGCTTCGTTCTGAAATCTTCAATGCAGCATTGTATGCATGTGTACCTTCATCTTTCAGCTTCCATAACTAGACTCAATCCTAATCTATGTTTTCACTTAAACATTGTGAAAAATTGGGTACTTAGACTTCCTATTACATACTTGGTTTGTCTCATCAAAATCTAAACACTGAAATCCCAACAGTACTCTTCACATCCATCTGATAAACATTGAAGTTCTTGTAAGCGACATAGGCCAAAAATATCCTTATTGCTTCAAGCCTAGCAACTAGGGCAAAGGTCTCATCAAAATCTATGTCTTCTTCTTGGCAGTATCCTTTAGCCACTAACCTTGTTTTGTTTCTGACCACAATACCAGATTCATCTAACTTGTTCTTGAACACCCACTTAGTTCCAATAACTCCTTGGTGATCACGTCTTGGAACCAGTCTCCATACATGGTTCCTCTCAAATCCATTCAGCTCTTCCTGTATGGCCTGAATCCAGTTACTATCTTCAAGAGTTTTTTCCACACTCTTGGGTTCAACTTGTGATATGAAGCATGTGAACAGTAATTCTTGAGGTCTTGATCTTCTTGTTCTAATACCTCCATTGATATTCCTAATCACGAGCTCTCTTGGGTGATTCCTGAGCCAAGTCCTATCAGGCTCAAAATTGTAAGCTGGTTGGTGGACAGTAACCTGTTGATCTGCAGTATCCTGACTGCGGTTATTGTTGGTCTGCAGTATCCTGACTGCTTGTTGTACAACATCCTACGCCACTGCATTCCCAGATGCAGTAACATGTGTACTGTCTTCAGTAAACACTTCAGCAAGCACTGGAACTCCATTAATGTATCTTACTGCTTGATCCTTGATCTTCATCTTAGATACATCTTCCTTCAGTTTGTCCAACTCAGCAATATCACAATGTGGTTCATCAAATACCATATGTATTGATTCTTCAACAACCAAGCTTCTCTTGTTGAAGATCCTGAATGTCTTGCTTACTGAGGAGATCCTAGAAACACTCCTTCATCTAATTTCTCATCAAAGGTCTTCAGGTACTCTTTTCCATTGTTCAGAATGTAGCATCTGCATCCAAAGATATGCAAATATGAAATATTTGGCTTAACTCCTTTCCAAACTTCATAAGGAGTCTTACCATGATCCTTGTTGATCAGGCATCTGTTTTGAGTATAACATGTTATGCTGGTTGCTCCAGCCCAAAAATCTCTTAAGTATTCCAACATCAGCTATCATAGTCCTTGCAGCTTTCTTCAGAGTCATGTTCCTTCTTTCTACAACTCCATTTTGTTGGGGAGTCCTTGCTGGTAAATAATCATGACAGATTCCATTCTCTAAGCAATACTTCTCTATGAACTTATTTTTGAACTCAGTTACTCTGTTGGATTTTATCTTTACAATGCTTAAGCTCTTCTCATCCTGCAATCTCTTCATGAATTCTAGCAGCCTGTTTTGAGTTTCTGATTTTTTGGCCAGGAAGATGGTCCAAGTAAATCTAGAGTAATCATCCACAATCACTAGGGAATACTTCTTCCCACTTACACTAACAGTCTCAACTGGACCAAAGAGATCCATATGTAGAAGGTCTAGAATCCTGTGAGATGATCTCTGCACTTTGTCCTTGAATGAGCTTCTCACTTATTTGTCTTTCTGATAGGCTCCACAAATATTCTCCTTTTTATAAGCAACATCAGGTAGATCTCTCACTAGGTTCTTCTTTGCTAGCTTGTTGATTGTCTTGAAGTTCAGGTGACTCATCCTCTTGTGCCATAGCCAGCTTAGTTCGGGGGTGCTCTTAGCAATAAAGCATGTTGGCTGCACTGTTGAACTCCAATCAGCAAGATAGATGTTGTCTCTCTTGGTTCCAGTAAGCTTAACCGCATTTGTCTTGTTGTCTCTTATCAGACACCTGTTGAGGTTGAACTCCACTGAACATCTTTTGTCATAGAATTGACTGATACTCAAGAGGTTATACTTCAGCCCTTTGACATATGATACATCACTGATACTTACATTACCTCTGATCAAGCTTCGTGTGCCTTTGGTGCTTCCTTTGGAGTCATCTTCAAAGACAACCTTAGGTCCTTTGCATGGTTGGAAGTCTCTCAATCCAGCTTTGTTGTCAGTCATATGTCTAGAGCAGCCACTGTCTATATACCATACATCACTATTGCTTCCTGACAACTATTCCTGCAAGTAAATCAGATAGATTTAGGTACCCATATAAGTACGGGTTTTAAGGGGTTAGTCCTCTTTAAGACCCACACCTGCTTGATGATAATTGGTTTTCCATAAGCCTTGCTGGTTCTCTTCATGTGAGTACCCTTGTCAGGATGTTGTTTGTAATGTGTGCGTGTTGGAGCTTTCCAGGTGTTACTCTTCCTGTTTGAGGAAGATACTCCCTTATACTTTTCCTGAGCATAGACTTTTTGGAATTTAGACATGTATGTCTTAGTATATGAGGGGTAAAGGTTTTGCTGTAACCTGAAGCTTTCTTCTCCTACTTGCAGCATACTGATTATATTGTTTTCTGAGTTTCTGTGCAGTCTTACTGTCTTCTTCTTGCAGCAAGGGCTTCTTTCCCTTATCCAGTGTCTAACTTTATTCAAACTTCCATTGATTGGAAGTAGTTCCTAAGTGTAAGAGACTCTAGTTTGAACAAACTTTTCAGCCTTGGATGTGCTACCTGCTTTCTGAGAGTTTTCTGCACAATATCCTAGCCCATTTCCTGCATAGGCATTTTGGGTCTGCAGAATACATTCCTGTGTTTTCCTTGCTGATTTGCTATACATATCAATTGTGTTTTGCAAGCCAACTTTTTCAACTTTTAGCTTAGTGACTAGCAGTTTGAACTTAGAGACCTCATCTCTGAGGTTGTTGCATTCTGTACTGTAGTACTCCAGGTCAGTAACCTGTTCCTTCAGTACACTATGCTTACTCTTGAGCTGTAGGTTTTCCTCTTTTAGTTCTTCATAAGCTGAATTAATCTGCTCAAAGTCACTCATGATCTGTCTAAAAGACTGGATCATGTTCAGCTTCTCAGAACTTGAAACATCAAGAGATTGTGAAGTTACCTCATCATCATCTTCTTCTTCACAATCCTTGGTCATGAGGCATAGCAATATTTCCTCATCGGAGATAGAGCTGTCAGAATCGCTCTCGGATGAGCAATCGTCTTTGGCTTCTTCTTTGGAGCTGCTTGCTGTCTTTTGAGCTTCAGCTTCACTCAGAAGAGCCCTAAGCTTTTGCTTGTCGTTCTTTCTCCTTTCTCTTCTCTGCATCCTCTCATTCTTAGTATACTTATGTACTTGAGGGTAGGGGCAGTTTCTGGCGAAATGTCCACATTTCCTGCAATTATAACACAAGTTAGAGGAACCTGTGTTTGCTTATTGTGTTGGTCTTACCTAGGGACTTTTTTCTGATGTCTGGGGCTTCTTCCTGAAGTCGTTTCCTTTATGATTTATCTTCAAGAACCTCTTGAACTCCTTCAGTAAGAGCATCATCTCTTCCTCAGCATCCTCAGCAAGTACTTCTTTCTGTTTGTGTTTCAGCTTACTGCTGCTTGTAGTGTCCTTGCTGTAAGTGCTGCAACCTTGGAACTCGATCCTTCAGCTTCTTTTCTCATTCGTTCAATATCAAATTCAAACCCTTTGAGGTTTGAGAATAGATCAAAGGTACTCATCGTATTGAGGTCCAGTGAGACTCTCATTGCGGTTTTTTTGCTTTGCCACTTTGCCATCCCAAGGATAAGACCCTCAACACCTTTGTATTCTTTTCTTTCTAGGTGTAGGTTTTTCCAAGAGATTCAAGCTCACTTATGATAGCTGTGAATCTCTGATCAAACTCTTCTAGGGTTTCTCCAGGTTTCATTGTGAATTGCTCATATAGCTGTGTAGCTTTCGAAACCCTATTATCTTTGGCAAGTTCATTGCCCTCACATATCAACCCTAGTTTTTCCCAGATTTCTTTAGCTGACTTGCACCTCTTCACTTTGTTGAATGTACCTTTTATCCAGCGTGAGAAATAAAGCATTTTTAGCCACATTGTTAAGATTGGCTCATTTTCTTTCTTCAGGAGTGTATTCATGTCTCTCCTTGACAATGTACTCCTATGGTGGAGCAGCTCTTCTGTGTACTGGTGTTGCTATACATGGGACGGGTCCTGGAACCCTTTCGACATCTTCATCGATGATTTTTACGCCTTTGAGCTCTCCAGCTGCTACTCCTTTAGTGGCCTCAGCACGCTCTCGCTTGCAATGATGTCTTATAAAAATAGGGTTTAGATTATAGATAATTGGTGGCCCTTCAGTTTTTACAAACCACATCTCGTCGTGCATGGCTGACAAGTGTGTCTCCATGCGTATTCTCCAATCATCATACTCATCTATAGAACACATTGGGAGTTTATGATGTGAGAAATCCATGTTTATGCTAAAATGATGTGTTTTGGTCTTGAAAAAGAAAAATAGTTTATCCAGCAGAAACGGGTGGATCTAAGTAGGTTACCAAACAAGTTGGCTTTTAACCCAACTTGCTCTGATACCACTTGTTGGTCCCAAGTAGTCAAAAGTTCAGAGATGAGGTAAATGAACCTCTATCAATTTTTCATTTTAAAACATTTTCTGTAAGCAGGTTACTGATTCTACAGAGAATGCAGTAACCTCTCGATTCAGTAAACTGACAGTATGTTGTTTCAGGTTACTGACTCGGTTATCACAGTATGCAGCGGAACAATAAAGATAGAGTTTCTCTTTGAAAAATAGTTTTCTTTTCACAAATATGATTTTGTGAGAATTCTTTGACCAGTATGCTTATGACAAATGCAACAAGATAGATATAAAATAATGCAATACAACAAGTAATCAAAAGTAGTAAACACACAAGTGTTTATAGTGGTTCAAATGTGATGTAATCCTTCTACGTCCACTCTACTCCTTCACACAGAAGGAACTTTGTTAGGTCAATTTGTTTTACAAGACTCAGTTTTATAAACCTCTTCCTATCAAGTTTACCTACTAGAATCACAAGAATCCTAGGCCAAATCCCACACAGGGTACAATATCTCACACAGAGAAAATAGCCTACACAAGACTAAACACTTAGCGAGGATCTAATCCTTCCAACTAAAGACACCAAACCTAAAACAACCTAACACACATCAAATGGTTAGAAGTATATGTTGGTTCTTCAACTGGTACAACTTTGAAGTCAGCCTTGAACTTAAAAGCTCGAATGTTTTGGTAGACTGCTTCAGAAGGTTAAGCGACTGAACTTGATAGCTTGAGAATAGCCTGAAAGTTTGATAGCTTAAGAAAATAATCAGTTGTTCAGTAGTCTTCACAGTCACTACATCTTTTTATTTATAGTGTATGGAAAATGCCTATTGAAGAGGGTCATTATCCTTTGAAGAAATTCAAATTGATCTTCAAATCTTCACAATAAATGCGTCTAGAAAATCTGGGATGTAGGGCATGTCCTACACTGATCCGCATTAATGGCACCATACTTCGCCTACAATGCTTTTGTAGAGCCGCGGTTCAGGTGGCATCACCTCATTGGCTCGGTGCTAACTTCTATCTACTGGTAACTTAAACAGGAACCAATCTTCGTACTGCATCCAACATATTTCTTGTACTACATTGAATAAGATAGAAAGACTTACAGCTTGCTGCTTAGGTTGCAGTAGCTGTTTTCTGTTCTGCACCAGGTTTCTGTTTTAGAACAGCTTCCTGTTCCTGAAACCTGCAGTCAACTTCCTGATCTTCGTCTGCTTCCTAATTTTAAACAGCTTCATGTTTCAGAGTCCTGCAGTCAGCTTCCTGACATACGATAGCTTCCTGATTCTGAACAGCTTCCTGTTCCAGAATCCTGCAGTCAGCTTCCTGACCTACGATAGCTTCCTGATTCTGAACAGCTTCTTATTCCAGAATCCTGCAGTCAGCTTCCAGTTTTCCCTTACTGCTTTCTATTTGCTGCTTACTGATCCACCATCCTGATCCTTGTTTCTTCTACAACTTACTGACTTTCCTTGCTGAAAATCAGTCTTCAAGACTTCTTCATATCCAGAATCCTGCTATAATCAGTATTCTATATCTTTCTGATTTTTACATCTTTACAAACCATAACTTAGAAAGATGAACTTATTAAACTATAATCCACTTATAAAACATGGAAAATGAGTACTCTAACTTCCTATCCAAAGTTACATTGTCTCATCAAAACCTAACGGAAATATCCCAACAATATATATTATGTTTTGGTCAATTTTTTAGTGTCTATAATAACTATAAAATAAAATTTTGAGGATAATAAAGTATCATATTGTTATCTTTGATATATTCTCAATATATGTCGATATTTGAATGATAATTATCTGAGTTTGTTGGTGCTTTATTAGACATTTTCAAACTAAAATATATAGAAATTTAACTATTGTTATAAATTATACTATGATCATATATTTCTTGATATGAAGGTAGCAAACTTTGGACTTAAAAACTTTACCCTGAGTGTGGATGTGGTTGTATATTTTCTTGGATGTGTTAAACACTTTTAAATTATACAATCAGTTTTCATATTAGTATGTTATAATGTTACAATCAGTTTTCATGTTAGTATGTTAGTAATGTTACAATTCCTAAGTGTGGATATGGCAGTATATTTTGTAGGATGCATTAAACACTTTCAAATTATACAATCAGTTTTCATGTTAGTATGTTAATAATGAGTCTCAACAAATTTTTTTAATTTTTATCTAATATTATTATAAAAGTGTCTTAAGTTTTCGTCAATTTTGTAATACATATAATAAGTTTTTTTTTTCTATCTAACACTATGTAAAAGTTTTTATAATTCCTATACTATTTCTATAAATATTAAATTTATGCTAGTATGTTAGTAATGGGTCTCAACAAAAGTTTTTAATTTTTATCTTAATCTAATATTATTGTAAGAGTGTCTCAAGTTTTCGTCAATTTTGTAATACATATATAGTAACTTTTTTGTTTTTATCTAACACTATTATAAAAGTTTTTGTACTTCCTATACTATTCCTATAATATTAATTTTTAAGGATATTAAAGTGTAAGATTGTTATCTTTTATATATCCTCAATATATGATATTTTGAAATCTATTGTATAACTATCTAGATAGTTGATAACTAGGTTGTATTGTTTGAGATATCTCGAATATTCCGTGGATTTAAGGTATCTTGTGGATTTGGTTGTAGAACAGGTTTTGTGTGAGACCGTTTCACGGATCTCATTTCATAAGACGGAGCGGGTTGGATTGGACATAATAAATTATGTAATACTTTTGTGTGTATTAAGTAATACTTTTTTATATATCAGGTAATACTTTTGTATTATATTATGTAGTATATAAGTATTACCTTAAATTGAGAAAAAAAGTTAAATTGAGCCTCTTATTGAGAAATTTTAAAATTTAGATTTAGAATTAAGAAAATATAAATAAATCTATAAATATAAATAAAAGGAAAAAAGAAAAAAAGATGAAATTTTTTTTTGAATTGAGAACTCAATCTAATTTTCAAGCCTTAAATTGAGAAAAAAAAAAAAAAAAGAAGTTAAATTGAGCCTCTTTTTGAGAAATTTTAAAATTTAGGTTTAGAATTACACCAAAACTCATTTGCACCTCGTGCATGTATCTAAGATTCATGTACTTGGGTCGACCCGACCCACCACATGTCTCCAAGTCCGCGCACAAACTCACCTAAACATACTTCCAAGTGTCGTACCTTTATGTTATGTTAGTTATATTTTTTAGTTATATTAATCATATATTTAGTAATGTTAGTTGTACCTTAACATTTTTTTTAGACATATACATATTAATCTCTCATACATTTTAGTTATGTTAGTCATACATTTTAGTTATGTTAGTTGTACCTTTTAGTTATGTTAGATGTAATTTTATATATTAAATAAAAGTATACTATGTTTATATAAAGGTATGAGTAATATTACATAAAGTTATATATATATATATATATATATACAAATTGTGCCGAAATTGGTTTTTTCTTGTAGTTAAAGTATTATATAAAAGTTATGATATTTGTACATAAAGATATGACTAATATAGTATAAATATATGACTAAATACTATAAAAGTAAGCCCAAAAAAAAAAATTATAATGTTTGTATATAAATGTATAACTAATATAACATAAATGTAGGATTAATATAGTATAAAGGTCACATAAAAAAAAGGCGCAGATTTGGGTTGGCACACCCTACCCGAGTGCACCATGCACCAAGTACACAAGAAATCAACTGTTAAAATTAAAAACTAATTTATAAATTGGGTCTTATTATGAAATTTATCCTATTAATATTAATATAGAGACATGACATGAAAGCAAAACTCTAATCCCCTACCCCTCTTACTCATCACGACAACACCTTCTGCCACCTTCTCAAGTCTTTGCTGCCATCAACCCTCCCCTCGCCACCTCATTTCTTCTCCACCACCTGCTGGCCACCCTCTCTGCAACCCCATTCCTCTTCAATCGCCGTTTATCTCCTCTTCTCCTTCCAATTTCCTTCATTTCTTCTTCCATATTTACTTTCTTTATTATTCTCTCTTTAATCAAATCTTTGTTTTTAATTTCCTGCGTGGCTTCTTCCTTCCATTCTCTATCTCTCTTTAGTTTATTCTTTGATTCTTATTTTCTATCATGATTTTTCTTTCTTGTGCAGTCCTTGTTCTTTTATAAAAGAAGATGTGTTCATCTTTTATTTAACGACATCTTGCATAGCGTATGAATAAAAATATGTATTTTTCTTTTCTTTTTTTTTTTGTTTTTTTATCATGACATAACAGTTTTGAATGGAAAAATGACATTTCTGTAATTCCTCCAACCGTGCTGCTTTTATATTAATATAGATTACTCTAAGTCTGATTTATCCAATTGATGTTTCAAAGACTTTTAACTTTCTTACCGGTTAATGAAAATTCATATTGGATGTTGAAATCAAAAGTGATGCTTGAATTACAAAAGTCTGTCACAATAGAATAACATGTTTGATTAGTACAAAAGAGAGAAGAATAGACTAAAAGTGAATGTTGTGAACAACATAAGGCCTAACCGCAGTGGACATAACAGATATGTTGATTGCATCTTCAAAGGATTATCCAACTCAAAGAAATGTTGCATCTTCTGAATTCCGAAAGCAATGAGCCGACAAATGATGGTCTTCCAGAAAAATACATTTTGGATTTCAGTGAGGCGTGTGAGACGTTATGGCTACTTGAGAAGAAAGACACAACATAAAAACATTAGAATCAAATGCTTAAGTGGAGTGCCAGGAAAAAGATAATTGGAATCACAAGCAGTCTAACCTTATGCATCCACTGGCAGAATCAACAGGGACAAAAACCAGAGAGATATCTGTAGCATGTTGTATTCAAACTGACAGTAGAAAGAGAGCTTTTCAAGTTGAGTGTTCACATCAGTAGAACAACAAATGCCAGAAAACAATATTGAACCTACAGAGAAAAAGTTGATTAAGCAAACATAACAAATCTGGCCACCTTTAAGACAAGGGATGGAACAAAACCGCACATAGATGAATCATTGATAAAGGAGATGAGTTGCACATAAATATATCAAAACTATAGGTGATGATTACATGCGGAATGCCCATACAAGTCTAGCATAAGAAACACCTAAAGTCATTGACTATGCAAACTGTGAACACCAACACCTATAATATTATGTCAAAAGAGGAACAACTTTATCAAACCTCATAACATCAATAGAACGCATTAGCGACTGTAGCTACAAATATTAGAGGATAAAACTTCTAAAAGTATTGTGGATGGACAACTAGAATGAAACTGAAGAGAAGCACATCTAGTGTGAGAAAATACAAGAAACTTATAAAACATAAAAGAGGCCTAGTACATAGATGCTTTGTCTTCTGTAGTATTAAGGACATTGATTAGCATTATGAACAGGTGGATTGTGTTTTCCTATCATTGACTCAACACTTAAATGGCCCTATCAAAGAGAAAAAGTACATTCGGGAACTAGGCAAATAATTTTAACATGCTCTTTGATACTATAGAGTTTCATTAGTGGGTAACTCTGGTTCTCCTTGAATCTAGCTAATTCTTTCTAACTCAGAAAACTGTAAAAGAAAGAAAATATTATTTAGAAAATAAATTGTTGAGCAGTGAATGTATCCTCACCAGCATGTCATCCATGATTGAGGGTCCACCAAAGGACCGCACAAGGCAAGATTAATTAAGTACAAATGCCTTCAAGTAACTTCTGCAATGAAACTGCTGCCTATACATGGAGACAAGCATAAGTCGACTTTCACAAGTTTCAATGAGGGTAAAGTGCAGGATCACAATTCCATAATGAACAAAAGTGTAAGTGAATTCTTATTTCCTGATTCACCAGGTAAATGGATTATTATAATATCAGTTGCAAACTTACGTGGATGAAAATCAAGGCTGCAAAGCCGATGTTCATGTAGGTGAGCTTTGTGGTAGGAAAACATTGTGACTGCATCGATTTGATGCTACCAGTAATCGCCACAGGAGCAAGCTCCATCCTGAAAATGATGGTAGCGAACAGGATCCCTAATAACAATGCTCCGATTTTCCATATTTGACAACAGCTTTGCAAAAACATGGCAGTCACCACATATCCTTAGATTTTTTCTAATTCTTACTGTCTTCCCTCTTGGCAAGCTCATGATACCAAAAACGATTGCCAGTTTCTCACTGTGGTATGCAAGTGAGTTTTCCATCTGTTCTCCTTCTAGATCTTGCAAGACAAAATTTGTGTCGGGCACATAACCCTCCTCCTTCAATCTCCAAATGATTTGATTCAACTCTTGATAAATAGCATTGGCCTGTGGATGGGCTTTGTCACCCAATATGAAAGCATGAACCTGTTTATTTATCTCTATCCAACTACATCCAGGTTCTTTTCTAATTCCTCGACCCTTCATAGATCTCCTCAAGTTTTCAACATCTTCCCATCTATGAGTGTTGGCATAGATATTAGACAACAGTGTATATGTTCCTGCATCTTGAGGATCCAAGCTCAAAACTTTTTTGGCTGCATACTCAGCAAGATCCATATTACGATGAACTCTACAGGCACCAAGTAAAGTTCTCCACGTCACAGCATCTGGTTCACATTTCATTTCATGAATCAACTTCGCAGCTTCTTCTAGTTTCCCCGCTCTCCCAAGAAGATCAATCATGCAGCCATAATGCTCCCTCCCAGGATCAATGCCGAAAAGTACCTTCATAGATTCAAAGTAATACTGCCCATCTTTCACTAGTCCAGCATGACTGCAAGCAAACAGAACTCCCAAAATTGTAATGAAATTAGGCTTGGTTCCTGAAGCTCTCATTGCATCAAATAGATCTAGAGCTTTCCGGCTGTAACCATTCTGGGCAAAGCCTATTATCATGGTGCTCCAAGAGATCACATCTTTTACAGCCATCCGAGTGAAGACACAGTTAGCATCTTTCACACTGCCGCACTTACAATACATGTCAAGAAGCGCATTGTTAAGGACCAAGTCACAATCAAACTTGACGACATGAACATGGACTTGTCTTCCCAGTTCCAATAGTGCTAAACTAGTGCAACCTCGCAAAACACTTGTTAGAGTTGACTGATCAGCCCATAAACCGGATCTCTTCATTCTTATAAAGAGATTGAGGGCTTCATCACCAGCACTGTTCTGAGCAAACCCACCAATAATAGAGTTCCAAACTACCAGATCTGAAGTTACCATCTCATCAAATATGTAAAGTCCTGCTTTTGGTTCACCCCATTTGCAATAAATATCTATCAGAGCACTTCTTACAAAAACATCTAGCTCCAAACCAGCCTTGATTATGCAACAATGAAGCTGTTTGAGGGTGGAAATTTCCTCACAGGCTCTCAGAACTGACGAATATGTGTACATGTTTGGCATAACACCATCTCTAAGCATCATAATCAACATTTGCGAGGCCTTATACTTGCGCTCAGAATTAGAGTACACGGCAATCATAGTTGTCCAGGAGACAACATTTCTCTCGGGCATTTGATCAAACAAGAATTGTGCTTCATCCAGCAAATTAAATTTCACATACATATTTAACAGTGAGTTTATAAGGAAAGTTTTTGGCTCGTAGCCATTTGAGAAAACATGTTGATGAACTCGCTTTCCATGTTTGATGGCTCCATGGGCTATGCAGCATTTAATAAGCTCTGTATAAGTGATTGAATCAGCCCATAGTTCATGTTTTTGCATAAAGTCCAGTGCTGTCATTGCCCTGGGAAGATCCCTCTGATAGCAATATGTGGTGAACTCATTAACTATATCCTGATTATTACCCAACAATGCACTTTGTCCAGTCCTCCATTCAGTTGCTGCCTCAGAATAGAAGCTCGGATTCTGAAGAAAGATGCTTAGTACCAATCTAGGGAATGAAGTAGCCTGAAAGGTGATGCTATAGCTTTTGAATCTTGATATGGGTTTCATAGTTTATGATGGAATCACATCTTCAACCTGTAAAATCATTCATTATATTAGTTGCTCAACAACTTAACTGAAAGATAACAATATTACAAACCAAGAATACTACCATTACATTGTTACAACTAAGCATGAAGTCCATGGACCATCAAGTCTACCTTTATAACATCCAGATTCCAAGCAAAGAAAAGGGACAGCTGATCTTGCTAACACTGAGCCCGGGCCTTTAAACTCATAACCTTTTAAGTTATGCAATTAGTTTATTGCCAATAATCTAGAATTTTCTTTCCAATTATTGAAGATAAAAAGATGTTATGAAACAGATTTTATGTGGACTTCGACCATTTAGTGTTTACAGAACAATAAAGCATTGGTGTTTCTTACTATGATCACCAATCACTAATGTTTCTCTACATGTATATGAAAGCATAAAATTTTGAAACAAAAAAAAAATTAGCAAATGTCCTCCAGATGAGCAATCCAATTATATTTGGTACTTCTTGTGTATTGTCAAAGACAAGGAATTAACAAGGACAACCCCAAAAAAAAAACACTTTAAAAAAAAGTCAGATAGTAATTTATTAGGAAGAAAAAAACAAAAAAAGAGAAACTGAGGAATTAATTCATAGGAAACAAAAAATATGTACTCCACATAAAAAGAAAAAGAAGAAACTTGAAAAAAAAAAAAACCTTATATCCAAAGCTATGACTCCTATTGGTGTCTCCAGTATTAGAAGACAAAAGTGAAACGAGCAATTTACTGAATAGTGCTATAGATTCTGCAAATTGTGAAGGTCTCTCTTAAGAGTTCAGAAGTATGAGACTTCACCTTATTCTACTTGGAACTAATCCCTCTCATAAAGCACAACATGAATTCAAATATCCATTATTCAACAGATGTTTGATGTGAATTTTTACTATTCCTGGAAAATAGAGTAAAAGTACTAAACTAAACAGAATATAATAATGTGTTCTCCTTTTCATTTGGATCATGCAATAATTATATCATTATACACATGAAGTGAATTAGAGTACTGTTGAGCACAAAAATCTTCATTTTATGAACATACGTCAAACTACGGAAAATTTGACAAACCAAAGAAGAAAGCAAGTTCTAAGTCAAAGATTAGTAGAATTGAAACACATCTTTAAAGGATCAAAGATCAGGAAGTTGGATAAGTAGTTCAACTGGTCATTGTGTCTAAAACCTTAAAGAAAAAGTAAATATTTTGGATTCCATATTGGTCCATATGCTAATACACAATTTCAACACAAACTGAACCAACATCAATGTATATTTTCTGGAATCCAAAACCATAGACTTCGGCATCGAATGCTTACTATATCAACTTAAACCATAAAGACTCTAAATACTTGCAGTATAGCTAACTCCATTTTTTCATAAAATGCCAACAAATTATAGGCAAAATTATTCACAATAGAGTCATGAAATAATAATTTATACACTTAAAATATTATATCGATGTTGGTCTACATAAATAATGTATTTAGAAACCAAAACTGACACCAGAGTTTATCATCTCTGAGCGTTCATGCATAAAACAGTTTCTAGATGAACCGAAAAGCAATGTCCAAACTGAATTTGCGAAAATATCAATCAATTGTTTGAACTCAATTAACATTTAAATTTACCAATCCAGATGCAATTCTAGAAATACCAGTAACTCAGCAAAGCAAGAAGAAGTACCCTGGAGTCAAAACTAAACTAACCTTAAATTCAAAGCAAAAAATAAAAAATAATAACAAATTATACTTTTAACCGCATTAACACGATACAGAAAACCAATTGACGAAAAACGAATGGGAAAAGTGGAGGGTGAGTTACCCGAATATCAAGAGCTCCGGTTTTTAGTAATTGATGTTGGCCAGAGCAGCAGTAAAGTTTAAACTATCAGATCAATTCCAATTTGGAAATGGAATATTGTGTGACGAATATATGAAAGGGAGAGAGAGTATCGCTGCCGGAATTTGGGGCGGCCAAGCAAGAGGGACGGAGTTGGGGCAGCAGGTACAGGTTCTGTGTTTGGAGTCGAGTATAAATTCCATTAGAAAGAAATATAATAAATATCAATTCACTGTCCAATTTATATATTAATTCTCAATTGTAAAATTATATTTTGAAAATGTTCAATAAAAGATTCAATTTCTCTTTATTTTTAATTTAAAGCTTCGAATTATCATTATTTCTCTATTTCTCCTTATTTCTCAATTTATATAGCAACTAACTAGTCCAAATTCTTCTAAAACCACACATGCAGAACAATTTACTATATTAAATAAATAATTTCAATATTTTCCCATTAAAATTTCATCACTTAATACACTTCTGGAAGAAAAAAATTAAAAAAATCAACCATTGATAGTAAAATGAATTTTAAACCCCTCTTGCCGGGTATAGGTGAGTCGATAAATAATTTTTTTGTGGTGCTAGGCAAGTAAAAAGACAAGATCCTTTAATTTAAAAAAATTAATATAAAATCAAATTGTAACAACAAATTTTGTGTATTTAAAACACAAAATATTTGCACAAATTAAATGTATTGAATCAGAACAAATTTCGGGTTCAATCTCTTGAATCCTTTAATTCTTCTCTTCAGTATTTTGAGTAGACCTCTTGAAACTTGAGCTTTAGAGTTGACCTCTTGAGACTTCGCTTCTTGGAGTTGACTTCTCGAGGCTTGAGCTTCTTGGAGTTGGCTTATCGAGACTTTACTTCTTGGATTGACTTCTCGAGGCTTGAGCATCTTGGAGTTGACTTATCGAGGCTTGAGCTTCTTGGAGTTGACTTTTTGAGGCTTCACTTCTTGGATTGACTTCTTGAAGCTTCACTTCTTGGAGTTGACCTCTTGAGGCTTGAACTTGAATTGAAAAGAGAACCGCTTGATTCAAAAGTTTAGCACCTTATGCGAATCAGGTACAGTTTCTAAAGAAACTATTTGAATTCAAAGATTTAGCACCTTATTAGAATCAAATATAGTTTCAAAAATGCTTCCCGAAAATGCTTTGAAGATCCTCGTTGCTATCAAAGAACGCTCGAAGATTGTTGGAGGCTTGAACTTGGCTTGAGAAGAAAACCGCTTGATTCAAAGGTTTAGCACCTTATGCGAATCAGGTACAGTTTCTAAAGAAACTATTTGAATTCAAAGGTTTAGCACCTTATTTGAATCAAATATAGTTTCAAAAATGCTTTCCGAAAATGCTTTGAAGATCCTCGTTGCTGTTGAAGAACGCTCGAAGATCGTCGGAGGCTTGAACTTGGCTTGAAAAGAAAACCGCTTGATTCAAAGGTTTAGCACCTTATGCGAATCGGGTACAGTTTCTAAAGAAACTATTTGAATTCAAAGGTTTAGCACCTTATTTGAATCAAAGACAGTTTTTAAAACGCTTCCCAAAAATGCTTTGAAGATCCTCGTCGTCGTCGAAGAACGCTCGAAGATCGCTACCGCCACTGAAGAACGCTTGAATATCGCTGCCGCTTTCGAAGAACGCTACTGCCGCTGAAGATCACCGCCGCCTTCGAAGAACACTTCAAGATCGCCGTCGCCGCTTGAAGATCGTCGTCGCCACCGCCGCCGAGGAACTCTTGAAGATCGTCGCTGGTGGAGAGCTCTTGAATCCTTCAATTCTTGTTGCCTTCTGATGTCTGGAATAATGAAAATCAGACCCCTATTTATAGGTGTTGATGAAGAGTCCTGATAGGTTTAGGATTCTAATTGAGCGATTTGATTGGTCCATCATAATTTGATGCCTATCCGGAAGTAGAGTTCTGATAGCTCTAGGATTTTAATAACTTGTAGAAGTAGAGTTTTAATAGCTTTAGGATTCTTCACAATTTGATATACATCAACTTCTTTGAGATAATTATCAAATTAAATTTATTTATTTATTTTGATAATATCTGCGGGACTTTGACACGTGGCAAATTGTAATTGGCTAAAATTTTGACTATCTACAAATGCCCCCTCGAGACTTGTTCACGACGATGTGTTTTGGAGTGGATGAGTCTCGAACTCTTTTTTTGAAACTTTGAGAAGCATATGAATAGTCCCTTTAGCTTGAACTTGAATTTGATAGATAGTTTATACTCATATCAAGGAGTTCTTCAATTTGAATTTGGATTTGATAGATAGTTTATACTCATGTCAAGGAGTTCTTCAATTTGAATTTGAATTTTTTTTTAAACAATTGAAAGAGTGAAAACACATTTTATAACTGAACTTAGAGAATATCTAAGCTGTCTACGTACCTCCGTAAAGAGGATCAAGTCATAACGTATTTCAAATTCACACTTCGTGTTTTCTTTTTGAAGGGGTGTTGTGCACAGTTTATACTCATGCGGGCCAAGAGTATCTATTCTTTAACCACTTTAGATAAGTGGAGTATTTATCATTTAACCACTTAAAACACCTTTAGTGGGATAAATTAACAGTTTAACCACATGTATTTATCTTTGGTGGGGAAGTAAAAAATTTAACCACATGGAGAGCCTTTTGTGGTTGTCGTATACATTTTATACTCTTGCGGGCCAGGAGTAACATGCAGTTTAAGCTCGTGCGTCGAGAAGTTTTTTTTTTTAAGGGTAATAGCGCTTCAAGAACCTCCCATTGATCGGGCCAATTCGTACTCTATCTTCAGATATCAACTTATAGGCGTCATTGGTGTAGACTTCTTTCACAACATACGAGCCATCCCACTTTGATGTAAACTTATTTCCAGTTCGGTGTGTGGTGATGATTGGTCTTCTTACAACAAGTATCAAGTCTCCTACTTGGAAGGATCGTGCTCGTACCTTTTTGTTGAATGTTTTTGACATACAAGCTTGATAGCACTAAAGCCTTTGTTGTACTTCTAGTCTTTTCTCATCAAGAGCTTCTAACTCCTCAAGGCGTAATCGTGCATTTTCTTCTTCAGAGAGTCCTTTTTGCATTGCTATCCTTAATGACGGAATTTGTTGCTCAAGAGGTAGAACGGCTTCCACACCATATACTAATGAATACGGAGTTACTTGGGTAGGTGTTCGGTAGGTAGTCCTGTATGCCTACAAAGCTTCTCCAATTCTCTCATGCCAGTCACGTTTTGATTTCGCAACCACCTTCTTCAGCAAATTGCAAAGGGTTTTGTTGAATGCCTCAGCAAGGCCATTAGCAGCAGCGTAGTACATCGAAGACTTCCTTTGCTTGAAATCAAACTTTTGACATAATTTATCTATCAAACTATTGCTAAAAGGTTTCCCATTATCGGTGATGATATATCGAGGGACTCCATAGCGATAGATAATGTTGAGGCGGATAAAATCAGCCACATTTTCTTTCTTTACCTCTTTGAGAGGTACGACTTCAGCCCACTTGGAGAAATAATCCGTTGCAGCCAAAATGTATAGGTGACCACCGGAAGACTTTGTCATTGGTCCAACCACATCTAGCCCAATGCATCAAATGGTCAGGAGGCAACTATAGGGTGTAATGGCTCTGGCGGTTGATGGATAAGGTTAGCATGAAATTGACAAGCCTGACACCTTTGTGCGTAGTCCATGCAGTCTTTCACCATACTCGACCGGTAGTAGCCCATCCTCTTTATACGAAAATGCAATTTTGGGCCCGATTGATGAGCGCCACAAATCCCAGGATGGGCCTCTTCCATAGAATTTCGAAAAGAAAGCAAAATTGCATACAATTCAATGAAATGGTTAATGTATACCGCAGATTTCTACATGTACAAAGGTCTTTGACTAAAATAGTAATAAAGTGAAAACAAAACACACACCCGAAAACACACACCTTCCAACCTGCACAAACACCTAACACACATTATTACTCTGAGAGCACCTGCAATGGCTAATTTGAGATATATTAATAAATAAATTATCAATATTTTAATAATATAATATGTAAAAGTAGCTATTGCAGGAGTCAAAATTCTCCTGCAATAATGGTATTGAAGGAGAGAAGAGAGTAAAGGTTGTGCAGTGGGACCCAATTTTAGATGTATGATTAAATTAGTTGTATCATTAGATTATATACTCACATATACATGCTTATACAAGTGAAAATCATATGTAATTAAGTTAGGTGTATCATTCTATTATATAATCATTATATAATTTGTAATCCCAATAATATATCTATTGAATTTAGTTATGAATTTAGTTATGATTATATTAATTTAATTTCACTTGCTATATTTAATTTAATTTAATTTTAAAAAGATTTAGTTAAAGCTAGATTATCTACTTAATCTGTTAATTTAATTTATGATCATATTTATTGATTGCCTACCAACTGTAAAAAAAATTATTGTGTTGTTTATGTTAAAGTCGATTTTCAAAAAAAAAAAAAAAGTTGAATGTTGCCTATACGATTGGCGACCATAACCGATTTAAAAAATAGATGTATATAACGTTAGTGACCCTAACCAATTAAAGAAAAAGAGATGTCGCCTATAATATTAACGACTTCGCTTATTTTTTAAATCCTTAATTTTTTATTTTATTTTCCACGATATTTGAATAACAAAGCCATTGCTGCAATAATCATCATTGCTACGCAATACCAGCAAAGTTAATGCAATCTCATTTAAGCCCTTCAACTATAGGGGTATAATACTTCACTCCATTGAAACTTTACACTTTTATATATATATATATATATATATATATATATATATATATATATATATATATATAATAAAAATATAATAAAATAACAAATTAGATTTATAACTGTGTGAGGCTATTTACACCTTGAAGACTTCTTAATACACCCCACAAATTCATGGACAAAAATGACCTCAGTTGAGATATTATAATACCCTTATATTAAGATATTAAAAAAAAAACTTAATTCTTCTTCTCTTTCCATCATTCTCATTTCTTTGGTGTCTTCTAAACCCTAATGACATGATTGGTATGATGGAATGAAATTATGTGAGAATGAAATGAACTTAAGAATGAAATGATGATGGGAAATGAATGGTATAAAAATACTTATTCCTATGATTGGTATCACAAAAGAATAAGAAATGAATGAAATAATCATTATCATTATATTTTATAATTAATTACTACAAATAAAATCCATAAATATTAAATCAATATTTATTTGACCAAATTACCTTCCACTATGATCTTATTTTAAAATTCTTGTTTCATATAATATTACTCAAATTTCATTATTTAGTATATTTAAATTTAAAAACAATTCTTTTTACGGAAAATTAATCATTGCAGTAATATTAAGGTACATTATATTTAAATATTTTAATTTTAATTTTATTATTAATTTACTAATTTTGTATTATTTACATATTCTTAAAATAGTTAAATTATTTTATATTTATCATAATTTTTATTAATTATTTATATGCTTTTATATTATTTAAATAATATTTTATATTATCTAAAAATATTTTAATTAGTTACAATTTATTTATATATTTTTATATAAATTATTATTTATTCTAATATTCATATATCTTATTTGTATATATTTACAAAAAAAAAATATTTAGAAAATCTTATACTAGAACTAAAATTATTTGTATTATTAATATTATACTCATACTATCTTTATGTTTTTAAGAATTTTACATTTATTCATTACTTTTATACTAATTATGTAACGCCCGAGATGAAACGACGCATAAATTGACGATTAAATAATTTAACCTTAATTGTGTGATTTAATTTTGTGCGTTTCAGATTAATCGAAATAATGCATAATATAATTTATCGTATATTTGATTTAATTATCGAAAGTTTAAATAAATCGAAAACGTAGAATACATGATATGAGGACGATCGTGTTTGAAAAACGAAGATAATGAAATGAGAATCGGGCTGATCGGAGGTCCGAGGCCCAATCTAGGCCCTATTCTATGAAAGTGGAAAAATGATAAAAACACAAGTGAAGAAAAAATTACACCACACTTTGCTAAAATTACACCAAGGTAAAAAAAATTTACTCTCTCCCCCTCACCTTTCTTCCTCTCTGTTTTCCGGCGGCTGGAGTGCCGCCGCATCGACGCCGTGCCGGAGGTGGCGCCGCCGCCGGAGCCGCCGCTTCTCTTCCCCGTTTTGCTCGAACCTTAGGTCAAAACGAAGCTCTCGCCGAGCCCGTTCCATTTCCGGGCTCGGATTCTCCTTTCTCCGCCGGAGCCGCCGTGAATCGGCCAGAGAAAGTCGTGCACTTTCTCTCTCCTCGTCGACTTTCTCTCTCCTCTTTTATTCCCCGTTTCTTCTCCGATCGGGTCGATTCACACATGCAATCGAAGCTCTTGCCAAACCCATCATGAATTCGGGCTCAGATCGTCGATGGACTGCCTCCTTCTCCGGCAATCGGCAGTTAAAGCCGCGACTACCTCTCTCTCTCTCTCTCTTCCTCTCACGACTCTCTCTCTCTCGCTTCGCTCTCTCTCTGTTTCCTCCACCTTCCTCCGTTGCCTTCGTCATCGTAGCTTGGGTGTGTGTGGTTGGGGCGGCGCCTTGATGCACCGCCGTCGGAGTCGTCGTGGCCTGCTGTGTGCCACCACAGCAGTGGCTGTGTGTGTATAGTGCGCGTGTGTGTGTGGGCGGCGCTTCTGTGCGTTGTTGGTGTGTGCGTGGCCGGCGCTAGGTGCGTCGGCGTGTGTTGTGGTGGTCGCCGATGATGGGTGTCGCCGGCGTGTGTCTTGGCGGTGGTGATGGGCGACGGGTTTGGGGGTTGATTTGGTGAATTTGATTAAGTCCAGGGGCTTAATTGCAAAGCCCCAATTTAAGTTTATTTACCATTTAGTCCTAAACTTTTGAAAACTACTTTTTCGCTCCCAAAACTTTTCAAGTCTTCGATTTTCACCCCCAAGACTTTCGAATATTACAATTCGACCCCCAGATTTCCAGAAGCTTCACTTTGACCTCAAAACTTCTCTGTAATTACAGTTTTACCCCTAATCAAGGTCAACTTCACCATAATTTACGTTTTTACCCCTAAACCCTAAAATGCTTGTTTTAACTCGTTTCTTATCCGATTAAGTTCATTCTTTCGCCTTTGGAACCGTAATTGAACCCTCTTCGTTATGTGATCAAGTTCTAAGCGTTTTGAATCATTTTTCCTTCCATCATCTTTTCTTTTCCGAGAGAGTCCTTTAAAAAGATTAAGTAACAATCGTAACACGAAACTAATAGATTACGTTTGCATGTGTAGGCTTTCGCATTTAGAGACGAATGTAGAATTAAAGTTCAAGTCACGAGGAAAAACACCACCTAACTAGGGTAGGGGTAACTTCTGATCCTTAATGGCCTTATATTTCTGCTTTTAATTTATAATGATGCTAAACGGATGCTTGTATGTAATCCTGATGTTACTAAAATGCTTTTGATCGCTATGAATCATTGAACCTTATATGTCGCGCTTATATGCTGTGAATTATATGAATATACATGCATGTTATAAATATACTACGAAGGGACTGTGGTCCAAGAATAAGCTACGAAGGGATTGTGGTCCAAGAACAAACTATGAAGGGACCATTGGTCCGTAATGAAAGATTTAATAGGATAAAAATTGTTTATAGGGTAAGACGGACTGCCCCCGCAGCTATCTACAGCTACACGTCATTATGTTATGTGCAATGCATTTTATGTGCTGTGAATTACTTGTTGTGCTGATATTAGTTTAATTTATTTAATTGCTTAAACAATTTAAATACGGAAATTATTCCCACAAGTGTATTCAAATGCACTCACCCCTATCTATACTCACACTACAGGTAACGATGAAAGTTAAGACATGCAGCGAGAGGGGTGTCGTATCCAGTGTCTCTTCTGTTTTAATTTCAAATGGATTGTTGACCATACTTTCATTACAAGAAATTCTCTCATAGACTACACCCCTAAGACAAGGGTTTTTTCGAAAAACCCTTGTCGTAGTCTAGACTGCCGTTGTCGTAGATGAAACCGTTGTCTTTGCCCAAAAAATTCTCTCAAAGACAAGAGTTTGAACTTGTCGTTGTCGTAGACGTGTTGTCTTAGGACCACTACAAGAAATTCTCTCATAGACTACACCCCTAAGACAAGGGTTTTTTCAAAAAATCCTTGTCGTATCTAAACTGACGGAACCGTTGTCTTTGCCCGAAAAATTCTCTCATAGACAAGGGTTTGAACTTGCCGTTGTCGTAGACGTGTTGTCCTAGGACCCTAAGACAAGGGTTGTTTTCTAACGTTGTCGTAGCCTCGTAGAAGCGTTGTCGTAGACTAATTTAATTAATTTAAAAAAAAGTCAAATATTACAATATATATTTTTTAAATGAAAGAAGAAATGCTATATATTAATTGTTTTTTAATTAAATTAAATTTGAAAAATTTAATTATTTTATGTTAATTAATTAGTCATTAATCTCCCAATTATATATATATATATATATATTGTGGACCTTTTAAAATATATTAAAAATATAAATAATAAAAATTAATAAAAAATATGTGATAATATTAATTGTTTTTTTAATTAAATTAAATTCGAAAAGTTTAATTATTTTATGATGTTATCTTATATTATCTTATGTTAATTAGTCATTAATATTTCAATTATATATATATATATATATATATATATATATATATTGTTAAACTTTAATTTAAAATATATTAAAAATACAAATAATAAAAATTAACAAAAAAATATGTGATAATATTAATTTTTTTAATTAAATTAAATTCGAAAAGTTTAATTATTTTATGATGTTATCTTATATTATCGTATGTTAATTAGTCATTAATCTTTCAATTATATATATATATATATTTTTTTTTAAATTTTAAAATATATTAAAAATACAAATAATAAAAATTAACAAAAAATATGTGATAATATTAATTTTTTTAATTAAATTAAATTTGAAAAGTTTAATTATTTTATGATGTTATCTTATATTATCTTATGTTAACTAGTCATTAATCTTTCAATTATATATATATATATATATATATATTGTTAAACTTTTAAAATATATTAAAAATACAAATAATAAAAATTAACAAAAAATATGTGATAATATTAATTTTTTTTAATTAAATTAAACTTGAAAAGTTTAATTATTTTATGATATTATCTTATATTATCTTATGTTAATTAGTCATTAATCTTTCAATTATATATATATATATCTTATTATTATCTTATATGAACAAACTCATAATTTTAAAAAATAGTATTTTTATAAAATGTATTAAAAATATGCACTAGTATATTTTATAATTGTCTTAAAATTAATGAAATTAGATTAAATATTACTAAACATATATTAATTAGTCATTAATCTTCCAATTATATATATATATATATATATATTTAACCTTTTAAAATATATTAAAAATACAAATAATAAAAATTAACAAAAAGTATGTGATAATAGAAAATTGAAAAATATCAAAAATTGAAATAAAAGAAATGCATGTAGAATAATAATACATAAAGCACTAGTGGTCTAGTAGTTGGAGTACCACCCTGTCACTCGGGTTCGAATCCTAGACAACACACAATATTTGACATGATGATGTGGCAGCACTTTGATGATGTGGCATGATGACGTTAGCACTTTGATGATGTGACATGATGACGTCAACACTTGTCGTTGTCGTAGATAGAAAAGACAACGGTTTAAAACCGTTGTCTCTGCCATTGTCGTAGGGGTCTACGACAACGGTTAATAACCGTTGTCTATGAGCGAAATTTTTAGGACCCCTACGACAACACCATCTACGACAAGGGTTGAAATATAGCTACGACAACGGGTAAAAACACTTGTCTATGTGCATTTTTCTTGTAGTGTTTATAACTGTTTTGGTTTGTAACTTATGATGGATCCTGTTTTGCTCCACTGTTAATTTAAAACGTTATCTTCCGACGATGTGCTGACGTTTTTTGGAGAATTGTAATGGATCGTATGCTTAAACTGAACTTAGCTATTTCTAAATTTGTAATTCAGGCCTTTGCTGACTTGATCTGTTTGACGATGTTTAAGGAATTTTGTTTACTTGCTTATTTTATTTTAAATGTATGCTTCTATCTTTCTTTCTTTTTCATGCACGCCCATAAGCAAACTCTGATATTTTAAAATATTAAAATAGAGCATAACAAATTATGTATTCAATTGTATTATTTTTTGATATTTTTATATTTTATATTTTTATAAATAATTTAATATTATTTAAAAAAATTATATAATAATTTAACTTTGGGAAGTTAATTTGTAAAAAAATAAAATAAATAATAATGAAATTATCAAAATTAATAAAAAAAAAGTTCATTCCTTAGAAGTCAGGAATACATAATACCATGAGTGTAGTAATGAATGGATAATCTCATGTCTATGGAATATCAATTCCTATGAGAATGGTGATTCTCACTGTTTAACGTATACCAATCAGGGGAATAAAAATGAAGGTAGAAATGATGATTTCATTATCACCTCATTCCATCATATCGTAAAGATCATTGTCACATTTAACTATGAAAACCACATTTTAAAATATCATGATCAAAAAGATTCCTTTTACATTAGAATAACAAAATTAGAGAATTGATGCTTTATTTATTTATGTTTTTCCCTTCAAATTAACCCTAAATAGATTCACACTAAAATATACGACTATGCTACATTAAAACGACAAGATTGATCAAATGATCCACAGAAGCTTATTTAACAAGTGTCGAGAACCCATTGGTATACTATATATTCCACGTAGGCAAGATCTGCTTAATAAGATATCAAATGATTAAAAGCCACATGTAAATAAACGGGCCCCACATGATCTTAAAAGGCCAACAGAAGCAAAGAAATAGATTTATGGATATGCCAACACAGATAAAAGGATAAGAGGCATGGATTCCCATTGGCTATGCCAAAATGCACAATCAAACATCAGCCATTCGATCCTTAAATCTTCCAAACCAACGATCAGAATTCAACTTTGAATCAACACCACAAATAGACCACTGTAATGAAATACAAATGCATATACAAAAGATTCATTTCCATATCACAAAATCACATTCTAGAGATTTTCAATCATCAGGTCTGAGAAAATGGCCACAGTTACCACACAAGCCTCAGTCGCCGTTTTCCGGCCCTGTGCATCCAAAAGCCGGTTCTTGTCCGGTTCGTCTGGAAAATTGAACCGTGAAGTGTCGGTTAGACAAGCAGTTTCATCCTACAAATCATTCAAGGTTGAAGCTAAGAAAGGTGAATGGCTACCTGGTTTGGCCTCCCCTGGCTATCTTGATGGCAGGTTTGTCTTCTTTATTAACTTCCTTTTATGTTGAGTATTATACAACTGTGATCAGATCGACTCAATTTCAGAGTAGAGCTTGATAGCTACTTGAGTATCTTGAGTCTTTTATTATTGTACCCTTATTTTATTCGACTATGTTACATAAACTTATGTATAAGTAATAAAATCTAAGTGTTAAAAATATTTTTTCATATGAATTATACATAATTGACTTTTTATTTTGTATAAACATTGAACTATTGTATTTTGTTGTATGAACACATTATACCGTGTCAGACTAATCCTATTAAATTACTAATACTCACGTGTTGGAAATCAACAATTAGGATTTATCTAATATGATAAATACATCAAATTTAAAATTTATACGATAAAATTGAATGACTCGAAGTTTATACAAAAAATGTCAAATCACGTATAGTTGATGAGAAAAAATGTAATTAAACTTAAAATCAAACTTTATCCAGCTTTTAAAATTTAATTACAACAAGTCTAGGTATATCTACATATTAAGTTCGAGTTTAGCATTAGATGAGCTCAAGTTCAAAATAAAGTACATCAGCTTGACTCAACTCGATTCAATTACATCCTATGCAGACCTTAATCAAACTTAGAACGAGTCGAATAAAGTCATAACCTAGTGAAAGTTCCTCTCCTCAATAGTCATTAATTAGTCCAATTTCAGACAACTAACTTAAGATATTTGTGTTTGAAACTAGCCTCCCAGGAGACAATGGCTTCGATCCATTGGGGCTTGCTGAGGATCCAGAGAACCTGAGATGGTACGTGCAGGCGGAGCTAGTGAACGGGCGGTGGGCAATGCTGGGAGTCGCTGGAATGCTGCTGCCGGAAGTCTTCACCTCCATCGGAATCCTCAACGTTCCCAAGTGGTACGATGCAGGAAAGGCCGAGTACTTTGCCTCGTCATCGACACTATTCGTGATCGAGTTCATCCTCTTCCACTACGTGGAGATCAGAAGGTGGCAAGACATCAAGAACCCTGGAAGTGTCAACCAAGACCCCATCTTCAAGAGCTACAGCTTACCTCCCAATGAATGTGGCTATCCAGGTGGCATCTTCAACCCCCTCAACTTCGCCCCCACTGAGGAGGCTAAAGAGAAAGAGATCGCCAATGGTAAGAGAGAGAGAGAGAGAGAGAGAGAGAGAGAGAGAGAGAGAGAGAGAGGGTTTTGTTCTTGAGATCTTATTAATTAGATACTTATATGTAAAACTGGTTTTTTTTGCAGGGAGATTAGCAATGTTGGCGTTCTTGGGGTTCGTAATTCAGCACAACATAACAGGAAAAGGGCCGTTCGACAATCTGTTGCAGCACCTTTCTGATCCATGGCACAACACTATTATTCAGACACTTAGCGGTTAAGTAACTGCATGTAATGAAAGATGATGTTTTTTCATGTATGATGTCAAGTACTGGTTTGTGGACTAAGATTTGAGATGTATTCATAATCAATGGGAGCTTTAATGTGTATAGGGAAAATTAAATGAATATTTGGCATCTATCTATCCATCTATCTATCCACCATTCATGTAGTTCCAACATGCAAGATTATTCATATCAAATCTTAGTACCTCAAGAGAAAAACGTCTCAAGGAAAAACAATCTCTGTCATTCATATGTTTTATATATATTGTAACAAGGGAAAACATCAATTTTAGTCCCGTAACTAAGGCCTTGTTCAATTTTGGTACCGTCGCTTTTCACTTTCCAATTTTAGTCCTTGACTCTTTAATTTGTCCAATTTGCATCCAATTTTGACCCGATTTTAGACACGTCAGCAAATTTGACCGCCACGTAGGTAAATTTGCTGATGTGGCCATCAGTTTTGTTGATGTGGCCACCGGATTTGCTTATGTGGCGGTCAAATTTGCTGACGTGTCTAAAATCGGGTCAAAATTGGATGCAAATTGGACAAATTAAAGAGTTAAAGGACTAAAATTGAAAAGTGAAAAGTGACGGTACCAAAATTGAACAAGACCTTAGTTATGGGACTAAAATTGACGTTTTCCCTTATAACAATATCATTTTCCTTTTCTCAGATTATTTACTTCATTTCTCATCCTTGCTTGGGACATTTATTGTCTGTAAAGGGTTCCTAGCTAACTTGTTATATCACTTGAATATCATTATTAATTAATACAAAATATAAAGAATGAAGAATCGAATTGGCACTTTGGGCAATCATTTAAAAAAAATAAAAAAAAAGACTAATTATTCACACATATGTTGACAGACTGAATGTTACAAAATATATTGGAGCAACTCTTGTGCCTTTGTCTTCTGTGTCAAGTTCCACTTTCTTTACTAAGTAGGTTGATAGGTAGTAGTGATATATTTTTATATGGAGTCATCAACAGTCATCAAATGCTAGTTGCATAATTTTAGAGCCAATGATTTGTCAGTTGGTTATTTTATATCTTCTTATAATAGTTATGTTGAGTCCTATATTTTTTAGTGATTAATTGTTGTGAGGGTTGTGTATATAAAATAGAGTACATCAATGAAGAAGACAACATTTTAAGTTTGGCTAAAAAGATAGTCATCTCTTTTCCTTCTTAATTTTTAGTTAGGAGACTCGTTCAATTTTCGAATCGAGACATAAATTAATTTTTTTTATACATAACATTGGTGTTTTCATCCTTATTTGATACCTTTCAAACCTACTCATTCCTAATTGGCCGTTGAGGACGCAACTTTGATTGAAATGGTGCAAACTCTACAATCCCAATACAACGAAATTAATAGTCAAGTTGTCATAATCCCAACCATTCAAGAAGACTTCACTTCAATTAATAGAAATAATTTGGTGCAACTGGTATATGGATCCTAAATCCATGCAATCAAGATCGACTTGACCCTGTAGATGCTCCCAAGTATGTGCGCTCACACACTCTCTTACGTGTTCATGTTATGAAAAATATGTATACATTTTGATTATAACATTCATACATTTATGTTATGATATTCATAAATTTACATTATATTATACACAGATATGTAATACATTGTTTAAACATTTATGTGATATTAGGTGTACACCTTTATGTTACATTAATATAACATTTATGTTGATATAAAGATATAAGTAATATTACATAAATGTATGATTATTTTGATATAAATGTATAAGTAATATCACATAAAGGTATATTGATACAAATTGAAGTGTAATTGTTTTTTTTTTCTAAGTTACAGTATTACATAAATGTTATGATATTTGTACATAAAAGTTATACTAATAAAACATAAAGATCGACACTCAAATGAAAAAAAGGCACGAATCCGAATTGTCCCAATTGCACCATGCAACTGGTGCATAGAATTGTAACTCTCTAATTTAATATACAAGACCAAACACTGATCAGTTGGTATATGTGGATAGTTTATAACCATTGACTCACAGCATGGCAAGCTTTTGAGCATGCATTGGAAATGCATCATTAGTCTTATGACAGCCACCGAGCCGGCGCCCCACTTGTCAAGTTATGACAACTGGGCATTATTGTAGAATTTCAAATCTAATTTGAAACAAGGTGTAATCAGGTTGATAGATTATCCTCGGATGCCATTTTGAATTGTTTTCTTTAATGTCCGAAATTCAAACCAAGCTTATATTGTGGAGACTTCCTACTATTTCCTTACAATTGGACACGTCAGGTTGATAGAGGCTAAACTTAACGAGGACTGCGTGCCACCATGGCCAGGTACACCAAGTTTTTCTGGTCTAGAGTACTCTTTCCACATCACCTACACCCTCACATAAATTTAATTCACCAACCCCTACAACTTCACTCCTCACTGTGCCTCCAAAACCAACTACTACAAACTCTGTTCCACAGATCTGCCACTCAAAAAGGGAGGGGGACGGGGGCTAAGACTCCTGATTACAAGACAAAGTTTTGCGTAAGACGGTCTCATGGATGCCATCCCGTGAGATGGATCGGGTTAGACCCAGTCAACAGTCAAAGTTAACACCCAGTCAACAAAAGTCAAAAGTAATATATTTATCTATATTAGGTAATACTTTTTGAAAGTATCACATGATATATATAAAAGTGTTGCAGGATACACATGAAAATATTATATTATGTGAATAAAGCACCATGCAATACTTTTATACAAATCATGTAATACTTTTTGAAAGTATCACAAGATACAAATGAAAGTATTGTATTATGAGAATAAAGTATCATATAATACATTTTATGTACATCATGTAATACTTTAATATAAATTACATTATGAGAATAAAATATCATATAATACTTTTATATATATAAGTTAATACTTTTATGTGTATCACGTAATACTATTTCGTCAACGACATTAACTGATCATTGACCAGTGTTGACTAATAGTTGACCATTGACTTTGACTATTGATCGCGTCGAATTGACCCGTCTCATGAAATGAAATCCGTGGACAATCTCGCACAAAACTCATTCCTATTACAATTGTAATGAGAAATTGGTCTAAGACAGACAAAAAAAAAAAATCCTCAATTTTTATTGATTTTTCCAGATGAGAAAGGATATGACCGGCCTCGAATTCAAATTCGAAAGCCCATGAGAAATCCTTGATCCTTGAGGACGAGGTCAATTTTGGTGGGGAGAATAGTGTTATGGCCATAATGGAGCAACTCGCCAAGTCTCCTAGGTCAACTTAAAGTTCCACTCTCCTAAGTCAGTGACTTGCTATTTTATGGAGTCAAGAGTGATCATGAGATATTAGTTGCATAGACTCAGAAACTAATTCAGTTGGTTATTATCTTCTTAATAATTTTATTGATTCTTATTCTTTAAATATCGACATGGATTATACATTAATATATTATATTAGTGGTAACCGTTATCGTTAACCATCTTTACTTAAAAACATTTTTTTGTTAAGTAATTAAATTTTGTTCTTTTTTAGTCAAGAGAAATAGTTTTTATCCAATTATACTCATCTAACATTTGGTGGTTCGGGTTTAAGTATATGGTCATAAGAACTGAAATATATGGTGGTACGTGCTTAAATATGTTGGTACAAACACAATAATAATTGTATGAGGTGTAATATGATGGTACATGCTATATAAATAATGGTACATAAGTGTAATATTGTGGTACAAACTATATTAATAATGGTACTGAGGTGTAATATAATGGTACACGCTACATTAATAATGATACCATATGTAGTATGGTGGTATGAGCTACATTATAATGATGATACGAGATATAATATGGTGGTGCAAGTTATATTAATAACGGTACAAGAGTGTAATATGATGGTATGGACTACATTAATAATGATACGGAGTCAAATATGATGTTATGGGTTAAAGTATATAGTGGTAGGAAGTTAATTTCATTAAGGATATAATGGTCCTAAAAAATATTCTCTTAGCCCTAAAAGAATAATTTCAAATTCTTAATTAAACAAAATGTTTCTTTCTATAATGAAGTACTTAAAATTTAATTCCTTAATATTACTATGCTAATTTTGTCACGCCCCGAAACTTAACCATAAATTATTACAAAGGTTTAACAGAGTTGGGAAAAACATTTTAAAATTATCAGAGTATCCTCGACAGGCGTGTAGGAAAGAAGAAAAATAAAAGAAAAAGATACGAAGAAGATATATATATATATATATAACCAAAAAAAATTACAGATTTACAGCAGCGGATTGTAAAAACACGAGTTTAAACAAAATAGAAACGTAAGTGTATGTTGTTCCAAAATAGTTTAACAAATATCATAACAAAACGTCTTTAACAGACAGGGCACATCTCTCTCTTCAACACCTCCCATTTAGGTCATCACCTGTATCGAACACATAAGCGGGGTGAGTGCATACAAATACACCTTGTGGAGATAAGTCCGTAAATTAACATAAAACTTTAAATCAGATAAACAATTAAACACAACAAGTACAATGCACAACACATAAATGACGTGGGCGCAGGTATATCCCGCCTTACCCCACAACGGAATCCACCGGGTGATTATTTGGTTAGGGGGACTTCACCAATCCTCCATGTATCCGTTAGGACTTAATCCCAACTTATCTTTTCCAGAACTATGCATCATGGACACATATCCTTATCTTTTCCGAAACAACACATTTAATTCACAGCACGTAAGACATAACACATAAGCACGGACATGTATAGTAACTACTAGCATGCTCATATCATCAATCACATTTCATACTCATAATCTCATATCATAAATCATATAACATTCATCATCATATCATAGCTGGTCGAAAATCCTAGCATGCGACTATACAATACAACACGTAAAGTTAAATGTTAATTCAGAAATTACCCCCACCTCAGTCTGGGCGGTGCGACTTTCACGTTCTTTTCCTTTTTAGTTTTGAGATGAGTTCGGAACATTTGGGCCTATAAACACACACAACGTAAATTATTAGGTTATTAGATTAATTAAGCGTTTATAATTAATATTTCGAAAGAAACAACGAAATAAAAAGGGAACATAACCCACCTAGGTCATGGAATATAGAGGTTTCACAAAGAAAGCTTTAGGATGAGAACGGGTTAAAACGGATGAGAAACGAAGCCAAACGAAGCGTTTTAGGATTTTGGGGTAAAACAGTAATTTCAGATAAGTTTTGGGGTCAAAATGTAGTTTTTGGAATCTGGGAGGGGTCGAATTGTAAAATCAGAAAGTCTTGGGGGTGAAAATCAAAGACTTAAGAAGTTCTGGGGGTGGAATTATAATTTTCTAGAAGTTTTAGGATTAAATTGTACAAATCAAAAGATGGAGGACCAAAATGAGAATAAGCATAAACTTAAGAATTTGCAAGTAGGTCCCTGAAGTTAATCTAATTCTCAAAAATCCACCCCATCCCAAACCACCCATTGCCCCCGCCACTGCATGCCACCGCCGATGACACCGTGTCGCCGGCCACCACCTAGAGCCACCACCACACGCCGGCGCACTGAGCGCCGGCCTCCTTCTGTCACGGCGACGTCAGAAAAGCCGCCCAAAACACCATCCAACACAGCTGCTTCACAACCAAGCTCAACTTAACACACCCAAACTCAAGCATTGCCGGCACTTCTTGCGCCGGCCAACCACTCACACGGCGATGCTGCATACGCCACCCCGACCACCCAAACCAGGTGAGAGAGACGAGAGGGAGCAAAGAGATCGAGAGAGAGAAGATCGGGGAGAGAGAGTGGAAAGGGGAGGAGAGAGAAAAAATGCATGTAGAAAATTTGACCGACAATTGTCGGAGATTGACCTGTCCAATCAATGATTCGAGCCCGTATTCATGACGGGCTCATCGAGAGCTTCGATTTGGTATGTAAATCGACCAAAAACGGAGAAGGAATGGAGAAGAGAGGAAGAGAGAGAAAGTGATGAGGAGAGAGAAAGTGCACCGCGGAAACTTTGACCGGCCGTTGTCGGAGATCAACCGGTCTGATCAACGATCCGAGCCCGGAATCGAGACGGGCTCGATGAGAACTTCAATTTAGACTCAAGATTCGCCCCGATCGGTGGTCGGATGGCCAGAAACGAAAAGAGAGAAAGAAGTGGGTTTTTATAGAGAGAAACCGAATATTCTCCGGCCAATTGCCGGCAAACGCGGCGGCGGATGGCGATTCCGAGCCCGGAGTTGGAATGTGCTCGGCGAGAGCTTTAAGATGGTATAGGTTTCGATAGGTTTCGATCGGAAGAAAATTCCGGCGATGGTGGTCGCCGTTACCGGCGACGGTGGCGCTCCGGCCGATCAGCCGCCGGAAAAAAAAAAGAGAGAAGAAGGAGCAGTTTTATTACCTTAGGTTAAAAACTTAGCATATACTTTTACTTTAGGATGATACACCATATATACTATAGGTTAATTATTTCATTAGTTATTTTATAATCTTAAACTTTATATTAAACTTTCTTATGATATTAATTAATTTGAGATATCATTCGAACTCCGATTTGATTCATTCTTTCGGCATTTTGTTCGATTTTTCGTTCTCGTTCATCTCGTCCCACTTACGAATTATTATATCGACTTTTCTTTTTATGAAAAATTTTCAAGAATATAGAACTTTAGATTAAAGCATGCTTATAATTAAATTTTCTGAAACGCACATAAAATAAATCAAATAATTAGGGGTTTAAATATTTAGTTATCAAATTATGCATCGATAAATCCTAGTCGTCACAAATTTAGTGCTCGGATGTTCACGCCAACTTTTGTCCTTTAAAGCATGATTTTTGAAAATTTTTGTAGCGCCCCGGACCAAAAAACGAAGCATAATTGATTAATTAAATATTAAACCCTTAATTGAATTATTATGTGCGTTAATCTTGACTGTTTAATTTAATTATATGCGGTTCAGATATGTGATTAATGCATGTTTTATATGGAAATATTTTCTAGTTGCGAAACATAGATTATAATTATACCATTAGATGCGTAATGAAAAAACGAGAAATAGAAACGAATTAGGGGTCAATCGGAGACCCGTAGCTCAAATGGCGAAGAAAAGGGCAAAATACGAAGATTCGAAAAATCGAAAGATATTTACGGTGAATAGTAACCCAAGATTTTTA
Source organism: Scutellaria minor (assembly GCA_954870855.1). NCBI lineage: Eukaryota > Viridiplantae > Streptophyta > Magnoliopsida > Lamiales > Lamiaceae > Scutellaria > Scutellaria minor. The sequence continues at coordinate 21,340,829 of OX940727.1, forward strand.
CATGAATAGTGACCCAAGATTTTTACCGTGAACAGTAACTTAGATTTTTTTGATGAATAGTGTTTTTCAGAAAATTTATAAATAGCGACGTTTTCGATTCAAAAATCACTGTTTTTCCGAACGAGTCAAAATTGACGAAAACACGTAAGTCTCTCTCTCCTCCTCCTCCTCCCCTCTCTCTCTCCTCTGTTTTCTGTCTCCGGCGCGCCGTCGGCGGTGGCTGGAAAATCAATTTTATCGGTTTCGGTCGATTTTCGCACAGAACGTAGACCTCGTCGAGACGAGTCTAGGATAGGTCTCGGATTTCAAATCGATGTCTCGTTCGCCAGAAAACGGCAAAAAACCGCCTCTAAACCCTAAACTTGTCACCTTTTCTCTCTCTTATGTTTCTCTCCCTCTTCTCGCCGGAGCAGACGCCGGAGGACCTCCTTGGTGTGTGGGTGTGTCGATGGAGGGCGGCGCCGCCGTGGGTGGCGGCGCCGATGCAGCAGAGGTGTGTGTATGTGTGAACGTGTGTGTGTTGTGTATGCATGCTGTGGAGGCGGCGCTGTGCAGCGTCGCCGTGGGTACTATTGGCCGGCGCTGGTGATGCGTCGGTGAGGTCAGGTGGTGGGTGGCAGGCGGCGGGTGGTTGTCGGCCAAGGCTGTGACGGGTGTGTGTGTTTTCATGTATATACGTGTGTGTTTAAGGAGTTTGGGCAGAACACTATTCACGCCAGAGTCCTGTGGGGGTGGTCGGAGATGGTGGTGGTCGGAGCTGGGTCGCCGGCGGACAAGGTGGAGGCGGCGCGGGGCGGTGCCGCCGCAGCAGGTGGCTGTTGCAAGTTTCAGGCGCGCTGGGCGTGCAGCTGCCGAGTTCGTCGAGGGACGTCGGGTGCCGGGCACGCATACCGGGCGTTGGGCGCGCAGCTGCCGAGCGTGGCCGAGGGGCACCGGGTGCTAGCGCACGCACCTACCGAGGCTACCGAGAAGCACCGGGAGCTGGCACGCACACCTGCCGAGACTGCCGAGAAGAGTGCCCGATGCCGGATGCGCTGGCGTGCGCGTGCGACGTCATGTTTTCGATACGAATCCCGTTTTTTCCATCATACGTTATCATCGAGTTGTCGCCGATGAGATGTCGTCGACCGGGAGTCGTGGATCCCGGTCAAAGTCAACCCTTTGACCAAAATTACCAAAATACCCCTCAATCTTAAGACGCTCCGTTTGAGCTCGTTTCAACTCCGATTGAGCTCATTCTTTTTTCGTTGCAACCCAAATCTTACCCTCTTTCATCTCAGCCTATTGGACTGAACTTTCACTCTCATTTCTTCAACCTCAATCTTTAGATCTTCCGATCCATCTCGTCTTTAACGATCGTATCTTCTTCGAAATCATTTATACTATTAATTATACATATTAAGGATCTAAGGAACCTTGTAACTTGTGTAGGCTATCAGTTGGATCATGCTTTGTGATACCTGATATTTGATACTCGCTACTCACGTGGTAACCACTGAACAAGGTGGGGGTAATTTCTAAATCTTTACTTGTTTACAGTTTTCCCTATTTTGAAGCATGATTGAGGAATACTAAATGCAGTGATTATATGTCATGATTATGTGTTCATGATATACTGTGAAAGGACTACGGTCCACATTGCATGTTCGGAGGGACTTATGGTCCGTAAAAAACAACTGTCTCTTACCCCTTCTACTACCTAGAAGGTTTGGTGGTCCTATAAATGCACCAACGGTATTTAAGACCGTTTTATGGGGTAAGATGGGAAATACCCGCACCTAAAGGATGAGTTACGAGCAAGGATGAAAATTTCGATTTCGATAGATATTTCGGTACATTGATTTTATGGAAATTTCGGTGAAAGTTTCGATTTCGGTGGAAATTTCAGTAAAATTTAGAAAAATGTCAGAAACTTTGTTAAAATTTGGGAATTTGGATATGATATTGTATAGAATATTATAACTAACATTAATAAATTATGATCTCACATTTATAAAACATCTTACCTTGCCAAAAGTGAGACAATAAATCTTATGAATGACACCACAATATCTTCTGTGGTTTGGGTGGAAGTGGAACTTGGATGTATCCACCTCAATTTTCACCTTGTTAATCATTTGAGCCATAGACATTACTTTTCGAACTTGTTACTTTTACTTTTAATTTATATGGTGTGAGTAATTATTTGTAAAATTCATCTAAGGAAATTATTTGATGGGATTATTTGAGGCAATAATTTAAATTATTACAACTTTGATAAAATATTTAATATATTAAATGTTATAATTATAATGTGCAAAATACAATTTTGTCCCTTAAAAAATTGGTGTAATTCATTATAAAATATTATAATTATTTTGGGAAAAAATAAATTCACCGAAATCGAAATTGAAACGAAATTTACTGAAATTTCACCGAAATTTCGAGATTTTCAAACATTTTATACTATAACCTCACCGAAATCGAAATTTACCGAAATTTCGGTGAAATGCTGACGAAATTTATTCAACCCCCGTTTCAATTTCGGTGACTCAAAATTAGCGAAATTTCGCAAAATTTTTTTCCCTGGTTACGAGATACGTGCTATGCATTTTACGTGTTGTGACTACGTGTTGAATGTTACGTATTCCTAATTTATATATCTATCGATTGTTATAAGATGCAGATTTATCCCCACGAGTGTATTCCACTCACCCACCCCTATTCTGTAATTCACGTTACAGGAGATGACGAGCATGATGAACCTTAGAGAGAGAGGGGTGGTGCTCTATCCGGACATGTGTATTTAAGTCTGTTGTCTCACAACATTTAAACAATGATTTTTATAATTCACGTTTTGTAAGTCTGTTGTCTCACAACATTTAAACAATGATTTTTATAATTCACGTTTTATAATTCACGTTTTTTATGTTTTGAATGATGGATCCTGAAGGTTTATTTCCGCTGCGAATGATTTTGTTAATCGGTTGTATCTGATGGTTTATATGTAATAATTCTGATCGTCTCCTACCTCATTTTTCTGATCGTCTCCTACCTCATTCTTCTGATAACTGTCTCCTACCTCCTTCTTCTGATAACTGTCTCCTACCTCCTTCTTCTGTTTATGTAAATGTCTTTTACCATTTCTTCTTACACGCCCGCAAGGAAAACTCTGATAATTTTATGTAAGAAAACGAGGCGTGACAATTTTGTTGTCCTAATTTGGAAGCATGAAAATATAGTTAGCATCAGTCTTTGCCAACCCTTAATAGTTAATGTTCTAATTTCGTAATTTTCCTAGTAAAAACCAACCAAACAAGGACAAATACTAATCTTGATTCTCACAATCTTAATTATATCACAATGGCATATGAACAAACAAAAATAATTAAAGCCCTGAGTAGCAATAATTAAACATTTTCCTCAATCAGCTTCACAAATTCACCAAAACAAATCCTTCCATCACCATCATCATCAAAAGCCATTATCATTCTCTGGCATTCTTCTTCAGACAATCCCACCAAACCTAATGAACTCATCACTTTCATCAACTCCTTTGAATCTATGAAACCATCATTACTCTCATCAAAATACCTAAATGCTTCTCTCACTTCATCTAGACTTGGCTCTGCATTATCGAACATATTTACAATATTCTCAAATGAATCTTGTAATACCAATGGCTCTTGAGGCCTATGATCTTCAATTAGCCCTAACTTCTCCATCACTATTTCGACGTCTTCTGTAGTGAGTATCATAGGACGTAGATTTGAGGTCGAGATAACACCATGATCATGTGCAACATTGTTCTTGCTAGAAAGATGACATGACCTCTTCCAAGAATCGAGGAGGAGATAGGAGAGAAGATTGAATATTCGTCGAAAACAAGAGTAGAAATCTTGGAGTGTGATTATGCAGCTGAAAAAAATGCAACATAAGATGAGAGATATGAATGAGATAAGATATGCTGCTATGCTGATGAGCTCATCATATCTCGTTGAATCCATACTAATTAATTTCACACTTGTTTTTTTTTTTTGGTTTTTAATTTTGTTCTTTTTCTAATGCATTTTTCTAGTTGATTAAGTTACGACTATTTATAGAGTAACATATTAGACGAAAAAAAATAAAAAAGTTGAATGGAAGTTTCTCCGAAAATTAGTGGAATCTTAGATGAAAGTGACTTAACTTCATTTTTCCACTAGAATAATTGTTTGGAAGTTGTCGGATCCTTTCCCCATATAACTTGTGACTGAAAAGTATTTCTATTTAAATTCCCCCCAAATTGCAACTCAAAAAACAAGAAATTACATGTGAACCATTTAAATTGTAAAAAACTCACGTGAGACGGAGTTCCACCACCCCACAAACAACATGTGAATTATAGGGTTGGAGTTGTGAATTGAACTGTCTCACATACTTAGTCAAGAATAATTATCGAATTATGTAATAATAATAATAATTCTATCATATAAATATATAATAAATCAAAAGGCAAGAAATTTTATTATTATTATTATTATTATTATTATTGTACACAAAATTATATTTAATCATATATTAATAATTCGTTGCTACTACCTGAACTCACAAAGTAATAAGAGGTGGGTTAACCTAACGATATATCAAACAAGTGAAAAAAAAAAAACTAAGATCGCCATAATACACAATCCTCATATGGTTTATCCTACCCACCATATGTATATTAATATATGTCTATTGTTGATGTGTCAGATATTTGTTATATCTATTTATTTCACATTTCATAATTTCAATGTATGAGATCATTATATATCATTGATGGACATTTTAATATTTTCATCGTTATATATACATATATTTATATATATATATATATATATATATATGGGTAAGACTATACACACCCTAAATATACTAAACACATTCTAAAAAAATATTAACATTTATTATTTTTTATTTATATATTTAGTAAGTTTGGGAGTGTATAGCGCCACCCATATATTTTTCCTTGAAATCATGAATCATGATTCACGTGCTGACACATTTTCGAAGCAATTTTTTTTTTCTTTTTCGCAAGTTGACATCATCGTCACTTTGGGACTTTGCAATTCTTGGAAAGCGATGGTTTAATTTTAAGCTAAAGTTAAAGGGTTTTTAGTTATTGTGGTTTAATTATATATTTATTATTTATATGTATCACAGAAATAAAATTTCATGAAATAATTGACAATCTCCTATAAGAACAAATTAAAGAAAATAAAGTCTTTCAGACCTAACTCGTGGAATGACATAGGAAGGGGACTATTGATCATATTGGAGGGTAGAGTATTGTGGATTCGAATTATAGGATAGCAAAATTGCTCTTTTCTGAGTTGAACCTTATCCCCATATTAGTGATATGCTGGATTATTTGTTTTTGGGTATCTTATGCCTTTCCTTAGTCCAATATTTAGTGTGTGGTGCTTTTGGGTTCCTTTTCTACTTCTTTGAAACCCAACTGGTACCTTAAATCAGTTGATTTTAATTGATTTTACAAATGTACTATATTTTGTTTAAGTTTTCAATAAAAAATTGAATATGTTGAATTAGAGTTCAGCTCAATAAATTTTAAATCAAAACTTCAAGTTTATGTTTAAATCCAAATTGATTTTTAATAACTCGTAAACACCGTCCCTATTAATCTATTAATTAGTATTCTATTTAAATAGTCTATATTGTAACTCCTCAAAATTCGAAATAGACTCTTCATTTTTTGAATAGCTAGATTTGAATCAATATATCAAATAATCATCAAATTGAAATGAGTGTAGTGAGTGAGAAAGAACCATGATTGCAACTTGAGAGGAAAATCGACATGGTGACTTGACTTTAGGGCGTAGACTTCCTTTGTCTTCAAGTATACGAACATATAAGAAATTTCTGTTCAACTTCCATTATTCTCAGATAAGATGTTTTTTAATGCTATAAAATCCTTTTTTTTTTAGTTCATCTTACTTACGGTGAGTGATGTATATGCCACTAGACTATGGGTACAATACTGTAAAATAAGATATATTATTTTTAAAATAATATTATTAAACCTATAGGTACAATGCTATAAAATATATCTTGATAACTTATTTTAAAAATAAGATAAGTTATCAAGATATTTTTGATAAATAAAAATGATGAGCTACTTATAAAATATTAGTAGCAAGGACGAAAGTTTTGATTTTGATAGAGATTTCGATACCTTAATTTTACAGAAATTTCAGTGAAAATTTTGATTTCAGTAGGAATTTCGGTAAAAATTATAAAACTGACGGGAACTATGTTAAGAATTGGGAATTTGGTCTTGGTATTGTACCTAACATTGATATATATACTTGACTTATAATTTCAAACAAAATGACATATTTACAACAAAGATATAAATTAAATATTATATAAATGTTGATTGGTATAATAACATGAAACATTTAAAATAATTGAATACAATGTTACTAATACCAAAATGAACTCCTGTGAGGTTCAATTACTTGCATTTGTGAATTATTTGAGACAATTACTTTCTTTTGGAATATTGTATGGTGGGAGAAATTATTTGCAAAAATTTTCTAAGAAAATTATTTGATTGTATTATACACGAAACAATTATAATGTGCAAATTATGGTATAATTTGGGTACAAAATATATTTTTTTTATTAAAAATTGGTGTAATTCATTATAAAATCCTATTATAATTATTTGGGTAAAAATTTTTTACTAAAATTTCACTGAAACCGAAATCAAAACAATATTTATCGCAATTTCATCGAACTTTTGGTATTTTCAAACATTTTCTACTATGATATCACTAAAATCAAAATCAAAATATACCAAAATTTTGGTAAAACACTGACGAAATTTTTACACCCCCTTTTCTATTTCAGTGACTCAATTTTAGCAAAATTTTGGTGAAAAAATAATAAAAATTTATTTTATAAATAAGATATAGGGTCTATTACAAAAATCATGTCAAACTATGACTTTTTTTGTACTAAGGTACCCAAATTTTGAAAATTTATTGTACAATCGACAACCTTTGCAAAGGGCACCAAATGATTGCTATAAGTAATGACACCAGAATATTTCCCAAAATTGATCCTAATAATTCCAGCGCAAGAGGGAATATTCTGGAAAGATTCCACCATCGATTTCATGTACCTGTCATTTGGTACATTGACAAAGGTGGGTGATAATTTCAAAGTTTGGATACTTAACACAGAAGATATTACAGTTTAACATGATATTTGTAATTTTCTCTAAGATATGTATGGTTTCCTTAATTTTCAAGAAACAATATATATATATATATATATATATATATATTAGAAAAATAAATTTTCAATTCTTTTACTAAACACTTTTAAAAAATTGTAAGATCTTAATTAAACACTTTATAATATATTTTAAAAAAACACATAATTTATCGACAAAAATTTCTATCGATAATCCTTAAAATTATGTCGGTAAAAAGTATGTCAATTGAACTATTGATGGAAATTTCTATTGTTAGCTGACTTTTCGATAAAGGTTTGGCAACGAAAACAATATTTACATCACTATTTCGATGATGGAATATTCCGTCATTGGCTTATTTCCCGACATAACTATAATCAGTTTGTGGAAAATTTTCCACAAATACTTTTGCATAAATACCGACAAAATAATAATATTTTCGATGGAATTTTTCATTTGTAATTTATAAAAACAGAATTATACTACTGACGGACCATTTCATTAGTAATATGAAAAAAATGAAAATGTACTGAGATATTGTAAAATTCCACATAAATAACGACAAGATTGTAGAAACGGTAAGCAATGTCGATCCCACAAAGACTAGGCCAAGACTGTGCCCGAGTTGACGGATTCACATTGGAGTTCAATTTTGGGCATATTTTCCACCCGAAAATTATTGAGAAGACCCCCAGAAAATATAAATACTCAAATTTATTCCAGAAATCAGACACATGCATTCAAAGAGAGAAAAAAAAGAGATGATTTGAGAGCATCGAAAGGAGAAGATGAAGAATTCAAGAGATCGAATAATCACGAGATCATTGTTCAATAGAGTTTTCAATCTTTCTCCTTTTATTAGATACTAATTTTGATATGATATTTTCAATCTTGTCTATGAGTTTGTTTATTATCATGTTTAGCTAATTTTCTAGGGTTTCTAGGATTTGTTAGTAGTTTAATTCGAATCTTGATGGAACTTTGATTTCAATTCAAGTTCATGATTTTTTATCCTATTTGTGTGTTTATGTTTTGATTGCTTATTTGATTGTCCGATCAGTAATTGAGCATGTTTTAGTAATTAGGTCAAAATTCGGGATATGAGATTTAATTATGAAAGAATAAACACATGTCATATAAATCGCATTAAATTAGGAGATTAACGAGTTTATGTGATGAAAAATCAATCCTAGATGCTTTTGGGAGTTAGTATGTTTTAATCAAATTGAGTAGAGATACCTCTGGTAGTATATCACTTTTCTACATCACACGGTGGTGACTGTGTTGTTGGGCACAGTCGTGCCCCAACACAATTATGCTATTGTCTTGTGGTGCACGGTCATGCTATGTAGCACGACCTGACCGTGCGCCACCAAAATTTGGCTTTCAACTTGTATTTCACTCTGTTTCTTCCTCGTTTTTCCGTGATTCTTCCTTGATCATCAATTACACTTGAAACTTATAATTTTTCTCACTAAAAATATGAAATTAAGCACAAACCCATCAAATGCAACTAATATAATAAAATCACTCAAATCACCTTAAAAACGTATCTAAACATATTCAAATGAATACATAAACATATGTAAAAATATAAGAGAACGACACCTATCAATGTATATTAACATAAATGAGGATGAAAACATTACAAGAATGTCATTTTCCCACTCAAAACTATCTTGTCATCAAATAATAAAAATATATAAGTAAAAATTAAAAAGTACAAATAAAACATGCATTTTCCACCAAATTTGCAGATATGATGAGAAAAAGAGAATGAGTTCTTTCAAAGGAGGAGAAAGAATGTCGATGGATAAAGACCCCTAATCTAGGGAGATGAAATGAGAGAAAATGAATTCTTATATTTAGAAAAAGAAAAGAAAGAAAAAGAAAGTATGCAATGATTTTTGTTGTATAATCTCTATTTCTCCCATCTCTTGTATGTATGAAAAAGAATAGAGAAAAGATGATACAAGAAAAAGGAGGATTTTGATACTGCCGACGATGGAGAAAAATCACCAATGTAGATGGTGGGACAACGTAAAGGGAAGTAACTAATGGCAGGGTGTATTGGTTTAGGATTTCATAGGATTTTAAAAGACTTTTTTTTGTAAAAAAATCCGCTAGTATTCAATCAGGATTTTATGTCAGTTAAAAACAATCCATTGGTATTCAATCTGGATTTTCAAAATTTTTTAAAGAGTCCATTCAAATCCATTGGTATTCATGCAAGACTTTTTACTATTTAAAAATAATCTATTGGTATTCAAAAATATAAGAATTTTACAGGATTGTTGTGTTAGATGGATTTTGAAGGACTTTTTAGTGGTATCTAAATACCAACAATCTCATCCAAACCAATCAGATTTTAGAGGACTCTTGAAGTGACTGTTGAAGTGCTTCCTCCGGTAATGTCTCTTCACCTTTGTCTTTATACTGCAATTCTATGAAAAAAATTTCGTGATATGTATAGTGTGTGTATATACTGTATCTCTTTGTTTGTATTGGGTGATGCTATTGGCGTTTTCATGTATGAATAGGTGAGCTATATTGGATTAGGAGATGCTATTGGCGTTTTCATGTATATATTGTATCTCTTTGTTTGTATTGGGTAATACTTGTTAATGGTTTCATCCATATCTTTTTATGTATATATAAAAATCAATCGCTCTTATGTCTTTATACTTGTTAATGGTTTTCATGTATATACACGCACAGTGACTGAGTAGCTGAGATTTTTTTTTTGTGATTTGATCTTGAGAGTGATTTCTCGCAATTTTGAGTTGTCTGGATTGGGTTTTCCATAATCGACTGTTCTGATGCTTATAGTCCTGTTTACCTGGTAATTAACTGTCTACTCTTCATTATTGATGTTTGCTCTTGATATAACTGATCATTCGGGCTTGTATTTATTCCGATTCTGTTGTTACGATGTGGGAGAATAATTGGATTTTAATCTGAATTGATTTCTTTCCAAAAATAGCAGGATTTTGGCTTTTAATTATTATAAGGACCAATTAGCAAATGACAACCCAGATTCGAATCCATAAAGTCAACAATGTAATAGAGCTCCATCCTTTTTCACTCTCTCTTTCTCTGATTTTTTAATGATTTTTGCTGTTTTATTTGATGAATGTTTCGAAGAGGTGCAGGAGATTATGGAAATTGAACTTGCTGCATATAATGCCAAATAATATTGTTGTAATTTTCAGCTGTTTAGGCATTAATTTAGGACATATTTTAAAGGCTTTTATTTTGAATGAACTTTTTTTATGACGATTGTGTATATTTGAAATTCACTCCAATAAGTATAGATTTGAAACATGTTTATCTTTTAGAATTCATAGTTTCATTCATCTGAAAATACTCCCGTTACTTTTTTTTAGTAATTCAAATGGGAGATTCACAAGGAAATAATAAAGGAAAGGGAAAAAAGAAAGAAAACTATGAAGCTTGGACCAAGGAGGATTCCGATGAATTGTTACCACTACAAGAAATCACACATTTTGTGACGAATATTTTTGCGACGACAAAAAAATCGTCACAATTTGTTATTTAAAGGCGATAAATATTATTTTCGTCATTAAAATACTAGAAATTGTGATAAAATTTTATTTTGTCACCATTGATAATTTTATTCATCACTAATTTGTAAATTTCATGACGACATAAATTATGTCGTCACAATAATAATAGGTGACGATTTTAATAATAATTGGTGATGAAATTTGATGTCATAAAAATATATATTTTCATGACGATGCTATTTTTTGTCATTAATTATTCTAAATAATTATTGACAAAATTATTTCATCACAATAATAATTGGTTACGATTTTAATTATAATTGGTGACGATATTTGATGTCGTAATTTTTTTTTTTTTTGTGACGGTGCTATTTTTTGTCATTAATTATTTGAATTAATTAGTGACGAAATTCTTTTGTCACGATAATAATTGATGACAATTTTAATAATAATTGGTGATAATATTCGTCGTCATAAAAAATATATTTTTATGACGATGCTATTTTTTGTCATTAATTATTTGAACTTATTACTAACAAAATTATTTCGTCGCAATATTATTTGGTGACGATTTTAATAATAATTGGCGACGGTATTCGACGTCGTAAAAAATATACTTTTATAACGATGCTATTTTTTGTCATTAATTATTTGAACTTATTACTAACAAGGTTATTTCGTCGCAATATTATTTGGTGATGATTCTAATAATAATTGGTGACGATATTCGACGTCGTAAAAAATATACTTTTATAACGATATTTTTCATCATTAATTATTTGAACTAATTTTTTTCATCATTAATTATTTGAACTAATTACTGACAAAAAATAACATCATGTTCACTATTGCTAGAACTCGAACCCAGGCTCTTTGAAATCATGTAATTACCAATTGCTCAACAATATCAATTTGTTTAAATTGTAGACAAATATATACATATAATCTAAGTAACAACATCCCCTTAAATAGTCAATTTGTTTAAATTATAGACAAATATATACATATAATCTAAGTAACAGAATTCCCTTAAATAAGTAAAAAGAAGAAAAAAAAAACATGTATATAATCTAAGTAACAGAATTCCCTTAAATAAGTAAAAAGAAGAAAGTAAAAAGAAGAAAATAAAAAACATGTATATAATCTAAGTAACAGAATTCCCTTAAATAAGTAAAAAGAAGAAAATAAAAAACATGTACCCATTAGGATTCGAACCCGAAAACCTCTCAACACTATAAACCAATTGACCAACAGATCTAAATTAATTTATAATCTCACAAATATTTATATAATATTAATATTAGAAATCCCCAAATTATAAGCCCCCAAATTAAAAGCCCTAGCCTTGGCGATTCAGCGATTGATCTTCTCTGCTATCAAATACTGCAACCATTGATCAGCGATTCAGCCACCTTCAAATCGCGAATCACTTCCATCAAATTACAACGATTCTCTGTGAGTGTTAGCTATTAGTTTAATTTGTTCTTATAAATGTTTGTCTGCTTTGTTAATTTTTGATCTACATCATTTGCTTCTTGTTAATTATGTTAGTTTGGATAGACTTTTAAATCCTAATTTTATGTCTTTTATTCATTTTTTGAATGGATATCGTAAAGACTAGGAGAAAATGAAACATATATGGACAAATTTTCCCTTGAATGTTTATCAAGGGCAGATCTTCATTGGTCTGATCACACTCAAAGTCATCTCAAAGATACAAAATAAACTTCTGGGTTATAGGGGAATAGCTAAATTGCATTCGTGCAAACTCTATTTCATGTATTAACCTATACCATATCTTAGAAACCAACTTACATCTTAACAAAAAATCTACTTGGTCTAAGAGAACTCCAAAATATGGTGTTATTGAAGATAAACTACCTCTAGGAGCATCTAGAACTTCTTGATGATAAGACTGCGTATATGAATACCCATCAAACCATTTTTATTCGATATATTTGGTGCTTGAACTGATTCATCTCATAAGAATTTCGATGTCAACTTACATTTGATAACGTGTTGGTAATAACAAATACAGAAATAGGAAAAGAGGCACGAATGAAGTGTGGGGGGCGGAATTTGTTTGTTTGCCTGTTACTCCCTGCATGAGAAGATGATGTTGTATTGTCGTCTACTGCTCGCTATTTCCTTTTTCAACTTTCTGTTTTTAATTATGTTTCTTTCTCACTCTATTGATACTCTTTTCATTCATTCTCAATTAATGATATACTATCAAAATCAACAGGGTTTTCTCTCACCACCAGAAAAACATCTCTTTCCATAGATTTGCTACCATTTCTGGACTACTTTCTTCTCTACAAGCAGCCCACGAAAAAAGTGGTAAGTTTTCCTCTTAATTCATAAATCTGCTGTCTGTTTTTTCCTTTTTTTTTGTTTATGTCTGGATCTCTAAAATGCAGTGCTTGCCAATATTTTCTAGTTTCTTCTGTTTCATTAGTTCATTTTTTTGATCCAATTTTCAAACTGATTTCTTTTGTGTTTCCGTAGTAGAGTTTTACACTTTTCAAGTGGGGTTGTTGATTTGGTACAGTTTATTACCTAAAATAAAGTTTATATAATTATTTTTTGTATTAGGTGGAATACAAAATGGACAAGAGTTGGATGCATGCAATTAAATGGTCTAAGACTTATATAAATGGAGTAAACAGTTTATGATGTTTGTTGAAACACATATGGGTCAAGAGGTTGAAATGAGATGTCCATGTAGAGATTGTTTGAATTTAGTAATAAAGGATAAGATAACAATTAAGAATCATCTTTTGGAACGGGGGATAGATCCGGGATACATTACATGGTTTTATCATGGTGAACCAAGTTTGAATAATCACATGAATCAAGATGTTAATGAGGGTGAAAGAATTGATAGTGTTTTTCTCGAAGATGATGAGGAAGATGGTATTGCCGATATGTTATTTGATCTTGGTGAACAACATTATCAAACACATACTAATAACATGTCGAATAGCGATAACACCAATACTTGTGGGATTCCAGCATATCTTGAGGCACTCTTAAATGATGCTGAAACTGAATTATATCCCGGATGCAATAAGATTTCACGGACATCTTTTATTATTCAATTGCTCCACTTGAAAGTGTATAATAGATTGAGTAATAAAACAATAGATATGATGTTAAGGTTGATGAAGAAAGCTTTTCCAGATGGTGAAACACTTCTAGGTTCTTGTTATGAAGCTAAATTTTTTTTGCGTGATTTGGGATTGGGATATGAATGTATCCATGCTTGTAAGTATGACTGTGTTTTATTCTGGAAGGAAAATAAAAACCTAGACATTTGTCCTACTTGTGGGACTTCTCGTTGGAAAATTAATGATGGTATAGGGAAGAAGATACCACAAAAGTTCTTAAGATATTTCCCATTGACACCCAGACTTCGTTGTCTTTTTATGTCTTCAAAAACATCTAAAAAGATGGTTTGGCATAAAGAAAAACGAATTGATGATGAATATATGAGACATCCGGCAGATTCAATTGCATGGAAAGACTTTGATAATAATTTTCCTCTGTTTGCTAAAGAATCGAGAAATGTTCGACTAGCCCTAGCTTCAGATGGTTTTAACCCATTTGGAAACCTTAGCACCACTTACAGCATGTGGCCAGTAATTTTAGCCCCATTGAACCTTCCTCCCTGGGATTGCATGAAACCATCATTTTTTATGTTGTCTTTGCTTATTCCGAGAAAAAAGTCACCAGGAAAAGACATTGATGTCTACTTACAACCATTAATTGAAGAACTAACAGAATTGTGGGAAAAAGGAGTAGAAACTTACGATGTTTCTTGCAAAAATAATTTTCAACTGCATGCGGCTGTTATGTGGACGATTAATGACTTTCCAGCTTATGGTGATTTGTCCGGATGGATTACTAAAGGATACATGGCTTGTCCAGTTTGTAATGAGCAAACGTATTCTCTGAGATTGAGAAACAAGATATGTTACATGGGGCATCGTCGTTATTTACCTAAGAATCATCCTTGGAGGAGACGTAGGAAGTTTAATAATAAAAGAGAAGATAACGAGGCACCAAGGGACTTATCTGGTGATGATGTGTTAATGCAGTTGGGTAGATTAGAAGATTTGACACCAGGGAAACATGCTAGTAGAAAGAGAAAGCGTATGCTAGAGGAGTTGAATTGGACTAAACGTAGCATTTTCTTTGATTTACCTTACTGGAGTAAGTTAAAGTTGAGGCACAATTTAGATGTAATGCACATTGAGAAGAATGTTTGTGAGAGTATATTAGGAACTTTGATGGATATAGATGGGAAAACAAAAGATACTATAAAGGCAAGACAAGATTTGGAGGATATGAAAATTCGCAACGAGTTGCACTTAATTAAGAGAAGTGATGGAAAATATGTGAAGCCTACCGCATGTTATGTTATGAAAAAAAAAGAAAGACGAGACTTTTGTGAGTTTCTAAAATCTATTAAATTTCCAGATGGATATGCTTCTAATATATCTCGTTGTGTTAGTATGAGAGATCAAAAGATATTTGGACTGAAAAGTCATGACTGCCATGTTCTCTTACAACGACTACTTCCGGTTGGTGTTCGTGGAGTTTTAAACAAGGATGTATCTGGTGTGTTGGCTGAGTTAGGCCAATTTTTTCAACGTTTGTGTTGTAAAAAGTTGAAAAGATCTGAACTAGAGAAAATGAGTGAAGATATTTGTTTGATTTTGTGTAAACTAGAACAGATATATCCTCCTGCCTTTTTTGACATTATGGTTCATCTGCTCATTCATTTACCAAATGAGGCGCTACTTGGTGGGCCGGTTCAATTTAGATGGATGTATCCAATTGAAAGGTAATACTTCAATATCTTTTATATATATATATACTTTCATACAGGACAATTCATAAATTTTTGTATCTTTATTTTGTAGATTATTATGTGATTTGAAGCAGAGTGTGCGTAATAAGGCTCATCCAGAAGGTTCAATTGCAGAAGCTTACATTGCAAAAGAGTGTTTAACGTTTTGCTCAATGTACTTACGAGGAATCGAGACTAGGTTTAACAGAGATGAGCGGAACACTGATTTAGGAATTGATGATAGTTTATCAATCTTCTCGCAAAAATGTCGACACTTTGGGACAGCAAAATATATTGAATTATCTGAGGAAGAGTTCAGTGTCACACAATGGTTTGTCTTCCAAAATTGTGAGGAGGTCGAACCATATTTTGAGTAAGTGTATTATTTTCTTATAACTTACAAAATCATTATAAGTTGTTAAAAACACCAAACATGTTGTCATTTGCAGGAGGCATAAGGAGGAGCTTATCCTAAAAGGATGCGAAAATATAGATAAAGAACATAAAGAGAAGTTTCCAACATGGTTCAAGAAACATGTAAGTCAAGGCAAACAATGAGTTTTTTTCTTCCCATTTATAGAATATCTTATCATCTAATAATTGATAGACTTGATTTCATATATATATATATATATATGTATATTTTCTTTTCAGATGACTCAAGTATATCATGAAGAACAATCACCTGCAAATGAGTCTCTATATGCACTTGCATGTGCACCACATAAGTGTGTAAGAAAGTACACCGGATGCATCGTAAATGGAGTAAGGTTTCTAACTAATGAACGTGATAGCCGCCGTAAGAGTCAAAATAGTGGGATTGTTGTGGAAGGGAATCATGGTGATGATATCATAGATTTTTATGGTATTTTGACTGATATAATTCAACTTGATTATGTAAAAGATAAACATGTTACTATATTCAAATGTGACTGGTTTGATCTTGGGAGCAAAAAAAGACCAGGGATACAAAGGGATGGAAATATAGTAAGTATCAGAATTAGTAGAAAATGGTATGAAAATGATTCTTATGTATTGGCTGATCAAGCAAAGCAAGTTTTCTACATTAATGATCCCAAATTGGGACAAGATTGGAGAGTGGTTCAACCATTCCAACATAGGCATATATATGATGTTGATGAGATGCAGAATGAAATAATGGATGATGATAGTTCTACTTTAGTAGAAGATGGGGTATATCAAGAGAATGAAATGAATGATACATTTGAAGTTGGTTATAGTGAAATACAATCACTAAATAGAGAGGATTTGGATCCTGAAGACTTAGATGTTTCAATAATTTCTAGACTACCTGAAGATGTTGAAGAAGATAACTTAAATGATGTTGAAATGGAAGATGAGTTAGACGAAACTTTGATCGATTATTGTAGTAGTGAAGAAGGCTCACAGAAAAATTCTAACTCTGATGACGAGAGCGACGATGACAATTAGGAAGGATGATTTCGTCATATGAGGTAAGATTCAACAACTTTATACGAACATCAGATTATATGTTGAAAAATTATTTGCAATATAGATTATTTTGTCATTTTTTTATTTTTCGACTGCTGCTGATATGACACAAGTATGATTTTCTTATGGACCCTTCGTTGGTAGAAGTAATTCTTTCTTTTAAAGTGCCCATTTCGGTACAGTCACTTTGTTACCAGACTTTAGCTATTGGCTATTTTTCCACATTTTAAACTTTCAGAGTTGGCGCATCATGCACCTTGCAACACACATGTCTCAATTTTGTTCTTGGAATTAAAACTGCTTTTCCTTTTCTCATTTATATTTCCAAGTATGGCCAGTCGGTGATCTTAATGATTTGGGTTCATATGTTTTTGTGTTCAATGCCAGCATGTCATGTAGAAGAATCTATGCATATTCTCAGTACAAATCACACTTGTTCTGCTGAGTAATGAGTTGAGTAAAGGCAAAAACAGGGGGTGAATATCAATTACAAAGAATGATGTAATAAAATCATTGGCTGAGTTTTTTGACTTATGATGCTTTAGGACTGCTATTACTATGTTTTCTTTTCTTTGACAGTTTGAATAATTGAGGAATTTCTTTTATATCAATTCGTTTACATGATTGTCTTGCACCTTGTTTTTCTCGTAGAGGATGTTTGCAGTAATCAACATTTGGAGCTGCATGTAGGATTAACACACACACACGCACATATATATATTGAGATAGAAGAATGTCTTAGCATAGAATGTTTGTTTTCTCGGTAGATGATTTTGGAAAATGCCCCACACCTTGCCTTAAAGGACTGTCATAAATCCTCTATTTCTTAAAGCTGTATGTATAGATAGGTAGTATATTGAGAGATCAAAAAGTCTTAGAGCTAAATTATAGATATTTTGTTTCTTCACCTATATAATATTAGCTGCTAAATGCTAGCAGTAAACTTTTTCATGTTTCAAATGCATCGTCAGGTTTTGCAATTAATTCCAATTGTTTTGTAACAGGCTGGTGTTAAGATAGATGATCCAGTCAAAGGTGTATTCAATGGATAGGAGGTTGATGTATGGCCTCGTATTGTATGGAAACTTAAATGGGGGCTCACATTTTCAGATATCAAAACCAAAATCAGTGGAAATTGCTCTGTTACAGGAAAATCCACCCTTGCTTATGGTGTTGCTGCTTATTTCTGCTCTGCTAAAGATATTAGCATGTTTCCCCCTCGTTTGAAGTTTTGATTGCTGACCTGGGGAATGTGTGGCTGTTTGATCTCTTTGTTGACGATTTTTGTGATACTTCTCTTCTTTTTCTGGTTTGCTGTTGGGCTTCTTTGGTGCTGCTGTCATGGTTTGGGGTTGGGATTTTCATTCTGCAGCTGGTTAGTTGGTCCCCTGTTCCTGCTCTGTTTCTAGTTGATGTGATTTTTCGTTTGGGTTGCTGCTGTAAGTTGGGTTTTTCATTATAATACTTTTCGTTTGTTGCTGCTGCAAATTTTGTATATTATTATTTTTATTATTATTACAATAAGGTTTAGTAACAAAATAATTTATATTAATATAAGGATGAACTATATTTCAACCTATATATAGTGTGAGTTTCGATCAGTCCTAATGAAAGCAGACTCATCTCAACATGACATACATGCAAGAGAAGACTTGGGAATGTCCATTAACATCTAATCTATTTATATATAAATGGTCAATGTATTATTATTTCTCAATATAAAATATATACTTTTCTCAAATATAAGTAACACAGTATGTTAGCACAAATGTAATCAATTTTTATAACTTATATATTCTTATTATTATATATATATTTTTATAAAATACATGCATTTATATATTATATCGAGAGTTGTCCATCCTAACTGGAAAATCAAAACCAAACTGAAATCAAATTGAGGTCAACGGTGCTTTTTCTATTCCAATAAGGACACATGAATCGGTTTTTGTTGTATTATTGTTAAATCGAGACTAATGGTTCGAATCGTTGGTTTATCATTTGTTTTTATTAAAATTATTTTAAATGAAATTTAATATTATGCTTTCTACTCTTTATCTTTGAGTTTTATTGATTTTCTTTAAATTAGTATTGTAAGCTGTAATTTTAAAATTTATAGTTTGTACTTTGTTAAATTTAAATTATAATTTTTAATTTTTAAAACCATAACTTATAAATTAAATCAATGTAAGTAACTAGCTAGTATTTCTCTCGTGCAATACGAAGTGTCATATTTATAGTAAGATTTCAATTTTAACCAATAACCATTATACTAAACTATTGTTTATATATTTTTCTTAACTAATCTAAAATTAAAGTAAAAAAACTTATTTAATTAATTTTATAATTTTGATTTTATTTACAGTCATCATATTTAGTATTTGTAAAATTTTACAGTTAAATTTTTGCTTACAATTACAAAATGAAAAATAAATATAATATATATATATATTATGATGGTTAAAATCGAACAAGTGATTTACCATAGGGGTGTGCATCGATCAGTTTGGAAGCCGAACCGAACCGAATTATCAAAACCAAATTAACCGAAATTTGTAAATGAAAAAACCGAACCGAATTGAGAAGAAAACTGATTTGAAACCGAACCAACTATTTCGGTTCGGTACAAAACTGATATAAGCAAAATTTATATTTGCAAAACAAACTATAATGTCTTCGAAACATAATTAACCACTAAAGTCTAATTTTAAAGCATAATCAAATTCTTCAACAAAAAAAATGTATATTTAGATGATATATGTCAATGAATATACATATTTATGGGATAATATTTTATTAAAATATATAAAATATATTCATATGATTTATATTTCGATTCGGTTCGGTTATTACAGTAATTTTTCACTCAACATCGAACCCAACCAAACCAAATTAACCGAATTTTTCAAATATCAAAATTGAAACCGAACCGAACTAAAATAGAACTGTAGGTTCGGTTGCTTGATTCGGTTTTAATCGAATTATGCACACCCTTGGTTTACAAATGGAAACCGAAATCTTGAATACCATGATTTGATTAAGGTTTCACTCCCCATAATTTTCCCAACAGTTGGTTCCAAATCAAACCAGATGGTCTGAACTGGATGAACACCTCTAATTATATTTATTCAATACATACTTTTCTTATGATAATAGTAGACATGTTAACATTTATATTTTATAATATTCTAATTCATATGTTCTTATTATTATAAAATATATTTACATTAAATTTAATCATATCATTATTTATCATGTAATTTAATATATAATATCATATTTATTAAGCCAAAATTAATTATTGGGTGTCTCTAGTTACGTTGTGGTGATATGATTTAGTTTTTGAATTTGGAATACAATCTCTCTAATCATTAATATACTTTCACTATCTCATTTTTATTATTAGTTAAATAGTAATATTAACTCATAAACCAAAAGTCGTGTTACGTTTTCACCAAAACTTGTGTTATTAAAAAATTTCTTTATATTAATCCAAATAGGCTGAAATGAATAGTTTGGTTTTTTCATTTGGAGTCATTTATTTCACAAAAAGGACACCTTAAAATAATGCCTTAAAAAAATTCATAAACTAATGTCTTAAGAAACAAAAGAATAATTGGATAAACTTCTAAACCCTGTTCCTAAAACCCGTCAACCCCCTCCCCCTTCCTCTGGTTTAGCCACTATTGCAGAAGATGATGTGCTTCGTGGACAAGGGGTAACATCGAATCTTATATTTCTTGCAACTTCATTTTTCATTTCCTCGATAAATATTCGTTATCCCAATTGAAAGAATGTGCCCTAAATCCAAAGATTTCCACTCAACTTTCAATGGAAGGGCTAAACAAATCTTTCTCCCAAACTTTCGTGAATCATATGATTCAATCAGCCAATCTTTCCTTATCCATTTCTTTCTTTCATCTTTTGGGAGACGGGAAAACGAAAAAAAATATGGCGGAATTTCAATTCGTCTATGGTGGGAAATCGAAATATCATCATGGTAAAATCTCAACCTCTTCCTATTTTTTCTATACAAAGAGTAATACAATATTGGGTATTTCAGTTCACTCGAGTTGTTTTGTGAGGTCAAGTATTCTGTTGAGACATTGAAAAAGAAAAGTCTTATTGATTCATCATTGACAAAGATTTCAGCGTTGGCATCTATTGCTCTTCATTTTCTCTATTTAAAATCTGTTGCCTTGAGGTATTTTTATGTTGGATAATATCTGATGTTGTCTGCTTTTAATCTTGTTATGAATTTTCTATTTCTCTACTTTTTAATGTGTGAGAATTCTTTCATTAAATTACTAGATAAACAAATTGTTGCGAGTTTTATTATAATTATATTGGAATACATATGATCATATATTGAAGCATGTAAATTTTGGAAATATTGGAAGACTGATGTAATCATAGTAAAATTTCAATCTCTTCTTGTTTTCTCTATACGTACAATATTATACTATACAGTGTTCCAATTTAATAAGTTGTTTTGTGGGTTCAAATTATCTTGTTGAGATGTCAAAAAAAAAAAAAGCTTATTGGTTCATCATAGTTAAGGAGTTCCACGTAAGTATCTATTTCTATGTCTTTATTATTAATTTTGTATTTGTTTTTCAAGTGTTGCTTCAATTAAAGTATTTTTATTTGGATCTTATTACAGTTGTTGACTTTGAATCTTGATTTGGTTTTCTTGTAGATGTGTATTTATCTACTTTTAATTGTATGAGAACTCATTCGTGTTAAATCACTGGATAATCTAAATTAAATTAAATAACATGCCTAACCATGAAAGATGTCGTATTTTTCAGCTATCTTTACTGTGACCGACAAATTGTTTTTTCTTTTTTTTTCCTGATTTTGATACCATTGCATCAGCCTAGGTAATTTAATGAATCAAACTTAGTCACCGTTAGTTGTTAGCGGTTTTGAGCAGGGATATTTACTAACTAAATGAAACTTTAGATAAGTTTATAAGATATAAGGATTGAGAATGCATAAAGATTTCTAAGTTAGAGCTTCTTGCTTATGAGAATGTCAGGATGAATCGAAGTTGTCAAGATTTAGTAATTATGATTTGAAATATGTCATGAAAATTGAATTTGATTTTTCTTGCAGGTCTAAGTAATGGCTCCTGGAGGAGTACGCAGATTGAAATCGAAAACTCAAAATGGTTTTCTGAAAGGGAGTCAATGTAGTGCAACAAATCAGTCCAATGAAAATGACCACACACCAAATATTGATGCAGTTCCACGTGCTCAAAATTGGTCAAAAAATCTGAGCATCAATGGATATCAACATATGACAACAAATCAAACATGTGAAAATGATACCACAATCCAAAATATTGGAGCACCAACTAGCCAGACTCCCCAAACTCCATCAACTGAAACCACTGGAGTTCCATCAAATGGGAGCCTTCAACATTCTTCGCCTAATGTTAATGATTCAATAGATGAAAATAGTGATACCACAGGTGTGAATAAGTCTTTTTAGCCATTTATATAAGTCATTGAGTAACTTAAATTTCCTAATTATTTTGAGATATAATGTCACAATATATATTTTTGTATGCATGAAGCTGTTGGATCTAAGAAAAGAGGTCGTGGTCAGACAATGGGCAAGGGAATTATGAAATTTTTTGTTGCTTCTGGAAACAAAATGAAGATTACCGTGGATCCTATGATTGGAAGACCGATAACTGTGAAAGAATCTGCAAAGCTTTCCAGTCAAATTGGCGTATTAGCTCGAGATGTCCTTCCAATACCCAAGAAGTGGAAAGAAGTGGATGAGGGAAAAGGTTTGGAACCGTGTTTCGATCACCTACAGGTATGGATATAAACACATTTAAGTTTATTGTATGTTTTACTATGACTATAATGTGAAGGTTTAATACGTGATAATTAGATGCACATGGATGTGAATGTTGATGCTCCGGGTGTGAGACAAAGCTTGGTTGATAGGCTAAAAAATAGTAGTCGACAAAAGCGTTATAAGCTGCACAAGCATTTCAAAACTTTTGCAACAATTGAAGACGCTAAGAGGAATAAACCATCCTTTTGTCATAATCAAGAAAATTGGGAATCACTGTGTGAGTACTTCGCAACAGCTAAATTTAAGGTAAAAAAGTTTAAAAGATTATTACTTATTAGTTTTTTTTATGGTCAAAAGTACATATTAAATTATTATTCTTGTTTTGGACAGCACACAAGTGATGTAAATAGTGCAAATAGAAAAATGTTGCGAGCTCCACATATTACTGGAAGAAAGGCTTTCACTGTTCGGCGACATGAAATAGTAAGTGTTTATAATATTATGAATATTAGCTACTTAACATTAAATTTCCATTTAAGTTGAATGAATGTGTTTAAAATATTTTATTTTGAAGTTGATATATTTACTTAACATACTTGATTTGATTTATTCCATATGATTCTTTTATAAAATTAATCAAATTTTCATTTCCTAAATAGTCTCAGGATGAGCTAAATGGAGAACCTTGTGATAGAATTGAATTGTATAAGCGTACTCATTATACTGAGAAAGGTGGATGGTCAAGTGATGAGGCAAAAAATAATTGGGTAAGTTACAGAAATGTTTGATTTTTGAGTGTCTTATTTTTTTAACAGAAATGTTGTTGAGTATAATATTTTACATTTGAATGTTCAACTAGGACTTGATGATAAAGTTACAAGAGCAATACAAAGAAGAAGGAACTGAAAAGAGTCCAGATGAGATTGTTTTTGAGATCCTTGGATATGGATCTGGTTATGTGAAAGGTTTGGGGTATGGTCCAAAACCTCCAAGTAGACGCAACACTTCATATGAATCATCTACCCAATAACTACAAAAAAATCTTCAAGATACGCAAGAACAACTACAGCAATCTGAAACTCAAGTGAACAAATTGAAGACACAAGTGGTTGAATTTGAACATGAAGTGGCTAGTTTGAAGAACCAATTATCTCAACAAGGTGCAAATATCAATAAGCTCATGAATTTTCTTGCTGCTGAAGGAATAGAGCTCTAAAAAGGTTAGTATACGTTATTTTCCCTTTTATTTGCAGCCAATACAATTGTACTTTTTTTATTTAGTTTGGATATTATATGTTGTTTCATTATATGGCCGTTCTCCTAGAATTGATTAGTTTTTTTGAATTTCTGTTGACTCATAATCGGCGTGCTCCACCGAATTATGATAATGAAGGATGGATGTGTGTCTTATATTGATTTGTAGCATTGGCAAGACATGATTCTTTTGTTCAGGAAACTGTCACAAGTGTTAATGTCCACAATCAAAGTTTTGTCTTACTCTGAACGCGGAATAGAAAATTAATTTTTGTTCTTAAATAAACTTTTATGAGCATGTGTAGTTTCACAAATTTCTAGATTTGATGAACACTCGATTATTAAAAGTCTATAATAATTCTTAGGACTCTTTAGATGATCTAGAAAGGGAGAACACAAATTTCTTATGACTTTTATGAGCATGTCTTGCATGTGATGGTTTTCTCAAGTTAAACTGTCAGGACTTGACTGGTCTGTTGGCTGCATAGTTCATGATCTGCTCAGTATAAATATCAAGTTAAGATAAAAGCTCATTCTAAATATACTTTTCCCTTCATGCTCATTGGAGCTCTAGTGCTTAAGAGCAGAGTTGAATGTGATGTTAACTCTAGAAGCTTATCAAATAACTATCACTTAATGATGACATGGGAAATTATTTTGTGAATCGCCTTCTGCAGAAAGTTTATCGTTGCAAAGAAGTTTCTCTTACCTATGTATATGGATGAACTGCTCTTATCAGCTTTAGTTCTATCCTATTCACCAAAAAGTGAACGTGCTTGGCCTCACATGTAGTCTATTTTATGTATCTATGTATATTTCTTTGTACTCTTATTAGTAAGGTGATTATGCCACTATAGCTGTGTTTATATTCTTTCTTTTACATGACCAGAAAATATGCTATTGACCTTCAAACTCATGGGATACAATAACTATGTGCCATCCGTTACAAGTATCCACACCCACACACTTAACTATAGGTGTAACATGTACGTGTGACAATCTGCTGCCATGCTAAGTGTACTTATGTGTTCATGTTAAATATACAGAATTTGTCGAACCTGCTTCTTTATGATATCCACAATTTTTAATATTTCTTATATTATTTTGGAAATGCACAGGCTGTTGCAGTGGCTGATTTTGAAATGGCTCAACAAAAGTTGCGACTAAACAAAAGAAACTTCAAGAGACTCAACAAAAGTTGCAACAGTCTGAGATTGAGGTGAATGAACTCAAGATAGAAGTAAATGATTTAAAAGACCAAATGTCTCAGCAAGGAACAAATATCAACAAGCTTATGACATTTTTTTGCAGATAAAGGGCTAAATATCTAAATCATTAATAAGGTTTGCTTACATTTTTAGGAGAATATTTTTTTATGTTCTTTTTATTTCTAACTCGAATATGTTTATTGCTTTCGACTTTTGGTACAATTTATTTCACTGTATTTTTATCATATCATGCAATTTAAATTTATGATCTTTAATTTAATGATAGTAGTAGATATTTATTTATTGTAATTTAGAATTTAATTAGTTTATCATGATAATTATTTTTGTCAATTATAAATCTCTTTAAATAGTATATGTATATATAATTTAAATCCACAATAAGAATAATTATTTAATAATATTTAATTAATGACAAAAAATATTGTCACCGTAAGCTAATTAGTAACGATGATATACGTTATCACCTAAATTTTTCGTGATGATTACCAACTTCGTCACTTAATAATATTTAATTATGACAAAAATATTTCATCACTATTTCTATATCATTTAGTGACAATAAAAGTTTGGTCATTAAAGTCCTACTTTTTAGTGACAAATTGTGTTGTCATTATATATATACATATACTAACGATAAATTTGGTCACAATAGTATAATTATTTTGTGACGAAATATATGATGTCACTGTATCTAAATATTTAGCGACAATTATCATCTTCGTCACTAGATAATATTTATTATGACAAAAAAAATTCATCACCATTTTTACAGTATTTAGTGACCACAATATTTTTGTCACTGAATCTTACTTTTTCGTGACGCATTGTGTCATCATTATATGGATACATATAACAACGTCAAAATTACGTCACTAAAGTTTAACTCTTTGGTGACGAATTATATAAAATATGACGAATTAGTTAATCAAATTGTGACTAAAATTGTGTCACCAAAATTTGACAAAGTTTGTAGTAGATGGATAATCGTCACTAAAAATTAATATTTTAGTGACAACAAATTAAATTCGTCATGTAAAGTTACACTTTTAGTGACGAAACACCATAATTAGTGATGAAATTTGATGTCAAATGCGACGCTTTATTTGTCACTATAGATGAGATGATATAGCGACAATGACTTTTAGCGTCATCAAAAAATGACTTTAGATGACGAATTCAAATACCGTCGCATTTATCTAATCTGATGCACTTACAACGACGTTCTTTGCGACGAAAATATTTTGTCACCAAACACCTTTTGTGACGAAAAATGGTGTTTTTATGACGAATTTTGTCGTCACGAATTCTCAAATTTCTTGTAGTGTACAACTGATAGTGGATGCTATAAAAAGTGGACTGCGTGATGCTAATAGGTCAATTAGCAAATTAAATGTAAAGAGAGTCATCATTCCTCGTCTCAATGCTAAAATTAAGTTTCCTAAAACGTATAATCATTACCTGAGTCGAATGAAGTGGTTTAAGAAACAATATAATAATATGTCATCACTTATGCGCAACAATTCTAGCTTTGGGTGGGACCCAATTTTAAAGACATTCACCGCTAGTGATGAAATATGGAAAGAGTACTTAAAGGTAAGATTACTTCGTAATCTTTTCAATATATTAATAGTTTACAAGTGTAGTGCATTATATTATTTTCAATATATTAATGACGGAATTATTTTTTTTGCTAGTCCCACCCAAGTCACAAAAATCTTCGAGGAAAAAGTATGGTTGATTATGAGGATTTGAAGATTGTCTTCGGGGGTGGAACTGCTGGTGGGTACAGTTCCATATCAGTAGACCCTGATTATACTGATGCTACAACTTTTGGGAAAAAAATATCGATTTTGGGATGGAAATTTTTTCATATGATCCGAACAGTGATGCATTTATAGCACCAGATCACTATGAACCACCATTTCAGCCTCTATCACCTCGCCCAAGCATTTCACCACCTCAACCCCCTTTAGGCTCAGAGGTTCCCACTAATAACCCAATTAATCGTAAGCGGAGTAGGCCCGAGGATGGAGGGAGTTCTAACTCAGTTGGGAACAACAATAAAGTTCTAGAAAATATATCTGTTGGCATTGAGACTATAGTTGTTAATTTTGAAAAAATGTCTAACTTGATGGAGAAAAGAGAAAGAGACAGAGAGACAAAGAGAACTATTTGGAGTGCTATAAAAGAGGTCCCAAATTTGGATAACCGAACTCGCTACATGACGGCTGATTTTCTTGATACTAATGCAAAGAAAGACTTTTTCTTGAAGATGTCAATAGAAGAGCGCTTAGATTGGATAAAGTATAAGTTAGGATGAACAAAATTGTTTTGGTGTTATTTTGGTTTCACTTACTTGAAGTATTTTCTTTACAATTTGGTTGTGTATAAACACATGTTGGTTTTGTCAAACTATATTGTTTTGGTATTATTTTGGTTGCACTTGTTTGAAGTGCTTGCTTTATATTTTGGTTGTTTTGGTAAATATTTTTTGGTGGATTGTGGATTTCCTAACCGACGCCAGTTTTTAGCTCCATTTCGAGGTGTAAGATATCATCTACAAGATTTTGCAGGTCAGGGTAATGATCCTGAAAATGAGAAAGAATTGTTCAATCTTCGTCATGCTTCTTTAAGGAATGTGATCGAGAGAATATTTGGTATTTTTAAATCAAGGTTCACAATTTTTAAGTCAACACCTCCATTTTTATTTAAGACACAAGCAGAACTTGTATTAGCATGTGCAACTCTACATAACTTTTTTCGCAAAGAATGTCGTTCTGATGAATTTCCAATTGAACCGGTGGACGAACCTTCATCTTCAACATTACCGGTTAATGAAGACCATAACTTTGATCCTATTATTCAAACCCAAGAGCAAGAGCGACAAGACGCTAATGCTTGGAGGACTAGTATAGCTATGGATATGTGGATGAATGCTATTTAAGAGGACATGATATTATGGAGAATTATTATTTTTATTTTTTTGTCTTTGACTCTTTTTAAATTCAAATGTATGAAAAAAATCTTGAACTCTTATCGTATGTCATAAATCCATGAAGTTTTGCAAAGTCCACAAAGTCCTACAGAATTCATTAAAATCCTGATTAAAAAGTCTTTACAGAATCTTGCAAAATCTTAAAAGTCATAAAAATCCTGGAAAGTCTTTTAAATCCGCATGACTTTTTTCAGCTTAAAAAGTTCTTTAAAATCCTAATCCAATACACCTCCCTTAAGTTATGTTTGGACTAGACTTAGTCCATCCAGATTTTGGATGAGTTTAGTCTACTCCATGTTTTGACAACGATTATCAAAACCCTACCATCCTACCCTACTTTTTCTACTTTTTCAACCATTCACAATAAAAACATCTACTTTTTTACAACTCCCAACAAAAAAAACTACTTTTTCTACAATTCCCAATATAAAAATGATATCTTAACTATAATTATACTCAAAATTCATACTAAAAAAATCCTTCTCAAGCCAAAATCAAGATTTGCAAAAGTCACCTTAAGTCCAGAACAAACATAACCTTAGAATTTCAACTCATGATTGGGGACCAACACATGATCATAATTCAACACGCGAATATTCCAAAATTAGGATCTAAATTACATCTGAACATCACAACACAAATGTAAAAAAATAAATAACAATACATAAATTACAACATTTCTCATCTATTTTTGTGAAGAAAGTCAAGAAAAAGATGAGAGATGGATTTAGTGTTTTAAGCAGAAAAAACAAAAAAAATGGGGAGATTGTTAATGTTGATTTTCAATATTAATTAGTTTTTCCTTTTTCTTATTTTTATCTAAATTAATTGATATTTAGTTGGAAAGAATTTAGGGCATTGGTTTCTTTGATTCACGTATTTTGCAGAATTAAAATAAGTTAACTTATTCATAATAACTAACCATATCTTTAGGAGAGTTGCTTATCTCTCTAACTAATCCTATTTATTAGGATAAGTTGTTTTCTCTATTTATTTTCTAGATAAGAAGAACGTGAGAATTAGAGAAGTGGATACATAGAGAGAGAGAAGAAGTTCAAAGCATGAAAAGAAAGAAGAGTCAAGAATGTGGAGTCATGAAAGAGAAAGAGAAGATCATAGAGCATGAAGATTATGGAGATCATGGTGAACCAAGATCATGAAACATCAAGATCAAGATCATGGAGCATCAAGATCATGTCTACATGGAGTAGTGACACTAGATCATGGAGTCACCAAGATATCTATAAATAGACATACTCAGACTGATGATCATTGGGTAAGAAACAAGAGCAAGAGAGCAAGAAGAGTGAATTGCGAACAAGTCAGTATGTTTAATGTTCTTGTCTGTGTTGGTCACATTTCGTATAAACAGTCTTGTCTTTTTTAACATAGTCATCGAGGTTGGATACTCTTGACTATCTAGCAAGATAGGATCTGTTGCGTGAGCAACTGAGTTTTCATTTGAGTGTATACATCCTAGGTCTCATAGATATTCCCATAAGACGTATTGAGTGTTTCAAAGAGAGTCTTCCTTATAGGATCACTTTATGTTTTGTACTGATAAGATCTATCAATAAAAATTTCGCCCTGCTGGCTCTCCATGAGTATTTATTATATTCGTGGTTAAAAGTTTCTCTTCTTGTTATTTGATTTTCCGTTGCATGTTATCCGTAGTGTTGTCTACATCATAGATAATATTACGTCTCTGGTTTATTTACTCTTGTTTGTTTTGCATAGGAACGTCCGCTACTCATCTTCAACTGGCATCAAGAGTCTCCACTTGACACGCTATGTGATTGATCCTGTTGTTCCTATGTCTATGGATACGCATGGGAAATTACCCATGCTAGATGGATCAAACTATGTTTACTGAAAGCTTCGTACATGTATGCAGATCAAATCCATTGATTCTCGTGCTTAGAATGTAGTCTTGAAAGATTTTGAACAACCAAAGAAGATTCATAAATGTGATGATGAAATTGTTCCCAAACCTCTAAATGAGTGGACAACTGATGAACTCGCAAATGTAAACTACAATGAAAAGACACTTAATATCATTTTCGGATCTATTGATATCAAGATCTTCAAATTAATTGGGACTTGCACTACTGCTAAGCAAGCATGAGATATTCTTCAAAGATAATATGAAGGTGATAGTTCTGTGAAAGAAACAAAACTTCACCATGCAATGTCGCAACTCGAAACAATGAGGATGAAAGAAAATGAAGACATAAATTCTTACTTTGAAAAGAACTCTTAATAGTCTTTATTGTCGTAAAAGAACTCTTAATAGTCTTTACAATATATTCTACAAAGAAATCATTCAATATTATATCACTCATTTGATTATGAAAAGAACTCTTAATAGTCTTTATTGCCGAAAAAGTCTTTCAACTATTGCTGGACGACCAGTAATATAAACGACAACTTAATTAACAAGTAAACCAATGGAAAAACAATGTGCTTTCTTGTAGAAACCATCTTCTGTGCAAATCCTTCTACTCTATTTACTTGAAATAAGTTTTTATCCAAACATACATCAAAAACAATGTTCTCAAGTTAACTTTGAAGTTCATATAAATCAATTGAAGAAAACTCAGATGGATATAATTTTACAAGACGAAGTTACTTGTTTTTGTCAAATGCAGCAAATGAATCTCTATGATCAAAACATGTCATATATAGAAGCAATTATGAGTTCACTTCATCAAAATAATGATTTAGTTCTTGAGTAAGCATGTGAATCATATACTAAAACAACTTAACTCGATAATGGTGAAGATTAGTGATCTTTTCAGTTCAACTCTTGATCTTTCTTGAGGTGAATATATATCTTTCATGTTTAATATAATTATCCCACGTTTGCTACAAAATCCTGAAACTTTAGTTAACAAAGTCTCCCAATCATCTTCTTTCAATACTTGCAAACGAGTTTTGGATACTTTTACAAGATTCACTACATTAACAATATCTTGATCCTTCCTTTGTAGAGCTTGTGATAATTCATATGTGATTTCCAAAATTGTTCTTATAAGATGTAAAATAAAGATAAACTCAAATTGATTCACAATATCTAGCAAATCAATTGATTCGGCCTTTTGTGAATCATCATTACTATTCCCTTTAACATACTCAAGAACATCAACAATAGAAGAAAATAAATGCATCAAGTTTATGAGAGTATCATAATGGGCACTCTAACGAGTATCTTCCGGCCGCTTCATTGTCATTTATTGATTTAATCCTTTACTAGTCATGACTTCATCATTTGTAATTCCTTTAACAATCTTTTCAATTTGCTTATTCCAAAGCATATCCATCCATTTGAAAGAACCTTCAACAACATTAATAGACGTATAATGATATTGAAAATGAACTAATACTTGGATGCTTTTTAGCAACAACAACAAGTGTCAATTGGAGTTGGTGAGCAATACAATGGATATATTTAGAAACAAAATTTTTCTTTTGTAGCAAGTTTTTTGGACCATTAAGTTCACCTCTCATATTGCTAGCTTCATTATAACATTGACCCATCAAAATAGAAATACTCAAGCTATAAATGAAGAACAATAACTCAATACCTTTCTCGAGTGAAGCTGCAGTTGTGTCACTAACATGCACAAGACCAAAAAAATGTTTGATAACATAGCCATTCTTGTTCATATATCGTATAACTATCCGCATTTGCTCAATGATGGATACATCTCAACACTCATCAACTAAAATGGAAACAAATCATTTTTCATGTCCTTAATGATATCATTACTCATTAGTAGTCTTAATTACAGTTGTATTTATAATATCATTTTGATTAGTGGCTCAAAAACCAATAAATGTTTGATATTTTATCTCAACACTTAAATTCATTGGATAATCTATAATCTTTACTAAAAAAAAAACCAAATTTGACACGTTAACTTATGGGTTAAACCTTTTTTCATCTAAATTAAGTTAATTTTAATCATATCGCTTGTCACTAATTTATTTATAAATTTTTATAATCTTTAATCTTTACTGAAAAAGAAACTAAACTCGACACATGTCAACTTATGTGTTAAATATTTTTCCATCTAAATTAAATTAATTTTAACAATACACTTGTCACTAATTTACTTATATATTAATAAATTTTTATAATTATACTCATTTAACTCTTAACCAAAATGAAACCTTCTCTAATTTCCTAAATACCCCTTTCATTTATTACATTTTAGTAATGATAATAATTGGTTATTAAAATAATAGACATCAATATTATATAATTCATGTTAGTTCAATACATAATTTTTTTACTCTTCTTAAAAATATGTTGCTTTTACTTATCATTTTTTTAATTATTTAAATTAATCATAAGATTTTTTTTAATTCTATATATATATATTTAATCATATATATATATATATATATATATATATATATTTGCAAATGTATACTTTGTACAAAATCCATGAAATACATGGGTACAAACCTTATTAATATATAAATCTAATTATATTATATTTAAATATTAAATGAGATTATACTATCTGTTTACAAATTTATTTCAATTTTTATTTTAAAAAATTTCTTGTATCATACAAGGTCTCTACTGGTATATAGTACACGTGTACCGATACATGGTAAAATAACCCTAAATATTATTAGTTTGTTCTTCTATTCGAAAACTAGATGAATACAATTTTCATTTTATTTAAAGATGTTTTAATATTAAAAAAAAAACACACATATATATATAAAGACAAAATTCCTGTGTATCCGGTGCACGGATTTAAAATCCATGTAATCCGTGTCGACCTAACCCGAATGCACGAGTTTTGACTTTTATTTTTTTGGATTTTATGTGATGACCTTTATGTTATAAATATATGACCTTTATATTATATTAGTATGACCTTTGTGTACAAATATCAATAATCTTTATGTACTGTAACTTAGAAAAAAAGGAAGAATTTCAATGCTTTTTTGGATCAATATTATGTAATATTATTCATACATTTTAATTATGTGAGTTGTGCCTTTATATATTACATAAATGTAAGAATATTTGTACATAAATGTGACATGAATATAATATAAATGTGATATGAATATAATATAAATGTATATATATGTACAAATTGTGCTGAAACTCTTCTGTTTTTTTCCTAAGTTACAGTATATAAAAATAACGATATTTGTACATAAAAGTCAAACTAATAAAACAGAAATATCACACTAATATAACATAATGGTAAAACATAAAAAAAACAAAAAAAAAAAAAACTTGCGGATTCAAGTCAACCAAGATCAATCGGGATTGCATGTGCACTTAGTTAACACCATACCAACTCATCCATCAATAAACTGCATTTAATCCTAAATGTATCTTTTTTTTTTTTTTTTTAACAAAATCCTATAAATATTCTTATCTTAAAAAAATAAAAGTCCTTATAAAAATCCGAACCACGTATCCCCACATTCAAAACCCATAATCTAAAATGAGTCCAAATTCCCCTACCAGAGAACGAAATCGGAGAAGCAAGAAAAACTTTCCTTCCACAACCCGTACCCGGCCCGCCAGCCCGACTACATCATTCTCCTCTCCACCTTCTGCAACATCACTCTCTCACAGCGACCTCTTAACAGAAGAGCTCTCACGATTCGAATCGCTCCAAATCTCGCCCGATAACCCGAATCCGAGAAGCTTTCCGCACAGTGTGAAGCAGCAATGTTGGGATAAAGCTGAAAAAATCAAGGGACGCGACCCGGATAGATGGCGGCGTGACCCGTTGGGTAACATTGTGTTCAGAAAGCTCGTCGGTTGCCCCGGTTGCCTTTGCCATGATTACGACCACATTCTTCCTTATTCCAAGGTAATTCTTGTCATTGTTAGTATTAGGTGTTAGGGTTTTAGTTGT
Source organism: Scutellaria minor (assembly GCA_954870855.1). Taxonomy (NCBI): domain Eukaryota; kingdom Viridiplantae; phylum Streptophyta; class Magnoliopsida; order Lamiales; family Lamiaceae; genus Scutellaria; species Scutellaria minor. The sequence goes on from OX940727.1 coordinate 21,375,098, forward strand.
GGGAATTTGTCCTTGTTCTTTCCAATCCAAACATTTTCTTGTTAATTTCTGGTTAACGAACTGTTGTTGTACGTTCATAACTAGATTATGCCCAGCATAGCTGACAGATTATGCAAGTGTGGGATTTGGTGCGTGGATGGGAAAGTGGATAATGTTCTGCAATTTATTTCATTGAAAGGAGAGTGAAAAAATAGTTCCTATGATGAAAGAACAAACTGAGATGCTAACATGAGCTGCTATATCTACTGAATTTTGAAAAAATCTAAAGGATACTATTGCTTCATTTCTTGAGTTTTGGGGTAGCTTGTGTGGCTTTGTAGTACCATGTTGGTAGTTAGTTAATTTCAAATCACAATTATCACAAAAATTGTGTGTTTTACAAATTAATAGTGAGCACATTAGGACTTGCCCAATCCTGTTGGTAGGAGAGTGTTTTCATGAAACAAAATTACTGAGAATATCTCACAATAAAATAAAAGAGAGAGGATTAGATTTGGAATGCCATTTAGGCTAGTACCCTTTCTTAGACTTGATTATTTCTTGCTTGCTCATAGACTTCACTAGCTTCACCATGTTTGCTTGGAGATATATTTCAAGTCTTTTCTGAATGGTTATGTAGGATATGTGAATATAGCCTGATTGATTTATGGATGGCATTTTGTCTTACCAAAAGTTTGTTTTGAAGGCTGGATTGTTCTTTTTTTGATCTACTTATGCGACATGCGTATTTTATATATGTGCAGGGAGGAAAAAGCACATTAGATAATTGCCAAGTGTTGCAGGTAACTCTTTCCCTTCATAAATTGGAAACATTTTAGTGATTGTAATACATGTTCCATTTTTCTTGTCTGGTTGCATTGTTTCATACTTCATTATATTGCAAAGATGCCTTTTGTTTGTTCGTTTTTAGATGTTAATGTGTGAAATCTGGTCATTACGAGATCCTAATGTTAAATTTTGATTTGCATGATAGAATTGTAGAGAGAGGATGCAATAACGTGGTTTGGCCATTTAGCCTACATCTACATATAAAATTCCCAAAGTGCTATAATAATTATATTGTTCTCTCTTGATTTCACATAGCATTGTTGTTGTGGTCAACATGATAAATAAGGAAATGGGAAAAGGAGAAATTATCTCTCAAAATCAAATCAATAATGTTACGTTAATTAATATGCTGCACTATTGAGATCTTTCAATTATATCATCATAATCATTCTTGAATTCTAACACACTATTTCTAGTTGAAAATGGAGATCATGATGGAAGTGTTCCAACTTGAAATAAAATGATAAAGACTTCAATAAATCTTGGATGCATTGTAGGTCTGCATAAAAGATCCATGATTAAAAAAAAAAAAGGCATGAATGGAACAATGTATGAAATTTCCATGAACAATATATGAAAGTATAACCATAATTATATGAACAGATGAGTATTGTGCTATGAAAAAGTGGGTGTAGGACTACTACCTGTCTAGGTACAATATTTTAGCTTATGTATGGACCAATTTCTGAACACATTTTTCCAAGATTTTTTTAATCTATCTTCTTCGATGGGCTTGTGTCCTAACTGATGTATCAATGAGGCATGCAGTTAACCCACCAACAACTACATCTATTGATGTAAATAAGTCATTCTTAGGCCTAGAACTTTAATGATTTGCATTGGTTTCTATAGACATCGCATGATCTTTATCACTAAAGTGCAGCAATTCAGAAATAATGTACCCCTTGAAAAACCAATATCTTGTCAAGCTAGTGGGTGACAATTTTGAACTAGTTGGGAAGTTTCCATGTTTTGGTGCTGAAGATCTTGTGATTCATTTATAGGAGTTGATGTAAATCATCCTGGGTGTAAGAATGGCTGTTTCCCATCAATATCTGCTGTTGTTGGCATGGTTATCTGGCTTGCCACATTGCTATGTTGCAAGAGTTTGGTTTTAGGCCCACCAAAGTGAAAAGATCCAAATTTTTTTTAATGATGCATTTGAGATTAGTTCATATACTCAACATGGAAGTAGTCTGTGAGAGCAGTTATTAATTCTACATCGGTGGATAAAATGCCCAAAGGGCTATAAAAATTATATTGTTCTCTCTTTATTGCATAATATGTTGAATACCTATTTATATAGGTATAGTCCATGTGGTAAACAAGGAGTAGGAAAAAATCACTCCTAAATCAAATCCATAATATCGCAATATTTAGTTGGTGACATATTATTGTGATCTTGTAACTGTATCCAGGAATAAATTCTTGAATCTCAATGTTTAGTTTGTGGTGCATCTTTTTCATGTATGTATCAATGTTTGCTATTGGGTGTGCTGAGATTGAAATTTATCATTTAACGGATATTGAAATATCTGTCTTGCATTTGCAGTTGTTTTCAGTCATCCCATCTTTTTATTTCTTTATGTATCCAATTGACCCATCATTTTGCTGTTGATTCTATGTTTCCATGGTAGCTGATGACCACAAACTTTGTCACTTTGCTCTGCTTTGCATTTTTCTCAAACTGAAACTGCACTTTTTATGGTGAAGGTTTGTGCCTTGTGTGCATTAGATTAGTATATAACTAATCCAACGGATAGATTCAGTTACTTTCTTTAACCAAAGACATCTTTTTGACTCATAGCACCTGATTGGATTTATGATAAGGTATCATAGTGTTGTGGCCATAAGGCCATTGGACGAATCACAATATATTTTGGACCATAATTTAGAATTCCATTTCTATCTTGTTACTTCTACAAAATTCATGTTATTTTGATAAATTCATGTTGCATAATGACAAGGAAGTCCATGTTTTGAATTTTTTGTTATTGAAATATTTCAGCAACTGATTTGTTTCTTTTCTTTTTACATATTATTCAATCGATGATGACCTGGTTATATTTGTGTCGCCTATGTAATGCATAGGCAACTGTAAATCGATCCAAGGGAAACCAGACTGAGATGTCGAAAAGTGATCTTATTCAGAAGAGTGCTTACTGTCGGGTGTCAGGTACATTTGATTCTTTTACATTAGGTTAGTTAGGAGCATGGTAACAACATTTTGAAAATAATTAGAATAAAACATAATAATTTTGAAGGATAATAAAATCTCATATATATCTTTGGTAAATGCTATTGCGACAATTTTCCAAAGATTTTGTTTATAAGTGATTTATTGTTGAATTTTGCTCCTATTTGAATAAAATGACATTATACTAACTTATATTTCCACTTTTTTCAATACAAATAAATAATTACTTTGAATAATATAATTATTATGGATAAATTATGGGTCATCTTACCAAATGAATGTATTAGTAATGAGTTGATATATTCCTAAGGATATTTACAATTTTCAAGCCTAACTATTATCTTTTTGTACTAAGGTATCTAATCATTGAGTTGTTACTAAATGACCGCTAAACAACTTTGTGAAAGAAAAAAGTTGGTAGCTAACATTTTGGTCAAACCGGGAGCATCTTCGGTGGAATATTCTGCCACTAGGAGCAATTAGCTGACAATTTCATCCGCAAAGTTCAGCAGTGATTTAGTTTTAACTCAAAATTTGGTATGAAAATTGTAAGTTACCCTATTCTAAATTCATCGCAACTTTTAAAGATGATTTTTTAAACATAAATGAGATCATGTAGAATTTTTCTGAAATTCTCCAAATTATACCCTACATACGAATTTTAAGAGCTAATGGATGAGTTCAAGATCCAATGTGTCGTCTTACTATGACTGGGAGAAGCAAACTCCCAGATGCTGATCAGCCCCTAACACCAATAAACAATAGAAAACAAGCTTAAGTTCCATAGCAATGAATGCAATTTGCTGATAGATCATTTGAAAGCGACTATGTTTCTACATTGATTATTGATGCAGGTCGTGATATGGATCTTCTCGAGTTGTCAGCATTTGGTAATGTTCGTCGTGGGCAAGATTCTGGTGGTTGTAAAATTCAATAATCAGCTTATTCAACAGCTATAGTCACTGCCTTTGATGTTGCATGGGCGTAGTGATGAATTCCCATGTAGATGGTTTATGAACTAACTGGCTTAAACTGGTGCGAGGTATGCATTCTCTTGATGAAATTAGTCGCTCAAAAATCTCGTTTCTTGTACCGTACGTGGACCCCACACAAGTCTCTGCAAGTTGATATACAGCTTAAGACACATCTGAACCCACCCATCAACAAGATTGCATAGAATTCTATTGTGTTTTTTAGCACAGTTGAACACAAACTTGTAACACTATGTATAAACAGCCTATACTATTTATGCTAAAGTTATTTAGAAATATTTGAACTGGAATTTGTTGTGGATGCTTTCTTGCAGCTTCAAACTATGATGTTTCTCTCCATTAGTATTTCGATTTAGTATTTTATTTTATCATTGTATGTCATATCACATAATAATGGTGTATGCATGATGATATGTACTTACGAAATTATATATGAGATTGAAATACGTTAGGAAACAAAAGATCTTGTGCTTTGGTGTTGAAACAATTAAATCTGTACTATTACTCTTTACCATATTGGCCATGTTTTAGGGTTGTATTTTGATTGAACAATTTGAATAAATTTAAGATAATTATTTCAATTTGGAATGTAAATATAGCTTAGAAAAGGAGGTAACTTGGGGATCGTGTCATATTCTATTTTCATGCTAAAACATTCAAGGAATTATCATGCCTTAACTCTATAAACAAATAAAAAATAAATTATATTAAATTTTATTAATTAAATGCCCATCACGTTCGGCAACCTAATGGAATTAGACTTTAGATTGTGATTGTGGTTAATGATAAAGAGGGTTGTTTTTATGAGTAAATATCCCCAAATACCCAAAAACATATAACATATATATTTTTATACCCATCAATATAACAAAATATCTCCAAATACCCAATTTTAAGTCAAAAGACTTTTTGAACGCTTTGACCCATTTCTTTTTTACCAATCAAGTTTTTGGTTTAATTTTCTTTGGGAATGAATATATCGGCTGGAAACTTTCCGCGTGCCAATATTATCTAAAAAATAGTGGTTTGGAATGTATAACAATGTCACGTACGAATTCCTTTGGAAAATTTGAATCTAAAGGGTAAATATTTTTCATTTCAAGTATTAGTTAGATCCGGACCCGAAAATGGTATCAGAGCCTAGGTTTATTAAGAACTTTTAAGTTATATTTATTACTGTTATGTAATTAACCTTTGGTAAGGAGAATTTCTCACGAAAATATGGATCTGGACGATTGTCCAAGATGTATACCATACAGGAGATATCGTCAAATTTTGACGATGTATGAACAAGAACACCAAGAGCAGGTAATATATTGGAATAACCAATATGTTGAACAAGAAAACGCAGGAGCCGATAGGGAGACCTTGAGGCAATGCAATAGACGAGCAACATATTAAATGAGTTTCCTTTCGATTAACCAGATGTTATATACCGAACTTATGAACCTCCAGGAAATTGTACATCAAAATCATTGATGACAGGAGGAGAATCTGAATGGAACGAGATACTTCCAGATACATCTAAAATTGCCCTTGATCTTAGAGAAATCCAGAAGACGGTGTAAAATTATGGCAACCGCCATAATCATCTACTAATACAAGTTTATCAGATCCAGAACCAGATGGAGACGATGGTGAAATATCAGAAGGAGACTCTTGAGATCCTTCATGATATTCAAAAAAGAATCAAGAATCTGGAGGACAAGCCAAGTCTTTCCGGAGGAAGGCGACATATAGATTTCGGAACGGTTCCCTATTTAAACCAAAAAGGGAAGCCAATCGAAGTCATACGACCAATGACTCGGGATGAAAAGCTCATAACTATCATCAAAGGAAAATCTGTTACAAATTAAAAAACTGATGGATAGGGAGAAACTAAATCTTGAAGATCTACATGATCTTGCCGAGTCCTTCGCAGGATTAGGTATTGTAGATCTAAAGATGAATGAAGGAAATGGTTCAGCGTTGGTTACTCGTGACCAACACCAAAGACCACCTCCACAACCACCAGTAGATCCCAACATTGCAGAAAGCTCAGGTTCACATCATTTGGATGAACTAATGCCGCATGCTGGAGATTTTACTACAAGGGGAGAACCTGTTGTCGCAGGAACTCGACAATGTTCCAAAAGGCCAAATCTTATTAATACACCTTATGGAAAGTCACAGCTAGATCCGATACATCCGTATGGATTGATGTTAAATCTAGATATTCCAGATTTCAGAAATCGAGAAGTCCTTATCGATGGTTGGGCATCAGCAATGAGGATTGTAGCAGGAACCCTTGATCTCACGAAGGAAGGATTCATTTTACTATTAGAAATGAGTCTTAAAGGATCTGCAAAGATCGCGTAGGATATGACGGCACCAGAGATGAGGAACAATGTTACTGCTGGTGAGTCATTGAAAGAAATTGTCGATAATATGGCAAAATTATTTAAGATCCATTTTATCGGCATAGGCTATTTTGAGGGATTGGAAGAAGAAAAAAAAAAGAGATACAAACAAGCCCTCTATTGCCTCGAGTTACATGATATTTGTCATATTGATGAATACATCAAGTTGTTCATCGAGTACCGATGGAAGTCAAAGGTGGATGACAAAGAAGCTTCGCAACTTTTCTTTACAAAGATACCAAGTCTCTGGAGAGAAATGCTTATCAGAGAGTATAAGAGTGCAGACAATTTGGATATAGTGGCTAGAAGGATGTCCTTTCTAAAGGCTAAGTTATCTGAATGATATCATCAGGCAACACTCTACAAGAATTACAAGAGACTACGAGTAATCAATAAAATGGTTCCTCTATGTTGTGAAGAAAATGATATCCCAACTGTTGTGGGAGGTCAACCACGGAGGCATTAAATGAGGAAACAAAGAAGCCATCCTTAAAGCCGTGGAGGCAGCAACAGAAGAAGTAGTCATGGGTCTTCAAGGAGACCTAGACGGATGTGGTCAAAATAAAAGGCCCGAAGTTACAAATCAGGGCAAAGACCAGCACCAAGCAGGAGTAGAGCCTCTTCATCAGGCTCAAATCAAGGAGGTACTAACAGATCTATGGGAAGAAGAACTTTCAGACGAGCTCACACTTGAGCTAACGAAGAGACTGTAATTGCTGGACGTGGAGCAAGAGGGCATATCTCAACAGATTGCCCGAAGAATCAAAAGAGAGGTCTAAGACAGTTCGAATCAACACCATAATTCGAAGAAGCTGTTTATTATCAAGATCTTATACAGGTGTATCAATTTGAGGATTTACCCTCAGATGAAAGCATCTATGAAGAAGAGATCTGTTCTGATGATGGAAGTGAGTCCACCTCAGAATCAGAGTGATGAAGAAATTCTTCAAACAATGCGAGAGGATATGTCAGGTTTCCTCTCCCATACAATGGTTTCTTATAAAACTCTTATGAGGATTATAAAGGAAGATCCAAAGCTCCAGATGTACGATGGTTTTACCATCGGAGCTATGGAAAAGACATTGGATAAGTTTGGATTTCATAATAGAAAACACCAAATTATCCATAGGGTTACTACTGGAAAATTTACCATACCAATAGAATTCACTAGTAACCTAATCGAGATGCAGTTGATCCCTTACCGAGAAGTTCAGGAGATCAAAAGCAAGGTGAAAAGAGAAGTTGCAAATACACTCTCATGGATTCACATCGGAGCCATTAGAGTTGTTATTAAAGCAACATTCAAAGAAGGAATTGATTCGCCACTCAATCTTGCAATATTTGATAAACGAATCTCAAATCTCAAGGATTCATGCCTTGGAGCGGTCACAGGAAACTTATATGCAGGGAAATTGGCATTTAATATCTATCCTTGAATTGCATACAATCTAGGAGATCGAGACTTCAATAGAGTCTTAACCCTTCATCAAGATTTTAAAAGAAATGATTTGATGAAAGAAGGGAATAGGCCTTACGCGATCACTTACAAGATTTCCTACGCTCTCTCGAATACACATCATTCAGATGTATTCTTGAGAAAGGAATTCATCGAAATCCCAAGAATCTTTGAGGATTTCGCCAGGATGGTTCTACCAGAGATTATTGATTCTCCAACTATAAATGAGATTGATATGAAAATTCAAGATCAACATGTCTTCAATAGGAGCCAAAGCCTCAAAATGGAGACAAGAAGAATGTCTTTCCAACAAGACAAAATGATTAGCAGTAATCGTTGGGAAGAAAGAAGGCCTAGTACAGTTCAGCGAATTCCAGGTGTGTTCAAAACATAAAGAGAGCTGAAATGTCCTGAAGGATGGAGATGAGTTGAAGTAATATTCGACATCAACCAAAAGGATAATATTTTTCCTTGTGATGTTCTATATTATCTCCAATAACCGATAGTTGGACTATTTCAAGGAAACTTAAAAATGGGTGAAATTGAATTGACTATAACAGAAGTAGCAGGAAGAATCCCGGAATGATTAGTACTGGGTATCGATTTTTTTGAGGATCATAAGCCTTGGGAAAGATTAAAAGATGGAATGGAATTTACAGTGGTTGATAAAAGATACAGAATCAGATGACCACTAGTCCATTCTCCATATACATCTCTATTGGGATGATATATGCTGAATACAAGGCTGAATATGTTGCAGCCTATGTTGATTCAGGAGCAGGGATTTGTACTGCAAAATAAGAGGTTTTTCCTAAAGATTGTGGAGAAGATCTACCAGCCATTGCAGGAAGGGATTTCTCCAAAAGGATTATTATCCTTAATCGAGGGATCAAACAAGCGAAAATTATGATATGAGGCACAGGTGGTACCCCATAGTACAAAGTAAAGTTGCCACCAATCTATTTCCATGATACGGGAGCCGATGTTTTGTTAGGAAATAATTTCCTACAAACATTTAAGCGGTTTACACAAGAGAATGAGACAAGACAACTTATTTTCACAACCTTCTGTGATCATAAGATCATTGTCCAGAGACTGCGGGAAGCATTCTACCGAAGAATGCCTATTAATTTTCACAGCAAGCGTGGTGATGAAGCCAAACTTCGACATCCAAAAATGACGGATAAAAGAAGATTTGGTGATGCATTATTATCCTTTCGACAATATGGATCGAAACAGAAAGATCTAAAGAGATGGGATAATACCTTGTACTCATTCAGAATACAAGGAGAAGAACGAATACCTCCAAAGGCTATTGCAGAATTGTGAAAAGCCCTATTGGAGAATCCACAGAGTGATGTTACCATTGAAGAACAAATATCACTTGAGGATTTCAAGAAAAGGATCCAAAGGAATTACAATGAAGATCCTTTAGTATGGTGGAATAAGAACGAGCTCAAAGTATCCTTGAAGGTTAAACCAGGAAAGAAACATGAGTTCGTGAGACTCAAACCAATTCTTATGAATCAGAATGATTGTGAGGATATGTAGAAGATACTTAAGGAACATCTAGACCTTAAGTTGATTTTGTTAGGATGTATACTATAAGCCTAGCTTTTTGTATGAACATCTTTTATGGAATGAGAATCACATTGGTCATATGTTTGCATTTTATATTTGTTATATATGTTTATGCAATGTCCAATTAATTTATATTATAGATAACTTGGTGTGTGGTGCCACACAGAAGATCATGTTATCAGTTTCTTATAAATTATAAATAGTAGCTCACAACCAAGATGGATTTGGACAAATCATCGGAATGGTTGTAGTGTAGTTTGATATTAGTCTGTCTTGACTATAAAACTACACTAGTACACTTTGTGTGTATTGAGCAGGACCATTTGAGGTTGTTCGTTTTATACTGACTATATAATAGAACAAGACCTCTGTTATTATGGATGTGCGTTCTCTTAATCCCTATATAATAACAGCCACGTATACACAATATTTGTTTCTTTAATTTGCCAATGAGTGAGATTTATTTATTAAATCAATAAACTCGGTGAATTGGGAAATAGTATTGTCTATATGGTGTACTGTTGATTATAGAAGGAATCTGTGTCCTAATTATTTAGGATGATGATGTCCCCTTGAGGAGCTCATAAGGATTATCATGTAAACCCTGCAGGTGAATTTAATTCGACATGATAATAAAGTTGAGTGGTACTACTCTTGGAATTAGATGTTAATTAATTAAGTTGTCAGTAACTTATTTAATTAACGGACATTCGATATCTTAAACACAGGGAGATAAACGTGCACATAATAAGAAGGAGCCCATATTAAATATGGGATTGGGACGGTAGTTCAATAATAATTCTCTAGTGGACTGAATTATTATTGATGAGCTTAAGTTATGTGTTCGGGCCGAACACAGGATACTTAAGCCCATCAGGAGGCCCAACCCAATTCCTCCTCTAGATCTCTGGTGTAGCCTATATATAGCTCTTTTCATCAGCGCCTCATTTAACACAGATCACAGAAAACACGTGATAGTGAGAGAGAGCAGAACTGAGATTTCTCGAAGGATCGTTGGCCACGCAACGTTCGAGAAAGGCTGTAGGAATACATCAGAAGATCAAAGAGGTCTACAAGGGTATGATTTTCTTTCCGCTGCGTATTATTTATGGATCCCGATTCTGATAGCATAGAGCCGGCGATCCGTCGGTTCCAACAGATTTCACCAGGAGTTTCTCCATATAGCAGCCCGAGATTTCTTGTGAGGAATCATGGAGAAATCAAAAGAGGAAAACCTATACTTGTTATTAATTACAAAGGGATTAATAACATTTTGGAGTTTGATGGATACAATATCCCGAGTAGAGAACACTTGGTTAACTGTATCAAATGAGCCAAGATATTCTCAAAATTCGATTGTAAGTCTGGGTTTTACCAGATTAAGATGGAGGAAGAAAGTAAGAAGTTCACAGCTTTCTCCACACCACAAGGTCACTATGTCTGGAATGTTATGCCTATGGGATTGACAAATGCACCCCAGATATATCAGAGAAAGATGAATAATCTTTTCAAAGATTATTTCAACTTCATGTTCGTATACATCGATGACATTCTCATCGCATCAAAGAATATGAAGGAGCATCTCAAACATTTGGAGATTTTCTTAGATGTTTGCCATAAGGAAGGATTAGTGCTTTCAGAAAAGAAGACATTAATTGCTACGAGACAAATTGCATTCCTCGGAATTGAAATCGATGAATTTGGAATCATTCTACAAAGTCATATTGTAGAAAAAATACAAGGATTTCCAGATGATCTCAAGGACAAGAAACAACTTCAAAGTTTTCTTGGGGTTGTTAATTTTATTGGATTGTTCATCAATAATCTAGCATTTCACAGGAAGGTGTTCAGCCCATTACTTAAAACGATGTTATATTCAAATGGGAAGATGAACATCGAGAAGGTATAAAACAACTTAAGTAAGTCTGCAAAAAGCTTCCGAAACTTGCTATACCTTATGACGAGGATGAACTGGTTCTTTATACAGATGCCAGTGATTATTGGTGGGCAGTAGTTCAAGCCACACCAAACGAAGAAGTGCCATGTAGATATTGCAGCGGTCTGTTTACAGATGGAGAAGCAAATCGATGGCATATCAACGAAAAAGAATCCTTTACAGTCAAAAAGACTTTCAAAAAATGGTCTCTCGTTTTACTGGCTAAAAAGTTTACCTTGAAAATTGATAATTCAAGTGTCAAGTCTTTCTGAAAAATAAAATAGAATCAAAACCAAAAAAGGCTAGATTACTTAGATGGCAGGTTGAATGCCAATATTATGATTATGATATTGTCATTGTGAAATCTCATGAAAATGTTTTTGTAGATTTCTTAACACGAGATGGAAGGACACGTTGCTGACGAGGTCCTTAAATGAGTAAGACATCTCAGGGAAAACCTGGAAAGTCTTGAATGAGAATTTGGGACGTTATGTCTCAATGCCGAAGTAGCTGGACGACTTCAACAAGATGATCAGAGATCCGTTTCTGGTCTAATACGAGCATACCAATACACTTAGGGACAATTGTTCCAAGCGTTGTATAAGCCTATCCTCCAGGCTGCATCTCCCACGGTGCAAAAAGAAGTGATTAGAGAACATGACTCTAACCTGGAGATTATGAATTCAAATACCATAATCAAGAGTGTTACAGGTGATGCATTCCTTGAGGATGTACAAACTGTAACGAATGTTGAAGCTCTGGTGTCACAATCCGAGTCTTCAAGTCAACCCAGCACCTCTGGATAAAAGAAGGAGAGTTGAATCTTAGGTCACAGACAGGCAAAACTAAGGTTCAAACTGACGAGATTAAAATTTCTCCTATATAGGTTTATCAACGGCAATGGGAGAAGTTGGTAACTAGAAAGGGAATCAATCCAGAAAGAACGGTGGTTGATATCTCTAGAAAGTATCCGAGAGTTTGGATGAAACACGGAAGTCATCCAAATGAAGTTCAAGAGTGGTATAATTTTGGAGCTTTAGCTTCAATTCATACCACGTCACCCGGTTTCCCAGAAATTGATTGGGGAAGCAGTCTACGAGACTTGGGCAAATAATCCACATTTGTCCAGAGGCGATATTTTGGAGTTCTACTTCATTAGTGCAGCTCCAGAACCAGCCAAGAAAGACTTCAATGAAGCTTTTCATTTCATTAAGCTTAGGAGATCAGATGGAAATGCCTTAAAGAACATAAAGGCAGCCTCACCGGAAGAAATTCCAATATTGGTAGGAGCATTTTCAGAAGATGAAGCTTCTACAAGACGAGCATGGGGACTTTGGGTTTGTCTAACCGAAATGGACAAAGTCAAATATCCATTCAAATTCTTTCAGAATTCAGCAAGTGGATCATTCCTCCTGAATTCCATGACAAGATCAACAACAGGATTTGCAGAGGAACTCTTCGAAACAAAAAGAAGAAACCTCTGGGAAAATAAGATTTCGGTAAGTAAAGAAACTTTTCGGAAATTCTGCAATATGGTACATGTTGGACGATGGATCTATCGGATCTGCCAAGCATGTCCGAAGTAGAAAGAGCCCGAGTTTGGGAAAGGATTCCGATCCAAACCCGACCGATAAGTACAAGGGTCTAAAAAGAACAGGGGTCCCGCTGACAAGAAATGTTATCCGTGGGGACCACGCAGACCTAATTTTTAAGAGAAAGATACCCCGACAAACAAAGATGGGGTGAGTCACGAGAAAAGACAAACATCACATGGGCTGAGGCATGTGAAGAAATAAATGATTCCCCAACAACTCCAACCACTATCACATGGGATGGATCACGGGGAAGAAAAAGAGGAAGAACACTAACTAGCTGAAAGTGACTCCCTAACAAACTATCACATGGGAGCACTAAAGGAATAAGCCAGCTGGTGATCAACGAGTTTTGGAATCCGTATTTCAAGTCCGAATTCAAGCCTATAAATAACAGGAGTTGAAAAAAGCTAGGACATCGACCATTCCCCTTAGTTTTCTTACAATAAAATATTTGTAATAGTTTAACAGTTTTTTCAGTTTATGTGTGTAAGAGTACAGGCCTCATCTCATGTGAGAGGCTAAACAAGTATTCTTCTCCCAAAAGGAGATTACATATGTATTAAATATTTCTTTTAAGTTCTTAATAAAAGAAAGGTTTTGTTTTCAACATGTGTTCTTAGTATTGTTGAATCATCCCTTAGAAGGAGTACTTTATACACCTGGTGTAGGAAACGAACCAAGGTTGTGCTATACAGTTGCTGAAGGAGTTGGATAACTTGCAGATCATCTTTCCTGAGGGTTGAAGTTGAACAGTGAAGAGCTGTTCGTAAAACGGTGTGGGGGCAGTGTTTTTCCAGTTGGTGGCTTTGCAAACCACCCGGTGCTGTTGCGATCAAAGAAATGTATGAATTCTAAGGGATTAATTATTTTTACGGAAGCATGTTGAGCCTGATATTGATCAGTTTATGTTTTATCTGGATTTAATTAAATTTTGGAATGGAATTTTTAATGTTTAAATGATTAAGTTTTGGGTAGATAGGGATGTGTTATAAAGAAAGTGGGTATTTGGGGTATATATATTATATAGGTGGGTAGAAAAGTATTTTATTATATGGAATTGGGTAGTTTGGGATGGGTACTCTTGTTTTTATCTTGTTAAATTACAATGTTATATGTTCGTTTGACTTTTTATCTTCACTTGTTAAATTACATTGTTATATGTTATCTTGATCACAATTGTCAAACATGAAAGACTGTTTAGATTAACATTATTTAATTCGGATTTTGGAAAGAGTTAAGTTCAGTTCAATGTCAGGGTAATAGAAATTAAAAAATTCAAATATAAACACCACTTCTTAAATCACAAAATAATCTCATCTATCACTCTTCACAATCATGAACTCAAAATAGTTACAAATCAATTCATTATTCAAAAAAACCTTTCTTTTCACAATAAAATAAATTTAAATCATCATTTTTAGTTAATTATGTCATCTTCAGTATCAGCTCACTAAACTAAATTTTAAAACAAATGTAAGATTTTCCAAATTCCACTAAACAAAATCCAATTATGCTCTTGTCCAAACATACCTAGTTTTATCATTCACTTCAACAACTCCTATTATCTTCTAAAAATACATAATTAAAAGACAAACAGAGAAAAAGAATGATTCACTTTCTTCTATCTGCCTTTTCATCCATCTTTTCTCAAATAATTTCTTGCCACCTTTTGAGGCACTTTGATTATGGTTATATCTGCCAAAGAAAGGTGAAAATTAATCTCATGTGATTTAATTCGATTATTTGTTTGTAAAAAGAGTTAGTAATCGGATTTGGATTTTTTTTTACCTTTTTTTCCGGCACATGCTTAAAATTACTAAAAAAAATTCAAACTTTTGAAGAAAAGAAAAAAAAAAACACGAAAAAAGCAAAAACTCGTAGTTTTGTGACTTTGTCTCATCTTTTGCACTCTATCTGCAGATAGTCTATGGCACTCTTTGCCACTGCAATTATTTCAGTTGAAAGAATACATTATATTATTTAAATTTTTGTTACTATTCCAAAATTTGGAATTCTAGATTTCTCATATATAACGTGGCATTGCCGTCCTTCTAAATCATAAATTCTTAAAATCTCGATACAGGACTGTTTGATACCTTAATAACTTTGATTGAATAATAAAAACTCTCTCAATTAGGATCAATGTATTTAATGAATTTTTTTTTCTAAATTCATAAGATAATATATATATATATATATATATATATATATAATATTCAAACTTTTGGGGTCGATTAAAAAGTATGAGTAATAATCGACAAGATCAAAAGATTTTATGTGTTCTTTACTTGGATTTTTTTTTTTCAAATTCTCAATTCAATCCACTGTTTGTTAGTTGGATATGGCGTGGAAAATAAAACGAGAGAACAACGAGGAAGTTGAGGCCTGTGACACTACAGTTTCCTTAAAACAGATTCGTCTCCTCCGAGGTGCTCGAGGACTGAACTGATGTCTGTTTCCCAGGTTACAACGGCCAACAAGGCAACGAGTCAAGCACAAACTCTTTACCGACGGTTATAAGAAGTTGGAAAGCCAAAGTCACATGAAGATGGACGTCTCCTCCGAGGTGCTCGAGGACTGAACTAACATCTGTTTTCCAGGATACAACGGCTAACAAGGCAACAAGTCAAGCACAAACTCTTTGCCGACGATTATAAGAAGTTGGAAAGTCAAAGTGACATGAAGATGGAACGAAAAAGTGGCAAAAGGAGCGAGGCCGGGCCCGCCGCTTTCCGGACCGACATTTGTGTACACGAGTCCCATGGTCCGAAGCTCGAATTAGCTCTTGATTTGCACCGCGCACATGCGAGAGAGAGCCTTCTTGCCAAACTTTCTTATCACTCACTAAAGGGAAAATCAATATAAAGTGGAGAAAATAGTTTGATATTCCCGAACCATTTTGGGCGTATAATGAGTCGTCTCGAACCTCTCTCAGAGAAGAATACGATCCAACTTTCTAATTCCAAAATTGGGTACGGGATCCACGTTAAAAAATGCCCCAAAATTGGACAAAATTTCAGAAATTTCCAACACTGTCAAATGTGCAATCTAAGACTAAAGTTATGGCAAAAAATAAACCCTATCAACTATCAAGAAATCATAGGAAATGATATTTGTATTGAAATTTATATCAATTCGTTTCCTACGCTTTTCATAGATTTTTTGTTTCCTTTCGTATTTTGATCTGAAATAATTATAAAAAATTAAAACAATAAACTTAAAGATCAGTTTCTCATGTCATTGCTATCTAGACATAATGACATATGCATTAAAAATTAATTAGCACAAAAAACTTTTTCGTAATTTAATATAAGAATATATAAGTGGTAACTTAGTACATTTTTAATATTTCACTATTAGAAAGTGATCATTTAAAATAAGACTTTCATAGTCTCAACAGTATTAATATAAACAAGTAGTCAATGTCAAGGACATAGACCTATCATATAAGTGGGAATTTGGATTGACTTTTCTTTAAATGACTTACCAATTTTCTTTACTTTCTATTGTATCATGAGTAATGATGACCAAATAAATAAATAAAAACAAAAAAAAAACAAGCACTAAAACTTAGGATGAAGAAAGGTGGTAAGAAAAGTTTTTGTAGTGGGAGAAATTGACCTATTACAAATCTTAAATTATGTGACAAAACTGTTTCACTTTATGGACAAATTAAGGAGTTCTTGCTGCTCATGGCATGCCCTAGATGTTGCCTCTCAAGTGAGGTCAAACAACCCCCCATTTTCAGTGAATAAATAAAAGTTATAAGAGAAATTTAGGGATTGCACAAGAATTTTTTGAAATCTAATTTTATATTCAAAGAAATTGTTGATTGATTTCTCAAGTCTATTTTGAACAACTCAAATCCATAATCCAATAAAATTATAGTAAAATTACTGATGGAGATAAATCTGTCATCTTTGATGCTAGAATCATCACCAATCCAATTATATTTAATCTCAACCAAACCGTAACATACACAAAAGACCATATATACATTGCATCACCGAAAACTTACCTTATTTGCAACTCAATTCTTTAGCATTTTATTTATTTTTTTCTAAATTTTATCTTTTTCTACATTTTTCAGTTCAAATCGAGTATAATTTTGTTCCCATTCTTCAGTTAATTCTTTGTTGTCTTCCCTCCAATCTACCATCACGACCCTGCAATTAAATTTTCTGGTTCTCCTTCATCATCCTCTTTAAATCATAATTCTTTCAACTTTAAAATAATACTCTCGAGATTAATTATGTTTTCTACCCTCAGTTCATTTAGCATGATAAGATTTTCTTGTATCTAACCTTATTGACTTTCAATTTTGATTATGTCACCTTAGATCCTCTTACTAACTCTAGGTGTAGTTGATTGTATTGGTTTGTGAAAGATGATATTGACCAATCTTTGATCAATTTTAACATGATGCTTCGATTGATTAAAACGAAAATAAGTTACAAAATTGGAATCTAGGTTCTCAATAGATAAATTTGGAGTATTTACTTTCTCAAATCCAAATTCGAATGAATGCGAAGTAATGCTTGAAATTGACAACGTAAGACGAAATTTTGTGTATCTATAGATGGCTAGTACTACCCCCCTATTGCACCGGTTTATGCTGAAAGACTGGCTAAGTTCAGCGATACTGAATTCAAGCGGTGATAACTAAAGATGAAATAGGTCGCACCAACTTTGGGGGATGATGAAGATGTTTACCTGAAAAGGATTGCGTTGGATGCATTAAATCATAATGACTTCCTGTGTTGTAACTACATCATTAATAAAGTTGACAATTCCTTGTACAATGTCTACGTAGTGGCAAGGACTACGAAAGAATTATAGGATTCCTTGAAAAAGAAATACAAGATCGAAGATGTCAGATTGAAGAAATTCATTGTCGACATGTTTTTGGATTTCAAAATCATGGATTCTAAAATGATCACAGACCAAGTATGAGAGTTGCATCTAATCCTATGTAGCATTAATGGCGAAAGAATGCAACTCAACAATTTTTTCCAAGTCATTGTCATAAATTGAGAAGTTTCCACCTCTTTGAAATGAGTTAAAAAACTACCTCAAGCACCAAAGAAAACAAGTGGGATAGACGACCTGATGGTAAGACTAATGATTGTGGAAGACAACTAAAAATTTAAAGTCATGAGTGGCATGACATCAAAAACTTAGTTTCAACAAGTACTAGCAAAAGGAGAAAGATGATGGGCAAAAAGCAGCAGACAAAAGCCAAAGCAGAAGATATGTTAGAAAAATCAAGGACAACTGCTTCAAACTACGATAAATCTAATCACATGGTAAATAACTATCAATAGCCTAAGAAAGACAATTGAATTAAGACTAACTTAATTGAAGAAAATTCAGTATCTTTAGATGTGAATGAGCTAAACCTATCAATCATCTTATTTGAAGCCAACTTGGTGAATAATCCAAGAGAATAGTGAGTGGTCATTGGGGCTACACACTACATATGATTAGAAGGAGATATTCTCACAAGCTACATACTAATCAATGATAGAAAGTTGTTCATGAAAACTTTGCAACCTCCAACATAGTTGGGATTGGAAAAGTGGTGTTGAAGATGACCATAGGGAAAGAGCTAACATTTGTAATGTGTTGCATGTCTCAAGCATTTATAAGAATTTAGTACCTGGTTCCTATTGAACGAACCTAGATTTAAGCTAGTATTTGAAGTTGATAAGTTTGTATTGACCAAAAGTTGTCAATTTATATAAAAGGGCTACCTTGAGAAACTTTTTCTTTAATATTAATTTAATGATTGTAAAATGTGAGAATTAAGCACGATAATAAAGTTATAGAGTTTTTTTTACTCACTTGAGTGTTCTAATTTATGGCAATCATAGAATACAACATGTAATTTAAATAAACTAAGAAAGTTAGTAAGTTTAAATTCATTATTTTCTATGAACTTTGATTCATAAAACAAGTGTGAAATCTTTCTTGATGAAAAAACAACCAACATATCTTTTCATTTTGTGGAAAGAAGTATATCAATATATGCAAGTTGAAACTAGTGCAATAAAGGTGAGAATTTTTTTTTCGCTTTTATCGATGATTATGCACTAAATATTTGTTATGTATATCTTTTGAAGGGAAATATGAAGATCTAAAACATTAAAAAAAATTATAAGAATGAAGTTGAGAATCAAAATGATTCGAAGTGACAGTGAGGTAAAATATGTTGCTCCGTCCGAATTTTTTTTCACTAAATATGACATTATTTATGAAATGTCTACTCCATACTTACCTTAGTCCAATAACATTACAGAATGCAACAACATAACTTTGAAAGAGATAAAGAATGATATTGGCTTACCCTAGAACATGTGTTATGTGGGGGAAGCCATCATTTCAGCTAATTGTGTTCTCAACAAATTGTCTCACTAGAAAATATATAAAATCCCATATGAATTATGGAATGATGACTATCTTCCTACAATTTTCTGAAAGTGTGGGGGTGTCTAACAAAGGTCGAAGTACCTAAACTTAAACAGGTTAGAATAACATTAGACAATTGATTCTATTTCATTAGATATGCATATCATAGTGTAGTGCATATCAATTTTTGATGCACAAATTAAAAATATTTGATATAAACAAAGAATGATCACATTATCAAGGAATGAGATATTCTTTGAAAACATCTTTCTGAACAAAGAAATAAAAGAGATAAGTTCCAATAAAATAAATTATCAAGTTGTACAAAGTTCTCCTTAACAAAGGAGATAAGATCTAATAAAATAAATTATCAAGTTGTACAAAGTTCTCCTTAACAAAATAGATAAGTTCTAATAAAATAAATTATCAAGTTGTACAAAGTTCTCCTTAAATTGAAGAGAAATTGAGACACGAAAAAAGAAACAAAATGGACAAGATGTTTTGTCTAGGTCATTTTTTTAACATGCATATAAGATAATGATCCCGGGACAATTCAAGAGACATTGTCTAGTCCATATGCTATTATCTGAAAAGAAGCTATCAATAGTGAGATTGAGTCCATCATACATAATCGAACGTATGAAATAATTAATCACCCATTAAGGTGCAAACTCCTAAGATCGATGCAATTCAATTTGTAATGAATTATCCAATTCTAGTTTGGCTACTACTTTCTTTGTAATGAATTATTGTTCCAATCTTTTTGTACACCAACTCTTTTCTGTAATGAAATTATTGTTCTAATATTAATGAGATTATATAATGCAAGATCATTTGTATTGTTCTTCTAATTGTATCTTTATAGTATTGTTCTTCCAAATTTCTTGTTCAATTTCGAATATAGAAGTGAACATTCATGTTGAAACATGAAAAATTAATAATTTTCAAAACCAGCGTTGCATGTGATTTCTATTTTCATTTCACGAAAGCTTCTGCTGATTGATAACAACGACAGCGGTGCCAATAACGATAAAATTGATTGCATGTGATTACTTGGAAAAGAACTTAGATCTCATGGATATCTTAGTATCATGTTATGAGAATACTGATATGGCAGTACACTGTGGTGCAATGTTGAGGGACTGCATATGCCACCAAAGTGTTGCAAGATATGTCTTGGAATCAAAGCATGTGAAGATAATTTTTGGTTACATACAACTTCCAAATTTATTGCTACAACTATCAATATTGCTACTATTTTCAATGAATTGATGACAAGACATAAGTCAATGGTAGCATTGTTTCTTTCAAGGGCATACAAATTGAAGCATTTCATGTTTTTAAGCTATTTGTAGCTAATCAGAACAAACCCCCAGATATATTCACTCAAACATATAACATTGTTCAAAATAATCACAACCAATAGATTTAAAATAAATGATGTTTGCATCCATGCTTTATTGTTTGTCAGCATCTTCTTCACATGTTGTTGATGAAACTTGAGATGATTGACCTATTCCACATATTTCCCTTCTTAAACCACAACCCCTTATATTTGTTCTTCCTCTTTGTGCTACCTTTTCTGCCGCACTAGCCTGTGAACATATTTGACTCTATTATCTTCTAGCATCAACATATTTAACGTACACATTATAATCATTTCATTTTAAATGTGAATTTAAACTAAATACTAAGAACAATGGATTTACCCTTATATAAATACTTCCTGAGTCAAATATTCTGACCTCCTTGTCATACCTATAATTAAATAATCCAGGTAAGAACTTAGTTATTTTGTTGTTGGAGTCAAGTTTATGAAATGTTTTGAAATTGTTTTCTAACCTGTCTGAGCTCTTTTGCTTGGTTAGTGTTTTGGTTAGATCCATCACCTCTCCCACCATCAATCCTTTTTGTGGGTTGTGCTTTTGCTTCTCCAATATGTTTTGCCATAAATTTTCCTCTCTTGGCCTTCAAATTAAAATACAACAAAACTTATTTAACTTTAATAAAAATTTAATTAAAACATAACTTATATAAAATGATATCTTATAGGGGGTTTTGGTGGTCTTGGATCATTCTTTCAAGTCCTCAGGTTGTTACCTGCACCTTCACATTTGCTACATGTCATTTCAACTCCATATCTTATCAGTTTGTGGGGGTTCTTTGGATCTTCCTCAAACTGCCTGTTTCTCTTCTTTTTTGGCCTTCCTGGCATGTTCTTTTGGGGAGGTGGCTTGATAGAAGTTCCTTCAACTATCGGCCACATCTTCTTTCCATTAATATGTTCTATTGAGATGAAATATGCTTCTATATATTTTTCAAACATTATAATAGGGATCCACAGAGTCTACAATATCTTTTTTCATGAAACTGATGCAAGTACAAGTGTGTATTGTAGCACCCAGGATAAAAATGAAGCATAATTGGTTAATTAAATATTTAACCCTTAATTGAATTATTTTATTTTGTGCGTTAATCTTGATTGTTTAATTATATGCGTTTCAGATACGTGATAAATGCATGTTTTAGATGAGAATATTTTTTGCTCACGGAACATAGATTATAATTTTTACCATAAGAAGCGTAATGGAAAAATGAGAAGATAGAAACGAATTAGAGGTCAATCGGAGACCCGTAGCTCAAATGGCGAAGAAAAGGGCAAAATTCGAAGATTCGAAAAAATGAAAGATATTTACGGTGAATAGTAACCCAAGATTTTTACATGAATAGTGACCCAAGATTTTTACCGTGAATAGTAACTAAGATTCTTTCGGTAAATAGTGTTTTTCGGAATTCTATATATAGGGGTGTTTTCGAATCAAAAATCACCATTTTTCCGAATGAGGCCAAAGCGGTGAAAACACGTAAGTCTCTTTCTCCTTCTCTTCTCTCTCTCTCCTCTGTTTTCTATCTCCGGTGTGTCGGCGCCGCGCTGCCGACGCCGATGCCACCGGTGGTTGAAAAATTCAACTTTATCTGTTTCGGCCGATTATCACACAGAACGTAGGTCTCATCGAGACGAGTCTAGGATAGGTCTTGGATTTCAATTCCGATGTCTCATTCACCGGAAAACGGCAAAACACCGCCTCCAAACCCTAAACCCTAGTTTGTCACCCTTTCTCTCTCCTCTGATTTCTCTCTCTCTCGCCGGAGCTGACGCCGGAGGAACTCCTGGAGGTGTGGGTGTGCTAATGGAGGGGTGGGTGCCGGTGTAGCAGTAACGTGTGTGTGTGTGTTGAAGTGTGTGTGTGAATCGTTTGTGTGTATGCATGTTGTGGAAGCGGCGCTGCACGTGGTTGCTGTCGGCCGACGCTGGTGATGCACCGGCGAGGTCAGGTGGTGGGTGGCCGGCGAAGGGTGGCCACCGGCGGACCCGGTAGGGGCGGCACTGCCGCAGCAGGTGGCTGCTGGGAGCAGCAAGAGCGCTGGGCGCGCACCTGCTGAGGCTGCCAAGAAGCGCCGGGAGCTGGCATGTACACCTGCCGAGAGCTGCCGAGAAACGCAGCGGGTGCCGTGTGCTGGGCGCACGCGTGCACCGGGTGACGGGAAGCCCATGTGCGCGATGCCGTGTGATAGACGCGCGCCCAACACCGTGTTTTCGATACAAATCCCTTTTTTTCCATCGTACGTTATCATCGAGTCATCGGCGACGAGATGTCGTTGACCGGGAGTCATGGGTCCCGGTTAAAGTCAACTCTTTGACCAAAATTACCAAAATACCCCTCAATCTTAAAACGCTCCGTTCGAGCTCGTCTCAACTCCGATTGAGCTCATTCTTTTTTTGTTGCGACCCAAATCTTACCCTCTTTCATATCAGCCTATTGGACTGAACATTCACCCTCGTTTCTTTAACCTCAATCTTTAGATCTTCCATTTCATCGATCGTATCTCCTCCGATATCGTTTATAGCTTTAATTATACATATTAAGGATGTAAAAAACATTGTAACTTGTGTAGGCTATCCGTTGGATTGAGCTTTTTGATACTTGATATTTGATACTCGGCTACTCATATGGTAACCACCGAACAAGGTGGGGTAATTTCTAAATCTTTACTTGTTTACAGTTTTCTCTACTTTGAAGCATGATTGAGGAATACTAAATGCAGTGATTATATGTTATGATTATGTGTTCATGATATACTGTGAAAGGACTACGGTCCACATTGCATGTTCGGAGGGACTTATGGTCCGTAAAAAACAACTGTCACTTACCCCCTCTACTACTTGGAAGGTTTGGTGGTCCTATAAATGCACCAGCGGTATTTAAGACCGTTTTGTGGGGTAAGACGGGTAATACCTGCACCTAAAGGATGAGTTTCGAGATACGTGCTATGCATTTTATGTGTTGTGACTACGTGCAGATTGTTATGTATTTTTCTGATTTATACATCTGTCGAATGTTATAAGATGCGGATTTATCCCTACGAATGTATTCCACACACTCACCCCTATTTTGTAATTCACATTACAGGAGATGACGAGCATGATGAACCTTAGAGAGAGGGAGTGATGGTGCCCTATCCGGATATGTTTATTTAAAGTCTGTTGTCACACAACAATTAAACAATGATTTTTTATAACTCTTGTTTTGTAAGTATAACAGTATGGTACTATGAATGATGGATCCTGAAGGTTTAATTTCCGCTACGAATGTTTTATTTAATCGGTTGAATCCGATGGATTATATGTAATGATTTTGTTCGTCTCCTACCTCATTTCTTCTGATAGTTGTCTCTTATCTCTTTCTTCTGCATGAGTAAACATCTTTTACCCTTTCTTCTTACACGCCCGCAAGGAAAACTCTGATAATTTTTATGTAAGAAAATGGGGCGTGACATGTATACATGTTATACCAAACAAATCCAAAGATCTACAAGTGCATGTTTTGTTGATCAAGTCAACAATAAACTGATCATCATGAATGGTGACTTGAAACTTGTTTACAAGTGATGGCCTTACTTGACATTTTCTACTAATATATTTATTTTTTTCAAGTTTTTACCTAATTTCGGACATTTGGTATCAGTAACCCCACTCATCCTAAATAACTTTGTTTGTTGTATTTCCATCTAGTAACATCTAATTTCTTCAAGCATGTTTATGATGTATTTAGACCTCGCTTTCACTATTAACCCATTAAATGTCTCACATATATTGTTATCAACCATACCACACTTAGGTAGAGTACTCACATAAAACTTTCACCATATTGCAAGATCTCTCTCAATAAAATCTTGGTATGCAGCGTTATTCACCAACTTAATGTCATCTATTCTTGCCAAGTATGAAGCTTCATAAATGCTCAACACAGCCACCAGAACATATTCCTTAAAGCTTTGCCCCTAAATTCCTTCTTCCAATTACAGTAAATATGTCTTGCACAATTTCAAGCTTCAACCAATGGTGTCAATTTTTGAATGGCTTTCAGTAAACCTACACACACACATATATATATATATATAAGTTCAAATAAAAAAAATGACATTCTGTTTAAATTATAATTTGTTGAGCACATGGTATACATTTTGTTAATCTGAAATAAATATCCAGCCAAGCTCATCATGTAGCGCCCCGGATCAAAATGAGCATAATTGATTAAATTAAATATTTAACGTATGACTTAATAGGTATGCGCGTTTACTTTGACTGTTTAATTTATTACGTGCGTTTCAGATACGTGTTTAACACGGGACTTAGACGGATAATTTTCTTGGACATGGTATATAGAATATTTTCATACCATAAGATGTGTCTTAGAAAGACGAGAAGATAGAAACGAACTAGGGGTCAATCGGAGACCCGTAGCTCGAACGGCGACAAAAAGGGTAAAATCAGAAGATCCGGAAAATCGGAAGATATTTACGTGAATAGTAACTTTGAAAAAATCAACTGATGAATAGTGACGGAGATATTTTCGATGAATAGTAATTTTCTGAATTCTATAAATAGAGGCTCCTCCGATTCATTTTTCACCGTTTCTCCGAACGAGCCGAAAGCGACGAAAACGAGTAAGTCCTTCTCTCTCCTCTCTTTCTTTCCGATATTCTGTCTCCGGTGGGCCACCGCCGGCGCCGCCGCCGGCGCGGCGGCGCCGCCGCCGGCCGGTGGCCGGAAAATTCAACGTTGTCGGAATCGGACGATTTTCGCACACGACGTTCGTCTCGACGAGACGAATCTAGAATAGGTCTCGGATTTCAAATCCGAGTTTTCGTTCGCCGGAAAACGGCGAAAAACAGCCCCTAAACCCTAACCCCGTCACCCTTTCTCTCTCCTCTGAGTTCTTTCTCTCTCCTCGTTTTCTTGCCGGAACAGTGGCCAGCGAGGCCACCGGAGAGTGGTGGGGAGCTACCGGAGTAGAGGCGCCGCCGTGAGTGGCGGCGCATGGCCGGAACAGTGGTGTATGTATGTGGATCGGGCTTGTGTGTGTTTTTGTAGGTGTGATAGTGTGTGAGTGTGTTTGCATGCTGTTGGGGCGGCGCCGGGTGGCGCCGCCGTGTGGAACTTGGAGGCCGGCGCCTGTGATGCGCCGGCGACGGTGGCGGAGTGGTGGCCGGCGGCAGGTGGCCGCCGGCCAAGGATGAGCATGTGTGTGTGTGTTTGTTTTGTACGTGTGTGTGTGTGTGAGTGAAGCTGCTGGGGTAGGGGGCTGGAGAGGTGGTTGCCGGCGACTGGGGTCGCCGGTCGGAGTTCAGAGAGTGAGCTGGTGGTGGTGGCCGGCGGCGGGTGGCCGCCGGCCAAGCTATGGTTATGTGTGTGTGTGTGTTAAAGCATGCATGTATGTATAGGCTAGGTTGGTGGTTGGGCTTGGCTGGAATGGGTTGCCGGCGACGGGGAGTCGCCGGCGGAGGTACTGGGAGTGGTCGCCGGTGACGGGAAGTCGCCGGCCGGAGTTTTGGTGAAGGTTTGGTTTTTCGAAAAATGTGACTTCGAAGGATTTTGCGGCGAAGTTTCCGGGAACTATTCATGCCGGAATCCGGAGATGGACGGCCGGAGGTGGTAGCCGGCGGTGCGAGGTATCCGGCGAGGTAGGTGGTGGCGGCTGGAGGCGGCGCCGCCGCGCCGGGCGACGCCGGGAAGTAGCCTGCTCGAGCAGGCCACCGTCGGGAAAGCTGGGAAGGTCCTGGCCGAGAAAACTCGACCAGGTGTGCGCCGGGTGCAGCAGCTGCCGAGAAAACTCGGCAGCCGTCGGGTGTCGGGAAGCCGCGCGCACCGTGCGCGCCCATGCGCACCCGTCGGGTGCCGACGCGCACCCGACGCCGTGTTTTCGATCCGAACCTCGTTTTCTTTCCGTTGTTCATCCGTTTCGAGTCATCGCCGACGAGACGTCATTGACCGAGGGTCGTGGGCCCGGTCAAAGTCAACCCTTTGACCAAAATTACCGTTTTACCCCTAAACTTAAAATGCTCCGTTTGAGCTCGTTTGAACTCCGATTGAGCTCATTCTTTTTGCGTTGCGATCCTTATTTCAATTCCTATCTTCTCAGCCAATTGGGCAGATCTGACCCTCTCATTTCTTGGACTCCAATCTTTAGATCTCTCGATCCGCCGCATAGTTAACGATCGTACTTTCGCTGGGAACGTTTATAGCTTTAATTATACTTTATTTGGGATCTAAGGAACGTCATAACTTGTGTAGGCTACTTATTGAGTTGAGCGTTGTGATATCGGATCCTTTGGTACTCGCTTGTGAAGTCTGATCCGTCGGTACTCGTTATTCACGTGGTAACCACCGAACAAGGTGGGGGTAATTTCTAACTCTGTAACTGTTTACAGTTTTCCCTATATTGAAGCATGAATGAGAAATACTAAATTCTGTGATCATGTTATGATGTGGCAACGTGGCTAAGTGTTATATTTTCGGTATTTTATATCTGTGAACTGTTATAAGAGACAGATTGCATCCCCACGAGTGTATTCCACGCACTCACCCCTTTATTCTGTATTCACACTACAGGAACCAATGAACATGTTGAACCTTAGAAGGAGAGAGGAGGTGCTATCTTTGGATCTGTATTTTAAAGTTGTCGTTTCTTAAACATTTCTAAAACAATGTCTTATTTAAATCGCGTTTTGTAATATTTTGATACATGTAAAGACGAGAGATCCTGATGATATTTCCGCTGCGTATGATGTATATTATCAGTAGTGAGACTGATTGCTATCGGTAGAGGCCGATTGTTGTTAAGTGAAAGATTCACTTCGTCCCTTACCTCTTTCTTCTGTCGTCTCTTACTTATTCCTTCTGTTGAGTATGCGTCTCTTGTTATTTCTCTCTTCACGCCCAACGGTAAAACTCTGATAAAATACTAAAAGATTTCGGGGCGTGACAGATGGTATCAGAGCCTAGTTCTACCCTTTGTAGGACTTTGCTCAAGCTTGTTTTAAACATGATTTCAAAAGTATGTTTTTAAAATGTATCTTTAAAACGTGGAGATGTTTTCAAAAAGAAATAGATAGGCACCCTCCTCTCTCTATAAGTGACTTTCCCTGAACGTAGGGCTTGATAGAATGAGTGCTTACCTGATATGTGTTACCTGGGTAGTACGATATATAAACCATTTAGGTTTGAAGGGGTGTTAAGAATACAAGTTTCACGATAAAAAGATCTCTTAAAAAGAAACCTTTCGGTAATTAAAAGAAACGGGGCAAGATGAGAACTCTCTCCTGTACTTAGTGTACAGGGTAAGACGGGAAATTCTCTCCTGTAATTTAAAAGAAACGGGGCAAGACGAGAACTCTCTCCTGTACTTAGTGTACAGGGTAAGGCGGGAAATTCTCTCCTGTAATTTAAAAGAAACGGGGTAAGAAGGGAATTCTCTCCTGTACTTAGTGTACAGGGTAAGGCGGGAAATTCTCTCCTGTAATTTAAAAGAAACGGGTAAGAAGGGAATTCTCTCCTGTACTTAGTGTACAGGGTAAGGCGGGAAATTCTCTCCTGTAATTTAAAAGAAACGGGGCAAGACGAGAACTCTCTCCTGTACTTAGTGTACAGGGTAAGGCGGGAAATTCTCTCCTGTAATTTAAAAGAAACGGGTAAGAAGGGAATTCTCTCCTGTACTTAATGTACAGGGTAAGGCGGGAAATTCTCTCCTGTAATTTAAAAGAAACGGGGTAAGAAGGGAATTTTCTCCTGTACTTAGTGTACAGGGTAAGACGGGAAAATTCTCTTATGTAATTTAAAAGAAATGGGGTAAGAGGGGGAATCTCTTCTGTACTTAAGATACAGGGTAAGACAGGAAATACCCTCCCATGCCGAAGCAATTTTGAAAGGTGCAATGCATTTTGTGGGTGAGATGAGAAATACCCTCCTGTAAGATACGGGGTAAAACAGGAAATACACTTCTAAACTGAAGGAATTTTTATAGGAACAATGCATCCTTGTGTGCTGTTATGATAAACGAATGAGAAGGAGATCTCTTAAAGTTAAAATTGATTTATGAAATAATGTTCATATGTTATATGGTTATTTGAATCATATCTGTCTACTTCTTGTTTATCCTGTGGTTGCTTTTGTATATTGCTGGTTTACGTGGGGTAGATGCTAAGGGGTAGATTTTTGTACTCTGAAACTAGAACAGTATGTCTCGTGGCCGCCCAAGACGAGATCAACAACCCGGAGACAACCAACCACCAATGAACGAACAGCCGCTAGAGGAAAATCCTCGTCAACCACCTAGAGACAACCAACCCCAGATGAATGATCAGCCGCCAGAAGAAAATCCTCCGGAGCGTGTGGACACCGCCGAGGGGGATTTGGTGTCAGTTCTAAAGGGGCTAGCTCGACATTTCGAGACATTGCAACCAGCACCAGTCGCCTCAGCAGAGAGCGACACCAATCGAGCGATCGAGCAGTTTCGGCGATTCAACCCGCCGATTTTCAATGGAAAAGGAGAGCCCTCGGAAGCGGAAGAATGGCTTAGGGCTCTGGATCGTTTGTTCGGGCACCTGACTTGCACAGAGGAACAGAAGATTTCCTGTGCCGTTTTTCAACTTACTGAAGAGGCAAGTTATTGGTGGGAATCACGTGTCCGAACAATGACCCTGGAACAGATAGGCGCTATGAACTGGGAGACCTTCAAGGAGGTGGTCGTGCAAAGCTTTATACCCCAATCTTATCGCGACCAAAAGGAAACAGAGTTTCTGCAACTCTGCCAGGGGCCATCCACTGTGGGCGAGTACGAGAGAAGATTTAATCAGCTAAGTCGATATACGCCCCACCTGGTGGACACGGACACAAAAAGGGCCCGACGTTTCGAAAAGGGCCTTCGTCCGGAGATCAGCTCCATCCTGGCGGGACAAGGTGTGATGACGTACGCCGCTGTGATTGAAAGGGCTCAAGAAATCGCTTCCCGACTATGCTTGGATATGGCACCACCTAAGAAAGTGGAAGTGATGACAGAGAAAAGGAAGAGGGACGGGCCCAGTCAGGATTTCGACCAAAGCAAGTTCCCACGAACCAATAATACTCCACCACTCCCTACGCCTAAGTCAGGGAATGTCTGTCCCAAGTGTGGGAAGATACACGTGGGGCCATGCCTCCAAGGGACCCGGAACTGCTTTAAATGCGGTGAGCCGGGCCACATGGCATACAACTGCCGGAATCCCAGAAAACTAGGAGTT
Organism: Scutellaria minor; assembly: GCA_954870855.1. Lineage (NCBI taxonomy): Eukaryota > Viridiplantae > Streptophyta > Magnoliopsida > Lamiales > Lamiaceae > Scutellaria > Scutellaria minor. Next base: position 21,405,110 of record OX940727.1, read on the forward strand.
GCTGCCCCGAGGCCAAGACCAGGAGCAGGCCAGACCTGAACATGCGTCTTCACTCGTTCAGAAGTGTATGAAAAATAGTTTACTGATGATGAACAATTAAGTACCATATATGTAAATAGATGTAGTGGCTCAAACCTTGTAGTGGGGTACGTAATCTTTAGGATATGATGTATGAGCTGCCACCTTTTGCTCTGATATATATTATACCAGATCGTCTTTTGCTATTCGATGAAACCGCGTTTACCTTTTCTCTTCGTGTTTTGTGTTTTATTTCTTCATCTATAGTACTATGGTTGTACCGGATCTGTTGAAGCATGAGAACGATTAGGAAATCGCTAAAACCCTGGAAGTTAGTATTCCATCGGGAAAACCGGAGTTCACAGACCCTGGAACACGAGTTAAAGATGACTTAAGGATTGCATTGGTCATGAAGGCAACCGAGATGCTTAGCAAAGAGAATTGCGAAGCTTGGTTAGCCAACATGGTGAATCCTGAGCAATGATAGACTTCTATTGGGAATGTGCCGGTGATAAAAGAATTCATGGACATGTTTCCAGAGGATTTACCGGGTCCTCCACCGAATCGACAAGTGACCTTTGGAATCAATCTCATTCCAGACTCTGCACCGGTGTCAAAAGGCTTCTTATTGGATAACACCGAAAGAGTTGCAAGAACTAAAGGTCCAACTAATAGAACTATTGGACAAAGGTCCCATCGACCAAGCGTGTCGCTTTGGGGGGGCTCCAGTGCTCTTCATGAAGGAGAAAGATGGGAGCTTACGGATGTGTGTCGATTACCGAGAGTCGAACAAGCGGACCATAGAGAATAAGTATACACTATCTTGAATTGAAGATTTCTTCGATAAATTAAGAGGAGCCAGTGTGTTCTCGAAGAATGACTTAAGGTCTGGGTATCACCAGATAAAAGAAAAAGACGCAGATGAATCACCAATTAGTACTAGGAGATGAAGAAGGAGAAGAGTAAAGAGCAGAAATACGGTTCCGTCAGGAAGGATCGAGAAAGAATTGGAAAAAGCTCAGGATCGACGAAAGTTTTGAACATTGAGCTTAGCCAGATAATCAAGGAACTTACAAGCCTGAGTTATTTCCTTGACGAGAAATGGAAAGGACGACGCGACACAGGAATGAGAGGATGAGGTTCTGGCAAAGTAGCCAGTCTTGTTGTCTCTTAAGTACGCGCTCAATTTCGAGGACGAAATTATTTTAAGGGGTAAGGGATGTAGCGCCCCGGATCAAAATGAGCATAATTGATTAAATTAAATATTTAACGTATGACTTAATAGGTATGCGCGTTTACTTTGACTGTTTAATTTATTACGTGCGTTTCAGATACGTGTTTAACACGGGACTTAGACGGATAATTTTCTTGGACATGGTATATAGAATATTTTCATACCATAAGATGTGTCTTAGAAAGACGAGAAGATAGAAACGAACTAGGGGTCAATCGGAGACCCGTAGCTCGAACGGCGACAAAAAGGGTAAAATCAGAAGATCCGGAAAATCGGAAGATATTTACGTGAATAGTAACTTTGAAAAAATCAACTGATGAATAGTGACGGAGATATTTTCGATGAATAGTAATTTTCTGAATTCTATAAATAGAGGCTCCTCCGATTCATTTTTCACCGTTTCTCCGAACGAGCCGAAAGCGACGAAAACGAGTAAGTCCTTCTCTCTCCTCTCTTTCTTTCCGATATTCTGTCTCCGGTGGGCCACCGCCGGCGCCGCCGCCGGCGCGGCGGCGCCGCCGCCGGCCGGTGGCCGGAAAATTCAACGTTGTCGGAATCGGACGATTTTCGCACACGACGTTCGTCTCGACGAGACGAATCTAGAATAGGTCTCGGATTTCAAATCCGAGTTTTCGTTCGCCGGAAAACGGCGAAAAACAGCCCCTAAACCCTAACCCCGTCACCCTTTCTCTCTCCTCTGAGTTCTTTCTCTCTCCTCGTTTTCTTGCCGGAACAGTGGCCAGCGAGGCCACCGGAGAGTGGTGGGGAGCTACCGGAGTAGAGGCGCCGCCGTGAGTGGCGGCGCATGGCCGGAACAGTGGTGTATGTATGTGGATCGGGCTTGTGTGTGTTTTTGTAGGTGTGATAGTGTGTGAGTGTGTTTGCATGCTGTTGGGGCGGCGCCGGGTGGCGCCGCCGTGTGGAACTTGGAGGCCGGCGCCTGTGATGCGCCGGCGACGGTGGCGGAGTGGTGGCCGGCGGCAGGTGGCCGCCGGCCAAGGATGAGCATGTGTGTGTGTGTTTGTTTTGTACGTGTGTGTGTGTGTGAGTGAAGCTGCTGGGGTAGGGGGCTGGAGAGGTGGTTGCCGGCGACTGGGGTCGCCGGTCGGAGTTCAGAGAGTGAGCTGGTGGTGGTGGCCGGCGGCGGGTGGCCGCCGGCCAAGCTATGGTTATGTGTGTGTGTGTGTTAAAGCATGCATGTATGTATAGGCTAGGTTGGTGGTTGGGCTTGGCTGGAATGGGTTGCCGGCGACGGGGAGTCGCCGGCGGAGGTACTGGGAGTGGTCGCCGGTGACGGGAAGTCGCCGGCCGGAGTTTTGGTGAAGGTTTGGTTTTTCGAAAAATGTGACTTCGAAGGATTTTGCGGCGAAGTTTCCGGGAACTATTCATGCCGGAATCCGGAGATGGACGGCCGGAGGTGGTAGCCGGCGGTGCGAGGTATCCGGCGAGGTAGGTGGTGGCGGCTGGAGGCGGCGCCGCCGCGCCGGGCGACGCCGGGAAGTAGCCTGCTCGAGCAGGCCACCGTCGGGAAAGCTGGGAAGGTCCTGGCCGAGAAAACTCGACCAGGTGTGCGCCGGGTGCAGCAGCTGCCGAGAAAACTCGGCAGCCGTCGGGTGTCGGGAAGCCGCGCGCACCGTGCGCGCCCATGCGCACCCGTCGGGTGCCGACGCGCACCCGACGCCGTGTTTTCGATCCGAACCTCGTTTTCTTTCCGTTGTTCATCCGTTTCGAGTCATCGCCGACGAGACGTCATTGACCGAGGGTCGTGGGCCCGGTCAAAGTCAACCCTTTGACCAAAATTACCGTTTTACCCCTAAACTTAAAATGCTCCGTTTGAGCTCGTTTGAACTCCGATTGAGCTCATTCTTTTTGCGTTGCGATCCTTATTTCAATTCCTATCTTCTCAGCCAATTGGGCAGATCTGACCCTCTCATTTCTTGGACTCCAATCTTTAGATCTCTCGATCCGCCGCATAGTTAACGATCGTACTTTCGCTGGGAACGTTTATAGCTTTAATTATACTTTATTTGGGATCTAAGGAACGTCATAACTTGTGTAGGCTACTTATTGAGTTGAGCGTTGTGATATCGGATCCTTTGGTACTCGCTTGTGAAGTCTGATCCGTCGGTACTCGTTATTCACGTGGTAACCACCGAACAAGGTGGGGGTAATTTCTAACTCTGTAACTGTTTACAGTTTTCCCTATATTGAAGCATGAATGAGAAATACTAAATTCTGTGATCATGTTATGATGTGGCAACGTGGCTAAGTGTTATATTTTCGGTATTTTATATCTGTGAACTGTTATAAGAGACAGATTGCATCCCCACGAGTGTATTCCACGCACTCACCCCTTTATTCTGTATTCACACTACAGGAACCAATGAACATGTTGAACCTTAGAAGGAGAGAGGAGGTGCTATCTTTGGATCTGTATTTTAAAGTTGTCGTTTCTTAAACATTTCTAAAACAATGTCTTATTTAAATCGCGTTTTGTAATATTTTGATACATGTAAAGACGAGAGATCCTGATGATATTTCCGCTGCGTATGATGTATATTATCAGTAGTGAGACTGATTGCTATCGGTAGAGGCCGATTGTTGTTAAGTGAAAGATTCACTTCGTCCCTTACCTCTTTCTTCTGTCGTCTCTTACTTATTCCTTCTGTTGAGTATGCGTCTCTTGTTATTTCTCTCTTCACGCCCAACGGTAAAACTCTGATAAAATACTAAAAGATTTCGGGGCGTGACACATCACCAATATTGAGATCTTGGAATGCAAGCTCCATACACCATGTCCAGAAAAATTCATTCTCAATTTCCACTACAATCTAACATATGGGGTACATCTGGTTATTACCATCCTTTCCAATTACAGCTAATAATGCACCTCCTAATTTTTTTTTCAAGAACTCAATTGTTTTTGTACACTAGGTGCACGAGTCAAGAACCATGCAATTGGTTTGATCCGATCTGACGGTGCTTTTCACACACCTTACACGTGCTTCAGACGCCCCAGGTTTGCGCTCAAACCCTAGTCACACAGGCCTTACCTTTTAGTATGTTCACCTAACCTTTTAGTTATGTGTGTTATGTTATGTTATGCTAGTTTAACCTTTTATTGTGTATTACAAACCTATAATACCTTTAAAAATCCTTATATAATAATAATATAACCTTTTATGTTATAATAATTTTAAATTTATGTTATAATAATATAACCTTTATGTTATTCTTTAAGTACATAAAAGTTATGATATTTGTACATAAAAGTTATACTAATATAACATAAAGGTTAAATTATTATAACATAAATGTTCAGCTATACTACATGAATTTTTAAATTGAAAAGAGTTTAAGTAATTCAACTTAAAAATTATGATATATGTACATAAATGTTATACTAATATAACATATTGGTTATACTCGTATAATATAAAAGTTACCGCATAAATTTAAAAAAAGTTAATTTGAGTACGGATTCGGGTCGGACCCAACCCGACTCGACTTGCATGCGCTTAATTATATAAATCTATATGCATGCACCTGGTTCACAAAAATTAGAGGGATGAGCAAGCACATGAGCAGACACACCCGAATCCATGAACCAATCAAAACTAGGCTGGGATATATTGCACAAGGATTGAAGGCCTGTGCAAGCTGAGCAATCTGAGAAGGCAAAACACAAGCCTGTAAAAATTAAGGACATTTATCTACGTAATGTTCTCCACGTCAAATTTGGCAACAAGAAGGATGGCAAAAATCATTGCCATTGCCATTGCGAGTGCTAGATTGAGAGCGATCGCCATGTTGACCCTAGGAGGACTATCCACGACCTCCTGATTTCTAGTACGAGGATGAGTTGTGGTTGGATGACGTAACGAATGCAGCCGAGGTGGGAGAGATAGGTTTTATGGAATGGAGAAAAAGTTTGAAGCTTTTGGTTCTAGGGAGCAGTTCAAAGAACGACGACAATGGGTTAAAGCCCATTTACGATGCAAAGAAATTAGCAAATAGCAATCCCAACCACGAAGGAACCAATAGGATTGGTCAGCACCATCAACTGGCCGGTCAATGGAGGTGAGATAGTCATAGGGTGTTTTAAAAGCCTGGCATATTCAGCGACAGATCGGGATCCAATCTTCATGGCATGGAGTTCATACTTAATATAAAACTCACGTGATTTTAACCCGTAGCTGAAAGCCTACTCGAGTGTCGTCCAAATCTCCCGTGATGAGAAACAACCGACAACTAAAGCTAGCGGTTCCTCGGTAAGAGAAGTGAGAAGAAAGCTACCAATTCGTTTATCCTTCTTTTTTCATGATATATATGCTGATTCACGGAGAAGGAACCTTCTGACATGATTGTTAATGGAGGGGCCACAACAGTGCCATCAAGAAAACCGAAATGGTCATAACACTCAAACATAGATTCAACCTGCGGCTTCTAGATTAGATAATTGTTAGAGGTGAGTTTGATATGGAGAAGATGGATAAGGGTATTGAGGGAGAGATTATCAGTGGTGAGGGTGTCAACCGTTGCCATTGGGAAGTCTCTGAAGATTAGGGAGAAGAGAGAGATGGGATTTTCCGTAGGGTTAGACTGATACCATGTGAGAAAAAGATTATGATCACCAATAAATATGGTGTTGAAGATTCCCACTATAAATAATTAAGATACAAATCTACACAAATCTTAAAAGATATACAATGGAACGTATCTAGAAGATATGTATATACTAGGTCAACAATTAGCCTTATTAAGTACTCTTTTAAGAAACATCCATCAAATCCAAGAATGGGTCTACAACCTTTCTTAAAACCATGAATCAAACCACTAAGTACTACAAAAAATCCTCTCAAGTATCTCTCATCATCTGCAATATTTTCAAATTAGACCCTAGTGTCAACCCTTTTTAACTCAGCTTGATAACTTTTCAATAGTGTATAGTGCTCCTCCATAGTTCCTCTAAGCATCTCTAGAACCTTCCACTTTGCCTTATAAAGCTTCATCTTACTTACTTTCAAATAATATTTTTCCATCAACTCACTTCCGAGTTCAATAACATATCAATTAAGAGTTCTACTAAATATATTCAAGTACTCTGATGCAATCCAGTCCGAAGTAGCTAGCTTGTTTTCCATAACTCTATGACATGTGTGCTTGTCTTTGTATGTTTTCAGAGTAAATGCTTTGTCCCTCTTGCTCCAACTTCTATATAGTCTCCAACTACAACCCACTGCACACTGAGCCTCTACATGAGAAGTAGTACTTCTAGTGAACTCCTAGCCCCTGACTAATACCATATTTTTGAACAATTGATCTACATTGATTTGCATTCTCAAATAACATATCAAGCACAAAATTGAAGTTTTTATGATTACACATTGGATCATATCTAGTCTTTCTTTTTTCATATGGCTGCAACCCTCATTACCAACAACCTCAATTTCATCACCAATAGAATTTGAATTTATCTCAGCATCACCATCTACATACTCATTTAGTATTAGACTATTATTTGTATGATTATCATCAGATAGAGCATTATGTTTGATTTTTTTATGGTTTTTCATTGCTTCAATATACTCTTCTTTATTTGAAACAAGCTCAACATCATCAAGTTCATCATTTCTGCCACATTCCTAAAGTAGATATTCTGGATCCTCTAAATCATCTTCACTACCTATTCCTAACTCCATATTATTATTCTGCTCTTCATTTTATCCACCCCAATCAGTAGAGTATTCACTTTCACTAGAGGTTTCACCTACACAATTACCAACACCACTATCACCCTTATCATCACATTCACCATCCCCAAATGCATTTCTTCCCTTAATTTTTTCCACCATCAATATAAACCAATATCTCATGTCCATTATACACATTCTTTAGCATGTTCATCCACCACTATCATCATTTACAAAACTAATCCCTTTATCAGCTGCAAGTATCTTAAATACAATTCTATTAAATGAAATACAACCCAAATTTTCAATTTCATCAACCACATCAAAAAAGCCAAACTTATCTGCATCAAACTCATGTTTTGGTGTAATTTTTCCCCAACCGTAATGAGAAAAAGATCCATCATTGAAAATCTTGCAGCCATGGTTAATGTACAACAAAAATGTACACCTAAAAACACAAACACCGAGTTTTTTTTTTCAAATAAGAAAATAAACCAACAAATCAAAGTGTTTATTAACAAGATTGAGAAAGAATGTCTTCTAGAAAGTCAAATAGGTAATGTTAAATAATTAAGAAATGTCTTAAGTGCACATTTGTAGTATAGGACAATTTATGGATTGATCAAATGCTCATTAATTTATGATTTTCACAAATTAGATTCAATTTTATTTCAATTCGTGCAACAAATTGCAAATCTAATCACTTTTTTTAAGAATGTCTCATGTTTTAATCTTCAAGATATGAAACTTAAACTAAAAGAACCACCACGAATACTTAGGTACATCATTAGCCATTGCAGACATCTACTTACATCAAAAAGATTTCACTAACAAGTCATGTACTTTAGAAATTGCAGTAAGTGCTAAGAGAGAACCTCATTCTAGGTGCCCATCAAAAAAGAAAAATATTCAAGTCATAAATATTAAATTAAATTTAAATTTATCAATATGTGCATTGTGATGTGCTGAACTAAAAGTGCAAAACAAAATCAAGAATCAACAATATATTTTCAGCAAAAATGAAAAAATAAAAATAAAGCAACTTTATCGAGTCGAATTTGCAAAGTGGAATAATCTTCACTGCAGTCATGCTTGTTGACTAGAAAAACCAGGATGACTGACCTTGAGATCGTATAACTCATTGATAAAAAAATTATAAAATAGAGAATTATCAAATGTATACACAAAATCCAAGGTATTTCGAAGGACCACAACCATTAACAAAGATTAAAGAAACATACATGTCTACCATTGACAAAATAAACAAATAATGTTGGGACTACGACACTTCTTGTTTGATTTTAACGCTAGGAGAACACTTTAATTTACTTTGAAATTTCAATAGTTTGATTAGGGAATCTTCAACTTATTTAAGGTTTATGTATTTGAAAGACAGATAAGTGAGTAAGTAGATTTCCCTCTTTACAAAGATAGACATGTTTGTGGAATCAGTTTTTTTTTAATTCTATATGGTGATGATTGGGAAAAAAATCACACATGGGCTGGTGATTGGGATGTGGTGAATGATTTCGGGCTCCACATCAATGATTTGAGCCTAAAAAGTCTAATTATGTGTTGAATTGATACAAATTATAAATTGAACATTTACTGTGTTAACGTTTAAAGTTTATGTTGTAAATGAAAATGGACCATATGTTCGTTTTTTTTTTGTAATTAACCCTACCAGCGAGTGTGGCAAATGTGTATACATTATGGGCACACCTAATAAATATACAATATGTCTATATATATAGGAGATGTTGATCATGGGCAATAATCATTTTGTTATCGTGAAAATATGTACTTGAAGAAAAATATCAAAATGAAGGATATAAGTTTGTCATATGTCATACTAAGGATAAAGATTCATAGGATATCTGTTTGAATTTTCTTGTCACAATCTCATTATATTGAGAATGTACTTAGGAAATTTGAAGCCTTCAAACTACCTCCGACTAAGACTTAAATAAACTTAACTCCACATTTAGCCAAAAATAAAGGAGACTCAATATCTCAACTGAAGAATGCAAGAATTATTGACAGTTTAATGTATCTCATGAATTGAACGCACTCTAACATTGCAAAGTCAATTAGAAAAATAGTTGATTCATGAGTAATCCAGATTAACGGGTTAGGAAATTTATGTTTAGATTTTGATAAGACAAAACCGTATTGTAATAAGAAATTAGAGTACCCCATTTTTCACATTGTTTAAGTGGAAACTTAAGATTAGTTTTTAAGTCTTAAAAGTCGAAGATGATGAATGCAGAATGTCGAAAATTTAATAAGAAGAAAATTTCTGATAGCAGTCGGATACAGCAGAAAAGCCACCACTAGATACTGCATACAGTAAGCAACCCGATACTGCAAGAAACAAGCAAGGAATATAGTAAGATAAATAGAGAGTTGTACTGCAGCAACAAGTTGTAGTAAACTGGCATAGTGGTCCAGAATTGAAAGAAGACTTAAATTAAGAAGAGACATTCATGCACAACAATGCAGTACGAGGAAGATCACTGCTATCCGAGAATACATCTTGTTAAATGTAGCCATTAGAGACAAAATGATCAGATAGTACGAAGAACCAGTATTCTGTTGACACGTGGATCGATAGACTGCAACAACCCTACAGTGTAGTACAGTCGCATTAAATGAGCTAAAGAACAAGACTAGAAAATTATCCATAGAATTTCAAAGAAATTTAATGCAAGCTCAAGGACGATCGAAGGAAATTCAAATTCAAATGAAGTGTGTCTCTCTTCAACGGACACATCTCTTAAATCTATAAATAGAGGAAAGACAGACTGAAGTAAGCACTGAAAAACTGATAATCTGAATTCATACTCTCTCGCAAGAACAAGTTTCCTATACTCTATGTTTTCAGTTACTCAACCTCCAGGTGAAGTAGTTAAGCCTTCGGATCGCAAAGTTCTAAGAGTTATCAAGGTTGTTTCAAGCACTAGTTGATGAAAAACCTATATACTTTTAACCTTTGTGCTGTGAGCTTAGGTTGTTTTAGAGGTGTCCTCAATTGACAGGATTTAGATCCTTGCTGAGTGTTTTTGTCCTAAGTTGTTAAGGCAATTACTCTGTGTGAGTTTGTAGGATCCCGTGTGGGTCAGCCTATTTGATTCAAGCAACCTATGCGGGAGCTGAATCCTGGTAGGTAAAAAACTTATTAGGTTGATAGATTGTAAGGTCGAGTCCTGTAAATCAATCTTACTTAATGAAGTTCCTCCTCAAAGTAGGAGTAGAGTGGACGTAGAAGGATTACACCACCTTCAAACCACTATAAGCCTTGTGTTTATTTTCTGTTCTTAGCATTTCTATGGTTAGTTCAGTACTGCATTTCATACCTTCTTATCCTGCTTTCAAAGTCTTGAAAAAACATGTCTTTTGAAAACGTTTTCCAAATGAACTCTATCAAAGTTTTTGTTTCCGCTGCAGTTAAGAACTCAAATACAGTAAGCTGAGTTGTATTCTTGCCAGTGTATTGTACTGCATTCTATGATATATTCTGCGATAGAATACAGTACCGAAAGTTTGAACAAATTTAAAAAGAAAGAAAAATCGATAAAGATTCATTCACCCCCCCTCTGAACCTCTGAACCTCTTGTGACCAACACATACTTTATACAAGATATCAAACTAGATTAGAATGTTACAATCAAGAATGAAAATATCGACATCGCAAGTAATAAAACAACCTTAATTTATACATATATCAATGGATATATTTATATCGCAAATCGATAGCATAAAAAAATTGGAAAAAGAATGAAAAACTATTAAAATTTTGAAAATCTAACATGAAATTTTAGGGATTATTATATCATACTATTATGAATATATTCCATTCAAAATCACAATAAAATGATATGTTTAAAGCAAATATATAGATAATAGACTATATAATTACAATATGACGTAAACCAACAAATAATACAATATATAATACAATGTAACATGACTAAAATTACATGATATGATACAATTAACATCAAAATGATGACCTATAAGGTTCAAATATTGTTGATGGAATGTCATCTTTGTTAAAACAATATTGGCACCAACTGTCATTCAGATGGAATGATGAGTTTTCAACCCAAAGATATTTACTACAAATAAAGAATGATAAAAAAATTATTTATATATGTAAAATGATAAGTAAAATAAATCACAGTTTTTGTATAATGCGATATCATGCTATTAATCTGTGATATTTCTTGATTTTCATCAAATTTTATACTACAACGGAACCGATACCAATATCGATATCAATATTTTGTGATATTTCATGATATATCCACGATATTTAGAAAAAATTACCTTATAATCCATATCGTGATATCCAAATTTTTGACAAATCCATGATATTTTGTGATATTTTCATCATTCGATACATGATGCAGATTGGATATCAGACATTAATGACTCCAATTCCATAAGTTGTTGTGTGTTCATTATAGGTGGAGGAGTTGTGTTCTAGAAATCCTCTAAACAAATGTGCATACCTCAATCCATAATGGAGTCTGAGTTCATCACGCTAGTCAAGATCGGTGAAGAAGTTGAATGACTTAAAAACTTCTTAAAGGACATTCTATGTCTTAGTGTATCTTATTATGATTCAAACTCGATTCAAAATTAAGCATAATAATGTCAACATAATAAAAAAACAAAAGACAAAATGTCATGAGATTGAGATATTGATTAGTACTCACTAATAGAGGTGAAGTAGAGATAGAAAATCAGAGTCCTCGAAAACATACCCAAAGTATAAGTTAGCTAGATTGTTTTATTTTTGCAGAAGAATGCATCTTATTTTGATTGTGGGATATCACTCTAAATACTCAACAACAAATAAAAACCAACAGTTGTATTTTTTCAAATCATCTGAAAAAATAAAACATAAGTTAAGTTAAATAAGTAAATTATTTATGTTGATAAGTTATGCAGTTGTATGGTATGAGTTGTGCACAAGTTATTCAATGAGTTTATTTATTTGAAAATCGATTAATCACCCTGTTCTTCACTTCACTAGTCAGGGAAAATTTTATTTCTAGACAGGTCGTATCCGATTTTAGTCCTACTAATTTTCAATTTTAGTCTTGTAATTGAAAATTTTGTTCAATTTCAGTCATTTTCTCACCGGATTTTATATTTTTCGGTCAATTATCAGTGCACGAGTGACATACACATGCCCCAAATTCCATGATTTCTGACCACTTACGCTTATGTGCCAATTTTTTGCACATGTGGCAATTCATTTTGCATTATTTTGCTAGTAAAGATGCTATGTCATCATGCCACGACATTTAATGACTTAAAAAAACCAAAAAAATAATTAACTAATTAAAAAAATAGAATTAAAGAAAAAATGAATTAAAGAGAAACAAAATTAACAAATATGAGAGATTTCTCAAATTCCTCAAATCCATAAATCAATCGTAGGAACACTAATCCAATTTGGGATTATGACCACTGCATTGTGTCATACCCTCCAACTTTAAGGATCACTTTTTTCATTTCATGGAGATTGTACGACTTCCAAATCTTTTTCGGAAGGTACTGCCATTTGAAACAAACACATCTATTTTCTTACAAAATAAATTTAATCCAATCCTTTGAAAAAGAAAAAATAAAAACATAAATAAAAAAAACTTACCAATTAAATGAGGTGCCACAGTCACTTGAGACACAAATATTGGATTTGAAAGTGATGTTAGAAAGAGAGATGTTGGAAATCTCACTACAAGATTTATAAAAAATGGAAGCATGAAAATTCATGTTGGAATCGTGTTTAGCAGTGAGGTGCATCTTCACGATCTTCTCCAAGCAAGCTCTATGAACGGGAGATTTTTCAAATCCCTAAAAACCCAAATTTGGGATGAGGATTCTTGGGTTCATTTGAGGATTTAGAGATTTAGGATGGGGTAATTCAATGTTGCTTTAATTCTATTTTTTTACTGAGTTAATTATTTTGTTTTTTTTTAATTGTGTTTTATTGTTTTTTTTTAATTTGAGTTAATTTTTTTTTGTTTTTTAATACAACTAATGACTTGGCAAATGATTTGGCATTTTTTATTGTAAAATAGTAAAAAAAATGCCACGCAGGAAAAGATCAACCACATAAGCATAAGTTGAGTGAAATCAAGGAATTGGGGGCGATTGTGTTACACTCGCCAAAATTTGGTTTACAAGTTGAAATTTCGACGAAAAAATGACTGAAATTGATCAAAATTTCAATTGCATGACTAAAATTGATAATCGAAAATTAAAAGGACTAAAATCGAAGTGCCTGTAGGGTAGGACTAAAAATGAAATTTTCCCTTACAAGTCATCATGCATAAATCACTTCATCATTCTCAACTCATATCCAACCCAATGTCCATATCAACATCTTCACTAAATCATTTATGTAACAAAATATATTTTTCCAAGATTGGAAAATCATATAGAATACTTATAGTATATCCATACACCTACTAGTAATTAACATCTCATTTCATAGTTATATTTTCATTATAATCAAGGGTGTCATAAACATCTGATCAGGAAAATCACTAAAAAAAACCATAAAGAAAGTGCATGCAATTAGTGACCAACATGCAAATAACCAACGAACCCAACATCAAAAATTGAGATATTGATCATTGTTCTCCATGAGATTTGAAGCAAATATAGAAAACAAAAAATTCCAGAAACAAACTTAAGTTTGACATATTGAATCGACTATAGTTTATTGCTTAATTTGTTTATATACAAAGAACCAGTGTTGGTCCCAAGTGGTCAGAGGTTCAGAGGGGGTGAATGAACCTCTATCAAATTTTGCGTTTTAAAACTTTTATGTAAATAGGTTGCTGATTTTACAGAGAATGCAGTAACTCTCTCGATTTAGTAAGCTGGCAGAATGCTGATTTAGCTTATTGTCTCGGTATATCACAATATGCAGCAAAAATCAATGATAGTTTTTTTTTTAAATGATTTCTTTTTACAAGTATGCTTTTATAAGAATCCTTTAAGCAGTATGCTTAAAATATATGTAGCAAGATAGATATGCAATGCAACAAGTAAATAAAAATAATAAACACACAATGGTTTATAGTAGTTCGAATGTGGTGTAATCCTTCTACGTCCACTCTTTTCCTTCACACAGGAGGAACTCCACTAGGTCAATTTGCTTTACAAGACTCGACTTTACAAACTTCTTCCTAACAAGCTAACCTACTAGAATCAAACAGATTCCTAGGCCACTTCCCACACAGGGTACAAAACTCACACAGAGTAAATAGCCTACACAAGACTAACACTTAGCGAGGATCTAAATCCTACCAACTAAAGACACCAAACTTAAAACAACCTAGCACACAACAAATGGTTAAAAGTATATGGTCTTCAACTGGTACAACTCGAAGTCGGCCTTAAGAACTTGAAAGCTCGAATACTTGACTCGACTGCTTCTGAAGGTTGAGTAACTAAATGGCTTAGAAGGCTTGAGAATAGCTTGAGAGTTTGAAAGCTTAGAATAAAATTAGTTGTTCAGTTGTCTTCTTGGTCACTCCATCCTTCTATATATACTATAAGAAAATACCCGTTGAAGAGAGACATTATCCTTGTAGAGATTCAAATAGATTTTCAAAATCTTCGTAATAAATGCGTCTGGAAAAACTGGGAAGTAAGGCATGTCCTACTCTGATTCGCATTAATGACGCCAGTCCTCGGCTATAATGCTTTTGCAGGTCCGCGGTCCAGGTGGCATCACCTCATTGGTTGGGCGCTAACTTCCATCTATCGGATACTTTATCGATGCAGAATCCTCGTACTGCAATGAATAAGTTAGAATAACTTACAGTTGGCTGCTCAGGTTGCAGTAGTTGCTTACTATTTTGCATCAGCTTTCTGATCTGTGTTTGCTTCCTGATTCAGAACAGTTTCCTGTTCCTGAATCTTGCAGTCAGCTTCCAATTTTCCTTACTGATTTTTGTATGCTACTTACTAATCCAGCTTGCTGATTCTGTTTCCACCTTCTTCTTACTGACTTTCCTTGCTGAAAATCAGTCTACGAAACTTCTTCTTATACAGAATCCTGCTAATATCAGTATACTCTATCTTTCTGATTTTTACATCTTTACAAAATACAACTCAAAGAAAGATAAACTTATTAAGCTAAAATCCACTCAAACAACGTGGAAAAATGGGGTACTCTAACTTCTTATACAAAATTACATTGTCTCATCAAAACCTAACAAAAATATCCCAACAACCAATATTCCTTAGTCCTCTTTATATAGAGGAGATCACTTCTGCTAATGGTAATCCCTCTTTTCGATTACTTTCAATGATTGCAATACTAACTAAAGAAATCATTCACTCGCTCGCTCACTCACTTCACACTCATTTTCTCATTCTTCAATCTCTCTCTACATGTGAATATTGTGTATTTATGGTGCTTCCTCTTTTGATTAATTCATTAGTGTATATTCCTCAATTAAGAAAAGATTTAAATATTCTTCCTCTCTATAAGAAATGTGGACAATGATAATTGTTACACATCCTCATTCATTTCTCTATCTTTATGTGTGCCTAATATTTGGTTTAAATGTTTTAGCTTGCATGTTTTGTGTTAATTTGGATCAAAGATTGTAATTTATTACTAGGCAAATTATTACTAGAAGTTTAATTTGTGTTTATTTTATAAGTGAAAAGACTTGGTTTTTGACTTTTTCAATTTATAATTTACTACCATTACTACTTGTGTTAGAATTATTTCATCCTTCAATTTAGGATTTGTATAAATATTCTTATTTTGGATTATCATGCTTTTTTTCAACCATTAAATTTTTCGCAAGTAAATGTTTGTATTACATTCCTTTAATTTTTGTGAACAACTTTTGTCTAATGAATTTACCTTTTATTAGGCAAGAATGTGTTATATCGAGATCATAATACATTAATAGATGTTAGAATAGAAAAATATTCTACCTTGTGATAATCTTAGTCTTGGGTAATTAGATATCGAATAGTGTAATTGATTTACGGGCTCAAAGAACAAAAAATCTATAAGTTGATTGAAGTTTATAATATTATCGAGATAATATATTCATATATGTATAAGTTAATATATTTTGTTGATATAAAGAGAAGCTTTAATATTGCAGTATTTCAAATCAATTAAAGAAAATTAGAATAATTTCAATATAAAAATTGGCAAAAGTTATAACAAAAAGAGCTATAGTTTCAAAAAAAAGAAAAAAGGAAAAAAAGACATAACATAAGTTAAAGTTAAAAATAAGTTATTTGTGTTGATAAGTTGTGCGATTGTGTGGCACAAGTTGTGCACGACTATTGCACGAGTTAAATACCTATTATTGCACAACTATTGGATGAGTTATCGAAAACTAAGCTTAATAATGTTAACAACAAAAAACATAAGATAAAAAGTTATAAAATTGAGATATTGATCAGTAATCACTAATGGAGTTGAAGTAGAGACAAAAAAAAAAACCCGAGTCCTTAGAAATATACTCAAAGTACAGAGTTAACTAGCTTGTTGTTCTATTTTTGTAAAAGAATGTATTTCTTATTCTTATTGTGGGTTATTACTCTAGATACTCAATCATAAATATAAATCAACAATCATATTATTTTCAAGTCATCGGAAAAAAAAAAATTTAAAGTTAAATAAGTAAATTATTTTGTATTGATTAGTTGTGTGGTTATCCGACATAAGTTGTACATGAATACTGAACTAGTCATGCACAAGTTGTGCACGACTATTGCACAAGTCATGCATGAATTGTGTACAAGCTATGCGAGAGGTTTATTTGTTTGAATGTCGAACAATCACCATATTCTTTAGCTTCGTCACTCATAATCAAATAAATAACTTTATTCTCAACTCACGTCCAACCCAATGTTCACCCTAGTTCTTTAATGTGGGGATATTTTTGGAATTTGAAAATTGTAATGATAATCTAACACTACATTTGAACAAACAAATCAACAACTTCACTAAATCATTTTATATATCAATAGATTTTCTCATGTGAGAACAATCATATAGAATACTTATAGTATATCCATCCACCTCCCAGTAATTAATATCTCATTTTAGAATTATATTTTCATTATCCTGATATAACAATTCTCGTCTAATAAAAGGTAAATGTAATAAACAAAAGTTGTTCATGAAAATTAAAGGAATGAAATACAAATGTGTTGTGATTTGTAAAGAATTTAGTGGCTGAAAAAAGCATTATAATCCAAGGTGATTGTCTGACATTCAATTAAATAAATCTATTGCACACTTGAGAAAAGAATCCAATGATCGTGAATTTATTGTCAGGTACACCTTATAACAAGTAGGTTGCAAATTGTTGCAAACATGGAGTAGTTACTTCTTTAATCCAATGATATGAGAACTTGTACATATTCACAGTTTGTGGCTCAAATGAGACACACATGTATTGTAGCGCCCAGGATAAAAACAAAGCATAATTGGTTAATTAAATAATTAAACCCTCAATTGAATTTTTTTTATTATGTGCGTTAACCCTTGATTTGTTTAAATTAATTATATGCGTTTCAGAAAAGTGATAAATGCATGTTTTAGATGGAAGTATAAATTAGTCGCGGACCATAGATTATAATTATACCATAAGATGTGTAAAGAAAAAACGAGAAGATAGAAATGAATTAGAGGTCAATTGGAGACTCGTAGCTCAAATGGCGAAGAAAATGACAAAATACGAAGATTCGGAAAAACGAAAGATATTTCCGGTGAATAGTAACCCAAGATTTTTTGGATGAATAGTGTTTTTTCGAAAATCTATATATAGGAGCGTTTTCGAGTCAAAAATCTCCATTTTTCCGAATGAGGTTAAATCGACGAAAATACATAAGTCTCTCTCTCTCTCCTCCCTCTTCTCTCTCTCTCTTTTGTTTTCTGACTTCGACGCGTCGGCGCCGACGCCGATGCCGGTGCTGGAAAATTATTTTTCTCGGTTTCGGTCGATTTTCACAAAGAACGTAAGCCTCGTCGAGATGAGTCTAGGAAAGGTCTCGGATTTCAATTTCGATGTCTCGTTCGCCGGAAAATGGCAAAACATCACCGAAAAACCCTTTTTCTCTCTCTTCCTCTCCATCTTGTTTCTTCTCCATTTTGGGCCAACTCCTACCCTAAGTTGAAGCTCTCGTCGAGCCCGTCACGAATCCGGTCTCAAATTTCTGAACGGATCTCTCCTTCTCCGGTAATTACCGGTTAAAGATCCGACCAAATCTTTCTCTCTCCTCCTTTCCTTTTCTCTCTCTCCGACTGTTTCCTCTCTCTCCTTTCGCCAGAAAAGTTGCATGGACAGTGGTTGGGTGTGTGTATGATGGGTTGGAGGTGGTGGTCGACGACACGGAGGTCACCGACCGGAGCTGTGTGTGCATGTGTTTATTGAGCTGTGTGCGTGTGTATATATACTATGTGTGTGTGTTTGCTGATTCATGGGGGCTGTTGGTTGGTGTTGGTGGTTGCCGGCAATGGGAGGTCGCCGGCCAGAGGTCTTGGAGGTATCACCGGCGATTTCCAATCGCCGGTCGGAGCTAGGAAGTGAAGGAAGTGTGTGTGCATGCATGCATGGGTGTGTGGGTGTGTTTGTTGTTGTTCTAGGAGGGGGTTACTGTTCATCGCCGTCGTGGGGTGGTGGCCGGCGGTGGTGTCGCCGACGAGTCGGAGGAGGACGACGCCGCCATGGCAGCAGCCTTCCCAAGCGAGCAGGCGCGTTGGTGCGCGCGACGGGAGGCACTGGGCGTGCGCGATAGGAGACGTCGGGAAGCACTGGACGCACTGGACACGTATGCCAGGAGGCACTAGCGCGCACGCTGCCGACACCTGCCGAGGCTGCCGAGAGCTGCCGAGAAATATAGCGGGTGCCGGGTGCTGGGCGTGCACCGGGAGACGGGAAGCACACGCAAGCGCGACGCCGTGTTTATGATACGAAACATGTTTTTTCCATCGTTCGTTATCATCGAGTCATTGTCAATGAAATGTCATCGACCGGGAGTCGGGGGTCTCGGTCAAAGTCAACCCTTTGACCAAAATTACCAAAATACCCCTTAATCTTAAAACGCTCCGTTTGAGCTCGTTTTAACTCCAATTGAGCTCATTCTTTTTCCGTTGTGACCCATATCTTTTCCTCTTTTTTATCAGCCTATTGAACTGATCTTCCACTTTCGTTTCTTCAACCTCAATCTTTAGATCTTCCGTTCCGTCTCGTCTTTATCGATCGTATCTTCTCCGAAATCATCTATACCTTTATTTCTACGTATTTATACATATTAAGGATCTAAGAAACATCGTTACTTGTGTAGACTATCAATTGGATCATATGCTTTAGTTTTGATACTTGTTACTCGACAACTCACGTGGTAACCACCGAACAAGGTGGGGGTAACTTCTAATCCCTAATAACTTTACGTTTCTGTATTTAACGCATAATGATGATAAATAAACGCATGCTTATGAATATGATATTAAATGAATTGTTGAACCTTATGTGTTGTGATTGTATGATGTGATTACCATGTACATGCATACATTATGAATATGATAAATGAGGACGGATGTCCAAAATCATGTTAAGGATGGACTGGTGGCCCGTAAAAAGCACCATACGATAGGGATGGACTGGTGGCCCGTAAAAAGCACCGAGTTATAGTTGAGTGCTCTTAGAGCCGTGTGTTCTTAAAATTATGTGCTATGCATTCTATATGTTGTGTCTATTTGCCAAACTTGTATATGTTTGATTTGTTATACCTATCTAATAACTGTTAAAAACATGAAAAATATCCCCACGAGTGTATTCAACGCACTCACTCCCACATGTATTCATGTTACAGGAGATGACGAGCATGTTGAGCTTTAGAGAGAAAGAGATGGTGCCCTATCTGGATATTTTTATATTCTGTCTTTTGTCACATAACAATTATAAAATTCTCGTTTTGTAAGTATAACTTCGTTAATCCTATGGATGATGGATCCTGATATTTTTTCCGCTGCTATGTTTTCTCCCGGTTTTGTGCCAAAGGATTTTTATCATCATGTAAAGTTTACTTCCGCTGCGTAAGGTTTCAAACTCTATTTTATCGGTTGTATCCGATGTTTCAAGTGTACCACTTCTTATCCTCTCATTTTTCCTTCTATTTTATATCATGCACGTCTCTTCCCCTTCTTTCTTCACGCCCACAATGAAAACTCTGATAATTTTTAAGTGCGAAAAACGGGATGTGACATGTGTATCATTTTATTCCTTTTAGAATGATACAATTGTAGATTGTCCAACTTATTTTTTGTAGTTGCAATTTAACTCAGCCCGAAAATTGTATTTAGTAAGCTAATTAACTCATCACTCATGTTCTAATCAATCATATATATTGTGTGGATATATGTCTCATATTATAATAGCCCAATTTTTCCACACGCCTCAAATTCAAACATCATGAGTTTAACTCCACTTGTCTAATGTATTAACCACATATGTCTCATTCAAGTTCATTGGTATATTAAACTCAACTATAAAGGATATTTGCCTGTGAAGATAACAATTCATAATTTCAACTACAAGATCAACTATACGTATTGAAATCTCATCGCACAACATCCCAACTTTGCAAATGTCTCCCAAATATTCAGTTTTAACTACGAGTCATTGATGTTGCATGGTTCCAAAAGTAAGTGTATGTCTTGTTAATTTCACGAATCTACAAGAACACACAACCTCGTTTCTAAACTAATCAAGTATTTGCTATTGAATAGACGATACGACGATGCTATGTGGTGAAGTTTCAGAATGACACGTGATGCAAAATGAGAATGTACAAATAGAGGTGGTATTCAAGAAGGAGAAAACTAGTTTCACATTGGAGGTAGGATGAACATTTCCACGTTTGATAGACTTCAATGACGACAATTATGTGATGCCTCTACCAAATGTTTACCCTTTTCTTTCCAATCATAAACGTCTTCCTCTACATGTCTCTATGCTTCTTCTAATTATAATAGTTGTCATTGCATCTTTCATCCTCCTAAGTACTAGCACCTTGAGATTGATGATCAGATGTATCCATGATTACCATTTTGAAATCATTGTTTCTAGGCGTGCAATTTGATTTTTTTTAATATTTTTTTTGTAATAGTTTAAACAATTCAAATTTCTATATTATGTAATACCCAAAATTTGTTTGATTTTTTTCTATGAGAACATTTTTCATTTACATTATATTGTTTGTATGCTCCTTATTGAAATAAATGTATTTTGTTGTTTTTGCAGTGTTTTTATTATTATACTTCAATTTTGAATTTGAATCATTGGTCAAATCACACTTCACAATCTTATGTCATTTTCATTTAATGATTATTTGACTGTTGTGAGTTGCTGTAAATATATGGATTCATCTATAAAGGACAACCAATAACTGTAGTTATCGAGGATGAGAAGAATGAAGACACTAGAAAAACTCAAATGTAAAAGCAGAAACTAAATGATCGAAAAAATGGAGATAATAAACAATCTAAAGTTTAGCTAGAGTTCATAGTTATTACGATGGATGATAGTAGCAAGAAAGGGTTGTATAATTATTGTAGTACACTTATTGTTGTCAATTCTCAAGGTTCGACCACTTGTTCCGCTGAGACTTGAAGAATTGTCCAGCTTGCTTCAGTTATTACAGTTTCAAATGGACAATATCACACACCTAAATGCACGTAATTTTCTTTTACATCGTACGACAAAACAATTACACAGTGCTGCAGGAAGTGGGTAGTTGGTTGGATGTACATTGTTATTGGTGACCCTAGCTAACCATTACAGATCTCCAAATACTATAAACTTCTCGGTATCCAAAAAATAGGTGATTCGTATCTACTTCCTCTTCCCCACATAACACTCAAGATAAGTCATTTTTCGGTAATTGTACTACCTCCTAATCAGACTTGCTTTTGTTGGGCTCCCCCTTTTAATAGCTTTCAAGTGAAAGTCGACACTTTATATAGTGTATATTTATTCTAGACTTGCTTGATGATACTCGCATTCTTTATTTATTCCACATTCGTTACGACTTTGCTTTGTAATCATTTTTGTGGTGTAGATTTCTCCCTTATCCATCTTCCACTTCCATCTATCAATTTTGAGTCCCCGTAAGTAAATATTTTGTAATATTAAATAAAGATTGTTCAATGACTTTTTTTCCAAATAAACTTCTCCTCCACTCAAAACTCGACTCCCACACCCCCACCCATTATTTTACTTACTTTTGCATCTTTTCTCGTACTTAAAGAAAAGAGTTTAGGAAATTTGGCTTTCAAAGTATTCCCAAACCCAATTATATATTTTTCCAAAAGCTAATATGCATATTTTGTTTTTACGCTTTTAAATATTCAAAAATATTTGTGCAAATTTCTTTTTATTACCTATGGCTTATTTGTTCATACCCTATTTTTAAAGTTCTGAATTTTGTCACTATTTCTATTAAATATAACAATAAATCAGATAAAACATAAAATGTAATAAAATATCTACATTGATTTTATCCTCTTCTCGTTGGATGATACATGAACTTGAATTTATTTATATGCATATTAGTAGTAATGATAAGGTTATTTTTGTACTTTCTCAAATTGGCGATTTAGTTTGTGTTATATTTGTATAACAATAAGGTTCAGGATCAACGACTCAGCATATATCATGAATAATTTTCATTTGTATGAATGTTATTATCGATTTATAAAATTCCATTATGGACATGTTAAGAAAATAATACCTATAAGCTTTCTTAAATAATAATAATAATAATGATAACTTATAAATGCATACAACAATTTTACAAACTAATTTCATTCACCTATATACACTATAGGTACACTATCACAAATACTATGAAACTGGTGTATAGATTGTAAAACTAATTTCATTCACCTATATACACTATAGGTACACTATCACAAATACTATGAAACTGGTGTATAGATTTAAATCTATACAATCAGATCAATCCGATCTATGATCATTTTATACATGCTCACACATGCGACTCATGTTTGCGCTCACACTTTCTCTCGTATGTTCGTATTTTGACAAATATATAATACCTTTTAGATATGCTACTGATACTTTTTAGTTATGATATAATATGTTTATGTTATTTTAGTTGTACCTTTACATTATACTACATAGACATGTAATACATTTCAGTTATGTTAGTGATATCCTTATATAATATTAGTGATACCTTTTATCTAATATATTTTAATAAATAATAAAATCATATTTTTAACCTTCTACAATTTTTTCTTCTGCAATTCGCAATGTTCTTCATTCCTATAGAGAAATGAATATTGTTGTGAAGTATTTGTTGGTTATGGAGGATTTTCACACATATGAAAGACTTTTCATGCTAAGCAAATAAGACAAATCAAAAGAAAATCACTAGAAAAAAGGAATATAACGAATGAAAAATAAAATCAAGTCGGAGAGAGGAAAAGAAAAAGAACTTGTTTATGAGAGAGAAGAAGATGAGACATGCAGAGGCTGCACGTTGCTGAGAAGATGAGAACATGAGGCAGAGCGACAATTCTGCGAAATTAAAAAAAAATTATATATTAAATAAGGCTCTAGATCGATCCTATTGCACATATCTAAAAACTGGTGCTTGGTAGAGTCACTCGTATATATACCATTTACATCCATAATATTTATTCTCCATTTCTCCGACAATAGTCCACTTCTGTATTTCCACATAACATATACTTAATGTATAAAATTTCCTTATATATATATATATATATATATATACTTCTATTTAATTTTGTTAATTGAAAGATGATACATATAAAAGTTTGTTTTAGTAATATTAAATACATGCATATTAACTAGTTTTTTTTTTTTTGTTTTTTTGATACATCTCATATAAAAAATTGAACTATAATTTTAAAATGAATGGAAAAGAAAAGAACTACTTTTACAAGACAGAGAAATTGTATATGATATGAATATAATTATAAACACAGTATTAATAAATTATAAAGATTGACTCGGAGGCCTTGAGGGGATATCTTTTGTAGTTTTTGTGAAGACGTCGCGCTCTAGAATTAAATATTTCCCACTTGATATTGAAACCTGGCAAGTGTGATGAATAATATATATCCTAAAAGTGAAATGGCAAAAAGAAAAATTAAATGAAAAGGTGGCAAAAAGCAGAATGCAAAAGCCAAGAGCATTTATTGGCATTTTGTGTATGTGGGGGATTTTGGGGACCTCTTCAACAATTAATCTTATACAATTCATGTGGTCTACAGTTGCTCAAACACATCAAAATATCTCTACTTCTAATCCATTTGGTACACATATTTTCATCTTTTTTCCCAAAAAGTCAAGAATATGAAATTTATTTTTGATTTTTTTATTTATTATGTTATGCTTTCTCTTTTATAAGAAAAGTCGAATCATCCGACAGTGTAGAGTGAAACTAAAGAAGAAATCAGATTTCAACTTCATTTTTAATTTAGAAAACTAAGAATATATAACAAAAACTTGGACCATATCCCATGAATTATATTGTGTGAGATGAGTAAGTTTATCAAATTTATTTTCATTATTGTATAAATAAAAGTTGGTCATCTACATTCAATCGTTTAAATTAGATTCTGGTGAAGGAGAGTCTTAAAA
Organism: Scutellaria minor; assembly: GCA_954870855.1. Lineage (NCBI taxonomy): Eukaryota > Viridiplantae > Streptophyta > Magnoliopsida > Lamiales > Lamiaceae > Scutellaria > Scutellaria minor. The sequence goes on from OX940727.1 coordinate 21,429,763, forward strand.
TATAAATATTCAAATCAAAAAGTCATTCAGGGAAAAGGCAGGATGACAGTTGTAATTAATTTCTGTTTTCCAATATATGAAAGAAAAATATTTATTGAGTTAGCCTGATTGTTAAGTTATCTACTTAGTGGTGCCCACGGTTTGGAAAAAACCGAAACCGGCCGGTTTCGAGGTGCCCACGGTTTGGAAAAAATCGGAACCGGCCGGTTCGAAACCAGCCGGTTTCGGTTACATCCAGCCGGTTACTGGTTCGAAAAACCGGCCGGTTACTGGTTTCATCGGGTTCGGTTTCGGTTCTGTATATTGGAGAACCGTGAACCGGCGGTTCAACCGGTTGACCCGCCGGTTTTCCGATTTTTCATTTTTATTTTTTTTTTTAAAATGCCACGTGTAAGGCCCGGATCGCTCGACCGTTGGAGATCAACGATTGAGATTAGTTGACCGTTGCAAACCGGCGGTTCGAACCGTCTGGCTATTATTTTTTTGCAAATTTTGCAAAAAAAAAAAAAAAAAAAAACGGATAAACCGGCGAACCGAACCGTCGGTTACGGTTCAACCGCCGATTCCAAACCGGAACCGTAACCGAAAATATCCTGGTTTGGTTCCGGTTAGCACTTTCCCGGTTGGCCAAACCGCCGGTTTGGAACCGAAACCGTTCCAAACCGGCGGTTCGATTAAACCGGGCACCACTATATCTACTTATCTTTGGTGCCTGTTTTATTTTTGAATTACGAAAATAATCGAATTTTCTTATGAAACAATTGAAATATCAAATGAGACGAAACATTAAATGTAACAGAGATCCGATCTGTTAGAATACACATTAAATTTGTAAAATACTTTGTTCGATATAAATTTCATAAAATAAAACGAGAATTAATTTTCTTGTTATATCATCTAAATTTCAATATTATCTCATGTGTTTGATTTAAAAAAAAAAAAGATGGAAGAGAGAGAAGGGATGTTGATAATATAAAATTGAAGATATGTAAATAATTGATATTCAAGATTGACAAATGATTGAAATTTATTTTGCTGATTTTCACCATTTCTGAAATTGTTGAGAAAAGGAAAGCTACTTGACCTTTTGCTGATCAATAGGGGCAGAGATACTCTCTCTCTCTCAAGAAATTTAGACATCCATTATATCCATTATGCCACTGAGTTAGAATCCAAGCAACCATAATCCTTTGCTGCATTAAAACATCTTATTTATAGTTCATTTGCAAGTTGCAAGTTACAAGAGACAGCTCTTTATATCTAAAAAAAAAAAGAAAATGGAAAAAAGAGATTCAAGAAAAACTAAAACAGTTAAACCATCAAAGCATCTATCTTCTGTGCATCTAAATTTGAACACCTATCACTCTCATTCTTCCCTTCTATCAGTTTTTCTCTACAAAACAATGTACATAAACACACTCATCAAAGGTACATACAAGTGCCCCCCTTTCATCTTACAACAAAAAAGGCCAAAACTAGATTGCCTCACGGATTGATCACTCGAGACGAGGCATTGCTTGAACAAGTCTCTTGGAAGTTAATCGAACGAGATAAAGCAGCTGGATTAGCTTGCAACACCGGTGAGGCTGACACCATAGCTTTCTTCTCATCTCCCTTAGGTTGCAACGCCTTGAAAAGACCTTCCCTACTAACCGAATTATACTTGATCCCAAGTGTTTCCCATATTGAGCTCTTTGCAGCTTCCTCAGGATCATCAATCCTCAATGTTTTTGGAACCACAATCGAGCTTTCCAAATTCGTTGGCTCCAAATGTTCTTGCTTTTCCAAACCATTTGGCCTAAGCAACTCCCCGTTTCTTGAATGTTTCCCAAGTGGTGAATTAGGATTCGAGTTTGAACCCATTTGATTAGCAGTTGGAGCAGTTGGAGGTGACCCCCATGGTACATTCCAATACGGTGTAGCATAAAATGGCATGGGATAACTGGGAGGGCAAATGGCCGGTATAGGAAGCGCAGAGTTCCATGGAAATTGCCAAGCAACACCAGGAATGCAAGGAACTGAATATGGGAAGCCATTTAAGTTAGGTATCACAGTCTGTTGAGGACAAATTTCTCCTCGTTTTGGTACAGAACTTGACGTCGTAACGGATGATCCCATCGAACTATCATCCCTATTATGTGCTTGTTTCTCAGCAAGATTCAAGGCTGGCGGTGAGTCAAGGCCGAACGAGAGGACAGTGCCGTTAGGTTTAAAAGCCGGGTGATGATGAAATCCATTAGAAGGATCCATCCTAGCTGCTTGAAGGGCTTCAGAGATTGTAACGTGACAACAATTGGAGGCCGAGTTCTTGTTCTTTCTTCGACCAGCTCCCACAGGGACATTCCTCATGGTGCCACCGGCTGTCCAGTACCTCTGACAGCTCTTGCAAAAGTGACGAGGCTGATTGACGTTATAGTTGTTGTAGTAACAAAACTTGGTATCCATGCTATTGCAACGAGGGCAGGGGATGATTTTGTCTGGCTTCTTCAGCGCCTTTTGCTGCCCGTTTGTTTGCTCGATTTCTGACGTGGCATCTTCATGGATCGATGGAGTTTTGGGATTCTCATCCAACTCCGATGATATACAAGGGTTCTGTGATTCCTCTGCTCCACATGTATTTTGTTCCTTTTCTTGCAACTTAGTTTCACAGACTTCTCCTACTTCCTCCTAATATATTCAAGCAAAATTCACATTAGATGCTATTTTTAGACAAAATACCTTATTAGTTATTAGTACTACTAAATTGTATTTCATCTCTTTTTTCAACTTAGGACATTTTTTTAAAGCTGGATCTTTCTCTTTTTATTCTTCAAAATACATATAATTGACAATATAGAAGAACCAAATCAGCTTATATCAGAGGCTAATTTGATCAAAAAACATTGAAATTTTCGAACATTCACTTGCTCTTTTTCTTTTTTGTTGGGATCATAATCTAGGAACTCAATATAGTGGGAAATGTAATTGGTGGCTTAGAACTTTTCAGACCAATCCCCCTATTTCCAGATAAAAATATATTAATAAAAAATAAAAAGAACAGCCAATCACGAAATAAAAATGAAGTTCAGATTAATTTAAAGCAAAGAAATACAAGATTTCAAATACTGGACTCTTAAAAGTCATGGTCACATTTAAAGAAAGAACTATAAAGAAAAAGGGAAGAACTTAATATAAATGAAATGAAAATTTTAATTTCCAAATCAAACTAAACAATATGGTACAGTAAACCCCTATTAAATCAAGGATTTACAATTTCCAGCAAATCAACAAATCTTCACTTTTTCATAAAAGTAAAAACAGCAGAACCCAAAACAAAATCCCTTCATCGACTCAATTTTCAGCGTTCAACCTACTTAAATTTCAATAAAATTCACACTTATTAAAATGTTTGTAGAAAATCATAGCCATTAATTACCTTCTCGACTTGCAGTTGCTTTTCATCATCAGTCTTTTCTTCCTCTCGTAACTCAACATCATTGACATCGTAATCGGCGGCGGCGGCGCCGCCACCACTCCCGTTGTTACTCTCATCGGAAGACTCGGCGGCGGCGGCGGCGGAGGCTCGGCCGTTGTCGGGAAATACAATCATCCTGCCAAACAACCTGATCTCCGGCTCCTTGAGTGAGTTCATTCGAAAAATGTATGAAAAGAAGAAATAATTGAAAAAAGGCTTTGTTGGCAATGCTGTATTAAATGCTTTTGATCTTAAAATCTAATAAAAACGATCCCCTCAGGGGTGTGGGGTGCCACGTCAGCCGGGGCTAATTTTCTGAGCCACAAGTTTTTCTTTATGTGGGCCCTAGAAAATTTATAGCTGCATCTGGATTGCATGCTTAGTTCTGTGCTACCTTATGCCTTTTGGGTGCACCAAATGTCTGTTAATCGATTTGGAAGAGGGAGTTGTCTAGTGACGTGGAGGAAGATTATTGGTTTCATCTGATTTGTACTTTAAGTTCAGGTAATGAGTGTAGGAATACATCCTGGCCAATCATTGTCACGACTCTTCTTTAGAAATTTGACGGCTGTGATTAATGTTCACTCCATCTTTGTTTGAAAATTGACTAAATTTAGCTCCTTATCTCTCGTGAGTACATTTTATAAGACTAGAACACTCAACCCAACTTTCAAATAAAATATTCATTTCTTCTTCATTTATATACATAATTTATAATTTAATAACATCAACCTAATCTTTATAATAATTTTTTTTCACAAGAACTCCACTCATCTATTGTGACAACAATCATTTTTCGTTCTTCATCCCATGTAAAACCACTTTGTTTAGTTTAGACATCAGAAACAACATTAAAGTACTTCTTCCAATTTTTCAGTCTATTCTTTATGTTGTATTTTGTCAAATTCAAGTGCAATGTTGAGTTTAAATGGGTCACAACAGCTTGCAGAGCTTGGGGCTTCCAAGTATCACCATCACACTTGTATCCTAAAACCATTTGCTCAGCTAAAACATTTGCTAAATGTCGATCCATCTCCTTATTCCACGACACATATGGTTGTTTGTACTTGACTCCTGTAAACAAACATTTATGAGAACAACAACAATATAAAAAATTATTAAATTATGATAAACATAAAAATAAATTTCTTAAGAAATATTACCTTCAATGTGTCCAGTTGAAGTATCACCACCAGAAAGATTGCATTTATATAGTTGTTTGTATGATTATAGCTCTAGCTTTATCAGAAGTTTTTGCTCTATTTTTTATGTTGCTAGTCATACTCATTCTTCACCATAAATATTTCAAATATATATGAGATGAAAACATTATAAATTATTAGATCAAAAGCTCATCCATATAACACAAAAAAGGTAAATCGTTAATCAAGTACAACCTCGAATAAAAAAGACATTTATAGTGACAAAAAAATATGTCATAACATTTTAATTACATAACCTTTAAAAAAGGCTGATGCTAACAATCGTTACCAAAAAAAAGTCTAAACAAACTATGCTCGTCGAGCTTCATACTCTTCAAACATTTGTTGAGCAAGATTATCATGAAATGTTCTCCACTTACTTGTAGTTCTAACAACTCTTATATGTTCTTCAAGATTGGAATCATCGTCTTAGAACGATTGGCTAATTCTTGATCAACATCGACTAAGAGAATGTCAATGGACATCTCTCCACGCACAAAATTGTGCAGAATACAACATTCATTGATTATTCTAATTTGAATCTTTACATCATAGAAGCTCGCAGTTCTCAAAATAGCCCATCTTTTCTTTAACAAACCAAAATCTCTTTCAATTGCATTTCTTGCAGATGAGTGTCGAAGATTAAACAACTCTTTATAATTTCTTGGAGTATTTCCTCTCCACTCATTCAAATGATAACGAGTTTCTCTATATGGAGAAAGAAAACCCGGACCATTTATGTAACCCGCATCCCTAAGGTAATATTGGTCTATAAAAGTTTGTAAGAATACAAATCAAATACTAAAATTAAATATTAAGAGATAAAAATGTTTTTACTAACAAAAGTTTACCTACCTCTGGTAACATTCCTTTGTATAGCATTACGTAATACTCGTGCATCTGAAGCAGATCCTTTCCACCCAGGTAGTACATACAGAAATCTCATGTTAGCATCACATACTCCTAAAATGTTGGTACTTATACGACCTTTCCTATTTCTATATTTGCTACGAACTTCTGCTGGAACTGTGAGATCAACAAATGTCCTATCTAATGCTTCCACTGCATTCTACATAATATTATCATAAACTTAAGGTATACATTCAAATGATATTGAATACAAACAATGATAAATAATTACCGGAAACCAGCTCCATCTCTCAACATCTCTTTGATTGTAGTTTTGATCACATTATTGTTTGAGAAAAAACTTTCCAATTTTCAATACTGCACGCAGCACAATATGAAATTGCATACTTATGGTTTTACCTGACCATACAAATGTGGTTGTGGCGGTGCTATCCTTCTGATCGTGTCCAATGATATACAAGAAAAGTGTCATGATTTCTTGTATTGTCACATTTTTAGAAGCAACTAATTCACCCTCATTGCATAGTAGGTTACACAATCTATTAAATGTTTTAATATTTACTCGTAGTTGTTTAAAACATGTAGGACCATGACTTAAAGATTTCATCCGAAGTTCCCTTGGGTGAGCTCTTTCATCATGACACATTGAGAACTCCTTGATCAAATATTTATCACGGTACCAAACTCCGACAATTCCCATTAGGAAGCTCAACAAAGATATAATGACTTGTGTCTCCTCTTCATCATTTCCAAATCCTCTCTGAGGCGCTTTTTGTTATTAGTATTCATCGAACCTACATTGACATATTAATCAATTCTAAACAATCGTAAGTAATGTATAATTACATGCATTCAATGTTTCATAGTGGATGTCATTTGAATTACTATTGCTTTCTTTATTCATTACTTTTCTCAATAATTATACAGAACATAGTTTAAAGTAAACTCATCTTAAATGATTTTAAAGCATGCATGTATCTCTCAAATTCCCTGAACATCTAACTTGGTTCAGTCTTTTGCACAATCAAATTCATAAAGATCAATAGCAAGATAATGATTATATCCTTACATATGTGATGAGATGTTCATTTACCATATAAAGATGTTTCTCCAATTTCCCCTAGTTTTATCATACAAACTAATACAATAGTCTGTTCATTTCAATGATAGAAATTCATCAATGATAGAAATTTATAATGAAACATGCATTATTTTTCACTATTAGAATTTAGTGTAAATCATTTAAGACATCTCATATTTTATTTATACATATGTAAACATTATAAATACAGAGAACTCATCAGTCACCATGCTTTCATTTCCTCATTCTGGAATGAAAGTTTTTAACACTGAAACATACATTAATAAAAGACTTGTTCAATTAATTTAGATCACAAAATGAGTGTGCACTGAAGGCCATAAAGTGACTTTTTACACTGATATTAGTTAACATTCTCATATTTTCATTATCTCTCCTAAAAAGGAAGCCTTATAAGCTGCCCAACAACACCTTATTTTGCTTAGTTTGACAAAGCCCAAGATTTTTAACAGATTTGACAAAAGAAACTCACAAGCAAAAAGATGAACAATGTATTTCTCTTTGATTCATTTGCAGAATTCTCTCTCTCCTCCCAAAGAATTCACGTAAGAAAAAAATTGAATCCAAATCTTAACAACAAAATACCTATAAAATATTATCAGAAAATTGAAAAAAAAAATCTCATTTGTATTCATAATTTAGGTTCAATAATGGAAGAGAATAAGAAGAAGATTGTATGAATGATGGAAGAAAAAAAGGAGAAGATTGATTCATACCTTGATAGCTCACATGAGAGTCGCGCAGCTAGAACGATCGAGTGAGAACTGAGTGAGACATGAGAGAGGGATTTGAAATGACACATCTTAGGAGTGGATTCTAAATCCCTTGAGATATAACTTGAAAATAAGATGGCCCAAATCCAAGGATTTAAAATCCATTCATTTAAAAACTTAGATTTTAAATCCCTTCATTTCAATTTTGATCCAAACAAGTCCAATGGATTTAGAGTGTGGATTTCAAATCCATTGGGCCAAATCCATCTATCCAAATGGGCCCTTAATGACTTTAGATTCCTCTTCAATCCTATGAACACCTAAATGCCTTTCTGGCAACACAGTAAAAGGGTGAATATTAGGAATTTATAATCATTTTGGTCGTAAAACTCAAATCTGAGTGTCTTAACCTTTCATAAATTTTTATGCTTAATTTCAATTCATTAAATAAGACATGTTCAAACCCAGTAGCTATGATCTAACACATATTGATTTAGCCTACCATTGTGGGCTTATGAAATATAAAAATAAAAAATAAAATACAGAAGTTTAAATACTTACTTGCTTAAGAGAAATCAAGAACAATAGATTGTATTAAACACACAGAAAAAAGTTTTTACAATAGAGGGTTGAGAGTGTGGAGGGAGAAATGAGAGGCGAGTCTTTACTAGAGCGTGCCTCTGAAATAAAAAATAAGCCCTATAAATAGGGGTGAAAACTAATTATTACAAATTGCTTTTTAAAAGAAAATAGTAAAGATGCTCTGTAACTTTTGGAATTATCATCCACTATCTATTATATTATTTTTCTTTTGCCTCAAAGGTCAAAAGTGATGTCTCATCTTGTCTGTCATCATTGTAAAAATGCGACTTGGTTTCCATTATGTAGCCAGAAGAGAACTTTGAGTTCTGAGATGCTTCAATGTATTTTGGAGTTTGTATAGTTCAATCAGAATTGTATTATTCTAATTTGATCTATAATCTGGATCTTCTTCTAGAAGTATATCTTTGCATTCCTTAATCTTTTCTTGAATAATTTTAATTTTTTTCTTGATTGTGAAAACCCTAAGCATGTTTCCATTTCTTCCTTCTATGATAGGATTATAATATAGATTTCATAATGAAGATGAACTATTGATTTCCACCCAATAAATCATACTTAATCCTTGAATTTCTCTATTAGAGATTCCTTCAAAATGTCAAAGGAAACATTGAGATTTGGAGACTCTTCCTCTAGATCTTGAGCATCTTGGTCTGAGAAAATATTCTCTGTATCTTTTCTGTTGCTAGAACCAGATAACATAGATGTATCAGATTTTAAACCTGAACTTTCAAGATTTTTGAAAAGATCACTTTTCATTTCTTCAATATATAATTCGATCATTTTCATTTTTGAAAAAGTCCCAAAATATTTCTGAGATATTCTTTTGAAAGGACTAATAAAATCATTTTCTTCTTCATTTTTATCATGTTTTTGTAGCTTATAAAGCATTATTTTTTCATTAATATCATCAATGGTAGATTGAGAATATAATTCTCCCGTACTTGGATCAATTTTGGTCATTTTATCCCTCATTTTGGTATAACCAATTCTTCAAAGACAAGGAGTACCATTTTCAGTATAACCGAATTCTGGTGTCCATTTCCAAATCCATGGAATGCTTAATTCCATAAAGAATTGACAAGGGGTTTGTCCTTTGATAAAAAATTTCTAGACAGAAGGAGATAGAAGTGTCCATTCTTCCATAAGATTTCTAAAATTTTTTGGTAGAATATCTACCGTGGTACCAAACATTTTCCACCAATCAAAAAATTAGTTATTAACTGGATGATAGGAACAATTTCCACATATTTTTATAAGTCAAATATATTTGTGCCTTTTGTTTTCAAAGAAGAGGGTTTTATAGAAACCTTCTACATAATTCCAATAATTGAATTTGAAATTATGTCTTTTAGTAGGATGCAAAGCTTCCTTCTCAACAAGTGGAGATATTCCCCATTCTTCAAGGGATATAATCCTCTTGATTGTGAATTTCGAGTAAGCATACTCATTTTGTTGGGTATTTCCAGAAGTAAAATGTTCAATATCAACACTTTATAATGCTATAAGCACTTGTTCATAGAACCCTCTTGGTTTATAAGATCCCTTAGCAAAAGTAGCAGTAGAAATATATCTTTCCATAATAGTCCATGAATTATTTTTCCACTGGATATCCCTTTCTTCTATAAGAAGTATTAGATCTCTATGATCATTTTTCTTAAAGAGTATATTGCTATTTTCTTCTGTTGCAATATTTGCATAAGAAGTTTCAAAAGATTCAAGAGTATTATCCTTATCTTGTATTTTCTTTTTAAGAAAATCCTGAAAATCTCCATATAATAGATGATTTTTGTCAGGAACCTGATGAAATCCCACAAATATTTTGGGCGATAAACTTTTGTTTGCCCTGCTGAGCAATGATATGTGGGGTTCTTCCCCTTCCTCTTCCCCTATTAGGGAAAGGGTGATTTTATACACACCTCATAACTTACTAAACACACCCCAAATATTGTGTTTTTATATCTTTCATTTTTTTATAGAAATGGGGTGTGTTTAGTAAGTTATGGGGTGTATATAGAATCACCCTTAGGGAAATAGGATCATCTGCCTATATGACTCATATCTGTAATCATAAAAAAATTCTCTTGTTAAATAATCAGACAAATTATTGTCTTTTCCTTGTTTATAAACAATCTCAAAATCAAAAGGGGCCAAATATGTCTGTCATCTAGCAAACATTTGTTTAGAAATATCATGTTTAAAATCCTTTTTAAAAATTCCTTTTGCTGCTTGGCAATCAGTTTTTATAATAAATTTTTTATTATATAAATCATCTTGAAATTTTATAACACATTTGACTATAGCTAGAATTTCTTTAACCATAGTTGCATAATTTTTCTGTGCAGAATTCCATTTTCCTGAGTAAAATCTAACAAGAATTTCTTGTTTGTCCTTTGAATTTATTTGTTTTAGAATGCCTCCAAATCCTATATCTGAAGCATCTATTTCAATTATTTTTTCCCATTGAGGATTGACAAGCATAAGACAAGGAATATTCTTGACCTTTTCTTTTATGATCCTAACAGTCTTGGTATATTCATCAGTCCAAGGAGAAGGATTCTTTTTAAGTCTATCATATAAGATAGCAGATAATTTTGAAATATTTTCAATAAAAGAGGAAACATAATTTAAGCTTCCAAGAAATCTTTGTAATTGAGTTTTATCAGTTATTATATTTGGAAATTTATTTCCAAATTCCATACTTCTTTGTAAAGGAAGAATTTTTCCATTATCAATATTATATCCTAGAAATCTGACATTTGTTTGGAATAAATTCATTTTTGGTTTTGATATAACAAGACCATTTTGAATAATTAATTTTTTAAATATCTCTAAGTGTTTGAAATGAGTTTTAATATATCCTTAGAGAATACTAGAATGTCATCAATATAGACAATTATAAAATTACTAAAAGGGATAAATATATCACTTATAATTTATTGAAATTCTGATGGAGCATTTTTTAACCTAAAGGGTAAAACTGTCCATTTATAGTGTCCTATTGGAATATTAAAAACAGTTTTATATCTATCAGATTCTTTTATTTGAATTTGCCAATATTCTAATTTTAAATCAAATTTTGAAAAAATCAAAGCTCCAAAAAAGCCTATCTATTAAATCTTTTTTATTAGGAATATGATGTCTAATCCATTTTGAAACTTTATTAAGAGGTTTATAATTTATGATGAGTGTAGGAACACCTCGTTCTTGTTCTGAGTGTTTATTAACATAAAATGTCGTGCATGACCATGCAGACTTAGAAGGAGTTATTAACCCTTTATCAAGAAGAGATTTTATCTCTTATTTACAAAGTTCTAGATATTCAGCATTTATCTAATAAGGTTTAGCCTTTGTAAGTATATATTTTTTCACTAAAATCTTCCTCATAAAGAAGAGATATAATATATTTTTTCCTATCCCAAAAAGCATTTGGGTGATCATTACATATTTCAAGAGAGAACTTATTATAAATAAGTTTGATTTTATCTTGTAATTTTAAATTTTTTAATTTCTCTTAAATAGTAAGAGAATTAATTTCTTCTTTTAAAGAATTTATATGGAAAAACTTTTTATCCATTTGTTCTTTGATTTCATTAAGAACTTTTGGACGGGTTTATTAATAAATTGGAAAATAATTGGTCTATTATTAAAAGTACCAATTATACCCTTTTCATCAACACGAGTTAAAGGATATATACTATGAATAAAAGGAAGACCAAGAATAAGTTGGCTTGAAATATCCTTTGCAAGTAAGAAGCTGGTAGGAATACAACTTCCATTTTTACAAATTAAAGTTTCTGGTAGTTTATAACTAATATCCAGAGAACCTCCTCTTGCATGTGAGAGAGAGAGTGTGTTGTTTTATGAAATTGTTTTGAACAGATTAATCCTTCTTGTATAACATTTAAATTAGCACCACTATCAATCATAGCAATAAATTCTTCTTGATAATATTTATCAATTAAAAGAGTAATTTTTATATACCATTTTTGGGATGTAATAATATTCATTATTTTAATAAAATCTTTTGGAGAATTATCCTTATTTATCAAAGTCAAGAAATTTTCTTGTTTCTCTTCTGATTCTCCATTTTTTTTATAAAATTTTTATTTTCTATAATAGAAATTCTATTATGAAAACCTATATTATTATTATGAAGAATTTTTATTTCACTTTTGAGATTATCTATTTCTTCTATTAAATCTTTAATAGTTGTAGGATTTTTATTTCCATATTTTTGTTTTAAAAGTTTATGAATTTCTTTCATAGAATACGCTTGATTTTGATTAGGAATATTATTATCTTCCTTTTTATTATTACTAGATGATGGTGTATTTTTCATTTGATCAATGATTTTTGACCTTAAATCAGGGTCTTTAATATTTTTAAGTAATTCTATAAAAGAATTATTATCTAAAATATTAATATTAAAATCCTGAAATTGTGATAAGAGTATAAAACTCTTCCCCTTTTTCATCAATATTACTGATATGATTTATACAAGGTTGTCCTTGTATACAAGCATCACATTCTTCATTATCTGAAATAAGTGATTCATAATCTAAATCTTTTATTTCTTCAGAATAGTAAGATGATTCTTCTTCTAATCTATTATCAGAATTCTCTAAATCAGATTCTATCATAATTTGTAATAAGGCTTGTTGATATTATCATCAATTTTTAATTCATTTATTTTTATTTTTGTCCAACATTCATTTGCATAATGACCTGGTTTATGACATTTATTACATATAATATGTCTTTTATCTGTTTTTCCTTTATTAAAGGTTTCCTGACGTCTTTTCTTCTTTTCTTTATGTTTTTCATAATAATGACATCTATTTTTGTAATATTTTTCATTTCTATCCTTATAATCTCTAGGATGTTTTCTATTTTTAGAATATTTTGTATCTTTACCTTTATTAGGTATATCCATACCAAATTGATCACAGAAATAGCCTAGCTGTTTTCTTTCAATTAGACTTTGTCTTTTTATTTGTTTATTAAGCTGCAATTCATTGCATAGAACTAATCCTTCTTGGACACAACTGCTAATTAAGTTTCCATATGTAGAATTATCATAAGGAATATTAAGATTATCTTTTTTAAGAATTATTCTCATTCTTTTAGCAAAAAGACCTTGGAGACCATCAATAAATTTAGCCTTCCAATGACTAGCATTATAGTCATGTAGTTCAAAAACTCTAGAAAGAAAAGTATATTTATACCAATGAAAATCCGTTAGTGTTTTACATCTTAGGTTACTAAGAAGGGTGCGAATATTTTCACTATTATCTGTAAATTTTCCAGTAAAATGTTCTATAATAGTCATAATTAAAATATAAACAACATTTTCTACTAGAATATTATTCTCAATTTTTATTGAATTTAGAATTCCATTTGTTTTTGTTTGAGCTAAATAATTATCCCACCAACCTTTAAGTTGGCCAGTAAAACCTGCTATAATCATTTTAACAATATTACTATCAGTATTTCCTGCTATTGTACAAACAGTACTATACATAAGCATTCTATGTGCTAAATTATAGATGTGTTTATCAGCACATCCATCCAAATTCCATTCATAAATACTTTTACCATTATAACTCTTTTAGAGAAAAAATCTTGTTCTTCATGAAGAACATCTATAGGAGTAGGTCTAGGATAATAATATTTTTGTTGTGTAGATCTATCAGCCCATTTTATTTTATTTTATTTATTATTCTTTTATTATAGGGTTCAGAAGGTTCAGAAGGTCATGCTTCATTATTTAAGGTAGAAATAGAAATTTTTTGATCATTAAATTTTTCAGAAAGTTCTGTAATTAATTCTTCTAAATTATTTTTAGATGATTTTAATTTAACATCTTTTATTTTTGGGGTGGTTGTATAGATGAAGCTACAACTGAAACTATATTTGTTTCTTTCTTTTCTTCTATATAGCAGAAATTATTGTTTCTACTTTGTTATGTAATGAAACTAATTCTTCTCCCATGATATTGAGATATAAATTAGTATAATTTTATTTTTCCATTAAAACATTTATATGTTCTATTGTAACTTGTAAATAGAGACGCCCAAACGGTTCGCCGGTTACGGTTCCGGTTCGAACCGCCGGTTCGGCGGTTTCGAATTGGTGGAACCAAAACCGAACCGTGTGATGGCCGGTTCAGGTTTCGGTTCCAAACCGCCGGTTGAACCGGAACCGGGCGGTTCGGTCGGTTCGAACCGGCGGTTTTGGTCGGTTTTTTTTTTTTTTTTTTGATTGATTTTTTTATAATTATAAAATCACAACTCCAAATTTGATTTTTAATGTTTGTTTTGAAGTATATCATATCATAATTTATACCATGAGAAATTGAAATATTTAAGTGAACAAACATTTTTCATTATCATTATAACTTGGAAAATTATTACAAGTTAGAACTCTATATAATCTATGATCTAATATATTACAAAAGTTGATATATATTACAATTACAAAAGTCCATATCTATCTAAAAGAAATAAAAGTCTATCTTGAATTACAATTATCTATCTATCTTGAATTATATATACAATTCTAAGATCTAAGTAGAACATTCTAACTAAGTAACATATGAAACAACATTAGCCAAAAGGAGGGGAAAAAAATTGAAAGAGCTTGAGTTTTATTCTAAGTTTGGAATTGAAATTCAAATTCCAAACTTAAAATAAAATTGCCTACGTATCCTTAATTCAAATCAAATTAAGGAATCAAAGCTCACGTAGTTCTCTTACCTCAACTTACCTACGCCCAATCGTCGGGGTTGTTGATGCCACTACCACCGGAGGATGTTGTGTTTGAGTCGTAACCATACAAGTCCGGTTCACCTTCCTCAAAGCGTGTGCAATCGAGGTTTTGTTGACGTTTGGATGCCTTGACCCAATCCTCAAGGAGCATAAGGTTTTGGACATTCTCGGCGGCCAAGTTTGCTCGTCTCGCACTCAAAGTGTGGCCCGATATGCTAAAGGCATGTTCAACCGAGACCGTGGAGGCGGGACATGCAAAGATCTCCTTGGCAATAATTGTTAGTATAGGATATATGGTGGTCCTCCGTGACCACCACTTTAATAGATCCGAATTGTTCTCGAAAGCAATAGATTCAAAAGTAGCACTTAAATAAGAATCTAATTCTTGTGATGGGTTGGTACCTCTAGCTCTTTTTTGCGTTCTTATGTCATAGAAGTTGTAAAATTGACTAAGAGTTGGTCCAAAACTAGATGAAGAAGAAGAATAACTACTAGATCCTACATTTTGATCTCCTACTTCATCACTACTACTTGCATCACCATGAATTGTTTTATATTGTCTAAATAAATCATACAAATAATCTTTTGCCCGTTTTACTACTTCCCTAGGATTAGGCACATATTCTACTAGATCATATTCACTAATCAAACCACATGGAAACAATGCATTATAGTACATATTTAAGAGTTCTTCTAATCCATCTTCTCTAATCCTAGGATCTAATAATTTAGCACATAAATATAGAGGGGGTAGCTCATGATAATATTTTAACCATTTTGCTTTCATCATAATAATTGCATCACTTAAAATAGGATCATCTTTGTAAGAGTTAATTACCAAAGTAATTTTAACACATTGATCTAAAGCTAAAAGAGATGTAGGATAATAACATCCACTAACTTCCCTAGTGGCTTCTTCAAAATTTTTTAACAAACTCATCATGTTTATACAAGAATCCCAAGAATGTGCAACTAACATAACATTATTATCACCAATTCCATAAAAAAAGCACATAAAAGTTCTCTATAATTATACGAATCTTGAAGCATGTAAAAAGTAGAATTCCACCTATGTGGCACATCTTTCACAAATTTTTTTACTTCTAATCCATTCAATTTACAAAACGTGGCCCATCTTTTCCGCATTTGTACGGTGTGACAAATTAAATTAATTGCATCTCTAATTTTATCTATTTCTACTTCTAAAGTTTTTAATCCATCTTGAACACATAAATTAAAAACATGACACATGCATCTAGTATGAAAAAGATCACCATTTAATGAAGGTTTACAAAAATCAATTATTGTAGGCAAGCTAGCTTTATTATTAGTTGCATTATCTAAAGCTATAGCAAATACTTTTGTTAATTTACCATAATCATTTAACACATGTATTACTTTTTGTGAAATATGCAAACCGGTATGTTTTTTATTAAAATCAATAAAATCAATTAAACGTTTTTGAACATCCCATGCATCATCAATCCAATGACAAGTAATTCCCATATAATCATTTTTATTATAAGGATCTTTCCAACAATCACAACATATTGCAACTTTTTGTTTAAGGTTAGCTAAATCGGATACTAATTTATATTTTCTTTCACGTACTCTTTTATCAATATCCCTAGTGGCCGTGTTCCTACTTATCATTCTAGCGGGTGGTTGTAAATACGTGCTCACATAATCTTCATAAAGGTCATCGGAAGCAAATGAAAAAGGTAGATGTTTTGAAGCAATAAAATCGGCGGTGCCTTTCCTAAGTTCTAATTGACTAAATTTAAAGGTTAAAGAATCCATACCTTGTGAAGACCCGGTGAATCCTCGTAGTTGTGTTTGAGAGCGCTCCAATCCAACCTTGTCGGGATGCTTCTTCGTGATGTGGTTGTTAAACGTTCCATAGCCCCCTCCGTGCTTGAACTTGTATTGCTTTCCATAATGGTTGCACGTGACTACGTAGTCGACATCCAAATTCGGCACGACTTCCTTCTTGAAGTGAATGGAGAAAATGTCACTTCGAAGTGAAGAAGGTGCTCTATTTGAAGTGGTTTGAGTTTGATTCAAACTCTCTTGTGTCGGATGCACCTCTTCTTCATCTTCGTCGGCTAAGGCTTGAGCGATTTGTTCCCCCAAATCGACATTCGGATCAAGGTCGTCACACCATTGATCAATGAGCTCATCTTCGTACGATGGTGGAGGTGGCATGGGACTCTTTCCCTTCCCACGAGATGATGAAGTTGAAGAACCTCTTCTAGACATGATGAATTTACAATAGAAAAAATAGAAGTAGAAATAGAACTAGAAGTTGATGACGAAGAACAAGAAATCGAAATATAACAAGAATTTGAGAGATTTTGAACTTGAAATAATTTAAAGTGAGCTAGAATGCAAGAATTGAGACTTGAGAGAGAGAGCAAGAGAATTGGTGTGAGCAAATACACAATTTGAACCCCTATTTATAGATCTCAAAAATTCAAAAAAAAAAAAAAAAAAAAATTGCTATGCTCCGGTTCGAACCGCCGGTTCCGGTTCGGTTCGAACCACCGGTTCGACACATCACAACCATCAATTTCCAACGGCCATTTGATCTCGGCCGTTGGATGCAAAATTCCTCCAAACCGCCGGTTCGAACCGGCGGTTTCCGGTTCGGTTCGGTTTTGGCCGGTTTACAACGGTCATTTCATCCGGGCCGTTCATCTTCAACGGCTATATTGATTCAAGCACAGCCGTACACGTGGCATGGTCGAATTTATAAAAAAAAAAATTACATAAAACCGGCGGTTCGAACCGCCGGTTCGCCGGTTTGTTTAATTGAAAACCGAAACCGAACCGGTTCCCGGCGGTTCCCGGTTCCGGTTTGGAACCGAAACCGGGTCAACGGTTCCCGGAACCGTTGACCGCCGGTTCGAACCGGCCCGGTTCCGGTTTTCCGAACCGTTTGGGCGTGTTTACTTGTAAAGTATCATCTTCAACTATTTTTGAAAAAGTTGTAAAATTTATTATTTTATTATTTTTCTCCATTTGAAATGAAGTACTAGGGGGATACATATGTAGCGCCCCAGATCAAAATGAGCATAATTGATTAATTAAATATTTAACACATGACTTAATAAGTATGCGCATTTATTTTGACTATTTAATTTATTACGTGCGTTTCAGACACGTGTTTAATGCATGCTTTAGATGGATAATTTTATTAGACATGGTATATAGAATATTTCTATACCATTGGATGCGTATCGAGAAAACGAGAAGATAGAAATGAACTAGGGGTCAATCGGAGACCCGTAGCTTGAACGGCGATAAAAAGGGCAAACCACGAGGTTTCAGAAATATCAGAAGATATTTTCGGTGAATAGTAAAATGAAGATATTTACGTGAATAGTAACGGAGACTTTTTCAACCGATGAATAGTGAAACGGGATATTTTAGATGAATAGTAACTTTCCGGATTTCTATAAATAAGGGCTCCTCTATTTCATTTTTCACCTTTTCTCCGAACAAGCCGAATGAGCCGAAAGCGACGAAAATGAGTAAGTCTCTCTCTCCTCTCTCTCTCTTTCTGGGTTTCTATCTCCGGCGCGCCACCACCGTCGGTGCGGTGGTGCCGCCACCGGCGATCGCCGGAAAATTTCAAAGTTGTCGGTTTCGGTTGATTTTCACACACGATGTAGGTCTCGACGAGACGAGTCTAGAACAGGTCTCAGATTTCAATTTCGATTTCTCGTTCGTCGGAAAATGATGAAAAACAGCCCCAAACCCTAACCATCACCGCCCTTTCTCTCTCCTCTAATTTTTCTCTCTCTCTCTCTCCTCTTCCTCTCACCGGAGCAATCACCGGAAAAGCTGTCGGAGGTTCGCCGAAGGTAAGGGTGCCGAGCTGGAGGACCGACACCGTCGTGGGTGGCGGCGCCGGAGATGGACAGTAGGTATATGTATGAAAACGTGCATGTGTGTGTTGTGAAGGTGTGCTAGTGTGTGTTGCATGTTGGTTGCTGTTGGGGGCGGCGCTGGTAGCGCCGCCGTATGGAACTTGGTGGGCCGGCGCTGGTGATGCGCCGGCGAGGTCGTGGTGGTGGCGGCCACCTACCGCCGGCCAAGGCTGTTTGATATGTGTGTGTATATGTTTTGCATGCGTATGTAAATATATGGGTGGTTGTTGTGATGGTGGCCGGAATTGGAGGGATGTCGGCGACTAGAAGTCGCCGGCCGGAGATTGGTTGGTAGGTGTTGGTTTTTGTATACGTGACATCGAAAGGTTTTGCGGTGTATTTTTCAGGTACTATTCATGTCGGAATCCGACGAGGGATGACCGGAGGTGATAGCCGGTGGTGCAAGGTTTTCGGCGGACCTGGAGGTGGTGGCCGGTGACGGAAGGTCACCGGCAAAAAGCTCCATTTTCAGGTGCACGGTCGCGCACGGGTGCGCACAGTCGCACGCGCGCCGGGAGGAGCTACTGGACGATCGCGCACGGTCGTGCGTGGTGGGCACGGTCGTGCCCGAGAGAGAATGACCGTGTGCGGTAGGGCAGACGCCGGGAAATACCCCTCAATCTTAAAACGCTCCGTTTGAGCTCATTCTTTTTTTGTTGCGACCCTAATCGAACCCTCTTTCATCTCAGCCTATTAAACTGAACTTTCACCCTCATCCCCTCAATCCCAATCTTTAGATCTCTCGATCCACCGCGTCGTTAACGATTGTTTTTCCGCCGGCAATGTTTATAGCTTTATTTATACGTTATTAAGGATCTAAGAATACTATAACGTATGTAGGCTATCAGTTGGATTGAACTTTGAGGCACGAGGTTTGAGACACGAGACTTTGGAACTCGCTACTCACGTGGTAACCACCGAACGAGGTGGGGGTAATTTCTATCTCTTTATCTGTTTACTGTTTTCCCTATTAAATACATGACTGAGGAATACTAAGTGTTGTGATTATAATTGCTGTGTCATATAACTGTGAAAGGACCGAGGTCCACTCTGTTCGTCCCCTGCTATTTTCTACTACTCTGTTGAGGTTTGGTGGTCCTCTTGAAATGCACCAACGGTAGTGAGACCGTTATATAGGATTAGACGGGAGAATCCCACACCTATTCGTCCCTTGCCATTTCTAATAGTCTGCATGACCGATAATTGTCTTTGTGACCGATAATTGTCTGTGTGACCGATAATTGTCCGCGTGACAGATAAACTGTTGAACTCTATATACTGTGTTTATCTTATGATGGTGTGATAGTGTTGGGCTGAGTATCCGATTGGGCTGAGTGTCCATTGGATTACGTGTCCATTAGTGAGTCATGGGCGGAGTGTCCTCTGGACTTAGTGTCCACTGGGCTTTGTGTCCATTTGTGAGCCATCGAGTTATGTGTTTTATATAATATGTGATGTGTTTAAGTGCTGAATTATTATATCTGTTTAATACGTGATCGGCTTGACAATGTTAAAACTTTGGAAAGTATCCCCACGAGTGTATTCAACGCACTCACCCCTATTCTGTACTCACACTACAGGAGAAGAAGAGAATCTTGACGCGTAGAGAGAGGGGTGCCCTATCAACTGTGTCCGTCTTCCGGATTTATCTTTTTAAAGATATGTTGTTCATTTGTAAAACCGAAAACTGTATTTATCCTTCTTTGTTAAAGATCCTGATGTTTTTCCGCTGCGTAAGGTTTCAAACTCTATTCAATCGGTTGTATCCGATGTTTCGAGTGTACCCTTTCTTATCCTCTCCCTTTTCTTTCTATTTTATATCATGCTCGTCTTTTTCCTCTTTCTTTCTTCACGCCCAAAAGTGAAAAACTCTGATATTTTTAGTGAAAGATTTTAGGGCGTGACAACATAGATCTTTTTTCTTTCCCTGTTATTAACTTATATGTTCTTTCTAAAACTGAAATATGGTTTATAACATATGTATTTATGAACTAAGGCACAAAAAATATTATTATGTTCTTTTCTTTACAACATTTATAAAATTCTTCTTGAATTTGTTCAAAATTTTCAGAGAAATTATCAAAATATCATTTTCTAAAAAGAATTAATCCAATCTGAATTTTTAAATTCTTTTTGAATTACCTGTCTAGTAGGTGATCCTTTTGAAAAATCAATTTCTTTAATATTAATCATTAAAGACTAAATGGGTAATCAGACATTGTCTCACTTTCTTTATGAATATTTTCATAATTATAATCTCTAACAATATTATTTCTATCTATAAAGACTTCCTCATTAGGATTTCTTTTATTTCTTTCTGATTCTAATTCTTCTCTTATTTGAGAAGTAGAAGCTCTAGAGGTTTGTGGTAAATTAACCCAATAATCTAGATGTGAAATATAAGAATTTGTTGATCTTGTTTTAAACATGGAATTAGACATAAACATGGAAGATGAGGGTAATAATCTTCTCTGTTCATTAGTGAACTGTATTTGAACAATTCTTTCTTCTGTTTGAATTATGTTTTTTAAATCATTATTGACTATGGGTTCTTTATTAACCACTTGTTCTATAATCCATTCTGTTAGAAAGTTTATTTCTTCCCATTTAATAGCTCTTCTAGTGGTAATATTAGACCTATTAAAATTAGTTTCAATTAGTATAGTTTCATTAACCATTTTATCCAATAATCTACATCTTGGATTCATAGTATACAAAGGTTTATAATATATTCTGTAACAAATACATATTATTTCAGAACCTGGAATATAATCATATCTATGAGTTTTAACATTTAATGTTAAAGCACTTAATATATTATTATCAATAAGAGATAAGCATAGATTAGGATAAACATCAAAATATACTGGTCCATATGTAAGATTTGATTGAATTATTCCCATAAGGGATTTATTCCAAGCTTTATTTCTTCCATCTCTTAAAGTTGCTATGAAGCTTTCTGGTAAACTTTTTAAAGTTAAAAGTCTGAATGCATTTTGCACTAAACTAATGTGTAATTATTTATGTGTTTTCATTAAAGGCAAAATATCTTTTTTATCAAGTAAATTTAAAATCATTTCTTGATTATCAAGAGGAACGGAGGATTTAGTGGTTTTCACCAATTGTTTGAATCCCATTTTTTCATAGTTTTCTATATGGTAAACTCTTTTAAGTTCTACCTTATGAATATTCCATTTATTTAATAGATCTAATTATATTTAAAAAGTTTAAGAAAAAAATAATTGATATTCTCAAATCTGTTATTATAATAAGAATAAGAATTTACCATACACTTATACATAAGCTACTAACATAATAATTAAATAAAAATAATTGAAATACGAAATCGGAAATAAATAAATCAAGTTACAAATAAATTTATGAAATACTAAATTACAAATATAAAATATAAAAATTGTATATTGAGAGTTGGATGATCTTCGGAGCTCGAAAAATATCGAAAGTTTTGATAATTTTGGAAGCTTGAATAGTTTTCACTACAAGAAAAATGCACATAGACAACACCCCTAAGACAACGGTTTTTTGAAAAAACCGTTGTCGTAGCCTAAAAAATTCTCTCATAGACAACGGTTTTTAACCTACCGTTGTCGTAGACTTTTGAAACTGTTGTCGTAGCCCGAAAAATTCTCTGATAGACAACGGTTTTAACCTACCGTTGTTGTAGACATTTGAAACGTTGTCGTAGCCCGAAAATTCTCTCATAAACAACGGTTTTAACCTACCGTTGTCGTAGATGTTTTAAACCGTTGTCTTTGCCCGAAAAATTCTCTCATAGACAAGGGTTGAACTTGTCATTGTCGTAGACGTGTTGTCCTAGGACCCCTAAGACAAGAGTTGTTTTCTAACGTTGTCGTAGCCTCGTAGAAGCATTGTCGTAGACTAATATTTTAAAAAAAAAGTCAATTATTACAATATTTTTTTTAAAATGATATAAGAAATGCTATATATTGTCGAATTAAATTAATGAAATAAACTAATTTTGAGAATTAAATTTTATTTCATTATAAAGAAACTTTAGAAAATATGTACAACAGATTATTAATTTTATAAATATATTAATTATAAATATAATTTGAAAAATATATTAATTATTAATATACATATATTAATTTGAAAAATATATTAATTTTATAAATATATTCATTATATATATATATAATTTGAAAATTATATTAATTATTATTAATGTAGTCATTAATCATTCAATTATTTATATATATATATATTAATATATCAAAATTGGAAATCAGTTACTTATATTAATAAGTAATTGTACTTTATAAAAGTTAACAAAAAATATGTAATAATAGAAAATTGAAAAATATCAAAAAATATTATAAAAGAAATATATGTAAGACATTGTCACATGAGTTGTTTTCTAACGTTGTCGTAGCCTCGTAGAAGCGTTGTCGTAGACTAATATTTTAAAAAAAAAGTCAAATATTACAAATTTTTTTAAATGAAAGAAGAAATGTTATATATTGTTGAATTAAATTGATGAAATAAACTAATTTTGAGAATTAAATTTTATTTCATTATAAAGAAATTTTAGAAAATATGTACAATAGATTATTAATTTTATAAATATATTAATTTGAAAAATACATTAATGTTATAAATATATTAATTATACATATAATTTGAAATATGTATTAATTTTATAAATATATTCATTATATATATAATTTGAAAAATATATTAATTTTATAAATATATTCATTATATATATATAATTTGAAAATTATATTAATTATTATTAATATACTCATTAATCATTCAATTATATATATATATATTAATATATCAAAATTGGAAATCAATTACTTATATTAATAAGTAATGGTACTTTATAAAAGTTAACAAAAAATATGTAATAATAGAAAATTGAAAAATATCAAAAATATATTATAAAAGAAATATATGCAAGACATTGTCACATGAGGCATCAATGGTCTAGTGGTTAGAGTACCACCGGGCCACCCGGATTCGAATCTCACACAACGCATAATATTGATTATGATGATGTTAGTGATGATGTCATCCTTATGATGATGTGTCATCCCTAGCATGACATGTGTGATGATATAGCATGACATGGCATGACGTGTGAGATGATGTGGCAATACGTGGTAAAATATTGTTTTATTTATTTCGCTGAATACGACAATGGTAAAAACCATTGGCAATACATGGTAAAATATTATTTGAACTGTTGTCGTAGCTTGTGTTGTGGTAGGGTCCGAAAATTTTCGCTCATAGACAACGGTTTTTAACTGTTGTCGTAGCTATATTAACCGTTGTCGTAGATAGCTACGACTACGGTTATTACCATTGGCAATACATGGTAAAATATTATTTGAACTGTTGTCGTAGCTTGTGTTATGGTAAGGTCCGAAAAATTTCGCTCATAGACAACGGTTATTAACTGTTGTCCTGCCGTTGTCGTAGATAGAAAAGACAACGGTTATTAACCGTTGTCTCCGCCGTTGTCGTAGGGGTCTACGACAACGGTTAATAACCGTTGTCTATGAGCGAAAATTTTCAGACCCTTACGACAACACCATCTACGACAAGGGTTATTTTATTATGATGATGTTAGTGATAATGTCATCCTTATGATGACGTGTCATCCCTAGCATGACGTGGCGTGACATGTGTGATGATGTGGCATGACATGACATGACGTGTGAGATGATGTGGCAATACGTGGCAAAATATTATTTTATTTATTTCTCTGAATACGATAACGGTAAAAACCGTTGTCGTAGCTCTATTTGAACCGTTGTCGTAGCTTGTGTTGTGGTAGGGTCCGAAAATTTTCGGTCATAGACAACGGTTATTAACCGTTGTCGTAGCTATATTAATCGTTGTCGTAGATAGCTACGACTACGATTATTAACCATTGTCCTGCCGTTGTCGTAGATAGAAAAGAAAACGGTTATTAACCGTTGTCTCCGCCGTTGTCGTAGGGGTCTACGACAACGGTTAATAACCATTGTCTATGAGCGAAAATTTTCAGACCCCTACAACAAGGGTTATTTTATAGCTACGACAAGGGTTAAAAACACTTGTCTATGAGCTTTTTTCTTGTAGTGTTTGGGAGTTTGAAAAATAATTTGAATAGTTTGAAACATATAAAAAAAATAATAGAAATTAGGTGGGGAAAAAAAAGAATTTTATATTGTACTTCAAAATATGTCAACACTGGACTCTGTTTGTAAATAGAGAAAATACAAATTTTGATGATTATTTTATTTATTTTTAATAAAAAATATATTAAATATAAACAATTTAAATTAATCTGTCACGCCCTAAAATCTTTTCATATTTTATCAGAGTTTCACCATTGGGCGTGAAGAAGAAATAGTAAGAGACGACAGAAGAAGAGGATTAGAGACGACAGAAGAAAGAGGTGAGGGACGATGTGAATTTTTCACATATCAACAACAATCGGCCTCTGCCGAAGACAATCGGTCTCACTACCAATATAAACATCATATAAAGCAGCGGAAACAACATCACGATCTCACGTTCACAGCAAACTCAAAAATAATTACAAAACGTGAATAAATTTAAAATATTGTTTGAAAATGATTGTGCGACACAACCTAAATAAACACAAGATCAGGAACAACACCACCTCTCTCCACCTAGGGTTCGACATGTTCACCAGCTCCTGTAGTGTGAGTATAGAATAAGGGGGTGAGTGCATGGAATACACTCGTGGGGATAAAGTCTGCATCTTATAACATTCAACAGATATAAATATCGGAAAATAATCTGCAGTCACAAAATCATAGCAAGTAATATGCAAAGCAGATATTAGAAATGGTAAGCAGATATTTCGAGACCTCGGACAGTTGGCAGCTATATGCCCTGATGCCCCACAAGTGAAACAGTTCCGTGCTTCAGGCTGGTACGGTCTCGTGTGCATCTTCCTGCATCTTGAGCATGGGTTCACAGGTCGGGGAGTAGGAATGAGTGGAGCGTTAATTGCCCTAGGAGTGGAAAGGAGTTGAGCATTGTCTGCCCTTGGAAACTTATAGGGGGCAAACTCCTGACTCGGGCCCTCCCACTTCCTTTTCCCAGAAGCAGGGAGAACTCTCTCAAGGGGTGCAACGTCCAAACCCAACCGGGAGGCGATCTCCTGGGCTCTCCCGATGACACTTGCATAGGTCATCTCTCCTAGCCCAGCTAGGATCAAACTAATCTCTTTACGAAGGCCCCTTCCAAATCTTCGGGCCTTTTTGAGATCAGTATCCACCAGATGTGGGGCGTATCGGCTCAACTGATTGAATCGCCGCTCATACTCCCCTATAGTTAAGTTCCCCTGTTGGAGATGGAGAAACTCTGTCTCCTTCGTGTCCTTATAAGACTGAGGGATGAAGTGCTGAGTAACCACCTCCTTGAACTCCTCCCAAGACATTTGGTCTCTTTGAGCAGGCAACAACGTTCGCTCGTACGAGTCCCACCAATGACTCGCCTCCTCAGTAAGCTGGAAGATGGCACAGCTGACCATCTGTTCCCCAGAGCACGTCAAGTGCCCAAACAATCGGTCGAGTGACCTTAGCCACTCTTTCGCATCAGTTGGCTCCCATTTTCCATTAAAAGTCGGGGGGTTGAACCGTCGGAACTGTTCATAAATTAGGTTGGGGTCAGCTCTAGCTGGCTGAGGGACGACCCGATTTGCTTCAAAGTGTTGTGCTAATCCCCGTAGCACAGTTACCAAATCGCCGACATTGGCGTTCTCCCCCTGTTCTGGCTGGTCGACAGGTGGCTACGGTTGCTCCTTCCTAGGTCTGCCTCTTGACATATCTCTAAATCGATATATGTATATATAAGACATTGGAATAACGCGATATTATTAACCCTCCCACTAAAGACTATATAAACCCTATTCATATGCTAAATTAATTACACGAGTCTCTTATCACATGTCTATATCTGTAGCGCTTCCCTCCAAACCTAACGGTTCAAGGCAAAAATAAAAAAACAGGCAACATTCATATACCGTAAATCTTATGTTCAGGGAAAGTCACCTATGGAGAGAGGATAGTGCCTATCTGTGTCTTTTCAAAAACCCTTTCACATTTCCAAATCACACATTCGAAATCACGTTTTTCCCATTTTTAAAACCAGTTCGAGCAAGTTCTCAACATTAGAACTGTTCTGATACCATCTGTCACGCCCAAAAATCTTTTCATATTTTATCAGAGTTTCACCGTTGGGCATGAAGAAGAAATAGTAAGAGACGACAGAAGAAGGGGATTAGAGACGACAGAAGAAAGAGGTGAGGGACGATGTGAATCATTCACATATCAACAACAATCGGCCTCTGCCGAAGACAATCTGTCTCACTACCGATATAAACATCATAATAAAGCAGCGGAAACAACATCAGGATCTCACATTCACAACATACTCAGAAATAATTACAAAACGTGAATAAACTTAAAATATTGTTTGAAAATGTTTGTGCGACACAACCTAAATAAACACAAGATCAGGAACAACACCACCTCTCTCCACCTAGGGTTCGACATGTTCACCAGCTCCTGTAGTGTGAGTATAGAATAAGGGGGTGAGTGCGTGGAATACACTCGTGGGGATAAAGTCTGCATCTTATAACATTCGACAGATATAAATATCGGAAAATAATCTGCAGTCACAAAATCATAGCAAGTAATATGCAAAGCAGATATTAGAAATGGTAAGAAGAATAGGCGCGGGAACAACCCGTCTTATCCTATAAAACGGTCCCATATACCGCTGGTGCGCTTCATGAGGACCACCAAACCTTAATAGAGTAGTAGAAGGGAGGGAGACGATTTTTTACAGTCCCGTAGGACTCTCCGAACATGCAATGTGAACCGAAGTTCTTTCACAGTATATAATATGGCACAACACATATATTCACAGCATTTAGTATTCCTCATTCATGCTTCATAGTAGGAAAAACTGTAAACACATTAAGAGTTAGAAATTACCCCCACCTTGTTCGGTGGTTACCACGTGAGTAGCGAGGTCCGATGATCTGATAACTCAGAGCTCGAGTAGCGAGTGTCAAAGGTCAGATAACTCAATGTCAAACCAACAGGTAGCCTACATACGTTACAATGTTCTTAGATCCTTAATAAATTTTATTAAAACGATAACTGATTCCGGCGGAAAAACGATTATTAAAAACACGACGGACCGAGAAATCTAAAGATTGGATAAGGAACGAGCTCGTTCGGAGTTGATACGATCTCAAACAAAGTATATAGAGTTGGAGGGTAAAAAGATAAGTACGGAAAAAGGATTGGAGAACACGACGTCTCCCGATACACGGCCCGCACCCGGTGCCCACTCAGTGCACGATTGTGCCCTCCTGGCACGGCCGTGTGCCACCTTCCAGTAGCTCTTTTTGGCTTCAAGGCACGACCGTGCGCCACCCTCCAGTGAAACCTGCTGGCCCGCGCACGACCGTACTCCCCAAGCACGACCGTGCGCTGGCCTCCAGTGGCTTCTGCCGGCTGGGGCACGACCGTACCCTACGGTACGACCGCGCGCCAGCAGTCTGTTCGCCCAGCGGCCTCCCCCAGCTGCCCGGCTTCTTCCCCTCCCGGTCCTCCGGCTACTTCGTTCCAAACTCCTCATCCCAAACTAGTACATCTCCGATACTAAACTACTCTTCCCCAACCCCATCGTCACAACCCACTGGCGCATCACCAACGCCGGTTATCACTTTCCTCATGGCGGCACCACCTGTGCTGCCCCCAACAGAGATCACCCAAACACACACATAAACTCACACACACACATGCATATAACATACCCAACTCGATATAACTCTGACACCACCACACACGGCGGCGTCGTCCCCCCAACAACTCACCCTCGCCTCCATGAGAACCTCCGAAAACATCTCGGTTAAAAGGATGAAGGAAAAGAGAGAAAACCGAGGAAAGAGAAAAGTTGGCTAGGGTTAGGGTTTAGGGTTTTGTAAAGGTTTTTCGCCGTTTTCCGGCGAATGATAAGTCGAAATGGAAATCCAAGACCGGTTCTAGACTCGACTCGTCAAAACTTACGTTGTGTGCGAAAATCGGCCGAAACTGACAACTTTGAAATTTTCCGGCGAACTCCGGTGGCGGCACCACCGCGCCGGCGGTGGCTCCGGCAGCGGCACCGGTGGTGGCGCCACCGGAGTTCGCCCAAAAAGAAACGAGAGAGAGAAGAGAGACTTACGTGTTTTCGGCGCTTTTGGCTCGTTCGAAGAAAGGGGCGAAAATGAACTAAAAGGAGCCTCTATTTATAGAGTTGGAAAAGTTACTATTCATCCAAAATATCTCGGCACTATTCACGGGTTGACTTTTCCAAGTTACTATTCATGTAAAATATCTTCGTTTCCATTCTTCGTAAATATCCTTCGATTTTCCGAAACTTCCGGTTTTGCCATTTTCGTCGCCGTTCGAGCTACGGGTCTCCAATTAACCCCTAGTTCGTTTCTGTCTTCTCCTTTTTCTATTACGCATCTAATGATATAATAATACCATGTGTTCCATGTCTAGAAAAATTATCGATCTAATCGCGCAGTAATCACGTATCTGAAACGCATGAAATAAATTAAACAATTAACTCATACGCACATAATTATTAAATCATAGATTTAAATATTTAATTAATTTATTATGTTCGTTTTGATCCGGGGCGCTACATAATCAATACAGAAATATATCTCCACTCAAATTGTGACATGAGTTGCCATAGAAATTGATGAAAGGTTGTGACCTTGGCTTTTGTATAATCTTTGCTTTTTTCTTTTTTAAATTAATATTTTGTTTTATATGGTGATCCCAAGATGGGGCTTGGGGTCACCAACAAAGGTAGTCTAAGAGCATTTACATTTACATTCACATCAACTTGTGTTATTAACATTTATTGTTGTGGGTTATACGTGACACTATACTAATTTAAAAATATCCATTTTTTAAAACCACATCCACACATCAATTTAACATAAATACAATCATTACGCATGATCTCATTATCCACTAATCCATTTTTTTATTACATTTACATCAATTAAAAGTCATTTATTATTTTTTCAATTTTTCAATAATGAATTATTGAAAATTGAATTTAGATTAATTCAATAAAAAAATAAACAAACTTTATTTATTAATCATGAGATAAATATTTATCAATTCACATTAAAATACATTTATCATGATACAAATAATGTTAGTTTTTAATTTGCTCCCGCATCCTGCCCATATGTGCTCGACCAAGTCCGTTCTAAGTTGGTGATACATTTGACTATCATATATAGGGGATTCATTCGTATATAATTTCGAATATACTAATTTAAATTTAAATCAAACAAATTTTAACTACCCCATATATAGTTACATTATCCAAAATATTTAACTATAAAAAGAAGAATAAAATATTTTAATCAAAAAATTAACTAGTTAGTATCAAAAAGATAATTTTAATTAATTAAATATAACAATGAATCAGTTTCATTTTATATAGGTTTTTGTAAACAAAGCATAACCAAAGAATCGAAACAAAAATAAAAAATATTTTTTAAAATGCGAAAAAATTAAAAAAAATAAATACAAAACCATTATATCACAAAATTCAAACCAAAGAAAATAGGAAAGAAAAAAAAAAGAAAGAAAGTTGAATTTAAGAAAAGAAAAGGAGAAAACAAAAATAAAGGTAGCAGCCAAAGTTGAAAAGTTAAGCAACAGCTTGACAATTCTGCAAAAGCAAAGTAAAAAATATGTTAATAGATAAATACACATACAAGTACATCAGAAAACACATACATTAAAACATATTTACATCAATTAACAAAAAAATGTTTTAGCTAATCACACATCT
Organism: Scutellaria minor; assembly: GCA_954870855.1. Taxonomy (NCBI): domain Eukaryota; kingdom Viridiplantae; phylum Streptophyta; class Magnoliopsida; order Lamiales; family Lamiaceae; genus Scutellaria; species Scutellaria minor. The sequence continues at coordinate 21,460,295 of OX940727.1, forward strand.
AAAAACATCAATGTGGATACTCTAACCAATTCCTCTTAGAGCAAGTACATTGCAAGATGGGTTATAAGCTATTTATAATTTTATTTACATGTCATGTTATAGTGTAAATCATGCAGAAATAGGAGATCTTAGCAGATCAATTATAGCTACAAGTCGAGGTAAGTGGAAGTTTGGTTTCAATACCGTAGTCCGTAGAGCAAGGTACTTTTAATAGTATTGTTTTTGTTGGAGTAAAATTTACTACAATGAAACCTCTATAAATGAATACCCTTGGGACTAGAAAAAAATATTCATTTAGCGAGGTTATTCGTTTATCGAACATTCATTTACTTCATTGGCCCAAGTCGGGACTGAAGAAAATTATTCATTTGTCGAGGTTATTCGTTTATCGAACATTCATTTATCGAAGTTTTACTGAATTACACCAAATAGTTGGGGAATGCATGACATTTGCTCTAATATTTTTTTAATACTTGGCATAAGAAGATATTGAAATTGTGAGTAATTTTTTTGGCATAACTTATGCATAACTAACAATTGTTGCTATATACTATCAACTAATTACTTCTCAATAATATTATTAATTTTATCATTGATATGCATCATTTTCTTCTAATTTGATGGTCAATATTTTCACTAAACTGTCTGTTTTATTTATTAAATATGACTTTATTTTATTCTTGTAAAATATTTGTTTTTCATAGAAAACATGAGTTAAAAAGTACAAAATATTTTTAAAAACAAAAACTATAGTTTAGAATTAAATAACTTATTCCTTTGAAATTCGCTATTTTGCATAATTTATGCAATTCACCATTGTTATTAAATCATTTTTACCTTACAATTGTAATTTTGAGAGGGTGAAAGGAATTTTTATTTTAAATAAATCATAATTTCATATTAAATAACTTCTTAATTTAATTAGTTTTTAATGTATGATGTATCAAATTTATCATTATTATTTATAGTTTTATTTATTGTCATTTTTATTCTGTATTTGTAATTTGAGGGAGTGAGATTAATTTTTTTAAAATACACTATAAATTTATATTAAACAATATTCTTCATCTAAAAATCATTTCATAAACAATTTATCATTTTATGATTTTTAATTATTATTTACGTTGCATTTAAAAATATCAAATATCAAATTTAAAGTGTTCAAATATTGGTGAATGTGAGACCCGAGTCCCTCGTTACTTGTTGACCAATATAGTTCATGCATTCATGCATTTTATGAATTATTGCATGTTCTTATGTGATACTTGAGTTTACATGGATATCGTATAATGTGCTAATTTTATTTATTTTAACTTGTTAAATCTTAATTTTACTTGGATATCGTATAAGTAATTGAAAGACCCAAATCATTTATGTGCTAACGAATACATTAGACATAGAAATTAAGTATACAACATTTTTATATCTATTATGGGTTGGTTGGAAAATAAATTTTATAGGTGAAATCTATAGATCATAGATGCCCCGCATAAATTTTAGTAAGTATATATGTATGCTCTTATTCATATAATAGCTAAAAAGAATATTGTGTATATATATTTCATATAACGTTTAAAAAAATATTATATAATCAACCTATACAAAGGGCATCAAAGCCCCTTTTTGTCAAAGCAGCTTTACACTGGATAGGAAAGGGCAGCCAAAGGCCGGCAGGTTCAAAGACAGCGCCTAGACTATACACTTTGGAATTCTCTCGAACATTCATAATAAAATCGGATCGCGGCTTTCTTTCGAGGGAAAGCTACTTCTAAGACCAGACGTCCTTAATTGAAGTGCTAAGGTTTAGCGAAGCCGAAAGCTTGATTCTTTCACCTTGGAACCTCGAATAACGGGAAAGCTTCTGGCATTGCTGCGTCAACCATTATTGTGGAATTGGAGACACAAAAAAATTAATAATGTGATGCATGGGACGTGTGTCCATGTAAAAAATGATGACTCATGTAAATTTATAACTAATATTAAAAAAAAACAGAGAAATAATAAAAGAAAAAGAAGAAAGAAAAGGATAGAGTGGAAAGGACAACAAGACACACACAAGCAGGGATACTTCATTTCAAAAAAAAGGGTGAATCTCATTCGTTTCTTTAAGAAGATACATATTCTGTTTTAGTAGAATTAATAATTTGGTCTAAATATGTAAATAGTTCGGATTGATAATAATTAGATGCATATATTGAATTGAAAGAATAATTTTTTTTCAATTTTTATAGTTTATTTTCTCATATATTCAATAAACTTCCTGCCTTGATTAATGGTTAATATCAGTTTAATGAAGTGTTATTAAATTATATAAGAAACTAAATTGTGTCCTTATTAAATGATTTTGTTTGATTTAAATATCTTGTATAATGACAAAAGAAAGAGAAATTGACCCAATTAAGGTCTTATATTTATAATTACTATTATTCAAGATGATAAAGCAGTCAATACATAATATACATGTGTGTAAAATATATTGTTTTGTGGCTAACTGTAGCGCACATGATAAAAACGACTCATAATTGATTAATTAAATAATTAAACCCATAATTGTTTGTTTTAATTATGTGTGTTTCAGAAAAAAAAAACGATAAAATGCATGTTTAATTAAATGAAAGTATAATTTAAACGAGAAGATAGAAACGAATTAGAGGTCAATCGGAGACTCGTAGCTCAAATGACGAAGTAAACGGTGAATACGAAGAATACGACGTATACGAAAGATATTTCGGTGAATAGTAAATCAAGATATTTCGGTGAATAGTAAATAAAGATATTTGGGTGAATAGTAAATCGAAGATATTTCGGTAAATAGTGAAAGTAAGATATTTTGATGAATAGTAAGTTTTTCGAAAGTTTATATATAACGCGAAACGAGTCGTAAAAATCGTTATTTTCGAACGAGGAAAAAATTGAGAAAAAATGTAAGGATCTCTTTCTCTTCTCTCTTCTCTCTTCTCTCTCTCCTCTTTCTGGTCGCTGCCGCCAATGCCGGAAAATTTTTCTCAGTTTCGACTGATTTTCACATAGCTTGTAGGTCTCGTCGAGACGAGTCTAGAACAGGTCTCGGATTTCCATTTCGATATCTCCTTCGCCGGAAAACGGCAAAACATCACCGGAAAAACCCTAAACCCTTTTCCTTCCACCCTTTCTCTCTCCTCCTTCGTCAGAGAGTTGGCTGACCTTCTCGGGGCGTTGGGCTGTCGGCTGGGGGTGGTGGTGCCGCCGTGGGCGGCGGCGCCGGGGCTGGAAATACTGAATTAAAACACCTCACTCTGCTAGAGGCAAGAAAGCTGAGAAGAAAGAAGAAGATGCTTGCAAATGAGAGCAAGGAAAAATGCATAAGCAAACCCCGAACGCATACAAAGAAGCGAAGAGTATCAATGGGACCGAGGGATGCTCTTAGAAAGATTGAAACGATGATCAATGGTTAGAGATCCATCGATGATATCAAATCAGTTGCAGCACAAAATGCCCTTATAGAGACTGTTGATTCGAAATAGAGAAGATTTGTCACTGTCTATGAGTACTGGAGACTGATACGACTCTCCGGTGCAAGAGATTTGCTGAGGTAGGAAGACTGGGTGAAAGTGGAGGACATTGTTCTCACTTGGACTGTTGATTTCACTGGTGATACTAAAAGTTTTCTACCTCTTCCAAGAGGAATTTATTGAAACATGTCTTGATGATATGGTTGCATAGATCATTGAGAGACAAGAATAGTTGAGGGAGCACAGGAAAGCTAAAGGTAAGTCTACCTTTGAGGAGCCAGAGGGTGAGCAATTAATGAAGTCCAGGGAAGACAACACATTGATGATCCTTAACATTGAGACTGTTAGGACCCCGACAGAACTAGAGCTTGTTGAAGCTCAGTTAGCTAACCTCGATCCTGAGGAAGCTAACCAGAGAATGATGCAGTTGGAGATGGAAGCAAGCAGAGCAGAACCCATCAGGCAACCACCTAGTATACTACAAGCAAGAGAAGGAAGCAGTGCTACTACTGAAGCACATGATTCACCAACCTACAGGAATTTGACAGCACTGTCCCCCATCGTGAGTTTAGATGCGATGGAAACCAACGAGTAACAGTTGGTCGATTACACGAGTTCCCCAGCATATCATGTTTTATCATTTGAGGGGAAACCATCACCAAAGATTCAAGGAGTCCTGAGAGAACTCAATCAGGAACATGCCGATGAAACAATGATTGAGGAAGTTGCTGAGGTAGGACTCCCTGTACTGGCTACTGTAGCAATACAGAATGTTGATGAACAACAAGAAGCACCAGTTGCTGTAGAGCAATAGGAAGATGTAGTTGTTGTTGAGCAACAAGAAGTAGCAGATGCTGATGAGCAGCAGGATACAACAGTTGCTGATGCTGCAATCCCTATAGAACTTGCTGAAGAACTCATCCTGTTAACATTTGCCAAATCTGAAGAGCAACAGAAAGCAACAGTTGTTGAAGAACAATAGGTACTAGTAGATCTCGTCCTTTTACTAGATGTTGCCACTAAAGTTGCTAAAGCTAGTAAGGTTGTTGAGGATGTTGTTGTTGAAGTTGTTGCTGATGAGAATGTTGTTGAGACAGCTTCTTCTAAGAAGACCTTGGGTGCAGATAGTGTTGAGACAGTACTGGCGGAGGATAAAGTAGGAAAACCTGAAGAAGAGATACTGCCTAGAGGAGGCAAATAAGTTATTGTTGTTGCTCTTGAACCAAATCCTGATGATGGAGATGACTCATCAAGTGATGATGATGATGATCTAGAAAGTGACAGTCCTTATAAATCACCATTCAAGGTTAAGGAATCTGATGAGGCCCGGTCGAGGAAATTTCGACAGGAAGCTAAAGATGAAGCTTAGCAACAGAAAGATGAGAGTCAGGTTATGGTTCTCTATACTCAAGAGGAAGCAGAACCACAAATAGTTAGAGTTGTGTCTCTTTCTGACTCCCAAGAACAATCCCTTCAAGGGATTATGGATACCATCCAAGGCCTTGTTCGAGCCATGCAAATCTACGAGATGAATATTGATATAGGCATCCATATAAGAGAAAATGTACCTTCATCATCTATGGCATATTTGAGGAAGGTTTTGTCTGAACTTCCTTTCAAGATACAGTGACGCATGAATGATAAGTGGAATGCTCAGTGTCGTGAGCGAAAGAAGATTGAGCATGCACAACAAGCTGCATCTGAGGCAAGAGACAGATCAATTGATGATATCAAAAACATCCTTGAGCCTCTAACCAGATCAGTTGATGAGATTAATAGCAATCAAACTGCACAGAATTTGGTGCTCAATTCCCTACAAGAGAACGCCACAAAACAAGCTTGTGTTATTCAAAGCACAAACGACAAGATTTCTAACTTAGAGTTGTTTGTTGATGAGATGCGAGTTATTCTGCATCGGGCTTTTCCTCAACATGTGCCCACTGACTCAACTTCTCTAAGTACAGCCGGCTGATGATGCCAAAAAGGGGGAAAACAAGAAGAAAGCATATGCGGAGTTCGAAGCTGCAGTGGAGGATACAGTAAGAGAGTTGGATAAGGATGATGGTGATGATGACCTTCATTTGGTCATCAACAGGAAGCGCAAGAGGTCCGATTCTAGATATGGTTAGACCATCCAACTTAAGAAAATGAAAGACGATGAGTTGAAGGAGGTGTAGGTGCTAGGGATACTGCATCCCAAGCAGTAAGCAGCACTGCAGCTCAGCAAGGAGCTATCGTTTCAACTGCAACAACTCGTCCAAGGAGTTCAAGGCAACAATCATAGTGAGGCAAACAAAGACAGTAGCGTACAAGTCAGGATGCTAATGTTAAGACCCTATATGAGTATTGTTGCAGATAGAAGGCTAGATGAGAACAGGTGGAAAGAGCTAAAAGAAGCCAATGAAAAGAGGAGAAGGAAAAAGGCCGAATGGATGTCAAGGTTAGGAAAGGTTGCAATGGAGAAACCTGAACTTGCTAGAGAAGTGGATTCAGCCTTGATCTCTTTTCTACCTCAAGATGTTCCCTGTTTTGATCGAGAAAAAGTCACTACCGAAGTCTCTATCTTGCTAGATCAAAAACCTGAGAAGGTAAATATGGCATGGAATTTTAAGATGTTTGATCAAATATCCTTGCCAAAGAACGGGAATCCAATATATGAATAGATCACGCTTTTCAAGAGAACTGAATACTTGAGGTATTTCAGACATTTATGCAAATATGATTGTTTTGTGAATTATCCAACATGTCTCGAGGCCTTGATAAAGTTTGAGAAACTGGTGAGAAATTGAGAGTTGGATATTCAACAGACTTTGTTGGATAGGGTAAAGGAATGAGAGAAGATTTCTTTTTATCAGGATTATTGGCTTCGTTGGATTCAAATTCTTGATATAAAGAAAAAACTGGAAGAATCCTATCAAGAGTCTATGCTGAATTGGTGGAAGGGATCGAAGTATGAACTGTGTGTTAAGCAACCTGGAATCAATTCTGGACATGACTCTGTAAAAAGAAGATTATTTGAAGGAACAGAAACCTGAGAAAGTGGCCACTTACTGCAGTTTCTCAGAAGATGGTTTGAGTAAGCACTTCCTTGTAAAGAATTTCTTTATACTTTTATTTCTTCATTTTATCTATGAAGTCAGTGAGTTATGTATATTTTTTAAGTTAGCTCATATTGTATTTTACTTATACAAATAAATTGTAATTATGCACATCTGTATATGTTGCTTTGTAATGGGTTTTGTCATCATCAAAAAGGGGGAAATTGTTGGAATATTTCTGTTAAGTTTTGATGACACAAATAACTTTGTATAGGAAGTTAGAGTACCCCATTTTTCCACATTGTTTGAGTGGAACTTAGTTTTGTAATATTTACTTTCTGGATTATATTTGTAAAGATATGTAAAAATAGAAAGATGGAAGTTTCTGATCGCAGCAGGATTCTGCAATAAGTGAAGTATCGGATGCTGATTTTCAGTAAGCAGAAAGAGTAAGCAGAATCAGCAAGCTGGATCAGTAGGCAGCATACAGAATTCAGTAAGGAGAACTGGAGGCTTTCTGCAGGATTCAGTAACAGGAAACTGTTGAGGAATCAGCAAGCAGGATTTAGAAATAGGAAGCTGTTCCGGAATCAGTAAGCAGACGCAGATCAGAAAGCTGGTGCAGAACAGTAAGCAGCTACTGCAACCTAAGCAGGAAGCTGTAAGTTGGTCTTAACTTATTTATTGCAGTATGAGGAAGAAGTGAATGCAGTATGAGATTTCTGCATTATCAAAGTAACCGGTAGATGGAAGTTAGCACCTGACCAATGAGAAGATGTCATCTGGACCGCGGACCTGCAAAAGCACTATTGCTAAGGAGTGATGCTATTAATGCAGCGCCGAGTAGGACATGCCATACTTCCCAGTTTTTCCAGGCGCATTAAATGCGAAGATCATGAAGATCAATATTTGAATTTCTACAAGGACTATGTTTCTCTTCAACAAACATAATTCTACAAGTATAAATAAAAGACGAAGTGACTAAGAAGACTACTGAACATACAAGATATTTTCTAAGCAATCAGAATTCTCAAGCAAAATACAAGTTTGCTAACAGTTCAATCACTCAACCTTCAAGAATCAGTTGAGCCCAAGATATCAAGCTTACAAAGATCTTAAGGTTATCTTCGAGTGCACCAGTTGAAGAACATATACTTTTAACCTATTTGTTGTGTGTTAGGTTGTTTTAAGTTTGTAGCGCCCCGAATCAAAACAAGCATAATTTATTAATTAAATATTTTAACGTACGACTTAATAATTACGTGCGTATATTTTGACTGTCTAATTAATTACGTGTGTTTCAGATACGTGTTAATGTGTGTTTCGGATCGATATTTTTCTTGGATATGGTATATAGAATATTTTCATACCATAAGATGCGTCTTGGAAAAACGAGAAGATAGAAACGAACTAGGGGTCAATCGGAGACCCGTAGCTCGAACGGCGACGAAAAGGGCAAATCACGGAGTTTCGGAAAATCGGAAGATATTTACGGTGAATGGAAACGAAGATATTTTACGTGAATAGTAACGTTGAAAAATCAACCGATGAATAGTGAAATGAGATATTTTGGTAAATAGTAACTTTTCCAATTCTATAAATAGGAGCTCCCCCGATTCATTTCTCACCCTTTCTTCGAACAAGCCTAAAGCAACGTTTACGAGTAAGTCTCTCTCTCCTCCCTTCTCTCTCTCATCTCTTTCCGTCTCCGACGCACCACCGCCGGAGCCGCCACCGGCGATCGCCGGAAAAGTCAACTTGCTCGGTTTCGAACGGTTTTCGCATAGATTGTAGCTCTCGTCGAGGCGAGTCTAGTGATGGTCTTGTTTTTCCGTTCCGACGGTTAGATCGCCGGCAAATCGCTGGTCAACTACCGGAAAAACCTAAGTTTGAAGTCTACCACCCTTTCTCTCTCCTCGTTTCTTGCTTTCTCTCTCTCGTTTTCCTAGCCGGAGTGGTAAATAGTCATCCCGGAGTGTAAGACCACAGGTTGGGGGTGGTGGAGCCGTCGGGGGAGGCGGCGTGGCCGGAGTTGTGTGTGAGTGGTTTTGGGTGAGAAGCTTAGGTTTGTGTGTGTGATCTCTGTTGGGGGCGGCATAGGTGGTGCCGCCATGAGGAAAGTGATAACCGGCGTTGGTGATACGCCGGTGGGTTGTGACGATGGGTTTTCGGCGACCTTCGGTCGCCGGGCAAGCGTTTTTGTGATGAGTGTATGTGCATATATATATGTTTGTGTGTGAGATGGGGTTGGGGAAGAGTGGTTTAGTATCGGAGATGTACTAGTTTGGGACGAGGAGTTTGGAACGAAGCAGGCGGAGGACCGGGAGGGGAAGAAGCCGGGCAGCCGGGAGAGGCTGCTGGCGCGCGATCATGTCGTAGGGCACGGTCATGCCCCAGCCGGCAGAAGCCACTGGAGGCCGGCGCACGGTCATGCGCGGGCCAGCAGGTTTCACTGGAGGGTGGCGCATGGTCGTGCCAGAGGGCGCGGTCGTGCCTTGTAGCGAGGAAGAGCTACTGGAAGGTGGCGCACGGCCGTGCCAGGAGGGCACGGTCGTGCACTAAGTGGGCGCGCCAGGAAAGGGCACCGGGTGCGGGGTGTGTGTCGAGAGACGTCGTGTTTTCCAATCCTTTTCCCATTTTTACCTTTTTACCCTCCAACTCTATATACTTTGGTTGAGCTCGTATCAACACCGAACGAGCTCGTGTCTTATCCAATCTTTAGATCATTCGACTCGTCGCATATACGTTTATCACTTTAATTATAATTATTAAGGATCTAAGAACACTGTAACGTATGTAGGCTATCTGTTGGATTGAACATCGAGATACGGGATTTAAGACACGGGATTTGAGACACGGGATCTTTGGTACTCGCTACTCACGTGGTAACCACCGAACGAGGTGGGGGTAACTTCTAAACTCAACATGTTTATTATTTTCCATAATTGATATCTGAACTGTTGAGCTTTACGTGCTATGATTATTATGTACATGCATACTTTATAATTACTGTTTCATGCAAAGTTTATGATACGATGAACGAGAACGGATGTCCTAAGTCATGATAGGGATGGACTGGTGGCCCGTAAAAAGCACCATACATCATGTTAGGGATGGACTGGTGGCCCGTAAAAAGCACCATAAGTTAGAAATGCAACGAGTATAGTTGAGTGCTCTTCGAGCCGTGTGTTTCACATTGTGTGCTATGCATTTTATATGCTGTGACTACTTGCTGAATTATTATATCTGTTGAATGTGTGATCTGCTTAACAATATTAAAACTTGGAAAGTATCCCCACGAGTGTATTCAACGCACTCACCCCTATTCTGTACTCACACTACAGGAGAAGAAGATAATCCTGACGCGTAGAGAGAGGGGTGCCCTATCAGCTGTGTCCATCTTCTGGTTTTGTCTTTTAAAGATATGTAAAATTGTTCTGTTTCTATGTAAAGGATCCTGATGTTTTTCCGCTGCGTATGGTTTCAAACTTTCATTTTATCGGTTGTATCCGATGTTCTAAGTGTATCTTCTCTTATCCTCTCCTTTTTCTTTCTATTTTATATCATGTACGTCTCCTTCTCCTTTCTCTCTTCACGCCCAAAAATGAAAAAAAACTCTGATATTTTTAAACGAAAGATTTCGGGGCGTGACAAAGTTGGTGTCCTTAGTGGGAAGGATTTAGATTCTCACTAAGTGTTTAGTCTTTGTTTAAGGCTTCTTACTCTGTGTGAGTGTTTGTATCCTGTGTGAGATTAGCCTAGGAATCTTACTGATTCTAGTAGGTGTTGGCTCGTTAGGAAGATGATTGTAAAGTCGAGACTTGTAAATCAATCTGACCTAGTGGAGTTTCTCATGTGTAAAGGAGAAGAGTGGACGTAGAAGGATTACACCACCTTTGAACCACTACAAACCTTTGTATGTTTACTGCTTTTGTTTACTTACTGCATATCTCATATATCTTGCTCATACTACTAAAAAGTATTATGTTAAAATCGTACTTCTGAAAAGAAAATTATTTTTCAAAAGAAACTCTATCTTAGTTTCCGCTGCATATTGTGAATACCGAGACAGTAAGTTGAACAAGCATACTGCCAACTTACTGAATCGAGAGTGTTGCTGTATTCTCTCTAGAATTCAATAACCTACTTACAGAAAAGTTTTAAAACGCAAAATTTGATAGAGATTCATTCACCCCTCTTAACCTCTGACCACTTGAGACCAACATATATATGTAAACACACAAAGAGGACCACTGACAGAAATAACAAGTTAAGTATTTTTCCCCCCAAACAAACTTACCATTTTGGAAGGCTATTTTGGTCATTTAATAATAACTGATTTTGCATATTATTTTTTTAGCCAAAAAAGAAAAATTTGTGTATGGCTCTATTAAATGCTTCTCAGGTAGTTTTTTGCTTTTTTTAGAAAAGCTGATTCTTTGCTATGGAATACGGAAAGACATTCACATGAAGGAAAAATTACTATATTTTATAGATATATGTTTTCAAAAAACGGATTCCTCCTATATGGGAATACAAAGCAGCAATACACCAATTTATTACATAAAGGAAAAAAAACACTATAAATATCATCTGTTAGATAATTTTTTGGATCAATGTTTTACAAATACACGAGCCTCTGCAAGAATGTAACATAATTATTGTATTTTCTTTTTTAAAAAAACTTTAAAATTCTGAAAATATAATAATTGCATGGGACTTTCCAGACCATTTCAATCCCCTCTATCTATATATAAAGCAGAGTCCATGTAGAATACATAGTCCATCATATAAACTCCTTTGTTATAACTTATACACATTGCTACTCTTCCCCAATGGCAGATCCCTCTTACCAAGTATGTCAAGATCCTTAAGATTCTTACGGACTATGTAGTGATTCAGGCCAATACTATAACGTTATGGTTTCTAAGAGTATCAAATACTAAATTTTTTAGGATATGAATTTTATCGATTACTTAACATGCTCCATGGTCTTCACAAACTCTATATTTAGATTCAATTGAGATACTAGATTTTGCAAGATAAATGACCCTAATTGGGCTTTCGCGCCTTATGTAGTATATGTAATAGGCTATTAAATCCCTTCGTCCAAATTTTAACTGCAAATAATTTTGATAAATCCTATATTCATATGATAAATTTTGAAAATAATAAATTTAAAAATATGGGATCTTGAAATTTAAAAAGTTAAAAAATTTGAAAATTAGGTTAAAATTCTAAAATAATAATCTGAAAATAGTTTTAAAATCTAAAATTAATTAGAAATTTCATATAAATAAAAATATTATGAAAACATGTTTTGAAAGTGAGAAAAATATTATAAAAATATCAAATATTAATAAAGTACGAAAAAACAATAAAATAATAATATTAAGGTTGTCAAATTAAATCTAAGTTTTTTAATATATATGTAATATGAAATAAGAATTATTTTAGTAGGTGTTCATTATTGTTGGATTCAAAATTAGAATTCTAAAATACTTATATAGAATGTTGGGATTATTTTTTGATTTTATGTTGTTATTTCAATACGATTAATGATGGTTATAATTACTATTGATTTTGAGTATTTTTCATTTGATATGTTGGTAGCATGTTAAGTTTATGTTTTATAAGAAGTACTATATTTTGGTTTTTATGATTTCGAGCTCATCTGTATATTTTTTATAATATTATTAACGATGATGGTTATTATTATTAATTTTTAATTTTATTGATATTTAATGTTTTCATTTTTTAAATGTATTAAATAGTGTTGGGGTTTTGTTTTATATATTTACGGTTTCAGTTTGGTGGCTATAACAATTTTATTGTTGTTGTTGTTATGTCACGACCATACTTAGTCAACCGAATATAAAACGAATTTAAATACACATGTAAACCTGTAATTTTTTTTTTTTAAAACTACAGGACATCATGCTCATATTCAAATAAAATAAGTTCCAACAAACCACCAATCCACGAACAAGTTTCATGCTAACCTACTAGTACGCATCATGTTATATAATAGATAACATATCCAAAAGAGACTTAATATCCAAGAGTAAGTCTCTTGTGAGACCGTCTCACGGGATCTAGTTTTGTGAGACGGATCCTATTTGACCCACTCCTATAAACCATGACCCGGTTGCCCAACTTATACTAAAATCTCTCTTCATACTTTCATGATTTTCTCTCTCTCATTCTTCTTTCTCCCTGCAAATCTCGATTCTCTTTTCTCCATTTTCTTCTTTCTTTCTCATGGCCCAATAGACTAACGATCAATTTGTTTTTCTCTCTACTCTCGTATTTTATGATCTTCACGTTGTAGAACTCATGATCTGTCACAGACTCACAGTTTTCTTTTCTTCAGCTTCCGTTGTTTTCGTGGAAATCACAGAAGTTTGAAAAAGATGTTCTTGTTTTCTCTACTTGTTATGTTTGTGGGATTTGTTTATATTCTTCATTTGGATGATTTTATATTTTGTGACAAGAATTTCTGCTTTGTTTTTAATCATTTTCAAAAAATTTAGAAAATGTGCAGATGAACTTGATTCTTTTGGAAGGATGACAGAAAAAATATTTTTTGGTAGTCTTGCATTCATTGTGCTGAATTTGATAGTCATGTGGAAAAATTTGTCTTGATTACCCTTTCTATTTTGATTTCGTTTACATTCTTGATTTCCCCATTGTTAAATAATTTGAGCAACATTCTATTGATGTATATAAGTTTGCAACTTTGTTTGAATAATCAGAGAGTTAATGTTTGACCCATGATTGACAATTTTTTCACTTATATTGTATTTTAAATGAACAATTGGTGCTCACCAAATAAAGAAAATAAAATACTCATATTTATACATGTTAAACGCACATATCCATACAATTAATTTAGTATAGCAACATGAACACATACTTATAACACATATTTGAACATAAACAGAAAAACTAATTCACTACAAAAAAAAAAAACATACTTATAGTAGTAATTAAAATGCATACTTTTAGATGTAAAACGCATACTTATACTATTTGTACAAATCAAAATCAGCAAACTCAATATTAGTTATAGTTGCAAAAATGCATACTTATAATTTTAAAACAAATACTCATATATATAAAATGCATACTTATATAATTTCCATATTGGTAGTAAATTAATTCAATATATATATAGCAACATAAACGCATATTTATAGTTTTAAAACACATACTTATAACTTTAAAACTCATATTTATACAATCTCAATAGAATATTTGAATGTAAATAGAAAACTACATAAAAAAAAAGAACGCATACTTATAGTTGTCAAATGCATACTTATAAATGCATAATACATACTTATACAATTGGTGAAAATCAAAGCAAGCAAACTCAATATCTATTGTACAATATAGTTGTAAAACACATATGCATATTTATATCTGTAATAAAACACATATGCATACTTATACCTGTAAAACGCATACTTATATAATTTCCATATTGATAGTAAATTAATTCATTATAGCAACATGAACACATACTTCTAACTTTAAAATGCATACTTATGCAACCTTAATAGAGTATTTGACCTTAAACAGAAAAACTAATTCACTACAGAGAACACATACTAATAGTTGTAAAATACATATTTATAGATGTAAAACACATACTTTTACAAATTGGTGCAAATCAAAACCAGCAAACTCAATATCTTGTACAATATAGTTGTAAAACACATAAGCATACTTATACCTTTAAAATACATACTCAGAGACGTAAAACTCATACTTATACAACTTTCATATTGATTCAATATAGCAACATGAACACATACTTAGAGCGTTAAAACACATACTTATAACTTTAAAATGCATACTTTTTCAATCTTAATAGAGTATGTGACCTTAAACGGAAAAACTAATTCACTACAAAAAAATACATACTTATAATTGTAAAATGCATATTTATAGATATAAAACACATACTGAAAGGATTGGTGGGTCAGAAACTCCTGCAAGACTTAAAAATAAATGAACGGATTGATAATCTTGTTCCAAATGTCACAACATTTACCAAAATATTCAGACACTTAGAATAATCAGAATTTGCAGCGGAATATAAAAACAAACAAGAATAGGAGATTTATCCACAAGTATATAAAAATACTTGTGGAACGCCAGCAGGGCAAAAAGCTTTATTACTACAAGAGTAATTACAAAACAATCACAAAGAGATCGTTTGAAAGAATCTCTTTGAAACACTCAAACACTCTAAGATAATCTCCCGACTCTCAAAGAATGTTAAAACCCTCTATAGGGTTTACAAAGCAACAAACCTAGAATCTATCAAAGGAAAGACTCTATTAAATAGAATGTTGTCACTAATGTTCCAACACTTTATTGCTTTGAAACTGTCCTTGAATCTCTCACACTATGCTCTAGCTTCGCTCTTGGATTTCTCTGGAAAATGCACACCAATCTGTAGCCTGAAGTATGCTATTTATAGACTCCAGCAGATTGTGCTTCTTGTCCATGATCTATCCATGATCTTCATCCACCTTTCACACTCTCCATAACTCTATTTTCTCCATGATGTTCCACTTCTTCTTTCTCTATCTTCTTGCACGTCTTCTCTTCTGTTTTTGGCACGTCTTTGATCAACTTCTTTCTTGATAAAATCCACGTGATTAATTCCTGCAAAAGAGTAACAATCAAGCAAGAAACAAACTCCTAGTTTGTAGGAGAGAAACTTAATTAAAAA
Source organism: Scutellaria minor (assembly GCA_954870855.1). Lineage (NCBI taxonomy): Eukaryota > Viridiplantae > Streptophyta > Magnoliopsida > Lamiales > Lamiaceae > Scutellaria > Scutellaria minor. Next base: position 21,475,570 of record OX940727.1, read on the forward strand.
GACTTTTTCAAATCTTTAAAATCCTTGGATAAAAGATCCTACAAAATCTCAACAACCAAATCAAGCAAATATATTAAGTATCTTAAAGTATATAAAATATACTATTAAATACATTAATATATTAAAATTAAATATGGTAATAAAATACCAAAGAAAAGACAAAATTAATTAGTGTTAAAATATAACACTAACACATACTTATACAAATTAGTGCAAATCAATGACAACAAACTCAATATTTGTTGTACATTATAATTTTAAAAACACAAACTCATAGATATGAAATGCATACTCATTCAATTTTCATATTGATAGTTCATTCTTTTTTTATTTTTGTCTCGTAAATTTTAATTACTACTTTTTGATTCTATACAATTTTTTACCCTTTAACTTTCTTTTTGTTGACTTTGTTTCTTTGTTAACAAAACATGAGGAAAAAGCCAAAACAAAGGAAATTGCATGAAGAATAATGTTGAAAATAAGGGGTAAAAGTTAAATAAAAGTTAACTAAAATAAAAATATAGGGAACAAAAAATTAGAAATTAAAAGTAAATGGAGTACACATAATATGCATTTTTCAAAACAATATTATGTCTTTGGAGTTAAAAGGTATAATTAGTGAAATTTAGATTTAGATTTATTGTTTATTTAATTGCCAACCTTTGTAAACTATGATATACAATATTAATAGAAATCAAGGAGAACTGTACGACAAATTGTGAGATAAAAATCAGAAAGTCTGGACATTGGTGAGGCGATGTGCGATAGAAATAATGAATTAGGTGAGTTTACTCTTGGGCTCAATCATGGTTTGGGGTATATGAATATTGGGCCTATTACTTTTGGGCTTCATTTGAATTTTAACTTGATTTGGGTTGGGCTGTGGTTGTGGATTAGGATGGGTCAAATTAGATCCGTCTCACGTAAGGAGATCCGTGAGACGGTCTCACATGAGTTTTTGCGAATATCCAAAAGCAAAAGCAATATAAACTACAATCATGTCCAACAGGTCGTCATCTATGTACAAAAGTGCTCAAAATCCTGCATGAGCTAGCTCCACAGCTTGCTCAGTATGTCCATAATGTTACATCTTATCAAAGTTACCTACAAAACATAAACTATGTGAGATAAATCTCAGTAAGCAGAAATCATGCATGATAAAATGATTCTTTTAAAAATCTTTCCCATGTATCTTCTTTTGGATCATCTATTTCATGTCTAACCACTTGCCTAATTCATCTCTAGTCACTCACTTGTCCATTTCTAAACGTTCACTTATCTATTTCTAAACACTCATATATCTTATCCATTTCTAAACACTCATCTATCTTATCCAACTCTAAACATTCACTTATCTTATCAATTTCTAAACACTCACCTATCTTATTCTTTTCTAATCACTCACCTATCTTATCCATTTATAACACTCCAACACTTACCTAGTTCATTTCTAACACTCAAGCACTCACCTAATTCATTTCTAAAATATTCCGTACACACAACACCACAGGGACAATAAAATTATTGTTATATCCCAGCATGAATTCCGTACACACAGCACCACGTAATTTCATGCACAAAGCACCATGTAATTCCGTGTACAAAACACCACGTGAGCAAAATAAATATGACTTAGAAGTACAATTTCATCCTTTTGTAGCCAAAACACATTATTTGATAAAACTCATAACTTCAACTCACAATAATCATTCAACTCACCAGTTCATTCATTACATAACAATAACTCAGAAGTACAATTCCATCCTCTTGTTGCCAAAACACATTATTTGATAAAACTCATAACTTCAACTCACAATAATCATTCAACTCACCAGTTCATTCATTACATAACAATAATTTACGTTAATGTATGGTATGTTCAATGCAATACATTACAAGATAACCTACAAGATTCACATATCATTGAACTTATAAATTCAACCCATAATAATTAGTGAACTCGCATGTTCATTACATGATAATCATCGAACAACTAATTAAATCTCATAGTAAGTAATACTCACATATCACCATTAACACAATTAATTCACAAAATACTATTTTATGCTTTGTAATTGTTATAAATTTTTATTTACCTGATTCTCCAAAAATTTTGGGTGTATTAGTTTCTAAATCACCTCTGAAACTTTCTTGATATTAAATCTGATGATCCACCTTGGATTAAGCACTATTAGCCATTTCTTTTTTTCTGTTAAGCTAAACGAACATCCTAAGAATGTGTGGGGAGGAGGTTTTATTCTAATAAAATTATGGAGAATATCGCCCCCACTATTTTTCAAAATACTTCTCTGCTATCCTCTTATTTCTCTCCATATTTATAAACAAAAGAGTATGATGTACATATACACGTCCATACCGCCTCTCTGTAAGCTTATTGATTAAGCTTCTTCTTCTTCTTTTATTATTATTATTATTATTATTATTATTATTATTATTATTATTATTATTATTATTATTATTATTATTATTATTATTGATTGTGCCTATTTTATGCACATGCACGTGTATATGTATATTATTGTATATATATTATCCACTTAAACAATAAACATATATATTATAATATATAAGATATATTATATTTATACATAAACACATACACGCTAGCTACTATTAAGATCCATATATGGATTTATTCAAACATGTGTATATATCTATATATTGTACACTTATGTGTGTATATATATAATTTATTTTAGATTTCTTTTTTTCCCTTATAATATGTATTTAATTTATACTATCCTTAATTGAATAATTTATAATGTGTACTCAAACATCACCAGAGTTCCAAGCCAATTGTAATATGGTTTTCTCGTTACAAATTATGTAAGAACATATAATTAATTCAATACTTAAAAATAAATACAATTAGCAAATAAATAATAAGAGATGCATATAATGCATGAAGTATATTGGCTAATAAATAGTGAGAAACTCGGGTATCACATGTTGTATCATCTTGCCCAATGTTGAATATTAATATATGTGCTTTGCATCATTAAATTTTATGAAAATAACTAAGTTTTAGTTTTATAATTCAAGTATATATTATATTTTATATTTACTGCCACTAAGATAATCATCATATAACATACATATTTTAATTCACATTTTCTTCCACTGTTTAGACAAATTAAATATTTGAATATAATTATAATTTGTTGGTCTTCTCATACTTTGTTAAAGAATTGATTTCACATTCAAAATAATTTTCCCATATATATTGCATTAAAAATGGTGGTTCTCTAGAAATAATTAATTGTCTTACTTACATTTTGTTGTAATTAGTACTCTATATTTGGTGAAATACACACCATATTATGTTTGGATGGTATTATTAGATTGTTTCAAAAACTATGAAATGTATAAAGTTTAAGTTAAAAATCTATATCTATACTAATATATAAAATGCAACACAGTTGGTATAATTACAATAATTCTTATTATCCCGACTAATGACTTCTTTATTATCGATTTCTTTCTTCTACTTCAGCCATTTAATATGTATTGTTAATTTTGGATAATTATGTTGGTTAGCTTATCTCTTAATAATATTTTTGTTGTGCCTTTTTTAGTGATAGTTTACATGAAATAATAAAAAATATAGTTATTGTTATATATATCAAAGATAATTAAAATAAATTAACCATATTAAGAGACTAGTTTTTCTTTTCAATTGAGTGAAATGATTTAAAATTTTAGATATTAAATAAATGCAAAATATCAAAGCTATAATGTTTAAATTTTGGTGCATTTGTTTTTTTTATTAATTTTGTAATAGTTTCAGCTATAGTAGCAATTAACATATTGGGTTAAAAACGTATGTTCTAAGTAAAATTCGTACTATAAAAATTTTCAAATACAAAATTATAAAATGATAATAAATAAAATTACAAATTATAAAACTAATAAAATATTTTTTTTAAATAAAAAATTAGATTATAAGAGGAAGAAATTATAAATAGCCTTTTGATATAATGGTAAAAATCTAACAACAAATAGGACAATCCATGCAACGCACTACATATGAAACCTACATTTGTATATTCAGTCAAAATTCTACTTCATACAACGATTTCCTAAAATTATAAAATATAAGTTATATAACTTCAAAAAACAATAGAAATATGAAACTTACATTTGTATATTCTACATGTTATAACCTTTTAATTTATACAATTTCATTATCTTAATATCGATCAGTTGCATATATTACCATAATAAATAATATACCACGCATTGGGTGGGTCAAATACTAGTTTATGTAATACAACTAGTACATTTATGTGATATAATTACTACATTTGAGTAGGTTAATAAAACCATATTTTAAGTAATACCTTAAGTAAATGGAGTAAGACTTTTATATTATGTGGTTCATACGTTTATGTGATATAAACAGCATCTTTACGTCATGTTTCAGTAAAACGATCAGCTAATACATTTATGTAGATGAAATAATACATTTATGTAGATTAAATAATACTAGTCATACCTTTACATAATACTAATATACATTTATGTAATACAGACAATATATTTCAGTAAAACAACAAATCAATATTTAACATTCATCTTCTCTGTTTTTGTAGAGGAATCACTATGATAAAGAAGCAACCTCATAAGAATGAACTGAGAGAAGAAAATAAGGAAAAGAATATCTCAAAAAAAAAAAAAAACGATGATGACGCCTATGTGCGGAAGAAGAATAGTGTCTGTACATGTGAGAAAAAATAAGAAGATCATGATGAATGGTGCATACCAGATCAGAAATAGAAAAAAAAAAAAAAAAAATATATATATATATATATATATATATAAAAGAAAGAGAAAGCGAGAAAGATGAGCATGGTGATGTGCTATCAGAACAAATAGAAAGGTTATTTATATCCAGCTCAGCGATTTGAGTAGCACAAATCTAATCCATGTAACTGGTATATGAAAGAGTAACTCAATGCAATGTACTTTGCTCAGTTGTTCTCTCTTAGTAGGTATTGGGCTTCTTTTTTTCTTTTGTTTTGGTGGAAAGGTGATTGTTAGACCCAAAGACTCCTCGTGGGCACCCAAGAATGTCTTAAAGTTCAAATCTCGTTCCTTTTGCAAAACTGTATCAATGATTTTATATTTTAATGTATTTCAAAGGTATGTGTTCTAATTCTTAAATTCAAGTCTATTTACATATGAATTTCTACTTAAAATGCAGTATATAAAGGATGATGGAGTACCAATTTTAAGTTTGATTTATACGGTTTTTTCATAATTTAATGAAGTAGCAGTGGATTTTTTTTTAAGCCAAAGTAGCAGGAGTATATTTAATAAAACGTAATGTTGTTGTCTAAGTAATATTTATTATGAAAGAAGCTATCCCAACAGACTATGTTGCTTTCCTGAAAAAAATAAATTGATTAAAGTCTAATTCTTTTTATTTTACATTTCTCATTTTTTAAAACTTGTATATACTGTAATTTCAACAAATTGGGAGAGAATATTAAAAATAAGTATTAGTGTACCAAATTTATATTATTTTTTTAATATTTTTTATATTTAAATTTGTCATGTAATTTTTTTATATTTTCCATTTCAAAATTTAACTTTTTAAGCATTTGTCATTTATATATTCATTTTTTTAGATATTTTAATATGTTACAAATATACAATCACCTTTAAATAAGAAAACTATCAACAATCAAGTGCAAGAACTTTTTAATTATAATTTCATATTAATTATTACTATAATATTTAATATTGAGCTAGCGAAGCAGACTTTCAGAAATGAAAATTACATTTAATTTCATTTTACTAATTTTTATATGTGAATAGCTATTTTTTAAAATTTTAAAAAATATAATGTCATCCTTCTAAATCAACATAAATATTTCTTTTTACTTTAAATTTCTATTTATTTATTATAAATTAGCCAAAAATACTTACATATATGATATATACATCAAACATATTTTTAAAATAGAGGCATTGTCAACTTCCTTTTCTCTTAAATCAACCTCTTTGATAAATTAAAATATTCAACATATGAAAGGTTATTCATCTTTTGTTAAAATCAATTAACTAAGAATGATATATGTTGGTCTCAGGTGGTCAGAGGTTCAGAGGGTTTGAATGAACCTCTATCGATTTTTCGTTTTAAAACTTTTTCTATAAACATGTTACTGATTCTACAGAGAATGCAGTAACCTCTCGATTCAGAAACCTGACAGTATGTTGTTTCACGTTACTGATTCGGTTATCACAGTATGCAGCGGAATAATGAAGATAGAGTTTCTCTTTGAAAAATAGTTTTCTTTTCACAAATATGAACTTGTAAGAATCTTTTTAGCAATATGTTTATGATAAATGCAGCAAGATAGATATACAATAATGCAATGCAACAAGTAAACAAAAGTAATAAACACACAAGGATTTATAGTGGTTCGAAGGTGGTGTAATCCATCTACGTCCACTCTACTCATTCTCAAGGAGGAACTTTGTTAGGTCAGTTTGCTTTACAAGATACAGCTTTACAAACCTCTTCCCAATAGAGTTAACCTACTAGAATCAACAGATTCCTAGGCACTATCCCACACAGGGTACAAAACTCACACAAAGTTATAAGCCTACACAAGACTCAACACTTAGTGAGGATCTAATCCTTCCAACTAAGGACACCAAACTAAAACTACCTAGCACACAGCAAATGGTTAAAAAGTATATGTTTTCTTCAACTGGTGCAACTCGAAGACAGCCTTGAACTTGAAAGCTCGAATGCTTGAATGACTGCTTCAGAAGGTTGAGTGACAGAACATAGAAAGCTTGAGAAATGGCTTGAGAGTTTGATAGCTTGTAAGATAAGAAATTGCTCAGTAGTTCAGTAGTCTCTACAGTCACTTTATCCTTCTATTTATATCATTAGGAAAATATTCGTTAAAGAAAGGCATTGTTCTTGTTGCAATTCAAATTGATCTGTAAATCTTTGCATTGAATGCGTCTGGAAAATCTGGAATATAGAGCATGTCCTACTCTAATCCGCATTAATAGCACCATACTTCGGCTACAGTACTTTTGCAGAGCTGCAGTCCAAGTGGCATCACCTCATTGGCTCGGCACTAACTTCTATCTACTGGTAACATAGACAGGAACCAATTCTCGTAATGCATTTAGCATATTCCTCATACTCCTTTGAATAGGTTAGAAAGACTTACAGCTTGCTGCTCAGGTTGTAGTAGCTGCTTTCTGTTCTGCGCCAGCTTCCTGTTTCAGAACAGCTTCTTGTTCCTGAAACCTGCAGTCAGCTTCCTGATCCTAAACAACTTCCTATTCCAAAATCCTGCAGTCAGCTTCCTGACCTGCAATAGCTTTCTGATCTCGAACAGCTTCCTGTTCCAGAATCCTCCAGTCAGCTTCTATTTTCCCTTACTGTTATCTATTTGTTGCTTACTGATCCAGCTTCCTGATCCTAGTTTCCACTTCAACTTACTGACTTTTCTAGCTGAAAATCAGTCTTCAAGACTTCTTCATATCCAGAATCCTGTTATAATCAGTATTTTATATCTTTCTGATTTATACAACTTCACAAATCATACCTTAGAAAGAGAAGCTTATCATGCTAAAATCCACTTATAAAATGTGAAAAATAGGTACTCTAGAAGCTCATCTAAAAATACATTATCTCATCAAAACATAATGGAAATATCCTAACAATTTTCCCCTTTTTGATGATGACAAAACTCATAAATAAGCAGTAAAAACAGATGTACTTTTATACGAGTATAAGTATAAGTATAGTACAATGTAAGCTTAACATCAAAAAGTTTACAAGCTTACAGCTTTGTAAATAAAATGAAGGAATAAAGAATACAAAATTTTTTTACAAGAATGCTTACACATGATGTATATCTGATAAAGTCAGTAAGTTATTCTTCATCAGGTATATTGTCATCAAACAACTTCCTCTTCACAAAGTCATATCCTGAAGCCGCTTGCTAATTCTGTTTGACAACCTCTTCATACTTCATCCCCTTCCACCAGTTCACAACAGAATCCTGATATGATTTCTCCATCTGCTTAGGAACCTGTATCCATCCTAGCCAATAGTCCTGGCAGTAAGGAACCTGTTCTCCTTTCTTCACATTATCAATCAGAGCAAGCTGTCTGTCCAACTTTCCTTCTCTTGCTAGTTTTTCATATCTCTTCAGCGCTTTCTAACAAGGAGAAAAATCTTTGAAATAATCATGCTTTAAGAGATTTCGAAAATACCTTCAATGCTCTGATCTTTTAAACTTTGTGAGCTCCTCGACAGTTGGATTTCAGTTCTTGGGTAAGTACATTTGATTGAAGATACTCAAATCCCAATAGAAGTTTATGTTTTCTGGTTTCTGATCTAGTAGTGTAGCGTCCCGGACCAAAAATGAAGCATAATTAAATATTAAACCCTTAATTAAATTATTATGTGCGTTAATTTTGACTGTTTAATTTACTTATATGAGTTTCAAATACGTGTTTAATGCCTGATTTAGATGGAAATATTTTCTGGTCATGGAACATAGATTAATATTTTACCATTAGATGTGTAATAGAAAAACAAGAAGATGGAAATGAACTAGAGGTCAATCGGAGACCCGTAACTCAAATGACGACGAAAAGGGCAAAACACGAAGATTCGGAAAACCGAAAGATATTTTCGGTGAATAGTAACCCAAGATTTTTTTACATGAATAGTGACCTGAGATTTTTACCGTGAATAGTAACGAAGATTTTTACGTGAATAGTGATTTTCAGAAAATCTATAAATAGGGGTGTTTTTAATTCAAAAATCACCATTTTTTCGAACGAGCCCAAAGCGACGAAAACCCGTAAGTCTCTCTCTCCTCCTTCTCTCTCTCTCTCTTCTGAATTTTTTGACCTCCGACGCGCTGTCGATGGCCGAAAATTTCAATGTTATCGATTTCAACCGATTTTCGCACAAAACGTAGGTCTCACGAGACGAGTCTAGGATAGGTCTTGGATTTTAATTTCGATGTCTCGTTCATCGAAAAATGGCAAAAAACCGCCTCCAAACCCTAAACCCTAAACCCTACCAACTTTTCTCTCTCTTCTGACTTCTTTCTCCTTTTCACCGGAGCTGCTGTCGGAGCGTCGCTTGGAGGTGAGGGTGAGTTGCTAGAGGAGCGGCGCCGTCGTGGGTAGCGACGCCGGAGCAACAACATGTGTGTGTATGTGAGATCGCATGTGTGTGTAATAGTGTGTGTTGTGTATATGCATGTTGTGGGGCGGGGCTGTGCAGCGCCGCCATGAGGAAACAGTAGTCCGGCGCTGGTGATACGCCGACGAGGTTGGTGGTGGGTAGCCGGCGGCAGGAGGTCGCCGGCCAAGGCAGTGTAACAGTTGTGTGTTTGTGTATATATGCACGTGTGTATAGTATGTTGTGTGTGTGCATGGCTGGGATGGTGGTTGCCGGCGACTGGAAGTCGTCGGCTAGTGTTCTTGGCGGTCTGGGGGTGTCGCCGGCCGAAGCAAAGAGGATGAAGAGAAAGGGAGGGAGTGCTTGAGGGTTTTGGTGGTTGTTTTGGGGCACTATTCATGCCGGAGTCCGGTGGGGGGTGGTTGGATGTGGTGGTTGCCTGAGCTGGGTTGTCAGCGAACCGGGTGGGGCGGCGCCGCCGCAGCAGGTGGCCGCTGCAAGCTTCCAGACGACTAGGCATGACGCCAGGTGGCGCTGGGCGCGAGCCTGGCCGAGAGCTGCCGAGCCTGGCCGTGGGCATCGGGTGCACACCTGCCGATGGCTGCCAAGCCTAGCCGAAGGAGTCGGGTGCTGGCACATGCGAGGCTGCCAAGAGCTACCGAGGAGCGTCGGGTGCTGGCGCGTGAGGCTGCCGAGAGTTACCGAGATGCGTCGGGTGCTCGCGCGTGCATGCTACCAAGGCTGCCGAATCTGTTGAGAAATTTACCTAACGCCTGGTGTGATGGCGCGCGCCACGTCTTGTGACGGGTGCTCGCGCCATGCCGTATTTTCGATCCAAATCCCATTTTCTCCGTCGTACATTATCATCGAGTCGTCGCCGAAGATGTCATTGACCGAGGGTCGTGGATCCAGGTCAAAGTCAAAATTTTGACCAAAATTACCCAAATACCCCCAATCTTAAAACGTTCCGTTTGAGCTCGTTTCAACTTCGATTGAGCTAATTCTTTTTCCATTGCGACCCAAAATTTATCCTCTTTCATCTCAGCCTTAGAAACTGAACATCCACTCTCGTTTCTTCAATCTCAATCTTTAGATCTTCTGATCTGTCTCGTCTTTAACGATCGTACCTTATCCGAAATCATTTATATCTGTAATTATACATATTAAGGATCTAAGAAACATCGTAACTTGTGTAGGCTATCAGTTGGATTGAGCTTTGAGATACTCAATATTTGATACTCGCTACTCATGTGGTAACCACCGAACAAGATAGGGGTAATTTCTAACTCTTTACCTGTTTACAATTTTCCCTATTTTGAAGCATGATTGAGGAATACTAAATGCAGTGATTATATGCCATGATTATGTGTTCATGATATACTTTGAAAGGACTACGGTCCACATTGCATGTTCGAAGGGACTTATGGTCTGTAAAAAAAACTGTCTTTTACCCCCTCTACTACCTGAAAGGTTTGGCGGTCCTGTAAATGCGTCAGCGGTATTTAAGACCATTTTATAGGGTAAGACAGGAAATTCCCGCACCTAAAGGATGAGTTATGAGATACGTGTTATGATTGTTACATATTTCCTGTATAATATATCTGTCGAATATTATAAGATGCGAATTTTATCCCTACGAGTGTATTCCATGCACTCACCTCCTATTCTATAATTCATGTTACAGGAGTTGACGAGCATGATGAACCTTAGAGAGAGAGGGGTGGTGCTCTTTTCGGACATGTGTATTTAAGTCTGTTGTCTCACAACTTTTAACAATGATTTTTATGATTCACATTTTATAAAGAATAATCTCGTTTATGTTTTAAACGATGGATCCTGAAGGTTTATTTCCGCTGTGAATGTTTTAATGAATCGGTTGTATCCAATAGTTATATGTAATGATTCTGTTCGTCTCCTACCTCATTTATTTATTCATCTCCTACCTCATTCTTCTGATAACTGTCTTCTACCTCATTCTTTTGTATATGTGTTCATCTCTTACCTTATTCTTCATATGATTGTCTCTTACCTCCTTCTATTTTATATCATGCACGTCTCTTTCCCCTTCTTTCTTCACGCCCACAAGAAAAACTCTGATAATTTTATGTAAAAAAATGGGGCGTAACAGTTTGGTAACAGGATCGACACCGATATCGGATGACACCGAAGGAATTGCAAGAACTGAAGGTCCAATTACCAGAACTTGTGGATAAAGGCTTCATTAGACCGAGCGTGTCGCCTTGGGGAGCTTCAGTGCTTTTTGTGAAGAAGAAAGATGGGAGCTTTCAGATGTGCATTAATTACCGAGAGTTGAACAAGTGGATAATAAAGAACAAGTATCCACTGCCTCGAATTGAAGATCTTTCTAATCAATTAAGAGGTGTCAGTGTGTTCTCGAAGATTAACTTAAGGTCTGGATATTATCGGATGAAAGTCAAAGATGCGGATATATCAAAGACAACATTTAGGACGGGATATGGTCATTACGAATTTGTAGTAATGCCATTTGGACTGAGCAATGCTCCCGCTGTCTTTATGGACTTGATGAATCACGTCTTCTATTTGTGTTTCGATCTTTTCATCATCGTGTTTATTGACGATACCCTCATCTATTCGTGTGATAGAACGCATCACAAATAGCATCTTAGGAGTGCGTTGGAAATTCTGTGAAAGGAGTTATGCATGCAGCTAATTCCTCATGTTGGATGCGACAACTTTTCCCCCGTCTCTTCAACTCTCTCTTTCTCTCTCTTATTTATCTTTATCGTAAACGTACTTATTTTCTTTGACTGGGGAATACGACTCTCCAGTGCCAACTACTCCTCACCCTACTCCGCAAGTAAAATGGTGAAAACAAGAAGTATATAGGATGATTATTACAACAATCAGTACTATGAGTAGAAGAATGAGAAGAATGAGAGACAGAAGTATGATCCGAATATGAAGGTACGAGAAGAAATTGGAGAAGCTCAGGACTGACAAAAGTTCTGAACATTGAGCTTAGCCAAATAATCGAAGCTTGCAAGTTCCTTGATGAGAAATGGAAAGAACGAAACATGGGAATAAAAGGACGAGATTTTTGGCGAAATACCCAGTTTCGTCGTTCTTAGTACACGTATAATTTCGAGGATGAAAATCTTTTAAAGGGTAAGGGATGTAGCATCCCGGACCAAAAACGAAGCATAATTGAATAATTACATATTAAACCCTTAATTAAATTATTATGTGCGTTAGTTTTGATTGTTTAATTTAATTACGTGTGTTTCAGATACGTGTTTAATGCCTGATTTAGATGGAAATATTTTCTGGTCATGGAACATAGATTAATATTTTATCATTAGATGCATAATGGAAAAACGAGAAGATAGAAATGAACTAGAGGTCAATCGGAGACCCGTAGCTCAAATGGCGACGAAAAGGGCAAAACATGAAGATTTGGAAAATCGAAAGATATTTTCGGTGAATAGTAACCCAAGATTTTTTTACATGAATAGTGACCTGAGATTTTTACCATGAATAGTAACGAAGATTTTTACGTGAATAGTAATTTTCGGAAAATCTATAAATAGAGGTGTTTTCAATTCAAAAATCATCGTTTTTCCGAACGAGTCTAAAGCGACGAAAATCCGTAAGTCTGTCTCTCTTCCTCCTCTTTCTCTCTCCTGAGTTTTCTGACCTCCAACGCACCGTCGGTGGCCGGAAATTTCAACGTTATCGGTTTCGACCGATTTTCACACAGAACGTAGGTCTCGTCGAGATGAGTCTAGGATAGGTCTCGGATTTCAATTCCGATGTCTCGTTCGCCAGAAAACGATGAAAAACCGCCTCCAAACCCTAAACCTTGTCAACTTTTCCCTCTCTTCTGATTTCTTTCTCCTTCTTGCTGGAGCTACTGCTTGAGCGTCGCCTGGAGGTGAGGGTGGGTTGCTAGAGGGGCGGCTCCGCCGTGGGTGGCGGCGCCGCCGTGGGTGGTGGCGCCGGAGCAACAGCATGTGTGTGTGTGTGAGATCACATGTGTGTGTAATAGTGTGTGTTGTGTATATGCATGCTGTGGGGCGGCACTGTGCAGCGCCGTCGTGTGAAAACAGTAGGCCGACGTTGGTGATGCACCGACGAGGTTGGTGGTGGGTGGCCGGCAGCAGGAGGTCACCGGCCAAGGCTGTGTAACAGGTGTGTGTTTGTGTATATATGCGTGTGTGTATAGTATGTTGTGTGTGTGTGCGTGGCTGGGATGGTGGTTACCGGCGACGTCGCCGGCTAGTGTTCCTGGCAGTCTGGGGTGTCGTCAGCCGAAATAAGCAGGAGAAAGAGAAAGGTAGGGAGTGCTTGAGGGTTTTGGTGCCTGTTTTGGGGCACTATTCATGCTGGAGTCCGGTGGGGGTGGCCGTATATGGTGGTCGTCGGAGTTGGGTCGTCGGCGGATCAGGTGGGGCGGCGCCGCTGCAGCAGGTGGCCGCTGTAAACTTCCAGGCTGCTGAGCGTGACGCCGGGTGGTGCTGGACGTGAGCCTGGCCAAGAGCTGCCGAGCCTGGCCGAAGGCACCGGGTGCTGGCGCGCGCGAGGTTGCCGAGAGCTACCGAGACGCGCGAGAACTGCCGAGAGCTATCGGGTGCTGGCGCACGAGGCTACCGAGAACTACCGAGACCCACAGGGTGCTCGCACGTGCATGATGCCGAGGCCGCCGAATCTGCCGAGAAATTTACCCGACGCCGGGTGTGCTGGCGCGTGCGCACCACGCCGTATGACGGGTGCGCTCGCGATGCTATGTTTTCGATCTGAATCCCGTTTTTTTCATCATACGTTATCATCGAGTCGTCGTCGATGAGATGTCGTTGATCGGGGGTCGTGGATCCGGGTCAAAGTCAACCTTTTCACCAAAATTACCAAAATACCCCCAATCTTAAAACGCTCCATTTGAGCTCGTTTCAACTCCGATTGAGCTCATTCTATTTTCGTTGCGACCCAGATTTTATCCTCTTTCATCTCAGTCTTATAAACTGAACATCCACTCTCGTTTCTTCAACCTCAATCTTTAGATCTTCCGATCCATCTCGTCTTTAACGATCGTATCTTCTCTAAAATCATTTATATCTATAATTATACATATTAAGGATCTAAGAAACACCGTAACTTGTGTAGGCTATCAGTTGGATTGAGTTTTGAGATACTCGATATTTGATACTTGCTACTCACGTGGTAACCACCGAACATGGTGGGGGTAATTTCTAACTCTTTACCTGTTTACAGTTTTCCCTATTTTGAAGCATGACTGAGGAATACTAAATGCAGTGATTATATGCCATGATTATGTGTTCATGGTATACTGTGAAAGGACTACGGTCCACATTGCATATTCGATAGGACTTATGGTCCGTAAAAAAAACTATCTCTTACCCCCTCTACTACCTGAAAGGTTTGGCGGTCCTGTAAATGCGTCAGCGGTATTTAAGACCGTTTTATAGGGTAAGATGGGAAATTCCCGCACCTAAAGGATGAGTTACGAGATACGTGCTATGCATTTTACGTGTTGTGACTACGTGTTGATTGTTACATATTTCCTGTACAATATATCTATCGAATGTTATAAGATGTGGATTTTATCCCTACGAGTGTATTCCACGCACTCACCCCCTATTCTATAATTCACGTTATAGGAGTTGACGAGCATGATGAACCTTAGAGAGAGAGGGGCGGTGCTTTATCTGAACATGTGTATTTAAGTCAGTTGTCTCACAACTTTTAACAATGATTTTTATGATTCACGTTTTGTAAAGAATAATCTCGTTTATGTTTTGAATGATGGATCCTGAAAGTTTATTTCCACTGCGAATGTTTTAATGAATCGGTTGTATCCGATAGTTTATATGTAATGATTTTGTTCGTCTCCTGCCTCATTCATCTATTCGTCTCCTACCTCATTCTTCTGATAATTGTCTCCTACCTCCTTCTTCTGTATATGTGTTCGTCTCTTATTTTATTCTTTATATGATTGTCTCTTTACTCCTTTTATTTTATATCATGCACGTCTCTTTCCTTTTTTCTCTTCACGCCCATAAGAAAAACTCTGATAATTTTATGTAAGAAAACAGGGCGTGACAAGTAGCACCAAAACTTCTGCGGGAGCCAAATCTACATCGAAATCTGGAGCTTCCTTATCTGGAAAGGAATGCAGTGCTGAATTAACTATCACATCTGCTCTAGATCTTCCAGTTCCAACAACTCCAAGTCTGGATATCCAATCAGCTTGCTTCATTCTCCTCTCCTTATCAGCAGCCTTGAGCTATCTCCATCTTTTCTCACTCAGCCTAGGACCTGCAGGATTGGCCATGTAAGGTTTGACAACAGGATCCTAACCTGTTCGCTGCAGTCCTCTTTCTCTTCTTCTTCCTCTGTCTCTGCCAGTTTGCTGCCTGTAAGTTATTGTCTTTGTAAGCGCAGCAGTAACTGGACTTGCAGTGTTGTAGTACTGCCTGCTGTTTGGGACCCAGCAACCCTAATACCTGCATTATCATCTCTTTCATCATTCTTTTTTTTTTTTTTGGCTTGATACTCTAACCATGTCCAGAATCTAATCTTTTGCGCTTAATCCTGGTCAGAGGAGCATTGTCTTCATCATCATCATCTTCGATCTCCTTTGTTGTGGCATCCACCATCTCAGCATCTGGCTCAGCTTGCTACTTACTTTTCCCTTTTTTGGCATCAACTTTAGCAGCACGGGGGTTGGCAACTTCAGCAGCTTCTGCAGGGTATACTCTCCTCATTATGGCCCTCATCTCACCCACAAGTAGTTCAAGACTCAGAATCCTGTCCTTGACACTTCGAACATCACAGCCTGGGTGGAGATGTCTTCCTACATGGTGTGAATGGTCATGCTCTGAGCAGCCTGACTGTTTTGCATGTTTTCCACTACCGAGCTCTAAGCAACCTGATTACTCTTAACCTCATCAACTGAGCTCTTAATATCTTTCAAGGTTATATCACGAGCATCAGAGGCAGCTTGTTGTTCTTGCTCAAATCTCTTCCTGCTCTGGTACTGGTAATTGAATTCATCATTCATCATTTTTTGTATCTTGGAAGGAAGTTCAGATAACTCTTTCCTCAGTTCCTTCATAGATGATGAGTGAGCATTTTCAGTGACTTGGATACTGGAAGCCATGTTCATCTCATGAATTTCTATGGCTCTCATCAGCCCTCGCACAACTTCCATAATGCCTTGAAGAGATAGCTCTTGCAAATCAGTAGGAGTCTCAACCCCAACCACTGGTCCAATTTCCTCTTGAGTATAGAGGACCAGGGCCTGACTTGCCTCTTCATCGGCTTGTTTTTTCTTCGCTTCTTCTTCAACCCAATATCTATTCATCTCCTCCGCAGTCATTTTAACTTTACCAAGCTCTTTGTATGGAGGAGAATCTTCTGGTTCATCATCATTGGAGCTTGATAAGTCATCACCATCATCAGGATTTGGAGCAGGGGCAGCAACAACAACGTCCTTACCTCTTGCAGGCACTTCATCCTCAGGTTTCCCTTCTATATTCTCCGTCGGAGCTGTCTCAACAACATCCGCGCCGAAGGTCTTCGACGGAGAAGCTATCTCAACCGCTTTCTCAGAAACCTCAGCAACCTGTCCTTCTTCAGCAACCTGCACAGACTCAACAGTTGTTTTCTTATCCTCAAGAACCTGTTCATCAGCAACATCAAGTTCCTGACTTCCTTCAACAACACTTGATACAGTAGCAGTTAGCATCTTAAGATTCTGAGCATCAAAGAAAGAGTACTCAATCTTCTGTTGCATTATCACAGGAGTTATATCATCATTCAGTGTTACCAGGAAGGTCTCATCTTCATCATCTTTATTAGCATCCTGTGCTGATTCTCTTTCATCAACTTTTTGTATTGCAATCTCTACCAGTACAGGGAGTCCTGCCTCTGCAACATCCTCCACAGCTGTTTCATCGACAAACTCCTAATTGATGGTTTCACAAACTCCATAGATGATCGGTGATGGTTTCCCTTCAGAAGGTACAGAATGATAAACGGGAGAGTTAGAGTAATTAACAAGTTGTTCTTCCATCACATCCATGTTTGTAATTGGAGAGAGAGCTGCAATACCTGTAAAAGTTGGTGAATCATGTACCTCAGCAGCTTTTGAGCTCTCTTCTCCTAGTTTCAGGATTTTGGGGTAGAGTGAATTGTGCTCTACTTGCCTCCAGCCCCATCTGCAACATTCTTCTATTAGCTTCCTCAACGGAGGAGGTAGCTAACTGAGCTCTCGCCAGCTCCACTTCTGATAAGGTCCTAACAATCTTGGTGTCGAGGCTCATCAATGTGTTGTCTGCCTCAACCTTCATCGACTGCTCGCTCACCATTGTCTCACACTTGACCATCCAGTGGTCATTCAACTTCTCATGTCTCTCGTATATCTTGGCAATGATGGCCTTAACATTAACCTCAATGAACTCCTCACTGAAGAAAAGTAGGAGCCCACTAGGGAGTGTATCAAGATCCTCCATAAAGTTAGCTACCCAAGTCAGGATGATCTCTTCCACATCCAGTCATTCCTCCCATTGGACTAGCTTTGTTCCTAGGCCTAGCCTCGACCACCTTCAGGTCTCGTAAATGGTGGCAAACCATCTCCATATAGCCATACCAAATTCGATCAGGACACTCTCAGTTGATTCAGCATTAATGAAGTCAATGGAGTTTTCAACTCTATTGAGTGTCGATCGCTTTCAGCTCTGCCTTAGACCTGGCCACATTGGTCTGGGCTTGTCCTCAGGTTTCTGTACAAGCTCTTCCTTGCCCTTAACCAGCTTCCTCATCTTTTTAGCTGGAGCAGAAACCTGTTCAGGAACCTCTTCAACAAGTTTTTTTTTTATAATATAGCAAATCAACCCACCATATATTAGCTCTAGAAAAACCACAATTTATACTGTCTGAGCTCACTATTACACAACATCAACACACATCTTACATCCATGCACCTAATCCTAGCATTCATCTGAGAATCACAGTAACTTAAGATAATAGTTCAAGAACAGGGTCAAGAGATTAAGAACGTAATTAAACCAAAAACAATGAAAATGAAGGAAGAAAATGGCAACACAACAAGAAAAACAAGGATGCTTGATGGTTTCGTGCACCCTTTGATCAATGGTAGTTACGGTAGTTGGGGTTGTACATACAGCTATATGCGTACGCAACCAAGTTTTCTGGCTGTGGGAGGCGAGTGACCAAACCAAGTTCGTATGCCTTAGCTGCTACTTTAGCTGCAATCTGGGCTGAAATCTTTCTGATGTTTAAAATGGTGGATATATGAGCCCTTTATCTAAGTTCTCTTGGCTAACCTGTTCTGTTAATGCTTCCGAAGCTGTGAGAAGCATATCATCATGAACTCGAATGGCACCGAAGATTATCAAACCCAGACCAAGTCCAGGAAAGGTGTAAGCATTATTCGACTGGCCCGATACGTAGAATTTGTCATTATATTCAACAGGATTAAATGGGTTCCTGTTGGAACCGACGGATCGCCGGCCCTATGCTATCGGAATCGGGATCCAAAGATAAATCGCAGCGGAAAGAAATCATACCCTTGTAGACCTCTTGATCTTCTGATGTATTCCTCTGAGCCCTTCTCGAACGTTGCGTGGCCAACGATCCTTCGAGAAAAATCAGTTCCGCTCTCTCTCACTTATCACGTGTTTTCTGTGATCTGAGTTCTGTGTTATGAGAGGCGCTGATGAAAAGAGCTATATATAGGCTACACCAGGGACCTAGAGGAGGAATTGGGTTGGGCCTCCTGATGGGCTTTAGTATCCTGCGTTCGGCCCGAACACATAACTGAAGCCCATCAATAATAATTCAGTCCACTAGAGAATTATTATTGAACTACCATCCCAATCCCATATTTAATATGGGCTCCTTATTATGTGTACATTTATTTCCCCGTGTTTAAGATATCGAATGTCCGTAAATTAAATAAGTTACTGACAACTTAAATAATTTACATCTAATTCCAAGAGTAGTACCACTCATCCTTATTATCATGTCGGATTAAATCCACCTGCAGGGTTTACATGATAATCCTTATGAGCTCCTCAAGGGGACATTATCATCCTAAATAATTAGGACACGGATTCCTTCTATAATCAACAGAACACCATATAAACAATGCTATCTCCCAACTCACCGAGTTTATTGATTTATGAATAAATCTCACCCATTGGCAAATTAAAGAAATAAACATTGAGCATACGTGCCCGTTATTATATAGGGATTAAGAAGATGTACATCCATAATAACAGAGGTCTTGTTCTATTATATAGTCAGTATAAAACGAACAACCTCAAATGGTCCTGCTCAATACACACAAAGTGTACTAGTGTAGTTTTATAGTCAAGACAGACTAATACCAAACTACACTACAACCATTCCGATGATTTGTCCAAATCCATCTTGGTTGTGAGCTACTATTTATAATTTATAAGAAACTGATAACATGATCTTCTGTGTGGCACCACACACCAAGTTATCTATAATATAAATTAATTGGACATTGCATAAACATATATATAACAAATATAAAATGCAAACATATGACCAATGTGATTCTCATTCCATAAACGATGTTCATACAAAAAACAAGGCTTATAGTATACATCCTAACAGTTCCCACTAGAAAAAATGGCATGACCTTGACTCCATGTATAAGCTTCTTCAACCGTACATTTGGACTGTGAGGTTGGGTTCGAGAGCGTAAGAATAAGGGGTTTCTCGTTCAAGGATGTCATTGTCTCGATCACTTCTTTTGTAAAGGTTTTTCCTCATCCTGATGATCCTATAAGTATTGTCGGTTTAATGGCCTTTATAGCATCTAACAAAGTTGTGATAGGTTCATGTTCATAGGCCCCGGTCTCTTGAAATGTTGAAGTGACTCAATACGAGACTTAACAATTAAACCCTTTGAGTCTATGAGCTAAATCTTCTGACGAGCCTCTTCCAATGGGACATCATTCTGTTTTGAAATTTCGAGAGCTATAAGTTCTGCAATGCTAGTGCCAGTCTCTCCAGCTCCAAGGAATAAGAATCTATGATCAGCCAATGTACCCCCTATTAAATTCAGAGTCGTTATAAGTCCAACGAGGACCACCGATGTAGTACCCTAAATATCATCGTTGAAAATAAGATGGGTAGTTCCATACTTAGCAAGAAGATCAAAAGCATTGTGATTTGCAAAATCTTCAAACTGGACAAGAACTTTTTCTCCGTAATTCTGCTTCACTGCAGTCATAAACTCATCAAGAAGCTCGGCATACTCCTACCTTGTCGCTCTCCTCTTCCTAAGCCTAATATAAAATTCATCATTTAACAACTGCTCATTATTTGTTCCCACATCAATGGTCACAAGCAAGCAAGCAGAAGTGCAGATGCCACCAAGAGCTGAATATAATGAAAGCTTTCCTACGGGAATGCCCATCCCCTGGCAGCCAAGATCACCAAGTCCCAGAATCCGCTCACCATCTGTCACCACAATTACTTGAATCTTCTTCTCAGGCTAATTTTTCAATACCTCAAGAATTCTTCATTTCTCTTTCAAACTGATGAAGAGACCTTGGGGTTGCCTGAAGATGGTCCCATACTTTTGGCATGCTTCACCTACAATTGAAGTGTAGACTACAAGAAGTAGTTCCTCAACATTTTCAATTAGAAGCTTGTAGAACAGTCTTTCATTTCTCTCCTGAAGATCCATCATAGTCATGTACCTTTGCAGATGAACTTGGTACTGGCGCATATGCAGCATCATTTTCTTAATCTGGAGATCTTGGCTGATGGTTACTGGTGGGAGAAGACCCCGTAAAAAGTGGGCATCTCTTTCTTTCTTTGTAAAGGCAAGGCCTTTGTTGTAGTGGGGGTCGCACAACAATGGATATCCACTAGCAACAGAGACAGTCCATGGGGTGATGTGCTGATCCTCGGTGCTGATCTTCACCATACATATCTTCGACACCACCATCGACAGTCGATTTCAATTCTTTCTCAATCACCGGCGATGATAATGATGGTGAGGGAGCATTTTCTCTCATCTTCTTCAAAGTATTCTCCATCATGATGCTGACGTTACCGTCTGCAGGCCTACCATTTAAGCTCACCGATGCTACCACCACTGTCGGAGCTGAAATCTTCTTTTGCGAAGACTAAGATAAGCTCTTCGAAACCCCATAGAGAGAATTATTCAGAAAAGTAGTTTCGTTCAATGAAAACATGGCGATAGAAGACTTAGAAGACAGAGTTTTTTTTTTGTATAGAGTAGTTAACAGTAGAGAGAGAGAAGGAGAAAAATGAGAGGAAAGAGAAAGTGAGTATGGTGAGGGTAGCTTTAACTTAGCTCCACTTCTTATGCGATCTCTCTCTGGACTGTCTCCCTCTCTCTCTCTTCTTCTCTTTCTCAACCTCTTCAACAGGTTGATCAGCAATCGGTGCGCCTAGAGCAGCAACCTGTCCTGCTGCCTGCTCTACTTCCTGTTCCTCAACATCAGGAACCTGTTTCGCTTTCTCCTTGATCGCAGTATTGGTTTCCTCAACAGCTTCAGCGAAATCAAAGACATTAAGGGGCAACTCAGGAACTACCTGAGTAGTCTTCTTCACCTTCTACTTCTTCTTCAGAGGTGCTTTCACTTTCACCAGCTTCCTCGCTGGCTTATCATCATCATTATCAAAGTCATCTGAATTGGTCTCAGTAACCTGTGGCTTGGCACCAGGTTTCTTCTTGGTCGTCTTCTCCTTCTTCTCCCCCTTGGTAAACCCCTTATTCACTCCTAGATACCATCTAGGGGCATAGGGTACCCTTCTCTCCAGGGAAATCTGCTTGAAGCTCAGGATAGAAGAGATTACTATACCAAAGCTTCTCTTTTTTGTGGGCTTTGAAGCTTCCTCCCAAATCCTTTGGAAGATGAACTAAGCCCAGTTGACTACTGTTTCCCTAACAATAGCAGTAATCATCCTTATCCTGAGGTTAGTGTACTTGTCGAAGCTACCACACATGCCCTCAACAGTGTAGATAAGGATGTCATGAAGAAACTCATACTCTGGCTTAAGTTTCTTCTTGCCAAAGTTGCTGGTGGCGCTCTCCTTCACGGAATTCAGTTTGAACTGGTTCCAACTTTCCTCCAGGTATTCTGACCCATACACCTCCAGGTCAAAATATTTCATCCTCTTGTTGGAAATGCCAAAGGTTTTGGCAATGTCTTCGGTGGTAAGGGTGAAGACTTCTTTATCATCTTCCTCCAATCTGAAGGTGATGGACTTCTCATCCTCTGAAAGTTCGGCAAAAGCATAAAACTTTTCCACAGATTTAGCAGAAAAGCCTGTGTAAGTGGTGGTGAAGAGTCTATCAAGTTTGTTGTTGCAAACATGATCCCAGATCTCCGAGATAAGATCTCTGTCCTCATATGGTGAATCATCTCCCAACAATACAATCTTGTTGACCAGTCTTCCCTCAAGAACCTTAGTTTCCCTCGCAGCTTTGGTGAGAACCATTGATAATCTGTAAAAGCTTGATAGTGTAGAGAGCGAGAGAAAAACTTCATATGCAGAGAGTTAGAAAATTTAAGAGTGATAATGGTGTAAGCGTAGAGAGGAAGATAAGGAATATGATTTGTTTATATTTGAAAATACGTTCCAAGAATATCAATGCTCCAGATTAAAAACTTAAGAGACGTGCTTGATTCAAAGGTTGAGATTAAATAGCGGAGGGGCAAATCTGTAATTTGTTGAAGATCATGTCAGAAGTTGTACCGTGCTTTTTTCAACTGCTCTGAAAAAGTAATTTTTGCATTAAATACAGTTGCCAAACTGTCTCTTGTAATGATTAAAGTTAAGGTTACTGTTCCTGGTACGAGGTTGCAGGACTTCATGAATGTTGATATCAATAAATGTTGTGACATGTCCTCAGCAACCTGTTACAGTAACCTATGGCAGTAACTTATTGCAGTTACTTGTTATAGTAATCTGTTGTAGTACCTATTCTCTATTCGTTGTATCCTGAAACTGAATACTGTTAGAGAATCCTATTTTGATAAAATATTGTATCCTATTCCAGTATACTAAATGCATGAAAATAAAAAATACTGCATAAGTTCCCCCTTACTTAAGGAACTTTTAAAATCTTACTCATCAAAGCTTGATAATCCCAAACTCACTTCTCAGCATAGAAAACCTTGATTCACACAAAGGTTTTGTGAATATGTCAGCTAGTTGCATATCAGTATGCACTTTCTCCAGTACAATATCCTTCTTCTTCACATGATCTCTTATGAAATAATATCTGACATCAATGTGTTTTGTTCTCGAGTGGAAGACAGGATTGATTGTTATAACAATGACACTTGTGTTGTCACATAGAATGGGAGTCTCTTTATCTATGATCCCATAATCATTCAACTATTGTTGTATCCACAAAATCTAAGCACAACAGCTTCCTGCAGCTACATATTCAGCTTCCACAGTTGATGTTGCAATGGATGTCTGTTTCCTATAAAACCATGAGACTAACATGTGTCCCAAAAATTGACAAGTACCATTATTACTCTTCATGTCAATCTTGCATCCTGCAAAATCAGAATCTGAATATCCTTTGAGATTGAACTCTCCTTCTTTTGGATACCATAAGCCAACATCTTGAGTACCCTTCAGATACTTGATAATCCTCTTCACTGCTGCAAGATGTGACTTCTTGGATGCTGTTTGGAATCTTGCACATACTCCTTTTACAAATACTATATCTGGTCTGCTTGTTGTGAGATATAGTAAGGATCCAATAAACTTCTATACTTGGTTATCTCCACATCCTTTCCACTTTCAACCTTATCTAAACTGTAGATGTGGCCATAGGTATGCTTACTGATGATCCATTTTCCATTCCAAACTTCTTGATCAACTCCTTGGTATACTTGGCTAGATTTATGAAAGTTCCATATTCTAGTTGTTTCACTTATAGACCAAGGAAGAAACTCAGTTCTCCCATCATGCTCATTTCAAACTTCTTCTGCATGAGGGTTGAGAACTTTCCACACAAATCCTTGTTTGTGGATCCAAAGATTATGTCATCCACATAAATCTGAAAAGCAGTATACTTTCTTCATCTTGTATCCTGAAAAGAGTCTTGTCCACTGTCCCTTTTTGAAATCCATTCTCCAAGAGATACAAAGACAGTGTATCATACTAAGCTCTAGGAGCGTGCTTCAATCCATATAATGTTTTCTCTAATCTGAATACCTTATCTTCTGTCTGTTCTTCAAAACCTGGTGGTTGTTCCACATACACTTCTTTAGACTGTAGTCCATTCAGGAATGCACTCTTCACATCCATCTGATAAACATTGAAGTTCTTGTGAGTAGCATAGGCCAGAAATATCCTTATTGCTTCAAGCCTAGCAACTGGGGTAAAGGTTTCATCAAAATCTATGTCTTCTT
The DNA here is from genome assembly GCA_954870855.1 of Scutellaria minor. Classification (NCBI taxonomy): domain Eukaryota; kingdom Viridiplantae; phylum Streptophyta; class Magnoliopsida; order Lamiales; family Lamiaceae; genus Scutellaria; species Scutellaria minor. Next base: position 21,500,233 of record OX940727.1, read on the forward strand.
CCTAGCAGTATCCTTTAGCCATTAATCTTTCTTTGTTTCTAACCACAGCACCAGATTCATCTAACTTGTTCTAAAACACCCACTTAGTTCCAATAACTCCTTGGTGATCATGCCTTGGAACCAGTCTCCATACATGGTTCCTCTCAAATGCATTCAGCTCTTCCTGCATAGCCTGAATCTAGTTACTGTCTTCAAGAGCTTCCTCCACACTCTTAGGTTCAACCTGTGATATGAAGCATGTGAACAATGATTCTTGAGGTCTTGATCTTCTTGTTCTAACACCTTCATTGATATCTCCAATCACAAGTTCTCTTGGGTGATCCCTGAGCTAAGTCCTGTTAGGCTCAAAGTTGTAAGCTGGTTGGTGGATAGTAACCTGTTGATCTGCAGTATCCTGATTACGGTTACTGTTGGTCTACAGTATCCTGACTGCTTGTTGTTCAGTATCCTGCGCCACTACATTCCCAGATACAGTAACCTGTGTACTGTCTTCAGTAACCACTTCAGCAGGCACTGGAACTCCATCAATGTATCTTACTGCTTGATCCTTGATCTTTATCTTAGATACATCTTCCTTCAGCTTGTCCAAATCAGCAGTATCACAATGTGGTTCATCAAACACCACATGTATTGATTCTTCAACAACCAAGCTTCTCTTATTAAAGATCTTGAATGTCTTGCTTACTGAGGAGTATCCTAGAAACACTCCATCATCAGATTTTTCATCAAAGGTCTTCAGGTGCTCATTTCCATTGTTCAAAATGTAGCATCTGCATCCAAAGATATGTAGATATGAAATATTTGGCTTAACTCCTTACCAAACTTCATAAGGAGTCTTATCATAATCCTTGTTGATCAGGCATCTGTTCTGAGTATAGCATGTTGTGCTGGTTGCTTCAGCCCAAAATCTCTTAGATATTCCAGCATCAGCTATCATAGTCCTTGCAGCTTCCTTCAGAGTCATGTTCCTTCTTTCTGCAACTCCATTCTGTTGAAGAGTCCTTTCTGTAACTTCATTCCATTCTCTGAACAATACTTCTCTATAAACTAGTTTGTGAATTCAGTTTCTCTGTCAGATCTTATCTTCACAATGCTTAAGCTCTTCTCATTATGTACTCTCTTCATGAATTCTGGCAGCCTGTTTTGAGTTTCTGATTTATTGGCTAAGAAGATGGTCTAAGTAAATCTAGAGTAATCATCTACAATCACTAGGGAATACTTCTTCCCACTTACACTAACAGGCTCCACTGGTCCAAACAAATCCATATGCAAGAGATCCAGTATCCTGTGTGAGGATCTCTGCACTTTATCTTTGAATGAGCTTCTTACTTGTTTATCTTTCTAACAGGCTATACAAACATTCTCCTTTTTATAAGCAACATCAGGTAGATCTCTTACCAGGTCCTTTTTTGCTAGCTTGTTAATTGTTTTGAAGTTCAGGTGACTCATCTTCTTATGCCATAGCCAACTAAGTTTAGGGGTGCTCTTAGCAATAAAGCATGTTGGTTGTATTGTTGAACTCCAATCAGCTAGATAGATGTTGCCTCTCCTGGTGTCAGTAAGCTTAACCTCATTTGTCTTGTTGTCTCTGATCAGACGTCTGTTGAGGTTGAACTCCACTGAACATCCTTTATCACAGAATTAACTGATACTCAGGAGGTTACACTTTAGCCCTTTGACATATGATACATCACTGATACTTGCATTACCTCTGATCAAGCTTCGTATACCCTTGGTGCTTCCTTTGGAGTCATCTCTGAATACAACCTTAGGTCTTTTGTATGGTTGGAAGTCTCTCAATCCAGCTTTGTTGCCAGTCATATGTCTGGAACAGCCACTGTCTATATACCATACATCACTGCTGCTTCTTGGCAACTGTTCCTGCAAGTAAATCAGGTAGATTTAGGTACCCATACAAGTACGGGTCCTGGAGGGTTAGTCCTCTTTAGGACCCATACCTGTTTGATGATAATTGGTTTACAATAAGCATTTGTGGTTTTCTTCCTGTTAGTACCCTTGACAGGATACTGTTTGTGATGTGTGTGTGCTGGAGGTTTCCAGGTGTTACTCTTTCTGTTTGAGGAAGGTACTCACTTATACCTTTCCTGAGCATAAAATCTTTGGAATTTAGACATGTATGTCCTGGTATAGTAGGGGTAGAGGTTTTGTTGTAACCTGAAAGATTGCTGATTTCTTCTCCTACTTGCAGTATACTGATTATGCTGTTTTCTGAGTTTTTGAGCAGTCTTACTATCTTCTTCCTGCAGCAAGGGCTTCTTTCCCTTATCCAGTGTACTAGTTTTGTTCAAACTTCCATTGATTGGAAGTAATTCCTGAGTATAAGAGGCTCTGGCTTGAACAAACTTTCCAGTCTTGGATGTGTTACCTGTTTTCTAAGAGTTTCCTGCACAATATCCTAGACCATTTCCTGAATAGGCATTTTGGGTCATCAGGATACATTCTTGTGCTCTCCTTGCTGATTTGCTATACACATCAATTGTGTTTTACAATCCAGCTTTTCCAGCTTCTAGCTTAGTGATTAGCAGCTTGAACTTAAAGACCTCAGCTCTAAGGTTGTTGCATTCTGTACTGTAGTACTCCAGGTCAGTAACCTGTTCCTTCAGTCTCTTGAGCTGGAGGTTTTCCTCTTTTAGTTCTTCATGAGCTGAATTTATCTGTTCAAAGTCACTCACGATCTGTCTAAAAGATTGGATCATGTTCAACTTCTCAGAACTTGAAACATCAAGAGATTGTAAAGTTATCTCATCATCTTCATTATCTTCACAATCCTTGGCCATGAGGCATAGCAGTGTTTCCTCATCGGAGATAGAGCTGTCAGAATCGCTCTAGGATGAGCAATCGTCCTTGGCTTCTTCCTTTGAGTTGCTTGTTGTCTTTAGAGCTTCAACTTCACTCAGAAGAGCCCTGAACTTTTGTTTGTCATCTCTCCTCCTTTCTTTTCTCTGGACCTCTCATCCTCTGTATACTTATGTACTTGAGAGTAGGTGCAGTTTCTGGTGAAGTGTTTAGGTTTCCTGCAATTATAACACAAGTCAGAGGAACCTGTGTTTGCTTGTTGTGGTGGTCTTACCTGGGGACTTCTTTCTGATGTCTAAGGCTTCTTTTTGAAGTCATTTTCTTTATGATTAGTCTTCAGGAACCTCTTGAACTTCTTTAATAAGAGTGTCATCTCTTCCTCAGCATCCTCAGCAAGTACTTCTTTCTACTTGTGTTTCAGCTTAGTGCTGCTTGCAGTAGCAGTATTATGTGTCCTTGCTATAAGTGTTGTAACTTTAGCACTCGATCCTTCAGCCTCTTTTCTCCTTCGTTCAATATCGAATTCAAACACTTTGAGGTCTGAGAATAGGTCGAAGGTGCTCATCGCACTAAGGTCTAGTGAGACTTTCATTGCGGTTTCTTTACTTTGCCACTCCAAGGGTAAAGCTCTCACCACCTTTGTGTTTTTCTCCTTTTGGGTGTATGTTTTTTCCAGAGATTCAAGCTCACTGATAATAGTTGTGAATCTCTGATCAAGATCTTCTAGGGTTTCTTCAGGTTTCATTGTAAACTGCTCATATAATTGTGTAGCCTTGGAAACTCTATTATCCCTGGCAAGTTCATTGTCTTCGCATATCAACTCTAGCTTTTCCAGATTTCTTTGGTTGTCTTGCAGCTCTTTACTTTGTTGAAAGTTTCTTTATCCAGCGTGAGAAATAAAGCATTTTTTGTCACATTGTCAAGGTTGGCTCTTTTCCTTTCTTCATGAGTGTATTCATATCTCTCATTCACAATATATTCCTGAAGTAGAGCAGTTCTTCTATGTGCTGGTGCAGCGTCCCGTGGACCGAATCTTGGTGGCATTTCGGCATCATCGTCGAAGATTGCTCTACCCTCGATTTCTCCACCTGTTGTCTCAACTGCTGCAGTTTCTTCTGCTCGCGACGATGTCTTACAAATATAGGGTTTACTTTGTAGATAACTAGTGGTCCTTCAGTTATTACAAACCACATCTCGTCATATATGACTGATAGATGCACCTCCATGCGTATTCTCCAGTCATCATACTCATTTATGGAAAATATTGGGAGCTTATAATGTGAGAAATCCATGCTTATGCTAAAATGATGTGTTTTGGTCTTGAAAAGAAAAACGGTTTATCCAGCAGAAAATGGTGGATCTGGGTAGGTTACCAGACAAGTTGGATTTTAACCCAAATCGCTTTGATACCACTTGTTTGTCCCAAGTGGTCAGAGGTTCAGAGGGGGGTGAATGAACCTCTATCGATTTTTTGTTTTAAAACTTTTTTTGTAAATAGATTACTGATTCTACAGAGAATGTAGTAACCACTCGATTCAGAAACCGGGCAGTATGTTGTTTCAGGTTACTGATCCGGTTATCACAGTATGCAGCGGAATAATAAAGATAGAGTTTTTCTTTGAAAAACAGTTTTCTTTTCACAAATATAAACTTGTAAGAATCCTTTTAGCAGTATGCTTATGATAAATACAGCAAGATAGATACACAATAATGCAATGCAGCAAGTAAACAAAAGCAATAAACACACAAGGGTTTATAGTGGTTCGAAGGTGGTGTAATCCTTCTACGTCCACTCTACTCATTCTCAAGGAGGAACTTTGTTAGGTCAGTTTGTTTTACAAGACACAGTATTACAAACCTCTTCCCAATCAAGTTAACCTACTAGGATCAACAGATTCCTAGGCACTATCTCACATAGGGTACAAAACTCACACAGAGTTATAAGCCTATACAAAACTCAACACTTAGTGAGGATCTAATCCTTCCAACTAAAGACACCAAACTAAAACTACTTAGCACACAGCAAATGGTTAAAAAGTATATGTTTTCTTCAACTGGTGCAACTCGAAGACAGTCTTGAACTTGAAAGCTCGAATGCTTGAATGACTGCTTCAGAAGGTTGAGTGACTAAACTTAGAAAGCTTGAGAAATGGCTTGAGAGTTTGATAACTTATAAAATAAGAAATTGCTCAGTAGTTCAGTAGTCTCCACAATCACTCCATCCTTCTATTTATATCATTAGAAAAATGTCCATTGAAGAGAGGTATTATCCTTGTTGCAATTCAAATTGATCTGCAAATCTTCGCATTGAATGCGTCTGGAAAATCTAGAATATAGAGCATGTCCTACTCTGATCCGCATTAATAGCGTCATACTTCGGCTATAGTACTTTTGCAGAGCCGCAGTCCAGGTGGCATCACCTCATTGGCTCGGCACTAACTTCTATCTACTGGTAACATAGACAGGAACCAATCCTCGTACTGCATTCAGCATATTTCTCGTACTCCTTTGAATAGGTTAGAAAGACTTACAGCTTGCTGCTCAGGTTATAGTAGTTGCTTTCTGTTCTGCTCTAGCTTCCTGTTTCAGAACAACTTCCTGTTCCTGAAACCTACAATCAGCTTCCTGATCTACGAACAGCTTCCTGATCCTGAACAACTTCCTGTTCCAGAATCCTGCAGTCAACTTCCTAACCTGCAATAACTTCCTGATCCCGAACAGCTTCCTGTTCCAGAATCCTGCAGTCAGCTTCCATTTTCCCTTACTGCTATCTGTTTGTTGCTTACTGATCCAGCTTCCTGATCCTGGTTTCCACTTCAACTTACTGACTTTCCTAGTTGAAAATCAGTTTTCAAGACTTCTTCATATCCAAAATCCTGCTATAATCAGTATCTTATATCTTTCTGATTTATACAACTTCACAAATCATACCTTAGAAAGAGAAGCTTATCACCCTAAAATCCACTTATAAAACGTGAAAAATGGGTACTCTAGAAGTTTATCTAAAAATACATTGTCTCATCAAAACCTAATGAAATTATCCCAACAATATATAAATCAAATGATTTTCAAAATGTATTTTTCATTAGGACTTTAAAAGGCTAGAATTTGGGTTGTTAGAAATCCAAAATATAATAAAATTTTAATAATGCTGAAATTTTTAGATTGACTTCATCCTTAATATGTCACTAAAATTATAGACAAATACAAAATGTGTGTTCCAGTGCTGATGATGAAGGAACATACTTCTTACACTAAAGAATTAAAATTGTATTAGATTATTGAGTTTATCGATGTTTTTAAATTCCACACACTAATCAATGTTTTTAAGAAACATATTTTATCAACTCTCTTCATTCTTAGGAAACTGACATGACAAACATGGAAAGAAATACATCATTATTGATGTTTACTTATCTATTTTGAAGTCAGATTTTTAGGTGAAAAAAATTCGAAGAAACTAGGGAATAGAGATATTCCCTAAAATTCTGCAAAAATAGCTAATCCATATATTGAAATTTTTGATTTGTGGAGATGAGGACAAATTTAAAGCATAATCAAAATTAAATTACTTAACAAAAACATTTAATAAATAAGAGCATTTTTTACCCATTAAAATCTCAGTAAAACACACTTAATAAAAATAGTTAATGCTTTTGAACGAGTAAAACACACTTAATAATGCTTTTAAACGATGTCTAATAATAGAAGTTAATAAATTTTATCTAATAAAATTATTTGTTGGAAGAGATTTATAAATAAAAGAAATCATTAAACTATTGTAGTATTGTTTTCTCTACAACAGATAAATCATCACATGACTAAGTATTTATAAATTTTCTTTACTAATTGATATTACAACTTCCATCACACCACCACAGCCAAGCTCTTCAATTTGAAAAGTAATTTTAATGAATTGGGTGAGTGACACTAGGTCAGTTGGATAATGTTTGGCAAAACTAAATATAACATGTAAATGTGAGATAAATTGCTAGTATATGCAGAAAATTATTCATATTCCTTAAATACATATATTAAATTACTTACACAATATCACTTTTATTTCATCATTACATAATACGGACATAATATTACAATTCTTAAAAACACGACATTAAAGGCCAACTTATATAATAGATGGACCATTATGATTCCTATATTATATATATGATAATAAAATGGAACCGAACATGTGCAACCCACATATTTTTACACGACATATATAAATAGAATATAATATAAAATTGAAATGAAATAATACTATCTGAAACTAACATTCCCTGTCGACAATAATAACATTTCTCATGAAAATAAAGTGAAATTCTTGAGAGATGCATTATAGGCTACAGTAAAACGATTTGCAAGAATGAAACAATTTATTTCATTCATACTTCTCGAATAGATCAATACTATTAAATATGTCGACAATGAAAACAAAACCCATTCCACAACGCACAATCGTTTTGGATATTAATTAAGTCAAAAGGTTCAGCGTTACATGATGATTGCAACAAGTCATTCATATGTCATAATTGTTGAAAATTATACCCATAAATATAGTACATATGATCATATTGAAAGAGTCGTGTACAAACTATGATTGATGTTTGTGTGAGAATCTAAATTTGTTGACTCGTAAAACAACTTACTTTTCACGAGTTGGTGTGTTTCGCGCCTTTTTTTATTTATTTATTTAAATAGTCAAGTTGCATAGAAGGAAAAGGTAACGTTTTTATTTATTTATTTTATTTTTATATTTATTTATTATTCTTATTTTTTGGGTAATCAATTTTGATTAAAATTTAATGAGAACATTAATATGAATTTTTTTTTAATTACAACATTACGATATTTTTGATAGCTAATTACAACACAACCATCATCATTTGACGTGTCTAACGAAGTCATCTCAAATTCACTCCTTATTTTGTGATTCTGCACAGGAGCTTGTTTTCATTATTCAAATTACTTCTATCAAGTAACTGTTTGCTTTGTTTGTAGGCAAGCGAATGAGATAGCTCATGCTATCGTTATGGCATCTCGGTTCTATGCTAACTCTTTTATTTAGACAGAACCTTCGTATTTTTTGGACGCACATCTTATGCATTTTACTCAAATATATTGATCATAAATAAGATTTGCTTTCTTTAAAAAAAAAAAAATTAGAGGATTAGAGATAAACTTTTGGCTATAATTACTAGAGGGACAAAAGTACAAAACACTTTTGTGCACCATATATTAGACAAAAGCTAATACACATCATGCTTAAAATCAAAAAAAATAATTATAGAAGAATGAATCTCTTTCTGATAAATAAACTAATTAATAAGTTCGCTGTTTCCAGTAGTTTATATAGGAGATTGGATTAACAATAATAAGAAAATACTACAAAAAGTAAGAAAATACATAGTTACATATCAATACTTAGTTGACCTCTCTATTCAAAATATTACAAACAGAGGAAAATACTTAATTGCATATTAATATACTCCAGTAATGATATAATTAGGTTTCAAATAATTGAAGGGCGTTTTGGGTTTTGAATTTTCATGAGCTTTGGAGCTTTGCTAAATTCCTGTTTGGGGATTAATATTCAGATCCATTAAGACGTTATTCATTTGATTTCTTGGGCCTTTTAACTGTTTGGGCTCGTGTAAAGTGCGTTTTCTCGTTTTTATATAGCCCTGTTACTAAATCGGAGGGACAAAGTTCCACTGTGAACAACCTATATAAATTCATTTACATTAATTCAATTAATTATCGGTATCTTTTAAATCATGACAGTACTATTTTTCGATTAAAAAAGTCAGAATATGACTCCAGTGAAACCATTTCATTGCTCTAGCTAATAATGTGATTAGATATATTAATTCTGAGCAGCTCCAACAAAGTGCTATTGTAGCGCAGCCGCCAAATATGACCACCCAACTGTGAGGTATTCTTGGTGCTAGAGTAGAGATGTGAACATTTCAGCGTCAGAGTTGGCGCCGCTATATGTTGGCGCTATTATTTCTTTTCTTTTCTTTTTATTTTTTATTTTGTTATGTTTGTTACAATTTTTAATTATATAAAATTTTAGATAATACAAATGTTATTTTCCAACATGAATGGTAATATAAAAAATTTAAAGACTCAGATGACAATGTAAAAATTTTAAATTTTATACAAGTGGTCATTTCTCAACATGAATAGTAAAAATATGATAATCGGGAAACATTTACATGAAAATAAAATATAAAATTACTGAAAAATACATTAAAATACATGAAAATAAAAATATAAAATTAGTAAATATTGATTAAAATACATGAAAATAAAACATTAAATTACTTAAATTAACAATAAACAAAATATAAATATGTTACTGATTTAAATATCTTATCCAATTATAACAAAATTTTAAAAATATGATTAAATAAATTATTAATTAGAAATAATATGGAATATTCCTTTTTTATGTAAAATTTAATACAGATTGCTGGAAATGAAACACTGTTTCTGCACTACTTTAGTGCAGATTCTGTACTAGAGTAGTGTAAACTGCTGGAGATGCTCTCACAATTCATATTTTACAATTCAAGTGTCATTTGTGAGAATGAGGATCTCATAATACGTATCTGTGATACCGTCTCATAAAAAATTTTGTGAATAAGTAATACATTTTAATTATTGAAGTAGTATTTTTTACTTATACGATTTAATATCTTTTATATTATGGCAGTAATACGTTTCAATCAAATAAGTAATACATTTTAGTTATACTAGTAATAGATTTTAATTGTACAACTAATACCTTTTAGATAAGGTTTAATTGTCAGAAAAATCACTACCTTTACTCGAAGAGACATTTTAACCAAATTTTTCAATATTGATCAAAATAACATAACCTTATATATGTAGAATGTTTTTTTAATTAATATAGTGAAAAAAATACATTATCTATCCATATACAATTTTTACCCAAGTTATCTAATCTTTTTTGTCTCTCTCCCCTCCTCTCCACTCCGCCAAACTTATTAAAAAAATAATAATAATACAATTTTCTCAAAATTTAATCATAAAACATACTACATATATAAGATTATGTTATTTTGATCAATCGTAAAAATTTGATAAAAATAACAATTCAAGTAACAGTTGTGATTTTTCCAACAATCAACCTTTATATGATAATAATAGCTTTCATCAAACAATTGAAATTCTAAACGCCGCTATTTGTATCAAGTGAAGTGGTAACCAACTCATTAAAAAAAAAAGGTTGTATGATAAATGGGAAGTGGGGTGCGGGGGATTTGCATCATTGACCTCCTCATAGTAAATGAATAATATATATTTATAAGATTTTATTTTTTTAATATTGGTCCTATAGATTGGACGGGTGTTCATTTTTCGACTTCATCTTCATCAATATACAGTAAGACCTCTATAAATTAATATTATTGAGATTGAGAAAATTTATTATTTTAGAAAAGTATTAATTTATTTATAAATTAATAATTTATTACTTTAAAGAGTGTTTTTCCAGTACTATGAATAAAAATGTATTTTTATAAAAGAGAGTGCATTTAATTAATATATGCATTATGTTCATTGAACTACTAGTATAATAAATATATTCATCATACATAACATAATAAATATACATTCATCATGTCTCATATTTAGGGGTGGAAATCGGATGGATCGGATTGGAAATAGGGTGTTTCGGAAAAATTTCAAAAAAAATTGGAATTGAAAAACCAATTCCGATTCCAATTCCAAAATTTTCGGAACTGTAAAATCCATTCCAATTCCGAAATCATGAATTTTTTTCGGAATTTTGGAAATTCCGAAATTTTGGAATTTTTCGAAAATTTCGGAAAATTTCGGAAATTCTGAAAATCATTTATAGAGCAATTACATCCATCATAACAATTAAAGCAAACAGGCAAGAATCCAAAGTATAACTCAGATGCTACAACCCAGAAAAGAGTGAAAAATGGCACAGGAAGAAAATGGAAGCTACACTCCTACTAGGTGAAACTTTAACAGTTAAAGAGTGGAAAAAAAATTGAGCAAAACATCCCTGAACTATTCAAATAAGATTCTACCGAAGAGAAAAATATAATTTCTCTTCAATTACCGCAGAGAAAAATAAGATTCAATTTCCAAAAGAGTTTGTTCCTTTTCTTCGTCCTCAACATGTGACAAACCGCTTCTCAACTAATCTTGGGCACACACTAAAGACTCTACCAAATCGGATCGGAAATCGGATAGGAATTTGCGAAAATTAAATTTCGGAAATATTTCGGATTTCGGAATTTTCAAAATTTTTAAAACTAATTCCAATTCCAATCCGAAATTTTTCAGAAAAATCGAAAATCAAAATTTCAGAATAAAAATATTCGTTTCAAAATCGGAAATTTTCGCATCGGATTCGGCGGTTATCGGAAATTCCATTCCGATTTCCACCCCTACTCATATCCATCAATGTACTTACAAATTTAGAGATGAGATCCAAGTAGATTTGAAATTTAACAAGAAGCAATCAATGATAGATTTTTATTTTACTAAATTGTCCTAGTTATTTTTGTAATTTGATGAAATTATTAATTTATGATATTGATGGGACCACTAATTTATATTTGAGTTTTTTGAAAAATTATTATCTTATTATCTCATCGAAATAGGTAAATTTTTTATCTGAACCAAGGCGGGATCGAAGAAAATTCTTATTTTAAAGAGTTTATCAATTTATAGAGTATTAATTGATATAGGTTTTACTGTATAAGAATTCTTTGAGGTTCATTTAGATAGGTGGATTTGAGTAGAGATTTGAAATTTATAATAGCAAATTCATCGATGGTGTTTGGATGTATATGAATTTGAAATAAATCACTTTTAAACTAGGCAAAAACTTATATGCACCTGGGGCACAGATCTTTAAATCCGTGCCCCCAACCCAACCCGGTGCGTGGGCCACTCCCAGGCGTGTCCACGCGCGGCCATACCATATTTGGTGTGCGCCGCGCACAAACCTGATTATATACAGTGAAGATATCACACATTTACTCTTCAAGTATCACATATCTACCCTTAAAGTATTATATAGGAACAATATTGTTTTCTTCTTTTAACTCTTTTTTTTTATTTATTCTTTCTCCTTCTTCTTAATCTATTTTCTTATCGATTTGTTATTCTTCTTATTTGTTTAGTACATTTTTCTTCTTATTCTTCTTGTCTATCTTCTTGTTCTTATTCTTCTTCAAATTGTCATGAAGTCATTTATAAGGTTTTTTCCCCTTCTTATTTATAAGTACTTTTAAAACATTGAAAATAAATTATTTCAAACAATATGAAATCATGATTTATAGAAAATTTGATGAAAAAAAATGATGAAATCGTGATTTGAAAATTTTCTGAGGAAGATGATGAAACATTTGAAATCTTAATATTTTCAATGAAAGTAATAATTTTATACTCTTAAGGTATCAGTTGTTTACTCTTAAGGTATCACACATTTACTCTTAAGGTATTAGTGCAGAAACAGTGTTGTTTTCTTCTTTTTTCCTTTTTTTTCTCTCCTTCTTCTTAATCTATTTTCTTATCGATTTGTTATTCTTGTTATTTGTTTTGTACATTCTTCTTTTTCTTCTCTATTTTCTTGTTCTTATTCTTCTTTACATATTTACTTTTAAGGTATTAGTGCTTATAATATAAGACAACTCTTAAGGTATCAATTGTATGTTCTTAAGATATCAGTTGTATACTCTTAAGGTATCAATTGTATACTCTTAGGTATAACATATTACCTTTAAGGTATTAATGCTTATAGTATAAGGTATTACATATGCACCTTTTAAGGTATTACATGTTTACCTTTAAGGTATTAATGCATATAGTATAAGATATTAGATATGCACCTTTAAAGTATTGCATATTTACCTTTAAGATATTAATGTTTATAGTATAAGGTATTAGATATGCACCTTTAAGGTGTTAATGCTTATAGTATAAGGTATTAAATGTTTACTCTTAATATATTAGTTGTTTCATTCAATGAAAAATATCACTTGTATACTCTTTAGGTATCACTTTGTATACTATTTAGGTATCAATTGTATGCTCTTAAGGTATCAGATGTGAGTTTAAAATTTTAAAATTTCAAATACACGATTTTTATCATCTTCTTCCCCAAAATTTATGTAAATTCATATTACTAAATCAATAATCAACTATGGTGTTTGTTGCATCAATTTTGTCATATATTGCTATGAATCGGAGTAAGATAGAAAGAATTTCAATTTATAGGAAAATAAAAACCCTAAATTTTTATACATATTAAAAAGAGAATAACTTGTTGGAATATTAGAAAAATAAGAACCTTAGATTTGTAGCAATTATATAAAGAAATTGAGAAGGAAGAGAGAAAAAAAAAAAAAAGAAGAAAAATGAACAGTACAATAAAAAGGAAGAAGAAAAAAAAAAGGGAAGGTCACACCGGAAAGAGAAAAAGAAAAAGAAAAAGAAAAAAAGAAAAAAAAAAGAGTGGATAATGTTGGGGCACGATGCCCGAACACATAAATGCTTCCCTTTAAACTAATTTTGAAGTCGATCCATTCATTTTAAATCTTGAATTTCAAATCACTCTATCCAAATATAATCTAAATTTTAATTATTATTTTTTCATTATTAATTAACTAATTTTCTTGCAATAATTACTTCAATGAACGGTTAGTAAAGCAGATATAATACTCCAAATTGAGAGTTTGAATTGTAATAAGGGAAAATTGATTCATGTAACTCTAAATTGAGAAGGAAAAAAAATATTTATGCGTCCAAATTTGGGGATATTCTCACTAGATTTAGATTTAGAGATTAATTCACTCCATCTCAGTACAATCAAAATGCCAAGAACGTCACATTAGTGCCATTACCTATATTTATATTGACAATAGTTGTCAAATTTGATAGAAAATCATAACAGAATTGAAAAATTAAAAAATTAGAACATAAAGGTCCAGTATAAAAATCTATAAAACTAGAAGTAAAAAAAAAAAATGGATGACATAAATTATAGAATCAATATCAAAAAGTTTCCCTATGATCTAATTAATTAGTATAATACATAAATTATATATGTTAGGTTTAAATTCACTATAGACGTTATCTTTTTGGGTATGGTTGAAGTTGTTAGATTGAACAAGCATAGATTTAATACAAGATTACCAGTAACTAAAGACATGCATATATCATTCAGTAAATTAAATGTCATCTTCCACTTGCAATTGTGGAACCATCTTTTGTTCCAATTTTGACTTATTAAAATCTCATCATTTCTTCCACTAGTTGTGTAAAATCAAAAAGTCCTCCATTCACTAAACACCTCACAACTGTCCTTAATTCATGCTATTTTTCACATATTTTGACATACAAATTAAAAAAGGGGATTGAGAGATTTTCCAAGATATGAGCAACATCTTATTATATGCTATTTAAATGTATGTTTTTGTGTGATAAACTTTCTACATCATTATGATATTTCAATAAGGCCAACACCTTTTTGACTTGTATTAGTAAACCATGCACCATCCAAAGTGCCCTACTGCCCACTCCCCACTCCCCACCTTAACTACATTGTTTAAATGCATCACTTGATTGCTTTCTGGAGACTATCTTCATCTTGAGAGAGAGAGAGAGAGAGAGAGAGAGAGAGAGAGTAGTATCAATGGCTGGCAATTGCACTAAGAAGTTAATGTTGGTGATTTTATGTTTCTCTTACCTTATATGCATGAATGAAGCCATCCCTGTTACAAGTAAGCAATCTTATTAAATAGTTCTTTATATATACCACCAATACATTCTCCATTTGAGTTTCTTCTTCTCATATTGTTTTCAATATCTTAATTGCAGGAAGTACAAATCTGGTCCAGAAACATCAAATTCATGAAGTTGCAAAAAGGGTTCTCATGGTACTTGACCAAATCTTTACATAACTTCTAGAAATTTAAAAAAAAAAAAAGGCAAAAAGTTACCTTACTAAAAAATATCATGTATACTAATTTTGAAGTGAAATGAAATAAATATGCAGGAAAAGGGTGATGATATTGTGATGAGAAGAATGGAAATGGAGCTGAATGACTACCCGGGATCGGGGGCGAACAATCGTCACACACCAAGATCTCAACTAGGAAGATCAGGCTGCATTGACTGCTAATGATCTTCAAATCTTAATCGGTAACACATAGTTTAAGTGTTTATTTTCTATGATATGGTCTATTGTTAATTGGGTATTGTATATGGTTTTATTCATTGGCACACTAGGCTATATACTTACGTTACTTAGGAATTATTTAGATGGTACGTTCGGATGTAGCTTTCCCAATTGGAAACTTAATTTATCTGCTAGCTAGCTAGGTGATGAAAGTAATAGATATGGTTGGATAAATAAGATATATATTTTATTTAGTTTATTTTGGCATTTTGGACCAAAATTTCAGTTAATTTATGAATTAAGGGTAACTGCATATGTTATGTCCCTTTTTTTTTTCTTCATTTCGTGAATAATATATGTATGGGAGAGAATCATGATTAAAAGTTACAGATATTTGTAGGTGATGAGTATCATGCATGTGTGATTCTTGAATGTTGAGATCATCAGAATCAATAAAGAGGTTCTTGTTATATTGGTGTTTTGAGTGTGTGTGTATATATATCATTTTTGGTCTATACGGGTAATTTTGGCAGCGTAGTTGATTTGTCAGAATTCAGTATTGCTCACAACCATATATATTTTCTTTCTTGAGTTTTATCCCTTATTTTCGTGTTAGCAATAGAAGCCAAATACATCGACTGATGTAATACATGTAACATTTATTCTAAAAGTATTGAAGTAAAATATAAATGAGTAAGTCTCTTGTGAGACCGTCTCACGAAATTTTAATGCATTGCGTGAGACGGATCAACCCACAACCCAATTTTAACATGTTATTTGTGGTGATGGGGCTCCGTCTCACGGAAACTATCCGTGAGACCGTCTCACATGAGTTTTTGTGAATATAAATTACCATTTCTAATAGGGTAATTATATATGCGGCCCTACAATCAATTTCTCGACTCAAGATATTACACTTAAAAGCTTGAAAATAAATGTGATCGAGAATTTCAGAATCAAGTAAAATAGTATGATTTTTGTAGGAGCGTATTTTTTAGATCGGTCAACACATAACATAACTCACAAAACATAATATCACTTGTGATAATAAGTTTGGTGGTAGGAAATGGAGCTCTTTTAAAAAGATTTCATATAATTTTTTTTGCAAGAAAAAAAATTTACAATAAAGGAAAACAGTATATCTACCCAATTCATATATAGAGTACACAATTGATTTAACAACTACCAATTTGTTAAACTAAAACTAATACTCCCTCCATTTCATATTAATTCTCCATTTCATATTAATTATCGTATTTGAGTCAAAATTTTGTTTCATATTAATTGTCATTTTGGCTATTAATTTTACCACTGTTTTTTCGATTTTACCCATAATCTCGATCTTTAAAAGATTTCTTAATTTATATTAAGTTGAGAAAGTTATAATGAAAGAACTAAGGAATAGATAAAGAAAAAATCAATTTAATTTTGGAATGGATGTGAAAAATAAATATTGTCTAAAAGTATATATTGTCCAAATTCTATATTCGACAGAAAATTCAAAACCACAGTTAATATGAAATTGGAGGGAGCAATATACAATAAAATCAGTTATAGCTGGATTTTCCATATATAGCCCCTTATTATTGAATCTATAGCATGTTTGACTTTGATCTAATTCTTTAAGCGTTAGGTTACTTTTTCTAAGAAACAAAGTTTATTTATGGATGGAAGTCCAAGCAAACATATTAGTTACAAAATCACTAAAGAAAAATTGATTTAAAATATCAAAGGAAATGATAAGCATGAAGTAAGATTCACTGCAACAAAAATGAGTATTTGTGATGATAAATGTTGTAGCAAAAATATTGATAATTGTCACAAAAACATATTGCGGCAACATTTTGTTGCTAAGTTATTATTGCAAAAGTCTTCTCGTAAAGAAATTTTTTGCGACAACATCAAATAAATATTTTTCATTACTTTTCGTAACAACGTATTGTCAATTTAAATTAGCATTCTTTTACAACAATTTGTTGTCGTAAAAAATCTTATCACAAAACTCATTTTTCTTGTAGTGATTGTAACAAAAAATGGGACAACCTCATTTGTTTGTCAAAAGTTAACCGAAAATTTAAACATAAGCTCAAAACCTATGCAACATTGTTAAATCAAATTAAAATGTGTTGAATAAGAGACCGTGTTGTCAATATTTTTACCTGAAACGAATTGATCCACACATTCCATAATCCACAGTTCATATGAATTTATGAAAATTGGTTTGATTAATGAGTTATGGGACTCCGTCTTATATTTGTGAGACCTTCTTATATAAGTTTTTGTGAAATGTGTTTGGTAAAAAAAAAAAAATTAAAAAGTGTTTTATTCATAAGCTAAAGACGAGATATTAA
This sequence comes from Scutellaria minor, assembly GCA_954870855.1. Lineage (NCBI taxonomy): Eukaryota > Viridiplantae > Streptophyta > Magnoliopsida > Lamiales > Lamiaceae > Scutellaria > Scutellaria minor. Next base: position 21,517,594 of record OX940727.1, read on the forward strand.
TCAACTCATGAAAAAATTAATCACTCGAAATTTTATATTATATATATATATATATATATATATATATATATATATATATATATATATATATATATATATATAGTACAACCAGGATCGATCCAAATGGGCCTACATAATACTTGGGCCATTTTTAAAGCCTTCTTATTCTCCTTAAAAATTAAATTGACTCTATAGACTTGACTAAATTAAAGTAACCATACTGGAATTAGATAATTATCATAATAAGGAACCCAATCAGTATAGCAGTAGCATCATTAAGATATGTAGCTTCATCCTTTTTTTCCTTTAAAAACATGGGTAAGGACACGATAAAAGGAAATTTGTATTTACTTCTACAATAAATTTTTGATTCAACAAATATGTAATTTTAACAATTCTTGTAGAGAAATTACTATTAGTCACATTTTTAGAAATAAATGTTTTATATTATCCACATGTTTCAACAACTTATTTTCATAAAGTTATTTCCATATTTCAAGATTTTGAGTAAGTCTCTTGTGAGATCGTCTCACAAAATTCTAATACATTGCGTGAGACAGGTCAACCCACAACTCACTTACCCACCACCAAACCCTACAATTCACATGTTATTTATGGGTGATGAGGCTCCATCTCACGGAAACTATCCTTGAGACCGTCTTACACGAGTTTTTGTGCAAGATTTTAATTAATAATTGAAAATAAAGAAGCATATTTTGCCCCCTTTACATTCATGTTGTTGGCTCTTTTTTTGTCCCACATAGTTCCTCTCTCTTTTTTTTCTTTAGGATTTTTTTCCTCCTATAATTTTTCCCCTTACTTTGTTAATGAATGAGGCAAAAACTAATCAAAATAGAGTAAGTCTCTTGTGAGACCGTCTCACGAAATTTTAATACATTGTGTGAGACGGTCAATCCACAACCCAATTACCCACCATCCAAACCCTATAATTCACATATTGTTAGTAGGTGATGGGGCTCCGTCTCACGAAAACTATCCGTGAGACCGTCTCACATGAGTTTTTGTGATCAAAATATAACAAAGAGGGTATAGAAATAAAGTAATAAATTGGAGAGGACAAAAAAAAATATAAAAATAAAATATGGAGACAATAATTTTTATATACTCAATTCGATTCTTTTAAGTGTCGTTTTAAAGTCTATATCTTGTTTCAAATTATTTATCTTTTTACACTTTTATACAATTTCATTTCAAGATTTTCTGTATCATCATTCCTTAAAAATCTGTTAATTTTCAATTAACATGTGATATTTTAGTGAAATTTAGAGAGTTAATAGAATCGGTACCCTTTTTTATATATGAAATAATTTGATTATCTTTCAAATTTTGAATTATTAATTCCTTAAATAGTTAGAAGTAAATTATTTAAAATTTGACATCCCTCAATTTGGATAAAATTTTAAAAGACCGTTTAAAAATGAATCCGAATATAGCATTGAATAGTGCAAGTGACAAAATATGCAAATGGTTTCCCTTTATAAGTTGAATGAAGATGAGACAAACATAAATTATGCGTTTTTTTAGGTAAAAAGTTTGAAAGTGAGGTTTTGTTAGGTAACCAACTCTAAGAGGGGGAAGGGGTGTGATAAATATCTGCACCAACTTGAAAAATGCTTTATTGTTTAGTGCATGTTGAGGTGTTACACACATTCACTAATGGGTGGATATATATATATATATATATATATATAGAGAGAGAGAGAGAGAGAGAGAGAGAGAGAATACCTATTAGGACATTTTATCATTTATCTTTGTGCAAATATTCTTGAGAAGTCTCAAGTCTATGTTTATCCCTGTTACAGTTCGTGCTTAGAAAATGGTGGGTGACTTCAATCCCACCCTCTAAAGATTTGAATATGATGAAGTCTATAATAATTTAATTTCTAGAACATGAGCAACATTGCTTTGAAAGAATCTTCTAGATCAGTCCCTGTGAAGAAAAATGTGTTTATTTATATTTTTTATTTCTATAGTTGTACCAGTTGATTTCTTTTTTATGAGAGAATTTCAAGTTGCAGTAGAAAAATTGGAGTAGTTGGACTAGTGTATGCTTATATTGTTTAATAAATCATTTTCCAAGAAGAGAAAAACACTTATATAAAATATGCTTTATATAAGTGTGTACTACATGGTCTTACACTAGTACACACTTATATAAAATATGCTTTACACAACGCTTATATAATATCAACCCAAATCATGTTTACAAAATCTCACCAAAAAAAGGGGAAAAAAAATGAATTTCCCAAATTAATAAAAAATGATGAAGAGCAGAGCACAAAATATATATATGGATGGACAAAAGTGTAATTGTGATCTAATCCATATCAGCAGATGGAGGCAAAGCAGGGGCAGAAGAAGGTGAGTCAGTTTGGTTAACAGATGTAAATATTCCAAGCTTCTTAATCATCTCATTGGCAATCAGCACATTAGCACTATCTGATGGATGGTATTCATCCCAAAACACATACTTGCTTCTATCTTTGCACAATGTCGATGCCGGTGTACACGTCAGAGCCGGTCGGATCTTCCCCAACGAGCAACATGGCGAGTCCGAGTTACTGAATCCTGCATATCATCATTGGATTATTATAAACTCATCTCACAATAATTCAATTTAGATGGGTGAGCTTATAAGATGTTTAAGAGCTTATAAATTCCTCAATAGAAAGTAAGATTTTATTTCATTGTGAAATAAGATGTTAAGAAGTAAGTGGATCCCAATTATTTATTTCTTAAATAGGATTTTATTTTTCTAAACTCCTTCAAATTTGATCACTTAAATTACATAGTTGTCATCAATAACATCTTACAGGTATCGCCATTTTATTTACACTTCAGCAACTTATTTATAAAATATGATAAAATATTTTATAAGCTCTAAAGACATCATATAAGATGGAAAAACTTATAAGTTCTTTCAAATAAACTTAGCCATAAACCCCTCTTAGTTGCATATATAAGTTGTAACTCGTCTAACCGTATTTCTTAGGATCGGTGATCAAGTCGTTCACAACATCGTATGCATCTCCGAATACGATTGTTGCGTTAGGGAGACTGCTGGATAATTGGTCCACAAGTTTGCTGGATCCTTGATTGAAGCTAAGGGCCAGTTTGTTTGTTCTGTCCTGACATCCACCTGATGTGCTAAGTACTCTTTGAAGTGGGATGCATCCCATCGGGCCTAGCCCAAACACCATAACATTTCGTGCACCTAAGCTATGCAGAAGCTACACCGAATATAGAGACACAGCAATACAATCATTATAATATAGAACCGGCAATTTGAGGCCGGACAGAATGATCTGTCGGGCCTTCATTATGCTGGCCCAATAAAAAAAACTACTAAAAAGTAGTTCTAGTTGGGCCAGTATGCATTAGATGGCCCGATTTGCCACCTTTGAACACATATAAACATATTATTGTGCATAATGAGGACTTACTTTGAGTTGATTTCCAAGTGTTTCCATCAAGTATTCAATGAAGGTTTTATCCGAATAAGTCCACGAGTCGCTATAGACGGGCATTAGGTAGTTGTTGATGAAGTCGTTGCTTCCAAGCGCGACCACATATCGCGATTCTTGGAAGAACTTATCAGCTTCATTTTCTCCAATTTTGGCTCTAATCAAATATTGTGTCCCCTGAAATAGCTCTATTTGTTTGTACAAACTGAATCTCTGAACCTACAAGAGGAATTAAACATAAAAACTCAATGCACCTTCAAGAAAATCACAAAAATGTGATGTAAACAATAATGATTTCAACTTACAAAGTATGATCCTGTGTCATTCAATATCCCACCACCTCCAGATGCATAATTCACTCCATTTTCAAGTATTGCATCTTCGTTCAGAGACGGATCGAGGAACGCTAGAGGCCTTGGTAGTCCCATCTGATCACCTAATTAGAATTCAGTCAGCTAATGTAGGACTAATACGTTAATGTTTACACTACAAAATCGCGCAGATTACAAAGGAAAATTTTCCGTCGGTAATATTCTTGTCGGTAACATTTTGTCGACGGAAAAAACTTCCCGTCGTTAATTTGCCGATAGAAATTCCATCGGTGATGTATTTATAGTCGGAAATATAATTGGGAAGTGGAAAATTTCCGCAAAAATTCCACATAAAGACTGACATATTATTTTCATTACCGACGGAGTCAGATGGTAATTCTCGAAAAAATAAAAAAAATCGAAGAAAATTACCAACAGACATGAATCCGTCGGTAAATTCCACAAGCATATTGCCACATTTTTATAGTGTTAAGCCCGATTCAATTTTGAACAAAATAAACCGGGCCTAATTGGCACGGCAGACGGCCCAGCCCGGCTCAATTTTGCCACACTTCACTAAAATATGATAGTTACTTACCTATAATATCAGCTACTGTTCTGCCATTAGAGAATCTTCCATTAGGCAATCCATTGGAAAAATCGATGCCATACCAAGGGAGGCTAGCTCGGGCCAGGCTCTTCGCGAGGTAATTGTTGTTGCCAGTGTCGGAAAGGGAATCACCGAAGATGAATTGAACGACTTTGGAGTCGCATTCATGTACAAGAAACGATATTAGAAAGATTGAAGCTAATGTTACAACTTTCAACTTGATCATTTTGAGGTTTCGTTTTTTTTTGGAAATGCTTGTTCTTGAAATGTAGAGGGGTTGTTTGGAATTAATACTTGAGATTAAAATGAGATTAATGCTTAAAATAAGGAAGCAAAATGGTGTACAAGTTGAAGAAGTTTGATGAACAAACAAATATGGATTTTCTGACCTACTTGCAACAACCTTTGTTTTCGGATACAACGGTAGAAGCCTAACTAGACCAACTTGTAATAAAGTGCAGATACAAACTTCCTAGGTTTGAATTCAAGACAGTTAAATATTGTTTAATTTTTTCAGTGTCACTTTCAATGCAAGCAGTTTACGTACGTGCTTTTGCTTCATGTTTTTTTTTTTTGGAAATATGGGTGATGAGTATGAAATTATGAATAGAGTTAGCAATTTAATTTCCGTGTGATAGGCTAGTTCGAACAGTCCTACAACCAAGATGTTGTCATAAAAAATATTGATAATTGTTGCAACAAATACATTTTGCGACAACATTTTGTCCCTAAATTATTTCAAGAACATTCTTGCAAGTTAATAGACTTTTTGCGATAATGTTGTTGTCACTAATACATAATTTAAAAAAAAAAAAATTATCGTCTTTTGTAACAATTTACTGTCAATTTATAATAACAATTTTTTTGATAATATGATGTCGCAGAAAATAAATTTTTCACTACAATTTTTGTTGTCGCAAAAAAACTCATAGTAAACATTATTTTTTGTTGCAGTGAAACAAAGGTTGGGCAATGAATATAGGAGCCAGAAAATTGGGCATATTTGGCCAAACCCAAGCGGCATGGGATGATGGACTTCATGGGCTCGAGGGCTTGTCGGCCCGGCAATAATTTTTTTTCCTATTTTTACTAAATTAATTTATTAAAAATCATTAAACAATAAACCATCAAAATTATTAAATTATTAAACATTCAATAATTGCATATCTATCGAAGATAATGACTACATATTGTTTTTCTTTCATTGGAATTGTTATGTTCTCTAACTGCATATATTGTACCAACAGAATGCTAATTGCGATGTATTGAGAAGAGCCCAAACTTACATATCTGAACTGGTCCCTAAATATTCTTTTGTAATAATTCTTATTGTGAAAGCTAAGTTTTTTTTTTCTTTTCTTTTATATATTTTTTATTATAATTCTTGATAGCTGTCGTGTATTTTCATTTTCTTTATATATTCTTTTGACAAAACACTTTTAGGGAGAAAATGACAAATTAGTAAATTTTATGAACCTTTCTCTCTTTACATGCACAAAAACTTATATGAGATTGTCTCTTTTATCTATAATATAAATGTCAAATAAAGTGTCTTTGGTTAGATAAATAGAAAACTATAATTAAATTGCATGTGTTAGATTCTCACTACATGTAAATTGATACAAGAATTTAGTTAATTAATAGGTTTTTAAAATTTTAAATTAAAAAATAATTAGCGATTTGGGCTGATTTAGTTTGTTGGCCTGAGTGAGGCTGGACTAAACTTCAATTTTATAGGTCCGATTTTATCATTTGACCCACCTGATTCGGACCGTGTCGCCAGCTCTATAATCCCAATAAACATTTATACACTAGGTCATCTCTAATGAATGGTGAGGCCCAAATACATATTTATACTAGGTGACCCCTATTGATAGTGAAATAAATATATTGGTTACTTTACCAATGAATCCTTAATACGTACTTATACTAGTATATTTATTCAAATGGATCCACCTTAATGAGAATTTATTCAAATGAAATGGATCCTCACACCGTAAACATCGTTTAAACTAGTATATTACTTGTGATGGGAATGAATCATACTGCATATTTATACAGGACACCTCCCAAATTGATGGTGGGAATTTATTCAATCTAATTCGCTTCATTAGTAAAAACACTCATGAGCACAGACATATATGTGACCAAACAGAAACGTTGTTACAACTTACAAATAAGAAAGCAGCAGCTTGAACAGCTAAGCTGCTTCTGAAATGTTATTACAAAACTTGGAGAACAACACAACTTCCTTCAACAAAACCAGATGCTAAGTTTCTATGTTGTAACACAAAAGGAGAATGCCATTAGTAATAAGTTACCTACAAAATTGGACTTTGATGCAATAACGATTATGCAATAGCCGCACTACTTTATTTTTCCTCAAATATGGTTTCAGCTGTAGTAAAAATTATGCAGTCACAGGTTGCTTCTGAACAAACGCCACGCCTTTCTCAATGCTCCCCTTCAGCTCCGGCTTTAGAGCTTCCAACGCCTTTTGTTCGTATTCGGTTAATCCTTGAAGCTCAGACGAAATCACTGCCTCCACTCCATTCCTACCAAGCTTAATTCTCGAGGCAAAAAATGGTAGCTCAGTTTGATCAGATTGGATGTAAGAGCATTCATAGACATCGGTATCCCCATCAAGAGCGCGGAGTGAAGACTCGACAAATCGTGCGGCAGCGTATGCCATAGAGAGAGTGGCGGACCCCGCTCCTGCTTTTGCCTCAACCACTTCGGTCCCTGCGTTCTGAATCCTCACAGTTAGTTGTTGCACTTCTTCGTCAGTAAAAGCAACAGACGGCTTTGTCTTCGACAACAGGGGTAAAATAGTGATTCCAGCATGTCCGCCAATAACTGGGACGTCGACATCGATGAGCTTCAGGTTTTTCTTCTGAGCAACGAAAGTGTTAGCTCGGACAACATCAAGAGTTGTAACTCCAAAGAGCTTCTTGGGATCGTAAACGCCTTTCTGTTTCAAAACCTCAGCAGCAATCGGAACAGTGGAGTTGACTGGATTGCTAATAATGTGGATGAATGCATCAGGGCAATTATCAGCAACAGCCTCGACCAGGTTTTTCACAATGTTGGCATTGATATTGAAGAGGTCGTCACGAGTCATACCTGGCTTCCTTGGAACACCAGCAGGAATCACAACAACGTTAACACCTTGCAAACACTTGCCCAACTCAGCTGCTCCTGTAAAATCAGCAACCTGAGAGGGGGTGTTGCAGTGACTGAGATCAGCAGCAACTCCCTTAACATTTGCTATATCGTAAAGGTTCAGAGTAGAAACTAGTGGTGACATCTTGATCAGAAGGGCTAGTGGTTGGCCTATACCACCAGCAGCTCCAAGAATAGCTACTTTATAAGATGCTTGAGGCTGAACATAACTGTAAGATCTCTGGATATTTTTCTGGGCTTTTGTATTGTAAGAACGCTTAAGGACAAGAGTGCTTTCACTACCTAAGAATGACGATTCTGTTTCACAACTGACAGAGCTTGCAGCCTTGAGGCCACTGAAACTCCTAAGGCAATTTTTTGGGTTCCACTTGATGTTAAAGGCCTTTGACTGTGTAGGACCAACTTTTGGCCCAAGAGATGTCGTGGATCCAATGGAGAAAGTGGTTGCTGATGTTGCTGCCATTTCACAGTTTAAACCTGCATGGACAAATCAAATTTCCAACCTTCTCAGGACAAGAAACAGAATGCTCAATATATTGAACGTAAAACAGACCAAAAATATAATAAAAATCATGATAACTCTTTGAACTTTGAAGTGTGTCATAGCAATAGATTATGTTTGCAGGATTCTCCAAAATATAAACAGTTGTAATTCTGTAGGCAGGGTACATATATTAGGAGGAAAAGCATACGAAATTGCTTTGCAAGATACATATAAGTCTACAGGTTCACTGAGAATGAGTCCAACAAACAAATAAAGCAACAAATAACTTTTTTGAGTTGACTTTTCGCAAGATTTTTAAATAGGGATTGAAGTAGAGAGCCAATGGCAAAAAATGGAAATAAAAAAGAATTGTTGGGTACAATACAAAGAATGGCATGGATCGGTAGGAAATAACATTCCGAAACCTAGCTGTATAAACTGTGATTGGCTGATTGCAAGGTTTGCACAGTCAATTCAATAATTATCCTTTTAACACTATCTCGGATAAAACCCTATAGATCCCAGTAGAAAAAGAAGAAACCGTCCACATGAATTCTTAGGCAAACATTTATGGTTTACAAACGAGATTGTGGCTAGATACTAATAAACTCGATTGACATATCTCGGTGTATTCTTCATGCAAGGGGTTTTATAAAATGAAGATGTTCAACATGATGAGAACTATAGCATGCTTAAAATGCTATCCAAATCTAATTGACACTTAGAGTACAGTTTTACCTATCAACAAATCAGTCAAACTAGGATCGTATCTCATCTACTTTTAACATTCAATTTTTTATGTTTCAAACTTAGAGCGACACGAACAAATATAACAGAATTCAAAAATTCACTAATATAGAATCAATAATAAATGAGAAAGTTCTATGATCAAACATAGAGTTTTAGCTACCTGATCGGGAATCTCGAATGATACAGGAACGGGGACAACTATAATAGATTAAGAGACATCGAATATCTGGTCATTCATCCAAGATTAAACTTTCAAGCACAAATCTCCAACATGTAACTCACAGCAAATCGTAAACAACGTCCTAAATCCATCACAACTAATACAAGAGCTTTGGATCTATTACATAACACAATTACACCAACCAGCGGAACAAAATGTTAGACACGAAACAATATCTGCATTTTCCTAATACTCAGCATCACATAATAAAAAATCAGCAACACATGTAAACCAAAAAAAAAAAAGGAACCTAAATGCGACCTCACGGATTCTTTTATATAAGCAAAACTTCAAAAAACACATAACAATGCAACAGATCTACGAGCTAAAATCAAAACATCTTTGAATTGAAATAATTGAGAAATCAAGGAAGATTAAAGTTGAAGAGAATAGAAATGGTAAAAACAGAAAAAAGGGGAGAAGAAGCGTGTACCTTTAGACGTGAAAGTAGGAGTGAAGCGAAATGGGGATGAAAGGTTTTGGTTAAAAAGGAGAAAATCGCACACAGAAACACGGTGGAGTAGGTGTACTTGGGGTGGGTTTGTTTATCTTAATTTTCTCCGCCGTAGAGCATCGATCAAATCTACACGTATGTTTCCAATCAGCCCCATGTTTTTTAACCATCCAGGTTTTTTTTTTTTTTTTAAATGGGGGATTTATTTGATTGGTTAGAGGGAAGAGTTATTCTGGTATTATTTGTATTAACTATTAACACTAGTATTAGGATTTTTTTAGACTTACTATCAATTAATTTTATGAGACTAGTCAATTTATATTTGAAACAAGGTTTATACTTGAAACTAGGAGTGTGTATGCAGTATGCTTCAAGTTGTTATGAATATTAACTAATCAAATTTCGGAGAATTTATAAAAAAAAAAAAATTCTTCGGAACTAAACAAGATACAAAAGATTTTTTGAACCAAACACACCAAATATCATTTGGTTTAATTCGGATATTCAGATTTCCTGATTCGAATTAATTCTGGATGGAGATTTTAAAGTTTTAAAACCAAAAGGAAAAAGAAAAGATAAAAATTTATATTAAATGAAATGCATCGAATTAGGGAAAATAAAAACAATAACAACTACTACTACGAAAACCTAACTTAACATGCACTAACAAAGTTTTATAACAATTAAAAACATAATACTTCACTTTAGAAGTACAAAATTTCATAATTTAAAATAAATTCAAGACTAACTAAAACGACTTCTAGTTTTTTCCATATTAGTTTCTTCAACCATAAACCAACAAATTGTAATGACCCGAATTCGAATTCATGTCACTCAAATTTTCTTATCCTTATTATCCACACCCTTCCATCCCCCAAACTCATTAAAAAAATAATAATAACCATGAATCAACAAATTCAACAAAATCTAACTTCACAAAAGTTAATCCTACGTAACATCAAAGCATAAACAATTTTGTTAGCGAGTTGGAATCAATAAAATAAGTTAAACTAAATAAGAAAAGTTGGAAAAATATACAAATAATTTATTTGAGATTTAATCAAAAATTATAATTTGATTATATTATTAATGTGTTAATTCACAAATATAAAAAAGAGATATATTTTCTTGATAAGGACCACTAGATTATAATTAATCACTAATGATTATCATTAATCATTACACAATTAAAATTTTATTTCATTTGTAGCACTATAAATTATAAAAACTTATTTAGTTTTGTAATATGTAATTATATCAAGATATAAAAAATTAAATGATATATATGTATATATTTAACTTTTTTAAATCAATTATTCGGTTCGATCCAATTCAGTTTGGTTCTCGATTTAGATAATTGAAAAATATTCAGAATGATACCAATAAAAAATTTAGTTCGGGTCGGTTTAAGGAAAGTCAAAAGTCAACTGATATTTTTGATTCAAGACTTTATCGGTTCAGTTTTAGTAATTTCCAAAACCCATGCAAAGCGCTATTGGGAAAATTCGAAAAAATAATCTCTTGAAAATTGTATAAGATATTTTAAGAAATTTGGGGATGTTTTTAAAATGGAGATGCTTTTAAATTGGGGATGCATCATGTTGGTCCCCAAGTGGTCAGAGGTTCAGAGGGGGTGAATGAACCTCTATCGATTTTGGGTTTTCAAAACTTTTCGTGAAACAGGTTTCTGATTCTATAGAGAAGCAGTAACCTGACTCGATCAGAAACCTGACAGTATGCTGATTCAGGTTTCTTGTTCGGTGATCACAGTATGCAGCGGAATAAATTTAAGATAGAGTTCCCTTTGAAAAACAGTTTTCTTTTCTAAAGTATGATTTTAGCAGAAACCTTTTGCAGAAAGCTGATGATTTATACAGCAAAATATATCAATACAATGCAGCAGGTAGATAAAATCAGAAAAACACTTATGGCTTATAGTGGTTCGAAGGTGGTGTAATTCTTCTACGTCCACTCTACTCCTTCTCTGAGGAGGAACTTCATTAAGTCAGTTCGATTTACAAGCCTCAGCTTTACAAACCTCTTCCTAATACAAGTTTACCTATTAACCCACACAGGGTACAAAACTCACACAGAGTTACAAAACCTACACAAGACTAACACTTAGCAAGGATCAAATCCTATCAACTAAGGACATCAAAAAGCAAAACAACCTAGCACACAACACAAAGGTTAAAAGTATATAAAGTCTTCAACTGGTGCACGCTTGAAACAGTCTTGAACTTAAAAGCTCTAAGAAGTGATTGACTGCTTCAGAAGGTTGAGTGACTGAACTTAAGATGCTTGAGAGATTGTGGGCTTGAAAAGAATTGCAAGAATGTTAGATAAAACTTCAGTAGTCTCAAAGGTCACTCATTCCTTCTATTTATATTTGTAGGAAAATTCCCGTTGAAGAGAGACATTGTCCTTATTGCAATTCAAACTTGACCTTCAAGTACCTTGCAATTAATGTGTCTGGAAAAACCGGGTACAAGGACTCATCCTCGTCTGATCTGCATTAATGGCGCTACTCCACAGTTACAGTACTTTTTGCAGAGCTGCGGGTCCAGGTGTCACAACCTGATTGGCTTGACACTGACTTCTATCTACCGATAACTTGAGCAGGAACTAATCCTCGTACATCACCAGGATAATCCTCGTACAGTGATAGACAAGATAGAACTTACAGTTTTCTGCTCAGGTTGCAGTGGCTGCTAACTATTCAGTGCCTACTTCCTAATCTGCGTCAGCTTCCTGTTTTAGAACAGTTTTCTATTCCAAAATCCTGCAGTCAGCTTCCTTTCTTCTATATATCGCTTCCTGTTATGCTGCTTACTGGTCCAACTTTCTGATTCTGCTATCTCTAACACAGAAACCTCTTCAACAACAGGATCCTGCTAAACCCAATATATGCTACTTTTTGGTATATATAACTTTCAAAGCAAGACTTAGCAAATCTATCTTAAACAACCAGAATTCCACTTATAAAACGTGGAAAATAGGTACTCTAACTTTCTAACCAAAGTTACATTGTCTTATCAAAACCTAACAGAAATATCCAAACACGTCATGTGTGACCCTACAACTACGAAAGTTATTTAGACTAATCGTTGTGGATGATCTTACGAGTTACAATAATAAAACATTACAACTTACAAGTTATAACTTAAAAATTTAAAAATTACAATTTAAGTACAATAAAATACAAACCATAAATCTATGAGCATTACAATTTATAATACAAATTAAAAACAATAATCAATACAACTTAAAATTAAAGAGTAGAATAACATAATATTATTTTAATATAATATAAATTTTTAAAAAAATAGATAAACTGTCGGTTGGAACAGTTGAACAAACCAAAATCGAATTAACCGTATAACCAATGTTCATAAAATTGAAATCGGGTCAACAATTTTTCGAACAATTAATCATTATTCGATTCTTGTTTTTTGCTAGAGGAAATCAGTAAATGATTAAATTAATCACTGCACACGTAAACATATGTATGAAGATGATATATGATATTAGGCCCAGCGATTAAATTAATTAAAGCATACATGACTATTGCCTTTTGGAAGTAGGAAAAAAAAAAGATTGTCACCTATACTAGAGGCAATACTCATCAAAATAATATATATATATATAAATGTTGTCGTATACTAATGACGATACTCCTAAAATTTAAAAAAATAAAATTACATATAACGCCTATAGCATCAACGACTTTAAGATGTCACCTAAAACATGATTTAGCTTTATTTCTACAATTCCTCACAAAAGTACTGTAAATCATTAATAATTTTTTTTCCACAGTATTTCAATGAGCTTCAGTATCTGGACTCTATTTATTATATTTGAAATTATGGTAACAAAGAATAAAGTGATGACTATAGTCTATAGACTCTATACATAGAATTTCCATTGAAATATACTTATATATAATGGCGGCCTAATACAGAAAATCAAATATTAATTTCTAATGTGACATTTATGGGCCTTTTAGGCCTCGTTTGGTTCTCCGGACGGGTTTGTTAGGATTGTTTAATTTGGGATAACTTTACTGTTCACTTTGACTTTATGAAAAGTTATTTATTTGTTTGGTTCAAGGGTTGAATGATGGGTTTGAGATTAATATGTTGTTTGGTTTAGAGTATTATGTATTTTTCAAATGAGGTTTTCGGGTATAAATTGTTATTTACTTTATTGGTTAATATTGATAATATATTTTTTAACCCTTATACCCTTCCTATGCAAACAAAAAAGCTAATGGTGATGCTGAGGATTGAAAACGAAATTGAGTGCAATTAAGAAAACAAAATAGGTTACAACAGTGAACCAATGATCCTCAAACAACATTGAGTGCAAAAAAACGAGATTGAAGAAGATTTCCTACATATTTGAAGAATACCCTCTCTACACAGCACAAAGGATTGGGCTACCAGTGAACTTCATTCGTGTTACACTATTTTCTCTTCCACTTGGAACCACGAACAACGATGGATAGGCGATGGAAAACAGGTATGCTTCGGTCATTTATTATGGGTAGCGAACATGATTGTCGAGCTTGTGGTTGATTGTTCAGTAGACTATGGCAATCCTCTTCGTATGGATCAATTTGGGTTATTTGCAAATTTCGTTAATGACTTAAGCACAACGACCGTGGTTTGCGATTACCTCTTGTTTCTTTGTTATTTCCAGAATGAAGTGGATACACTTGTAATTGGGCATAAATTGTCATTAGGATAATAATTTGGGAGTGGGTGTTTAAAAATGGTTTTTGATTGGTGATTATATTTCAATATATGTCGTTAATCATGGTATTTGGGTTTATGTCAGTTTATATGGCCACAAATTTGATGAGTTTGGTTGTTCTATCCATTGTTAGATTAATCCCTCCAATTCTGAACTTACAATTGTAGTTCGAGTTCATTTCGGGGAGAAAGTCAATGTAAGTGAAGTGAACCAATGGATGGGGAATTGTGTTGTCGACATTCGATCCCTCTACGTATCCAAACTTCCATCACAAAAAAGAACCCAATGCGTCGTTTCATGTCGTGTCCCTTTCGAGGGGTATGAAACTCCCTCAACTACTATAGCAAATGTGTAGATATAAACGTTGTCTAATCAATACCGGGCTTGTTTTAAATGTTTTAGAAAGAATGTTGCGGTATCTTCGTTTGGTGCAAGCCTCAACTCTCAGGACGTGCTAGAGAAGTGGCTATTCAATGCATTGAAAAAATTGATCGGTTGAAGCATGAACTTGTATTGGCGAGGGAGGGCGAACAAAAGTGGTAGAAATACTTGAAAGTAGTCGCATATTTGGCTATATCTTCGCTCGTGGTCCTTACTTGGGTCTACATGATGAGAAAGAGTCACGCACGGAATTGTGCTGTTGTGAGGTACGACAACATATTAAGCCCCTAAGTTCGTGAGGTTTTGTGCAATTTCATAGGTGGAAAAAAATTCTTAGGTGTTACTTTATTTCCAAAGATGTATTGTAGCTGCCATGGTATTTTGTAATCGCTTTCGTTGATACATGCAACTCAACAAAGTTTTGTTTTGGGAGTCCATGTATTTGTATATGTGTAAACAATTCCAGCTTCGTGTTTGTTCACCGTGAGGTCTTGGACTATGTCATTGTGTTTGATGTTTATCAATATAAATTTGGATTAAGTATGGACAACAAACTGAAAATGTGGTTGACATTATAAATATTTGTGGACCACAAACACTAATCAAAAGTCGAAATATGCAACTAAGCTCTGGTTCAAACTAGATACATTAATACTGCAAACATATACCTAATGATAATGATAGTGTCTATGGGGCTGGACAAGGGTTATCACCCTTTAAAAACTGCAAAAGACACCACGCATAGGCAAACTAATATTCCGAGTTTGCTATGTTTGTACAAAAACCGTAGAGAACATAGTTATGATAGACAACATACAACGACTGCAACATAATAGCTACATTAGTGCTGCAAAACAGATTAGTTTCACTTGTGGTGGACACCTACAACCAAGGGTTATGCGGGATGGATGTGGGCTTCGCAGATGCACCCATCCAAAAGGGAAAGTCAATCGCATCAGCATCGAAAGGCTCCTCCTTCACCACAATCGGAACTCCTGTCGAACTCCCCACATCTTCGAAGCTTATTTCCCCGGGTTTGTAAACTTCAACTATCGTGCTCCAAAGATCGTAGAAGGGGAAACCACACTCTCGAAAGGCTGTTTCTAATTTGTTTTTTCCTGGTTGAGAGAAATACACATGGTCGAGTTACTTAAGTAATATATTACGCATGTACTTTGATTCGTGAATAGGTAGTCAAATATGAAAAATGAAATATAGACAATATATTGCATTCAATTGGGGCGTAATTTGCAGATTTACCTTGTTTTTTAAATACCAATACTTGACCGAATTCAAAACGATGCGGTTCGTCTTATTCTTATATGTCACCCCGATGCTTGTGTTCACGTACTTGCAAAACTCTTTGCAGTTCACCAAATTTTTGAATACGAACTCTTTCACATTGAATGCACTGAACCGGGTGTCACCTGTTACTTCTCTCTTTTCATGGGCCATGTCAGTCAACACATTGGCCAGGACAATCCCATTTCTAACGTTGTGTTGCCTGCACCGTTTACGCAGCGTCTCGATCAAATCTTTTACCTCATCGTGTGTGAAAATGTGGTAGAAGTTGTCGAGGTTCTTGTTGCATTTCGGCATTGGTACCTGTTGCAAGTACAAAAGTACATATGTCAGTTTAATACATGTACTGGGAACCTTATGCAAGTTATTTCCAGATTTCAAGCATAATAAGAATTATAAAATATGAAGTACAAGTGCACGAGTCCGTAATTGAAATAAGAGTGGTGACATCCACAAATTACGCGTACACATCAGATTGTTATCAACACACAAAATATGGAACAATTATATTGAATATGATAAGAGTTTGGAGCCCACATGTATTTTGGAAGTTACATTATTATATGATGTGATATAATTGGAAAACAAGTTCATTTAATTCATTAGCATTTAAAGTGGGTAGCAACCACCATTCAACCACCAATGACAGATTACACATTTATTACAAATGTGGACAAAATACAATATATCATCCTTGGAAAAGCCACAGGTCCTTGTTTAATACCATGAATTAGGATAGCAAAAATCACCTAACAGCACTTTGTTACCTTCAACAACTGGTACCTTTGCAAGTTCCCAAGATGATAGGGATCTTTTTTGGATACATTTTGGCTCTGTACTAATATCAACTCTATCGTGTAGTCCATTCTTATGGTAAAGATATGACAACGCAAATTGGCATGTGCATTTTACATCAATATTTATATCTTCGAAGCTTATTGTCTGTTGTACACACACTTCACATTTGTAATTACTGTTTTGCAGCTCATTAATGCATTCAATGTTGTATCCAAAGGCTTC
The DNA here is from genome assembly GCA_954870855.1 of Scutellaria minor. Lineage (NCBI taxonomy): Eukaryota > Viridiplantae > Streptophyta > Magnoliopsida > Lamiales > Lamiaceae > Scutellaria > Scutellaria minor. The sequence continues at coordinate 21,534,549 of OX940727.1, forward strand.
AAGATTGGTAATACTTCTGTTGAAAACACACATAACCAGTTTAGGTAGAGTTGGTGCATTAAATGTCCTGCAATACTTGAGTGATGATGACCCGTAAGACAACTTATATATACCAAGCTGCCATAATTATGTTAAGGCACACATCTTTATACATAATCACAATCCACACTTTCAACAACAATTCGAATATGCCTAAGGATATAAAACTCAAACAGGAGGATTTTTTCTATGATTTGGAGTGGGATGAAAATGTAGGGTCCTTGTTTATTGATGTATTGGCAGACCAAGCGCGGATGGGTTTGTTTACTGCGGGTGGTGATAACAAGCATGCCATCCAGACAACACAATACTTTGTGAACAAGTTTTTCAACAACAATTTCAACCTCAAAGAGTGTGTGAAACAGACACATAGGCTCCGAAAAAGGCATGCAACATTTTCTTCATTGATGCTTCGAGATGACATCTTTTGGACGAAAGAGACCAACATAATTGACTGCGAGCAAGCCACTTCGCAGCAAATAATCAAGGTATGTACACCATTTTTAATTACATTGTTATATGCTTGTGTTGAAATGTTTATGGTATACATTAACCCTCGTAATTAGTGGATTCTCACTTGATAAGAATTTTCCCAGGCGGATCCTTTTGCACAAGCATACTCTACGTATGGAGACCCACATTGAGATGACCTTCAAGTCATCTTTGGAGCCCCTTCGTAATTTCCTATACCACTTTCTCATCCAAGTGGCGTACAAGAAGTTATTCAGGTTTCCGACGATGTGAAACAAGTAACGGCTACGAAATTCATCCCCCTACATGAAGTTATTCAGATTTCAAGTGACAAGGAGAGTAGCCTGTTAACAAACTTCTGGAATGAGCTGCAGAAGGAATGAGAGGACTCTGATGAGGAAGGTTCATTTCGTTCCCCATCTCTCAGGATAGATATGAGTTCCTCAAACCGTACTACCAATGGTGTAGGAAAAGGGAAAACGGTCCTTCCAGAAAACATGTGTCTCAACCTGCACGGTACCTCGTATGTGTTATCCTCGGCCCATGCAACCCCGGACTCAAAGAAGTAATACTCGAACAGTGCCCTAAGAAGTCAATTTTCAGTGCCCCCGACATGTTTGTGGCTCTTCTTATGGCCTGATTTTCCTTATGTATGTTGTTAGTCTTGAGGGATGAACTTCTGCGTCACACCTCACCTTAGTTATGATAGTTATGATGCATACTAGTATGACTCTGTCTTGTTATTCCCGTAGTGTGTTTAGTAAACATTTATTGCCAACGTTTACTAGAAGGGTTTATCTATTTCATGTATGATTTTCCTTATGTATGTTGTTAGTCTTGAGGGATGAACTTTTGCGTCACACCTCACCTTAGTTATGATAGTTATGATGCATACTAGTATGACTCTGTCTTGTTATTCCCGTAGTGTGTCTAGTAAACATTTATTGCCAATGTTTACTAGAAGGGTTTATCTATTTCATGTATGTTTTCAATGATATGTAGCTGGTGTCACTTTCTTCGACAAAATATCCACGTTGTTTGTGAGCACTAATTTGAAAATACTTGTGTCTATAAATTAGTTTTCACATTAAGTGCAGTAATTTGCAACACAGGTTAGGTGTAGGTTAACTTGTGCTAATCAGGAGTTGATTTACTTAAGAACAATTCCAATTCAATTTTACACAAACAATGTAAAGTGAACAACCTGCTTGCACTATTTTAAAATAAGTTTGTAGCAGGAGATGATTTAAATTGAAAGAAAACAAAAACCATGAGAAAGCTCCATCTGCAATATTTGAAGTTCAGGTATTTCCAAGCATTTCAAAATAGGATGTTACGAGATCCTACAAATTATGCAAAAGTCCTTGTCTTGCTTACAACGACTATTCACAAAGGGTCGTTTCCAAATATGAGAACAAAAGATATTTAAGTTTAGGTTAACTTTCTTAATTACACAAAATACGCAGGTAACGGGGAAACTACATTATACGTATTAGGACCATCTAACCCAAAAAAACCCTGCCAGTTACCCACTTTACTGCGCACATTCCACTTTCATCATGATGTCATCAACCAACATGGCCCTAGCCTCGTCTGATAGGCTGTAAAAGAAGTCCAAATCAATTGGATTGTTATACAAGTACCTTGCAACATGCACCCTCGCCTTCAAGTTGGGAAACATGAAGTCTTCCAGCATATCGTACACATTGTCGCGCTTCGTACTCGGTTCCATCTCTTTCTTGCCACGTTTCGCGATATCACCAATGTCTCCCATGTTTTCTTCGTTCCGATCGCAGTAAGTACTAATCTTGGTGATGAAACAATCACGTTCCGTCACATTGGTCATTTCAGCCTCCCTTATATGTGTGTGTTTTGATCGTGTACATCTCCCAGATCTGGTCCCTATGTTGAAGTTGGTGGACGACACTTCATTCACGTTACACTGGGGCATTGACGAGTTGACAGTGGGTTTATTTGTTGATGTGTTCAACAAGTCATTGACGGCATCAGCGAATCCCGTGGCAGCCTCACCGGTGGCTCGATCCTTACCAAATATCTCCAGTCAATCCTTGTAGAAAGGCCACGTTTTGTAGCGCATTGTGCGAGCGGTCGGATCAACCTGCGAAAAAAAGTACATAGTGGTTCTTCTCAATATTTGGATTGTGATATCTTACGATGATAAGAGTTTTCAAATAAACATCAGCCATTAATTTAAATGCACATTGCCTTCATACCTTGATAAATTCATCCTAAACATCGTCCTCCATATCGATCTGGTGGTTCTCATCTAGACCGATACCACTCTTGGAATGCATCAACATGAGCGATGCATAATTTCGCTTCCAATTGTGTATCTTGCTTGATATGTGGGGCTCGGCTTTCAAATCCGTGCACGGGCAACGTTGGCGAATTGCTTGCTCCAATAAGTTCAGGTATCCTGTCCTAAACCCATTATCAGACTTGTACCCTTTCACGACCAGATCCTTCAATGCATGGACGAGTTGTTGTTCCTCGTGCAAACTCCAAGTTCGTCTAGGTGTTACCTTTTTCTTTTTTTGTGCTTCACCGGTTACATCCATCTCTTTCTTCTGTTGAGAGGAATGTAATTTGTCATATAAACACAGTAGGTTATCCTGCATTGTCTCATTTGTTAAGTACGTAGTTCGTGATGTCACGCATGAACTTTTATAATAGTTACAATAACAACACTTCTGGACAAATTGACAACCATATTTGTGGAAAACATATTATATCACGATTCATACATAATGTCAAAGCATGCTACATTACATTAATACATCGGAGTTGATGAGCAAGAGTTTTCTGAATCCCATTTTTTGACTCCATTTGGGCGACGAATACATTAAACATTATCTTGGTTAACAAACAAGTCTTTCAAGTTGGAAAATAACAACAGAGTACAGTACATATATTACATAAATCTGCAATCATAGTTCACCTAAAGAGTGGAGTTCCTATCATTCCACATTTGCATGGCAATATTGTCTCTCCAAGTAGTCCATTCTTGAGTACTCTCAACTTGGTCGATGTAACTAAGCTCATTGTGCGATGCATCTTGTCCATCAAGGGAAATGTCTGGCACCTCACTCTCCAATGGATCTTCGGATGCGTTAGTTCGGATGAAATTATGAAGAAGACAACATGCCAATATTATGTGGTTTTGAGTCTTGATTGGGTAGTACGAGTGACTCCTAAGAATACCCCACCGTGCCTTAAGAATGCCGAAAGAATGCTCAATCACATTTCTGGCCCGAGCGTGGAACAAGTTAAATAACTCCTGAGGAGTTTGCGGGTTTTGGGAGGCATTGTTCCACTCTTGCAGATGATACCGAACTCCCCTATATGGTGTAAGAAATCATTCACCATTTGTGTAACCTCCGTCGCACAAATAAAAATTTCCTGTCATGCACCACGAAGAAGGTATGCATTAGCTCTTCCAATTAAGCTACATATCTTCTAATTTTTATATATAGTTGATATATGAAGTCAAGGGTAGGAAGGGACAATTGATGTTTAGGGTAGTCAGGACATTAGAAATTGGCTCATACTATATTACCAATAGGGACTTTCAGTCCATTCGTTCGTGTGATGGCATCTCGCAACACCCAACCATCTGCAGCAGATCCCTCCCATCCGAATAATACGTATACATAGTTCATGTTGCGATTGCAAACTACGAGCACATTGACAGAAACATGTCTCTTGCGATTACGATATCTAAGTTTATCACGGAGAGGTACTTTCACAGGAATGTACGTGCCATCTAATGCACCTAGGCAGCCCTAAATGTTTAATAGAAAATGAAATTTACGATTATGCGAAAACCCACATCCAAGTTGAAGATACATAGAAATTATAAGAGAGTGAAACTTAATGTGTGTGAAGCGTACTCATCATGAAATATTTCCAGCGATCTACCGGTTCATTGACATCTACCGGGCTTGGTTGCACAAGGAGAATGTTATGAAGCCGTAACAAAGATACAAGGACGGAGTTGAAGTGTTTACTTATTGTGTACCCACTACGAGTAAAATCATCTTTCACGACTTGGTTTTTTTGTGATGGGAAAGAATGGTTAGAAAGATACACACTTGTTCAGATATTGGGAGGTGAAAAGTGGGTTGAAGACCACCAAGATGTTCTAACAGGTAACATAGTCGAGAGAAGGTATCAGGAGACATGCGAAGGTGGTTAATACATGTTACATCATTGGTGGTTGTCAAATAACGAACGTGTTCCAATTGACGGGTGACTCTATTGGTAAGATTGTACCGTCTTGTTCTTGTGTTCAAATTATGACGGGTCCTATTTGTTCGATAAAACCTCACATAGGCGTAAGACACAAGAAATAGAAATGATCTCATTGAAGCATTAATCGCTTCAACAGCACGGAAGACCGCCAAAAGATCATCTTGCTCGTCACCGGGCATGTCTAAGACAAAAGAAAACAGTTTTGTGTTTCAAATTAGCATTGAATTCTTCGTAGCCCCAGTTTGTAGTAATTATGTGTTTTGGTTTTGGGAATGTTATGTTTTGTGTTTTATATTCTGGTTAATCGGTATTTTACTATTCTTAAATAGGCATTAGGTTTTTTGGGGTTGACGGGAGGACTTTAGGTTGCATACGGTGACCTTGTTATTGTAGGTAGACTTTACAAAATATGGAAAAACACCCAACTATTTTGCAAAAGGGTTCTGGTTGCTTTCTAAAAAGTGCACAAATATTTGAATATAGTCAGGACCATGTTCTACAATGTCAACCAAAGAATTGGGTTTCATGTTATGTAATGCATCCTTGCAATTCCATAGATTAACACAAATTGATCACCAACTAAGACAAAATTTATGCATTTCCAGTATATTTATCTATTTAAGCAAGTTTCCTCCGACACATTCATGCAAATATGTATAAAATGGGAAGTATATTAATATTGCATCCAGTGAGGATCTCCTAAACTGTACTAATGCAACAACAATTTTTTATCCAGTTTCATGCAATATATATTTTTTATATAAACATAATCATCCAGTGAGGATCTCCTAGACTAAATGTAATTGTCATCAATTATTGCAGCAAACACACACCATTCAAATGACATTTCACATTCAAGTAACCACATAAGTCCTAAAAAACTACAACACATTGTACCCAAACCATTCATTACGCAATTAATGCTTTCTTAACTACAACAAGTGTATTATACATTTGATCAATGTGCGTCAATAGCAAAACAGAAAGCATACCTGAATAAATGCACTCGCAGCAAACAGTTATTTCTTCACCAGCCACAAAATAACTTTCTCTCCTAAATGTTACCTTCAAGACGCACTTACAATGTGGTATATTAGCAATTTGATCATGAAGGAACTGATCTGCAAGACATTTGAAAAAGTACTGGAAGAATGATATTAATAATTACTTACCAAAACACGAAATTGGCATTCACCATTAGCACTCATATTTCAGCCCTTCAATGATGTCAGCCTCAACCATTCCATGTATGAAGAACCCAAATTAAAATGACAATGTGCACGAAATGTAAACCAATTAGTTCAAAACGTCACAAATACAAGACATTCACAAATAAGATCGTAAACTATAAAATGAAAAGCTATAAATTTCAAGTAGGAAAACATTTTAACACTTCTGGAAAATAAGAAAGGAAAAGGCAATAAATGACCTGGAGGAGAAAAGAGACATTGGTAATAGTTTATATTAACAGCGGCACCCTAATTCGAAAAATAGAATTGCATTTCCTTAATCATCATCGACACTAGGAAAAATTCACTAAAATGAAAGTGAAAGATGAATTAGTATTTAATAAGAACTAAGAAGAATACACTCTATATTTGTGTTTTAAATAATAAATAATAGTTTATATTATTGACAGAATTACATCTTAATGCAGATAATATATAGAAATAGCATGGTTAGGTTACAGGCCTATACAAAATAAAACAGCTATCAAGAAAGATATTACAGCTTTCCGCAATGAAATTGACCTAGTCTGCAATTGATTAATTAAAGATATAGTTAGAGAAAAGTAGCATCACAACAGCAGATAGATAGAGACATCAAGGAATCACAGTCTTCTCATGCTTAGTAAAACCACATAATAAAGTATATTTTATTTGTCTAGGCACCCACCTGCACATGCGCACACACACAATTATCTATCGGAACTATAACAAAGCCTGAAATTCTTTAGAACTTTGAGAAAGTATCATTTCTCAGAATCTGTTCTAGTAATTTAAAGTTGCTATGAACAAATTAAACTTAAAACACCTCAACATGACATGAGTTGTAAGTTGCAACTTACAGTAAGGGATTTGCACCTGATTAACTATTAATCTCTTTGATATTAATGGCTAAAAAGGGATTTGCAGATCAAACAGCTAATAAGAAACAGATGAGATTTCCATTGCCTAACTCGCTAGCTATGCTAAAGAGAGAGTATCAGCATAGAAAAAGGGAACAAAATCCCTAAAAAATTAAGACAATGGTTTCAGCACATACCAGCAATAGCTCAAGGCTCAGAGGTGAAACCTTCAACAAGATGTCACAGCAGAAGATGATGGTGCCAAAAAGCTGATAACACTGAAAAAAAGAGCTTCAATCATTAGGTGTGGGAACGTTTCATGTAACAAATCTCTGTGCGCTTCATAATTGAGACCAAAATTCCTAAGGTTGCTAACCACCAGAAAGCAATATATTCACAAATTGAAGAAGTGTAGGTGGACTTACACAATTACAAACAAATCTAAACAGAGCAAAGAAGATTGGTTAAAGTAAAAGAAGTGTGAACAACTGTGATATAGTTTTGATAACCAACTAACTAAAAAGCAAAATGAATATCATGGAATTCATTGAAGGGGTGGAATATCAGAAACATGATTTGCAGGGTTAAGGATATCAAAAGTAAGAAAAAAATTAGACTATGCCATTATGAGGATACATAGAAATAATGAAGAAGACCAGTATCCAGTAAATTACATAAACTCTCAATAGTATTGCAAACTTACCAAAGATTTTAACTAACAACAGGGAAAACGTACCAAGGAATTTATTACCGCATAGAACCTTCGGCTAAACCAATACCCGTATTCTCTTCGTTAACTACAAACAATAAATTAAGACTACAAGAGCATACAAAATGAAATGTTTATGACATTCTTATTTAAGTCACTAGATACAAATTTGGAGCTCTATTTTCGAAAACAAAACTATAAAATGAAAAGCTATAAATTTGAAGGGGCAAAACATTACAAAAAAAATGAAAAAAAAAGAAGGGTAAGGGCAATGAATGACATGGAGGAGAAAAAAGACATTGGTAATAGTTTATATTAACAACGATGCCCTAATTCGACAAATAGAATTGCATTTCCTTAATCATCATCGACACTAGGAAAATTTGACTACAATGAAAGTGAAATATGAATTAGTATTTAATAAGAACCAAGAAGAATACACTCCGCATTTGTGTTTTGATTTATTTCATGATAACTCTACACAGTTTTGGATCAGGTAGGTGTCAATAACATAAATCTACAAAAAGACAATAAAAAGAATGAACAAAAAACAGAAACAAATCCGCTATCTGATATACTCCAAAAACAGAAAATAAAAATAGGATTTTCACATCTTTCTTCTATCTCACTTGTTTGTCTAAATGTTCCTTCTCATGATAATAGAGAAACAAAGTACAACAAACTTCAATAATAAAATGACGTGACACTGTTTTTTATTTGTACGCCACTGTCTCCCCTCTAGCAATATAAGATCTCATTTTCAGTTACTTTACACATAACAAATGAGATAGTAAACACTTATAAAAGCACAAGAAAGTGCCAATCCTGCTACAAGGACAATGGGTTTTCAAAAATAGACCTAAAGCAGGTAAATTTACATAAGCCAAATGCCAATACATTAGGAAGGGGGCGTGTGCAGTAGAACAACATGTGAAACTGAAGTGCAGTCAATATTATAAAAAATGCTTCAAGATTCTGCTTGATTGGATAGTGTCTTCACACAGTTTCAATAAGGGTGAACAATGATGAAACTCATTGGGAAAAACCTAAAATAAGTAGTCTCCACGCTTTTTGTTTATGGCTGACGCATTAACAAAACAAAGCACAAAAAGAGATTGAACTATAAGTTAGAGAAATCACAAAAATTTGAAACTTCAAGGCTTTCATCTTTTACAATTCACTGTAAAACCCTCAAATCATCTTCAATTTTCAAACCCAAACAATGTACTAGGGTTGGGGACATATTTCAACAAATCCCATTCGAAAATATATACATTTTCGCCTAAAATAGTACTTCGCACTCACGAAGCACACATATGTATTTCAAATCGCAAGTTACACAAAAAGTTTTTTCGGTATCTAACTGACCTTGTAAGATGCAGAAATCTGAGTGTTGTTGTTCGCGACTTCGGAGCACTTCAATGATAGACCAAGTGGCGACCTTTGGAATGCAACTTCGACAGAAAACGTCGCTAACCTTCCTCAAACACTTCCAGAATATGACCGACTGATTCGACTAGGTTGGATGAGCAACCGGGAAGATAGGTGGATACACGTATAGTTTGAACGTGAAGTGGGAAGATGAAGCGCAACGGCTAGGACATGGTTGATCCTTGGGTCGACGATTTGGATTTTGAAATGGGATTAGGGTTCATCAAATGCGAATTCCCCAATTTGAAAGTGGCAATAACAGATTTGTAATTCATTTGATGTTAAAGGGGTTTCTGGTCTTTTACTCCTGAACAGTAGGGGCTATTTGGGAAGTTCACAAAAAATTACTGTTGGGCTCCATTTGTGGGTTTAGGAACCCACCTTTTTTTGGGGTTTAGAAACCTTCTTACAAGCCCATTTTAGCATTGGTTAAAACTGATTTTTTATCCGGGCCCAATATAAAAACCGGGCTTCAAACACTCAAAGCAAACATTGGTTTGGGCTGGATAAAAACTCTAAACCAGCCCAAACACATAAACCAAATGAGGCCTTAGAGTATGACAGTGGTTTCAAAACATAGACCATGAACCTTTATTATACGGTCCAATAAAGCACATAGGCTTAAAAGAAATTCAAATTTATTGTTTTAGGATCCCGAAAGTTATTCATATCAAATAGAAAAGATAGCAATTTGTCTCTTATTATTATTATTATTATTTTTTATATGTTAAATTCTATAATCTTTCTTCTTACACTTTCACTAGAAAAGTTAATTTATCATTATTAATCTTTCCTAAATTTTAATTTAGGATTGCCATACGATGCACGAGAAAATATATAATACTCATATATTTTCTTATTCTTCATATTTTAATCATATAAATAATAAACAATTTTTTTATGATCTTGAAAATACTGGGTCCAATCTGCATTTTTTAAATCTGTTGTCATTGAAGGGCATTAAGTCCGGGTTGTTCTTGACAAACTCCATTTACAAGCATATGATGTCAACTTGAAAAGCACTGTTAACAGACTAATTATTGTAGAAAATATCTAGAGCAGAGTCATATAAGGTTGAGAGAGAGGAATACATAATATATATCTTGAATTTTTTTTTCCAACTTGTTTAGGGTAATTGTCAATGAAGCTTAAATAATTATCTAATTATTATAATCTAATATAATGATCATATTATACGTAAGTGAATTCCCCCATTAGCTAAGGAAAAACCTGCATCCACATGAGCATATAATAGAATATCTATAATAGAAACAACCTGACAGGATGAAACTCTCAAAATAAATATAAATTAAAAATAAAGAGGCCAAGTAATCTTATAGCAAAAGCAAATTTCAATAGATATTCCAACTTATAACCAAATTTCATTCAAGTAATGTTTTTAGCAGCACTTGAAGTTAGTTGCACATTAACAGACTAATTATTCCATGCTGACATATACAATTATTTTAACCATGAAAACACTTGGCATTAGCACCATGCATGGACAACTTCATGTATTTAGGATTTAATAAATACAATTGTCTAATTAATCATTAAATTAGTATAAGTCATGTGGATGTATGAGTATATAATTTTTACTATATTAATGTTTTGATATGAAAATATTGAACATAAAAAATAATAAATTTATTGAAAGGTGCTTTTAATTTAATTTGTTATCCGTGTAATGCATGGGATCATAAAATTTAAATATTTCGAGTTTGATGTGAAAATGTTAATTTACAAAAAAATCAAGTTCTTAAAAATATTTCAATCTCATTTGATACCTGTGTGAAGCATGGACATATATATTTCAGTAGAAATCACAATTTTAAGGATTTCCTAAATTTATAAATGATATGGTACTGCCATGTGAATAATAGATAGAAAAACTTCTTCCTAATATAATGCATTTTTAAAATGAATCACGAATTTTGTATTTTTCTTAAATGAGATTATAAAATGATTTTATATAAATAAAATTAATAAAAATAGTAAAATATAATTTTGATAAAATATTACATAAAATAAAAAAAGTACTCACGAAATTTATGTGTTTGAAATTACTACCAATTGTTATATTTTCAAATATTCATAAGTTTGAAACCTTCTATCAATTTTTTCTCCAAATGTCTGTAGGAACGTGCTTCATAATTAAAAAAAGAAAACTTTTAGTAAATATTAATAATAATTCACTAATAAACTTACTAATACTATTGTATTATATATAAATGATTTAATATAGATATAAGATTTATCATGTGTTATCTTTTCAGATCAGAATATGTTACCATAGGTGAATGAGATATTGATGGGTTATAAACTGGCAGAAAGTTTTGCATTGAAATCCCTCCCATTCAGAAAGCAATAAGATTTTTTAGCAACATCTCATAACAATTCAGTGAATAAAGAACATAAAATCAAGGGAAAATGTGATGTTATGAAAAAAGAAAAAAAAAAAAAAAATATATATATATATATATATCAAAACACAAAATAAAATAAATTTTTTATTGTTAAAGAAAATTATTACATTGATTGTTTTGATTTTCTTAGATATAACAAACATTTTTCGAAAAAATTTAATCATCATTATATCAGAATGTCAAATAACATTCTTCTCAGAATTACGTTCTCTATGAATAGCCCCTAACCACCAAATAATTTCCATTTGTCACCATTTTGAATGAAATACAGTAAAACATCTATAAAATAATACTCGATAAATTAATAACCTCGATAAAACTAATAATTTGTCCGGTCCCAACTTGGAACCAGTTCAAATTTGGATACCAATCAATTAAATAATAAGATAATATATTTTTTTGAAATCCTAGTGTATATTTAAGGTCTCGACGAAACTATAAATTGATAATTATTAAAAAATTCCCAAATACAATATATATGTTATCCACTTGAACATTCTAAGACAATTTAGTAAAATATGAATCTACTGATACTTGTTTTTTTGTTAAACTTCAAATCTGCAGATCTTTAAATCTCCCAATTGCCCTAAGAGTTGCGGCGTTGTCTTCTCGTATTGCAATAAAAAGTTATGAAGAGTTGTTGTCACTTGCAATACAATAGATCATTATATATTGATCTACTTCTACACAATGTACATATATACGTAAGTCCATTCTTTTACTTTGGCAAAAAACAATGAATGAGACCATTCAAACTTCCAATTAACATGATTATGTGAGTATACATTCTTTAAATGGTAATTAAAACTTGTGTTTTAATTTATTTGTCATCAATAACTAATGTACATTGTAAGTGGATTACAAATTATAGATTGACCATCATAAAAAAGAAACAGATTTGTGAGATGATTTTATGAAGTCATGTCTTGCTCATTACTTATTTAGTTCTATAATTGGATTATTGAGCTTTTTTTTTTTCTTTGGAAAACTATAATTTGGTTTCAAATTCTGGAAATGGCCGATAAAATGAAAGCCATTTATTTTTTATTTTCAAAATAATTATACACTTATACTAAAAGAAGATATTATTCTTTTAAAAAATGTTCAAATGTCAATTGTTGACAACTCTTAATATTATTTTCTTAAATTATGAATTTAAATATATGATACATTAACTGTGGACACATTAATATATTGTTACGATGGATAAGTTAGCAGGTTTGTATTCTTTTATAACTCAACTATTTGAGTTTCATCTATTTATTTCTGAAGAGAATTATCGTTGCTTCTTAATTTGTCAACTAATTTAATCTACAAAGAGTTGGTCTTGTGTGCACTTGGTGCACATGCAATCCGGGTCGACCCAGTTTTTGACCCGGATTCACGTGTTTTTGAATTTTGCTTTTTTTTTTTTTTTGCTTCAGGTTGTGACCTTTATGTTGTAAATGTGTGACCTTTATGTACAACTATCATGACCTTTATTTACTGTAACTTAGAAAAAAAATGAAGATTTTCAATATAATTTGAACCGTACACCTTTATGTGATATCAATGCGACCTTTATGTTATATTGTGTCACCTTTATGTACAAATATTCTGACTTTTATATAATATATAAAGATGCATAAAGGTCAGAATATTTGTACATAAATGTGACATAATATAACATAAATGTCACATTAATATCACATAAAGGTACATAGTACAAATTGTGTTGAAAATCTTCATTTTTTTCCTAAGTTACAGTGCATAAAGGTAGAGATAGTTGTACATAAAGGTCACACATTTATAACGTAAAAATCATACATTTATAACATAAAGGTCAGAACAAAAATTTGGAAAAAAAAAATAAAAAACTCGCAGATTCGGGTCGGATCGACCCGGATTGCACGAATTTTAGATCCGTGCATCTGATACACAGGAGTTTTTATGATCTACAGATTGTGATGCATACTTGATAGAAATATTCGCAGTTTGCCATCATTAAGGTAAATGGTTTTTTTTTTTTTTTTTTTTTAAGTTGATGGCTCTTAGCATACTTGATTAGTCGACGCCTCGTGGAAAATTTGTTAAGACAGCCTACTAATGGCCCTAGGCTTACCTCAAAGATATGTGCTTTTCATTCCATGTCTAGGTTTGATATTTCTGTTTTTCCTTCCAATGCAGAATGGGAAATAAAAATGCATGTGTTTTTAATGATATTTTGCGAATTTATTTCTTTTAACTTATTAATATAATTGTTGTACTTATGTCTTTAACCTCTTACGCCCTCCTTAGAGTTGTAATTTATATTTTAAAATTTATAAAAAAAAATGGTAATAATATGAGAGACATAACATCATATGTTTTTCTCAAAACAAAATATACAAACTTATTTATGTTCCTAAAAATATGTAAAGTAGATTTCAATGGTTAAATGATATATTACTTAAATTACATTATATTTAATATTAACTAAAATGATAGGTAGAACACAAATCATAAATATTTTTTTAATATAAATAATATTTAATTATTATTTTATTTTACTAAATTCAAATTTTATAAAACGATGTATCACTCGAGTTATAATAGTGTTTTATCATTATAAATGTGACCACAATAACCCTCTTTCTCCAACCAAACAAATAAATGAATAAATAACAAATAAAATAAAAAAAAATTAAAAAAAAATCAAAACGCTGAAAAATATACGGTACTGGTTGGAAACATATATGTAGATTTCATCGAGGCTTTACGGCGGAGAAACATAAACAAACCTACTCCAAATACACGCACTCCACCGTGTTGTGTGTGCGATTTTCTACTTTTTAACCAAAACCTTTCATCCCCATTTCTCTTCACTCTGAGTTTCTCTTCTAAAGGTACACGCTTTTTCTCCCCTTTTTTCTGTTTACCGATTCTTCTCCTGTGTATAGTCTTCGTTGTTTTCCCAATTATTTAAAATTGAAAGATGTTTCGATTTTAGCTCGTCGATCTGTTGTATTATAATGGGTTTGTGCAGTTTTGGTTTAGATAAGGATCTGTGATGTTGCATTTAGATTTCCTGTTTTTTTTTGTTTTTGGTTTTTATGTGTTGCTGATTTTAATTATGTGATGCTGAGTATTAGGAAAATGCAGATATTGTTTCGTGGCTTATATTTTCTGCTGGTTTGTAATTGTGATATGTAATAGATCCAAAACCCTTGCGTTAGTTGTGATGGATTTAGGAAGCTGTTTATGGTTTCTATGAGTTTCATGTTGGAGAATTGTGCTTGAAAGTATAATCTTGGATGAGTGAACAGATATTTGATGTCTTTTAATCTATTTTAGTTGTCCCTATTTCTATATCATTTGAGAGTGTCCGATCAGGCCGCTAAAACTCTATGTTCGGTCATAGATCCTTTTCTCATTTATATGATTCCATATTAGAGAATCTTGGGTGCTGCGATAATGGTTTATGTTGCTCTAAGTTTGGAACATCAAAATTGAAAACTCAAAAGTGGATGAGATCTAAGATTGTAACTTTTGAAAGCTCAAAAGTAAATGAGGTACGAATCTCGTTTGACTGATTTATTGATGGGTAAAACTGTACTTTAAGTGTGAATTAGATGCGGATAGCATTTTAGGCATGTTGTTTTCCTTGTCATGTTGAACATCTTCGTTTTGTAAAATCCCTTGCATGAAGAAGATACCAAGATTTTCAAACAAGTTTATGAGTAATCTATCCCCAATCTCTTTTGCAAACCATAATTGTTTGCCTAAGAATTATGGTGGATCGTTTGTTCTTTTTCAACTGGGATCTGTAGGGTTTTATCTTTGATAGTGATAAAGGATAATTATTGAATTGACTGTGAAAACCATTCAATCAACCCATCACAGTTTTTACAGCTACGTGTCGGAATGGTATTTCTGCCGATCCCTGCCATTCCTTGTAATATAGCTGACAATTCTTTTTTATTTCACCTTTTTTGCCATTTGCCTTCTTCTTCAACCCCTAATTAAAAAATCTATCTAAAAAGTCAACTCAAGCAAGTTATTTGTTGCTTTATATGTCTTGGATTTATTCTTAGTGAACCTGTAGACTTTCTACTTACATGTATCTTGCAAAGCGATTTCATATGCTTTTGCCCCAATTATATATATACCCTGCCTACAGAATTACAACTGTTTATATTTTGGAGAATCCTGCAAACAGAATCTATTGCTATGACACCCTTCAAGGAGTAATCATGATTTTTCTCCATGCAGGTTTAAACTGTGAAATGGCAGCAACATCAGCAACCACTTTCTCCATTGGATCCACGACATCTCTTGGGCCAAAAGTTGGTCCTACACAGTCAAAGGCCTTTAACATCAAGTGGAACCCAAAAAATTGCCTTAGGAGTTACAGTGGCCTCAAGGCTGCAAGCTCTGTCAGTTGTGAAACAGAATCGTCATTCTTAGGTAGTGAAAGCACTCTTGTCCTTAAGCGTTCTTACAATACAAAAGCCCAGAAAAATATCCAGAGATCTTACAGTTATGTTCAGCCTCAAGCATCTTATAAAGTAGCTATTCTTGGAGCTGCTGGTGGTATAGGCCAACCACTAGCCCTTCTGATCAAGATGTCACCACTAGTTTCTACTCTGAACCTTTACGATATAGCAAATGTTAAGGGAGTTGCTGCTGATCTCAGTCACTGCAACACCCCCTCTCAGGTTGCTGATTTTACAGGAGCAGCTGAGTTGGGCAAGTGTTTGCAAGGTGTTAACGTTGTTGTGATTCCTGCTGGTGTTCCAAGGAAGCCAGGTATGACTCGTGACGACCTCTTCAATATCAACGCCAACATTGTGAAAAACCTGGTCGAGGCTGTTGCTGATAATTGCCCTGATGCATTCATCCACATTATTAGCAATCCAGTCAACTCCACTGTTCCGATTGCTGCTGAGGTTTTGAAACAGAAAGGCGTTTACGATCCCAAGAAGCTCTTTGGAGTTACAACTCTTGATGTTGTCCGAGCTAACACTTTCGTTGCTCAGAAGAAAAACCTGAAGCTCATTGATGTCGACGTCCCAGTTATTGGCGGACATGCTGGAATCACTATTTTACCCCTGTTGTCGAAGACAAAGCCGTCTGTTGCTTTTACTGACGAAGAAGTGCAACAACTAACTGTGAGGATTCAGAACGCAGGGACCGAAGTGGTTGAGGCAAAAGCAGGAGCGGGGTCCGCCACTCTCTCTATGGCATACGCTGCCGCACGATTTGTCGAGTCTTCACTCCGCGCTCTTGATGGGGATACCGATGTCTATGAATGCTCTTACATCCAATCTGATCAAACTGAGCTACCATTTTTTGCCTCGAGAATTAAGCTTGGTAGGAATGGAGTGGAGGCAGTGATTTCATCTGAGCTTCAAGGATTAACCGAATATGAGCAGACGGGTTTGGAAGCTCTTAAGTCGGAGCTGAAGTCTAGCATCGAGAAGGGTGTAGCTTTTGTTCAGAAGCAATCTGTGACTGCATAATTATTTACAACAGCTGAAAGCGTATTAGAGGAAAAATAAAGTAGTGCAGCTATTGCATACTCATTAGTGCTGCTCCAATTTTGTAGGTAACTACTGAATGCTATTATTCTCCTCCTTTTGTGTTGATGCGTAGAAAAATAGCATCTAGTGTTGTAGAAGTTAAGAAACTTGTGTGGTTCTCCAAGTTTTGTAATAACATTGCAGAAGCAGTGTAGCTGTTCAAACTGCTGCTTTCTTACGTGTAACGATGTTTCTGTTTGCTCTCATATTTGTGTGTATTCATGTGTCTCTTCTCCATTCTGTGTTGTTTGATTTTGTCATCTTCAAAGAGGTATTTTTCGGTTGTAGGGTTCAATAATGCAAAATTGTTAAAAATAAAGAGATGAGAAGTGGCTTTAAAAAGCCTAGACTTGAACAAGGATCAAAGCTTTTGCCCTCTTGGTTGCTTTTAAAGATTGATTTTGTGACTAATAACTTTATCCCTCTTGATTGTCTTACAAAAATAGACGAAAAACAAGAAAATCATAAGCAAGAAATTGCATAAGCGTCACCAATAGTCGTTACATGAGCAAGCCCCATCTTGAAAATGATGAAAGCGATTGCGATCTCTAATCAAAACCCTCCGATTGTAAACAGCAGATAAAATCTTGGCAAAATTATGGCAATCTCTGCAAATACGAAGGTCTTTTGCAACTCTAATCGTAGTACCAGGTGGTGTAGCAAGAACACCGAAAGCAATAGCCAATTTCTCACTGTGATACGACAACACTGCATACACATCACTTTTCCCTTCCATATTTTGCACTTCAGAAGTTATTTCAGCAACATAACCAGCAATCCTCAGTTGCTGATTAATCTCCCCAAGCATCTCATAAATCTCCTTCTTTCTAGGATGTGAAAGATCATCTGCCAAAAATTCATGCACTTTTCCTTTCAACTCGATCGTGCTTGAAGTGGGAGTAGTTTGAATGCCCTTTTCCTTCATCATTTTCCTCACTTGTATCACCTTCTCTGAGTTCCCATGTGAAGAATGGATATTCAACAAGAGAATGTAATCCCCTGCTTCTTGAGCCTTGAGTTCAACGAGATGCTCAACTACTCGTTCTCCAAGAGAGATGTCTCGATGGATTCTACATGCTCCAAGCAATGTCCTCCACATTGCTGCATCTGGTTTAATCCTCATTGAACGTATGAGCTCATAAGCTTCATTTAGCAAACCAGCACGGCCAAAAAGGTCTACCATACAACCGTAATGGTGAACATTGGGTGTAACTCCATAATCTTTGCTCATGGACTTGAAACACAGACGACCTTCATTGACCAGGCCTGAGTGACTACAAGCCGAGAGAACTGCAGTGATAGTTTGATAACCGGGTGAAATTCCTTCTCTTTGCATTTGCTTGAAAGCTTCAATGGCGTCTCTGCCATAGCCGTTGCTTGCTAACCCTGAAATCATCGCGGTCCATGAGATGACATCCCTATCAACCATCTGGCTGAACACCTCGTGTGCTTTTTCAACACATCCACAACGTGAATACATTGCTATAAGAGAATTACAAACATTTTTCGTCATGTGCAGACCTTGTTTTACAATGTAGTTGTGAACTTTTTCACCCAATTTCAACGCATTCAAGCTTCCACAAGCCTGAAGAACAAGCAAACAGGTGACATCATCAGGTTGGCATTCTTTTGAACTTTTCATCATATCAAACAGCTCCAGAACATCACGGCTTCGTTTGTTACGAATATAGCAAGAAACCAACACGTTCCAGACAACAGTATCTCTATAAGACATTTCATCAAACACTATACAAGCCTCATTGCCCTTGTCCAAACACGAATAAAAATCCATCAATGCCGTCAACAGAAGGCCGTCGGACAAACACCCATCTCTCCAAATCTTTGCGTGAATCTGCATCCCATTAGACAAAGACTCCATCTTCGTACAGCACTTCAAAGCAACAGTCGCCGACAAACCGTTCGGCGAAATGCCTGAACGAACTAGTTCCTGGTACACCAGAAATCCTTTGAGAGCTGAATCGCGGTTCAATGAATGAGCTCTGATCATGGTGTTGAACAAAGAAACATTGGGCTGCGGAAAGTCGGACAAGATTTTATGAGAGTAGGATAAATCGCGCAATGGAGGGAGCGCGAAACGAGATAGAAAGGAGAGAAAAATGGTGGGATTGTAAAAATGGGAAGAGCGAAGGAGGAGAGAGTGGAGCTGGAGGAGATGGGATTTTGAGGAGCATGATTTAATGAGGGAAATTATCGTCTTTTCTCGATTTTCTAACATCGGAGCTCCGGCGGATTTGGCCGCTCCAATTTTTAGGCGCTCAAAAAACGTAGCTTATATATATTGAGTCCGACACAACTTAATTGCTGAAAAATAAAATTGTAATTCGAATTTTTTCCAAAAAAAAAAAAAAAAGTAGGATTAAATATATTTTTTAAAAGGTTGCAATATATATAAAGAGATTATAAGATCAATATATATTCCGTAAATATTTTTATCATTAATCAAATGATTATAAAAAAATTTTCAATCATACATGTCTAGATATATTAATACTCATAAGATATCGAATATATATATATATATATATATATTGAATATATATATATATATATTGATATGTATACAATATACATGAGATAATTTATATAATGGATATAAATAGTTTTACAAATATGTGCTAAATATGTAAACATGTTTAAATGTCAAAAAATTCTATGAATCAAAGGACATAATTTTAAGTAACAAAACACAACAATTAATAGACAATTGATATCATTTTATTAAAGAAAAAGTCGATAATGAGAAAATATTATTCACATGCAAAACGATCCCAATATAGAATGATAATAAAAAAAATTAAACTGAAAAATAGTGTATAATAGTATCGCACGGTAAAAAAAATATCAAATTATTCATAAAACAAAATCTAAAAAAGTACTCATTCAATTATTATTATCCTCAATCTTCACAATTTATTTAAAACCAAAATACTTCTTAATTACCCAAAAAAAAAAATCTAGATACTTAAAATATTCCCTCATATACCCGCTTGACCTTCCCCAAATAGTGTAAATTCACATGTGCACACCATATGACTCCACCATGTACGTACAGGGATGGACCCACATGGGGTCAAGGGGGCCACTAAGCCCCCTTGAGATTTTTTTAAAACCGTAGGAGTATTTTTGACATCATATTTTTATTAAAAAGAACAAAAAAATATGAATGTTAATTAGTTTTAATTCAATATTATCAAAATTCTCATTGGAGACATCAATTTTTAAAAATTTTAAGGTAAACTCTTCATATTTAAACTCATTATTTCCTTTATTTTTTATTTTTTTATTGATTATTGATGTTATTTTAGTTGATTTGATTATCAATTAGTAGGGAGTAAATTTATTCATTCTTTTGACTTAATGTTGTATGAAGTGATAGTAAAAAAAGAGTTAATATCAGATTTCATATCCGAAATTAGGCCTTATTTCAGGTTGGGTACCCATAAGTCACTCCTCATCATAAGTAGTCCCCAAGTTATTTAAAAGTAATCAAATTTGACCCTCGTCGTCTAAAAACCGTCAACTTGGACGGAAGTTGACCACCATTCTCCTTTTGGTGCGAAAATGCCCTAATTTCACCCAAAAAAACGCAGCTTCATTTCCCTCCAACTTTCTGAACCCACACAAAGCTTCCTAATCCCAACACAAATTCAAGTGCAACAGATACATAATCCCACTCAATCTCCATCTTTGCATCTATCTTTGATTTACTATAGGAATGTCACCTTTTTCTGGACTTGAGAAATGCTATGGAGCTCAGAGTAGTGTCAACTCTACCGTTAGAGAGGGACAATTTCTTCTTCCAACAGGTATTATCTTTGTAAATCTCAGCAGAACAGAGACAATCGTTCAAACAAGCGCCACCACATTCTTGTTGCGTACTAGGCTTAATTTATCATTAAGACAATCTCCAACAACTCATATTCAACTCCCTTCTCACCTTGAATGCAGTTCTGAACAAGTTGGGCTTACAATCGCCATAGGAATTGCTTGGATCATCCAAGGAAAAGCCTTTTGGACATTGGCAAATGGGTCTCTGATTCTCAAGTCAACACACATTGTTATACCCGCAAGCTCCACTACCCTTCTCTCCATCAATGTTGAGGCAGCTGTTATCAGGCCAAGATCTAGCAACATTCCACTCTAGATTTCTTGTGAAGCTCCTTGGATGATAGTACATGTGAAAACCCTATCGAAATTGAAAGTTATTTGGTAGTAATTCTCTGATTGAGGAGGAATCGAACGAGGACTAAGAAGTCGTTGCTCGCCATTTCTCCTCAGAACAAAAATGGAGGTTCAGTCACTAAAGACCACTTGATAATCAGAAATCGGAGCGTTAGGATCAGAAGTAAAGTTGTTGTGATACTTATCGTCAAATTCCAAGTTCGAAGACACGCTTTTCATGTTGAAAATGAAATCCTTAGCAGTGTTCATGCTGGCATAGAATCTCCCCAGAGAAAAATTGGTTGGAGATTTTCGTGAAATTAGGGGTTTCATTAATCTCAATCGTCTGAGAAGAAATATAGTATCAGATGGATTCCTAAAACTCTCCCAAAGCAAAGATGATGCACATATAGAGATTGTGTGGGAGAGAAGCTGCATTTTTTGGGTGAAATTAGGGGTGAAATTAGAGTATTTTTGCTGTTGGTATAATGATCAAGAAACAATTCAAAAACAATTCAACACTTCCAACCTCAAGATAAACCCTAATCTTGAATAGAGAAATTGAGAATGAAAAATAGCACACAACCCACGATCAAAACACAGCAATATATAGTGGTTCGGCTTGAAAATGCCTACATCCACTTTAGATCATCTCCACTATTCAATCAAAGAAGCAATGAATCGTTTACAAGACAAGAGAAAGAATTGAACACAGAAAACCCTAGCTAAACTCTCTCTGTTCACAGCTATCTCTCTCTCTCTACAGTGATCGATTGCAAAAGTGATTAACTAACGAAATGTTCTACTATATATAGAGAATGCACAGCAACGAATCCCGCGTGATTCCGTTGAGAAACCAGTGAGCTAGGCCTTCTTGAAAACTGTCGCGCAGATCCGTTGCAAACCTGCAAACCTGCAATCTTGAAAGTTAACAGACTTAACTAACTTGAAATCGCATTTACAAAGCACGCCTTTATTAGTCAAGCACGCTTTTTCCCATACTTAGCTAAAAACTTGATTTTCCTCCCAGCTCGTTTTTTCTTCCTTTTTCTTTTATTCCTTTCTCTTATGCTGATCTTGATTCATGCTTATTATTTCTCATTTGCACTAAAAGGAGAATGGTGGTTAACTTCCATCCAAGTTGATGGTTGTTAGACGACGATGACCATATTTGATTACTTTTAAACAACTTGGGGACTGCTTGTGATGATGAGTGGTTTATTGATACCCAACCTGAAATAAGGCCTAATTTTGGGTATGCAATATGATATTAACTCTAAAAAAAATATAAAAACTCATGTGAGACGGTCTCACTGATAGTTTCTGTAAGACAGATCCTTATTATATACAAATTGAATTCATTTTCACAAATTCATATATGAATTGTTTAAGTGTGGATTATGAGTTGACCCGTTTCACGTAACAAGATTACTGAGATGATCTCACATAAGACATATCCTAAAAAAAGAGGATAATTTCAATTTTGGTCTTGTATGTATGATCATTTCCATTTTTCGACAACTAAGTATACGTTTTCCAATTTTGGTCCTATATATTTCCATTCTTTCCGATTTCAGTATACGTTTTCCAAATTTGATCATGTATGTTTTATTTTTTTTCCAATTTTAATCCAATTTTGGTTGGATGCCCGCCGGAAAATCTCATACGACATCGGTGAATTTGGGAATTCCGGCCAAAATTGGACTGAAAGTGGAAAAAATTGAAAAATACAAGACCAAAATTGAAAAACTTGACTGAAATTGAACAAACTTAAAACATATAGGACTAAATTTGGAAAATGTATACTTAGTTGTCAAAAAATGAAAAATGGTCTTACATACATGACCAAAATTGAAATTAACAAAAAAAAAAAAATCTAGTTCTTCGTTACATCATTATATTTAAGTATCATTTTGTGGATTTGTTTGATTCAAGATACAATTGTTGATAATATAAATGTTGAAATTTATAATTTGTATGCTAGTTAATTTAATTTTATGTTATTTTATAATTCAATTTTTTTTAAAAGTTTTCATAGATAATGGAAAATGTATTATGGAAAGATACCACTTATAATAGAAAAAACTTTCACAATGAACATCATTAAGAGTTCACATGACAATTAAAGAGTCAATACAATACTATTGAATTATTTTTTGATAACATGCATTAAAAGTGATTTATTTGGAAATATTGGCAATGAATCTATTATGCAATTGTGTCAAAATAAAAATATAAAAATAGAATAAAAACGGCATAATACTTTTTAAATTATTTATTTTTTGATAATATATTATCTTTATCAAAATTGTTACTAATTTATGATGTTATTTTTAAAATATTGCATACTATTTCTTTTTAGTTGGGTCCCCCTCAACCAAAATCCTGGATCCGTCTATACCCAAGCATTCCTAAAATCATAATCTTAAACACACGACACAATATACCTATATCGTCTATATGAATGTGTTCACGAAAGGACCATATCGTGTACCATATACATGTATTATATGATTTATGTGTTCACTATATGACTCCACATTGTATACGTGTACACGATATTAAATAAGATGTATATGATTATTTTTTTGGTACTTCACTTTCTTTTTTGTAGTACGGACAATTTAGACATTTATCCAATAAGTAAATAAGTTTATTATAATTATGGGAAAAAAATCACATATATATGAAAACCAGACGGTCGAAGTCATTTCCACAAAGAAGATCTCATGTGCAGGGTCGGGTTTAATCCAATCCGAATACGTACATTTTTTTTACCCTAACATTTATGTTATGTTAGTCATACATTTATATTATATTAGTCATATCTTTATATCTAAATTTCATAACCTTAGTACAATACTTTAACTTAAAAAAAAATCGCTGACCTTAATACTATGTTAATCATACCTTTATGTTATATTAGTCATACATTTATATTATATTAGTCATACGTTTATGTACAAATATCTTACCTTTATGCGATATTATTTATACATTTATATCAACATTGTTGACGTCAGATTTTGTATGACACAAAATCTTAGCCAAACACCAAAAAATATCGATCCGGCTTAAAGAAATCGAACCGAATTAAAATATAGAAATCGAATGAAATAAGAAAAGACGATGCCCGGTGCCTACTCGTGCAAATTTGTTAGGCTTGTTCTGACTGGTCAGTTCTGGCCGGATAGAATGTTTTTATTATAAAAGATGAGAGTAAAAAACTCTCTAATTGCAATGATCTCGGAATCCCCTTTTATGAGGATTTAAGACCCTATTTATAGACTAATCGTAAGATATGAAATTTGGAAATCAAGAAATAAATCCCTTGATTGTAGGGCTCAGATAAGGAAAAAATGGACTAAATCCTATCTAAATCGGATTTGATTTGATTGTAGATTTGTTTCATTCCTTGTAGACTCTGGCATGGAATAAACCAACTCTTTTCTGCCCATCTTATATGGACTGCCTTCGGCTCCGAGCTGGTCTGCTCGGCTCGATCCGAACACAGCTCGGCTCGGGTGATCAGATCTGACTCTCCTACTGACCATGATGGTCGGCTCGGATCCTATGGTCGGGTCGGCCATCAATTTGGTATTCTGTGCTTGGTTCCATACTCGGTCTATCTCCCGCTTATCGGCTCCAAATTCGGTCCGATGAGCAGGTGATCAACATTAGCCCCTCAGGTCGCGATAAATGATCTCATCTTATCGGGGGCCGACATCTCCAAACGCCTGCTCGTCTGACTCAAAGGCCTGCTCCACATCATCCTATTACCCTAGAGCGGACACGTGTCGACGTCTGTAAGCCCGAAAGTTCAATGGACGCCAGTTTTTCCTATAAATACGTATGAGACCAACTCATTTCTCCACTTCCTTATTTGCGAACCCGAAACTCTTACGAAATTTCCTCTCAAAACCTAGCCGATTCAGACCGGCAAGATCGACCGTGCACGACTTACTGTTCAGAATAGCCCGAACAAACAAAGAGGTATTCCCCTTTCCTTGTACATTTTTTACGATGAGTTCCGAAAGTGCGTTCTCCAACAACGGCTCAGCCCGGGACTATGATTATGGTTCTGTCCCGGCTTTCACTCCTTCCAGTTCTCCTGGCTCAGAGACCTCATCCACCCGGTCTGTCGAGCCTATCCACCGACTCGAACCCACTTCTGCTGCTAGCCGACCAGACTGCTCTGGGCAGCTCGTCGAGATTTGCCAAACGGATCCCGCCGAGGAGTGAGCTGAATCCTCCGACCAGAGCCCCACAGATTCTGACCAGACCCCATCTCTGGATGTGACGGGAGCTGTCACTATTGGGGCCTCTCCCTCTGCTTCGGGACTTGTTACCAGGGGATGTGAAAGAGCCGGAACCTCAGGTCGGAGATTCATTCCGGAGGGGCTTCCGATTCGCCGAGTCTATGGGCGTACTGAGAGACCGTCTCAGAGCTCAGAAGCATTCTCCTGTTCATCTGTGTTGACTCAACACGAGCTGAACAAGTGGCATGCATTATTCTATATCCCGGACTTTGTGACCTTTTCACTCCCCCGACCTGAGGAGCGGATGGATCAACCTCCACGAGATTGCGTTGCCATCAACTTTCGTATCTTGGAGGCTGGTCTCCGTTTCCCCTTAGCCCCAATGCTCACGCATTATCTCTGGCAGTGGGGAATAGCTCCTGGTCAGCTCCATCCGAACAGTTGGGCGACCATTTTGGGCTTGCTCATCCTTTTCTGGAGGTTCGACTTCGGGCGTCTACTCCCAACGAGTTGGCATGGATGTATAGCGTCAAGCTCATTCCGGGCTTCGAGAATCATTATTATTATATCTCGACTCGAAAACTTCATCCTCAGCTCGTCCAGGATCTTCCGTCTTCGGTTAAGGATTGGAAGACGAAGTGGTTCTGGGTTGGGGGTAACTGGAAGAGTCCGGGGCCGAATCCCGAGGATCCGTCCCAACGAATTTCGTGCCCTACTTCTTTTGGAGATGTTAATGGTACTTGTTTTGGTTTTCTTATTTTTCATGCTTTTCTGATCGTTAATATTTTTTGTTTTTGCAGAAATCCCGGCTAGAAGGCTTTTGATCGAGAATACCTTTTCCTAGAAGATCCGCTTCTTGAGGGACAACACTGCTTCCGAGCAGAACCTTTTCAAGGTCCTGGTCACCGAGGAGAACCTTGCTAGGGCTGGCTTGGTCTCCCCTTTTGTTACAACTCCCCTTCCTGGTCAGCTCGTGCCGTCCTCTATACTTTACCCCGTCTCGTTCAGCTTTTGTACTAACTCTTTCATTTTCAATTCTCTTTCCTTTCCAGGGTCTTCCGCTGAAGATGAATCCGGAAGAGCGTATCCACCTCAGTCAGCAAAAGACGCAATCTGCTCGGGGGCGAGGCTGAGGTAAGGGGCGGGGCACGGACCGTCCTACTTCGGCCATGATTACTGCTGCACAGGTCACCGCCGCTGCTTCTCCAATGCCGAGCAAGGGGCCCCGGGAGGTGGAAGCAGCTCTGCCTCGATCGATCCGTCCCACTCGCCAACTCTCCTCGGATGCTGAGGATCCACGTGCTGGGTCGGTGAGTATCTGCGGGTGGGACCCGAAGAGGATCGAGGGGTCCTAGGAGTGGGTCGGAAAGAGGCCGCCCTTCCAAATCTCCTATACACGGGCTCGGACCCCGAGCTCGATCTGATGAGCCACTTGTCGAGGGGGTAGAGCCGGCCATGGAGGCCCCGGTGAAGGCATGGATGGAAGAGCTGGAGAGCTACTCCCAGCAGATGTCGGCGGTTGACATGGACATCTGCGTCTCTGTCCTGATGGCTCAGACCTCCGTCTTCACCTGGAAGGCCCACCTTTCTCACCTCAGCCAGCGTGAGAAGTATGAGGCGAAAAAGACTGAGTTGAGGGAGAAAAATGAGAGCTTGGCCGACGCCACCGCCCAATCCGCCGCCCTTGCCGAGGAGCTCAAGGCCACTAAGGAGCTGCTTGTCGAGGTGAAAAAGATTGGAGAGCTCGATCGTTAGAGGGTTACCGACCTGACGATCGAGGCCTCCCGTTTGAGGGCGGAGCTGGACAGCGCCCTGTCGAGCCGGGTGGATGAGATGGGTGTCGTCCAGAAGTACTTGGGGTCGGCAGAATGTAAATACCGTGGCATTCTGGCATATATCTTCTATTTTATGGACAACATCAACATCACTCGGGAGGCCGGGCTGGATGATGTGCCTCTCCGAGAAGCTCTCACCGCCTATCTCCAGAAAGAACCCCTCATAGCCTACTCTTTGGAGATCATGGACGACCTTGGGGACTTCCTGCCACCGGGCTCCGAGCATCTTCTCACCCCAAGGCCTCCCATCGAGTTCATGTCGATGTCTGCTCCGGAGGTCGGCTAGGCATCCGAGGCCGGTGATGGCGATGCGGCTGCGTCGGAGGAGGCGGGGGTGACCAGGGCAGTCGGTGCAGGAGAGGCCGAGGTGGCGGCGGCGACGGGGACGACGGTAGCTGTCGGGGTTGCTAGCCAGGGGAACGATGAGGTGATTGAAGTTGCTAACCAGTAGCGTCTATCCCTCGTTGCACCTCTTACCAGTGGCATTAACCCTTGTTCTACTTTTTTTTCTAGTTCAGGTCTTTCATGTTATTCTTGTATAGCTTCATCTCTTTGTAAGAGGTTCCGGCCTCCAAACCGGATTCATTGTAAATGATTTGAACATATTTTTGATCGCCAATTATGTTTTTTCTGCTCGTTAAAAGGGTCTGGCCGTTGTATTATGTTGAATTGACTGATTATTTCCAATACCTTTTTGTTCGTCTTGTAGTGCGTGCATTCTTGCTCTTCTCTCGTTAACCAATGGTTTTTGGTTATGATGTATATAGTTCGGTAAGTCTCCAATTCATTCGAATTCAGAGCTTGGATAAGCTTGGGGGCTGGAGCCCCTAGTCGAAATCCGAGCTCAGTGATTGAGCTCGGATTGGGCCGGAGCCCTTTGTTCAGATTCAGAGCTCCGAAGAGCTTGGGGGTCGGAGCCCCTAGTCAGAATCTGAGCTCAGTGATTGAACTAGGATTGGGCCGGGAGCCCTTTGTTCAGATTTAGAGCTCAGAAGAGATTGGGGGCCGGAGCCCCTATTCAGAATCCGAGCTCAATGATTGAGCTCGGATTGGGCCGGAGCCCTTTGTTCAGATTCAGAGCTTAGAAGAGCTTGGGGGCCGGAGCCCCTAGTCAGAATCCGAGCTCAGTGATTGAGCTCGGATTGGGCAGGAGCCCTTGTTCAGAATATATACATTACATTAAGCTGAGCAGAATTCATAAAGTTTATTCAAGAAACGAAGACAACAATATAAAAAAGAAATAACTTCCTAGCAGACTAATGGTAATATTTCTTCAGATGTTCTGCATTCCATGGCTTGGGTAACTTCTTCCCACTCAGGTCGGCTATCTCATATGCACCTCTGGTCAGGACTCGGATTATCTGGTATGGTCTCTCCCAGTTTGGCCCGGGTGGGCCAACGTTGAGCTCTTTTGTGTGCTGCAGAATTTTTTTGAGGACCAGGTCTCCGACCTCAAACTTCCTGGCTCGGACCTTGGAGTTGTAGTATTTTTCACTCATTTGTTTGTAAATCGAGTTTTTTAGGTCGGAATCCAATCTTTTTTCTTCCAACAAGTTTAGGCCGGTCAGCACTGCAACTTCATTATTTTACTCATCGAAGTTCTGGGTCCTCCAGGTAGGCATACTGATCTCAACTGGTATGATGGCTTCCGAGCCGAAGGCCATACTGAAAGATATCTCTCCTGTGGATGTTCTGGCCGTTGTTCTGTACGACCAGAGGACCCTTGGTAGTTCGTCAAGATCCTTTCAAGTTTTCGAGTTTGACTCTTAATGTGTGCTTGATGATCTTGTTTATAGCCTCCACTTGGTCGTTGCCCTAAGGGTGATATGGGATAGATAACAGCTTTTTGATGCCTAAATTTGCACAAAACTCGTTGAATCCTGCTGAGTCGAACTCGTGGCCATTGTCGGATACCACGGAGTGTGGGATGCCGAAACGACTTATGATGGATTTCCAGATGAAATCAGTTATTTTGGGCTCGGTTATCTTTACGAGCGGCTCGACTTCCGTCCACTTAGTAAAATAATCGACGGCCACAATTGCAAATCTTACTCCTTTACCCGTTGGTAGGGATCCGATCAGATCAATTCCCCATTTGGCGAATGGTCATGGCGCCATTATTGAGTTCAGCTCTCCTGCTGGAGATTTCATCAGCGGCGCGCATTTCTAACATCTTTCGAACCTCCGTGCAAAGTTAATTGCATCTTTTTTTAAGCTCAGCCAGAAGTATCCCTGTCTGATGATTTTGAAGGCCAGAGCTTGTCCACCAATGTGGTTTCCACAAATTCCTTCGTGAATTTCCCTCAAAGCGTAATCAGTTTCTTGCTCGTCCAAACATCTTAGTAGTGGTAGGGAGAAACCTCTTTTGTATAGAATTCCATCCTTTAGGGTATACCGAGCAGAGCAGATCCTTAATTTTCGAGCCTCGATTGCATCGTCGGGCTCCTTTCCCCCTTCCAAGTATTGGATGATTGGTGTCATCCAAGTGTCTTTCTGCTCGGTATTGTATATCGCTTTTTGTTCTAGAGCTGAGCTTTCGATCATTCCAATATTAACCGAACCTATGTCCTCTGCCCCTTCACTCATAGCGAGTCGGGCCAAGGCGTCCGCCTGGGAGTTCTTCGTCCTGGGGACCTGTTCTGCTCGGATTTTTCGGAAGTCTGCCAAGGCCATTTCGACCGACCTCAGGTATCTGGCCATCTTCTCGTCTCGTGCGGTGAATTCTCCCGAAACTTGGTTGACGACCAGAAGTGAGTCGCTGAAAACCTCGAGGTCATCGACCCCAAATTGTCTGGCCATCTCTAGTCCGGCCAATAAAGCCTCGTATTCGGCCTCATTGTTCGTTGCTGGGAACTGGAACCTTAGTGCCGAGCAAAAGTATTTGTTTGTAGGGCTGATCAGAACAATTCCCGCCCCGACCGCTGTCGATGTAGAAGATCCGTCCACGAACATTCTCCAAGGTCTCTCATCCTTCTCTTCATGTGGTACCACAACAGGAGTGAATTCGGTGATGAAATCTGCTAAGGCCTGACCTTTTATTACCGTTCTCGGCGAATAATGGATGTCATATTGCCCGAGTTCAACCGACCACTTTAGCAACCATCCCGAAGCATCTGGTCGGCATAAGACTTGTTTCAAAGGAAAATTTGTTAAAACTTCAATCTGGTAGGCCAAAAAATACGGGCGCAATTTCCTGGCCGAGATGACCAAGACATAAGATAGTTTCTCCATAGCCAGGTATCTTAGCTCGGCATCATGTAGAGACTGGCTTACGTAATACACCGGTTGCTGGGAGTTTTTCTCTGCTCGGACTAGGACTGCACTTGCAGCGTAAGATGAAACTGCTAGGTAGAGCTGTAACCTTTCTTCGGCCTCCGGTTTTGCAAGTACTGGGGCCTTTATTAGCGATTGCTTCAGCTCTTCGAGAGCTGTTTCACATTCAGCGTTCCATTCAAATTTCTCGTCTCTTTTGATCAAATTAAAGAAAAGTTTACACTTGTCTGTTGACCTCGAAATGAATCTGTTCAGTGCGGCAACCTTCCCTATTAGGCTCTAAACATCTTTTATCCTCCTTGGGGAGGTGAGCTTCACTATTGCATCAATTTTTTCTGGGTTTGCCTCGATCCCTCTCTGGCTTACCATGTAGCCGAGGAATTTTCTTGAGCCGACCCCAAAAGAGCACTTTTTGGGGTTTAACTTCATCCTATACTTTCTTAGAATGCCGAACATTTCTGCTATGTCTTTGACGTGGTCTTCTACCCTTTTTGATTTTACCAACATAACGTCTATATAGACCTCCATTGTTTTCCCGAGCTGAGCTGCGAACATCTTGTTAACTAGCCTTTGGTAGGTTGCTCCTGTATTCTTTAAGCCAAAAGACATCATTCTGTAGCAATAGAGTGCTCGGTTAGTGACAAACGTTGTGTGTTGTTGATCGTGCTCGGCCATTGGGATTTGATGATACCCTGAGTAAGCATCCATGAAGCTCATAACTTCGTGTCCCGCTGTTGTGTCGACCAGCTGATCTATATTTGGCAGGGGAAAGCAATCTTTAGGGCATACTTTGTTAAGGTCGGTGAAATCTATGTATAGCCTCCAAGCCCCATTCGCTTTTCTTACCAGAACTGGATTGGCCACCCAAATGGCATAATCACATTCCCTTATGAAGCCGTTACCGAGCAGCTTCTGAACCTCCAAGTCTAGCCCCAGGAATCTATCCGGGCTTAGCATCTGCTTCTTCTGGATCACTGGCCTGGCTGTCGGGTCGATGTTAAGATGATGGCATGCGTCCTCTGGTCGGATACCTTCCATATCCTCGTGGTACCAGGTGTAGACGTCAGTGCTCGTCTTGAGAAAAGCTATAAGCTCTCCCTTGAAGGGTTCCTTCAATTCTTTGCCAATTTTGAGCGTCATTTCCGTTCTACTTTCGTCTAGCTGAATCGCCTCTAGCTCTTTGATCGATATTGCTCTGCTTGATGGTATTTCCTTTCTTGGGTCCAAGGTTTCCTAGTCTTCTTTGCTAGGGTCTACATTCACCACTTTCTCCTCTGTTCGGAGGTTGGCCAGTCCTGAGCTTGGGATATCCACGATTGTTCTGGTCGGCGACCGGATCTCTGGTTGGTCGATCCCCAGTTCGGGACTGGCCCTTTGTTCCGGCCCTGGGGCCTGCCCTGCGATTTCCATCATTGTGTCCAAACGTTCCGTTTGCTCGTCCACCTGATGGGTTTCGAATTGTTTGATGATGTTAAGTTCTCTAGGTTTCAGACCCGATTCCTATTCTCTAGATGCCAACTGGTTGCCTCGGATGACGTACACGTCTTCTCCGACCGGAAATTTGATGGCCAGATGGTGTATAGACACCACTGCCTTTAACTTGGCCAACAGAGGTCGTCCCTAGATTGCATTGTAGACCGAGTTCAAGTCGACCACCTTTAACTCGATTGTCGTGTGGACCGTTTTATCCCCAGCTCCGAATTCGACCTTGAGCTCACACGTTCCGATCGTGCATGTTATCTGTCCTCCGAACCCTTGGATCGAATCCGAGCAAGGTTGTAGGTCGGACTCACGAAGTCCTATCCTTTTAAAGGTGTTCAGGTGGAGTATATTGGCGTAGGTCCCTGTGTCGACCAGAACCCTGTGAACCATTGTGAGGCCGATATTCAGAGATACCACCAGTGCATCGTGGTGGGGTTGTACTCTCCCTTCGGCATCTTGCTCGGTGAAGGTCAGCGGTGGATGGACTGGCGCTGGCCTTGGTGGGTTGCACAGTTGGTATCCGTTTCTTGCTTTTCTGAGCTGCCCTCTCCTCATCCTTTTTGATAATCTTTGCTCTCCATAATTATGATTCACGAGCATGTGAATTTCCCGAATTGCATTGAGTTGAGGAGGTGGAGGGGGTTATCGAGGTCTTTGCTCGGGATTCTTAACATATTCTTTAAGGTGACCTCGATCGATCAGTCTCATAAGCTCGATCAGAAGAGCTCTGCATTTGTCTGTATCATGTCCTGGAGATTTGTGGTATTGACAATACTTGTTCTGATTCAGCCGGGCAGGATCGGCTCTCATCGGTCTCGGGTCTGGCAGCACATTCCGGCCTTGTAACTCGGTAAGTACTTGGGTCGGACTGACTGTCAGAGGGAGAAAGAAGAACCATGGCATTCTCTGCATCAACAATTTCGTCTTCCTCTAGTTATCTAGTGCACACCTGCCCGTCGCTTGATAGCATGTGTCGGACCCGATCTAGCTCCTCGTTCTGGTATACTTTGAACTCTCCTGGGGGTTTGAAGGGTGTTGTGCTCTTCCTTTTTTCCTTCCCCTCCCCCTTTCTAAGGCAAGTCTTTTCTCTGGGATAGCCTATTCGGCTTCGATATACCTCTCTGCTCGGCTTAGGAAATCGTGATAAGTCCTGGGACCGTGCTCGTGAACATTCCACCAGAATCTTGTTTTTGGACGGAGGCCGGCCATGATCGCCATGAGCACAACATCGTCGGAAACGTGCTCCATTTCTAAGATAAGCTTGTTGAATTTGTCTATGTAGGACCTTAGTGATTCATCCTTGCCCTGTTTGATGTTAACCAGTCTTTCTTTCGAAGTAGTCCTCATCTTCGAACCCATAAACTGTGTGAGGAAAAGATCAGTTAGTTCCTCCCATCCTCTGATAGAAGAATCCGGTAGCGATCGAAACCATATCTGAGCTCGGTCTCCTAGCGTCAGGGGGAAAGCTTTGCACATGAGCTCCTCTCCGACCCCTTGCAGCTCCATCCACGAAGCGTATTTATCTATGTGTGAGTTCGGGTCAATTTTGCCATTGTAGAGACCAATTGACGGTACTTTGAATTTTGTGGGAGTGACCCGATTAGAAATCTGTTCTATGAAGGTGAAGTCTTCTTTCGTCTCTTCTGCTGTCCGGGTCTTGGCCTCGTGGCTTCAATTTCGGCCAACCTTTGTCTGAGCCTCTGTTCTTCCTCATCTTCTTCCTTGAAGTCCCTGGTCTCCATCCTTTTTCCATCCCGCCGATATTCATTTCCGAAATCCAACGTCTTCCGAGACTTTCTGGCCTCACGAGCGGAGGCGGGTCCTATTCGGTCAAATACGCTTTGTGTTTTGGTCGGTGCCACAGACCGAGTCGGGCAGAACTAAGTTTCTAGTCGGCTTTCTTCCAATGACTGTATTTCTTCTGGTCGCTGCTCGGTTTCTACATCTTTTCCTTTGTCCTTTCGTTTGTTCTTCGGCTCATCTGAGGATTGAGTGTCCTTAAGATCGCGGGTTTGTCGGCTTTTCTCTCTAGCCTCAGCTTCCTTCAGTCTCTCACTGAGTTGGGACATGATAGCCTTGATCTCCTCCGAGGTCATTCTGATCTCTCTGGGCTCGGTTACTAGCGGGATACCCAAAGGAATCCTTTCCAGTGGTGTGTTGGTTACAACTCCGGGCGTGTCATGTAGCTGGCATTGACCAGAGCCTCCAGGCAGTAGGTTCTGGCTCTAGGGATCAGGTGGAAGCTCCATGTCTTTAGGGTTGTTTGTTGCGCTGGTGGTCTTTGAGCTATGTGTTGTTTCGGAGGTTCACCCCCTCCTTCTAGCACCAAATGTTGACGTCAGATTTTGTATGACACAAAATCCTAGCCAAACACCAAAAATTATCGATCCGACTCAAAGAAATAGAACCAAATTAAAATATAGAAATCGAATGAAATAAGAAAAAGACGATGCCCGGTGCCTACTCAGGCAAATTTGTTAGGCTTGTTCTGACCGGTTAGTTCTGGCCGGATAGAATGTTTTTATTATAAAAGATGAGAGTAAAAAGCTCTCTAATTGCAATGATCTCGGAATCCCCTTTTATGAGGATTTAAGACCCTATTTATAGACTAATCGTAAGATATGAAACTTGGAAATCAAGAAATAAATCCCTTGATTTTAGGGCTTAGATAAGGAAAAAATGGACTAAATCCTATTTAAATCGGATTTGATTTGATTGTAGATTTGTTTCCTTTCTTGTGGACTCTAGCATGGAATAAACCAACTCTTTTCTGCCCATCTTACATGGACTGCCTTCGGCTCCGAGCTGGTCCGCTTGGCTCGATCCGAACACAGCTCAGCTCAGGTGATCAGATCTGACTCTCCTACTGACCATGATGGTCGTCTCAGATCCTATGGTCGGGTCGGCCATCAATTTGGTATTCTGTGCTTGGTTCCATACTCGGTCTATCTCCCGCTTCTCAGCTCCAAATCCGGTCCGATGAGCAGGTGATCAACAAACATAATCATACCTTTATGTAATATATAAATGTACACCTAACATAACTAAAATGTATGACTAATATAACTAAAATGTATGAAAGGTATTAATAGATGTCTAGAAATATGTTAAGGTATAGTTAAAAACTTATAAAATATGACTAACATAACATAAATGGATGACTAATATAACATAAAAATACTGTAGCACTCCGGACCAAAAACGAAGCATAATTTATCAATTAAATATTTAAACCAATGATTTAATAATTATATGCGTATGATTTAACTATTTAATTTAATAACGTGCGTTTCAGATACGTGTTTAGTGTAAGATTTAGATGGAGATATTTTCTTAGACATGGAACATAGAATATTTTTGCACCATTAGATGCGTAATGGAAAAATGAGAAGATAGAAACGAACTAGGGGTCAATCGGAGACCCGTAGCTCAAACGACGACAAAATAGTGTTTTCGGAAAATTTATAAATAGGGGTGTTTTCGATTCGAAAATCAACATTTTTCCGAACGAGCCGAAAGTGAAAACCCGCAAGTCTCTCTCTCTCTCTTTCCGATTTTCTGCCTCGGCGTACCGCCGCCGGTGGTCGGAAAATTTCAAAATTATCGATTTCGGCTGATTTTCACATACGACGTACGTCTCGACGAGACGAAGTTAGGATAGGTCTCGGAATTCAATTCCGATTTCTCGTTCACCGGAAAATGGTGAAAAACGACCTCCAAAACCTAAACCCTAACCTTCACCACCTTTTCTCTCTCTTCCTGTTTTCTGCCACCTACTTGCCGGAGCTGCTGTCGGAGGACCCCCGGTGGTGAGGGAGTGTTGCTGGAGGGCCGGTGATGTGTAGAAAAACATGCATATTTTGATTGGTTTGATCTATAGTTCTAATGCATTTCATGTGCTTGCACTTGCTATTTTTCTACACATTTTCATTTCTTGTCCAAAAGACTCCAGTTTTCGATTTTCTTGATTTAAGCAGTGATTTAGAGACAAATGTGGGAATGAAGAATGAAGGCGGATGGATGAAAGAAGATGGACATTGGGTACAATGTCTACACATTAGATGATCCAATGTGTGAGAATTAAGCCCAACGAAAGCCCAAAAGGATGTCCTGTTGCTGGAAAGAAGGAGCCCTGGCCCATAACACTCATATTTTAGAAGGGCCGCAGTCTAGAGGGAGATCGACAGATTCGGAAAAAGAGAGATAGATTGGATAGCGGCAGAAGAGAAGATCAGAGAGAAATTTTAGAGAAAAACTATGATTATGAATTTTGAGATGCGTGGCTAATTTCCTTACGCTAGTTCAAAGGGATGTTGAACCTTTATTCTTGATTTACTTCGGATGATTAGTAACGTTTTCTTAATTTCTATCTCTTGAATGATTTGTGTTGCTTGGTTAATTGTTTATGATATTGCATGATTTGATTTAGCAGGGTCCGTTAGATTAAATTGTTGTGATATCTATTGCTAGGATATAAACCGTAATCCGTAATTGTTACGAATTTATATTCATAGGTAGCAAGAAACGTTGGAATCGTTAGGGGCAACACATTTCTAGATTATCCGAATCGAGCTTGTGAATTTGGAGTCTAGTTCGTCCTATCATCTTAGGGTTTAATGCGTTCATCACACTAAATCTAGAGGTCATACCTATTAGGTTGTCTGATTGAACAGGGTTTATTAAAGAGCTTGTTTTAGTAGACTAAACTTAAGAGGCGATTCGGGTTAGCAGAGCTTGTTAATCTAGGGACGAGGGTTTGAGAGATAGATTGAGAGAAACGTTATTAATTAATCCACTCGATCAAGAATAAATGGGGATATTGAACTGAGAACTAGTACTTGTTTATTAATTGATTCTAGTTCATTTGATTTGTTTTCATCTTTAATTTGATAATTTCCCAACCAATCCCCCCAGTTACTTGTTTGTTGAGTAGTTAGCACCAGTGAATTTAATTAATTCCTCCGTTTTCTGTGGGATCGACCCTTATTTGCTACTTCTACAAGTTAATTGAGGGTAAGAAGGTTTATTTAATTTTGCGTGCCTCGACAGCACGACCAGCCGGCGCCGCCGGAGCTGAACAGTGGGTGTATATATGTATATCGCATGTGTGTGTGTTTTTTGAGTGTGTGTTAGTGTGTGTGCATGTGTTCGCTGATTGGGGGTGGCGCAGGTGGCGCCGCCGTGTGGGAACAGTGAGTCGGGCGATGAGAGACTGGTGTGCGCGCGTTGTCGGGCGACGGGAGCTGGTACGCGCGCCGAGAGACGGGTGCGTGCGCACTGTCGGGCGATGGGAGCTGGTACGCGCGCCGGAAGGCACCGGGTGACGGGTATGCGCGATGTGCGTGCGCTGGGGGCACCAGGCTCGCCGTGTGCGTGCGTTGTGTTGTCGGCGATGGGATGTCGTCGGCCGGGAGTCGGGGGTCCCGGTCAAAGTCAACTCTTTTAAAAAATTACGAAAACGCCCCTATACCTTAAAATGCTCCGTTTGAGCTCGTTTTAACTCCGATTAATCCCGTTCTTCCGTTGCAATCCTAATATTTCCCTCTTCATCTTAAGATCACTTGTTTAACCTTCCACACTCGTTTTTTCATCCTTGATCTTTAAATCTTTCGTTTCGTCTCATTTTTCCATATTGTTTCTTCTTCGAGAGAGTTTATATAATTATATATACGTAATTAACGTATTATGGATCTAAGAAACCCTTATTTACATGTGTAGGCTTACAATCGGATTAATACTCTTAAAATTTGATACTTTGACAACTCACGCGGTTACTACCGAAAAAAGTGGGGTAATTTCTAAATCTCTATGTGTTTATTGTTTACCCTATTTGATGTATGAATTGTTGAATACTATATGCCGTGATTATATGCTGTGAATAATGTGTTATACTTTTATACTGTGAAAGGACTAAGGTCCACATTCATTCTTGGAGGGACTTATGGTCCGTAAAAAACGTCCCTTCTGTTCTACTATTATAGGTTTGGTGGTCCTGAAAATGCACCAACGCTATATCAAACCATTTTGTAGGGTAAGACGGAAAATACCCGCACCTGAGATTGGGTTATGAATTATGTGCTATGCATTTTACGTGTTGTGTCTAAATGCCGAACTCATATTATGATTGAATTATTTAACTGTCATAACATGTTAAAATATAGAATTTATCCCCACGAGTGTATTCAACACACTCACCCCCATGTGTAATCACATTACAGAAAATGACGTAAATCGAGATGTATAGAGAGGATGGTGTCGTATTAAGAATTTTCCCCTTTTGCTTTCTAAAACAATGTTTGTTTTATTTTTCACGTTTTGTAAAAATTGTATCGTAATTCTGTTGATAGATCCTGTAAAGTATATTTTCGCTGCTTAAGGTTTCAAACCCTTTGAATCGGTTGTATCCGATGTTTCATATGTACAACTTCTTATCATCACTTATCTCTTTCTATTTTATATCATGCACGTCTCTTTCCCCTTTCTTCTTGCACGCACAAAAGCAAACTCTGATATTTTTAAGTGTGAAAATGGGGCGTAACAATTTTTTTTATTAAATTGGATATAAAATGGTTACTTTCTACCAAGAAATTGATCCATGCAAGCTTCACATCTACCACATTTATGAAATCTTACTTTTATAGGTCGATCACCAGGTAAAATTTTGGCACCATACTCCTTACTTCCTCATATGCCACATGAAACTTGGACGCTGGCAGACCCTTCAAAAACTTATTGAAGAAACCAAAAAAGAAAGTGGAAGAAATTAGAATCATGCCTCAACATGTAACCAACAACTCAAAATTATCCTACAAAATTTTCTATTTTCTTCATTCCCACTTCTAAGATTTTAATGTATTCTGATAGAGTTCAATTCAGTAAAAGATCAACAAAAGAGAACTAAAGCATTAGGTATGCTAAAAAGCTAGAGCTACGACTAAACTTGAAAGATATGTATATCTAGAGCAATATAAAAACAAATGTATAAATAGGCTAACCTTAGTATCTTGATGTGAAGTGAGACAATCAGAACATAACTCCAAGAAAACAATACGCCCATAGAACATAAGATTGAGCATTGAGATATTCCAGAATAAAAAAGAAATGGGGAGAAAATAATAACACAAACTACAACATAAAGAGTAATAGCATATTACAGTCTTATCTATCTATCAAGCATGATTGGACTTTGTAAAGAGAATCACCAGTGGTTTCAGGAAACCTATCATAAGTTTACTTCTTGGCAATATTTCTACAAATGAGATAACAACAAATTAAGAAAAATACAACCCGTCTATTCTGCCACATACCAAATCCATAATCTTCGATATGATAAATCTCAAACGTTGAGATTTTATACCTATATTACTCGCCTACAAACTTTGAGTTCTTAATTAGAAATGCTGGGATCAAAATTGGTAAAATATTCTTTCCCATTACATTTGATGGCTACTTTATCATAAGCCTGGTAGCATTATAGCAAAAAATAATTCTTACCCATTAAGATATAAATATTAAAATTTTACTCAAAAGAAATGAGACAATATCACACCTCTACCAACTCACCTAGCAGCTTCAATTTCAAAGTTAAATAGACTCAATTAAATTTTTCCATATCAATAAACCAAAAGGAAATACAAAACATTTTCATGAATTCAATCATAGAGTTGAGAGCAAATACATAGAAACATATAAACACATTTATCTTATATGACAATAGCAAGAAATTTTTTCCCTCAGAGACTGATCATCAGTTCCATAGGAGAGACCTATCAAAAAATAAATGCAAGAAATCAGATATCAGGTGCATAAAATTGTACACCCCAAAAAGTCTTGCAGGAACAACAACATATCAAACCAGAATATACAGGGTTTTTGAGATCGAGAAATTAACTAACCTCGTCTATTTGCACTATCACTCAGCAAACCTTAAATCCACTTTTGCTCAATTGTGATTCCAAGTGTTGCCCATGGAATGTTGATCATGATAGCGAGTGTTGCACATAGAATGTTGATGTGGTTGCGAGTGTTGCGGCTCAATTTACTTTCGTGTTTGTATCCATCAATTCTTAAGAACTGAAACATTACCTTCCCCACTTCTGAAGAACCCACTTGGATCTTAATTTCTCATTTTCTCTGGAATTGCAACAGTCAATTCTCTAGAATTGAAAGATGTTTTTTTTAATAAATAAGAGTTATATTACATATGAATTTTCAATGACTATGAGATGGAAGAGGAAGAGACGGTTTACAAAATAGTGTTTGTAACGGTTGTGGGTTAAAGAAGGAGGGAGGGGGAGGAAGACACATGGCTGCTCCACATTTCTCTAATATGTTGATGTGTCGGCTCTAAATTCCTCCAAATAGCTGATGTGGCGTGATTTGAGAGATCCAAAGTCTTTCTTTTATATATATATATATATATATATAGATTTTTTATGGGAAAACTCTAACTTATCATTTATGTGGTCTTGTTAATATATATATATATATATATATATATATACAGACATAAATATTTATGTGCATTAGGTGGACGGGCGGGTCATGATTCATGTAATCCGAATCATATGATCTAAAAGGTGATTTTCACACACGCACGCTCACGCACCCACAAGCGCTCCTACATGCCCCCATGTGCACCCACACTCTTATCCTACACGCTTAACCTTCTATTATATTTGCATAACCTTTATTATGTTCGTGTAACCTTAAAGTTATGCTAGTTTAATTTTTACATTATATTACAGACATATAAATACATTTTAAACATTTATGTTATAATATTATAACATTTATGTTATAATAGTTTGACTTTTATGTTATAATAATATAACATTTATGTTGTATAACTTTAAAACATAAAAGTTATTATTTTTGTACATAAATATTATACTTATATAACATAAAGGTTAAATCATTATATTAAAAAAATACAATTATACTATATGAATTTTTATACTGAAAAAAGTCAAAGTACCATCACTTAAATGTTATGATATTTGTACATAAAGGTTATACTAATATAACATAAAATTTACCGCATAAATTAAAAAAAAACATTAATTTAAGCACGAATTCGGGTTGGATCGGGTTGCATGGTGCAACTGATGCACAAAACCACTACTCATTTATAAATGTTAGGACTGAAACTCACTCATTAAATTTGGGAATAGACTATGTCCAATTCATTATATGAAATGAGAATTATATAATTTTGGGATACCCGACATATCTCTAACCCTAAGTTCGTTCTTATATTTTTCACAAATCCCAGCAAAGTAAACAATATTACCGATCGCCAACATATTATTCAAATAATTTTTTATAATAAAATAATATAACTATATCTATTTTTAGGACATGAATCCTACCATATGAATTTACAAAATAATTATTAGAAAAAAATTTAGTCCTTTAAGTTTGCCTTATTAGAATTTTTATCTTTTATCTTTCAAATTTTGTATTTAGTCCTCCATGTTTAAATAAACTTAAGGTTTGTGTTAACTATGAAAAAACTAAAAACCTCACGTAGCATTTCAACCAGTTTCTATGAATAATTTATTTTGAATTGCTCATTTTTATAAATAACATACTATATTATGAAACATCTTAAAAGGGATTATATGTTTAAAATTTGATTGTTCAAAGAGTCAATTGTAGTAGACAATAAAATTAAAAGATGTTTATATATTGTAACAGATAAGTCGACCATAAAAATAGATTTGCTTAAACAAAGAGAACCACTACAGTAAAAATGATTATTTGGCATGAGATTTTCTGGATCTTATATTGTCATAAAAAAATGTAAATTGATATAAATTATCAATAAAAAACTAAAAATACTAATTGGGACGAGATGATGTAGTCTCTAATGTATTAGAAACAACAACATTGTAAAAAATTATTTGTGAGTAAGCTTTTGAAATAATAATGTTTCGACAAAATATTGTCTCGAAATGTTTT
The DNA here is from genome assembly GCA_954870855.1 of Scutellaria minor. Classification (NCBI taxonomy): domain Eukaryota; kingdom Viridiplantae; phylum Streptophyta; class Magnoliopsida; order Lamiales; family Lamiaceae; genus Scutellaria; species Scutellaria minor. The sequence continues at coordinate 21,576,499 of OX940727.1, forward strand.
GCGGCAACTATAAATGTTTTTTTAATTATTTATTGGCACTAATAAATGTTTTTGTTGTTGTGTACCAAAAAATAAAAGTTGAAAGATACATCAAATGTGGTAAATTTAGAGGTCAAATTATTTTTTCAAACAAAATTTTCAAATTTAAAATTGCAGAATCATATATATTAACCTTTAAAATATATGATTATAAACTTAATTGACGCCTTTGTAAATAATGTAATACGCATATTGGCTGGTTTTGAGAAGGATGAAAATATCGGTATCGGTAAAAATATCATTTCCTTGATTTTATGGAAATATCGACGGATATATCGATTTTGATGGAAATATCGGACATTTTTTTTTAAATATGAAAACTTTGTAAAAAAATTGAAAAATATATCTAGTAGTTTATAGAATATTATATTAACTAACATTAATACATATATTGAACTTAAATTCCAAATAAAGTGATATGTTTACAACAAATATAGAGATACACTATTATATAAACATTGTCTGTTATGATAACATGACGAAATTTAGACAAAATTAATAGATGGATTAGTAATAGCTTGAACTTCTATGATGTTCAAATGAATAAGATGACATGTCATCTTGATTCAAACAATATTAAAATCATTTTATTAAAATCATCATTTTAATAAATGACTCATTTCCATCATTACATCTACTAAAAAAATTATTTAGGTGTTTCTTGTATATCTATGTTCTTTCATCTATTTGAAAGTGATAATTGTGTTTTTATATTGTGTGTAATATGAATATCATTTATCTCTAAGTATTTGAAAACGAAATGAAATATTGGTTAAAGTGATTGTCTATTTACTGTGATAGTTCCAGAATTAAAGATATTAGAGATAATTGATGTATATATATAAATATATATACTATCATACTATGATATCATCTAATAAACTTGAAGAGAATAAGATGACTTTCATACTGGATATTAACTTTCCATGCAATAAATTCATAAAATAAAAAAGAAAATAATTAAAAAAATCGTCGATATCGATACAAAACCGATATATCGCAAATATATCAACGATACACCACAGTTTTATAAAAGAGACTCACCGATATCAACATTTTATCGATATTTCCCGATATATCTTCGATATTTTGATGAAAAAAAATGTTGCGTATTATTATTTCAGTACTTGAATTTGAGTGAAATTTTGAAATTTTCATCCATGGGTGGGCTTGAACATAAACCCTTCATAAACCGTACTTCACCTTTTTTCCAACCTCACCGCCTTTGCTTTCTCTCTATCGTAATCCTAGCTTCTTTCCAAATACTTGCGATGTTTTCTCGATTCTCATCTGCAGCTCTACTTAAATGGAAGTGTGCCTACCCAAATGTAACCGTGATACGTCGATTTTACCGACTCAGAAAGCGGTTGGAAATACTCATTGGGCAATTGAGGGAAGCCATGGCCATGCTCAGAGATGATCGAGAGACCATGGGAGAAGCAAGGATGAAAATATCGATCGATAAAAATATCGGTATCTTAATTTTACGGAAATATCGACGGATATATCGATTTCGGTGGAAATATCGAACATTTTTTTTAATATGAAAACTTTGTAAAAAAATTGAAAAATATATCTAGTAGTTTAAAGAATATTATGACTAACATTAATACATATATTGAACTTAAATTCCAAATAAAATGATATGTTTACAACAAATATAGAGATAAACTATTATATAAACGTTGTCTGTTATGATAACATGACAAAATTTATACAAAATTAATAGATGGACTAGTAATAGCTTGAACTCCTATGAGATTCAAATGAATAATATGACATGTCATCTTGATTCAAATAATATTAAAATCATTTTAATAAATGACTCATTTCCATCATTACATCTACTAAAAAATTATTTATATGTTTCTTGTATATCTATGTTCTTTCATCTATTTGAAGGTGATAATTGTGTTTTGTATATTTATGTTCTTTCATCTATTTGAAGGTGATATATTTATGTGTTTCTTGTATATCTATGTTCTTTCATCTATTTGAAGGTGATAATTGTGTTTTGTATATTTATGTTCTTTCATCTATTTGAAGGTGATAGTTGTGTTTTTATATTGTGTGTAATGTGAATATCATTTATCTCCAAGTATTTGAAAATAAAATGAAATATTGGTTAAAGTGATTGTTTATTTACTGTAATAGTTACAAAATTAAGGATATTAGAGATAATTGATGTATATATATAAAGAGTAGCGTTTGTATGAACAAGTTGCACGGATCTTAAGATCCGTGCAACACTATCCGACCTGGTCCAGAAAATTATATATATCCTTTTTTTTGTTAATTAAGCCCTAATCCTTCAGCAGCGCCGTGCATCCTCAGTTCTTCTTCTTGTCTTCTCTCTTTCTTTTTCGTTTTTTACCTTTCTTTCTCGATCTCTTCTTCTTTTCATCTCTTCTCCCCTTCTTTTTCATTTTTTGCCTTTCTTTCTCGAAGCACGACGTTCTCAATTTCTCTCAAACCTCCTCTTCTCCATATCGCGATGCGAGGATATTATTTTAAAAGTTAAAAATCCATCTTTATCAGTTCGAAAAATATAAAATTGTATCTGATTTTGTGTTCTTAATATTTTATGATAGATGATCATTTAAATACACATGAAATAGTTGAGTTATCTACTGATGAAGATGAATTTATTGATGTAAATATCTTGTATATATAACTGACTCATTTTAGTTCCATTTATAAAAAGTATTTTTAATAATACATAAAGGTCACCTTATTGTTTATAAAAGGTATTCTTAATAATACATAGAGGTCACCTGTTTATAAAGAGTATTCTTAATAATACATAAAAGTCACCTTATTGTTTATAAAATGTATTCTTAATAATACATAAAGGTCACCTTATTGAGACAGAAAACTTATATAGGTATACTTAACTAAATCTAAAAAAAAAAATTAAGGTACAAATAACCTTATAAAAGGTATGTCTAACATAACTAAAAGATATGTCTAACATTACTAAAGGTATGCTTAACATAACACTAAATGTATGACTAACATAACTAAAAGGTATGTCTAACACAATTAAAAAGTATAGTTAACATAACATAAAAATGTATGTTTAACATAACTAAAAGGTATGTCTAACACTACTAAAAGGTATGTTTAACATAACATAAAGGTCAGGCACTTGGGAGCATATTTGGATGGATTTTATTCGCGATCTAGGCGCGTGTAGACGCGTGCGGGCACGTCTGAGCGCGTGACAGGCCGGGTCAGAAGTGGTGCATGGATCACAGATCTATGCACAATGTGTATATAAGTTTTTGTCATATATAAATATATATACTATCATACTATGATATCAACTAATAAAATTGTAGCGCCCCGAATCAAAACGAGCATAATTGAATAATTAAATATTAAACACATGACTTAATAATTGTGTGCGTATGTTTTGACTGTTTAATTAATTACGTGTGTTTCAGATACATGTTTAATGCACATTTTAGAAGGATAATTTTCTTGGACATGGTATATAGAATATTTTTATACCATAAGATGCGTATTGATGAAATGAGAAGATAGAAACGAACTAGGGGTCAATCGGAGACCCGTAGCTCAAACGGCGACGAAAAGGGCAAAACCCGAAGTTTCGGAAAATCAAAAGATATTTACGGTGAATGGAAATGAAGATATTTACGTGAATAGTAACTCAGAAAAGTCAACTGATGAATAGTAATGTAGATATTTTTGATGAATAGTGATTTCCAGATTTCTATAAATAGGGGTGGTTTCGATTCGAAAATCACCGTTTTTCCGAACGAGCCGAAAGCGATGAAAAACGAGTAAGTCTCTCTCTCCTCTCTCTTTCTTTCCGGGTTTCTGTCTCCGGTGGGCCACCGCCGGCCGGTGGCCGGAAAAATCCAACATTGTCGGTTTTGGCCAATTTTCATACACGACGTTCGTCTCGACGAGACGAATCTAGGATAGGTCTCAGAATTCAATTCCAATTTCTGGTTCGCCGGAAAACGGCGAAAAAGGGTCTCCAAACCCGTTTTCTCTCTCTTCCTTTCCACCTCGTTTCTTCTCCATTTTGGGTAAACTCAAACTCTAGATTGAAGCTCTCGTCGAGCCCGTCACGAAACCGGGCTCGAAATTCTAAACGGATCTCTCCTCCTCCGGCAATCGCCGGTCAAAGATCCGACCAATCTTTCTCTCTCCTCCCTCCCTCTTCTCTCTCCCCGACAACTCTCTTTCTCTCTCCTCTCACTGGAAAAGATGCAGGGGCAGTGGCTGGGTGTGTGTGTGATGGTTGGAGGTGGTGGCCGGTGACTGGAAGTCGCCGGCTGGAGTAGGAAATGGGCTGGAAGGGTTAGGGTTTGCATGGGGTTTGAGTGTGTGTGTAGAGTGTGTGTGAATAGTATACTGTGTGTGTGTTCGCTGATGTTGAGGGGCTGTTGGTTGTTGTTGGTGGTTGCCAGCGACGGGAGGTCACCGGCCGGTGTTCCAGGTGGCAGTGGCCGGCGGCGGGTGGCCGCCGACCAAGCTGTGTTAGTGTGTGGGTGTTCATATATGTGTGCGTGTGTGTATACCTCGCTGTGTGTGTGTGTGTGCCTTGGGGTGGCGGCCGACGACTGGAGGTCGCCGACCAGTGGTTCCGGCGGCTGGAGGTGGTGGCAGACAGCAGGTGGCTGCCGACCAAGGCTGGTAAGTGTATGTGTGAGTGTAACCGTGTGTATGTATAAACATGAGGTGTACATATATATATATAGACTGTATGTGTGTTGGGGGTGGTCGGAGAAGTCGTCGGCGACGGGGGGTCGCCGGATGGGGTTCCAGGAGGTCCGGGGAGTGGTCGCCGGCGACGGGAAGTCACCGGCCAGAGATTTTTGGTTGGAGTTTGGTTTTGGAAAAATGTGACTTCGAAGGGTTTTGCGGTGATGTTTCGAGCACTATTCGCGGTCGGATTCCGGCAAGGGAAGGCCGAAAGTGGTAGCCGGCGGTGCAAGGTATCTGGCGGACCTGGTGGTGGTGGCACACAGCGGCGCCGCCGCGGTTGGCGGCACCGGGAAGAGGGGTTGTTGAGCAGCCCGGCGCTAGGAGCGTCGGGTGAGAGCTGCCGAGAAACGTGGTCAAGCCGCCGGGTTTTTCACCCGGCGTCGGGTTCGTGCGTGTCGATGCGCACGTGACGCCGTGTTTTCGATCCGAACCCCGTTTTTTCCGTCGCTCATCTTCTTCGAGACGTCGCTGACCGGGGTCCGTTGGCCCGGTCAAAGTCAACCCTTTGACCAAAATTACCAAAATACCCCTAAACTTAAAATGCTCCGTTTGAGCTCGTTTTAACTCCGATTGAGCTCATTCTTTTTCCGTCGTGACCCAAATTTCATTCTCTATCATCTCAACTATATGGATTGATTATCCATTCTCATTTCTTCAACTCCAATCTTTAGAGCTCTCGATCCGTCGCATATTTAACGATCGTTTCTCCGCCGGAGTCTTTTACAGTTTTAATTATGCTTTATTAAGGATCTAAGAATACTGTAACGTATGTAGGCTATTAGTTGGATTGAACATTGAAACACGAGGTTTGAGACATGAGGTTTTTGATACTCGCTACTCACGTGGTAACCACCGAACAAGGTGGGTGTAATTTCTAACTCTTTATTTGTCTACAGTTTTCCCTATATTGAAGCATGATCGAGAAATACTAAATGTTGTGATCTTATGCTATGATTACATGTTCATGTTATACTATGACAACGTGATTGCGTGTTATATTTTCGGTAATTTATATCTGTGGACTGTTATAAGATGCGGATTTCATCCCCAAGAGTGTATTCCACGCACTCACCCCCTTATTCTGTACTCACACTACAGGAGCTGATGAACATGTTGAACCCTAGAAGGAGAGAAGAGGTGTTATCTCTGGATCTGTATATTTAAGTTGTCGTTTCACAAACATTTTCAAACAATGACTTATTTAAATCACATTTTGTAATATTTTGATACATGTAAAGATGAGAGATCCTGATGAATTATTCCGCTGCTTTGTTATGTTGTATTTATCGGTAGTGAGACTGATTGCTATCGGTAGAGGCCGATTGTTGTTAAGTGAAAGGTTCACTTCGTCCCTTACCTTTTTCTTCTGTCGTCTCCTACTATTTCTTTCTGCTTGTGATATGTGTCCCTTGCTTTTTCTCTCTTCACGCCCATGTGAAACTCTGATAAAATATGAAAAGATTTTAAGGCGTGACAGATGGTATCAGAGCTTAGTTCTACCCTTTGTAGGACTTTGCTCAAGCTTGTTTTTAAACATGATTTCAAAAATGTGTTTTTAAAACGTATCTTTAAAACGTGGAGATGTTTTTGTAAAGAAATAGATAGGCACCCTCCTCTCTTTATAAGTGACTTTCCCTGAATGTAGGGCTTGATAGAATGAGTGCTTACCTGATATGTGCTACCTTGATAGTATGATATAAACCATTTAGGTTTGAAGAGGTGTTGAGAATATAAGTTTCACGATAAAAAGATCTCTTAAAAAGGAAACCCTTCGGTATTTAAAAAGAAACAGGGTAAGATGAGAACTCTCTCTTGTACCTAGTGTACGGGGTAGGATGGGAAATTCTCTACTGTAATTAAAAGAAATGGGATAAGATGAGAACTCTCTCCTATACTTAGTGTACAGGGTAAGATGAGAAATTCTCTCCTGTAATTTAAAAGAAATGGGGTAAGAGGGGAATTCTCTCCTGTACTTAAGTGTACAGGGTAAGGTGGGAAATTCTCTCCTGTATTTAAAAAAAAGGGGTAAGATGGGGAATTCTCTCATGTACTTAAGATACAGGGTAAGACGGGAAATACCCTCCCATACCGAAGGAATTTTTCTCTGAAGGTGCAATGCATTTTTATGGGTGAGATGAGAAATACCCTCCTGTACTTAGGATACGGGGTAAGACGGGTAAAACACAGGGTAAGATGGGAAATACCCTCCTGTAAGATACGGGGTAAGACGAGAAATACACTCCTGAACTGAAGGAGGTTTTTTATAGAAACAATGCATTCTTGTGTGTTGTTATGATAAAGGAATGAGAGGAAGATCTTTTGAAGTTAAATTGATTTATGAAATAATGTTTATATGTTAAATGGTTATCTGAATCATATCTGTTTACTTCTTGTTTATCCTGTTGTTGCTTTTGTATATTGTTGGTTTACGTGTGGTAGACACTAAGGGATAGATTTTCGTACATTGTAGAAAGAACAGTATGCCTCGTGGCCGCTCAAGATGATACCAACCACCAATGAATGAACAGCCGCTAGAGGAAAATCCTCGTCAACCACCCAGAGACAACCAACCCCAGATGAATGATCAGTTGCCAGAGGGAAATCCTCCGGAGCATGTGGACACCGCCGAGGGGGATTTGGTGTCAGTTCTGAGGGGGCTGGCTCGACATTTTGAGACACCGCAACCAGCACCAGTCGTCCCGGTAAAGAGCGACACCAATTTAACGATCAAGCAGTTTCGGCGATTCAACCCGCCGAATTTCAATGGAAGAGGAGAGTCCTCGGAAGTGGAAGAATGGCTTAGGGCTCTGGATCATTTGTTCGGGCACCTGACATGCACAGAGGAACAAAAGATTTCCTGTGCCATTTTTCAACTTACTGAAGAGGCAAGTCATTGGTGGGAATCACGTGTTCGAACGATGATCCTGGAACAGATAGGCGCTCTGAACTGGGAGGCCTTCAAGGAGATGGTCGTACAAAGCTATGTACCCTAATCTTATCGTGACCAAAGGGAGACGGAGTTTTTACAACTCTGTCAGGGGTCATCCACTGTAGGAGATTATGAGAGAAGATTTAATCAGCTGAGCCGATATACGCCCCACCTGGTGGACACGGATACAAAAAGGGCCCGACGTTTCGAAAAGGGCCTCCGTCTGGAGATCAGCTTCATCCTAGCGGGACAGGGTGCGATGACGTACGCTGCTATGATTGAAAGGGCTCAAGAAATCACTTCCCGACTATGCTTGGACATGTCATCACCCAAGAAAGTGGAAGTGACGACAGAGAAGAGGAAAAGGGACAAACCCAGTCAGGATTTCAACCAAAGCAAGTCCCCACGGACCAATAATACTCTACCACTCCCTACGCCTAGGCTAGGGAATGTCTGTCCCAAGTGTGGGAAAATACATGTGGGGCCATGTCTCCAAGGGACCCGAAACTGCTTCAAATGTGGTGAGCCGGGCCACATGGCATAAGTTGCCAGAAGCCTCGAAATCAAGGAGTTCCCACCCCGAGGCCAAGACCAGGAGCAGGCCAGACCTAAATATGCGTCTTTACTCGTTCAGAGGCGGACGAAAAATAGTTTATTGATGATGAACAATTAAGTATTATATATGTAAATAGATGTAGTTACTCAAACCTTGTAGTGGTGTACGTAATCTTTTGGATATGATGTATGAGTTGTCGCCTTTTGCTCTGATATATATTATACCAGATCATCTTTTGCTATTCGATGGGAACTACGTTTACATCTCTCTTCAAGTTTTGTATTTTACTTCTTCATCTATCATATTGCGGTGGTATCGAATCTGCTGAGGCATGTGAACGATTAGATAGTCGTTAAAAAACTTTGGAAGTTAGTATTTCTTTGGAAAAAACGATACGAACGAAACATCTTTGCCTAGGTTTAAAGATCGCGTTAGGGATGAAGGACTTGAGGTGATTATGGAAATGGATTAGTTTATGGAAATCTCACGCAGTGAACAAATGTCGTGCGTGAGAGATTGTTTTTCAAACACCTGGAGAAACGAAGTTCACCTTTCATGGGACATGAGTTAAAGTTGACTCAAGGATTAAATCGAACATGAAGACAACCCAGATGCTTAGTAAAAGGAATTGCGAAGCTTGGTTGGTCAACATGGTGAACCCTGAGAGAGAACCGACTACTATCAAGAAGGTACCGGTGATAAAGAAATACATGGACATGTTTCCAGAAGATTGACCTGGTCCTCCACCAGATCGACAGGTGATCTTCGAGATAGATCTCGTTTCGGGATCAACACTGGTGTCAAAAGCTTCTTAACGAATGACACCGAAAGAATTGCAGGAACTGGAGGTCCAGTTACCAGAACTTTTGGACAAAGGCTTTATTAAACCGAGCATGTTGCCTTGGGAAGCCCCAGTGCTTTTTGCGAAGAAGAAGGATGGAAGCTTTCGAATGTGTATGGATTACTGAGAGCGGAACGAGCGGACCTTAAAGAACAATATCCACTGCCTCGGATTGAAGATCTCTTCGATCAATTAAGAGGTACTAGTGTGTTCTCGAAGATTGATTTTAGGTCTGGATACTACCAGATGAAAGTCAAAGATGCTGATATAACTAAGACGACATTCAGGACGAGATATGGCCACTACGAGTTTGTAGTAATGCCGTTCGAACGGAGTAATGCTCCAGCTGTCTTCATGGACTTGATGATTAATACAACGAACAGTACTATGAGTCGAAAAAAGGAAATGAATGAGAAACAGAAGTGTGATCTGGATAGGAAGGTTTGAGAAAGAATTGGAGAAGCTCACGACTGATAAAAGTTTTGAACATTGAGCTTAGCCACATAAATGAGGCTTGCAAGTTCCTTGATGAGTAATGGAAATAACGAAACGACACGGGAATGAAAAGATGAAATTTTGGCAAAGTAGCCAGTCTTGTCGTTTCTTAAGTACACATCCAATTTCGAGGACGAAATTATTTTAAGGGGTAAGGGATGTAGCACCCTGGATCAAAACAAGCATAATTGAATAATTAAATATTAAACACTTGACTTAATAATTGTGTGCATATGTTTTGACTGTTTAATTAATTACGTGTGTTTCAGATACGTGTTTAATGCACGTTTTAGAAGGATAATTTTCTTGAACATGGTATATAGAATATCTTTATACTACAAGATACGTATTGATGAAACGAGAAGATAGAAACGAACTAGGGGTCAATCGGAGACCCATAGCTCAAACGGCGACGAAAAGGGCAAAAACCGAAGTTTCGAAAAATCGGAAGATATTTACGGTGAATGGAAACGAAGATATTTACGTGGATTGTAACTCAGAAAAGTCAACCGATGAATAGTAATGAAGATATTTTCGATGAATAGTGATTTTTGGATTTCTATAAATACGGGTGGTTTCGATTCGAAAATCACCATTTTTTCGAACGAGCCGAACAAGCCGAAAGCGACGAAAAATGAGTAGTCTCTCTCTCCTCTCTCTCTCTTTCCGGGTTTCTTTCTCCGGCAGGCCACCACCGACGTCGCCACCGGTCGGTGGCCGGAAAAATCCAACATTGTCGATTTTGGCCGATTTTCACACACGACGTTCATCTCGACGAGACGAATCTAAGATAGGTCTCGAAATTTAATTCTGATTTCTCGTTCGCCAAAAAACGGTGAAAAACGGTCTCCAAACCCATTTTCTCTCTCTTCCTTTCCACCTCGTTTCTTCTCCGTTTTGGGTAAACTCAAACTTTAGATTGAAGCTCTCGTCAAGCCCGTCATGAAACCGGGCTCAGAATTCTGAACGGATCTCTCCTCCTCCGGCAATCGCCGGTCAAAGATCCGGCCAATCTTTCTCTCTGCTCCCTCCCTCTTCTCTCTCCCGGACAGCTCTCTTTCTCTCTCCTCTCGCCGGAAAAGATGCAGGGGCAGTGGCTGGGTGTGTGTGTAGAGTGTGTGTGAATAGTGTACTGTGTGTGTGTGTTCGCTGATGTTGAGGGGCTGTTGGTTGTTGGTGGTCGCCGGCAACGGGAGGTCGCCAGCCGGTGTTCCAGGTGGCGGTGGGCGGTGGTGGGTGGCCGCCGGCCAAGCTGTGTTAGTGTGTGGGTGTTCATATATGTGTGCGTGTGTATACCTCGTTGTGTGTGTGTGTGGGCTGTCTTGGGGTGGCGGCCGGCGATTGGAGGTCGCCGGCCAGTGGTTCCAGCGGCTGGGGGTGGTAGCCGGCGGCAGGTGGCCGCCGGCCAAGGCTAGTAAGTGTATGTGTGAGTGTAACCGTGTGTGTATGAGATGTATATATATATATATATAGAGACTGTATGTGTGTTGGGGGTGGCCGGAGAAGTCGCCTGCAATGGGGGGTCGTCAGTCGGGGTGCCAGGAGGTTTGGGGAGTGGTCGCCGGCCGGAGGTTTTTGGTTGGAGTTTGATTTTGGAAAAATGTGACTTCGAAGGGTTTTGCGGCAAAGTTTCGAGCACTATTCACGGCCGGATTCCGACAAGGGATGGCCTGAGGTGGTAGCCGGCGGTGCAAGGTATCCGGCGGACCTGGTGGTGGTGGCACACGGCGGCGCCGCCGCGGCTGGCAGCGCCGGGAAGAGGGGCTGTTGAGCAGCCCGGCACCGGGAGCGCCGGGTGAGAGCTGCCGAGAAACGTGGCCAAGCCACTGGGTTTTTCACTCGGCACCGGGTTTGCGCGTGCCGACTCGCACGCGACGTCGTGTTTTTTCTATCGCTTATCTTCTTCGAGACGTCGCTGACCGGGGTCCGTGGGCCCGGTCAAAGTCAACCCTTTGATCAAAATTACCAAAATACCCCTAAACTTAAAATGCTCCGTTTGAGCTCGTTTTAACTCCGATTGAGCTCATTCTTTTTCTATCGTGACCCAAATTTCATTCTCTATCATCTCAACTATATGGATTGATTATCCATTCTCGTTTCTTCAACTCCAATCTTTAGAGCTCTCGATCCGTCGCGTATTTAACGTTCGTTTCTCCGCCGAAGTCTTTTACAGTTTTAATTCTACTATATTAAGGATCTAAGAATACTGTAACATATGTAGGCTATCAGTTGGATTGAACATTGAGACACGACATATTTGATACTCGCTACTCACGTGGTAACCACCGAACAAGGTGGGGGTAATTTCTAACTCTTTATCTGTCTACAGTTTTCCCTATATTGAAGCATGATCGATAAATACTAAATGTTGTGATCTTATGCTATGATTACGTGTTCATGTTATACTGTGACAACGTGATTGCGTGTTATATTTTTGATAATTTATATCTGTGGACTGTTATAAGATGCGGATTTCATCCCCACGAGTGTATTCCACACACTCACCCCCCTTATTCTGTACTCACACTACAGGAGCTGATGAACATGTTGAACCCTAGAAGGAGAGAGGAGGTGCTTTCTCTGGATCTGTATATTTAAGTTGTCGTTTCACAAACATTTTCAAACAATGACTTATTTAAATCACATTTTGTAATATTTTGATACATGTGAAGATGAGAGATCCTGATGAATTATTCCGCTGCTTTATTATGTTGTATTTATCGGTAGTGAGACCGATTGCTATCGGCAGAGGTCGATTGTTGTTAAGTGAAAGATTCACTTCGTCCCTTACCTCTTTCTTCTGTCGTCTCCTACTATTTCTTTCTGCTTGTATGTGTCCCTTGCTTTTTCTCTCTTCACGCCCATGTGAAACTCTGATAAAATATGAAAAGATTTTGGGGCGTGACAAAAATTGAAGAGAATAAGATGACTTTCATACTGGATATTAACTTTCAATGCAATAAATTCATAAAAAAAAGAAAAAAATTAAAAAAAAATCGCCGATATTGACACAAAACTGATATATCGCCAATATATCAACGATACACCACAGTTTTATAAAGGGACTCATCGATATCAACATTTTATCGATATTTTATCAATATTTCCTGATATATCTTCGATATTTTGATGAAAACAAAATGTTGCGTATTATTATTTCAGTACTTGAATTTGAGCAAAATTTCGGTGAAATTTCACGAAATTTTCATCCATGGGTGGGCCTGAACTTAAACCCTTCATAAACCCTACTTCACCATTTTTCTAACCTCACCACCATTGCTTTCTCTCTATCGCAATCCTGGCTCCTTTCCAAACAATTGCGATGTTTTCTCGATTCTTATCTGTAGCTCTACTTAAATGGAAGTGTGCCTACCCAAATGTAACCATGATACATCGATTTTACCGACTTAGAAATCGGTTGGAAATACTCATTGGGCAATTGAGGGAAGCCATGTCCATGCTCAGAGATGATCGAGAGACCATGGGAGAAGCAAGGATGAAAATATCGGTATCGGTAAAAATATCGGTACTTTGATTTTACGGAATTATCGATGGATATATCGATTTCGATGGAAATATCGGACATTTTTTTTAAATATGAAAACTTTGTAAAAAAATTGAAAAATATATCTAGTAGTTTAAAGAATATTATAACTAACATTAATACATATATTGAACTTAAATTCCAAATATAATGAAATGTTTACAACAAATATAGAGATAAACTATTAATTTTGTACAAAATTAATAGATGGACTAGTAATAGCTTGAACTCCTATGAGGTTCGATGACATGCCATCTTGATTCAAACAATATTAAAATCATTTTATTAAAATCATCATTTTAATAAATGACTCATTTCCATCATTACATCTACAAAAAAATTTATTTATGTGTTTCTTGTATATCTATGTTCTTTCATCTATTTTAAAGTGATAGTTGTGCTTTTATATTGTGTGTAATGTGAATATTATTTATCTCCAAGTATTTGAAAATAAAATGAAATATTGGTTGAAGTGATTGTCTATTTACTGTGATAGTTTCAGGATTAAGGATATTTGTGATAGTTTCAGGATTAAGGATATTAGATATAATTGATGTATATATATAAATATATATACTATATACTATGTGTAGCGCTTAGGACAAACAAAGTATAATTTGCTAATTAAATAATTAAACCCCTAATTGTTTGATTTACCCGTCTTACCCTACAAAACGGTTTTATACCGTTGGTGCTTTTTACCGACCACCAGTCCCTCCGAGGTATGAATTACGGTTTTTATATCAATGGTGCTTTTTACGGACCACCAGTCCCTCCGTGGTATGAATTACGGTTTTTATACCGGTGGTGCTTTTTATGTACTATGCATTCTATGTGCTGTGTCTAATTGCCGAATTCATATAAGTTGGTTTTTTGATTAACTGTTAAATAAATGTTAAAATGTGGAAATTATCCCCACGAGTGTATTTAACGCACTTACCCCTCATGTGTATTCACATTACAGGAAGTGATGAGAATCAAGATGTGTAGAGAGGATGGTGCTATATCAAGATTTCTCTTTTTGCTTTGAAGACTTAACGTTTAAACGATATTTAAATATTCCACGTTTGTAAAAGATAAACTGTTCTTCTTTTCATTATGGATCCAGTATGATGTTCCATTGCTATGTTTAAATGTTTTATTTCGGCTAGACGCAGAGGATATGTACATGTAAAATCGTATGTTATTAGTTTCCAAGGTTTCTGTTTAATATGTACGTCTCTTTCTCTTTCTTCTTGCACTCCCAAAAGAAAATTCCGATAATTTTAATTGTGAAAATGGGGCGTGACACTATGATATCATCTAATAAAATTAAAGAGAATAAGATGATTTTCATATTGGATATTAACTTTCCATGCAATAAATTCATAAAAAAAAGAAAAAAATTTAAAAAAAATCACCGATATCGACACAAAATTGATATATCTCTGATATATGGACGATACACTGCAGTTTTATAAAGGGACTCACCAATATCGACATTTTACTGATATTTTACCGATATTTCCCAATATATCTCCGATATTTTGACGAAAAAAAAATGTTGCGTATTATTATTTCAGTACTTGAATTTGAGCGAAATTTCAATAAAATTTCGGTGAAATTTCGCGAAATTTTCATCCATGGTATTTATCAAAAAACATTTGCAATACAGTAGCCATCAAGACAAAACGAGATTGAAAAGAGTGAGAGTTTTCAAAATTTAGATTGCCAAGTTTCATGCGATTGGACAGTATTGCGTCAGCTACTTTAAAATTTCTTGGTTGCGATTTCACTACTCAGGGTTGGGATGTCCTGCATCTCCGTAGAGGTGTCCCTCACTGCAACATTTCATGTTGATTATATTTTACGGAAATTATGATTTTCTGTCTCGTAAATTAGGTTTTGTTTATTTTTAACCATTACATTTAGAGTAGGTCTTCTATATAATTTGTGTATGAATTTTAGATCCATGCACTCTGGTTGGGTCGGGTCAGGTAGGGCTGCATCCGACCCAAATCCAAGCATTTTTTTTTTCGCCCAGACTTTTATGTTATGTTAGTCATACATTTATATTATATTAATCATATTTTTATGTTATATTAGTCATACCCTTATGTCCAGATTTCATACCCTTAGTGCAATACTTTAACTTAAAAAAAAAAAATTGTTAGTCTTCATACTATGTTAGTCATATTTGTATGTTATATTAGTCATACCTTTATATATAAATATTATACCTTTATGTAATACTTTAACACTAAACCCTAATTTCGGTACAAGTTGTAAATATTTACATTTATGTGATATTACTTATACATTTATGTGATATTATTTATATATTTATATCAACATAAACATACATTTATGTAATATATAAAGGTACAACTAACATAATTAAAATGTATGCCTAACATAAGTAAAAGTATGACTAATATAACTAAAAGGTATGAAAGGTATTAATAGTTGTCTTAAAATATGCTAAGGTACATGTAAAAATTTAAAAGATATGACTAACATAACATAAAAGTATGTTTAACACTACATAAAAGTATGTCTAATACTACATAAAGGTATAACATCTGTAATTGAATCTGGGCGAATTTGTTTGTGACCTTGGAGTGCGTGCGGGCACGTGGCTGCTTGTGGGAGGCGAGTGCACAGTTTCAGAACTGTGCAATGGGTGTATAAAAGTTTTTGTCTTACATTTATATATTTATTTTAATTTTAGTTCTTTAATTATTATTTTTCCAAATGTCATCTAATTTTGTTTGGAATTTCAATTTTTGCATGTGTGGACGTATGAATTATTATCATAGATTTTTCAATTAGAACATTAAGAGTAAGTCTCTTGTGAGACCGTCTTACAAAATTTTAATACATTATGTGAGACGGGTCAACCCACAACCCAATTACCCACCACCCAAATCCTACAATTCACATGTTATTTGTGGGTGATGGGGCTCCGTTTTACAGAACTATCCGTGAGACCGTCTCACATGAGTTTTTGTGGAACATTAATTAATGTTTTGAATAAAAATCATATCAAAATTGAAAAAAATATGATAGTTAGATCTAAAACCAAAATTGATATACGTAAATAATGATAAAAAAGTGGATAAAACCTAAAATTAAAAAAAAAAAACTTTGAAATTTTCCCTATATTTGAAGTCATAAGATATGTGACCATATTAGTATAAACAAATAGATTTTAACATGTTTTAAACTATTTTTGGACTTCAATGTATTAATAATATAATATACATACAAAAGAGCCAAAGTGAAATAGTGGACTTAAATGTATCAATGGGAACAACACATTAAAGGAAACGAATGGCTAAGATTCATAAAATGCATGTAAAGCGATTAAGAGAAAAGTAACTTGTATATATACATCATAGATCACATTTACAATGTTCTTCCACGGCTAATTTGGCATACAAAATATTCTATTTATACTATTTCAAGTAGCTTTTATATTTTATTTTATTAATATACATGACAATGTATATTAATAAAATAAAATATACAAAACAAAACATACGGATCAACAAATTAAGGATCCGATCGATTTACACCCAAAAATCCTATCACTATATATAGTTAAGATCACAAAGAGGCAAAATTGTGGATGGAAGTGCTAATATCTTCACAACAATATGTCATTAGAATAAGATGAAGACCAAAAGTCAGAGATAAAAGGCATGAGTTCCTCTTCAATATGATAATTTTCTTCCATAAAACCCCAACAATTTGCAGTATTTTCATCAAGGGAATTTGCAGAGTAATTAGTATCCATCATTCCCATCACCTTTCTCTTCTTTTTATAACTTGCCTTCAAATATATTTGTCTTAATCTCTTCGTTTTGTCCTCCAAATCAATGTCAGGAAATTCTTCCACTAATTTCTTCTCTTGCTCCAAAATCTCTATTGTCTTTCTCATCTCCTCTTCATCCTCAACCATTTCCTATTTTTCCAAAAATAAAAATAAAAAACACAAAAATAATTACTTTAGTCCCATACTACACAAACATGATAATATAATGGGGCCAAACATAAATTTAAAAAATATTTTTATATACATGACGAAGCATTATGATTTACCCACTAAAATTTGGAAGGAATTAATTGTACCTGCAAAGTTGTACGTGGAGTATATTTTTAAAAATACAATAGGGACATCAAATTTGATAAATACACAATACATGTCTAAAATAATTAAAACTAAATAAAAGATTAAACCGCACACATTCTTGACTGGACATACGTGATCAAATATATCATTAAAGAAAAAAAAATCTCATTCTGATCACGTGATGAAATACCAACTAGTCTCAAGATGGGTTTGAAAAATATATCATTAAATAAAAAAAATATATCATTCTGATCGATTCATTGAAATATTGATGTAACATTTATCTCGAAACTGGGAAAAGTTGGTATACCTGAACATTGATGATTAGGGTTTGGAGGCTCTTAAGCTTCCTATGTGGCCATCTCCTAATTCCCAACTCTCTACACCTTTTCTTTAAATGGGTTGTCCCCACCTTCAATTCTCTTGCTGCTTTTCCAATCGGCATCTTAAAGTACTTTGATATTTCTCTTCTCGACAATCTTTCCTTGTTTTCGATTCTCAATTGTTTGGATATTCTCTTGTCTGATAATTGCTGCTCAAATGATATTATCATTTTACCAGTGTTGTTAGCAATTTCCACTTGCTTCTGCTGAACATCGTTATGATAATAATAATAATCTTCAAATGTCCCATGATCAGTATTAGCATTATTCCAATGCCCAAAATCCCAAATAAGTCCCTCTGAAATTAGATATAACATGTAAATATGCAGTAAAAATAGCCCAAGATAGTCAGTATATGTACACATATATATGATTAACAAGATTAATATACCTGGAAATAGAGTATAGTTTGGTAGAGAATCCAGAGAGGTGCAAAGAGGATCACTTAAAAACATATGATCCAGTAAAGAAAGATCATTTTCTTGAAACCCAAATTCATGGTGGCTGAAATCCCAAGTAGCATGTCCACCAGTTGCACTGTTTTCACCCAAAAAAAAATTAAAATATATAAAAGCTTTATACACTCATCAATATCTGTCCAAGATTCTTTTCCATTTATTTGGTATATGTGATATTCCTCTTTTCAAAAAGAATAAATTAATAAAAATACTAATTAAAAATACGATGCAAACCTGAAATGATGGAGTGGAGATGGGAAGGAGAAGTGATTTTCATATTGTTGATTGGCTACTATTGTTCCACTCATTTCCTTTCTTCTTAAAAAGGCCAAAAAAAAAACAAGATTTATGATGAGTGCGTGAATGTTAAACATACACAGGTGATGGAAGAGAAGAATAGGCGGCATAATAAATAAATCAGTGAAAAAAGGAGTAATCATTATGATGATTTTACTGCATTGTAGATCGTGCTCGGAATCTAGCTTATCTATATGTGATATATATTCTCTCTCACACATACATTCCATTTAATTTGGTATATATAAATACTTTTATTAGAGATGAATATATAAATACTCGATTATGGATGTGGTGTTTCAAAGATTTGAAATTATCAGATTAATCAGATAAGTATTTTCTGATCAGAAGTTGATATTATCTCACATTAGCTAATGTGATTGTCAAATGATGCTATTTATGAATTAAAAAATAAGAATTAAAATGAGAATGTTGTTGACGTCTAAATTTGGATGAATAGACCAATTGAAATCAAAACAATATAACAACCAATTGAAACCGAATACAAAACAGTTTAAGTGAGCTTGGATAGTTTAACTCGGGTGATTCTGGCCAAGCCTTTATAGTGTCACAAAAAATTGTATGCCCAAGGGTCATGGATTAAGGATCCGTGTCCCGACCCGACCCGGGCTGATATGGGTCGGTATATATATAGTTTTTTTTTTTTTTTAAATTTTTGTTTCTTTTCTATTTCTTCTATTTGCGGGTTTGAGACGGTTTCTACCTTCAAATTTGTTCTCAGATTTCAATTTCTTCAGACGGATTTCTTCTGCTATTTTTGTGTTGCTTGTTAAGGTGTTGAACATTATCTATATTTTCGAAGAACATTATCGATTTTCGCTTAAAATCGATAGAGGTAAGTTTTGTTGCTTTTTTGGAGGGTTTTTTTTATAGACTGTGTTTTAGGTGTTGTAATGTTGTTATTTTTCTTTTCATTTGGTTGTGCACTTGATTTTTCGTTGTTTTTATGCGTGTGTTTTTTGTTTTTCTAGGGCTTTTGTTTTTCTATAATTTTTTTTTTTTTTTTTTTTTGGTTTTTGCATGAATACTTGTTTCCTGTGAGTTGATGTATTAGTTTATTGTTTTACATGTTTCATTTTGTCGACTTTTAGGTGTTGCGTGTGTTTTTTGTGGGTGTTATGTTTCTGTTGTTTTGTTGATGTTGAAGAAGTAATGAACTGCAGATTATTCATAATGTTGTTTTGTAATTTTATTGTTTGTGTTAGTATTATAGAGAAAAATAATGTTTCTGGAGGAAAAAGGAAGATTGTTTTGATCATTGAGAAAAATAGTAAGCAGAGAAGAAGTAAGGATCAGATTTTGGTTGAAATTAAAAATGAATTAGGGGCCGCTTGGTATGTTTCAAGTAATGGGAAAATGAATGGTAATGATAGTAGTGAGAAATGGAATGAATATTCTCTTTAAATTTGTGTTGTTTGGTTTACCAAAATTCATTACGAATGGAATCAACTTTATTATTATTATTATTATTATTATTATTATTATTATTATTAGTATTATTATTATTATTAGTATTAGTATTAATATTAGTATTATTATTATTATTATTATTATTAGTATTATTATTATTATTAGTATTAGTATTAATATTAGTATTATTGTTGTTATTATTATTATTATTATTAGTATTATTATTATTATTATTATTAGTTTTATTAGTATTATTATTAGTATTAAATTATTATTATTATTATTATTATTGTTGTTGTTGTTGTTGTTGTTGTTGTTGTTGTTTTAGAAAATAGAGTTGTGGAATGAAAGTCATTCCTCAGGAAAACCTGAGGAATGAAAGTCACACATTTGATTCTTTAGTAAAGTATTGTAGCAGGAATCAAATGTGTGTACCAAACACTCATTTTCCATTCCCTTTCCATTGCTTGGTATGAAAAGTTGCATACCAAGCATGCCCTTAGTTGCTGGAAAGAAGAAAGTGCAGAAGGAGAAGGTGGTGGATGCTGCTGACAGGTATGACTTGCAGATATTAATAGTTGTTTGAGGTATTAGATGAAAACCGTTAAGGTATCATGTATATTAGTTGAAGATATCATATATATTAGCTTAAGGTATCATATGTATTACATTATTATATATGATATGTTGATATGTTATATTAGCTTAATATAAGAATTTTAGTTATATGTTGTAAAAGTTCATTATTATGTTTACTTATGTTAAAGGTTTCATGCTTTTTATATGTTGTTTATGTTTGTTTTGTTGTTTAGATGTTTAATGTATCACATAAACATGCTTGAGGTATTACATATATTCAATGAAGGTATCATATGTATATTGAATGAGAAACATATTGTGGAAATGAATATGTATATTTGTATGTTTATTTTTTACTTATTTGAGTTGACTTCTGTGTTTTTTTAGGTATTTTGTATTGTATTATTATGTTGGGTTTCTAATATTTTTGTTTTTTTATTTTTTTTCTTTTCTGAAGTGAAAATCAAATTGTTGCTATTACTGATGAACAAAGTAAGGGGAATGCAGTTGCTATTGCCAGGTATTTCAATTTATAAGATTCAAATGTTTTGAGTTCTGTTTTTTTATTTACTTTTATTGAGTTATGTATTTCAATGATGCATCTCTGTATAATTTTTTTGTAGTCGTACAAGGAGTCAAAAGAAAGCAATTAAGAAGTGTGTTGATGGTGCTGTGGATTCTAAAAAGGTATGATTATGTGTAAGATATTATATGATTAGACTTAAGGTGATAGATATATTGATGTTAAGGTGTCACATGATTATACTTAAGGTGACAAATATATTTGTGTTAAGGTATCAGATGATTGTGTGTCACTTATCAGATTCATTTCTTTTTTCCCATATCAGTAATATCTTTAATGTATATTCATAATTCATTAATGTTGTTACATATCAGTGTATGCATTCCATTTTAAGTGTATTTCTTATTTTTATTGTTTGATGATTTTTTTTATGCAGTGTTAAATCTTATGAGAAGAAAATTGTTAGGAAGATTGATGATCAGATACCTGATGAGGGTGATGGGGCTTTTGAAAGGTATATGTTGTCAATATTGCTTTAAATTGACTAGTTCATACCAGAGATGCAATGAGTATCAGATGCTGCTAGTTTAGGATTAGATATTTGTACAGTAATGTCCATGACTTCTCTTATAGTTATCATTTTTCATATCTTTTTAATCATGTAAAATTTATAATTATCAGATGAAGCGTGTAGCTAATATATCCTACATTATACTGCATAAATTGATATCTAGTCTGTTGGTTGTGTATTTGCTGAGCTACTGTTGGTCTGCATTAATAAAATTATATTAATTATATGATTTTTCCAAATATGTATTTATAAACATAATATAATGTATTACACAATATACTTTATGGTATTACACAGTAGCCATTTTGTAAAAGAAGAACATGTTTATATATCAAATACATATAACACTTGTTACTAAATGTTTCAAGTGTTTATGGAATATTTATATATCTTATATGATTTTTTGATAGTGTTTTCATGATTTTTGTAAACTTTTTTTTTTTTGGCAGCATACTTGTCACTCAATGTAGACCAAATGGTCTTTGTGATCTTGTTCAATCTTTGACCGACAAACAAAAAGCTGATATGAGGAGTATAGACTTTGGAGGTCTTTTGGATCTGAAGTTTACAAAATGTAATATGAAAATGATAAAGTGGTTAGTGAATAGTTTTAACAGCACTAGCAGGACGTTAAGAATAGATTGTCATCGTCGTTTTGCTGTGACGACAAATGATGTTTTTGATGTCTTCATGATACCTAGAAACGAAGGTCAGAGTGTTTTGAAATATACTAGGGGTGAGGAGATATCTGATATGGTTGATAGGTTGGGTGAATTATATGGGATAGTTGCCAGAACACCTTTAAGAGTGTTGGTTGATGTGATGAAAAATTGTTTGGTTGATGGAGGTGAAGATTTTAAAAGGATTTTTAAGTTATATGTTATGTCTTCTTTTCTAACACCTTCTTCAAATTGGCTTACAAGTTTTAATGTCATGAAATCTGTTGTTGATGTGAATATGATTAGGAGTTTAGATTGGTGTACATATGTTCTTGATAAGTTGCGTGAGTCTATTAGTTCGTATAAGGATGAGTAGTTGAGGAATGTGAGTGGGTGTGTTGTGTTGTTGTAAATTTTATATTTGCAAAGAATGAAATGGCAAAGGGTTGTTGAGCCTCAAACATTGTCCCTCATACAAAATTGGACTGATGAAAAGATTTGAAAACGATGTCATGAAGAATATGTTGCTGGCTGATATGGTGAAGGTGAGTTTATTCTGAATGTTTACCCTATTTCATCAATGAGTAACATTTTTGGAGTTAATGTTAAGGCTAAAGTTGATGAAGAAGTGGGGGTGGGTGAGGGTATTGCATTTAAGAATGATAAATCTTCAAAAGGACATAAATACATTAAGTTTGATTTACCTGAGGGGGAGCCTGATGATGATGAAATAAGAAGGATTGCAAATGATGTAAGTATTTTATATTGTGTTTAAAAGTATTAGTAATTAATGTATAATGGTATTATGTTTTAAAGTTATGTTTTTTTTAATAGGAAATACATGAAGTATTTCTGTGTTACAAGAGGGATATTTCCATTATATCCACTTATCATATGTCAAAGCTGTTGAATATGAAGAAGATGATGGGAGATAAACAAGCATGCAGGTCAACACCAGAAATATCAGAATCATCACAGATGATAAGTTTCACAAATATATCGATGAGGTTGTGGAGAACTTTATCTCGATGAAAAAATTGGCTTCTGAAATGCTATTGTTTGAGCTTCTGACACCAGATCCACCCCAATACAAAGAAATTATTGAGAATCAAGAAGAAGATACATCTGATAATGAGCTTCATTCGGAGAAAGAGTTGGTTGATGTTGTGATGTCTGTTGGTTCGAAGGGTAAGCATATTGCAGAGGATGATGGTGGTGATTTTTGGAAAATAAAAGTTGAAATAGGTTATGTTTCAGATTTTGTTATTCATTCGAAGAAGTTTCTGAAACAAATGGATCAATGTCATAGAGAGATTGTTGATTTCTGTTTCTATGATCAGAAGACACATGGCCAAAATTCGTAAGTTTAAGTTGTGTTATTTAAGTTATCATATGTGTAAGTTTAAGTTGTTGCATATATACATTGAAGGTTCCAATTATATACCTTTAAGGTATCATATGTGAAACTTTAAAGTATCACATATATACTTGCAAGGTATTTTGTATGTAACTTCAAGGTATTACATGTGAAACTTTAATATATCATATATATACCTAGAAAGTATCACTTATATACCTTTAAAATATGACATGTGTAACTTTGTAGTATCATTTATTAATTTGTGTTTTTTTTCTTTTTTTAACAGAGAAGAATTGTTTCGAAAAGGTTATCTTTATTTTGTGCCAAGTGAAGACATGGTATCATTATATCCAAACACTATGATTTATGCTAGTGTTATCACTGCATGGTCTTTGATGCTGAATAATGATGTAGAGGATGAACAGAAAAGAAGTCATTTTGTTATGAACATGGAACACAGTGTAAGTTTTAAATAATTTCTACTTGGTAATGTTTGTTTGTTCACTGAATGTTTGTGGTTTATTTAATGTTTTTTTTTAGAATTCCTTGAGTAGGATAATGATGAATATTGGTGCATCTGAAGAGAATGCAAGAGGAATTAGATATAGTTGGAGATTGTGGTTAGCTTCCAATAAGAGCAATCTTTTGAACTCTGTTGAAATGGTAATATGTTTTAGTAATTGATATGATTATTATATTGTAGTCACTTATAAATTTTTTAATATTAGTTTATATTGATGGTAATTGCAGATTTTTGTCCCATTTGTTTTTCAAAATCATTATGTTGCGGTTGTCTTTAATATTGTTGATAAGAAGTTCCAGTATCTAGATAACAAAAAATATGAAGATGGCAATGATGAATTTTTTAAAGCTGCTGAAATATTGGTAATTTTATTTAAGATATATGTTTTTATTAATTAAGTATCAAGTATATACCTTTAAGGTATCATTGTTGTAACCTTAAGGTATTAACTGAGTACATTGTATACATCACATGTATATCTATTTCTGATTTTAATAAAAAAAAATTGCTTTTGAATGATGTTCAGAGAACTGAAATGTTGAAATTCTTAGCAGAACAAAAACATGAAAAGATAGTAGAGATGTCAGACTATGGAATTCAACTGGCAAACATCAAATGAGGATTTGGAATGTGGTGTGTATATGATACGTCACATTAAGAATTTTGATGGTGTTGTTTATTCTTCTCCTGACTTGACAAAGATATTTTTGAATTACTATTCTATATTTTTTTTATATCATTATATGTGTTGATCATTTTTTCTTCTTCATATTTACAGGCTGGTATAAGATGAGTTATCAGAGCTGAATTCTATGCTTCAATTGTATTATCTAACGTTAATGAGGTTAAGAACCATGTATTGGAAAAAGTATTTCAGTTTTATCAGAAAAATTTTAATTTGAGGTTGAAGATAGCTGAAGATAGGAAGAAGGAAGCAACAAATAAGACAAGTTTGAAGAAGAAAATATGTAACACCCCATTTCAAGAAAACACCCTGCATATGCATATTTTATAAATTTCTTTTATCGTTCAAGTGTTAATGATTTAAGTACAAGTTTTCATATTACATAAGATTATGGATTAAGAGTTTTACTATGATCGATGATTTTAAAGATTTTATGACGTGTTTTCTTTCGAGATTTTAAGGGTTTTGCAGGATTGCTCACGGATGAAACCGAGCTCGATCTCCACTCACTCGACACATATGAACATAAGTAAAAAGATAAGATGATGATCAAAGTTAATTAATAGAATGATTTTAGGTTTTATGCTAAGTGATTTCCATATTTGTGTGATTTATACATTATGCTATTATTTCTAGTCTTTACAATAAGGTATGCATGTGTTATATGAATATCAAAATATCAAGATAAATAATTAGATTAACCTTTATTTTTAATACAAAGCTTCCAAGGTAAGTCTTTTAGCAAGTGGTAACCTAGCCTATCCACCTCACTAATCTAATTGCAACATGCAAATATCTCCAACTTGCAACATGCAACTCTCTCTCCCTCCCTCTCTCTCGATCACTCTCTCTTTCTCTCTCTCTCTTGATCACTTCATATAGGAGAGCCAAAGTCATAGATAAGTTAGTACAAGAGATAAAGGAAAGCAAAGATCTTTTATCCATCAAGTCTTCTTCAAAACCTGAAGGTATTTTTGGCTAAACCCTTATGAATCCTTCATTAAAACTCATGATTTATACTTAATACTTTAGGATAAGAAGTCCAAAGATGTTCTTTGGCATATTTGTTGGGATTATATGTTGTTTGCATGGAGGAATAAGTTGATTCTAGGGTAGACTTAAAGCTATGCTTTATTTTGCTACTGTTTTAGTTGTGTTCGAAAATCTTAGGAATTGAATTAAGATGAATCCTTTTGCCTGATTGAAATATATGAAGTCAAGATCATGTCTGTAAAATTTCATAGGATTTGGAGTTAAATTCGATTTTATATGATTTTTCTAAGACAAGCTGTTCGGGGACAGTTTTTACCCTGTTTTCGGGTCTGATTCATGTATTTTTCTGGAACAGTTTACTTCGAATTTATGCATGATATTTTACTATGTTTTAGAACCTGTTCTTAGGTATGTGTAGGAATTTAGTATGTATTTGTTTGAGCTTTTTACGATTTATGCCGAATTTTACAATAAAACCTGTTTTCGCGTAGACGATGTCCTGTTTTCAGCTTCGTTCTAAAATTCATAACTAATTATTGGGATCGAATTTGTAAGCCATGTTTTACTATGTTGTAGTACGTGTTCTTAGGAGTATGTAGAATTTTACTATATCATTTTTGGAACCTTGTACGAATTATGGTGATTTTTACGAGAAAGTCCATTTTTCAGCATATGATATCCAGTTTTTCGGCCAACTTAAGAAATTCATGACTACTTATGTGAACCTTATTTTTAGTTGATGTTTTTATATGATGTACTAAAAGAAGTTATGTACGTATATGAATAATTGTATGATTTTAGGAATCACATGTGAATTATTAAAATTGTTGCGATTTTATGGGTCTTCTTATCATTCGAAGATTACTAGTTTGGAAGTTTAACGAATAAGTTATGAGTATAAATGTGTTTTGGGTAATTGAAACCTAATATAAATGTAAAAGAATGTATTATACGATATAAGGAAGCTAATCAATTAAGTGTGTCGAGCGCAGTCGAGACGATCGGTGGAACCTGAGTCAATCCTAGCACCTCTAACGAACAAGTGGGTAACTTCTACTCTCTACTATGTGTTGTTAATTAAGTTGATAAGTTATGTATGAAAGTCTACGATTGAAGTCCGTAGCTATAACCGGTATGTAACTTCCATACCAGGGCGACGACCATAAGGGCACAAAGTGTCTGGTCTATGAAAGCGACCATAAAGGCGTAAAGTGTCTGGTCTATGATGTAGTACTTGCTTAACGGTTTAATTGCTTCACTATATGTGTTGTTAATTGAGTCGATAAGTTATGTATGAAAGTCTACGATTGAAGTCCGTAGCTATAACCGGTATGTAACTTTCATACCAGGACGACGACCATAAGGGCGCAAAGTGTCTGGTCTATGAAAGCGACCATAAAGGCGTAAAGTGTCTGGTCTATGATGTAGTACTCGCTTAATAATTTAATTGCTTCAATATATTAGACGGTAAAGTTATCCCACTGGGATCCCTCTCCGGAGGTGTCTCATGATGTTACTATTTTATATTTTCAGGCTCACTGGATGATGACGTGGACGAGTAGCTAGTTGGACTGACTTCTCTCTGTCGCATTAGTAGATATGATAGAACTAAGTTCCTTTTCTTTTAAAACAGTATGTTGTTTAAACGTGTATATTATGAAATCGTTGGGCCTAGACTTATCTTATATTATATGTATGTTTTGTTGAGTATTTTCTCGTTGACCGATGGTTCAAACATTTTACCTAGAAATGTGGGTAAGACACGTCTAGACTTGCTTAATAGTCGATGTATAATTACGTATATATGTTATATTTAAAAAGTAAAAATTTTAAAACTCTCGTGTCTTCGCTTTTAAGTCTTCCGCTGTATGTTATAAAATCGTTATAATTTCTTTATTTCCTAAGTATGTAAAGGGTGAGGACCTATTTCCAATAAATGGAATCGGGGCGTTACAAAATAAGTGCAGTTCAAAAGACGTACAAGACTCGTATAAAGAGAGCGATGAACTGATGTGACATGGATTGGATATTGACAACATTTTTAGTTTATATGTTCTGGTATAAGGGTTTCATAACAATGTTATATGTTTTATATGTTTGGTATTTCAGGGATGATAACAATGTTATATAGTTTGTGTCTGGTCATTTGGGGATGATAACAATCTGTTTTTTAATGTTACATATATCATATATTTGGATACATAGTTTTGAAACTATCAAAGGTACTATATTTTACCTATATATGTATTACATCAATTCATTACATGTATTACACATGATCATTTTATTTATAATGTAATACCTCTTAGGTATTACATATGTTTATTTTAGGTATTATAGAAATTCATTATAAGTATTATGCTTGGTTATCTCAGGTCAATACCATTCATTAATTTGTTTAAGGTAATAAATTTATATATATGGTAAATATGTATTAAGTTATAAATGTTACACATGTTTGCTTTAGATATTATATAAATTCATTATATGTATTACTAAATACCTTATAGGTGTCACATATATCTATTTCAGGTATTACATAAATTCTTTATAGTTATTACACATGGTCCATTAAGGCCAATACCATACACTAATTTGTTTAAGGTAATAAATAAGTATATATTTTACCTATATGGGTATTACATCATTTCATTACAGGCACTACACATGATCATTTGATTTATGACGTAATACCTCTTACGTATTACATATGCTTATTTCAGGTATTATATAAACATCTTATAGGTATTACATATGGTCTTTTTAGGAATTTACATTTTTTGCATTAGAAATATAAATATATATGATCAGAAAGTTTAAACCATTATAAATAAATAGTATTCTGGATTTACATGTCAGAATCAAATTAAAACAATCTAACAATAGGTGTCTTCGAGCCAAACTCATTTGTTAATGTTGAATTTGAAGTAGGATCTTTGCTCTTCTTATTCTTTTCAAAATGATCTTTAATCCTTTGTCGTCGTCCTTTTGTAACCGAACGAGTTGGATCAAGAACAACATTTGATTGTGTTGATGTTTCAGAATGAATTGTAGAAACTGGCGGAGATATCAAATATTCTATTGCAAGAAGATCTCTTTTATAACTTTCTTCAAGAATTCTTCTTGCTTCCTCATTACCTTGACATTTCAACACAAGGTTGTAATACTTTCGTGTCATATCATGTCGCCAAGGAATAGTATCACTTACCTTTTCGGTTGTCGTTGTCAAACTTTTAAATATGTTCCAAACATCTGATTTAGCAAGTTTTGTCCATCTCTTTTGTACATAAGTATCTGGTATACTTTGTGCAGAATTAACATGTAGTACTCTCAGACAATGATAGCATAACATACCATATTCCTCGAATTTCTTGCAAGTACATGTTATCAGCTTCATCTTAGAATCAAATATGACTCGATGCATAGGACCTTTATCATCATGTGATGAAACATGATAAACCATTGTGCTATTCTCAACCATTAAAACTGTTGAAGTACTTGAAATACATTTTATGAATTCATCTTCAAAATCTCTGAAAACAGGCAATGTGTAGACATTTGAAGCATGTTTTAACATACCCGTCATTGGTAATGTGGATTCAGGATTTGATCTTGATGTCTGAAATTCATCATATTGCTACTTTAGTCTCCAAGTTTTGATTGTCTCCTTGAAAATTCTTGTCACGACCACATTTCTAACATAGTTAGACGTAAAAGGTTTTGATATTAAAACACTTGTAGGTGAGTGACTTTTTTTTCAAAACATAATAACATAAATAACTTTTCTTGCACCTGAAAACCCGATAAGACTATAATACGTTTCATAACGTGTACCATAAAGTCAAACCACACCCACTTCTATATTTTACATATTTATATACATCAGATGATCAAACAGAAGAAGTCCAAGTACTTTATGAAAACATTGTTTAAAGCAAAATAAGCCCATAGCATAGCCCAACAGGTCGTCATCCATGTACACCATCTCCGAACTCGTAGAAACTCAACAACATAGTCAGTAAGTCCATGAGTTTATACATCAGCAGGTTCACCTACAATGCATGAACTATATGAGTTAATAAGCTCAGTAAGTAGAAATTATGCACATAACATTAATGATATGAAATGATGTCAATGATGCATGCTAATGAATGAAAACCTTTCTTTACCAAATCATTTTCCTTCATTGGGCCCCTTGATCACCTCGCTACTAAGCACCGGCACTACAAGAAAAATAGGATACAACAACCCCCAAAAGACAAGGCTTTTTATGAATTTGTGTAGTCTTTTCAAAATTTACAACCCTTTTTCAGAAAAGCGTTGTCTTTGTTAAAAAAATTCGACTAAAGACAACGCTTTTTTCATAGGGTTGTTAAATAGCGAATTTTTTTAAAAATAGACAATGTTTTTTTTGGATAAGACAACACTTTTTCATAGGGTTGTTAAATAGCGAATTTTTTTAAAAATAGACAACGCTTTTTTTGGATAAGACAACGCTTTTTTCATAGGGTTGTTAAATAGCGTATTTTTTAAAAAATAAACAACGCTTTTGTGCAACGCTTTTTTCAATGTGTTGTCAAATAGCTTATTTTTTAAAAAATAGACAACTCTTGTATGCAACGCTTTTATGCGTTGTCTTTTCATAGTACTTTTTCGCCAATAGACAACCCATTGTACAAAGCTTTTTTTATATGTTGTGTTAATTATAAATTAATTGTTTTTTAATTTAATTACATTTAAAAAATTTAATTAATTTATAATGTTATCTTATATTATTTGCATTAATATTATCTTATATGAACAAACTCATAATTTTAAAAAATAGTATTTTTATAGAATACTATTTTGAATTAATTAAGAAACTACACCTAAAATATTACTCTCACCCTTTTATATAATAATACAAAATTTATATATTATTTTAAAACATAATTCGAAAATTATGTTTCATAATTCATAATTCATAAATTATGAATGTTTTTCTAAAATAAAAATAAAGATAAAATGAGTTTGGTTTTAAAATTAATACAAAAAATATAAATTATTTTAAAAAATTATTTTATAAAGCAAAAAAAAAGATATATATAAATCATACCAATTATATATATATATATATATATATTCTTAACCTTTTAAAATATATTAAAAATACAAATAATAAAAATTAACAAAAAAATATGTGATAATATTAATTATTTTTTAATTAAATTAAATTTGAAAAGTTTAATTATTTTATGATTTTATCTTATATTATTTGCATTAATATTATCTTATATGAACAAACTCATAATTTTAAAAAATAGTATTTTCATAAAATATATTAAAAATGTGCAGTAGTATATATTATAATTGTCTTAAAATGAAATTAGATTAAATATTACTAAATATATTAATTAGTCATTAATCTTCCAATTATATATATATAACCTTTTAAAATATATTAAAAATACAAATAATAAAAATTAACAAAAAAATATATGATAATAGAATATTGAAAAATATAAAAAATTGAAATAAAAGAAATTCATGTAGAATATTATTACATAAAGCACTAGTGGTCTAGTGGTTGGAGCTTGATCATGGCACTCGGGTTCGAATCCCAAACATTGCGCAATATCTGCCATGATGATGTGGCAACATTATAGCCACATCCATGTCTCCCCGACAGAACGAATCAAGCCATAATCATGTCTCATATGCCACCGGCTAAGCATATAATAATGATAGTCATATCCATGTCTCACAGACCCCCGGTTGAATGAATCAAGCCATAACCATGTCTCATATGTCCCCGACTACACTTATAATATATCATAAGCATGATTACATGCCTCGGTGCTAGTAGTGGTCAATAAAATCCTTTTCATCTTGAAATCATATCTTGCATGCAGAATGCAATAACTTTCATCATATACGTATGCACGTGTTGATGCTCGTGCTTGATATTCAAAATACATCACATATATCTTCACATAACCAATATATGTATATATCATGAAATAATATGTTCATACATTGTAGTTGCAAATGAATTTCTACTTACCTGGATCTCTAAAGATTTTGGTTGTATAAACCTCTAAGATTCCCCCTCATCTCAAACTTCCTTGCTACTAAGTACGATAATCTTACTTCAATTAAACACTAAAAAAATGAGACAGAATGACACAACTGCTTCTGAATTACTCGATTAACCAACAGAGCTCCTTTTTATTTTTCTTTTTGCTCCGTCCCCCCTCCTCTTTCTTAATAAGATGATGTATATATGCACTTGACTATCCACCGCCTCAAACCATGCTTCTCTCGTAAGTCATAATATTATCATAATTATAATATATTACAAAACTTTAAATGCACACACGTGTATTGTGTATTATGATGCATGTGCATATTTATATATTACGCTTTACCTATATAATAATATTTAATAACACTTCTCTCTATATATAAACATACGTACATGATGACTATATATATATGTAATATATATACTAACAACATTTGTATATAATATATATATTAATATTTTAATATTAAGGGTTTTCATTATACATACCCTGGACACTTTCATATATATAAATAATATAATATTAATCAAACTTGTTTATATTATATATACATATACACACTGCAGTCACTTGCACATAATATATATATATATATATATAAATCAACATTAGATCTATTTTCTTTAAATAATTTACGTTGTGCACTCAAGCATCATTAGAATCTCAAGATTATAATAAGGTTTTCTCATCACAAATTATGTAATAACACGTAATAATTCAATATTTAAAAGTAAAATATAATCATGTCAGATCAAAAGTAGCACATTATACGATATTCATGTAAACTCAAGTATCATATAAGAACATGCAATAATTCATAAAATGCATGAATGCATGAACTATATTGGTCAACAAGTAATGAGGGCTCGGGTCTCACATCCTCCCTTCCTTTTAAAAATTCCGTCCTCAAAATTTAATTTACCTGAAAAATTCTAGATATCTAGACTTCACATCGTCCTCTCTTTCCTAAGTGGCTTCTTTCATTAATTGGTTTCTCCATAATACTTTGACCAAAGAGATTTTCTTATTTCTGAGTTCTTTTTCCTTTCGTAGCAAAATTTTCATAGGTCTTTCTTCATAACTCAAATATGTCTTTATTTCAGCTGGTTCACTCTTTAGATCGTGAGATGGGTTCGCTACATATTTTCTCAGCATTGAGACGTGAAATATGTTGTGTATTTGAAACATTGATGATGACAAGTCAGGTTTATAAGCAACTTCACCAATTTTCTATAGGATAAGAAATGGGTCAACGTATCTTGGACTAAGCTTCTCTTTCTTATCAAATCGCATTATTCTTTTCATCGAAGAAACTTTCAAGAACACTTTATCGCCCCCTGAAAATTCCAATGCTCTTCTTCTTTTATCTGCATAGCTTTTCTGTCGACTCTGAGCAATTTTCATCTCTTTCCGAATTTGTTTTACCATTTTTATCATTTCTCGGATCATATCGGGATCTAAAAGTTTTCTTTCACCAACCTTATCCCAATGTGCGGGAGATTGACATTTTCTTCCATATAGTGCTTCATAAGGAGTCATTTCGATTGTGGATTGAAAACTGTTGTTGTATGAGAACTCAATCAAAGACAGATATTTACTCTACTAACCCTGGAAATCTAACACACAAGCTCGAAGCATATCCTCTAAAGTTTGTATTGTTCTTTCTGATTGTCCATTAGATTGTGGGTGATACGTTGTACTGAAGGATAGTTGAGTTCCCAATACTTTATGTAAGCTCTTCCAAAACATGGATAAAAATCTCAAGTAGATCAGAAACAATAGATAGTGGCACACCATAAAGTCTGAAAATTTCTTTTATATATAGATCAGGACTACCCTATCCAATTCGAACGTTATCTTAATCGGTAGATAAATGAGCGGACTTGGTCAATCTGCCAACAATGACCCATACGGCGTGGTTCCCATGATTGATTTTGGATAATCCTACTATGAAGTCCATAGTAATGTGTTCCCACTTCCATTCAGGTATTTCCAGTGGTATTAGCATTCCTGCCGATCGTTGATGCTCGATTTTTACATGTTGACATACCAAGCATTTCTTGACGAATTGTCCCATGCTCCATTTCATATCCCTCCACCAAGAAGTTCCCTTTAAGTCTCTATACGTTTTTTGTACCTCCAGGGTGTTCTGTATATAGCGTGTTATGCGTTTCTTCCAGGATTCTTCTTCTTAGCATGTCATCCTTCGGTACGCAGAGCCTTCCTCTAAAGACCAGGGTCCTATCTGTTGATATCATGAATTCCTCTACAACTCCTTTCTCCATACGTGTCTTTATCTTCTGCAAGAATTTATCTTTCTTTTGAGCTTTGACTATCGGCTTTCAAAGCGTGGGCTTAACAACCCAAACCGCGATTCGAGCCTTAATATTGCTCGAAGGCGTAACCACTTCCAGATTTAACTTGAATATCTCTTTTATCAGTTGACACTGATTAGTAAGCATACTAGCTACCTCACCTTTATTCTTTCGACTGAGAGCATCGGCGACCAAGTTCACCTTTTCGAACAAAGTACAATTAAAGTCCTTCACTAACTCCTGTCATCTTTTCTGGCGCATGTTGAGTTCCTTCTGTTCGAAAAAATACTTTAAAATTTTATGGTCGGTGTAGATTTCACACTTCCCACCATACAGATAGTGTCACCAGATCTTAAGTGTGTACACCACGACAGCTAGCTCTAAATCATGAGTTGGGTCGTTCTGTTTGTTCGTCTCTAATTATCTTAATGCATAAGCTACCGCTCATCTTTGTTGCATCAACACACATCCCAAACCCTGCTTGGATGTATCATTATAGACAACAAATCCTTTCATTCCATTTGGGACGACTAGAACTAGTGCGGCAGTTACCATTTTCTTCAATTCCTAAAAACTCACTTCGTATTGATTCATCCACTGAAATTTCACCTCTTTGCGAGTCAGTCGAGTTATGATTCGGGTTTCACTCATATGATTTCAACATTATAGGGAGAACTTCGATTTGGGGCATAGGTCAAGAAGAAAGTTTAAGAAATAGAATTTTGAACGAAATATCTGATTCACATCCAAGAGAAAAGTTAGGGTATTATATTCCTGATTCGATTTAATTTTTTTTGCACGTCTATAGTCGTCACTCTTCTTCCAAGATTGTCCCACCCGGGACTGATCAGTACTAACCCGAAATCATGTAACTATTATGTATGCAAATCTTAAGATTCTGTTTATTATGAGATCTACAACATCATTCTATTTCTAAAGTTTAAAACATGTGAAGTTCATCCTGAGCGGCTATGTTATTCTAGCTATCATCATCTTTTATGAAAGCTATATCTTGCATTAGTGTCTATGTGATTTTAGAACACTCCAGAAACATTATACTCAACCAATAACATTATTCCATAAATCAATTAATAACCTCAAAAGATTTCTCTGTCATTCGTTTATCATCATAGCATAAATTTTGTCATGTAGGATAACATATACCCAACTTGCATATACCCACCATAAAAGTACATCATAAGCAAGACATCATGAAACATATTACAAACATCCACATATGGTCCCCATAGACCTCAAACATTAGTCGTGGTTTTACGTATCACATCCGTGTACTAGGGAAAATACACACACTGGCTCATCTTATCACCAACAAGGGCACAGGGTAGTCTCACCCCTACATAACCCAACGACTTAGCAAAACATACATACTAACTCACCCAACACATATTGGCTAGTGGCAGTGTTCACCGATTCAAATAAAGCTCACAAATAGCATAACATAATATAACCTACCACATAACATTGCACCAACTCCTGCGAACGGTCATTTACACACACGAGCTCATACTGCTGCAGTCAGCGGCTCAGTGGCGGCGTCCAGCAAGTAGTGTGTCGATAACAATGACATCAAACAATAAGAAGATCATAGTTCATTAAAGAGATTTAACAAGAAAACTTCAATAAGCGCAACTATTTCCTCATCTGGAACCCTGTTATATTGAAACATGTTCTCTATAGTTCTCAGTTAGTCTTCTACATCAGTGGGATCTATAGCATCCTCAAACATTGGTGGATTCAATTTTCTAAATATTTCACCCACCACTTCTATATATTCCACTCGATGTGATGGTTGATTCATTTCACCCTCTAATTGTCCATCCATATTTGTTTGTTGGAAGAGTTGTTGTATCTGTTGGGACTGTTGTTCTATTAGTTCTGTCAACCTAGTAATAACAACATTATGGTCATTACCTAATCCTTCAGTGGATGCCTCTTGTTCTTGGGATCTATCTCTCCCAATACTCTCACCTCGAGTTCTTACCATTGTTATCAACTAATATATAGAATCCTAGATCACATAGCAAATATGAATCATGAAATATATGAATACAAAAATAAATAAATAAATAAAACAAAACTTATTGACATTGGGTCGCGTTCCACAGGTTCTTAGATCATGTACATGGACAGTTTATAAAATCATCATCTAGGCTTTGATACCACTCTGTCACGGCCACATTTCTAACATAGCTAGACGTAAAATGTTTTTATATTAAAACACTTGTAGGTGAGTGAATTTTTTTTTCAAAACATAATAACATAAATAACTTTTCTTGCACCTGAAAACCCGGTAAGACTATAATATGTTTCATAGCGTGTACCATAAAGTTAAGCCACACCTACTTCTATATTTTACATATTTATAGACATCAGATGATCAAACGGAAGAAGACCAAGTAATTTATCAAAACATTGTTTAAAGCAAAATAAGCCCATAGCATAGCCCAATAGGTCGTCATCCATGTACACCATCTCCGAACCCGTAGAAACTCAATAACACAGTCAATAAGTCCATGAGCTTATACATCAACAGGTTCATTTACAATGCATGAACTATATGAGCTAATAAGCTCAGTAAACAGAAATTATACACATAACATTAATGATATGAAATGATGTTAATGATGCATGCTAATGAATGCAAAATTTTCTTTACAAAATCATTTTCCTTTATTGAGCCCCTTGACCAGCTCACTACTAAGCACTAGATAGAGCTCAATATAACGTCATTCATTATTATAGCCATATCCATGTCTCATAGGCCCCCGGCTAAACAAATCAAATTATAACCATGTCTCACATGCCACCGGCTAAGCATATAGTAATGGTAGTCATATCCATGTCTCACAGGCCCCCGACTGAACGAATCAAGCCATAACCATGTCTCACATGTCTCCGGCTAACCATATAATATATCATAAGCATGATTACATGCCTCGGTGCTAGTAGTGGTCAATAAAATCCTTTTCATCTTGAAATCATGTCTTGCATGCAGAATGCAATAGCTTTCATCATTTACGTATGTACGTGTTGATGCTCGTGCTTGATATTCGAAATACATCACATATATCTTCACATAACATTACTCAAATACGTCATTCTCAAGGAGATATAAAATCACGTAATATCACTTAATCAATATACGTATATATCATGAAATAATATGTTCATACATTGTAGTTGCAAATGAATTTCTACTTACCTGGATCTCCAAAGATTTTGGTTGTATAAACCTCTAAGATTCCCCCTCAAACTTTCACTCTCAAATTTCCTTGCTACTAAGTACGATAATCTTACTTCAATTAAACACTAAAAAAATGAGACAGAAAGACACAACTGCTTCTGAATTACTCGACTAACCAACAGAGCTCCTTTTTATTTTTCTTTTTGCTTCATCCCCCCTTCTCTTTCTTAATAAGATGATGTATATATGCACTTGATTATCCACCGCCTCAAACCATGCTTCTCTTGTAAGTCATATTATTATTATAATTATAACATATTACAAAGCTTTAAATGCACACACGTGTATTGTGTATTATGATGCATGTGCATATTTATTTATTATGCTTTACCTATATAATAATATTTAATAACACTTCTCCCTATATATAAACATACGTACATGATGACTACATATATATATAATATATATACTAACAACATTTGTATATAGTATATATTAATATTTTAATATTAAGGGTTTTCATTATACATACCCTGGACACTTTCATATATATAAATAAAATAATATTAATCAAACTTGCTTATATTATATATACACATACACACTGCAGTCACTTGCACATAATACATATATATATATATAAATCAACATTAGATCTATTTTCTTTAAATAATTTACATTGCACACTCAAGCATCATTAGAATCTCAAGATTATAATAAGGTTTTCTCATAAAAAAATTATGTAATAGCACGTAATAATTCAATATTTAAAAGCAAAATATAATCATGTCAGATCAAAAGTAGCACATTATACGATATTCATGTAAACTCAAGTATCATATAAGAACATGCAATAATTCATAAAATGCATGAATGCATGAACTATATTGGTCAACAAGTAATGAGGGCTCGGGTCTCACAATTCTGTAAAAATCTGTCAAGCTTGTTGTTTTTTTCACATTGAACCCAATAGCGGAGTTTGTACTTTCACTTCTTTGAGATGATAGCATTCCAGCTGAGAAGAAGTCCTTATTTAGTGTTGTACACCATTTCTCTTTCAAGCTGTAGAGTCTTGTAAACCACGAATGGTTCTCCAAACCATACTGTGTTATCATCATTTTCCAACAGATTTCAAAGTAATTCTCATCAACACAACCTGATAAAAATTTATTAAATGTTGCCTTAAATGCCCTATCTGACTTGAGCTATGCAAATCTACTTATTGCATTTTATTGCAGATGCCACAGATAAAGCCGATGTCTTTTTTGAGGGAAGACCTGTATTGTGATGTTTAAGGTATCAGTCATTCATATTTCAGGTATTTTATATAGTATGTAAAGGTATCATTAACTAGTATGCATGAACAGAAACTATATTTTGTATTGTATTTGCAATAGCTTGATCTTGCATGATTAAGAGAAGTAGTAGAATGGAATTTAACTTAGTAGCACTAGAATAAAGTTTCAGAACTTTCTAATTGAACTTATAAATGTACCTTGGCCTTAGGGTGTTCATTAACATTTCAGGTATTCTATGTAGTATGTAAAGGTAGCAGTAATTAACAGTAAAGGTACTCTATAAGTATGAACAGAGAATACCTTTTGTATTGCATTTGCAATAGCTTGATCTTGGTCTGTGAAAATAGTTACAGGATATTTCCATGTCATTGACTTCTTGAATACCTCGAAAAGCCACTCAAATATTTCTATTTTTTCATCGGCCATAAATGCACAACCAAACATGACATTTCTTTGATGGTTGTTACTACCAACAAAAGGAGAACAAATGAGGTTATATTTATTAATTCTGTAGGTTGTATCAAACACCATGACATCTCCATAGATTTGATAATCTTCTTACATCATAGAGTCCCTCCAAAAAATATTACTTAGTCTCCCTTCATCATCCAACTGAACTCTATAGAAAAAGTCTTCTTCGTTTGCTTGTTCTTCTTGTATCATGTCAATCACAGTTTGTGCGTCTCCAGATTCTATTGCTTTCATCTTTATTCGATTAACAAAGTTCATATGATCCATCTTCGTATGTCCAAGTATTTCCTCACCACCAGCATTGTTTACCATGTATCTATAAGAATTTGTTGTAGATAATCCTGAAGACACTATGTGCTC
The DNA here is from genome assembly GCA_954870855.1 of Scutellaria minor. Classification (NCBI taxonomy): domain Eukaryota; kingdom Viridiplantae; phylum Streptophyta; class Magnoliopsida; order Lamiales; family Lamiaceae; genus Scutellaria; species Scutellaria minor. The sequence continues at coordinate 21,615,936 of OX940727.1, forward strand.
GATTGCATTGCATTTTATCTCATCAATCTTTCTTTCCGAACGATGAAGATGATTTAGATCTGCTCTTGTTAATGGATGATTGTGTAACACTACATGCTCTACAACTGTGAACAAGCCTTCATCATTCATCCTTACTCTCATCAAAGCATTACAGTTTGTTCTTGTGATTGGACATTTTTTTTTGTTTTTTGTAGAACCAGTCCCCTGCTTCTTTAGTCCTTGACAAGAGCATACAAACTTCTTTCCTACCTCTATATGTTTATCATCTGAAGAGTATCTTGTAGTCGATTTGCGAACAGAAAATCCCAATACACAAGCATGTTTTCGATAAAGTTCATACATCTCATCAATTGTATGTCTTGTTAAGTCCAATTAAAGATCCATTTACATCATCTGTGTCAGTCATGCCATCTACAGAAATAATATTATAATAACTTTAGAACAGATATGTAATACCTATAGAACAAATACATTAATTGAAAAATATTTTCAAAGGTACTATAACAACTCAGAAGTCAAGTTCCGAATTAAACTGAATAATCAAAAAATGAAAATGTTAAAGGATTTTCATAATACTTAAAAGAATAAACAGAAAAAATCAGAGTGTATTACCTTCAATAATTGTATTTGTTGTTAATCCAAGTACATCAATTTCCTCAGGCATGACATCTGGAAGAGAAGTCTTGTAATACCAATTGAGCAGGTTTATAATACCTATAAAATAAATATATAATACCACAGTTCTAATTTCATATACGCAAACCTTTAATTTAATTTGTAATACTTTTAGAACATATAACCAGTAGATTTAAAGTATTTTTATAATAGCATATGTAATTATGTAATACCTACAGAGTCTATATCTAATACCATTAGGTCATACATAAAATACATGTAGATAAGTTTTATAATACCTATAGAATAAATGTTTAATACCTGTCATTCTGAGTAGTCTATATTTAATACCACCAGTTCTAAAAATGGTGTGTAAGGTTAAAACATTATTGTGTAACTAGTAATTGCAATACATATGACTAACAATTTTATAATATTGTAATGCTTATAGAACATATAATTAGTAGATGCAGTTCAAGTATATAATTCTGTAATACTGCGAAGTATATATCTAATACCATTAGTTCATATATATAATACTTGTAGTTCATTTATGTAACACTTATAGAATAATTTTGTAATACATCAGAAATATTTTCCAAAAATTACATATCATTGAAGCATAAATTTCTGTAATATCATATAAGAAACATATGTAATACCTATAGAATATATTACTAATACCTAAAATATAATTTTTTGTATACCAATGAGCAATGTAGTTAATCGAATTGAAACAATAAAATCAGAAATAAACATGCACTAGAAAGTCAACAAACAGAGTGAATTGAAACAAATTAATGTTAATTACCTTCGTTTACTATCTGAATAACTTGATTGAGAAAAATAGATGTTGCAGAATTTTCTTCATCTTCTTCACTTGACAATACCAGAATTATATTTGATATTTCATTGTTCAAATCTTCCAACATTGTTTGATAAAGTGTTGTGATTGCAAGACAAGAGTAATTCTAGGTTTTAGGAACTGTGAGAAGAATTGGGTGCGGTGGTGGGCGGTGCGATGGTGGAAGGAATTGCAGAGGAATAACGTGCTGAGGAATTTGTGCCGAGGAAGAGTAATGGAATATATATATATATATATATATATATATATACCGACCCATATTCAGTTCGGGTCGAGTCGAGGTGGGTCGGGGGCACGGATCCTGCCCCGGGGTATAAGAGTGCTCCCCTTATAGTGTTGTATAATAATTGTTTGAATACAATTCATTGGATAAGACTTGTTTATAGTCTAGACTAAAGATTACAAGAATTTGGTTAGTACATTTTTTAGACAATAAATCTATCCAAATCAGATAGGATATTATCCAAATTTGGTTCCTTATAAGGATTTACTTAAATTTTGGGTTAGATTATCTTCATTGGAAAAGTACGACTATTGCGAGGCTGCCTCATGTAACTAATTATGTGTGACAAGTCAACCATCAATGCATACCTTATAATTCACATGTAATGTTTGTGGATAATGGATCTTCATCTCATGATAACTATCTGTAAGACTGTTTCATAAAAAATTTTGTATTCTCAAAATGAGCCTCCTCATTTGTAGGTGATTACTAAGGAAAACCCCAACTGCACCATCAGTGAGACCAAGTCGGCTCAATAAAATTTAGTCAGTGGTTTCCCAATCAAGATTCATTTGAGCAATTGTAATCCAACACAAAAATATTATGTGAACTATCGATATATATTAGACAATACGAAAAATATCAATATTCATATTATGATACGTACTATCGATATATATTACATGATATGATCACAAATTAAAATATCGATATCAATATGCCTTAGATTCGTGAATCTAATCAGAGGTTAATTTCAAACCTTAATAAGGAGTTTAAAATCTTATAAGTCTTATACCTCGCATTCATAATTGAACAATCTTTCAAGATTTGAAGTTTTGAACCCATAAAATTCCTTTAAAGTTAACATATTCTTCAAGATTTGGACTGATAAAATCCCTTTAATTTAATGATAAGTTTTAGTTTTAATTTGCTAAGTATAGGCTGTAAATTGATTTTAGTCATAAGAGTAAGTTCATTTATTTTTTATTTTTTATTGAAATATTCCCTAATACCACAAGTGGATAAAAAATGACTTTTCTACTAGTCACCATAATATGTCATTTTGACCCACTTTTTGGTTAAAATAACCCACATGGCCACATGATGCACATTGGTCAATTTTTCCTATTTAATAATTATTTTCATGTAAATATAACATGATATAGTTAATTTTGGTATCACATGTATCCATACCATGTCATATCGTAATACCGAATTTTTCGATGTACCAAAAATATTGTTATACCATGAAAACATATGTCGAAACTTCCGTATACCAAAAATACCATTACATCAAAATTAAAATTATATATCGAAACATCGATATACCAAAAATACCGGTATACCGAAATGAAAAATATTATTTTATTTGATTTATTAATGTAGAATTAATATATTTTTTAATTAATATTAATATTTTCAATATTTATTTAAATTTTCTGTATTTTCGATATTTTTTTGATATGTAACAACGGTATTTTAATATTTCAATATTTTTTTCCACCCTTAAGCTTAGGTTGAAGATGAAAGGAAAACAAATCTAGAGCTCTAAGAAGAATTGTGTTGCATCACAGGTAACAACTGCTTCTAGTTATAATATGATATATGAATTTACTGAATTGATAAATTCAATTTTATATCCCAAAATAAATGATAATCAAATATTTTGACATTCAAAATTCCTCCACATTACCACAATTATTTATATATTTTCAAATTTGATTTGGGATTTTGCAGTTTGAACCTTTGATCAGAGTGATCAGAGGGACAGAATAGCCTTGTAGCTTTTCTAATCGTGGCAGCATACGTGGATATTATAAATTCTTAGATCATTTTCTAACTAGTAGATTGTAATGATGAAAATTTGGGTTTTGATGGAAATATCGTGGAAATACGGTATTGATGGAAATATCGTGGAAATACGGTATTGGTGGAAATATCGGTACATAAATTTATCGATTCCGATATTTAACGATATTTCCCAACATTCCTCAGATATTTATTGATATTTCCATGATATTTCGCGGATTTTCATATAATCTGTACCATGAAACCACCGATATCGAAATCAATACCTATATTTATCGATATTTCGTTGATATTTCCCCAATATTTCACCGATTTTCCTAATAATTGTACCATGAAGTCACCGATATTGAAATCGATATTTCGCTGATATTTCGTCAATATTTCACCTATTTTCCTACAAATTATAGGATGAAGTCATCGATATTAAAATCGATATTTTACCGATATTTTAACAAAATTTTTCGTTTCTTTACCGGTTATGTGGAAAAATGAAAATATCGGATATATATCGATTGCACCCTATCGATCACGTGAAAAAAAAAAAAAGAAATATCGAGGAAATATCTTCGATAATTCCGGATATTTTCATCCATGGTAGATTGTAATGATGACAGTTCAAATCGGACTTAAAATATTTTTATCAAATATAATAAAGAAAGACACAAAAATAATACCATGAAATGTAAGTAAATACTATTAAACTATAAAGATTTGTTGTGCAGGTTTTTTTTTCCTAGTTCACATGTTGAGGAATTGTTTCTTCAAGAATGATTTTTAATAATGGGAGTGAAAAATGCAGTGAAAATAAAAACATGTTTGGATATTTTGTTGCCAAAAACTGAAATTAGTATTGTTTAATGGTTAGAGAAAAACATATATATTCAACAATATTTATCTTGAGAATATTTTCTTACTACAACCAGATGTGTGAAATAATTGGAAGACAATTTCGAATTACAAAGAAAATAAGAGCTGTGTTGAGAATATTGTTTTAGTACAGTTAGATGACATTTAAAATAATTGGAAGACAATTTCGAATTACAGAGAAAAGTACAGCTAGATGAGATTGAAAATAATTGGAAGACAATTTCGAATTACAGAGAAAATAAGAGTTGAAATCAATCAATGTGAGATTTAAAATAATTAAGACAATTTCAAATTACAGAGAAAATAAGAGCTGAAATCAATCGATGTAAATCAATGTGAGGGAGTTCAATAGTCACATCCACATCCACCTTCAATGTGAAATAATTGGAAGACAATTTCGAATTAAAGAGAAAATAAGAGTTGATGACAATTTCGAATTAAAGAGAAAGTAAGAGTTGAAATCAATCAATGTTAATTGACTATCCACATCTTCAATGTGAAATAATTGGAAGACAATTTCGAATTAAAGAGAAAATAAGTGTTGAAATCAATCAATGTTAATTGACTATCCACATCCATCAATGTGAGGGAGTTCAATAGTCACATCCACATCCACCACATATTGTATTCATAAGCTTCCGAGAAAAATAGCTTGTATTCATAATCTTCGACAAAAATAGCTTTTATCGAAAAATACATTTTTTTTAAATCAAGTTAATAAATATACTACCCTTCAAGTCATATATTCATATTTATACTTCTTTTATTTGTCGTTAATATATTTAAACACAACGAAACATTTATAACAAGACAATAAATTGACACCACCATTTGATATCAAAAAACAACAAAAAAGAAAAAAGAAAAAAACTTAATAAACAGAGTTCCATCAAAATGAAGTATTGAAGCTACTGTATTTCAAGTTCTTCCACATTCTTTTTGCACCAACACAAAATATTAAGGGTCCTGGGATAATTGAGGCAAAATTACGACACACTAGTTAAATTAATTTTATTTTTTTTAAATCATTTCCTCCCACCTCTGCCACGGCCACGACCACCACCGCGTCCACGACCACCTCCTTTGCCACGCAAGGCCTTATTGACATCATGTTTGACTTGCATGTTTTCCGGCAAGGGAAGTATGTGGTCTACACACTTTCTGAAGCTGAAGTCGTCAACCGATTCATCCTCTCTTATGAGGAAGAAGCAACGACTTTTAAACTGATGGTGGAACCGCACTTGGAAGGCTTTGATGCCTTTGCCGATCTTTCTCTCTGCCTCTAAATGGCCTTTCTTGAGCAGTTCTAGCAACACCATGTGCTCATACTGAATGAAAGTAAGAAAGGTAAACCAGTGCGCTTTAGGCTCTTTTTACATAATCAACTTCATGAGAAGTTAAATTAGTTTATAATGAATGGAATGAATGATACAATTGAACATGATGTGCTATCTCTATTATAACAAGAACATACAGAGAAGAAACAAATTTGTGTCACATTTCAGAAACCAAAAGATGAAAGAAAAGGGAATTCTATGAACAGAATGCATTAAAAGCCTACGATTCTCAAGCAGATGACCGCTTCATGTGACACACAATGACCATCAAACTCAATTCATTTGTATTAGTATATGTATCATTTGTTAGACACGAGTACCATATTTACGTTTGTCGATCTAGCTAGAGAGAGTTTTGTAGTAACTCAGTTCATGAGAGTTGAAGTTGTTACAGCCATCACCAAAGTGTAGCAAAAGGAAGATGAAAAATGTTTGGTTCATATAATCAAGCAATTCAATTTCAAAATTGAAAAAGTAACAGCCATGTACGTATTCAAGGTCTCTGGAGACAAAATTATCATGTTATTAAACAGAACAAAAAATTGTCCTAAGAAAAGTAGTTTTATTGCTAATCCAAAGAACAATAGTTGCTAACAAGTGTGAAGAACATTTATATTGAAGCTTCCCATTTCTAATTTTAACCAACAAAAATCAAAGGAGGTGCAAATACAGATTCAAGGTAACTCCTAGGCATTCAAAAGATTTATACAATCCAAAGAAGGTTTCCCATCTTGAGGCAACAAAATGTCAAATCTTTCTTTATAATGTACAAAAACATAGATTTATTTGTCTCAATTCTCTAACTACCAATTCCCCTGAAAACTATTGAACACAAACACATTCAAGCGCAGATTAGTTAGTTAAACCAATTAAGTGCATACTAATCCAGAAGGTGCAAATTGGTTACTTTTTGGCAAAACCTATCACAACAGTCTCATTCTCTGTAAATTGCTACTTTATTTTGTTCTATCCAATCTACACACTATACATTGTTCGGCCTCGTCAAACCATCCAAGTAAATTGAATTTTCAAGTATGAATCGAGGCTTCATGAATCTCAAGATGCATTCAAATCAGATATTCAGTCAAAAAGAACTAACTTCAATCATAACTATTCGAAAAATGTAAATTTTAAACACAAAACTCCACCAGCTTTCAAATCATTACGAACAAGAGCAAAAAAAGCATGATTTGGCAGTAAAACGTGAAATCCGTAAATTCTCATTACCTTATTAAGATTGATATTCGGTATCCAAGTATGAAGAAGCTTGAAGAAGTAATCGAACATCTCAACAGACGTATCGAAAGTCTTAGGACCGACAGTGGCCGGACCCGATTGCTTCTCTTCCTCCTCTCCTCCATTCTTCTGCTCCTCAGTTTTCGCCCCTTCATCCCCACCGCTCTCTAGCCGTTTCTCCTCGACGGATTTCTCATCCTCGATTTTCACCTTTTTCTCCTCCTTTTCTTCCGACTCATCATCCTCCCTAGGGCGCTTTACGCCGCCGTTTTCAGAATCGTCCTCCGTGATCGGGTCGGCCGAGATTTCAACTTTCGGTTCGAGTTCCATTGGAACCTCTGGAGCTGTCTCGTTCGCCATGAGTGATGAGTGAGCTCTGGAGAACTAGGGTTTTAGGGTTTTGAATGAAGTTTTAAACCTTTTTTAGCAATGAATTTTTCTCCGTTTTTTGTTTTTGTGTTTTTGATTTTATTACCGGGCTCTATAGTTGATACTTGATAGTACTTTCTTATCTAGGCCATAGCCCACTTTATTAGTTAACCCAGCTTCCGTAATTTGGGCTCTTAATGGGCTTAGGCCTTAGCCTTAATAGAACTTGAACATAAGTCTGCTCCTGATAATAGAAGATGCAGTGTTTTCATAAACGAAAAAGGAAAAAAATTAGAAAGATATTAAATAGGAATAAATTTGAAAAAATAATGGCATAATAACTAAATTGACACTTAATTTGGAAGAAAATATAACCTACATAATGATATTTATTTTCAATCAGAAGAAGTATATTTTATTTTGTTTTAATTTGATAAAAGTAAACGCTTTTTTTCAAATCATCAAAGCTTTTGCATCTATTTATTCATGAAACACTAATATCCTAAGATTGTTATAACTCATAATAAGTAAGTTTGATTGTTAATTGAATGAACTTAAAACGAGTCGAATGCGAATAAGATCAAGCTTGGATAATTTGATCTTCTTACACAAATTACGTTTTGAAACATTGATCTTAAATATTTATAGACTTAATTTAATTATAGAGACATTTTTCAAATTGGTTTGGATTTTAGATTTGAGTCTCTCCACTCCAAAAAATAATAATAATAATAATAAACAAAAAAAACTTAATTTAAGATTTAGACTCAATGATCAAATGAAAAATATATTCAATATTATTTTTTATGTTTATAATTCAGCTAAAACTAGTTTTAGGAATCTCTCCCACTCTCATAATCATCTACTCTAGGTGAAATATTTTTATGAGATGCAAACAATTTTAATATACATTTGACCATATAGAAATTTAGAATACAAATAAAATATATAAATGTATCGATTAAATGAACAAATTAAAAATTTTATATTCTAAATATGAGATAGATAAAATTCTACTAAATATATACTCATTAAGTACAATAAATAAAATATAGTACCACAAAAACGAAAAAAAATTTGTCATGATATTACACAGTGCACTATGCAATCCAAGTCGGCATGGGTCAATCCAGATCTGCGTGTACTTTTTATTTTTCTCTTTAAGGTGTTGACATTTATATTGCATGAGTGTGACCTTTATGTTATATTAGTATGAAATTTATGTACAAGTATGCTGACCTTTATGTACTGGAATTTAGAAAAAAAATGATAAATTTCAAGCATAATTTGTACATATATATTTTTATGTGATATTACTCATACCTTTATGGGATATTATTTATACATTTATATTAACATAGTCATATCTTTATGTAATATATAAAGGTACAACTAATATAACTAAAATGTATGAGTAATATAACATAAAGATATGTTGATAAAAAAAAAAGTTGAAACTCTTCTTTTTTTTCTAAATTACATTATATAAATGTCATACTAATATAATATAAAAGTGACACATTTATAACATAAAGATCAACATATAAAAACAAAAAAAAAAATCAAAATTCATTGATCCGGTCGAATCGCCTCAAATTACACGAATCTTAGATCCGTGTACCAAGTGCACTGGAGAATTTTCGTAAATATTGTATGCATTAGCTATTTATGTTATATAGCACGCGTCATATGTATTTTTTTATGAAATGTAGTTCTTTAATTATTATACATTAGTTTTTATTTTCTCTATATATATCTGCCTTTTAATTGATTTTCTTCAATTATTACAGGTTATATGTAGGTGATTATAGAGTTTGAGAGATCAATCGGATTCATCACCATACATTACTACTTTTTCCAGATTTATCATATCTTTTATATATATATATATATATATATATATATATATATATATATATAGTAATGATAAGGAGTCCATCGTTGGGTTTCTTATGGAGTCAATATGGCTTATACAACACACGTATGTTTTAAGTTCCGCGATATTCTACTTAGCGTGATATTATTTTCTACGTAATTTTTTTTTTTTTGTTTTTTTACGTGCTTTTTTGTTGTTGTGTTTTTTACGTACGTAATTTCTTTTTCTTTTTCATTTTTTACATAATTTAATTTTACCTATCATTCTTTCTTATTTTATTTCATTTTTAAATAAACTTTTTTAGCGTGATATTTTTTTCTATGTAATTTTTTTTTTGTTTTTTTACGTTCTTTTTTTGTTTTGTTTTTTACGTAAGTAATTTTTTTTTTTTTACCTAATTTAATTTTACCTATCATTTTTTTTCTTATCTTATTCTATATATTCAAAAAATGATATAAAATAAGAAAATTTACTAAGATAAAATGAGATGAATTTGAAAAAAAAATAATTAAGGAATGATATAGAATAAGAAAAAAATTGACATGAAATTTTTTTTTATCTAAAAATGGGATAAACTAAGAAAGAATGATATAGAATAAGAAAAAAAATTGAGATGAATAAGAAAAAAATTTTATTTAAAAATGAAATAAGATAAGAAAGAATGATAGGGAAAATTAAATTATGTAAAAAAAAGAAAAAGAAAAAGAAATTACGTAGGTAAAATAAAAACAAAAAAAGCGCATAAAAAAACAAAAAAAACAAAAAGAAAAGAGAAATAAATTACATAGAAAAAAATATCATGCTAAGTAGAATATCACGGAACTTAAAATATACGTGTGTTGCCACATTAGCCAGATCGGCTACATAAGAAACCCAACGGTGGGCTACTTATCATTACTATATATATATATATATGTTACTTCTATCAATTAATTCAAAATAATTAACTTGAACATATATACAGATATAATAGCATCTAACATTTGTAATAATGTACCAATGACACATTTGTATGGACTTTAAAATCGTTATCACCTAACATATATATTTTTAATAATTATAAATATTAAATAATAGTTTGAAACTAATGTAATTTATACTTAATCTAAAAAATGGCTGTTATGATCTGAGATTGCATATCATATATATAACAATATTCATAAATACTTCATTAATCTAATTTTATAAATTAAGAATTTACATAAATTCAAATGTCTAATTTTTTTTTTCTCTTGATGTACAACATTTTCTATTTTCTTCTAGTGTGTATATATATATATATGGTTATTTATTAAAAAAAATGTCATTTTTATCATGTACTTATAATTTTTAAAATTTATGCTACCGTCTTATAATAACTATCCATGAGATCGTCTCATATAAAACTCACTCTCTTTTTTTTTCCCTACATGAGACTGTCTTAGGATTGATTTATTTTAGATGAATTTAAGAAAAGTGGCACTTATGTACGTCAGGGGTACGGATCTTAGGATCCGTGCCCTCAACTCAATCCAACCCGCCTATGTGCCCCATATATATATATATATATATATATATTTTTTTTTTTTTCATTAATTGTTTTTATTTTTTTTCCTTTCTTCTTTTTCTTCCTGTGTCGCGATGTTTCTTTTTTCTTTTTCTTTTTTCCCTATTCTTCTCTCTTCATGTGCATGTTATCCTAGTTCTCTTTATCATTGATGGTAGGAATGATAATTTCATTCTCACCCCATTTCATCATATCAATAATGTCGTAAGAGTATACAACTAATATCTTTCACGCAACCAATATTTTATGAGTATGCAACTAATATCTTAAGAGTATACAACTGATACCATGCACTGAATGAATTGGGTGGGATCAGGTGGTGCATGGTGCACACCAACTATGGTATGGCTACGTGTGGGAGTGGCCCACGAGCAGGGTTAGGTCGGATATTTTTAATGTTTTGCTTATGACAAAAACTTATATCATTAGTTATATACTCATACGCTATTAGTTGCATACTCATAAGATATTACTTGTATAACTAAAATATATGTTTTAGTGAAACATATTAGTTGTATATTCATAATTAAGGTATTAGTTGCTTACTGATAAGTTATTTACTTGTATAACTGAAATATATGGTTTCGTGAAAGATGTTATTTAAGATATTATTTATTATATGTAAAGGTATTAATCATATTACTTAAACGTATTATAGTTGGGGTTGGGGGCAGACCATACCCTAGGGGCATACAAGCCCTACTCTTTGCATATTATTATGCAATTTACTTGCTATGTATAACATTTTGTTTAATAAGTTTGAGGAAGTGGAAGGGATGAGAACAATAAATATTAGAAAACTTATGTGATTCGAATTCGAATCATAATCATGGCAATCTACATCATAATCTGTACATTTATAAAGGTGGGATACCATCTTAAATTACAAGGCTCGTGGTACTTGTTATGCTTAATATTAATATGTAGAATTATGTCTAATAAAACTAAATTTTGTGAATATTACAATCGTCATATTAATTAATATGATAACAAATTAATCTATAAGCGTGGCTTGAAAGAGGTCTTATTTTGTCCTATTCTTCCCTAAATTTTAGGAAAACCCTAAACCTTCAAAACTCTCAGATTTAGACACGTGGCATGCAGCATTTAACAGATTAAGTCAATCAGGTGCCCCCAATTTCTCACATCTATCGTTAAATATACAGACGCGGGAATTCGAGTTGGTTATATATGTGCACTTTTCTTTTAATCTATCTTTTGTCGTATTTTTCAAAGGAAAATCCCAATGGATTCAAGTCGGGTTTTTTCACTCAGGCCCGGGGGTTTCCCAGAAGGTCTTCGGGTTCTTCTTGTGGATGATGATTCTGCATCTTTGACTCTTGTTGAAAAGATGCTTAAGAAATGCAAATATGAAGGTTTTCTTGATTTTTATTTTTATTTTTCTATTTGATTGAATTCGAATTCTTGATTATAAGAATTAGGGTTTTGGAATTGAAATAAATGAGGTTTCAGATATGATTGTTGTTTAAGTATTGATTTATGATTTTCAGTAACGTGCACAAGTTCAGCAGAAGAGGCAGTGAAGATGCTTGGAGAAAGGAAAGATTGGTTTGAGATAGTAATGTGTGATGTGAAGAAGGATGTATTCATGTTTGTTGAACATGTTCACAAATTGGATATTCCAATCATAAGTGAGTACATCTTTTACAAATAAACTTATCAGAGTGTTGCATCTTTTACAAACTTCATAGAATCACGAGACTGTGACTCGTCATCTTCAAACCCATTCCACTCCATCTTTTAACGAGTGCCACCACTACCACCCTCACCTGCAAATTTTCGTTTTGTCAAATGTCTTTGCATTAATGGAGTGATTCTAAAATATTCCGAGAACACTATATCTTGTGTCAAGATTTATGCTATCTTTTATCCTGTTTCATGTGAATTATTATTATTTTATATATATTTATGATTATGATAAGAGTGATGATTGGTGTATCCTTGAATGCAGTGACTTCTCGTGATGGAGACGCAAGCAGGGTGGTGAGAGGTGTTGTACATGGTGCTTGTGATTATCTTGTTAAGCCATTAAGACTGAAAGAAGTGAAGAACATATGGCAGCATGTGTTGAGGAAAAAACAAATTAATGGTCAACACAGCGTTGATGAAATTTTCAATAATATTGACCAATTTAGCCAACAAACTGGAAATAGAAGAATTAGATCAAGAGATGATGAGATTGAATCTGAATCTAAGAAACCTAGACTGAGTTGGACCCCTGAACTTGACGAAAAGTTTATCCAAGTTGTCAACCGGATAGGACTCGATAGTAAGTAGTTTAAATCCATGATCGTCATTTAATTTAATAATAAGTATTATAATACTAATTATTAAGCTTATATATAATAAATCAGAAGCTGGGCCAAAGAAAATACTTGACATGATGGGAGATACATCCTTGACTCGAGAGAATATTGCCAGCCACTTGCAGGTCAGTTTGTTTCAAACATCATATGTATATATCTTCTTCTCCCTCTTTGGAGATATAATATGAAATTATGTTGGGTTTCAGAAGTATCGTTTAAAAAGGCGTGAAGCAGACATTACCAAGTCAGTGAATCAGCAACAAAACATTCGGATTAATACCAATATCCAGCCACAGCTTCCTCATCAACACTTCCCATATACATATACACAGCATATCCAAGCCTCCAACACACCACCACCACCACCACCAGTGCACCATATGGTGATAAATATGGACCAGCCTCTATATAATCCTCCAATTCCATCCTCCAATGACCTCCTCAATAATAATAATAATAATAATAATGACAGCTATTTTAGTTTGGGTGATGCTCTTCTTCTTCATCATCTCATGAGTAATCCTACTCCTCCCAAACTAGCTGACCTGGAATCCTTTCCTTACACTACAAATCATCAACAACAACAAGAGTATCCTCATATCCAACACCTCCATCCTGCCTCTACTCATCATTCCGACAATTAATTCATTCACTCGAACTAATCAAGGTATGCCATTTTTACATGTAAATTCCCATTAAATATATTGTTTAATGCTTTATCTCAAGTTCTGATTTTCACTTGTGTAAATCCAGGTTGACAGAATTCTATCTCAGCAAGGAATCATCATCTTCTCATCATCCAGCTTTTCAGCTCCAGCTCTTGTTACTTTTCCATCTGTTTAGGTTTGTTAGGTTGCTGTTACCTTGCATGAGAAGCGTTAAGTGTATATATGCATGCTTTGCAATATTGATTTGAATTCATGAAAAAACAAGCAGTTTCTTCTCTCTTCATATATTGTATTCAACATTCTCGACCCTCTTCCTCTTTTTTCTAACAATTAATTTGGCGTAGGGTTGTCATGAAAACATTTATTTGTTTATGTATTTTATTGGATGTTATCATCATTAGGTGGGGAAAATTGGTAAAAATACCCCGTATATATACCATAAGTATGATCCTACCCTTTAATTTTTTGACTTTTTAAAAATACCCTATATGTTGGCGCTTCTTGTTAAAAATACCCCGTCACCTGTTGTAGGAGGTAACTAACCGGTCACATGCTGACGTGGCAGGTAAATACACATATGTAATCATTTTTTCGATTTATTTGTTTTCTTTTCCATGTCAATTGAGAAAGGGTGGGAAAATCCAACCATTTCCCTCCCAAATCCTCTTAAAACAGTCAACCATTCCTCTCAAATCCTCTCAAAACATACACCTCAATTTCCCTTACCAATCCACAAAAAGAATGTCAAGTTCTTCAAATGAGGGAGATTTCTGCTAAGGTGGCTTGAGATCTTGTTTTTTCATCACCACTTACACCGATTCTCTTCTCCGGCGATTCCAATCACTCACCATCTTCTTCACTCCGATCCACTGCCGCTGCAGACCACCACCATCTTCGGTCAACTCAGCTTATCACCACCGCCGATTTGCTGCCCTCGCACCGCAAACAGCATCTCCACTGTCGACCTTCTTATCCAGCCAACCACTCCACCGTCGATCTTCTTCTCCGACCAACCACCATCTTCTTCTTCTCCCTCCTTCAAACTTGCTCTGCCGCCCACCAAAGCCCCCGAATGGAGATGAATGGGAGAGGGGGAATTGGACTAGAGGTTGTCGGAGGAAGAATCAGTTAAATTTGTGGGATATTCAGAGTTTCAAGCCCCGCCGTGAAGCTTTCCTATTTCAGGATCAGACCCATCTCTCCACGAAGACACCACCACCTTCTTGCCTTTGTTTATGTTTCAACAACTTTCTTGATCTCCATTTGGCGCCGTTGCCGGTGTAGGTTGTTCTTGTCTCTGAATTTCGTGGTAAATACGTAAGGATTTGGAGTATATTGAGAGAGAATTTGGTTTGGTTTTCTTGAATTAGAAATAGGGTTTTTTTTTTTGATTTGGGGATTTAGAGGTTTAACCTTCTCATTGATTTGGGGATTTGTTGGAGGATTGTGTGACTTGAAACATTAAATATTTAACAAATTCTGGGGATTTTCTTTGATTTGGGGATTTGGGTTTTTCTCCTCTTCGAAATAGGTGGGAGGCTTGTGTGGTTTGTGTGACTTGGCAGTTAGTGTTTGACTTGGTAAAAAAAAAAAAGAAAAAAAATCCACGTGTGAAATAACCGACCATGTCAGCGAATTACCTCTTACAACAGGTGACGGGGTATTTTTAACAAGAAGCGCCAACATACAGGGTATTTTTAAAAAGTCAAAAAATTAAAGGGTAAGATCATACTTATGGTATATATAAGGGGTATTTTTACCAATTTTCCCTCTAGGTGTTCCATTATATATATTCAATATATATATGCCCCAAATGCTGAAAGTGATGACCACAACAGATAAATCATTCATAATTCAGATACATAATATATGCTTAATTCCGTATAAAAAAAAAATTATTCTTTTTGTAAGGGTTCAAGAACCTTAGAAGTAACATATGTTAAACTTTTTAAGGGAAAATTCATTTTTGGTCATGGTCTAGAGGTGGTGTTCGATTTTTTAGTCCTGTAAATGTCTGATTAGTTTTGTTAATTTCCGTTCGATTTTAGTCATGTTAATGTCTGATTAGTTATGTTAATTTCCATCCGATTTTAATCATATTAATTTCTGACTATCAATTTTAGTCCTACAATTGAAAAATCTATTCAATTTAAGTCCTTTTTAGATGGAATCTCAATTTTCCGACCAATTTCTGGCGAGTAATCCACATTCACCTCCAATTTCAACATTTTAGTGAGCTCAGCTTATGTGGTCATCTTTTTCATACGTGAACATTATTTATGTATTAATTTACTATTTTAAATTGCCAAATCATTTGTCAAGTTATTAGTTGCACTTAAAAAAATTATAAAGATTAAATATCACTTGCCATATAATTTGAGTGTAAATATAAAAATCAAAAAACACAAAAAAAAAAAAATTAACTTAAAACGGGATTAATAAACTGAAAATTCCCCAAAACCAAAATGAGAATTCGATCTTGTGTCAATGGCCGAACTGGACACGATGGGGCCAACCTCATCCCAAATCGATGACCGACATGGTCATGACGGGGCCCAACCTCGCCCCTGGTCAATGGTTTAGTCACGATCTCACTGATGAGTGTCGAATCCAACAAATAATAATAACAACATGACTCAAATTCTTTATTTCTTGCACTTCAAGTTTTTCTCTATTTAATTAGTATTTTTCTACATTTTTTTTTCTCGATTTAATTATTGTTTTCCTACACTTTTTTTTTCAGATTAATGAATGGGGTGACAAACTCTCAAATAAATGGCGAGGAAGAACTATCATTATTTTTAATCTGTATTTCCTTTTATATATATATACAATAATGATAAGAAACCCACTGTTGGGTTTCTTATGGAGCCAATCTGGCTGATGTGGTAAACATACCTATATTTTAAGTTCCGTGATATTCTACATATTCTTTTCTACGTAATTTTTTTTTGTTTTTATACGCTTATATTTCTACGTAATTTATTTTTCTTTTTTGTTTTTATATGCTTATATTTTTTTTCTTTTTTTACGCACCTAATTTTCTTTTGTAATGTTTTTTTTTTGTTCTTTTTTTGTTTCTTTACGCTTATATATTCTTTTTCTTTGCACTTAATTTTTTTTTTGTTTTTTTAGGTACGTAATTTCTTTTTTTTTTTTTTACATAACTTAATTTTGTCTGTCATTCTTTCTTATCTTATTCCATTTTTAAATAAAAAAAATGTCTTATTCATTTTAATTTCTTTCTTATTCTATACCATTCTTTCTTATTTTATCCCATTTTTAGATTTTTTTTTTATTCATGTCAATTTTTTTCTTATTCTATATCATTCCTTCATTTTATTTTTTGTCAAATTCATCTCATTTTGTCTTAGTAAGATTTCTTATTCTATATCATTCTTTAAATATTTTTTTTTCAAACTCATTCTATTCTTTCTCAATAAATTGTCAATTTCTTTTCTTCTCTTTTAGTTGCCATTAATATCAATAGTACTTCAAACTCATGTCATTATATCTCAGTAAATTGTCAATTTTTTTTCTCTTTTAATTGTCATTAATATCAATAATACTTGAAAAAATATTTGTTAACACATATTTTTCATTAATTGTACATAAATTTAAAATTTGTCTAAAAGTTTCATGTACTTCTACATCTTTATGAGTAATCTCAACCATCTATTTTTTAATTGTAGATAAGTTTCATGTATCATGATATTTATCGAGTAATCTCAACCACCTATTTTTTAATTGTAAGCGAGATATTTATTTTTTAATTGTAGATAAGTTTTATCATCTATTTTTCTAACTGTAGATAAGTTTCATGTATGTGATATTTATCGAGTAATCTCACAAATCTATTTTTTAATTGTAGGCGTGATATTTTATTGTTTTAGTTGCAGATAAGTTTTATCATCTATTTTTTAATTGTAGATAAGTTTCATGTGTGATATTTATCGAGTAATCTCACAAATCTATTTTTTAATTGTAGATAAGTTTCATGTATTTATTTAATTTTTTTTAACTGTAGATAAGTTTTATGTATTTATTTAATTGTAGATAAGTTTCTTGTATATTCAAAGTACTATTGATAAGAGTAAGTCTCTTGTGAGACCGTCTTATAAAATTTTAATGCATTGCGTGAGACGGATCAACCCACAACACAATTATCCACCATCTAAACCCAACAATTAATATGCTATTTGTGGTGATGGGGCTCCGTCTCACGGAAACTATCCGTGAGACCGTGTCACATGAGTTTTTGTGTTATTGATATCAATAGCAACTAAAAGATAACAGAAGAAATTGACAATTTATTAAGAAAGAATGACATGAGTTTGAAAAAAAATAATTTTAAGAATGATATAGAATAAGAAATCTTACTAAGACAAAATGAGATGAATTTGAAAAAAAAAATTAAAAAATTAAGGAATGATATAAAATAAGAAAAAAATTGACATGAATAAAAAAATTTATCTAAAAATGGGATAAAATAAGAAAGAAATTGAGATGAAAAAGAAAAAAAAATTATTTAAAAATGGAATACGATCAGAAAAAAATGATAGACAAAATTAAGTTATGTAAAAAAAAAAATTACCTAAAAAAAAAGAAAAAAAAAGCGAAAATAATGTAAAAAAAAATTACGTAAAAAAAAAGAAAAAAAAGCAAAAAAAAAATTACGTGTGTAAGAAAAGAAAAAATATATATAAAAGTAAAAAAACAAAAAAGAACAAAAAAATTTACATGCGTAAAAAAAGAAAAAAGAAATATAAGCGTATAAAAAAATAATAATAATAAATTACGTAGAAAAGAATATCCACCGTTGGGTTTTTTACGGAGTCAATCTGGATTGTGTTTGTCAATCTGGCTTATGTGGCAACACACGTACGATACTACTGTTGGGTTTCTTATGGAGCGCTTATGTGGCAACACATATGTGTATATCTTAAGTTTCCCGATATTCTACTTAGTGTGATATTCTTTTCTACGTAATTTTTTTTTCTTTTCATATGCTTATATTTCTTTTTTCTTTTTTTACGCATGTAAATTTTTTTGTTCTTTTTTGTTTTTTTACGCTTATATTTTTTTTTCTTTTTTTACGTACGAAATTTTTTAATTTCGTTTTTTTTTACGTAATTTTTTTTCTTTTTTTTGCACATAACTCAATTATGCCTATCATTCTTTCCGATCGTATTCCATTTTTGAATAAACTTTTTTTCTTATTCATCTCAATTTCTTTCTTATTTTATACCATTCTTTCTTATTTTATTCCATTTTTAGATAATATTTTTATTCATGTTAATTTTTTTTCTTATTCTATATCATTCCTTAATTTTTTTTTTCAAATTCATCTCATTTTGTTTTAGTAAATTTTCTTAATCTATATCATTGCTTAAATTTTTTTTTTTTCAAACTCATCTCATTCTTTCTCAATAAATTGTCATTTTTTTTTCTTCTAGTACTTTGAATATACATGAAACTTATCTACAATTAAATAAATACATGAAACTTATCTACAATTAAAAAAAAAAATACAAGAAACTTATTTACAATTAAAAAATAGATTTGTGAGATTACTCGATAAATATCACACATGAAACTTATCTACAATTAAAAAAATAGATGATAAAACTTATCTGCAATTAAAAAAATAAAATATCACGCCTACAATTAAAAAATAAATTATTGAGATTACTCGACAAAATATCACATACATGAAACTTATCTACAATTAAAAAAAAATATCTCGCCTACAATTAAAAAATAGATTAAAAAATAGGTGGTTGAGATTACTCGATAAATATCATGATACATGAAACTTATCTACAATTAAAAAATAGATGGTTGAGATTACTTATAAAGATGTAGAAGTACATGAAACTTTTAGACAAATTCTAAATTTATGTACAATTAATGAAAAATATGTATTAACAAATATTTTTCAAGTATTATTGATATTAATGACAACTAAAAGAGAAAAAAAGAAATTGACAATTTACTGAGATATAATGACATGAGTTTGAAGTACTATTGATATTAATGGCAACTAAAAGAGAAGAAAAGAAATTGACAATTTATTGAGAAAGAATGAAATGAGTTTGAAAAAAAAATATTTAAAAAATGATATAGAATAAGAAATCTTACTAAGACAAAATGAGATGAATTTGAAAAAAAATAAAATGAAGGAACAATATAGAATAAGAAAAAAATTGACATGAATAAAAAAATTTATCTAAAAATGGGATAAAATAAGAAAGAATGGTATAGAATAAGAAAGAAATTGAGATGAATAAGAAAAAAAGTTTATTTAAAAATGGAATAAGATAAGAAAAAATGATAGGAAAATTAAGTTATGTAAAAAAAAAATCAAAAAAAAATTACGTACCTAAAAAACCAAAAAAAAAAGCAAAAATAAAAAATTACGTGCGTAAAAAAAGAAAAAAAAATATAAGAAGTAAAAAAACAAAAAAAAAAAACATTACAAAAGCAAAAAAGAACAAAAAAAAATGAAGTGCATAAAAAAAGAAAAAAATAAAAATAAATTTTACGCACTTAATTAGAAAAGAATATCATGGAACTTAAAATATACGTGTGTTTGCCACATAAACCAGATTGACTTCATAAGAAACCCAACGGTGGATTCCTTATCATTAATATATATATATATATATATATATATATATATATTAGTATTTAAATTTAAGAAATTAGATGACAATCTCTTGATCAACATACAAATTTAAAACAAAATTATAAAATATGATAAAAACAATAATAAAATAATTCATGAATAAGTATAAAATGATCTCGTGCAACGCAGGACACTAACTACAAATAATAATTTTAACGATTACAAAATTGAAGAAAAATAGTATTAGAAGTACAACAGTTAGTTAAATTCCACGTGACATTTAACAGATTTAGTTATTAATCAGTTATCTCACGTTAATGGTTATCTTAATTTTATATATCTTTCTTTTTGTTTAGTTATTTGCATACTCGTTTCTGTTTGAATCAATGGTAGCACTTTGTGACTGAATTCGAATTCTTGATTATTCCCAAAGCTCTTGAAAACCTGCTTAAGAAATGCAAATATGAAGGTTTTCTTGATTCTTTTTCCATCTCTTCTTTTTGTTTCTTCTTTGCATGCTGTTTTCTGATTGATTCCATCTATCTTACAATTGGTAGCACTTTGGGATTGAATTTGAATTATTTTATGGCTTGCAAATTCCCAGACAGCTGACAATTAGGGTTTTTCTGTTAATATAAATAAGGTTTGAGATGTTTTCATGAATTACTGTATATGGATTCTTGATTCAAGTTCAGCAGACAAAGGTAGTGGAGATGCTTGGAGGAAGAAAAGATTCGTTCGATATAGTGATGTGTGATGATATACGTCGATTTTATTTTATTTTTTTATTTATTTTAATCTATTTGTGAGGTAAATGAATATAGAATTTAAAAATATGAAATGTACATCTGATTAACATCCACTATCGATGGTTTAATGTATATTTAAAATACATAAATCAATATCAATATCTAACTTATAAATAAAGGAAAAATATTGAATTTATGAATATATAAATCAATTTCCTTTTCATCAATATATTATCAATAAACATATATTTCTCGGAACTCAAATTTTCAGTTTATTACAATTAGTAATTCAAAACTAAATAAAGAAAAATATATTTATAATGAACTAAATATTCGTGACTATTAATATCAGTCAAAAAAAATTAAGAAAAATATTTTTATAACCAATTGTGTTTTCCCATATAAAAAACGCACTTTACTTATTTTTCACACATATTAATTATTCAATACGATTTTTAATCCTTGATATTTAGATACAACGATGGGTGAATTTATAATCAAGTTCAATTGTCTTTCTTCTTTAATGTAAAATGGTCTTCTATAGTTTAATACAGTGTATTGGGGGTAATCATGTTTATCTTGAAATGAAACAAATCTAAAATAAGTAATTTGAATTAATCATGTGAAATTATGTTCACTGAGTACTAAAATATTTAACCGAACACCTTCGGATTTGATTTGTGGATAAATAGACATCATCATGAAATCGTATCAATAAAATCGTCTTATATAAAATTTTATAGTACAAATACTATAAATATATCTTTATTAATAATGATTTTTATTAACAAGAAAAAAAGTATCAATTATTTTGGCTTAACCAATGATACCTACAAACTAAGTACACCTCTTGTGACGTCTAGGATAAACCAATGCAAAATTGGCAAATTAAATAATTAAACCCTTAATTGTGTGATTTTAATTATGTGCATTTTAGAAAAAAATCGAAATAATGCATGTTTTAATTAATCGAATGTATGTTAAAATTATCGAATGCTTAATTGAATTGGAAACATAGATTACATATAGTAAGGAGGTTTGCGATCGAAAGACGAAGAGATAAAAACAAGAATCGGACCAATTGGAGGTCCGAGGCCCAATCTAAGTTCAATTGAATAATGTTGAGAATCTTGAGACTACGTACATAAGTGGATCAAAGTAAGAAAATTATTACACACTTTGTAATTTTTACCCCAAGGTAATCTCTCGCTCTCTCTGGTTTTTCCAACGGCCAGACGGCCATCTCGCCGTCGCCGGCACCGCCACCCTTCTCCCCCCATTTCATTTGATTCTTATGTCAAATCGAAGCCCTCGCTTTTCAAACTATCGACTTTGACCCCCAAAACTTTTGAAAATTACTTTTCGACCCCAAAGGTTTTAAAAATACCAAAAAGGCCCCAAAACTTTTCTATTTTTACAAAAGTGCCCTTGGTCAAAGTCAACTTTATGCAGAATTTATGAAACTGCCCATGTACCCTAAAAAGCTCCGTTTTAACTCATTTTTGCTCCGTTTAAGCCCGTTCTTCCTCCTATCAAACCCTAATCAACTCCCTTACTCTTTATGATCAAGTTTCAAGCCTTTGATTCATTTTTCATTCCTTCAACATTTTTTTTCCGAGAGAGTTCTTCAAAGAATAAGATATGATCATAACAAGAAACTAATAGATTACGTTTGCATGTGTAGGCTTTCGCATTTAGGAGCGATCGTAGAATTAGAGCTCACATCACACAAGGAAAATCACCACCTAACTAGGTGGGGGTAACTTCTATACTTTAATCATCTTTACGTTTCTGTGTTTATTGTATAATGATGATGATCAAATGCATGTATGTGAATCGATGTTATTGAATTACTAGTGATCACTATGAATTGTTGAACTTTATGTGCTTTGGGTTATGTGCTGTGAATTATATATTCATGCATACGATATGTAAATGTTATTCTAGGATGGAAGTCCACAATCATCATGGAAGGACTACTGGTCCGTAAAAAACATCATGGAGGGATTGATGATCCGTAAAAGGCACCGACGGTACTGAAACTGTTCATAGGGTAAGACGGGCTGCTCCCGCACCTATATGATGTTATGTGCAATGCATTTTTATGTACTATGCTTACTTGATGTGCTGATACTTGCTTACTACGTTTAAATGTTTATATAACTTTGAAAATGAAAATTACTCCCACAAGTGTATTCAAACGCACTCACCCCTATCTGTATTCACACTACATGGAATGATGAGAATTAAGATACGCAGAGTGGGTGGTGTCATATCGTCTTCTGTTTTTCAAAAGATTGTTGTTGAAACCATACTTTAACGTTTCACGTTTGTAAAGCTAAAATGTTTTCTTTTGATGGATCATGTATAGTTCCATTGCTAGGATTTAAAAGTTTTTCTTCGACGATATGCCGATGATTTTATTTATGTAAAAAATGTAACTTTATCTGTTTGATAAAACTCCTAATTTTATACCATGTTTTATATCTCTGTCACACCCCGTTTTCTTACACTTAAAAATATCAGAGTTTTTCATTTTGGGCGTGAAGAAAGAAAGAGAAAGAAGGCGAACATGATATAAAATAGAAAGAAAAATGAGAGGATAAGAAATGGTACACTTGAAACATCGGATACAACCGATAAAATAAAGTTTGAAACCTTATGCAGTAGAAGTAAACTTTACATGATGATAAAATTCCTTCGGCACAAGGTCGGGAGAAAACATAGTAGCGGAGAAACATCAAGATCCTTTACAAAGAAGAAAAACAGTTTAATTTTTACAAGCGATCAACACAGCTTTAAAAGACAAATCCGGACATAGGACACAGCTGATAAGGCACACCTCTCTCTACGCATCATGAATCTCTTCATCTTCTGTAGGGTGAGTACAGAATAGGGGTGAGTGCGTTGAATACACTCGTGGGAGTAATTTCATATTTTAACGTTCATTAAACAGTTGAGTCTGTTGGGATATTTCTGTAGTTATCTTGATGAGACAAACAGGATGCATAATAAGATAATGAAAGTTGCTAAAAGAAGTTTCCACGTATTACATGATCATAAGCTCATCAGACAATGAATAAGATCATGTGAGGAAAACCAACCTTGAAAGAAACAGGAATAAGTCTTCTAAGGGTCAGCAAGCTGAAACGAAGTATCTGCATAAGAAAGCAGATAAGATACTGCAAGTAGTAGATAGAAAGCTAAAAGAGAAACAGAAAGCAGAAAAGCTTCGGGACAGAAACCCGCAGGAAAAAGAAGAACCAATCTTAGAAGATATGAGAATCTTCTAAGAACAGGAAGCTGTAAGCTGATATAGAATATTGGATATTGCAATCAGAAAACAACAAGCAGCAAGTAGCGGAAGAATGCTGGAAGAGTAAAACAGCAAGCAGTGACAGTAAGCTGGCTGCAGGCTGCAGGCTGCAGGAACAAGAAGCTATTCTGAAATAGAATCCTGGTACAGAACAGAAAACAATATGGAAAACAACAAGCAAAGAGGATTCACTATCTATAGGAAGAACAAGAAGTAGACAACGAATTTGATGATTATTAAGCACTACTTCCTCTCATACAGTATAAGGAAGAGCATACAGTGTAAAGAGAAGCAAAGTTAACTGACTCAAAGTAGCCGTTGTATAAACTTTAACCTTGGACCCATACCGACTTGACAGGTCAGCAGGAATGTCAGAAAAGTCCAAAAGCAAATAGTGGACGCATTAAATGCTCATGTCAGGAACAACTCTAATGCATTTAATGCGACCACAGAAAAGATCTTGGAGATAAAAGCTTAAACTCAAAGGGGAGAAGGATCCCTCTTCAACGGATACTTCTCAACGGTCAAAACTCGCAAGATCTATAAATCGAATGTGTGGCTGATTGAAGAAAGTGCTGGATAGAGTCAAGAGGAAACTCATATATCTTCCAAAGCTTTTCAAGCTTTTACATGTTCAGCCACTCAACCTTCTTGGAGCAGTCTACAACAACAACAAAGCTTTCAGAGATCAAGACTGTTTCCCACCAGTTGAAGAACCATATACTTTTAACCATTGTGCTGTGTGTGCTAGGTTGTTTTATTTGGTGTACTTAGTTGATAGGATTATATCCTTGCTAAGTTTATTAGTCTTGTGTAGGCTAATCTTTCCATGTGTGGGAGTGTGTCCCTATGTGGGAGTTTGTAAACCCTGTGTGGGTGTAGACCTAGGAATCAGGGATTCTTGTAGGTATAACTTGTTTTGGAAGAGGTTTGTAAAGACGAGTCTTGTAAATCAAACTGACCATAACGAAGTTCCTCCTCAAAGAAGGAGTATAGTGGACGTAGAAGGATTACACTACCTTCGAACCACTATAAGCCATACATGTTTACTGCTTATCTTATTTGCTGCACTATCTTTATTGCATATCTATCTTGTTGCATTTATCATAAGCATACTGTTAAAACGTATTCTGCAAAATCATATCTGGGAAAAGAAAACCGATTTTTCATCAGAAACTCTATCAAGTTTATTCCGCTGCATTGCATTCTGACACCAGGAAAGTAACCTGAATCAGCCAAAGGCCAGGTTGCTGACTCGAGACAGGATACTGCTCTCTAAGTGAGACAGAAACCTATTACTCAGTTATATGTTTTAAAAAGTTTGAAAAATCGATAGAGGTTCATTCACCCCCCTCTGAACCTCTGACCACTTGGGACCCAACAGAGTCTTTTGAACATTTACAATAACAAGAATTAAAGACAGTGCGTAGAATGCATAACACATAACGTAGAGACACGTAGCATAGAAATGGACCGTAGTTCCTTCGTAGAATAATATTGGACCTTAGTCCCTTCGTAGTATAGATATGGACCGTAGTCCCTTTGTAGTACAATATGGACCGTAGTCCCTTCGTAGTTTAGATATGGACCGTAGTCCCTTCGTAGTATGGATATAGACCGTAGTCTCTTCGTAGTTTAGATATGGACCGTAGTCCCTTCGTAGTACAATATGACATGCATGTATATCCATATAAACCACCACATGTAGGCACGTCACATGAACCTCAATATTTCATAAATCTATCATTCATATGGCATAACGATTAAGAATCATTTCATAAACAGTAGTTTCACATAACATGTAACTGTCATTCATGCATTTAATAATAGAAACATAGGTGTTAGGGTTTAGAAGTTACCCCCTTTCTTCGGTGGTTACCACGTGAGTCGCAAGTACCAAAGGATCGGATATCACAAGGCTCAACTCAACAAGTAGCCTACACAATTTATGGTGTTTCTTAGATCCTTAATAATGTATAATTAAAGCTGTAAAATATTCCGGTAGAAGAGCGATCGTTAAATACGCGATGGATCGAGAGATCTAAATATTGGGATTTAGAAGATGAGGCCGAAAGTTCAGTCTATGTGGCTGAGATGATAGAGAATGAAATTTGGGTCACGACGGAGAAAGAATGAGCTCGATCGGAGTTAAAACGAGCTCGAACGGAACATTTTAAGTTCAGGGGTATTTTGGTAATTTTGGTCAAAGGGTTGACTTTGACCGGGCCAACGAACCCCGGTCAACGACGTCTCGTCAGCGATGACTCGATACGAACGAACGACGGAAAAAAATGGGATTCAGATCGAAAACATGACGTCGCGTGCGCGTCGGCACCCGATGGGCGCGCGCGGCACCCGGCGGGCTCGGCAGCGGGTACTCGGCTCTCAGCAGCATCGACAACTTCACTGGGTAGCTGCCAAGTTTTCTCGGTAGCGAGTCAGTGCGTCTCGGCAGTTGCCGAGTTTTCTCGGCAGCGTGTGCACGTCTCTCGGCGACTGCCGAGTTTTCTCGGCAGCCCGGCACCCGGAGCTCCCGGCGTTGCCCTACTCGACCAGCGACCTTCTCGGCGCCACCAGCCGCGGCGGCGCTGCCCTGTGCCGCCGCCACCATGTCCGCCGGAAAGCTTGCACCGCCGGCTACCACCTTCGGCCATCCCTCGCTGGATTCTGGCGGTGAATAGTACCCAAAAATCCACCGCGAAACCCTTCATCACCCACGTATGCCAAACACAAACCCCTTCCAACCAAGCTCCGGCAGGCAACTTCCAGTCATCGACGACCACCCCCAGCCAACTGGAAGTCGCCGGCCACCACCCAACAGCCGCGCAACACACACAATAGCCATACACACACACGCATGATAAAATACACACACACACATCATCTCAGCTTGGCCAGTGGCTTCCCGTCGCCGGCCACCCACCATATGACCTCGTCGGCGCATCACCAGCGTCGGCCCATCGTTCCCACATGTCGCCGCCTCAATAGTACACAACACAGCAACACACACTAACTCATGCACATGCACACACCTACTCCGATCAGCCCCGGTGCCACCATCCCTCCGGCGGCTCACCTACACTCCCAGCAACTTCTCCGGTGACTGCTCCGGCGAGAGAGAGTGGGGGAGAGAGAAATCAGAAGAGAGAGAGAAGGTGGTGGAAATCTAGGGTTTAGGGTTTGACGGCTGTTTTTCGCCATTTTCCGACAAACGAGAAATCGGAATTTAATTTCGAGACCTATCTTAGATTCATCTTGTCGAGACGAATGTCGTGTGCGAAAATCGACCGAAACCGACAACGTTGAAATTTTCCGGCCACTGACGGCGGCGACCGGAAACAGAAAAATGGGAAGAGAGAGATAGAAGAGAGAGACTTATGGGTTTTCGTCGCTTTCGGCTCGTTCGGAAAATCGGTGATTTTCGAATCAAAAACACCCCTATTTATAGATTTTTTTGAAAACACTATTCAACAAAAATATCCAAATTTACTGTTCATCGGTTGAAAATTCCACATTACTATTCACCGTAAAAATCTCCGTTGCTATCCACTATAAATATCTTCCGGTTTTCCGAAACCTCGTGTTTTGCCCTTTTTGTCGCTGGTTGAGCTACGGGTCTCCGATTGACCCCTAGTTTGTTTCTATCTTCTCGTTTTTCCAAGACGCATCTAATGGTATAAAAAAAATATCATATGATCCACATCTAGGAAAAATATCGATCCAAAACACGCATTAAACACGTATCTATAACGCACGTAATTAATTTAGACAGTCAAAATATACACACATAATTATTAAATTATGGGTTTATATATTTAGTTAATTAATTATGTATCATTTTTGGTCCGGGGTGCTACATTCCTTACCCCTTAAAAGAATTTCATCCTCGAAATTAAATGTGTACTTAGAAACGACATGATTGGCTACTTCGCCAAAATCTCATCCTCTTATTCCCGTGTCATTTCATTCTTTCCATTTCTCATCAAGAAACTTGCAGGCCTCGATTATTTAGCTAAGCTCGATTTCTGAGCTTTTGTCGGTTTTGAGCTTTTCCAATTCTTTCCCGAACCTTTCTAACTGATTCACACTTCTACTTCTCATTCTCCCTCTTTTTCAACTCGTAGTTCTGATTGTTGTAATAATCGTTCTTCATACTTCTTGTTTTCACCCTTTTACTTGCGGAGTAGGGTGAGGAGCAGTTGGTGCTGGAGAATCGTATTTCTCAGTCAAAAAAGTAAGTACGTTTTCGATAACGGTAAAGAAAAGAGAGAAAGAAAGAGAGTGTTGAAGAGACAGGGGAAAAGTTGTCGCATCCAACGGGAGGAATTAGCGGCATGCGTAACTCCTTTCGCAAAGTTTCCAACGCGTTCCCGAGATGCTATTCGTGGTGCGTTCTATCGCTCAATGATGAAAAGATCGAGCTATGGATGAAAGACGCTATTCATCAAGTCCATAAAGATAGCTGGAGCATTCCTTAGTCCAAATGGCATTACTACAAACTCGTAGTGGTCATATCTCATCCTGAATGCTGTCTTTGATATATCGGCGTCTTTGACTTTCATCTGGTGATATCCAGACCTTAAGTCAATCTTCGAGAACACACTGGCACCTCTTAATTGATCGAAGAGATCTTCAATCCGAGGCAGTGGATACTTGTTCTTTATTATCCTCTTGTTCAGCTCTCGATAATCGATACACATCCGAAAGCTGTCATCTTTCTTCTTCACGAAAAGCACTGGGCTCCCCAAGGCGATATGCTTGGTTTGATGAAACCTTTATCCAAAAGTTCTTGTAATTGGACCTTCAGCTCCTATAATTCTTTCGGTGCCATCCGATAAGGAGCTTTCGACACCGGTGCTGATCCTGGAACAAGATCTATCTCGAAGGTTACTTGTCAATCCGGTGGAGGACCAGGTAATCCTCTAGAAACAAGTCCATGAATTCCTTTATCACCGGCACCTTCTCGGTATTAGTTGATTCTTTCTCGGGATTCACCATGTTGACCAACCAAGCTTCGCAATCTCTTTTGCTAAGCATCTGGGTTGCCTTCATGGCCGAGATAATTCTTGAATCAACTTTTACTCGTGTTCCATGGAATGTGAACTCCAGCTCTCCCGGTGCTTAGAAGACGATCTCCCACGCACGATACTTGTTACCGCGTGATTGGACTTTAGCCAGTCCATTCCCAGGATTATGTCAAAACTCTTCATCTCCAAAGCATGAAGGTCAATTAGAAGAATCTTATCTTCCAAAGCGATCTTTAGGTGACGGTACAGGTGTTTCGCTCGTATCGTTCTTCCCGATGGAATACTATTTTCTAATGTTTTAGCATCTATCCTATCGTTCTTATACTTCAACAGATTCGGTGACATCACATTACTAAAAATGAAGAAATAAAATACGAAATGCGAAGAGAGAAGTAAACGTGGATTCCATCAAATAGCAAAAGACGATCTGGTATAAAATATATATATAAGCCGAAAGGTGGGTAACTCGTATATTATACAAAAGGATTACGTACACTACTACAAGGTACGAGCCACTACATATCTATCTACTTATATAATACTATAAGTTCATCATCCGTAACCTATCTTTCAGCAGCCTCTGTATGATTGAGAATGAAAGCTCGAGCCTTGCCTACCCTTGACCCTAGATTCTGTACCGTTGTTGTGTTACTGAACTTCGGACATCTGATGGCGACATGTCCTGGTTCTCTACATCTAAAGCAAATCTGGGTCCCTAAAAGGCATGATCCTGCATGAGCCTTTCCACACTTGGCACATGAGTTTCTTAGCTTAGGAGAATGGAGAAGCGAATCATTATTAGTCCTTGGAATTTTGTTCTGGGCAAAATCTTGGCCCGGGCCAGTGTAGCGCCCCGGACCAAAAACGAAGCGTAATTAATTAATTAAATATTTAAACCTAAGATTTGATAATTATGTACGTATGTTTTAACTGTTTAATTTATTGTGTGCGTTTCAGATACGTGTTTAATGCACGATATAGACCGATATTTTTCCTAGACATGGAACATAGGATATTTTTATATCATTAGATGCGTATCAAGAAAATGAGAAGATAGAAACAAACTAGAGGTCAATCGGAGACCTGTAGCTTGGACGGCGACAAAAAGGGCAAAACCCAAGAATCCAAAAAACCGGAAGATATTTAACGATGAATAGTAAAATAGAGATATTTACGTGAATAGTAATGAAGACTTGTCAACCGATGAATAGTAACGTAGATATTTTTCGGTGAATAGTGTTTTCGGAAAATCTATAAATAGGGGTGGTTTCGATTCGAAAATCACCGTTATTCCGAACGAGCCGAAAGCGACGAAAACACGTAAGTCCTTCTTTCTCCTTTTTTTCTTCCCATCTTTCTGTTTCCGGCTCCTCGCCGCTGCCGGCCGATGGCCAGAAAATTTCAAAGTTATCAGTTTCGGCCGATTTTCTCTAACCCTAAACCTTGTACCAACCTTTCTCTCTTCTTTATTTTTCTCTCTCCACCGCGCCGGAGCTGCTGCCGGAGGCCACCGGAGGTAAGAGTACCACGCTGGAGGGTTGGCGCCGCCGTGGGTGGCGGCACCGGAGATGGATAGTGGCTTACATGTATGTTTACGTGCATGTGTGTGTATTTAGGTGTGTTAGTGTGTGTGTGTGTGTTGCATGTTGTTGTGGGCGGCGCCGGGTGGCGCCACCGTGTGGGAAGGATGGGCCAGTGATGGGAGGTCGCCGGCGAAGGTCTGGGGGAGGTGGTCGGTGGTTGGTGCTGGTGCCCGCCGGCCAAGCAACAACAGTGGGAGTGTGTGTGTGTGTGTTCCACCTTGCGATGTGTGTGTGTATGCTCCTGTGTGTGTGTATGTGCGACGGCTGGTGGTGGCCGGCGACCCCCAGTCGCCGGCCAAGGTCACGGTGGGTGGTGGTGGACACCGGTGGCAGGTGGCCGCCAGCCAAGGAAGGGAGTCAGTTTGTGTGTATATGAGTGTGCGTGAGTGAGGGTGAGTATATGTATGTATATATGGCTGTGTGTGTGGCTTGGGTTGGCTGGGAAAGGTCGCCGACGACAGGGGGTCGCCGGCGGAGGGGTTGGGAGTGGTCGCCGGCCGGAGTTTTGAAAATTGGAGTTGGTGTTCAAAAATCAGAGTATCGAAGGGTTTTGCGGTGTACTTTTTAAGCACTATTCATGCCGAAATCCGGTGAGGGATGGTCGGAGGTGGTAGCCGGCTGTGCGAGGTTTCCGGCGAACCTGGGGATGGCAGCAGGAGGCGGCGACGCCGGGAAGTGGCCTGGTCGAGCAGGCCACCGTCGGGAAACCTGGGAATGGGGCTGCCGAGAAATCTCGGCAGCCAGCCGAGTGACTTGACCCGCTGTCGAGAAAACTCGGCAGCTGCCGGGTGCCGGGAGCCGCGCGCGCCCGTCGGGTGCCGACGTGCACCCAACGCCGTGTTTTCGATCCGAACCTCATTTTTTCCATCGTTCATCCGTATCGAGTCGTCAATGACGAGATGTCGTTGACTGGGGTCCGTGGGCCCGGTCAACGTCAACCCTTTGACCAAAATTACCATTTTACCCCTAAACCTAAAATGCTCCGTTTGAGCTCGTTTTAACTCCGATCGATCTCATTCTTTTTTTCATCGTGACCCAAATTTCATTTCCTATCTTTTCAGCCACTTATACAGATCTGACCCTCTCGTTTCTTGAACTCCAATATTTAGATCTCTCGATCCGTCGCGTATTTAATAATCGTTTTTTCCGCCGGAATCAGTTATCGCTTTAATAAAACTTATTAAGGACTTAAGAAATAC
The DNA here is from genome assembly GCA_954870855.1 of Scutellaria minor. Taxonomy (NCBI): domain Eukaryota; kingdom Viridiplantae; phylum Streptophyta; class Magnoliopsida; order Lamiales; family Lamiaceae; genus Scutellaria; species Scutellaria minor. The sequence goes on from OX940727.1 coordinate 21,648,176, forward strand.
TGTAAATTGTGTAGGCCATCCGTTGGATTAAGCGCTTGAGTTATCAGACATTTAGACTTTGCTGCTCACGTGGTAACCACCGAACAAGATGAGAGTAATTTCTATCTCTTTATTTGTTTACTGTTTTCCCTAGAAAATGCATGACTGAGGAATACTAAGTGTTGTGATTATAATTGCTGTGTCATATAATTGTGAAAGGACTGAGGTCCACTCTGTTCGTCCCCAGCTATTTTCTACTACTCTATTGAGGTTTGGTGGTCCTCTTGAAATGCACCAACGGTAGTGAGATCGTTATATAAGATAAGACGGGGGAATCTTGCACCTATTCGTCCCTTGTCATTTCTAATATCTATTTTGCTTTTATGTGCCGTGGCAACGTGACTGTAGATTATCTTCGGTATTTATTTCTATTGAGTCACAAGAGGTGGATTTTATCCCCACGAGTGTATTCCACACACTCACCCCCTTAATCTGTACTCACACTACAAGCGATGATGAACAAGAGGAACCCTAGATGGAGAGAGAGATGGTGCTATCTTTAGTATTCGCATGATTAGACGATGTAACACACACTTTATCATACCATGATTTATGTACTTTGGGTTATGTAATATTTTGATACATATAAGGATGTGAGATCCTGAAGAATGATTCCGCTGTGTATGATGTTTTATATCGGTAGTGAGACCGATTGTTATCGGCAGAGGTCGATTGTTGATAAGTGAGAGATTCACTTCGTCCCTTACCCCTTTCTTCTGTTGTCCCTTACTCATTCTTTCTGATTATGATAAGTGTCTCTGGCTTTTTCCATCTTCACGCCCATGTGAAAACTCTGATAAAATGTAAAAAGATTTTGGGGCGTGACAACCAGTCCACTTCCTTTTCTCTGGAGCCAGACAAACTTTTTGGGGAGGTATAACATCCAAATCCAAATGAGAGGCGATCTCCTGAGCTCTCTCGATAACACTTGAGTATGTCATCATCCCCTGCCCAGCCAGAATTGAGCTAATCTTTGAACGAAGACCCTTTTCAAATCTTCGGGCCTTCTTGATGTCGGTATCCACCGAGTGTGTGGCGTACCGGCTCAAATGATTGAACCCCCGCTCATATTCTCCCACCGTCGAGCTTTCTTGATGGAGATGTAAAAACTTTGTTTCCTTCTTGTCCCGTTAGAATTGAGGGATGAAGTGATGAGAAACCACTTCCTTAAACTCCTCCAACGTCATCCCCTCTCTTTGAGCGGGCAACAGAGTCCTTTCATACGAGTCCCACCAATGACTCGCCTTATCTGTAAGCTGGAAGATCGTGCAACTGACCTTCTATTCTTTGGAACACGTTAAGTGCCCAAATAACCGGTCGAGTGACCTTAGCCACTCTTCTGCGTCTGCTGGTTCTTCTTCCCATCGAACATCGACGAGTTAAATCGCCGAAATTGTTCATATATAAGATTTGGGTCGGTTCTTGTTGGCGAGGGTGTGGTTCGAGTCACCTTGAAGTGTTGTGTCGGTCCCCTAAGGACAGACACTAAATCCATCATTGTAGCATCCACATTTTGTTCCGGTGGATTTACATTTTGTTCTGGTAGATTTACAGTTGGCGGATTTGCAGTTGGTGGCTGGACCTTTCGTGGTCGACCTCGAGGCATAATTCTAATGACAATATACGAAAACTAACCCTTATAATATACCCCACGTAACCCAACTATCTATAACAACAGATAATCTAATAACAGGTATCATGATACCGATAAACGTTACTCCATAAATCATATAATAATCTCAATAGATTCTTTGTCATTCTTTTATCATGTATGATAGCGTAAACTCAACTTGCATAAGCCAACCAAGAAAATACATCAAGTAAAACATCATGAAACACATTACCGGCATCCTCACATGGTCTTCATAGACCTCAATCAAAAGTCATCTTACGTACCACAACCACGAATCGGGAAAACACACCAACTAGCTCGCCCTATTGTAAGTAAGGGCCAATGGTAATCTCGTCTATCAGTCACATAACATCTACTAATGCAAACGACCATTTACGCACACGAGCTCATGTTGCTGCAGTCAGCGGCCCTTGTGGCGGTTTACGCACACGGGCTCACGCAGCTGCAGTCAGTGGCCCTTGTGGCGGCAGCCAAAAGCAGTGCGTCGATTGTAGTGACGTCAAGAGGATTTTTACAAGATCTTTTTATCGTGGTTGTAGTGACGTTAAGAAGGTTTTTAAAAGATCATTTCATCGCGAAACAGTATCCTTAACACTCCTCAAATCTTAAACGATCTATATCAGATAAGCAAGATAACACATAACAAATAAACATTCTTTTATTAAGTTCTTATGATTAGGGAGAGACACGTATAGAGAGAGGATGGTGCTTATCCATCTCCTTTCGAAAACATTTTCTCGTTTAAAATACATTTAAAAACAAGCTTGAGCAAAGCCCTACAAAGAGTAGAACTAAGCTCTGATACCATCTGTCACGCCCCATTTTCTTACACTTAAAAATATCAGAGTTTTTCATTTTGAGCGTGAAGAAAGAAAGGGAAAGAAGACGAACATGATATAAAATAGAAAGAAAAAGGATATGATAAGAAATTATACACTTGAAACATCGGATACAACCGATAAAATAAAGTTTGAAACCTTACGCAATGAAAGTAGACTTTACATAATGATAAAATTCCTTTGGCACAAGGCCGGGGGAAAACATAGCAGCGGAAAAACATCAAGATCCTTTACAAAGAAGAAAAACAGTTTAATTTTTACAAGCGATCAACACAACTTTAAAAAACAAATCCGGACATAGGACATAGCTGATAAGGCACCCCTCTCTCTACACATCATGAATCTCTTCATCTCCTGTAGGATGAGTACAGAATAAAGGTGAGTGCGTTGAATACATTCGTGGGAGTAATTTCATATTTTAACGTTCATTAAACAGTTGAGTCTTTTGAACATTTACAATTACAAGAATTAAAGACAGTGCGTAGAATGCATAACATATAACGAAGAGACACGTAGCATAGAAATGGACCGTAGTCCCTTCGTAGAATAATATTGGACCGTAGTCCCTTCGTAGTATAGATATGGACTGTAGTCCCTTCGTAGTACAATATAGACCGTAGTCCCTTCGTAGTTTAGATATGGACCGTAGTCCCTTCGTAGTATGGATATGGACCGTAGTCCTTTCGTAGTTTAGATATGGACCGTAGTCTCTTCGTAGTACAATATGACATGCATGTATATCCATATAAACCTCCACATATAGGCACGACACATGAACCTCAACATTTCATAAATCTATCATTCATATGGCATAACGATTAAGAATCATTTCATAAACAGTAGTTTCACATAACATGTAACTGTCATTCATGCATTTAATAATAGAAACATAGGTGTTAGGGTTTAGAAGGTACCCCCACCTTGTTCAGTGGTTACCACGTGAGTCGCAAGTACCAAAGGATCGGATATCACAAGGCTCAACTCAACAAGTAACCTACACAATTTATGGTGTTTTTTAGATCCTTAATAATATATAATTAAAGCTGTAAAATATTCCGGCGGAAGAACGATCGTTAAATACGCGACGAATCGAGAGATCTAAATATTGGGATTTAGGAGATGAGGCTGAAAGTTCAGTCTATGTGGCTGAGATGATAGAGAATGAAATTTGGGTCACGACGGAAAAAGAATGAGCTCGATCGGAGTTAAAACGAGCTCGAACGGAGCATTTTAAGTTTAAGGGTATTTTGGTAATTTTGGTCAAAGGGTTGACTTTGACCGAGCCCACGAACCCTGATCAATGACGTCTTGTCAGCGACGACTCGATACGAATGAACGACGAAAAAAAATGGGATTCGGATCGAAAACACGGCGTCGCGTGCGCGTCGGCACCCGACGGGCTCGACAGCTGCCGAGTTTTCTCGGCAGCGGGTACTCGGCTCTCGGCAGCTGCCGAGTTTTCTTGACAGCGGGTGCAACTTCACTGGGCAGCTGCCGAGTTTTCTCGGCAGCGGGTCAGCGCGTCTCGGCAGCATGTGCTCGTCTCTCGGCGGTTGCCGAGTTTTCTCGGCAGCCCGGCACCCGGAGCTCCCGGCGTCGCCCTGCTCGACCAGCCACCTTCCCGGCGCCACCAGCCACGGCGGCACCGCCTTGTGCCACCGCCACCATGTCCGCCGGAAAGCTTACACTGCCGGCTACCACCTCTAGCCATTCCTTGCCAAATTCCAGTGGTGAATAGTACCCAAAAATCCACCGCAAAACCCTTCGTCACCCACGCATGACTAACACAAACCCCTTCCAACCAAGCTTCGGCCGGCGACTTCCAGTCGCCGGCCACCCACCATGTGACCTCGTCGGCGCATCACCAACGCCGGCCCACCGTTCCCACAAGGCGGCGCCACCCGGCGCCGCCTCAACAGTACACAACACAACAACACACACTAACTCACGCACATGCACACACACTTACTCCGATCAGCCCCGGCGCCGCCACCCCTCCGGCGGCTCACCTACACTCCCAACAACTTCTTCGGTGACTGCTCCGGCGAGAGAGAGTGAGAGAGAAAGAGAGAAATCAGAGGAGAGAGAGAAGGTGGTGGAAATCTAAGGTTTAGGGTTTAGCGGCTGTTTTTCGCCGTTTTTCGGTAAATGAGAAATCGGAATTTAATTTCGAGACCTATCCTAGATTCTTCTCGTCCAGACGAACGTCGTGTGCGAAAATCAGCCGAAACCGACAACATTGAAGTTTTCCAGCCACCGGTGGCAGCGACCGGAAACAAAAAAACGGGAAGAGAGAGAAGAGAGAGACTTACGGGTTTTCGTCGCTTTCGGCTCGTTCGGAAAAATGATGATTTTCGAATCGAAAACACCCCTATTTATAGATTTTTCGAAAACACTATTCACCGAAAATATCCAAATTTACTGTTCATCGGTTGAAAATTCCACGTTACTATTCACCGTAAAAATCTCCGTTACTATCCACCGTAAGTATCTTCCGGTTTTCCGAAACCTCGTGTTTTGCCCTTTTTGTCGCCGTTTGAGTTACGGGTCTCCGATTGACCCCTAGTTCGTTTCTATCTTATCATTTTTCCAAGACGCATCTAATGGTATAAAAAATATCCTATGGTCCACGTCTAGGAAAAATATCGATCCAAAACACGCATTAAACACGTATTTATAATGCACGTAATTAATTTAGACAATCAAAATATACGCACATAATTATTAAATTATGGGTTTAAATATTTAATTAATTAATTATGCATCATTTTTTATCCGGGGCGCTACAATCTTGATTCTTTTATCGTATCTGTTGTTGTTTTAAAACTGTTTTCCACTGTTTCTGATCTCTTTGTCATTTAAAATCTTACTCGGTTATCTTATCTGTAACTTTTAAAAAGTATGTTTCTTTTCCTGCACGTCCACAAGTAAACTCTGATAATTTAAAGTATGAAAATGAGGCGTGACACCTCTCAGTAACTAAAGTTTAAATTATCCCAATTAAAAGCCTTTTGTAACAAAATATTGTGAATAAAAAAATTATTAATGTTTTAAGGTGGTTTTCAAAATGTTTTGTAGAATATGCGAAATCGCCAACGCTATAAGCGACTATAGTACTTTTTGATTTTTTTTTAAAAATTCAATTGTCGCCTTTAATATAAACTATAAGCGACTCGTTTCTTTCTTTTTTTTTAAGGCGATTGCATAACTTTTCTTTCCACCACAACCATTTCTCATTTCCTCAAATACTGGACCTCTATAATTATGGGATTTGATGTTTGGTTTTTTTTCTTTCTCATTTTTTATTTTAAATTATACTTATACAAGAGTTTCTCTATTTATTTATTTTTTTGGTAACAAAAGTATATATGTAAATGAACAATTGATGTAAATATTGACTTTTAATAGCATTGGGCTCCAGTATTAAATATGGATAAAAAAATCTTAAGCACTAAAATTAACAAATAAAAAAATGTATATATATATATATAAATATAAATTTGAAAATTACTTATATTTTTAAAAAATCAACAAAATGTGTAAAACTAAATAATAATAATAATAATAATAATAATAATACAATATGCTCTTAACTATATATATGTATTCATAAGTATGACAACTAGAGCACATGTGACATAAGCACAATGATCCTCAAAATTCTTTATATACTTTTAATTTATTTAATATAAAAATTTAGAAGAAAAACAAACTAAAATAAAGGTGGGTAATTTAAGAGATTAGTGAAACTTTCAAACCTATTAATTAAAGAAATTGAATAATTTTCCCAATAAATTATGAAAATTTTGAGTTATTTAAGGATTTTTTTAACTTTAATTAAATTTTATAAAAACCAAAACATAATAAAAGAACTATAAATTTGGTGAAATGGTTGAATAATATGAGCAACATATATAATAAAATAAATAATATTTATGTTCTTTCACGATTGAAACATATATGATCAAATAATATATTAATCAAACTTTATTATGGTTGATTCTAAATTTGATGATATGTAGACCACAAAATCATAAATATTTATTCAATATAAATAATATTTAAAATTCTCTAATTTTATTATGTTTTTTTTTTTTTTTTTAAATCCGTAGATTACACAGTGACCCTATGCGCTAGTAAGTTAATATTTTATATCACTTGTTCAACTACATATTTACTCTCATTACCAAAAAAATAAAAAGTAGATAAATTCTTTATATAAGTACAATTTAAAACTAAAAGTGAAATGAAAATAAAAATAAAAAAGCATCAAATCCCACAATTATAGATGTACCTTTATTTGAAGAAATGAGAGTAAAGAAAGATTATATATGCAGTGGCCTATAACAAAGGCAACATTCATCAAAAAATTAAAAAAAATAATCATGAATCTCCTATAGTAAAGGCGACATTTGTCAAATTAAAACAAAAAATGGAAAAAGTATAGAAGTTGCCTTTAACGTTGGCGACTTTCGCCTATTCTGATAAACACTTCAAAAAACACCCCAAAACATTAATAATTTTAAATTCACAATATTTCATTAAAAAAAGCCCAATTAAAACATGTTGTGTATTGGAAGATAAATTTAAGTACTTGGATAAATAAATATTATATTTTATCAGTGTTTATAACTATGAATTGACATCTTTTAATGTTATTTTTGGTTCAATCAACACAAATAACTTAGTTATTCTAAATCTAATAAAAAAAATCAGCTAATCAAATACATCAAAATCTCTTGTTATCTGTCTAAATAAAATTGAAAATTGGCCTTAATCTAACATTCAATAAACAAAACTATAAATAAAAATGATAAAATTGATATATCATGCATTAAAAACAAATTTCAAAAGAATTTATTTAATTTGAAATTATGATTTGTAAAAAAAATAAAAAATCAAGACTATTGAAATAATAATTTTGTTTATTTAATTTAATCCTATGTTACCTAACTATTTTAATCTAATAATTCATCCATAGGTACACGTATAATAGAAATGAAGAATCAAAATGAAATATGAATATTGAATCTAGCATAAAGAGTAGTAAAACATGACTCCTTTGTAGTCAAGCTAAAAAAATTAAGGCAAACAAAAGAAGATAAAGAAAGGGTCCATAGATAATTGAAATTTTATCTTTTTTTTGTTGTGAAGGACTATTAGACTTCGAATGGAAGGTTTAGTGCAAACACAAGGTAAATAAAAAAGAAAAGCATAAAGGAAATCCATTAAGCACAAGAAACCAAGAGTCATTTTGTTTTTGTGTTGCATAGAGGGAAGAGATTGAAATTCTAAAGTTAGAGTTTTGCATAAAGCAAATGCTTGGTATTTTTGGGGAGTGAATTTTTTCTGTACTATCAACTTGTCCCAATATTTCACTTTATCTGGCTTTTTTGCAACTCTAGTGATCCCAACTTTGCTTGTTTTATGTTTATTTATTATATTTCTAATCTCAATTCTAGCACCTGAGCTGCTATTAATTAGATGATGGTGATATATATGAAAAGGGTTCAACAACTTCAATATGAACTTTTTTTTTCTTTGAGTGATTTTCATTTTGAAAGACGCACAAATATCAAATAGTAAGGCTTTGTTTCAACAAACCCTTGTAAACTTGGATTTGGAATTTGGAATTCAGTCTTGTGTTTTGGCATGAAATGTGATAAATCATCACCAGTCTTAATAAATAGTAAACCTTAAAGAATGTGACATTTCATCAATATACATGCAATACACCAAATTATAAGTTAGGCTTTGGTGATGAAATGTTATATTCGTAGGGGTTAATAAGTTAAATAAATACTACTTATATTAAATTTGTCAATATCACACTATACCCATATTTAATGTGTAATATATTCTCTACAATACCATTTAATGTTCAATCTGTTTTTTACGACTAAGAAGTTTAAATTAAATAGAGGTGTATTAGTAAATAAGCTAAATAAATATTGCTTGGGTACAAATTTAACTATATATTTGAGACATCTAAATAAGAGAAAAACACACACACACACACACACACATATATATATATATATATATTTGTATATAAGGAACAGATAATGTATTATTCAAACAATTTTTCATAATATAATATTACAAATAAATCTATTTTTTTAATAGAATATTCAAAAGATGCACATAACCCTACATAAATGATGCATAGTTACTGTAGTTCTTTAGAATTGTTATCAAGTCTAGCTTTTGAGCCTTTGGGCTTAAACTCGTCAACATATGCATTGTATTTGTTTATTTATATATTTTGTTGTACATACTAATATCACTGCAAGAAAAAAAAGGAAAAGTTATCTAAATTTTAGCGATAAAAATAATATTTGCTGTTAAATGAATTATTTTGTTGTGATTCAATCCAAAATTTCATTATTAAATTGGTTGTCTTCAACAGTATCATAGTTTTAATGCAAATGTCAATTAACAACAATCTTATAACGACGACATTCATGACGAGATTTTTCAAAATTAAATTGTTTTAATTATGGGGAAAAAAATTCCTAGCTGGTCCGAAAATCACATGTATTAAGACATTAAGCCGACCAATCGAATTTCCTACTGCATATAAGATTTCATCTTACGTCTCAATATTATTAATATTTTAATGTTGTTATCTCTACCCTAGATATATAATTATTGACCACATATATTAAAATATGAAATGAAACATTATGTAAAATGAACAAAGGAGTTGGTAATACAAATGTACTTGTATATATCATAAGAATATGATGTCGAGAAATGCTCTTAACTCAAGACTCAATAAACACAAATGGGACCATCCGAAAATGTCCCACTTGCATATCATTGTCAAACTTACATAATTTCGACAATGATTCACTTATAGGACAAATGATCAAAACAACAATAAGTTTTTTCTTTTCGTTCTCAATTTTTTTGAACAAAATGTCTCAACAAAAGACGATGTCAAGATATAATTCGTGTAACTCAATGGAATTAATACTTTGTTGTTGTAATAATAACCCAATTATTCAAGCTCTGCCAAATAAAATTGAAAGATGACGATTTCCTTTGGCAGATCAGATCCTTCAGTTGAATTTGGACCCGACCACAATTTATTCACACTTGACATGGATATATGGTTCTTCAACCTTCACTGCCCGAATTGCAAGCCCACAAGAAAGACTTGTCTTTCAGTATAAATCCTACGTTCCAAACCTAAACGAGAATTTCGATCTCGATCCTCTCAATTATTCCCAACATATTTACCAATATGCCATATCCCAGGGTTGCTAATAGATAGATTTTTGTTTGAATGGATTGATGGTCTAAAGAACAAGGCAAGGAATAGGGTGTGAGAGAACCAATGCAAAGATTCTTGGCTTCTCAAGATTGATTTTTTCCCAACTACCTTTTCATTCAAACTTGTCAGTGTCTTCTAAAACAGCCTTATATTGCTTCTTAGCCAGGCTTATGATTGGGGTGAATCTAGCTTCTCTAATTACTTTGGCCCCCTTTTCTACTTTATCGTGCTTTAATCCCACAACAGATATCAACTACAAATAAACCATGAAGCAATAGAGGACACTCATTTTCAAACAAAGTATCCATTCTCTCACCATTGCTTTCACCAACAATCTCTTTCATTACTTCCTTGTTTCTTCATCTAAAAATGTGCTGTTTAACCTGTAGGAACATCATCCTAGTACTCTGTTGTATTGGATTTCTTTCCATCCAACCAGAGAATGTCTTAGCGTCGAGAAACATGAATCTTTCTTTACGATGGGAAAGAGGAGAGAGATTGCTCGTGAAAAGCTCCAATTCTCTGAATGCTGCAGAATTTGAAGAAACAAGCATGCCAATTAATATCGCACCTTCACCTGCGATGACTTTTGATCCGAATCAATCAGAAAAGAGACCCGTTCGAGGAGGATCAGATCCTATTCACAACAGATGCTCCTCAGACCCTATTCACAACAGATGCTGATGTATATACCACCAAAGGAAATTACCAGCTGAGGCTAGTGTGGATTTCTCTACAGTTTGTTTTGCTACAATTTCATTTGTTTACATCAATGTTCTTTATCCCATTCAGATAGCTGAGAGATGCAAAACTATGAAGAGTAAACACCAACATATAGATTCTACGCATAGCTTAAGTACTTAGAAAATATGATGTTCATTTCCAAATAGGAATATAGTTCTTCAGTTTGACAGTTCTCTATCTTTTGATTACATTGTCCTATAAAGAATTTCATAAACACACATACTCATTGTGAGAGAGAATTGTGGAAAGAATATAAACAATGATCATATGCAATAGTCTGGACAAGGAAATTTGAACCAATAACTGTGAACTTTGCCAAAACTAAGTTTGCATGTTCTACATTAGTCGAAACAAGAATTCGTGTATTAGTTGTACATCAGTTAATCACTAAGGTTGTGTTTGGATGGAGGGATTTGAAATGAATGAATTTTCAAATTCATCCAAGTCAAAATTGATTCAAAATCGACCCACATTGCTAAAAAATTAGTTCAAAATGAAAGTGATGGATTTCAAATCCATGTCTATCCAAACACTACCAATCTACTATGAATTTCAAAATTGTCATCAAATTCATCCAAGAAATTGTGATCGTTGGTACCTATTCTTGCGGTGGAGATTCAACTCTGTAGGAGTTTTCTTGCGGTAAACACTCTGCCAAATCATATCAACAGCATCGCTAGGCTGAGAAGGATACTGGTACTCAAAGTGTCGGCTAATCTCCTTTAATTTTTCCCACATTTTGGTCCATTCCTCTGGCTTGATGCCTCTGAGGAGATTCAGAAGGTAATCTCTTTTCACGGCATCTGATGCACGGATGAATATGCAGAATTCAGAATAGTCGAGAACATCTTCAAAAGGCAGCTCAATCTCATCACTAATAATAACGGGAACACAGTGGCTGGCTATGGCATCGAACAAACGATTGGATGAAGGGGTGTCTCCAGCAATGTTGAGGCAAAATTTGGATGACGCCATTCCCCTTCCCGCATTGCTGATCCCGTGTGCTTGAACGCTTCCAAATGTGAAGTGTACATCTTTCTCGTCTTTAAGAAGGTAGTATAGTTCTTGGCGAATCGCTCCACCCTGAATATCCAACAAATTAGTATCCATATTGAGTGAAACAAAATATGAAATCAGGCAAAGAAACAATGATCTATCTTCTCGAAATACAACAAACTAACACAAATTAGTATCCTCATGAATATCCAGTATAGGTCTGTTAAAGCAATGGGAAGAGCATAAAGAAGATTAACACAAATATATGTGCAGTTCCATGTATTTCACATTGTTCGATTTTCAATATTTACAAAATACTCAACACCGAACACAGTAGCATAAATATATATTCCATCTGGCTATTGAAGCAAAGCCTATGATCTGTATGATTACTTCAGAGCATGTAAGTGATGGATAAGCCATTCTGTATTTAGATTCTATGTATTATTTCAATGGCAAAAATATGTCCTTACTCTGCGGAAAATACATGAACATGAGGAAACCGATAAGACAGTTTTGGAACACTAGTCAACTTTTAGGTTATCTTTGGGGAGTATAGAACAGAACAACCCTACTAAGAAATAAAAGTGTATCCTAAAAGTGAAGTTAATGCTATTTTTTCAAGAATTCCAAATTAATTCAGTTTTGCCTGATCCAGAGTGAATCAAATAACACCAAACTCAGACTAACAAAACCATCTAAAAGTGTAATCTTTCTTTGACCTTTTCTACTGAAATGGTAAAAACCTGGCATTCATAAAACATACAAGAAATTAATACACATTGAAACACACAGATGACAGACATATGCTGAGTGGATATAAAACTCACATCTTTTCTATAAATTGCTCCTTGGAAATAGACTAATGTAGGCCTTTCTTTAAACGGGGCTGAATTAGCAGCTGAAATTGTCCTCACCATATGTTTATAAGGAGCGATTACATCCTTCCCAATATTGGCTATCTCAATTGGGTATCTCCCAAAATCTGCAAACACAAACATGGCAGAACCCAGCTTTTCCCTAGCATATAGCATGCTATTAGGATGATGAGCTACGATCAAATGATTTCTCCCACCCGATTTCTTCCACTCTCTCCGACCTTTCAAAAACACCACCAACCGTTCTTGCAGTAGCCTATCGAGACTAACATCTTGCTTTCCCTGATGCCTTGAATGTCGGTTATAACTCAAAGATGAGAAAAATGGTGCAAATATCACATCTGCTTCACTAGAATTTCTCACTCTAATTGCACTACATGGCCTAACTACATTTGGAGTACACGATGCAAGAAGATCAAGAGTAAGCCAATACTCTGGACTATGCTGTGAATTTAAACCGCCAGGGTAAGATGGTATGCTATTTTGGTCAGTGACACTTGGCCACGTTTGAGTATCGTTTCCCTTCCAACCTAACAACCCAAAATGAAATTCAGGAGGCAAGTCATACATATATACTCTAAGAAGAGCCTCTCGTTCGTTACAAGATCTCCACCTATAGCTTTCTGGCTCTTCAATGACCTTTTCGGCATTGGAAGCACGCGAATCCGCCTCTTTGATTACAGTTTTTTCTTTTACCGAACTTTCAATGACCTTTTCAATCTCAATTGATGCATTACCTGAATTTACAAACTCAATAGCTGATTCAGGAATCAAAGAATTGTCTGTGAACTCTATAAGGGACAGTGAAGAGGAAATCAACAGAATTATCGAAAAGGCTATTAGGCCTAAAAGAAGCCTTGAGGGCATTATTCTCTTTTCTGAAACTGATGACATCCTGAATAACAGAACTAATTCATCAAAATCGATTCGAGCACCTATATGTGAACTTCATAAAGAACCAAGAAGGCAAGAATTCATCATTAATTGGTCAGAGTACACAGGTTTCAGCAATCTTTCATGAAATTGTTTCTTGAAATGCTATAAAGGTGGCAACTTTAGAATAAAACAGAACATAAATCAAGAAAAACCATCTCCATCAAACTAAACCTAATACTCAACCATTCACTTTGGCCACCATTATTTCCCCCTGAAATTAGCAGAAAAATTATGCCTCGAAACCAACCTGCAAATATGAAACACACATACACGCAGCATATAAGTAGAATTAAAGACAAAATCACGTTAATAAATTCACAGAAAATGAGTATGGATACAAACAATCAAACATAAAACTTTAACAAGACCCAAATTTTCTTATCTGGGTTATCCAGATTCTGTATAATTTTTCCAACACAAGCACCAAATTAAAAAATAAATACAGAAAAAAGGTGGGCAAAAGGGCGAAAAAGAAAGAAAGAAAGAAAAACCTTGCTTCAGCTGGACTAGAGAACTCTCACATGGTGACAGCTTTTCTCCCCCTTCTTCGATTCTTGAATTTCCCACCAAACCTCTGATCAAAACTATGAATAATTCTTATTTCTTTCAATTCGCTAGGTTATAATTTCACAGAGAAATACTGATTTATTTAATGTTGTAATTGTGAGTATAATTTCAATTCTCCTTTTAAGTTGACTTGGAAAGTGGACAAGTGGAAGTATTCATTGAAGACACGTTGTCCAATGGCACCAAACTCCTTAGGTCACATTTGGATTTTTTGGTTGGATTTGTTATAACTTAAAATTGATGTTGTTAGTGTGAATTTGCAATGTTCATGATAAATTTAATTGATATATTTGGCTTAAAAGTATAATGTCGGGTTTGAATTGAGTGTTGTAGTATTCTGAAAATTGATTAGTTCATCAAAGTCGTTTTAATTCAAGTGTTTGGGATATATATATATATATATACACACACACATATACATTCAACTCGTAGAGGACGAAGTAGTTAAATTGTTATAATAATCAGAACATACTCGACGTATCAACTCAAGTTTAATGTTGGACATCAATTGTATTTAATAAACCACAATTTTGGTTAGCTGGCCCAAATTTAGCATGAGATCTTAACCCTAGTCAAACAATGGTTAAATCTAGTTAATTTTGTCTGACCCATCAAACCCACACTAGTTAGCTCTTGGTGTGATAAATCACTTTGTCTCTCATGAAAATTATTCATACGGTCGACCTTATTATAGAAAGTGAGATGAATGGCCGTTACCTATAACCTAAATTTATTTTCAGAAATTAATAGATACTCCATCCGTTATAAATATCGTTTTAATTATTTTTATATAGATTAAGAAAGATGATATAAACATTGATCTATCTTTAATTAAGTATTGTTGTGGGAGTTTTTCCTCTTTCTTATTAACAACATATTTTTAGTTTGATAAAAAGAAATAAAAATATTATTGGTAAATATGTTTTGAAATTTTAAAATGAAATTTATTTGAGATAAATTTCTAATTAGTTGTGTGTCTCACAAAAAAATTTAATGAAATGAGTGCATAATAAGTTTATACCCTTGTGTTTATGTCATTACGTAGGAGGAATTAAATATAATTTTTTTAATCACATATTGATAGGAACAATAAATTGAGTCGTTCGTTAACTGGGCCGCCACTAATCTCATTATATTAGTCGGAATTTTGGTCAACAATTATCTTTTCTTTTTTAGTTTTAGCATTTAGCTAGGTATAAGTTATTAATCAAAGGATTCAAAGCATAAACTAATTTAGAAGATATGCAATTAGAAGATATGTGTCTTGATCGGTATAAAAACTAATTAGTTTCATAATTAGACGTTTTCTTAAGTTTAGTTTTAGAAGATATGCAATTAAAAACTAATTATATTTTTTTTTCAGTTTAGTTTTGATCGGCATAAAAACTAATTAGTTTCATAATTATACGTTTTTTTTTCAGTCTAGTTGAATTTGGAGTTTTGCGACGAATAAATTCGATATGGAACAACATGACTTTTTACAATTAATTTTCGAAATTTATTTTCTTAAAAAATTGAATTATTTTTACACATCATTCAATTATGCCACCCTCATCAATATAAATATAAATATATATATATATATATATATATATATATATATATATATATATATATATATATATATATATATAATTGTTCATGTTCTTCCTTTCTCCATTATATATATAATTTTGTCAGACCTATCCAAACCCACCCTAGTTAGCTCTTGGTGTGATAAATCACTTTGTCTCTCATGAAAATTATTCATACAGTCAACCTTATAATAGAAAGTGAGATGAAGGGCCGATGCCTATAACCTAAATTTATTTTCAGAAATTAATAGATAATACGTTCGTTCCAAAAATAAATATCATTTTAATTGTTCTTATACAGATTAAGAAAGATGATATAAACACTGATCCATCTTTAATTAAGTATTGTTGTGGGAGTTTTTCTTCTTTCTTATTAACAACGTATCTTTAGTTTTAGAAAATATGCAATTAAAAACTAATTATATGTTTTTTTCAGTTTAGTTTTGGTCGGCATAAAAACTAATTAGTTTCATAATTGTACGTTTTTTTTCTTCAGTTTAGTTGAATTTAGGGTTTTCCAATGAGTAAATTTGACAAGGCAAGAACTGTTTGGATGGTCTCGATTCTAACTAGCAACCTGAGCAAATGTCTTTGTGAAGTAAATTTGATTGCTGAGAATACCCTTTTTGCAACAAGTTGAGCTTTATATTTTTGAATTTTCCCATGCATTCTCAATAAACTTGATCTTTAAGACCCACTTCACTTCAATAGTTTTCTTTCTTCTTGGCAAATCAAGGAGCTCCCAAGTTTTTCTGCATTCGTGACTTTTGTCCATTGTTCGACTTTTGATCCTTCGTCAAATGGTTGGGTTTAGCTGAGAGTAAGCCAAATTCATAAGACTCATAAATTTCACTTAATAGACAAATCTTTTTTGGAGGATTTTCTGTTGGATTATAGTGCACCAAATAATGTCAATTAGAGCATCTTCAATCGTTCACACTACACTACAACAAAATTCACACTACACTACGGCAAAATTCACACTACATTAAATTCATCTCCAATAGTCAACGCTATATTCTGCACTACATTTACTATTCTTATTTTTTATTGATTTAAAATTTATACAAATTTAAACTTAACAATTGCATAATATTTTTATTTTTGTTTTATATTGATTATTGAATATAATTATTTTTATTAGTTATTTTTAAAAAAAAATGTGAATATAAAAAGGCAAAAATTATAGAACAACATTAAATTAAATTTCGTGATACAATGCTACAATCATACATATTAAATTTCTCGTATCGTACTTTTTTTAGCCTAATCGTTCTTTAAATGTTTTATGTTTATTTTAATTTATGCATTTTAGCCTAATTGCCTTGATGTATTTTGTGATTTATGTATTTTAATTTAATGTACTTTGTGATTTAATGTATTATGTTTACTTTATTTAGCCTAAAAAAATACTTTTATATAATACACATGTAGTAAATAATAATTTTTTCATAAACAATAATATTGCTTCATGAAATAATGAAATGCAAATTGTATTAAAAATAAATTGTGAAATTAAAATTGTATTAAAAAAATCAAAAAATAAAAATAAAAATGTAGTGTAGTGCAATAGTGCCCACTACATTGAATGGTGCACTATTCAAATCTGTAGTGTAGTGGGGAAATGTAGTGTACGGTTGAAGCACCATTTCACACTACATGTAGAGGTAGTGTGAGATGTAGTGCTCCATTGGAGATGCTCTTACAAAGGGAAAACAGAAAATAAAACTGTTACAGAATACTAATGTTGTCATGAATGTTGTAACACTGCACACAACAGATTCTGGGAATGGATGTTGCCGATGATGTTGGCAATACTGTAGACAACAGATCCTTATAGAGATTTCGAACGCCTTCGAACTTCAAACTACAGTAAAGTCTTCGAGCTTTGGCTACTTGCAAGACCCAAGGAACAGTAGCAACAGAAAGGATAGAATTCCTACAAGGAAGAACCTTCGAAAAATGCACCATTAATGCTAGTGCTCATGGTACGACATGATGTTCCTAAAGGTAAAATGACTTACGTCTTCTAGTTAGTAGCACTAGCACCACAAAACTAGAAGCACCAATGAACTAAAATAGTGGAAGAACTGGATCGCACTCTATATGCTCAAGAATGTCAGTTTATTTTCCAAATATGCTATGAAGAATCTGACTTTTCAATGAGCAATTTCGTGCTCTAGGTTGTATGCAAAGATATGAAAACCATGCCCTATTTATAGGCATATCCACTAAGTGAAAGGATTCAACATATTAATGAGCATTTAAGACATTTAAGCTCATTAAGTAAGTGGAGCTCTCCACTACCTTACACCATCACTTACTGAGGATTTGGAAGAGTACAAGCCACAAATGCTTTGAAATGGGCCTCCCAATGGGCTTTTATGTTTTGGGCTTTGCAGACGAGCGATGTTGCCCGTAATGTTGTCCAACATTGGACGCAACATCTGGCCATCAGACAGGTTTCGACCACCAACTTCGTGCATTAATTTCGACTCACCGAAAATGCACTTCGATCATCTACTCGAAATGTAGAACGACCATTTGCCCTTTACTTTCACAATTGCCCAACTTTGACTCCTCAAAATAATGGTTAAACATGTGTGGTCAAAACTTCCTACAAAATTCAACGTTTGACCCACACTTTATAATTGACTCAAAATCAATTTTTCCAACACTTTCTTCATCGAATTCTTCTCCATTTCTTTGAACTTAACTATTTAAATGTCATGCATATAAATTCACTTAAAATTATTCTTAGAAATATGTCTAAGATGCTCTCTTAGAAACAATACAACATACTACATGGACTCAAATAAGTTTATTGAATTTCTAATTAGTATTAACTATGTCCATAAATTTCATTGCAGATTAGTGCTCTAGGAGAAAGAGAGAAACAACGAAGAGGGTATGGTGATGGTGTTGTTTTGTTATGGTAATACAAAAGTATGGAGAGTGAGTATCAAAAATTTCATATAAGGAAGGAATACATTTTTAATTTAACTAGTCTATCACACCCATGTGATGCAAGGGTCTTGTTTTTGTGCATTGTAGTGTTTAAACTTAATATTATTAATTCATATTTGAAACATTTTCATACAATCTATAGGAAAGATGACTAATATTTTAGATCATCTAAATAAACAAATTTAAAAATTGAATCAGACCACATTATTCATTTTCGTAACTAATATTTTTTACGAAATAGCCAAAACAACTTGCTTAATTCAACATGCATTGACATCATTAATTACTATGTTTTAACTTATTTGAGTATAATTTACAGGATTAATTTTAAAATGTAACCTGTAATATAAAATTTTATTTTATTTGATGCCTAAACAAAAACAAAAAAAAAAAAAAAAAAAAAAAAAAAAAAACCAAAACAGTTGTACTCATACTTGTTACAAAATTTTCAGATAGCAGATAGCTATAGAAACTCACAAATGGAATCCAACTTGTAACATCAATCAAAATGTATGGGAAGCGTGTACGTTGTCACACTCCCTGCCTTCAGGACGGGCCAGATGCAACAGAACGACGACCTGGGAGTGGATTCCTCAACGGTAGGGGACAGGAGACGGCCATCTCAAGGCGCATCACAACCTACAAGCAACACCGACGAGACTTGGGAAGGCAATCCGATTGGGAGTCAGAGGATCCATAGTACCCGCAACATCCCGGACTGAATATTAATCATTTTGTTTGAAAGTGGGGGGAAGGCTGCAACGGATAAATAATGAAGCAGATATGTTGACTCGGCACAACCTAACCATACATCCATACCAATGTTCTGTGTCTAGAATGCGTTGCTAGATCTCTGCTCTAGAAAGCTATACACTAACATAACTCTCTTTCGAAGATAAATAATAATTGTGAATCAATTTCATGATTTTCATTTGATTCAAGTCTTAATCAAACCAAAAAATAACAATAATAATGTTTTTGGATTATGAATGATTGTTTTCAATTTCAACTAAGTCGTGCATTGTAACTAAGATTTTCCTAATTTTTTTGTGATTGTCTGACTTGAAGTGCAATGTATATCTATTATTACACTATATAAGTATGAATGTTTCGTCCATTTTTCATAATGTCAATTTTAACCCTCCTACATAATTAAATCAAATCAAATTAAATTAGAGTCCTAATGAAAGAAAACTCTTTATTAGGGATAGTAACGTAATTTAATATTTATTTTATTTTTCTATTTGATTATAAAAAACAAGAGCCCTTTGTATTTCAAACTCTTCTTAAAAAAAATTACATGTTTTTATTATTTTTGTTTTGTAATCTTGAACATTTTGAATCTTAAATCATTGAAAAACTCTTTAAATATATATTAATATATGCTTATAATATATCATTGAAAAACTCTTTAAATATATTTATATATATATATATATTAATATAAGACTAATTTTAGTTTAAGATTTAAAATGTTCTAGATTATAAAGGCAAAATAATCAAAACATGTAATTTTTTCAAGAAGAGTTTGAAATGCAAAGTGTAACGCCTAGTAGTGGTGCCCGGTTCGGTTAAACCGTCGGTTCCGGTTCCGAACCGGCGGTTCGGAAAACCGGGGAGGATCTAACCGAAACCGAACCGGGGTATGTTCGGTTCCGGTTCCGGTTTGTAACCGGCGGTTAAACCGGCGGTTTCAGTTCGAACCGGCCGGTTTTCCGGTTTTTCAATTTTTTTTTTTTAACAATGTATTTATAATTTATGTTAAAAAATATACAACTTTGTATAAATATCCAAAATTTACAACTTACAAAGTATAAACACTAAGTTTGAATTAAAAAAAATCACAACTTACAAATAACGAATAATTAGTGATTGAATTAAAAAAAAATTACAATTTACAAACAACAAACTTCTAAGTTTGAATTTAAAAAAATTACAACTTACAAACAACAAACTTCTAAATTTGAATTAAAAAAAATTACAACTTACAAACAATAAAAAAAATTACAACTTACAAATTACAAATTGAAAGAGGAAAAAAAAAAAGAGCTTGAGTTTCATTCTAAGTTTGAAAGTGAATATCAAACTTAGAATAAAATTGCCTAAGTATCCCTAAATTGAATTAGGGAATCAAAGCTCACGTAGTTCCTACTTCTCTTAATTGTAATGAGCAAAGAATGTTGTGTGGTAAATGATGTGTCTCAAAGAAAGGAGGACATAATAAGACGTGCATCTAAGACACATCTCATTATCTCCTCCTTTGTTTGAGACACTATCATTTACCATACAACATTCCTTACTCATTTCAATTAAGTGAGGAAAAAAAAAATGAAAGAGCTTGAGTTTCATTCTAAGTTTGAAAGTGAATTTCATACTTAGAATGAAATTGCCTACGTATCCCTAAATTAAATTAGGGAATCAAAGCTCACGTAGTTCTCTTACCTCAAACTTACCCATTAGTTCCGGTGGAGGAGGATGTGTTGGAATCGTAGCCATACTCGTCGGGGCCATCGTCATCAAAGACAGATAAATCTAGATTTTGTTGACGTTTCTTGGCTCGAAGCCAATCTTCAAGTAGAGGAGGAGTGTATTGATCGATAATATCATCGACTTCAACATCTCGTGGTGGAGGCATCAGCGCCTTTCCTCGGTGAGAAGAACCGGCGGAAGAAGAACCTCTTCGAGACATTTTCGATTGAATTGGAACTTGAGAATTGAAAAAAGAAACTTTAGAATTGAAATTGAATTGCAACTTGAAAATTGAGAGAGAATTGAGAGAGAAGTGTTGGAATAGTGTGAGGAAATGAATGGGGGGAGGGGGTATTTATAGAAATTTCAAAAAAAAAAAAAAAAAAAAATCGCCGGAACTGGTGGTTCAAACCGCCGGTTCGACCGTCGGTTCACAACAGTCCGCAAATCTCGACCGTTGATCTCCAACGGTCGAGTGATCCTGGCCGGACACGTGTCCAACGGTCAAATTTAAAAAAAAAAAATAGCGGGCCGGTTCGGCCCGGTTTCGAACCGTCGGTTCCGGCGACAACGACTACTTTTCGCCGGACTCTGGCGACAATGGCTACTTTTCGCCGGAGCTCCGGCTGACACGTGGCATTCCCTCATTCGTCCATAAATTAAAAAAAAAAAAAGAGCATAAACCGGCGGTTTAACCGCTGGTTCCCGAACCGCCAATGCACGAACTGAAACCGAACCGGCTGAAACCGGTTTACGGTTCCGGTTTGGAACTGAAACTGGTCAATGGTTCCCCGAACCGTTGACCGCCGGTTTCAAACCGGCCGGTTCCGGTTTCCGGCGAACCGTGGGCACCACTAACGCCTAGGATAAAAAGATGCATAATTAGCTAATTAAATAATTAAATCCCTAATTGTTTGATTTAATTACGTGCGTTTCAGAAAAATGATATAATGTATAATTAATTAATCGGTTGTATAATTAAATCGAGAAGCATATGTTATAAATTAATAACAATATCGTAAAATGAAACCCAAAGGTATCGTAGTCGAAAACCGCAAGTTAAAACGTTAAAGGACGGTTCGTTAAGGGTTCATGAACAAAAACACGAATAAAATGAAAAATCAAAATATATGTATATATAGTAAGAAACGAAACCAAAAAGTAATAATTTGAACCGAGAAGAAAAAAGATAGATATTTTTTTCTTTTTCTCTCTCTTCTCTCTCCTCTGATTTTTTCCGGCCGACGGCCGCCACGCCGGCGCTAGCACCGCCACTCCCTCCTCTGTTTCGTTCGATTTTACATCAAAGCGTAGCCCTCGCCGAGCCCATCGTGGATCCAGGCTCGGATCGTTCATCTGACGCTGGCTCTACCGAAAATTACCCAGAGAAGACACGGTCAAACTCTTTTCTCTTTCATCTCTCTTCCTTTCTCTCTCTTCTGTTACTTTCTCTCTCGTTCTCTGTCTCTCTCGCTCTTTGTCTCTCTCTCACCCACTCTACCTCTACTCTCTCTCTACCTTAGCTACTCGAAGTCGCTGAATCTGCGTGAAGGTTGTTGGGGGCACCACCGTGAGCGACGACGCTGTGGTTGATGTGCGTGCGCACTGTAGCTGTCGCGTGCGCGGTGGTGTGTCACCGGCGTACTGTGCGTGCTAGACGGGTTCTACGGGGTGTTGGTGTGTGTTGGGGCGGCACCTTGTTGCGCCGCCGTTTGTTGTGAACAGTCGCCGGTGACGGGAGGTCGCTGGCCATGGTGATATGTGCGTGTGTGTGCGTTTTAATGTGTGTGTGTGGGCGGCGCTGTGCAGCGCCGCCGTGCTGGTGGTGGGAGTTGGGCGGTGCTCGGTGCAGCGCCGCCGTGTTGGTGGTGTGGCCGGCGAATAGAGGTCGCCGACCGAGAGTTGTGCAGGCGATGACGAAGGGGGGCAGCGACGGGTTGGGAGGTTTGGTGGTTGGGGGTAGTTTTTTAGAATTAGATTAAGTCCAGGGACCTTTTTGCAAAGCCCCTATTTTAGTTTTATTTCATTTTAGTCCTTGAGTTCTTTAATATCTCATTTTGACCCATAAAGTTTTTGAGTTTTATATTTTAAACCCCAAATATTTTCAAGCTTTATATTTTGACCCCCAAAACTTTCGAAAATCACACTTTGACCCCAAAGGTTTTATATATATCAAAAAGACCCCAAAACCTTTCTGATTTTACAATTATACCCCTGGTCAAAGTCGACTTTTTACCAAAATTTATGAAAACGCCCCTGTACCTTTAAACGCTCCGTTTAAGCTCGTTTCCCCTCCATTTTAACCCGTTCTTCCTCCGTTAAAACTCTAATCATTTTCATTATATCATTTGATCAAGTTTCAAGCCTTATGAACTCGTTTTAAACTTCCATGATCATTTCAACGTCCCTTTCGACCTCCAAAGTCTTTATTTTATTTCGTTTCCTTTATCGCTTCTTCTTTTTCGAGAGTTTTATGTTTAAGTATACGTATTTTATTGTATTACGAGATCTAAGAAAACCCTTATTTACATGTGTAGGCTATCGAGTTTAGAAAAGATCTTAAAACTTAAAATTCAACGTATCACGAGGAATTACCACCGAACAAGGTGTGGGTAACTTCTAATCCCTAATAACTTTACATTTCTGTATTTAACATACAATGATGATGAACGAATGCATGCATGTGAAATGAATGAATCATTGAAATTTACGAGCTGTGTTTATATGTTGTGATTAATGTGTTCATGAATACTTTATGAGGATGATGTGAAAGGATGAAAATCCACATTCATATGAAGAGACAAAGGTCCACGTTCATGCTGAAGGGACGAAAGTCCACATTCATGTTGAAGGGACGAAGGTCTACTTTCATATTATGGGGTAACTGGGTTCCGTAAAATAAGTCGGGGAGTACCCGCACCTGGGGTCAATGGGGAGTACCCGCCCTCGCTGTAGATATGAGCGCTATGGGACTGTGTGTCCGTTAAGAATCCGATTTATGTGTTATGCATTCTATATGTTGTGTCTATTTGCCGAACTTATATATGTTTGATTTGTTATAACTGTTTAATAGCTGTTACAATACGAAAATTACTCCCACAAGTGTATTCAATGCACTCACCCCACGTGTATTCACGCTACAGGAAACTATGAAAGTGGAGAAGTGTAGAGAGAGGGGTGTCATATCAGCTGTGATCTTTTTACCTTTTCATTTTTTTCGGATCTGTCTTTCTGAACGATATTGTACATTTGTAAAAGATAAACTGTACTTCTTTTGTGTTATGGATCCTAAAGTATTTATCCGTTGTTATGTTTTCTATGTTTTCTTCCGGTTGTGTGTCGTAGGTTTTAAACATGTAAAATTGTATCTTTAACTGTATCTGAGGTTTCAGTTATAAAATGTACGTCTCTTTTCCCTTTCTTCCTACACGCCCAAAAGAAAACTCTGATTTTTTTAAGTATGAAAATGGGGCGTGACAGTATGATAACAGAGCAAAGTCCTACTCTTTGTAGGGCTCTGCTCAAGCTCCTTTTTCTTTTCAAACGTGTTTTAGCGGAAAAGATTTTTTTTTTAAAAAGTGATGGATGATAATCTTTTTGTCTCTTGATGTCACTATAATCGACACACTATTTTTTGCCACCACCATAGGGCTGTTGACTGCAGTAACGTGAGCTATTATGCGTAAATGGCCGCTCGCAAGAGTTGATGTCGTGTTACAGAGAGTTGAGACTACTGTGGACCCTTGTTTACAACAGGATGAGCTAGTGGGTGTGATACGTAAAGTTGTAACTAATGCTTGAGGTCTGTGGGGACCATATGTGGATATTTGTGTTATGCAAGTTGGGTATATGTTATCCTACATGACGGATAAGTACCTTTCTCTATACGCTTCTCTCCTAGATCACGAAACTTAATAAAATGAATGTTGATCTGTACTATGTACTTATTATTTGTTTATCTGTTGTTATATATATTGTTGGGTTACATGGAATAGATTATAAGGGTTAGTTTTCGTATGTCACCTTTAGAAGGATATGTCATGAGATCGATCGCATAGAGACCAACTGTCAATGAAGAATCTACTTGAACACAATGTGGATGCCACGATGAGAGACTTGGTGTCCGTGCTGGAGGGCTTAAACCGACATTTCGAGATCACATAGTCGTGTTAAAAAAATGATGTGAACTTAATCATTGAGCGGTTCCGATGTTTCAATCCACCGACCTTCAACGGAAAGGGAGAACTAGCCGAGGCTGAAGAGTGGCTAAGGTCGTTGGATCGAATTTTTGAACATCTGTCATGCAGAGAAAAGTAGAAGATCTCTTGTGCTGTGTTTCAACTCACCGAAAAGGCCAGCTACTGGTGGGAGTCATACGAAATGACTATGTCACCAGAACATAAGAGTGTTATATCTTAGGGAGTCTTCAAAGAGGTGGTTAGATAGAATTTCCTACCTCAGTCGTACCATGACCAAAAAGAAGTAGATTTCATACATATTCATCAAGGAACCACCTTCATAGAAGAGTACGAGAGGAAATTTAATCAATTGAGCAGGTATGCACCTCATCTGGTGGACACCGATGCTAAGAAGGCTCGATGTTTCGAAAAAGGCCTTCACCTAGATATCAACTCCATTTTGGCTGGTCAAAGGACCATGACATATGCTGAAGTTATAGAGAGAGTCCGGGAAGTTGCTTCTCATCTACGCTTAGTTGTTACTGTAGCGTCCCGGACCAAAAATGATGCATAATTGATTAATTAAATATAAAACCCTTAATTTAATTATTATGTGCGTAAATTTTGACTGCTTAATTTAATTACGTGCGTTTCAGATACGTGTTTAAAGCATCATTTAGATGTATATTTTTCCTAGAAATGGAACATATAATATTTTTATATCGTTAGATGTGTAATGGAAAAACAAGAAGATAGAAACGAACTAGGGGTCAATCGGAGACCCGTAGCTCAAACGACGATAAAAAGGGCAAAACACAAAGTTTCAGAAAACCGAAAGATATTTACTGTGAATAGTAACAAAGATTTTTACATGAATAGTGACCAAAAATTTTCAACTGTGAATAGTAATCTTAAGATTTTTACGTGAATAGTGTTTTCCGGGAATTCTATAAATAGGGGCATTTTTGATTCAAAAATCACCATTTTTCCGAACGAGCCGAAAGCGATGAAAACCCGTAAGTCTCTCCCTCCTTCTCTCTCTCCTCTGTTTCTGGCCTCTGACGCGCCGCCGCCGCCGGTGGCCGGAAAATTTCAAAGTTATCGGTTTCGGCCGATTTTTGCACAGAACGTAGGTCTCGACGAGACAAGTCTAGGATAGCTTTTGGATTTCAATTTCGATTTCTCATTCGCTGGAAAATGGTGAAAAATAGCTTCAAAACCCTAAACCCTAAACCTTGCCACCTTTTCTCTCTCTTCTTGTTTTCTTCCTTCTTCTCGTCGGAGCTACAGTCAGAGCGTCGCCTGGGGGTCTGGGGTGAAGATGGAGGGGCGGCGCCGCCGTGGGTGGCAGCGCCGGAGCTGAATCAGTATGTGTGTGAATCGCATGTGTGTGTATATGGTGTGTGTGCGTGTGTGTGCTTCCTGATGAGGGCGGCGCTGGTGGCGCCGCCGTGAGGAAACTGGTGGCCGGCGCTGGTGATGCATCGGTGAGGATGGGTTGTGGGTCGTCGGCCAAGGTTGTAGCAGGTGTGCGTGAGTTTATATATGTATACGTGTGTGAGTATGAGTTGCTGTGTGTGAGCGTGGCTGTGTTGGTGGTTGCCGGCGATTGGAAGTCGCCGGCGAGTGTTCCTGGTGGTTTGGGGGTGTCGTCGGCGACTAGAAGTCGCCGGTCGGAGCAAGGAAAAAAGAGAAAAAGGGGTGGAGAGGGTGAGGGTTTTAGTGGCTGTTTTGGAAGTACTATTCATAGCCAGAATCCGGCGAGGGTGGTCGTAGACGGTGGTGGTCAGAGCTGGCGTCGCCGATGGACCAAGTGGGGGCAGCGCCACCGCAGCAGGCGGCTGCTGGAAGTAGTTGGGAGAAACTGGGCGCGCTGGGCGCCAGGCATCGGGTGGCGCTGGTCGAGTCCACCGAGGCTGCCGAGAGCGCCTGCCGAAAAGCTGGACCCGCTGCCGAGCGTTGTTGCCGAGCTACCGAGGGTCGCGCGCACGCTAGGCGTGCATGCTTGCCGAGGCTACCAAATCTGCCGAGTTTTCCACTCAACGCCGGGTGTGCGCGCGACATCGTATTTTCAATCCGAATCCCATTTTTTCCATCGTATGTCATCATTGAGTCGCCGTCGATGAGATGTCGTTGATCGGGGGTCGTGCGTCCCGATCAAAGTCAACCCTTTGACCAAAATTACCAAAATACCCCCAACCTTAAAATGCTCCGTTCGAGCTCGTTTCAACTCCGATTGAACTCATTCTTTTTCCGTCGTGACCCAAATTTCATCCTCTTTCATCTCAGTCTCTTGATCCATCGTGTGTTTAACGATCGCCCTTTCTCCATAATCATTTATAGCTTTAGTTATACTTATTAAGAATCTAAGAAACACCGTAACTTGTGTAGACTATCAGTTGGATTGAGTGTTGAGATACTCGTTATTTGATACTCGTTACTCACGTGGTAACCACCGAACAAGGTGGGGGTAATTTCTAAACTCAATATGTTTATTGTTTTCCATATTTGATATATGAACTGTTGAACTATACGTGTTGTGATTGCATGCTATGATTACTATGTACATGCATACATTATGAATATGATAAATGAGGACGGATGTCCAAAGTCATGTTAAGGATGGACTGGTGGCCCGTAAAAAATATCATACGTTAGGGATGGACTGGCGGCCCGTAAAAAACACCATACGTTAGGGATGGACTGGTGGCCCGTAAAAAGTACCGAGTTTAGTTGAGTGCTCTTAGAGTCGTGTGTTCTTAGAATTATGTGTTATCTATTTTATATGTTGTGCCTATTTGCCAAACTTGTATATGTTTGATTTGTTATACCTACTTAATAACTGTTAAAAATATGAAAAGTATCCCCACGAGTGTATTCAACGCACTCACTCCCATATGTATTCATGTTACAGGAGATGAGCATGTTGAGCTTTAGAGAGAGAGATGGTACCATATTTGGATATTTATATTCTGTCTTTTGTCACATAACGATTATAAAATTCTCGTTTTGTAAGTATAACTTCGTTAATCTTATGGATGATGGATCCTGATGTTTTTTCCACTGCGTAAGGTTTCAAACTATATGTTATTGGGTGTATCCGATGTTACAAGTATACCACTTCTTATCCTTTTTTTTTTCCATTTTATATCATGTACGCATTTTTTCCCTTTCTTTCTTCACGCCCAAAAAGAAAACTTTGATAATTTTTAAGAACAAAAACGGGGTGTGACAGTTACACCGCACGAGAAGGTCGTAGGAATGTCTGGAAAAAGTAAATGGATTGGTCCGGGTCAGAGCTTCAATCAAAATAAGCACCCAAGGACCAACAGTGCTCCGCTCCTCCCTACCCCTAAGTCGGAAAACTCGTGTGTCAAATGTGGAAAGGCTTAGAGGGACCATGTCTTCTAGGGACCAAGGCTTGCTTTAGATATAGAGAACCAGGACACGTCGTCATTAGATGTTCGAAGTTCAATAATACAACAACGGTGAAGAAGCCGAGGTCACAAACAAACAAGACTCGGAACTGTTTCAGGTGTGGAGAACCTGGACATATCGCGAGTAGCTATCAGAAGTTTAGACGTCCAGCAGCTGCAAAACCAAGGCCGAGGCCAGGGGCAGGCAAGACTCAGGCTTTCACTCTCAATCATACAGAGACTGCTGAAGGATCGAAGACCATGAGAGGTGTGTTAACAGTATGTGATATCCCTACTCTTAATTTATTAGATATAGGGGCAACCCATTCTTTTGTCTCTGTCGAGCAATGTGATTTGTTGAAGCATGAGAATGTTAGGGTAGTCGTTGAAACCCTAGAAGTTAGTATCCCATCGAGAAGGATAGTAAGAATGAACACTTTTGTCAAGGTCTAAGAATCGCGTTTAA
The DNA here is from genome assembly GCA_954870855.1 of Scutellaria minor. NCBI lineage: Eukaryota > Viridiplantae > Streptophyta > Magnoliopsida > Lamiales > Lamiaceae > Scutellaria > Scutellaria minor. The sequence goes on from OX940727.1 coordinate 21,677,157, forward strand.
GAATAGAATTCTTTTAGTCGATCTGCATACGCTAGAGATATAGGACTTCGATATGATCCTAGGAATGGATTGGGTTAAGGCAAATCACACAGTGATCAAGTGACATGTAAGAGAGATCGTTTTTCAGATACTTGGAGGCGAGGAGTTCACATTTTATGAAACGCCAGTTAGAGTCAACCCGAGGGTCGTATTGGTTATGAAGACAACCAAGATACTCAGCAAAGGAGATTGTAAGACTTAGTTGGTGAACGTGGTGAATTTCGAACAAGAAACGAGTCTCGTTGAGAAGGTGTCTGTCGTGAGAGAGTATATAGATGTTTTTTTGAAAGATCCACCCGATTTTCCACCAAATTGACAGATTGCATTTGAGATTGATCTCATACCAAGATCGACACCAGTATCAAAAGCGTCGTATCGGATGATACCAAAGGATTCTTCAACTACAAGAACTTTTGGACAAAGGTTTCATTCGTCCAAGAGTATCGTCTTGGGGAACTCCAGTATTTTTTGTGAAGAAGAAGGGTTGAGTTTTCGGATGTGCATCGACTATCGGGAGCTGAATAAACGAACAATCAAGAACAAGTATCATTTACCTTAGATTGAAGATTTGTTTGATCAACCGAGAGATGCAAATGTATTTTCGAAGATCGACGTGAGGTCTGGATACCATCAGGTGAAGGTTAAGGATGCTGATATACCTAAGACAGCCTTCAAGATAAGGTATAGCCACTACGAGTTCATAGTGATACCTTTTAGACTCAGCAAAGTACCGACTGTTTTTATGGATCTGATGAATCATCTTTTTCATCCGTACCTCGAGCGTTTCATCATAGTGTTCATCAATGACACTCTGGTCTACTCGTGTGATAAGACACACCATGAACAATATCTCAGGAGCGCGTTGGAGACTCTGCGAAAGGAGAAGCTTTTTGCAAAGTTTAAGAAGTGTGAGTTTTGACTCGACAAAGTAGCCTTTCTTGGACATTTTGTGTCCTCCCAGGGAATTGAAGTGAACCCTGATAAGATAGAAGCTGTCAGCAATTGGAAAACTCCAACGAATGTTAATGAAATGCCAAGTTTTCTTGAATTAGCCGGATATTACAGGAGGTTTATCGAAGGATTTTCAAAGATTGCCACTCCCATGACCCTTTTGATAAGGAATGATGTAAAGTTTCTATAGACTGAACAATACGAACATAGCTTCCATGTGGTGAAGAAGAGATTGGCAGAAACACCAGTTATAACTGTTCCAGGTGTAATGGAAGAGTTCGTGATTTATAGTGACGCATCCAAAAAAGGCTTGGAGTGTGTTCTGATACAATAAGGGAAATTGATATCCTACGTGTCAAGGTAGCTGAAGACTCACGAGTAGAATTGAAGCATTAAACTCTTCGTCAAGAAGTGCCTGGTCTGCCAATAAGTGAAAGCTGAACACCAATGACCAGCTGGGATGTTAACTCCATTAGAGATACCGGAGTGGAAATGGGAACACATCACCATGGATTTTGTTGTTGGATTGCCTAGAACCAAGCGAGAAAATCACACTGTATGAGTGATTGTAGATGGATTGACTAAGTCTGCTCTTTTTCGGCCGAACAAGATGACTTTCAGATTAGATAGGTTTGCTTGAATCTATCTAGAAGAGATAGTCAGATTACACGGAGTACCAGTTTCTATCGTGTCAGATAGAGATCCATGTTTCACATCTAGTTCTGACAGAATTTACAAAAGAAGTAACATAGGAACAAGAAGATGAGATTCTAGCAAAGCATCCAGTTTTGTCGTTTTAGGTACACATCTAATTTCGAGGACGAAACTTTTTTTAAGGGGGAAGATATGTAACGCCTAGGATAAAATGATGTATAATTGGCTAATTAAATAATTAAACCCCTAATTATTTGATTTAATTACGTGTGTTTCAGAAAAATGATATAATGCATAATTAATTAATCGGTTGTATAATTAAATCGAGAAGCATAAGTTATAATTTAATAACGATATTGTAAAACAAAACCTAAAGATATTGTAGTAAAAAACCGCAAGTTAAAATGTTAAAGGACGGTTTGTTAAGGGTTCATGGACAAAAACACGAATAAAATGAAAATTCGAAATATATGTATATATAGTACGAAACAAAATGAAAAAGTAATAATTCGAACCGAGAAGAAAAAAGATAGATATTTTCTTCATTTTCTCTCTCTTCTGATTTTTTCTGATCGGCGGCCGCCACGTTGCCGCCGGCGTCGCCACTCCATTCTTTGTTTTGTTCGATTTTTATGTCGAAATGCAGCTTTCGCTGAGTCTATCCCAAATCCAGGCTCGGATCGTTCATCTAATACCGGCTCTACCGGAAATCGGCCGGAGAAGACCCGATCAAACTCTTTTCTCTCTCATCTCTCTTCCTTTCTCTTTCTTTTGTTACTCTCTCTCTCGTTCTCTATCTCTCTTGCTCTTTGTCTCTCTCTCATCCTCTCTATCTCTACTCTCTCTCTGTCTTAGCTTCTCGAAGTCGCCGGATCTGCGTGAAGATGGTTGGGAGCGCCGCCGTGAGCAACGTTGCCGGCGCGCTGTGCATGCTGGATGGGTTTTGCGGGATATGGGTGTGTGTTGGGACGACACCTAGTTGCGCCGCCATATGTTGTGAACAGTCGCCGACGATGGGAGGTCACCGGCTATGGTGATATGTGTGTGTGTGTAGAAGGTGTTGTGCAACGCCGCAGTGCTGGTGGTGGGAGTTGGTCGGTGCTCGGTGCAACACCGCCGTGTTGGTGGTGTGGTCGGCGAAGGGAGGTCGTCGGTCGGGAGTTGTGCAGGCGGTGGCGAGGGGGGGCAGCGACGGCTTGGTGGTTTGGTGGTTGGGGGTAGTTTTTTAGAATTAGATTAAGTCTAGGGACCTTTTTGCAAAGCCCTTATTTTAGTTTTATTTCATTTTAGTCCTTGAGTTCTTTAATATCTCATTTTGATTCATAAAGTTTCTGAGTTTTATATTTTAAACCCCAAAGGTTTTCAAGCTTTATATTTTGACCCCCAAAATTTTTGAAAATCGCACTTTGACCCCAAAGGTTTTATATATATCAAAAAGACCCCAAAACCTTTCTGATTTTACAATTATACCCCTAGTCAAAGTCAACTCTTTACCAGAATTTATGAAAACGCCCCTGTACCTTTAAACGCTTCGTTTAAGCTTGTTTTTCCTCCATTTTAACCCGTTCTTCCTTTGTTAAAACTCTACTCGATTCATTTATATCCTTTGATCAAGTTTCAAGCCTTATGAACTCATTTTAAACTTCCATCATCGTTTCAACGCCTCTTTCGACCTCCAAAGTCTTCATTTTGTTTCGTTTCCTTTAACGCTTCTTCTTCGAAAGAGTTCTATATTTAAGTATGCATCTTTTATCGTAATACGAGATCTAAGAAAACCCTCATTTACATGTGTAGGCTATTGAGTTTAGGAAAGATCTTAAAGCTTAGAATTCAATGTATCATGAGGAATTACCACCGAACAAGGTGAGGGTAACTTCTAATCCTTAATAACTTTACGTTTCTGTATTTACCGTATAATGATGATGAACGAATGCATGCATGTGAAATAAATGAATCATTGAAATTTACGTGTTGTGTTTATATGTTGTATTTAATGTGTTCATGAATACTTTATGAGGATGATGTGAAGGGATGAAAGTCCACATTCATATGAAGAGACAAAGGTCCACGTTCATGCTGAAAGGAGAAAAGTCCACATTCATGCTGAAAGGACGAAGGTCTACTTTCATATTACAGGGTAACTGGATTCCGTAAAATAAGTTGGGGAGTACCCATACCTGGGGTCAACGGGGAGTACCCGACCTTGCTGCAGATATAACCGTTATGGGACAGTGTGTCTGTTAAGGATCCGATATATGTGCTATGCATTCTATATGTTGTGTCTATTTGCCGAACTTATATATGTTTGATTTGTTACAACTGTTTAATAACTGTTAAAATACGGAAATTACTCCCACGAGTGTATTCAATGCACTCACCCTCATGTGTATTCACGCTACAAGATACTATGAAAGTAGAGAAGTGTAGAGAGAGGAGTGTCATATCAGCTGTGATCTTTTTCCCTTTTCGTTTTTTCCTGATTTGTCTTTCTAAATGATGTTGAACGTTTGTAAAAGATAAACTGTACTTCTTTTGTGTTATGGATCCTGAAGTATTTTTCCGTTGTTATGTTTTCTATGTTTTCTTCCAGTTGTGTGTCGTAGGTGTTAAACATGTAAAATTGTATCTTTAACTATTTCGAGGTTTCAGTTATAAAATATACATTTCTTTTCCCTTTCTTCCTGCACGCCCAAAAGAAAATTCTGATATTTTTAAGTATGAAAACGGGGCGTGACACAAAGGATTATTGCTTTTTATAATCAAATAAAAAAATGAAATAAATATTAAAGTTACTATCCTTGATAAAGAGTTTTCTTTAATTAGTTCGAAAACCAATAGACTCTTTCGATTGAGAAGTGCATAGTTCATACAATTTCTCTAGAACTTCTCAAGTTGCAAGTTTAACTTTCCCATTATCACAACAAAATGTGGGAGGGTCATACTCAAATCTTGTTGCTCCACAGTGAATGCAACTTCGTATTTTTTTTAGTTTATGTCCTTCTGACATTAAAATTTAATTAGATAAATAATTAAAATATAATTTTCAATTTTAAATGAAAGATGTACTTTAATATAAAGTTTGAAGAATATTTAATAAAATACCTTTAGAGTTGCTTAGATTCGCTTGAACTTGTAAATTACATGTTGCTTGTCTCTTTTCATGATTTTGCAAAACATGTTCTACATAGTTTTTTTTCTTAGCATCATTAAGATTAGTATAACTACTCTTTTGTCCAGCAACTTTCATTTGGCGCCATTTATATTTGGCGTTGGCTGTTTAAACATATAATCATTCAAAAAAGAATTAAATATAAATTGAAACGCAACCAAATAAAAGTAAATAAAAAATGTTTGATCTACAATTTAAATCCAAAAAGGTTAAATAATAGTAAATGAAGATAAAATAAAATTATAAACAAATTTAATTCTAACAAATAATGAAAATAGATCTTACGGTTGTCACCAATTTTAGGATCGATACCAAATATAAATGACGTCAAAGGAAACTTGTTGGACAAAAAAGCAAATATGCAAATTTTAATGTTGCTAAGGAAAAAACTATGTAGAACATGTTTTGTAGAATTGTGAAAAGAGACAAGCAACATATAGTTTAGAAGTTCAAGCGAATCTAATTAACTCTAAAGGTAATATATTATTTTTTAATAGTCTTTTACATTCTATTAAAATTATTCTTTCATTTAAAATTGAAAATTGTATTTTAATATATTATCTAATTATGAATTTTAATGTCAGAAGAGCATAAACTAAAAAAGAATGATGAGTTGCGTTCATTGCGGTGCAACAAGATTTGAGTATGGGTCTCTCACATTTTGTTGTGATAATGGGAAAGTTAAACTTTCACCTTCAAAAGTTCCAGACAAAATGTATGAATTATACACTTCTCAATCGGAAGAGTCTGTTGATTTTTGAAAAAAATATGTGTTCATACAATTCCATATTCTCATTCACTTCATTTGGAGTTAAATTGAATAAAGAGCTCGCTTCGTCACGATGAGGAATTTTTATTTTTCGAGTACAAGAATGATTTCACAATCTCCCAAGTTTGAATTTTAATGAAAACAGACCAACTTATTTCCAGTTATATTTTTTTGATACTAAAAATGAAATTGAAAATAGAATGTGTCTTAATTCACATGTATCAGAAGGAATTATACGGAAGCTCACTGAAATATTAGAAGAGAATCTGTATGCCAAAATCTTTAGAAGACTAATAGAGCATTCTTCTCTAGATGATGTACAATTTTGTATCACAAAAGATGTGAGATTGGATTAACGAGTTTATAATGCTTCAACAGCAGATCAAGTTGCAGTTGTTTGAATTGAGGGTAATAATGATAATGTCGGGTTTGAATGAGATATTATTGTTAGTGCTCATTCAACTATTATGACCATTTACAATATCCTCTTCTATTCCAGTTGTTTGAATTGAGGGTAATAATGATAATGTCGGGTTTGAATGAGATATTATTGTTAGTGCTCATTCAACTATTATGACCATTTACAATATTCTCTTCTATTCCCAAAAGGTGAAATAGGATGACACCAAAACATTCATAAAGTTCACATACAAGGACATGTGCATGAAAAAGAGAAAGATACATATTTATGTTATAATATTTCGAGAACATATGTATTTTAAGATATAATTAAGTTTTTCAAATTTAATTTTATTGGATTTTTTAATACATACAATTGCAACAAATATTCTAGACGTGCTTAATGCTTCTAGACTTACATCAAGATTTAATGTAGAGGAAATTATCTCGCAAGAACAAGAAGGTATGTACTTCCTAAATATATGTAAGCATATATGTCTATCTTTGCGTGTGTATGTGTAACTAATTCATCATTTAGATTGTGGGTAAAAGACCATCTTGCAATTTGAATTTTCAATTTTTACTAATACTTTTGGATTTTCAAATAATTACTAATTAGTATCGTTTTACTATTTTTTATTAATACTTGCCCATTACTAATATATATTAGTTTAAGATTATTTCACATAGCTTAATAAAATAATTAATAGGTATAATTATGTGTATGAAATAACATTTCTTGGAATTTAAAGACAACAAATAAATTGATACAAATTCTATTTTTATAATGTCAATTATTTTAAAATGGTGGAACTACTACTACCTAAATCGCACAAAGATTGTCTTTTTTTATTATTTTGAATTAGCTTTAGAAATTAATAAATCACAAAATAAAACGAGCAATGACATGCAACTTAACATATATAAATTCATTGATTGTAGATATGTAGTTAAAGTAAGTGTGATACAAGGTATCTTCGAGAAACAATGACAATGTTTGGTAACACGACATCAATATTTGTCGGATGCTTAATAGAATTGAGAAGTTATCAAAAATTATTTACTTAAAATGATTTCAAAAATAAAAAACAACAAATGTAACAAAAAAATATATGCAGGGCCAAAACACATTTGAATACCACAGACGGTTGATCTTACAAGGAACAAGTGAGATCCATTTTCTAATCGCGCTAAACTATAATACAAAAGTGGAAGGTGGAAGATTGAGCGCAGTAGCTGAAGTTAAAGAAAAGATGGAATTTGTGGAGATAAGAGACGAGAAAATAAATTAACAATACAACCACAACAATAACAATGGTCCACACACCAGATGATGAATCGAAGAAAAAAAGAAGAATTACAAAGAAAAAATACAAGAAATACATCCACATCTCCAGTGATGAGGAGGACAATACAATCAAAGAATCATTACGCAAACCACGAAGATAGAAGACTAAGACATAGAAGAAGACTAAGTCAGAGAAGAAGATCAAGTAAGAAAAGATATAGTTATGAGCCCAATTAGAAATTATAATCTTTTGTTTTAAAATTTCGATACATATTATTAATTTGATTTTTTTATTTCTAGATTTAAAATTTTTAGGATTAGAGGAACTAGAATTTTTGTACACCTATAATATTTTTTTCATTTTCTTAACGACTCACAAACACATATTTTTGTTATATTTGGATTTCACAATGTATTACACTTATACCTAACTATTTATAATTTTCATAATTTATTGATATTTTTCTTAATATATTATTGTGTTGAGATTCCTCTAATAATTAAAAAAATTTAAAATAATCAAATGTTAAATAATTTAAATACACTTCAACAAAATATTAAAGATCGATAAATGAAGGAAAAAATAACTACGTAATCAACAAAAAAAAAATCTAAAAAATTGGTGTCTCCACGTGCAACGCACGTGTTTTTTAAGAGTCCTAATTAAAGAAAACTCGTTATTAGGGATAGTAATGTAGTTTAATATTTATTTTATTTTTCTATTTGATTATAAAAGACAAGAGTCCTTTACATTTTAAACTCTTCATGAAAAAATACATGTTTTGATTATTTTTCATTTATAATCTTGAACATTTTGAATTTTAAACTAAAATTAGTCTTATATTAATATATATTTAAAGAGCTTTTCAATGAGATATTGTAAGCATATTTAAAAAAATTATACAAAAAAAATATACTATAAATTTAATATTTTTATTAAAGTATGTTATTATTAGAAATTATATTCTTATGCTTTTTTTTTTTTTTCAAAATCTTATTTTTTTCTTTAAATATAATATAGTGACCTTCTTAGAGTCCATACAAATCACAATTCCTTTCTTAGAGTCCATACAAATCACAATTCTTCATATAATTTGATTAAAGTTCTAATTAAAGAACTCTCCATATCTAATTAAAGTCCTAATTAAAGAAAACTCTCCATATCTAATTTAATTAAAATCCTAATTATTTTAGAAGTTAATTAGATTATAATTTGAATAATATCAATTTGTACGAAAATCAATATACATCCAAAATTTTAAATTAAAAAAAAATAAGAAATCCTCCAAATTATTATGTTTTTGTGTATTAAGAAGTTGATAATTTTACCCAATAGATGACTAAGCATATACTTGGAGTGAGTAATTATAAGCTTTATTTTAAAAAAATAAAACACAATTGTTATTTCACTTTAACCTTTTATCATTATATTTTAGTACTTGTAATTTTCTAGAAAACATTATTCATCCCTCAAAAGTGAGTTGCATGTGCACACATTTCATGTTGTTTTTCCCAGCTATAGCTACATGTCAAGATTCAAATGAAAACCAGTTTCCTGACTATAAAACCAAAACCCAAACTAAAATTCAATACCAGCAAAGCTTTCCATGCACTTTCTTCCAATAACAAACTAATTAATTTTAAAAATGAACCAAAACGAAGTAATAATAATAATAATAACAACAACAACAACTCTCAATCTGTCCATGATATCTAACACTCACATACCTTAATATCTATTCCCGAGAATATCAGTTAAAAAACTATTTGATGATGTGGCAATTGAAAATATTGTAACCTGTAAAATCCGTATACTTTATATAGTGAAATGAAAATATTTAAAAATGATGTAGCAAATGCTAAATGACATATATTTGAGATGTAGTTTTGTATTTTGCCCTTAAAAAAATACCGACGTTAGTCACATTTTTCATCACGCATGATAAAATTGGAGGAAGATTTGAGACAATCTCGTCAAAACGCAACTAGTGGCGATGGTGTAATCGAAAATAGATGTCGTAAAATTAAGTCGACTTTGTAATTGAAAAAATATATATATATATAAAGTAGATGGCCAACAATATTACAATAAAAATTTATTTTGCAATTGAAATCGGACTCAAATTTGGTAATTTTTATGTAATTAATTATGAAGAGAAAAAGTATTTGGAAAAGAAGTGTTACTGATAGACGACCAAGACCAAATCAAAGTCGTAAAGTAATGTGAAATGGAAAAGGGACCCTCACGACTTGTTATGTTCGATGCATTGTAGTTATTATGACATAGGGTCACTGAAAAATTATTAATTGAAAAATGCTCATATGGCTCAATTCTAATTATTGAGTCCATCCGCAAATACTTTACACCAAAAAAAAAAAAAGTAGAAATGGCAGCTACTGCTTATGAATGTCTTGCTCGTCTTTCCAATCTTATGATGCAGATCAGGAATCATCCTCGCGTTTCCACCTTTTTTGACAACAAACAGATTCAATATCTTGTCGAAAATGTGGAATTCTTACTCGATTTTGTAGAGACTTATAATTCTGATAGAGGTGCAATCGATGAAGAAGCTCAACTTCTGACGAAGCAAGTTGCATCTGTACCTTATTACTCAGATCTTCATACGAGCTCTGCGATGAACTTCACGGATCATCAATATGTCGAATACTTTCTCTATTCTTTAGACATATGTAATTCTGATAGACGTACAACCAAAGGAGTTGAGGATCTGGAGAAGCTAATTGCTTCTGCAGCTTATGCGGCTGAATATCTGACTGAAAACTACATACAAGATCAGATTATTGCTGGAGCTACTGAGAAGGAAAGGCTTGCATTCTTACTCGATCTGCACAAACTCATAGTATACATGGATTTTCTCAAAGAAAAGGTTATGAAGGTGAAGAAGATATTGGGATCAAAAGAGAAGCTGCCCACTTATTCAGTGTCTGCTGCTTCATCAAGACGTTTTACAACTGCAAAGACTAATTCTATGGTTGGGCTTGATGATGAGTTGAAACAACTTACGGATTTGCTGACTAGACAATCTTCTGGTCGGATAATCATCTCAATCGTGGGCATGGGAGGAATTGGTAAGACTACTCTCGCTCGACATGCTTTTCAACATTTACTTATTAAGGAAAACTTTGATCTTTGTCTCTGGGCTACTATTTCTCAAGAGTATAGCGTGAGAGAAATACTTTTACAACTTCTTTCTTTCTCGCAACGGAAATTCACTTGTGAACCTAAGCATGAATTAGGAGAACACTTGCATAAAAGTTTATGTGGTAGAAGATATATGATTGTATTAGATGATATGTGGGACATCAATGTTTGGGATGAGATAAAGGTTTTCCTTCCTAATAATGGCACCGAGAGAAATGGGATTACTATAACTACTAGGCAGTCAAGTGTGGCTACCCATTGCAGCTCTTCTTGCATTATGATGAAGTTCCTAGATGAGGATAAAAGTTGGAAGTTGTTTTGTGAGAAGGTATTTGGAGAAGAAGAATGTCCTCATGAGTTGGAGGAAATTGGGAAAGAGATTGTGAAGAAATGTAGAGGACTTCCCATATCAATTGTTGTGATTGGGGGACATCTAAGAAACTCCTTGAGGACCAAGGAATACTGGTTGGAAGTTGCTAATGATATCAACTCAGTCTTGAATTCTGGAGATCAGGAAGAGCAATGCTTGAGTATATTGAGTTTGAGTTACAACCACTTACCTGCTTATTTGAAACCATGTTTTATTTTTATTGGGTTATTTTCAAAAGAAGACGAAGATATTGGTGCTTCCACAATACGCGACTTTTGGATTGCAAGGGGATTTCTAAAGCAGAGTGAAATGCTAAGCTGGGTAGAGGCTGCAGAGGTTTGCTTGGATGATCTTCTTGATAGGAATCTGATTGTTGTTTATGAAAGGTTTCTGGATGGAATAATTCAAACTTTTAAGATTCATGATCTTTTAAGGGACTTGTGTATAAGGGTAGATAAGAAAGAGAGGCTTCTTTGTACCTTGAAGTTGCCTCCACAAGACTTAAAGAATTGTTCCTCTGACTTGAGAGTGTTGAAAACAGAATTGTTTGATACTTTTACAATAGAGAATGAGGTTGATGTGGTTTATCCGCGGATCAAGTTTGAGCAAGTTTGGTTGAGGCACCTTGAGTGTACAATTTATAAAACTGCTCCGTGTCTCTACCTTCATTCATCAATATTCCTACTCTGGAATTTGAAAATTTTAATTATTACTGTCGACGATAATGTACGAATCATGGCACCATCTGAATTTTGGGAGATGCCAAACCTCATGCATTTAGTTATCACGTCCCGAATTTGTGTTCCAGATCCTCCTCCAAGTGACCACAAACAAGATGATTTGATTTTGCACAACCTTCAAACACTTTGGGGTGTGCATAATTTTCAATTGAGTGAGGAGGTTTGTAAAAGAATCCCAAACATCAAAAAATTGAAGTTATGCTATGATATCGAGGCAAGCTCAAGTTCATACTACTGTCTCCACAATCTTTGCTGCTTCAAACAACTGAAAACACTGTTATGTGATTTTAAAGAAATGTTGAAATGGAGTGATTCTGCACTAAACCTCCCGAGCTCACTCAATGTGTTGTCTTTAAGAAGCCGCTATCTTGATTGGGATGATTTGACTATCATTGCTAAGATGGTACCCGGTCTTGAAGTTCTCGAATTGCAATTTTGGGATTCAAACATTGGACAATTCAAAGGGGAATTCCCTTGCTTGAATTCATTGTCAATTATCGGTGAAGGTGATTTTGTTGAGTGGAATGCAGACGAATCCCAATTTCCAGTCCTCAACAATCTTTTTCTTAAGAGGTATCGATTGGCTGAGATTCCTCCACGTATCCTTGAAATACCAACACTTCGAAATGTTGTTTTGGAAGAGTGCAGCGCGTCGGCTGCCATTTCAGCAGTAAAAATACTGGTGGAACAAGAGCAGGACTTTGGGAACGAGGGGTTTCAACTTGAACTTTCTTTTTGGACTCCGTCCGAGGAAGAGAGATTTTGGAAAATGGTAAAAGAAGAGGATTTAACAAGCGCTAATGTTGTATATTGGTCACACAGGTCCAATACTATTGTCAGAATGGAGAGTAGAGCTTAATTTTCACATGTTTAATGTTCCATTTCACTTTAATGTAAAATGTATTTGCAAGACTTGATTTCATTTCATTGTTTTTGATTTATGTATGAATCTAAAGGTTCAAAACTTCATTTGTTTTACATATTCTCTTACCAGTTGTTGTCACTTTTAACGATAGATATAAATTATCCATTATTTTTAATAATATATGAGTAAATTAGATTGTGAATTTGTAATTCAATTTTTTTTTTTTTAAATACTGGAAAGAAATATCTGACATCTTTTATAATTTATTTGCAAAATATATGATGAAAGAATACAATAAATTTTAAAAAATAAATTAAAGAAAATCACGGAGATTAAAGGAAACCATTGAAATAAACTAAATCAAATTAACAAGAAATAGTACAAAAATTACAGAAAATGCATGCGAAATACACGGGTATCCGAAAATTCTGAATACTCAAATTACCCGAATTTTTCAGGTACTCGATATATATAAATATATATATATATATATATATATATTTGAAATATTGATATCTTGAATTTATGCAAATAGCAATGAATATATCAATATCGATACTTATATTAGTACAATTGTGAAAATCAATGGAAAATGTATTAAAATTTTTAAAATTTAGTATACGAAATTTAAGGGAAATCATAACAACCTTTATTAAATAAATTTAAAATGAAATTTCAATAAAACATTACGTTAATAATAAACATATAATATATATATACACACACAGTATGTAATAATACAATATGAATTAAAAATAATATTGATAAAAAATTATAATAAAAGACTCATATGTTTTAAGATTATAACAATATTGAGGCTCAAATTTTAAATTTTATAATACCACTCAAAGTAATTTCAATCATATCAATATTTTGATATTCATACCAGTCTGTCATATTAATATTTAATAATCGATTCAATTTGTAAGTTACTTGGCTCAATTTCTTATACGACTTTCATATCAATCATATATATTAGTATTTGTTAAACAAACCAAAACAAATTTTGATAAACTGAAGAAACAAAGTATTAAAAAAATAAAGCTTAATTGATAGAGTTGGTTTTGTGTGCACTTGGTGTACATACAATCCGAGTTCGCATGTTTTTGAATTTAACTTTTTTTTTTTGCTTCAAGTTGTTACCTTTATATTGTATTAGTGTAACCTATATGTTATAAATGTGTGACCTTTATGTACAATTATTATGACCTTTATGTACTATAACTTAGAAAAAAATGAAGATTTTCAACATAATTTGAATTGTATACCTTTATGTGATATCAATGTGACATTTATATTATATCATGTTACCTTTATGTACAAATATTCTGACATTTATGCACTTTTATATATTACATAAAGGTTAGAATATTTGTATATAAATGTGACATAATATAACATAAAAGTCACATTGATATCACATAGAGGTATACAATACAAATTGTGTTGAAAATCTTCATTTTTTTTTCTAAGTTACAAACATAAAGGTACAGATGTTTGTATATAAAGGTCACACATTTATACATAAAGGTCACACATTTATAACATAAAGGTCAAGACAAAAATGTGGAAAAAAATAAAAATAAAAATTCACGGATCCAAGTCGGATCAACCCGGATTGCATGGATCTTAGATCCATGCACCTGGTGCACAGAAGTTTTTGTGTAATTAATATGTCACAAAAATTTATTAACTCTACTCCAATGACCCCAATATTGCCTACAAAAACTTCTGTGCACCAGTTGCACACAAAACTTTTATGTTATAAATGTAGTACCTTTATATACAAATATCCGTACCTTTTAAAATGAACATGCATAAAAGTATTACATTTATAACATAAAAGTACTACATTTATAACATAAAGGTATGGATTGCACGAATTAACTTCTGTGTAACTGGTGCACAGAAGTGTTACTCAATATTGCCGTAGTTCTTTCATGAGAATTAATAATTGATTTGTCTCTAAAAATTTCATAAATTCAACTTAAATTGTAGTTTTTTTTCATGAGAATTAATAAATGATTGACTCTAAATATTCCATAAACTTGACTTAAATGACTGTAATATTATAAAAAAAATTAATAAATGAATAACGTTTAAATATTCCATAAACTTAACTCAAATGACTGCAATATTGTAGTAGTTCTTCTACTCAATTCAAATGACTCAAAAATTCCGGCTCCAGTATTGCATTAGTTCTTCCCCCAACTCAAATAACTCAACCATGAGAATTAAGAAATGAATTGCGTATAAATATTTTATTAACTCAACTCAGATAAGTCCAATATATCTAATCAAAATTATATCAATCATTATAAAAATGAATTGCGTATAAAGATTTTATAAACTCAACTCAAATAACTCCAATATATCTAATCAAAATTATATCAATTATAGGAAAAGTTACCCAAGAATATAATACATACCAAGTCTTGCATTAGTTCTTCCCCTCAACTCAAATAACTCAAATATTGCGGTAGTTCTTCCATGAGAATTAAGAAATAAATTGTGTATAAATATTTTATAAACTCAACTCAAATAACTCCAATATATCTAATCAAAATTATATCAATCATCAAATATTGCGGTAGTTCTTCCATGCTCAACTCAAATAACTCCAATATATCTAATCAAAATTATATCAATTATCGTAAAAGTTACCCACGAACATAATACATACCAAGTATTGCATTAGTTCTTCCCCTCAACTCAAATATTGTGGTAGTTCTTCCATGAGAATTAAGAAATAAATTGCGTACAAATATTTTATAAACTCAACTCAAATAACTCCAATATATCTATTCAAAATTATATCAATCATCAAATATTGTGGTAGTTCTTCCATGAGAATTAAGAAATGAATTACGTATAAATATTTTATAAACTCAACTTAGATAATTCCAATATATCTAATCAAAATTATATCAATCATTGTAAAAAAGAATTGCTTTTAAATATTCAATAAACTCAACTCAAATAACTCCAATATATCTAATCAAAATTATATCAATTATCGTAAAAGTTACCCAAGAATATAATACAAACCAAATGTTGATAGACTGAAGAAACTAATTATATTAATCACATGATTTAATACAAGCCAAATATAGATAAACTGAAAAAACTAATTATTTCAATCATTGTGAACATGACTCAACAATATAATAAAAATTAAATGTTTATAAACTAATGAAACAAAATACTCAAGAAAAATCACTCAATCATATGATATAAACCAAAACCAAACATCGATATATTGAAGAAACGTAGTACTCAAAACCATCAACATAATAGGGCAAGTTATTTCTTGTACCTTGGAACGTCTCTTTCATTAGATATTAACCCCTGTACTTTCAATTCCCGTAGGCAATCCAATGAAACCAATTCACAATCCTCCAATAGAAACGCTCACAGCGAGCCACACATTATCAGAAGCACATTATCTCAATTATTGTAAAAATGACTCAACAATATATTACAAATCAAATGTTTAAAAACTAAAATATTATATATAGATAGATTTCCATTGAAATATTATTTATGGAGGTAAAAGAAAATAATTAAACAACACCAACATCTAAAACACATTGTTCGTAAGCTAGCACATTTGAAGTAAAAAACAACTTTAAGAACAAACTAGCAAATAAACGTTGTCTTTTGGCGGAAAAATAAGTTGAAAACAATGGTTTTATATACATTAATTAATCCATTAAACTATATATAATTGTGTTCACCAAAATTATTAGTTGTGCTATGATATAAATTGCAATTATAAGATTGGTGGAAAAATTAAATCACAAAGGAGATATATAAAATTAAATGAAAGATATATACTATTTTCAAGTAGTGTTGCATGGTTAGTTGAATTAGATGCCCACGCCAGATAAGTTGGCAAAGAAAGAAAAAAAAAAAGAAAAAAAAAAAGAAAAAGGAGCTTAACCATCATTGTGACATAATAGGTACAAGTTAAAGCCTACCATTTTGTTAACAACTTTGATTGCCGATCTGATCTGATTTACTTGGATATCAGGGAGTTATTTTGATCATTCTAGGTAGGTGATATTGTTGGTCAAATGTTCTACTATATATGCTATAGAAGACATATCATGACTATCATCTCTTGATTTTTAGGATGTTTTTAAGTCAGTACTCATTCCAAAGTCCAGGACAAAATACTTATAGTCTTTCAGGGCCAACAAATATCAACAAATGGTATACTCACCGCTAAATTTTTATTAGAGAATACTTGAGGATACTTATGAAATTAATGAGGACCAATGGATATTCTATAATGAAGTATATCTTCACTTAACACTGTACAACTATTGATAAACAATCAATTTTGTTACTGTGTCGAAGTACCCATGTTATTAAACCTGAAATATATCTATGAAAACGGAAAATCTTTTTACTCATCATTTTATCTTCTATTTTAAGAGTAACTCCGGTAGTTTGTTACCCACAAGACTCGTGGTTAGTTGATTAGACATCCGATTTTAAATAGAGATCAACGAGTGGAAACAAGTATTGCTATTTGACAATCAACACAACTTGATTTAAAATCTGTCTAAAAATTAGAGACATGGAAGACCTATAAATTAATTAAATAAATCTACTTTATAATTCCCAATTAGACTTCATTTGGATAGAAAGATTTGAAAGACATGATTTAAAATGAAATGATTTCTAATCCACTCAAATCAGAGTGGAATTAAAAGCGACACGTTATTCAAGTAACTCTAAGAGACCATATGATTATTAGGAGCTTTAAGACTGTAACACCTAGGATAAATCGATGCATAATTGAATTAATTAAATAATTTAACCCGTAGTTGTTTGTTTTTATTATGTGTATTTCAGAATGAAATAATGCATAATTCATTAATCGAGCTATAATTTATAATAGAACGATGTTATATGATGAAGCCCAAGATGTTACGTTTAATAGATAGCCCATTTAGGAGCCTGTGGCCCAAAACGGTACATACAAAAAGTAAAATTGGAACACATGGAGGTAGAATTGGATGGCATTTGAACAAAAGTAATCTCTCTCTCTCTCTCTCTCTCGGCCTGTTTTCCGGCAACCGGCCCCCGCCACATCCATCTCCTCCATTCCGGCCGAACCCTACCCCATCTCGAAGCCCTTGTTGAGCCTGTTCCAGATTCGAGCTCAGAATCGCGAGCCACAGCCGCCTTCGCTGTGAATCGGCCGACGAAAGCTCGGCCACCCCTTTCTCTCTTCTCATTTCTTCCTCCTTCTTCTTCCTCCTTCCTTCCCTTCTTCTCTCGACTCCATTCTTCTCTCTCGTTCACTGTGGATCTACCGTCGTCTCCCAGGTTAGCCAGTGTAACACCCCATTTCCTTTTTATTGGAAATAGGTCGTCACCCTTTACATATTTAAGAATTAAAGAAATTATAATTACTTTCTATTATACAGCGGAAGACTTAAAAGTGAAGACACGAGAGTTATTAATTTTTATTTTTTAAATATAACATATATGTGTAATTATATATCGACTATTAATCAAGTCTAGTCGTGTCTCACCCACATTTCTAGGAAAAATGTTTGAACCAAAGACTTACATGAATTACACAACAAAACATATATATATATATATATAATAGGATACGAGTCTAGACCCATAGTTTATCATACTATACATATTTACAGCATATTGTTTTCAAAAGGAAACGTTATGTGACGACTAGGATTTTACCGATGCATAATATGATAATTAACTATCTAAACCCTTAATTATTTGATTTATTTTACGTGCGTTTCGGAAAATTTAATTATAAGCATACTTTAATTAAGTTAACTTTTGGGAGATTTATTTCGTAAAAATACAAAGTCAACAAAATAATTCATAAGTGGGACGAGATGAACGAGAACGAAAAATCGAACAAAACGCAAAAAGAATGGATCAAATCGGAGTTCGTTTGATATCCCAAATTAATTAATATCATAAGAAAGTTTAATATAAGGTTTAAGATTATAATATGTTAATGATTTAATTAAGCAAAGTATATAATTGAACTTCTAACCTAAGTAAAAAACCATACTGTACATTTTAACATAAGGTAAAAATGTTATAAGTTTTCTCCTCCTTCTCTCATCCTCTCCGGCGGTCGGCCGGCCGGAGCGCCGCCGTCGCCGCCGCCGGCGACCACCGTCGCCGGAAATTTCATCGAACCGAAACGTATCGTAACCTACACCATCTTGAAGCTCTCACCGAGCCCGTTCCAACCCCGGGCTCGGAATCATCATCCGCCGCCGCGTTCGCCGGCAATTCGCCGGAGAAGACACGGCTCTCTCTCTCTAAAACCCCTGTTTTCTCTCTCTTCATTTCTCGGCCATCCGGCCACCAATCAGGGTGATTCTCGTGCCTAAAGTGAAGTTCTCGCCGAGCCCGTCTCAATTCTGGGCTCGGATCGTTGATCGGACCGGCCAAACTCCGGTGGTGGCCTGTCAAAGTTTCTGCATGTCACTTTCTCTCTCCTCCCCTCACTCTCTCTCTCCCCGATCATCTCTCTCTCTCTCGCTCAGCTCTCTCTCTCTCGCTCAGCTCTCTCTCTCTCCCTCTGGATCGGCGGTGGAGGCGGCGCATGCAGCGCCGCCGTGGAGATAATTGGCCGGCGCAAGGAGCGCTGGCGATGGTTGGTGTTTGGAGTGGAGATGGGGCTATGTTTGGATGTTTTGGGTGGTGGTGAGGTGGTGTTTGGCGGCGGCTTTCCAAGCGCCGCCGTGGTCGGAAGAAGGCCGGCGCTTGGTGCGCCGGCGAGGAGGGTATGTTGGGGCGGGGTTCGCCGGCGGCAGGGGCCGCCGGCGCCGGAAGCTGGGTTTGGCAGTGGAGGTGGCGGGAGCAGGGGTGGTTTGGGGGTTGGGGTGGGTTTTGAGAATTAGATAATCTCTAGGGGCTTCTTTGCAATTCCTCAAAGTTGTGTTGATTTTCAATTTGGTCCTTAACCTTCTAACATCTACATTTTGGTCCTTGAAGTTTTGGAAATTATATTTCCACCCCCAAAACTTCTCAAGGCTTGGACTTTCACCCCAAGACTTTCCGATATTGCAATTCGACCCCTCCAGATTCTTGAAACCTCGTTTCGACACCAAACTTTATCTGTAATTACAGTTTTACCCCTCAGACCCTCCAAACCCTAAAATGCTTCGTTTAGCTTCGTTTCTTATCCGTTTTTATCCGTTCTCGTCTCTAAACCTTCCTTTTTGAATCCTCTATATTTCTAGACCTAATCGGGTCGAGTTCTGTTCTATTTTCAATTCGTCGTTTCTTTCGAGCATTTAATTATAAACGCTTAAATAATTACATAATCTAATAATTTTATGTTGTGTGTTTGTAGGCCCAAACGCATCGAACTCATCACCAAATTAAAAGGAAAAGAACGTGTTAATCGCACCGCCCAGGCTGAGGTGGGGGTAATTTTTGAATTAATGTTTAACTTTACGTTTATCCTGCATAGTCGCATGTTAGGGTTTTCGATAAATTATATTATGATGACGAACGTTATATGATTTACGACTTGAGTTTATGAGCATGAAAGATGATTGATGATATCAGTATGCTATTAAGCGTTATACATGTTCGTATTTATATGCTTTGACTACGTGCTGTGAGTTAAATCTTTTGTTGGAATTAAGATATGTGTTCATGTGCACGGTCTTTGGGAAGATAGGTTGGGATTAAGTCCTAACAGGAAAACGGAGGATTGGTGAAGTCCCCCTGACCAAATAATCACCAGGAGGATAAGGTGGTGGGGTAAGGCGGGATATACCTGTGCCCACATCATTTACGTGCTGTGCATTGTACTTGCTGTGATTAACTGCTTATCTGTCTTAAAGTTTTATGTTAATTTATGAACTTGCCTCCACGGGGTGTATTTCTATGCACTCACCCCGCTTACGTGTTCGTTACAGGTGATGATTTTGTTGGGAGAAGTTGAAGGGAGAGATGTGCCCTGTCTGCTAAAGTTTCCCTTTTGTTAATTTCGATATTTTGTTAAACTGTTTCGAAACAACGTACATTTACGTTTCTGTTGGGTTTAAACACGTATTTTAAGATCCGCTGCTGTACATAGTTAACTTTCAAAGTTCGTTATATACATATATATATATCATCTTCGTTTCTCTTTTCTTTCTTTCTTCTTTCCTGCACGCCTGTCGGGGACACTCTGATAATATAAAAATGTTTTTCATAAAATTTATTAATCTTTTGTAATAAAATAGGGTTAAGTTTCGGGGCGTGACAGTTATGGTATCAGAGCAAGGTCCTGCCCTTTAGGACCCTGTTCGCTTCTTTTTATTTTATTCTAACATATGTTTTGAAAACAGGGACAAGCACATCTCTCTCCGCAAGACTTCTCCACCCTGAGTTTGATATTCTGAGTATTGTTTATTTATTTTATGTTGATGTTTATGTTTATGTTTATGTGATAGTTGGGATTTTCTGTAGTTTCTGTTTTATGCTTTCCTTTTAAGTTAGTTGCGTATAGTCGGGTAGTTATGTTATGACGACACAGATGGCAAGGACGAAACTCACGGCTCTAAAAAGCACAGGTGGACAAGTAATACCAGTTCAAGTTTAGATGGCATTCTACGGAGCTAGAATGGAGCCGGGAGAGTTAGTAGGTATGTTCTTAACGCGTCTACTTACTCTCTGGAGGAGAACCCACGGAGCGATCTCTGAGACAAATGCCAGCGAACACGTGGTCAACATGCTACCCGGACGGTGGACCGAAGTCGCCCAAAGGGTACACCAGAATGAAGTCATTTACGATATCCGTACGGGACAGCCGATCATCTCATTTCCTCACTTTATTGGTATACTCCTTGACATATGGGTACGCGAGGGACAGCCGATGATGCCTCCACCCGGACCCTTCGATCCTCCAGGCAGCGATGAAGAAGAAGAGCCTGAAGAAGATCCAGAGGAGGTGCCCAGCCCTCCTCACCGTCGTTTCAGGGGACCACCTCCACCGCCCCCAACTGCCGGAGCTGCAGCGATTGTTGTGTAGCTGCTCCTAGTTTCCTTTCCTTTCTTTTCTATCTTTTCTGCTCGAGACTATGTTTACTTTTGTTCAGATGTATGTTGGTGCTTGACACTTTTTATTTTGGATTCTGTTGTATGGTTCCGAGCTACTCTCCTATCTATCTTTTGCGATGTTATGTATATCTTTACCTCTTTTCTACGACTCGCGTATTTTCTGTTTCTTCGTTTCTTTATGACGTATTCAGATCTTTTCTTTTCTACGATGAGCGTATGGAATTTATCATATTCCTCGAAGATTTCTACTTGGAGCCTTGTGTGTGATGATTATATCATGTCTCTTATTAGATACTTATGCCCCGAGGAAGACCCAGGAAGAATCCAGCATCAATGGCGGACCCATCGTCGGCTAATGCAAACAATACCATGGAAGACCTAGTGTCAGTATTACGTGGCCTAGCTCAACATTTTCAATCAACTTAGCCGGCTTCAACGACATCGAGCAGGAATGATACAAATCAAGTAGTGGAACAATTTCGACGTTTCAACCCCCCGACCTTCTCAGGCAAGGGAGGTCCGGCCGAGGCAGAGGAGTGGCTGAGGGCGTTGGATCGCCTGTTTGGACATTTATCGTGCACCGAAAACCAGAAAGTTTCTTGTGCAGTCTTTCAGATGATCGAGGAAGCTGGTCATTGGTGGGAGTCACACGCCAGGACTCTGACACAAGAACAAGTAGAAGAGCTAACTTGGGCAGACTTTAAAGAACAGGTTACTCAAGGTTTCGTACCGCAGTCATACAGGGACCGAAAGGAAACTGAATTCTTACATCTACGACAGGGGACCTCATCGGTAGGGGAATATGAAAGAAGTTTTAATCAGTTGAGCAGGTATGCACCTCACCTAGTAGATTCGGAAGTTAAGAAAGCTCGACGGTTCGAGAGGGGCCTCCGTTCCGAGATCAGTTCCATTCTTGCCGGACAAGGCATAACGTCATATTCAGTGGTTGTAGAACGAGCTCAGGAGATTTCCTTAAGACTACGGTTAGACACCGCGTCTCCCAAGAAGATAGAGACGCGACTCGGGAAACGGAAGTGGACGGGACCCAACCGGAGCTTTACTCAGAACCGACCACAACCACCCAACAATGCTCCTCTCTTTCAGAATCCTAATTCAAGAAACCCTTGTCAAAACTGTGGAAGAATCCATGTGGGGCCTTGTATGAGGACGCCTCCGACTTGTTACAGGTGCGGAAGACCAGGCCATATTGCGGCCTCTTGCCCAAACTGCTTCAACTGTGGAGAACCGGGTCATAAAACGAACTCTTGCTCAAAACCAAGAAGAACAAATGCTGCACCAAGACCCAGATCCGGAACCGGACCAGCAAGAGCCTTCGCTCTTACCAGAACAGAGGCAGCTGAAGGACCGGAAACAATGACAGGTATGTTGTCAGTGTGTGGCGTGCCTGCTTTAATTTTATTCGACACTGGAGCATCTCATTCCTTTATATCTACCAAGTTCTGTGATCTGTTAAAACATGAGGACGGTAGGATAGTCGCTGAAACCCTAGACGTTAGCATTCCCTCTGGAAAAGTGATAAAAACGAAACATTCATACCGAGATCTGGAGATCGCTTTCGGAAACAGAATCCTACTTGCCAATCTACATGCGCTGGATATGCGAGATTTTGATGTCATTCTAGGGATGGATTGGTTGAAGGCTAATCGTGCGGTAATTAGATGTCATGTCAAGGAGATTATTCTACGAACCTCAGATGGCGAAGAATTTACATTTTCCGGGACTCCAGTCGAAAGCAACCCGAGAGTTATATCAGCAATGAAAGCAGTCAAAATTCTCAAGAACGACGATTGTAAGGCATGGATAGTGAACGTTATGAGCTCCGAACGGGAGATGAATCCTATTGAAAGAGTACCTGTTATCAGAGAGTACGTTGATGTCTTTCCAGATGACTTACCAGGCCCTCCACCGGAACGTCAGGTTGCATTCGAGATCGACCTCATTCCAGGTTCAACACCAGTGTCAAAAGCACCATACAGAATGGCACCAAAGGAACTGCAGGAACTAAAGGTCCAACTCCAAGAACTGTTAGATAAGGGTTTCATTCGTCCGAGTGTATCACCTTGGGGAGCTCCAGTGTTATTCGTGAAAAAGAAAGACGGAAGTTTTCGGATGTGTATTGACTACCGGGAGCTTAACAAGCGTACCATCAAGAACAAGTATCCTCTGCCCAGAATTGAAGATCTTTTTGATCAACTAAGGGGTACCAGTGTATTTTCAAAGATAGACCTCAGATCGGGATACCATCAAGTCAAAGTAAAGGAGACGGATGTACCAAAGACGGCTTTCAGAACGAGATACGGGCACTATGAATTTGTGGTCATGCCTTTCGGACTCAGCAACGCACCCGCCGTCTTCATGGATTTGATGAATCGTGTTTTTCACCCTTATCTTGATCGTTTTGTCATAGTTTTTATAGATGACATCCTGGTTTATTCTCGTGACAAACTTCAACATGAACAACATCTCCGGATCGTATTGGAAACCTTGTGTCAGGAGAAACTCTACGCCAAATTCAAGAAATGTGAGTTCTGGTTGGAAAAGGTGGCCTTCCTTGGACATATTATAACTGCTAAAGGAATTGAAGTAGATCCAGAAAAAGTAACGACGGTCAGCAAGTGGAAGACACCGATAAATGTTAATGAAGTACGAAGTTTTTTGGGGTTAGCTGGATATTACCGCAGATTCATTGAGGGATTTTCGAAGATTGCTAATCCGATGACTCGTTTAACTCGAAAGGGGATAAAGTACCAATGGACAGAGCAATGTGAACACAGTTTCCAAGAATTGAAGCGAAGATTGACGGAAGCACCAGTGCTGACCATTCCAGACGCAACAAAGGACTTCGTAGTCTACAGCGATGCTTCTAAACAAGGCTTGGGGTGTGTTCTAATGCAGGAAGAAAAAGTGGTGGCCTACGCGTCAAGACAGTTGAAACCTCAGGAGCAGAACTATCCGACACACGACCTGGAGTTAGCCGCAGTCGTTCATGCACTCAAGATATGGAGACATTACCTCTATGGCGGACGCTGCGATATCTACACCGATCACAAAAGCTTGAAGTACTTCTTCGAGCAAAAAGAACTTAATATGAGGCAAAGAAGATGGTTAGAGCTGGTCAAGGATTATGATTGTACGATTCAATATCATCCAGGAAAGGCAAATGTGGTAGCCGACACACTCAGCAGAAAGGGAAAAGGATCTATAGCAAGGATGATTACAATTCAAGATTCACTAATCGAAGACATGGCGAAGCTAAACTTGGAAATAATCACACCACCAGATAGCATCCATGCCACACTCTCAACGCTGTTTCTGAAACCCAAACTTCGCGAACGTATAATCAATGCTCAAGGAAAGGATGAGTTCCTGAAGAAGAAGAAGACTCGTATGGATACTGGAAAAGAAGAAGGATTTACCCTATCACCAGATGGAGCTTTGATTTTTGAAGGAAGACTATGCGTACCAGAAGACGAAGAATTACGAAAAGAGATCTTAGAAGAAGCTCATTGTTCGCCTCTATCAGCATATCCTGGAGGCACAAAGATGTATAAAGACTTGAAGAAAAACTTCTGGTGGAATAACATGAAGTCTAGCATCGGAATGTTCGTAAAACAGTGTTTGACATGTCAGCAAGTGAAGGCTGAACATCAACGACCAGCGGGACTTCTGACCCCATTGGAGATACCCGAATGGAAATGGGAACATGTCGCTATGGATTTCGTCGTCGGATTACCAAGATCTAAACGCGGGAACCACGCCGTCTGGGTGATTGTGGACAGACTGACTAAGTCCGCTCATTTCTTGCCAGTCAAAATGACATACGGAATGGACAAGTTAGCTCGGATTTACCTCGAGGAAATTGTCAGACTACATGGAGTGCCAGTATCCATCGTTTCCGACAGAGATCCACAATTCACATCAAGATTTTGGCAAAGACTTCAGGAGGAACTAGGGACTCGACTAGCTTTTAGCACTGCTTTTCATCCTCAGACAGACGGACAGACAGAGAGGACGATTCAAATTCTAGAAGATATGTTGAGAGCCTGCACCATAGACTTACCCGGGAGCTGGGAAGAACATATTTGCTTAGTAGAATTTGCATATAACAATAGCTACCAATCAACAATCGGCATGGCACCATACGAAGCATTATACGGAAGAAAATGTCGATCTCTATTGTGCTGGGATGAAGTCGGTGAAAAGAAAGTGCTGGGAACTGATTTGGTTGAGCAGACAGTCGAGGTAATCAGAAAAATCCGTGAACGAATCAAAGCAGCTCAAGATAGACAGAAGGCTTACGCAGATAAAAGACGCAGGGAGTTACAGTTCGAGGTAGGAACCAAAGTTTTTCTGAAGATATCCCCTACAAAAGGAGTATACCGATTTGGGAAAAGAGGAAAGCTAAGACCAAGATATGTGGGACCATTCGAGATTTTGGAACGAGTCGGAAACATTGCCTATCGCTTAGCACTGCCGCCTAATCTTGCAGGAGTACATGACGTATTTCATATATCGATGTTGAGAAAGTATGTTTTCGATCCGAGCCATGTGGTCGACCAGAACAACCTTGAAGTTAGAGACGATCTATCATACGAAGAAGTTCCAGTGGCCATCCTAGATCGGAAGATGCGTACGTTGAGAAACCGGGAGATGGCTCTAGTAAAGGTCCAATGGAATCGCCACGGATTGGAAGAAGCAACATGGGAGTATGAAGACGAGATTTTGTCAAAGTTTCCAGATCTTCCGTCCATAGGTATGTTTTTGAATTTCGAGGACGAAATTCTTTTAAGGGGTAGGGGGTGTGACGACTAGGATTTTACCGATGCATAATATGATAATTAACTATCTAAACCCTTAATTATTTGATTTATTTTACGTGCGTTTCGGAAAATTTAATTATAAGCATACTTTAATTAAGTTAACTTTTGGGAGATTTATTTCGTAAAAATACAAAGTCAACAAAATATTTCATAAGTGGGACGAGATGAACGAGAACGAAAAATCGAACAAAATGCAAAAAGAATGGATCAAATCGGAGTTCGTTTGATATCCAAAATTAATTAATATCATAAGAAAGTTTAATATAAGGTTTAAGATTATAATATGTTAATGATTTAATTAAGCAAAGTATATAATTGAACTTCTAACCTAAGTAAAAAACCATACTGTACATTTTAACATAAGGTAAAAATGTTATAAGTTTTCTCATCCTTCTCTCATCCTCTCCGGCGGTCGGCCGGCCGGAGCGCCGCCGTCGCCGCCGCCGGCGACCACCGTCGCCGGAAATTTCATCGAACCGAAACGTATCGTAACCTACACCATCTTGAAGCTCTCGCCGAGCCCGTTCCAACCCCGGGCTCGGAATCATCATCCGCCGCCGCATTCGCCGGCAATTCGCCGGAGAAGACACGACTCTCTCTCTCTAAAACCCCCGTTTTCTCTCTCTTCATTTCTCGGCCATCCGGCCACCAATCGGGGTGATTCTCGTGCCTAAAGTGAAGTTCTCGCCGAGCCTGTCTCAATTCTGGGCTCGGATCGTTGATCGGACCGGCCAAACTCCGGTGGTGGCCGGTCAAAGTTTCTGCATGTCACTTTCTCTCTCCTCCCCTCACTTTCTCTCTCCCCGATCATCTCTCTCTCTCTCTCGCTCAGCTCTCTCTCTCTCTCTCTCTCCCTCTGGATCGGCGGTGGAGGCGGCGCATGCAGCGCCGCCGTGGAGATAATTGGCCGGCGCAAGGAGCGCCGACGATGGTTGGTGTTTGGAGTGGAGATGGGGCTGTGTTTGGATGTTTTGGGTGGTGGTGAGGTGGTGTTTGGCGGCGGCTTTCCAAGCGCCGCCGTGGTCGGAAGAAGGCCGGCGCTTGGTGCGCCGGCGAGGAGGGTATGTTGGGGCGGGGTTCGCCGGCGGCAGGGGCCGCCGGCGCCGGAAGCTGGGTTTGGCAGTGGAGGTGGCGGGAGCAGGGGTGGTTTGGGGGTTGGGGTGGGTTTTGAGAATTAGATAATCTCTAGGGGCTTCTTTGCAATTCCTCAAAGTTGTGTTGATTTTCAATTTGGTCCTTAACCTTCTAACATCTACATTTTGGTCCTTGAAGTTTTGGAAATTATATTTCCACCCCCAAAACTTCTCAAGGCTTGGATTTTCACCCCAAGACTTTCCGATATTGCAATTCGACCCCTCCAGATTCTTGAAACCTCGTTTCGACCCCAAACTTTATCTGTAATTACAGTTTTACCCCTCAGACCCTCCAAACCCTAAAATGCTTCGTTTAGCTTCGTTTCTTATCCGTTTTAATCCGTTCTCGTCTCTAAACCTTCCTTTTTGAATCCTCTATATTTCTAGACCTAATCGGGTCGAGTTCTGTTCTATTTTCAATTCGTCGTTTCTTTCGAGCATTTAATTATAAACGCTTAAATAATTACATAATCTAATAATTTTATGTTGTGTGTTTGTAGGCCCAAACGCATCGAACTCATCACCAAATTAAAAGGAAAAGAACGTGTTAATCGCACCGCCCAGGCTGAGGTGGGGGTAATTTCTGAATTAATGTTTAACTTTACGTTTATCCTGCATAGTCGCATGTTAGGGTTTTCGATAAATTATATTATGATGACGAACGTTATATGATTTACGACTTGAGTTTATGAGCATGAAAGATGATTGATGATATCAGTATGCTATTAAGCGTTATATATGTTCGTATTTATATGCTTTGACTACGTGCTGTGAGTTAAATCTTTTGTTGGAATTAAGATATGTGTTCATGTGCACGGTCTTTGGGAAGACAGGTTGGGATTAAGTCCTAACAGGAAAACGGAGGATTGGTGAAGTCCCCCTGACCAAATAATCACCAGGAGGATAAGGTGGTGGGGTAAGGCGGGATATACCTGCGCCCACATCATTTACGTGCTGTGCATTGTACTTGTTGTGATTAACTGCTTATCTGTCTTAAAGTTTTATGTTAATTTATGAACTTGCCTCCACGGGGTGTATTTCTATGCACTCACCCCGCTTACGTGTTCGTTACAGGTGATGATTTTGTTGGGAGAAATTGAAGGGAGAGATGTGCCCTGTCTGCTAAAGTTTCCCTTTTGTTAATTTCAATATTTTGTTAAACTGTTTCGAAACAACGTATATTTACGTTTCTGTTGGGTTTAAACACGTATTTTAAGATCCGCTGCTGTACATAGTTAACTTTCAAAGTTCGTTATATACATATATATATATCATCTTCGTTTCTCTTTTCTTTCTTTCTTCTTTCCTGCACGCCTGTCGGGGACACTCTGATAATATAAAAATGTTTTTCATAAAATTTATTAATCTTTTGTAATAAAATAGGGTTAAGTTTCGGGGTGTGACACTTTATACTAGTACAATTTTATAGATAGAGTGAGAAGTCAGCCCAGCCTGCTACACGTCCACGTCATCATCTGTCGAGCCTGAAAATTATAAAAAATAGCATCATGAGACACCTCCGGAGAGGGATCCCAGTGGGATAACTTTACTGTCAAATACATTGAAGCAATTAAATTATTAAGCGAGTACTACATGTGGTTCTTAGCCACCCTGAAAACATTTTGTGGTTCTTAGCCTCCCTGAGAACATTTTGTGGTTCTTAACCACCCTGAAAATATTTTGTGGTTCTTAGCCACCCTGAGAACATAGACCAGGCATTCTCGCCCTTTATGGTCAACATAAAAGAATGTGGGAGTCGTTTGCCCACTAAACCTTGCTTCATAGACCAGGCATTTTTGCCCTTATGGTCGTCGCCGAGTATGGAAGTTACATACTGGTTATAGTTACGGACTTCAGTCGTAGATTTTCATACATAACTTATCAATTCAATTATCATCATATAGTAGAGAGTAGAAGTTACCCACTTATACGTTGATAGTGCAATGATTGCTTCTGGATTCACCGATCGTCTCGACTGTGCTCGTGTAGCGCCCCGGATCAAAACGAGCATAATTGATTAAATTAAATATTTAACGTATGACTTAATAAGTATACGCGTTTACTTTGACTGTTTAATTTATTTCGTGCGTTTCAGATACGTGTTTTAATGCGGGGTTTAGATCGATAATTTTTATTGGACGTGGTATATAGAATATTTTTATACCATAAGATGCGAATTGATGAAACGAGAAGATAGAAACGAACTAGAGGTCAATCGGAGACCCGTAGCTCAAATGACGACGGAAAGGGCAAAATCGGAAGTTTCGGAAGATATTTACGGTGATTGGAAACGAAGATATTTACGTGAATAGTAACATCGGAAAAGTCAACCGATGAATAGTGCCGAGATATTTTGGATGAATAGTGTTTTCCGAATTCTATAAATAGAGGCTCATTCGATTCATTTTTCACCGTTTCTCCGAACGAGCCGAACGAGCCGAAAGCGACAAAAACGAGTAAGTCCCTCACTCCTCTCTTTCTTTTTCCGGGATTCTGTCTCCGGCGGGCCACCGCCAGCGCCGCCGCCGGCCGATCGCCGGAAAATTTCAATGTTGTCAGAATCGAACGATTTTCGCACACAACGTTCGTCTCGACGAGACGAATTTAGGATAGGTCTTGGATTTCAAATCCGATTTCTCGTTCGCCGGAAAACGGTGAAAAACGGTCTCCAAACCCGTTTTCTCTCTCCTCGTTTCTACCTCGTTTCTTCTCCATTTTGGGTAAACTCAAACTCTAGATTGAAGCTCTCGTCGAGCCCGTCACGAAACCGGGCTCGGATTTCCGAACGGATCTCTCCTCCTCCGGCAATCGCCGGTCAAAGATCCGGCCAACTTTTCTCTCTCCTCCCTCCCCCTTCTCTCTCCCCGTCGGCTCTCTTCCTCTCTTCTCTCGCCGGAAAACTTATGGACAGCAGCTGGGAGTGTGTGTCATGGTTGGAGGTGGTGGCCGGCGACTGGAAGTCGCCGGCCGGAGTAGGAATGGGCTGGAAGGGTTAGGGTTTGCTTGGTTGGAGTGTGTGTGTTTATGTATATGTACGTGTGTGTATATGGAGACTGTATGGTTGTGTCTTGCGCGACGACCGGAATCTCAAATCTTAAAACGCTTCGTTTGAACTCGTTTCAACTTCGATTGAGCTCATTCTTTTTGCGTTGCGATCCTTATTTCATATCCTATCATCTCAGCCATTTGGATTGAACTTTCAGCCTTGTCTCCAAAATTCTAATCTTTAGATCGTTCGATCCGTCGTGTCGTTAACGAACGTTTTTCCGCCGGAACCCTTTACAGCTTTATTTATACTGTATTTAAGATCTAAGAAACACCGTGTATGTGTAGGCTACTTGTTGGACTAAGCTTTGAGGTGTTGGGTTATCAGACTTACTGTTCTAGCTACTCACGTGGTAACCACTATACGAGGTGGGGGTAACTTCTAAACTCAATACGTTTATTATTTTCCATAATTGATGATTTTGTTATGATATTGTATGTTATGAATCGTCTTTGTGACCAATAATTGTTTGTGTGACCGATAATTGTCTGCGTGACCGATAATCGTCTTTGTGATCGATAATCGTCTGTGTGACCGATAATCGTCTTTGTGACCGATAATTGTCTGTGTAACCGATAATCGTATGTGTGACCTATATTTGTCTGCGTGACCGATAATCGTCTTTGTGACCGATAATTGTTTGTGTGATGATAAATTGTTGAACTCTACGTGCTGTGATATATTCTGTGTTTATTTTACGATGGTGATGCTACGAAGGGACTTTGGTCTATAACTGTGCTACGAAGGGACTTCGATCTATTTCTAAGTTACGTGTCATTATGTGATGTATTTATTTACCGAACTTTTATATGATTGAATGTTTGAACTTGGAAAGTATCCCCACGAGTGTATTCAACGCACTCACCCCTTATTCTGTACTCACACTACAGGAGAAGAAGAGAACCTTGACGCGTAGAGAGAGGGGTGCCCTATCAGCTGTGTCCATCTTCCGGTTTTATCTTTTTAAAGATATGTTGTCCGTTTGTAAAATGTTATCTGTATTTCTCATCTTTGTAAAGGATCCTGATGTTTTTCCGCTGCGTAAGGTTTCAAACTTTCTTTTATCGGTTGTAATCGATGTTGCGACTATAACACTCCTTGTCCTTTCCTTATTCTTTCTTTTAAATATCATGTACGCCTCTTTCCCCTTTCTCTCTTAACGCCCAAAAACGAAAAATTCTGATATTTTAACTGAAAGATTTTGGGGCGTTACAGCTCGACACACTTAACTGATTAGCCTCTTATGTCATATAACATAATCTTTTGTATTTTATATTAGGTTACTTTAACCTAAAGCATAATCATACTTATAACTTAATTGTTAAACATTTAAACTAGTAGTTTTGGACCTAAAATGACATATAAAGATGTAATAATTTTAATAATTCATATATAATTCCTAAAATCACATAATTATTCATATAATCACATACCTTCTTTTAATATAACATGCTGAAATTTCATAAATTTTAACTGTTTGTACAAAGAATTAAAAATTACACATTTACCTAGTTTTTCACTTCAATTTCAGCTGAAAAACAGCCTTTAATGAAAAATTCACCATTCCTTATAGGATTGGTGAAATACTTTCAAATTTTTTACAGAAGTCAGATAACACATTAAAGTATAACATATAAAAATATCAACTGAAAATAAGATTCACATAATTAGTTATGAATTTTATAAGATGGCTGAAAACAGGACATAGTGTATGCTGGAAACAGACTTTCTTGTAAAAATTATCATAAATCGCATAAGATTCCAGAAATTACATGGTAAATTTCTACATACTCATAAGAATATGTACTACAACATAGTAAAATATGGCTTATAAATATGATCTCAACAAATAGTTATGAATTTTAGAACAAGACCAAAAACAGGACATCATCTACGCAGAAAATAGGTTATGTTGTAAAATTCGGCATAAATCGTAAAAACCTCAAAAAAATGCATACTAAATTCCTACACGTACCTAAGAACTGGTTCTAAAACATAATAGAAGATCATACATAAATTCGAAGTATACTATTCAAGAAAATTATATGATTCAGACCTAAAAACAGGGCAAAAACTGTCTCTGAACAGCTTATCTTAGAAAAATCATAGAAAATCGAGTTTAACTCCAATTCTTCTGAAATTTAACAGAAATGTTCTTCACCTAGTATATTACAATCTGTTAAAATAATTTAGTCTAATTCAATCTTTAAGTCTTTCGAACAGTTCCAAAACAGAAGCAAAACAGAGCACATTCTTAAGTATATTCTAGAAACAACTTATTTCTCCATTCAAGCAACATAAAATTCCCAACCAATTACCAAAGAACATCTTTGGACTTTCTAACCTAAGATATTAATCATAAATCATGAGATTTAATGAAGGTATTAAGAGAGTTTAGCCAAAACTTACCAAGAGAGAGATGTGAGCACAAGACCGTGAGAGTTTGAGAGTATGTGTGTGTTTTCTTCCCTTTCTTTGCTTCTTATGTTCAACTACTTATGGCTTTGGTTCTCTTCATATGGCTTGGACGAGAGAGAGATATATCCTCAAGTAAAGGATGTGTTGCATGTTGCAAGTTGAAGTAGAAGTAGGATGATGAGGTGGCTAGGCTAGGTATAGATTGCTTAGTCATAACTTAGCAAGTAAGCTTGTGATTAAAAATAATAATAATTTAAATTATTTTGTTATCTTGATACTTTGGTGTTTTATATTACACATATATATAAGTATATGTATACCTTATTGAAGAGACTAAAAATAATAGTATAATGTGTAATTCACATAAATGTGAAAATTACTTAGCATAAAATTAAGTATTAAAAATTTACGTAGTTAGATTAATAAGTATTGTGGTTATTTTAGTATTCACTATAATGCATGCTCGTTCAAGTAAAATGTTTTATTTCATAAAATCACATATAAAAATCATAAGTAAAATTTCATAAAAAGAAAGCATTCGAAAGCGGTAACGAATAAAGTTAGCATGTAATCTTAATATCATTTTATTCATTTAAATTTAATTAACATCTTATCTTTTTACTTCCATTCATATGTGTCGAGTGAGTGGAGATCGAGCTCGGTTTCCTCCATAAGTTATCCTGCAAAAATCCTTAAATCTCGAAAGAGATATTAGATCATAAAAATTTTAAAATCATCGATCATCATATAATTTGTAAATCATAACTTTAAGTAGTATAAGAACTTGCACTTAAATCATTTATACTTGAACGATAAAAGAAATTTTATAAAATATGCAATGCAGGGTGTTTACTTGAAATGGGTTGTTACAGCCAGCGCTTATGGCGCGCCGGCGTGTTCTCGATCGGGTCGCCGCCGTGGGCGGCAATGGGTGTGTGTGTGTAAGTTCGTGTGTGGTCGGTGTGTGTTGCTTGGGGGTGTGTGCGTGTGTGTGGGGGTGCACAACGCTGTATGTACCGCCGTCGTGTTGGGGTGTCCCCGGCAGTGGCAGATTGGCAGTGGGATGGTGGTTGGGGAGGGTTTAGGGAGGAGGGGCCGATCCAAAAATTTGAAGAGCCTAAGGACTTATTTGCAAACCCTAAAATCTTTAAGTATTTACATTTTAGTCCCTCCTAAGCCTTCTAAAATCTCGTTTAAACCCTCAAAGTTTTGGAAATTCTTTTTTAACCCCAAAAGTTTGAAAGTTTTTTGTTTTAACCCTATAAATCTTCTGAAAATTATGTTTCGACCCCAAAGGTTTAAAAATATATTAAAAGGACCTCAAATCTTTTCTGATTTTACAAATGACCCATTTGGTCAAAGTCAACATTTCCAAATTTACGAAAATGCCCCTATGCTTCTAAAAATACCGTTTTAAGCTCGTTTTACCTCTATTTAAGCTCTAATTGATTCCTTTAAACCCTACGATCAAGATTTAAACTTCTACGATCGCTTCAATGCCCCTTATGACCTCGAAAGCTTTCATTTAGTTTCCTTTTCTTTATCGCTCATTTTCTCTCGAGAGTTTCTATATTAATCTATATATATCATATATATATGCTATATATATATATAATGTAACGTAATAAGCAATCTAAGAACCCTCGTTTATATATGTAGACTTTCAAGCGAAAGAAAGAGCTTATGACCTAGAATTCAGAGTTTCACAAGGGATCACCACCGAATAAAGTGGGGGTGACTTCTAAACCTAACGTTTGATCTTTCAGCTTCTACATGAATGCTTAAGTTTTAGATGATGTTATGAATACCGAATGAGCGAATGAATGAACGAGAACGCATGCTTAACGAAATGAATCTTAATTGTTAAGCTACACGAATCCATGTTTAATGAATTGATTCTGCAATGCTATGAAATTGATACTTTAGCTAATTACATGACATTTATTTATATATAAAATAGAAAACAAAAGATCTCCAACTAGAAGTTTATTTGGAAATGAATTATTTAAATTATTCGATCTATAGTAACTCTAAGACACCATGTGGTTATTAGGAGCTTTGAGACACATTAGAAGCCAATACTTCTACTCTATGGAAGTTCTGGGTGCAACCACAGGCGGCGCAGATTAACTCAACCGTTGATCCTTGTTCACGTTGAGCGGCTATAAACTCTTGGCAACCATCCAACGCATACCCTCCGATATGTGCTGCTTGGTTCTTCATACATCTACCGTACCTGATTTCAGGAACCTTGGAGCTTTCTTGAGATCCTTGTTGTTTGATCACCACTTTCTTCATTTTCTTACAAATTTCTTTAAATTTGAAATAGAAAGAGATTAGATATGGAGATGAATATAGAGGTGGTGATAGGACCTTGGTATAACCCTAGCTAAATTGGTACATTTATATATGAAAACTTTGGTTTCCCACTTTGAAAATATGAAAATAATATTTAATGATATAAGATATATATAATGGTAAATCTTTTATTAAAATTTAATTTCATTCATATCATATGATCTCCTCATTTATTAAAATTCTCCATCTGTAGAAACTGCCATGTTTTCATATATAGAAAAACATAAATAAATTTAATGTTTCCAAAATCCTGAATGAAATATAACTGTACTTCAAAATTTCCTTTCTTGTTTATCCCTCTTTTAAATCGAGTTCTAATTTTAATTTAATTTATATGCTACATGATTTAAAAGGTTCTAGTGAATATATATCATATTTTTGGGAAAAACTTAAATTTTTCTTTGATTATTTTAATTTAAACAATTTCGCTTAATCTTGTATTGTATATTTAGAAATGTTGAACAGGAAAACATTTTCAATGAAATTACAAAACAGAAAGGAATTATGGCCACGTTATCATTGAACTAAAGGATTAATTTGATCCAATTATATATATATATACCACTTCAAATAATTACATTAGTATAAAAAAGGACAAATTGGTCGACATCCCAAATGGCTAACTCCGACAACATGCAATTTAATTAGAATAGAGCTATATACAAAATTAGTCTTAAAATGAAACAATCGAGTCTTCTATTAATCAGTTAAATTGTTTTCAGTAGTAGCTGGTCCTTAACCTATATGTATATCGCGTAAAACTATTTGAATGTTATAATGCATATAAATTCACTTAAAATTAATCTTAGAAATATATCTAACATGCTCTCTTAGAAGCAATACAACATACTACAACATGAACTCAAATAAGTCCATCATTTATAAGTAATAACTATGTCCATATATTTCCTAGCAGATTAGTTCTCCATTAGAAAGAGAGAAAAAACCAAAGAGGGCAATGTAGAAAAATGATGAAATAGAATTTGTGAGTGGTAGTTAGAGAGAGAGAGAGAGAGAGAGAGAGAGAGAGAGAGAGAGAGAGAGAGAGAGAGAGAGAGAGCTAGTGTTGGTGGTTGTAAAGAAAGAACGTTCAACCGGTAGTGGTGTTCTTTTTTTTTATGGTAGTTAGGGAGAGAAAATATGAAAGTATTGACAGCGAGTATTAATAATTTCACATGAGGAAGGAATGCATTTTTTATTTCATTTCCACCGAAATATTATTAATGGAGGTAAAAGACAACAATTAAACAACACCGACATCTAAAACACATTTTTCGTAAGTACATTCAAAATAAATAAACATTGTCTTTTAACAGAAAAATATGTTAAAATATAAATTAGTTTATAATTGTGTTTGTAGTGTTGTGAATGTGTGGATTTCTTGTAGTGTAGGGATCTAACAATTACTACGGAAAAATTATTAGTAGTTCTGTTTTTATGAGTTTGGTGGAAATTACACAAAAAAATATATAAAATGAATGATATTGTATTTTCTCGCGTAGTGTTGCATGACGAGCTAATTAAGTTTGATCCATACGTCGATTCAGGAGGCCAAAAAGAAGGAATAAAAAGCTTAACAATTATTGCAACATAATATGCTCAAGTTAAAGCCTACCATTTATTGTCAACCTAATTTGGTTGATAAGCATATTAGGAAATAATAACATTATTTTGACCTTTCTATGTCGGTTGCAGACTAGCTAGGTAAAATGTTCTACTATCTATGTTATAGAAGACATATCATGATGGTAATCTCTTGATTTTTGGGATGTTTTGAAATTTGTTCTCATTCCTAAGTCAAATACAAAATACTTATATTCTTTTAGGGCTAACTAATAACAATGAACGATATACTCTAGCATCTGAATTAACACCCTCCGTCGAACTTTTGTCAGAGAATACTTGAGGATACTCATGGAATTAATGAGGACCAATGAATATTCTACGATACAATATCTCATTTTGGAATTTAGGATAAAGTTCCTCGATAAATATAACGTAGATATATGTTCATTTAACATTGTACAATTATTGATAAACAACCATTTTTATTACTATGTCAGAATACCCATTTTATTTTTGTAATGCTGAAATGTCTATAGAAAACAAAAATTCTTTCTGCTGATCTTTTTATCTTCTATATTAAGAGTAACTCACATAGTTTGTTACCTCCACAAGACTCATTGTTCGTTTACCAGCCATCTGATTTTATTTAGAGATTAAAACAAAGTATAACTATTGACGATTTTAAAATCTGTTTAAAAAATAAAGGCGTGGAAACCTAAAATTTAATTAAAAAAATCCACTTGATAATACCCAATCAGAGATCATTCAATAAAAAATATTTTGGACTCAATTCGATAAATGTATCGACAAATTTTGGTAACACACATAAATATAATATAACTAAACATTACACTTGGATCAAAATTTAATACTTCATTAAAAAAAAAAAAAAAACTAAACATGTACATAACAATATTAAATTACTCAAGCTGAACTCAAAGTGTTGGTCGTTGTAATCAAAGAGAGCTAAACTGGTGGTGGTGATGTTCTTTTTTGTATAACAATATTAAATTACTTGAGTTTTTGTTCAGATTCGACATGATAACAAATAGATTTAACAAGCTTAAACACTAATATTTTCAACCTGATCCTGTTCACTTACTTCCTATCCATAGATATTTTATGTTTCAATACCTTAAATTTAAAGTAGTTATTTCTTGAAAAAATTATAGAGAAAAAAAGAAAACGATAATGTCCCAATTTGTTAATAAGACTTTCAAAGTGGTATCATTTATAAATCTCAATCTTTCACGTACGTACTTCACCTTTACGAAGTCCCTTCCTTTTCAGACTTTTGGTTCTACTATATATTCATTCAATTTTAGAAGACTGTTTTCAAGTAGTGTTGCATGATGATCAGTTGAGTTGGATGCCTACGTCGGTTCAGTTGAAAAAATATATATGTACAAGTTAAAGCCTACCATTTTGGCAATTTTTTTATTAGCTGACCTAATCTGGTCAATTAGCATATTAGAGATTACTAAAATTCTTTGATCTTTCTAGGTTGGTGACATTACAGATTTGGTCAAATGTTCTACTATCTGCGCTATAAAAGATATATAATGATAGTCATCCTTTAATTTTTGGGATGTTTTTAAATCGGTTCTCATTCGAAATTCTAATAAAAAAAGTACTTCTATTCTTCTAGACTATATGAGAATTGACACATTGATTAATTTGGACGACTCTTGTAATTACAAGAAAATAAAACCTGATCAATACAATTGACAATATACATATCAATTACCATGCATGACTAGGCAAAATGAAAGATACAAAGGAACAATTAAAAAGACAAGGAAGATTGAATTTTACATTCATAAGACGTATGAAGAACATGCATGTATGTAAACACCTCAAATGATAACTCAATCTGAATACATAAGCTGCAATATTGAAATGGAGCGTAAGGGCATTGGCAATGGCGGTGCTCTTACACCAAGTTCCCATGAAACCTGATTCATTGATGGCCGATTCTTTGGATCTGGATTTACGCATTTCAGTGCTATTCTAACTGCACGAACCACATCCCGACACACCTTTACATCTTCATCTGGACATTCCAACCTCTTATCCAACATCTCTAACAACATCAAATTTTGAGCATGTTTGACGGGAAATATGGAGGAAATGAAATCCCCCGGATGATTCCCAAATATGGTTTCCAAGGCCACCATACCAAAGCTGTAAACATCGCATTTCTCTGTAACAACCATGGTGTACGCCAGTTCTGAAAATTCAACCAACAAACATATCATCAGATGCATATGTAGAACTAAAATGTAGAATTAACTAATAGTATACCTACCTGGTGCAATATAACCATGAGTTCCAACAAGTAGAGTCTGATTTGATGAATCAGGATCCAACAATCTAGCAGTGCCAAAATCAGATACACAAGCTTCAAGCTTTGAATCCAAAAGTATGTTGCTGCTTGAAATGTCTCTAAGTATAATTGGTAGGCTACAGTCATGATGCATGTAACAGAGTCCATCGGCAATGCCCTTCACCACATTTAATCTCTTAATCCAGTTCAGTTCCACAGCTTCATTTGCATCCTTCAACACACTATAAAGACTTCCCCTTTCCATGTAATCGTAGATGAGAAACATGCAACGTTTGTGGAGACAAAATCCGAAAAGCTTCACTATGTTGCGGTGTCGTATTTCGCACAAAAACTTGGCCTCATTCCTAAAACAATTGTCATATATTGGATTCTCTCCTTCAAATCTGTGAAGCTTTTTAACAGCAACAACTCTTCCACTGAGTAGTTCTGCTCTGTACACACTTCCATAGGCTCCGGTGCCGATGCAGTACCTGAGGTCAAAGTCTTCAGTTGATACAATGATGTCTTCATATGCAATCTTTCCATCGTAATTCCATATCTTGAATATGTCTCCATGCTTAGAATCATCAGCTGTCACTAGCCTTGTTTTCTTTCCATTGACGTAGTAGATGAACATGAATCCACAGAAAATTAAACAGGCTAAGAATAATGAAACCGGGAGAAATATTTTTATTTTGTTGTGATCATGTCTTGCTTTGCTGTGAGGAATAATAGGATTCTTGGAATCAATAGGAGAAAATAATTTTGGGTTGCCAGCAAATGCGCTCTCTGGAAACTTATTCCATACCATGGATGGAATTTGGCCCTCTAAATCATTGAAAGAGAAATCGATTGATCCCAACTTGGAAAGATATGAAGGCAACGGGCCACTGATCATATTGCTTCTCAAATCCAGAGATACCAAACTTTTTAATTGGCCCAAGCTTGAAGGCAAAGAACCACTGATATCATTGTAGCTCAAACTCAAAGATCCCAAGCTTGTTAATTGTCCCAAGCTTGGAGGCAGAGAGCCATTGATGTTATTGTAGCTCAAATCCAAATATATCAAGCTTATTAATTGTCCCAAGCTTGAAGGCAAGGAGCCACTGATCATATTGCTTCTTAAATTCAGAGATACCAAACTTTTTAATTGGCCCAAGCTTGGAGGCAAAGAACCACTGATATTATTGTAGCTCAAACTCAAAGATCCCAAGCTTGTTAATTGTCCCAAGCTTGGAGGCAGAGAGCCATTGATGTTATCGTAGCTCAAATCCAAATATATCAAGCTTATTAATTGTCCCAAGCTTGAAGGCAAGGAGCCACTGATCATATTGCTTCTCAAATCCAGAGATTCCAAACTTTTTAATTGGCCCAAGCTTGAAGGCAAGGAGCCACTGATTTTATTGCTTCTTAAATCCAAAGATCTCAAGCTTGTCAATTGACCCAAGCTTGGAGGCAAAGAGCCACTGATACCATTGTACCTTAAACTCAAAGATCTCAAGCTTGTCAATTGACCCAAGCTTGGAGGCAGAGAGCCAATGATGTTATTGTAGCTCAAACTCAAGGATTCCAATCTTGTTAATCTGCCCAAGCTTGGAGGCAAAGAGCCACTGATACCATTGAACCTTAAACTCAAAGATCTCAAGCTTGTTAATTGGCCCAAGCTTGAAGGCAAGGAGCCACTAATGTCATTGTTGTCCAGAGTCAAGTCTTTCAAGCTTATTAATTGGCCCAAGCTTGAAGGCAAGGAGCCACTAATGCCATTGTTGTCCAGAGTCAAGTCTTTCAAGCTTATTAATTGGCCCAAGCTTGAAGGCAAGGAGCCACTAATGTCATTGTAGTCCAGATTCAAGTCTTTCAAGCTTCTTAATTGGCCCAAGCTTGAAGGCAAAGAGCCATTGATGTTATAATTGTTACTCAAATCAAGAACAATCAAACTTGTAAGATTTCCTATTTCAGGGGGGATGGGACCATAAATGCTGTTATAAGAAACATCAAGCACCTCCAATTTGGTGAGATTTGAGAGTGAAAGAGGCAACTGACCAGAGACACTATTCCCAGACAAATTGAGATAAGTGAGATTGGGTAACATACCAATTTGTGTTGGGATTGTTCCATTGAAATAGATTCCACATGATGATGATGAGCTGCTGAGATGAAGTGTAGTAAGGTATGGAAAAGCAAGCACATCTAATTTGTCCAGAGAATAGCGCCGCCATGTGGATGTTTGATAATCACATAGATGCTGCGGGTTTATGATCTGAGTGACTCTGCCAGCATCATTGCAAGTGATGCCATCCCACTTGCAATGATCAGTTTGTGAGATGTTAAAAGGCCACCACTTATTTAATGCTTTGAATTCTCTATCTCTGCTGCTCTCATCATTATCTGCTGCTATTGTTAAGAGTATGCTGCTAATGATGATGACGATCACAACACAGCGAAGATGAGAGGTCCAATCCATCAAATTGAAAAATGGATAAAGAAGTAATTCCAATATTTGTATTTTTGATTAAGTGAAATGGTCTTCTTACAATTG
This sequence comes from Scutellaria minor, assembly GCA_954870855.1. NCBI lineage: Eukaryota > Viridiplantae > Streptophyta > Magnoliopsida > Lamiales > Lamiaceae > Scutellaria > Scutellaria minor. Next base: position 21,718,854 of record OX940727.1, read on the forward strand.
CTCTGGGTATAAAATGCTTTTCAACCAGGATGCTAAGACCATTTCAACTTGCAGGTCCACTCATTCACATATAAAATATAAAGTGTTTAAAAAATGAAAATAAGAAAGTTTCTAGTCAACGCGTCAACTGTCATAGACTTGTCCACTTACTCACCGACGCCTCTAGTTTCTAGACAATGATTTGGTGTTTTGAGTTGATGAATTATTTTTATAAAGGTTTCTATTCAAGTACAAGAATATTATTTGCACTATATATATATATATATATATATATATATATATAAAATAACAATTATCCCTACAAATAGAAATGTAAAATTTTTCTCGTTCATTTTCACTTACTAAATATGTAATATATTAATAATTGATAATTATTAAATATAGAAAATATATTTTGTGTGATCTTTTACAGATAGAAATTACATCTATCATTAATTAACTCATATTAACCAATCACACATTTTCCTTATTTAGTGTCGGTATATCTTAATTTAAGCATTATTTTTCTCCACTAATTTATCACCTAAATTTATATATATATATATATATATATATAAGAGTTAATTTAATTAATTACTACTCACCAATTGAGTAAAATAGACGTCATTTTGTGATTTTTAATTTCCTAACTTTTTTACACCCACATATATATATATATATATAGATTGAATAATAATTACAATTAAATTCAATAAAAAAACTCTACTTTTATATATAAAAAAGTAACTAAAAAAACATGATTAACAATATTAAAATAGTAATTTATTGATGATTATGATATAATTTATAATACATAGATTGGTAAACTTTGACTGGATAACTACATTTCAATATGAGAGATCGAAAAATTCAAGATTAATATAAAATTAGTTGAAACATGTTTGATTGATACACTAAATAACAAATTAAATGATACATGTTTTTTTATTTTCAAATGTTTTAAATAAATTTGTATATGTCAATCGCAACTAATTTCTGGAATAAAAGCAACTTTTTCTTTATTTAATTTTTATCAAAAAAAATATTTTAAGTAATTTTTTCAGTCCATTTAATATTTTTAAATATCACAAATAAATGGAACTATAACAGAACAAACAACTTACCTATTTTGTTATTTTAATACATTAATTTTAATTTATGATGTGTATATAAACATAAATAAATTAAACAAATGAATTTGAACAATTAATATGTTCTTCATAAAATATCTTAATATTTGAAAAATGTAAAATAATTGAGTACACTTATGAACTTTTTAAAAAAATTTAATACTTGATGGAATCTAATAAAAAAACTAACTGTGAACTTTAAAAGAAATAATAATACTTGATGGAATCTAATAAGAAAATATATACAAACTAAAAAAAGTCAATATTAAAATTTAAGATATCTTTTTATATTTTTATTTATGCAATTGTATAGCTCTAATTAGACTTTTAATAATGAAATTAACAAATATATTCTAATAGGGTTAATTATATTTTTCAACCTGTACTATGCATCTTTTTTAAATTTGCATCCTAAACTATTTTTTTCTCCACTCACATCATATACTATATATTTTTGTTTACTTTTGCAACCTTCGGTCAATATTTTCCAGCGAGAAAATGCTCACGTGATTTTCATGTCCTAATTGATGGTTATTTTCATCATTTGCACTTCTAAGACATTAGTAAATTTGATTCATCAACTATTTTCAATGGTAAAGAGATCTAATCTTTTGTTTGAACCTCACCGTTAATCTTCATTTGCTCAAACAATTTGCCAAAAAAAATGTGGGAAAAATTAGGGCAAAATTCGCTTTTGGAGGGGGAGTTAGTTAATGACCTAGAAAATGATGAAAATAACCCTCAATTAGCACATAAAATCGCATGGGCATTTTCTAGCCAGAAAATATTGGTCGGAGGTTGCAAAAGTAAACAAAACATATAGTATGAGTTGTGATCGGAGAAAAAAATAGTTTTAGGATGCAAAATTAAAAAACATGCATAATATAGATTGGAAAATAAAATTAACCCATTCTAATATATAGTGAAACACTTATTTAATATTCTCCATCAATTTGTTATAAGTTTGTTCCATCAGTAAATCGTCAAGATTTTTGACAATATTATAACTATGAACATCATACTCAAGTTTTCAAGTGAGAATATTAGAAAGTTAAACTATGTCGAAATAGTGACAAATATATGAAAATTCAATGGGGGTTGATAGAGGGATGTAATTGGAGAATGAATGTTATTTGACATTCTACTACATATGGCGATGTGATGAATATTTTTTGAAAAAGAATATTTAATAAAAGGTTTGTTATATCTAAAAAAATTCTAAATAATCAAGGTTTGTTTTATACAGTCAACTTATCTATATCAAAAAATTACAACACTTGAAATTTATATACCATGCATCATGCGGGTTACCAAATGAAATTGAAATATTATCAAGAACTTGATTTTTCCGTAAATTGACATTTTCACATTAAACTCGGAATATTTAAATTTTATGATCATGCATCACACGGGTATCATATTATATTGAAATTAATCTCAAATAATATATTATTTTATGTTCAAAATTTTCATATCAAAACACCAAAATAATAATTTTTATATGCCCGTGCATCGTACGAGACCTATATACTAGTATATAATAATAATAATAATAATAATAATAATAATAATAATAAGAATAATTACCCCTCAAAATAGAAATGCTAAAATTTTTCCCGCCCATTTCCACCTCCCAAAAATAGAAATACATATTATTTCATAATTTATGAATTATAAATTATTAATTTTATTGTATTAAACATGATTTATATATATGGTAATAATATCATTTATAATATTGACAAAATCTTGGAAATTATTATCTATATATGATATATGAATGTTAATATGATCTCATCTAATAACTTTTTTAATTGTTGATATAATCAAAGATTAAATATATGTTTGTTGAATAAATTAAAATAACATAATGATCGGATTTCAAGAACTATAGATCACCAAAGTATTTTTTTTATCTCTAATGTTGTACCCCACATACACATATACCACCTAATAAATATATCATTGCATTGATTGAGGGCTTTCGTAGTGACTGAAGGGGTCGAAAATCAAGAAGTAAGTTATTAATCAAGTCAACCAACATATATAAAACAACGTAAATTAACTATTTTTATTTACTATATTTCAAATATGTATTGTAATATTATTATAAACATCGCACAATTTTATTTGACAAATATGTCGTATACAATACTCCAATTTTTATATATCTTCTATGTAATAATGTTAATAATATAATATAATGTTTATATACTTTTATTTTATTATACTCTATGTCACGACCACATTTCTAATATAGCTAGACATATAATAGATTTTCATATTAAAATACCTGTAAGTGAATGTGTAACTTTTTTTTAAACGTTGTACCAAATAACTTTTCTTGCACCCGAAACTAGATAAGAAAATATACAACATGCTTCGTAGCATTTATCAAAAAGTCAAGCCACACCCACTTCTATATTTTACATACTTATTCCCAATATAAAGTGAAGATAAAACAAAAATCCATGTTCTTCATCAAAACATTGTTTAAAACAAAATAAGCTCATAGCGTAGCTCAATAGGGTCGTCATCCATGTACACCATCTCCGAACCCGTAGGAACTCAACAACACGGTTAGTAAGTTCATAAGCTTATACATCAACAGGTTCACCTACAATGCATGAACTATATGAGCTAATAAGCTTGATAAGCAGAAATTATGCACATAACATTAATGATATGGAATGATGTCAATGATGCATGCTAATGAATGAAAACATTTCTTTACAAAATCATTTTCCTTCATTGGGCCCTTGACCACCTCGCTACTAGGCACCGGATAGAGTCAATATAACATCATTCATCATTATAGCCATATCCATGTCTCACAGGCCCCCGATTGAACGAATCAAGCCATAACCATGTCTCACATTCCATCGGCTAAGCATATAGTAATGGTAGCCATATTCATGTCTCACAGGCCTCCGGCTAAATGAATCAAGCAATAACCATGTCTCACATATCCCCGACTACCCATATAATATATCGTAAACATGATTACATGCCTCGGTACCAGTAGTAGTCAATAAAATCCTTTTCATCTTGAAATCATGTCTTATGCAGAATACAATAACTTTCATCATTTACGTATGCACGTATTGATGCTCGTGATTAATATTTGTAATGCATCACATATACTTCCCCATAACATTATTCAAACACGTCAATTCTCAAGGATACGTAAAATCACGTAATATCACTTAAGCAATATATAACCATGAAGTACTACGTTCATGCATTGTAGTTGCAAATGAATTTCTACTTATCTGAATTGCCGAGGATTTCGATTGTGTAACCTCCTAATTTACCTCTCAGTCTTCTCCTCTATTTCCCCCTTTTTTGTCCTAACTCCTCGTCTCCCTTGTTTTCTTCTCTCTGTTCAGCCCTTTTCTCACTTTTCATTTTATCATCCTGATTATTATTATTATATTATACTATTAAAAACAATGGTGGCAAGTTTCTACAGCCACACGTATCACCTACCTATATACTAACCTTATTATTATTACATGCAATTATATATATATATATATGTATATATAAGCTCCTGATTACTCATATATATATATAATATTACTATCTATGTATGCACGCAAATATATATACATATGCTACTTATATATATATATATTATAATTGTAGCATCCCGGATCAAAACGAGCATAATTGATTAATTAAATATTTAACATATGACTTAATGAGTAGGTGCGTTTATTTTGACTGTTTAATTTATTACGTGCGTATCAGATACGTGTTTAACGTGTGACTTAGTTGGATAATTTTCGTGGACATGATATATAGAATATTTTCATATCATAAGATGCGTCTTGGAAAGACGAGAAAATAAAAACGAACTAGGGGTCAATCGGAGACCCGTAGCTCGAACGACGACGGAAAGGGCAAAACCCGAATATCCGGAAAACCGGAAGATATTTACGATGAATAGTAAACGGAGAATTTTCAACTGATGAATAGTGAAATGAGATATTTTTGGATGAATAGTGATCCGGATATTTTCGGTGAATAGTAACTTTCGGAAAATCTATAAATAGGGGTGTTTTCGATTCGAAAATCACCGTTTCTCCGAACGAGCTGAAAATGACGAAAACACGTAAGTCTCTCTCTCCTCTCTCTCTTTCTGATTTTCTGTCTCCGGCGGGCCGCCGCCGGAACCGCCGGTGGCCGGAAAAATCCAACATTATCGGTTTCGATCGATTTTTGCACACGACGTTCATCTCGACGAGATGAACTTAGGATAGGTCTCGGAATTCAATTCCGATTTCTCGTTCGCCGGAAAACGGTGAAAAACGATCTCCAAACCCGTTTTCTCTCTCTTCCTTTCCACCTCGTTTCTTCTCCATTTTGGGTAAACTCAAACTCTAGATTGAAGCTTTCGTTGAGCCCGTCACGAAACTGGGCTCGGATTTCTGAATGAAGCTCTCCTCCTCCGGCAATCGCCAGTCAAAGATCCTGCCAATCTTTATCTTTTCTCCCTCCCTCTTCTCTCTCCCCGTCAGCTCTCTTCCTCTCTTCTCTCACCGGAAAACTTGCTGACAGTAGCTGGGTGTGTGTGTGATATGTTTGAGATGGTTGCCGGCGATTGGAAGTCGCCGGCCGGAGCTAGAAATTGGCTGGAAGGGCTAGGGTTTGCATGGGGTTTGTGAAGTGTGTGTTTTGTGTGTGTTAGTGTGTGTTCGCTGTTGGGGTTGTTGTGGGCGGCGCCGGGTGGCGCCGCTGTGTGGGACCTTGAGGCCGGCGATAGGAGGTCACCGGCGGTGCCATGGAGAGGGAGGCCGGCGACTTCCAGTCGCCGGCCAAGCATGGTCAGTGAGCGTGTGTATATATGTAAGTGTGCGTGTGTATATGTTTGGTTCTTGCATGTGTTGTGGCCGGATTTGGGGGTTGCCGGTGACTAGGAAGTCGCCGGCCGATGTTTCAGGTGGCAAGAGGGTGATCGCCGGCGACGGGAAGTCACCGGCCGGAGTTGGAGGTGAGGGGTTTGGTTTTTGCGAATGTGACTTCGAAGGTTTTTATGGTAAGGATTCGGGTACTATTCACCGCCGGAATCCGGTGAGGGATGGCCGGAGGTGGTAGCCGGCGGTGCGAGGTATCTGGCGAGCTAGGTGGCTGCGGCGGAGGGTGGCGTCATTGCGCCGGGTGGCGCCAGGAAGGTGGCTGGTTGAGCAGGCCCGGCGCCAGGAGAGTCGGGAGAGGAGCTACCGAGAAAACTCGGCAGCTGGTTGAGCGACGGGAACGCCTACCGAGAAAAATCGGCCCTTGCCGAGATGGGGATGCTGGTTGCCGAGAAAACTCGACAGTTGTCGAGCCATGCACCGGGGCCGCCGGGTTTTCCTACCCGGCGCCAGGTCCGCGCGTGCCGACGCGCCCGCAACGCTGTGTTTTCAATCCGAACCCCGTTTTTTCCATCGCTCGTCTTTTTTGAGTCATCGCCGATGAGACGTCATTGACCGAGGATCGTGGGCCCGGTCAAAGTCAACCCTTTGACCAAAATTACCATTTTACCCCTTAACCTAAAATGCTCCGCTTGAGCTCATTTGAACTCCGATTGAGCTCATTCTTTTTCCATTGTGACCCAAATTTCATTCTCTATCATCTCAGCCATATGGATTGAATATCCACTCTCGTTTCTTCAACTCCGATCTTTAGAGCTCTCGATCTGTCGCGTATTTAACGATCGTTTCTCCGCCATAGTTTTTTATCGTTTTAATTATAATTATTAAGGATCTAAGATACTGTAATGAATGTAGGCTATCTGTCAGATTGAACTTTGAGACACGAGATCCGAGACATGAGGTTTGAGACACGGGATTTGAGATATCCGATTGTTGGTACTCACTACTCACGTGGTAGCCACCGAACGAGGTGGGGGTAACTTTCTAAACTCTATGTGTTTACTATCTTCCCTATTTGATATTTGAACTGTTGAACTCTACGTGTTGTGTTTATATACTGTGTTTATTTTACGATAGTGTGATAGGATTAGACTGCGTGTCCATTAGTGAGTTGGGTTGAGTGTCCGATTGGGCTTAGTGTCCATGGGCTGCGCGTCCATTAGTGAGTTGGGCTGAGTGTCTGATTGGGCTGAGTGTCCATTGGGCTGCGTGTCCATTGGTGAGTCATGGGTTGTGTGTCCGTTTATGAATCGAGTTATGTATTTTGTATTATATGTGTTGTGTTTAATTGTTGATTTATCATATCTGTTTAATACGTGATCGGCTTGACAATGTTAAAACTTTGGAAAGTATCCCCACGAGTGTATTCAACGCATTCACCCCTATTCTGTACTCACACTACAGGAGAAGAAGAGAATCTTGACGCGTAGAGAGAGGGGTGCCCTATCAGTTGTGTCCTTTATCCGGATTTATCTTTTAAAGCTTTGATGATCGTTTGTAAAATAGAAAGCTGTATTTTCTCCTTCCTCGTGATAGATCCTGATGTTTTTCCGCTGCGTAATGTTTTAAACTCCATTTTATCGGTGGTATCCGATGTTCTAAGTGTATCTCTTCTTATCCTCTCATTTTTCTTTCTATTTTATATCATGTACGTCTTTTTCCCCTTTCTCTCTTCACGCCTAAAAATGAAAAACTCTGATATTTTGACGAAAGATTTTGGGGTGTGACAATAATAATAGTCAACTTCTTTCTTTTATAAAAAAACACATATACACACGACACTTCCATATATAAATCTTATAATATTTATTCAACTTTTTCTTCCTTTTTGTTTTAAATAAACATGCCTAAACTTGTGCGCACACACATATTTAATATATATCATTTTATTGCTTATGCGTGTGTGTGTATATATACATATATGATCCAATTTAGATTTATTTATTTTTCCATAATTTATACTATTATTAATCAAATAATTTACATTGTACCTTTCAACGTTATTAGAGTCTCAACCAACTATAATAAGGTTTTCTCATCACAAATCATGTAAGAGTACGTAATAATTCAAAATTTAAAAGTAAAATATAATTATACAAGTTCACAAGTAGCACATAAATAACACGAGATTTAACAAGTTTAAATAAATAGAATAAACACACTCTATGATATTGATGTAAACTCAAACGTCACATAATAAATAACACACAATTCATAGAATGCATGGATGCATGAACTATATTCGTCAATGAGTCACGAGGGGCTCGGGTCTCACACTATATAATTCTTATTAAAAATCATAAAGATTTATAATATATCTTGAATATAATAAAAAAATATACATATGATATATTATTGCACACAATAACATTTAGAAAGTATAAAATTTACGAATTCATATACTTTGTATTAAAAATTACTAATTAAGTATAAAAAATGATAAAAAAATATATCATTTATACTTATACTTATAAAAAATAATAAAAAATATGTTCTATTTTATAATGCTAAATTATATAAATATATCTTCATTATTAATCATGAAGAATAGATAGTCGATGCTATTTATAAGAGTGTTAATACGTAGATGAAGAATTTTTACATATATATTTTAAATACTTTGAATTTTTTATTATGAAATTTCATTGTCATCTATATAAAAACCAACTAACCTCATTTCTACTTTTTAAAGTAGAAATACAAATATTTATTATTTTATAAATTTTTAAATTATAAATATTTAGTTTTAAATAATTTATGTATATTCATGGTATGAAAATCATTTTGTATATATATGAAAATTGAGGAAAAAAATATGATCGTATTTGATATGTTATAAAGTTAGTATGATTTGTGTATATATGGTAATAATATCATGTCATGAAAAGTTGAAAATAAAAATTTGTACCTTAATCTAAATCATTTTATATATCCATGAAAAAATTAGCGAATTTATCATTTTTTTTTTGTTGTAAGAATAAATAATGTTTCCTCCTTGATTAAAAAGTAAATAAAAATATGAAATTTCACTATCATGGTAGCAGAAGTTCATAGAACAATGATAAAATATACTTAGTTTATGTTGTAATATAGTTTCATGGTTTTAGATTTATCAAATTTTGAAATGTTTACCATCCAATATCATTTTTCTAATAGATAAATTTTGATTTTAAGACATCTGAAAAAAATAAGTATACAAATTTTTTGATGGTATGTTAAATTTAGAAATTTTATTTTGGGGTAATATACAATAATATCAATATTTTAAACTCATTATGAATAAGTTGTTGAACATTTATTTGCACAAGTATTTTCTAGGCCAATTGTAACAAAAACAAGTACTAAAATAGTTAAACAACATATGATGAAAATAATAAATATTTAGATGAATTACATGAGTAGTAGATTAAATTGAAATAACTTTGAAAAACTATATGATTTTTCATGATCATCATTTTTATATCAAAAAATTACTAACACATGAAATTTATTCACTACATCACACGAATACCAAATGAGGTTGAAATATTATCAAGACTTGATTATAATGCTCATTAATATCACCATTTTATACTCATTATGAATAAATTATTGAACATCAATTTGCATAAGTTTGTTTCAGGCCAATAGTGACGACAATGTATAATGAAAATAAAAAATATTTAAATTCGTAAATTATATGGGTAGTAGATTAAATTAAAAACACTTTGAAGAATTATATTATTTTTCATGAACAACATTTTTATATTAAAAAATTACCAACACTTCAAATATATTTGTCCATACATCACACGGACACGGGTATACCAAATGAGAAATTTTTTTTGTAAATTAAAATTTTCACATTAAACTCGAAATATTTAGATTTTATGGTCGTGAGTCACAGAAGTAACAAATCAGACTGAAATTCTCCAAAAAATTTTATTATTTTTCGTATTCAACATTTTCATATTAAAATACATAAATAGTGAAATTTATATGTCCATGCATCGCACGGGACTTATACTAGTTATGTATATAAAAATTAACTTTGTGTCACGTCCCATTTTTGCACTTAAAATTTATCAGAGTTTCTTTTGCAGGCGTGAAGAAAGAAGGAGAAAAAAACGTGCATGATATAAAATAGAAGGAGATAGGAAATGATAAGAAGTTGTACATATATGAAACATTGGATACAACCGATTCAAAGAGTTTGAAACCTTAAGCAGCGGAAAAATATCAGGATCCTTTACAAAGAAGATGAACAGTTTAATTTTACAAATGATCAACATAGTTTCCAAAGACAAAATCAGAAAAAGGACACAACTGATAAGACACCCCTCTCTCTACGCATCATGATTCTCTTCATCTCTTGTAGTGTGAGTACATAATAGAGGTGAGTGCGTTGAATACAATCATGGGGATACTTTCATTATTTTAACAGTTATTAAACCGATAACAGACAAATTAATTCAACTATAAAATAGAACAATAACGCCTATATAAGATTGACAATTAGACACAACACATATAATGCATAACACATAATTCGGTTCATTACTGGACACATAACCCATGATTCACTAATGGACACACAGCCCGTGACTCACTAATGGACACACAACCCAATAGACACACAACCCATGACTCACTAATGGACACACAACCTAATGGACACCCAGCCCATCCCTATCACACTATCGTAATATAAACACAGTATTCATAACAGTTAGACAAAACACATATTTTGCACAATATATAAATCGGTTTCTTAACACACAAACGTAAAATCGGCACCTTTACGGACGACCCAGTCCATCCCTATCACACTATCAGAATAAAGGTACCTTTACGGACGACCCAGTCCATCTCTATCACACTATCAGAAAATAAACACAATATTCATAGCATATAATCACCTCATATAAGATTTAACAGTTCATACATCAAATAGGAAAAACAATAAACAGATAGAGTTTAGAAGTTACCTCCACCTTATTCGGTGGATACCACGTGAGTTGTCGAGTAACAAGTATTAAGTATCACAACGTACGATCCGACTAATAGCCTACACAAGTAACGATGTTTCTTAAATCCTTAATATATTAAATACGTATAAATAAAGGTATAGACGTTCTCGGAGAAGAAACAATAGGTAGAAACGAGATGGAATGGAAGATCTAAAGATCGAGGATGAAGAAATGAGTGTGGAAGGTAAATCCCATAATCTGATAAGAAAGAGGGAAAGATTTGGGTTGCAACGGAAAAAGAATGAGCTTAATTGGAGTTGAAACGAGCTCAAACGGAGCGTTTTAAGATTGAGGGGCGTTTTGGTAATTTTGGTAAAAAGGTTGACTTTGACTGGGATCCTCGACTCCCGGTCGATGATATCTCATCGTCGACGACTCGACGATAACATACGATGAAAAAAATGCAACTCACACCACAACACATGGCACCGCGTGCTTGCCCTGCTTACCCGGCGTCTCCCGATATCGCGCGCTAGCTCGCGGCATTTCTCGGCAGTGCGCGTGCCAGCTCTCGGTAGCTCCCGGCACCGCGCGCACCAGCTCTCGGCAGCTCCCGGCACCACGCACGCCAGCGCGCCCAGTGCCCAGCGCGACAGCTTCTTGCACAGCAGCTTTTAGCTGCGGTAGTGCCGACCCCCACCTGTCCCACCGGCAAGCCCAGCTCCGACCACCACCTGCTTCGGCCACCCCTGACTCCGACGTGAATAGTACCCTCCAAACAACAGCCACAAAACACACACACACCCCATGCATGCATACATACACACTCCATGCACTCCCACACACACCCTCTCTTCCTAGCTCTGGCCGGCAACACCACCAGGACCACTGACCGGCGACCTCCCGTCGCCGGCAACCACCAACACACCCAACAGCTCCCAATCAACACCAAACACACACACACGCTGTAGCACCCCGGACCAAAAACCGAAGCATAATTGGTTAATTAAATAATTAAATCCATAATTGAAACATTTTAGGCGCATTATTCTATCGGGGACAATCGGAGACCCGTAGCTTAAATGACAAAGAAAAAAGCCAAATACGAAGGATAGGTGAAACGCGGGGATAAAATCTTGATGAACGGTAAAACGGAAAAATAATAATTTAATGATTGGTAATTTAAATCTACTTGGTAAATAGTAACTTTTAAAATCTATAAATAGGCGCTCATTCAATTCAAAATTTTCATTTTCTGACGAAAACGAAAGCGACGCGAACAAGTAAGTTTCTCTCTCCTCTTTTTTTTTTTTTTCTGCCTTCGTCGGCGAGTCGCCGGAGCGTCGCCGGAGCCGCCGCCGCCGCCATCGTCGCTGGAGCCATCGCCGCCACCATCGCCGGAGCCATTGGTCGGCAGCTGTGCTTGTGGTGGTGGTGGTGGTACGCCGGGGTGCGGGTGTGCGCCGGGTCGGGGGTGTGAGCGACGGGACGGGCTTGGGCGCGCGCCGGGCATCGAGGGCGGGTGTGCGCGCGTGGTGGTGCGCAGGTAAGGACGGGTGTGCACGCGGGTGCGCGCTGGGACACGGCGATGGGAGACAGGCGTGTGCGCACCGGGCGACGGGAGACACGCGCGCGCACCAGGCTACGGGAGACGCGCGAGTGTGCTGGGCGAGCCACGAGTGCGCGCGCGACATCGGGTTTTCGACCCGATTTCCATTTTTTCCGTCATACACCAACATCGAGTCGTCGTTGACGAGATGTCATTGACCGAGGGTCGTGTGCCCGATCAAAGTCAACCCTTTGACCAAAATTACCAAAATACCCCTCAATCTTAAAATGCTCCGTTCGGGCTCGTTTCAACTCCAATTGAGCTCATTCTTTTTGCGTTGCGATCCTTATTTCATCATTATTTCACGCTTATTCGTTCCTTACCATTTCTAATATCTACTGTGCATTTTACGTGTTGTGGCAACGTGCTGGCATACGTTTTTATTTCCCTTTTGTTATCTGTCGTGTTATCTGTCATGTGTCATAAGATACAGTTTTTACTCCCATGAGTGTATTCAACGCACTCACCCCATATTATGTAACTCACGTTACAGGTGATGACATGCATGATGAACCTTAGAGGGAGAGATGGTGGTGCACTATCGGGGTCTGATATTTTGAGTCTGTTATCACTCAACCTTTAAACAAAAATTTTATGACTCACGTTTTGTAAAGTATAACTTTGGTACCTGTTTTGTACGTTAGATCCTGATAAGTTATTTCCACTGTGAATATTGTATTTTATCGGTATTGAGACCGATTGATATCGGCTGAGGCCGATTGTTGATATGTGAATGTTACATTTCATCCCTTACCTCTTTCTTCTGTCGTCCCCTACTATTTTCTTTCTGTTGTGAGTGCGTCCCTTGCTAATTCTATCTTTACGCCCAATGGAAAAACTCTGATATCTTTATGAAATGAAAACGGGGCGTGATAGGTGGTATCAGAGCTTAGTTCTACCCTTTGTAAGGCTTTGCTCAAACTGGTTTTAATTTTCAAATGTGTTTTAAAATGAGAAAAAAAAACCTTTTCGAAAAGATATAAGATAAGTGTCATCTTCTCCCTATAGGTGTCCCTCCCTGGTTATAAGACTTGTGAAAAAGAGTGTTTATTTAATATATGATATTGTATTGGCATGATATAAACTGTTAAGGTATAGAGGAGGTGATTACGGATATAGGCTGATGAAAGAAACTCGTGTAAATTTTACATGACAGATGAATAGGGTCTATGTTACTGCTAGGATGCGAGTACCGGTTGTGGAGACACATGAGGAGAGACTTCAACATTGCTTTTATGAGAGTAGAGTGACGAACGATAGGTCGGTAGGGGAGCACGTTGCCCTACTTCTGCATTACTGGAAGGAGTTAGGGGGTGTTAGAGGTAGTATCAGTGGTGTCCAGGCATCTTTACATATGATCCATACCTTACCTGGTGAGTGGGAGACTAGGGCACGTTTAGTATACAGAGATGAGCTTGTACATTCATCGATAGATTTTGTACCCTTCACCGACTTTGGGAACATAGCGAGGATGATGTTAGAGTTGTGGGGTCGACAAGGCCTTCCGACCATTCCTGAGCCGGGACCCTACGATCCGTCTAGTAGTAGTTCGGAGTCGGATGATGATGACCTTGAGGAGGATGATCCAGGGGCACCGGGATTACCAGGACTGCCGCCTCCAGCCGCAACCATTGCGTAGACTAGAGAGATGACTTTTCTAATGTATATATACATAGTACATATGATATATCCCTCTATATGTATATGGTAGCTTTTATTTCATGTAGATAGTGTACATAATCCTTTTGGCATGATGTAGGGGCTACCACTATTTTGCAGATATGTATATAGTATGTCTGTGTAATCCTCTTTTTGTGATGGGATACACGTTAATATCTCCTCTTGCGCATTGTGTTTCTTCTTCTTTAGTTATATTTTGTCATGTATGGTAATGATATATATGTATATAACTTAACAAAGTCATGCCGCCTAGAGGACGACCTCGAAAGGAACAACCACCAATGGCTAATCAGCCAGAGAGAGCTGAAAATGCGAATATAGGAGATTTAGTCTCGGTATTAAGGGGATTGGCCCAGCATTTTGAAGGAAACCAAGCCAACCTTCAGCCGGCAAGATCTGATCCTAACCTTATATACGAGCAGTTTAGGTGATTTAATCCATCGACATTCAACGGAAAAGGTGAACCATCGAGTGCGGAAGAGTGGCTAAGGTCACTCGACTGATTATTTGGACATTTAACATGTACCGAGGAACAGGAGGTCTCTTTTGCGATCTTTCAACTTACTAAAGAAGTGAGTCACTGGTGGGACTCGTACGAACGAACTATGTTTACTGCTCAAAGAAAGGAGCTGACTTGGGAGGAATTTAAGGAAGTGGTTTTTCATCACTTCATCCCTCAATCTTATTAGGATAAAAAGGAAACAGAGTTTCTACATCTCCATCAAGGAAGTTCAACGGTTGGAGAATACGAACAATGATTCAATCAGCTGAGCCGGTACGCCACACACTTGGTGGATACCAACAACAAGTAGGCTTGAAGATTTGAAAAAGGCCTTCGTTCAGAGATTGGATCCATTCTAGTTGGGCAAGGAGAGATGTCATATGCAAGTGTTATCGAGAGTGTCTCTCGTTTACATTTGGATGCTATGCCCCCGAAGAAAATTTTCCCGACTCCTGTAAA
This sequence comes from Scutellaria minor, assembly GCA_954870855.1. Classification (NCBI taxonomy): domain Eukaryota; kingdom Viridiplantae; phylum Streptophyta; class Magnoliopsida; order Lamiales; family Lamiaceae; genus Scutellaria; species Scutellaria minor. The sequence continues at coordinate 21,734,081 of OX940727.1, forward strand.
GAGAATATGGACGGGCCCGAGCCAAAGTTTTGCCCCAAATAAATTTCCAAGGGCAAACAACGCTCCACACCTTCCCACCCCTAGACCAGGGAACCCATGCCCTAGATGCAAAAAGGTACATGTGGGGCCGTGTCAGCAAGAGACACAGAGTTGCTTCACATGTGGGGCACCGGGGCATATAGCAGACAACTGCTGGAAGGTGAAAAACTCACCAGCCACAGCCCCAAACTCGAGGCCAGTGGCAGGCAGAGCACGAGCCTTTGCTCTCACCCACCTAGAAGCTGCTGAGGAAGCTGAGGCAATAACAGGTATGTTACCAGTATATGATATACCTGCCCTCATCCTATTTGATACGGGAGCGACGTACTCCTTTATATTTGTCAACTTCTGTAAATTGCTGAAGTGTGAGGACGATAGGATAGTTGCTCGAACCCTAGAAGTTAGTATTCCTTCAGGGAAGACAGTTAAAACAAAACATCTATACCGTCACCTTAAGATCACTTTCGAAGATAGGATTCTTCTAGCTGATCTCCACATTTTAGAGATGAAGGATTTCGACGTAATCCTAGGAATGGACTGGTTAGAATCCAATCACGCAGTAATCAAGTGTTATACGAGAGAAATTATCTTTCAAGCACCAGGAGAACCGGAGTTCACCTTCCATAGAACACGGGTTGGGGTTGACTCAAGGATTATCTCAGCCATGAAGGCAACCCAGATGCTTAGCAAAAGGAATTACGAAGCTTGGTTAGTCAATATGGTAAATCCTGAGCAGAAGTCAATGCCTATCAAAGATGTGCCAATAATAAAGGAATTCTTGGACGTCTTCCTCAAGGATTTACCCGGTTCTCCACCAGATAGACAAGTGACCTTTGAGATTGATCTTATCCCAGGAACAACATCGGTGTTGAAGGCTCCTTATCGGATGACACCGAGAAAATTACAAGAATTAAAGGTTCAAATACAAGAACTTTTGGACAAAGGTTTCATCAGACCAAGTGTGTCACCTTGGGGAGCTCCAGTGCTTTTTGTAAAGAAGAAAGATGACAGCTTTCGAATGTGTATAGATTATCGAGAGCTGAACAAGCGAATTATAAAGAACAAGTATCCACTGCCTCGAATTGAAGATCTTTTCGATCAATTAAGAGGTGTCAGTGTGTTCTCGAAGATTGACTTAAAGTCTGGATATCACCAGATGAAAGTCAAGGACATAGATATACCTAAGACAACATTTAGGATGAGATATGGCCACTACGAGTTTGTAGTAATGCCATTTGGACTTAGCAATGCTCTAGCTGCCTTCATGGACCTGATGAATCGCGTCTTCCATCTGTATCTCGATCTCTTTGTTATTGTGTTCATTGATGACATTCTCATCTATTCGTGCGATGGAACGCACCATGAACAACATCTCAGAATTGCGTTAGAGGTTTTACGTAAAGAGAAGCTTTACGCAAAATACAAAAAGTGCGAATTCTGGATGGACAAGGTAAGTTTTCTTGGCCACATTGTCTCCTCACAAGGGATCGAAGTAGACCCTGAAAAAGTAAAAACGGTCAGTGAATGGGAGACCCCAACAAACGTCAATGAAGTCCGGAGTTTTATAGGTATGGTTGGCTACTACCGAATATTCATAGAAGGATTTTTGAAGATTGCTGCTCCTATGACTCGCTTGACAAGAAAAGACGTGAATTTTCAATGAGACGAGCAATGTGAGCAAAGCTTTCAGGAACTAAAGAAGAGACTGACTGAGGCACCAATCTTAATAGTTCCAAACGTAACTAGGGAGTTCGTGATTTATACCGATGCATCCAAACAGGTTCTAGGATGTGTTTTGATGCAACAAGAGAAGGTAGTGGCATATGCATCACGCCAATTGAAGGTTCACGAACAGAACTACCCAACCCACGATCTAGAGCTAGCAGTTGTGGTACACGCTCTCAAGATATGAAGATACTACCTCTATGGGGTGAGTTGTGAGATCTATACTGACCATAAGAGCCTGAAATACTTCTTTGAACAAAAAAAGCTCAATATGAGACAACGAAGATGGCTAGAGTTGGTAAAGGATTACGATCTTACGATCCACTACCATCCTGGAAAAACAAACGTAGTAGCTGATGCCCTTAGTAGAAAAGGAAGGGGGATGGTGACATCTATGACCACTAACCAACACCAACTGATCGAAGAGATGTCAAAGCTGAAGTTGGAGATAGTTACACCTCCAGAAAACATTGAAGCTAGGATAGCAGTGTTATTCGTGAAACCCATGTTGCGCGATCAAATTGTGGAAGCTCAGAAGAAAGATAGCTTTCTAATGAAGATGAAAGCTCACATGGACAATGGAAGAGCTGAAGGTTTCTCTTTAGCATCTGATGGAGCTCTTATCTTCAAAGGAAGGATATGCGTGCCAAAAGACGAGAAATTAAGAAACGAAATTCTCGAAGAAGCACATTGCACGCCGATGGTAGCTTATCCAGGAGGTACAAAGATGCACCGAGATTTAAAGGTAAATTTTTTGTGGAGGAATATGAAAAGAACCATAGGGTTGTTCGTCAAGAAGTCTCTCATTTACCAACAAGTGAAAGCAGAACATCAACGACCGACTGGGATGCAACTTCTTTGGAGATACCAGAGTGGAAATGGGAACACATAGCCATGGATTTCGTGGTTGGATTACCAAACACCAAATGAGGAAACCACGTCATATGGGTAATAATTGATAGACTAACATAGTCTGCCCACTTCTTGCCAATCAAGATGACTTTTGGACTAGATATGTTGGCACGAATATATCTCGAAGAGATTATCCGAGTGCATAGCGTGTCGGCTTCTATCATATCGGATAGAGATCCTCGGTTCAACTCTAGATTCTGGCAAAGTCTACAAATAGAGTTAGGAACACATCTGTCTTTCAGTATAACTTTTCACCCACAAACGGACGGACAAACAGAAAGGACCATATAAATCTTAGAGGATATGTTGATGGCATGCATTTTGGATTTTCCCGGGAACTGGGAAGACCAGCTGTGCTTGATAGAATTTATCTACAACAACAGCTACTAATCGACAATTGGTATGACGCCCTATGAAGCCCTCTACAAAAGAAAATGTCGTTCATTCATCTGTTGGGACGAAGTGGACGAAAAGAAGCTTCTGGGGCCCCAATTGGTAGATCAAACGGTCAAGGTAATAAAGAAAATTCGAGAAAGAATATGAATGACCTAAGATCGATAAAAAACATATGCCGACAAGAGACAGAGAGAATTAAAATTTGAAGTGGGAGACAAGTTTTTCCTCAAAGTGTCACCCATTAAAGGGGTTTATCATTTCGGGAAGAGGGGGAAGTTGAAATCGAGGTATGTAGGGCCATTCGAAATTCTAGACCGAGTTGGGGAAGTTGCATATCGTCTAGCTTTACCGCCAGACTTCGCTGGAGTACACAACGTTTTTCATGTGTCTATGCTACGCAAGTATGTATTCGATCCGAACCATGTAATCAGACAAGAAGACATAGAACTTGAGAAAGACCTAACTTACGAATAAGTTCCAATAGCCATACTAGATTGAAAGACCCGATGATTAAGGGAAGAGGTAACTTGGGAACTAGAGGATGAGATCCTGAAGAAGTATCCTGACTTACCCTCAATAGGTACGCGTCTAATTTCGAGGATGAAATTCTTTTAAGGGGTAAGGGATGTAGCACCTGGACCAAAAACAAAGCATAATTGGTTAATTAAATAATTAAATCCATAATTGAAACATTTTAGGCGTGTTGATTCTTGATTGTTTAATTAATTACGTGCGTTTCAGAAATATGTTTAATGTATGTTTTAGGTGGGTAAAAATTTTAGACATGGGACATAGAATATTTTTATACCATGAGATGCGTAACGGAAAAACGAGAAGATAGAAACAAACTAGGGGTCAATCGGAGACCTGTAGCTCAAATGACAAAGAAAAGAGCTAAATACGAAGGGTAAGTGAAACACGGGGGTAAAATCTTGATGAACGGTAAAACGGAAAAATAATAATTTAATGAATGGTAATTTAAATCTACTTGGTAAATATTAACTTTTAAAATCTATAAATAGAAGCTAATTCAATTCAAAATTTTCATTTTCCGACGAAAACAAAAACGACGCGAACAAGTAAGTTTCTCTCTCCTCTTTTTTTTTTTTTCCGCCATCGCCGGCGAGCCGCCGTCGTCGCCGGGGCCGCCGCCTTCGCCGGCTGGTGGTGGTGGTGGTGCTATGGAACGCGAGTGTGCGCCGGGTCGGGGGTGTGTGCACGGGTGCGTGACGAGGCGGGCCTAGGCGCGCGCGGGCGCGCGCTGGGGGCGGGTGTGCGCGCGCGGGGGGCGCGTCGGGAAGGGCAGGTACACGCGCCGGGGTGGACGTTTGTGCGCGCGGGTGCGCGCTGGGACATGGCGACGGGAGACGGGCGCACGCGCACCGGGCGACGGTAGACGTGTGTGCGCGGGCGCGGGCGCGGGTGATAGGAGGCGCGCGCGCTGGGTGACGGGTGAAGGGAGACGCACGCGCACGGGCGTGGGCGACGGGCGACGGGAGACGCACGTGCGCGCTGGGCGAGCCACGGGCGCGCTGCACGCGCGGCGCCGAGTTTTCGACCCGATTTCCGTTTTTTCCATCATACACCAACATCGAGTCATCGTTGACGAGATGTCATTGACCAAGGGTCGTGGGTCCGATCAAAGTCAACCCTTTGACCAAAATTACCAAAATACCCCTCAATCTTAAAATGCTCCGTTCGGGCTCGTTTCAACTTTGATTGAGCTCATTCCTTTTGCATTGCGATCCTTATTTCATTCTCTTTCACCTCAACCCTATGAACTGAACTTTCACCCTTGTTACTTTAACCTCAATTTTGAGATCCCTCGATTCGTCGTGCTCTAAACGATCGTTCTTTCTTCGAAATCATTTATAACTTTAATATATTTATTAAGAATCTAAGAAACATTGTAACTTATGTAGGTTATCAGTTGGATTGTGTTTGTGATACTTAGTGCTTATTACTCAAACATTTCATCAAGTGGGGGTAACTTCTGAATCTTTATCTGTTTATTGTTTTTTCTATTAAAAGCATAAACTGCGGGATACTACGTGCTGTGAATTTAGTTGTTGTGCTATCCTTTATACTGTGAAAGGACTGAGGTTCACTCTGAACATGCATTCGTCCCTTACCCCCTCTTCTACTACTCTGTTGAGGTTTGGTGGTCCTCTTGAAATGCACCAGCGGTATTGAGACCGTTTTATAGGGTAAGACGGGGAATACCCGCGCCTATTCGTCTCTTACCATTTCTAATATCTGCTGTGCATTTTACGTGCTATGGCAACGTGCTGGCATACGCTTTTATTTCCCTTTTGTTATCTGTTGTGTGTCACATGATGCAGTTTTTACTCCTACGAGTGTATTCAATGCACTCACCCCATATTCTGTAACTCACATTACAGGTGATGACATGCATGATGAACCTTAGAGGGAGAGATGGTGGTGCCCTATCGGGGTCTGATATTTTGAGTCTGTTATCACTCAACCTTTTAATAGAAATTTTATGACTCACGTTTTGTAAAGTATATCTTTGGTACCTGTTTTGTACATTAGATCCTGATAAGTTATTTCCGCTGTGAATGTTGTATTTTATCGGTATTGAGACCGATTGATATCGGCTGAGGCCGATTGTTGATATGTGAATGTTACATTTCGTCCCTTACCTCTTTCTTCTGTCGTCCCCTACTATTTTCTTTCTATTGTGAGTGCGTCCCTTGTTAATTCTATCTTCACGCCCAATGGAAAAACTCTGATATCTTTATGAAAAGAAAACAGGGCGTAACACACACAGAACACTTAAACACACACACATAGATCATGAAGCCCACACACTAGCTCTGGCCGGCGACCTCCATGTTGCCGGCCACCACCACCAACCCATCACACACACCATCCAGCCACCCTCCATGCATCAGTCTCCGGTGAGGGGAGAGAGATGGAGCAGATGGGGAGAGAGAAGAGGGAGGGAGGAGAGAGAAAGATTTTGGCCGGATCTTTGACCGGTGATTGCCGAAGGAGGAGAAATCCGAGCCCGGATTCATGACGGGCTCGACGAGAGCTTCAACTTAGGGTAGGAGTTGGCCCAAAATGGAGAAGAAACGAGGTGGTGAGAAAGAAAGAGAAAAAGGGTTTTCTAACGATTGACCAACCATTTTCCGGCGATCGAGATGTCGGAATGGAATTCCAAGACCTGTTCTAGAATTGTCTCGGCGAGACCTACAAACTGTGTGAAAATCGGCCGAAACTGAGAAAAATGATTTTTTTCGGCACCAGCGACCAAAAAAGAGGAGAGAGAAGAGAGAGGAGAGAGAGACTTACATTTTTCTCAATTATTGCCTCGTTCAAAAATAGCGATTTACGACACGTTTTTACGTGTTATATATAGACTTTTGGAAAACTTACTATTCATCGAAATATCTCGAATTCACTATTCACCGAAATATCTTGGAGTTACTATTCATCGAAAAAATCTTGGTTACTATTCACCGAAATATCTCGGAATACTATTCATCGAAATATCTTTCATTTTCCGTTCATTTGTTTACGTCGTATTCTTCGTATTCACCGTTTTCTCCGTCATTTGAGCTACGAGTCTCCAATTGACCTCAAATTCATTTCTATCTTCTCGTTTTTCAAATACGCATCTTATGGTAAAATTATAATCTATGTTTCGCGATTAAAATATACTTCCATTTAAAACATGCAATTATCATTTATCTGAAAAACATATAATCAAATTACACAATCAAGAGTTAACAAATATAATTAAATAAATCAATTAAGGGTTTAATTATTTAATTAATCAATTATGCTTCTTTTTTGTCCTGGGCGCTACACTTTGCATGTTCTACGTACGTCAAAACATGACTTTTTGGTATGTTAGTTGCAGACCGGATCCTCTATACCAAAATCATTGTCTCATTTGTATGCCACGTTAAGAACAACCACAATGCATCAAGGTTTTTGGATTTGGATCCAAACTAAATGGATCCATAACATTGTGAGGTGAGGATGAAATCCACCATGGAGGAGAGAGAGAGAGAGAGAAATGGATCCATAGGTTTGGATCCAAAAAGTGAAAAAAAAAAAAATTTCACAAAGTCAGCACGTGTGAACACGCCAGACTCTGATTGGCGCGTGATTCACACGCGCTGTAGAGGCGTTATGGGACTCGACAGCTGGGTCCCAGATTTGTCCAGCGTTTTTATATTATTATTTTTTTTCTGTTTTTTTAATTCTATTTCCTTTCTTTTTGGAACCATTTATTATATCTTGTCATTATCCTTATCCACTAATATTAATTATCGAGATTATAGAAAATTATTTTGTATTATTATTTTTTTCATTCTTCTTTTAGTTGAGCATATTTAGGAACACTTTGATGTCTCGATGTAGAATTAAAATGCGTAATTCATATCCGTTCGATTATCCTACCTTTAATTTTATTTATGTACTTCATTTTAGTATTTATGAAAATGAAATAAATTTGTTTAAGTATTTTGTTTTAATATAATATTTTATTTAGTTAAAATATATTTAAATAAAATTTGTGGTATAAAATAGAAAATCTAAATTAAGTCATATTTTAAATTAGGAGAGAGAGGATTGAGTGGAGATGAGACCCATAAAATAGTGAATTTAGATTTGATGGACTGTGGGTGTGGATTTAAATTGATGAAATATTGATGTGGAGGAGAGAGAATCAACTTTATGATTAAATGGATTGTATTTTGGGGTTGAGGGTTGTGGATGCTCTAAAACTACGTAGTTTTGATATTGGAAAAAACTTATAATTTGTAACCGTTTTTAATTTGAAAATCAATATAACGTGTTTTGGAATGTGGTACACGCTTGGTACATGATATTTGGTACAAGAGATCTGATTTGTGTTAGTTGGACTTATGTAATTCGTAAGCAATGATTGATCAAAATAACGAAATTTAATCATCAACATAATTTTTTTTCTATAAGAATCAGGAAGTAGAAATTCTATTTCTCCATTCTAAACTACACTAATCTGTTAGATATCAGAAAATACTTCTAATGTCCACTGCGTACAATTTTAATATATCCACCTTCGATTTCAAACATTGGGTACATATATTAAATACATATTTCCGTTGAATTTGGACAAAAAGTTGATTGTAGGTACCTAACATGATATAGTTTCAAATATTAAATATCAATGAACATGTTAAAATGCTCTGTGGGCAATCTTAATATACCTACTAATGATGTGTAAGGATTTCATCCTTATAAATTATGGAATTTTGAAATTAATAGATACCAAAAGTCACAAAATGTGGATATTACATTTGGAATAGATGTTTAACTGAGGTATCAAAATTGAAAATTCCATTTTCAAAAGTTTTCCAAACACTATTGATAAACTTACAAGCTCCTTAAAAAAAATATCTCAATATGTGTATAGATGTAGCGCCCCGGACCAAAACGAAGCATAATTGATTAATTAAATATTAAACACATGACTTAATAATTATGTGCGTATATTTTGACTGTTTAATTTATTACGTGCGTTTCAGATACGTGTTTAATGCACGATTTAGATCGATATTTTTCCTAGACATGGAACATAGGATATTTTTTTACATCATTAGATGCGTATTGGAAAAACGAGAAGATAGAAATGAACTAGGGGTCAATCGGAGACCCGTAGCTCAAATGACGACGAAAAGGGCAAAACACGGAGTTTCGGAAAAGAAAATCGAAAGATTTTTTTTACGGTGAATAGTAACGAGATTTTTACGTGAATAGTAACGTGGAATTTTCAACCGATGAACAGTAGCCAAGATATTTCTCGTGAATAGTGTTTTTGGAAATTCTACAAATAGGGGTGTTTTCGATTCGAAAATCATCGTTTTTCCGAACGAGCCGAAAGCGACGAAAACTTGTAAGTTTCTCTCTCTTCTCTCTCTCTTCCCATTTTTCTGTCGCCGGCGCGCCGCCGCCGGTGGTGGCTGGAAAATTTCAACTTTGTCTGTTTCGGTCGATTTTCGCACACAACGTTCGTCTCGACGAGATGAATCTTGGATAGGTCTCGGAATTCAATTCTGATTTCTCATTCGTCGGAAAACTGCGAAAAACGGCCTCCAAAACCTAAACCCTAACTTTCACCACCTTTTCACTCTCTTCATGTTTTCTCACTCCACCTCGCTGGAGCTGCTGCCGGAAGTCCACCGGTGGTGAGGGGGTATCGCTGGAGGACCGGCACCGCCGTGGGTGGCGGCGCCGGAGATGAATAGGTTGTGTATATATATAAACATGCATGTGTGTGTTTGTGTGTGTTTGAGTGTGTGTGGTTGTGTTGATCTGTTGGGGGCGGCACAGGTGGTGCCACCGTGTGGGAACAGTGAGTCAGCGCTGGTAATGCACCGGATAGGCCTGGTGGTGGTGGCTGGTGGCCGCAGGCCAGGTTGTGGTTGATGTGTGTGTGTGTATATTTTCATACATTTGTGTGTATGGCTGTATGTGTGTATGCGCAGTTGCTGGGTGGTTGCCGGCGACGGCCCGTCGCCGGCCGTTGTGCCAGGAGGTCCGGGGAAGGGTCGCCAGCGACTGGAAGTCGCCGACCGGAGCTGGAAAGATTAGGGTTGGTTTTGCATACGTAGGTAACGAAGGATTTTGCGGCGGAATTCTAGGCACTATTCACCACCGGAATCCGACAAGGGATAGCCGGATGTGGTAGCCGGCGGTGCAAGCTTTCCGGCGGACACGGTGGCGACGGCGATGGGCGGCGCCGCCGCAACTGGTGGCGCAGGAAAGGTGGCTGGTCGAGCAGGTCCGACGCCGGGAATCTGGGTACGATGCTACCGAGAAAACTCGGCAGCTGCCGAGACCCGATGCCTACCGAGCCGCTACTCGATGCTGTCGAGAAAACTCAGCAGCTGCCGAGCCGAGTTCCCGCTGCTGTCGAGAAAACTCGGCAGCTGCCAAGCCGAGTTCCCGATGCTGACGATGCACACGCAATGTCGTGTTTTCGATCCGAACCCTATTTTTTTCATCATTCGTCTTTATCGAGTCATCGTCGATGAGACGTCGTTGACCGGGATTCGTGGGCCCGGTCAAAGTCAACCCTTTGACCAAAATTACCAAAATACCCCTAAACTTAAAATGCTCCGTTTAAGCTCGTTTTAACTCCGATTGAGCTCATTCTTTTTCTGTCGTGACCCAAATTTCATTCTCTATCATCTCAGCCATATGAACTGATTAGCCACTCTCATTTCTTCAACTCCAATCTTTAGATCTCTCGATCTGTCGCGTATTTAACGATCTTTTTTCCGCCGGGAACTTTTATAGCTTTAATTATACATTATTAAGGATCTAAGAAACATCATAACTTATGTAGGCTACTTGTTGGATTGAGCCTTGAAGTATCCGATCTTTGGTCCTTGCTACTCACGTGGTAACCACCGAACAAGGTGGGGGTAATTTCTATCTCTTTATCTGTTTACAGTTTTCCCTATTTAATGCATGATTGACGGAATACTAAATGCTGTGATTATACGCTATGTTTATGTAACGCCCCATATCAAAATGAGCATAATTGATTAATTAAATATTTAACACATGACCTAATGAGTAGGTGCGTTTATTTTGACTGTTTAATTTTATTATGTGCGTATTAGATACGTGTTTAACGCGTGACTTAGACGGATAATTTTCATGGACATGGTATATAGAATATTTTCATACCATAAGATGCGTCTTGGAAAGACGAAAAGATAGAAATAAACTAGGGGTCAATCGGAGACCCGTAGCTCGAACGGCGATGAAAAGGGCAAATCACGGAGTTTCGGAAAATCGGAAGATATTTACGATGAAATGAAGTGAAGATATTTACGTGAATAGTAACGTTGAAAAGTCAACGGATGAATAGTGTTTGAGATATTTTGGATGAATAGTAATGGAGATATTTTCGGTGAATAGTAATTTTGCGAATTCTATAAATAGAGGCTCCTCCGATTCACTTTTCACCGTTTTTCCGAACGAGCCAAAAGCAACGAAAATGAGTAAGTCCTCTCTCCTCTCTTTCTTTCCGGGTTTCTGTTTCCGGCGGGCCACCGCCGGCGCCGCCGTCGGCCGGTGGCCTGAAAAATTCAAAGTTGTCGGAATCAAACGATTTTCGCACACAACGTTCGTCTCGATGAGACGAATCTAGGATAGGTCTCGGATTTCAAATCCGATTTCTCATTCGCCGGAAAACGGCGAAAAATAGCCTCTTACACCCTAACCCTAACCCTTGTGCCACCTTCTCTCTCTCCTCTGTTTTTCTCTCTCTTCTCGTCGGAGCTGACGACCGGAGGACCGCCGGAGGTAGGGTGACCTGCTGGAGGGCCGGCGCCGTCGTGGGTGGCGGCGCTGGAGAAGGACAGTGTGTATATATGTGTATCGCATGGTGTGTGTGTGTTTGAAGGTGTTGTAGTGTGTGTGTGTTGTGCTCACTGTTGGGGCGGCGCATGGTGGTGCCGCCGTGTGTGAACTGATGGCCGGCGACGGGAGGTCGCCGACGAGGCCGTGGGGAGGGTGGCCGGCGACTTCCAGTCGCCGGCCAAGCAAGAACCGTGGGTGTGTGTGTGTGATAACACCTTGCGATGTGTGTGTGTGTGTTTTCCTGTGTGCGTGTATGTGGGCATGGACGGGGTGGTGGTGGCCGGCGACCCCCAGTCGCCGGCCAAGGTCTGAGTGGACGGCGATGGTCGCCAGCGGCAGGTGGCCGCCGGCCAAGGAGAGGGTTGTGTGTGTGTGTTTAGCCGTGAGTGTGTGTGTGTTTGGACTTGGGAGTATATGCATGGCTAAGGGTATTTGGATGGTTGGGAAAGGTTGCCGGCGACGAGGGGTCGCCGGCGGAGGTGTTGGGAGTCGTCGCCGGCGACGGGAAGTCGCCGGTCGGAGTTTTGGTTGAAGTTGGAATTTTGGAAATAATGCGACTTCGAACGGTTTTGCGGCGAAGTTTCCAGGCACTATTCATGCCGGAATCCGGCGATGGACGGCCGGGGGTGGTAGCCGGCGGTGCGAGATATCCGGACAGGTAGGTGGTGGTGGCTGGAGGCGGCGCCACCGCTCCGGGCGACGCCGGGAAGGTGGCGCATCGAGCAGGCCACCGTCGGGAAGAGCTGGGAATGGCTGGCCGAGAAAACTCGACCAGCCGGGTTGAGCCACGCCCCGCTGCCGAGAAAACTCGGCAGTCGTCGGGTGTCGGGTAGCCGGCGCGCACCGTGCGCACTCATCGGGTGCTGACGCGCACCCGACGCCATGTTTTCGATCCGAATCTCGTTTTCTTTCTGCCGTTCATCCGTATCGAGTCATCGATGATGAGACGTCGTTGATCGGGGTCCGTGGGCCCGGTCAAAGTCAACCCTTGACCAAAATTACCATTTTACCCCTAAACTTAAAATGCTCCGTTCGAGCTTGTTTGAACTCCGATTGAGCTCATTCTTTTTGCGTTGCGATCCTTATTTCAATTCCTATCTTCTCAGCCACTTGGGCAGATCTGACCCTCTCATTTCTTGGACTCCAATCTTTAGATCTCTCGATCCGCCGCATAGTTAACGATCGTACTTTCGCTGGGAACGTTTATAGCTTTAATTATACTTTATTTGGGATCTAAGGAACGTCATAACTTGTGTAGGCTACTTATTGAGTTGAGCCTTGTGATATCGGATCCTTTGGTACTCGCTTGGGAAATCTGATCCGCCGATACTCGTTGTTCACGTGGTAACCACCGAACGAGGTGGGGGTAATTTCTAACTCTGTAACTGTTTACAGTTTTTCCTATTTCAAAGTATGATTGAGAAGTCCTAAATGATGAGACATATGTTATGATTACGTGATCATGTTATACTGTGGCAACGTGGCTGAGTGTTATATTCCTGGTATGTATAACTGTTGACTGGTATAAGATGCGGATGTTATTCCCCACGAGTGTATTCAACGCACTCACCCCTTAATCTGTACTCACACTACAGGAGAATAAGAGAACCTTGACGCGTAGAGAGAGGGGTGCCCTATCGGTTGTGTCCATCTTCTGTTTTGACTTTTAAAGTTATGATGTTCTTTTGTAAAAGAAAACTCTGTTTCTCCTTCTTTGTATGAGATCCTGATGGTATTTTTTCCGCTGCGTATGTTTTAAACTCCTTTTATCGGTTGTATCCGATGTTCCAAGTGTTCTGCTTCTTATCCCCTCATTTTCTTTCTTTTATATATCATGTACGTCTTTTTCCCCTTTCTTTCTTAACGCCCAAAAATGAAAAACTCTGATATTTTAACTGAAAGATTTCGGGACGTTACAGTTTATGTGTCATGTTATACTGTGAAAGGACGTGGGTCCACATACATTCCTCTATAGGGTCGGGTGATTCCTGCACCTGAGATTCTGTAGGGTCAGGTGATACCCGTACCTGAGATTTGTAGGGGTAAGTCGGGTGATACCCGCACCTGAGATTTTGTAGGGTCGGGAGATATCCGCACCTGAGATTTTGTAGGGGTAAGTCAGGTAATACCTGCACCTGAGATTTGTAAGGGTAAGATGGGAGATACCCGCACCTGAGTTGGGTTACGAAATACATGCTATGCATTTTATGTGCTGTGACAACATGACTGAATGTTACATATTTGATATTTTATACCTGTCGATTATTATAAGAGGCAAATTTTATTCCCACAAGTGTATTCCACGCACTCACCCCCTATTCTGTAATTTATGTTACAGGAGATGATGAACATGTGGAACCTTAGATGGAGAGAGGTGGTGCTATTTCTGGATTTGTTTTTCCTAGGTTGATGTTGCACAAACATTTTCAAACAATGTTTTATTCAATTCACGTTTTGTACTAATTCTACACATGTTTCGGATGTGAGATCCTGACGGTATTTTTTTCCGCTGCGAATGTTATGTTTATCGGCTGAGACCGATTGATGGTATGTGAATGTTTCACATCGTCCCTTATCTTTTTCTTCTGTCGTCTCTTGCTACTTCTTTCTGTTTAAAAAAAATGTGTCTCTTTCTATTTCTTTCTTCATGCCCATGAGGAAAACTCTGATATTTTTATGAAAGAAAACGGGGCATGACAATAGAAGCTTAAAAGCTTCAGCCGAACACACTTTCTGTAGCGCCCCGGATCAAAACGAGCATAATTAATTAATTAAATATTTTAACCTATGATTTAATAATTTTGTGCGTATGATTTAACTGTTTAATTTATTTCGTGCGTTTCAGATACGTGTTTTAAGTGAGGTTTAGACGGATAATTTCATTAGACATGGAATATAGGATATTTATATGTCAATAGATGCGTACCGAGAAAACGAGAAGTTAGAAACGAACTAGAGGTCAATCGGAGACCTGTAGATCGAATGGCGACGAAAAGGGCGAAACACGAGGTTTCGGAAAAAACGGAAGATATTTCGTTGAATAGTAGCGTGGAAAATTCAATCGATGAATAGTGACGAGATATTTTCCACGTGAATAGTGTTTTCCAACTTCTATAAATAGGGGCTCCTCCGATTCATTTTTCACTGTTTTTCCGAACGAGCCGAACGCGCCGAAAACTCGTAAGTCTCTCTCTCCTCTCTCTCTCTTCGTTTTCTGTTTTCTGGTCGGCGGCGCCACCACCGGCGTCGCCGGCCGGTCGCCGGAAAATTTCAACGTTGGCGGAATCGGACGATTTTCGCACACAACGTTCGTCTCGACGAGACGAATCTAGGATAGGTCTCGGATTTCAAATCCGATTTCTCGTTCGCCGGAAAACGGCAAAAAACAGCTTCTTAAACCCTAAACCCTAACCCTTGATCACCCTTTCTCTCTTCTCTGTTTTCTCTCTCTCCTCGTCCTCTTGCCGGAGCGGTGGCTGGAGAAGCTGGTGGTGGTGATGTGGAGGAGGTGGCGCCGCCGCTGGTGGCGGCGCCTGGCCAGAAAAATGGAAGAGATATGTATGCATGCATGTGTGTGTGTAGTATGGTGTATAAGTGTGTGTGTGTTGTGTGGCTCCCCGTCGTGGGGGAAGGGACAGCCGGCGACGGGAGGTCGCCGGCGAGGTGGTTTGGTGGGTCGCCGGCGGCTGGTGGCCGCCGGCCAGAGAGATGTCAGTGTGTGTGCGTATGGAATCGGGTGTGTGGGTGTGTTCATGCTTGTGTGTGGTGGCTGTGTTGGTGGATGGGCTTGGCTGGAATGGGTTGCCGGTGACGGGGAGTCGCCGGCGGAGGAGCTGGGAGTGGTCGCCGGCGACTGGGGTCGCCGGCCGGAGCATTTGGATAGGTGTTGGATTTTCGAAAAAAACTGGACTTCGAAGGTTTTTGCGGCGAGATTTCAGGGCACTATTCATGCCGGAATCCGGCGATGGACGGCCGGAGGTGGTAGCCGGCGGTGCGAGGTATTCGGAAAGGTAGGTAGTGGTGGCTGGTGGCGGCGCCGCCGCACCGGGCGGAGCCGGGAAAGTGACAGGCGAGCAGGGCCGACGTCGGGAAAATCTGGGCGCCCGCTGCCGAGACGGGCCATCCGCTGCCGAGAAAATTCGGCAGCCGTCGGGTGCCGGGAACCCGCGCGCGCACCCGTCGGGTGCCGACGCACACTCGACGCCGTGTTTTCGATCCGAACCTCGTTTTCTTTCTGTCGTTCATCCATATCGAGTCGTCGCTGACGAGACGTCATTGACCGAGGGTCGTGGGCCCGGTCAAAGTCAACCCTTTGACCAAAATTACCATTTTACCCCTAAACTTAAAATGCTCCGTTTGAGCTCGTTTCAACTCCGATTGAGCTCATTCTTTTTGCGTTGTGATCCTTATTTCATTTCCTATCTATTCAATCACTTATATAGATCTGACCCTCTCATTTCTTGAACTCCAAACTTTAGATCGTTCGATCCGTCGCGTCGTTAACGAACGTTTTTCCACCGGAACCTTTTACAGCTTTATTTATACAGTATTTAAGATCTAAGCAACACCGTAACTTGTGTAGGCTATATATTGGATTGAGCTTGAGTTACTGTTGGATTGGACTTGTGTTATCAGACTTTTGAGACTAGCGACTCACGCGGGTAACCACCGAACAAGGTGGGGGTAATTTCTATCTCTTTATCTGTCTACTGCTTTCCCTATTATATGCATGACTGAGGAACACTATATGCTGTGAATACACTTGCTGTGCCATATTATTACTGTGGTTGGACTGATGTCCACCTTGATCATGCATTCTGTTCGTCCCCTGCTATTTTCTACTACTCCGAAAAGGTCTGGCGGTCCTTGAAATACGCTAGCGGTATATGAGACCGTTTACAGGGTAAGACGGGGGAACCCCGCACCTATGCGTCCCCTACAATTTCTAATATCTGCTATGCATTTTACGTGTTGTGACAACGTGACTTAAGATTATTTTATTAGTTTTTATATATCTGTTGAGAGTCTCAAGAGGTAGAGTTATTCCCACGAGTGTATTCCACACACTCACCCCCTTAATCTGTACTCACACTACAGGAGCTGTTGAGCATGATGAACCCTAGATGGAGAGAGGCGGTGCCGCTTTTGAATCTGTAATTTTTAGGGTGTGTTGCACATATATTTTCAAACCAATATGTTTTAAGTTTAACTCACGTTTTGTAATATTTCTGTATATATATTCTGAGTATTCTGTGAACGAGAGATCCTGATGTTATTTCCGCTGCGTATGATTTACATTATCAGTAGTGAGACTAATTGCTATCGGCAGAGGCCGATTGTTGTTGAGTGAAGGAATCACTTCGTCCCTTACCTCTTTCTTCTGTCGTCTCTTGCTTATTCTTTCTATTGTGTAGGCGTCTCTTGCTATTTCTCTCTTCACGCCCAACGGTAAAACTCTGATAAAATATGAAAAGATTTCGGGGCGTGACACTTTCAATGTAACAACTTCATTGGATTGATTAATTTATCTTGAAACAATCTCGAGAAAGATAT
Organism: Scutellaria minor; assembly: GCA_954870855.1. Classification (NCBI taxonomy): domain Eukaryota; kingdom Viridiplantae; phylum Streptophyta; class Magnoliopsida; order Lamiales; family Lamiaceae; genus Scutellaria; species Scutellaria minor. Next base: position 21,751,097 of record OX940727.1, read on the forward strand.
TCAGAAGCATCTGATGAATATTTGAATAAACAGAAAATCTGAAAATACTCTATCCTTTCAACCTAAGTGAATCAAAATAGCAAGAAACTGCATTAAAAACCAAGACCAAACATTGACATTTCACCAAACAAAACCATCACTTCATCTTCCTTGAAAATTCTCAAGAAACATATTTGGAGAAGCAACAACCACCCCAGAATCATCACTCACATCAACAATCATCCCATCTTTTGTACCAAGCAATCTTTCTTCGTCTTCATCTCCGTAGCATCATCATCACAAACCTTAGCATCATGATGATCAAATGAAGCCGAATGTGTCTTTTATGTAAATGTTTAATATTTACTAGGGAGGGCCTAGATAATTATCCAATGAATTATCCGCATTTTGGCATTTTATCTCGGCTCGGAAGGATAACCCGGTTTGTTCCATCAAAGTAAACACTAGATAAAGTTAGATAAAATGTCACTATCATAAGTCATCCCCCAACATAAACAGAGCCTAAAATGATAATTTTATCATTGTTAAACAACTTCAACATCTTATTTATCCAAACACTTCAACAACTTATTTCTAATTTAAATTAAACATATTTTTATAAGATGCAAGCTCTAAAACAAGCTTAGCATCTTTAATCAGTGATACAACAACCTACTTTTACTTTCCCTAAACTTTTACAAATATGTTTAATAAAAAGAAAAAAAAACTTCTCCAAACTCGTCTCATGGCCAGTAGGCATAATGATCGAGACCACACCTAAACATCTTATTTTGCATCTAATCAACATCAAGATTAGCAACCTTATAATTAGTTAGCGTTATTATCAGCTAAACATCGATGCAATTTGTATTGCAGCTAGTAGCATCAAGACCAATTATCTCACTGCAAATTTCTGATTTTACCAATCTTGTAGAAATATGCAATTAATTTTTGAATTTTTTTTTTCTTATTGAGACAACTTCTACCAAAAATATTTTGGCATGCGTACTTCACTTGACGACTCTAATTGAAAGTTTTGTTTTTTTTTTGTTTTTTTGTTTTTGTTAATTTTATAAATTAAACTAAAAATAGTAAAGTTTATCTATTAATGTGCTGGTTTTTATTATCAATTCTTAACCCTCATCGTTATCTTTACCTTATATATATATATATAGTTAAAAATGATTCTTTAAAATTAAGTAATTTATACATATACATCGAAGAGTATTTAATTTAATACTGAATATTGGAGAAATCAAGTAAATAATATGATATTTTTATTTTCAAGAAAAATTAAAATAATACAAAATCTCTCGCTTGATGATGAATTACTATATATATATATATATAGTAATGATAAGGAATCACTGTGGGTTCCTTAATGTTAAATAAAAAAAAAGGGATAAAATGAGATGAGTTTGAAAAAGATGTGTGGAGATAGAATTTTAGATGGATAAGAAAAAAAGATTTATTTAAAAATGCAATAAAATAAAAAAGAATGATACGATGGTAATTGAAACGTAAGAAAAGAAAGAAAAAATAAAATAAGGCGTGAATTGCCACATAAGCTCCACAAGGAACCCAACGGTGGGTTCCTTATCATTACTGTATATCTATATCTATATCTATACTACTATATAAGTATAAATAATTTAAGTTTCGTCAATTTTTCATATTATCTATTTTAATCCTCTTACATAATTAAATTAAGTTAAATTAAATTAATGTTCTAATTAGAGAAAACTATATAATAAGGATAGTAAAGTAATTCTATATTTATTTTATTTATCTATTTGGTTATAAAAGCTAAGAGTCCTCTTTATTCCAAACTCTTTTTGAAGATTTTTAAATGTTTTGATTCGTTTTCTTTTATAATCTTAAATATTTTAAATTTTAGACTAAAATTAGTTCCATATTAATATATATTTAAAGAGTTTTCCAATAATATATTATAAGCATATATATAAAAAAATTATACTATAAAATTAATATTTTTATTAAAGTCCATTATTATTAGAAATTATGTTCTTATGTTTTTTTAAATAATATTTGTTACTTTTAATATAAATATTGTGAAAAGAAAATAATAAACTTATCAAATCTAAAATATATTTTTAAACATTAATATTACTAATACAAAAACAGTTTAAAATGAAAAGTTGTAATTATATATTATGAATTTTCAAACTAATTAATTGCAATGTCGACCTTTTCTTTCAAAGCTTTATTCGTCTATTATATTCTTATATGAAAAGATTTTTAGAAGATTTTAAAATTTTTGTGTATCCTTTGTAAAATAAAATCATATATTATTTAAAAAGCAAAAAATTGTAGGCGAAATATATGTCTCTATAAAAGATCAATCAGTAAAAAATAATTACATATATATATATATATTACACTATATAAGTATGAATGTTTCGTCCATTTTTCATAATGTCAATTTTAACCCTCCTACATAATTAAATCAAATCAAATCAAATTAGAGTCCTAATGAAAGAAAACTCTTTATTAAGGATGGTAACGTAATTTAATATTTATTTGATTTTTCTATTTGATTATAAAAAATATGTGTCCTTTATATTTCAAACTCTTCTTAAAAAAATTACATGTTTTGATTATTTTTATTTTGTAATCTTGAACATTTTAAATCTTAAACTAAAATCAGTCTTATATTAATATATATTTAAAGAGCTTTTCAATGATATATTATAAGCATACTTTTGAATAATATCAATATATACGAAAATTAATATACATCCAATTTTTTAAATTCAATGACAAATTTAATTTAATTTGATTTAATATGAAGGTGACATCAATAATTGAAAGGATTTAGTTGAGAATTGAAATATTGAATTGGAAGATATAATGGATTATTAAAAGAAAAAAAAGATTTAGTTTATATATGAAATCGAAGACATAGGGAATTCTTATCGGTTACAGAAAGTGATATTAAAAAAATTGTCTTTTTTATATTTCATATAAACAATTAGGTTAAAATCATTATTTATTTAAAATAATTGTATCTACGCGTGACAACAACAATGGTGATTGTTTTCTATGTTGGTTATAATTGATCACATGATTAATATTAAAACCTTTTTTTATGATATTCAGAAAGTATATATATTTGTCTAATCTTAGTGTTGTCATTTATAATCAAACCAAGTAAAATGATGTATCAGAAGACATTTTTTTTCAGCTATTTACATGAGTGTATCAATCAGAGTGTCACCAAAGAGAAAATTGAATAAAAAATATTTTAAAAGAGGGAGTGAGATTGAGCAATGATCAAAGGAAAGAAATGTCACGCCCCGTTTTCTTTCACTTAAAAATATCAGAGTTTTTCATTTTGGGCGTGAAGAAAGAAAGGGGAAAAGACGAACATGATATAAAATAGAAAGAAAAAGGGGAGGATAAGAAATGGTACACTTGAAACATCGGATATAACCGATAAATAAAGTTTGAAAACATTACGCAGCGGAAAAACATCAGGATCCTTTACAAAGAAGGGGAAATATAGTTTTCTATTACAAACGATCAACATAGCTTTGAAGACAAAACCGGAAAAGGACACAACTGATAAGACACCCCTCTCTCTACGCATCATGATTCTCTTCATCTCCTGTAGTGTGAGTACAGAATAGGGGTGAGTGCGTTGAATACACTCGTGGGTATAATTTCATGTTATAACGTTCATTAAACAATTGAGTCTTTTTAACACTTACAAATATAAGAAAATAAGATAGTGCGTAGAATGCATAACACATAATATAGAGACACGTAGCATAGAAATGGACCGTAATCCCTTCGTAGAACAATATGACCGTAGTCCCTTCGTAGCATAGATATGGACCGAAGTCCCTTCGTAGTACAATATAACATGTATGTATATAATAATCATAGCATGTATTCACAACACGTAGAGTTCAACAGTTCAAATATCAATTATGGAAAATAATAAACGTGTTGAGTTTAGAAGTTACCCCCACCTCGTTCGGTGGTTACCACGTGAGTCGCAAGTACGAACGATCGGATATCTCAAATCTCGTGTCTCAAATGTTCAATCCAACTGATAGCTTACATACGTTACAGAGTTCTTAGATCCTTAATAATATATAATTAAAGTTGTAAAAGAATCCGGCGGAGAAACGATCGTTAAAGGCGCGACGGATCGAGAGCTCTAAAGATTGGAGTTGAAGAAATGAGACTGGATAAACAATCCATATGGCTGAGATGATAGAGAATGAAATTTGGGTCACGACGGAAAAAGAATGAGCTCAATCGGAGTTAAAACGAGCTCAAACGGAGCATTTTAGGTTTAGGGGTATTTTGGTAATTTTTGTCAAAGGGTTGACTTTGATCGGGCCCACGACCCTCGGTCAACGATGTCTCATCGGCGATGACTTGAAAAAGATGAGCGATGGAAAAAACGGGGTTCGGATCGAAAATACGGCATCGCAAGCGACGGTGTACGCGCGAACCCGGCGCCGGGTGAAAAACCTGGTGGCTTGGCAACGTTTCTCGGTAGCGTCGGATCATGGCTTGGCAGGCATCGGGTATTGGCTCGGCATGGGACGAGATTTCTCGGCAGCGGGGGCGTAGGTCTCGGCGAGGGCTGAGATTTCTCGGCAGCTTCCTCTCGACGCGCGCAGCCTCGCGCCCAGCTCTCTCGGAGCCGGCTTGCTCGACCAGGCCTCTTCCCAACGCCATCTGCTGCGGCGGGGCCACCCTGAGCCATCGCTACCAAGTCTGTCAGAAACCATGCACCGCTGACTACCACCTCCGGCCACCCCTCGCAGGATTCCGGCGGTGAATAGTTCCCAGAACTTCGCCGCAAAACCCTTCGATGTCACGTATACAAAAACCAACACCTACCAACCAAACTTCGGCCGGCGACTTCCAGTCACCGGCGACCCTTCCCGAACCCCCGACCGATGACCCCCCGTCGCCGGCAACCATTCCCGACCACCCCAACACACATATACAACTTATATATATATATATATATATACATGCTCACACACACACACGTATATCACACACACATAAACTCCAACCTTGGCCGGCGGCCACCACCCCCAACCACCGGAACCACTGGCCGGCAACTTCCACCTGTAGGCCGCGCTCACACACTCAGCATCCAGTCACACAAACGTATATATATGTATACACACACACACCTACTGTTCCAGCTTGGCCGGCGGCCACCTGCCGCCGGCCACCACCACCACGACCTCACCGACGCATCACCAGGGCCGGCCATCACTACCTACACGGCGGTGCCACCAACGCCGCCCTCCACAGCTCACGACACTCACACACACAAACACACCTCAAAACACACACACATGCACGTTCACATATATACACACACTGTACAACTCCGGTGCCGCCACCCACGGCGGTGCCGACCCTCCGGCATGTCACCCTCATCACCGGGAGTCCTCCGACAGCAGCTCTGATGAGGAGGTGTGAGAAAATAGCAAGAGAGAGAAGGTGGCCAAAGCTAAGGTTTAGGATTTGGAGACAGTTTTTTACCGTTTCCGGCGAATGAGAAATCAGAATTGAATTCCGAAACTTATCCTAAATTCGTCTCGTCGAGATAAATGTCGTGTGCGAAAATCGGCCGAAACCGACAATGTTGAAATTTTCCGGCCACCGGCGGCGGCGGCGGTGGCGCGTCGGAAACAGAAAACTGGAAAGAGTGAGAGAGGAGAGAGAGACTTACGTGTTTTTGTCGCTTTCGGCTCGTTCGGAAAAACGGTGATTTTCGAATCGTAACCACCCTTATTTATAGATTTTCCGAAATCACTATTCATCCAAAATATCCGATCACTATTCATCGGTTGAATTTTCCGAGTTACTATTCACCGTAAAAATCTCCGTTTTACTATTCACCGAAAATATATTTCGGTTTTCTGAAACTTCGGGTTTTGCTCTTTCCGTCACCGTTTGAGCTACGGGTCTCCGATTGACGCCTAGTTCATTTCTATCTTCTCATTTTCTCAATATGCATCTAATGGTATAAAAGTATTCTATGTTCCACGTCTAGGAAAAATATCGATCCAAAGCACGCATTAATCACGTATCTGAAACACACGTAATTAATTAGACAGTCAAAATATACGTACATAATTAATAAATTATGGGTTTAAATATTTAATTAATTAATTATGCATCGTTTTTGGTTCGGGGCGCTACAAGAAAAATCGATAAAGTAGATGAGTTCTTTCTGTAGGTTGTATGATTATTTTAGAGAGAAATTGTATGAATGGATTTTGTAGGTTGTAAATAAAATTTTTCATTTTTTTAAGGAGGTCGTTTTTTTAAATATTAGATGGTGGAGATAAATATTGGAGTTGTAATAAAAACTTCCATTAACAAAATTTTGACTTAATTATGAAACCAATTTATTATAACTCTAATTTAAAATCCTAACTAATGCTTAGTAAATTAAAGTCCTAATTAAAAAAAAAATCTCCATATCTAATTTAATTAGAATTTCATTAGGACGTTAATTTAGAGTCCTAATGAAGGAAAACTCTTTATATCTAATTACATTTGAAGTTTATTAGGATTCTAATTTAATATGAACACATTATATATATGACATATTTGTATTACTTATACAACAACATAACAAGTACCATTGGCAAAAGCACGATCATATTACGATTATCTCATCAAGATTTTCATCATTTGTGATAGTGGTTTGTCTTCAAATTTATTTAATATTTTAATAAAGAAAAAGTTTAGATATTAAAAATACTCGAAATTAAGTATTATCGTCAGGGCGCAGCTTAATCATGATAAATTTCTAAGTAAAACACTTGAAAAGATCACAACTTGAAATTATTTTGACCAAACTCCCAATTTCTCTGTGGTATAAAGTTGAAAATTTTCAATTTTGGCTATACTATAACTTAGATATGCATGAACTTTGTCCTGAATCGACAATTCATATATTTTTTTAAAAAGATTTATAAGCATAACGAAAACTTATTTCTAAAATTTTTTAGTAACTCTTTTTTTTTTTTGGAAATATAGTCAAATAAAGGTGGCAATGTCTGAGACGAGTGGAATTGATTCCAATCCTAAAATTGGTGACATTTGTAAGATCTTTTTATTTTATCTTCATTTATTATTATTTAACCTTCTTGGATTTAAATATTTTTTGAATGATTGTATGTTTGAACAGTCGATGCCAAATATATATGGCGTCAAAGGAAACTTGCTGGACAAAAGAGAAGATATGCAAATCTTAATGATGTTAAGAAAGAAAACTATGTAGAACATATTTTGCAATATCGTGAAAAAAGACAAGCAACATGTAATTTACAGGTTCAAGCAAATCTAAGTAATTCTGAAGGTATATTTTTTTAATATTCTTTAAACTTTGTATTGAAGTACATTTTTCATATAAAATTGAAAATTATATGTTAATATATTTATCTAATTATAAATTTTAATGTTAAGGGAACACAAACTAAAAAAAATGCCAAGTTGCAATCATTGTGGAGCAACAAGATTTGAGTATGAGCCTCCCACGTTTTGTTGTGATAATGGAAAAGTTAAACTTGCAGCTTCAAAAGTTCCAGATAAATTGTATGAACTATACACTTCTCAATTGGAAGAATCTGGTTATTTTCAGAAAAAATATACGTTCATACAATTCCATATTCTCATTCACTTCATTTGGCGTGAAATTGGATAAAGAGCTTGCTTCAGTACGATGAGGAGTTTTCACTTTTCGAGTACAAGGAATGATTTATCACAATCTCCCAAGTTTGAGTCTTAATGGAAACAAACCAACTAATTTTCAGTTATATTTTTTTGATAGTAAAAATGAAACTGCGAATAGAATGTGCCTTAATTCACATGTATCAAAAGGAATTGTACGGAAGCTCACTGAAATACTAGAGGAAAATCGATATGCCAAAATCTTTAGAAGACTAACAGAGTATTCTTCTCTAGATGATGTGCAACTTTGTATCACAAAAGATGTGAGATTAGATCAGCGAGTTTATAATGCTCCGACAACAGATCAAGTTGCAACTTTTTTGTCACGCCCCATTTCTAAACATATTTTTATCAGAGTTGTATAATAGGCGTGCAGAGAAAAAGAAGAAGAAAAGACATTTTAAAAGAAATAAGATGGTAGAAGACAATATAAAGTTTTACATATACAAACGTTGGCGACAGCCGAAACGAAATGTTTGGAAACCTTAAGCAACGGAAAAACATATACAAGATCCATCAGATCAATTTACAAAATAGATACAGACGTGAAATATTAATATATTATTTCAACGTTAAGTTTTGAAAAAAAAAAAAAAGAGAATCTTGATATGACACTACTCTCTCTATACGTCTTCATTCTCGTCACTTCCTGTAATGTGAATACACATGGGAGTGAGTGCGTTGAATACACTCGTGGTGATAACTTTCGTGTTTTTATATTTGTTAAACAATTATACAAATCAAACATATATAAATTCGGCAATTAAACACAGCACATAGAATGCATAGCACATAATTACATATAGGTGCGGGTATTTCCCAGCTTATCCTACATAACGGTTTTTGTACCGTTGGTGCTTTTTACGGACCACCAGTCCCTCCGTGATGTTTTGTACGGACCATTAGTCCCTCCATGATATGAATGTGAACCTTAGTCCTTTCATAGAATAATAATATGAATACAATATTCACAACATATAATCACAACACATACGATTGAACAATTCATATATCAAATATGGAAAATATAAATATATAGAGATTAGAAGTTACCCCAAACTCGTTCGGTGGTAGACCTCGTGTAAGCCAAAGATATCAAGTTTTAAGAGTGTTGATCCGATTGAGAGCCTACACATGTAAAGAGGTTCTTTAGATGCTTTATTACGTGAATTAAGCGTAATTAAATACATAATTTTTTCTCTCTCAAAGAATGATAGGAAAAATGAAAGCTTTAGAGATCAAGGATGAAGAAACGAGTGTGAAAGGTTAAACATGTGATCATAGGATGAAAATGAAAATATTAGAGTTTGAATGGAAGAAGAATGGGAATAAACGGAGTTAAAACGAGCTTAAACAGAGCGTTTTAAAGTATATGGGCGTTTTTGTAATTTTTCAGAAAATGGTTGACTTTGACCGAGACCCCCAACTCCCGGCCGACGACTTCACATCGTCGGCGACACGACGCACACACACACACGATGTGGACTGATACATGCACACACCCGTCGGCACACACACGACGCGCACAACAGCCCTCGACATACATACACGCGCGCACGATTCCCGGTACTCGCTTGCGCGTGCACACCCAGCTCCCGGGATGCGTACCCCACGCGTGCTCGCTTAGTAGCCCCGTCGCTCACACAACAGCAACAACCAAGCAAACACAGCCTCGATTGGCGACCACCCGTCGTCAGCCACCACCCTGACCCCCGACTCGCTGGTGATACACCGCGAGTCGGCCACCAGCGTGCAAGGTGGCACTGCACAGCACCGCCCACAACACAGCCAAACATACACACACATGCACGCTCACACACATACATGCACACGCACTGCTCCGGTGCCACTCCTCCAACACAACGCACACACACCCAGGCGACTGTCCAGTCACCGTTCCGGCGAGGGAGAAAGAGCAGACGGGGAGAGAGAGAGGGATGGAGGAGAGAGAAACTAGGGTTTTCAAAGGTTTGACAGGCTGTTTTCCGGTGAAAGAGAAGTCTGAATGAAAAACCAAGCCCGGTTCTTGAACGGGCTCATCGAAAAATATAACTTGTGAAGAAATCGGCCAAAACTGAGAAAAAAGTTCCGGCACCAGCGGCGGCCGTTGGCTGAAGACCAGAGGAGAGAGAAGAGAGATGAGAGAAAATATCTTACCCTTTTTCACTTTTTGAACAAATTTTCATTTTTATGGCTCGTTTCTTAGTATATATATAGACGTATTTGATTTTTCGTATTCTTCGTAATTTGGTCTACGGTTCTCCGATTGACCTCATTTTCATTTCTATTTTCTCTATTTTTCGACTATGATACTTTTAAATAAATTATAACTTATGTCTTTCGATTAAATTATACTTTTGATAAATTAATTATGCATTATTTTGATTTTCTGAAACACACGTAATTAAAACCACATAATTAAGGGTTTAATTATTTAATTAGCCGATTATACATCGTTTCGTCCTAGGCGCTACATTTTTAGATTGAGGGAAATAATGATAATGTAGGGTTGAATGAGATATTATTGTTAGTGCTCACTCCGGAGACCAATATAGAATAATGCATTATTTTGGATGTTATGATCCTTTACAATACCCTCTTTTATTTCCAAGAGGTGAAACAAGATGACACCAAAATATTCATAAGGTTCATATACAAGAACATGTGCATGAGAAAAAGAAATATACATATTTATGTCAGATCTTTCTCAATCTCAATGCCTTCTCGGTCGATTACGTGGCTTGGATCGAAGATGAACCTTCGCAACATGGATACATTGAAGACGTTGTGTATGCCGGCAAAGTCCGGCAGCAAGGCTAGACGATAAACGACTTCTCTAATCTACTCCAAGATCTCGAAAGGTCCCACATATCTTAGTCTCAACTTTTTTTTTCCGAAATGGTAAACCCCTTCAGTGGGTGAGACCTTTAGAAAAACCTTATCTCCCACATTGAACTTCAGCTCTCTGCGTCTTCTATCCACATATGACTTTTGTCGGTCCTGAAACCGGAGGTTTCAAAGTATACAGTGATGTTTCGAAGAATGGTCTCGATTTTATGCTGATGCAAAATGGTAAGGTGATTGCATATGCATCCCGATAACTGAAAGAATATGAGAAGAACTACCCTACCCATGATTTAGAGCTCGCGACAGTGGTATTTGCACTAAAAATTTGGAGACATTATTTGTATGGGGAACGTTGCAAGATTTACACTAATCATAAGAGCTTGAAATATATTTTCACTAAAAAAGAGTTGAATATGAGACAACGAAGGTGGTTGGAACTTTTGAAGGATTACAATTGTGTCATCAATTATCACCCAGGCAAAACGAATGTGGTGGCAGACGCATTAAGCCGAAAGTCAGTAGAAAGACTAGCAGCTATGACCTTAATTCAGAAACCTGAGCTGCTTGACCTTTGTAGAATGAATGTGGAAATTGTTGATCATGAGCTAGTGACAGTAAAACTTGCAGTGCTAACACTCAGACCTACTTTGCTGGATAGAATTTATCAAGGGCAACAAATTGATGAATATTTTGCTAAAGTGAAAAGTGACATCATTTTAGGAGAACCATCTGACTTTCAGTTAATAGAGAATGATGTAGTTCGATACATAAATCGATTATATGTGCCTAATGTGATAAGATTAGTGAAAACATGATGACAGAAGCACATTCGACACCATATTCAGTCCATCCCGGAGCCACTAAAATGTATAGAGACTTGAAATTGCATTACTGGTGTCACGCCCTGTTTTCGTACTTTAAAATTTATCAGAGTTTTCTTTTGGGCGTGAAGAAAGAAGGGGAAAAGACATGCATGATATAATATAGAAACCTTTGGAAACAGATAACATACAATATCTTTTACATATACAAAACCTCGGTGTCTAGCCGAAATAAAACATTTAAACATAACAGCAGAACATCATACAGGATCCATTACATGAACGAAGTACAATTAAACTTTTACAAACGTGAAATATCTTTTAAAAATGACAAAACCGAAAATACACAAAGGGAAAGAGAACACAGATGATATGACACCTCTCTCGCTACGTTTCTCCACTTTTATTGTTTTTTGTATCGTGAATACACGTGGGGGGTGAGTGTGTTGAATACACTCATGAGGATACTTTCCATGTCTTATCATATGTTAAGCAGTTTAAATAAATAACACATATACGAGTTCGGCAATTAAATACAACATATAGAATGCATTGCACATATAATACCAATAGGTGCGGGTGCAACTCGTCTTACCCTACATGCATGAAGAAGGGGGTAAGAGACAGTTTATAGAAGAAATGAGGTAAGAGACAATTTATAGAAAAAATGAGGTAAGAGACAGTTGTAACGGTTTTTATACCGTGGTGCATTTTATGGACCACCAAACTAAAAATACCATTAGTTTCTCTATGACATGAATGTGGACCGTAGTCCTTTCACATTATAAATATGGACCGTAGTCGTAGTATAGATATGGACCAAAGTCCCTTCGTAGTATAGATATTGACATGTATATATATTCATATAATTCACAACATGTAAGCACAACACATGAAACTCAACATTTCATAGCATTATAGAATCATTTCATGAATCTTATATTCACATAATATAACGATTAAGGTTCATTTCATAAACAGAAGTTCACATAACATGTAACTGTCATTCACATAGTATAATGATTAAGGTTCATTTCATAAACAAAAGTTCACATAACATGTAACTATCATTCATGCATTTAATAATGGAAACATAAGTGTTAGGGTTTAGAAATTACCCCCACCTCGTTCGGTGGTAACCACATGAGTTGTCAAGTATCAAGTATCAAAACTAAAGCGTATGATCCAATAGATAACCTACACAAGTAATGAGGTTTCTTAGATCCTTAATAGGTTGAATACGTTTATATAAGGATATAGACGTTCTTAGAGAAGAAATGATCGGTAAAAATAAGACGGAATGGAAGATCTAAAAATCGAGGATAAATAAATGAGTGTGAAGGTAAATCTAATAATCTGATGAGGAAGAGGGGAAGATTAGGGTTGCAACGGAAAAAGAATGAGCTTAATCGGAGTTGAAACAAGCTCAAATGGAGCGTTTTAAGATTGATGGGTGTTTCTCGGCGCCCAGCGCCCTCCCGGTGCGCGTGCCCAACGCCCAGCACCTTCCCGGCGTGCGCCCAGCACATAGCCACTTTCCAGCCATCTTCCAGCAGCCTCCAGCTGCAGCGGCGCCACCCAACGCCCCCCCACTTGACCCGCCGACGCCACCAGCGCTGGCCACCACCACCTCTAGCGGCCATGAACAGTACCCCAAAACAGCCCCCAAACATCAAACAAACACACACATACATGCACACAACACCTTGCAACCACCACCTTTCCACCACCATTTCAGCTCCGATACCACCGCCCACGGTGGTGCCACCACCCCCAATTGATAGTTCATCATCCCGGGAAGGTCAGCCACCACTCCGGCGAAAGAAGAGAAAGAGAGAGAGAGACAACTGAGGAGAGAGAAAGGGTGGAAAAATAAGGGTTTAGGGTTTTTTCGGCGATGTTTTACCATTTTCCAGCGAATGAGATATCGAAATTGAATCCAAGACCTGTTCTAGACTCGTCTTGACGAGACCTACAAGCTGTGCGAAAATCGGCCAAAACCGAGAAAAATAATTTTCCGACAGCGGCGGCGACGCCGGTGACCAGAATGAGGAGAGAGAGAAGAGGGAGGAGAGAGAGACTTATGTTTTTTTCTCGATTTTTGCCTCGTTCGAAAATAGTGATTTTACGACTTATTTTTGTGTTATTTATAGACTTTCAAAAAATCTTACTATTCATCGAAATATCTTGAATTTACTATTCATCGAAATATCTTGGATTTACTATTCATCAAAATATCTTTGTTACTATTCATCGAAATATCTTTCGTTTTTCGTTCCTTCGTTTACGTCGTATTCTTCGTATTCACCATTTTCTTCGTCAGTCGTTTACGAGTCTCCGATTGTAGCGCCCTGGACCAAAACGAAGCATAATAAATTAATTAAATATTTAAACCTAAGATTTGATAATTATGTGTGTATGTTTTAATTGTTTAATTAATTTCGTGCGTTTCAGATAAGTGTTTAATGCACGATTTAGATCGATAATTTTATTAGGCTCGGAACATAGGATATTCTTATACCATAAGATGTGTCTTGGAAAGACGAGAAGATAAAAATGAACTAGGGATCAATCGGAGACCCGTAGCTCGAATGACGTCGGAAAGGGCAAAACCGGAAGTTTCGGACGATATTTACGTTGAATGAAAGTAAAGATATTTACATGAATAGTAACCTCGGAAAAAGTCAACCGATGAATAGTGTTTGGATATTTGGATGAATAGTGACTTTCCGGAATTCTATAAATAGAGGCTCTCCCGATTCATTTTTCACCGTTTTTCCGAACGAGCCGAACGCGCCAAAAACTCGTAAGTTCTCTCTCTCCTTTCTCTCTCTTCGTTTCCTGTTTTCTGGTGGGCGGCACCACCGCGGGCGCCGCCGCCGCCGGCCGGTCACCGGAAAATATCAATGTTGTCGGAATCGGATGATTTTCACACACGATGTTCGTCTCGACGAGACGAATCTAGGATAGGTCTCGGATTTCAAATCCGATTTCTCGTTTGCCGGGAAATGGTGAAAAACAGCCTTAAAACCCTAAATCTAACCCTTGAACCACCCTTTCTCTCTCTACTGTTTTTCTCTCTCTCTCCTCGTCCTCTTGCCGGAGCGGTGGCCGGAAAAGCTGGTGGTGGTGTGATGATGATGTGGAGGAGGTGGCGCCGCCGCTAGTGGCGGCGCTTGGCCGGAAAAGGGGATGTGTATGTAGTATGTGCATGTGCGTGTGTATATATGTGTGTGAGTGTGTGTTGTGTTGCATGCTGTTGGGGGCGGTGCCGGGCGGCGCCGCCATGTGGGAAAGGACGGCCGGCGACGGGAGGTTGCCGGCGAGGTGGTCAGGTGGGTGGCCGACGGCTGGTGACCGCCGGCCAAGGATATCACAGTGTGTGTGTGTGTGGGATTACACTATACGTTGTGTGTGTGTGTGCAGTTGTGTGCGTGTGTGTGAGTGCACGGTGGAGGTGGTGACCGGCGACTGGAGGTCGCCGGCGGCAGGTGGCCGCCGGCCAAGGAGAGGAAGGAGTGTGTGTGTGTTTGGGCTTGAAAGGGTGTGTATAGATGTGTGTATTTATAGCCATGTGTGTGTCTTGGGTTGGTCGGGAAAGGTTGCCGACGACGGGGGGTCGCCGGAGTTTTGAAGTTTGGGTGTAAGTTCGGAAAACTGAGCATCGAAGGTTTTTGCGGCGAGATTTCAGGTACTATTCACCGCCGGAATCCGGGGAGAGATGACCGGAAGTGGTAGTCGGCGATGCGAGGTATCTGGCGAGGTAGGTGGTGGCGGCAGGAGGCGGCGCCGCCGCGCCGGGCGACGCCGCGCCGGGCGACGCCGCGCCGGGCGACGCCGGGAAGTGGCCTGCTCGAGCAGACCACCGTCGGGAAATCTGGGAAGGGCTGGTCGAGAAAACTCGACCAGCCGGGTCGAGCCGTGCCAAGCTACCGAGAAAACTCGGCAATTGTCGAGAGCTGCCGAGCCACGCTGCCGAGGATGCCGAGAGATGCCGAGAAAACTCGGCAGCTGCCGAGAAAACGTCGGGAGCTGGGCGTGCGGTCGTGCACGGCGCGCACGGGCGTGCGCGCGCCTGGCCGAGTGTTCTGCACGTTGGCGCACGGCCGTGCCAGGTGCGCACGGGCGTGCGCTGGGCACACACGGCGCCGGGAGTTGGGGGCACGCGTGCGTCCCGTCGGGTGCCGACGCGCACGCAACGTCGTATTTTCGATCCGAACTCCGTTTTCTCCGCCGTTTGTCTTTTTCGAGTCGTTGCCGACGAGACGTCGTTGACTCGGGTCCGTGGGCCCGATCAAAGTCAACCCTTTGACCAAAATTACGAAAATACCCCTCAATCTTAAAACGCTCCGTTTGAGCTCATTTCAGCTCTGATTGAGCTCATTCTCGTTCCGTTGCAACCCTAAGCTTTTCCTCTTCCTCACCGTTTATACCAAAATTACCATTTTACCCTTACACTTATAATGCTTCGTTTGGGTTCGTTTTAACTTCGATCGAGCTCATTCTTTTTCCATCGTGATCCAGATTTCATTCTCTATCATCTCAGCCAGTTAGATTGATCTTTCTCTCCCATTTATTCGACCCCAATCTTTAGGTCTTTCGATCCGCCGTGTCTTTAATGACCATTTTCCGCCGGAACCTTTTTATAGCTTTATATATTCTTTATTAAGGATCTAAGAACACCATAACTTGTGTAGGCTATTTATTGGATTGAGCTTGTGTACTTATTGGATTGAGCTTGCGTACTTGTTGGACTGAGCTTTGAGGTGTTGGGTTATCAGACTTACTGTTCTCGCTACTCACGCGGTAAGCACTATACGAGGTGGGGGTAATTTCTAACTCTGTAACTGTTTACAGTTTTCCCTATTGAAGTATGATTGAGAAATACTAAATGATGTAGTCATATGTTATGATACGTGATCTTAATCTGTTTATTGTTTTCCCTATTTGGATGCTCTATTGAGTGATGTTAAATACTGTGTTTATTTTTATAAGTGTTGTGTCATACTCATATTGTGCATGGGCTGCGGTCCACCTCTGATCATGCAATTGTCCTCACTCTTTTCTACTTCTCCAGAGGGTTAGGTGGTCCTGAAAATACACCTACGGTAATGAGACCGTTTCTATAGGATAAGACGGGAAATACCCGCACCTATTTGTCCCTTACCATTTCTAATGTCTGCTGTGAATTTTATGTATTGTGACAACGTGACTTAAGATTATTTTACTAGTATTTATTATCTGTGAGTCATAAGAGGCAGAGTTATTCCCACGGGTGTATTCCACGCACTCACCCCCTTTAATCTGTACTCACACTACAGGAGCTGTTGAGCATGATGAACCCTAGATGGAGAGAGACGATGCCGCTTTTGAATCTGTGATTTTAGATGTGTCGTACAAACATTTACAAAACAATATATCTTAAGTTTATTCACGTTGTATATTTTCTGAGTATTCTGTGAATGAGAGATCCTGATGTTATTTCCGCTGTGTATGATGTATATTATCAGTAGTGAGACTGATTATTATCGGCAGAGGCCGATTGTTGTTAAGTGAAAGAATCACTTTGTCCTTTACCTCTTTCTTCTGTCGTCTTTTGTTTATTCTTTCTGTTGTGTATGCGTCTCTTGCTATTTCTATCTTCACGCCCAAATGGTAAACTCTGATAAAAAAAAATATACGAAAAGATTTTGGGG
This sequence comes from Scutellaria minor, assembly GCA_954870855.1. Lineage (NCBI taxonomy): Eukaryota > Viridiplantae > Streptophyta > Magnoliopsida > Lamiales > Lamiaceae > Scutellaria > Scutellaria minor. The sequence continues at coordinate 21,768,186 of OX940727.1, forward strand.
CGTGACACCGATTGACCTCAAATTCATTTCTATCTTCTCGTTTTTCAAATACGCATCTTATGGTAAAATTATAATCTATGTTTCTCGATTAAATTATACTTTCATTTAAAACATGCATTTTATCATTTTTTCTGAAATGCATATAATTAAATTAAACAATCAAAGGTTAACGCACATAATAAAATAAATTGATTAAGAATTTAATTATTTAATTAATCAATTATGCTTCATTTTTGTCCTGGGCACTACAACTGGTGGTCGGGTATGATGAACGATATTGCACACTATGTAGAACAATGTTTAATTTGTCAGCAAATCAAGGTAGAACATCAAAGACTTGCAGGAATGTTGCAACCCTTACTTATTCCGAAATGGAAATGGGAGAGAATTACTTTGGATTTTATAACAGGATTGCCAAAAACAGTTAAGGGTCATGATGTTATTTGGGTTATTGTGGATCGGTTGACTAAATCTGCCCACTTTCTTCCTATTTGCTCTACTTACTCTATGGATAGATACGCTCAAATATATATGCAGGATATTGTTAGACTTCATTGTGTGCCACTATCTATTGTTTCGGATAGGGACTCAAAGTTCTTATCCATGTTTTGGAAGAGCTTACATAAAGCATTGGGAACTCAGCTATCCTTCAGTACGATGTATCACCCACAATCTGATGAACAATCAGAAAGAACAATACAAACTTTGGAGGATATGCTTCGAGCTTGTGTGTTAGATTTCCAAGGTCAGTGGAGTAAATATTTACCTTTGATTGAATTCTCATACAACAATAGTTTTCAATCCACAATCGGAATGGCTCCTTATGAAGCACTATATGAAAGAAAATGTCGATCTCCAGTATATTGGGATGAGGTTGGTGAAAGAAAACTTTTAAGCCCCCGACATGATCCGAGAGATGACAGAAACGGTAAAACAAATTCGGAAAAAGATGAAAACTGCTCAAAGTCGACAGAAAAGCTATACAGATAAAAGAAGAAGAGCACTGGAATTTTCAGTGGGCAATAAAGTGTTCTTGAAAGTTTCTCCAATGAAAGGAATAATGCGATTTGGCAAGAAAGGGAAGCTTAGTCTGAGGTACGTTGGCCCATTTCCTATCATAGAGAAAATTGGTGAAGTTATCTATAAACTTGACTTGCCAACATCAATGTCTCAAATCCACAATGTATTTCACATCTCAATACTAAGAAAATATATAGCGAACCCATCTCATGTTCTGAAGAGTGAACCAGCTGAAATAAAGGCAGATCTGAGTTATGAAGAAAGACCTATGAAAATTTTGCTACGAGAGGAAAAAGAACTAAAAAATAATAAAATCCCTTTGGTCAAAGTATTATGAAGAAACCAATTAATGGAAGAAGCCACTTAGGAAAGAGAGGACGATATGAAGTCTAGATATCCAGAATGTTTCAGGTAAATTAAATTTCGAGGATGAAATTTTTATAAGGAGGGGAGTATGTGAGACCCGAGCCCCTCATGACTCATTGGCGAATATAGTTCATGCATCCATGCATTCTATGAATTGCGTGTTATTTATTATATGACGTTTGAGTTTACATCGTTATCATAAAGTGCGTTTGTTCTATTTATTTAAACTTGTTAAATCTCGTGTTATTTATGTGCTACTTGTGAACTTGTATAATTATATTTTACTTTTAAATTTTGAATTATTACGTACTCTTACATGATTTGTGATGAGAAAACCTTATTATAGTTGGTTGAGACTCTAATAACGTTGAAGGGTACAATGTAAATTATTTGATTAATATTAGTATAAATTATGGAAAAATAAATAAATCAAAATTGGATCATATATGTGTATATACACACACGCATAAGCAATAAAATGATATATATTAAATATGTGTGTGCGCACAAGTTTAGGCATGTTTATATAAAAAAAAGAAGAACAAGTTGAATAAATATTATAAGATTTATATATGGAAGTGTCGTGTGTATATGTGCTTTTTTATAAAAGAAAGAAGTTGATTATTATTATAATATATATATAAGTAGCATATGTGTATATATATATTTGCGTGCATACATAGATAGTAATATTATATATATATATAATTGCATGTATTAATAAAAAGTTTAGTATATAGGTAGGTGATACGTGTGGCTGCAGAAACTTGCCACCATTGTTTTTAATAGTATAATATAATAATAATAATCAGGACGATAAAATGAAAAGTGAGAAAGGGGCTGAACAGAGAGAAGAAAACAGGGGAGATGGGGAGTTAGGAAAAAAAAAAAAAGAGGAAAAAAAAAAGAATAGTTAAGATAGCATTTTGAACATAAATATTTGTCCAATAGCCTTTGACCAAAATTCTTATTTAGATTTTTCCCCAACCATTGAGCCATGGACAAAACTACCAAAAAAGTCTAAAATACCCTTGAAGACTCACATGGGCTTTTCTATGATGTTTATTTAACCATTTTCCCAAGAAATTCCAAGATTAATTACTCCATATATTTGATAAGATCCAGACCACAAAATGGTATATTTTCTTTTTGGAAAAAGTATATAGGCTGGAATACTTTTCTCGTGCCAATACTGTCTAAAAACAGTGGCCTGGAATGTGTAACAATGTCACGTACAATTTCCTTAGAAAATTAAACATTGAATACGACGGGACACCCAAAATGGTATTAGAGCCTAGGTTTATTAAGAACTTTTAAGTTATATTTATTATTTTTATGTAATTAAAAATTGGTGAGGAGAATATTCTTGCGAAAACATGGATCTGGACGAATGTCCAAGATGTATGCCTTACAGGACATATCGTCAGATTTTGACGATGTATGCTGAAGAGCATCAAGACAAGATAACATATTGGAATAACCAATATGTTGAACAAGAGAATGCAGGAGCCGATAGGAAAACCTTGAGGCAATGCAATAGACAAGCAGCATATCATATGGATTTCCTTCGGGTTAACCAGATATTATATGTTGATCTGATGAACCATCAGGAAATAGCCCATCAAAACCATGGTGTTTGATGGAGAACTTGAGTGGAGTGAGATAATTCTGGATATATCTAAGATTTCCCAAGATCTTAGAGAAATCCAAAAGACGGTGCAAAATTATGGCAACCGCCATAATCATCTACCAACACAAGTACATCAGATCCAAAACCAGATGGAGATGATGATAAAATATCAGAAGAAAACCCTAGAAATCCTTCATGATATTCAAAGAAGAGTCAAGAATCTGGAGGACAGACCAAGTTCTTCTGGAGGAAGAAAACATATAGATTTTGGAACAGTACTATATTTACATAAAAAAGGGAAACCTACCGAAGTCATACGACAAATGACCCGGGATGAAAAGCTCATTGCTATCATCAAAGGAAAATTCATCACAAATTAAAAAGTGATGCATATAGAGAAGATTAATCTTGAAGATCTACATGAACTTGCTGAATCCTTCGCAGGATTAGGAATTGTAAATGTGAAGATGAACGCAGTAGATGGTTCAACTTTGGTAACACGTGACTAACACCAAAGACCACCTCCATAACCACCAATAGATCCCAACATCGCAGAAAGATCAGGTTCACATCATATGGATAAACCAATGCCGCATGCTGGAGATTTTACTACAAGAGGAGATCCTATTGTTTCAGGAACTCGACAACGTTCCAGAAGGCCAAACCTTTTTAATACACCTTGTTGGGCCCGTACCAAGTCGACCCAACCTAGGGTCCGGCCCAAGTGGAGACCAGAACTGGCCAGAAGGCCAGGGCCGGCTTATGAGAAGGCCATAATTGGCTAGGTTGGAGACTAAGTCCGCCGGAAGACCAAAGCCGGCTAGGAGGCCAGAAGACCAGAGCCGACCAGACCGTCGGCCTGGACCAGGGGCCGACCCGACTAGAACCTGGCCTAGGGGCCTCACCAGAGACTAGCCGCGCTGGCTAGAGATTGGCTGAGCCGACCTAACCGAGGTCGTGCTTAGTCAAGTAGTAACTAGTCAACATGGTCCAGAAGTATAATTAGTCAAGGTATTTCTGGAAAGTCAGGTACAAGGTCAGAAGGCCAGAGCCGGCTCGAGGGAAGATCGAAAAGTTAGAAGGCCAGAGCCGACTAGAGAGAAGACCAGAAGGCCAGCCGACCCGGCCTAGTGGCCGGCCCAAGTGGAAACCAGACCGGCTTGAGAGAAGGCCAGAAGGCCAGAACTGGCCCAAGCGAAGACTGACCCGATCAGAAATTGGTCGACCCGAGCTGACGCCCAGAGATTAGCCGACCTGGTCAGTTCCGAGCCAGCCAAGACTGTGCCAACCAGGATCGAGCTGACCAAGACCGAGCCGGTGGGTCCCGACCTGACCATGCGGGTTCGTAGTCATGTCCATCTAACTGCTAGATTCGGCTCGCGATTCATCTGAGTTCGAATACGGTAGTTAATATGGTCCAGAGGTTCACTGCTCAAGACATTTTTGAAGATACGAATAGAAGACTGTTAGGATTTCAGTGCTTAGATGTTGATGAGACAAACCAAGGATGTAATAGGAAGTTTGAGTACCCCATTTTTCACAATGTTTAAGTGAAAACATAGACTAGGATTGAGTCTTGATATGGAAGCTGAAAGATGGAGGTACACATGCATACAATGCTGCATTGAAGATTTTAGAATGAAGCTGCTGCAAGAAGACAGTTATAGCACTGCAACAAAGTAAGTAAGAACAGCATGCAGCATAGCTGCAAGAAGAAGTTACAAGAATACTGCAAGAAAAGATACAACAACACTGTACGAAGATGCTGCAAGAAGGTTCAAGCTACAGCAGCACTGTAAAGTACAATTAGCTGCAAGTAGACCTAGGATACAGCGCGAAGTTTACTACTTAGATTGTCAAACAACGCCAATGACAAACAGAATAAGTATCCTGCAATCCGAGGAAGGGTAAATGCAGTACGAGGAATGAAGATCCAAGCAAGAATAAATAGAGCCGTTCCAGAGAAGATCAAAGTTGCAGACACGGAGCCAATGCCAAGATGCTGTTGGAACCGACGGATCGCCGGCCCTATGCTATCGGAATCGGGATCCAAAGATAAATCGCAGCGGAAAGAAATCATACCCTTGTAGACCTCTTGATCTTCTGATGTATTCCTCTGAGCCCTTCTCGAACGTTGCGTGGCCAACGATCCTTCGAGAAAAATCAGTTTCGCTCTCTCTCACTTATCACGTGTTTTCTGTGATCTGTGTTCTGTGTTATGAGAGGCGCTGATGAAAAGAGCTATATATAGGCTACACCAGGGACCTAGAGGAGGAATTGGGTTGGGCCTCCTGATGGGCTTTAGTATCCTGTGTTCGGCCCGAACACATAACTGAAGCCCATCAATAATAATTCAGTCCACTAGAGAATTATTATTGAACTACCATCCCAATCCCATATTTAATATGGGCTCCTTCTTATTATGTGTACATTTATTTCCCCGTGTTTAAGATATCGAATGTCCGTAAATTAAATAAGTTACTGACAACTTAAATAATTTACATCTAATTCCAAGAGTAGTACCACTCATCCTTATTATCATGTCGGATTAAATCCACCTGCAGGGTTTACATGATAATCCTTATGAGCTCCTCAAGGGGACATTATCATCCTAAATAATTAGGACACAGATTCCTTCTATAATCAACAGAACACCATATAAACAATGCTATCTCCCAACTCACCGAGTTTATTGATTTATGAATAAATCTCACCCATTGGCAAATTAAAGAAATAAACACTGAGCATACGTGCCCGTTATTATATAGGGATTAAGAAGATGTACATCCATAATAACAGAGGTCTTGTTCTATTATATAGTCAGTATAAAACGAACAACCTCAAATGGTCCTGCTCAATACACACAAAGTGTACTAGTGTAGTTTTATAGTCAAGACAGACTAATACCAAACTACACTACAACCATTCCGATGATTTGTCCAAATCCATCTTGGTTGTGAGCTACTATTTATAATTTATAAGAAACTGATAACATGATCTTCTGTGTGGCACCAAACACCAAGTTATCTATAATATAAATTAATTGGACATTGCATAAACATATATAACAAATATAAAATGCAAACATATGACCAATGTGATTCTCATTCCATAAACGATGTTCATACAAAAAACTAGGCTTATAGTATACATCCTAACAATCTCCCACTTATACTAAAAGACTATGCTTCTATAAGCGCCGCCACACATCTAATTCCCATCCCTTCAACATGCCCATCAAAAGCTTTCGCTGGGAGGGCCTTTGTGAAAGGATCTGCTAGGTTATCTGCTGATGCAATTTTGGCGACAACAACTTCTCCTCGCTTTACGATGTCTCGTATCAGGTGGTACTTGCGCTCAATGTGTTTACTTGCTTTATGGGCTCGTGGTTCATTCGAGTTTGCCACTGCACCACTGTTATCACAATAAATTGTGATAGCTTTGGGCAAACCAGGAATCACTTCTAAGTCCATCAAGAAGTTCCTGAGCCATACAGCTTCTTTGGCTGCCTCAGAGGCTGCCACATACTCAGCTTCCATGGTGGAGTCTGAAACGCATTTCTGCTTAACACTCCTCCATATAATGGCTCCACCTCCTAAGGTAAACACATAACCCGAGGTAGATTTACTGTTGTCCCTATCCGACTGGAAATCAGAATCTGTGTAACCCACAGGAAGCACATCATCTGCTTGGTAAACCAGCATATAATTTCTAGTCCTTTTCAGGTACTTTAAAATATGTTTTACCGCAGTCCAATGTCCTTGTCCTGGGTTACTTTGATATCTGCTAACCATGCCCACGGCAAAACAGATATCTGGCCTCGTACATAGCATTGCATACATTAGGCTTCCTACGGCCGAAGCATAAGGAACTGCCTTCATGTCCTCTATCTCCTTTGGTGTCTTAGGACACATCTCCTTAGATAAAGGTACTCCATGTCGAAAAGGTAGAAAACCTTTCTTGGAGTTTTGCATGCTAAAACGAGCTAGAATGGTATCAATGTACGAAGCTTGAGATAAGCATAACATTCTTTTCTTGCGATCCCTTATCACTTTGATCCCAAGAATATGTCCTACTTCTCCCAAGTCCTTCATATCAAACTGCTTGGACAGCCATACCCTTACGTCTGACAACACCTTGACATTGTTGCCAATGAGCAAGATGTCATCTACGTATAGTACAAGAAATACCACCACGTTTCCATCACTCTTCTTGTATACACATGACTCATCCGGACATTGAATGAATCCATAAGACTGGATTACCTCATCAAAACGGATGTTCCAAGATCTCGAAGCTTGTTTCAATCCATAAATGGACCGATTAAGCTTACACACAAGATGCTCTTTGCCCTTTGCAATGAACCCTTCTGGTTGCTTCATATAGATGTTTTCTTCAAGACTACCGTTAAGGAAAGCAGTCTTGACATCCATTTGCCAAACCTCATAATTCATATGAGCAGCAATAGACAAAAGAATCCGGATAGACTTAAGCATGGCTACCGGCGAAAAGGTTTCCTCATAATCGATTCCTTCTTTTTGAGTGTACCCCTTCGCAACAAGCCTTGCTTTGAAAGTTTCTACTTTCCCGTCTGATCCTCTTTTTCTTTTGTAGACCCACTTACATCCAATGGCTTTTACACCATTTGGTGGTTCTACTAGCTCCCAGACTTGATTAGAATCCATAGATTCTAATTCAGAATTCATAGCTTTTTGCCAAGATTCTGCATCTTTATCTTGGAGTGCTTCGTCATAGGTCCAAGGATCAGATTCATGTTCACCAGATACTAAGTCCGAAGACTCTCCCAAAAACATGAATCTATCAGGCTGTCTAACAACCCTCCCACTACGACGAGGCACTTGTGGTAATTGTGTATCATTAGTGACACATGGTGCAGACTCCTGTGGTATCTCATCTTGTACTAGTGGTACTAAGTGTTGGAACCGACGGATCGCCGGCCCTATGCTATCGGAATCGGGATCCAAAGATAAATCGCAGCGGAAAGAAATCATACCCTTGTAGACCTCTTGATCTTCTGATGTATTCCTCTGAGCCCTTCTCGAACGTTGCGTGGCCAACGATCCTTCGAGAAAAATCAGTTCCGCTCTCTCTCACTTATCACGTGTTTTCTGTGATCTGAGTTCTGTGTTATGAGAGGCGCTGATGAAAAGAGCTATATATAGGCTACACCAGGGACCTAGAGGAGGAATTGGGTTGGGCCTCCTGATGGGCTTTAGTATCCTGCGTTCGGCCCGAACACATAACTGAAGCCCATCAATAATAATTCAGTCCACTAGAGAATTATTATTGAACTACCATCCCAATCCCATATTTAATATGGGCTCCTTATTATGTGTACATTTATTTCCCCGTGTTTAAGATATCGAATGTCCGTAAATTAATTAAGTTACTGACAACTTAAATAATTTACATCTAATTCCAAGAGTAGTACCACTCATCCTTATTATCATGTCGGATTAAATCCACCTGCAGGGTTTACATGATAATCCTTATGAGCTCCTCAAGGGGACATTATCATCCTAAATAATTAGGACACGGATTCCTTCTATAATCAACAGAACACCATATAAACAATGCTATCTCCCAACTCACCGAGTTTATTGATTTATGAATAAATCTCACCCATTGGCAAATTAAAGAAATAAACATTGAGCATACGTGCCCGTTATTATATAGGGATTAAGAAGATGTACATCCATAATAACAGAGGTCTTGTTCTATTATATAGTCAGTATAAAACGAACAACCTCAAATGGTCCTGCTCAATACACACAAAGTGTACTAGTGTAGTTTTATAGTCAAGACAGACTAATACCAAACTACACTACAACCATTCCGATGATTTGTCCAAATCCATCTTGGTTGTGAGCTACTATTTATAATTTATAAGAAACTGATAACATGATCTTCTGTGTGGCACCACACACCAAGTTATCTATAATATAAATTAATTGGACATTGCATAAACATATATAACAAATATAAAATGCAAACATATGACCAATGTGATTCTCATTCCATAAACGATGTTCATACAAAAAACAAGGCTTATAGTATACATCCTAACAATCTCCCACTTATACTAAAAGACTATGCTTCTATAAGCGCCGCCACACATCTAATTCCCATCCCTTCAACATGCCCATGAAAAGCTTTCGCTGGGAGGGCCTTTGTGAAAGGATCTGCTAGGTTATCTGCTGATGCAATTTTGGCGACAACAACTTCTCCTCGCTTTACGATGTCTCGTATCAGGTGGTACTTGCGCTCAATGTGTTTACTTGCTTTATGGGCTCGTGGTTCCTTCGAGTTTGCCACTGCACCACTGTTATCACAATAAATTGTGATAGCTTTGGGCAAACCAGGAATCACTTCTAAGTCCATCAAGAAGTTCCTGAGCCATACAGCTTCTTTGGCTGCCTCAGAGGCTGCCACATACTCAGCTTCCATGGTGGAGTCTGAAACGCATTTCTGCTTAACACTCCTCCATATAATGGCTCCACCTCCTAAGGTAAACACATAACCCGAGGTAGATTTACTGTTGTCCCTATCCGACTGGAAATCAGAATCTGTGTAACCCACAGGAAGCACATCATCTGCTTGGTAAACCAGCATATAATTTCTAGTCCTTTTCAGGTACTTTAAAATATGCTTTACCGCAGTCCAATGTCCTTGTCCTGGGTTACTTTGATATCTGCTAACCATGCCCACGGCAAAACAGATATCTGGCCTCGTACATAGCATTGCATACATTAGGCTTCCTACGGCCGAAGCATAAGGAACTGCCTTCATGTCCTCTATCTCCTTTGGTGTCTTAGGACACATCTCCTTAGATAAAGGTACTCCATGTCGAAAAGGTAGAAAACCTTTCTTGGAGTTTTGCATGCTAAAACGAGCTAGAATGGTATCAATGTACGAAGCTTGAGATAAGCATAACATTCTTTTCTTGCGATCTCTTATCACTTTGATCCCAAGAATATGTCCTACTTCTCCCAAGTCCTTCATATCAAACTGCTTGGACAGCCATACCCTTACGTCTGACAACACCTTGACATTGTTGCCAATGAGCAAGATGTCATCTACGTATAGTACAAGAAATACCACCACGTTTCCATCACTCTTCTTGTATACACATGACTCATCCGGACATTGAATGAATCCATAAGACTGGATTACCTCATCAAAACGGATGTTCCAAGATCTCGAAGCTTGTTTCAATCCATAAATGGACCGATTAAGCTTACACACAAGATGCTCTTTGCCCTTTGCAACGAACCCTTCTGGTTGCTTCATATAGATGTTTTCTTCAAGACTACCGTTAAGGAAAGCAGTCTTGACATCCATTTGCCAAACCTCATAATTCATATGAGCAGCAATAGACAAAAGAATCCGGATAGACTTAAGCATGGCTACCGGCGAAAAGGTTTCCTCATAATCGATTCCTTCTTTTTGAGTGTACCCCTTCGCAACAAGCCTTGCTTTGAAAGTTTCTACTTTCCCGTCTGATCCTCTTTTTCTTTTGTAGACCCACTTACATCCAATGGCTTTTACACCATTTGGTGGTTCTACTAGCTCCCAGACTTGATTAGAATCCATAGATTCTAATTCAGAATTCATAGCTTTTTGCCAAGATTCTGCATCTTTATCTTGGAGTGCTTCGTCATAGGTCCAAGGATCAGATTCATGTTCACCAGATACCAAGTCCGAAGACTCTCCCAAAAACATGAATCTATCAGGCTGTCTAACAACCCTCCCACTACGACGAGGCACTTGTGGTAATTGTGTATCATTAGTGACACATGGTGCAGACCCCTGTGGTATCTCATCTTGTACTAGTGGTACTAAGGTAGGGATTTCCCCTCTGATTTCCTCTAGAACAATTTTACTCGTGGGCTTGTGGTTCATTACATAGTCCTCTTCTAAGAATCGGGCATTTGTGCTAACAATGACCTTCTGATCCTTAGGACTATAAAATAAACCACCTTTCGTTCCTCTAGGATAGCCCACAAACAGCCGAACATCCGTACGAGATTCCAACTTATCAGCATCTCCCTTCAGCACATGTGTTGGACTACCCCAAATCCGAATGTGTTTAAGACTAGGCTTACGCCCATTCCACAATTCTGTGGGAGTAGAGGGTACTGTCTTAGAAGGTACCAAGTTTAGAATATACGCTGCCGTTTCCAGGGCATATCCCCAAAACGAATTCGGTAATTCCGAATAACTCATCATCGATCTAACCATTTCCATGAGAGTTCTATTCCTTCGTTCTGCCACACCATTCTGTTGGGGTGTACCAGGTGCAGACAATTGGGATTGAATCCCAGCCTCTGATAAGTAATTCCTAAACTCTCCTAAGAGGTACTCGCCACCACGATCAGATCGTAGTGTTTTGATACATTTACCATGACGCTTCTCCACATCAGCCTTGTACTCTTTGAATTTATCAAAGCACTCAGACTTGCGGCGCATCAAATAAATATACCCATATCTCGAAAAATCGTCTATAAATGAGACAAAATATTCGAAACCACCTCTTGCCTGGATAGTCATAGGACCACACAAATCAGAATGAACCAATTCCAACACTTCTTTGGCTCTATACCCCTTGGCTTTAAAAGGCCTCTTGGTCATTTTTCCTTCCAAGCAGGACTCGCAGGTCGGATAGTTTTCCACTTCCAATGAACTCAAAGGTCCATTGGCTATCAACCTTTGAATCCTACTCAAGTTAATGTGACCTAGTCTTAGATGCCAAAGATATGTTTGGTTCATTTTAGAAGGTTCTTTTCTCTTATTTGAGTTAGAAGATGTATTATTAATTTCCAGTTGTTGCATCGTAGGAGTTATTGGATTAAGAGTATATAAATTGCCAACCAACGTACCAGAACAGACAATAACCCTATTTTTCTTGACAACCACTTTGCCATCAAAAGAAACAGAATATCCATCCAAAAATAACTTAGAAACCGAAATCAAGTTCTTTCTAAAAGAAGGTACGTAAAGACAATTCCTCAAAACCAAAGTCTTGTTCCTATCAAAAGATAAATAAACATCTCCCACTGCAACTGCCGCCACTTTCGTAGCGTTGCCCATGTAGATGGTAATCTCGCCCTCACTAAGTCGCCTGGTTTCCTGGAACCCCTGCAAAGAATTGCAGACATGATCAGTGGCTCCCGTATCTACACACCAGGTACCGGTAGATAACACCGCTAAACATGTTTCAGTAATTAGTGAGTAAGATTTACCTTCTTTGTTCTCCTTTTTCTTGGGACAATCTACCTTCCAATGTCCAGGCTGCTTGCATGAGAAGCACTTGCCCTTCGGCTTTTTCACGCCACCTTGTGGCCCAGCCTTTTGAGGTCCATTCGCTTTGTTTGCCGAAGGATTCTGTTTCTTTTTCTTCTTTCCACCTTTCGGCTTAGAATTAGAAACATTTTCAGCAACGTAAGCTTGAGCACTTTGACGAAATAGTCCTTCTGCCGATTTGAGTTCTGTCAGAAGTTCCGCCAAGGAATACATCCTTTTGTTCATATTATAATTAAGGCGGAACTGCTCAAAACTCTTAGGCAGTGTTTGGAGCACGATATCGACCTGGGTTTCCCCATCGATTTCAGCTCCAAGGACTTCCATCTCATTCAAATGAGCCATCATCTTAAGGACGTGATCACTCACAGGTGTCCCTTCAGACATGGTGGTCGTCATTAAGTTTCTCATTGCCTCCTGTCTGGCAGCCCGACTCTGGTGTCCGAAGAGTTCTCTAAGATTGTGCATCATATCATAGGCAGTGGGCATGGCCTGATGCTGATGTTGCAGTATATTTGACATGGAAGCCAAAATGTAACACCGCGCCATCTCATCTGCCTTAACCCACTTTCTATAATGCGCTTTCTCCTCTTCAGTAGAGTTTTCATCAGGCATGTCAGGACAGTGCTCATGGAGTACAAACTTGTACTCCTCAGCAGTTAGGACAATATCCAGGTTTCTTTTCCAGTCAATATAATTAGGACCAGTAAGTTTGTTTTCTTTGAGTATAACAGCAAGTGGATTGAAAGACATAATGAAATCCTGAGAATCATATAAATAAATAAATAAATACACAGGTCATAACATATAGAATTTAAAGCCTATATTGTTCCCTCAAACAATATAATTAAATTCACCAACACCTCAAAACACCGTGAACTTCGCATGCCACGATAGTGTGGACGTATGCTAATTCAAACATTTGTAAGAGGAGGTTTTACCCATTAATTTCATTATCTTGTCAAACAAAATAAAATTAATAGTTGGTTTAGCTTCAGCCATGCAAACAACAGCACTTACTCCGATGGGAAGGATACTATCATATGCACCTAAGTGTGTACCATTTCTTAATACTAAGTCCATTATCTAGGATTGTATCTCTTCAGATGGAGAAGATCATACGCTCCTAAATAATTTTCTATAATTATCCTTAGAGGAAGTTTGATCCAGTGATCCGCAATCAAACTCATCCGATGTGGAAGAAGGCACTCAAAGCCAACGTGTAAGTTTAAATGCATCACTTACAAACCAGTAATGGAGGCTATGGGATTTATTCAAAATAAATCCCTCTCCCACTTAGTTATTTAAATGAGGGATTTTAGCATGCAATAACATATAACATTCAAAAGCATGCTTGATAAAACAACAAACAAAAAGAAAGGCAATAAATACGGAATAATATAAATCCAACTATTATGGCCACTTCGATTGAATGTTTGCCTGCTAAACGGGGATCGACCTGCCCGGTCAGGTCGCGGGGATCGACCTGCCCGGTCAGGTCGCGGGGTGCGGGGCAGCGCCCCGTTAGAAAAAATTAGGGTTTAAAACCCTAATCAGCACCAACATCCAGCGAACAGAATCAGCGCCAAATCCAGCGATTGTTGCGCAAATCCAGCAGGTTGTTGCACAGAATCAGCGCCTAGCAATCTTGATCGAACAGCCCCTTCGAACGCCAATCCTAGTTCGAATAGAAGTCTCGATCGAACAGGAATCCTATACAGAATCTAGTTCGAACATCTACCAATCCTATACAGAATCTAGTTCGAACATCTACCAAACCCTATACAGAATCTAGTACGATCAGAATACACCATATGAGATCGAACAAAATTACATCGAGAACAAATCAAGAATATGTAAAACCTAACACGACAAACCGCCGTGTTTTTACTATTACAATCATGCAACCAACCCAAAATAAAAACCTCGACAGGTCCGAGGGTTTAGATCATACATTAAACATACATACAGACCATAATAGTTGGATATATAGGTAACCTGCAAAACCGAGTTATCCTATGCAATCCTACTATCATACAATCTGAATATAAAACGTATGAAAAAGCATAAGATCGTAATATATAACCGATCCAATTACATAGAACCAGAAACCGTGGCTCTGATACCAATTGTTGGAACCGACGGATCGCCGGCCCTATGCTATCGGAATCGGGATCCAAAGATAAATCGCAGCGGAAAGAAATCATACCCTTGTAGACCTCTTGATCTTCTGATGTATTCCTCTGAGCCCTTCTCGAACGTTGCGTGGCCAACGATCCTTCGAGAAAAATCAGTTCCGCTCTCTCTCACTTATCACGTGTTTTCTGTGATCTGAGTTCTGTGTTATGAGAGGCGCTGATGAAAAGAGCTATATATAGGCTACACCAGGGACCTAGAGGAGGAATTGGGTTGGGCCTCCTGATGGGCTTTAGTATCCTGCGTTCGGCCCGAACACATAACTGAAGCCCATCAATAATAATTCAGTCCACTAGAGAATTATTATTGAACTACCATCCCAATCCCATATTTAATATGGGCTCCTTATTATGTGTACATTTATTTCCCCGTGTTTAAGATATCGAATGTCCGTAAATTAATTAAGTTACTGACAACTTAAATAATTTACATCTAATTCCAAGAGTAGTACCACTCATCCTTATTATCATGTCGGATTAAATCCACCTGCAGGGTTTACATGATAATCCTTATGAGCTCCTCAAGGGGACATTATCATCCTAAATAATTAGGACACGGATTCCTTCTATAATCAACAGAACACCATATAAACAATGCTATCTCCCAACTCACCGAGTTTATTGATTTATGAATAAATCTCACCCATTGGCAAATTAAAGAAATAAACATTGAGCATACGTGCCCGTTATTATATAGGGATTAAGAAGATGTACATCCATAATAACAGAGGTCTTGTTCTATTATATAGTCAGTATAAAACGAACAACCTCAAATGGTCCTGCTCAATACACACAAAGTGTACTAGTGTAGTTTTATAGTCAAGACAGACTAATACCAAACTACACTACAACCATTCCGATGATTTGTCCAAATCCATCTTGGTTGTGAGCTACTATTTATAATTTATAAGAAACTGATAACATGATCTTCTGTGTGGCACCACACACCAAGTTATCTATAATATAAATTAATTGGACATTGCATAAACATATATAACAAATATAAAATGCAAACATATGACCAATGTGATTCTCATTCCATAAACGATGTTCATACAAAAAACAAGGCTTATAGTATACATCCTAACACTAAGGTAGGGATTTCCCCTCTGATTTCCTCTAGAACAATTTTACTCGTGGGCTTGTGGTTCATTACATAGTCCTCTTCTAAGAATCGGGCATTTGTGCTAACAATGACCTTCTGATCCTTAGGACTATAAAATAAACCACCTTTCGTTCCTCTAGGATAGCCCACAAACAGTCGAACATCCGTACGAGATTCCAACTTATCAGCATCTCCCTTCAGCACATGTGCTGGACTACCCCAAATCCGAATGTGTTTAAGACTAAGCTTACGCCCATTCCACAATTCTGTGGGAGTAGAGGGTACTGTCTTAGAAGGTACCAAGTTTAGAATATACGCTGCCGTTTCCAGGGCATATCCCCAAAACGAATTCGGTAATTCCGAATAACTCATCATCGATCTAACCATTTCCATGAGAGTTCTATTCCTTCGTTCTGCCACACCGTTCTGTTGGGGTGTACCAGGTGCAGACAATTGGGATTGAATCCCAGCCTCTGATAAGTAATTCCTAAACTCTCCTAAGAGGTACTCGCCACCACGATCAGATCGTAGTGTTTTGATACATTTACCATGACGCTTCTCCACATCAGCCTTGTACTCTTTGAATTTATCAAAGCACTCAGACTTGCGGCGCATCAAATATATATACCCATATCTCGAAAAATCGTCTATAAATGAGACAAAATATTCGAAACCACCTCTTGCCTGGATAGTCATAGGACCACACAAATCAGAATGAACCAATTCCAACACTTCTTTGGCTCTATACCCCTTGGCTTTAAAAGGCCTCTTGGTCATTTTTCCTTCCAAGCAGGACTCGCAGGTCGGATAGTTTTCCACTTCTAATGAACTCAAAGGTCCATCGGCTATCAACCTTTGAATCCTACTCAAGTTAATGTGACCTAGTCTTAGATGCCAAAGATATGTTTGGTTCATTTTAGAAGGTTCTTTTCTCTTATTTGAGTTAGAAGATGTATTATTAATTTCCAGTTGTTGCATCGTAGGAGTTATTGGATTAAGAGTATATAAATTGCCAACCAACGTACCAGAACAGATAATAACCCTATTTTTCTTGACAACCACTTTGTCATCAAAAGAAACAGAATATCCATCCAAAAATAACTTAGAAACCGAAATCAAGTTCTTTCTAAAAGAAGGTACGTAAAGACAATTCCTCAAAACCAAAGTCTTGTTCCTATCAAAAGATAAATAAACATCTCTCACTGCAACTGCCGCCACTTTCGTAGCGTTGCCCATGTAGATGGTAATCTCGCCCTCACTAAGTCGCCTGGTTTCCTGGAACCCCTGCAAAGAATTACAGACATGATCAGTGGCTCCCGTATCTACACACCAGGTACCGGTAGATAACACCGCTAAACATGTTTCAGTAATTAGCGAGTAAGATTTACCTTCTTTGTTCTCCTTTTTCTTGGGACAATCTACCTTCCAATGTCCAGGCTGCTTGCATAAGAAGCACTTGCCCTTCGGCTTTTTCACGCCACCTTGTGGCCCAGCCTTTTGAGGTCCATTCGCTTTGTTTGCCGAAGGATTCTGTTTCTTTTTCTTCTTTCCACCTTTCGGCTTAGAATTAGAAACATTTTCAGCAACGTAAGCTTGAGCACTTTGACGAAATAGTCCTTCTACCGATTTGAGTTCTGTCAGAAGTTCCGCCAAGGAATACATCCTTTTGTTCATATTATAATTAAGGCGGAACTGCTCAAAACTCTTAGGCAGTGTTTGGAGCACGATATCGACCTGGGTTTCCCCATCGATTTCAGCTCCAAGGACTTCCATCTCATTCAAATGAGCCATCATCTTAAGGACGTGATCACTCACAGGTGTCCCTTCAGACATGGTGGTCGTCATTAAGTTTCTCATTGCCTCCTATCTGGCAGCCCGACTCTGGTGTCCGAAGAGTTCTCTAAGATTGTGCATCATGTCATAGGCAGTGGGCATGGCCTGATGCTGATGTTGCAGTACATTTGACATGGAAGCCAAAATGTAACACCGCGCCATCTCATCTGCCTTAACCCACTTTCTATAATGCGCTTTCTCCTCTTCAGTAGAGTTTTCATCAGGCATGTCAGGACAGTGCTCATGGAGTACAAACTTGTACTCCTCAGCAGTTAGGACAATATCCAGGTTTCTTTTCCAGTCAATATAATTAGGACCAGTAAGTTTGTTTTCTTTGAGTATAACAACAAGTGGATTGAAAGACATAATGAAATCCTGAGAATCATATAAATAAATAAATAAATAAATACACAGGTCATAACATATAGAATTTAAAGCCTATATTGTTCCCTCAAACAATATAATTAAATTCACCAACACCTCAAAACACCGTGAATTTCGCATGCCACGATAGTGTGGACGTATGCTAATTCAAACATTTGTAAGAGGAGGTTTTACCCATTAATTTCATTATCTTGTCAAACAAAATAAAATTAATAGTTGGTTTAGCTTCAGCCATGCAAACAACAGCACTTACTCCGATGGGGAGGATACTATCATATGCACCCAAGTGTGTACCATTTCTTAATACTAAGTCCATTATCTAGGATTGTATCTCTTCAGATGGAGAAGATCATACGCTCCTAAATAATTTTCTATAATTATCCTTAGAGAAAGTTTGATCCAGTGATCCGCAATCAAACTCATCCGATGTGGAAGAAGGCACTCAAAGCCAACGTGTAAGTTTTAATGCATCACTTACAAACCAGTAATGGAGGCTATGGGATTTATTCAAAATAAATCCCTCTCCCACTTAGTTATTTAAATGAGGGATTTTAGCATGCAATAACATATAACATATAAAAGCATGCTTGATAAAACAACAAACAAATAGAAAGGCAATAAATACGGAATAATATAAATCCAACTATTATGGCCACTTCGATTGAATGTTTGCCTGCTAAACGGGGATCGACCTGTTGTTGCGCAACATCCAGCGAACAGAATCAGCGCCAAATCCAGCGATTGTTGCGCAAATCCAGCAGGTTGTTGCACAGAATCAGCGCCAATCTACTGATCTGATCGATCAGCCCCATCGAGCAATTTGTTCCAGCGCCTAGCAATCTGATCGAACAGCCCCTTCGAACGCCAATCCTAGTTCGAATAGAAGTCTCGATCGAACAGGAATCCTATACAGAATCTAGTTTGAACATCTACCAATCCTATACAGAATCTAGTTCGAACATCTACCAAACCCTATACAGAATCTAGTACGATCAGAATACACCATATGAGATCGAACAAAATTACATCGAGAACAAATCAAGAATATGTAAAACCTAACACGACAAACCGCCGTGTTTTTACTATTACAATCATGCAACCAACCCAAAATAAAAACCTCGACAGGTCCGAGGGTTTAGATCATACATTAAACATACATACAGACCATAATAGTTGGATATATAGGTAACCTGCAAAACCGAGTTATCCTATGCAATCCTACTATCATACAATCTGAATATAAAACGTATGAAAAAGCATAAGATCGTAATATATAACCGATCCAATTACATAGAACCAGAAACCGTGGCTCTGATACCAATTGTTGGAACCGACGGATCGCCGGCCCTATGCTATCGGAATCGGGATCCAAAGATAAATCGCAGCGGAAAGAAATCATACCCTTGTAGACCTCTTGATCTTCTGATGTATTCCTCTAAGCCCTTCTCGAACGTTGCGTGGCCAACGATCCTTCGAGAAAAATCAGTTCCGCTCTCTCTCACTTATCACGTGTTTTCTGTGATCTGTGTTCTGTGTTATGAGAGGCGCTGATGAAAAGAGCTATATATAGGCTACACCAGGGACCTAGAGGAGGAATTGGGTTGGGCCTCCTGATGGGCTTTAGTATCCTGTGTTCGGGCCGAACACATAACTGAAGCCCATCAATAATAATTCAGTCCACTAGAGAATTATTATTGAACTACCATCCCAATCCCATATTTAATATGGGCTCCTTCTTATTATGTGTACATTTATTTCCCCGTGTTTAAGATATCGAATGTCCGTAAATTAAATAAGTTACTGACAACTTAAATAATTTACATCTAATTCCAAGAGTAGTACCACTCATCCTTATTATCATGTCGGATTAAATCCACCTGCAGGGTTTACATGATAATCTTTATGAGCTCCTCAAGGGGACATTATCATCCTAAATAATTAGGACACAGATTCCTTCTATAATCAACAGAACACCATATAAACAATGCTATCTCCCAACTCACCGAGTTTATTGATTTATGAATAAATCTCACCCATTGGCAAATTAAAGAAATAAACACTGAGCATACGTGCCTGTTATTATATAGGGATTAAGAAGATGTACATCCATAATAACAGAGGTCTTGTTCTATTATATAGTCAGTATAAAACGAACAACCTCAAATGGTCCTGCTCAATACACACAAAGTGTACTAGTGTAGTTTTATAGTCAAGACAGACTAATACCAAACTACACTACAACCATTCCGATGATTTGTCCAAATCCATCTTGGTTGTGAGCTACTATTTATAATTTATAAGAAACTGATAACATGATCTTCTGTGTAGCACCACACACCAAGTTATCTATAATATAAATTAATTGGACATTGCATAAACATATATAACAAATATAAAATGCAAACATATGACCAATGTGATTCTCATTCCATAAACGATGTTCATACAAAAACTAGGCTTATAGTATACATCCTAACAGATGCCACGTGGACTGACGCACCGTAGAAAGCTGCGAACCACAACCACCGCATTAAATGTTCTAGAAAGAAAAGTCAAGTCGCATTAAATGCAAGCCATGCCTTTGATCAAGTACACTTAAATTCAAAATGGGAGATATCTCCTTCAACGGATATCTTCTCTACAAGTATAAATATAGGATGAGCAACCCTGAAGCTGACAACTGAAACTACAAGATCTGAACCGAAAACATTTGTAAAAACACTCAAGCATTCAAGCTATACTCTCAGTTTCAGTCACTCAACCTCTGTGAAGTGAAGCAAGTTCAAAGCTGAAAGATCCTTTGAAGGATTCAGAAGCTCACTTCATCGCACCAGTTGAAGAACCAATCTATATACTTTTTAACCTTGTAGTTGTGCGTAGGTTGTTTTAGGTGTCGAACAGTTGATAGGAGAGATCCTTGCTGTTTTTATAGTTGTCTAAGTGTTAGACAACTTTCCTGTGTGGGAGTGTGGAACCCTGTGTGGGTTGGCCTTTAGAGTTTGCAGTTGTTGTGTGTACACTGGACTCTAGTAGGTGTTTAGCTTTGTAAGTTGATAGATTGTTAGGAGTGTCCTGTAAACCAATCTTACTTAACAAAGTTCCTGCTCGAGGTAGCAGTAGAGTGGACGTAGAAGGCTTACACCACCTTCGAACAACTATAAGCCATAAGTGTTTTATTGCTTTCTTATATGCGCTTTATCTTTCATATCTATCTTTGTCATAAGCATAAAACATTTTGAAAAGGATCATATTTGAGAAAACCAGCCAGCCTTGTGTCTTAAAACCTTTATTTTTCCACTGCGTATAAAACTCTAAGTTACAGCGTGCAGCATTGCATCCTAGTGTTGTAAGCAGTAACTGACTGGCGCTGCAAGTTCAAGTAACT
This sequence comes from Scutellaria minor, assembly GCA_954870855.1. Lineage (NCBI taxonomy): Eukaryota > Viridiplantae > Streptophyta > Magnoliopsida > Lamiales > Lamiaceae > Scutellaria > Scutellaria minor. Next base: position 21,789,425 of record OX940727.1, read on the forward strand.
TACAGAACAGTAAGTTTTAATAGATTTTCAAAATCGACCAAGGTTCATTCACCCCCCTCTGAACCTCGGACACCACTTGGGACCAACAAGTGGTATCAGAGCGAGTTGGGTTAAAAGCCAACTTGTCTGGTCACCTACCCAGATCCACCTTTGTCTCATTATTTGCTCTACATCCTGAAAATCTCATTCTTTTTAGCATATCATGGATTCCTCTAATCACAAGTTACCCATGTTTTCCATAGAGGAATATGACGATTGGAAGATAAGAATGCAGGCACATCTTTCAGCAATGAATGATGAGATGTGGACGGTCATCACCGAAGAACCGATTATCCCTATGAAGATGAACCCCATGCTCGGTAGAGAGATGGAAGAAGGAGCACAACCACCACCCAACTTCCTGGTCAAACCAAGACAAGAATGGAACAATGAAGACTGGAAAAGTGCCAACCTAGACAACGTGGCCAAGAATGCTCTATTCATCACCTTGGATAAAGACACATTCAGCAAAGTCAAAACTTGCAGAACATCCAAGAAAATTTGGGAAAAGTTGGAACAAATATGTGAGGGGACAGAGCTCACTAAAGATAATAAGATCTCCAACGCCACCCAACTATTTGAACTCTTCGAGATGAAGAATGAAGAGACTCTTGAGCAACTAGATTTAAGATTCACATCCATTGTGAATGAACTAGAAGCTTTGGGCAAGCACTACACTCAAAAAGAGAAGAACATGAAAGTACTTAGAGCCCTGCCCGCGGAGTGGGATAGCAAGACCACTGCCATAAGAGTGTCCATGGATTTGAAATCCATGAGTACATTTGATCTATTCTCCGACCTCAAAGCATTCGAATACGATATCAACAGACGGAGAAAAAAGATAGAAGAATCTAGCTCCAAAGTTATAGCGCTAACTGCTAAAGGACCCAAAGATACAGCAACCACAAGTTGCAGCAAGAAATCAGAAGTTGCAGCAGAAGACGCTGAAGAGAAAATGACTCTTCTTCTAAAGAAATTTAGAAGATTCATAAAGAGCAACAACAGCAACAACAAAACCAATCTCAATAAGAGGAATGACTTCAGAAAAAGTCATCCACCTCCTCAGGTATCCCCCTTTTCTAGCTCAAATATGACTGATCTTGATTTGTGCTATAATTGCAGGAAGCCTGGACATTATGCCAGAAGCTGTCCACACCCAACGGTGCACAAATACCCAGAAGGAGAGAAAGATCAAAGAAGAGAAAAGAGAAGAGAGAATAGACACAAGCTTCGAGCTCTCATTGGAGAGATGGAGAAGGCTAAGGATACATCAGAACATTTAGCAAATCAGCTAAGGATACAAGGGAGTGCATAAGTCAAAGCAAAAGTCCTTTTGAAAAATCGGGCATAGGATACAACACTCACACCTCTCAGGATACAACAAGTACATCCAGGGCTGTAAAATTTGTTCAAGCTGAAACTTCAATGGAGAATGAGTTACCTTGTAACTCATAAAGAATCTTGAACAAACCAGCATTGATGGATAAGGGGAAGAAACTCCAATGCTTAGCTACAGGAAGTAAGCCTGCATCTAAGAATTGGCTGCAACAGAAGCTATCTGCTGTAAACAGCAAGAAGATGCAGCAACCTACAAAGTTGCAGCACAAGAGAAAGTTCCCCACCTATACTAAGACTTATATGTCTAAATCTCAAAGAGGATATACTCAAGGGAAGTATGGTGGAAGTCCGCACCACAAGAGTGTTGGTAACACATGCTTAGTTTCTGCACACACAACTTTTAAGCAGTTTAAAAACAAAACTGCATACATTCAGAGATCCAACAAATCTTACAGCAAAACAGTGACTGTTAAGAAAATATGGATTCCCAAAGTAACTAACCCCAAAGGACCCTTACAGATATGGGTACCTAAATCTGCTTAAGTTTGTTGCAGGTTTCAGTGCCAGGTTGCAGCAGGGATGTATGGTACATAGATACTGGTTGCTCAAGGCACATGACAGGTAGTAAAAAATCTCTGAAAGACTTCCAAGAATACAAAGGACCAAAGGTCATCTTTGGAGATGATTCTAAAGGAAGCACAAAAGGAAGTGGATGCCTAGTCAAAGGAAATGTAAAGATCAAAGATGTATCCTATGTGAAAGGACAGATACAATCTTCTGAGCATTAGTCAATTTTGTGACAAAGGATACACAGTGAAGTTCAACCTCAACAAGTGTTTAATCAAGGATAGTACATCAAATGAAGTCAAGCTTACAGGAACAAGAAGAGGAAACATATATCTTGCAGACTGGAACTCTTCTATTTATCCAACATGCTTCATTGTAAAAAGTCTACCAGAGCTAAGCTGGCTATGTCACAAGAGATTAAGCCACCTGAACTTCAAAACAATCAACAAGCTAGCAAGAAAAGATCTTGTAAGAGGATTGCCGGATGTGACATACAAAAAGGAAAATATATGTGGAGTTTGTCAGAAGGGAAAGCAAGTGAAAAGCTCATTCAAGGACAAGTTGCAGAAGTCATCTCACAGGATTCTAGACCTTCTACATATGGACCTCTTTGGACCAGTAGAACCAATAAGCATAAGTGGGAAGAAGTACTCACTTGTGGTAGTAGATGACTACTCCAGATACACATGGACCATATTCCTTGCTAAGAAATCAGAAACACAAAGTAAGCTACCTGACCTAATGAAGAAAATTCAAAATGAGAAGAGTTTGAGCATTGTGAAGATCAGATCAGATAAAGGAACTGAGTTCACAAACAAATTCATTGAGAAATTCTGTTCTGACAATGGTATTCGTCATGAATACTCTGCTGCAAGAACACCTCAACAGAATGGTGTAGCTGAAAGGAGGAATAGAACCCTGAAGAAAGCAGCAAGGACAATGATAGCAGAGACAGAGATACCCAAGAGATTTTGGGCTGAAGCAACCAACACTGCATGCTATACACAGAACAGATGCCTAATCAACAAGGATCTAGACAAGACTCCTTATGAAGTTTGGAATGGATATACACCGAATGTCTCACATCTGCATATCTTTGGATGCAGGTGCTATATTCTCAACAATGGAAAAGAGCATCTAAAAACCTTTGATGCAAAATCAGATAAATGAGTATTCTTAGGATACTCTGCTGTAAGTAGAGCCTTCAGAGTCTTCAACAAGAAAACCTTAGTGGTTGATGAGTCAATCCATGTGGTATTTGATGAACCACACTGTGACACAAAGAAACTAGAAGAACCTACTGAGGATACAACTCCAAGGAAAGAAAGTGATGTTCCATATGTTGAAGGAGTTCTGCATACAGGAGAAGACAAAGATGAAGAAGCTGCATCTCTGGATGCAGCAGATAATCTTACAGCAGCAGAACTTCCAATCTTATAGCAACATGAAGAGCAACCTAGACTAATACATGTTTTTGAGCCTGACAGGACATGGCTGAGGAATCATCCTAGGGATCTTATCATTGGAGATCCATCCATAGGAGTAAGGACAAGAAGGTCCATCCCTCATGAAGCAATGCTTGCATGTTTCATATCTCAAATAAAGGCCCAAAATGTTGAAGAAGCCCTACAATATAGCAACTGGGTACAAGCCATGCAAGAAGAGCTAAATGGATTTGAAAGAAATCAAGTTTGGCAAATAGTTGTAAGACCAACTCATTAAAGAGTTATTGGAACAAAATGGGTCTTCAAGAACAAGCTAGATGAATCTGGATGTGTTGTGAGAAACAAAGCAAGATTAGTTGCTAAAGGATATTGCCAGGAAGAATGAATTGATTTTGATGAGACTTTTGCTCCAATAGCAAGGCTGGAAGCCATAAGGATTTTTCTGGCATATGCAGCTCACATGAATTTCAATAAATATCAAATGAATGTGAAGAGTGCATTCCTTAATGGTATTCTTACAGAAGAAGTGTATGTAGAGCAACCTCCAGGTTTTGAAGATCAAGGAGAAGAGAAGGTGTACAGGTTACACAAGGCCCTGTATGGACTCAAGCAAGCACCTAGAGCTTGGTATGACACCTTATCTATCTATCTGCTGGAAAATGGCTTCAAGAAATGAACAGTGGACAAAACTCTATTCAGGATACATGATGGAGATAGTATACTTCTTGTACAGATATATGTGGATGATATCATCTTCGGATCCTCCAACAAAGAATTATGTAAGAAGTTCTCCAATCTGATGCAATCGAAATTCGAGATGAGTATGATGGGAGAATTAAGTTTTTTTCTAGGGCTGCAAGTAAAACAGCTGGTTGAAGGAACCTTCATCAGCCAGTTTAAATACACAAAGGAACTTATCAAGAAGTTTGGCATGAAGAATGGGTCAGCAACATATGTTCCTATGTTTACATCTATAAGCCTTGACAAAGATGAAGATGGTAAAGATGTAGATATCGCGAAGTACAGACGGCTCATAGGATCCTTACTATATCTTACAGCAAGCATGCCAAACATCATGTTTGCAGCTGGAGTGTGTGCAAGATTCCAAGCAGCACTAAAGGAGTCACACCTTTCAGCTGTAAAAAGGATTATCAAGTATCTAAAAGGAACTCAAGAAGTAGGCCTATGGTATCCCAAGGAAGGAGGATTCAAGCTCAAAGGATATTCTGACTCAGATTATGCAGGCTGCAAGATTGATAGAAAGAGCACCAGTGGGACTTGTCAATTTCTAGGAAATAGACTTGTTTTATGGTTCTGCAGGAAGCAAACATCAATTACAACATCTACAGCAGAAGCAGAATATGTTGCAGCAGGGCGTTGCTGTGCGTAAATTCTCTGGATACAGCAGCAACTAAGAGATTATGGGATTGAAGAAAAAGAGACTCCAATTCTCTGTGATAACACAAGTGCAATTGCAATTACCCTTAATCCCGTATTTCACTCAAGAATAAAGCATATCGATATACGATATCACTTTATCAAAGATCGCGTGGAAAAGAAAGATGTCGTGCTTGAGAAAGTTCATAAGGATCTCCAGCTTGCAGATATATTCACTAAACCATTGAGTGAATCGAGGTTTTCTATGCTTAGAAACAAGCTGGGAATTCTGAAATTATGAGTGGAAAAGAAAATGCAAAAGCCTAGGGAGAATATTTGCATACTTGCGAGAAGCTGTAAATATAGTGCTGTGAGCTGCGTCTGCATACAGCGTTGGGTTCAAACAGTACTGCATCTTTTACCCTTACAACACAGAAAGATAATGGGAGAGTAAGCAGCACCTGGTTACAACATTTATTTGAAAGAGTATTTAATACTCTGCAACCTCGTACCCAGGCTGCTGCAACCTTAAAAGGACAATATATTAGGCGGCAAATCGCATGTCTTTCAGCATTTAATGCAAGTCCGCTCTGTTAGAAGACGAAGAGGCATGGTTAGAGCCCATGTCTGCGCAAGTCTTTTCTAAGGACTGTAAGATCATTTCCATCCTTTTAATCTCAACCATCGATCTTACTACTCGTCCTTTGATATTCTACTTAAACCCCATAATCTTCTCTTTTCAAATTCATTTCGCATTCATCACAAAGAGAAGTTTCCTTTCATCGCAATTTTCCCCGAGTCCCGATATCTCAAATCTCTCTCAAATATTCATCAATGGCGGCTCGACAAACCACGGTACTGGAAGGATGCTTGATCAACTAGGAGCATGTTTATGCTTCTGGGTTGTACGACAACTTAGTCATTCGAAGGATTTTTGACGCCCTTGAACGGACCCAAATCCTAGGGTTGTTAACCACCACCTACACTGGTTTCTCTGTAGAATCAGTTCAAAGGTTCTACGCCTTCGCCAGGACTTCAGAGGAGAGAAACTGCATCCGGTTCAAGATGGGTGCAGATGAAGAATGAAAGTCTCTAACCATCAGAGACATAGCCACCACTTTCAGCTTCTCGTCAGGAGGTCTGACCCCTGGTCAGCTTGCGACATATGGGGACAGCAACACTCAAGAGATGTGGGATCTCTTTAGAGTGAGAGATGCAGGGGTATAGACCAGGAGAAGCGCCCCGAAGAAACTCTTCAAACCGGAGTTTGAACTACTCCATGATATTTATACGTACTCCATTGAAGATAGAACAGGGAGTTACGGTAAATGCACGAATCTCTAGTTCCGGATCATGTCTGACATCATGGCCGGAGAAAAGGTGACCTGGGCAAGGTTCATCTTGAAGAGATTATGTGAGGAAACAGAGAAGATCACAGTGAGGAGGAGCTATGGAATCACCATTTGCTCTCTGCTCTACAAGCTAGACCTTCAGCTTGCAGCTTCTATTCCCATTCACGTTGGGAAATATCTTGGATAGAAGAAGATGGGTAAGACCCAACCGAAGACAACTGCTGCTGGGGTTGCACGGAAGAAAACCAAAGATAAAAAGAATGCAACCTTGGCACTGCAAGATGAAGATGCAGGCAGCAACGGAGGATGCTCAAATCTTCCTAGCCCCAGCTGTAGAGGCTATAAGAAGGCGCGATGACATCGCATTTGCACAAGAGCAAATCGACATCTTGGGAGTGGAGCAGGCTGAGGAGGCCATGTTGCAACAGGCACTGCAAGCAAGTGTCAAGGAGACAAGGATGCAGCACACTCCTAAGAGGATGTGGGGAGAAGAAAGCTCAAGTCATCTCAATTCAAACTCCCCCGCATATGAGCAAATGGTTGAAGGCCTCTCCAATATAGTCGCGCTTGGTTCTTTGGAAGAGGAGGAGCCTCAACTGTTGGACTACGGTGATTCCCCGGTGTACACTGTTTCTGATGCTGATGCAGACACTCAGAGAGAACCAACCGCCATCATCAAAGATGTTCTCTCTGACATTGCTGAGAATGCCGATGAAGCAACCATGGAAGAAGTTGCAGAGGCGGTACTCCCTGTACTGGCAGAGACAGCAGTACAGCAAGCAGCCACCCTATCAGAAGCTGCAGAAGATACAAGAAGGGTGGATGCGGAGATTCTTGCAGAAATCGAGCTTTCAGTGCTGCATACAGTGAAAGCTGCAAGAAACCAACAGGAGCTGCAAGAACCCATTCTTGCAGCAGAAACTGTCAATGTTACAGGACCGGCCGAGGAGATGGGGTCCTTGCTAAAGACCTCAGGTGAGGCTGTTGTTCAGACAACACTCTCTAAGGGTAAGAAGACCTCTAAATGGACAGCCGTTGAGACAGTACCCTTAGAGGATGTTCAAGAAAAAGCTGAGGTAACCACTACACAGCTAGATTCACCTCATGAGGAGGTTGATGCTGCTGCTGCTGCACGCTCAAAAGAACCTGTCCAGATTACAGCAACAGAGGTTACTGAGGAAGCTAAGCTTGCTGAATTCCTCCGGATAATGGCTGAATGCAGAAGAGCCAAATATGGAAATATTGGTGACGTGGCAATCACAATATCATCCGATGAGGAGGAAGAAGTCACTGAAGAAAATCCCACCTCAGGCTGCCCAAGTCCCTTCTCAACCTACATGAGGATGAGGATGAAGAGATTGAACTAGAGGCTCCAAGGCAGGATGCAGCACAACCCTCAAGTTCTTTAGTTCCTTATGCTGCATCGGCTGCTGCCTCTCAAAGATGAAATGCAGGCCTGACCCCTGATAAATCGATTAATAGAATAGTTGATGTTGTTAGACACCTGATTCATGCTCTTCAAGATCATGAGTCGAACATGCAGAACAGCTTAAAGGTTGGTGCTAAATTCCACGCTGAAACCATGATCGGCTTCAAGAAAGATATTGAAGCACTGCCTAAGATGATCAAGCAAAATCTGAATGATAATGCTCATAGACTGTACATGGAAAGAGTTAGAATGGAGGGAGAGTTGAAGAGAGAAGCTGCAAGCACCTGAGCTGAAGTCAAACTCTGCAAGCAATATGCGGAAACAACATCGGAAAGGCTACAAACTCACTCATTGGTACTAGAGACACTTTTGGATCATGTAACTGATCAATCCAGAAGAACGAGAAGTGTCGATGAAGGAGTGGCGAACCTGGAGATGATTATAGGTGAACTGAGGGACCACATTATAGGGAAGCCCCAACACCAGTATGCCCAAGTATCGAGGGAAGCCCCAGCACCTGCAAGAGGACTACGGTCTAAAGTAGTTCCAAGTGCCCCTACTCTACCCCCAGCTTTTGATGATGCCAAAAATGGGGAAGGATTTCAAGATAGATACCAGAGCTTTAGGGAGAAAGAAGGTGAAGAAAATGAGGAAGAAGATGATGACCAGCCTCTAAGCAGAAGGAGGAAGAGGTCTGGATCATCTGCTGCTGCTGACGCTCCTTCTCCAAAAAGATGAAGAAAAGATGATGAAGGAGGAGCTGGTGGTGCAGCTACTGCAAACAGATCAGCAGCAGGCGCTGCATACAGCAGTGCTGCAAGAAAAGATGCAGCACCTCCCTCTGATCATCATACAAAGAGAGGAAGAGAGAGCCAACAGCAAAGCTCAAGAAAGAGGGTGAGCAGAGCCGAGGCTGGAAGGCTCTACAACGAGAAAATGGTCATTCAGAGGGCGGAAAGAGCCAGAGTAGAAAGAGAAGAATATGCCTGGATACAAAGGCTTGGAGTGATTGGTGAGAAGAGGATCTTTGACAAAGAGCTCTACCAATACCCCCCTCAAGAAATTACACGTCTCGACACGGACAACATATCTGCTGAAGTATCAGTGTTGATGGATCAGAGGCCCGAAGGAGAGAACATGGCCTGGAGCTTAAACATCTTCAAGACAATCAAGTTGCCTACAGATAAGAATCCATCATTCCAAGCAATCACGCTGTATAAGAGATTCGAGTATCTCAGAAACTTCAGATTTCTGTGCAGAAAGGGCAAATTTTGTAGATTTCAAACCTGTCAAACTGCACTGAGAAGATATGAAGAGCTTACTAGGGCTTGAGAGCTTGAAATTCAGAATCACTACATAGACCTAGTGAAGAAATACCATATAATGTCTTACTGTGAGGACTTCTGGCTGAGATGGATTCAGATTCCAAAGATTAAGGAGAAACTTGAAGAATCCTATCAGGAGTCCATCCGAGACTGGTGGAAGGGATCAAGAGAAAGAGCAGAGCAAGAAGGAAGTGTTAGGATGTATACTATAAGCCTAGCTTTTGTATGAACATCTTTTATGGAATAAGAATCATTTTGGTCATATGTTTGCATTTTATATTTGTTATATATGTTTATGCAATGTCCAATTAATTTATATTATAGATAACTTGGTGTGTGGTGCCACACAGAAGATCATGTTATCAGTTTCTTATAAATTATAAATAGTAGCTCACAACCAAGATGGATTTGGACAAATCATCGGAATGGTTGTAGTGTAGTTTGGTATTAGTCTGTCTTGACTATAAAACTACACTAGTACACTTTGTGTGTATTGAGCAGGACCATTTGAGGTTGTTCGTTTTATACTGACTATATAATAGAACAAGACCTCTGTTATTATGGATGTACATCTTCTTAATCCCTATATAATAACGGGCACGTATGCTCAGTGTTTATTTCTTTAATTTGCCAATGGGTGAGATTTATTCATAAATCAATAAGCTCGGTAAGTTGGGAGATAACATTGTTTATATGGTGTGTTGTTGATTATAGAAGGAATCTGTGTCCTAATTATTTAGGATGATAATGTCCCCTTGAGGAGCTCATAAGGATTATCATGTAAACCCTGCAGGTGGATTTAATCCGACATGATAATAAGGATGAGTGGTACTACTCTTGGAATTAGATGTAAATTGATTAAGTTGTCAGTAACTTATTTAATTCACGGACATTCGATATCTTAAACACGGGGAAATAAATGTAAACATAATAAGAAGGAGCTCATATTAAATATGGGATTGGGACGGTAGTTCAATAATAATTATCTAGTGAACTGAATTATTATTGATGGGCTTAAGTTATGTGTTCAGGCCGAACACAGGATACTTAAGCCCATCAGGAGGCCCAACCCAATTCCTCCTCTAGGTCCCTAGTGTAGCCTATATATAGCTCTTTTCATCAGCGCCTCTTTTAACACAGATCACAAAAACACGTGATAGTGAGAGAGAGCAGAACTGAGTTTTCTCGAAGGATCGTTGGCCACACAACGTTCGAGAAAGGTTGTAGGAATACATCAGAAGATTAAGAGGTCTACAAGGGTTTTTTTTTTTCGCTGCGTATTATCTTTGGATCCTGATTCCGATAGCATAGGGCCGGCGATCCGTCGGTTCCAACAGGAATGGCTCCTGAAAGGAGACCAGATGAAACATCTACAAGGAGGTCCCTGTTTCAGCAATAATCTATATATCTGATAAAGAAGTAGACAAGATACATCTCTGATACATCCAGGGTTAGATTTTTTTTAAATGCTTATCATATATGTAATCCTGATGTAATCTGATTTGATGCAATGAAAAACTTTCTTCATGAACGAAATAATGTAATGGTTTTGTCATCATCAAAAAGGGGGGAATTGTTGGGATTTCAGTGTTTAGATTTTGATGAGACAAACCAAGGATGTAATAGAAAGTTTGAGTACCCTATTTTTCACAATGTTAAAGTGAAAACATAGACTAGGATTGAGTCTTGATATGGAAGCTGAAAGATAGAGGTACACATGCATACAATGCTGCATTGAAGATTTCAGAATGAATCTGCTGCAAGAAGGCAGTTACAGCATTACAGCAAAGTAAGTAAGAACGGCATGCAGCATAGCTGCAAGAAGAAGTTACAGGAATATTGCAAGAAAAGATACAGCAGTACTGTACGAAGATACTGCAAGAAGGTCCAAGCTACAATAGCACTGTAAAGTACAATTAGCTGCAAGCAGACCTAGGATACAGCGCGAAGCTTACTACTCAAACTGTCAAACAACGCCAATGACAAACAGAATAAGTATCCTGCAATCCGAGGAAGGGTAAATGCAGTACGAGGAATGAAGATCCAAGCAAGAATAAATAGAGCCGTTCCAGAGAAGATCAAAGTTGCAGACACGGAGCCAATGCCAAGACGCCACGTGGACTGACACGCCGCAGAAAGCTGCGAACCACAACCACCGCATTAAATGCTCCAGAAAGAAAAGTTAAGTCGCATTAAATGCAAGCCATGCCTTTGATCAAGTACACTTAAATTCAAAATGGGAGATATCTCCTTCAACGGATATATTCTCTACAAGTATAAATAGAGGATGAGCAACCCTGAAGCTGACAACTGAAACTACAAGATCTGAACCGAAAACATTTGCAAAAATGCTCAAGCATTCAAGCTATACTCTCAGTTTCAGTCACTCAACCTCTGTGAAGTGAAGCAAGTTCAAAGCTGAAAGATCCTTTGAAGGATTCAGAAGCTCACTTCATCGCACCAGTTGAAGAACCAATCTATATACTTTTTAACCTTGTAGCTGTGTGCGTAGGTTATTTTAGGTGTCGAACAGTTGATAGGAGAGATCCTTGTTGTTTGTATAGTTGTCTAAGTGTTAGACAGCTTCCCTGTGTGGGAGTGTGGAACCTTGTGTGGGTTGGCCTTTAGAGTTTGCAGTTGCTGTGTGTACGTTGGACTCTAGTAGGTGTTTAGCTTTGTAAGTTGATAGATTGTTAGGAGTGTCCTGTAAACCAATCTTGCTCAACAAAGTTACTGCTCGAGGTAGCAGTAGAGTGGACGTAGAAGACTTACACCACCTTCGAACCACTATAAGCCATAAGTGTTTTATTGTTTTCTTATCTGCACTTTATCTTTCATATCTATCTTTGTCATAAGCATAAAACATTTTGAAAAAGATCATATTTGAGAAAACCAGCCAGCCTTGTGTCTTAAAACCTTTATTTTTCCGCTGCGTATAAAACTCTAAGTTACAGCGTGCAACACTGCATCTTAGTGATGTAAGCAGTAACTGACTGGCGCTGCAAGTTCAAGTAACTTGCAGAACAGTAAGTTTTCATAGATTTTCAAAATCGACCAAGGTTCATTCACCCCCCCTCTGAACCTCGGACACCACTTGGGACCAACAAAGACCAGGAACTAATCTTTGTAAGGAGAGCAGAAAAAAGTTAGTTTATTTCAAGAAAGAATCTTCAAAGAAGGAAACAAATCAAGATCGAATCATATCCGATTTGGATAGATTTTAACCCGATTCTTCCTTATCTAGACCCTAAAAATGGGGGATTTGAGTCTTAATCACCAAGTTTTGTATCTTAGATTTAGTCTATAAATAGGGCTAAAAACCTCATTATAAGGGGTTCCAAAAAATCATTGTATTCAAGCAATTAGAGAGCTTTTTATTCTCAATTCTTATATAAAAAACATTATGTCCGGCTAAAACTGACCGGCCAGAACAAGCCGAACAAATTTACCCATGTAGGCACTGGGCCATTCTTTTTCTTACTTTATTTGATTCTCATATTTTTTATTCGGTTCGATTTCCTTGAGCCGGATCGATATTTTTTTATGTTTGGCTAGGATTTTATGCTCTACAAAATCTGACGTCAACATTTTGGTGCTAAAAGAAAGGGGCTACTAACAGAACATAGTTCAATGACTACCAACACAGTAAACAATGGTGAAGACCAGAATGTCCTACCTGGTCTCCAAGGCTAGAACCTATTACCAGAATGATTTAGTGGGACTGTGGAAGAACTGAAAGATAAAGGCGGACTTGTTCCCCGAGATGTCGAGTTTATTTGTCGAGCCAACCGGAAAGTCTATACGTCAAGCTCATCCATTGAGTCGACCAAAGACTAGAATAAGAGATTCATTTCCTGAGGTGTCGAGCTCATTTGTCGAGCCGACTAGAAAGTATATGTCAAGCTCATATACTGAGTTAGCCATATACAAGATCAAGAAACTTGCTCCCCAAGGTGTTGTGCTCAATTACCAAGCCAACGAAAAAACCAAAGACATTTCTCCCCAGCACATCAAACTCATTCACCGAGCCGATCAAGAAAAGGGCTTCGGCCCCGTCCTAGCTCATCCGAACTCATGGATCTGACCAAGGGCTCCGGCCCCGTCCCAGCTCATCCGAGCTTATGGATCTGACTAAGGGCTTCGGTCCATCCCAGCTCATCCGAACTCGGAATCTGACCAGGGGCTCCGGCCTCATCCTAGCTTATTTGAGCTCAGGATCTGAACTTAGGGCTTTGGCCCATCCTAGTTCATCCGAGCTCGGGATCTGACTAGGGGCTCCGGCCTTATCCTAGCTTATTTGAGCTCAGGATCTGAACTTAGGGCTCTGGCCCATCCTAGCTCATCCGAGCTCGGGATCTGACTAGGTGCTCCGACCTCATCCTAGCTCATTTGAGCTCAAGATCTAAACTTAGGGTTCCGGCCAATCCTAGCTCATTCGAGCTCGGGATCTGACTAGGGGCTCCAACCTCATCTTAGCTCATTTGAGCTTAGGATCTGAACTCAGGACTCCCGCCCATCCTAGCTCATCCGAGCTCAGGATCTGACCAGGGGCTCCGGCCTCATCCTAGCTCATTTGAGCTCGGGATCTGAACTTAGGGCTCCGACCTATCCCAGCTCATCTGAGCTCGGGATCTAACCAGGGGCTCCGGTCCTACCCTAGCTCATTCGAGCTTTGAAATTTGAATTAAGGACCCGGTGTCGTGTCGGGTGCTAAGCAGAAACAAACCAAAGTCATCGGGGTCCAACCCGAATCGATGGGACCTGACCCGGCCAGGATCATTTCGGACCAGGCTCGAGTCATTGGGGACCGACCCGTCCAGACCCAAATCGATAGGGTCCAACCCAAACTAATGGGACCCAGGCAGGACCGATCTGGGCAAGTTCTGAGACTCCAAGATCCAACCTGGTCTGAACCTATTCGGCCAGGCCTCGAGCCACCTCGATCTGAACCGAGCTGCATCCGAGCTGAGCCAAATCGGGAATCAACCCAAGTTGAGCCGACCAAAACTTTACCACGTGTGTATCATATGGGTTAGATGGTGTCATGTGTCATCCAACCTAACCAATATGAGAATTTGACATCATCACTCGAGCTGACGTCGGCTTGTAGGAGGCTGATTGAATTAGGCCCCGACCAGAATGATTTCTGGCCACGGCCTAAGGGGCTAATGTTGGGCCCCCACCAAACCGACCCGACTTAGGGTCCGGCCCTAGTGGAGACCAGAACCGACCAGAAGGCCAAGACCGGCTCGTGAGAAGGCCAGAATTAGCTAGGTTGGAGACAAAGTCCACCGGAAGACCAGAGCCAGCCAAGAGGCCAGAAGACCAGAGCTGACCAGACCGTCGGCCTGGGCCAGGGTCCGACCCGACTAGAACCTAGCCTAGGGGCCCGATCAGAGACTAGTCGTGCTAGCCAGAGATTGGCCGAGCCGACCCGATCGAGGTCTTGCTTAGTCAAGTAGTAACTAGTCAACATGGTCTAGAAGTATAATTAATCAAGGTATTTCTGGAAAGTCAGGTACAAGGTCAGAAGGCCAGAGCCGGCTCGAGGGAAGACTAGAAAGTTAGAAGACTAGAAGGCTAGAGCCGGCTAGAGAGAAGACCAGAAGGTCAGCTGACCCGGCCTAGGGGCTGGCCCAAGTGGAAACCAGATCGGCTCGAGAGAAGGCAAAAAACGACCCAAGTGAAGACCAACCCGACCAGAAATTGGCCGACCCGAGCTGACGCCCAAAGATTAGCCGACCCAACCAGGACCGTGCCGACTAAGATCGAGTTGACCAGGATCGAGCTGACTAAGATCGAGCCGGTGGGTCCCGACCCGACCAGGCGAGTTCGTGGTCATGTCCATCTAACTGCTAGGTTCAGGTCGCGATTGATCTGAGTTCGAATACGGTAGTTAATATGGTCCAGAGATGTCATTGCTCAAGACATTTATGGAGATACGAATAGAAGACCAGGAACTAATCTTTGTAAGGAGAGTAGAAAAGAGTTAGTTTATTTCAAGAAAGAATCTTCAAAGAAGGAAACAAATTAAGATCAAATCATATCCGATTTGGATAGATTTTAACCCGATTCTTCCTTATTTAGACCCTAAAAACGGGGGATTTGAGTCTTAGTCACCAAGTTTTGTATCTTAGATTTAGTCTATAAATGGGGCTAAAAACCTCAGTATGAGGGGTTCCAAAAATCATTGTATTCAAGCAATTAGAGAGCTTTTTATTCTCAATTCTTTTATAAAAAACGTTATGTCCGGCCAAAACTGACCGACCAGAACAAACCGAACAAATTTGCCCAAGTAGGCACCGGGCCATTCTTTTTCTTACTTTATTTGATTCTCATATTTTTTATTCGGTTCGATTTTTTTAAGCCGGATCGATATTTTTTGGTGTTTGGTTAGGATTTTGTGCTCTACAAAATCTGACGCCAACACGTCTTATGGAAAGTCACAGCTTGATCCAATACATCCGTATGGATTAATGTTGAATCTGGATATTCCAGATTTTAAAAATCAAGAAGTCTTATCGATGATTGGGCATCAGCAATGAGGATTGCAGAGAAACACTCGATCTTACCAAGGAAGGATTTATTTTACTCCCAAAAATGAGTCTTGAAGGATCTGTCAAAATCGCGTGGGATATGACAGCACCAGAGATGAGGAACAACGTTACCTCTGGCGAGTCATTAAAAGGAATTGTCGATAATATGGCCAAATTATTCAAAATCCATTTTATCGGCATAGGCTATTTTGAGGGATTGGAAGAAGAAAAAAGAAATAGATACAAACAAGCCATCTACTGTCTTGAGTTATATGATATTTGTCATATTGACGAATACATTAAGTTATTCACCGAATACCGATGAAAGTCCAAGGTTGATGACAAAGAAGTTTCACAACTATTCTTTGCGAAGATACCAAGTCCCTGGAGAGAAATGCTTATCAAGGAATACAAGAGTGCAAATGATTTATATACAGTAGCTAGAAGAATGTCTTTTCTAAAGGTCAAGCTATCTGAATGGTGTCACCAGACAGCTCTTTACAAGAACTGCAAGAGACTACGAGGAATCAATAAAATGGTTCCTCTATGTTGTGAAGAAAATGACATCCCAACTGTCGTGGGAGGTCAACCACGGAGGCATGGAAGGTGAAAACAAAGCAGCCATCCATACCACTATGGAAGCAACAACAACAGAAGTAGTCGAGGGTCTTCATAAAGACTTAGAAGAGTATGGTCAAAACAGAAAGCCCGAAGTTATAAATCAGGGTAAAGACCAGCACCAAGCAGGAGTAGAGCCTCTTCATCAGGCTCAAACGAAGGAGGTACCAGCAGAACCACAGGAAGAAGAACTTTCAGACGAGCTCACACCCGAGCTAATGAAAGTTTTAAAGACTATAATTATTGGACATACGGAACAAGAGGGCATATATCAACAGATTGCTCGGAGAACCAGAAGAGAGGTTTGAGGCAGTTCGAAGCAACTCCAGAATTCGAAGAAGCTGTCTATTATCAAGACCTTATATAGGTGCATCAATTTGAGGATTTACCCTCAGATGAAAACATCTATGAAGAAGAGATCTATTCTGATGATGGAAGTGAATCCATTTCAGAATCGGAGTAAAGAATAAATTCTTCAAACGACAAGAGAGGATATGTAGGATACTTCTCTCAAACAATGGTCTCTCATAAAACTCTCATGAGGATTATGAAAGAGGATCCAAAGCTTCAGATGTATAATGGTTTTACCATCGGAGCTATGGAAAAAACTTTGGATAAGTTTGGGTTTCGTAATAGAAAACACCAAATTATCTATAGAGTTACTACTAGAGAATTTGTCATCCCAATGGAATTCACTAGTAACTTGATCGAGATACAGTTGATCCCTTATCGAGAAGTTGAGGAGATCAACAGCAAAGTCAAAAGAGAAGTTGCAAATACACTCTCATGGATTCACATCGGTGCCCTAAGAGTTATTATTAAAGCAACATTCAAAGAATGAATTGATTCGCCACTCAATCTTGCGATATTTGACAAGTGAATCTCAAATCTCAAGGATTCATGCCTTGGAGCGGTCACAGGAAATTTGTATGCATGAAAATTGACATTTAATGTCTATCCTAGAATTGCATACAATTTGGGAGATCGAGACTTCAACAGAGTCTTAACCCTTCATCAAGATTTCAAAAGAGATGATTTGATGAAAAAATGAAATAGACTTTATTCGATCACCTACAATATTTCCTATGCTCTCTCGAATACACATCATACAGATGTATTCTTGAGAAAAGAATTTATTGAAGTTCCAAGAATCTTTGAGGATTCGCCAGGGTGGTTCTACCAGAACTTATCGAGTCTCCAACTATAAAAGAGATAGATATGAAAATCCAAGACCAACCCGTCTTCAACAAGAGTCAAAGTCTCAGAATTGAGCCAAGGAGAATGTCTTTCCAACAAGACAGAATGCTGAATAGCAGTCGTTGGGAAGCAAGAACGCCTAGTACAGTTCAGTGAATCCCAGATATGTTCAAAACATAAGGAGAGCTGAAATGTCCAGAAGGATAGAGAGAAGTTGAATTAATATTTGACATCACCCAAAAGGATAATATTTTTCCTTGTGATGTTCTATATTATCTCCAACAACCGATAGTCGGAAGATATCAAAGAAGCCTAAAGATGGGTGAAATTGAACTGACTATCATAGGAGTAGCAGGAAAGATCCCAGAACAATTAATACTGGGTATCAACTTTCTTGAGGATTATAAGCCTTGGGAAAGATTACAAGATGGAATGGAGTTTACAGTGGCTGATAAAAGATACAGAATTAGATGACCACTAGTCCATTCTCCATATACATTTCTATTGGAATGATATATGTTGAGTACAAGACTGAGTATTTCACAGCCTATGTTAATTCAGGAGTCGGGATTTGTACTGCAAAGCAAGGGGTTTTTCCAAAAGAATTTGGAGAAGATCTATCAGCTATTGCAGGACGAGATTTCTCTAAAAGGATTCTTATCCTTAATCAAGGAATCAAACAAGCGGAAATCATGATCGGAGGTGCAGGCGGTATCCCATGGTACAAAGTAAAGATGCCACCAATCTATTTCTATGATACATGAGCAGATGTTTTGCTAGGAAATAATTTCCTACAAACATTTAAGAGGTTTACACAGGAAAATGAGACAAGAAAGCTTATTTTCACAACATTATGTGATCATAAGATTATTGTCCAAAGACTGCGGGAAGCATTCTATAGAAAAATACTTATTACTTTTCGTAGCAAGCGTGGTGATTAAGCCAAACTTCGACATGTAAAAATGGCGGATAAAAGAAGGTTTAGTGATGCATTGTTATCCTTTCGGCAACATGGTTCGAAGCAGAAAGATACCAAGAGATAGGATAATAACTTGTATTCATTCAGAATACAAGGAGAAGAACAAGTACCTCCACAGGCCATTGCAGAATTATTGAGGAGCCTATTGGAGAATACACCAAATGATGTTACCATTGAAAAACAAATATCGATGGAGGACATCAAGAGAAAGATCCAAAGGAATTACAATGAAAATCCTTTGGCATGGTGGGATAGGAACGAGCTCAAGACATCCTTAAAGGTTAAACCTGGAAAAGAACATGAGTTCGTGAGACTCAAATCAATCCTTATGAATTAGAAAGATCGTGAGGATGTGCAGAAGATACTTAAGGAACATCTGGATCTTAAGTTGATTTCACCAGGAATTTCTCCATACAGCAGTCCAGGTTTTTTAGTAAGGAATCATGGAGAAATCAAGAGAGGAAAGCTAAGACTCGTTATTAATTACAAAGGGATTAATAATATTTTAGAGTTCAATGGATACTACATCCCGAGCAGAGAACACTTGGTTAACTATATCAAAGATGCCAAGATATTCTCCAAATTTGATTGCAAGTTTGGATTTTACCAGATAAAGATGGAGGAAGAAAATAAGAAGTTCACAGCTTTCTCTACACCACAAGGACACTATGTCTAGAATGTTATGCCTATGGGATTAGCAACGCATCCCAAATATATCAGAGGTAGATGGATAATCTTTTCAAAGATTATTTTAACTTCATGTTCGTATACATCGACGATATTCTCATCGCATCAAAGAATATGAAGGAGCATCTCAAACATTTGAAAATATTTTCAGATGTTTGTCATAAAGAAGTATTAGTGCTTTCAGAGAAGAAAACAGTAATTGCTATAAGACAGATTGAATTCCTTGGAATTGAAATCGACGAATTTGGGATTATCTACAAAGCCACACTGTGGAAAAGATACAGGGATTTCCAGATAGTCTCAAAGACAAGAAACAACTTCAAAGTTTTCTCGTAGTTGTTAATTTTGATGGAATGCTTATTAACAATCTGGCATATCACAGAAAGGTGTTCAGCCCATTACTTAAAAAGGATGTAATATTCAAATGGGAAGATGAACATCGAGAAGGGATAAAGTAACTCAAGAAGGTTTACAAAAAGCTTCTGAAACTTGCTATACCTCAAGACGAGGATGAACTGGTTCTTTTTACAGATACCAGTGACTATTGGTGGGCAGCAGTCCTTATGAAAGCCACACCAAATGGAAAAGTGCCATGTAGATATTGCAGCGGTCTGTTTACAGATGGAGAAACAAATCGATGACATATCAACGAGAAAGAATTCTTCGCAGTCAGAAAGACTTTTAATAAATGGTCTCTATTCTTACTGGCTAAGAAGTTTATTTTGAAAATTGATAATTCAAAATAAATTGATAATTCAAGTGTCAAAGCTTTTCTGAAAAATAAAATTGAATCAAATCCAGAAAATGCTAGATTACTTAGATGGCAGGCTGAATGTTAATATTATGATTATGATATTGTCATTATAAAATCTCATGAAAATGTTCTTGCAGATTTTTTGACACGAGATGGAAGGACGCGTTGTTGATGAGGTCCTTCAACGAGTAAGACATCTCAAGAAAAACCTGGAGAGTCTAGAACGAGAATTTGGGACATTATGTCTCAATGCAGAAATCGTTGGACGACTTCAACGAGCTGATTAGAAATCCATTTCTGATCTAATACGAGCAAGCCAGTACGCTCAAGGATAATTGTTCTTAGCGTTACAAGGGTCTCTCTTCCAGGCTGCATCACCTATGGTGCAAAAATGAGCGATTAGAGAACGGGACTCTAAATCGGAGGTCATGGATTCAAATACCATAATCACAAGTATTGCAGGTGATGCATCTCCTGAGGATGTACAAACTGTAACGAATGTTGAAGCTCCGGGTGTCACAACCAGAGTCTTCAAGTCAACCCAGCACCTCTGGGGTTAAAGAGGGAGAGTTGAATCTTAGGCCACAAACAGGCAATTATAAGGTTCAAACTAACGAGATTAAGATTTCTCCAATGCAGGTTTACCAGCGTTAATTGGAGAAATTGATTACAAGAAGAGGTATCAACCCAGAAAAAACTATAGTTGATATCTCAGGAAAATATCCGAGAGTTTGGATAAAACCAGGAAGTCATCCAAATGAAGTACAAGAATAGTATACTTTTGGAGCTTTGGCTTCAATTCACACCATATCACCTGGATTGCCAGAAATTTCGAAGCTACCAAAATGGATTGGGAAAGCAGTGCACGAGACTTGGGCAAATAATCCACATTTGTCAAGATGCAATATCTTGGAGTTATATTTCATCGGTGCAGCTCCAGAACCAGCGAAGAAAGGTTTTAATGAAGCCTTTCATTTTATCTAGCTGAGAAGACCGGATGGAAATGCCTTGAAAAATATAAAGACAACTTCACCAAAAGAAGTACCATTACTGGTATGACCAATTTCAGAAGATGAAGCTTCTACACAGTGAGCATGAGGACTTTGGATTTGTCTAACATAAATGGGCAAGTCAAATATCCATTTAAGTTTTTCCAGAATTCAGCAATTGGATTTTTCCTACTGAATTCTATGACTGGATCAACTACAGGATTTGCAGATGAGCTCTTCGAGACAAAAAGAAAAAACCTCTAGGAAAATAAGATTTCGGTGAGCAAAGAAACTTATCGAAAATTCTACAATATGGTGCATGTTAGTCGATGGAACGATCGGATCTGTCAAGCATGCCCTGAACAGAAAGAGCCCGAGTTTGGGAAAGGATTCCGACCCAAACCCGACCGACAGGAATATGGGTCTGAAAAAGACAGAGGTCCAACTAATAAGAAACATTATCCGCGGGGACGACGCAAACCCAATTTCTAAAAGAAAGATGCCCCGACAAACAAATGTGGGGTAAGTCACGAGAGATAATAAATGATTCCCCGACAACCCCAACTACCATCACATGGGCTGAGTCACGGGGAATAAAGAGGAAGAACACTAACTAGCTGAGAGGAACTCCCCAACAACTATCACATGGGAGCACTAAAGGAATAGGCCAACTAGTGTTCAACAAGTTTTGGAATCCGCATTTCAAGTCTGGATTCATGTCTATAAATAACGAGAGTTAAAGGAAGCTGAGGACATCGACCATTTCCCTCAATTTTCTTAAGAATAAAATCTCTGTAATATTTTGAGTGTTTTGAGTTTATGTGTTTACGAGTACAGGCCTCATCTCATATGAGAGGCTAAACAAGTATTCTCCTCCCAAAAGGCGACTACTAATGTAATAAATATTTCTTTTAAGTTCTTAATAAAAGAAAGACTTTTGCTTCAATATGTGTTCTTAGTATTATTGGTTCATCCCTTAGAACAAATATCTTATACACCTGGAGTAGGAAATAAACCAAGGTTGTGCTGAGCAGTTGCTGAAGGAGCTGGATAACTTGCAGATCATCTTCCCTGAGGGTTGAAGTTGAACAATGAGGAGCTGTTCGTAAAATGATCTGGGGGCAGTAATTTTCCAGCTGGTGGTGTGGCAAACCATCTCACCCGGTGCTGCTTCGGTCAATAAAAGGTATGAATTCTAAGGAATTTAATTAATTTTACGGAAGCATGTTGGGCCTGATTTCGATCTATCTACGTTTTATTCAGATTTTATTAAATAAATGTAGTGTAATTGAGAAATTTCATATATGATAAACATCAAAGGGTATAAGGGTCAATTTATTTTGGACTTAAGATGGAAAGGGATTTTGATTTTAATTTTTATTTATTTTGAGCTTTTTAAATGAGAATTTAGAAAAGAGGGATATTTTCACAAAAAATTATGTTGACTTGGCTTTTTAAATAAAAACCCCAAAAAAATAGGAGAAAATAGAGGAGAAGACTGAGAGGTAAATTAGGAGGTTACACAACCGAAATCCTCGGTAATTCAGGTAAGTACAAATTCATTTGCAACTACAATGCATGAACGTAGTACTTCATGGTTATATATTGCTTAAGTGATATTACGTGATTTTATGTATCCTTGAGAATTGACGTGTTTGAATGATGCTATGGGGAAGTATATGTGATGCATTATGAATATCAATCACGAGCATCAACACATGCATACGTAAATGATGAAAGTTATTGTATTCTACATACAAGATATGATTTCAAGATGAAAAGGATTTTATTGACCACTACTGGTACCAAGGCATGTAATCATGCTTACGATATATTATATGGGTAGCCGGGGACATGTGAGACATGGTTATGGCTTGATTCGTTCAGCCGGAGGCCTATGAGACATGGATATGGCTACCATTACTATATATTTAGCCGGTGGTATGTGAGACATGGTTATGGCTTGATTCGTTCAGCCGGAGGTCTGTAAGACATGGATATGGCTATAATGATTAATGATGTTATATTGAGCTCTATCCGGTGCCTAGTAGCGAGATGGTCAAGGACCCAATGAAGGAAAATGATTTTGTAAAGAAATGTTTTCATTCATTAGCATGCATCATTGACATCATTCCATGTCATTAATGTTATGTGCATAATTTCTACTTACTGAGCTTATTAGTTCATATAGTTCATGCATTGTAGGTGAACTTGCTGATGTATATGCTTATGGACTTACTGACCATGTTGTTGTGTTCCTACGGGTTCGGAGATGGTGTACATGGATGACGACCCGTTGGGCTACGCTATGAGCTTATTTTGTTTTAAACAATGTTTTGATGAATAACATGGATTTCTGTTTTATCTTCACTTTCTGTTGGGAATAAGTATGTAAAATATAGAAGTGGGTGTGGCTTGACTTTATGATAAATGCTACGAATCATGTTGTATATTTTCTTATCTAGTTTTGGGTGCAAGAAAAGTTATTTGGTACAACGTTTAAAAAAAAGTTAAACACTCACTTACAGGTCTTTTAATATGAAAATCTATTACATGCATGTCTGGCTATATTAGAAATGTGGTCGTGACAGACCGTTCCACCTTCTCTTTCCAGACAACGTAGGAATCTTCTTGGGCGGTAAAACGTCCAAATGCAGACGAGAGGAATTTTCTTGGCCTCTCTCGACGACGTTGGCATAGGTTATAGTTCCCTAACCTGCCAGAATCGAACTAATCTCTGGGTGAAGACCCCTCTCAAATCATCGGGCCTTCTTGATGTCGGTGTCAACCAAGTGGATCGCATATTTACTTAGTTGATTAAATCTCTGTTCATACTCTCCTACCGATGTGATCCCTTAACGGAGATGTAAGAATTCTGATTCTTTTTTGTCACGATATGATTGTGGTATGAAGTGTTATACGACAACCTCCCTAAAGGTCTCCCATGTCATAGCTTCCCTCTGATCCGGTAACAAAGTCCTCTCATACGAATCCCACCAGTGACTGGCCTCTTCCGTGAGCTGAAAAACTGCGCATGAAATCTTTTGGTCTTTTGTATAGGTTAGGTGCCCAAATAAACGATCAAGTGATCTTAGCCACTCCTCAGTGTCAGTCGGTTCACTTTTTCCATTAAACGTCGGTAGATTGAAACGTCGAAATTGTTCAAAGATTATGTTTACGTCAGTTCTCACTGGCGGTGGTGCAGTTCGTGTGGCTTCAAAATGTTGAGTCAGTCCTCTAAGGATGGTTACCAAATCTCTTATCGTTGCATCCGCATCTTGTTCTGGCGGATCAACCGTTGACGGCTGCTCTCTTCGTGGTCGGCCTCTAGATATAATTATGTTACGATGTATATATATATTCATCGATCAAGTGTCACAACAACATATAGGTGAAGAAATAAGCACGTAACAAGAAGAGAGAAATGTATACGTGGATTCCATAGGATATCAAAAGACAAACAAGTACTTATATATATATATATATAAGCAAAAGATGGGCAGCTAATACATCATACAAAAGAACTAAGTATACTATCTATATATGATAAGCTACCACATATATCTATAAAGTTTCATCATCCATAACCTATTTACACAAAATACATGTCATCATTCTATCGTCTACACAGTCACAGTTGGAGGTGATAGGGGCCCCTGTAGTCTTGGTGCCAAATCCCTCGGATCACCCTCCTCAGGGTCCTCCTCCTCGGGATCCTCCTCCTCAGAATCTGAGCTGTCGCTAGATGGGTCATAAGGTCCTCGCTCCCGGGTAGTCGGAAAACTGTGACGGCCCCACAGCTCTAGCAAATTTCTAGCAACCCTCCCGAAGTCGATAACGGGAGTACCATCCAGTACCGAATACACTATCTCGTCCCTGTAGACGAGACGTGCTTTAACTGCCCACTCATTAGGCAGTGTCCGAATCAAATGTGACAGCCCATATGGCGTCGCCATGCACGATGGCGCCGACTCATGCACGCATACAACAAGCACGGTGTCGCCTCCAACCATACTCACATACGATGGACCCGACGGCAGCAGAGTAGACCTGGGACGAGAACCAGCGAGAGAGAGAGAAGAGAGAGAAAAATGAGAGAGAAAAGAGATGGTCGAGATTTTGTCGACCGATTCATGATAGAGACGACATCGGTTCATGATTCCGAGCCCGAATCTGGAACGGGCTCGGTGAGGGCTTCAAAATAAGGTAGGCTTCGGCCGGAATGGGGGTGGTGGAAGTGGCGCAGTTGGCGGTGCGACGACAGTGACCGACGACCGAAACAAAAACAGGAAAGAGAGAGAGAGAAAAATTACTTGTTTTCAATAGATCCAGTTTTACCTCTTTGGTGATCTAATTTTCCTTTTATATGCTCAGTTTTGGGCCTGTGGCCCCTAATGGGCTATCCATTAAACGATAAATCTAGGGTTTCGACATATAACATCGTTCGATTATAATAAATTATAGTTCGATTAATAAATTATGTATTATTTCATTTTGAAACGCACATAATAAAAACAAGCAATTAAAAATTAAAATAATTCTATTAATTCAATTATGCATTGGTTTATCCTAGGTGTTTATCCTAGCAATTAGGTAGTTCTACTTTATAGACACTTCCATAGGCTCTGGTGCTGATGCAGTATCTGAGGTCAAACTCTTCAGTTGATGCAAAGGTAAAATTCATTTTTTGTCCTTCCCTAAGGACGTTGTCCGTTTTTCGTCCTTTTATTTTCCGATCATCAATTTTAGTCTTCCTATATCAAAATTTGTCCAATTTTGGTCCGATTTTCGCCGAAATCTCGATTTTCCGACCAATTTCGGGCGAGTTCACAACACTCACCCCTAATTTCAACAATTTAGTGCACTCTGACTGATGTGGTGGACTTTTTCAGACGTGAAATTTAATTTTTAATTTAATTTAACCTTTAAATTACCTAATCACCTGTCATTTCATTACTTACACTAAAAAAAGAGAAAATAAAATATTTGGATTGTCACGTCATTTGAGTGCAAAAAAATTTTTTGAAATAAGAATTGCATAAAATAAAATGCAAAATTAAAAAACACAAATAATTAAAAGACAAATGCAAAATCAAAAAACACAAAAAATATAAAGAAAAAAATGCAAAATCATAAACAGAAAATAAACTTCAAACGGGTTTCTCCTCTCGACCTTCTCCGCAATCTCATCACCACCTTCTCAACCATCTTCAGCGAGGTCGCCGCCACTGCACTACCACAAATCCACTGTTCCTTTTCGACCGTCGGCACTCCTCCATCACAACATTCACCCTTCATCTCAACTCTATCTACCCATCTCCATCACCATATCAAATCTGTACTATGTGAAATTGACTATTGGGTGTGAAATTAAATATGTGAATCCATCACTCCATTCATTATCACTTATTCCCCTCTGAACTCTTGATTTAGAGCTGCAAATCGCATTGGATTTGGTGAAAGAATTGTGAAAATGGAGTTTAGAGAGAGAAATTAGATGAAAGAGAATTTTGGATTGATTCAAATGGATGAAATTAAATAGAGCTGCAAATCGCATTGATCTTTTAGAGTTTGGATTGATTGGGGTTGGATTTAGAAACTAGGGTTTTGGATTTGAGTTTTGGGATTTAGAAATTAGGGTTATTGGATGTGAATTGGGGATTTGGATTTTTTAAAATTTTCTTTATGACATGGAAAATGATTTTATGTTTATGATTTTTTTTGCACTTAAATGATGTGGCAGTGATTTGGTAATTTAGGTAGTAAAATAATGTAAAAATTTAGTCCACATGTGAAAATAACAGCCATATAAGCATAATTTCTATGAAATGTTGCAATTGGGGCGTGTGTTGTGCACTTGCCTGAAATTTGCTAGAAAATCGAGATTCCGGAAAAAATCGGACCAAAATTGGATAAATTTTGATATATGAGGACTAAAATTGATGATCGGAAAATAAGAGGACAAAAAACGGACAACGTCTTTAGGGAAGGATGAAAAATGAATTTAACCCGTTGATGCAATGATGTCTTCATATGCAATCTTCCCATCGAAATTCCATACCTTGAATATGTCTCCATGCTTAGAATCAGTTGTCACTAGCCTTGTTTTCTTTCCTTTGATGTAGTATATGAACGTGAATCCACTGAAAATCAAACAGGCTAAGAACAATGAAACTGGAAGATATATTTTTATTTTGTTGTGATCATGTCTTGCTTTGCTGCGAGCGTAGGTATCTTCTCACTAATGTAGTTGTAGCTCAAACTCAAATATTTCAATTTGGTTAATTGGCCCAAGCTTGAAGGTAAAGAGCCAGTGATGTGACTGTTGTCCATATACAAATTTTCCAATCTTGTTAATCGATTCAAGCCTGGAGGAAGAGAGCCATTTATGTAATTGTAGCTCAAACTCAAAGATCTCAAACTTGTCAACTGACCCAAGCTTGAAGGCAAAGATCCATTGATGTTATAATTGAAACTCAAATCAAGAACAATCAAACTTGTAATATTTCCTATTTCAGGAGGGATGGGACCGTAAATGGCATTGTGAGTTGTTATGAGGCCACCACTTAACCAATGCCTTCAATACTCTATCCCTGCTTTTTTTTTTAACGTCATCTGAAGTAGTCGTCGCTGCTGCTATGCTACTAATCATGGGTGGATCTTCATTAGGGCAGCACTTACCTTATATAGTTTTTTCACAAAAACGTCTTAGATAATGACATTTGTACTTACCTACATATTAGAGAGGAAATAAGTCACTAAAATTTGGTGAAGTATAAACAAAATAAAGATAGAGAATGACGTAAAATTTTATAACATTAGCATTTGATTACTAAAAAGTTAACAACAACGAAATATTAGAGAGGGACATCATCCGTACATGCATGATGCACCTCTAATTATATTAATATTAATAGATCTTCAATTCCATATTAGAGATGAAAATTCAGTCAATAGAGATAATAAATCTCTACAAATTAGAGACTGGACTGATGTTTTCTTAGAATCTGTCACTAATATAGATTGATACAAATAGTTTAATGAGTTTCAATTTTTTTTTTGGATAATGACATTTGCACTTATCTCTCAACATACATGAATTTTTTTGATTTTTTTTCACCACACAATCCATTTAACATGTGTTTATTCACCAATTCATATATCCAAAGATGATTTTCTTCATTAGGAATTTCTGCACATACAAACTTATCAAACTAGTCAGCTGTATGAATTTTATATTCGTCTTTTAGAATTATAAGTAGATGAGCATGTGGTAGTCCCCTTTTTTGAAATTCGACCACATGAACATGTGCATCAACTTTTCTAAATATTTGGTTCTTAAATAATTGATTTTTCAAGTCATGCAATTTTTCTTAGGAAAACTCTCACTGTCACGCCCCGTTTTCTTTTCGTATTTTATCAGAGTTTTACCGTTGGGCGTGAAGAGAGAAAATAGCAAGAGACGCAAACACAATAGAAAGAATTAAGCAAGAGACGACAGAAGAAAGATGTAAGGGACGAAGTGATACTTTCACTTAACAACAATCGACCTCTGCCGATAGCAATCAGTCTCACTACTGATAATATACATCATACGCAGTGGAAATAACATCAGGATCTCTCGTTCACAGAATACTCAGAATATATATACAGAAATATTACAAAATGTGAGTTAAACTTAAAACATATTGTTTGAAAGTGTTTGTGCGACACATCCTAAATAAACACAAGATCAGGAACAGCACCACCTCTCTCCAACTAGGGTTTGACATGCTCACCAGCTCCTGTAGTGTGAGTACAGAATAAAGGGGTGAGTGCGTGGAATACACTCGTGGAAATAACTCTGCCCCTTATGACTCTCAACAGATATAAAAATACTAGTAAAATAATCTTAAGTCACGTTGTCACAGCACGTAAAATGCATAGCAGATATTAGAAATTGTAGGGGACGCATAGGTGCGAGGTTCCCCCGTCTTACCCTGTAAACGGTCTCATATACCGCTAGCGTATTTCAAGGACAGCCAGACCTTTTCGGAGTAGTAGAAAATAGCAGGGGACGAACAGAATGCATGATCAAGGGGGACATCAGTCCAACCACAGTAATAATATGGCACATCAAGTGTATTCACAGCATATAGTGTTCCTCAGTCATGCTTTTAATAGGGAAAGCAGTAAACAGATAAAGAGATAGAAATTACCCCCACCTTGTTCGGTGGTTACCACGTGATCAACGAGTATCGACGGATCAGATTTCACGAGCGAGTACCAAAGGATCCGATATCACAAGGCTCAACTCAACAAGTAGCCTACACAAGTTATGACGTATCTTAGATCCTTAATAATTATAATTAAAGCTGTAAAAGCTCCCGACGGAAAAACATTCGTTAACTACGCGACGGATCGATCGATCTAAAGATTAGAGTTCAAGAAACGAGAGGGTCAGATCTGTATGCGTGGCTGAATAGATAGGAAATGAAATAAGGATCCCAACGCAAAAAGAATGAGCTCAATCGGAGTTGAAACGAGCTCGAACGGAGCATTTTAAGTTAATGGATAAAATGGTAATTTTGGTCAAAGGGTTGACTTTGACCGGGCCCACGACCCTCGGTCAATGACATCTCGTCAGCGATGACTCGATACGGATGTACGACGGAAAGAAAACGAGATTCGGATCGAAAACACGGCGTCGGGTGCGCGTCGGCACCCGACGGGCGCGCACGGTGCGCGCCGGCACCCGGCACCCGACGGCTGCGAGTTTTCTCGGCAGCTAGGCGCGACCCAACCCGGCTGGTCGAGTTTTCTCGGCCAGCCTCTGCCCAGGTTACCCGACGGTGGCCTGCTCGAGCAGGCCACTTCCCAACGTCGCCCGGCGCGGCGGCACCGCCACCAGCCACCACCACCAACCTCTCCGGATACCTCGCACCACCGGCTACCACCTCCGGCCGTCCATCGCCGGATTCCGGCATGAATAGTGCTTGGAAATTACGCCGCAAAACCCTTCGATACACTGATTTTCCAAAAATCCACCTTCACCAAAACTCCTCCGACCGGCGACCCCAGTCGCCGGCGACCATCCCCCCGGCCCCAGACACCGGCCGGCGACCTCCTTGTCGTCGGCAACTCCCTAACTCCGGCCACAACACATGCAAGAGTCAACATATACACACACCCGTTTGTAAACTCACACTGATTTTCCATTTCCGGCCGGCGGCCACTTGCCGCCGGCGACCACCAACCACCACCCTCACCTTGGCCGGCGACCACTAGGGGTCGCCGGCCACCACCACCGCCGCGCACACACACATACACAGTAGCATACACCCACACACATCGCATGGTGTGTTTACACACACACACCTACTGCCCCTCTTGGCCGGCGGCCACCAGCCGCCGGCTGCCTCCTCCTCCACCTCGCCGGCGACCTCCCGTCGCCGGCCGTTCCTTCCCATACGGCGGCGCCACCCGACGCCGCCTCCAACAACATGCAACACCACACACACCAACACACCTCAACACACACACACATGCACGATCATGCATATACACACACTGTCCTTCTCCGGCGCCGTCGGCCCTCCAGCAGGTCACCCTACCTCCGGCGGTCCTCCGGTCGTCAGCTCCGGCGAGAAGAGAGAGAAAAACAGAGGAGAGAGAGAAGGTGATCAAGGGTTAGGGTTTAGGGTTTAAGAGACTGTTTTTCGCCGTTTTCCGGCGAACGAGAAATCGGATTTGAAATCCGAGACCTATCCTAGATTCATCTCGTCGAGATGAACGTCATCCGATTCCGACAACGTTGAAATTTTCCGGCGACCGGCCGGCGCGGCGGCGGCGGCGCCGCCGACCAGAAAACTAAAAACGGGAAAGAGAAGGGAGGAGAGAGACTTACTCGTTTTCGGCTCGTTCGGAAAAAGGGTGAGAAATGAATCGGAGGAGCCCCTATTTATAGAAGTTGGAAAACACTATTCACGTGGAAAATATCTCGTCACTATTCATCGGTTGAATTTTCCACGCTACTATTCACCGAAATATCTTCCGTTTTTCCGAAACCTCGTGTTTCGCCCTTTTCGTCGTCATTCGATCTACAGGTCTCCGATTGACCTCTAGTTCGTTTCTAACTTCTCGTTTTCTCGGTACGCATCTATTGACATATAAATATCCTATGTTCCACGTCTAATGAAATTATCCGTCTAAACCTCGCTTAAAACACGTATCTGAAACGCACGAAATAAATTAAACAGTTAAATCATACGCACAAAATTATTAAATCATAGGTTAAAATATTTAATTAATTAATTATGCTCGTTTTGATCCGGGGTGCTACACTCACAGCTAAATCTTGACGATCTTGAGCTTTTTGACCTTCATATAGATTTTCTTGTATTTCTTTCCAATCAGGATTGCAAGTAATGGTGATAAATATATCCGGTTTTTTATATCTTTGTACTAAGCTAATCCATCAAGATATCTCTATCGCATATGCCTTAGTCCACCAATAAGTGATGCAGGAAGAAAAATTCTCGATTCAACTTCACTACCACGAAATTTGTCATGTCCCATTTTTCACACTTAAAAATTATCAGAGTTTTACTTGCGGGCGTGCATGAAGAAAGGGTAAAAGATGTTTGTTAAACAGAAGAAGGAGGTAGGAGACGATTAGATATATAACATATCAACCTTTGGATATAACCGATTCATTAAAACATTAGCAGCGGAAAATAAACCTTCAGGATCCATCATCCATAGTAAAAACAAAGTTATACTTACAAAACGTGAATTATAAAAACATTGTTTAATTGTTACTTGATAAAAGACTTAGAATGAAAATGTCCAGATAGGGCACTATCTCTCTCCCCTAAAGTTCATCATGCTCGTCATCTCCTGTAACGTGAATTACAAAATAGGGGTGAGTGCATGGAATACACTCGTGGGGATAAACTCCACATCTTATAACATTCGATAGATATATAAATCAGAAATACGTAACAATCGACACTTAGTCACAACACGTAAAATGCATAACACGTATCTCGTAACTCATCCTTTAGGTACGGGAATTTCCCGTCTTACCCTATAAAACGGTCTTTAATACCGTTAGTGTATTTACAGGACCACCAAACCTTCTAGGTAGTAGAGGGGGTAAGAGATAGTTATTTTTTTACGGACTATAAGTCCCTCCGAATATGCAATATGGGCTTCAGTCCTTTCACAGTACAACATGAACACATAATCATAGCATATAATCACGGCATTTAGTATTCCTCAATCATGCATCAAAATAGGAAAAACTGTAAACAGATAAAGATTTAGAGATTACCCACACCTTGTTCGGTGGTTACCATGTAAGTTACCGAGTAACAAATATCAAGTATCACAAAGCATGATTCAAATGATAGCCTACACAAGTTACAACATTTCTTAGATCCTTAATACGTATAAATAAAGGTACAGACGATCTCGGAGAAGATACATTTGATAAAGACGAGACGAACCGGAAGATCTAAAGATTGAGGTTGAGAAAACGAGAGTGGAAGTTCAGTCCAACAAACTGATAAGAAAGAGGGAAAGATTTGGGTCGCAATGGAAAAAGAATGAGCTCGATCGGAGTTGAAATGAGCTCAAACGGAGCTTTTTAAGATTGAGGGGTATTTTAGTAATTTTGATAAAAAAGGTTGACTTTGACCGGGATCTCCGACTCCCGGTCGACGACTCGACGATAACGTACAATGGAAAAAATGCATCTCGTATTGAAAACACGGCGCCGCACGCGCACTCGTCATACGGCATCGCGCGCGCGTGCCCAGCGCACCCGGCGCCCCTCGGCAGCATGGGCGCCATCGCCCTGCATTTCTCGGCAGTCTTGGCAGCTTGCGCACCCAGCGCCCGGCGTTCCTCAGCAGCCCTCGATAGTCTCGGCAGCTCGCGCGCCCAACGCCCGGTGTTCTTCGGCAAGCCCGTGCCCAGCGCACGCCCAGCCTGCGCCCAGCGCACCTGCTGTCCTTCCAGCAGCCACCTACTGCGGCGGTGCCGCCCCCACCTAGTACGCCGGCGACCCAGCTCCGACCACCACCTTCTCCGGCCACCTCCCCAGCTCCGGTGTTAACAGTACTCTTCCCCAAAACCTCAAACACACACACGCACATGCATAAACACACACACCCTGCACACAGCCTTGGCGGACGACCACCCGCCGCCGGCCACCACCATCCAGACCTCACCGGTGCGTCACCAGCACCGACCACCAGTAACCATGGCGGCGCTGCACAGCACCGCCCCCAACAGCATGCGCACACAAACACCCGATCAACAAACACACACCACACAATACACACACACGCCACTGTTCTGCACCGGCGCCGCCACCCACGATGGGCGTCTCCTCTCCTACGTCACACCCACACACACAGGAGCTACTCCGGCGACAACTCCGGCGAGAGAGATAGAGAGAGAGAGAGAGAAAACAGAGGAGAGAGAAAAGGTGGAGAAAACCTAGGGTTAGGGTTTTCCGGTGGTGTTTTGCTGTTTTCCGGTGAAGGAGACATCAAAATTGAAATCCGAGACCTATCCTAGACTCGTCTCGACGAGACCTACATTTTGTGCGAAAATCGACCGAAATCGATAAAAATGATTTTCCGACACCGGCGGCGGTGCAGGAGACTAGAAAACAGAAGAGGGAGGAGAGAGAGACTTACGATTTTTCCTGTTTTTTGCCTCATTTGGGAAATGGTGAATTTTTGGCTCGAAAACACCCATATATATAGACTTCCGAAAAACACTATTCATTGAAAAAATATTGGGTTACTATTCACCGAAATATCTAGTTTTTACTATTCACCGAAAATATCTTGGATTCACTATTCACCGAAAATATCTCTTGTTTTTCTGAATCTTCGTATTTCACTCTTTTCTTCGTTATTTGAGCTACGAGCCTCCGATTGACCTCTAATTCATTTCTATCTTCTCATTTTTCCATTACGCATCTTATGGTAAAATTATAATCTACGTTTCGCGACTAAATTATACTTCCATCTAAAACATGCATTTATCACTTATCTGAAACACATGTAATTAAATTAAACAGTCAAGGGTTAACGCACGTAATAAAATAATTCAATTAAGGGTTTAATATTTAATTAACCAATTATGCTTCGGTTTTTTCCTGGGTGCTACATCCCTTACCCCTTAAAAGAATTTTGTCCTCGAAATTAGACTTGTACCTAGGAATGGTAAGTCGGGATATTTCTTCAAGATTTCATCTTCTAATTCCCATGTCGCTTCTTCCTTCCCATGACGGCTCCATTGAACTTTCACTATGGCCATCTCTCGATTTCTCAGCTGACGGTTCTTCCTATCCAAGATAGCTACTGGGACTTCTTCATAAGTGAGATCTTTCTCAAATTCAATGACTTCTTGTTCGATTATGTGGTTCGGATCGAATATGTATTTTCATAGCATAGATACATGAAAAATGTTGTGTACTCCTGCGAAGTCTGACGGTAGAGCTAGACGGTATGCGACCTCCCCAACTCGATCTAAGATCTTGAACGACCCTATGTACCTCGGCCTCAGCTTTTCTCTCTTCCCGAAATGATGAACTCCTTTAGTGGGTGACACTTTTAGAAAAAATTTTGTCTCCCACTTCGAATCTCAGCTCCCTTCGTCTTTTGTCTGCATACACCTTTTATCGATCTTGTGTCACTCGTATTCTTTCCCGAATTTTCTTTATTATTTCGACTGTTTGATCCACCAATTTAGGTCCCAACATTTTCTTTTCGCCTACTTCGTCCCAGCAAATAGGAGAGCGACATTTTTTTCCATAGAGGGCTTCATATGGTGTTATACCAATTGTCGATTGGTAACTGTTGTTGTAGGCAAACTCCACCAAGCAAAAGTGGTCCTCCCAGCTCCCGAGAAAATCCTAAACGCATGCCCTTAACATATCTTTCAGGATTTGTATTGTCCTCTCTGACTGCCCATCCGTTTGAGGGTAAAAAGTCGTACTGAAGGCTAGCTTGGTCCCTAATTCCTTTTGTAGACTTTGCCAAAATCTGGAGATAAAACGAGGATCTCTATCCGACATGATAGAAACCGGTACACCATGCAATCTGACAATCTCTTCGAGATATATACGTGCTAATTTATCTAGTCCGAAAGTCATCTTGATTGGTAAGAAATGGGTAGACTTCGTTAATCTATCAACAATCACCCATACGATGTGGTTTCCTCGTTTGGCAATATGCTCTCATTTCCATTCTGGTATTTCCAACGGAGTTAGCATTCCAGTTGGTTGTTGATGTTCAACTTTCACTTGTTGGCGACTAGACATTTCTTTACGAACAGTCCAATGCTTCCCATCCACCAAAAAATTTCGTTTAAATTTCGGTACATCTTTATACCTCCAGGGTGTG
This sequence comes from Scutellaria minor, assembly GCA_954870855.1. Classification (NCBI taxonomy): domain Eukaryota; kingdom Viridiplantae; phylum Streptophyta; class Magnoliopsida; order Lamiales; family Lamiaceae; genus Scutellaria; species Scutellaria minor. Next base: position 21,824,462 of record OX940727.1, read on the forward strand.
CAGACATCGGCGTGCAACGTGCTTCTTCGAGGATTTCTTCTCTTAATTTCTCATCCTTTGGCACACACATTCTTCCCCTGAAGATAAGAGCTCCATCTGCTGCTAAAGAGAAACCTTCAGCTCTTCCATTGTCCATGTGAGCTTTCATCTTCGTTAGAAAGTTGTCCTTATTTTGAGCTTCAACAATTCATTCGCGAAGTGTAGGTTTCACGAACAACATTGCCATCCTAGCTTCGATGTTGTTCGGAGTCATGACTATCTCTAGATTTAGCCTTGACATTTCTTCGATTAGTTGGTGCTGATTGGTGATCATAGACGTCACCATCCCCTTTCCTCTTATGCTAAGTGCATCAGCTACCATGTTTGCTTTCCCAAGATGGTAGTGGATCGTAATATCGTAATCCTTCACCAACTCTAGCCATATTCTTTGTCTTATATTGAGCTCCTTTTGTTCGAAGAAATATTTCAGGCTCTTATGGTCAGTGTAAATCTCACACTTCACGCCATAAATATAATGTCTCCATATCTTAAGAGCGTGTACAACAGCTGCCAGCTCCAGATCGTGCGTTGGATAGTTCTGTTCGTGAATCTTTAATTGTCATGACGCATACGCTACAACTTTCCCTTGTTGCATCAAAACACACCCCAAACCTTGTTTGGATGCATCACTGTAGATCACGAACTCCTTCGTTACATCTGGAACGGTTAAGACTGGTGCTTCTATCAATCTCTTCTTTAGTTCTTGGAAGCTACGTTCGCATTGCTCAGTCCATTAAAACTTTACGTTCTTCCTTATCAAGCGAGTCATAGGAGTGACAATCTTCAAAAATCCTTCTATGATTCTTCGGTAGTATCCAGCCAAGCCGATAAAACTCCACACTTTTTTTATGTTCGTTGGAGTTTCCCATTTACTGACAGCTTCCACCTTTTCAGGGTCTACTTTGATCCCTTGAGAAGAGATAATGTGGCCAAGGAAACCTACTTTGTCCATCCAAAATTCACACTTCTTGAATTTTGCATACAACTTCTCCTTTCGTAAAACCTCTAGTGCAATTTTGAGATGTTGTTCATGGTGCGTTCTATCGCACGTATAGATGAGAATATCATCAATGAACACGATGACGAAAAGATCGAGATACGGATAGAAGACGCGATTCATCAAGTCCATAAAGACAGTAGGAGCATTGCTAAGTCCAAATGGCATTACTACAAACTCGTAGTGGCCATATCTCGTCCTGAATGCTGTCTTAGATATATTCGTATCTTTGACATTCATCTGATGATATCCAGATCTTAAGTCAATCTTCAAGAACACACTGACACCTCTTAATTGATAAAAAAGATCTTCAATTCGAGGTAGTGGATACTTGTTCTTTATGGTTCGCTTGTTCAGCTCTCGATAATCAATACACATCCGAAAGCTTCCATCTTTCTTCTTCACAAAAAGTATTGGAGCTCCCCAAGGCGATACACTTGGTCTGATGAAGCCTTTGTCCAGAAGGTCTTGTAGTTGAACCTTCAATTCTTGTAATTCCTTTGGTGTCATCCGATATGGAGCTTTCAACACCGGTGCCGATCCTGGTACCAGATCGATCTCGAAGGTCACCTGTCGATCTGGCAGAGAACCGAGTAAATCCTCTAGAAAGACGTCCATGTATTTCTTTATCACCGGTACATCCTCAATAGAGATCGATCCTTGTTCGGGATTTACCATGTTGACCAACCAAGCTTCGCAATTTCTTTTGCTAAGCATCTCGGTTGCCTTCATGACCGATATAATCTTTGAGTCAACTTTAACTCATGTCCTATGAAAGGTGAACTCCGGTTCTCCAGGTGCTTGAAAGACGATCTCTCTTGCACAGCACTTGATCACTCTGTGATTGGACTCAAGCTAGTCAATTCCTAGGATTATATCAAAATCCTTCATCTCCAAAGCATGAAGATCAGGTAGAAGAATCTTATCTTCAAAAGTGATCTTTAGGTGACGGTATAGGTGTTTTGTTTTCACCGTCCTCCCTGACGGAATACTGACCTCTAAGGTTTTAGCGACTATCCTACCGTCATCATGCTTTAGCAAGTTATAGAAATTTACAGAGACAAAGAGTGTGTCGTTCCAGTGTCAAATAAGATGAGAGCAGGTATATCACATACTGATAACATACTTGTCATCATTTCCGACCCTTCAGTAGCTTCCGGGTGAGTAAGAGTGAAAGCCCGCACTCTGCCTGCTACCGACCTCGAGTTTGGGTTGTAGCTGGCGAGTTCTTCGACTTCCAATAATTTGCCACTATATGCCCCGGTGCTCCACATGAGTAGCAATTCCGTGTTTCTTGTTGACACGGTCCCATGTGTATTCTTCCATATCTAGCACTCGGGTTTCCAGGTTTGGGAGTGGGAAGAAGTAAAGTGTTGGTTGCCCTCGGAAATTTATTCTAGGCAAAACCCTGTCTCGGGCCAGTCCACTTCCTTTTTGCAAGAGTCAGGAAAACTTTCTTGGGAGACACAACATCCAAATGCAAAAGAGAGATAATCTACTGAGCTCTCTCGATAACACTTGCGTAAGTCTTGTAACGCCCCTTTTCCCTTTATTGGAAATAGGTCGTCACCCTTTACATACTTAGAAAATAAAGAAATAATAATGATTTTATAGCATACAGCGGAAGACTAAAAACTGAAGACACGAGAGTTTTTTTTTTTAAAACATAACATATATCTCTGTCTATAATCCAAGATTAGTCGTGTCTCACCCACATTTCTAGGAAAAATGTTTGAACCAAAGACTTACATGAATTACACAACAAAACATATATATATATAATAGGATACGAGTCTAGGCCCATAACATCATACTGTACATATATACAACATATAGTTCTTAAATGGAAATGTTATACTAGTACAAACATAGCTACTGAGAGAAGTCCGCCCAGCCTGTTACCCGTCCACCTCATCATACGCCGAGCCTGAAAATAATAAGCGTAACATCATGAGACACCTCCGGAGAGGGATCCCAGTGGGATAACTTTACTGTCTAATATATTGAAGCAATTAAATTATTAAGCGAGTACTACATCATAGACCAGACACTTTACGCCCTTATGGTCGCTTCCTTAGACCAGGCACTTTACGCCCTTATGGTTGTCGCCCAGGTATGGAAGTTACATACCGGTTATAGCTACGGACTTCAATCGTAGACTTTCATACATAACTTATCGACTCAATTAACAACACATATAGTGAAGCAATTAAACCGTTAAGCAAGTACTACATCATAGAGGAATGTGGGAATCGCTCGCCCACTAAACCTTGCATAGACCAGGCACTTTACGCCCTTATGGTCGATTCCTTAGACCAGGCACTTTGCGCCCTTATGGTCGTCGCCCAGTAATGGAAGTTACATACTGGTTATAGCTACGGACTTCAGTCGTAGACTTTCATACATAACTTATCAATTCAATTAACAACACATAGTAGAGAGTAGAAGTTACCCACTTGTTCGTTAGAGGTGCTAGGATTGACTCAGGTTCCACCGATCGTCTCGACTGCGCTCGACACACTTAATTGATTAGCTTCCTTATATCGTATAACACATTCTTTGCATTTATATTAGGTTACATTTACCCAAAACACATTCATACTCATAACTTATTCGTTAAACTTCCAAACTAGTAATCTTCGAATGATAAGAAGACCCATAAAATCACAACAATTTTAATAATTCACATGCGATTCCTAAAATCATACAATTATTCATATACGTACATAACTTCTTTTAGTACATCATATAAAAACATCAACTAAAAATAAGGTTCACATAAGTAGTCATGAATTTCTTAAGTTGGCCGAAAAACTGGACATCATATGCTGAAAAACGGACTTTCTCGTAAAAATCACCATAATTCGTACAAGGTTCCAAAAATGACATAGTAAAATTATACATACTCCTAAGAACGTGTACTACAACATAGTAAAACATGGATTATAAATTCGATCCCAATAATTAGTTATGAGTTTTAGAACGAAGCTGAAAACAGGACATTGTCTACGCGAAACACAGGTTTTATCGTAAAATTCGGCATAAATCGTACAAGACTCAAAAAAATGCATACTAAAATCCTACACGTACCTAAGAACAGGTTCTAAAACATAGCAAAAGATCATGCATAAATTCGAAGTATATTATTCCAGAAAATTATACGAATCAGACCCGAAAACAGGGTAAAAACTGTCCCCGAACAGCTTGTCTTAGAAAAATCATATAAAATCGAATTCAACTCCAAATCCTATGAAATTTTACAGACATGCTCTTGACTTCATATATTTCAATCAGGCAAAAGGATTCATCTTAATTCAATTCCTAAGATTTTCGAACATAACCAAAACAGTAGCAAAACAAAGCATATCTTTAAGTCTACCATAGAATCAAGTTATTCCTCCATGCAAACAACATATAATCCCAACAAATATGCCAAAGAACATCTTTGGACTTCTTATCCTAAAGTATTAAGCATAAATCATGAGTTTTAATGAAGGATTCATAAGGGTTTAGCCAAAAATACCTTTAGGTTTTGAAGAAGACTTGATGGATAAAAGATCTTTGCTTTCCTTTATCTCTTACACTAACTTATCTATGACTTTGGCTCTCCTATATGAAGTGATCAAGAGAGAGAGAGAGAGAGAGTGATCGAGAGAGAGGGAGGGAGAGAGAAGAAATATCCTCAAGCTAAGATGTATTGCATGTTGCAAGTGGATGGTTATTTGCATGATGCTATTAGATTAGTGAGGTGGCTAGTCTAGGTTACCACTTGCTAAAAGACTTACCTTGGAAGCTTTGTATTAAAAATAAAGGTTAATCTAATTATTTATCTTGATATTTTGATATTCATATAACACATATGTATAAATACATGCTTACCTTATTGAAAAGACTAGAATTAATATCATAATATATAAATCACATAAATGTGGAAATTGCTTAGCATAAAATTAAGTATTCAAAAACGGTAATGAATAAACTTAACATAAATCCTAAAATCATTCTATTAATTAACTTTGATCATCATCTTATCTTTTTATTTCCGTTCATATGTGTCGAGTGAGTGGAGATCGAGCTCGGTTTCATCCGTGAGCAATCCTGCAAAACCCTTAAAATCTCGAAAGAAAACACGTCATAAAATCTTTAAAATCATCGATCATAGTAAAACTCTTAATCCATAATCTTACGTAATATGAAAACTTGTACTTAAATCATTAACACTTGAACGATAAAAGAAATTTATAAAATATGCATATGCAGGGTGTTTTCTTGAAATGGGGTGTTACAAGTCTTATCCCCTGCCCAGCCAAAATTGATCCAATCTCTGGGCGAAGACCCCTTTCAAATCGTCGGGCCTTTTTGATATCGGTGTCCACCAAATGAGTAGCGTATCTGCTTAGATGATTGAACCTCCACTCGTATTCTCCTACTGTCGAGATCCCTTGACGGAGATGTAGAAACTTCATTTTCTTTTTATCTCGGTAGGATTGAGGTATAAAGTGATGAGCAACCACTTCCTTGAAATCCTCCCACGTCATCCCCTCTCTTTGAGTTGGCAATAGGGTCCGCTCATACGAGTCCCACCAATGACTTGCTTCATCGGTGAGCTGAAAGATCGCACATGAGATCTTCTGCTACACGTTAGATGTCCGAATAATCGGTCGAGTGACCTTAGCCACTCTTCTGCATTGGCAGGTTCGCCTTTTACATTGAACATCGGTGGATTAAAATGCTGAAACTGTTCGTATATTAAGTTTGGATCGGATCTTGTTGGTGGGGGTGTGGTTCGAGTCACCTCGAAGTGTTGTGCCAGTCTTCTTAAAACAGATACGAGATCTCCCACATTCGCATTTTCATCTCTTTCCGGTTGATTAGCCGTTTGTGGTTGTTCCCTTCGAGATCGCCCTCTAGACATAGTTCTGTTACGATATATATGTATATGTCGTTAAGATTCCACAATAATACTATAGATAAAGAAAATAAATGCGACACGCGTGAAGAGATATAAACGTGTATTCCATAAGATACAAAAAGAATTACACGTGCATAATATATACATATATACAAAATAGTAGTAGCCCTTACATCATAACAAAAGGATTATATACACTGACTACGAAATAAAAGCTACCATATACATATAAAAAGATATATCATTTGTAGCATATATATACATAACATAAAAGTCATCTCCTAGCCTCTACGCGACTGCGGCTGGAGGCGGTGGAGGCCCCTATAGTCCCGGTGCCCTGTCCCTTGGGTCACCTACCTCTAGGTCAAACTCCTCAGGGTCCTCCCCGAGATCATCATCCTCAGCCTTAGAGCTGTTGCTGGATGGATCGTAGGGTCTCGGCTTAGGGGCAGTCAGAAGGCCATGTTGGCCCCACAAATCCAACATCTGCCTAGCCACGTTCCCGAAGTCGACGACGGGTATGTGATCTACCGACGAATATACAAGTTCATCCCGGTAAACTAGACGTGCCCTAACCTCCCACTCATAAGGTAGAGTATGGATCATGTGTAAACAGGCCTAGACACCACTTGTAACATCCTCGACCAAAACATACACGTTATTGGACATTCATTTCATGCATCATATGCATTACGTATTATTTATATGTTCTTACATAATTGGTGTTGAGAAAACTCTATCATAATTGGTTGAGACTTTAATGGTGTTTAAGTTCATAATGTAAACTGTTTAAGTAATAGTATTAATAATTAATTATATATATATAAAGGTGGGTAATATTATATACATATACGTAAGTGTGTATGTGCATGTTATATAAAGTTGACTAATATTATAATAATACATATAATTATGAAATGAGTAATTGCATGTATATATATAATGTCCATTTCATTAGACTATACACATGCATGTGTATAAGGTTGTTACAAGGATAATGATAATAATATTATAATAATAATAATAAAAGTCTTATAGAAGAGTTGAAATGGCAGTGGAAAATGGCGGTGGAGTAGATAAAAAAAATAAAAAGGTAGAAAGAGAAAGTGCAACAGAGAAAGGAAAACAAAAACAGAGAGAAAAGGAAAGAAGAGCAGAGGAAAAACAAGAAGGGAAAAAAAGAAAAAAAAGAGAAGGGTTTGTGAATTTCGGTTCGTTTCTTCACCTTTTTGCTTCAAATTTTAAGGGGGAGCTCGTGGTGACATGCTCTTCGATTTGATCGGAGTGAATTCTCAAAGATTATGCAAAAAAAGTACAAAGAAATTAGTGAATTAGATATATCTCAAGTTATCGTAATTTGTTGGATGTTTTGGTAATTTTAGAGGTTGAATTGGGGAAAACTTAAAACATGAAACTTATAGTCCTATCTCTTAGCTAAACTCAGAAGAAAACCGTAGATGTCTTGGTTAAGTATTGAGTGAGATAATATCAAAAGAATAAAGGTTGCTAGAAGTTAGTATTATATATGAAATAAATAAAATTAAGCATACATGCATTGCATTTCATTACATAATAGAAATATATATATATTAAGGGGACAATTAGGCTAAATTGCATTGAATCATATAGGAGCACGGGCTGTAGAACGAGTGGAGGAACCAGAGCGACGAACTAATTACTTATCATAGTCAGGTGAGTATAAACCTTATATGTGATTTACACGCAATGTGATGTGATTTATATGCAATGCTTGTTATATATGTTGAATAAGAAATTGTCACGACCACATTTCTAATATAGCTAAATATGTAATAGATTTTGATATTAAAATCTGCAAGTGAGCGTGAGACTTTTTTTTTTCTTTTTTCTTTTTAAATGCTATAACAAATAACTTTTCTTGCACCTGAAACTAGATAAGAAAATATATAACATGGTTCGTAGTATTCATCATAAAGTTAAGCCACACCTACTTTTATACTTTACATACTTGTATACATCAGAGGGTCAAACAGAAGAAGTTCAAGTACTTTCTCAAACATTGTTTAAAGTAAAATAAGCCCATAGCATAGCCCAACAGGTCGTCATCCATGTACACTATCTCCGAACCCGTAGGAACTCAACAACATGGTCAGTAAGTCCATGAGCTTATACATCAGCAGGATCACCTACAATGCATGAACTATATGAGCTAATAAGCTCAGTAAGCAGAAATCATGCATGCTCTGTCATACAAATGGCTGTAGGAACTTTAAGAATATCGTGAATGCATGGCTTTGATATCTTTTACTATGTTGGGCCGTTGACCCATCTACAGTACATCGGAAGGGAGCTAGCTCAATAATCTCTGTACTTTGCTTTGCTTTAAAGTCATGTTTATGGCCCAATATCTTCGAACCATAACCACGGCTCACATGCCATAGGCACACTTTTACTATGAAAGCCGTTACCGGCCTCGATGTACTAGTAGTGGTCAACTTTGCTTTAACTTTGCTCTTTGTATGATATGATATGCACACAGACTCAACATGTCTTCTGTGCATACACCTATCTATGCTCATGAATGATATGTACAAAATTCAATGCCAATGCGTCATCTTTAATCACATATAAAAAGTAATCACCAATATCAAGAAACGCAAATTCACTATTATCATATAATACAAGTAAACACATAAAATACTATGTTCATGCATTGTAGTTGCAAATGAATTTCTACTTACCTCAATTATGATGACTTGAGATACATTCTAAATCACCAACAAAGTTGCTTTCTCCCAATAATGTGATTGTGAAAGTGTTACACTATAATAACCAATCAAAGTCAATCAGTACAATTTAACATGATAGTAAAATAAAATTTGGTTTATTTTATTTATTTATTTATTCAATCGCAATTATATGCAGTGTAACAGCACGCCACCCTTTTATTTTATAAAGTTAGTATAAGTAGACTATTTTTCAGGAAAATCATTCATGAACTCCATTAAAGTGTTATTTTTATGTATCCACTAATTATTTATTTGCATACTTCATAAAACACTTTTAACAAAAGTCAGAACAATAAATAACATGTGTATTGTCTTGGTATTGATCAAACTACTTAATATCAATATATTAGGCTTGTTAATTAACTAAATTCAAATCACCCTTTAAATTTAATTAGTAAAACTTTAATAATATGATCAGGAAAACATTAAGTTTTAAAATATTGAACCTTATTAGTCTCATTATTATCAAGGACATAGACTATAGATAAGAATAATAAGTATAGAAGAACAGTTCAATATAAATTTCCTCAAACTGAAACTTAAAATTTCATTTTAACTATTACTTATATCTCAATCCTTGAAATACAAATCACGAACCTGAAAGAATCACTTAATTCAAAGATATAAATTATCCACTAGTCTTTGATAATCCTTCTTTCCTTTTTTTTTTCTTTCCTTATTTCCTTTAACGTCTTTCTTGGTCATGAGGACAATTGAAATGATTATCGACAACTTGGAAGATAAAATAATGAAAACAAACAATTTTAAGGTTAAAGATAAAATTTTGATGAACTTTGTAATAAAATCGTCCATTAAAACATCTTTTATCCCGAATAAATAATATTTGAGTTATTGTAGTTTATGATACAACAGTTTAATTAATTTGATGGAAGATAATAACCATTGACTTCATTAAATGATCAGAATTTTCCTTAATGTTTTATTAATTCTCAATTATCAAAAGAATTAAATATTAAAAGATCACAAACTAACAAACATATACTTATCTTTATTTTAAATTCGACTATACTCTGTTGCTTGCAATAAAATATATCATAACATTCTATTATGAGAAATTAGACTTAATCATATATATAGGTGCTTGGGTATATTAATCTTGGATTATTACATAATCAAATTATCATACAAAAACTATTTAAAACTTTAACATATGCATAATTAATTTTACAATTTCTTAAATTCTATAAAATAATGCGAAGGATACATACATATCACTAAATTTTCACATCAGACCCTTTATCATTATTAAGCTTAATTAATTGAAAGTTGCTTATTTTAATAATTAATCAAACACATTATATCATGGAAATGAAATTAAATATATAACTAATATTGATTATAAAAGTAAAGTGCTCACCTTTTGAACTTTGAGATGGAAGGGGAGAGACCAAGATGGGGAGAGAAAAGAGAGAGAGAGGGGTCATGAGAGGGGAGAGCAACAGAGTGAAATGAGAGATAAGAGAGAGAGTGCGAGATGAAGATAAAGAAAGAGAGAGAGAGAGAGGGGTAGGAGACGTGTGCATAAGAGAGGGAAACATGTGGGTGTAGCCTAACACCTCTTAAATTTTCTTTTCCTTTTATTATTATTATCCTTATTAATTAATTTATTAATGTCATCCCCTTGCATGCTTGTGTATATATTTATATAACACGTATATTAAATGTCATACTTGGTGCGTGCGTGTGATACTTAATTATATATAATGAATTTTATTTTTTTATTTTTTTATTTTTTTTTCTTTTATATTTTGCAATTAATTCATACTATTTTTAATTAAACAAATTACATTGTTACTGTATATATATTGTGTGCGTGTGTACTTATATATACATATAATAATTTTTTTTATTCTATTTTAGTTTTCTTTAATCTTTTATACTTATTTATATTATTATTATAATTATTTAAATCTCATTTCAATTATTGAAAATTCTTCTTATATTTTACATAGTCAAATTTTAATTTTGGGTGTTACAGAAATATGTATTTATATGAATTTATCATTGGATCAAATGATATATTGGTAAATGTATGGGTGATCATATGTTCAGATGATTATTGTGTTGCATTACAATTGCACGAAATTAAAAAGGTCTGTGACTATCTTGCTATGAATCTGTATACAAAGTGGAGACCTTCGGGTCAAATTCATATTGGAGACCTACGGGTCTATATACACAGTGGAGACCATCGGGTCATGATCATATTGGAGACCTATGGGTCTATATACACAGTGGGATATTGGAAATCCTGGGACAGATCCAAGCTTGAGCAGTTCACAGAATAATAAATCGGACATAGTGGCATTTGCGTATGTTTGATTATACTTTTGATTAATGTTAATGATTGTTATCTGCTTATTATTTAATTAAGTTAACGGTCTATATTCACTAAGTTGCGACTCATAAAAATCGCATATTTGTTTTTGTTTAGGTTCAATAACTCTTTTTGACGTGGGTTGTATATATATACGCCACGCTATACAGGTCGGCCGGCTGATGCCTCGTGCAACCTTCTTCTCCTCCTTATTTTGCATTTTGGAACGTGTGTATCATGATTTGTATTTAATATGGCAATGACTTATGTTGAGATATTTATTGTGTGTTTTAATTTTATACGATATTAGTACTTAAATAATGTTTTTATACTTATATGGATAAACGAAACATCAGTATGACCTGCCTACATGATGAATATTTTATTGTTAAATATACATCATAGGGGTATAGGGTGTTACAGTTTAGTTTGGTATCAGAGTGGGGATATGATTCCTTAGGATCATTATGCATTCATAAGCATTACACATCATATGTAATTGACATTGAAATTGTAATTATATAAATAGGAACATGGACATTCATGAGCATGAATCATTGAGGAGAGAAGGTTCAGCCACGTCACGTCAATCGATAGAGGCATCTCATATATTACATGCATCACATGAGCCTGCACAACATTCACCTAGACGGGCAAAACAAGAGGTACAGGGCCAGGTATATGTTCCAAAAGTAAAAATTTCAAGGAGCTCCGTAAATTATGAGCAATTGACTTTTATGGGACTACTGATCCTACGGAAGCTGAGACATGGCTCAAAAGAATAGAAAGAGTTTTTGCCATGATGAGGTGCACTGTAGAGGAACGGTTTGACTTTGCAGTGTCATTCTTACAAGGGGATGCATATGATTGGTGGGAGACAGTTCCACATGCTACAGTACAGCCGCCAATCCTTACTTGGGATGATTTTCTCACTGTGTTCAGGGACAGATATATGCCAACAGTATACCGAGACAACAAATAAAGGGAATTTCTATCTCTTAAACAGGGGAATATGTCAGTTGCCGAGTATGAAGTTAAATTTACTCAATTATCACCTTATACGACTGTGATGGTTGCTACTAAGCGAGATAGATGCAGACGTTTTGAGGAGGGACTTTCATATAATATTCGAAGCAAGATTACATCTTGGGATCTCCATACTTACACAGATTTGCGTACTACAGCGGTTAAGGCCGAGACTTTGTTAAAAGAATGACAAACATATTTTCAAAAGCCAAAGAGAGAGTCAATGACTCATATTGGTGAGTCAAGTGAGAAACCAACTAAACGTCAGAGTTTTTCCTCTCCAGCACAGACATTTAGCAGAGGTGGTCCAGCCGGTCAGAGAGGTGGACATGTATAGTCTTTTGGTCATGGAGATGGCCGAGGACCTAGCCCGACAATACAGACATGACCTATGTGTCAGCACTGTGGTCGATATCATGCAGGAGAGTGTCGATTTCTTACTGGAGGTTGTTATTACTGTGGACAACAAGGACATTTTTATAGGAAATGTCCAACTAGACTTGATAGATCAAACACTAGCAGAGCGGCATTAGAATCGACAGTGCAAAATATTCAGCCAGCAGCACCAGTGGCGAGTGTTGGTAGAGGTCGTGGTAGAGGTTAGACTTTAAGCTCTACTGCTAGTAGAGGAAGATCAGAGACACCGGGAACACGATCACAAGGTCAGGCACGAGTTTTTGCTATGTCACAGCGGGAGGCAGCTACAACACCTGAGGTCATTACTGGTAAACTCTATTTGAATGATTTTGAAATACATGTCTTGATAGATCCAAGATCCACTCATTCATTCATATCATCTACCATAGCATCTCATTTGCATAAAGAACCCGCACCACTCAGATTACAACTTAGGAGTACATACTCCATTGGGTGAGGTTGTAATGGTGCATATGATATATCAAAATTGTATAATGCGGATTGATACAGTAGCATTACCAGCTGATTTGATCCTGTTATTTCTGTGCGAGTTTAATGTTATATTGGGTATGGACTGGTTATCGAGACATCATGCTGAAGCGGATTGTTATACTAAAGAAGTAGTGATAGATTCTCCTGGACAGACTAAAGTGGTTTTCTATGGTGATCGACGAATTGTACCAACATGTTTGATTTCAGCAACAACAGCTTTCCGTATGCTTAGAGATGGATGCGAGGCATATCTGGCACATGTTATAGATCGTATAATTACCTATGATGAGATTAGAGATATTCGAATTGTTAATGATTTTTTTTATGTTTTCCTAGAGGATTTACCAGGATTACCACCAGATAGAGAGACAGAGTTCACCATAAAGTTGATATCGGGTACCGCACCAATCTCTATTCCTCCATATCAGATGGCCCTATTGGAGTTACAAGAATTAAAGAAACAATTGCAGGAACTGCTAGACAAAGGATATATACGGGCTAGTGTATCTCTTTGGGGTGCACCAGTGCATTTCGTGAAAAAGAAAGATGGTACATTACGATTGTGCATAGATTACCGAAAGCTGAATTAAGTGACAGTGAAGAACAAATACCCATTACCACGGATAGATGATTTATTTGATCAGCTACAAGGTGCGCAAGTATTTTCCAAGATAGATCTTCGATCTGGGTACCATCAATTAAAAATAGCCAAAGATGATATTCCGAAGACAACATTCAGAACTCGATATGGGCATTATGAATTTTTTGTGATGTCATTCGGTTTGACCAATGCACAACAACATTCATGGCTTTAATGAATAAAATGTTCCAACCTTTCCTTAATAGATTTGTCATTGTCTTCATTGATGATATACTGGTATATTCACAGAGTATAGAGGAGCACACAGATCATTTACGGATAGTGTTACAAATCTTGCGAGAAAAACAACTATACGTAAAGTTGAGTAAATGTGAATTTTGGTTGGATCATGTGGTATTTTTGGGACACATAGTATCTGGACGAGGTATAAAGGTCGATTCTAGAAAGATTGAGTCAGTGGTAAACTGGGAGGTGCCGACGACAGTCTCGAAGGTTCGAAGTTTTCTTGGTATGGTCGGATACTACAGACGGTTTGTCAAAGGATTTTCCATTATAGCAGCGCCACAAAACTGCTACGAAAGAATGTTTCATTTCATTGGAATGCCAGATGCCAACAGAGCTTTAACAAGTTAAAGCACCGTTTGACTACAACACCGATACTCACAATTCCTATAGGCACTGGGGGATTTATCGTTTACAGTGATACTTCGCATCAAGGACTTGGTTGTGTTCTAATGCAGAATGGGAAAGTAATTGCTTATGTGTCACGACAATTACGACCACATGAAGTTTTCTATCCTGTTCATGATTTAGAGTTGGCGGCAGTGGTATTTGCTTTAAAAATATGGCGACATTATCTTTATGGGAAGACATTCTAGATATTTACCAATCATAAAAGCTTGAAGTATTTGATGAGTCAGAGAGAACTGAACATGCGACAGAGACATTGGATGGACCTATTGAAGGATTATGATTGCACGATAGAGATCATCCGGGAAAGGCCAATGTTGTAGCTGATGCGTTAAGTCGGAAGTCCGATGGTACAGTGGCAAATATGCATATGACTCCATTTTCAGATTTGATTGCTCTATGAAGTTTAAACACAAGACTACAGCTAGATACAGGTGGAGTGCTGATTGCTATCTTGGAAATTCGTTCGGTATTGAGACAACGAATACAAGATTCAAAAAACAGAGATGAAAAATTGACAGAAATTATTGAACAAGTGCGACACGGCAAAGACACGCCATTTGATTTACAAGATGGTACATTAATGTTTGACACCAGGTTGTGTGTACCAGACGTTTATGATTTACGATGAGAGATTTTAGACGAGGCACACAATGTACCATATGCTATGCATCCAGACACAACAAAGATGTACCACACAATAAGACAACATTACTGGTGGCCGAAAATGAAGAAAGATGTTGCTGAATTTATTTCCAGATGTCTTACTTGTCAGCAAGTTAAAGCAGAACATCAAGCACCCGCAGGTACGCTAAAACCCCTATCTATTCCGATTTGGAAATGGGAGCGAATTACGATGAATTTTGTTTTGGGATTACCAAGAACGCAACAAGGGAATAATGCTATTTGGGTAATCGTGGATAGATTAACTAAATCAGCACATTTCTTACCTTTACGTTGGGGTTGTTCATTAGATCAATTGGTAGAGAAGTACATCAGAGAAATTGTACGACTCCATGGTATACCAGTGTCCATTGTTTCAGATAGAGATCCGAGATTTACTTCTCGATTTTGGGAGAGTTTTCAAACAGCTATGGGGACCAAATTACACTTCAGTATAGCTGTTCACCCTCTAACAGATGGCCAATCAGAAAGGACTATACAGACATTAGAAGAGATGCTACGCGCTTGTGCTATTGAGTTTCAAGGTTCGTGGGATAGATATATTCCACTAATGGAATTTGCGTATAATAACCAGTTTCACAGTAGCATTGGAATGACACCATATGAGGCGTTATATGGAAGAAAGTGCAGAAGTCCACTATATTGGGATAAAGAGGGTGTAGAAATTTTAGAAGGGCCAGAAATTGTTCAGAACACAATTGACAAGGTTGATGTCATTAAAAGTAAATTGAAGGCTGCACAGGACCGACAAAAGAGCTACTTATCCAGACGACCCATAACCCCACACATAACTACACTACAACTCAGCCAAAAGGTGGCACGAAAGGTGCCCAACAGGCTACCCAGCGCACCCGGTGCAGCTCCTGGCGCGAGCGCAGCGCCTACCCAGCGCACCAGACCTCTCCCGACGCGCACCAAATGCCTCCAGCGCGGTACCCAATACCAGCCGCTGCTCCCGGCGGTGGTTGACAGCCCACACGACGGCGCACCCTACGCCGGCGACTCCCGACGATGGCAAAACCAGCAGAGAAGAAAGTAGCAGTAACAACAGGTTAAGGAGAAATAGAGAAAGGGAGAAAGAGAGAGAGTCGGGAGAGAAAAAGAAAAACCGAGGGAGAGAGAGAGACCGTGAGGGAGAGAAAGAGACTCGAGCGAGAGGGAGAACGAGAAGAGGGAAATCTGTGTATAATTTACTGTCTTGCTTCTCTGTTCGTTTATTTCCCTTCATTTCCCTATTTCACACACAAACCCGTTTACTAGCTAGGTGTCAATTGAGAGAGGGAGAAGCAGGAGGTGACGTGGCTATGGAGTGAGAAATCATGTCCTGCTTGTGTTTCTTAATTATTAAGTGTTATTCCTATTAATTAATTACTTAGTTTACTTAGTTAATTAATTAATTATACATATACATATATTTATATATGTAAATATATATATATATATATCTTTATACTTTAATTAATTAATTAGGTGTTAAATCCTTAATTAATTACTTACTTAGGCTTAATTAATTAATTCTTAGTTTAATTAAGATTATCACTTAGTTAATTCTTATACATAGTTAATTAATTAGCAACATATATATATATAACATTACACATTAGCTAATAAATTTATTTGGGGTGTTATAAAATCATTGTTGGTAGGTATGTAATTTTTTTCTTGTTTTTTCATAGATTGTGTGTTAGTTTATATAATATAGTTGTGTTTGTATTTTTCTTTCATTTCGTTGCTTGTGTATATTGATTTATGTTTGTATTCGGATTTTTAGGGTTTTTTTTGTGCTTTTGTAATTTTCCAGTTTTGTTCTTAGTTTATGGTTTTTTTGTTAGTTTTCATGTTTGATTTTGTTGATTTAGAGATTGAATCTAATAATGGAGCAACGTTTACTAATGTATCTTCAAAGAGTTTTATATAACTTTGATTTCGATTATCATGAAATGGTTGGTGAATTTGCAAGAACTTGGTCTGCAGGCTCTTCTCATGCATGTACTGGGACCTATTATTAGAGAAGAGACATTGCTTTATTTTGGGCTTTTTAATGGATTCCTAAGTGTATGTACCTTTCTTCAAATTTAGGATCTCATTTTTTTTTATTTTACTAAATTGAAGTTTCAGTAATTGCCTTCTCTTTTGCATCTGATTTTTGTGTACATGATGCTTAATAGCATAGCATGGTCAGCTTGCACTACAAGAAATTCTCTCATAGACTACACCCCTAAGGCAAGGGTTTTTTCAAAAAACCCTTGTCGTAGTCTAAACTGTCGTTGTCGTAGATGGAACCGTTGTCTTTGCCCGAAAAATTCTCTCATAGACAAAGATTTGAACTTGTCGTTATCGTAGACGTGTTGTCCTAGGACCCTAAGACAAGGGTTGTTTTCTAACGTTGTCGTAGCCTCGTAGAAGCGTTGTCGTAGACTAATTTAATTAATTTAAAAAAAAAGTCAAATATTACAATATATATTTTTTTAAATGAAAGAAGAAATGCTATATATTGTTGAATTAAATTAATGAAATAAACTAATTTTGAGAATTAAATTTTATTTTATTATAAAGAAATTTTAGAAAATATGTACACCAGATTATAAACCAAAAATTATTTTGAAAATTAAACCAAAATGCTGATTAATTAATTAAGAAATAATGAAACACAAATAAAAGCTAGATTACTTAAAACTGATTATAAATAGAATAGAAATAAGAATGAATACAAATTAATTAGTATATATATGTCACGCCCCGTTTTCATTTTAATTAAAAATATATCAGAGTTACCTTTGGGCGTGCAGAGAAAGAAGGGAAAATAAAAGAAGAGAGGAAGATGTATGCTTTTTAAGTTAAATAAAAGACATCCTTTAAAAGATTACGAAAAGATTATGTATACGACGTTTAAAACTAACATTCAAAATAAATCCGTAAAGGTAGCTTGAACATATAAATTCATTACAGTTTTTCCAAAACATCGGCTCATTGCCGGAAGGAAGCAGTTTAAACTAACAGCGGAAATTAAACAGGATCCAACACGAATTACAACAGTTTTACAAAACGTATTACAAAAGTTTAGAAACTTGGTTCGAAGTTCAAAATACATAAAGACAGCAGAAAACAGGATACGGCACCCCTCTCGCAGCATATGTTAATTTTCATTGTTCCCTGTAGGGTGAGTACAGATAGGGGTGAGTGCCTTTGAATACACTCGTGGGAGTAGTTTCCATTTTCAAGATTATTAACAGAATAAGTATACAAGCGATAAATAACACATCACGTAATTCACAGCACTTAAGAATGCATTGCACACATAAACTCTTCGGTGTGGGTAATCCCCATCTTAGCCAGATACGATTTCTATATCATTAGTATATTTTACGGCTCACTACACCCTCCGTGAGTTTTGTTACGGACCGTGGGTCCCTCCGTGATGAGGGTGGACTTTTTGTCCACGTATAATATTAACCATAACATGATGATCACATAATATCACAGCACATAATCCCAAGGCACATATATCCAAACAGTTCATAGCATGCAATTACAGACAGGCTAGCATTGGAAACGTATTAACTTATCATAGCATATAAAACATAATTAAAAACAGAAACATAAAGCCGTTAAATTCAGAAGTTACCCCCACCTGACTGGTGGTGTTTGACTTCGTGTAAAGTAAGCTCTCAAATATATAAGCACGCCCCTACTCGCGATAGCCTACAACAAGCAAAAGTGATTTATTAGCTTCGTTTTAAAAGCATTTCGCTTTATTAAATTAAGTACTCTCCCGGAAAGAAAAATGATGATCGAAAGGAAAGCAATTCAAAAAGGCTTGAACGTGATCTTGTATCAAAGAGGGTTTGATTACGGTTCTATAGGCGAAAGAATGGACTTAAACGGACGAGAAACGAGTGAAAACGATGCGTTTTAGGGTCTAGGGGCAGTTTCGTAATTTCTGGCTAGGGTTGACTTTGACCCGGGGTGAAAAAGTAATTATGGAGAAGTTCTGGGGTCAAAGTAGGATTTCTGGAAATTCTGGGGTCAAAATGAAATATCCAGAAGTCTTGGGGGTGAAAGTCAAAAGGTTGGAAAGTTTTGGGGGTGGAATTGGGATTTCCAAAAGTTTGAGGACTAAACTGGAAAGAGGGAAAGTTGGGGGACCAAAGCGAGAATCCTGGATTTGCAGAGGGGTCCCTGGGGTTTTGAAAATTGCAAAGGGACCCCTCCCCTTCCAACCTTCTCCCCCCGCTGCCAACCTCCATCGCCGCCGCTAAGAAGCTCCGCCGGCGGCACCACGCCGCCGGCCACCACCCAACACCACCACCACACGCCGGCGCTCCTCGCGCCGGCCACCTCAGCACACGGCGGCGCTGGAAGCGCCGCCCCAAGACATACGCACACACGCACAGAAAACGCAACACACACACTCACCAAACACTTCGCCGGCGAGCATCGCCGGCGACACCAAGCACGGCGCCGCCCCCACGACAGCGCCCCCAACCACCACACACACACTCCCGGCGACGACATGCAGCGGCGAGGGGAGAGAGAGATCGGGGAGAGAGAGAGAGAGAGAGGTCGCGAGTGAGAGAGAGAGAGAGAGGAAAGACAGCGATTTTCAGGCGGCGATTGCCGGAGATCCAGCCGGCCGATCAATGATCTGAGGCCGGAAACGTGAAGAGCTCGAGGAGAGCTTCAAATGCATGTATAGATCGGCTCGATCGGAGAAGAAACGGAGGAGATCGAAGAGAGAGAAAGTGGGGTGGAGGGAGAGGGTTTTGCCGGCGGTTTTTGGCCGATTCGCGGTGGCTCCGGCGGAGGAGGGGAAATCCGAGCCCAGAAACGGAACGGGCTCGGCGCGGGCTTCGATTCGATGTATGGTTCGAACAAAACGGGGAGGGACGCGGCGGCGCCGGTGGTGGCGCCTCCTCCGGCACGGCGGCGACGCGGCGGCGCTCCGGCCGCCGGAAAAACAGGGAAGAAGGAGAGAGTAATTGTTCAAGTTTTTACCTTGTGTAAACTTAACTCAAGTGTGGTAATTCCTCTCACACTTAGATGTTTTATCAACCTTGACCAATTTTTTTAAATGGGCCTATCTTGGGCCTCGTAACTCCGATCGGCCCGATTCTCGTTTCATTTTCTTCGTTTTTCGATCATGATCACTCTCGTGACATAAATTATACATTTTCATTTCATCTATGATTTCGATTAAATTACACAAGTTCTCCTACTCAATTACATCTTTGATAAATTAAATCGTGAAATTATGCGATAATTATAAGCAACATACGATAAATTATTTCGCACATTAAATCAATTAATCTGAAACGCACAAAATTTAAATCACATAATTAAAGTTGAATTATTTAATCGTCAAGTTATGCGTCATTTTTCCTGGGCGTTACAATATATAAAAAGAGTTTCTAATATTAATGTATATATATTTTCTAATATTAATGTATATATATACAAAACTTAAAATTTGACAAGGCCATATTATTATAAGATATTAATATAATATGTTAATTACTTGATCTTTCTCTTAAAAAAGAATCCACAAACACTGCCTAATCTCACCCACGCCCAACTTCCACCCACAGCCGCCTCCTCCGATGCCGCTCCACCACCGCCGCGTCTAAGTCTCAAATTCGGCACCGACATCTTTGACTCCCTCCAAGAGCTCCCATCTCGTCATCTCTACTACCGATTACATTCCTAAATCTACTGCACATTCACTACACATTCTAAATCCTATATACCTAAGTACATTCCTCCATTCCTCTGCACATTCCTAAATCCTGCTCCAAGAAATCCTAAATCCACTGCACATTCTTCCATCTTCCAAGCCCTAAGTATCGAGCTACCCCTTCCTCCATCTTCCAACCCCTAAATCGCCATCTCCACTGTCAAGTTCAAGGTTTCCACTGCCGATTTCAAGATTACAAGGTTATTTATGTCTTTATCTCTGGCTTTTATTTCTTTATCTCTAATGCTCTGTATGATTTGAATGTTCTATATGATTTTTGCTGAGTTTTGTTGGTTGAAGCTATTGTACATGGTTGTTTGGTACTACTTCCTTGTTTCAATTTTATTGTCAATTACAAAGAAGAGTTAAGGTTCTTTTTTCAACTTTGTTATTATTCTGTTTTTTATGGAGCCTTTATTTTGTGTAAAGTGTGATTATGATGTACTTTTAGCACTCCAAAAAAGGATAATATGATCAGGTTATATTGTTCATATAAAAAAAATTCTTGTAGTGAATGGGGCCCACTTTCCCAAATCACCCACATTCTATTTTCTCACATCTTCCTCCTATATTCACAAGAAATTTCATAAATAGAGATATAGAGGATATTAGGATAGAAATAGAAACTTATCTGGTATTTTATTTATTCCCATTAATTAAATGCAAAGGAAAATGTAAATTGGGTTTGACGGATGTCATTCAATGGACTCATGAGTCATGAAACAAAATGTAATCTTTAAACAAAGTTGAAAAGAGATTCTAAGTAACAATGCTCTCTTTATCTTCAATACCCAGAGATGTATACAGATATGAATTATTAACACATACAGATAGAACAAGAATTGATGAGGTATCAATTAATCATTATTTTTCTGTGTATGGTGCTGGGGACAGATTTTGGACAATTCTTTTGGTTCAAGTATTCAGATACATATAGCTATGATGATTTCTCTACATGCTTTATTCATTTCTTGCCAAACTTCAGTAGTCCTTATATTATCAATTCTTTCTTAATATGTATATTTGATGAATGATTTCTAAAATCCAGGAGTTAGATTGAAGAAAGGGTTTATGTGTTGGCATTGGATGCCTTAACATGGTCCAAATTTTGAAAATTGGGAATGGTTGGTTGTCAGGATAATATAGCTGGGCCCTTCACAAATTGAGAATGATTGGTTCTCAGGAAATTAACTTAATTTCCTGAGAAATATATTCAAGGCAAATATCAAGAGTTTTTGTTGCATATACTCTCTACTTCTCATCATAATCACAACTTAACCACCACTTCTTCATTGCTTAGATTGAATTAGATGGTTTAGACTTTTATGTTACAACTTATTCTGTTTTAGGAAGTATGAAAGCTTATTTTCTATTTTGGAATGGTGTATTGTTATTGCAAGGCTTCTCTTGAAGGTAAGGGCAATGTCAAGATAAGTCTCGATGAGGGTGTTTTTGGAAAAGATCGCACCCTTTATGTACACATCGAGGATGTTGAGCCTTTTTGCAAGTTGCAACCAATTTCGTATACGTATATTGCTGTCTACATATGGTATATTTATATTGAAATATTTTGTAATTTAATTTACTTATTTTATTTGAATATGAAATGTATATTACTAACTTATTTCTTAATCTATAGGCATTTATACAATAAGATTAGGAGCTCAAGCATGTTGAAGAGATTTAAATTTGTTGATCCATGGAACATTGACCATATTCCATACACGAAAAAAGATAAGAAAACTCTCAACGATGGAATTGAGCAAAGAGCACGTGATTTGGCAAATGGGTTTGACGGTATCTTGGTCAATCAACTTGTTTTAGTTCCATGTAATGTGGGGTAAGTAAGAATTTGAAGTCATTTAAATTGACTCGATCATTAAATTTACTTGAACATTACATGCACCCAATCTTGTGTTTGTGTATATATGTAGTGTACATTGGATCCTTACTGTTATCGATCCTCACAAGGAGGAAGTTGGAATGTTGGATCCAATTTACAATGGTATTCATGATGGAGTTTGGAAACAAGTTATTGAGTTGTAAGTTTTGGTTTGTTTAATTATTTTTTTTTCTATATTTCTTTAACATGTGATTGTTACTAAATTATGTCACTCATATCACCTATGAAGGGCCTTAAAAATGTTTAGTGCAGAGAAAATGAGCAAAGGAAGAAAAAAACCTACATGGATAGTAATTAAGGTGTGTAATAACATCATAAGTAAAGATTTTTAATAAGATTTTTTAAGTCATTAAATGTTATATTTGATCTTATTGAAAGTGTTTTGACAGTTTACTGGAGACAACTACACTGAAACGGAGATTAATGAAGTGCGTAAGGAGTGGACGGAACGTGTACAAGAACATATATATGAATTTTTGGTAATGAATGATAATATATTTGTTTTTGAGTTGGTTTTGTTTTGGTATTTTTTGACTTTGGGTGAATTATGTGTCAAAAACTCGAGGTAGGTTGCTTTCAATAGATGTTCATGTATGGTGATGAATGCTATTATACTTGTTGATGAGTTGAACTTTAAATGTATGTTTTAGGTCGGCTTTTGGTGAATTGTGTTTCAATGGTTTGAAATATATGTTGCTTTGAGTAGATGATGATGTTTTTAGATTGGTAATGAATGATTTCAACTTATTGTTTTTGTATGACTTTTGGTGAATTGAGTTTCAATACATTAAGGTATATGTTGCTTTGAGTATGATATTTATGTCTTAGTTTGATAGTGAGTGATATTATACTTATTTTGTTGATCGGTTGAATTTTGAGTTGTATTTGTTTGACTTGAGATATGTATTGTGTTTCAATTAATTAATTGAGGTATAGTCGACTCAATAAAATGGCTTTTGATTTTTGTATGGTTATTCGAGATATAAAATTAAATGTGGAATTTATGTGTTACAAGATCATCATGTTTGGTTGGTGGTGTGAGTAATTGATCGATTTATGTACAAGTCTCATGATTGTATTTTCAAGTGAGGTAATGAATACTTTGGATAAATACTTGTGACATGAATATTTGTGATTTAAGATAATATTTTAATTTATTGTAATTTATATTTTGGGGATTCAATGTTCATATTGTTTAATTTTTAGTATTATTTAATTTTGATAATTTTGAAAGCGGTTATTCAGCAATAATAAAAAAAACCTACAATAACGGTTTTTAAATACTCTACAACCATTGTCCTTGCTAGCTAGGATAACGGTTTCAAACAAATATTTGGCCGTTGTCGTAGGATCTACGACAACAGTTAGTAATCGTTGTCCAGTTGTTGTCGTAGACCCTACGACAATGGTTATTAACCATTGTCCTGCCGTTGTCGTTGATAGAAAAGACAACGGTTTAGAACCGTTGTCTTCGCCATTGTCGTATGGGTCTACGACAACGGTTAATAACCATTGTCTATGAGCGAAATTTTCTTGACCCTACGACAACACCATCTACGGCAAGGGTTGAAATATAGCTGCGACAAGGGTTAATAACCCTTGTCTATGTGCATTTTTCTTATAGTGTTGGGTTAGTACTCCAAATATATTTTTTATTATAATGAATTCAATTTCTTAAAAAGAAAATAACTCAAAGTTGACATGAAACATTCTTGATTATCATATATTGTCCATTTTTGTTGTACATTTAGGTGTCATATGTTGCTGCTTCACTGGCGATGTTCTTTACTCTATCCAGTTCCTGAGTTGAAACTGAATATTGCTGAAGCAAAGAAAAAAGAAGCAATAGACAAGGTTTTAGGGTTCAAGAAAAAAAATGGCAATTCAAAAGACATACAAGGCAAAGACAAAAGGAGGTGGAAAATGATGTAATTTGAAACAAATTATCTTATGTTTATATGTTTTTTGTGGTATAGTGTTGAATTTAGTGACTTGTTTGATGATTAGTAGTTTGTATAGAAGATTTAATTTTCTAACTATGAAATGTATTATATCTTTATTTATCTGAAATGTAAAGTTGTTTGTTATATAGGTATTAGCTGAAACCCTTAAAGGTATCAACTGTATCTCTTAAAAGTATCATAGTAATAATATTGTTTTTGATACAGATCAAATCCGAAATATAGTACTTGAATGTAAATGTAGGTATTTATGAATATAATATAAGGTATTATACTTTATCCATAAAGAATTACAATTGAAAGGAAAAAAGTATTATGATATAAAACTTATAAGAATAATTCAAAGTTGTTTTTCTCACAGGTAAAACACGAAGGTATTACATGAACATAATCAGAGACATTAATGTTTCTTATACATTTGAAGATACTGAATACATAATTAAAGGTATTACTAATTTAACATTAATGTATTACATAATTAACTTAAAGTTATTTTCATATTTTGATAATATATAATATCCGATAAGTGTCGTTTTTCACATATTTTTGCGTATATTTATGTATTCATTTGAATATGTTTAGATATGTTTTATGGTGATTTATGATATTATATTGTATAAGTTGCGTTTGACGGGTTTGTGCTTAGTTTCATGATTTTGATGAGAAAAGTGCAAGTTTCAAGTGTAATTGATGACCAAGAAAGGAAGAATAGAAATACGAGATCACATGGAAGATTTCGTGGCGCACGGTCTGGTCGTGTCATACAGCACGACCGTGCGCCATTGTACAGAGAGTGCTCGATGGTGGTGCACGATCGTGCCCCACAGCACGGTCAACTCCGTGCAAAAGATAGTGACCTCTTAGAAGGACATGGTCGACCATGCTGTACAGCACGACCGTGCCCGGGTGAACAGGAATTCATAGAGTTTTGGTTTTCTTGGATGATCTTCACCTCTTACTTCACTTGGAAGATTCCCAACACAATATAAATACTCAACATGAAGGAGAGAAAAAACAAAGAGAAATTGAGGAGAAATTCATAGAGAAAAACACGATAGTCTGAGAAGCATCAAGAGGATTTGAAGAAGAATTCAAGAGAATGAGGAATCGCGAGATCATCGTCTAATAGAGTTTTTAATCTTTTCTTTCTTTGTTGAATATTAGTAGATATGATATTTCCAATTTTGTCTATGAATTTGTTTATCATCATGTCTAACTAATTTTCTAGGGTTTCTAGGGCTTGTCAGTAATCTGATTCGAATCTAGATGGATCTTTAATTTCAATTCAAAGTTCATGATCGTTTATCCTATTTGTGTGTTTATGAGTTGATTGCTTGTTTGGTTATTCGGCCGGTAATTGAGCATATTTAAGTAATTAGATCAAAATTCGGGAGATGAGATTTAATTATGGAAGAATAAACACATGATACATAAAAAGACTTAAATCAAGAGATTAAGGAATTTATGTGATGAGAAATCAATCTTAGGTACTTTTGGGAGTTGTTATGTTTCAATCAGATTGAGTTGGGATACCTCTGGTGGCATAATAATCAACCGGTTAACTGACTTGGGAGAGCTGTTAATTCGACATATGTGATTGCTCATAAAGGATGATTGATTAATGAACTTGAATTGGTTAAAGTGATGTTTTGATGAGAATTAGATGAAAGCATGTCCTAAAACCTATCTTAGATATCTGTTATTCTTAAGTGAATTTATCTACGTAGTTACTTTTCTATTGAATTAATCTGCAATCGGTGTGATTTGATTTTCCTAGATAAAGCTGAAAATTGAATTTGAGTAATTAGTTAGTGCCTACATAGCCAGTCTTTGTGAGATCGACATTGCTCACCACTTCTACACCCTACACCCTACACCGTATACTTGCGGGAGTAGCTGAAAGAAAATAGTGAACAAGTTTTTGGTGTCGCTGCCGGGGACTGGAGTTTAGGAAAATTAATATTCGAATTTTGTTTTTATTTTTGGTCTAGGATTTTTTTTCTGAGTTTTAGATAGTATCTGATACTTGTCTTTTAGGTGTTTTCAGATTGTGCATGAACACTCACTCTAAAAAGACGAACTTGATTACACTTGATTTGGAGATTGAAGCAACTTGCAGACGTAGTAAAACATGAAGGCAACTATTCGCTCAAACTCAGATGGCTGAAGATAATCCAATATAGCGAGTACTAAACAATCAAGGTAATCAAGGAGGAGTGAACCAAGTACCACCAGTTGGTGCTTAGAGAGCTATCAAAGACTATTTTCAACCAAAACATAATGGAAGGGGGGTTGTGCGACCACCTATTCAAGCAAATAATTTTGAGTTGAAGCCGACTCTGATCAATATGGTTCAGCAAAATCAGTTTGGAGGTAGCCATTTAGATGACCCCAATGCGCATCTGGTGCAGTTTCTTGAAGTATGTGATACGATCAAGTTGAATGGTGCTTCTGATGATGTCATAAGACTTCGATTGTTTTCTTTCTCTTTACGAGATAAAACGAAGTTGTGGTTCAACTCACTCCCTCCAGTCTCAATTACTACGTGGGATGGATTAAGTAGTAAGTTTCTATTTAAGTACTTTCCACCAAGTAAGACGTTGAAGTTGAAAAGTGAGATTACACAGTTCAAGCAATTTGATGGGGAGTCCTTGGGCGAAGCTTAGGAAAGATTAAGAGATATGTTGAGAAGATGTCCTCAGCATGGATTCCCTGAAGATCAACAGATTTGTTTCTTCTACAATGGATTGTTTGGATCAACAAGAGCTATGATAGATGCAGCAGCATGAGGAGCTTTGTTAGCAAAAAGTCCGGAGGATGCGATATATATTTTGGAGGAAATGGCAACAAACAATTACCAATGGCCGTCTGAAAGAAACACATATAGAAAAGTGGCGGAGATTTATAGTCAAGACCAATTGTCCGCTTTATCCTCACAAATAGCAGCTCTCACAAATCAAGTATCCGCGCTGGCAAAGGTTCAAACTCAAAACGTAGGAAGTATAGGAAGTCGAGGATGTGATTTCACCCAATAAGAGGAAGTAGAAGACGTCAACTATATGAATGGGCAAAATTACAACAACCAAAACTTCCGAAATAGGGGTATGTACCAGTATAAACATGGAGGGGCGAATCATGAAAATTTCTCTTATGTAAATAATAAGAATATTCTGCAACCCCCTCCGGGCTTTTCTGTTACGAATGGAGTTATCGATGAACCAAAGAAACCAGCACTAGAAGATTTAGTAGGTGCATTTGTGAATGAATCACGAGATAGATTTGCAAGGATTGAAGAAAGATTTGATGCACGAATGAAAGCTTTAGAGTTACAAGTAGGGCAGATGGCCGAATATATGGGGAATCAACATAAAAAAGGTCAATATCCAAGCACCACAGAAATGAATCCAAGGGAGCAGTGTTTGGCAATTCAATTAAGAAGTGAATGGAATATGAGGGGCCAAGCATGCCAGTAGCGGAGGAAGAATGAGTGATGGAAAAAAAAAAAGAGGTCGAACAAAAAGGGGTTGAGAAGCCAAAATCAAATTCTAAACCTTCACTTCCATCTTCAATTTCTTCTCTTCTTTTTCCTCAACGTTTTCAAAAGAAAAGGCTAGATGCTCAATTAGCTAAATTTCTAAAAAAATTTAAGAAAATTCACATTAACATTCCTTTTGCAGATGTTTTGGAACAAATGCCAAACTATGCTAAATTCTTGAAGGATGTAATGTCAAAGAAAAGGAAAATAGCGGATTATGAAAGAGTGAATCTTACGGAGGAGTGCAGTCTAATCTTACAACAAAAGCTGCCACAAAGCTTAAGGATCCAGGGAGCTTCACAATTCCTTGCGTAATTGGAGGATCAATTTTTGATAAGGCTTTGTGTGACCTTGGGGCAAGTATAAATTTGATATCACTATCCATCTTCAAGAAGCTTGGTCTTGATGACGTGAAGCCTTTCACCATCACATTGCAATTAATGGATTGATCAATAACTTACCCCAAGGGAATCATTGAGGATGTGCTTGTAAAACTTGATCGATTCATCTTTCCAGTGGATTTCGTGGTTCTCGACATGGAGGAAGATCATGATGTGCCCCTGATTTTAGGACGACCATTCTTGGCCACAGGATGGCATTGATTGACGTACAAAAAAGAAAGCTTACTTTGAGAGTAAATGATGAACATATTTCATTCAACATTTACAAGGATATGAGATTCCATGATGAAAAAGAGAACTGCAGTTTTATTAATGTAGTGGGTGCTTGTGTAGAGGACTAAGAAATACCAATGAAGATGTATCACAGAAATGTAAGGAAACGGCAAGATGAAAGTCAAATCAAAGAGGAGAAGATGGGGCACGACCGTGCTGTGGTGCACTTTATACTTGTGCTCGGTAGAAAAATAGTTCTGGACAATGGGGCACGACCATGCTGTACAGCACGGTCAACCGTGCCCAGCTGTCTGATGGAATTTGATGTGGAGATCAAGGAAAAATTTCCTTCATGAAAGATACATTTTCATCTCGTCCGACTGAAGATGTTAAACTTAGCGCTGCTTGGGAGACAACCTAATTAGCCATTCTTTCCAAGTTTTTGAGTCTTCTTTGGAATTGTCGACTTTAAGTTTGGGGAGATGGTTTGTATCACATGAGTAGTTGCATTATAGGTTTATTGTTTTAGCATATTTATTGTTTTGTTTTTAGGATGATAGATGATCTTGTGATTAGGAGATATGAAGTGAATTATTGAGTTATAAAAACATGATTGGGTAAAATGAAAGTGGGGATATATTGCTTGATTGAAGTTGAAAGTTTGTTCTGAATTTTTGGTGAATATATTTGAGCATGCAATGATTGTGTAGTTTTGAGGAGTATGAAAATAATCTTGTGAAATTTGAGCCTTGACTTGATATTACACCAAGTCTTATTTTCTTGATTGTGTGGTTAGCGATTGTCTTGTATATACCTCTAGAACTTGCTTTGGTATCTCATTTGAGACTACAAGTACGTGTGAATTTTTGAAAATGATATAAGGCCATCTTTGTTCTGATTAGTTACTTAGCCAAATAATTTCTCACCAAATTTGATATATTTCCTTAGTTAGCCTTGTTGAGCCTTTAAACCTTACTTTTTTTAGCCAAATAATTGGGTAGATTACCAGTACTTTTATTTTGAGCCTACCTACCTATGATTTTGAAGCTCAATTGAGAAGTGATGGGTGAAAGGAGTATAAATATAATGGGAAATATATGTGGAGTTGGAGAAAGAATTTGGTAGAGAATATGAAGAAAAAGAATGATGATGAAAAAAAAAAAAGAGACCAAGTGTGAAAATGATGAAAAAGACGAGAAAATATATACTTGGGTTGAAGAGGTGATTGCTGGAAGGAAATTTTTTGCATGAGTTGTGCCTATTTTTGATATGTTTTAGACATTTAGTTGAGTTGTGCCTTTTCTGGAACTCAATTGAATAATTATTTTGACATATCTCTGGAACTCATGTTTTGGGAGAAGTGGTCAATTGGAGAGACCTCATGAAGATAGGAAAGTTCATGATTTGAGTTGAAATTTATGGAGGAGCTTCAAATATCTATTTGAGTAGTCACTTTTATCCCAAATTTTTCCTACCTTGTCCAAAGAGCCTCATTACGTCCAAATTAAGTCCTTTTTTATTCTTAATATTCACATGTACAAACATAGTGGAGAAGTCAGATGATTTGCAAGCTTATGGTAGGTTTTACTTGATTTATCGATTTGAACGTATACACGTCCTATTTTTAAACACATTTGAGCGTGAGTAATACACTGTTACCTTGTGAGGTTCATTACTCCTTGAAAGTACATGATTATGAATTGTTTGGAGTATTTATTAGAAGTTTGGATGAATTTTTGATATCAATTAGGTTTATATGATCTATAGTTTTCTTTAGGAGTGTCATTTGAGCAGTTGATGTTGCTCGAGGACGAGCAACAGTTCAAGTTTGGGAGATTTGATAAGTGTCGTTTTTCACGTATTTTTGCTTATGTTTATGTATTCATTTGAATATGTTTAGATACGTTTTTATGGTGATTTATGATATTATATTATATAAGTTGCATTTGACAGGTTTGTGCTTAGTTTCATGATTTTGATGAGAAAAGTGCAAGTTTCAAGTGTAATTAATGACCAAGAAAGGAAGAATAGAAAACGAGATCACATGGAAGATTTGGTGGCGCACGATCTGGTCGTGCCATACAGCACGACCGTGCGCCATTATACAGAGCGTGCTCGATGATGGGTCACGACCGTGCCCCACAGCACGGTCAACTCCATGTAAAAGACAGTGACCTCTTGGCAGGACACGGTCGACCGTGCTGTACAGCACGATCGTGCCCGGGTGAACAGGAATTCGTAGAGTTTTGATTTTCTTGGAGTATTTTCACCTCTTCCTTCACTTGGAAGATTTCCAACACAATATAAATACTCAACATGAAGGAGAAAAAAAAAGAGAAATTGGGAAGAGAAATTCATAGAGAAAAACACGATAGTCTGAGAAGCATCGAGAGGATTTGAAGAAGAATTCAAGAGATCGAGGAATCACGAGATCATCGTCTAATAGGGTTTTTAATCTTTTCTTCCTTTGTTGAATATTAGTAGATATGATATTTCCAATCTTGTCTATGAGTTTGTTTATCATAATGTCTAACTAATTTTCTAGGGTTTCTAGGACTTGTTAGTAATCTGATTCGAATCTAGATGGATCTTTAATTTCAATTCAAAGTTCATGATTGTTTATCCTATTTGTGTGTTTATGAGTTGATTGATTGTTTGGTTATTCGGCCAGTAATTGAGCATGTGTTAGTAATTAGATCAAAATTCGGGAGATGGGAATAAACACATCAAACATAAAAAGACTTAAATCGAGAGATTAAGGAATTTATGTGATGAGAAATCAATCTTAGGTACTTTTGGGAGTTGTTATGTTTCAATCAGATTGAGTAGGGATACCTCTGGTGGCATAATAATCAACCGGTTAACTGACTCGGGAGAGTTGTTAATTCGACATATGTGATTGCTCATATAGGATGATGGATTAATGAATTTGAATTGGTTAAAGTGATGTTTTGATGAGAATTAGATGGAAGCATGTCTTAGAACCTATCTTAGATATCTATTATTCTTGAGTGAATTTATCTGCGTAGTTACTTTTCTATTGAATTAATCTGCAATCGGTGTGATTTGATTTTCCTAGATAAAGTTAAAAATTGAATTTGAGTAATTAGTTAGTGCCTAGATAGTCAATCTCTGTGGGATCGACCTTGCTCACACTTCTACACCCTACACCGTACACTTGTTGGAGTAGCTGAAAGAAAATAGTGAACAATATCATATTCATTAAACATGTTAATAGTATTACTTATATTACTTCCAGGTATCCAATAAGTACCATATAAGTATTCATTAAACATGTTAATAGTTTTATTTATATTACTTCCAGGCATCCAATAAGTACCATATAGGTATTCATTAACGTGGTTTAAATCTTGTAAAAGACTATGCTTATATCAGTTGTGTTGCCTTAAGAGAAGCTGATACTTCTAAATTGAATTCGGAGCTGTTTTGGTTTTCTTGAAAGAAATTCTTTTTTAAAGCAACAGAAGAAGTGCTTTTTGGATGGAGATGGAGTGTGGTTTATGAAGGAAGAAATTTTGGATTGAATTGCAGAGTGAAAAGGTAAAATGAAGATTCCATCAAATGGGTATTTATGTAATACTGAGAGTTACCTGTAAAGTATTATGTAATACCTAAAAAAAATATGTATGATACTTAAATCAAATCAATAAGATGTGGCATAATATGTATTCATTGTTTCTTTGTCATATTCTCTTAGGAACTTATTAAAGTGTACTTAACTTCAAAATATGTGTAAATAATAGTCAATCAACTGGAGAAAGAAACAAATTATCAGAAAAAGAATAGAACTTTGAGAATCTTTCATATATGCTTTCATATACTAAAACCTATAAGGCTTTCAGGTATCCACATGTATACCTTCAAGGTATCCATGAAATACCTTTTTTCAAACATCACATGTAAATATTGAAGGTATCCATGGAATACCTTTTTAGGTATCACATGTATACATTGAAGGTATTCCATGGATATCTTGAAGGTGATATTCTATGGATACCTTGAAAGGTATTTATAAAATACCTTTCAAGGTAGCCATGGTATTTCATGGATACCTTGAAGGTGGTATTCTATGGATACCTTGAAAGGTATTTATAAAATACCTTTCAAGGTATCCATAGAATACCATCTTCAAGGTATCCATGGAATACCTTCAATGTATACATGTGATGTTTGAAAAAAGGTATTCCATGTGGATACCTAAGGTATTTTATGGATACCTTGAAGGTATCTATGTGGATACCTGCACGCACCTTACAAACCGCGAGTCCATGTCGCCCGCACACCTTCAATGTATACATGTGATACCTTCAAGGTATCCCATGGATACCTTGAAGATATACATGTGGATACCTAAAAAGGTATTCCATGGATACCTTCAATGTATACATGTGGATACCTGAAAGGTATTCTATGGATACATGTGCTCACCTCACAAACCGCATGCCCATGCGTCCACACCATGCGCGTACCTTCATCTGAAAGGTATTCAATGGATACCTTCAAGATATACATGTGGATACCTGAAAGGTATCCACATGTATACCTTGAAGATATACATTTGGATACCTTCCTTCATCTGAAAGGTATTCCATGGATGGATACCTTGAAAATATACATGTGGATATCTTCCTTCATTTTAAATAATTCCATGGATACCTTGAAGGTATACATATGGATACCTGCAAAGGTATTCCATGGATACCTAAAAATTATTTCATGGATACCTTCAAGGTATACATGTGGATACCTAAAAGGTATTTCATGGATATCTTGAAGGTATCCATATGTATAACTCAAGGTATATATGTGGATACCTTACACAAGTAACTTATAAGTATCATACATATTTTTTTCAAGTATTACATAAATACCTTATAGGTATTTGTGTTTTCTTAAACTTTTGTCATTGTGTTCTCCTCAATGTGTATTAAGTTTCTCATAGATGATGTTTGTTGTTTCTACATTTAAACATAATTAGAGCAAATAAATAAGGATTCTCATCAAGTGCAAATATTTTATTTGTATCACAAACAAAGCAAAAAAAGAGTGAAAGGTAAAGAGGGAAAAAAACTTCTCAATAGAATATCACTTCTAAGCCAAAAAAATTACACAAACATGGCCCCTATTTAAGCTTTAGCAACATTAGACACCATTTTCCCATAAATTGTAGGTCAACCCAACAAAAGCATAACTTAACACTCAAAACATAAACAAGACAATTCACAAAAACTTGGCTCTAATATCCAAGTACTTCTGTCGAGATGTCTCAAGCGAAGCATTTCATTCGTGTAAAGCCACATATACAAAACCCGAACCCCCTCCTATTGTCGGACTTGCAGCAATGGAATGAATTTTAACGTCCTTGCAATTCCTGTTGTTTTCCATCTCTTGCCTAATCATTCCCCTTAATTCATCTGAAATGACAAAATCATATTTGTTTATTGTTTCTTCTAAATGACAAAATCAACTTTCAGAAAAGGATAACAGTGTTTGGCAACCATTCTTAGATCCAAGAAAATGATTGATTTCAAATTTCAGACGAATTAAAACACATTGAATGAATATCAGTCTGAAACAACAGCTAGGATCTATGAGAGAGGCCGAGGAAAGAGAGGAGATATAGCATTGAAGGAATCAAATTATTAAAACGAAGAACACAAAATTAAAGGGATTATCCCTAACCTTTGGAATGGGCAGGGGCTCTGTATGAAATTCTGAGAGCTTGTCTGTAGAGCTTAAAAACCCTAGGTCGGAGAAGGAAATCCTGCAAATCCAACTCCACCATCACCAGACTCACTTTTCTCTCTCTCTAATTATTTTTTCTTCCGAAGGCTGATTCAGATCCTTCAATTGGAATTTTCCATAGCCGCGGTCCACCGACGACCAGCGGCGCCGCCACCACAAGCAATAGAAAACTCACACGAAACAGAAACCCGAAAAAGGCCATCCTGAATTGAAGAAGAAGGGTTGTGAAGAAGAGAGAAGGAGAAGAGAAAGGAGGGGGGAGACGATAGGTTGCAGCGAAGAAAAAAAAAGAAAAAAAATTTATATATATATGCGGGTTAATGGATCAAAGTGGGTTGGGGACACGGATCCAAGGATCCTTGTCCCCGAGACACAGGAGACCTACCCTACTTATATAGTGTAATAGATAGATAGATATATAGTATGTTTGTACTGTGAATTGGTGAATTTCTTGTAGTGGCGATCCAACAATAAGTAAACGAAAATTAATTATTACCTGTGTTTTTATTTGCAATGATATCAATTGAAATTATGAACTTTGTGAAATTTAAATAACAAAGATATTTGTTGAATGAATGAAATAGACCAAGTAAAAAAAAACATGTATAATAATATTAAAATACTCAAGTGTGTTCAACATCAATCCAATTTATTTACATCCTATACGCAGATATTTCTATGATGCATGTACAATTTAGTACATAATATATTTTTAAACAAAATCAACTTAAAATTGATATTCTCTAGTCTATAAATTATAGCGTATAATTTTATCAAAGAGAAAGATAACATATAAAACCATTCCAAGTGCCGACTAACAATATCACATCTTTAAACGTTTTCGAAGAAAAGAGCCTGTCAAAGGAGGCGACAATCGTTCTAATTTTGTGTCTTGCTCGGGACATGGTACGATATATAACTCTCAAAATGATCTTATGTGTCTTGCTCGTCTGCGTGTTGCATGAAATCAAGGTAAAGCTCCAAAGATCAAGGTGGTTACTTGGCATCCCCCTTTGTTTGAATGGATTAAAGTCAATATTGACAGTAGCGTTGATGGGTTCCGGGGCAAATTCAAGTTGGTGGCATTTTTCGTAACTTTCGGGATTTCTATTGTGGCTGTTTTTCCTTCTAACGTGGAGTTGGCTATGCGTTTGGTGCTGAATTGTTGGCTACCATTTATGTGGTGGAGGAGGCTTTCAAGCGAGGATGGAAAAACTTTGGCTCGATTCGGATTCGAGATACATGGTATCTCTCTTGCATTCGAAGAAGAAATCGATCCCTTGGTATCTGCAGAATCGTTTTAAAGATGTTGGAATTCAAGGCATAAAATTCATGGTCTTACATATATATACCGAGAGGGTAATTAATCAGCAAACCTGCTTTCGAAGATGAACATTTATACAAAATGGTTGCACACGGCGCCATCAATTTTTTTATTGAAATATATGCATTATCTTGGAATAGCTTCTCAAATAAGCTCCAGATAACGATTTATGTATTTTTAGTATATATTATAGCATAGATGGTATATTATGTAGATTAGTTTTTTTTATCCTTTGATTAGTGGATATGGCTTTGTATATATTTTGGGACATTCCCTTCTTTTTCAATATACAGAAAATATCACTCCAATTCTCTTCTTTTGCTCTGTGTCAAATTTATCATGGCACCAGAGTAGGTTAAGTATCAAGGAGTGATTAGTCTTGCATAAGTTTAAGGTTTTATTTTTGTATAGTATCTTATTGTATTTTTACTCTATTTATCTCTTGTACTATATTTAAAGGGGTTTTCCCTATTGCAATATAGATATACAATTTCCCCCACAATATTTTTATATGGTATCATTATTATGATCCTTTTTCCACGCTTCCTCCGACGCATCTAACCACCTCCGATCTGTCATAGACGAAGAGCAATCCACCGCTTCAACTCAAATCCAGGAGTCGCCTGGAAATCCATCTAACCCAATCACTGTGATTACAACCCCATTCCTAGTCTCTCACAAACTCACGCGATCCAACTTCCCACAATGGTTATCACTCGTCTCTGCAATCCTAAATGGCCATGACCTATTAGGTTTTGTTGATGGCTCGAATCCACCCCCTCCGACCAGTAATGCTGAATATCGCATTTGGTTTTGTCAAGATCAACTAGTTTATGCTTTTCTCCAGGGTTCTCTTACAGATGAGGTTGCTCCCTATATTACCGCCTATACATCCTCTGTCGATGCTTGGAAGGGACTGCACTCAATATTTGCAAGCAAATCCAGAGCACGTGTGATGCAACTAAAAGGAGACTTACAATCTACAAAGATGGGCACGAGAGGTGTCTCTGAATTTATGCACTCTCTTAAAGCTAAAGTAGATGAATTATCTCTTATTCATTCGCCGGTATCAGATGACGACTTTACTTTGTATGTTCTTTGGGGATTAAGCTTAAATTCCATGATATTGCAGTATCGATTCGTGCACAACCCACCTCACTGTCTTTCCCTCAATTATTGGACTTGTTAACGGCTCAAGAAAAGTTTTTAGAAGGGAATTTACAGACTGCAGAACACTCCTTTAATTTCTGCACATTTTAGTAGTATTGGTTTACGTACCAACTTGCATTCTTGGCACTCGAGGATGGGTAATCCATCTCGATGAATTAGCCATCTTTTAATAACTCAGAATAATTTGCCTTTGAATAAATCCGATGTGTTGGATATAACTTGTGATTCTTGTTTGTCTTGTAAAACTCAGAAACTGCCATTTATTGATTCATCGTTAAATGCTACTCATTTGTTTTATTATTTGTATGTTGATGTTTGGGGACCACCACTTTTATCTGTTGATGGATTTCGATATTACTTGCTTATGGTGGACTCTTTTACGAAGTATTGTTAGCTATTCTGTAGCGCCTAGGACAAAAACGACGCATAATGAATTAATTAAATAATTAAACCCATAATTATTTGATTTAATTATGTGCGTTTCAGAAAAAATGATAAAATGCATGTTTAATTAATCGGTGGCATAATTTAATCGAAAAACATGGGTTATAATTTTATCATAAGGTTCCTAATCGAAAAATGAGAAGATAGAAACGAATTTAAGGTCAATTAGAGACTCGTAACTCAAATCATGAAGAATACGACGAATATGAAGAATCAGAAACGAGATATTTTTGATGAATAGTAAAAAGTAAGATATTTTCATGAATAGTAAAATGTAAGATATTTTCATGAATAGTAAAGAAAAAGATATTCTCGATGCATAGTACGTTTTTTTTTTTGAAAAAGTGTATAAATAATACGAAATGAATCGTAAAAAGTAATTATTCGAATGAGGAATCGAAAAAGTAAGAATTTTTTCTCTTCTCTCTCCTCTGTTTTCCAGCAGCCAGCGCCGAAAACTTTTTCTTGATTTCGGCCGATTTTCGTACAATTTATAGATTTCGCCGAGCCCGTTCTAAATCAGGTCTCAGTTTTTCATTTCGACATCACTTTTGTCGGAAAATGGCCGATCAATTGTCGGAAAACCCTAATCTTCTCTATCATCTCTTCATTTCTCTCTCATCTGTTCTCTCTCTCTCTCTCTCTCTCTCTCTCTCTCGCCGGAACAGTGGTCGGATCTCCCCTAGGTGTGTGTGTGTCATGTTATGGGGGTGGCGCCGCCCACGCCGGAGCTGTGCAGGTGTGTGTATGTGTGTGCATGGTGTGTGTATGTATGTGATAAGTGTCATTTTTCACGTATTTTTGCATATGTTTATGTATTCATTTGAATATGTTTAGATACGTTTTTATGGTGATTTATGATATTATATTCATTTGAATATGTTTAAATACGTTTTTATGGTGATTTATGATATTATATTGTATAAGTTGCATTTGACGGGTTTGTGCTT
Organism: Scutellaria minor; assembly: GCA_954870855.1. Classification (NCBI taxonomy): domain Eukaryota; kingdom Viridiplantae; phylum Streptophyta; class Magnoliopsida; order Lamiales; family Lamiaceae; genus Scutellaria; species Scutellaria minor. Next base: position 21,862,824 of record OX940727.1, read on the forward strand.
AGTTTCATGGTTTTGATGAGAAAAGTGCAAGTTTCAAGTGTAATTGATGACCAAGGAAGAAAGAATAGAAATATGAGATCACATGGAAGATTTGGTGGCGCACGGTCTAGTCGTGCCATACAGCACAACCGTGCACCATTGTACAGAGAGTGCTCGATGGTAGGGTACGACCGTGCCCCACAACACGGTCAACTCCGTGCAAAAGACAGTGACTTCTTGACAGGACACGGTCGACCGTGCTGTACAGCACGACCGTGCCCGGGGGAACATGAATTCGTAGAGTTTGGGTTTTCTTGGAGTATTTCACCTCTTACTTCACTTGGAAGATTCCCAAAACAATATAAATACTCAACATGGGTCTGAAGGAGAGAAATTGAGAAGAGAGATTCATAGAGAAAAATACGATAGTCTGAGAGCATTGAGAGGATTTGAAGAAGAATTCAAGAGATCGAGGAAGCGCGAGATCATCATCTAATAGAGTTTTTAATCTTTTCTTCTTTTGTTAAATATTAGTAGATATGATATTTCCAATCTTGTCTATGAGTTTGTTTATCGTCATGTTTAACTAATTTTCTAGTTTTTCTAGGGCTTGTTAGTAATTTGATTCGAATCTAGATGGATCTTTAATTTCAATTCAAAGTTCATGATCGTTTATCCTATTTGTGTGTTTATGAGTTGATTGCTTGTTTGGTTATTCGGCCGGTAATTGAGCATGTTTTAGTAATTAGATCAAAATTCAGGAGATGAGATTTAATTATGGAAGAATAAACAAATGATACATAAAAAGACTTAAATCAGGAGATTAAGGAATTTATGTGATGAGAAATCAATCTTAGGTACTTTTGGGAGTTATTATGTTTCAATCAGATTGAGTAGGATTACCTCTGGTGGCATAATAATCAACCGGCTAATTGACTCGGGAGAGCTGTTAATTCGACATATGTGATTGCTCATATAGGATGATTGATTAATGAACTTGAATTGGTTAAAGTGATATTTTGATGAGAAATAGATGAAAGCATGTCCTAAAACCTATCTTAGATATCTGTTATTCTTGAGTGAATTTATCTGCGTAGTTACTTTTCTATTGAATTAATCTGCAATCGGTGTGATTTGATTTTCCTAGATAAAGCTGAAAATTGAATTTGAGTAATTAGTTAGTGCATAGATAGCCAGTCTCTGTGGGATCGACCTTGCTCACCACTTCTATACCCTACACCGTACACTTGCGGGAGTAGCTAAAAGAAATTAGTGAACAATAAGCATGCGCGTGTGTACTGCTGTTAGTGGCGGTGTTGTACAGCGCCACCGTGGTGGTGGTGGTAGTGGTTGTGGCCGGCGCTGGTGACACGGCGAGTCGTGGGGGGGCAGCGTCGCCATTGCAGATGGGTGTGTGCATGCATCAATCCGCATCGTGTGTGTGCGTCGTGTCGCTAACGATGTGAAGTCGTTGGTCGGGAGTCGGGGGTCTCGGTCAAAGTCAACTCTTTTCTGAAAATTATGAAAACACCTATATACCTTAAAATGTTCCATTTGAGCTCGTTTTAACTCCGATTAATCCCATTATTCTTCCATTCAAACCCTAATCCTTTCCTTTTCATCTTAAGATCACAAGTTTAACCATCCACAATAGTTTCTTCATCTTTGATCTCTAAATCTTTCGTTTCGTTTCATTTTTCTCTATCACTTCTTTTTTCGAGAGAATTTTATAATTAATATATACGTAATATGGATCTAAGAAACCTCTTTACATGTGTAGGCTTACAATTAGATCAACACTCGTAAAACTCGATATCTTTGATATTTCACGAGGTTACCACCGAACAAAATGTGGGTGATTTCTAAATCTCTATGTGTTTATTATTTTCCCTATTTGATATATGAACTGTTGAATCTTATATGCCGTGATTATATGCTGTGAATGATGTGTTATACTATTATACTGTGAAAGGACTAAGGTCCACATTCACCCTTGGAGGGACTAATATATGGTCGGTAAAAAATGTCTCTTTCTCATTCTACTATCATAGGATTGGTGGTCGTAAATGTTAGGATGTATACTATAAGCCTAGTTTTTTGTATGAACATCGTTTATGGAATGAGAATCACATTGGTCATATGTTTGCATTTTATATTTGTTATATATGTTTATGCAATGTCCAATTAATTTATATTATAGATAACTTGGTGTGTGGTGCCACACAGAAGATCATGTTATCAGTTTCTTATAAATTATAAATAGTAGCTCACAACCAAGATGGATTTGGACAAATCATCGGAATGGTTGTAGTGTAGTTTGGTATTAGTCTGTCTTGACTATAAAACTACACTAGTACACTTTGTGTGTATTGAGCAGGACCATTTGAGGTTGTTCGTTTTATACTGACTATATAATAGAACAAGACCTCTGTTATTATGGATGTACATCTTCTTAATCCCTATATAATAACGGGCACGTATGCTCAGTGTTTATTTCTTTAATTTGTCAATGGGTGAGATTTATTCATAAATCAATAAACTCGGTGAGTTGGGAGATAACATTGTTTATATGGTGTTCTGTTGATTATAGAAGGAATCCGTGTCCTAATTATTTAGGATGATAATGTCCCCTTGAGGAGCTCATAAGGATTATCATGTAAACCCTGCAGGTGGATTTAATCCGACATGATAATAAGGATGAGTGGTACTACTCTTGGAATTAGATGTAAATTATTTAAGTTGTCAGTAACTTATTTAATTTACGGACATTAGATATCTTAAACACGGGGAAATAAATGTACACATAATAAGAAGGAGCCCATATTAAATATGGGATTGGGATGGTAGTTCAATAATAATTCTCTAGTGGACTGAATTATTATTGATGGGCTTCAGTTATGTGTTCGGGCCGAACACAGGATACTAAAGCCCATCAGGAGGCCCAACCCAATTCCTCCTCTAGGTCCCTGGTGTAGCCTATATATAGCTCTTTTCATCAGCGCCTCTCATAACACAGAACACAGATCACAGAAAACACGTGATAAGTGAGAGAGAGCGGAACTGATTTTTCTCGAAGGATCGTTGGCCACGCAACGTTCGAGAAGGGCTCAGAGGAATACATCAGAAGATCAAGAGGTCTACAAGGGTATGATTTCTTTCCGCTGCGATTTATCTTTGGAACCCGATTCCGATAGCATAGGGCCGGCGATCCGTCGGTTCCAACAGTAAAATGCACCAACGGTATAAAAACCATTTTGTAGGGTAAGACGGGAAATACCCACACCAGAGGTTGAGTTATGAATTATGTGCTATGCATTCTACGTATTGTATCTAATTGCCAAACTTATGTATATTTGAATTGTTTAACTGTCATAACATGTTAAGATACAGAGTTATCCCCACGAGTGTATTCAACGCACTCACCCCCATCTGTAATCACATTATAGGAGATGATGAGAATCAAGACGTATAGAGAGGATGTTGCCGTAACAAGAATTTTCCTTTTTGTTTTCTAAAACTTAATGTTGAAATAATGTTTTATTTAATTTTACGTTTTGTAAAAATTATATCGTATTTTCTGTTGATGGATCATGTAAAAGTATATTTCTGCTGCTTAAAGTTTCAAACCCTTTAAATCGGTTGTATCCAATGTTTCACATATGTACAACTTATTATCGTCTCCTATCTCATTCTTAAAAGTGAACGTCTTTTTCCCTTTCTTCTTGCACGCCCACTAAGAAAATTTTGATATTTTAAGAATGAAAACGGGGTGTGACAGTATGGTATCAGAGCAATGTTCTACCGTTTTTGGACTTGCTCAAACTCATTTTTCTTTTTAAAACGTGTTTTAAACGTGAAAATCTTTTCAAAAAAGAATGGATAAGCACCACCCTCTCTTTATATGCTTTTCTCCCTAATCACAGAACTTAATAAAAAGAGTGTTTATCTGTATCATGTTTTCTCATTTATCTGGTTTAATCTTATAAGTTTGAGGGGATATTAAGGAAGTGGTTTCATTATGAAACTTACATAATTTTGTACATGACAGATGGCTGGGGTTAAACTTACGGCTAAGAAAAGGGTCCAGCCGCCAGAAACGCGAGCGATAAGGCTTAGACGTCGTTTTTACGATAGTAGGGTGACGGGGGATGTGTCTGTGGGTGAGCATGTTGCTAGACTCTTTCACTGTTGGAGAGAGACTGGAGGTGTAGGGGGTAGTATCATTAGTATTTAGGCTTGCCTACATCTGATTCGGACACTGCCCAATGAGTAGGCAGTTAGAGCACGTCTCGTTTACAGAGACGAGATAGTATATTCGACACTGGATGGTACTCCCATTATCGACTTCGAGAGGGTTGCTAAACATTTGCTTGATCTGTGGGGGCCACCATAGTCTTCCGACTACCCCGGAGCATGGACCTATGACCCATCTAGCGATAGCTTGGAGGCGGAGGATGATGATTCAGAGGAGGAGGAGCCTGAGAAGGATCCCAAGGAGGATGACCCTGAGGAGGGTGATCCGAGAGACTTAGCACCCGGACTACAAAGGCCTCTACCACCTCCGGCTACGGCCGTCTAGATGATAGGATTTTGGACATATATTTTGTATAAATAGGCCACGGATGATGCACTATTATATATGTACATATGTAGGTGATAGTTCTTCCTATGTAGTTAGCATACATAGACATTTTGTATTAATGTATGAGTTGCCCATCTTTTGCTTATATATATTATATCGGTTTGTCTTTTGCCTATCAAATGGAATCCACGTCTATTTCTTTCCTCACATCTCGTGCCTATTTTTTTTCTCTATCTTTAGTGTTGTTGTAACACCGATCAACGGAAACATTATATACATCGTAACAGAATTATGTCTAGAGGCCGACCATGAATAAATCAACCACCAACGATTAATCCACCAAAAGAAGATGCAGATACCATGAAGGGAAATTTAGTAACCATTCTTAGGGGATTGGTTCAACATTTCGAGGTCACGCATAATGCACCACCGCCAGTGAGGAATGACGCAAACATAATCTTTGAACAATTTCGGCGTTTCAATCCACCGACATTCAACGGAAAAGACGAACTAGCTGACGTTGAGGAATGGCTAAGGTCACTTGATCGTTTATTTGGGCACCTAACCTTTATGAAAGAACAAAAGATTTCGTGCGCGGTGTTTCAGCTCACGGAAGAGGCCAATCACTGGTGGGATTCGTATGAGAGGACTTTGTTGCCGGATCAGAGAGAAGCTATGACATGAGAGACCTTTAAGGAGGTTGTCGTACAACACTTCATACCACAATCATATTACGACCGAAAAGAATCGGAGTTCTTACATCTTCGTCAAGGGATCACATTGGTGGGAGAGTACGAGTGGAGGTTTAACCAACTAAGTAGATATGCGATTCACTTGGTTGATACCGACATAAAAAAGGCCCGATGTTTTGAGAGGGGTCTTCGTTCAGAGATCGGTTCGATTCTGGCAGGACATGGAACAATGACCTATGCCAACATCGTAGAGAGAGCCCAAGAGATTTCCTCTCGTCTACGTTTGGATGTTGTACCACCCAAGAAGGTCCTTTCAATGCTTGAAAAGAGGAGGTGGATCGGTCCGAGTCAGAGCTTTAATCCAAACAAGTTTCCCAGGACTAATAATACTCCACTTCTCCCCACTCTTAGACCGGAAAACCCATGTGTTAGATGTGGGAAAATTCACATGGGACCATGCCAGCAAGGAGCTCAGAATTACTGCAGGTATGGAGAACCTGGATACATTGCGGTTAACTATCAGAGGTTCGGAAACCCAGCAGCGGCAACACCAAAGTCAAGGCCAGGGGTAGGTAGGGCTCAGGCCTACACTCTCGCTCGCACGGAGGCTGCTGAGGGGTCGGAAACTATGACAGGTATGTTAACAGTATATGATATACTTGCTGTCATCTTGTTTGATATCGGAATGACCCACTCTTATATCTCTATCAATTTTTGTAATCTGTTGAAGCATGAGAACGGTAGGGTAGTCGCTGAAACCTTAGAAGTTAGTATTCCATCGGGAAAGATGGTAAAGACGAAACATCTTCACCATAATCTAAGGATCGCCTTTGAGGATAAAATCTTTTTAGCTGATCTTCACGCGCTGGAGATGAAGGATTTCGATGTGATCCTAGGAATGGATTGGCTTGAGTTAAATCACGCAGTGATTAAATGCCACGCAAGAGAGATCATTTTTCAAATGCTTGGAGAACCGAAGTTCACGTTTCAAGGAACACGAGTTAGAATCGACCCAAGAATTATATCAATCATGAAAATAACCAAGATGCTTAGCAAAGAAAATTACGAAGCTTGGTTGGTCAACATGGTGAATCTCGAACAAAGAATGAATTGAATCGAGAATATGCCGGTGATAAAGGAATACATGGACGTCTTTCCAGAAGATTTACCTGGCCCTTCGCCAGATCGACAGATTACTTTTGAAATTGATCTTATACCAGGATCAACATCGGTGTCGAAAGCTCTGTATCAAATAACATCGAAGGAGCTATAGGAATTGAAGGTTCAATTACATGAACTTCTGGACAAAAGTTTCATTCGACCAAGTGTATCACCCTGGGGAGCTCAAGTACTCTTTGTGAAGAAGAAGGATGGAAGCTTTCGAATATGAATCGACTATCGAGAGCTGAATAAGCGAACCATCAAGAATAAGTATTCACTGTCTCGAATTGAAGATCTTTTTTATTAGGTAAGAGATGTCAGTGTGTTCTCAAAGATTGACTTAAGGTCTGGATACCATCAGATGAAAGTCAAGGATACTGATATATCTAAGACAGCATTCAGGACGAGGTATGGCCACTACGAGTTTGTAGTAATGTCATTTGGACTCAGCAATGCACCAGCTGTTTTTATGGATCTAATAAATCACATCTTCCATCCGTATCTAGATCTTTTTGTCTTTGTGTTTATCGATGATATTCTTGTCTACTCATGCGATAAGATGCAACATGAGCAGCATCTCAAGATTTCACTAGAGATTTTGCGAAAAGAGAAGCTTTATACAAAATTTAAGAAGTTTGAATTCTGGATGGACAAAGTAGGCTTTCTTGGCCATATTGTCTCCTCTCAAGGGATTGAAGTAGACCCTGACAAGGTATAAGCTGTCAGCAATTGGGAAACTCCAATGAATGTCAAGGAAGTGTGAAGTTTCATTGGCTTAGCCAGATATTACCGAAGATTTATAGAAGGATTTTCGAAGATTGCCACTCCGATGACTCGTTTGATACGGAAGGATGTAAAATTTTAATGGACTGAGCAATGCGAGCATAGTTTCCAAGAACTGAAGAAGAGATTAACAGATGCACCAGTCCTAACAGTTCCGGACGTAATGAAAGAGTTCGTGATCTATAGCGATGCATCCAAACAAGGTTTAGGGTACGTTCTAATGCATCAAGGGAAAGTAATAACATACGTATCACGACAGCTAAAGACACACGAACAGAATTATCCAACATATGATCTAGAGTTGGCCGTTGTTGTGCATGCCCTTAAGATTTGGAGACACTATCTTTATGGCGTGAAATGTGAGATCTATACTGACCACAAGAGCCTGAAATATTTCTTCGAACAGAAAGAGCTCAAAATGAGACAGAGAAGATGGCTGAAGTTGGTGAAAGATTATGATATTACAATCCTCTATCACCCCGGAAAAGCGAACGTAGTTGTTGATGCTCTAAGCAGAAAATGAAAGAGGATTGTGACGTCCATAATCACCAACCAGAACTAACTAATTGAAGAGATGTCAAGGTTGAATCTAGAGATAGTCTCACCTCCGAACAACATCAAGGCTAGAATGGCAACGTTATTCATAAAACCTATGCTTCGTGAACGAATAGTTAAAGCTCAAGAAAAAAATAATTCTCTATCAAAGATGAAGGCTCGCATGGACAATGGAAAGGCTGAAGGTTTCACTTTAGCAACTGATGGAGCTCTTATCTTTAGAGGAAGATTGTGTGTGCCAAAGGATGAGGAATTGAGGAAAGGAATTCTGAAGAAGCTCAATGTGTGCCTTTGTCAGCACACCCTGGAGGTACGAAGATGTATCGAGATTTGAAGGAAAGCTTTTGGTGGAGAAACATGAAGGGAAGCATCTAACTTTTGGTTAAGAAATGTCTAGTTTGCCAACAAGTGAAAGCTGAACATCAACGACCAGCTGGAATGCTAACTCCATTAGAGATACCTGAATGGAAATGAGAGCATATAGTTATGGATTTCATTGTTGGGTTGCCTAGAACCAAACGAGGAAATCACGCAGTATGGATGATTGTGGATAGATTAACCAAGTCTGCCCATTTCTTGCCAATCAAGATGACTTTCGGATTGGATAGGTTGGCTCGAATCTATCTAGAAAAGATCGTCAGATTGCATAGAGTGTCGGTTTCTATCATGTCAAATAGAGATCCTCGTTTTACGTCCAGATTCTGGCAGAGCTTACAAAAGGAGTTAGGGACCAAGCTATCCTTCAATACGGCTTTTCACCCTCAAACTGATGGACAGTCGGAAAGAACCATACAAATCTTGGAAGATATATTAAGAGCTTGCTTTTTGGATCTTCACAGAAGTTGGGAAGATCATTTGTGCCGAGTGGAATTTGCCTACAACAATAGTTATCAATCGACTATTGGAATGACACCGTACAATGCTCTCTATGGGAGAAAGTGTCGCTCTCCTCTATGTTGGGACGAGGTGGCGAAATGAAAGTTTTGGGACCCAATTTAGTGGATCACACGGTGGAAGTGATAAAGAAGATTTGGGAAAGAATCAGAGTAGCTCAGGACAGACAAACATCTTATGTTGATAAAAGATGCCGAGAGCTTGAGTTCGAGGTGGGAGACTAGGTTTTCCTAAAGGTGTCGCCTTCTAAAGGAATTTATCATTTTGGAAAAAAGGAAAAGTTGAGACCAAGATATGTAGGACCTTTCAAAATCTTAGAACGGATTAGAGAAGTCGCTTATCGTTTAGCCTTACCACCAGACTTTGCCGGTGTACACAACATCTTCCACACGTCCATGTTGCGGAAATATGTTTTCAATCCAAGTCACGTGATCAACCAAGAAAGCATAGAGATTGAAAAGGATCTGACTTAGTGACCATCCTGGATCGAAAGACTCGCAGATTAAGGAATCGAGATATGATTTTAGTGAAAGTCAAATGGAGTCGGCATGGAAAGGAATAAGCAACATGGGAACAAGAGGATGAGCTTTTAGCAAAGTAGCCCGACTTGCCATTTCTAGGTACACATCTAAATTTCGAGGATGAAATTTCTTTTAAGGGGGAAGGGATGTAGCGCCTAGGACAAAAACGACGCATAATTGATTAATTAAATAATTAAACCCATAATTGTTTGATTTAATTATGTGCGTTTCAGAAAAATGATAAAATGCATGTTTAATTAATCGGTAGTATAATTTAATCGAAAAACATGGGTTATAATTTTATCATAAGGTTCGTAATCGAAAAATGAAAAGATAGAAATGAATTTGAGGTCAATCGGAGACCCGTAGCTCAAATCACGAAGAATACGACGAATATGAAGAATCGGAAACGAGATATTTTCTATGAATAGTAAAAAGTAAGATATTTTCATGAATAGTAAAAAAATAAGATATTCTTGATGAGTAGTACATTTTTTTTTCGAAAAAGAGTATAAATAATATGAAATGAATCGTAAAAAGTAATTATTCGAACGAGGAATCGAAAAAGTAAGAATTTTCACTCTCTTCTCTCTCTTCTGTTTTCTCGATTTCAACCGATTTTCACATAGCTTATAGGTTTCACCGAGCCCGTTCTAGATCAGATCTCGATTTTTCATTCCGACATCTTTTTCGCCGGAAAACGGCCAGTCAATTATCGGAAAACCCTAATCTTCTCCCTCTTCTCTTCCTTTCTCTCTCATCTGTTCTCTCTCTCTCTCTTTCTCCCTCACCGGAACAGTGGCCGGACCTCCCCTGGGTGTGTGTGTCATGTGGTGGGGGTGGCGCCGCCGTGGGCGGCGGCGGCGCGGAGCTGTGCAGGTGTGTGTGTATGTGCGTGCATGGTGTGTGTGTGTATGCATGCGTGTGTGTACTGCTGTTAGTGGCGGCGCTGTACACCGCTGCTGTGGTGGTGGTGGTGGACCAGCGCTGGCGAGTCGTGGGGGAGCGGCTCCAGGCGGCGGTGCCGTTGCAGATAGCTGCTGCTGTTTTTTAGCGCTGGGGCGCGACGGGAGACGACAGGCGCACGGTGCACGCACCGGGAGCGCCAGGCTCCAGGAGTTGTGCGCGCTGGGACGTGATAGGAGCTGGTGCGCGCGATGGGGGCGATGCACACGCACGGTGTGCACGCCGGATGGTGTGCGCACGTGCTGTCGGGTGCCAGGTGTTGAGTGCGCGTGCGCACGCGAGCGAGCACCGGGAGACGGGTGCACCAAATATATTCTAGATATTGCCAGGGCGTTGCGTTTTCATGCAGAGTTACCTATTGAATTTTGGGGAGAATGTGTGTTGACAGTTATTTACTTTATTAATAGACTTCCTTCCAAAATTCTTCAAAACCGTACCCCCTATGAAATTTTGTTGAACAAGAAACCCAATTATGAACACTTAAGGGTATTTGGTTGTCTTGTTTATGCCAAGGATATAAGAAAATGAGGAGACAAGTTCGATGAAAAGGGGAGGTCATGTGTGTTTGTTGGATACCCACATGGGCAAAAGGGTTACTGTAACACCCCATTTTTCATAAAAATTGCATAGCATACATTTATATATATATAAATTTCACTCTTTATAAAATAATTTATAGCGTATGATCTTTTCGAGTTTAAGAAGAATTTTATTTTTTTATCAAGAATGGATGAGCTAATATTTCTAAGTCTAAAAGTCTTGCAGGATAGCTATCCGAAGAGACCGGGTTCGATCGTGATGCACTCAACATGCACGAGAAAAAGACCGACCAAAATAGATAAGTTACACATAAAAATGAGTAAATAATTAATATAAGAAATGTGACTAATGTGTTTAATTATAGTTATGTGGATTTTATTATATAGTTTATGTGCAATAAAGTATGTGACTATTATGATGTGTTAAATTAAATATATTTCAAACATACTCATGTGACTTATATGATGTATTAAATTGAAAATAAGTTTATGTATAATTACCATGATTCATTATTTTACATGTCACATTAGGTAAGAACTACACTCTATCTCTTCCATACCCCATCAAATCCAAACCAAGTTTCCATGACACTAATCATCACACCTCTAGTGGACAAATACTACAAGAGATGATCTATATGTATAATACATGTATTAAATTAGAATTATTATACTATATGCTACATATAAAAAGGGAGACTCCACACTTCAAGCTCATTTCACCCCTCATTTTTGAGCACATCTCTCTCTCTCTCGATTGTTGCTCTTCCTTCTCTCTACTCTCTTCTACTCCTCCAAATTATATTTCCCATCTTCAAACAAGCTGGAAATTCAAGAATTAACAAAGAAGAAGGAGTTTCCAAAGCAAGGAGAAGAATTAAGCTCAAGAGATAGTCTCCATTCAAAGAACACTCAAGAAACCCTAAGTTTGTGTGCAACCCAAGAGGTATTTTTAGCTAAATCTCAACAACCTTCTCTTTAGAGTCATGGTTAGGTTCTTAATGTTGAAATACATGTTGAAGAAAGTATTGCATGTTTGTTTTCCCTCACCTAAACCCATTGCATGTGTGATCTAAGAGATAATATGTAGTGGATCTTCAAAAATATGTCATTTTAAGTGTTGGTTGAGCAAATGCATGTTGGATTGAGCTTTGCATGTTTGATTTCTTCACCTAAACCTATTGCATGTATGATCCAAGGGTGATTTTCTACTAATGTGAAGAAATTTGTTCAAAGTCTTGTTTGGTATGGTTGATCTTTAATGTATGTCACTTTTGGGAGTTGATTGTTCAATTACATGTTGATTTAGTCATTGCATGTTTGATTATCTTGTCTAAGCTCATTGCATGTGTGATAAATTGAGTCAAGATGGTTTATTTGAGGTTGATAGTGTTATAAAAGTCGAATCTACATTTTAATTATGAATATAAGTGAGTTAAATCAAGTTGTGAAAATCTTTAGAAAGGGCAGTCCACTTTGCCGATTTTTATAAAATTTTATACTTGGAATTTTTCGAAACTGTTTTGGTATGTTATACTACATGAAGTGTTGAGTCTATGGTTAAAATTTGAGAATTTTTGGAGTAGTTTATGAATTATGATGATTTTTCAAAGATAGTCCAGTTCGAGTTGGATTTATGCAATTTTGGACCTTAGAAAATTATTTTTATAAAATCATACACTTGGAATTTCTCAAAACTGTTTTATTATGATATTCTACATGAAGTTTTGAGCATATGGTTAGAATTTGGTAATGTTTAGAGTAGTTTATGAATTATGATGATTTTTCAAAGATAGTCCAGTTTGAGTTGGATTTATGCAGTTTCCGACCATAGAAAATTAATTTTATAAAATCGATCCCTTATACTTTTTCAAAACTGATATTATGTGATTAAATGTGTGCTTATGTGTGAAGTGTTAGATAATTTAAGTCTTTAGCATATGAATTAGAGTTTTATGAGTTAAAAAGTAAAATACGGTTTTCATTCCCTTCAAGGTACAATCGATGCTTGTTTGAAAGTATATCTTAATATTTCTCCTAAATCAATAATTATGTTTTGTGATATACATATGTTATATGTACGATAAGCATAATAAGTTAGTTATGTATGATATAATTGAAATGTAACATAAAGACTAAGAATTTATGAACGTGCCGAGTGCAGTACGAGCGACCGGATACTTCAGGAGCTATCCCAGCTTTCAAATCAACGTCAAAAGTGGGTAACATTTATTTACAATTACATTGTTTAGAATAACTCGTATGTTGAGTATGATGAAATGAAATGACACCTTCGGGTGAAGTACCAGGTTGACGAACCTTGGAGCCAGGTTTTCGGACCTTGGAGTTTATGCCAGGTCTTCGGACCTTGGAGCCAGGTCTTCGGACCTTGGAGATTATACCAGGTCCTCGGACCTTGGAGATGACATATTAAGCGTATCAGTTAAACTCTTTAATGTAACGGTTAATAAGCGTTATCCACTAAGATTTCTTAAATCTTATGTTGCTATGTTTAAATATTTTCAGGATCAACTTATGACGAAGCGGATGAGTAGCTGGCTGTATGGACTCCCCTCTAGAAGCATATATATATAAATATGTGTGTGTTTTAATATATTTTAATGTGTACGAATTTGAAACGTTGGATGTCTTTTGAGACTTCTAATATCGACTTAAGTAGACTGTTTAGTCGTTTTAAATATGACAAGGTTTTTGACTTATAAATGTGGGTAAGACACGAGTTAGTTTCTTGCATGCTAAGCTTTTCGATTTAAAAAGAAAAGAAAAAAATAATAATACTCGTGTTCAGTAAAGTCTTCCGCTGAGTTTATTTACGAAAATTATTTAAAAAGAAAAATTATTATCCTTTTTACAAAATCATTTGAGCATAAGGTCAAGGTGGCGCCTCAAACCTACAGAGATAGGTTGGGGTGCTACAGTTACACTTCACGTAAAGAGTAAGAAGAATACATTTCACGTAATATAAATTTTTTTTAAAATATGTTCCCTTATGGGTCTCATGTTGATGAGATTCGAGACAAGAGGAACAAAGAATGAGACACTCTAATTGAATGTGATGGACCAAAAAATGAAATGCATGGTAAGGGCAATACAAGTGCTGAAGTGTCAGATGTGGTCAGTGATGTCACTCTTGTTGATCAAGTCAATGGTCATGAAGAGAATGGTCAGGTTGGAACTCAGAACACACGACATAGTGGTAGAATCAGACGACAACCATCACATTTTCAAGAATATGAGGTCAACTTGCCAAGATCTATAGACCACACGCAAGCCACGTCCAATTCGGGATCCTCGACGGTACACCCTCTTGTTAATTATGTCTCTTATGATAAATTTTCTTATACTCACAAATGCTTTGTAGCAACCATCAATGAGCATGATGAGCTGAAATTTTTCTCTCAAGCTGTCAAGATACCTCAATGGCAGGATGCAATGAAAAGAGAAATTGAAGCATTGGAGGCAAATAGAATATGGGACTTGGAATATTTGTCACCAGGAAAACATGCAATTGGTTCAAAGCGGGTCTACAAGGTGAAATATAAACCTACTGAAGAAGTCGTGCGCTACAAGGCACGACTTGTTGCTAAAGGTTTTAAGCAAATTGAGGGTATTGATTTCCATGAGATATTCGCCCCAATTGCAAAGCTCGTTACCGTGCGAAGTTTGTTGGCAATAGCAGTCAAGAGAAACTGGATAATACATCAGTTGGATGTAAATAATGCGTTTTTGCATGGTGATTTAGTTGAAGATGTCTACATGAAGATTCCATAAGGATTTGCTAAGAGTGGGGAAACACAAGTATGTAAATTACGCAAGTCTCTCTATGGGGTGAGATAAGCATCAAGGACTTGGTTCCACAAGTTTACTCGAGCTATTATTGATGTCGGTTTTAGGCAGTCTCGTGCAGATCATTCGCTCTTCATTTATAAACAAAGCCACGTTTACATCTCTGCTCTAATATACGTAGACGATGTCATACTTGCTGGTAATGATAAGAGCAAAATTCAGGAAATTAAGACATATCTTGATAACAAGTTCAATATAAAGGATTTAGGTCCTTTGAAGTATTTTTTGGGCATTGAAGTTGCATAATCAGCTGAAGGCATTTTGTTGAGTCAACGTGTTAGCCATAAATCCTCTGACTGATTCCTTCCTCTGTATATTTTTATTTTGTTTCCTTGTATTTGGGAGATTCGTTATAACTCCACGATTTGTTGTAATCCTTTTTATAATTATCTTTGATTGTAAATCTATAAAAATGAGAACACACGATCACCACTTCACGGTGAATCGATTAATTCCTAACATGGTATCAGCTATCTAAACCAACCCCTCCAAGAAAAATACGTCGTTGCCTTCTTCAACCAAAACAATGGCGTCTGGTTCATCTCCCACCAACTCAAACATCCTTCCCTTCTCAACCCTCGTCCATATGCTCACTGTGAAACTGAACTCCACGAATTACCTTCTTTGGCGTAACCAAGTGATACCTCTTCTCACTTGTCAAGACTTAATCGGATACATTGACGGTACTCATCCCGCCCCCCATCCGATCTCACTGATTCAGTCGGCAAAACCACTCCTAATCCCGCCCATCGGACCTGGCGCCTTGAAGATCAAAAACTGCATAGTCTCCTTCAATCCTCTCTCACGGAGGAGGCTATGTCTGTAGTCGTTGGTTGTCGCTCCTCTCGCGATGTGTGGCTTGCTCTCGAGTCCACGTTCAGCAGCACATCCAAGGCTCGTGAACTCACACTTTTAGATGCGCTTCAACCATCTAAGCGTGGGTCACGTTCTATTCGTGAATATTCTCGTACGTTCAAAGCTAATTGTGATCAGTTGGCGGCAATCGGCCGTCCAGTCGATGACTTGAATAAGACTCACTGGTTTCTCAGGGGTCTCGGACCCTCCTTTCAGCCGTTCATTGCTGCTCAGACGGCTCTCACTCCCTTACCTTCCTTTATCGAGATCATGGAACGGGCTGATTCCTATATTTTAATGCAGGATTCTCAAGACTCTTCCTCCTCTTCGAATGCTGCGTTCGTCGCGACTCAGCAGCGCTCCAACAACTACGGTTCAAATCGTGGAGGCCATAGTAATTCTGGTTCCAAACATCACTCTGAAGGTCGTGGGTCAGGGTCTGGAAACGCTGGTGGCCGTGGTAGTGGCAGGTTCCGGCAAGCTCCTCATTGCCAAATTTGCAGAACTGAAGGCCACTATGCAGATAAGTGCGGTCAGCGATATGTTCGTTCCAATGATACGAATATTGCTGAAGCTTTCACTACCGGTTGCTCTCTTTCTCAGATGTCCGCCTCCGACTGGTATTTGGATACGGGCGCATCTGCCCACATAACTTCTGCCGCCTCATCACTTGATAATTCCGACTCATATTCTGGTCCTGATCGGGTCATAAAGAAATACTCACTTGATAACACAACGTAAATACACACTTGATATATTGAAAGACTGTGGCTTGGAGGGTCGTCGCCCAAGTTTGTTTCCTATGGAACAGAACACTCTATTACGATCTTGATGAGAATGGTACTACTGTGGACGCACTACAGTATCGGCGCTTGATTGGCAGATTGTTCTATCTCACGGTGACTAGGCCTGATATTCAGTATACTACAAATATTTTGAGTCAGTTTATCTCCTCGCCACGACAGTCGCACATGGATGCTGCGGTGCGGGTTATGTGTTATCTAAAAGGGACACCTGGAGAATGCATGTTTCTACCAGCAGTTTGAGACTTGTCCCTTGAAGCATATTGTGACTTAGATTGGGGTGGGTGTCCGATGACGGGGCGTTCCAGAACTGGTTACTTTATTTCACTTGGGGGCCCATATTTCTTGGCGAACAAAGTAGCAAACTGTGGCTCCTGATCCTCTGCTGAAGCAGAATACCGTGCGATGGCAACTACGGTTAGTGAGGTCTTATGGCTTCGTTGGTTAATGGTCGATCTAGAGGCACGACAAATGAAACCGACTCTTCTTTATTTTGATAACTAAGCTGCAAGACATATTGCCAACAATCCAATCTTTCACGAGTGCACAAAACATGTTGGGATGGATTGTTATTTCGTTCATGAACATGTTGAGTCAAAGGATGTCGAGCCATGAAAAATTGCAACTTCTGAACCAATTGCGGACATGTTTACTAAAGCACTTGGGCCCGAGCAGTTTCGACGTTTAATTGGCAAGTTAGGGGTTCACAATCTTCACCTTCCAAACTTGAGGGGGAGTATTGAAATATATGCATTATCTTGGAATATCTTCTCAAATAAGCTCCAGATATTGATTTATATATTTTTAGTATATATCATAACATAGATGGTATATTATGTAGATTAGTTTTTTTTTATCCCTTGATTAGTGGCAATGGCTTTGTATATATTTTGGGACGTTCCCTTCTTTTTCAATATACTGAAAATATCATTCCAATTCTCTTCTTTTGCTCTCTGTCAAATTTATCAATTTTTGAATACTATGTTTCGAGAATTCTATGGGCTTCTGTTTTATCGCTTCATGTAATTATGCAGGTACTTTTTTTCCTAATATTTTTTGTTTTCACAGGGTTTTGCTATAAGAAGTTTTAATGAGGCCCACATAGGACCACTAGTTTAGTTCTTTCCTTAGTTGGTTTCCGCACTATGTATTTCTTTTTTCTTTTTATTTCTTTTATATATATGATGCATTTATTAAAAAAAAAAACATCACATCTTTTACTGTAATATAATTTATTGTAAAAAACAAAAAACAAAAACCCACTTAAAATAGGTCATTTACCAATTTACTATATCTTATATAAAATTTTCAGGTTATTATATAAAGTACATGATTTTTGCACGACTTATAAATCAAGCAGCCAGATCATTAAAACTCGTCGGAAGTTGATCGTGTACAGAGGGCATAATTGTCTTTTCATCGTCAAAATTAATGCTCAACAGTAACTTCTCCCCCTTTCTTCATCTTCATCTTCATCTTCAATTGGGATCTAGGGTTCCAAAATTTAAAATTCAATGAATCAGGAACATGGTGCTTTCAACTTTCAGAACACAACTTCCTTCTTATAAATCTAATTAATAGCAAAGTTCTAGTGCATCCACTTGTCCATGCCAACACAGTCCAGACTCCGATATCTCTGAAGGATTCTACTTCGAAGCCATATGGTTTGAGTTCGTCGCAAGAATCCAATGATTGGATGTTTCCAGTGGAATTTCAGAAATAGAAGATGAAACCAAGAAAATTGATTCCGATCATTACGATTATAACATGAGTTGGATAAATTTGAGAAATTTTTATGTCAAACACAATTATAACTCTTGCCATTTTGTGGAATTAATATAACCAAATAAATAAAAATTGAAATAACAAAATTACTCCAAATGCACATGGAATGCATGTGACCAACCTCCAATATGAATTAATGACGCGGCAAACGGAAATACCACGTGCAAAATTTGTAAATGTGATATAATAAACTGCATACATTTATAAATGATATAGTAAAGTGCTAAATGAAGTATAGTTGGAGCTTGTGATTATTTTATACCCTATAATTTAATATTCTAATTTTTATAATACCATATATATGTCATTTCTTAAAATTAATATTTCCACTTACATGACATATATTTATGAAATAGAATATTACAATAAAAAAGCAAAAGATCTCCACCTATATGTTTATTTGGAAATGAATTATTTTAATTCTGATCTCGTAACTTTGAGACACTATGTAAGTCAAACTTCTATTTTATGAAGATTGGGGCTGCAACCAAAGGTGGCACAGTTGCTTGGTTCTTCATACATTTATCGTACCTAATTTCTTGTACAACAGGAACCCTTGAACTTTCTTGAGATCCTTGTTGTTTGATCACCACTTTCTTCATTCTTACAAATTTCTTTAAAATTGAAATAGAAAGAGATTAGATATGGAGATGAATAGAGATAATGTTGTGGTGATAGGACCTTCATATAACCTTGTAGCTTTTTGGAGATCCTTGTTCTTTGAACACAACTTTTTTAATTATAGTGACTTAGAGAATTTTTATTTCTTTCTTGATAGTTTTGTGAATATTATACTAAGTTTTTACTACAAGTGCACTAGCTTATTCTAAATATATGAAAGATTGGTGCGTAACTTGTGCAGCTTGCACGTGCTTTAAATCAATTTAAAAATGAATAAATATACTATTTAAACATGGATTAATGAAATGAATACATTCATAAATATACTCTTAAACATAGACTAGCTGAAATTTGTTTAAAATAGATCTACTCTGAAATATAAATAATAGCATATGATTTTTTCGAAAACATGTTGGATATCATAGCATGCATATGTCATTATAACATCATATCTTGTATTGCAATATAATTTATTGAAATTGTATATGTTTAAAATTTTGAAAAAAAAATTGTAAAATTATTTAAGTAAATATAAAAATATAATAAATCAAAAATGTTTATTTAAGAATTATAAAATAACTTTTAAATATCTACCCATCAACAAATAAAATATAAAAAAAATTGAAGAAGAAGAAATTGTATGTGTTTAAAATTTTGAAAAAAAAAAATTGTAAAATTATTTAAGTAAATATAAAAATATAATAAATCAAAAATGTTTATTTAAGAATTAAAAATTACTTTTAAATATCTACCCATCAACAAATAAAATATAAAAACATTACCAATAAAATAATAAGTATAATGCTAATTACATTGGTTATTGCTATTATTTTTTTTTTACATTTTGTACTTGGTCATAAATGCAATTTGATAAAATGACTTATACATGAGACGAGACATTCAAATAGGTATTATATTTTACTCATAAAGTCCAATTAATTAAAACACCCAACATTGAAACAAAACAAAAAAAAACACAACTAATATTAAAGGAATTTTAATGATATGCAAATAGCTTGCAAATAATTAAAGTTTTATTTTCCATTTTCTTTAATAATATTTTTACATGACAATGTTGAGTGGAAATACGATATAAATGCAATTTTTGTCAACTTCTTTATTTTTATAATAATCGAGATTATGATTATTATTATTTATCATTTGACCACAAAGGTTGTATTCTTTTGTTCCTTAAATAAAATAAAATAAAATTTGTTAAAAATTTAAATTTTTGTTGTTGTATTATTATTATTTTTAACAGTGCTTCCATGTGATGTACCAATGCATGAGGTCATATGTAAGGATATATACAATATAATATTGTTAATAAATGCAAAACAACTTAATCTTATATTTAAATTCAGTCGTTCGGTTGCAGAATATGACAAATCCTACACTCGCACAAGGTTAAATGAAGAATATATACTATATAATATTGTCAATAAATGAAAAACGGCTTAATCTTATATCTAAAATAAGAAGTGTACATACAGTCGAGCCTAATGGTACTTTTTGTAATCTCTTTTGAGTTAGCTCTTCACACAAATAACTATGCTTATAGTTACTTGTTGTTCAACTTTGACGTAACCTCTGAAAGCTTCATCACACTGCATGTAGTCTTCTTCTTATAAGGATCAATGACTTAAGTTTTCTTCTCCAGGTGCACTAGCTCGTTATAATGTATGAAATCAAGATATCATGTAACATGTTCTTGAACGTACTTCAAAATGTTTTATTAAATATGTGTTGTTAGGAAACCCTCGAGAATTACATCTGATTAAATCAGAAATCTCGTCATAGGATCGATTATAATGTATATTCTATATGACAATCAATCTCGTAAAAGAAGGTTAACGAAATACCTTTCGGAGCGTGCTTTATTAAATCAGAAATCTCGTCATAAGATCGATTATAATATATATTTTATATGACAATCAATCTCATAAAAGAAGGTTAACGAAATACGGTATTTCTTGCCTTCTCCGGTGTTCTCTCTAGAACTCTTCTGCGGTATGGGCACCGTATAATATTGTAGACTATTTAATAGCATAGAAACCTAGGAGTTTTATAACTCATTTTCTTGCTCTCTAACTCTCCTATTCCATATCGGAAAAGATCTAGATAAAATCATATGAATTATATTTATCTCATAAATATCTCTTAATTGATATATTTATCCAGATAGTCCAACAAATTTAATTATACCGCAGTATACATTATATTCTCTATAATATATTAAGTTCAATTTAGAGCCACCGAAGGGACCTAATCGGACTCAATTAAATTAAGCTCCAATAAATTAATTCTGACTTAATCAACTCTTAATTAATCAAAATAACTTATTAATCTCGTTCAACTCCACTATAAGTACGATATTTCACTCTTAATTAAATTTGCTTTATTGAAGCATAAAATCACTAAATTATATCCTCTAATTGATCGATCCAACATATTACCCCCTTTGATCAATTAAAACATTGGAATAGGCTACCATGACCAATATGCCTTATTTCCAATATTCATCAATCTCAAACCTCAACTTCTATTTAACAGTCCCCGTGTGATCATATCACACAATTTGATTCAATAAAGTTGAATACTGAGCTCAGTTTTACTGTCAATAGAAAAACCCGTGAGATCATGATCATGCCTATTAGATAGGTGAAGGTGTCTAATATTGCAAATATATGTTCTCCATTATTTCACTCTAATTTCCAAGGCACCGAGATATTGATCAACAAAAATGATGTCACCCTTTGGCATCTCAAAGAAATTCGAGTTAGTAACAAAATTATACTACTTGCTCAAGATTAAGGTAATATATACGTCAACCAATGATTATAAATTGTATGGTTAAATCACAATTTAATTTCATATGATCCCGTCCAATCCACCATATGTGTATCCTCAACTCCATTACCAAGTTAAAGACAAACTTCAATGAAATTAAGATGATCTTATCAAAATAAATTGCCCAATTTATTTACTGATCACGGACAAGAATTTTATGGATCGAATAATAAATCAAATAACTTAAGCACTCGATTTAAAATATATCTACAATTCATGGACACATGCAAAGCTCAAACAAACATTCAAAAGGACAATTTATATAAATTCAAATATGTCTGAAAAAATAAAAGGTTACTCAAGGGCATATACGCATAAATACTAATACATTCTCTCCCACTTGTCCTAGAGTAAATGGGACATATCTAGTACACCTATGTTCCTAATATGACCCTAAAAAACACCACTGGATAGACTCTTTGTAAATGGGTCAGCAAGATTATCTGCAGATGCAATCTTGCACACCGATACCTCTCCCCGTTGAACTATATCCCTTACAAGGTGATATTTCCACTCAATGTATTTTCCACGCTTATGGTTTCTTGGCTCTTTTGCATTTGCCACTACTCCACTATTGTCACAAAATAATGTAATGGAATGTAACGCAGAATGAACCACCTCTAGGCTTAGCAAAAATTTCCTTAGCCATACTACCTCTTTGGCTGCTTCGCAAGCAGCAACATATTCAGCTTCCATTGTGGAATCAGCAATACATGATTCTTTTACACTTCTCCAAACAACTGCTCCTCCACCAAAAGTGAATAGTGATCCTGATGTAGATTTTCGAGAATCTCTATCAATTTGAAAATCAGTATATCCCACTGGCACTAAATCTAATGCTGAATAAACCAACGTATAATCTTTTGTTCTACGAAGATACTTGAGAATATGTTTGACAACAATCTAGTGTTCAGGCCCTGGATTCGACTAATATCTACTGACTATCCCAACAACATAACAAATATATGGTCTAGTACATACCATTGCATACATGAGACTTCCTACAGCAGAAGCATAAGGAACCTGTTTCATGTATTCCACTTCATTAGGAGTTTTTGGAGATTGCTCCTGTGACAAGTGGATTCCATGTCTGAAAGGTGTCAAACCTTTCTTGGAATTCTGTATGGCAAACCTCACCAGTATTTTGTCGATGTATGAAGCTTGGGATAAAGCAATCATCTTGTTTTTCCTATCTCGTAAGATTTGGATCCCTAAAACATAGTTTGCTTCTCCCAAGTCCTTCATTTCAAACTGCTGTGCCAACCAGTGTTTTGTTGATGTTAACATTCCTACGTCATTTCCAATCAGTAAGATGTCATCCACATACAACACGAGAAAAACTACATTCTTTCCCTTTATCCTTTTATAGGCACAAGGCTCTTCAAGATTCTGATCAAAACCACAAGTTTTAATTGTTTGATCAAATCTAATATTCCAGGTCCTAGACGCCTACTTAAGTCCATAAATGGACCTTTTCAGTTTGCATACTTTATGTTCTTTATCATTTTGGATAAAACCATCTGGTTGCATCATATAAATGCTCTCGTTAAGATTTCCATTAAGGAAAGCTATTTTAACATCCATTTTCCACACCTCATAATCGAAATGAGCTGCTATGGATAAGAGAATCCGAATAGACTTCAGCATGGCTACCGGTGAGAAGGTTTCTTCATAATCGATCTCTTCCTTTTGGGTATAACCCTTGGCAACCAATCTAGCTTTAAAGGTCTCTACCTTTCCATCTATTCCTCTTTTTCTCTTGTAGATCCATTTGCACCCAATGGGTTTTACCTCCTCAAGCTTATCTACAAGATCCCAAATAGAGTTAATATACATGGAGTTCATTTCTGAGTCCATGACATTCCTCCAATGATCAGCGTCTACATCTTTTATAGCCTCTCTAAACGAAGTGAGATCTTCCTCTTGCTCAGCAGAGACTGTCTTAAAAGACTCCATAAAGCAATAATCTAGAAGGTCGTTTAATGACCCTCTTACTTCGTCTAGTCGCTATAGGTTCCTGGATGACTGGAGGTTGTTCTTACTCTCCATGTCCTTGCACATCCATTTCTACACCCCGGAGGTGAATAAACAATAAGATCATGTTCTTCTACTACCTTATTAATCGGAGAACCAATTGACACAATAGGTGGAACCCCAATGTGTCTCCCACTGGATCCAACAGTTGATGGTGGTAGATTTATGAACTCAGGATGAATAGGTTCAATGCGGATCTCTGGATTAGATGAACCAGGAATATTTTCCCCCACCTTTTCCAAAAGAACCTTATTCCTAGATTCATTCTCTTCTATGTACTTATCCTCTAAGAAGGTCGCATTTGTACTTACAAATACCTTCTTGTCTTGATGACTGTAGAAGTAGTAACTTCTTGTCCCTTTAGGATATCCTACAAACATGCATAATTCTGATCTTGATTCTATCTTATCCGTCTTACCTTTAAGCACATATGCAGGATATCCCCATACACAAATATGTCTTAGATTGGGTTTACGCCTATTCCACAATTCGAGGGGTGTTTTAGGTACAGACTTAGACGGAACAATATTCAGAACATACATAGCAGTTTGCAGTGCATATCCCCAAAAAGAAGCACTAAGAGTAAAAAAGCTCAGCATGGATCTGACCATGTCTAACAAGGTCTTGTTTCTCCTCTCTGAGACACCATTTTGTTGTGGAGTACTTGGTGCGCTCAACTGAGATAAAATCTCATTCTCTGTCAAGTATGCTCTAAAGTCACTAGATAGATATTTCTCCACCTCGATCAGATCGAAGTATTTTTATATTCTTACCTAATTATTTTTCCGCTTCCAGTTTGAATTCCTTGAATTTTTCAAGTGCCTCAAACTTGCAGGTCATTAGGTAAACATAACCATATCTTGAGTAGTCATCAGTGAACGTGATGAAATACTCATATCAACCTCTAGCTTAGAGTTTAAATGGACCACATACATCAGAGTGTACTAATTCCAAAACTTCTTTGGCTCTTAGTCCTTTGGACTTAAAAGACCTCTTAATCATTTTACCCTCCAAACAGGATTCACATATAGGCAAATGTTCTACCTTTAAATCAATCAAAGGACTATCCTTCACTACCCTTTGAATCCTATTAAGGTTAATATGACCAAGTCATATGTGCCATAAGTAAGTCTCATTAGTTGGAGATAACTTTATGCGTTTTATGGTGTGGTATAAAAAGTTGTTGATTGGTTTTAAGATATACAAATCGTTATCCAAATGTCCCTTACACACTATAGCTTTATTAAAAGAAACACAGAAGAAAAATGAACACGATATCCTTATTTGAATAACAAAGCAACAAAAATTAAATTTCTAGTAATGTGTGGGACATAAAAATAATTACTTAAAACCAAATGTTTGTTATTTGAAAAAAAAAAGATAAACATTTCCGACAGCTTTCGCAGATACCACAGCTCCTGTGTCAATCCTTAAGCTATATTCCCCTTCATTAAGCTCTTTGGTTACTTGGAACCTCTGTAAAGTATTGTAAACATGGTTAGTGGCTCCAGAATCTACTATCCAAGTATCTGTAGAATCGACCACTAAACATGACTCAATAAAAGATAACTCATCCTTTCCTTTTTTTTAGCTAGAAAAACTGGACAATTTCTCTTCCAATGACCCTTTTCCCTGCATTCAAAACATTTCCCTTTTGGTTTCCCTTCAGATTTCTCTTGAGTCTTAGCTTTCTTTGCTTGTTGTTGTGGACCTTTCTTGTTGGGCTTCTTTCTTTTCCCATCCTTACCTTTCGGTTTGGATAAAGATAGTCCAGTAGAAGAAACAGTGTAAGCATCACCACTTTGGACTTTAAGAACACTCTCAGCGTTTTGAAGCTCTTTCATCAGTTCGATCAAGGACATGTTAAGCTTCTTCATGTTATAGCTAACTTTAAACTGTGAGAACATCTCAGGGAGAGTCTCTAAAGCCATGTCAACTTGAGTCTCCGCACTGATCTCAGCCCCTAAAACCTCAGCCACGTTGAATTGACCAATCAGCGTAAGCATATGGTCTCTAACAGGCGTCCCAGGTTTCATACGCTGGTTCATAATGTTCCTAATGGCAACCTGATGTCCTTGATGCGCAAACATCTCTTGAAGGCTTTCCATGATTTCAGTGGATGTCTTCATAAACTGATGTTTTTGTTGCAACGCATTTGAGATAGAACCCAAAATGTAGCAACGAGCCATATCATTAGCATGATTCCATTTATCATAAGCCTGCTTGTGCGCATCAGTTGACTCATCAGTGGGAATATCAGGGTAGGGTTCATCTAGCACAAATTTGAGCCTCTCTACTGTGAGAACAATCAAAAGATTGCGTTTTCAGTTTATGTAATTTTCTCCTACTAATTGATTCTTATTCAAAATCGATGACAAGGCATTTGCAAACATTTTCTGAAATATAAATAAATGAAATTGATGAGCATGCATGATATAGATGTAAGTAAAGAAAAATAAGTAGACCAAAACTACTTTATGTGATTGACCACCTAAAACCCCAAAATCATGACATACCTCTCTATAGGAGAAGTAAATGTTGATTTATGGCTAGGCTAGGACTCTCCCACTAAATCAAACATCTCGCATCTCATGCTATATTGACTTAGAATCACATTATTTTGGTCATCTACTACATTGATTGGATATTCTATAGGAAGTCCTCTCAATATTTCGATTTAAGTGTATAACCCTCATTTTAATGAATTTTTAAATCTTTTAATCAAATGTGAAATCTATGGGAGAAACACACTTAATCAAATTAAAATTAATATACCATTAATTGGGTCCAATCAAGCAACCGAAACAATGCAACCCTCCTTTAGGGAGACCAAATAAATTGGCATAAGGTATACATATATTCTTACGTATGGGCTAATAAGGGAGGCCTTGGACTTATAAAATAAGCCCTGACACACTTAATATTTTATTAAAATTGGGTTTTAATAGATTAATATAAGTCCAACTATTTTAACTTTTAAAATAGTTCAAATATCAATCATAAAATGCATGACAATATAGAATCCTAGAGCGGTGTTCATGTGATTTCTACATGACATGATATATGAATGACATTTAATTCAAATAAAGCATCTCATGCAATAAAATATTAAAACGAGAACAAATTTTATGGCTCATCCTAGACACAAAATTACAAACAATTGAAATTTAATTGGGCCACAATTCGGCCCAATTCTTCAAAGCCCATTGCAATTCTTTTAGTCCAGCAGCAGATCAATTCATGAATCCAAAAGATGGCCCAACTCACAAGCTTTAAGCCTAGCATCATATGGGCCAAATTATTAAAATTTGCCCATTAGACCTTGATGCAAATCACCAACAGAACCCACCACTGCACAGGCGCCGAAACTGCAGAATTCTTTTATTATGCAGTAGCCATTCTGCAGCCGTATTCTGCTTTCTCCAATGGCCATGATTCTGCTTTCTCTTGTACAGTGTTGACCAGCCAAAATAAAGAATACAAATAAATCTATCTCTATTTCGTATCTAACAAGGAGAAATTATGGAGACGTAATTCATTCCCTTGTTTACAGACTTGAAAAAAAAACGAAATACAATTTGCATCAAAACTAGGCCATAAATTATTCATTAAATAAAACATTCATCTCATAACAATCATATCACATTCACTAACACCGCTCAAACTAAAACATGCATCAACAAAATTAATTGATCAAAAGAATATACAAAATAATATCAAAACCTATGGCTCTGATACCACTTGTTAGGAAACCCTCGAGAATTACATTTGATTAAATCAGAAATATTGTCATAGGATCGATTATAATGTATATTTTATATGACAATCAATCTCGTAAAAAAAGGTTAACGAAATACCTTCGGAGCGTGTTTTAACCTCTTCGTAGTTTCAAGAATTCTACGTAACACCTCTTCGTAGTTTCAAGAATTCTTCGTAGTTTCAAGAATTCTACGTAAATTCCGTCAAGCCTGTATTTCTTGCCTTCCTTCTGTATTTCTTGCCTTCCTTCTCTAGAGAACCGGTGTTCCCTTCAGAACTCTTCTACGGTATTTCTTATGTGTGGGCACCATATAATATTGTGGACTATTTAATAGCATAGAAACCTAAGAGTTTTATAACTTCTTTTCTTGCTCTCTAAGTCTCCTATTCCATATCGGAAAAGATCTAGATAAAATCATATCAATTATATTTATCTAATAAATATCTCTTAATTGTTATATTTATCCAGATAGTCCAACAAATTTAATTATACCGCAGTATACATTATATTCTCTATAATATATTAAGTTCAATTTAGAGCCACTGAAGGGACCTAATCGGACCCAATTAAATTAAGCTCCAATAAATTAATTCTGACTTAATCAACTCTTCATTAATCAAAATAACTTATTAATCTCATTCAACTCCACTATAAATACGAGATTGCACTCTTAATTAAATTGGATTTATTGAAGCATAAAATCAATAAATTATATCCTCTGATTGATCGATCCACATTGAACGGAAATATCACCTTGTAAGGGATATAGTTCAACGAGGAGAGGTATCGGTGTGCAAGATTGCATCTGCAAATAATCTTGCTGACCACTTTACAAAGAGTTTATCCAGTGGTGTTTTTGAGGGTCATATTAGGAACATGGGTGTAATAGACATGTCCCATTTACTCTAAGGGCAAGTGGGAGAGAATGTATTAGTATGTGTGTGTGCGTGTGACAGACTTGACGGTTCAAGAATACTTGTAAATCTATGGAATATACTTTTCTGAGATGTTTCTTTTCAGATCACCACACATGATATGTTGTCTGGCCTCATTGGAAAAGTCACTGCCTTATTTTCATATATAGGGAAAACAGAAATAAATTTAGTGTATATGCATTTCTCCAGGAAATCGAAGTAAATACTTAAACGTACAATCAGCTCCATGTCTGTTTTCAATAGAGCTCTAATTTCAATTAAGTTTCCATGGTACGTGATTTGATAGGTTTCTACTGAGTATAATTATATTTTAAGTTCCTAACTCGTAGCATAAGGCTTTTTAAGAATATATTTTGCTAGTTCAAAATATTCATTTTAATCATCATGTATATTTAAAAATATCAAATTCTAAACAAAATTTTCACCATAAATTACAAAGGTTGAGTAATTAGCCATGTTAATATCATTTAATTTAATCATTTCCTCTACCAATGTAAATAATTAAGTCACTAAAAAAATAAAACTGAAAACAGGATGAAATCAATCGTGTGCAGTTATAGATTTAAAATAGAGTTATGAGGAAGAATTGTAAATTTAAGACAATAATTGTTTATCATTCATCATTTAAGGATACTAATTTTCTAGGCCCTGAAATTACCACGCTAGTTTTTAATTTACCAATTTAAGACAAATTTCTTGCTAAATTTCACACGCAGTGCATGTGCTCGGGCTTTTTGAAACTTTCATTTGTTAAAATTGGATTAGGATAGTTTTGAAAATAAATATATATTTTTTGAATTAAACTGAAAATTTCTGAAGTTTAAAAGACTTTTTTGGGGTGAAATAAGATTTACATAATTAAGTTGAAGGTTTTGGATTAAAATCCCCACCCCATATTCATAGTTAATTTTACAAGAGGGATAATATCAGATTTGATTTCTAAAACTAGGGGTTATTTTGGTACATCTTAATCACTAGTAAATAATCCCCAAGTTATATAAAATTTATTAGTTTTCGTCATTCCAGCCAAGTTTCCATCTATTTGAATGGAAGTTAACTAACCTCATCGATTTGGTGGGAAGAGAACCCTAATTTTCTACCCCAACCCTCAAAATAAGTCTTATTTTCCCTCCAACAAAGTGAACCCTCATTGTTTTTTCAAATCACCACAATCAATTCTCTTCTTCAAATCAAAGTCCTCAAAAATTCGACATTTTGCTGTGTTTTGAGGCCCAATTGACCTGTCCATGGCAAGAAGAAGCAATAGTCGGGGCGACGCGCCACCTCTCCTCCCAATCAGGTGGAGATGCAAGAATAGAAGACACCACACCTTCTGTCTTCGCCATAGTCTCTGACAATTCCATCGCATGTCTCTTCGGTGAATGGAGAGGCATTGCCGACTGGTGGTGAGATTGAGAACCCGTCGTTGGTTCATGAGGTAGCTTTGAGCCCTTTTTGGAAACGTAGTTGTGTGTGGGAGTTGGAGGCCTTGAGGAAGGGTAATGATTGTGTGGTTGAATGCCATCCAGATCCTTCGAAGATTAATTCTGAAGTTGCTGAATTGAAGAGAGTTTCTGATTCATTGAATTTGGAGTAAGGGGAGAAGAAGGTTGAGAAAAAATTAAAGGCAACAAAAGAGGATGGTGGTGGGATTAAGAGATCGAAAATCTTGATTAAGATTCCTAATATTAAGAGCAAGAAAGAGAAGGTGGAGGTGGAGGTGGAGAAGTCAAAGGAAGGAGCGGTGATGAAGATGTTCATATTTTGGGCAAGATCAATATCTCCTCACTGGATTTTCTTTCGACGAAGTAGTCTTCAAGCCTTCAAGGGTATATTGTTTCGGTATGCAATCTCGTTGAAAACATGCTCGAATTTGTGGATACGCCACTGTTTTTCAACATTTTTACACTTGAATTTATTTGAAAATTGAAGGTGAATGAAGAATGTTAGGATATTTCTATTTAGATTTTGATGAGACAAAACAGTGATGCCATAGGGATTTAGAGTACCCCATTTTTCCATACTATTTATGTGGAATCTCAGTCTTTTTCTAAGTATCAATCTGAGTTGAAGAATGGAGAATTGTGGAAATCAGCAAGAATGAAGTTACTGATAGCAGTTGGATTCAGTAAGGAATCGCTATCGGATACTGCATTCAGAAAGCAATAATACAACAAGCAGCAATACTCTGAGCAGTAAGAAGAATTGGAAACAGAAAGCTGGCGTAGAACAAAAAGACGACGCAACATTCTTAACAGAAAGTAGGAAGAGACAACACGTAGTATTATGCAGTACGAGGAAGATCACTACAATACGAGGTTTCGCCTTGTCAAGATAGCCGATAGAAAGATGTGATCGAAGAACTAATGTCGCGCTGACATGTGGACCGACAATCTGCGAGAAGCCTGACGCTGAGGTCCACCGCATTTAATGATCTGCAGAATAAGACAAGACCTCTTCCCCAATTTTTCCAGAAACATTTAATGCAAAAGCAAAGAAGATCAATGAAGATCAAGGAATTCAAAATTCAAATGAAGTGTGTCTCTCTTCAACAAACACATTTCCTACAGATATATATGAAGAAAGAGTTGACTGGAGAAACCACTTGAATACTGATTTTCAAATTCTCTGTAGCAAGAACATTCTCTCTAGTTTCTCTCAAGTGTTCAGTCACTCAACCTCACTGTGAAGCAGCCAAGAACTTCAAAGTTATCAAGGATGATTTCGAAGCACCAGTTGAAGACCTCATATACATTTTAACCTTTGTGCTATATGCTAGGTTGTTTTATTTGGTGTCCTTAGTAGGAATGATTTAGATCCTCAATGAGTGTTAGCCTTTTTGTGTTAAGGTTTTAAACTCTGTGTGAGTTTGTTAGAACCTTATGTGGGTCGGCTTAAGAATCCTTATGATTTCTGTAGGTAATAGCTTGCTAGGTGATAGTTTGTTGAGATAAATCTAGTAAATCAAACTTACCTAACGAAGTTCCTCCTCGAAGGAGTAGAGAGGACGTAGAAAGATTACACCACCTTCGAACCTCTATAAACCCATTTGTGTGCTTTTATTGCTTTATCATATTTATCCTGCATGATACGAGGAAAATACGTGCAATTTTATGGTGATCAATATGAGATTTTAATATCGTTTATTTGATTGGATGCACTATTTTTCTACATATATGTGATTTATGTCTCCAAGTACTTCATATGTTATTTTCGTGATTATTTTAGGAGACTTGAAGTATTTTGGAGACAATAGAATGATCATGCCAATGAATAAGTTGATTGAGCCGAAATCTAATTAGAGATTGAAGAAGATGGGCCTAAGCAAGATGGAGGAGAAGGGTCCAGTTATGCAAAGAAAAGAAAAACCCAATTTTTATTAACCTTTCTTTGGCCCCAAGCATCAGAATTCACGCAGCCAGAGGATTGGAAAAGGAAGTAACAAGATTTCTTCCCTCTATAAGAAGATTTTGCCACTGTTCACGTGAGAGTAATTTTGAGAGAGAAAGAGATTAGAGCTTTTGAGACATTAGATTAGAGAGAGAGTTAGAGAGAGAAATATTTAATTTGTTTTCCTAGATTAATTTTGATGGAGTTCTCAGTTGCTTTGATGGATTCAATTGGGAAGATGCTCGACTAATTTCTCAATTCCGGTTAGCAGGGATGTTTGAACCCGTATATTTATTTATTTTCTAATTAATCCCGTATTTCCCTCTCGATGTTTGATTGGAATTGATTATGTTATCTGTGCGTAATGTTTTCAATTATTATTGCTTGATTTAGCCTAATCACCTAGGTTAAGTGTTTGATAATTGACTGCTAGAATCTTAAAGCATCGTTGTGGTTTAATTTTCATAAAGTGGTAAACTAGAGGTCGTGCATCTCTAGGGTAACATAATCGTAGAATTATCGAATCACGCGTGTTGATTTGAAGTCTAGTTCATCTTATCGTTTTGGTGATTAATGCATTTGAATGAATTAAATCTAGCGAGCGTATCCTAGGTTGTTCAATTAAATATGGTTAATTAGCGAGCGTATCCTAATTTAACTAATCTTAAGAGACGATTTGGTTTAATGACGCGTAGTGTTAAGCTAGGGATGATAATTCCATGATAATTTGAGAAAGGGGTAATACATTGATTAAGGAATAATTGATATCGGGGGATAATTGAACTGTTAACTGGAATATTTGCATACATTGAATCCTTATTTAATTTGCTTTCTAGATTATTAGTATTTTAGTGGTAGATAATCAATCTCAAAACCCTCCCATAATCTGTTAATTGTTTGAATCGAATATAGGTGGCATAGTTAATCATCACTCCTCGTGTGATCGACTCTTACTTGCCCTAGCTACTAGTTTGTTAGGATAGAGAAGAAATTAAATAATTTTACCGTGTTGCGACGCGCGGTCACTGCATTATATATATTTGCTCATTCTGCATATTGAAGTTTGAGAAAATCATATTTAAAAAAAAATGTTTTCCAAAAAGAAACTCTAATTTATATTTTCCGCTGCATATAGAAACTCTGAAACAGTAAACTGAAACAACATTATGCTCAGCTTACTGATTCTATGTCATTTGTTGTATTCTGAAGTAGAATTTAGCAACGATAGTTCAAAAAGTATTTAAAAAAGAAATATTTGATAGAAGTTCATTCACACCCTCTGGACCTCTCAGCCACTTGAGACCAACAAAAAAGAATAAAAAAGAAAGAGTAAGATGTTATAAGAATTGATGTGTTGAAGCCAAAAGACAGAAACTAAATTTTCGGCGCGTTTTTGAGTAGAAATAGAAATTAGGTTTCTTTTCCCACCAAAATTAGTTCACTTCTTTTCAAATTAGGTTTTTTTTTTCAAGAACATATCAGAGGAAAAAAAGAAACTATAACACCAATAGTGGTTTAATTTGTTAAAAGCTACAGAATTGTTTTTTTTTTTTTTTTGGCGATAGAAGTTTTACGGATCCAGATCCTTTGCTTGGCAAAAAACCCAGCGCCTAGTGCTGTGCAATTTTTATGCACTCAGATTATAGACCTGCACGGTTCTAAGTTTGAGCAAATGGAAAAAACAAAAACAAAAAAAAGATAAAAACTTAATCCAGCACACTTTGCTGGGTTCAGAAGATCCAAATTCAAGTTTTACAAGTTCTTTCATGATACTTTTAGGCAACTGACAGGATCCATGCAACTCGACGAATCCATTTTAAAATATCTAATTAAATTGAGTAGTTATATTAAACTTTCAATAAAATCTTAAACAATATCAGAACTATAGAATTATTTGTGACATTATAATTAAAATCCTAGAACACTGCCACTTAAGCACACCATTGTCGCCTTTAATTTTCTCCACCTAATATAATTATACAGAGTTTATTTTAATACTTTTTTACTTTAAATAATATTAAACTTTTATGGATTTATATATTATTTTTAATTTATTAGTCATATTACACTTAGTATTTTTATGTTGACTTACATATTATTTATATTTATTTAGACTTTTATATAAATAGTCATACTTTATTCTGGTCATTTTTAGATTAGAAAAAAAAACCTATTTAGATTTTTATTGAATGTTTCAAAATATTATTAATATTTTATATTATTTATATTGGTTTAATTTTTTTTGAATGTTATTGTTATTATTATTATTATTAGAAGTTGGACTAGAAGAGCGATTCCCTGAACCTGTGAGACTAAATTTGCAATTTACCTAATAATAATGAGCTTATGTAATCAATCATGCCAACTTAACAAGCACATGAACAACATATCAGTTGCAGTTAGTTTTCTAGGACCTGGTGGATCTGTAACGGTGCACAAAAATGTACTGTATGTTTTGTATTATTTTTATATAAAAATTGACACTTGTTTCTAGTAGTGTGAATTATTCTTCACATTAAAATTTAATATTCCATAATATTTCCTAAAAAGAAAAGAAAAAAAAATTAACGTAAAATTTGATTTGCGTTGAATCCAATATAAGATTGTCGGTTGAGATGGTTTAGAGTGAACTTTTAAAATATTGTTGGAGTGAAAAAATCTTAAAATCCTAAGAACCCAACACACTGCTGGAGATGCTTAAATGTGTTAAAGTGTGAAAATAAAAACATATCTTCTGGGACTAATTAATGTGCGTTTTAACTCCATATATGAGCAGCTAATAAGCAACACTCGAGACAAAATGAAATGAATCCGGATAAAATTTACAATTTCCTCAACACATGCTCGTTGATTTTAATTATAAAAAAAATCACATATATTTTTTGGAAATATATATCATTTGCATGTCACATGTTAATTAATGAAGTCACTTATACAAGTAGCTTATAATGGTTATTATGGAAAACCACTTGAAACACTGAAGCCGAATATATAAAAGTTTTTATTTGGATTTTTCTATGCTAAAAGTATTAGATATGTACATATTATTTGTATATTCTTTTTTACACTACATTATTTGTACATTTATAATGCAGTACTTCTATAAATGTAGGATGCATGAGCTGATAAAACGAGAATAGAAAAAGATAAACAAATTATTTAAACATGGAATCTATCTAAAGGCAGAGGAATTTAATCTTATTATAATAAAATTACAACAGAAAAACAAGAATTCATTCAAAATGCAGCAACGTCCACGGAATCTGATCATCTCTATTATCTTTTAACTTGCCGGGTTCTCCAGGGATGCTTTTGCAATATATAATGAGTTCTGTCTATATAAATACCTCATGCATTGTGCCAAGAATTCACATCACAAATTGAGTCTCATTTTCTCTTATACTAATCAATTAGTAGCAACGTCAATGGCAATGACACCTTCTTGGAAGCTTCTTGCTGCTGCAATGTTAGTGTTGGTCGGGCTATGGGCTTCTCAAGCCACAGCCCGAACAGCGCCCGATGCATCAATGGTTGAGAAACACGAAACATGGATGGCGGAGCATGGGCGTGTGTACAGAGATGAAGCAGAGAAGGCCACAAGATTCAAGATATTTAAGGACAACGTTGAGTACATCGAGTCCTTTAATGAAGCAGGGGCTAGACCTTACAAGCTTTCTGTTAACAAATTTGCTGATTTAACAAACGAGGAATTTGAGGCATCTAGGAATGGATACAAGATGAGATCTCATGATGGCTCGTCGTCTAAGGTTTCGTCGTTTAGATATGCTAATGTTAGCGCAGTTCCTGCAAGCATGGACTGGAGGAACAAGGGAGCTGTTACTGGTGTTAAGGATCAAGGTCAATGTGGTAAGTTCAACTATCCATTCTAAATGGCTGTATCCCAATTGTTAGCTAAATTTACAATAATTTAGAGGGTCAAAAGGCCCATATATATTTGAGACAAAATTGTGAGTTGTCTAATTTATATTATGAAACAAAAAAACAGGATGTTGTTGGGCATTTTCAGCAGTTGCAGCAACAGAAGGAATCAACCAGCTAACAACCAGGACTCTGGTTTCATTGTCTGAACAAGAACTTGTTGATTGCGACACAACTGAAGACGAGGGCTGCAATGGTGGCCTCATGGACAATGCCTTCGAGTTCATTATAAGCAATCAAGGCCTCACATCCGAATCCAATTATCCTTACAACGGAGTAGATGGAACTTGCAACTCAAAGAAGGAATCATCTCACATTGCAAAAATCACAGGGTACGAGGATGTTCCCGCCAACAGTGAATCAGCATTGCTCAAAGCAGTGGCCAACCAACCAATATCGGTTGCCATAGATGCAAGTGGATCGGATTTCCAGTTCTACTCGAGTGGAGTGTTCAGTGGAGAGTGTGGAACAGAACTGGACCATGGTGTCACTGCAGTTGGCTATGGAAAAACGAGTGATGGAACCAAGTACTGGCTAGTAAAGAACTCATGGGGAAGTAGTTGGGGAGAAGATGGATATATTAGGATGGAGAGAGATATTGGGGCAGCAGAAGGTCTCTGTGGCATTGCAATGCAAGCTTCTTACCCTACTGCTTAAAATCATATATATGTTGTAAACTTTGTGTTATGTAATTACTTGTCTAATCCAAGAATATTTAATGCTTGTAAAGAAAGCTTGTTATTGAAAACTGTATACTTAGAAAAATATTCAGAAAGTCTCTGAGCAGTTTTCATCCTTTCCCGAATTTGTTCTACCATTTCTGTCATCTTTCGGATCATATCGGGGTATAAAAGTTTTCTTTCACCAACCTCATCCCAATGTGCTGGAGATCGACATTTTCTTCCATATAGTGTTTCGTAAGGAGCCATTCCAATTGTGGACTGAAAACTATTGTTGTATGAGAATTCAATCAAAGACAAATATTTACTCCACTGACTCTGGAAATCTAACACACAAACTCGAAGCATATCCTTTAAAGTTTGTATTGTTCTTTCTGATTGTCCATCATTTTGTGGGTGATATGTCGTACTGAAGGATAACTGAGTTCCCAATGCTTTATGTAAACTCTTCTAAAATGTGGATAAAAATCTCGAGTCCCTATCAGAAACAATAGATAGTGGCACACCAAGAAGTCTGACAATATCCTATATGTATATTTGAGCGTATATATCCATAGAATAAGTAGAGCAAATAGGAAGAAAGTGAGCAAATTTTGTCAACCGGTCCACGATAACCCAGATTGCTTCATGACCCTTAATTGTCTTTGGCAATCCTATTACAAAATCCATAGTAATTTTCTCTCATTTCCATTCTGGAATAAATAAGGATTGCAAAGTTCCTGCCGGTCTTTGATGTTCTGCTTTTATCTGTCGACAAGTTAAACATTGCTCCACATACTTGGCGATATTTATTTTCATACTTGGCCACCAATAATACTGTTTCATATCCCTATACATTTTAGTAGCTCCTGGATGTATTGAGTATGGTGTTGTGTGTGCCTCTATCATGACTTCTTCCCGAATATGATCTACATTGGGCACATATAATCGACCATTAAATCAAAAATCACCATCCCCTGATAGCTGAAACTTAGGTAATACTCCTGAAGTGAAGTTTATCTCTATATCAGCCAAATATTTATCACCTTTTTGTCCCTGTTAGATCCTGTCAATTAAAGTGGGTCGAAGAGTCAAAGCTACTAGCTTGGCCTCCACTATACCCTGTCGAACAATTTCAATGTTCATCTTCTGCAGATCTACTAACATTTGCTTGCTTCTGCATCAAATTCATAGATGCCGCAGTTTGTGTTGATTTTCTACTCAGTGCATCAGCAGCTTTACCAGGATGATAATTGATGGCACAATCATAGTCCTTCAAAATTCTAGCCATCTTCTTTGTCTCATATTTAGCTCTTTTTGGGTGAAGAAATACTTCAAACTTTTGTGGTCAATGTAAATTTCACATCGTTCTCCATAAAGATAATGTATCTAGATTTTTAGTGCAAATACAAGTCAACTCCAAATCATGGGTAGGGTAGTTCTTATCATACTCCTTCAACTGTCTTGATGCATATGCAATCACCTTACCACTTTGCAATCACCCAACCCATTCTTTGAAGCATCACTATAGACTATGAAACCTCTAGTACTTGATGGAATAGAAAGAATAGGTGATGATATAACACCCAAATTAATTAATTAGAGTATAATATATACATATGTATTTATATGTACATGTATTCAAATAATTAATTAGATAGAGGACTAAGTAGTTATATGTAGTAAATAGTTAAAAGTTCCAGTAACTAATTAATTAAGAAAAGAAGAAACATTTATTTATTTATTTATTGCTTGCTCAATTCTCAGCCTTACACCATCACGCCACCACCTGCTTCTTTTATCCATGCACATGACACCTATTATGTTATTTGGTTTGTGTGTGAAAAGGGGGTAATTAAAAAGGGTTGCAAGACAATAGTATTACACAGCCTTCTTGCTTCTCGTTTTCTCTCCCTCTCTCGAGTCTCCTTCTCTTTCACAGGAAACACCAACGAAGAATCTCCTAGTTTTTCTTGAACAGTAGCAGTTGCCAGAGACACCACTTATCTGAGGTGGGGGTAAATTCTTATAAATTACATAATGTGAACAATGTGCGCTCTTATATGCAATTATTGTATGTATCTGATTATAACCTAGAAGTGTAAACGTGTTGTGCAAAGTGAAAGATGTTGTACTTTCTGAGTGGTGAAGTGTGGTGTAGGTTATGGGGGAATTTCTGCTTTCCCATTTGAGTGATTAAGTGCTATAAAGTGCAGTAATTGGTTGACGTCAGTTGAACATGGTTGATTGGTAAACGTGGCATTGCGTGTCTATTATGTGATATAAGTGAATGTGCAATGTGGGGGAGAAAGAGTGAAGGAGTGTTATGGGAGTGAAAGAGTGAAGGAGTGTTATGGGAGCGAAAGAGTGAAGGAGTGTTATGAGAGTGATTGTTATCATAGTGACACAGATCCACACTAACCCCAAGGTGGCTAAAAGCCACGTAAAAATGTTATTACGGCGGCTCAGAACCATATTTTCAAAAAGGCGGCCTTAAAACCGCATTTATGTGCTGTGGAGTGTTAAGTTTACGTGTTTTAAGCGTTGTAATTGTTCACCATCCCACCCCACTGAGTGATTTTGTGCACTCACCCCTTAAATGATTTTATTTTACAGGTGACAGCGGTCTAGTCGGGGAATGAAAGAGGTGTCTTTTTGTTGATCCTAAATACTGTTAATATGTATGGTTTTGCGAAGTTAGGTTATTTTGCTATCCTACAATGAAGTGACATATTTTCTTCCGCTGTTAACAAAGTTTATGTTTGCTATAAAATAGAGATACTTGAGATGGTTTATTTTGTTTGCCATTATCTCTTTTAAGAATTTTTTTTTACTCTCATTTAAAAGTATGTTTGTTTAATTGCTGGACGCCCAAAAAGGAAATTTGTTAAAGACTCTGATATTCTACAGTAACGTAAAACGGGACGTGACAGATGATGTTAATCGCTCCTTAAGTTCTTGAAAACTATTTTCACAAGTCTCTGTCCATTTGAAGGTTACGCTCTTTTTTGTCAACTGTGTCAATGGAGAAGCAATATTAGAGAATCCTTCTATAAATCTATGGTAGTATCCTGCTAAACCAAGAAAACTTCATACTTTTGTGGGACTTGTAGGTTGTGGCCAATTGATAATTGCTTCAACTTTACTTGGATCTACTGAAATTCCTGCTCTAGATACGATGTGGCCAAGAAACACCACTTGGTCTAACCAAAACTCGCATTTCTTGAACTTAGCATACAACCGTTTCTCCTTTAAAACCTCTAACACTTTTCTCAAATGCATGACATGTTCTTCTTTAGTCTTGGAGTAAATAAGGATATCGTCAATAAAAACAATCACAAACGTATCCAAGAAGTCACTGAATATCCGATTCATTAAATCCATGAATGCTACTGGAGCATTTGTCAAACCAAATGGCATCACCATAAACTCATAGTGTCCATATCTCGTGCTAAAAGTTGTTTTAGCTATATCTTCTTCTTTTATTTTCAGTTGATGGTACCTTGATCGTAAATCAATTTTTGAAAATATAGTTTTACTTTGAAGCTAATCAAACAAATCATAATGTCGTTCTTCAAAATTCATTACACTTATCAAATAACCTTCAAAACCACTTTCCAATAGTTTTTGTGCTTTCACTACTGATATTACTGGAAGTCTGAAGTTTGTTTTTACTCCGATAAAAGAAAAGGGTTCTTCTCCAAGCGGTTGAAATGAGATTACCTTTTTCTGGCAGTCTATGGTAGCACAATATTTTGACAACCAATCCATACCCAAAATTATGTCATAGTCATTTATATCCAATATGATCAAATCTGCACACAGTTCCCGACCTTCAATTGGAACAACACATGCTCTTAATACTTGATTAGTCTATTTCGGATCTCTAGAAGGGATTACTACACTATAACTAGCTTCTGTTGTATCAGATATCCTATCTAACCTTTTCATGTACCTAGTGGATGCAAATGAATGTGTAGCTCCAGAGTCAAATAATACAAATGCTAAAGTGTCAAGGATAGAAAGTTTACCTGTCACAATAGATGGATTCATTTCAGCGTCTTATCTAGTCATGGTAAAAACTCTGATGGGAACTCTATCTTGTGTCTTCGACTTTGGCTTATTCGGGCATATCCTGGTAATATGTTCTCGTACCTAAAAGACAAGCCTCTTTATGTGGTTTCCCACAATTACGACACGGAGCTACTGGTGACACGTTTACTCACGTCTTCTTGACCCTCTCTTTGTTTAGGTTGAAAATTGGGTTTTGGGTTCTGAAATTGAGGGGGTCTCTTCTTTTCATTTCCAACCTAATGGTGTCCCTATCTTTGTGTGAATTGACACCACATCTCCTGTGCATGCCTTATTTTTTGTTCGCTTATTCCGCAACTTGTGCTCTCTCAACAATTTGTGAATAAGTGGCCCCTTGAATTCCTGACATACTCACATCTCTATATATCTCGGGTCTTAGGCCTTCGCGAAATCTTTCTACTTTTAGTACTTTCGTACTAATCATATGTTTGGCAAACCTAGATAACTATTCAAATTTACGAATATAATCTCAAACAGTCATACCTCGCTACTTTAACTGTATAAATTCATTCATCTTCATTATACGAGTAGGAGCTGTAAAATACTTGTTCCTGAAAATCTCTTTAAATCTATCCCAACCTATGGTTACAACATTCTCAATACTCTTTATCATGTCCCACCAGTGTCATGCGCTTCCACGCAACATGAAAGATGCACACACTACTCTTTCCTCATCTGGAACCCTGCTATATTGAAACATGTTCTCTATAGTTCTTAGTCAGTCTTCTGCATCAGTGGGATCTATAGCATCCTCAAACATTGATGGATTCAGTTTTCTAAATCTTTCTCCCACCACTTCTACATGCTCTGCTCGACGTGGTGGTTGATTCATTTCACTCTCTAATTGTCCATCCATATATTTTGTTGGACGAGTTGTTGAATCTGTTGGGACTGTCATTCTATTAGTTCTGTCAACCTATTAATGACAGCATCACGGTTATTACCTACTTCTCTAGTGGATACCTCTTGCTCTTTGGATCTATCTCTTCCATTACTCTCTCCCCGAGTTCTTACCATTGTTATCAACTACTATATGGAATCCTAGATCACATGTCAAATATGAATCATGAAATATATGAAAGCTTCCTTTAGTTGCTGCTTGTATACTTTAGTTGCCAGCCTTCTCATACGAATCAGCTTTCTGTTCCAGATAAGCTTCATTTGCTTGGGGTCTCAAGTCAGCGTCCTGATTTGAGCAGCTTCTTTTATCAGAATTTGTTCCAGTCTTCCATGTAGCTTCCTGGATTTCTTTTTCAAACACCAAGTGTTCTTTAAGATTGAAAACTTGTTCCAAATAGTTTTCTCTATCTTTCAAAAGACCTATTACATTACTTTTGAGGATAAGCTTATAGGCCAAGATTCCACTTATAAAACATGGAAAATGGGTACTCTAACTTTCTATATAAAGTTACATTGTTTCATCAAAACCTAAGTAGAAATATCCCAACACGAAAATAAATAAATAAAACAAAACTTACTAACAATGGGTCGTGTTCCATAGGTTCTAAGATCATGTACATGGACAGTGTACAGAATCATCAACCACGCTCTGATACCACTCTGTCACGACCAAATTTCTAACATAGCTAGACATGTAATAAATTTTCATATTAAAATACTTGTAGGTGAGTGTGTGACCTTTTTTTTATAACGTTGTAACAAATAATTTTTCTTTCCCTCGAAACTAGTTATGAAAATATATAGCATGCTTCGTAGCATTTATCATAAAGTCAAGACACATCCACTTTTATATTTTACATATTTATATACATCAGAGTATCAAAATGAAGAAGTCCAAGTATTTTATCAAAATCTTGTTTAAAGCAAAATAAGCACATAGCATAGCCCAACAGGTCATCATCCATGTACACCATCTCCGAACCCGTAGGAACTCAACAACATGGTTAGTAAGTACATGAGCTTATACATCAGCATGTTCACCTACAATGCATGAACTATATGAGCTAAAAAGCCCGGTAAGCATGAAATTATGCACATAACATTAATAATACAGAATGATGTCAATGATTCATGCTAATGAATGAAAACATTTATTTCAAAATCATTTTCCTTCATTGGGCCCTTGACCACCATCTACTAGGTGCTAAATAGAGCTCAATATAACATAATTCATCATAGCCATATTCATGTCTCACAAGCCACCGGCTGAATTAATCAAGTCATATTCATGTCTCACATGTCACCGGCTTAGCATATAGTATTGGTAGTCATATCCATGTCTCACATGCCACGGCTGAACAAATCAAGCCATATTCATGTCTCACATGCCACCAGCTACCCATATAATATATCATAAGCATGATTACATGCCTCGGTGCACTAATAGTGGTCAATAAAATATTTTTCATCTTAAAATCATGTCTTGCATGTACAATGCAATAACTTTCATCATTTACATATGCACTAGTATTTCTCCCGTGTGTTGCACAGGTTGTCATATTTATAGTTGGATTTTAACCATAATAATTTGTACTAAAAGTTTGTTTATAATATACATTTTTCTCAAAGCATTATATCTCTCAAAAGATGAAGATATTGATTTAGAAGAATTTTTCTACCTTTAAATGTTTATAGCAAAATCTTGTATTCTTTCATTTCTTATTTTTAAATATTTTTGAGAAATCATTATATCTAGTGTTTGTATATCATGTTTCTTTCTTCATTCTTGTATCTTTATTTAGTTGAAAAATAACTATTTTTTTTTCATTTCTTAGTTTTACATAGATTTGAGAAATCAATGTATAGTCTCTTCATTTGTTAGCTTTATATAGATTATATAATAGCTTCTACAGTAAGATTGATCTTATAAAATAGCTTATCAAGTAAGATTTACTATTTTAATTTAAATTTATTTATTTATTTTTATTGATAAGACACTTTTAGATGGGAAAATGACATTCTTGCGATTTTTTCCAACTTTCTTACTTTAATATATAGTATAGATAGATTATTATTATTATTATTATGATATTGTTTAAAATTTTGAAATTACAAATAAAATATAAAACTACAAATAAATAATAATAATTAAAGTTAGTTTAATTAGTTAATATTAGGCCAATAAATATAAAATATAATAAATCAAATATGTTTATTTAATACTATGAAATATCTAACAATCAACCAAAAAAAATAAAAAAAATTAAACGATGGAAATAATAATTAAATAAATAAAATATGAAAAATTAAACAATGAAAATAATAATTAAATGCTAAGTACATTAAACTAATATTGTTTGCCCCTAATATTTGAATCATGTGATTTTATAAAATGGGCCACACGGGCCACACCTAAAATAAAATATTAAAATAGTCATTACTTAAAATGATCAATTAGAAGCCCAACTATGTAAATAAACAACAAAAATAGTCCTAGACATACAAAATTCACATAGACCAAAGAGTTAAACCCTAATCACTACATATCCCACCGTGCCTCTCCCTCCACCCCTTATTCCTCCTCTCTTCGCATTTGTTCCTTCACCGGCAACCTCTCCCCTCTTTTACTTTTTCATTTTATATTCCGTAAATAGCAAGTCATCGTTGCTACCTCACCGTCGCTACCACAGCAATCTGCTGCTTCGTGCCGTCGCCACACCTGTTCAAGCACATGCTACCACCAACAACCACGATTTAATACATAACTTTATTACTGTCTGCCTCTCTTTCTTCGCCATCTGCCTCTGGCTTCAACCCCTCACCAAATCTCTTTCGATCTCTAACAGCTCGCTTCTGCACCATCCTTACCCCCAACAAATTCACATCTTCGGAGGAAGCATTTTCTGACATTTATATCCTTAAAAGCAGATTGTTTCTTGTCTTTTTTTTTCTTTAAATATTTAGAAAATCTTGTAGTTTTCATTTTATCTAGTTTTCTTCCTCATTTCTTCATTGTATCTACTGGTTTTTTTTCTTTCTTCATTGTATTGTATTCTTCACTGTATCTATTATTTTTCTTTCTCTTTCTTCATTTTATTTTCTTCGTTCTTTCTTCATGGTATTCTTCATTGTATATACTGATTTTCCTTTTTGCATTGTATCTACTGTATTTTATTTCTTTATTCATTCTTTGTATATCTTTCTTTCCTGAGAAATTACTCATCTTCTCTTCATTTATATAGACTATAGAATGACTTATACAATAAGATTTATCTTTTACATTTATTTTTTTCAAGTAAAAAATGACTTATCAAATAAGATTCTCAAATGTCTTCCAGGGGAAGATAGATTCGGCTTGGAAAAGAAGTCAAAACTTTGAAAAAGAAATATGTAAAATTATATATTTATCTAGTCAGCATTTGACATGACATTTTTTAGTGGGAAAGTGGCACTCCTGTAATTTTGGCCAATTTTCCTGCTTTAATATAAGTATAGATGTGTTGATGCTC
This sequence comes from Scutellaria minor, assembly GCA_954870855.1. NCBI lineage: Eukaryota > Viridiplantae > Streptophyta > Magnoliopsida > Lamiales > Lamiaceae > Scutellaria > Scutellaria minor. Next base: position 21,907,495 of record OX940727.1, read on the forward strand.
GTGATTGTTATTCGTAATGCATCACATATATCCTCCATAGCATCATTTAAACACATTAATTCTCAAGGAAATGTAAAATCACATAATATCATTCAATTAATACATGAAATACAATGTTCATCCATTGTAGTTGCAAATAAATTTCTACTTACCTTATCTTTTAAAATAGTTATTCGCAACTTCTCTTTTCTTTTTTATCAACACAACTAAACAAAATAATGTGTAAAGTGTTACATGCATTACTGAAAATTAAATTAAGATAAAATAACTTCCAATTATCAAAAGAATTAATAAAATTATAAACTAAACCAACATACATTTGATAGATGAAGATACAAATGATTTAATATCCTAATGTGAGAGATTAAACTTAATCACGGTATCTTTAATCATCATATCATTAATAAATGTTTCAGGTTTTGTAAATTAAATTAAGAAATCAAGAAATTTCAAGTAATCATCCAATGAACAGACTCTCTTTTCACTAAAATTTACTTATTTAATTAACTTAAATCATTCTTGAGGTTTAGTTAGAACGTGAGGAAAATAATAACTTATATCTCTTAATTTTGATAACTCACTAATTTGATATTTGTAAATAAGTAATAAAATTATTAAAATAGCTTATGATTGTTTCATATTCCCTTACAGACTTATTCTTTTCACAATTATCACTCAATTCTCTATCAACAATTCAACCAAATCTAAATAAGTTTATCAACTTACGCACACATATATTTATACTAAATTAACTAGTTTTTCATTTCAAAAGATGGGGAAATTTTTTAAAGTGTAATCATGAATTATTAAATAAGGACTAACCACTACTAGAATTTCGCTGAAAAGAGTCTGTTGTCTTTTCCAGGAAAAAAAGTATTGTCGTATCCAGCGTTGTCGTAGGTGGACGCTGATAGACAACACACTAAAAGTCCCGCTAACATCATCACGACACGTCATCGTAAAGCTGACACATCATCATGACACGTCATCATGCCACATCATCGTAGTGTTGACACATCATCAACAACAATATTATGCATTGGCTGGGAATCGAACCCAAGTGCCATGGAGGTACTCTCACCACTAGACTAGTGGTGCTTCATGTAATAATATTGTGCATACATTTCTTTTATATTGATTTTTGATAATTTTCACTTTTCTATTATCACATATGTTTTTGTTAATTTTTATAAAGTACCATTAATACTTATTAATATAATTCATTGATTTCCAATTTTGATATAAAATGTGACTCAATTAAATACATATATTTTTACGTACATAGATTTATTCAATACCTAAAATAGAAATTTGTAAAAATACCCCATATATTATATTAAATACCTAAAATAGGAAAAATTGATAAAAACACATAAATTATATTAAATATCTAAAAATCAACAAATAAAGACAAAACAAATTATTTTTAGAAATTGAAAACTAAAAAAAATTAAACATATTATTTAATATAATATATAAAATCTGAAATTTCATTTAAATAATTAGAAAAATATTCTAAATTAACTAAATACACATAAGAAATCTAGAAAAGAAAATGTTAAAATAACGCAACAATAATCTTATTATGAAATTATTAAAATTAATTTTCAAATTTTAAATTTAACAAATAAAATTTACAATACTTATTAAGTAAATATAATAAGTTCAAAATAAATATTTGAAAAATCAAAACTTATCTTCAATTACGTACTAAAATCTATGTTTAATAATAATAATAATAATAGTAGTAGTAGTAGTAGTAGTAGTAGTAGTAGTAGTAGTAGTAGTAGGAACTTATGTTTACAGTACTAATTAATGACCTAAACTTTCATAATAACAAATAAATCATTTATTATAGTTATTAAATTTTTTTATAGCATTTTTAAATATTTATAAACCAACAATTAAAAATTTTAGCATGATAGATATTTGTTGGAAAATTATCTCTAAATATCAAAAAAAAATATCGATTAAATGGTGAAAAAATATCGATTAAATTATCTCTATTTTGAAAGACAATGCTTTTCACAAAAAGCGTTGTAAAATGTTCAAAGACAACAAAAAGCGTTGTCTTTCCAGTGTTGTTGTTCAGCGAATTTGTAGTAGTGAACATGTTTCTTCTCCTTCTTTATTTCGTCCATTTTTCTTTGATTTGTTTGCCTTCCTTTTTTTTTTTTTCTCTCATTGTTTTCATTTTTATTCTACTATTATAATTGGTGATAACATGTGAGTCATCACTTGGATGGACACACGTCCACTTTTTCTTCATATTCACTAACATTGTGCGTGAGTCATCATGACCTTATCATACTTTTAATTTAAATTATTTTCTTTACTAATACAATATGCATTATTCTTACTTTAATTAACTATTTAAATAAGTAAAAATGTTCATATAGACGGGGGTTTTCAATTACTAATAATAAACAAGCAAACTCAAGACTTAACAAGTTTAAATAAATAAAATGAACACATTATATGATATCCATATAAATTTAACTATTACATAAATAACATGCAATAATTCATAAAATGCATGGATATGTGTATTATATTGGTCAATGAGTAATGAGGGGCTCGAGTCTCACAATTCTTGAAAATAAAACATAAAATTTCATTTGTGGGAAGAGTATTCTAATTCAGAAAATTGGAATTGTCAACATGAATTGTAATATAAAAATATTTAAAGTAACACGAATTGTAATTTGAACGACATGGATGATATTATAAATAATTAAAATTAACATGGATAGTAAAATTTAGAGAATCAGAAAAATTACATAAAATTTCTAAAAATAGATTAAAAAAATTGCTGAAAATAGATTAAAATACGTGACAATAAAAAGTAAAATAACTGAAAACTGATTAAAATACATGAAAATACATATAAAATTACTGAAAATATATTAAAATACATGACAATAAAATATAAAATAACTGAAAACTGATTAAAATACATGAAAACAAAACATAAAATTACTGAAAATAACAATAAAATCTAATAATCTGAGAGACCAGCTCCAGATCTAGACCCTCCAAAATATGGAAATTGTCCAAACATATCAAATATATTAGTAGGTTTTGCTACTTGAGATGTCTTCTTCTGCATAATTATTTGTTGTTGTTCTTGGAAGTACTCACATTTTACGGGATCAACAATCGTGTCCAAATCGATGAGTAGTATGTTATCTTCTCTAATCATTTCTTTTTTGTGCAGTTTTTTTCTTTTTGCCTTTGCACCTCAATATCGCGCTCTCTATTTACGGCCGAAGTTGACAATAATTCTTGTAATTTATCATTTTCCTCTTTCATAATGTTTAAAAGAGCAGACATATCTTCACTTTGTTTTATTTTAAATTTGGACATTTTTACCCCTTGTGGCCACTGTGATGAAGAACCACCACTTAATTATGTTTTCATCGTTTAAATCGATTGAAAATGAAGGTGCAGAAGGGTCTAGAGAAATATGAGACTCATTAACAACTTCCTGTAGAAATGATGTTGAGACTCTGCTTGTGTTTTCAGCCTGCACACATTCTTTCAAAATAGAACTCACATGGTCGAATTTAAACATTTCTTTATTACCTTTTTGTTGCGGAAACAACTCATTTGCTCGTCGCATCTGCCAACAATATTGAAATTTATTGAGAAAATATTTATGACACATAAAATAGTAAAATATATAGATGATTACTTACAATATTGAGCTTATTTGCACCGCTTGGATGCATATACTCAACCTAACGCAAACAACCATTGAACTTTCCAATATCTTTGAGAATTGTTTGCATGCTCAGTTGATTGTAATTTCATAATAAGCATTGTCTTTCTCATTATTTGCGTTGTCTTTCAGCGCATTTTTTGTATAAAGACAACACTTTTCGGAAAAAAAAGATTGTTAATTTCAGAAAGACAACACAAATTCATAAACAAGATTGTCTTTGATGTGTTGTTGTTGACCATTTTTCTTGTAGTGAACTCATTACAGGTCTTTAACCTAATAGATAGCATTGGTCACAGAAACTCGTTAATCATGGAAACTAGTTAGTCACAGAAACTCGTTACACAACAATTCAAATAAACATTCTAAAATAGTCACATAATTTACGTAGTTTCAATTGTTTAACAAGATAATCAATCATCTCCATATGCTACCAATAGCATTGACATTTAGAAATTCACTTTAAGATCAAACCCACGTTTAATATCATGTATGAAAGCATATTAGTCAGTCGTACTAAAGTTTAATGGCATGTATCAATGATAGCGCATTTAAAAGGGCACGAACTTTATACGCATGTAATTATGAGAAAATTACCCCCATTTTAGGAGTTGTTTGAACGTAAGTTCATCTTGTTTTCTACATCTCGCCGTCAACCACACGACAACACACCCACACTCGTTCCACAACGCTACCAACCATGGCGGCGTACGTCCACAACACGACTTGACGTTGTGAGAAAAGGAGAAAGATATATAGCCTGAAGGAGTAGAAAGAAGAGAGAGAGAGAGATTTGCAGAAGAGAGAAGATGTATTTGGAAATTTGCAGCAAAGGAAAAATGAGAGAGATAGAGAAAAGAGAGATAGGAGATACAAAAGAAAAGCAAATTAAGGAAAAATAAGAGAGAGATAGGAGATAGAAAAGAAAAAGGGTGTATAGATATCCCCACCGCCGCATCCTATATGCAAGCAAAGTTTTCTATTTTTTTTTATTATTTATTACAATTATCATGTACTAATATTATTATTAAAATATATATCATATGTGATGCATTTATATATATACATATGTCTACTGTATGTGTGTGTATATTTATATATATTATATTTTTTTTTTTTTTTTATTTTCGTCCATGATTTATATTCAATTTATACTACTATTAATGAAATAATTTACGTTGTGCACTCGAACATCACTAGAGTCTCAATCAATAATAATGAGGCCTTCTCATAACGAATTAAGTAAGAGCATATAAGTAATCCAATATTTAAAAAAAAATGATATAAGACCACAAGTTAACACATAATTAATAAGAGACCCATAACATGTGTGTCTAATTTAATTAATTGTATGAATATGAATTTTATTGTTACACTTATTTAACACTTAATTAAAATAAACCTTCTACTTCCTATTGGAGATTATATATATTTGATGAAGATATTTTTGATTCATTTTTATGTTTATCTTTTAGAAATCTAGGTTTATATAATAGGAGTTATTTTATATTATTCTAGATAGTATAATTACATTTCTTTGTCACGCTTTTGCCAACATCACATTTCTTATATTTTAATAATGTTAACAATTTAAATATACAATCTCTAGATACATACATGAATATATTATAATACATTTATTCATGAAATTTGTATATCACCTCTATAAATAAATCATTATTTTTTATTATTAAAATTAATCATGAGTCTTTTACTTTTTGTTATTCTATACATATTTTATTTTATTTATATTCATATTGTAAAATAATTCTTATTGAAATTAAATTTCGTGCAGTATACATAGACAGTCCTTACTAAAATAATAATCAAATTATATTATATTTAATATTTGAGAAAGTGGTACTTTTTGTCAACTATCAATAAATATTATTATTATTTATTTTTAAATTCATTTGCAAAATACAATTTTATTTTTTTTATATAAAATCTGTGTATTACACGAGGATCAAAAGTCTCCAGCAACAGGTTACGGAGCTGCGGTCGTCACAAGGCAAAAGGGGAAAGACACCAGTTGCGAATGGCAGCATCCATGTCCTTGGAGAAGGTGTAAACAATGATATGGGAATCACCGTTAAATTGGTGATTATAGAAAACTGATATTAATAGACGTGTGATTACAAGGATTACAACAACTTCCCATGATTTGAGGGAAAATAATAGAAAAAATAAATCAATCACTAATTATACTAATTACACGGTAATAGATAACAAATTAGGAACGAGTCAACTATTTCCCTTGTTACTCCCTCAAGCGTTGCGTGGGTGAAGGCACACGCAAAGCTTGGACCGAAGAAACTCAAAAGCTGGGCGAGGGAGACTCTTCGTGAAGATGTCAGCAAGCTGAAGATGAGAAGGGACAAAACGCATAGTAAGCTTCCCTGAAGACACGAGCTCTCGAACAAAATGATAATCCAAGTGAATATGCTTAGCTCGTTTATGAGCTACATGATTCTGGCTAAGAAAGACAACACTCTTATTGTCACAAAGAAGCTGAGGCCGAGAGGATGGAGAAGACCGAAGCTCATGAAGAAGATTCGAGAGCCAAAAAAGTTCAGCAGCAGCATTGGCCATAGCACGATATTCAGATTCACAACTGGAACGAGCAACCGTAGGTTGTTTCTTGGCACTCCAAGAAACAAGATTTCCTGCAAGAAAAATAGAATATCCATATATAGAACGACGAGTTTCAATGCAACGAGCCCAGTCGGCATCCGAGTAGCCGACAATGGACGAGTCCGAACAACGAGTGAAGGACAAGCCGAAGTGTACTGTGCCCTTCATGTACCGGAGGATACGTTTCACAGCCTGAAAGTGATCATCTGTCGGAGACTGGAGAAACTGGCTGACAAGATTGACAGCGTATGAGAGATCCGGTTGAGTGATAGTTAAGTACTGAAGAGCCCCAACGAGAGACCTATAAAGTGTGGGATCACGAAATGGTGAACCGTCTTTAACAAGAACCTCCCCTGCAGACAGAGGCGTATCAATGGTGAACCTCCCATCCCATGATGTTCTCACGCTTGAGAATATGTAAGATATGGGCCAATACTTGTTGGGCCCAGCTTTTATTTCCCTTGGCAGCCCACATGGGATGCAAGCCCATGGATCCGGCCCAAGCCCTTTTGCCCTTTAGTGATGGCTTGATCTGAGCTGTCCATTCTGGATCTTTGATCTCAGCCGCTTGTTGTTTTACATATATACTTTCTCCTTCCCATTGTTGGACATAACCCTAATCCCTTTCTCTCTCATCCGCGGAGCCCCCCTCCTCTCTCTCTCACCTCTGCTCATCGTACTACCATGAACCACCGACTGTCCTTGAGCCCGACGGTCCTTCTCGACCCCGGGCTATCCTTTTGGTCGGTTTTCCTTCGGTTATATATATCCTAGGGTTTGGGTAGAGAGAGAAGTTCCTTTGTTGTTCCTTTCATTTTCTTAGTGATATTGTGAGAGTTAGGGGTTCAAAAGAGGTTTTTCCTTGGGATCTTTGTGCCAAGAGACAGATGCACATGTGTTGATGATCTGTCTCCTTCTTCTGGGTGAAGGGTGAGTTTACTGTGTGAGTAATCTTTGGATCCGTGGTTGTTCGGGCTCCTTTGTGGTGCTACCGGCCGAGTTTGGTGTTTGCTTTGGTGACAAGAGATAAAGGGGGACTGAACCGAAGCTTCTACACTGATTTCTGAGTTGGTTCTCAACTCATCCTCTTTCTCCATGTGTTGGAGTTTCCTGGTGATTTCTCTCCTTATACGTCTGTTGTTATTCTTTTATGAACATTCCCTAGTTAATATGTATGCTAGGTATATTTCATGTAATAGTTGCTCAGGGATAATATATATGAACCGATACCCAACAGTGATATTTCTGGTGCTTTATCAATCTGTGTTACCCTTCTCCTTGTTGACTTGCTGTGTGCTCTGTTCTCTGTGTAATCATGAATGCATATACTGTTGCATCATTTGATAGTAAGGGAGACTTCTCTATTTGGCAACAGAAGATGAAGGGTGTGCTTGTTCAACAAAAGTGTTTTAAAGTTATAACACTGAATTTTGATGATAAAGTCACTAAGGAAGTAAAACTTGAACTTGATGAACTGGCCTATTCTTTGATCATACTTAATCTGTCTGATTCTATGATAAGGAAGTTAGGAAAGCATGATTCAGCTAAATCTCTGTGGGATAAATTGGAGGAATTCTATACTGAAACATCTCTGCCATCTAAAATGTTTTTGCTTGAAAAAATTTTCAGATTCAAATTGGATTTAAGTAAGGACATTGATGCTAATCTTGATATTTTTACTAAGCTTGTTCAAGACATAAAGCTGACAGGTGATAAGAATATTGATGAATATACTCCCATTGTGTTGTTGAATGCTATTCCTGACTCTTATAATGATGTTAAATCTGCTATCAAATATGGTAGGGACAAGGTTACTTTGGACACTATTATTAATGGTCTAAAAAGCAGAGTTGGATTTAAAAACATCTAAAACCAGTAGGTCTCTTGGTGATGTTAATTTTGTGAAAGGAAAACCTAAAAACAACTCTCAAAATAGACCCTCCACCAGTAACCAAGGTAAACCTAATCAGAATCAGAATCAAAATCAAGGTCAAAATCAGAAAAATGATGGTTTTAAGCCAAAGTTTAAAAACAGAAAATGCTATAACTGTGGAAAACCTGGCCATTATGCAAATAGATGTACTGAACCTAAGAAGGAAAAACCTAATGAACAGGCTAACAATGTTTCTGAAAACATGGGTAATGTGTTTATGATTTCTGATGAATTTGTTTCTGGTCATGCTAACTCTGTGCTTGATAATCTAAGTGAAAATCACTGGCTTCTTGATTTTGCATGCTCAAATCATATGACCCCTCATCTAAGTATGTTTTCATCCTATGTAAAATTGGAAAAAGGTTCTGTCTCTATGGCTGATAATAGTAAAAGTTATGTGCTTGGTGTTGGTTCTGTTTGTTTAAGGTTTGATAATGGTTATGTGCTTAATTTGAAAAATGTGAGACATGTACCTAATTTGAGTAACAACCTGATGTCATGTGTTGTTCTTGAGGATTCTGGTTTCATAGGAGAGTGGGGAAAGAGTAAAATGAACATGATCAAAGATAATGGTATTGTTTTCATAGCCACTAGAATGCAAAACATGTATGTTGTCTGTACTGAATCTGTTTCACATGCTAATTCTGTCCAACATGATTCAACTGATCTTTGGCATAAAAGATTATGTCATATAAGTAGTAAAGGACTAGGAATATTGCATAAAAACAGATACTTATGTGGTGATCATGTTTCTGATATGCCTGTGTGTGAAACATGCATTCTAAGTAAGCAAACAAGATCTGTATTCCCTGTTTCCCCCTTCCCAAATCCATCTAAGTGTTCTGAAATCCTAGAGTACATTCATGCTGATGTGTGGGGACCTGCATCTGTTGCTACTCCTGCTGGAAATAGATACTTCTTGTCTGTTATTGATGATTATTCCAGAAAAGTGTTTGTGTTTTTGCTTAAACATAAATCTGATGTTGTTGATAAGTTCAAAACATGGAAGATTCAAATTGAAAATCAAATAGGCAAGAGGATCAAAACCTTAAGAACTGATAATGGAACTGAATTTTGCAATCATGAATTCAATGTTTTGTGTGCTGAACATGGAATTAAGAGACATAGAACTATAACCTACACACCACAACAAAATGGAATTGCTGAAAGAATGAACAGAACTCTACTTGAAAGAGTAAGATCTATGCTATGTGCTTCTGGTTTACCTAAATTGTTTTGGGGTGAAGCTGTTTTGACTGCTGCCTATGTGATTAATAGATCTCCTTCTGTTCCTCTATGTGGTGATCTACCTGAATCTATGTGGTCTGGAAAACCTGTGAATCTGTCTAACTTAAGAGTATTTGGTTGTTCTGTCTATGTGCATCAGAAAACTGATAAGTTAGAACCTAGATCCATAAAATGTGTTTTCCTTGGTTATCCTGAAGGTGTTAAAGGTTACAGGTGCTGGCTAAAAGGTAAGAATGGTTTCAAAACCATAATTAGCAGAGATGTTATCTTTAATGAAACTGAGTTTCCTTGCTTACCTGTCTCTGTTCCTGTTATTCCTTGTGCTGCTCCAAGTGAGGTGGAGCAATCTGTCTCTATGTCTGATCCTGCTGATATTCATGATATGCCTATGTCTGATTCTGATGAAAGTCATGACATGCATGTTCTTGATCAAAGTGTTGATGAATCTGTTGAACCTGTGTTTGATAATTTAAGTGACTATCAATTGGCTAGAGATAGAACTAGAAGACAGATTAAAAGGCCACAACACCTTGATGATTTTCAACTTGTTTCTTTTGTGTACAATGTGTTTGAATCCTTGGATGACAATGAACCTAAATCTGTGAATGAGGCTTTAAAATCTAAAGAATCTACTGCATGGTTAAATGCTATGAATGATGAGATTAAGTCTTTGCATGATAACCAAACCTGGACTCTTGTTCCTAAACCTGCTGCATGCTCTGTTGTTGACTGCAAATGGCTGTTTAAGGTTAAGAATGAATGTGATTCTGTTAGATATAAAGCTAGGCTTGTTGCTAAAGGTTTTACACAAAAAGAAGGAATTGATTATACTGAGATCTTTGCTCCTGTTGTGAAATTCACTACTGTAAGAATGATGCTTGTCTTGATAACACACTTTAACTGGGAACTAAAACAGATAGATGTTAAAACTGCCTTCTTGCATGGTGAATTGAATGAACAGATCTTTATGAAACAACTTGAGTGTTTTGTGGATAAAGTGCATCCTAATTATGTTTGTTTGCTGAAAAAATTATTGTATGGCCTGAAGCAATCCCCAAGACAGTGGAACAAAAGGTTTGATGCATAAATGGTATCCTTAAAATTTAAGAGAAGCTCATATGATCCCTGCTTATATTTCAATGAAAATGCTCAAACACCTGTTTTCTTGATGATCTATGTGGATGATATGCTCTTGGCTAGTCCTTACTTAAAGGCTGTTGATCATGTGTCTAAGTGCCTAAGTGATAACTTTGACATGAAATTTCTTGGTGATGCAAAGAGGATTTTGGGTATGGACATAACTAGAAATAGAAATGCATGCACTCTTTCTCTTAATCAAACTGTATATCTTCATAAGATTCTTGGTAAGTTCTCTATGACTGATGCTAGATCTGTATCTATTCCTTTTGTTGCTCACTTCATGCTAAGTAAGGATCAGTCTCCCAAGACTGATTCTGAAAAAACTAAGATGTCTTCTGTGCCCTATGCTAGTGCTATTGGTTCTGTGATGTACCTTATGGTAAGTACTAGGCCTAATATTGCTTATGTTGTGAGTTGCTTGAGTAGATACATGTCTAACCCTGGTATGCCTCATTGGGAGGCTGTTAAGTGGCTCTTAATGTACTTAAAGAGTTCTGCAAACATTGGCATTGAATTTGGAAAATCAGATAATGGAATTGAACTCTATGGCTATGTGGATTCCAACTTTGCAAATGAAAAAGATAACAGAAAATCAACTACATCTTATGTATTCACTTTGTGTGGTGCTTGCATTTCATGGAAATCCCAACTGCAGCATATAGTTGCTTTATCTACAACTGAATCTGAGTATATTGCTGCTACTGAAGCCATAAAAGAAGCTATTTGGCTTAAGGGATTACTTTCTGAAATTGGTTATCTTAAAAAGGGAGTTGTTGTATTTTCTGATAGTCAATCTGGTATACAGCTTTGCAAAAATCCTGTTTTTCATGACAGGACTAAATATATTGATGTGAAGTACCATTTCATTCGTGACATTGTTGAAAAGAGAATCATTAGCCTTGAGAAAATTCCATCTGAGTTCAACCCTACAGATATGGGCACAAAATGCCTGCCTCTGGAGAAATTTAGGTCCTGCCTGCAGGCCCTAAACCTGTTATCTGCCATGTGATGTTTGTTTGCTAACTGTAGTCTCTGTGACTGACTTGTGAGATCTTTGTGATTTCTCTGTATGCTTTGTGCTCTTTGTGTAATTTTCCTTTTTTTTCTTGCTACTTGCCTTTGTGGCTGTTCTTTGTGTTTATGCAAGAAGAAGGGAAAAATCGGTAATGATGACCCCCTACAGTCTGTGGATAGTCTGCAATGCACCAAGTTTGGCCCAAGGTGGAGATATGTAAGATATGGGCCAATACTTGTTGGGTCCAGCTTTTATTTCCCTTGGCAGCCCACATGGGATGCAAGCCCATGGATCCGGCCCAAGCCCTTTTGCCCTTTAGTGATGACTTGATCTGAGCTGTCCATTCTGGATCTTTGATCTTAGCCGCTTGTTGCTTTACATATATACTTCCTCCTTCCCGTTGCTGGACATAACCCTAATCCCTTTCTCTCTCATCCGCGGCGCCCCCTTCCTCTCTCTCTCACCTCTGCTCATCGTACTATCATGAACCACCGGCTGTCCTTGAGCCCGACGGTCCTTCTCGACCCCGGGCTGTCCTTTGCTGTCCTTTTGGTCGGTTTTCCTCCGGTTATATATATCCTAGGGTTTGGGTAGAGAGAGAAGGAGTTCTTTTGTTGTTCCTTTCCTTTTCTTAGTGATATTGTGAGAGTTAGGGGTTCAAAAGAGGTTTTTCCTTGGGATCTTTATGCCAAGAGACAGATGCACATGTGTTGATGATCTGTCTCCTTCTTCTGGGTGAAGGGTGAGTTTACTGTGTGAGTAATCCTTGGATCCGTGGTTGTTCGGGCTTCTTTGTAGTGCTACCGGCCGAGTTTGGTGTTTGCTTTGGTGACAAGAGATAAAGGGGGACTGAATCGAAGCTTCTACACTGATTTCTGAGTTGGTTCTCAACTCATCCTCTTTCTCCATGTGTTGGAGTTTCCTGGTGATTTCTCTCCTTATACATCTGTTGTTATTCTTTTATGAACATTCCCTAGTTAATATGTATGCTAGGTATATTTCATGTAATAGTTGCTCAGGGATAATATGTATGAACCGATACCCAACAGAATATCATGGGCATATTTTGCCTGACCAATGAAAAGACCATCAGGAGTATAGGAGACTTCAAGACCAAAAAAGTAGTTGAGACGATCGAGATCCTTAATGGCAAACTCCTGATGAGTCCGAGATATGAACCTCCGAAGCAAAGACGGATCATCACCCGTCACGATGATATCGTCCATATAAAGAAGGAGAAAGATAGTGGATTTCCCCCGATGGGAGTGAAATAGAGACGAGTCTGCTCGACTTTGACAAAAGCCCAGACTAAGAAGAAAAGTGCTAAATCTCTAAAACCAGGCAAGAGGGCCTGACGAAGACCATATAATGCCTTTTTAAGGCGACAGACGTGATCTGGAAATCGAGGATCAACGAACCCAAGGGGTTGAGCCATGAAGACTGGTTTGTCAAGAACACCATTGAGAAAGGCGTTCTTGACATCAAGCTTATGTAAGTGCCACCCACGCTGAACAACAAGAGCCAAAACAACACGGACTGTAGTAGCCTTCAATACTGGACTGAAGGTATGGTGAAAGTCTGAACTAGGAATTTGAGTAAATCCTTGAGCAACCAAACGAGCTTTGTGGCGCTCAATAGAGCCATCTGCACGAAATTTAGTTCTGAAGACCCATTTGGAACTAACAACGTTCGTGCTAGAAGGACAAGACACGAGATCCCATGTGCTATTAGCACGAAGAGCAACAATTTCTTCTTGCATGGCTGACAACCAAGTTGGGGACTCAGCAACTGACTTGAAACCACGAGGCTTAGAGTAAGCAACAAGAGCCGAGAGAAGAGCGATAGAAGATAAGTTAACTGGATAACGGGGTTTAAATATACCCGCCCTGGCTCGAGTAACCATAGGATGGATGACAGGGGGTGCAACCGAGGCTGCCAGCTCGGTGGCAAGAGGAGCAGGCTGCTCGGGTTGCAATGGGGCATCATTCTCGGGAGGAGCAGGTTGTTCAGGTTGATGTAGGACATCAGGCTCAGTCAGGGGGAGGTGGCGGCATGACAGGAGCCATAACACCCTCATCATTATCAAGGAGAGCAGAAGGGAGCCGAGACGGAGGACCCAACGTAGTTGGAGTCGGGATCGAAGGTGGTGGACCAGCTGGGGCAGGCGGAAGAAATGCCCCATCAAAAAAACTGACAATATCCAGATTACCAGGTGAAGAAGAGCCCGACTCACAAGAGAAAGAAAATTGAGTTTCATCAAATTGAGCATGCCTCGTAATGAAAACCCGAGATGAGTCTGGATCCAAACAACGAAAACCTTTATACGTACTGCTATAACCCAGAAAGATGCATGGGCGACTTCGAGGAGAAAGCTTATCAGCTGCACAATCACGTAAATACGGGAAGACACGCAACCAAAAGGCCGGAAGAGTGCATAATTCGGAGGAAAACCAAACAAGATTTCAAATGGCGATTTGTTTTGCAGAACGGATGATGGAAGCCTGTTAATAATGTACACAGCAGTAGCAAATGCATCAAACCAGAAAGATGCAGGAGCATGAGAGTGAAACATCATAGAAAGACTTGTCTCAGAAATATGTCGATGTTTACGTTCTGCACGGCCGTTATGCTGTGGCGTATAGGGACAAGACAAACAATGATGAATTCCATTCACAGACATAAACTCACGGACTTGGGCATTAACAAATTCAGTGCCTCCATCACTCTGAAACACTTTAATGGTACGAGAAAACTGATTGCAGACAAATTTATGAAAGTGTACCAATGTGTCAAAAAAGTCCGATTTAGCTCGTAACGGATAAATCCAGGAAAACCTCGAGAAATCATCAACGAAAGCCACATAATACTTATAACCATCAGAAGTAGATATGGGTGCAGGACCCCACAAATCACAATGAATTAATTCAAGCACAGCAGTAGCACGTTTTTCATTTAGAGCAAAAGGTAAACGTTTACTCTTAGCCAACTGGCAAGAGGAACAAACACTACGATCCGGTAGTAATGAAGAAACTGATAAATGCCCTAATTTAACAATTCATCAAAATTTTTGGTTTTACTATATAGTGAACAACCTATTTCAGAAGATTATTTTCAAATAGTGTTGCATGATGAGTAGTTAAGTTGGATGCCTACGTCTGTTCAATTGAAAAAAAAAAATCCTAAACCGCCTTATCGATATAATATGCACAAGTCAAAGCCTAACCTTTTGGCAAAACTTTTGTAGCTGACCTAATTTGACCAATTAACATATTATAGATTACTAACATTCTTTTGATATTTCTAGGTCGGTGATATTGCAGACTTGGTCAAATGTTGTGCTATAAAATACATATCAAGGCATTCATCCTTAATTTTGGGGATGTTTTTAAATCAATTCTCATTCGAAAGTCTAACAAAAACAATACTTATATTCTTCTAGGTCTAACCAAGAACAAGAAATGGTATATTGTGTAATCTAAACTAACACTCTCCGCTGAATTTACTTGAGGATACTTATGGAACTAATGAGGACAAATGAATATTTTACAATACAACTTCTTCATATTGAAATTTGGTATAAACTTCCTTCATAAATATAACGTATTTAAATTTTCATTTAACATTGTACAACAATATTTAGAATACGCGTGTAATTTTTACGTAAGGATGAAATATATATAGAAAACAAAAAATCTCGTTTATCATTATTATTCCCACAAGGCTCATTGTTAGTTGGCTAGACAACCAATTTTAAATAGAGATCAACATGTAGAAAAAGTATAGCTATTGAAAATTCACATAATTTGATTCAAAACCTGGTTAAAAAAAGCATGGAATACCCACAAATGAATTAAATAAGTGTACTCTGCACCCATTTAGAGATCATACATTAAAAGATCTTGTTCACTCAATTTCATAAATGTATCAAAAGAGATTAGACATTTATGTTTAAACTTGGATCAAAATTTACATGAGTAAGAAACAAAAGAAAATCACTTAACTAATTGTATAGCAATATTAAATTACTCGAGTTTAACTTAAGTGTTCCTTCTTTAGGTTAACTTGTTCAAATTGAATACGATCAACACATAATTGAACTTCTGCTGTCTTCCAATAAATTTGCATCCTATCCGCAGATATTTTTATGATGCATATATGTACATGTTAGAACATACTTTTTTCAAAACAAATCATATTAACATTGATCTTCTCTAAACTATAAATTATAGCATATACTTTTATTAACGAGAAAAATAGCATATCAAACCATTACAAGTGCCGATTACTAACATCACATTTATTGTAATAAAATCAATATTTCCTTCACTTAGGTGACATATAATTATAAAATAGAATATTACAATAAAAAAACAAAAGATCTCCACCTAAATGTTTATTTTGAAATGATTTTTTTTGTATGGCACTATTAGGGAGAGAAAATACAAGAGGATGGAGAGCGAGTATAAAACATTTTCATATGGAAAGAAATACATTTTTAATCTAACTTCCACTGAAATGTTATGTAGGAAGGTAAAAGACAACAATGAAACAACATCAACATCTAAGACACAGTGTTCGTACGCACATTTGAATTTAAATAACGATTGTAGAAGCGCACACACAAATAAGCAGTCTTTTAGCGAGAAAATACGCTAAAAGCAATAGTTTTATATACATTAATGCATTAATATATATATGTGTGTGTGTAGTGTTGTGAATATGTGAATTTCTTGTAGTGTAGCGATTCAACAATAACTACACGAAAATTATTAATTGTGTTTTCATTTTCAATGATATTTGAAATTAAGAGCTTTGTGCAATTTATATAACAAGAGATATATAAAATGAGTAATATAGATTATTTCCAAGTAGTGTTGCGTGATAAGCAGCTGAGTTGGATACCCACATCAGTTTAGCCTTCATAATATGCGCAAGTAAATGTCTATTTTAGGAAAACTTTTATAGCCAACCTAATTTGGTTTATTGGCATGTTAGACACTAATTATTTCGATCTTTCTAGGTTGGTGATATTGCAAATTTTGTCAAATGTTCTACTACCTATGGTATAGAAGACATATCATGACAATCATCCCATAATTTTTGGGATGTTTTCAAACTAGTTATCATTCGAATGTCTATGAAAAATACTTATAGTTTTGTAGGGCTAACCAAGAACAATTAGTATTTGTATATTGTGGCTTCTAAACTAACACCCTCTACCGAATTTTTGTCCAAGGATACTTGAGGATACATATGGAACTAATGAGAATAAATCAATATTTTGCAATACATTATCTTCATATATATTGGATTTGGTATTATATAAACTTCCCCTATAAATATAAGGTAATTAAATGTTCATTTAACATTTTACAACTATTTAGAAAACCATTTTTGTTACTTCGTCAGAACACTAGTGTAATATTTTTTAAGGATGAAATAGTGTAATTTTTTTAAGGATGAAATATATAACTATAGGAAACATATATAACATATTCCGCTTATCATATTATTCTATATTTTAAGAGTAACTCACATAGTTTGTTACCCAACAAGACTCTTGTTAGTTGACTAGACAACCAATTTTAAATAGAGATCAACAAATAGAAAAAATATAACAATTGAAAATCAACATAAGTTGATTTAAAATCTATTTAAAAAATAAAAGCATGAAGACCTACAAATTATTTAAATAAATGTACTTGATGGTACCCGATTACAAATCATTCGTTAAACGATATTATTCACTCAATTATATATATATATATATATATATATATATATATATATAGTTATTCGAGTTTAATCTTGGATCAAAATTTATTACTTAAGTAAAAAAAAAAAAAAAGCATAATAATTGTAAATTACTTGAGTGTCTTCAACACAACCCAATTTATTAATTTACATCCTATCCGCATATATTTTATTATGCATGTACAATTTAGTACATACTTTTTAAGCAAAATCAACTTAAAATTAATCCTCTCTAAACTATATGTATAGAAAATACTTTTTTTAAAGATCGAGAAAGATAGCATTTAAAACCATCACATCTTTTACTACTAAATAGAATTTAGTGTAAAAAACAAAAACCTACATAAAATATATGTCATTTATCACTTTGTTGTATCATTTATAAATATTTTCAAATTACTATATGAATTAGACGATTTTTGCACGACACAACATATCAGGCAGCCAGATTATTAAAACTTGCCGGAAGTTTCGCGTGTAGGGCATGTGATTTACAGAGGACATAATTGTCTTTTCATCTTCAAAATTAATGCTCAACAGTAAGTTCTCAAACTTTCTTCTTCTTCATCTTCAAAATAGGATCTAGGGTTTCAAAATTGAAAATTCAATGAATCAGGAGCATGGTTCCTTCAACCTCAGATACACAACTTCCTTCTTAATCTAATCACTACAAGAAAATTGGAATTTAGCAGCGGAAATTTTCGTCGCTAACCACATAATTTTCGTCGCTAATATGATTTAGTGACCATTTATTTTCGTCGCCAGGCTTGTCGCTATGGCAGCGTCACTAACCATATTTGTGACAAAATATTAGTACATCGTCGCAAAGTTATAAACAAAAAAATTTCGTCGCTAAAACTAGAATTAGTGACGAAAGTCATACATGATTTTCGTTTCTAAGTTATCAACAAAATATTATTACTTCGCCACAAATTTAGTGGCAATGTATATAACTTCGTTGCTAAAATTGGTTTGCGACAATAATATTATAAATTCGCCACTAACATTTGCGATGAATTGTATAAATTTTGTCGCTAATGGAAAATTTTATTTTATTTATTAGCGACGACTTTTATGCATTTCGTTGCTAAAATAAAATATTATCGCACCTTTTATTTCTTTTGATTTTTGGTTATTTTTACCTATAAATATTCAATATCAAGCTACAATATGTAATATTTAATAATAAAATCAAATCAAAGATGATAAATTTTATAAAGGCCAAGTCAAAATAAGTATATCCAATCCAACATAATTCATCATCAACAACAACAATGTTGCAACGAAATGTTATTTAAATGTTCACCAATCTTCATGGATCTTGAGAAGTTATTGGTGGCTCCTTCGATCTCATTTATCGTGTATTTTCTACATCGATCATCGTTGTTTGACAACACATCCAATGCTCTATTCTTTTCTTCTGCTTCTCTCCTTAACTTCATCTCAGCATGCCTTCTTCTCTGTATTTCCTTCTCAGCTGCTTCAATCAGCTCTGCATTTTGCTTTCTCCATCTCTATCAGAGCAATGGCTGCTTCTTCAGCAAGACGGGCCTGCTCAAATTTGTTAGTTTCCCCCATCTTCTCTTGTTCCAGTTCATTCATCTTTAAATCAAACAAATAATGTTCAAAGATGTAGGCTGATGATATCAACATTCATCAAATTTTACCTGCCTTTTCGCAGTAACTGCTTCTTTGCAAGCTGTGTTATACATGTTCATGGTTTGCTTCACCTCTTACTTTAGTCTTCGAATCTCAAACTGCCATTTCCAGATGAAATCTA
The DNA here is from genome assembly GCA_954870855.1 of Scutellaria minor. Lineage (NCBI taxonomy): Eukaryota > Viridiplantae > Streptophyta > Magnoliopsida > Lamiales > Lamiaceae > Scutellaria > Scutellaria minor. The sequence continues at coordinate 21,926,720 of OX940727.1, forward strand.
GTGACAAAAACTGTATCAAACACAAAATTCTCTAGCAATTTCTTTACATGGTACTTACCGAAGACAAGGACTTAATTGGAAGATCAGCTGTTTCTCCGATATTAGTATCAGCATTCTTCCTGTCAACCCTCACAAGATCAGTCGAATACATGTTTCCATCTTCCGGTTCAGAATGATTAAACCTGACGGATGGCTGTGCATTCGACTGCCTAGGATGAGGCGAGCCATCTGCTTCTCTTGCTTCTTAATTTCTTTCTGTTCACATAAAGATTGTGTATATTATATATATAAAATAAAACATAGTAGCAAATAAAAGATTCAAGCTATCATATTTCATGTAATAGAATATGGTAATGAAAGTTGGCTATCAAGAACATAAAAAGTGTTAGAAACCAGTGAATGAAGAAAACTCTTCTTATACAATAACAATTGAAATCTTCTCTATTATTATTGCAAGAGGCTCACCAAATACTCAACTTATTTTCTAATTCAAGAACCGATGGAAAAAGACATGATCTTGGTCCTCACATCACCATATGTTTCTTATAACTAGCAGGCTAATCTTAAATACACCACCAAATATTAAATTAATGAAGAATAAGTATAAACAAACACATGAATTCAGTAGAGCATAACCTCACTACAAGCATGATGAGCACAGTCAGACCAGTCCAAATTTGCAGCATGACATTCATCATACGCATGAATCAGCTCATGAATCACCACTTAGATTACCTCATCTTGCATTTTCAAATGATTACTACATACGATTATCTATTTGAACAAACAAAAACAATAATTTAATAAAAAAATAAATACAAACCAAATTCTTTGCGTTCATCTATTGATGAAAAAACAAACTAACATCTTTCATCTTGTAGAATAGTATTACCAGTACAGATAGCAGTTCTACCAGAAGAAAAATGGCAAGATGCTACATGAACAGGTTTATAAATGACAAGTGCTTTGGCGATCAAAGCATCAAGTAAATTTCAAAGAAAAAAATCATGTAAAACATTTATATTTACCATTCAGGATTTCATAATTTGAACTTATAATGAGTAATTAGCAATAAAATAACCAATCTTTTACCCCTTCACCCTTAACATATCCACCAGATGCATCTTCTTCACAAAGGCGTGCCCCTATGAAATTGCTTCCAATACCACATCCAGATTTCTCCATTTGCTCCTTTAGAAATTTCACCATGGGAGCTACAATATATAGCAATGAATCATGGTCTAGAATCCTAAACTGTAGGGGGTGATAAATGAGATCAATATTGAAAAGAACAATACTTTTGAGACTTCTCTGAATCATATTTTCACATTCATCCACCGTCATTGCCATCACCCTAAACCAAGTCTAGATCCAATATTAGTTCAAGACAAATCCTCAAAAAATATTAAACCATCAAACAACAAAACTCTTGGGAATTCACAACAATTTCAATCACACACACGCCAACTCATATGTCGATCAAGCAAAAACAAATTACCTAAAATAATATCGAACATCTCTATACAAGCTAGATCTAAAACCTAATAATCGACGACATTGTATACCGAAAGTGTAAAACTTAGGGTCTCACAAAATAACGAATCGATCAAGATGAAATTAGGGATTCGAAAGTACATACCTTAATTAGCAGCAATGGAGGAAGATAGAGCCGAAATTTAGTGAATGGGATAATGTGATAAACAGCAAATCTGAGTAAGTAACTCAGGGAAGAGCGAGAAGGAGAAGAGAGAGAAAAGGAGCACTGGCCTTGGCAATTATTGGTTATGGAGTTTCTATTGCTATTGTCTTCCTAGGCAGTCCAAGGAGGAGGGGCAGTGAATTTACGAGGGAATAATTGGCGTCGTGGTTTTCGTTGAAGATGGCAGAAGAATTTAAGATATTTTTCTAATTTCAAACTTTAGTGACAAACTATACAAAGTCGCAGCTAAGTTAATGACGAAACTAAATCACTTTGTCGCTAATTTAGTGACGAAAGGTCAATATTCGTCGTTAAGTTAGTGATGAAAGAACATATATTTCGTCGCTAACCTCGTATCCAATTTATTTAAGTACAAATATATAATTTAGCGACGAAACGTTACTACTCGTCGATAAGTTGGCGACGAAAGAAAATACATTTCGTCGCTAAATTTTTATCCATTTTATTTAAATATAAATATGTAACTTAGTGACGAAACGTCACTACTCATCGCTAATTTAATGACGAAAGTAAATACATTTCATCGCTAACATTTCTTCCATTTTATTTAAATTTAGATTAGACATTTTAGTGATGACATCTTTAATTTCGCCACTAATATTAGTGACAAATACTAAAACTTCGTTGCTAAAATTTATTTTAGCGACAAAATCAATTTTCGTCGCTATTTTTTGTCACTATTTGTAATTTTTGTTGTAGTGAATAGCAATGTTCTAGTGCATCCACTTGTCCATGCAAACAGAGCCCCAACTCCGATATCTCTGAAAGATTCTACTTCGAAGCCCTATGGTGTTTCCAGTAAAGAGTTTCAGAAATCGAAGATAACAACCGAGAAAATTAATTTCGATCAATACGATTATAACATGAGTTGGATGAATTTGAGAAAATTTTATGTCAAAGACGATTACAACCCTTGCCATTTTGTAGAATATAAAATAACAAAATGAATAAAAATTGAAATGACAAAATTACTCCTTAGAAATGCACATCGAATGCACGTGACCTACCTCCGATAGCAATTAATGATGCGGCAAACAAAAATATTATTCCGTGCAAAATTCATGTACATGATATAATTAACTGCAAACATTTATAAATGATATAACAAAATATAGTTGGAAGTTGTGATGAATGTTCATTTTATACCGTATAATTTAATATAATAATTTTTATAATATCATATTTATGTCATTTCTTAAAATTGATAAATTTGTCACTTACATGACATATATTATAAAACAGAATATTACAATAAAAAAGCAAAAGATCTCCACCTAAATGTTTATTTGGATATGAATTATTTTAATTCCAATCTCGTAATTTTGAGACACCATGGAAATCAATACTTCTACTCTATGAAGATTGGGCCTGGAACCAAAGGCGGCACAATTGCTTGGTTCTTCATACATTTACCGTACCTGTTTTCTTGTACGATAGGAACCGTTGAATTTTCTTGACATCCTTGCTATTTGATCACGACTTTCTTCATTCTTACAAATTTCTTTAAAATTGAAATAGAAAGAGATTAGATATGGAGATGAATACAGAGATAATGTTGTGGTGATAGTACCTTCATATAACCTTGTAGCTTTTTGGAGATCCTTGTTCTTTGAACACCAGTTTCTTAATTTTAGTGACTTAGAGAATTTTTATTTCTTTCATGATAGTGTTGTGAATACTGTACCAAGTTTTTTTACTATAAGTGCACTAGCTTATTATAATATATATGAAAGATTCGTGCATAACTTGTGCAACTTGCACGTGCTTTAAATCAATTTTAGAAAAAAAATATAATATTTAAAAATTGGTTAAAAAAATGAATACATTCATAAATATACTCTTAAATATTCTGTCTTAAATATATTATTGATATTACGGAAAAAAAAACTTTTAAGAATATATGTGACACAACAATTCCAAAATACTTCTAAAATAAACTATTAAGTAGCATGATTTTCATATATTTACCGTATTTATTTCTTAATTTGTACAACTTCAACATTTGAACTTCTTTGAGATTCTTGTTTTCTGATCACGAGATATATACGTCGTCCTCTTTAATATGAACTCTCCATGTATAACTATATAAATTACTTAAATTTCACAAATGATTTTAACTCATTAGATTTTAAACATTCAGACCGACTCCATCAACAAAAAGATTTAACAAGCTTAGACAATAATGTCTTCAACTCAATTTAGTTCATGATATGCATATCGTTTACAAATATTATTATGATTCACGTAAATTGTAGTGCATACTTGTTTTAAAATGATGATAATAGATCTATTATATTTCAATTCAACTTTGTTAATATCTTATACTTTTGTGCCATATTTTAAAGCAATTCACTGTCCCAAATTTGAAGATGATCAAAACGTTATTTCTTTAAGAAAATTATGGAGAAAGTTAAGACAAAATCACAGATCAATTGGTCTAGAAGACGTTGAAAATGGTATCACTTGATAAAAATCTCAATCTTTCTCATACTTAATGTTCCCCTAGTCCCCTCCCCCCCCCCCCCAGTTGATTTAACAACTAATCGACATTAATTTTCATTTAATTATCTTGGTTAAAAATAAAATTCAGAACAGCTGAAATTTGTTTAAAATAGATCTACTCTGAAATGTAAATAATAGCATATGACTTTTTCGAGAACATGTAGGATATTAAACCATACCATATATCATCCACTAGCATATATCTTGTATTGCAATATAATTTGATGATGATGACGACAACAACGATTGATGATGACGAAGAAGCAGAATGGAAATTGTATATGTTTAAATTTTTTTTATAATATTTCATTATGTTTCCATCAATTAGTATTGATGCTTTATTACACTGTCTTTTATGAGATGACCCATAAACTCTACATATGATTAAAAATATAAAATTTGTAATATTATTTAAGTAAATTAAAAAATATAATAAATCAAAAATCTTATTTAAGAATTATAAAATTCCTTTAAAATATCTATCATCGGCAAATAAAATATACAAAAATTACCAATAAAAATAATAAGTATAATACTAATTACATTGGTTAATTTTTTTTATACTTTGTATTTGGGGTCATAAAATGCAATTTTATAAAACTATTTATACATGAAATGAAACATTCAAAATAGTTATTATCTTTTTACTCATAAAGTCCAATTAATTAAAATAACCAACATTTAAAAAGACACAACTAATATTAGAAGAATTTTAATGATATATAAATAGCTTGCGAAGAAAGTTATTTTCCATTTTTTTTTAAATACATTTTTATGGTGACATGACATTGTTGAGTGGGAATATGACATGCATATTTATAAATTTTTGTCAACTTATTTGCTTTTATATTAATATAAATTATTATTATTATTATTTATGATTTGACCACAAAGCTAGCTTGCACTCTTTTGTTCCTTAAATAAAATAAAATTTGTTAAAAATTGGGCTGTAGTTATTATTACTATAACTGTGCTCTTATGCAATGCACCGATGCACGAGGTTATATGTAAGGATATAAACTATATAATATTGTCAATAAATGCAAAACGACTTAATCTTATATCTAAATTCAGTCGTTTGGTTGCAAAATATGATAAATCATACAGTTTATATAAGTCCATCAAACAAAGACAACAGTAGCGGAGGGTTAAATGAAGATTACTATGTAATATTGTCAATAAATGAAAAACGACTTAATCTTATATCTAAAATAAGAAGTGTACAATCACACTGAAACGATAATTCTTCACCTCTGAAATGGAAAGCTTCATCACACTGTAGTCTTCTTCTTGTGAGGATCAATGACTTAAATTTTGTTGTCCAAGTGCACTAACTCGTTATAATGTATGAATTAAAGATATGTGCATAACATGTTCTTGCACGTACTTCAAAAGGTTTTATTAAATATATTATTGAATGTTTGAAAAAAAAAAAAAACACTATTAACTATTATATATGTGACAGTACATGACGGTTCAAGAATACTTGTAAATCTATGGAATATATTTTTCTGAAATTGATGCTTCTTTTCTGATCACCGCATATGTTGTCTCGCCTCTTTGGAAAACTCTCCATGCGTAGGCCCTACCATATTTTCATATATAGGGAAAACATAAATAAATTTAGTGGATATGCATTGCTGCAGGAAATCAAAGTAAATACTTAAACATACAATCAGCTCCATCTTTTTTTTCTATAGAGCACTAATTTCAATTGAGTTTCTATGGTACATGATTTGATAGGTTCTACTGAGTATAATTATATTTTAAGTTCCTAAATCGTAGCTTAGGGCTTTTTAAAAATTGATTGTTTTAGTTCAAAATATTCATGAGTTTAATCATCATGTATATTAAAAAATGTCAAATTCTAAACATAATTTTCACCATAAATTACAAAGGTTGAGTAATTAGCCATGTTAATATCATTGAATTTAATCATTTCCTCTACCAATGTAAATAATTACATCACTAAAAAAATAAACTGAAACAGGGTGAAATCAATCGTGTTATTTGTAGATTTAGAATACAGTTAAGAGGAAAATTTGTAAATTTAGGACTATAATGGTTGATCATTAATCATTCAAAGATGCTAACTTTTCAGATGATCATTAATCATTCAAGGATACTAACTTTTCAGACTCTGAAATTACGACACTAACTTCTTAATTTGTCAATTAATTAAGATAAAGTTAATTTCTAGCTAAATTGCACGTGCAGTGCGTGTGCTCGGGCATTTTGAAAATTTCATTTGTTAAAATTGGATTTAGGACAGTTTTGGAAAAATATATAATTTTTTTGGATTAAACTGAAATTTTCAGAAGTTTAAAAGACTTTTTGGAGTGAAATAAGATACATAATTAAGTCAAAGGTTTTTGGATTAAAATCCCCACCCCCAATTTATAGTTAATTTTTCAAGAGGGATAATATTAGATTTGATCCACGAAATTAGGGGTTAATTTCAAGTTTGATACCTTTTAAGTTACTAGTCATCATAAATAATCTTCAAGTTAATAAAATTCATCAATTTTAGTCCTTACCGTCAAGTTTCCTTCCATTTGGACGGAAGTTAACTAATCTCTTTGATTTGGTGGGAAAAGAACCTTATTTTTCTACCTCTACGCCCAAAATAAGTCTTATTTTCCCTCCAACAAAGTGAAACCTTACTACTTTTCCAAATCACCACAATCGATTCCCTTCCCCAAATCAAAGTCTTCGAAATTTCGAGCTTTACAAAATTTTGACATTGTGCTATTGTTTTGAAGCCCAATTGACATGTCCATGGCAAGAAGAAGCAATAGCTAGGGTGGCGCGCCACCTCCTCCCGATCAGAAGGCAATGCAGGAATCGAAGACGCCACACCTTCTATCTCTATTGCCAGAGTCTCGGCCGATTCCATCACATGTCTCTCTGGTGAAGGAAAAGGCATCGCCGGCTGGTGGTGAGGCTGAAAACCTTTTGTTAGTTCGTGAGGAAGCTTTGCGCCTTGTTTAGAAACGTAGTTAGGTGTGGGAGTTGGAGGCTTTGAGGAAGGGTAATGATGGTGTGGTTGAACGCCATCCAAATCCTTCGAAGAGTAATTCTGATGTTGCTGAACTGAAGAGTATTTTTGATTCAATGAATTTGGACACGGGGAGAAGAAGGTTGAGAAAAAATTGAAGGCAACAGAAGAGGATGGTGGAGGAATTAAGAGATCGAATATCTTGATTAAGCCTAATATTAAGAGCAAGAACGAGGAGGAGGAGGTGGAGGTGGAGAAGTTGAAGTAATGGGTGGTGATGAAGATGTCCATATTTTGGGCAAGACCAATATCTCCTCCTTAGATTTTCTTTCGATCAAGTTGTCTTCAAGCCTTCCAGGGTACTCAATTCCACATTTGCAGTATATTGTTTCGGTATGCAATCTCATTGAAGACATGCTCGAATTTGAGGATACCCCACTGTTTTTGGACATTTTTGAACTCGAAGTTAGTTGAAAATTGAAGATGAATGCAAATGAATAAAAAAGAAAGAGTAAAAATGCTATAAGAATTGTGTTTAAGAGCAAAAAAACAGAAACTAAATTTTTGCCGCGTTTTTTGGTAGAAATAGAAATTATGGTTCTTTTCCCAACAAAATTAGTTAACCGTCCAAATTAGGGGTTTTTTCAAGATCATAACAAAGGAAAAAAAAAAAAAAACTGTAGCACCAACAGTAGTTTAATTTGTTATTAAAAGCTACAATTTTATTTTTGGCGATAGAAGTTTTACTATCCAAATCCTCTGCTTGGCAAAAATCCCAGCGCCTAGTGTTGTGCAATTTTTGTGCACTTAGACTGTAGACCCGGTTCTGTGATTGAACAAATGATAAAAGAAAATAAAAAAATAAAAAGGGCAAAAAACTTAGCTTAGCACACTTTACTGTGTTTTTTATCCAGCACATGATCCAAATTCAAGTTTTTACAAGTTCTTTCATGGTACTTCTATGCAACTGACAGGATCGTGTCACACAAATCCATTTTAAAATATCTAATTAAATTGAGTAGTCATATTAAACTTTGAATAAAATCTTAAACAATATCACAACATTAGAATTATTTATGACATTATAATTAAATTTTCTAGAACACTGCCACTTAAGCACACCATTGTCGCCTTAAACTTCTCCACCTAATATAATTAAACAGTTTATTTTGATACTTTTTTACTTTAAATAATATTACTTTTTTATGGAATTTTCATCTTTTTAAAATATTGGTCATATTTCACTTAATATTTTTATGTTCACTTACTGTCTTACATATTATTTTATATTTATTTACACTTTTATATAAATATTCATACTTTATTTTGGTCATTTTTAGATTTACAAAAACTATTTAGATTTTTATTGAATGTTTTAAATTATTATTTATATTGATTTAAATTTTTTTGAATGTTTATTATTATTATTATTATTATTATTATTATTATTATTATTATTATTATTATTATTATTATTATTTAAAGTTGGACTAGAAGTGCGATCCCCTAAACTTGTGAGACTAAATTTGCAATTTACCTAATAATAATGAGCTTATGTAATCAATCATGCCAGCTTAACAAGCACATGAACAACATATCAGTTGCCGTTAGTTTTCCTAGGACTAAATGTGTTAAAAGTAGGAAAATAAAAAAGCATATCTTGGTGGGACTAATTAAATTCGTTTTAATCATATATATGATCAGCTAATAAGCAACACTTGAGACAAAATGAAATGAATCCGGATCAAATTTACAATTTCCTCAACACATGCTTATTGATGTTAATAAATAAAAAAAATAAGACACATACTTTTTGGAACTAGACCCTTTATTTCATTTTGGTATTATATATATTGTATATTATTGTTTTGAATACATGTTACATGGTAAATTAATGAAGTCATTTATACAAGTAGCTTATTATGGTTATTCTGGAATACCTAGGATGGCAACGGGGCGGGGCGGGGTTGGGGAGCAATCCCCATCCCCGTCCCCATCCCCACCAACGAATCGGGGAAAATCACCCTGCCCCGCCCAGTGGGGATCCGCGCTTCCGAGGGGATTCCCCGCCCCATATTTTTTAAATTTTTTTTTTTATTTAATTAATATACAAAAATAATTCATACAACTACATATAACTCAAATATTAACAAAATCCAAATAAAAGATGAAAGCATAAATTAATAAAATTAGTTAAAACACAAAGATAAATTATCTTAATACATTTTCATTAATTTCCATCATTGTTCAATACTTCAATGCACTCAACATTTCAATATCTATATAATTAATTTTTTATATTAATTTAATTATATTATTTTAAAAATATATTAATATATAGTTTATATATATATAAAATTAAAATAAAATTTATTTTTTATAATAATTAATTATATTATATTAAATATAAATAAATAAATATATATATATAATATTCATGGGGCCTCGTGGGGAACGGGGCGGGGAATACAATCCCCGTCCCCGCCCTGTCCCGCCAATCGGGGAGAATTTTCGCCCCACCCCCGTCCCCACGAGGGTGCATTTCGGGGATCCCGACCCCATTCGTGGCGGATCCCCCGTGGGGAAACGGGGAATCCCCACCCCATTGCCATCCCTAGGAATTATTTTTTATTTTTTTTTTGAAATTACAATTGAGGGTGGGGGGATTCAAACCTGAGACCTTGCTCAAGGTGACTGATGTACCTGCCGCTAGGCTAAGTTTATGGGTACTTCTGGAATACCAAAACCAGAGACGGACCGACAGGGGGGCTAAGGGGGGCACTGGGCCCCCTGAAAATTTTCCAAAATAATAGGGGTATTTTCATCTTTTCACATTTTTATTAAAAAAAATGAAAAAATATTCAAAACTTATTAAACATGCGTGTGTAGCAGCAGCTCTTCTTACACAGGCCAAACCTCCTTTTCATCTTCATTCTTCAACCCTAATTTTCCTCTCTTTCTTTCACACACACAAACCCTAATTTCATTTCTCCCAATTGCCTCTCCATAGAATTTCAAGGTAAAGTGTTCTCTTTATATTATTTTTTTGCTTTATTTTTTTTTCATTATTATTGTTGATTTATTATGCCTTAAGTTATATATGTGATGTAGTAGTGTTAAGTTGAAAAACATTGATAAATAATTTGGCATTTTATTTACGAATTGTTTATCTATACTTAAGATTTGAATTATGAATAAAATTATGTTGTGGTAGAAGATGGAAAAACTTATTTTGTTGAATGCCTAAATTATTTTATTGGTTAAATTACTATAAGATTTAATTTCTTTTGAGAAAGAAAAAAATAAAAAAAATTAGTTTGTTTACTTAACTCTTGAAATTTTAATTTTTTTGCTTAAATCTCATTTTATTTTACTTATCTCTTGAAATTTAAATTCTTTTGCTCATAGATTTTACCAAGTTCTTGAACTTTTAATGTATTTCTAATATTTGTCATATTTTTATAGATAATAGAAAGAGCTTTTTCGGCAATGAAGATCATTAAAAGTTCTTTTCGCAATTGAATGAGTGAAACACTATTGAATGATTGTTTAGTTGCATATATTGAAAATGATGTATTTAGAAATGTTAGTAATGAAGCTATTATGCAACGATTTCAGAATATGAAAAATAGAAGAGAAATGTTATAATACATTGATTTTATCTAGATTGCGATATATATATGCTTTTTCTCTAATATTATTAATTGTATCTTTTTATTAATTGACTTAAGCCCCTGAGTCGAAATCCTGGGTCCGTCACTGACCAAAACGGAATATATGGAAGTTTTTACTGTATATGCTCAAAGTATTAGATCTCATATGTATATATTATTTGTATATTCTTTTCTACACTACATCATTTGTACATTTATAATGCAGTACTTTAATAAATGTAGCATGCAGGAGCTGATAAAACGAGAATAGAAAAAGATAAACAAATTATTTGAACATGGAATCTAATCTAATCTTATTATTACAACAGAAAAAACAAGAATTCATTCAAAATGCAGCAACGTCCACGAAATCTGATCATCTCTATCATCTTTTAACTTGCCGGGTTCTCCAGGGATGCTTTTGCAATATATAATGAGTTGTGTCTATATAAATACCTCATGCATTGTGCAAAGAATTCACATCACAATTTCAGTTTCTTTTTCTCTTATACTAATCAATTAGTAGCAACAATGACAACGACACCTTCTTGGAAGCTTCTTGCTGCTGCAATACTAGTGTTGGTCGGGCTGTGGGCTTCTCATGCTACGGCCCGAACAGCACCCGACGCATCAATGGTTGAGAAACACGAAACATGGATGGTGGAGCATGGGCGTCTCTACAAAGATGAAGCAGAGAAGGCCAAGAGATTCAAGATATTCAAGGACAACGTTGAGTACATCGAGTCCTTTAATGAAGCAGGGGCTCGGCCTTACAAGCTTTCAGTTAACAAATTTGCTGATTTAACAAACAAGGAATTTGAGGCATCTAGGAATGGATACAAGATGAGATCTCATGATGGCTCGTTGTCTAAGGTTTCGTCGTTTAGATATGCTAATGTTAGCGCAGTTCCTCCGAGCATGGACTGGAGGAACAAGGGAGCTGTTACTGGTGTTAAGGATCAAGGCCAATGTGGTAACTTCAACTATCCATTCTAACATACATATATTTTTACAAGAATTTTGAGAGAAAATTGTGAGTTGTCTAATTTATATTATGAATGAAAAAAACAGGATGTTGTTGGGCATTTTCAGCAGTTGCAGCAACAGAAGGAATCAACCAGCTAACAACCAAGACTCTGGTTTCATTGTCTGAACAAGAACTTGTTGATTGCGACACAACTGAAGACGAGGGCTGCAATGGTGGCCTCATGGACAATGCCTTCGAGTTCATTATAAGCAATCAAGGCCTCACATCCGAATCCAACTATCCTTACAACGGAGTGGATGGAACTTGCAACTCAAAGAAGGAATCATCTCACATTGCAAAGATCACAGGGTACGAGGATGTTCCCACCAACAGTGAATCAGCATTGCTCAAAGCAGTGGCCAACCAACCAATATCGGTTGCCATAGATGCAAGTGGATCGGATTTCCAGTTCTACTCGAGTGGAGTGTTCAGTGGAGAGTGTGGAACAGAACTGGACCATGGTGTCACTGCAGTTGGCTATGGAAAAACGAGTGATGGAACCAAGTACTGGCTAGTAAAGAACTCATGGGGAAGTAGTTGGGGAGAAGATGGATATATTAGGATGGAGAGAGATATTGGGGCAGCAGAAGGTCTCTGTGGCATTGCCATGCAAGCTTCTTACCCCACTGCTTAATATCATATTTATATGTTTCAAACTTTGTCATGTGTAAATTACTTGTCTAAACCAAGAATATTTAATGCTTGTAAAGAAAGCTTGTTATTGAAATCTGTATATTTTGAAAAATATTCAGAAAGTCTTTGGTATCAAATCAGAAGTATATGTGAAAGGGTAATAGGGTCTATTTGTAGGCCCTCTTTTTACCCTCTGAAATTCAGCATCACCTCACCTGATCTCGTGTATCAACTTTTTCACCATTTCTGACAATCTTGTTGTCCTCGCCCTCACCAATTGACACGACTATATAACGAATTGTAACAAATTTGAAGTTGGTGACCATTGTAGTGTCAAAAAGTCAGGTTATAATTGGAAAGAAAAAGCTAAAAATGATGATTTTCCATGTAATTAATTAACCGTAAAAATTTGGAATTAAACTTTGTGAAGGATTTCTGCCACTTTAGCAGTCCAAGAGGGGCAACTTTATGACTTATCAGTAGAGTAAAACCATATCAATATTAAATCCCAATGCATGATAAAAACATGAGATAATCCTATAATATGCATGATAAAAACATGAGATAATCCTTTAACATGGTGAAATCGTATAATCCTATAATATCGTGAACACGTAACATTGGAGCAGCATTTAACCGAGGGGTAAAACAGAGGATGCTTCCATGAGGACTGGACGTGGGCAATCAACTACCGCCAAAAGGTTCAACCCAAACACTTTTAGATACTATTATTTGATTTGGCAGATTTTATTTAAATTTCTCCATTATATTCAATCATGATTCATGATTAATATTACTGAGTTCTAATATGCTTAGTTGTTAAAATAAACATGTTTTTACATATTAGTTCTGAATTAGTTCTTTATACACTTTCCAAACAATAAAATTGGTTATCTCCACTATTAAAACTAATATTAAAAGTGCAAACTGAGATAAATGTAATATGTTATCAAGAAACTCATGCAGCAAAAACAATAAGAAACAGTAATAAAATCATAATAAATCAAGTAACAATTAAGTAGCAGAAAACTATAAGAATGTACATATCATCAAAATTTCACTAATTGTTGTCCAAGCGTGGCAGCTTCTGCAACTTGAGCAGCTGGTGAAGGGATACCAAACACCATCTTTCTTCAGTTTGGGATGCGTAGTAGTACACCTTTCGATTAAGAGAGTCGATTATTACGCTTAATTTTCCAAACTCATATATCTGTTGCCCATCATGTCTTCTTCCTGCTTTAGGCTTCAACACCAAACCATTTAGCTGAGCATGAATTTCTATAACTTCTTTCAACCTCATCTCATCATTACCACTATCCAATCCCTGATGTTTAAACTGCCAGGTGGCGCCACCTCCATGCTTTCGACTGCCTGGTTCATCATGTCTAGACCAACACACAGCCTGTATCGAACGTGTTGGTATGCCTCAACTTCTGGCTCGAAATCTGGTTTCGAACATAACCACTGATACAACACTTGTTACCAGTTGTTGAAGAATACATCCATCAACTGGAGCATATGATGAGTGGGAATAACAGTCAACCATGTTCGTACACAGTCGAAATGCTCAAGACCTTTCTGATTGGCACCACCATGGATTTCTAAATCATGCATGGCAGCCAATAGTTTTGGAAATACAACTTCCTTAAACAGCTGGCAGAATGAATTCTTACCTTGCAACAATTTCTTTCATAAGGACACCATCTCAACTCCATGAGTTGGATTCTCAAGTGGGTCCCATCCCTTAAACATTCTAATGAATAAAGGTAAAGCATATGAGCATGCAATGCTAGATAAGTTAAATAATTCATATTCATCAGCAAATCTTGTCTGCAAATCCACAAACATTTTGCAGCTTCTCCTTTTCCTTGTGTAAAGCAACCACAGTTGCCCTCTCATTGCTTAGATCATTACAAAGCTTGTTTTATGTCAAGTTGAACTAGATCAACTATTAATCTGATATTATCAACAACTTCAAATCCCTTCTTCTTCTCTTTTTTCTTCTGAAATGAAACAGATTTTTGAAGTGATATTGGATAAGTGGATTCTTTATAGTCATTGAAACCGATTCCCATATGAATAGGAGACACAATTCCCTGGTGAGTTTTGCCAAGACCACCACCTTTATACCCCATCTTCTTAAGCAACTTCAATCCAATACCCTTTGTATGCTTCTCAAATGCACCAACACCAGTTGGGTTGTCATTGCAACTTCCAAAAATACAATCATCCATCTTCTTATAAATTTTCTTTTATAGACTTAATTCAATTAGTTGTTAGATTTCTTTTCCAACTAGAATTTTAGATGATATACAATTAACTAAGATTTCAAATCCTAATATAATTAGGATAACTATTTATCTCATAACTTCGATTTTATTAATTATATTAATATCGTAAATGACTATCTCATCCATATTTTAAGTCCCAATACAGTTGATATTGTAGAATATCAAGTAGAGAAAATAAATTTGGGGGAAAATGAGAAATAAGAAGATTATTATTGATATACATCAAAAATAACTAAAAATAAGGATCTGATTTGATTCAATTAACAGAAATTTTCATAATTTACAATCAAACTGATGTGCCTACGAAATAACTAATTAATTTGTATGTATTATTTCCTAGTTTAGGGTAGTGGTCATTAGCATTACGATGGTAGTGGATAATAGGTTCTTAGTGGGCAGTTATTTTCTCCTTAAAATTTGTGTATTTAAGTGTGAGTTTATTAATGAAAAGAGATATATGGTCTTTTATGAAAGATAAAATTACGTGTAATTCTTTTTGTATTTTGGAGTTAATCCTTACTCGAAAAGGATAATATTCGGAGCATATCACGAACCAAACTGAAATTCAGTTTTTTATTTTAAAAACCGAACCAAAGTTACTAACAGTTATATAAATAAAACCGAACTGAACCGATTTGATCGGCTTGATTCAATTTTAAGGTTACTTTTCGGTTTGCTCAGGCCTATTTTGATCAACGTGATTTTAAATTTTCATAATTTTTTTAAAGTTGTATAGTTACAGGGGCGAGTTTGTTATAGAAAATCAAACAAACAAAAATATTTCTACACTTGGTAGCCTTTATGCATTCACTTCACGTAAACGATTTGGTTGTTCTTTAATTCCCTCATTTATAAAGTTTAACTGTCAATACATTTGTGGGCAGAAGCTGTGTACAACCACAGCGGACTGATGATTATGATTGTAAAGTTTGCCTGAAGCTACTGTATGAACCTGTCACAACTTCCTGCCGACATTCTTTTTGCCGTTCATCTCATATTGCAGATGTAATTACATTGATTGGCTTCTACATGTTTCTCAATGACAGATTCAATTGTTTTGTCAGTATTGTCACCTAAGCTAATACAAGTTATTTCATATCATACTGCAGATGTAATTATCAATTGATTGGCTTTTCAGTGTCACGTTGAGCAAAGGAAGTCAGAGCATGGCAAACCCTGGTGTTGATTTACTGCCTCTATTTGACATGGATGTTATTTTACCATGTGAGAAGCCGATACAGACTTATGGTGAGTTTATCTAATGAATAACAGATCAGGCTGTACTTCACTTATTTATATTATCTGTCATGTAATTTTGTTTCAGTTGCTTTTGTGATTCTTGCACTGATATTTCTCTTGTTCTACATCATTTCATCATACATCCACATGCTCTTATGCACTGATTTCATCAATTATGAATCCCAGTCAGTCATTGCGATGTGTTTCTAGTTTATACTTTATTGCTGGTTATAGCGCATTTAGTCAATCTTGTTCTGCTTTCTTGTAGACTGAGTCGAGAAGAAATTAATAATATACTATCAAAATCTCAGAAACCGTGGTTCAGATCAGTACAACACTTACTTACTTTTTTCTGGCCCTCAAAACTCAAACTTTAAGCTGCATTAAGTTGTCAGTTTGCATTTTATTTATCATATGAGCATCACCTGATAATGAATGATGTAACAAGATGTTCTTCATGAATACAACATGACACAGGACAAAAAGGAAAATATTACATCCTGATATGATAGTTTTTGTTTTGGATATAATTGAAAATTTTGTGAGAAAATTTAGTTATACATTCTGTAAAAATATATCATAAGCATTTCAAAACGAGGATTCTGTTGCATATGTAAGTTCAATTTCAAAATTGAATTCAAAAAATGTAGTGCTGGTAAATACCACACTGATTCAAGGGGTCAGTTGCTGTAAGTATGAAAATAAATTTCTCTTCTAATCATAAAATTAGTTTAATATAGATTCATGTCACAAAGTGTGTGATTCAATTATGGTTATTGTTGTGATGCTGTTGGAAAGAAATATTGTCTGGTAACAATATCAAAGTCTCTTTTCCTTCATTAGCTGCTCCACTGACTTTGGCATTATGCACCTATGCCAAACTAGATCTAGCAATTAACTGGCATAATTTACAGCTAACTTAGACAATTGGAGACATTGCTGTTTATTATTATATACAGTATATTGATCTATATTGATTTCCTTACAAATGTGAGGCCATTTTGCGGAGGAATATTTACCATTTATTTAGGTCTAGAAGATAACCACTTTGCATCTGTTTCATGCACTGTACTCAATCCCAAAAATCTATTTACTTTTTATGGAGCATTATGTTGGACATGATGCAACCTGACACACTCATTTTTATTCTCTTCTAGTAGTAAAAAGTAAGTGGAGGAATTTTTCTTTTAAATTTGATCTATTTTAATGATAGATAATTGTTTTTAGTGTCTAAGCAACAAATCGGTGCTGGTTGAAACATGAACTTGTATATTTGATTATTACTTGAACCATTGTGAAGATACTGCGTTGCTGAAGTTGAATGGGTGCAGGATATTTGTCCACCAGAGAGATCAATTGAGAGAAATGACGTAAATGCTATATTACCTTTTGAGATTTTAATGTTCACTCTTTAAGTTTTCTAGCATTTTTTTGTTACAGAATGACTTACTATTGATGAACATCCTTGCTGGGCGATGGATTTTCAATGCTTTCAGTTACTCGAGATAACACAAAATGCAGCAGATTTCGCTCAACAATGGATAAGAAAAGCACAAGATGGGGCATCAGGTATTTCATCTTTAGCATCATATCGTCATTTTGGAGTAAGAATGAATGGATCACACCTTCCTTGCATTCATTATGATTTTTTTTACTAAATGACTTTTGCTTGTAGATTTAATAAGGATTGCAGAGCTTCATAAAGCAGAAGCTCTAATGCCCCCAACCCAAGATCCTGAGTGCTTTAGTTTTTGGGTACATTTCTCGTTTACATTCTAGCCAATCATGACGTAAGACTTTCATAATGTAAATGATATATTGTGTTAATGCAGCTGACAACACTAACATGTCGGGGGCCATCAGAAAGATTGCATCTCCTTCGTATACGAGATACAAAGGAGGTATTGTTTACAGCATCCTATTTTGCTGATGTTGAACTCTCAGCTACAAGCTAATGACATTTCCTCTCATTGACTTTAAGTAAATTGAGTTTAGAAAGTAAATTGAGAGAGATGCATACTTTCCAATTCTCTAGGGATTAAATTTAGTGCACCAATGGATCGATTCTGTTTAACTAGTGTTCATGTCTCACTTGTGCAATGAATTGTGTCTAAGTGGATCTTCTGTGCTTTTCTAGCAGCTTGATTTAATTTACCATTGAGAATCAGTGTGAATTAGTTGCAAGTAAGCGATTTAAGCTATAGTCTCACTTGCATGCCTAGCCCATGGAGTCAATTTGCATAAACATAAACATGATGGTGAATTATGATGTGTATTTTTTGTACCTAGGCTTATCTAATTACCACATCTCCAAGACTTGTGTCTGCTTACGTTAAACTTTGCATCGTTTTCCTTTATTATCCATGTTTTTAAAATTATTTTGCAGCGAATGAGGTGAGGACTTCTTTACTTGATGATGGAAGGACAAGGGTGATTACAGACCTGTGTAACATGCCTGTCATGTTAACAATTGTGTAGAAATGTAGAGATATTAAGAATTTTTTTTCCGAACACTTTTTCGTATATCAGCCCTTCACACTTTGTTCCATAGTAGTCCCGTGTGAGAATGTTATTTTCTAATTGTAGTAAAGTGTTTCAGTAGAAGCTATGATCATTTGTTAGCAACGATGTATTCAGTTCTTGAATTGTGCAGCATCTAAAGCATCATATAAGATTGTTGTCATGTTATTAGAGCAATTATTACCACACTAATCAACAATTACCCCCTAACTAGTCTAACGATATTTATGTTGGAGATGGACCTTTAAGATCCTTTTGCTCTTAAGACATTTAGAAATGCCTTAACAGAACAAGGCTTTCGTGTCCCTTTTGATGGATGGAGGTGGCAATTTGATTGTCCCTGTTAACGTTTAATGTTTGGGATTGATCCAAACCGTTTATTTTACCAAAATGAGCATTTTGCCTGGATCTAATGGCATGACAAGTCTAATTGGCCTATTTATTTATTTATTTTTATTTATTTTTAATTAGTTCAAGAGATAATAGTTACTTTTTAAAAATAAGGTTGAACTAGCTAGAATAACAGTGGTTCGAAGGTCATCCAGCCCATTCGGTAACTTTCAATCTCAAAATTAGTCTTCTATTTCAAAACCGTGTTTCAACTTTTATGCCAAAATTTAGTTAAGTTATAACATAAGCCCCACTCATTATTCATTCCCAAACTCATTCCAACAAATATTTAAATCAAGAAATTCATACTCAATTCCCGGCACTAAATGTGGCTCCTTTTCCTCAATATATTTTAAATAAAAAAAAAAAAAAAAACAAAGGTCATTCTTCCCACAACCTCTTTAAGTTGATATTATAACATTATTATGAAATAAAACCTAATCCTTGTTGAGGTCAAAATCATAAACTAATTTCCATTACCTATTCCCAGCTGGGTACGCGGTTTGAATTTCTCTTCCAAAATGATACTAAAATATTAAACATTACGATTAAAAAAAAAAAAAACTGTCATTGACAACAACCACTTTTTCTTAACACAAAGTCTCCTCTTCAACTATTGCAAAATAAAATAAAAAACTCTTGTTATTCTTACAAGATTGCACGTTCTCCCAACATGCTTCCAACTATCATTATTTTCCAACTTCTTAATTTGCTACAAACAACTTCTCTCTCTGTTGTAGTTTTTGAAAATAAACTCTTTTCATACTAGTGGCATTGCCTTAACAATAACCACCACCTCCTCCGCCGTGAACCGCCGCCCAAATGGGAGGAGTAACGGCTTGCCGGCGAAACCCTCCGCCTACGCCCTTCATTCTTGCTTTCTCTCTCATCATTGCTTTAGCCAATGCATCTTCTTCCTTTTCTCCAGCTGATAACTATCTGATCAACTGTGGATCACCTGACAACACTGTTCTTGATGATGGCAGAGCTTTCAAATCTGATCCTCAATCTTCTTCGTACTTATCCACAGATGAAGATATTCTAACTTCCATCAATTCTCTTCCCAACAACACTTCTTCTTCTTCGTCGTTTCTTCCGTTATATCTTACTGCAAGAATCTTTGATCGCGAGTCCCTGTACAGGTTCCTCATCTACAAGCCAGGCCGCCATTGGATTCGTCTCCATTTCTACCCTCTCTCTCATCCCTCCTACAATCTCACATCAGCCACCTTCAGTGTCACCATAGACGACACTGTTCTCTTGCATGGCTTCTCAGTTCAAGATAGAACTAAAATGGTGGCCAAAGAGTACCTCATCAACATCACCTCTAATCAACTCACACTCAAATTCTCTCCCATGAAGAACTCTGCAGCATTCATCAATGCAATTGAGGTTGTTTCCGCCCCTGATTACCTCATCTCCGACTCTGCCTCCTCTGTGTCACCGCTTGGTGACTTTAACGGCTTGAATAAATACGCCATGGAAGTGTCGTACAGATTGAATGTTGGAGGGCCGATTCTGACTCCTAAGAATGACACCTTGTCTAGAACATGGTTTCCTGATGGCCAATTCATGGTGTTTCCACAAGGTGCTAAGAATGTATCCGTCCCTACGGACATGATTGAGTATCCCAAAGGTGGATCGACGCCTCTGATCGCTCCTCATTCTGTGTACGCAACGGCTGATCAGATGGGAGATGCTGAAACTAGTGATCCAAATTTTAATCTTACTTGGGTGATGAGCGTTGATCCAAGCTTTTCGTATTTGATTAGGCTCCATTTCTGTGATATTGTGAGTAAAGGGCTCAACGAGCTTTACTTCAATATATACATCAATGGAATCACTGGGGCTTCCACTTTTGATCTCTCAACAATCACCTCAGGATTAGCTATTCCTTACTACAAGGATTTTGTGCTCAACGCCTCCGCCATTTCCAATGGGAGCATCGTCGTTCAGGTGGGGCCCACGACCAATGTGCAGGCCAGTGTTCCGAATGCAATCTTGAATGGCTTGGAGGTGATGAAGATGAGCAATTCAGCAGGGAGTTTGGATGGACTGTTCTCTACTGGTGGGGCGAAATCGAGGCCTAATGTGGCTATGAAAATAGCAGCTGGTGTTGGCTTAACATTAGGAGCAACAGCATTGTTGTTGCTATTAGTAGCTATAATTAGATGGTGTAAGAGGCCCAAAGGCTATCAGAAGCAAAAGACCTTCTCATCATGGCTTCTCCCTCTTAACTCCAGCAATTGTAGCTTCTTATCGAGTAAGAGCAAGAGCACCAATAATTTCTCGAGTATTATCAACTCAGGGCTCAATCTTGGGAGGTACTTCACTCTCAATGAGCTACGTGATGCAACAAAAGATTTTGATGAAAAAAGTGTTATTGGAGTTGGAGGATTTGGGAAAGTGTACCTTGGCGAGATAGATGATGGAACAAAGGTGGCGATAAAACGAGGAAATCCATCATCTTCACAAGGGATCAATGAGTTCCAAACAGAAATCCAGTTGCTATCGAAGCTAAGGCATAGACACTTGGTTTCACTCATTGGCTATTGTGATGAGCAATCAGAGATGATCCTAGTGTATGAGTATGTGGCGAATGGCCCTCTTCGCGATCATCTCTACGCCTCGTCTTTGCCCCCATTATCATGGAGGCAAAGGCTAGAGATCTGCATTGGTTCAGCCAGAGGATTGCACTATCTCCACACTGGATCAACACAAGGCATAATTCATCGCGATGTGAAGACAACCAACATTCTTTTAGACGACAGCTTTGTAGCTAAAGTATCCGATTTTGGATTGTCCAAAGCCGGGCCAGCTTCTCTTGATCAAACTCATGTAAGCACAGCAGTGAAGGGCAGCTTTGGATACCTCGACCCAGAGTACTTTAGAAGGCAACAACTGACAGAGAAATCGGATGTGTACTCGTTCGGAGTTGTTCTGTTTGAAGTGCTATGTGCAAGGCCAGCTCTTGACCCTGCATTGCCAAGAGAGCAAGTGAACTTAGCCGAGTGGGCTAAGCAACAAAACTCGAAAGGGTTGATAGGAAAGATCATAGATCCTGTAATAGTAGGTACTATGAATCAAGATTCATTGATGAAGTATATTGAAGCTGCTGAGAAATGCCTGGCAGAGTATGGGGTGGATAGGCCTTCAATGGGGGATGTGTTGTGGAATCTTGAGTATGCTTTGCAGCTACAAGGGACACATTCTGCTTCATCTGATCATCATGATGCTGAGGTTTGTGATGATGATGCTACGGAGATGAAGACGAAGAAAGATTGCTTGGATGCAAAAGATGGGATGATTGTTGATGTGAGTGATGATTCTGGGGTGGTTGTTGCTTCTCCAAATATGTTTCTTGAGAATTTTCAAGGAAGATGAAGGGATGGTTTTGTTTGGTGAAATGTGAATGTTTGGTATTGGTTTTTAATACAGTTTCATGCTATTTTGATTCACTTAGGTTGGAAGGATAGTGTATTTTCAGATTTTCTGTAATGTTTATTCAAATCTTCTTTATTCAAATCTTCATCAAATGTTACCTTTCTCAAGATTGTCTCAAGATAAATTGATCAATCTAATGAAATTGTTACATTGAGAGTGTGTTCGGCTGAACTTATAAGCTTCTTTACATATATTAAGATTTATTTTAAAGAAGTTGTAAGTTTATCGATTGTGTTTGGAAAACTTTTAAACAGGGAAATTTTCAATTTTGATACCTAAATTAATACAAAAATTTATGTGAGATGATCTCACGCATAGTTTTCATGAAACAGATCTTTTACACCCACAAATCAAATTCATTCTCACAAATTTACATGTGAATTGTGAAGTATGGGTTATGGGTTGACCCGTCTCACAAAAGATTACCCGTGAGACGGTCTCACATAAGACTCACTGCTCAATTAAACCTCTATTTGAGTTGTAATACCCCACATTCTATTGACTAGTATTAATACTCGATATTTGAAACTATATCATGTTTGATACCTATAGGCTAAAGTCAACTTTCCGGCCAAATCCAACAAAAATATGTATTTAATATATGTACTCAGTGTTTGAAATCGATGGTGGATATATTAAAAATTGTATACGGTGAACATTGAGAAAAATTAATTTTTGATCTAGCCTCATACACCATGCATGTTCGATTTTGGTCCTCCTTATTTCAAATTTTCAATTTTAGTCCAATTGAAAATTGTCTCATTTCAATTTTTTATTAGCCAAAATTTGTATTTTTCAGTGGGTTTTTAGCTAGTGAAATGCACACACCCCCAATTTCAATATTTTTTTATCATATACGGTGATGTGACAATTTTTTTGACACGTGACAATTATTTATACACATTTTTTTCCAAATAGAAAACACATCATTTATCCTTGGCGTTCTATAAGGTTAGTCTGAAATTACAGCATCTCTAGTTTAAATATACGAATGTATGTATTTGCTTATTATATTTACACTTCTCCACCTTCATAAGTTTACTAACCAACCTCCTTAATAATTCAACTGATATCACACAATGAACTTAGCATAAATTCCAGCCACTAAGTTTTCTGCTTAAGTAGAAAGCAAATGATAGATAAAAAAAAATGTATGATTATTTTTTGTATTACTTCATGAACTTTATGGATTGTGATTGTTGTATACTTACATGTGATTGTTGTATATTTGAGGTGTTTATGCACCCTTAATGAGTGAATTAATTTCTTATAGTAGAAGCTTCCAAATCAATGATAAGAGTAATTTTTGTGTTGTTCACATCATCTCATTTATATTAATTGACGTTTTATTGATGATACATACACTGATATGATTATATATTTTGAACAAAGCAGGTGCGAGTCTTCAAGTTTTTGAGAAAGTTGAATATTTCAAAATTTCATGTAGTGATGATGACCCTTTTTTAAGTGTAGATTTTGAAGTAATCAATTAGTTAGTATGATGTTTGTAAAACACAATGCACATTTGATACTTGAAATTGTTTAGTTTATTTACATATATTTTAAGCAAATATTCGGTATATATGTCTTTTATTTTTTCAATGTTAATTTGATAAATTATTTAATTTGCAAGGTAAAATACATATTTTTATTAATATGAAAATTGTTAAAATATAAAAATGAAAGTGGGCATTGGAGACAAATTGTTGTTTTAGGAAAAGACAACAGATTTTATCTGTTGCCAAACTGTGGTGTATACAAGAAATGACAACTCTTTTATCTGTGGCATAAATGTTGTGTATTATGGGAAAGACCACGGTTATAATTATATAACAACAGTTAGAAATTGTTGTTGTTTCATGAATAGACAACGGATTTAATCTGTTAAACGACCGTTGTTGTTTTTGGAACAGACAACAGATTTTGTTGTCTGTTAGCAAGTTTTTACAACACAACTATACACATCAGATATATTACTCATTAGACAGCTTATAAAATCCATTGTATATTAACGTTTTTCTTGTAGTGCTAGTAACCCTGAAACCAAAATCAACACCAAAATCCCAAATTGCTCAAACCCCTATTGAAGAAAACAAAAAAAATAATTTAAAGTTAATAGACCATTAATTACTCAACACAATAAAACTAATTAATTAAGAATGTTGATCCTCTCCAACTTGTAGGGTGGTAATGGGAGGGTTCGGGGATGGTATTGACAATATCATCACCATACAAAATTATCATATCAAATATCCCCGTTACCATCACTGTAGTGTCCCGGATCAAAATGAGCATAATTGATTAATTAAATATTTTAACGCATGACTTAATAACTATGTGCGTATTTTTTTGACTGTCTAATTAATTACGTGCGTTTCAGATACGTGTTTAACGCGTGACTTGGACGGATAATTTTCATGGACATGGTATATAGAATATTTTCATACCATAAGATGCGTATCGAGAAAACGAGAAGTTAGAAACGAACTAGGGGTCAATCGGAGACCCGTAGCTCGAATGACGACGGAAAGGGCAAAACCGGAAGTTTCGAAAAATCGGAAGATACTTACGGAGAATGGAAATGAAGATATTTACGTGAATAGTAGCGTTGAAAATTCAACCGGTTAATAGTGATGGGATATTTTGGATGAATAGTGATCCGGATATTTTCGGTGAATAGTAACATCGGAAAATCTATAAATAGGGGTGATTTCGATTTGAAAATCACCGATTTTCTGAACGAGCCGAAAGCGACGAAAATGAGTAAGTCCCTCTCTCTCTCTTTCCGGGTTTCTGTCTCCGGCGGGCCGCCGCCGCCGCCCGGTCGCCGGAAAATTCAAAGTTGTCGGTTTTGGCCGATTTTTGCACACAATGTTCGTCTCGACGAGACGAATCTAGAATAGGTCTCGGATTTCAAATCCGATTTCTCGTTCGCCGGAAAACGGCGAAAAAGGTCTCCAAACCCGATTTTTCTCTCCTCCTTTCTACCTCGTTTCTTCTCCGTTTTGGGTAAACTCAAGATCTAGATTGAAGCTCTCATCGAGCTCGTCACGAAACCGGGCTCGGATTTTTGAACGGATCTCTCCTTCTCCGGCAATCGCCGGTCAAAGATCCGGCCAACCTTTCTCTCTCCTCCCTCCCTCTTCTCTCTCCCCGTCGGCTCTCTTCCTCTCTTCTCTCGCCGGAAAACTTATGGACAGCAGCTGAGAGTATGTGTGATGGTTGGAGGTGGTGGCCGGCGACTGGAAGTCGACGGCCGGAGTAGGAATGGGCTGGAAGGGTTAGGGTTTGCTTGGTTTGAGTGTGTGTGTTTATGTATATGTACGTGTGTGTATATGGAGACTGTATGGTTGTGTGTTGCGCGGCCTACTGGTGGTGGCCGGCGACGGGAGGTCGTCGGTCAGGGGTTCCGGCGGCTGGTGGTGGTGGCCGGCGGCAGGTGGCCGCCGGCCAAGGCTTGTTGATGTGTGTGTGTATATGTTTTGCATGCATGTGTATATATATATATATAGGCTGTATGTATATGTTAGGGTGGCCGGAGAAGGTCGCCGGCGACGGGGGGTCACCGGCTGGGGGTCTGGGAGTAGTCGCCGGCGACGGGAAGTCGCCGGCCGGAGTTTTGGTTGGAGTTGGAATTTTGGAAAAACTGGGTATCGAAGGGTTTTGCGGCGTAATTTTCAGGCACTATTCATGATGGAATCCGGTGAGGGATGGCCGTAGGTAGTAGACAGCGCTGCGAGGTATCTGGCAAGGTAAGTGGTGGTGGCTGGAGGCACCGCCGCCGCGCCGGGTGGCGCCGGGAAGTGGCCTGGTCGAGCAGGCCACCGTCGGAAACTGGGCGACGGGCTGTCTTTGTTGGTGGAGTTAGGCGGCTCCGTCGTGGCCGCCGTTGGTCGGAGTTGGTAGCCTGAAGTGGGGGGTATCTGGGGGTGTGGTCGGTGACCGGTGGTTCGCCGGTCGGCGGGGGCTGGAAGCCCGTTTATGTAGCCTGTTCGCGCAGGCGCGCGGGCGCGACGACGGGAATCCCAAATCTTAAAATGCTTCGTTTGAGCTCGTTTTAACTCCGATTGAGCTCATTCTTTTTGCGTTGCGATCCTTATTTCATTTCCTATCATCTCAGCCCTTTAAACTTGACTTCCAGCCTTGTCTCCAAAATTCCAATCTTTAGATCGTTCGATCCGACGCGTAGATAACGATCGTTTTTCCGCCGGAACCCTTTACAACTTTAATTATACTGTATTTAAGATCTAAGAAACATTGTAACATATGTAGGCTATCAGCTGGATAGAGCATCGAGATACGGGATTTGAGACTTGAGCTCTGAGTTATCAGATTATCGGACCTCGCTACTCACGTGGTAATCAACAAACGAGGTGGGGGTAACTTCTAAACTCAACATGTTTATTGTTTTCCATAATTGATATATGAACTGTTGAGCTCTACGTGCTGTGAATACATTTTGTGATTATTATGTACATCCATACTTTATGATTACTGTTTCATGAAAAGTTTATGATACGATGAATGTGGACGGATGTCCTAAGTCATGTTAGGGATGGACTGGTGGCCCGTAAAAAGCACCATACGTCATGTTAGGGATGGACTGGTGGCCCGTAAAAAGCACCATACGTTAGGGATGGACTGGTGGCCCATAAAAAGCATCATACGTTAAGAATAGATCGAGTATAGTTGAGTGCTCTTAGAGCCGTGTGTTCTACTTTGTGTGCTATGCATTTTATATGCTGTGACTACTTGCTGATTTATTATATCTGTTTAATATGCGAACGGCTTAATAATATTAAAGTTTGGAAAGTATCCCCACGAGTGTATTCAACGCACTCACCCCTATTCTGTACTCACACTACAGGAAAAGAAGAGAACCTTGATGCGTAGAGAGAGGGGTGCCCTATCAGCTGTGTCCTTTGTCCGGATTTGTCTTTTAAAGTTTTGTTGATCGTTTGTAAAACAGAAAATTGTATTTCTCCTTCTTTGTAAAGATCCTGATGTTTTCCGTTGCGTTTGTTATGGATCCTAGTGTTTTTCCGCTGTGTAAGGTTTCAAAACTTCATTTTATCTCCGATATTCCAAGTGTGTCTTTCTTATCCTCTCATTTTTCTTTCTATTTTATATCATGCTCGCCTCCTTCTCCTTTCTCTCTTCACGCCCAAAAATGAAAAACTCTGATATTTTTAAGTGGAAGATTTTGGGGCGTGACAGACCGCTTTGGGAATTTGGTACGGGGATGGGGATTCACCCTTGGGACAGATTCCCCACGGGGGATTCGGGTTCCCCAAATTTAATTTTCTACAAGATAAATTTTATTTTTTTTCTAAAATAATTTTCAATAAAATAAATATCAAAATAATTAAAACAACTCATAAACAATATCAATTCAACATAACATCAAATATCTTGAAACCATAAATCTAGTCTTTAAAACAAAAGTATGAAATACATAATCAAAATGACAAAACAAACTAACAAGTTTGATTGTTTTGAATTGATTCAAAGTTTCAATTTCAATTTGCAATTTTAGATATTAAATTATTAATTAATTGGAAATGAGTCATGAGGAGTGAGGATTTATAGTACTTATGGAAAATTTTGGATGGTTTGGTATATTTACTATTATATATATATATATATATATATTAATAAACAATATTAAACGGGGAACGAGGAATCACTGTTTCATATAAATTGGGTCGGTTTCGGGGTCGGGGATTGGGTGGGGAGCATAAATATCATTCACATACCATCCTTGTAATTTTTAAACGGGGATTCACCGTCCCCACCCCATTCCCCAATTTGACCGGGGAATTCCCGCCCCATTAACATTGGTACCCAACGGGGATGGTTCCCCTCGGGGAAATTGCCACCCCTACTAACCTGCCACTACTAGAGATGGATCCATATACCCCGGGGTGGGGGCACGTGCCCCCACATTTTTTTAGAGTTTTGAGGCAAGATGTTATAACTCAATTCAAGAATACTGCATCTGTCATGTATGAGAGAGAAAGGAGGGTGTGAATGTATTGCAGCTTTAATTCTACATTATTACTCCCTCCGTCCCACCTCAACTTGCCTACTTGCCATTTTGGTTTGTCCCAACTCAACTTGTCAGCCCATAAATGACAATTTTTTTTACCTTAATATCCCTATATTTAAACATTATTACAAAAAAACCATCAAAAAGTGTATATCCACTTGATTTGATGTGCATATTATTACAAAAATATCATCCAAAAGTGCATATCCACTTGAGTTAACTGCATTTTCTTAATCTCCGTGCCCGGTCAACGTAGGCAAGTTGAGCCGGGACAGAGGTAGTAATATTCTGTGTATATATCATATCAAAATTACGTCAATTAAGACTTGGACTGACATGTTTGTAAATATTTTAATTAAAGTTGGCTACAGAAACACGACAATATTACTGTAATACAAGGATGAAAATATGGGTATTGCAAGTAATATCGCAATCTTAAATTTACCGATATATTAATAGATATATTGATATCGCAAAAAAATTGAAAAAATAATGGAATTTTTTTAAAATTTTGAAAAATTAACATGAAATTTTATGAATTATTATAACATAAACTTGGATTGTTATTGATGTTGCTCCGATCCAACACCCTTCTTCTCCGGATAAGAACTAGAAATCTTCGATCCGATTACCTGCAAAACAAACACCGGGAGGAGTTCCCGGTGATGGGACTCCGACGCTCAAGTCAGCAAAATTGCAAAGTGATTTCTTAATGAATGCGTATGTATGTCTTTTTGGTCATGTGGCAGTCCCCCCTGAAAGAATGAAAGATTATAAGTTTATATACTCCCTGTAATACGTGGTAGTTGCAAACATCCGAAAAAAGGGGAAAATGGGTAACTGGTCTGCAAAAATGGCGGT
Organism: Scutellaria minor; assembly: GCA_954870855.1. Classification (NCBI taxonomy): domain Eukaryota; kingdom Viridiplantae; phylum Streptophyta; class Magnoliopsida; order Lamiales; family Lamiaceae; genus Scutellaria; species Scutellaria minor. The sequence continues at coordinate 21,956,047 of OX940727.1, forward strand.
TACTTATATTCAAATCAGTTCGCTTTGCTCATCGTTAATCGGTTTGCAATCATGTCTCAAAACCTAGTCAGTTCGTAATCATGCATTAACCATAGGCTCACGCCGAATAGAAATTAGTTTGTATCTAAATACATTGAGGAACAATTCGCACAGTGATGTAGTTCGCTCCTCCTAGAGTAATCTCTGTTCGCTTCTTTATATTGTTCACACCTATTGAATGTGACTTTTGGTTCGGTTTAGAGGAAAAATCCGGTTCGATTAATTCGACTATATCAAGTACTCTCCCCCTTCGAAGTGCGTGTTTATACACACTGGTGTGATTTACTTCGTTTCACTTGTGTGACAGATATGCCTGATGAACACTTAACGCCCCTTTTCGAGGCGGGAACATCCTTTCAACTGCCCCTGTCGTATCTACGCGACACGTGGCAAGGTGCATTTCCCGCCTAACATCCTTTCATCTCCCACCGTTTGATCTCATCGCATCCAATGATCGAAAACTTGATATTCTTCAACTTCCCCCCCAAAATCAAGCGTCACCCCCTCCTATATATATCACCTGCATCTGACATATAACCATTTTGCAAAAATTACTGCAAATTTATATCAGCAAGGGCTTTTCTTCTCTAACTTTAGAATTCTTCAATTTCTTCCAGGTACTATCTTCCTTCTTTTTCGTATTACATTTCCATGGCATCCTCCAACCCATTAGCTTATCTCAGAGACGAAAGTGAATTAGAGGAGGGTTTTGATCAGTTTTCTCTGTACATAGGACAACCTCCTCATGATTCTAAGGATACAGCTCCCCAATCTTCTTCCTCCACCCAACGAAAACCTTCTAATCTTCCTAAGAAAACTAGGTGAAAAACCGTAGATGATGTATTTTCCTCCACCAAAGCCACCCCAACCCATACTATACTTCTGAGTTCAATCATGGTGGGTGGCTACTCTGTGGTGATTCCAAGTCCGGAAAATTGAACACACCGGGCTCCACCCGGTCACCAGACATGGTTTTTGAAACATGTAACCCTAGGATTAGTTCCACCCATTCATCCATTTTTCTTGAAAATTGGTTCGGCTTTTGGGATATATCCGAACCAACTCCACCCGAAATCCATTAGCTACATAGTTTCTTTTTATATGGTATGTAAATGGATGGGAGTCGAACCCACGTCCGAACGATTCCGATCTTGTTTTGTTCTGAAAAATACAAACGTCTTTTTCGCTTTTATTTAAGTCCTCGTGGTGGTGAGAGGCGAGCTTCTTTTTTATCTTCCGGGGATGACGAAGTCAGTTCCTGGGAAAAGTATTATTTTTTTATTCGTGAACCAGCGAACCGACCTTTCTGTTCGTCCCCTTAGGCTCAAACTTCTGCTCGAACAGATCCTCCTCCCAAAACAGATTACCAAATCGGTCTTCTAAACAAAATACTCCGTAAGGGATGGTTTGATATAGTAAGGTTGAGCTCTTGTGAGGCACTGCTATCATTCTGGGGGTTCTATCCGAACAGCCAAGTTCCTTCCAAATTCAACTTAGGTTATTTTTAGTTCTCGTTATTTCCCATTTTACTTAGAATTTACTCTGTCGGATTGTGACTTCTCAAGTTATCCCTTTTTGCAGACAACACAATGAATCAATTCTTCAGCTTCATAGATGAGGTCTCCGATGAAGAGAAGACTCCTTACTCACCCTCCCAACATGGAGTGGACACCGAACTAGCTACAACCTTCATCCAGGCAGAAGAGAAACGCCTTATCGAGCTTGCAACCAAGACACCCAGTTCAATTGAGAAAATAATTCAGGAAGAAAGGGGTGTTCTTCCTGAAGGTTCGGGGCCAATCTTGTCTGTTTCCCCCCTCACCACTGCGCTAGCAACCACAGAAGACAAACCTAGCTCATCTCCACATGTTGTTCGCATCTCTGAGCCAATCGATCTGATGGAGGAGGTCGATAGAGAAGCAATGGAAGCCACTATCTCCCTCCAAAGGAAAAGAAGATCTTCCAGCTCGCAGAGAACCGAAAGTAAAAAACAAAAGACTACTGCGGAACCCAGAGTTGGTTTAGAAACTCAGGGAGAGGAGGTGGTGCGAAGTGAGAAGGTGGCAAGGGAGGACGAAGATGCCGAAGAGAAAGAGGTGAGAAAGAACCTGACTCGCTTAGAGAATGCAAAAGAGTTCTTCGAGGACTATGCCAAGAAAATTCTTCGCCAACGAGCTCAAACGCAGAAACATTATCAGTGGTTGAAGGAAATGGAGGATGAAAAGAAAACCCTGGAGAGTGATCTGACGATTCATGCCGGCAAGACTGAAAAGTTATCTGCTCAGCTAGAACAGTACGAGATTGAGCTTGCTGTAGCCCAATTAGAGGTGTCCAAGAGGGAGAAACTGTTGTTGGCGAAGGAGAAGTTTGCCATGGAAAAACAGACAGCTCTTCTTGAAGTGGAGGTGGAGAACAGAAGTCTGCGAGAAGAGCTGGAGCAAGAGAAAGGTATGCGGGCTCAGTTCGGTGAGGACATGAGGATAGAAGGATACCGAGTTGGAATAAACGAAGACTATCGGCAGTTTGCTCGGAGTCCAGAAATGGAGCTGGTAGCGGAGGCCTATCGTGAAAGGATTTTTCACCAAATCTGGAACTCAGTTATCTTTCTCTCCAAAGCTGCTCCCATGGCCGAAGCGTATTTCCGAGAAGGGATCCGACTATGCCAAGAGGAGGTGACGGAAGCCGTACAACAATATCAAAAAGAGACCGACCAAGTGCTATCGGAATCCAAATTTCAATTCCACCTCTCCTCACTGGGTAGAAAGTTAAGACAATCCTTCCCTACTCCTCCCAGCTGGCAAGGAGATCCAAGCAAGGCCGTTGATACAGAATGGTGGGCAGGATACTTAGAGCAAGCTATCTTGGAAGTTCTTCCTATGCATCTAAGTATCAGCTCGAATCCTCCTCAGTTTGCAAAGGAAGGTCCGAGTTCGGTTGTGGATCTATCGGAAGAAATGTTTAATCCCGTGCCCCCGACTTCATCCACTAATTTGTCCTCTCATCCAGCTCCCTCCGAAGGACCATCTGACTGTACTTAGTGCAATTCTCTTATATCTTTTGTTCGAAAACACTTTGCATATTTTCTTATCTGTAACTATTCTATCAAATTTTCAAATGTTATGATATGTTTCTAATCATATATCAGAGCCTTCAATCCATTTAAGGATGTAAGTTTAAGATATTCGAATCTTCGAACTCCAACATGCATAACTCCATCGTTGAATTAGTAAACCATAAAGTACATACTTGTATTTGATCAAGATTCCTTGGAGGTATAATTGCAGTTCGCTTAATCACGACATTTCGAGGGAATGTTTCACTTTTCTTAATTAGGACATTCCGAAAGAATGCCTTACTTCGCTTAATCAGGACATTTCGAGGGAATGCTTTACTTCGCTGAATCAGGACATTCCGAGGGAATGTTTCACTTCGCTTAATCATCAAGTTTATCAGGTATAAGAGTAATTGTATGGAATCAAACAGAAAAGAAAAGACACAACAATTTAACGTGGTTCGACTGAATTAGCCTACGTCCAAGGGGGACATATATTTATGGTTTATTAAGGCAAGGGAAATTGAAAAAAGTAGCTAGCAACATACGAAAATGTGGTACTTTAAGTATAGAATTTCTTCAGATGACTTGCATGCCATGGTCTTGCAACATCTTTCCCTCTTTATCTATCAATTCGTAAGATCCTCCTGGAAGAATTCTTGAGACAGTATACGGTCCTTCCCAAGTAGCATCCAACTTCCCAATCTCAACCAAAGCATCTGACTGTCTTAACACCATATCTCCCACTTGGAACTCCCTCTTCCGAATTTTCTTGTGGAATGCTACTTGAACACGCCTTTTGTAGAGCTCATGACGAACTCTGGCCTCGTCTCTGAGTTCATCCAAAAACATCAGGTCAGTTTTGATTAGTTCTTCATTCTCTTGAGGTTTGAAACTGGTAATCCTCAAAGCTTCTCCTTGGATTTCTGCTGGGACTACTGTTTCCATCCCGAACGCCAAACTGAAAGGGCTCTCTCCTGTTGTTGATCTAGATGTTGTTCGATATGCCCATAATACTGATGGCAGTTCGTCTACCCAATTCGATTTTTCAGATTCAAGCCTCTTTTTAAGTTAATCCAATATAATCCGATTTACCACTTCTACCTGTCCATTTGCTTGTGGATGAGCTACAGCTGTGAATACTTGCAAAATTTTCATCTCCTTACACCATTCAGTAATCTTTTTTCCCTGGAATTGAGCTCCGTTATCCGACACTAAGATCCTTGGCAAGCCAAACCTGCAACAAATATTCTTCCAAACAAAATGAATCATGTCAGCCTCAGTAATCTTGGCTAGGGGTTCGGTTTCCACCCATTTAGTGAAATAATCCACTGCTACTACCAATAATTGTTTACTTCCTCTGGTTTTAACAAATGGACCAACTATGTCAATCCCCCATCTGGCAAAGGGACAAGGCGAACAAATAGTTAGCATATCAGTGGCCGGTGTATGGATCCGCCACCCGTGTTTCTGGCAAGACTCATACTTTTTAACTATTTCCCCGATATCATTCTTCATTGTGGGCCAATAAAAATCAGCTCGTACTACCTTTCGCGCTAAAGCTCTTGCTCCTGAATGCTCGGCGCATCCTCCCTCATGAGCTTCTTTAAGGACCTTAATCCCTTCCTTTTGAGATAAACATCTTGCATCCGTTGGTAGAAAGGTTTTTCTGTATAAAAGTCCATCGATAACATAATAGAATCGAACTTGTCTTTCTAACCTTTTCAACTCCTTCGTCGTCCCTTCCCTTTTGCCTTCCAAAAAATGCAAGAAAGGAGTTCTCCAATCGAACTCTGCCTTGTCAACATTCATAACTTCATTCTCTCTCCCAACACCCATCACAATTATACTTCTTTGTGAACAGTCTCATAACGAACTGTCTATCTTTGATAGAAAATCCACCTTTTGATTTTCACTTCTGGGAATCTATTCGATTTGAAGCTTTTCAAACATGTTCTCCATATCCCTGATTTTCTCCACATAAGAAATCATCCGATCTTCCTTGACTTCACATTGATTTTAGAGCTGTTGGGTTACCAGCTGTGAATCTGATTTGACTGTTAAGTGGCGAGTCCCTGCTTGTTCGACTATCTTTAAACCCTGCAAAAAAGCTTCGTATTCTGCTTCATTGTTAGATGCTTTAAACAAAAATTTTATGGCGAACTGTAACTCATCTTTCTCCGGACTGATTAACAATATTCCAGCTCCAGCTCCTTGACGAGATGAGGATCCATCTACGAATAATTCCCATTTCTTCTTTTCCTGCACTCTAGACGTTTCTTGAATAAAATCTGCTAAGGCCTGACCTTTAACGGCTGTTCGAGGTTCATACTTGATGTCAAATTGACCCAGTTCGACAGCTCATTTGACTAACCTTCCTGATGCATTAGGCTTTCCAAGCATAACGCTTAGTGGATGGTCAGTTCGTACTGTAATTGCATACCCCAAAAAATATGGCCGCAACCTCCTAGCCGCAGTAACTAATACATAGGCCACCTTTTCAATCTCAGTATAACGTGCTTCAGCTCCTTGAAGAACTTTGCTGACAAAATACACAGGGAACTGATCCCTACCTTCTTCCCGCACAAGAACTGAACTGATTGATTCTCACTAGTCGCTAAGTATACTAATAGTGTGTCTCCTTGAATCGGTTGCTTCAATAAAGGAATCGAAAAGAGAAAAGGTTTCAAGTCCTCAAATACCTTCTGACATTGTTCATTCCAGCCGAACTGGCCACTTTTTCTTAGAATTTTGAAGAAAGACAAACCTCTATTTGCTAGCCTTGATATAAACCTGCTTAGAGCAACAATACGACCGGTTAGAATTTGTACCTCTTTTATGGTTTGAGGAGGGGATATCCCTTGTATAGCTCGGATTTTGATGGGGTTGACTTCTATTCCTCTCTCTATAACCATATACCCCAGGAACTTTCCTGCTTTTACTCCGAATGAACACTTAACTGGATTTAAACGCATTTTGTGCCTTCGAATTATTGTCATGGTTTCCATCAAATCAGCTGCATGAGTGTTCGCTTGGATATTTTTCACTAACATATCATTCACATAGGCCTCCATGTTCCGACCTAAATGGTTCTTGAACATCTTGTCCACCATCCTCTAATAAGTAGCTCCTGCATATTTTAGCCCAAACGACATCACTGTATAACAATATGTTCCCGATGAAGTGATGAAGACGACGTTGGGTCTCTTTTTCGGATGTAACGAAATCTGATGATATCCTTGTGTAGCATCCATCATACTAAGTAGTTCACACGCAACAGTTGAATCCACCAACTTATCAATTCGGGGGAGTGGGTAATGATCCTTAGGACAAGCTTTGTTCAGATCCCAAAAATCGATACACATCCGCCACTTATTTCCGGGTTTAGGCACCAAAACCACATTAGCCAACCATTGAGGGTACTGAATCTTCTCAATATGTCCTATCTCCAACAACTTTTCAACCTCCCTCTCTATGATTTCATTCTGCTGATCTCCAAAATACCTCAACTTCTGCTTAACCGGTCGAGCTTCGGGCTTAATATGCAATCTGTGAACTGCCACATCTGGGTTTATACCCTTCATATCTTCCAGTTTCCATGTGAATAGATCCACATTTTCCTTCAGAACTTTTATTATCTCACTTCGGGTTTGCTCGGATAAATGACTACTAAGACGAACTAGATGCCCAGGCTGCTCTGGAATTAACTCAATACTCATCAGTTCCCCTTCTTCGAACTCAGCTGTGTTCACCACTCTCCCTTTTTTCCGACTATGGTCCTTTTCTCTATCAGCTTCATCTCTTTGTTTGGCATTGTGCTTTTGGGACTCTGAATGACGAACCGCAACAACATAACAATGCCGAGCTGTCTGTTGGTCGCCATGAACTACTCCCACCCCTACTATCCTACCTTCCTCGTTCTCCACAGATAACTTTATCATCAGGTGTGCGGGCGAGATGATCGCTGCATAAGTACTTAAAGATGGACGACCTAAAATCACATTGTATTGTGAAGGTGTATCCACCAGCGAGAAAGTCATCATCTTGTTCTGTCTCCATTCTCTTTCTCCCAACACCATAGGTAACTGTAATTTGCCAAATACCGTCACTGTTTCTCCTACAAAACCATAAAGAGAGGTTTCTACAGACTTTATCTCAACTGACGATCTCATTTTTCTAAAACAGTCCATGAACATGATGTCCACTAAACTGCCAGTATCAACAAATACTCGCTCCACATTGAAACCTCTTATCTCAGCCATGATCACCATAGCATCAAACTGCGGACTCTGGATTGATACCCAATCTCGAGCTCCGAACTCCACCACTACATCATCAAAAATCATTTGGACTTCACCCTCCTTCTGCCGAATCAAGTTCAGCCTCATTTTACGAGCTCTGTTCGAGTCTTCATTTGTCGAACCTCCCATGATCATATGTATGGTGGGCCTTTCTTCCCGTTCAAGCCTGTTCCGTGGTGGGAGCGACGGAGGTGGAGGTAGCTCAGGTCGCTCTTGTCTCCTCTCTCTTTTTGGTTTTTCTCGAACATTTCATTATTCTCTGTGTTCTTGTCGGGGTTGACGAACATACCGGGCCAACTTGTTCTCTCTAACCAATCTCTCCAGTTCGTCTCTCAAATGTAAACATTCATCAGTGTCATGCCTGTATTCATTGTGAAAATGACATAGTTTACCATTCCCGAAGGTAGGTGGCTTCTTGGGATTTGGGCTCCAGGTCGCCGGCCATCTCAATTGTGACGAATTCCAGATTTCCATCAACACTTATCCAGGAGGGATCATCAGTGGTGTGTATTGGTCATATCTCTGGCCCATCCTAGTATCTCGCAACAGTGGGGGTGCGAACTTTGATCGAGACTCTCCTGTCTCCTTCTTCCTCGCCACTTCTTGCTCTTGTGGTTTGTTCGTTTGACTAGAGCTTTCCCCTTTCTTAATCCGAACTGCTTCCTCCAAATTGATATATTTGGTAGCCCTTTGCAATAAATCGTCAAAATTGTAGGTGTCTTCTTAACCAAGGAGGTATGAAGATCACCCTCTCTCAAGCCTTGTATAAAGGCACTAACTACCAAATCATCTGAAGCCTCGAGAGCTTCCAAAGTTGCAGCAGTAAATCGTTTGACATACTCTCTCAATGTCTCATCCATCTTCTACTTAATTCCGAAGAGAGTTTGGGTAGATCGCAATTGCCTCCTGGAACTGGCGAACTGATGTAAAAAAAAATCCGACAACTGCTTGAAGTTATGGATTACCCCATCGCCTAACTGACTGAACCATGTTTGGGCAGCCCTAGTGAGAGTAATAGCGAACACTCTGCATTTAAGGCCATCTGAGTACCGATGCAGAAGAGTTGTATTTTCGAACCGGCACAAGTGGTCCCATGGGTCTGTAGTGCCGTCATAATCGAAATTCACCAGCCGAAAAGAAGTCGACAACTCATCTTCCATCATCTCCTCTAAAAAGGGATTCCCCCTCGCACTCTTCGGGACCCACCGAACATTACGTTGTACCTCCCGCAGCTCTCTCTTCAAATCATCAATCTTCTCCGATAACTCTTCATGTTCTCGTTTTCGACCATGGGGTAATCAAACTGACTCTCTCTCTCGTCTGTTTGTGACCTGTCATCCTTCTGTCTCTTTTCAACGTTAACCTCGATGTTGTCTTGTTGCGACTCAACCCTTTGCTTGCCCAAAACCTTCTGAACAATAGCCGCTATCAGATCTGAAAGTTCTTCCGGTGTTAAAGTGATGGTGCGGGGGGGATCCACTGGGATAGAATATCGGCTATCTTCTCCATCCTATCTCCGTTCTTCTCCTTGATCCTCTGGTATTCACCATGATTGCTATCTCAATGTCTTAAAACTCAGAACGCTTTCCACAGACGGCGCAAATTGATGTTGCTTCGATCCAACACCCTTCTTCTCTGGACAAGAACTAGAAATCTCCGATCCGATTACCTGCAAAACAAACACCGGGAGGAGTTCCCAGCAATGGGACTCCGACGCTCAAGTCAGCAAAATTGCAAAGTGATTTCTTAATGAATGCTTATGTATGTCTTTTTGGTCATGTGGTAGTCCCCCCCTGAAAGAATGAAAGATTATAAGTTTATATACTCCCTGTAATACGTGGTAGTTGCAAACATCCGAAAAAAATGGGGAAATGGGTAACTGGTCTGCAAAAATGACGGTTACTTATATTCAAATCAGTTCGCTTTGCTCATCGTTAATCGGTTTGCAATCATGTCTCAAAACCTAGTCAGTTCGTAATCATGCATTAACCATAGGCTCACGCCGAATAGAAATTAGTTTGTATCTGAATACACTGCGGAACAATTCGCACAGTGATGTAGTTCGCTCCTCCTAGAGTAATCTCTGTTCGCTTATTTATATTGTTCACACCTATTGAATATGACTTTTGGTTCGGTTTAGAGGAAAAATTCGGTTCGATTAATTCGATTATATCAGTTATGTATTAAAAAAATTCTTCACGTATTTTATATTTTAATTATTTTGTGTCCCCTCCATTAAAAAAGTCTGGATCCGTCCCTAGCCACTACCACCATCATCACCAGTGTTACCGCACATAACATCACCCACATCGCCGAGATGAACCACCACCGTTGTAGCACCCCAGATCAAAACGAGCATAATTGATTAATTAAATAATTTAACGCATGACTTTATAACTATGTGCGTATTTTTGGACTGTTTAATTAATTACGTGCGTTTCAGATACGTGTCTAATGTGAGATTCGGATCGATATTTTTCTTGGACATGGTATATAGAATATCTTTATACCATAAGATGCGTATCGAGAAAATGAGAAGTTAGAAACGAACTAGGGGTCAATCGGAGACCCGTAGCTCGAACGGCTATGAAAAGGGCAAAACCGGAAGTTTTGGAAAATCGGAAGATATTTACGGAGAATGGAAACGAAGATATTTATGTGAATAGTAACTTGGAAAAGTCAACCGGTGAATAGTGCCGAGATATTTTGGATGAATAGTGATCCGGATATTTTCGGTGAATAGTAACTTCGGAAAATCTATAAATAGAAGTGGTTTCGATTTGAAAATCATCATTTCTCCGAACGAGCCGTACGAGCCGAAGGTGACGAAAACGAGTAAGTCCCTCTCTCCTCTCTCTCTTTTTCCGGGTTTCTGTCTCCGGCGGGCCACCGCCGGCGCCGCCGCCGGCCGGTGGCCGAAAAATTCAACATTGTCGGAATCGGACGATTTTCGCACACGACGTTCGTCTCGACGAGACGAATCTAGGATAGGTCTCGGATTTCAAATCCGATTTTTCGTTCCCCGGAAAACGGCGAAAAACGGTCTCCAAACCCGTTTTCTCTCTCCTCCTTTCTACCTCGTTTCTTCTCCGTTTTGGGTAAACTCAAACTCTAGATTGAAGCTCTCGTCGAGCCCGTCACGAAACTGGGCTCGAATTTCTGAACGGATCTCTCCTTCTCTGGCAAACGCCGGTCAAAGATCCGGCCAACTTTTCTCTCTCCTCCCTCCCTCTTCTCTCTCCCCGTCGGCTCTCTTCCTCTCTTCTCTCACCGGAAAACTTATGGACAGCAGCTGGGAGTGTGTGTGATGGTTGGAGGTGGTGGCCGGCGATTGGAAGTCGCCGGCCGGAGTAGGAATGGGCTGGAAGGGTTAGGGTTTGCTTGGTTGGAGTGTGTGTGTTTTTTTGTATATCTACGTGTGTGTGTGTATATGGAGACTGTATGGTTGTGTGTTGCACGGCCTACTGGTGGTGGCCGGCGACGGGAGGTCGCCGGTCAGTGGTTCCGGCGGCTGGTGGTGGTGGTCGGCGGCAGGTGGCTGCCGGCCAAGTCTTGTTGATGTGTGTGTGTATCTTGCATGCATGTGTGTGTATAAGCTTGTTGTTGGTGTGTTTGGAGGTGGCCGGAGAGGTCGTCGGCGATGGGGGGTCGCCGGCCGGGGTGCCCGGAGGTCAGGAAAGGGTCGCCGGTGACTGGGGTCGCCGACCAGAAGTTTTGGATTGGTGTTGAATTTTTGGAAAAATTGTGTATCGAAGGGTTTTGCGGCGTAATTATCAGGCACTATTCATGCCGGAATCCGGCTATGGACGGCCGGAGTGGTAGCTGGAGGTGCAAGGTATCCGGCAAGATAGGTGGTGGTGGCAGGAGTCTTCCGCCGGAGTCTTTTATAAGCTTTTATTATACGATGTTAAGGATCTAAGATCACTGTAACGTATGTAGGCTACCTGTTGGATTGAAGTTGAGTTATCAAATCATCGAACCTCGCTACTCGTGGTAATCAACAAACGAGGTGGGGGTACATTCTAAACCTTAAGCTTTAAGTTTTTGTTAATAAATGTATGAATGATGATAAACGATTCTTAAATGATACGAAATGATTGAATCTTATGTGTTACGTGGGGGTACATTCTAAACCTTTATCTGTTTACAGTTTTCCCTATTCCAAGCATGATTGAGAAATACTAAATGTTGTGATTATATGTCGTGTGTGGGGGTAACTTCTAAACCCTAATAACTTTATGTTTGCTGTATTCAAAGCATGATAATGATAATGATCGCATGCGTATAAACTTGTTGTTAGATGAACTGTTGAATCTATATGAGATAATTATATGTTATGAATATCGTGTTTACATTATGATAGTATGATAAGTCAGGGGTTGGATGCCCATTTGAGTGCTATTAAGAGCTGTGTGCTAGATAGAGTTGTGTGTTATTTAAGAGCTGTGTGCTAGGTAGAGCTGTGTGCTAGATAGAGCTTTGTGCTGTTTAAGAGTTGTGTGCTAGTTAGAGCTGTGTACTAATTAGAGCTGAGTGCTATCTAGAGCTCTGAGCTAATTAAAGTTGAGTGCTACTTAGAGCTGGGTACTCTTAAGTTATATGATATGCATTATATATATGCGGTGTTTAATTGTTGAATTTGTATATGTTATTTTGTTTAACTGCTTAATGATGTTAAAATAAGAAATTTACTCCCACGAGTGTATTCAACGCACTCACCCCCCACCTGTACTCACACTACAGGAGAAGAAGAGAATCTTGACGCGTAGAGAGAGGGGTGCCCTATCAGCTGTGTCCATCTTCTGGATTTATCTTTTAAAGTTATGTTGTTCGTTTGTAAAAGAAAACTCTATTTTTTCTCCTTTGTAAAAGATCCTGATGTTTTTCCGTTGCGTAAGGTTTCAAAACTTCATTTTATCGGTTGTATCCGATGTTCCAAGCGTGTCTTTCTTATCCTCTCATTTTTCTTTCTATTTTATATCATGCTCGCCTCCTTCTCCTTTCTCTCTTCATGCCCAAAAATGAAAAACTCTGATATTTTTAACGAAAGATTTTGGGACGTGACAACCGCACCATCACCGTGTGTGTCGTCGACATGTCTATATAAGTATTGACCTTCTCACTCAGCATTTCTCTCTCAACACCATCAAGAACATCATCTATTCACGTCTTCACTGACTACTTGGGCTCTAAGAAGCTCCACCAGACTACTTAGGGCTCCACCACCGTCTTCTCCCTCTACCAAGCCACTGGAGAAACCGGCGACACCTCTGTATTTGTTGATATCACCCTTTCTATAGCAACTCCAACCAACCCATGGCTATATCCTATCGTCATTGGCTGAAGTTCCCCCATCGATTATTTTGTGTATTCTTCGATTAGAGATTAGGGTTGGACAGTCCTATTACCTTACCCATCATGGGCATATTAAGATGTGCCCACAGCTGATGTGTCAAAAATTCAGAATGCTTATTAATTTCACTTTTCATTTTCATATAATGAGGGGATAAGATCAATACACGTCATCGGTGGGCATATTAAGAGTTGCTCACAATAGACATTTTATCATTTTCTTAGGGTTGGATTTTTATACGGATTTTGTGTGATTAATTTATATTTTCATTATGAAAAAATAATGACGTGACATTTTAGTTCCAAAAATATTGTAAAATAAATTGTCACATCATCAAATTGTCATCACAATAGCTTTGATCGAAAGATGGAAAATTAGAGATGTGTATCTTGTAGAAAAAATAAAAGAGAAAGATTAAATTGGACAATCTATATATATATATATATATATATATAATAATAATAAGACCATAACTAAAAATATCAGGTCCAGTTTTTCCGCACATTTTATTTTCCAAAGATGGAAACGAAGAACAAAAAAGGAAAATAATATAGAAAAAAAAACCAAGAAAATGTAACTGGTCAAAGGGGAGACAAGTGGGAAAAGGGAGGGTGTCTATTGGTAGAAGAGGGTGGTGATATATTTTTTTTTTTTTTACAAAAAGTTTTGAGCTACCATAACTATTCATTAAATTATTTTTTAATGTATAATATATCAATTTAATCATCTTTAAATAATATTTAATTTCATATTCATAATGCATATAAATGTTTTTTTTAGGGTTTGATTGATTTTATTTGTTTAAAATATTTTTATTTATTTTTTAGAATGTGTTTTGAATGATTTACTTTAATCAATATTTTTTGTAAATCTAATACTTTTCAAGAAAATATGACTATATTTATATATTATATAACATCTTATAATATTAAGTATACCTATATATATATATTTTTTTTACTAAATATTTATATCTATTTATATAATAGATAGTTAAATATAGAAGATCTACTTTTTTCCTTCAAAATAATTTTCCATTGTCTTTTCAATTTCGTGTCTCATTAAACATTCTTTGGAAAATAATAAAATATAATTTATAGTCAATTTATTAATCTAAATAACCAAATAATTTTCAATTATTTGTATAAATGGTATAAAAACATTATGAAATTTTTTGACAACCTCAAAAATTTAATTTTAGCTTTCATGTTCTCAAGTCTTGAATAAATAACAAAATCACATGGCAGAGGTTAAATTTATGAAAAGATAAATCTTTGGGAAATAATGAAACAAAAGAATTATGGTCCAAATTTTTATGAAAGTTTTTATTCATTTTATTTTTGTATTTACGTAACAATTATATTTATACATGTATTTGTATTTATAACTAAATATATATAAATGTCCTTAATACATGTTACATTTATTTGAGCTTCTTTATTGTCTAAAATAAATGGGCTATAACAACTAATGGAGTATCCACACTACAATATTTGTTGTTTATATAGGATATTTAATAATAATAATATTATTATTATTAATATTATTATTATTATTATTATTATCAACATCATCATTATATATATATATATATTGCAAAATATTATTACTATCATTTTATTGTTATGGATAATAACTAATATATTTATATTTGAACCTATTTATACATTGATACATGCTTGAGCTTACAACATAAGCTTTTGTTGGCCGATTACATTATGATCATGTGATAATTTAATTATATCAATGAATTAATAGATAAAAAATTAATTCAATTGCATTTAAATAAACTATAAATTGTACATTTTTACAATTTATTTTGTAATGTCATATAAGTATGCAAAGTAATAACAATTATTATTATTATTATTATTATTATTATTATTATTATTATTATTATTATCTACACTACATACCAAAATTGCAACTTTTTCAAACATTGGTGGCCAATATTGCAACTCGAAAAAACTGGGGTACCAAGAGTGAAAAAGGGGTTTACTTGGGTTACCGAAATTGTAATTTGCCCTTAATTTTTATATACATACTAGTGCAAATAATATTCTTGTACTTGAATAGAAACCTTGTAAAAATAATTCATCAACTCAAAACACCAAATCATTGTTACATTCAAATCATGCATATATAACATATTAGAGTTTATTATTTGAATTGCATGCCCACTATTAGAGGATTTAACAATTTCGAACTTTAAGTTTTAAGGCCAAAAATTTATAACAACAAATTATGTGTTTGCAATATCTAAACACAAAAAGGTGAATACAAATTAAATATTTTTGAATTAAAATAAAGTAAATACAAATCTCTATGAATTCCTCTGATTCTTCTCTTCTATTGATGTGAATCTTGACATTGAATCTTCGATTGGATCAACAATAATTTTGGAAAGGGTGCGGCTATCTGCACCCCACTAATTACTAAACACACCCCACTCCAAGTGTTACTGTTCACAGGTGATGTGAACAGTAACACTTAGAGTGGGGTACGTGTGTTTAGCATTTTCTGGGGTGCGGATAGTCGCACCCTTTTGGAAACCTCCACGAAAAACACCTTGAATATACAAAGAACGTCTTAAACTTTAACTTGAAAAACACCAACAAGAGGGGTTTAACACCTTGATCTCTAATCGAATGTCGTTTGCAGTAGCTTTTGAATCTTGGAGAGAAATTCTTGAGTCTTGAAATGTTGATTTTTGTCTTGTGTCTTGAATTATGAAAAGAGACCTATATTTATAGGTGTATGATATGAACTCTTTCCATAAATACCTGATGAATGATGCAATTTGATTGATTATCTATGATTTGAAAATATATTTCCATTAATCAAAAGATGTTATTTTATTACTAAAATTGTATATCACTTCCATATTTGTAAAATTTAATCTTGATTGCCAAAAAATATGATTTGGGCATTTGATAACATTTGATTGGTCAAAAATATATATTAAAATATCAATTATTTATCTATTCACTTTAGGAATTAAATTAAGTTAAATTTCCAAAATATAAATAGAAAATATAAAATTAATTTCTTTGATATATCATCTTACACATGACATCGGATTGCTACCGTGTACCAGAAGGAATAAAATAATTGCACACTCATCACTCTTTTTATCAATAAACATTAAAACTAAACTAAACTAAATGAACGGGAGAACATTACCCTTCATAAATCCATGTAAACGAAAAGTAGAAATCTAGAGGCGTCGGTGAGTAAGTTGACAAGTCTATGACAGTTGACGCGTTGACTAGAAACTTTCTTATTTTCATTTTTTAAACACTTTATATTTTATATGTGAATGAGTGGACCTGCAAGTTTAAATGGTCTTAGCATCCTGGTTGAAAAGCATTATATACCCAGAGCAATTGTAAGAAGACCACTTCACTTAATCAAAAATACAAATATTGGAATTTCTTCTTTATCCATTTTTCAATTTGATGGATTCGACCACTCATCATCGCTGTGTTGTGACCGTCATCATCATTATCAGCATACTCTTAACAATAGCAGCAGCGACGACTTCGTCAGATAATGATGAGAGCAGCAGAGATAGAGAATTCAAAGCATTAAATAAGTGGTGGCCTTATAACATCTCACAAACTGATCATTGCAAGTGGGATGGCATTACTTGCAATGATGCTGGCAGAGTCACACAGATCATAATCCCGCAACTATGCAATCATACGTATGTCTTTTGGCTGGACGAATTAGATGTGCTTGCTTTTCCATACCTTACTACACTTCATCTCAGCAGATCATCATCATTATCATGTGGAATCTATTTCAATGGAAAAATCCCAACACAAATTGGTATGTTACCCAATCTCACTTATCTCAATTTGTCTAGAAATTCTCTCGACTCTGAGTTGCTCCTCTCACTCTCTAATCTCACTAAATTGGAGGTGCTTGATGTTTCTCATAACGGAATTTCCGGTCCCATCCCGCCTCAATTAGGAAATCTTACGAGTTTGACTGTTCTTGATTTGAGTAACAATTATTACATCAGTGGTTCCTTGCCTTCAAGCTTGAGCCAATTAACAAGCTTGAGATCTTTGAGCTTGAGATACAATGCCATCACTGGCTCTTTCCCTCCAAGCTTGGCCCGATTAAGAAGCTTGGAATATTTATATCTTGACAACAATCGCATGAATGGCACTTTGCCTTCAAGCTTGGGCCAATTAAGAAGCTTGAAAGACTTGACTCTGGACAACAATGGCATTAGTGGCTCCTTGCCTTCAAGCTTGGGCCAATTAACAAGCTTGAGATATTTGAGCTTGAGCTACAATAACATCAATGGCTCTCTGCCTCCAAGCTTGGGCCAATTAACAAGCTTGAGATCTTTGAGCTTGAGCAACAATAACATCAATGGCTCTTTGCCTCCAAGCTTGGGCCAACTAACAAGCTTGGAAGACTTGGATTTGGGAAGCAACAAAATCAGTGGCTCCTTGCCTTCAAGCTTGGGCCAATTAACAAGCTTGAGATTTTTGAGTTTATGGTACAATGGTATCAGTGGCTCTTTGCCTCCAAGCTTGGGCAGATTAACAAGCTTGAGATTTTTGAGCTTGGGCAACAATAACATTGATGGCTCTCTGCCTCCAAGTTTGGGCCAACTAACAAGCTTGGAATACTTGAGTTTGAGCTACAATAACATCAATGGCTCTCTGCCTCCAAGCTTGGGTCAATTGACAAGCTTGACATGTTTGGATTTGAGGAACAATCACATTAGTGGACAGATACCTACTCTGTTTAGAAATGCTTCTGTTGCGCAGTTTCTAGATATCTATCTTTCCAGAAACAATCTTTCTGGTGAAGTTCCTCTATTTCTTTCCAAGTTGAAATCAATCGATTTGTCTTTCAATGATTTAGAGGGCCAAATTCCATCCATGGTATGGAATAAGTTTCCAGAGAGCGCATTTGAAGGCAACCCAAAATTATTTCATCCTACTGATTCCAAGAATCTTATTACTCACAACAAAATAAAAATATTTCTCCCAGTTTCATTATTCTTAGCCTCTTTGATTTTATGTGGATTTGTGTTCATCTACTACGTCAAGGGAAAGAAAACAAAGCTAGTGACATCTGATTATAGGAAGCATGGGGACATATTCAAGATATGGAATTACGATGGGAAGATTGCATATGAAGACATCATTGCATCAACTGAAGAGTTTGACCTCAGATACTGCATCGGCACCGGAGCCTATGGAAGTGTGTACAGAGCAGAACTACCCAGTGGAAGAGTTGTTACTGTTAAAAAGCTTCACCGATTTGAAGGAGAGAATCCAACATATGACAAGTGTTTCAGGAATGAATCCAAGTTTCTCTCAGAAATAAGGCACCGCAATATAGTGAAGATTTTCGGATTTTGTCTCCACAAACGTTGCATGTTTCTCATCTACGATTACATGGAAAGGGGAAGTCTTTATAGTGTGTTGAAGGATGCAAATGAAGCTGTGGAACTGAACTGGATGAAGAGATTAAATGTGGTGAAGGGCATTGCGGATGGACTGTCTTACATGCATCATGATTGTAGCCTACCAATTATACATAGGGACATTTCAAGCAGCAACATACTTTTGGATTCAAAGCTTGAAGCTTGTGTATCTGATTTTGGCACTGCTAGATTGTTGGATCCTGATTCATCAAATCAAACTCTACTTGTTGGAACTCATGGTTATATTGCACCAGGTAGGTATACTATTAGTTAATTCTACATTTTAGTTCTACATATGCATCTGATGATATGTTTGTTGGTTGAATTTTCAGAACTGGCGTACACCATGGTTGTTACAGAGAAATGCGATGTTTACAGCTTTGGTGTGGTGGCCTTGGAAACCATATTTGGGAATCATCCGGTGGATTTTATTTCCTCCATATTTCCCGTCAAACATGCTCAAAATTTGATGTTGTTAGAGATGTTGGATAAGAGGTTGGAATGTCCAGATGAAGATGTAAAGGTGTGTCGGGAAGTGGTTGGTGCAGTTAGAATAGCACTGAAATGCGTAAATCCAGATCCAAAGAATCGGCCATCAATGAATCAGGTTTCATGGGAACTTGGTGTTAAAACGCCACCATTGCCAATGCCCTTACGCTCTATTTCAATCTTGCAGCTTATGTTTTCAGACTGAGTTACAAGTCATCATTTGAATGTTTACTTGCATGCATGTTCTTTTGTTTTGAATTAAAGTTTTGAATGTTAAATTCAATCTTGTACGTTTTCCTAGACTTTTTATTGTTCCCTTTGTATCTTTCATTGTGCCTAGTCTTATATTGTCAATTGTATTGCATTCAGATTTTCTTTTCTTTTTAATCCAAAAACCGTCATCTATCGATTTTCATAGACTTGGAAGTCCACCCAATTACAACCTACAAGTTTTCCACATTTTTTTGTCCCTTCATGCACGTTAAGTTTATGTAGAAATTCGGACCCATGAATTTGACTTTGGGGATGAACTATAACAATAGTAAAATATGGACTAAATAAGACTATAAATTAATATCAATCTGACTTTGGGGATGAACTATAACAATAGTAAAATATGGACTAAATAAGACTATAAATTAATATCAATCTTATGAATGTAAAATTCAATCTTCCTTGTCTTTTTATTTGTTCCTTTGTATCTTTCATTTTGCCTAGTCATGCATGGTAATTGATATGTATACTGTCAATTGTATTGATCAGGTTTTATTTTCTTTTAATTAAAAGAGTCATCCAAATTAATCAATGTGTCAATTCTCATATAGACTTGGAAGTCCACCCAACCAACAAGTTTTCCACATTTATTTTCCATTGATTTATGGTCTACGTGTTTTCCCTTGATCCACGTTAAGTTTAGGTCTCATCTGATTTATTTTAATTTAATTTTCTTATTTATAAACAATATTAGAAAAAAGAAATATTAGAGATTGTGATGCATGTTTTTTCGGATTTAGTTTTCCTTGAGCGGTGTATTAAGTTTTAATCAACCAACTAAAAATATATATCTGGTCTTTTCTTTTTTTATAATCTTCTGGTGGAGAACTTTCACAAAAATTTATATACACCTTGTGTACAGACTTTTAGATCCGTACCCTCGAAAACATTAGTTGTATTCTCATAATGTGTTAGTTGCATACTTATAAGGAATAATGTAATTTTACTTGTTTCAATGAAAGGTATTAGTTGTATATTCACAAAATATTAATTGTTTACTTAATAAGGCATTACTTGTATAACTAAAATATAAGTTTTAGTAAAAAATATTAGTTGTATATTTATAAGATATTACTTGTATAATTAAAATATAAGTTTTAGTGAAAAATATTAGTTATTTATTCATAAGGTATTACAATTGTATAATTGATATATATGTTTTCGAGAAATATTAATCATATATTACTTAAAGGTAATAGTGTTTGGATAGGGATGTCGTATACACCAGGGGCACACCGGCCATTCTCTTGATATTTTTATTGAATCATTCAATTTACATTTTACATATGGCACACTTAATTAAATCAAATAGTCCAATATAATCTTCTACAAAATATAAAACAAATAATAGCACAAAAATTCATGTATTACTTATATAGATTCCATTAATAGCCGTACATTCCATGGTATCTTATCGAGTAAACACTGAATTTTTAAGTTTCAAAAAATATCAATTCAACCATAAAATTAATTTTCAAGGTCAATTTTTTTTTTCTTTTTTTGATTGGATCTTGTGGAATATACAAAAAGACCTCTAAGTCAACTGCTTAGTCTTTCTATCCTCCTCACAATGTTAATTTCTTTGCTTAAACAATTTTTCTTCAAATTTGTAAATTAAGTGTGTGATTGCGTTGTCGCAACACGACAAATTTAGTTTACATTTCTTTCTCTAACCTCGCTAACAAATAGCAAGTGCAAATAAGAGTCAATCCACAAAGAGTGATGGAATTTATCATGTCTTTTATGTTAACCATCAAAAGAAAGGAAAAATATGGGGATGGGTTGGATTTCTTTACGAAAGTACTACGAAACATGAAGGAAACTAATTTGAACAGAACGAAACATCCTTCTAACCGAAATAAACATGTTTCAAGCTTTCAATCATTGCTTAAAACCCTTCAATTTTCATGAGAAAATGATGAAAAATCTGATCTAAAATGGATCATCGGGACTTCTAGTTTCATCCCTCGTCTCTCAAATGATTTTTAACTTTCACGATGCTCAAAATTTGCTTCGAGGCATGTGGCAGCATCCTTTTGTCCTTGGAGATGGACCGAACTCTTTTTCAGGTCCAAAACTGAAGAGGAAGATACGAACGTTGAGTAGTCTAACACATGAAAATATTAGAAAATCCTATGAATAAAAAAAGGATACTAATTAACACAAGAGGACACAATAAAAAATTTCGAACCACTTCCCGACAATGGTGCTAAAATTTGATTGCATTGTCCAGAAACGGCAAATTAATTAATTTTTTTCTCAATCTCATTAACTAGTATCAAGGTCAAGTAAGAGTCAATCACCACAGAGGAGTGAGGAATTTATTTGCTTCTTGTGTTATTCCTCAAATGAAAGAAAATAATAAGGGGAGTTTCAATTATCATGCTACACAATCGAAAGTAGTTAAATCAAAAACTACTAAACTATAATGAGCAAATAAGAAATCACTAGAAGAAAAATATTTCATTTATCATTTCAATTATTCCCCGACATTATCTCAAAACCAAAACAATATATAGTTCTTTCACTCAGTCTTGAAATTAATACCCAAGCTTAACAACAAGCTCTATTAAATCGAATAGTCTCTTAAGTTTAGCTAATTAGGATAAGATTGCTAATCAACCATATTTATTTAAATAATCTAGCTAGAACAAGCTTTATAGATCTAGTTCGTCAAATACATTAAATCCCCAAGACAATAGAGTAAACTAAGCTTTGAATATACAAGCTAGATACAAAAAATGCACAACCCCTAGTTTACTGCTTGTAAAAATCGAATCAAAATGATTACATATTATGACCGAAAATTCTAGCTATCGGTTTTAAAAAATTCAATATAAAGGATGAATCCAAATCAAATATTAATAAATAACAATATTTATAAATTTAAGGATCGAGATTCATTTACAAAATAAATAGCCATACAAATTACTTTTTTTTAGAGCTCAACACTTTTGATGCTTACAATATTGTTGGTCCCCTGTTCATCCGACCAAATCGAGTAACCGAGGTAAAGGAAGATCGGGGATTGAACCGGTTTAGCCATTACATTTTGAGGTCAGAACCGACCAATGAGTGCCGATCAAGGCGGTAAATCGAGCCATAATCAGACCCGAGCCGGAGGCTCGATGGGTCCTGCAGGCTAGTCTTGACCAACAGTTCCGACCAAAAAGAAAAGGAAGACCCGACCAATGTAGTCAAGGGGCCGGATCCGATCGAGCAAGAAGGAGTCGGAGAATTTCAAGGAGCCTTTAAAGAAGGAAACAAATCCACAATCAAATCATATCCGATTTAGATAGATCTTAATCCGATTCTTTCCTTATCTGTACCCTAAAAACAAGGGATTCGTTTCTTGATTTCCAAGTTTCATATCTTAGTTTTAGCCTATAAATAGGGCCTCAATTATCATTCAAGAGGAGAGAGAGTTCTAGATCTGAAATCACTGTAATTGGAGAGCTTTTACTCTCATCTTTCGTAATAAAAACGTTCTGTCCGGCCAGAATCAGCCGACCAGAACAAGCCTAGCAAATTTGCCCGAGTAGGCACCGGGCACAATCTTTCTCTTACTTTATTCGATTTTTTTGTATTATTTGTTCGGTTCAACTTACCCGAATTGGGCCGACTTTTTTGTGTTAGGCTAGGATTTTGTGCTCTACAAAATCTGACGTCAACATTTGGCGCTAGAAGGAGGGGGGAAACAACACATAGCTCCATGACAACTAACCTACTCAAAAATCACGAAGAAGTGGGGGACTCGCCCGACCCTCGAACTCAGAACCTGGTTCCCAGCGGATCAGGTCAGCACCTACCACATGACGCCCTGGGAGTAGTGACTAACACACCACATGGAAGGATCCCATTGGGCATACCATTAGCAGCTGAACCCAAAGGGATCGAGATGACCTCCGAAGAAATAAAAGCCATGATGTCTCAGCTTAACGACAGGCTGAAAGAAGCTGAGGCTAGGGAGAAGAACAAGATGATTCACGATCTTGAGGATACCCAATCCTCGGACGAGCCGAAGAACCAAAGGAAGGATAAGGGAAAAGATGTAATGACTGAACGACGATCAGCAAGGGCGGTACTTGAGGAAAGTCGATCAGGAACCCAAATCCGCCCAACCCGATCTGCAGCTCAAACCAAAACTCGGAGCGTATTCGAGCGACTTGGTCCGGCCTCGGCTCATGAGGCCAGAAAATTAATGAAAACACTGGATTTCGAAAATGAGTATCAACGAGAAGAGAAGAGAACGCGTAGTGATTACTCGGTAGACGAGGAAGAGGAAGAGCACAGGCTCAAACGACGGCTAGCTGAAATTGAGGCCAAAAAGCCAAGACCCGAACAAGAAAGGAGGAGAAAGAAGGCCTCACCTTTTGTAGATCGGATCTCAACCCAGATCACTCCTACTAAATTTAAAGTTCCACCGATCGGCCTTTATAACGGAGAAACCGACCCGAATTCATATGTAGATAAGTATACTTCATGGATGGAGCTTCAGGGAGTATTCGAGGAGCTCATGTGCAAGGCTTTCCCTCTGACACTCGGCGACCGAGCCCAGAAATGGTTTCGATCATTAACAGACTCTTCGATCCGAGGATGGGAAGAACTGATCGACCTATTTCTGACACAGTTCATGGGATCAAAAATGAGATCCACCCCGAAAGAAAGACTAGTGAATATTAAGCAAGGGAAAGATGAGTCCTTAAGATTTTATATGGACAGGTTCAACAAGCTTGTTCTCGAAATGGAACACATTTCTGATGACGCTGTACTGATGGCGATTATGGCCGGCCTCCGCCCAAAAAACAGGTTCTGGTGGAACGTCCACGAACAAGGCCCCAAGACATATCATGATTTCCTGAGCCGAGCCGAGAGATATATCGGGGCCGAGGAGATGATACCGGAAGAGAGACCAAGCCAGGAAAGGGGAGAAGGAAAGGAGAAAAGGAAGAACACACCTTTCAAGCCCCCGGGCGAGTTCAAGGTCTACCAAAGCAAGGAATTGGATCGGGTCAGACGTATCCTAACAGTAAGTCCCGCCCAAGTACTTACCGAACTCCAAGGCCAGAACATGCTGCCCGTCCCGAGGCCAATGAAAGCCGACCCTGCTCGATTGAATCAGAACAGATACTGTCAATACCATAAAGCTCCAGGCCATGATACGGACAGATGCAGAGCACTTCTTATCGAGCTCATGAGATTGATTGATAGGGGTCACCTCAAGAAGTATGTTAAAAATACCGAGCAAAGGCCACATCAACCACCCCCACCACCTCAGTTGGGAGCAATTCGAGAAGTCCATACACTAGTTAATAATAACTATGGGGAGCAGAGATTGTCCAAGAGGATGAGAAGGGAACAGATTAGGGAGGCCAGGAATGGATACCAGCGATGTAACCCTCCAAGGGCTGAACCGATCCACGCACCTATAACGTTCACCGAGCACGATTCTGAAGGGAGAGTGCAACCTCATAGCGATGCCTTGGTGGTATCGTTGAATATTGGCCTAACAATGGTGCATAGAGTCCTGGTCGACACAGGAAGCTACGCCAACATACTCTATTTGAACACCTTTAAGAGAATGGGGCTTCGAGAATCCGACCTACAACCCTGCTCAGATTCAATTCAAGATTTCGGAGGGCAGATAACACGAACAATCGGGACGTGCGAGCTTAGGATAATATTCGGAGCCGGAGAGAAGACTGTTCACACTACAACCGAGTTCAAAGTAGTGGACGTGAACTCGGTTTATAATGCGATCTAGGGACGACCACTCTTGGCCAAGATAAGAGCAGTCGTATCAATTCACCACTTGACAATAAAATTTCCGGTCGGAGGAGATGTGTACGTGATTCGAGGCAATCAAATGACAGCTCGGGAGTGTGAGTCGGGTTTGAAACCAAGGGAGCTTAATATGGTCGAGCGGACTGAAGATCATGCGACAACGGAAGTTGGAAATCAGGTCGCAGTCTCGGGCTTGGAGGATAGTCCAGAAATCATCGAGCTCGACTCTGAACCCGAGATGACAAGATCAATCAGCACCTCGGCAGTCAACATGAGCTTTGGGACAGCCGATCAGAAATCAGATGAAGGAATGACCAACCAAGATGATGTTTGGGAGACCCTTGATCCTAGAATGGAAAAACCTAAGAAAAGGGCCACGCCGATGAAAATGCAGGACGCGGTCCGACTGGATGAGAGCAGACCTGAGATGGAGCTCAAGATAGGCAGAAAGCTACGAGAGCCATTCAGAGGAGAGCTCGTAACTTTCTTGACCAAAAACACAGATGTCTTCGCCTGGTGTCATGAGGACATGGAAGGCATCCGACCAGAGGATGCATGCCACCACCTGAACATTGATCCCGCTGCAAAGCCGGTGGTACAGAAAAGATGTAGGCTTAGCCCAGACAGGTACGAAGGGTTAGAATTAGAAGTCCAGAAGCTGCTCGGGAATGGTTTTATCAGGGAATGTGAGTATGCAGTCTGGGTTGCCAACCCAGTTCTAGTAAAAAAGGCCAATGGAGCATGGAGGCTGTGTGTGGATTTTACCGACCTCAACAAAGCTTGCCCCAAGGACTGTTTTCCCTTGCCAAACATTGATCAGTTGGTCGACACGACGGCAGGTCACGAAGTAATGAGCTTCATGGATGCCTACTCGGGGTATCATCAAATTCTGATGGCCGAGCACGATCAGCGACACACCACGTTCGTCACAGACCGAGCTCAATATTGTTACAAAATGATGCCTTTCGGCCTGAAAAATGTCGGGGCTACCTACCAGAGACTGGTCAATAAAATGTTTGCAACTCAGATAGGCAAAACCATGGAGGTGTATATAGACGATATGTTGGTGAAATCAAAGAAATTGGAGGACCATGTGGCCGACCTAGCAGAAATGTTCAACATACTGAGGAGATACAGGATGAAGCTCAATCCAAAGAAATGCTCGTTCGGAGTGAGCTCGGGAAATTTTTTGGGATATATGGTGAGCCAACGAGGTATCGAAGCTAACCCCGAAAAGATTGACGCAATAATAAAGCTGACACCTCCGAGGAGAGTAAAGGATGTGCAGAGCTTAACAGGAAGGATTGTCGCACTAAATAGATTCATCTCAAGGTCAACCGACAAGTGCAAGCCTTTCTATAATCTGATCAGAAAGGAGGGGAGATTCGAGTGGAATAACGAGTGTGAAAATGCATTAGAGGATTTGAAGAAATCACTGATGGAGGCCCCGGTGCTCGCGAAACCCGAGGCCGGAGAAAAGTTACAGCTCTACCTAGCAGTATCATCTTATGCGATCAGTGCAGTCCTTGTCCGAGCAGAAAAAGCCGTCCAACAACCCGTGTATTATGTCAGCCAATCCCTCCATGACGTCGAGCTCAGATACCCGGCCATGGAGAAACTTGCTTATGCTCTGGTCATTTCGGCCAGGAAACTAAGACCATATTTCTTGGCCCATCAGGTCGAGGTATTAACAAATTTTCCTTTGAAACAGGTCCTCGCCCGACCAAATTCGTCTGGCCGACTACTGAAATGGTCTGTCAAGCTCGGGCAGGCCCTAGCAGATTTTATCGCCGAATTCACTCCCACAATCATACTTGAGGAGGAAATAATCGAAAGACCTTGGAAAATGTTCGTGGACGGGTCGTCAACACAGGCAGCAGTCGGAGCATGAATCGTACTCATCAGCCCCACAAATAAGTATTTCTGCTCGGCCCTGAGATTCAAGTTTCCAGCAACAAACAATGAAGCAGAGTACGAGGCTTTGCTGGCCGGATTGGAAATGGCCAAGCAATTCGGAACAGACAACCTCGAAGTGTTCAGCGATTCACTTCTAGTCGTCAACCAAGTCTCAGGGGAATATGTCGCAAGAGATGACAAGATGGAAAGATACCTAGGTTCCGTGGAACTGGCCTTGGCAGATTTCAAAAGAATCCGAGCTGAGAAAATCCCAAGAACCAAGAACACACAAGCTGACGCCCTAGCTCGGCTCGCAACAAGTGAAAGAGCGGAAGATATTGGATCAGCCAATATTGGAATGGTCGAGAGCTCGGTCCTGGACCAAAAGACGATATACTCCACCGAGCAGAACAGTAATTGGATGACACCGATCATCCAATACTTGGAAGAGGGGAAAGAGCCAGATGACCAGATTGAAGCTCGAAAGTTGAGAATACGGTCTGCCCGCTACACACTGCAAGGAGGAATTCTTTACAAAAGGGGTTTTTCACTACCTTTGTTACGATGCTTAGACGAGCAAGAAGCTGAGTATGCCCTAAGAGAAGTTCATGAAGGAATTTGCGGAAATCACACTGGTGGACAAGCTCTGGCCTTCAAAATCATTAGGCAGGGATATTTTTGGCCGAGCCTAAAAAAGGACGCGATCAATTTCGCAAGGAGATGCGAAAGATGTCAGAAATGTGCACCCCTGACAAAATCCCCGGCAGAAGAGCTGAATTCAGTAATGGCACCCTGGCCATTCGCCAAATGGGGTATTGATCTGATCGGCCTCTTACCAACGGGCAAATGAGGAGTAAAGTTCGCAGTTGTGGCCGTCGATTACTTTACCAAGTGGGCAGAGGCCGAGCCACTCGTTAAAATAACTGAGCCAAAGATTACTGACTTCGTCTGGAAGTCCATCATATGCCGATTTGGCATCCCACATTCATTGGTCTCTGACAATGGCCGCCAGTTCGACTCGGTAGGCTTCAATGAATTCTGTAGGAATCTTGGCATCAAAAAGCTACTCTCCACCCCATATCACCCTCAAGGCAACGGTCAGGTGGAAGCAATAAACAAGATCATCAAATACACTTTGAGGGCAAAACTCGAAAATCTGAAGGGATCCTGGGCAGATGAATTACCAGGAGTCATCTGGTCTTACAGAACAACGACCAGAACTTCAACTGGCGAGACTCCTTTTTCTTTGGCTTTTGGGACGGAAGCCGTCATCCCAGTTGAGGTCGGTATCCCAACATGGAGGACTCAGAATTTCGAAGAGGGGAATAACGAAGTTGCTATTCTAACCAGCCATGATCTGTTAGAGGAAAAAAGGCAGAAATCCGAGCTCAAGAATTCGATCTACAAACAAAGAAGTGAGAGGTACTATAACTCAAAGGTCCGAGCCAGGAAATTCGACGTGGGGATCTGGTTCTCAAAAAAGTGCTCCAACACACGAAGGAGCTTAATGCCGGGCCACTCAGACCAAATTGGGAAGGGCCGTATCAGATAATCCGAGTGCTGACCAGAGGGGCATATGAGATAGCCGATCTAAACGGAAAGAAGTTGCCTAAGCCATGGAACGCCGAGCACTTGAAAAAATATTACCAATAGTGTTAGGAATCTTTTCCTTATAAATTTTACTATTCTTCCACAATTTCTTCATTTGAATAAACAAGTGTTCACTTTTAACTAATATTGTAAAAATAGGGCTCCGGCTCAATCCGAGCTCGTTCACCGAGCTCGGGTTCTGAATCAGAATTAGGGTTTCGGCTCAATCCGAGCTCGGGTTCTGAATCAGAATTAGGGCTTCGGCTCAATCCGAGCTCGTCAACTGAGCTCGGGTTTTGAATCTGAATTAGGGCTCCGGCTCAATCCTAGCTCGTCCACCGAGCTCGGGTTCTGAATCTGAATTTAGGGCTCCGGCTCAATCCGAGCTCGTTCATCGAGCTCGGGTTCTGAATCTGAATTAGGGCTTCGGCTCAATCCGAGCTCGTCAACCGAGCTCGGGTTCTGAATCTGAAATAGGGCTCCGGCTCAATCCTAGCTCGTTCACCAAGCTCGGGTTCTGAATCTGAAATAGGGCTCCGGCTCAATCCGAGCTCGTTCACCAAGCTCGGATTCTGAAACTAAATTAGGGATCCTGCTCAAACCGAGCTCGTTTTTAGAGCTCGGGTTCTGAAACTGCTTTAAGGCTTCGGCTCAATCCGAGCTCGTTCACAGAGCTCGGGCTCTGAATCCGAATTAGGACTTATACCCAATCTAAACTTATACCTTAAGCGCGGATCCCGACCAGGGGCTCCGAACCAAAGACTTGTCAAGATCAACGAATCAGTGCATCATAAACTTGTCAACCTGAAGATCATTCCACGACATTATGGACAAAAAAATACACATAAGCCGAACAAGAATATGTTTTTATTGTAAAGGTTTCTGTAATAAATATACACAAGCTGAACAAAATATATATATATATATATATGTGAGCAGCAGTAAGTTTTCATTTACAAGGAATAATCCGGTTTGTAGGCCGGAACCTCTTACAAAAGGCAGGAAGCCGAGAAACAAGAATACGAAAGACCTGAACTAAACAAAAAAAGAGAACAAGGATTGATATCTCCGAAAAGAGGTGCAACGAAGGACCGAAGGGAATCCCAGACATGGAGAGAAGGTGCAATGAGGGATAGAAAGGGATCCCGGCCACGGAGAGAGGGTGCAATAAGGGATAGAAGCTACTGGTCAGTAACTTCGATCACCTCATCGCCACTTACCTCGGCTGGCACCAGCCCCGCCTCCGCATTTGCTGCTGCTCCACCCGAGCCTCCCGCAGCACCATCGCCACCACCATCGCCGCTGCCCTCTCCGACCTCCACGCCGACCTCCGCTGGAGGGGTGGGCATCGACATAAAGTCGATAGTTGGAGCCGGCCTAAGGAGGTGATCCGACCCTGCGGGAAGGTATTCCGGCAGCTCTTCCATCATCCGAAGATGATAAGCCGGAAGGGGCTGTTTCTCCAGAAAGGCGGCCAGAGCAGACATCAACGGCCCATCATCCACACCGGCAGCTCGGTTGGTCTGGATGTTGTCCATAAAGGACAAGACGTAAGTCAGAATACTTTCGTACTTGTATTCTGTCGATGCCTTGAACTTCTGGTAAACTACCATCTCATCCGGCGGTGCAGCCCGGGCCTCTTCCAGCTCGGTGCGGAGCCGAGTCACCTCCACCGTCAGGTCTGACACCCGCTGCCTGTCGACCTCAGCAGCTCGGGTCGTCACTTCGAGCTGCTCCTGAGAAGAGGCCAGCTTGGCAGTCATGGTGGCCTCCTCGTCTCTGGCCTTAGCAAGGTCGGCCCAAACCTTCTGCAGCTCTTCCCTTCGCCGATCATGCCTCTCCCGAGCAGCATGATGTGAGGCCTGGGCCCTCCAAGAGAAGACAGAAGCTTGGGCGAGGAGGATGGAGGAACAGTTATCAAGATCAATACTAGTCATATGCTGAGCATATTCTTCCAACTCCTCAGTCCAGGCCCGAGCAGGCACCTCCATGGCCTCCACCATCCCCGTTGGGAAATGCATGTCCTCAGGTGGAGAGCGGGCGCGGGTGAAGCTGATCTGAAAAGGAGGCCTCCGCCCCACTCATTCCTCCGTCGCGGAGATCCGTTGGAGATCCCAGCCAGTGATACTAACCGACCCAGTCAAGTTTGAGGTCGGGCTGGGGGCAGTCCGTTGTCGACCAGATGATCGGCCGACATTCGAAGGGCCAGCTTCTTCCAGGCGGGCCCGTTTGCTTAGCGCTTGCTCGGAGCCGGACTGCCGCCTGTCGACGGTAACCCGAGCCGGGGCAGGTTGGGTAAAACCCCGACCCCGACCAGAAGCATGGGCCTCCCGAGCCGGGGCTGAGGCGCGTTGTGATCGCTGGCGCAAACGTTTGGCAGGATCCATCCTCAAAGGAATGCCTTAGCTGGGCAGGGTAACTGCAAAATCCCAGAGACTGATCAGACAAAGAACGGAAATCACATGACAAACAATAAACACGATCTGACTAAGATATGTGTACCTCGCACTGGACTAAGGGAGACGCGGAACGACGATACTAGGCCGGCAACAACGAGGTTATCCTCAGAGAGCAAAATTTTGTAATGCCTCTAGTCGGCAGGAGAAAAGTCACGCAGATAACGGATTTTCTACGAGAAGGAATCGCTGATCACCAGGTTCCGAGGAGGAGTCTCTGCAGAACAAAGAAAAGTTAAAAGATCAGCACGGACGATAGCAAACCAAGAAGAGAAACGATAGATACCCTGTGCATTGCCAAACTGTGTAGGACATCTAGCCCGAGCAGCCTCGTTCGTCCATGCCCCACCGACCCAGAACCATTTGCCTCGCCAATCCTTAACTGACGACGGCAAACACCGCACTAATACTGGTCGGTACTTTCGTACCGACGCATAATAGAAATGGTTCTTCAAACCAGACGTTAGCTTCAGCCTGAACATCCAGGCGACTTCATGAGGGCTCGGCACTCCGAGGCTAAATCACCAGAACATCACCACCAGGCCGATAAGTGATGACCAGCCGTTGGGGTGAAGCTGACCTGACGCGATCCCCCAGTGCTCAAGATACCCGGCCAGAGTGGGAGCAATAGGGAAACGCAATCCGGCCTCGAGAGCTCGGACGCTAATTGCTATTTACCCGGTTGGTGGCTGATCCATCCGGTCCATTGGATGAGAAATGGTCAGCGACACGTTCTCTGGAATCGAGAAGAGCACGCGCCATTTGAACAACTCTGCCGAGGTGACGTAGGTTGGGCAGTCGAAGGCCTCAGAGTCTCGGCTAGGGGCACTTTGCCGAATCGCAGGCCTGATAGTCGCACCCCGGACTGGGATTCTCTCTGGGATAAAGGAGTCACCACGCCCCGACGTACTGACCTCGCCGGAGCCGCGTACTGGATGGTTCGGGCCGGTGCGTTCGGCGAAAGGAACGTTGACTAACTGGCCGGCAGCGGCATTATCTGGGTCGGACGAGGAGGTACCGGATGAGCTGGACGTCCACGAATATGACGGCTCGGGATCGGGGCTGGCCCCCTGGTCGTAGTCGCGAACTGATTCACTAGAACTTGAAGCCATAAGAAGGAAATAAATATATATACCTTAAAAGGCGAAAAAGCACGGGAACTCTTGCACGGGAATTTTCGGACGGTAAGTATTGCTCGGAATTGGGAGAGGAAATGGCAAGGATTCAGAGTTCGCAGAAAGTGAAGGTGGAAAAATGACTTAGTCCTTCCCCTATTTATAGAAGACCACCGCGACTCTTCGACTTCCAGGCGTGCAGATGACGACACGTGTCCTCACTTGGCGGGAGTAATGGCGCCATGAAGGTCGTTTACTTGGCCGAGCAGGAGACAATGGATATCGGATCCCGATTAGAATGGATCTCTCATCGCGACCCGAGGGGCTAGTGTTGGTCCCCTGTTCATCCAACCAGATCGAGTAACCGAGGTAAAGAAAGATTGGGGATTGAACCGGTTTAGCCATTACATTTTGAGGTCAGAACCGACCAGTGAGTGCCGATCAAGGCGGTAAACCGAGCCATAATCAGACCCGAGCCGGAGGCTCGATGGGTCCTACAGGCTAGTCTTGACCAACAGTTCCGACCAAAAAGAAAAGGAAGACCCGACCAATGTAGTCAAGGGGCCGGATCCGATCGAGCAGGAAGGAGTCGGAGAATTTCAAGGAGCCTTTAAAGAAGGAAACAAATCCACAATCAAATCATATCCGATTTAGATAGATCTTAATCCGATTCTTTCCTTATCTGTACCCTAAAAACAAGGGATTCATTTCTTGATTTCCAAGTTTCATATCTTAGTTTTAGCCTATAAATAGGGCCTCAATTATCATTCAAGGGGAGGGAGAGTTCTAGATCCGAAATCACTGTAATTGGAGAGCTTTTACTCTCATCTTTCGTAATAAAAACGTTCTGTCCGGCCAGAATCAGCCGACCAGAACAAGCCTAGCAAATTTGCCCGAGTAGGCACCGGGCAAAGTCTTTCTCTTACTTTATTCAATTTTTTTGTATTATTTGTTCGGTTCAACTTACCCAAATCGGGCCGACTTTTTTGTGTTATAGCTATCGGTTTTAAAAAATTCAATATAAAGGATGAATCCAAATCAAATATTAATAAATAACAATATTTATAAATTTAAGGATCGAGATTCATTTACAAAACAAATAGCCATACAAATTACTTTTTTTTTTAGAGCTCAACACTTTTGATGCTTACAATATTATTATCAATAGTTTACTAAAGATATATGAGGTTTTGCAAAGGAAAACTATCCATGAATGCAAAAAAAGCCACATGTTCCAAATTGCGGCCCCCCATATATCTTTGAAACAGGTTGTATTTGTAAGATGCCAGACGTTTGATTTCTATATTTTAGCGGCACTTTATATTATTAAACATTATCATGAGAATATGAGTACCATTGATTAATTTGTAACAAATTTAACATGATTATTAATTTCATATTACATGATTTAAGAGAATGGTATACCTGTTCATCTTCATATATTTATCCTAGTTTTAACTCTAAAAGAAATACTTACTAATTTTTTTTAAGAGTTTATCATTTATTGGTTTAATTTCAATTTTGGTCATATATGTAAGACTATTTCCATTTTTGGACAACCAATTATACATTTTCCAGTTTTGGTCCAATATGTTTCAGTTTTTTTTTTTTTTTGCTGTTAAAAAGCTTCACAATTTTGAAGGAGACAAGTCTTTTAGGAATGAAGCCAAGCTAGATTGTTGGGTCCTAATTCATCAGATCAGACTCTTCTTGTCGGAACTCATGGTTATATTGCACCAGGTAGTTAAACTATTAGTATTACTACACATTAATTCTCCGCGTTAGCTCTATATATGTATCATATGATATCTTTGCATGTTGGTTGAATTTGCAAAACTGGCGTACACCATGACTGTTTACAGAGAAATATGGGCCTAGCTTGGAAATCATTTGGGAATCATCCGGGGGATTTTCTTTCATCATTATTTTCAGTCAAACATGCTCAAAATTTGATGGTTTTAGAGATGTTGGATAATAGGTTAGAATGTCCAGATGTGTTTCGTGTAGTTAGAATAGCACTGAAATGCATAAATCCAGATTCAAAGAATCGGCCATCAATGAATTAGGTTTCATGGGAATTTTGTGTAAGAGCACCGCCATTGCCAATGCCCTTACGCTCCATTTCAATCATGCAGCTTGTGTATTCAGACTGAGTTTCATACATACATGTTCTTTGTACGTGTTATGTAAGTAACATTCAATCTTGTACATTTTCCTTGCCTTTTTCTTATTCCTTTTTGCGTCTTTCATTTTGTCTAGTCATATGTGTAATGGATGTGTATATTTTCAATTGTAATGTATTCATATTTTATTTTCTTTTAGTTCCCTGAGTCGTCCAAATCATTGTGACATTCTCATAGACTTGGAAGTCCACCCAACAGCTTGTACAAGTTTTCCACTTTTCTTTTCTGTTAATTTATGGTCTACGTGTTTTCCCTTGATGCACGTTAGATTTAGGTTGGTTTGGACATATTTAAATTTTATTTTTTTATTTTTAACCAAAAATGAAATGGAAACTTAATTATTATGTTGAAAAAATATTGAGAGATTGTGCTGCATGTTTGAATTTAATTTTAGGATTTAGGTTTCCATACACCCCTATTTTTCATATGATGCAACATCCAAGTCTTTTTATTCAATGATAAAGTGTATCGACTCGTTGACTTAACCCATGAAGTTGACTTATGTGGATGAACCAACAATAGTAAAAATGAACAAGCATATATCTATTTCTATTTTACACTATATAAGTATGAATGTTTCGTCCATTTTTCATAATGCCAATTTTAACCCTCCTACATAGTTAAATCAAATCCAATTAAATTAGAGTCCTAATGAAAGAAAACTCTTTATTAGGGATAATAACGTAATTTAATATTTATTTTATTTATCTATTTGATTATAAAAAACAAGAGTCCTTTATATTTCAAACTCTTTTTAATAAAATTACATGATTTGATTATTTTTCTTTTGTAATCTTGAACATTTTGAATCTTAAACTAAAATTAGTCTTATATTAATATATATTTAAAGAGCTTTTTAATGATATATTATAAGCATATTTTTGAATAATATTAATTTATACGAAAATTAATATACATCCAATTTTTTAAAATTTAATGAAAAATTTAATTTAATTTGATTTAGTATGAAGGTGATATCAATAATTGAAAGGATTTAATTATTAGAGTCCTAATGTAAGAAAACTCTTTATTATGGATAATACCGTAATTTAATATTTATTTTATTTATCTATTTGATTATAAAAAACAAGAGTCCTTTATATTTCAAATTCTTTTATTTATATTTCAAACTCTTTTTAATAAAATTACATGCTTTGATTATTTTTCTTTTATAATCTTGAAATTTTTGAATATATCTTAAACTAAAATTTGTCTTATATTAATATATATTTAAAGAGCTTTTCAATGATATATTATAAGCATATTTTTGAATAATATAAATTTATATGGAAATTAATATACATCCAATTTTTTAAAATTTAATGAAAAATTGAGTTGTGTTGGTCGTATAAGTCGTGGATTGTGGAGGTCATGAGTCGTGACCAAATTTTGATTGTACAAGGATATATATGTACATACGAATGGTGAAAAAAAATATTATAATTTAAAAAATTTAGCTTACTTTTACTATAGATATTATATATCCATTAAAATTTTATGTAAAAAAAATAAATATTGAGTTTGGAAAAATATTGAGTTTGAAACTGTGGGTAATGCTATGTATATATTTTAATAATATATTAATAATAACAGATCATACAAAACAATCGGGTTCATCAAGTACAAGGGCTTCCAGATTCGAAATTAATCCATTTTTACCGTTTATCTAACTCTAATTCCCTTATTTATTCTTTTGGCTAAAGACAGTATGTATAATTTCTTTTATGGGCCAATATTTTGAATATCTAACTTTTTAGAGTACAAGAAATAAGGCATTCATTTATCTTTATTTTTCATGCTTTATTATATATATATTAGATTAGATTGATTGATAGATCAAAGTGTCGAGGTTAATTGATTCATCTTTGTTGTGTGAATTAATTCATTGCTTTGTATATATTTTAATAATATTTTAATAATAACAGATCATACAAAACAATCAGGTTCATCAAGTACAAGGGCTTTCAAGTTCGAAATTAATTCATTTTTACCGTTTACCTAACTCTAATTCCCTTATTTATTCTTTTTGGTTGAAGATAATATGTATAATTTTTTTATATGCCAATATTTTGAATATCTGACTTTTTAGAGTACAAGAAATAAGGTACTCCTTTATCTTTATTTTTCATGCTTTATTATATATATATTAGATTAGATTGATTGATCGATCGAAGCGTCGAGATTAATTGATTCATCTTTGTTGTGTGAATTAATTCATTAAACTGCCATTCATGTGAATTAATTTATTATATTACAAAATTTTGATGGAAACATCGAGATATTTAATTTATCATTGTTGTGTAAATTAATTTATTAAAATATCATTTATGTGAATTAATTTACTATATTGTAAAGTTTTGAGTAAGGGAAGGTTCTTAATTCTTTATTTTAATTAAAGAGTATAAGAATGTAGAGGAAGAGGAAAACCCTCTGTAAAATCATTTATAATTATTTTGGGACAAATTTCATTTTTCGTCTTTTCCTAGGGACGACATCCGTTTTTTGTCCTCTTATTTTCCGATCATCAATTTTAGTCCTCCTATCTCAAGATTTGTCCAATTTTGATCCGATTTTCGTCGGAATCTCAATTTTCCGGCCAATTTCGGGCGAGTGCACAACACTCGCCCCCAATTTCAAACAACCCTTAATTTTACGCTGATGTGACCTTTATTTTCAGACGTGTTATTTATTATTTAATTTATTTTCCATACTAATTACCAAATCATATGCCACCATGGCACACCCCTATCCGCCTCCATCTTCTCCATCATCCCCCTCTCTGTTTTCGCCCTCATCATCTTCTCCATTTCCTCTATTCCAAAATCACGATTTTCGTGATATCAAAAGAAAAACGGGGTGCAGGAAAATTTCGTCAAAATATCACCGATATATCGGTAAAAATGTCTTTATCGGTAAAAATGTCTTTATCGGTAAAAATGACGTTATTTCATGCGATTTCGCCTATATATCGGCGATATATCAGTGAAATATCGGCGGTACAAAATGTCGGTAGAATTTTTGATTTTTTTTTTTAAATGTATTAGTGGAAGACCAAGTAGGCTTCATGAGTGAAATCAAGATGACATGTCATCTTATTCATTTCAACCTCATAGGCGTTTAAGTTATTACTTGAATTTTATATTAATTTTGTACAAAATTTGTCATGTTATCATAACAGACAACGTTTATATAATAGTTTATCTCTATATTTGTTGTAGACATATCTTTATATTTGAAAAATAGTTTATCTCTATATTTGTTGTAGACATATCATTATATTTGAAATTTAAGTTCAATATATGTATTAATGTTAGTTATAATAATCTGTAAACTATTGGATATATTTTTCAATTTTTTTATAAAGTTTCAATATTTTAAAAAAAATTGTCCGATATTTCCACCGAAATCGATATATCCGTCTATATTTCCGTAAAATCAAGGTACCGATATTTCTATTGATACCGATATTTTCATCCTTGTTTCCAAGACAATGGCAGTTGACGCGTTGACTTAGAAAGTTTCTTATTTGCATTTCTTAAACGTTAATACAGTTAGAATGGGTACTATATTGCAAAAAACGACATTTTGGCAGAGCAATATGTTGAATGAGTGGACCTGCAAGTTAAATGGTCTTAGCATCCTGGTTGAAAAGCATTATATACCCAGAGCAATTGTAAGAAGACCACTACACTTAATCAAAAATGCAAATATTGGAATTTCTTCTTTATCCATTTTTCAATTTGATGGATTGGACCTCTCATCTTCGCTGTGTTGTGATCGTCATCATCATTAGCAGCATACTCTTAACAATAGCAGATAATGATGAGAGCAGCAGAGATAGAGAATTTAAAGCATTAAATAAGTGGTGGCCTTTTAACAACATCTCACAGACTGATCATTGCAAGAGGGATGGCATCACTTGCAATGATGCTGGCAGAGTCACTCAGATCATAAACCCGCAGCATCTATGTAATTCACTGGACGAATTTGATGTGCTTGCTTTTCCATACCTTACTACACTTCATCTCAGCAGCTCATTATTATGTGGAATCCATTTCAATGGAACAATCCTAACACAAATTGGTATGTTACCCAATCTCACTTATCTCAATTTGTCTAGGAATAGTGTCTCTGGTCAGTTGCCTCTTTCACTCTCAAATCTCACCAAATTGGAGGTGCTTGATGTTTCTTATAACAGCATTTACGGTCCCATCCCGCCTCAATTAGGAAATCTTACAAGTTTGACTGTTCTTGATTTGAGTAACAATAATTACATCAATGGTTTCTTGCCTTCAAGCTTGGGTCAATTGACGAGATTAAGATATTTGGATTTAGGCAACAATTACATCACTGGCTCTCTGCCTCCAAGCTTGGGTCAATTGACAAGCTTGAGATCTTTGGATTTGAGCTCGAATAACATCCACGGCTCTCTGCCTCCAAGCTTATGCCGATTGTCAAGCTTGAGATCTTTGGGTTTGAGCATCAATTACATCAATGGCTCTTTGCCTCCAAGCTTGGGCAGATTAACAAGATTGGAATCCTTGAGTTTGAGCTTCAATTACATCACTGGCTCTCTGCCTCCAAGCTTGGGCCAATTAACAAGCTTGAGATCTTTGAGTTTGAACCACAATCATATCAGTGGGCGGATACCTACTCTATTTAGAAATGCTTCTGTTGCACAGTTTCTAGATATCGATCTTTCCAGAAACAATCTTTCTGGTGAAGTTCCTCTATTTCTTTCCAAGTTGAGATCAATCGATTTGTCTTTCAATGATTTAGAGGGCCAAATTCCATCCATGGTATGGAATAAGTTTCCAGAGAGTGCATTTGAAGGCAACCCAAAATTATTTCATCCTACTGATTCCAACAAAATAAAAATATTTCTCCCTGTTTCATTATTCTTAGCCTGTTTGATTTTCTGTGGGTTCATGTTCATCTACTACGTCAATGGAAAGAAAATAAGGCTAGTGACAGCTGATGATTCTAAGCATGGAGACATATTCAAGATATGGAATTACGATGGGAAGATTGCATATGAAGAAATCATTGCATCAACTGAAGAGTTTGACCTCAGATACTGCATCGGCACTGGAGCCTATGGAAGTGTGTACAGAGCAGAACTACCCAGTAGAAGAGTTGTTGCTGTTAAAAAGCTTCACCGATTTGAAGGAGAGAATCCAACATATGACAAGTGTTTCAGGAATGAAGCCAAGTTTCTGTCAGAAATAAGGCACCGCAATATAGTGATGCTTTTCGGATTTTGTCTCCACAAACGTTGCATGTTTCTCATCTACGATTACATGGAAAGGGGAAGTCTTTATAGTGTGTTGAAGGATGCAAATGAAGCTGTGGAACTGAACTGGATGAAGAGAGTAAATGTGGTGAAGGGCATTGCGGATGGATTGTCTTACATGCATCATGATTGTAGCTTACCAATTATACATAGGGATATTTCAAGCAACAACATACTTTTGGATTCAAAGCTTGAAGCTCGTGTATCCGATTTCGGCACTGCTAGATTGTTGGATCCTGATTCATCAAATCAGACTCTACTTGTTGGAACTCGTGGTTATATTGCACCAGGTAGGTATACTCTTAGTAATAGTACTACACATTAATTCTATATATGTATATGATGGTATGTTTGTTGGTTGAATTTGCAGAACTGGCGTACACCATGGTTGTTACAGAGAAATGCGATGTTTACAGCTTTGGTGTGGTGGCGTTGGAAACCATATTTGGGAATCATCCGGGGGATTTTATTTCCTCCATATTTCCCGTCAAACATGCTCAAAATTTGATGTTGTTAGAGATGTTGGATAAGAGGTTGGAATGTCCAGATGAAGATGTAAAGGTGTGTCGGGATGTTGTTCGTGCAGTTAGAATAGCACTGAAATGCGTAAATCCAGATCCAAAGAATCGGCCATCAATGAATCAGGTTTCATGGGAACTTTGTGTTAAAGCACCACCATTGCCAATGCCCTTACGCTCCATTTCAATATTGCAGCTTTTGTATTCAGATTGAGTTACACGTTATCATTTGAGGTGTTTACATACATTCATGTTCTTCATACGTCTTATGAATGTAAAATTCAATCTTCCTTGTCTTTTTACTTGTTCCTTTGTATCTTTCAATTTGCCTAGTCATGCATGGTAATTGATATGTATACTGTCAATTGTATTGATCAGGTTTTATTTTCTTGTACTTACAAGTCGTCCAAATTAATCAATGTGTCAATTCTCATCTAGACTTGGAAGTCCACCCAACTAACAAGTTTTCCACATTTATTTTCCATTGATTAATTTATGGTCTACGCGTTTTCCATTGATGCCCGTTAAGTTTAGGTCTTGTCTGATTTATTTTAATTTAATTTTCTTATTTATAAACAATATTAGGAAAAAAAAATATAAGAGATTGTGATGCATGTTTTTTCGGATTTAGTTTTCCTTGAGCGGTGTATTAAGTTTTAATCAACCAACTAAAAATGTATATATCTGGTCGTTTCTTTTTTTATAATCTACTATAATATTGGTCAGAACTTTCACAAAAAATTATATACACCTTGCGTACGGACTTTTAGATCCGTACCCTCGAAGGCATTAGTTGTATACTCATAAGGTGTAAGTTGTATAGTTATAAGGAATAATGTAGTTTTACTTGTTTCAGTAAAATGTATTAGTTGTATATTCACAAAATATTAATTGTTTACTTAATAAGGCATTACTTGTATAAATAAAATATAAATTTTAGTGAAAAATATTAGTTGTATATTCATAAGATATTACTTGTATAACTAAAATATAAGTTTTAATGAAAAATATTAGTTATATATTTATAAAGTATTACTTGTATAATTGAAATATATGTTTTCGAAAAATATTAATCATATATTACTTAAAGGTAATAGATTTCGGTTAGGGATGCCATATACACTAGGGGCACACCGGCCATTCTCTTGATATTTTTATTGAATCATTTAATTTACATTTTACATATGGTACACTTAATGAAATCAAATAGTCTAATATAATCTTTTACAAAATATAAAAAAAAATTATAGCACAAAAATTCATGTATTACTTATATAGATTCCATTAATAGCCGTACATTCCATGGTATCTTATCGAGTAAACACTAAATTTTGAAGTTTCAAAAATATCAATTCAACCATAAAATTAATTTTCAAGGTCAATTTATTATTATTATTATTTTGATAGGATCTTGTGGAATATACAAAAACACCTCTAAGTCAACTGTGTAGTCTTTCTATCTTCCTCACAATGTTAATTTCTTTGGTTAAACAAAATTTCTTCCAATTTGAAAATTGAGTGTGCGACTGCGTTGTCGCAACACGACAAATTTAGTTTATATTTCTTTCTCTAACCTCGCTAACAAATAGCAAGCGCAAATAAGAGTCAATCCACAAAGAGTGATGGAATTTATCAAGCCTTTTATGTTAACCATCAAAAGAAAAGAAAAATATGGGGGGTGGGTTGGATTTCATTACGAAAGTACTACGAAACACGAAGGAAACTAATTTGAAAGGAACGAAAGAATAATAAACAAAGAAAATGAATAATTAGTCATAAAATAATTAAGTACTCAAGTTCAAACATCCTTCCAAAATAAACGTGTTCCAAGCTTTCAATCATTGCTTAAAACCCTTCAATTTTCATGAGAAAATGATGAAAAGTCTAATCTAGAATGGATCATTGGGCTTCTAGTTTCGTCCCTCGTCTCTCAAATGATTTTTAACTTTCACGATGCTTAAAATTTGCTTCGAGGCATGTGACAACGTCCTTTTGTCCCTGGAGATGGACCGAACTCTTTTTGGGGTCCAAAATTGAAGAGGACGACACGAATGTTGAGTAGTCTAACACATGAAAACATTAGAAAATCCTATGAAAAAAAAGGATACTAATTAACATAAGAGGGCACAATAAAAAATTTCAAACCACTTCCCGTCAATGGTGCTAAAATTTGATTGCATTGTCCCGAAACGTCAAATTAATTAATCTTTTTCTCAACCTCATTAACTCGTATCAAGGTCAAGTAAGAGTCGATTACCACAAAGGAGTGGTGAATTTATTTGCTTCTTGTGTTATTCGTCAAATGAAAGAAAATAATAAGGGGAGTTTCAATTATCATGCTACACAATCGAAAGTAGTAATTAAATCAAAACTACTAAACTATAATAAGCAAATAAGAAATCACTAGAAGAAAAATATTTCATTTATCATTTCAGTTATTCCCCGACTTTATCTCAAAACCAAAATAATAGTTCTTTCACTCAATCTTGAAATTAATACTCAAGCTTAACAACAAGCTCTATTAAATCTAATAGTCTCTTAAGTTTAGCTAATTAGGATAAGATTGCTAATCAACCATATTTATTCGAATAACCTAGCCAGAACAAGCTTTATAGATCTAGTTCGTCAAAGACATTAAATCCTGAAGACAATAGAGTAAACTAAGCTTTGAATATACAAACTCGATACAAAAAATGCACAACCCCTAGTTTACTACTTGTAAAAATCGAATCACAATGATTACATATTATGACCCAAAATTCTAGCTATCCGTTTAAAAAAATTCAATATAAACGATGAATCCTAATCAAACATTAATAAATAACAATATTTATAAATTTAAGGATCGAGATTCATTTACAAAACAAATAGCTATACAAATTACTTTTTTTTTTAGAGATCAACACTTTTGATGCTTACAATATTATTATCAATAGTTTACTAAAGATATATGAGGTTTTGCAAAGGAAAACTATCCATGAATGCAAAAAAACCACATGTTCCAAATTGCGGCCCCCATATCTCTTTGAAACATGTATTTGTAAGATGCCAAACGTTTGATTTCTGTATTTTAGTGGCACTTCTATTTATTAAACATTATCATGAGAATATGAGTACCATTGATTAATTTGTAACAAATTTAACATGATTATTAATTTCATATTACATGATTTAAGAGAATAGTATACCTATTCATCTTCATATATTTATCCAAGTTTTAACTCTAAAAAAAATACTTAATAATTTTTTTAAGAGTTTATTATTTATTGGTTTAATTTCAATTTGATCCTGTATGTAAGACTTTTTTCATTTTTGAACAACCAATTATACATTTTCCAATTTTGATCTTATATGTTTCAATTTTTTCCAATTTTCGTCCAATATGTTTCAGTTTTTAGTTGTTGTTA
This sequence comes from Scutellaria minor, assembly GCA_954870855.1. Lineage (NCBI taxonomy): Eukaryota > Viridiplantae > Streptophyta > Magnoliopsida > Lamiales > Lamiaceae > Scutellaria > Scutellaria minor. Next base: position 21,999,251 of record OX940727.1, read on the forward strand.
AAAAGCATCACAATTTTGAAAGAGACAAGTCTTTTAGGAATGAAGCCAAGCTTTTGGCCGAAATAAGGCACCGCAATATAGTGAAGCTTTTCGGATTTTGTCTCCACAAACGATGCATGTTTCTCATTTACAAACATGGAAAGGGGAAGTCTTTATAGTGTGTGTTGATGTCAGATTTTATATGACACAAAATCCTAGCCAAACACCAAAGAAGTCGATCCGGCTTTAATGAATTGGACCGAATAGAATTTAGAAAATCAAATAAAGTAAAAGAAAGACTGTGCCCGGTGCCTACTCGGGCAAATTTTTTAGGCTCGTTCGGACAGAATGTTTTATTATATCAGATTTAGAGAAAACAACTCTCTAAGTGCTTTGAATACAATGATTTCGGATCTCGAATTCCATCATTTGAATGATAATTGAGGCCCTATTTATTGGCTAGACTCGAGATATGACACTTGAAAAGTAAGAAATAAATCCCTTGATCTTAGGATACAGATAAGGAAAAAATCGTATCAAATCCTGTCTAAATCGGATATGATTTGGTATAGGATTTGTTTCCTTTTATGAAGGATTCTTGGAATACTCCAACTCTCTCCTGCTCATTCGGATCCAGCCTCCTGGACGTTGTGATCGGGTCTTCCCTTTCTGGTCGGCAATATTGATCAAACCGAGTCCCCAGGACCGCCGATCTTCTGCTCGGGTCTGTCATTATGGTCGGTCCGACCACTTTGAAGAACAACTTTGGCCCGGTTCAATCCTCGGTTTTCCTTCACCTCGGCAAGTCGATCTGGTCGGACGAGCAGGGGATCAACACTAGCCCCTCGGGTCGCGATGAGAGATCCATTCTAATCGGGATCCGATATCTCCAATCATCTGCTCGTCCAACTTAACGATCTGTCAGGCGCCACTTCTCCCGCCAACTGAGGACACGTGTCATCGTCTGCATGCTTGGAAGTCGAAGAGTCGCGATGGTCTTCTATAAATAGGCGAGAGACAAACTCATTTCTCCACCTTCACTCTTTGCGAACCCCGAATCCTTGCTATTTTCCCTTTCTACTCCGAGCAAAACATACCGTCTTTAAATTACCGTGCAAGAGTTCCCGTGCTTCGAAGCCTTACAAGGTATATACATATTGTCTCCTCTCTCTAACTTATAGCTTCAAATTCTTTTAGTGAATCGGTCCGAGATTACGACTAGGGCCAGCCCCGATTCCGAGCCGTCATTTTCATGGATGTCCAGCTCGTCCGATACGTCCTCATCCGACCCAGATAACGTCCCCGCCGGTCAGTTGTTTAGTATTCCATTTGTCGAGTGCACCACCCCGAGCCTTCCAACACGTGGCTCAGGCGAAGTCGGTACGTCGGGGCGGGGCGACTCCATTATCCCCAAGAGGATCCTGGTCCGGGACACAGCGATCAGGCCTCCGATCCGGCAAAGCGCTCCAAGTCGTGACTCGGAGGCCTTCGATTGCCCGGCCTATGTCACTCCGGCAGAGTTGATCAAGTGGCGCGTGCTCTTCGCGGTTCCAGAGAACGTGTCACTCACTATTCCTCATCCCATAGATCGGATGGACCAGCCACCAACCGGGCATGTCGCTATCAGCGTCCGAGCTCTCAAGGCCGGATTGTGTTTTCTCCTTGCTCCTACTCTAGCCGGGTACCTTGAGCATTGGGGAATCACTCTAGCTTAACTTCATCCCAACGGCTGGTCGTCACTTATCGGCCTGGTGGTGATGTTTTGGCGCTTCGGCCTCGGGGTACCGAGCCCCCATGAAGTCGCGTGGATGTTCAAACTGAAACTGGCTCCTGGTCTGAAGAACCACTTCTATTATGCATCGGTACGGAAGTACCGACCTATCTTGGTGCGCTGCTTGCCATCATCAATTAAAGATTGGCGCGACAAGTGGTTCTGGGTCGGCGGGGCATGAGCAGACGAAGATGCTCAGGCTAGATGCCCCACACAATTCGGCAATGCCCAGGGTATTTATCGTTTGTTTTCCTGGTCTGCTGACGTCTCTTCTGATCTTTAACTTTTCTTTGTTCTGCAGAAACTCCACCTAAGAACCTGGTGATCGGCGACTCCTTCTCGCAGAAGATACGCTATCTGCGCAACTTCTCCCCCGCCGACCAAAGGCACTACAAAGTTTTGCTTTCCGAGGATAACCTCCTTGCTGCCGGCCTAATATCGTCGTTCCGTGTCTCCCCCAGCCCAGTACAAGGTACGTATATCTCGTTCAGGTCGGTTTTATGTCTGTTATTCGATTGACCGGGTTCTTCACTTTTTTAGCCTCTCTTCCCGGCCAGGGCATTTCCCTGAGGATGGATCCGGCAGAATGCCTTCGCCAGCGCTCGCAACGCGCATCGGCCCTGGCTCGGGGAGCCCAGACATCTTCCCGGGGGCGTGGCTCCAGTCGTCCCGCACAGTCTCGGGACACACCGTCCAGGCGACCGCAGAGCTCCGAGCAAGAGGCGAGCAAACGGGCTCGCGTTGAAGAGGGAGGACCCTCCGGAACCGGCCGATCGGCTTCCCGACCGTGGCCCGTCCCCGGCCAAGAGTCACATTTGACCGGGTCTATTAGCGTCACCGGCTGGGATCCTCAGCGGGTGGCTGAGACCGAGGAATGGTTGGGGAGGAGGCCCCCCTTCCAAATCAGCTTTAGCAGAGCCCGCTCCCCTGGCGCCGACACTAATCTCCCTGACGGGGTAGGGGAGACGATGGAGGCTCCTGCTCGGGCCTGGACCGAGGAGCTGGAGGGCTAAGCCCAGCAGATGACTGGTGTCGACCTCGACATCTGCTTAGCCATCCTGCTATCCCAGGCTTCTGTTTTTGCCTGGAGGGCCCAAGCCTCCCATCAAGCTGCTCGGGCGAGGCATGAGCGGCGATGGGATGAGCTGCAAAAGGTCCGGGCCAACCTTGCCAAGGCCAAGGACGAGGAGGCCACCCTGACCGCTAAGCGGGCCTCTTCTCAGGATCAGCTCGGTGTGGTGACCCGAGCCGCGGAGATTGACAGGCAGCAAGTGGCTGACCCGACAATGGAGGTGTCTCGACTCCGTGCCGATCTGGAGGATGCTCGGGCTGCTCAACCGGATGAGATGGCGGTTTGTCAGAAGTTCAAGGCGTCGGCAGAATACAAGTACGACAGTATTCTGACTTACATCTTGTCCTTCATGGACAACATCCAGACCAACCGAGCTGCCGGTGTGGATGATGGGCCGCTGAAGTCTGTTCTTACTTCCTTCCTGGAGAAGCAGCCCCTCCCGGCTTATCATCTCCGGATGATGGATGAGCTGCCAGAGTTCCTGCCTCCGAGGTCCGATCATCTCCTCAGGCCGGCTCCTCCTATCGACTTCATGTCAATGCCCAACCCTCCGGCGGAGGTCGATCTGGAGGTCGGAGAGGGCAGCAACAACGGAGGTGGTGACAATGCTGCGTGGGGCTCGGGTGGAGCAGCAGCAGTTGCGGAGTAGGCGGCGGAGCCAGCCAAGGCGAGTGGCGAAGAGGTGATTGAAGTTACCGACCCGTAGCTTCTATCCCTTGTTGCACCTCTTCTCTATGTCCGGGATTCCCTTCTGTCCCTCATTGCACCTTCTATCCGAAGCATCAACCCTGGTGCTCGGCCTTTGTTTAGTTCAGGTCTTTAGTGTTTCTTTTTCTCAGCTTTCTGCCTTTTGTAAGAGGTTCCGGCCTCCAAACTGGATTATTCTATAAATGGAAAACATATTTTTGCTCGTAACTTTATGTATCTTATGTTCATCTTATATATTTTATCGCATAGTTAAAAGAATTGACGAAATATCTGTAATATATTCTTGCTCGGCTTGTGTGTATATTTTTGTTCGTGATGCCGTCGACTGACCCATAGGTCGGCAAGTCTTTAATGCATTTAGACGGGTCTCGAGTAATCACAAGACCAGCGCCGCAGGTCAGAGTTCGAGCTTACTGAGCGAGCTCGGATTGGGCCGGAGCCCTTTTTCAGATTCAGAACCCGAGTTCGGTAGACGAGCTCGGATTGGGCTGGAGCCTTTTTTCAGATTCAGAACCCGAGCTCGGTGGACGAGCTCGGATTGGGCCGGAGCCCTTTTCCAGATTCAGAACCTGAGCTCGGTGGACGAGCTCAGATTAAGCCGGAGCCCTTTTTCAGATTCAGAATCCGAGCTCGTTGGACGAGCTCGGATTGGGCCGGAGCCCTTTTTCAGATTCAGAACCCGAGCTCGGTAGACGAGCTCAAATTGGGCCGGAGCCCTTTTTCAAATTCAGAACCCGAGCTCGGTGGATGAGCTCGGATTGGGCCGGAGCCCTTTTTCAACATTTATTGAGAGCATAACTACTAGTTTATTTAATCGAAAAATTTGCGGAAGAATAGTAGCTAATATTTACAAGAAAAAATTCCTAGCACTATTGGTAATATTTCTTCAAATGCTCTGCATTCCAAGGTTTGGACAACTTCTTTCCGTTCAGGTCGGCTATTTCATATGCCCCTCTGGTCAGCACTCGGGTTATCTGATATGGTTCTTCCCAATTTGGTCCGAGTGGTCCTGAATTAAGCTCCTTAGTGTGTTGCAACACTTTTTTGAGGACCAGCTCTCCGACGTGGAATTTTCTGGCTCTGACCTTGGAGTTGTAGTATCTTTCACTTCTTTGTTTATAGATCGAGTTTTTGAGCTCGGATTCCTGCCTATTTTCTTCTAACAAGTCAAGGCTGGTCCGCATAGCAACTTCGTTATTCTGCTCTTCGAAGTTCTGAGTCCTCCAAGTCGGGATGCGGACCTCAACTGGAATGACGGCTTCCGACCCAAAGGCCAAGGAAAAAGGAGTCTCGTCTGTTGAAGTTCTGGTCGTTGTTCTGTAAGACCAGAGGACTCCTGGTAGCTCATCCGCCCAGGATCCCTTTAAGTTTTCAAGTTTTGCTCGTAAGGTGTGTTTGATGATCTTGTTTATGGCTTCCACCTGGCCGTTTCCCTGGTGGTGATATGGAGTGGAGAACAGCTTTCTGATGCCAAGATTTTTACAAAATTCATTGAAGCCTGCCGAGTCGAACTGCCGGCCATTGTCGGAGACCAGGGAGTGTGGAATGCCAAATTGACATATGATAGACTTCCAGACGAAATCCGTAATCTTTGGCTCAGTTATTTTGACGAGCGGCTCGGCCTCTGCCCACTTTGTAAAATAATCGACGGCCACAATTGCGAACCGCACTCCTCCTTTGCCCATTGGTAGGGGGCCGATCAGATCAATACCCCATTTGGCGAATGGCCATGGCGCCATTACCGAGTTTTGCTCTTCTGCTGGGGATTTTGTCAACGAGGCGCATTTCTGACATCTTTCGCATTTCCTTGCAAAATTAATTGCATCTCTTTTTAAGCTCGGCCAGAAGTATCCTTGTTTGATAATTTTGAAAGCCAGAGCTTGTCCGCCAGTGTGATTTGCACAAATTCCTTCATGAACTTCTCTCAAAGCGTAATCAGCCTTCTGCTCGTCTAAGCATCTTAACAAAGGTAGGGAAAAACCCCTTTTGTATAGAATTCTTCCTTGTAGTGTGTACCGGGCAGATCGTATTCTCAGCCTTCGAGCCTCGATCTGGTCATCGGGCTCCTTCCCCCCTTTCAAGTATTGGATGATCGGAGTCATCCAATTACTGCCCTGCTCGGTGGTCACTACAAGAAAAATGCACATAGACAACGTTTTTTTGAAAAAACCGTTGTCGTAGCATAAATTGCCGTTGTCGTAGACAAAACCATTGTTGTAGCCCGAAAACTTCTCTCATAAACAATAGTTTTTACCCTACCGTTGTCGTAGATGTTTGAAATCGTTGTCGTAGCCTGAAAAATTCTCTCATAGACAACGGTTTTAACCTACCGTTGTCGTAGCCTCGTAGAAGCGTTGTCGTAGACTAATATTTAAAAAAAAAAGTTAACTATTACAATATTTTTTTTAAATGATATAAGAAATGCTATATATTGTTGAATTAAATTAATGAAATAAACTAATTTTGAGAATTAAATTTTATTTCATTATAAATAAAATTTAGAAAATATTTACAACAGATTATTAATTTGAAAAATACATTAATTATATAAATCTATTAATTGTAAATATAATTTGAAAAATATATTGATTTTATAAATATATTAATTATATATATAATTTGAAAAATATATGCATTATTAATATACATATATTAATTTGAAAAATACATTAATTTTATAAATATATTCATTATATATATAATTTGAAAATTATATTAATTATTATTAATATAGTCATTAATCTTCCAATTATATATATATATATATTAATCTATCAAAATTGGAAATCAATTACTTATATTAATAAGTAATGATACTTTATAAAAGTTAACAAAGAAATGCATATATTGTTGAATTAAATTAATGAATTAAACAGATTATTAATTTTATAAATATATTAATTATAAATATAATTTGAAAAATATATTAATTATTAATATACATATATTAATTTGAAATATATATTAATTTTATAAATATATTCATTATATATATATAATTTGAAAATTATATTAATTATTATTAATATAGTCATTAATCATTCAATTATATATATATATATTAATATATCAAAATTGGAAATCAATTACTTATATTAATAAGTAATGGTACTTTATAAAAGTTAACAAAAAATATGTAATAATAGAAAATTGAAAATATCAAAAATATATTATAAAAGAAATATATGCAAGACATTGTCACATGAGGCATCAATGGTCTAGTGGTTAGAGTACTACCGGGCCACCCGGGTTCGAATCTCACACAACGCATAATATTGATTATGATTATGTCAGTGATGATGTCATCCTTATGATGACGTGTCATCCCTAGCATGATGTGGCAAGCTTATGTGGCAAAATATTATTTTATTTATTAATATGGCTACGACAAGTGTTTTTAACCGTTGTCGTAACCATATTTCAATGATGTCAGTGATGATGTCATCCTTACGATGGCGTGTCATCCCTAGCATGACATGTGTGATGATGTGATGATGTCATCTTTATGATGACGTGTCATCCCTAGCATGACATGTGTGATGACGTGGCATGACGTGTGAGATGATGTGGCAAGCTTATGTGGTAAAATATTATTTTATTTATTAATATGGCTACAACAAGTGTTTTTAACCGTTGTTATAGCCATATTTCAACCGTTGTCGTAGATGGTTGTTAGTAGGGTCTGGAAAATCCGCTCATAGACAACGATTATTAACCGTTGTCGTAGCTATCTATATTAACCGTTGTCGTAGCTTATTAACCGTTGTGGTAGATAGCTACGACAATGGTTAATAATCGTTGTCTATGAGCGGATTTTCCAGACCCTATGACAACACCATCTACGACAACGGTTAAAATATGGCTACAACAAGTGTTAAAAACACTTGTTTATGAGTTTTTTTCTTGTAGTGGGTGTATATCGTCTTCGACAACGGTTAAAATATGGCTACGACAAGTGTTAAAAACACTTGTCTATGAGCTTTTCTCTTGTAGTGGGTGTATATCGTCTTCTGGTTTGGGACCGAGCTCTCGATCATTCCGATGTTAACTGACCCGATGTCTTCTGCTCCTTCACTTGTCGCAAGTCGGGCTAGGGCGTCAGCTTGGGTGTTCTTTGTCCTTGGAATTTGCTCGGCTCGGATCCTTTTAAATTCCGCCAGGGCCATTTCTACTGAGCTCAGGTAGCTCGCCATCTTGTCATCTCTTGCGGCGTATTCCCCTGAGATTTGGTTGACGACCAGGAGTGAGTCGCTGAATACTTCGAGGTCGTCCGTCCCGAATTGTTTGACCATCTCTAATCTGGCCAGCAGAGCTTCATATTCTGCTTCGTTATTCGTTGCTGGGAATTTGAATCTTAAAGCCAAGCAGAAATATTTATTTGTGGGGCTGATGAGCACAATTCCGGCTCCGGCTGCTGTCTGGGTTGACGACCCGTCAACGAACATCTTCCAAGGCCTCTAGACTTTTTCCTCCTCAAGTACAATTGTAGGAGTGAACTCGGCGATAAAATCTGCTAGGGCCTGGCCCTTGATTGCTGTTCTTGGAGAGTAATGAATGTCATATTGCCCAAGCTCGACGGACCATTTTAGTAGTCGGCCAGATGAATCTGGTCGGGCGAGGACCTGTTTCAAAGGAAAATTTGTTAATACCTCGACCTGATGGGCCAAGAAATATGGTCTTAGTTTCCTGGCCGAAACGACCATAGCATAAGAAAGTTTTTCCATGGCCGGGTATCTGAGCTCAGCGTCGTGTAGGGATTGGCTAACATAATACACCGGTTGCTGAGTGGCTTTATCTGCTCGGACAAGGACTGTGCTGACCGCATACGAGGATACTGCTAAGTAAAGTTGTAGCTTTTCTCCGGCCTCGGGTTTCGCGAGCACTAGGGCCTCCATCAAAGATTTCTTCAGGTCCTCCAAGGCCTTCTCACACTCACTATTCCACTCGAATTTACCATCTTTCCTGATCAAATTAAAGAAAGGTTTGCACTTGTCTGTTGACCTCGAGATGAATCTGTTCAGTGCGGCGACCTTTCCTGTTAAGCTCTGGACGTCTTTCACTCTCCTCGGAGGTGTCAGCTTTACTATCGTGTCAATCTTCTTGGAGTTGGCTTCAATTCCTCGTTGACTCACCATATACCCCAAAAATTTTCCCGAGTTGACCCCGAATGAGCATTTCTTCGGGTTAAGTTTCATCCTGTATCTCCTTAGTATGTCGAACATCTCTGCCACGTCGGCTACGTGGTCCTTCATCTTCTTTGATTTCACCAGCATATCATCTATGTACACTTCCATGGTTTTTCCGATCTGAGCTGCAAACATTTTATTGACCAGTCTCTGGTAGGTAGCCCCGACATTTTTTAGGCCAAAAGACATCATTTTGTAGCAGTATTGAGCTCGGTCGGTAACGAACGTTGTGTGTCGTTGATCGTGCTCGGCCATTGGGATTTGATGATATCCTGAGTAGGCATCCATGAAGCTCATGATTTCATGTCCTGCTGTCGTATCGACCAGCTGATTTATGTTTGACAGGGGAAAATAATCTTTGGGGCATGCTTTGTTGAGGTCGGTAAAGTCTACACATAACCTCCAGGACCCGTTAGCCTTCCTTTCCAAAACTGGGTTAGCTATCCAAACTGCGTATTCACATTCCTTAATAAAACCATTTCCGAGCAGCTTTTGTACCTCCAACTCTAATCCCTCGTACCTGTCCGGACTCAGCCTCCGTCTTTTTTGTACTACTGGTTTGGCAGATGGGTCAATGTTCAGATGATGGCATGCATCTTCTGGTCGGATGCCTTCCATGTCCTTATGACACCAAGCGAAAACATCCGTATTCTTGGCTAGGAAAGTTATGAGCTCTTCCCTATATGGTTCTCGTAAATTCTTGCCAATTTTGAGCTCTAACTCTGGTCTGCTCTTATCCAGTTGGACTGTGTCCTGTTCTTCCACCGGCGTCGCCCTTTTCTTGGGCTTCTCCATCTTGGGATCTAAAGTCTCCCATTGCAAATCCTGGTCGGTCATCCCTTTATCGGACTTCTGGTCGATGGACCCGTGTCTTGTGCTGGTCTCTGAAGAGCTGGATGGTCCTGTCTTCACTGCTCGGTTGAGTGTAGGCTCGGATTTGGGGTCCAGCTCAATGAGTTCTGGACCGCCTTCTAACACCAAGTCTGGGACCTAATTCTCTGCTTCCACCGTTCCTTGTTCTTCAGTCTGTTCGATCATGTTGAGTTCCCTTGGCTTCAGACCCGACTCACATTCCCGAGCTGCCATTTGATTGCCTCGAATTACGTACACATCTTCTTCGACCGGAAATTTAATTGTCAAATGATGTATTGATATGACTGCTTTTATTTTGGCCAAGAGTGGTCGTCCCCAAATTGCATTATAGACTGAGTTCAGGTCCACCACTTTGAACTCGGTCGTGGTGTGAACTGTGTTTTCTCCGGCTCCGAATACGACCCTGAGCTTGCATGTCCCGATCGGGCGTGTTACCTATCCTCCGAACCCTTGGATCGAATCCGAGCAAGGTTGTAGGTCGGATTCACGAAGTCCCATCCTCTTAAAGGTATTCAGGTGAAGTATGTTGGCGTAGCTCCTTGTGTCGACCAGGACTCTATGGACTATTGTCAGTCCGATATTTAGCGATACTACCAAGACATCGCTGTGAGGTTGTACTCTCCCTTCTGCATTATGCTTGGTGAACGTCACAGGTGCGTGGATCGGTTCTGGCCTTGGAGGGTTGCATCGTTGGTATCCGTTTCTGGCCTCTCTGATCTGTTCCCTTCTCATCCTCTTGGAAAATCTTTGTTCCCCATAGTTATTATTGACAAGTATGTGGACTTCTCAAATCGCCCCCAGCTAAGGTGGTGGGGGAGGTTGTTGCGGCCTTTGTTCAGGATTTTTTACATATTCTTTGAGGTGACCCCGATCAATCAACCTCATGAGCTCAATCAGAAGGGCTCTGCACCTGTCCGTATCATGACCCGGAGCTTTATGGTATTGACAGTACCTGTTCTGATTTAGCCGAGCAGGATCGACTTTCATTGGCCTCGGGACGGGTAGCATATTCTGGCCTTGAAGCTCAGTAAGTACCTGGGCCGGACTGACTGTTAGGATGCGTCTGACCCGATCCAATTCCTCGTTTTGATAGACCTTAAACTCCCCTAGGGGCTTGAAAGGTGTGCTCTTCCTTTTCTCCTTTCCTTCCCCCCTTTCCTGGCTCGGTCTTTCCTCCGGTATTGCCTCTTTGGCCCCGATATATCTCTCAGCTCGGCTCAGGAAATCATGATATGTCTTGGGGCCCTGTTCATGGACGTTCCACTAGAACCTTATTTTTGGGCGGAGGCCGGCCATGATTGCCATTAGTACAGCGTCATCAGAAATGTGCTCCATTTCGAGAACGAGCTTGTTGAACCTGTCCATGTAGGACCTTAGGGACTCGTCTTTGCCTTGCTTAATATTCACCAGTCTTTTTTTCGGGGTGGACCTCGTTTTTGATCCCATGAACTGTGTGAGAAAAAGATCAGTCAGCTCTTCCCATCCTCTGATCGAAGAATCTGGTAATGATCGGAACCATCTCTGAGCTCGGTCGCTGAGCGTCAAAGGGAAAACTTTGCACATTAGCTCCTCGGATACCTCCTGAAGCTCCATCCATGAGGTGTATTTATCTATATGTGAGTTCGGGTCGGTTTCTCCGTTATAGAGGCCAATTGGCGGTACTTTGAATTTTGTTGGAGTGATCCGATTTGAAATCCGATGTACGAAAGGTGAGGTCTTCTTTCCCCTCCTCTCCTGTTCGAGCCTCGGCTTTTTAGCCTCAATCTCAGCTAGCCTTTGTTTGAGCTTCTAATCTTCCTCTTCCTCGTCTCCTGAGTAACCGCTGCGTGTCCTTTTCTCATCTCGACGGTACTCATTCTCGAAATCCAACGTCTTCATCGATTTTTTGGCCTCACGAGCTGAGGCCGGACTGAGTCAGTCAAACACGCTCCGTGTTTTGGTTTGTGTTGCAGATCGGGTCGGGCAGATTTGGGTTCCTGATCGACTTTCTTCAAATGTCGGGGTTCTTTCTGATCGTCGTTCTGTCACTATGTCTTTTCCCTTGTCCTTCCGCTTGTTCTTCGGCTCATCTGAGGATTGAGTATCCTCCAGGTCGTGAATCCTCCGGCTCTTCTCCCTAGCCTCAGCTTCTTTCAGCCTCTCATTAAGTTGGCACATCATAGCTTTGATCTCTTCCGAGGTCATTTCAGTCCCTCTGGGCTCAGCTGCTAATGGAGTGCCCATCGGGATCCTTTCGTGTAAGGTGTTGGTTACGATTCCAAGGGTGTCGTGTAGCTAGTGTTGACCCGACCCGCCAGGCAGCAGATTACGGGTTTGGGGGTTAGGTGAGTCCCCCAGGTCTTCTCGGTTTTTGGGTATATTGGTTGTCATGGAGCTATGTGTTGTTATTCTCACCCCCTTCCTCTAGCGCCAAATGTTGACGTCAGATTTTGTATGACACAAAATCCTAGCCAAACACCAAAGAAGTCGATCCGACTTTAATGAATTGGACCGAATAGAATTTAGAAAATCAAATAAAGTAAAAGAAAGACTGTGCCCGGTGCCTACTCGGGCAAATTTTTTAGGCTCGTTCGGACAGAATGTTTTATTATATCAGATTTAGAGAAAACAACTCTCTAAGTGCTTTGAATACAATGATTTCAGATATCGAATTCCATCATTTGAATGATAATTGAGGCCCTATTTATAGGATAGACCCGAGATATGACACTTGGAAAGTAAGAAATAAATCTCTTGATCTTAGGGTACATATAAGGAAAAAATCGGATCAAATCCTGTCTAAATCAGATACGATTTGGTGTAGGATTTGTTTCCTTTTATGAAGGCTTCTTGGAATACTCCAACTCTCTCCTGCTCATTCGGATCCAGCCTCCTGGACGTTGTGATCGGGTCTTCCCTTTCTGGTCGGCAATATTGATCAAACCGAGTCCCCAGGACCGCCGATCTTCTGCTCGGGTCTGTCATTATGGTCGGTCCGACCACCTTGAAGAACAACGTTGGCCCGGTTCAATCCTCGGTTTTCCTTCACCTCGGCAAGTCGATCTGGTCGGACGAGCAGGGGATCAACAGTGTGTATTGAAGGATGCAAATGAAGTTGTAGAATTGAACTAGATGAAGAGAGTAAAGTGGTGAAGGGCATTGCAGATGGATTGTCTTACATGCATAATGATTGTAGCCTACCAATTATACATAGGGATTTTCTTTCGTCATTATTTGCAGTCAAACATGCTCAAAATTTGATGGTCTTAGAGATGTTGGATAAGAGGTTAGAATGTCCAGATGAAGATGTAAGGGTGTGTCGGGATGTGGGAAAATTGGTAAAAATACCCCGTATGTATACCCTAATTATGATCTTACCTTTTAATTTTTTGGGTTTTTAAAAATACCCCATATGTTGACGCTTCTTGTTGAAAATACCCAGTCACCTATTGTAGGAAGTAACTCACTGACGTGGCCGGTTATTTCACACATGGAATATATTTCTCTTTTTTTTTTTACCAAGTCAGACAATGAGTGCCAAGTCACACAATCCTCCCACAAATCCCCAAATCAACGAGAAAGTTAAGCCTCCAAATCCCCCAAAAAAAAAAAAACCCCTATTTCTAATTCAAGAAAACCAAACCAAATTCTCTCTCAAATATACCTCAAATCCTTACATATTTACCATGAAATTCAGAGACAAGAACAACCTACACCAGCAACGACGCCAAATGAAGATCAAGAAAGTTGCTGAAATATAAACACATGCAAGAAGGTGGTGGTGTCTTCGTGGAATGATGGGTCTGATCCTGAAATAGGAAGCTTCACAGTGGGGATTGAAACTCTAAAATACCCCACAAATTTAACTGATTCTTCCTCCGACAACCTCTAGTCCAATTTCCCCTCTCCCATTTATCTCCATTCGGGGGCTTTGGTGGGCGGCAGATCAGGTTTGTAGGAGAGAGAAGAAGAAGATGGTGGTTGATCAGAGAATAAGATCGATGGTGGAGTGGTTGGCTGGATAAGAAGGTCGACGATGGAGACGCTGCTGTTCGCAATTCGACGGGCAGCAGATCGGTTGTGGTGATAAGCTGAGTTGACCGGAGATGGTGGTGGTCTGTAGCGGCAGTGGATCGGAGCGAAGAAGATGATGAGTGACTGGAATCGCCAGAAAAGAGATGGATCGGTGTAAGTGGTGATGAAAAAAGAAGATCTCAAGCCACAGTAGCAGAATTCTCCCTCATTTGAAGAACTTGACATTCGTTTTGTTGATGGTAAGAGAAATATTGAGGTGTTATGTTTGGAAGCCTCAATTAGAGTTGGAATAATAATGGTTGACTGTTTTAAGAGGATTTGGAAGGGAAATGGTTGGATTTTCCCACCCTTTCTCAATTGACATGGAAAAGAGAACAAAAAATATCGAAAAAACAATTACACATGTGTATTTACCTGCCACGTCAGCATATGACTGGTTAGTTACCTCCTACAATAGGTGGTTAGGTATTTTCAATAAGAAGCGCCAACATACGTGGTATTTTTAAAAAACCAAAAAATTAAAGGGTAAGATCATAATTAGGGTATACATACGGGTTATTTTTACCAATTTTCCCGCCGAGAAGTGGTTGGTGTAGTTAGAATAGTGCTGAAATGTGTAAATCCAGATCCAAAAAAACGGCCATCAATGAATCAGGTTTCATGGGAACTTGGTGCAAGAGCACCGCCATTACCAATGCCCTTACGCTCCATTTCAATCTTGCAGTTTATGTATTCAGACTGAGTTTCATACATACATGTTCTTCGTACGTGTTATGTAAGTAACATTCAATCTTGTACATTTTCCTTGCCTTTTTCTTATTCCGTTTTGCGTCTTTCATTTTGTCTAGTCATATGTGTATAAATAAAAAATTCTTAAAAAAAATTATAAAGTATTTTTTGTAGAGTTAAAACTTGGATAAATATATGAAGATGAACAGGTATCTCATTCTCTTGGATCATGTAATATGAAATTAATAATCATGTTAAATTTGTTACAAATTAATCAAAGGTACTCATATTCTCTTGATAATGTTTAATAATAGAAAGTGCCACTAAAATATAGAAATTAACCGTTTGGCATCTTACAAATACAAGCTGTTGGGTGGACTTCCAAGTCTATGAGAATGTAACAATGATTTGGACGACTGAGGGAACTAAAAGAAAATAAAATATGAATACATTGCAATTGAAAATATACACGGTTAATTTCAATTTTGGTCACTCTTTTCATTTTTTGACAATCAAGTATACATTTTTCATTTTAATCTTATATCTTTCAATTTTTTTCCAATTTTGGTTTCAATATCATGTTTCAGTTTTTTTTTTTCCAATTTCAATCCATTTTTTGTCGGATGGCCGCCGAAAAATCTCACGTGACATCGGCGATTTTCAAAATTTCGATCAAAATTGGACTGAAATTGAAAAATGTTGAAACATAAAGGACCAAAATTGGAAAGCGTATAATTGGTTGTCAAAAAATGGAAAGAGCCTTGCATACATGGCTAAAATTGAAATCAACCCTTATTTATTTTACCCATTAACTTTTCGGGCTGACAATTATATCCTTTAACTTTGAAATTTTGAAAATTTAGGTCAATATTAGTCTGAGAAGCCAAACTAATTTGGGCTAATTCAGCCCAATTTGCTGAGTTTGGGCTATCAATTTTATCCTTTAACTTTAAATTTATTTTTTTTATACTTTTTTTAATACTCTTGTATTACTTTTAGTGTTATTTAGTAAAAAATATTAAATTGGACCAAAATAGCCCGAAATTGGCGATTTGAGCCTAATTTGGCCTTTGAGGCTGAAATTGTTCTAAGTTTTCACATTTTAAAAAACTAAAGGATAAAATTGTCAACCCAAAACATTAATGATCGGAATTGTCAGACGCAATAAGTTACTGGGTAAAAAAGATAATAAACTCCTTTTTAATTTTTATTTGCATATAACTCATTAGTTTATGAAAATTGTTGCATACTTTTTTTCCAACTTTCAAAATACCCTTATATATCAATATGTTTATATAAAATATTAAAATTAAATATATTTAGAAAGTTCTATTTTATTCAAACAATAAAAAATAATGCCATAAAATATTTTTTAAAATATCAATTTTATTTGAAATATTAAAATTGATATTATAAGAGTATTAATATTTTTATCATATAATAAATATTAAATTTAAACTATAAAATACTCTCTCTTTTTTCATTAATTGGGGAGATCCTTAAATATCAGTTTTAAAAAAATTGAATATTTTTATAATTCGAATTTCGAATAAAATAAAACTCTTTGTGAACAAGTATTTTGATTAATATAATTTTAATATCTTGAATGAAATTGGATTTTTGATTTCTTTTCTAATTAAAATTTTATTATTCAAAATAGAGTTTATTACTTTTTTTGCCTGTAACTTAGGGGGTCTGGCACATTCAGACAAAAAAATTTCGGGCTGACAATTTAGGACATTAAGTTGTCAGGCCTCGCCAATTTTGCCTAATTTCAATCCAATCACGCACGTGAGCTCGTCAATTCAGGCTTTTCGGGCCAATTTTGCTGACGTGGCTTTTAAATTTTAAATTTATTTATTTTTTGAATAAAAAAATCAAGAATTAAAATATTAAAAAAAAATCACAAAAAAATCCCTCTTTCTCGAGAGAGAATCACTACCGCTCTCTCTCCATCTCCTTCCCCGATCACTCCTCAATCCGCCGGCGACTTCCAAAACCGCCGCCCATACCCATCTCCTCACAAATTCATCAAAACCAGTCTCCATCAACCTTCTGAATCACTTTCCCCAATTCAACATCCTTCAAAATCCCCACCACTTCTTCATCCATTTCCTCCTCCCCAAATCCCTTTCCTCTCTTTCAGATTCGATGAATTTTTAAAATTACAATTTAGAAAAACAAAAAAAAAATGATTTGGAGAAGCGAGAGAAGCAGGATCATTCTTTGAGAAAATCAAGGCGCCGAGATTGGAAGATGCTGGCCTGGAAGACTGCACGCTGCCGCCGGAATCCATCAGGAAGGCCTTTCTGAAAGCTGCATATGCCGACGACAGCCCTGCTCCACTCCTCCGCCGCCGATGCTTCCCCTCTCTATCAGGAAGTCCTTCTCCACCAACAAGGATATCACGCATCGCCTTGCCATTTGCCTGATCTGAGGACCCACCGTCGGATTCAACCATGAATCGTTGTCGCGGCCGTTGCTCGTAGGGCACAAGATTTTGTACAGTTTGCCCTCCTTGCCGTCGAAAAATGGATGCACTAAGAACAACCCCAACGAGTTTGTCAATCAATTCCAGAACCTCGCCGGAAAACTCATACTCGATTTGGAGTGTTGGGATCGGCGACGGGAGGATGAAGAGGACGATGAGCAATACGTTTTTTTTTCTTTTAATGTATTTTTTTAATATATCTCTAATTTTCTTTTATTGTAATATTTAATATATCTTATATTTTTATTTTAATATATTTTAATAATTTTTTATCCACGTCAACTAATTCATATCAAAATGGACGTCCAAGTGTATAATTAAATATCACAAGTGCTAAATTAATGCCACATCAGTAAATTGGCCCGAAAAGTCTGATTTGGCGACCTCATGTGCGATTCACGTGCAATTTCGGCCCAATTGAGTTATTCGGGTTGAAACTGAGTAAAATTGGCGGACCTGACAAATTAATATCCTAAATTGCCAATCCAAAATTTTTTTATTCGAAAGTGTCAGATCCCCTAAATTATAAATTACAGAGCGAAAAAAATAATAAACTCTTCAAAATAAAATAAAATTTGAAGGGGTATTTTAGAAAGTGTTAATTATAGATTTGATCCTCAAACGTCGCGCCTATTTCAGGTTTGATCTCAAATGTCATGAGTCATGGATGGAAGTCAACAAATCAGTTGAAATTTGTGGGAAAATACGAGCTAGAAACCCTAATTTTTGTTTTTTACTCTCAAATATCAATTCTTATAACATTTCACTCTTTCTTTTTATTCTTCTTCAACCAAAACGCCACCATAGCCACAAGCATTGAACACACAGGAAAGTGATCTCATTGGGCTATAATCCTACAACTCTTATTTCTTGAAGAGGTCAATAGCTTATTCGCTAAGTCCATGTTGTGCATAAGCAGTAAGCAATGAGTTCCATGAAACTACATCCTTCTTTACCGGTCGATAGAAGATCTTCTTTGCATCATCAATTCTCCCTGTCTTGCCATACATATCAAGAAGTGTATTACCAACAAAAGAACAAAAGAAGCAAGTGGAACTCCTAACTTCAACATATCTGCGTGGAGTTATTTGCCCTGTTCCAAGACCCATGAATCCCCCTACCCATCGCATCACTTTGCATATCAGAACACTCCAAAAATAAACTCATTTGGGTGTAAACCAATCTTCACTATATCCTAGTACAACCCTAACACCATCTTGAACTCATACTTTGTGAATATACACTGATCAACTTAGTATAAGAAACCATGTCCCTCTCAGTCATTCCATCAAACAATTGGGCAGGACGATTGAGCCTTAAAAGAATAGCAGAAGCTTTTTAAGGCAGAAGCTTGAACTTTTCTAAGGTTCGAAATTTGGAAGATTTTTGATCTGAGGAAGAATAATTAGGGTGGAATCGATTGAGGTGGGAAATTACGGTTTTACTTAGTTGGAGGAAAAATAGGATAATGATTTGGGGACTACCCGTTTTTTAGTGTTGGCTTGGTAGTTGATTTCCATCCATTTGGACGGAAAATTAACGGCTGGGACCTATTTTGATCACTTTAAGATAACCGAGAGACTCCTCATGATGACTCCTGACATTCGGGACCAAACCTGAAACAACCTCTAGTTTTATGGACCAAATCTGATATTATCCCTTTAGAAATGTAAGAGTTAGAAAAGATAAAATGTGTAATTTTATATTTTCCATTGGGTTTTGCCATTCAAGGGTTTCAATGAGGCCGGTATCCCCATGTTTTTTCTTCTTTGTTAACAGTTGTATCTCTCTTTTTTCCTCATTTTATAGAGTTTTACATTTATTCAAAAAAGAAATAAATACTCCCTCCATCCTTCAAAATAGAACTATAGTTACTTTCACACAAATTAAGAAAATATATTTTATATTATAACATTTTGAATTAAAATTCAACTACAAAAAATATTACCAGAATCAGTTGAAATGAGACTTAAATAATAATAATTATAATAATAATTATTATAATAATTATTATTATTATAGGTTAGTGTTTGTTGCGCAATGGATTAGATTGGTTCTTTCATGACATCTTCTTGGTAATCAAATTTTGTCCTTTTTCTAAACAAATTCTCTTTTCTAGACCTGTTGTTCTTTTGAAATAAATGGAGTATTAAGGTTTTTAGCTAAAAAAATATGTGTGTATATACAATTATATGAAATATTTGAAGTTGTAAGTTGTAATTATAGTATATATACACCGAATCCTAGTTATCTGATTTATGTTTCACCTGAAACTACAATCAGATTGCAAATAAAATTCACTCATTGCCACAAAAATCCCATTTACCAAACCGGAGTTTTAGGGGATTATAAATTGAAGGAGAGTTATAGGAAAGGTGACGCTTTATCAAGACGCACACGTGATTGATGGCATGTTGCCTCAAATCAACTTGGATAAGGGGAGAAAATTTGAGCATGGAAAGTGTTGGGAGGACATATGTCATGCGATATTGGAGGCACACCATTTGGTGTATATTGTGGGTTGGTCGATTTATAATAAGGTAAGATTGGTGCCAAATGGTGGTAATTTGAATCTGGGGGAGTTATTTTTGAGTCGTTTCTTGCAGTGTGTATGGTGTAGTTATAGGTATACATAGTTTGATGGTAAAATTGTGTTCCAACTATCATATTAATAATGAATATTGACCTACCTTAATGCAGAAAGGAGTGATGCAAACTCATGATTAAGAAACTCGAAAGTTTTTCAAGCAACATGCATGCTTTATTCTATGTAATTAATTCTGCTTTTAGAATCACTTAACTCTTTGAATTCTTGTTTTGGTAACCATTTGATTATATGTTTTATAGTGTCTTGGATAAATCAATTGGACCTCTGTGTTCTCTTTAGGTTGTTGGAACTCTTTATACTCACCATCAGAAATGTGTGATTGTGGACGCTCAAGACCAAGGCAATAATCGGAAGATAACTGCATTCATTGGTGGTCTTGACTCTTGACCTCTCGGGGTTATATAGAGGTAGAATGAGGGTTTTGGAAATGATACAATGGGTGGAATATGTATCATGTGAATTTGGTGTAATATGCACCATTAATTTACCCTTATGATTTTGCCGACAAGTGTGTGTGATATAAATGTGACATGTTTTTTAATTAATTTATTTATTTATGTAAGATAGATTATTCATCAACACTTCTTGAGGATGGTGGAACAATAGAAAGTGCAGGCTCTGCATCTCTTTTGAGGGATGTGATTAGATGTGGATATGAACAGAAGACGGACGGGGGAAAAGAGGTAACCCGTTTCATTACCTGCTGCTTAAATTTTCAATGCTGAAAAAGTTACTTTTTTTCTACTATGATAGGGTCTTTTGTCCCTTTTTTGTTGGTAGGAGGGGGGTGGGGGTATTCTCCAGCATATTTGTATGATATAATAGTGTTGAAAGATTAAGAAGATATGCATGCTGAATAATTTTGATGAACTTGTCGATCTGATTCACTTAGATTTCCTCATTCCATGTTGACTTTATTCAACTATATGATCCAAGTCATCTAGACTACACCCATTTGCCAACTCTGATACAAAGCCATTCATAATATTTAGTGTAAAATGTATTGCTTTTGCAAATTTTGTTGTCCAGGTTGGATGGATGATGATTCTGTTACCGAAGATATCTTAACTGGATTTAAAATGCATTGCCATGGATGGCGATCCATATACTGTGATCCTCAAAGACCAGCATTCAAAGGTTTTGCACCAATAAATCGATCTGATTGTCTCCATCAAGTACTACGCTGGGCCCTCGGTTCAGTTTAAATATTTTTAAGCAAGCATTGCTCTCTATGGTACGGGTATGGAAGGGGTCTCAAATGGCTCAAACAACTATCCTACATCAATGCAATAATATTTCCATTAACATCGATTCCATTAGTCATGTACTGCATCTTGCCTGCTGATGCTTACTGACTTAAAAGTTGATAACTTCTGAGGTATTTCCATAAGCGCTTCATTAACAAATTGCACCACCTAACCTGAAAAACATTGTTTTTACATTATTGTTTTAGCTCTTAATGCAGCTCAACAATGTTGCCAGTATGTGGTTCTTATCACTCTTCATCTGTATATTCACAACAAGCATACTGGAAATGAGATGGAGTGGTGTTGGCATTGATGACTGGTGGGGGACCGAGCGATTCTGGGTGATAGGAGGCATTTCCGCTCACCTTTTTGTCGTGTTCAGGGACTTGTGAAAGTCTTCGCTGGCATCAACACAAACTTCACTGTTACTTCAAAACCTGGAGATAATGATGAGTTCTCAAAGCTCTATGCATTTAAGTGGACGGCTATGATTGTTCCTCCAACTACACTTCTGATACTGAATGTGATCTGAGTTGTTACTGGAATTTCTAATGTGATTACCAATGGTTACGAGTCATGGGGTCTCTGTTTGGAAAACTGATTTTCGCATTCTGGGTGGTAGTGCATGTTTATCCTTTCCTCAAGGGTCTATTGGGACGCCGGAACAGAACACCCTCCATAACTCTTGCAGGCAAAAAGATCTGCGCAACACTTCATACACATTGAAAATCAATATTTCATTGGATCGTCTTTTGCTTGGCCCTGCTACAAATCTGCAGGTACCTGCTTTATAAGAATTCAACATACCTAATATTAATACCCTTACATTGTGTAGCATGAATTGATTTGATATTATTTAGAAAATCTGTTGAAGAAATAAGTCTCATAGATCTTTTACATGTGTTTATTTTACTCATTTTCATTGTTTTTGCTTAGGTGCTGACAATTTAATCCCTATTGAACTCGCACTAAAGATTGCCAGTAAAATAAGGGAAAATGAGAGATTCACTGTCTACGTTGTCATCCTCATGTGGCCAGAGGGCATTCCTACCTCTGTACAAGAAATACTCTATTGGCAGATAACATAGCTAGCTAAGATCAGGAATTGTTTACCAATATTTTTGCTGAATTTTTTTTGATTTTGAATCTTGTTAGAAGATATACGCATAATTTTGAATAATTCATATCCATGTTTGATATGTGCATTAGGTGTCCCTTACACTTGATTGCTCATATTGTAGGGTCAAACCATGAAAATGATGTCTGAAATCATTGCTCAAGAAATCAAGAACACTAAACTTCATAATGCACATCCAACGGACTACCTGAATTTTTACTGTCTTGGTCAGGGCCAAACCTCATCGAATGAAAACACACTAAGTTTTCCTCACTTTGATGCATTCTGTTATCATAAATTGTTTCTTACTTATTCTGCTTCATCTTGCTTCAATAAAATCATTGAGACTATCTTCACTACACATCGTTGACTATGAGAAACATATATTTACCATTCCAATTTATTTGTCAAACAATGTTAAATTGAAATAAAACTCCTGGCAGGACACAGCTTCAAAAAAAATTGGGCGATTTATGATATATGTACATGCCAAGGGAATGGTAGTGGATGATGATTATGTGATACTTGGTTCTGCCAACATCAACCAACGGTCAATGGCTGGCTCAAGAGATACAGAGACTGCCATAGGCGCATATCAGCCCCATTACACCTGGAATAAAAAACACAAACATGCACGTGGCCAGTACGTTCATAGCTCGTTCTGTTTTATTCTCTTCTGATAAATAAGAAAAAAAATCCCCTTATAAAACCAAATTAAATTCATCTGTTGAATGATATGTATTTTCAGGTATTTGGATATAGAATGTCACATTGGGCAGAGCACGTAGGAAGCATTGAGAAATGCTTCAAAGATCCTAAAAGTTTAAATTGCGTAAAGTACGTGAATAGTGTAGCAGCTAAAGATAATCGGAAGTGATACACAGCTGAGAAATTCACTCTGTTAAAAGGGCACATCCTCAAATACCCTGTGGAAATCGACTATAATGGAAAGGTAAGCCCCTTACCCGGCCATGATAGCTTTCCGGATGTTGGTGGTAAGGTTCTTGGAGCACCTTGCAGCCTCCCTGATGCCTTGACTACTTAACCGTATTCTACATTTACTTGTCGATAGTTTGTTTATAACACCCCATGAAGGGCGTTTTTGATGTAGAGTTGATTATAAGTACGACATTAGAATACTAATCGAAAGAATGTTTTACGTGGTTATTGAGTCATTGTAATGTAATGTTTTTACATCAATATATGGTTAAAGCTCATTTTGATTCAGACCTCATCTGTATAATTCTTTCATTGAAAGCAACATAACTTTCCAAAATCTTGTTTGAAAGGAGAGAAGATGTGAGAACAGCACAGACAAATTTGCTTCCAAAATACACCTTAAATATGGAATTCTATGCTTCATTTTCTCCCAAGAGAGCAATGATATTACCAAACAAGCTTCCAAATAATAAAACTTTCCAAAATCTTGTTTGTTAATATCATTGCTCATTTTTGAAAGTTTTTCTATATCATTATTCTTGATTGCAAATGATATTGAAACTGTGGGTAATGCTATGTATATATTTTAATAATATATTAATAATAACAGATCATACAAAACAGTCGGGTTCATCAAGTACAAGGGCTTCCAGATTCGAAATTAATCCATTTTTACCGTTTATCTAACTCTATTTCCCTTATTTATTCTTTTGGCTAAAGACAGTATGTATAATTTCTTTTATAGGCCAATATTTTGAATATCTAACTTTTTAGAGTACAAGAAATAAGGCATTCAATTATCTTTATTTTTCATGCTTTATTATATATATATTAGATTAGATTGATTGATAGATCAAAGTGCCGAGGTTAATTGATTCATCTTTGTTGTGTGAATTAATTCATTGCTTTGTATATATTTTAATAATATATTAATAATAACAGATCATACAAAACAATCAGGTTCATCAAGTACAAGGGCTTTCAAGTTCGAAATTAATTCATTTTTGCCGTTTACCTAACTCTAATTCCCTTATTTATTCTTTTTGGTTGAAGATAGTATGTATAATTTCTTTTATATGCCAATATTTTGAATATCTGACTTTTTAGTGTACAAGAAATAAGGTACTCCTTTATCTTTATTTTTCATGCTTTATTATATATATTAGATTAGATTGATTGATCGATCGAAGCGTCGAGATTAATTGATTCATCTTTGTTGTGTGAATTAATTCATTAAACTGCCATTCATTTGAACTAATTTATTATATTATAAAATTTTGATGGAAACATCGAGATAATTAATTTATCATTGTTGTGTAAATTAATTTATTAAAATATCATTTATGTGAATTAATTTACTATATTGTAAAGTTTTGAGTAAGGGAAGGTTTTTGATTCTTTATTTTAATTAAAGAGTATAAGGATGTAGAGGAAGAGGAAAACCCTCTGCAAAATCATTTATAATTATTTTGGGACAAATTTCATTTTTCGTCTTTTCCTAGGGACGACATCCGTTTTTTGTCCTCTTATTTTCCAATCATCAATTTTAGTCCTCCTACCTCAAGATTTGTCCAATTTTGATCCGATTTTCGCCGGAATCTCGATTTTCCGGCCAATTTCGGGCGAGTGCACAACAGTCACCCCCAATTTCAACCAGCCCTTAATTTTACGCTGATGTGACCTTTATTTTCAGACATGTTATTTATTATTTAATTTATTTTCCATACTAATTACCAAATCATATGCCACCATGGCACACCCCTATCCGCCTCCATCTTCTCCATCATCCCCCTCTCTGTTTTCGCCCTCATCATCTTCTCCATTTCCTCTATTCCAAAATCACGATTTTCGTGATACCGAAAGAAAAACGGGGTGCAGGAAAATTTCGTCAAAATATCACCAATATATCGGTAAAAATGTCGTTATCGGTAAAAATGACGTTATTTCATGCGATTTCGCCTATATATCGGCGGTACAAAATGTCGGTAGAATTTTTGATTTTTTTTTTAAATGTATTAGTGGAAGACCAAGTAGGCTTCATGAGTGAAATCAAGATGACATGTCATCTTATTCATTTCAACCTCATAGGAGTTTAAGTTATTACTAGAAATTTATATTAATTTTGTACAAAATTTGTCATGTTATCATAACAGACAACGTATATATAATAGTTTATCTCTATATTTGTTGTAGACATATCATTATATTTGAAATTTAAGTTCAATATATGTATTAATGTTAGTTATAATAATCTGTAAACTATTAGATATATTTTTCAATTTTTTTATAAAGTTTCAAAATTTTAAAAAAAATTGTCCGATATTTCCACTGAAATCGATATATCCACCTATATTTTCGTGAAATTAAGGTATCGATATTTCTACTGATACCGATATTTTCATCCTTGTTTCCAAGGCAATGGCAATTGACGGGTTGACTTAGAAAGTTTCTTATTTGCATTTCTTAAACGTTAATACAGTTAGAATGGGTACTATATTGCAAAAAACGACATTTTGGCAGAGCAATATGTTGAATGAGTGGACCTGCAAGTTAAATGGTCTTAGCATCCTGGTTGAAAAGCATTATATACCCAGAGCAATTGTAAGAAGACCACTACACTTAATCAAAAATACAAATATTGGAATTTCTTCTTTATCCATTTTTCAATTTGATGGATTGGACCTCTCATCTTCGCTGTGTTGTGATCGTCATCATCATTAGCAGCATACTCTTAACAATAGCAGATAATGATGAGAGCAGCAGAGATAGAGAATTCAAAGCATTAAATAAGTGGTGGCCTTTTAACAACATCTCACAGACTGATCATTGCAAGTGGGATGGCATCACTTGCAATGATGCTGGCAGAGTCACTCAGATCATAAACCCGCAGCATCTATGTAATTCACTGGACGAAATTGATGTGATTGCTTTTCCATACCTTACTACACTTCATCTCAGCACCTCATCATCATTATTATGTAGAATCTATTTCAATAGAACAAATTTAACACAAATTGGTATGTTACCCAATCTCACTTATCTCAATTTGTCTAGAAATTATCTCTACTCTGAAAAGCCCCTCTCACTCTCTAATCTCACCAAATTGGAGGTGCTTGATGTTTCTTACAACAGAATTTATGGTCCCATCCCCCCCTGAAATAGGAAATCTTACAAGTTTGATTGTTCTTGATTTGAGTAACAATTATATCAATGGCTCTTTGCCTCCATATCTTTCCAAGTTGAGATCAATCGATTTGTCTTTCAATGATTTAGAGGGCCAAATTCCATCCATGGTATGGAATAAGTTTCCAGAGAGTGCATTTGAAGGCAACCCAAAATTATTACATCCTACTGATTCCAACAAAATAAAAATATTTCTCCCTGTTTCATTATTCTTAGCCTGTTTGATTTTCTGTGGGTTCATGTTCATCTACTACGTCAATGGAAAGAAAATAAGGCTAGTGACAGCTGATGATTCTAAGCATGGAGACATATTCAAGATATGGAATTACGATGGGAAGATTGCATATGAAGAAATCATTGCATCAACTGAAGAGTTTGACCTCAGATACTGCATCGGCACCAGAGCCTATGGAAGTGTGTACAGAGTAGAACTACCCAGTAGAAGAGTTGTTGCTGTTAAAAAGCTTCACCGATTTGAAGGAGAGAATCCAACATATGACAAGTGTTTCAGGAATGAAGCCAAGTTTCTGTCAGAAATAAGGCACCGCAATATAATGAAGCTTTTCGGATTTTGTCTCCACAAACGTTGCATGTTTCTCATCTACGATTACATGGAAAGGGGAAGTCTTTATAGTGTGTTGAAGGATGCAAATGAAGCTGTGGAACTGAACTGGATGAAGAGAGTAAATGTGGTGAAGGGCATTGCGGATGGACTGTCTTACATGCATCATGATTGTAGCCTACCAATTATACATAGGGACATTTCAAGCAGCAACATACTTTTGGATTCAAAGCTTGAAGCTAGTGTATCTGATTTTGGCACTGCTAGATTGTTGGATCCTGATTCATCAAATCAGACTCTACTTGTTGGAACTCGTGGTTATATTGCACCAGGTAGGTATACTCTTAGTAATAGTACTACACATTAATTCTATATATGTATATGATGGTATGTTAGTTGGTTGAATTTGCAGAACTGGCGTACACCATGGTTGTTACAGAGAAATGCGATGTTTACAGCTTTGGTGTGGTGGCGTTGGAAACCATATTTGGGAATCATCCGGGGGATTTTATTTCCTCCATATTTCCCGTCAAACATGCTCAAAATTTGATGTTGTTAGAGATGTTGGATAAGAGGTTGGAATGTCCAGATGAAGATGTAAAGGTGTGTCGGGATGTTGTTCGTGCAGTTAGAATAGCATTGAAATGCGTAAATCCAGATCCAAAGAATCGGCCATCAATGAATCAGGTTTCATGGGAACTTTGTGTTAAAGCACCACCATTGCCAATGCCCTTACGCTCCATTTCAATATTGCAACTTATGTATTCAGATTGAGTTACACGTTATCATTTGAGGTGTTTACATACATTCATGTTCTTCATACGTCTTATGAATGTAAAATTCAATCTTCCTTGTCTTTTTACTTGTTCCTTTGTATCTTTCAATTTGCCTAGTCATGCATGGTAATTGATATGTATACTGTCAATTGTATTGATCAGGTTTTATTTTCTTGTACTTACAAGTCGTCCAAATTAATCAATGTGTCAATTCTCATCTAGACTTGGAAGTCCACCCAACTAACAAGTTTTCCACATTTATTTTCCATTGATTTATGGTCTACTCGTTTTCCACTTTAAGTTTAGGTCTTGTCTGATTTATTTTAATTTAATTTTCTTAATTTATAAACAATATTAGGAAAAATATATATATATAAGAGATTGTGATGCATGTTTTTTCGGATTTAGTTTTCCTTGACCGGTTTATTAAGTTTTAATCAACCAACTAAAAATGTATATCTAATCTTTTCTTTTTTTATAATCTTCTATAATATTGGTGCAGAACTTTCACAAAAACTTATATACACCCTATGTACGGATTTTTAGATCTTACCCTCGAAGGCATTAGTTGTATATTCATAAGGTGATAGTGGCATACTTATAAGGAATAATGTAAGTTTACTTGTTTTAGTGAAAGATATTAGTTATATATTTACAAAATATTAGTTGTTTACTTAATAAGATATTAATTGTATAACTAAAATATAAATTTCAGTGAAAAATATTAGTTGTGTCTATATAAGGTATTTACTTGTATGACTAAAATGTAAGTTTTAATGAAAAATATTAGTTGTATATTCATAAGATATTACTTGTATAACTGAAATATATGTTTTCGAGAAATATTAATCATATATTATTTAAAGGTAATAGAGTTTGGGTAGAAATGTCATGTACACTAGGGGCACACCAACCATTCTCTTGATTTTTTTTATTGAATCATTCAATTTACATTTTACATATGGTACACTTAATTAAATCAAATAGTGCAGTATAATACAAAATATAAAACAAATAATAACCAAAAAATTCATGTATTACTTATATATATTCCATTAATTGCCGTATATTCCGCTGTATCTTATCGAGTATACACTGAATTTTTAAGCTTCAAAAAATATCAATTCAACCATAAAATTAATTTTCAAGGTCAATTTTTTATTTTTTATTTTTCATAGGATCTCGTGGAATATACAAAAAGACCTCTAAGTCAACTGCTTAGTCTTTCTATCCTCCTCCCAATGTTAATTTCTTTGCTTAAATTTTTTTTCTTCCAGCTTGTAAATTGAGTGTGCGATTAAATTGTCGCAACATGATAAATTTAGTTTATATTTCTTTCTCTAATCTCGCTAACAAATAGCAAGCGCAAATAAGAATTAATCCACAAAGAGTGATAGGAATTTATCATGCCTTTTATGTTAACCATCAAAAGAAAGGTAAAATATGGGGGATGGGTTGGATTTCATTACAAAAATACTACGAAACACGAAGGAAACTAATTTGAAAGGAACGAAACAATAATAAACAAAGAAAATTGACCGCGCATCGTTACGCGATAAAATTATTTAATTTCTTCCCTATCCTAACGCACACCAATCCAACTCTTATTAACATTATAATATATATATATATATATGTATATATATATATAAAGAAGTGTCATTAAGTATTATTATATGTGTGTTAAGCATAATTATAATATGCATATACATTATATTATAACACACGTGTATGCAAAATAATAATAATAATAATAATAATAATAATAATAATAATAATAATAATAATAATAATATAAAGCTTACTAAGGAAGCATAAATAAGGTGGTGGAAGATTAATACTCATAAGATATTTACTCCCCAAAGCTTAGAAAAAAAAATAAAGAAAGCAAAAACAGAAACGAAAGAGAAAGAAATATACAACAAGAAGAAAACAAAGGTGTGTATTTTACATTTTGAAGTTTGAGTTCAAGTTTTATATCAGTAAATTTACTCTCTAGTTTATTAAATATTATATATATGTTAATGGTGAATTAAATGGAATCATTATGCTTCGTTAGGTGGAAACAATTAATTGTGTTAGCAAATGAATTAGACAATATTTATTAAAACTTCAAGTCATGTTACTGTTAATTTAGTTGGTATCTACTTTTAAACTTTGAGATTTAATTCTTTAAATTAATTTGCAAAGTATGTTAGTATATATATATATTCTATTAGATTAATTTGTTGCTCAGTTGTTGTTTGGAATGAAGAATTAATGATTAAAGTTATTAAGTCCAATAGTAATAATAATCTAATATTACGTTATTATCTAAATGAAAATATAAATGAATTTCTCTATTTCATTCTTAACATCTTATACTATGTCTTTTGGAATAACATCACTAAATTATACTATTTAATTTGGTAAAGTGTAGTTTTAGTTTTAATAGCCTAACAAAACATTTAACTTGCCATTTTTGATTAATCTCGATAACACAAGAGACAAGGAATTTCATGAGAAGCAAGATAAGTAGAAATTTATTTGCAACTACAATGTTTGAACATAGTATTTCATGATATATATATATGTGTGTATATATTGATTAAGTGATATTACGTGATTTTATATCTCCTTGAGAATGACGTGTTTGAGTGATGTTATGTGAAGATATAGGTGATGCATTACGAATATCAATCACGAACATCAACACGTGCATACGTAAATGATGAAAGTTATTGCATTTTGCATGCAAGACATGAATTCAAGATGAAAAGTATTTTATTGACCACTACTAGTGCACCAAGGCATGTAATCATACTTACGATATATTATATGGGTAGCCGGTGGCATGTGAGACATGTATATGACTTGATTCGTTTAGCCGGTGGCATGTGAGACATGGATATGACTTGATTTGTTCAGCCGGTGGCATATGAGACATGGATATGACTATAATGAATGATGTTATATTGAGCTCTATCTGGTGCCTAGTAGATGGTGGTCAAGGGCCCAATGAAGGAAAATGATTTTATAATAAATGTTTTCATTCATTAGCACACATCATTGACATCATTTCATATTATTAATGTTATGTGCATAATTTCTGCTTACTGAGCTTTTTAGCTCATATAGTTCATACATTGTAGGTGAACCTGTTGATGTATAAGCTCATGGAGTTACTGACCGTGTTGTTGAGTTCCTACGGGTTCGGAGATGGTGTACATGAATGAAGACCTGTTAGGCTATGCTATGGGCTTATTTTGCTTTAAACAATATTTTGATAAAGTACTTGGACTTCTTCTGTTTGATCCTTTGATATATATAGATATGTAAAATATAGAAGTGGGTGTGGCTTGACTTTATGGAACACGTTACGAAACATATTATAGTCTTATCGGGTTTTCATGTGCAAGAAAAGTTATTTATGTTATGACGTGTTAAAATATATATATATATATATATAAATATATATATATATATCACACACTCACCTACAGGTGTTTTAATATGAAAATTTATAACATGTCTAGCTATGTTAGAAGTGTGGTCATGATAAAGTGGTATCAGAGCCCACATGATGGTTCTGTAGACTGTCCATGTACATGATCTTAGAACCTATGGAACGCAACTCAATGTCAGTAAATTTTATTTTATTTATTTATTTTATATTCATATATGTCATGATTCATATTTCCCATGTGATCTAGGATTTCATACATTAGTTGATAACAATGGTAAGAACACGAGGTGAGAGTAGTGGAAGAGAGAGATCCCAAGAACAAGAGACATCCACTGAAGGATTAGGTAATGACCGTGATGTTGTCATTACTAGATTGACACAACTAATAGAACGACAGTCCCAACAGATCCAACAACTCGTCCAACAAAGAAATATGGATGGACAATTAGAGGGTGAAATGAATCAACCACCACATCGAGCGAAATATGTAGAAGTGGTGGGAGAAAGATTTAGAAAACTGAATCCACCAATGTTTGAGGATGCTATAGATCCCATTGATGCGGAAGACTGGCTGAGAACTATAGAGAACATGTTTCAATATAACAGGGTTCTAGATGAGGAAATATCAGTATGTGCATCTTTCATGTTGCGTGGAAGCGTAAGACATTGGTGGGACATGATAAAGAGTATTGAGAATGTTGTAACCATGAGTTGGGATAAATTTAAAGAGCTTTTCCGGAACAAGTATTTTACAGCTCCTGTTCGTATAATGAAGATGAATGAATTTATATAGCTAAAACAGGGAGGTATGACTGTTTCAGATTATATTCGTAAATCTGAACAGTAATCTAGGTTTGCCAATTATATGGTTAGTACGGAAGTACTAAAGGTAGAAAGATTTCTCGAAAGCCTAAGACCCGAGATTTATAGAGATATGAGTATGTCAGGAATTCAAGGGGCCACTTATTCACAAATTGCTAAGAGGGCACAAGTTGCAGAACAAGCCGAACAACGAATAAGGCATGCATAGGAGATGCGACGTCAATTCACATAAAGACAAGAACAACGTTGGGTTGGGAATAAAAAGAAGAGGCCACCTCAATTTCAGAGCCCAAAACCCAACTTTCAACCTAAACAAGGAGAGGGTCAAGAAGACCCAAGTAAACGTATCAGGGTTGAGCAGAGCAAAGTTCCAATATCAGTACCTCTGTGTCGTAATTGTGGAAAACCACATAAAAGGGGCTTGTCTTTTAGGTATGAGATCATACTTTACTTGTGGTCAAGAGGGACATATTGCCAGGATGTGCCCAAATAAACCAAAGTCGAAGACATAAGATAGAGTTCTCACCAGAGTTTTTACCATGACCAGAGAAGACGCTGAAATGAATCCA
Source organism: Scutellaria minor (assembly GCA_954870855.1). Lineage (NCBI taxonomy): Eukaryota > Viridiplantae > Streptophyta > Magnoliopsida > Lamiales > Lamiaceae > Scutellaria > Scutellaria minor. The sequence continues at coordinate 22,031,342 of OX940727.1, forward strand.
TCTATGGTGACAGGTAAACTTTCTATCCTTGACAATTCAGCATATGTATTATTTGACTTTGGAGCTACACATTCATTTGCATCCACTGGGTACATGAAAAGGTTAGATAGGATACCTAATACAATATAAGCTAGTTATAGTGTAGTAATCCCTTCTGGAGATCCGAAACAGACTAATCAAGTATTGAAAGCATGTGTTATTCCAATTGAAGGTCGGGAACTGTGTGCAGATTTGATCGTATTGGATATGAATGATTATGACATAATTTTGGATATGGATTGGTTGCTAAAATATTGTGCAACCATAGACTACCAGAAAAAGGTAATCACATTTCAACCTCTTGGAGAATAACATTTTTCTTTTATCGGAGTAAGAACAAATTCCAGACTTCTAGTAATATCAGCAGTGAAAGCACAACGACTATTGGAAAGTGGTTGTGAGGGTTATCTGGTAAGTGTAATGAATTTGGAAAAATGATAAGGTCCGACAGTCAGTGAAGTACCAGTAGTTCAAGAATATCCTAAAGTATTTCCAGATGATCTCCCAGGACTACCACCAAATCATGAGATAGAATTTGCTATTGAGCTATTTCCAGGAACCGCACCTCTATCTAAATCTCCTTACAGAATGGCACCAGTGGAGAGCTAAAAATACAATTGCAAGATTTGTTGGACAAAGGATTCATTAGACCTAGTTTTTTACCATGGGGTGCACCAGTTTTATTCGTTCGTAAGAAGGATGGTACAATGAGGATGTGTATAGACTACCGAGACTTGAACAAAGTTACTATCAAGAATAAATATCTTTTACCTAAAATTGATGATTTGTTTGATCAGCTTCAAAGTGCGGCTATATTTTCAAAAATTGATTTACGATCAGGGTACCATCAATTGAAAATCAAAGAAGAAGATGTAGCCAAAACAACTTTTAGCACGCGATATGGACACTATGAGTTTATGGTGATGCCATTTGGTTTGACAAATGCTCCAGCAACATTCATGGATTTAATGAATCGGATATTCAGTGACTTCCTGAAAAAGTTTGTGATTGTTTTCATTGACGATATCCTTGTTTACTCTAAGACCAAAAAAGAGCATGTCATGCATTTGAGAAAAGTATTAGAAGTTTTAAAGGAGAAACAATGGTATGCTAAGTTCAAGAAATGCGAGTTTTGGTTAAACCAAGTGGTGTTTCTTGGCCATGTTGTATCTGGAGCAGGAATTTCAATAGATCCAAGTAAAGTTGAAGCAATTATCAATTGGCCACAACCTATAAGTCCCACAGAAGTATGAAGTTTTCTTGGTTTAGCAGGATACTACCGTAAATTTGTAGAAGGGTTCTCCAAGATTGCTTCTCCATTGACACAGTTGACAAGGAAAAACGTAACCTTCAAATGGACAGAGGCTTGTGAAAAGAGTTTTCAAGAACTTAAGGAATGATTAACATCAACACCTATTCTTTCGATTCCGTCAAGTATCGGAGGTTTCATAGTCTATAGTGATGCTTCAAAGAATGGGTTGGGTATGTACTGATGCAATGTGGTAAGGTGATTGCATATGCATCAAGACAGTTGAAGGAGTATGAAAAGAACTATCCTACTCATGATTTGGAGTTGGCTGCGGTTGTATTTGCACTAAAAATCTGGAGACATTATCTCTATGGAGAACGATGTGAAATTTACACTGAACACAAAAGCTTGAAGTATTTCTTCATCCAGAAAGAGCTAAATATGAGACAAATAAGATGGCTAGAACTTGTGAAGGACTATGATTGTGTCATCAATTATCATCTTGGTAAAGTTAATGTTGTTGTTGATGCACTGAGTAGAAAATCAACACAAACTGTGGCAGCTATGAATTTGATGCAGAAGCAAATGTTAGTAGATCTGCAGAAGATGAACATTGAAATTGTTCAGCAGGGTTTGGTGGAGGTCAAGCTAGCAGTTTTGACTCTTCGACCACTTTAATTGATAGGATCCAACAGGGATAAAAGGGTGATAAATATTTGGCTGATATAGAGAAAAACATCACTTCAAGAGTATCTTCTGATTTTCAATTATTAGAGAACGATGTTTTTCAATTTAAAGGCCGATTATATGTGCCTAATGTAGATAACATTTGTGAAGAATTCATGACAGAGGCACACACAACGCCATACTCAGTACATCCGGGAGCTACTAAAATGTATAGAGATTTGAAACAGTATTATTGGTGGCCAGGTATGAAAAGAGATATCGCCAAATATGTGGAACAATGTTTAACTTGTCAATAGATAAAAGCAGAACTTCAAAGACCTGCAGGAACTTTGCAACCCTTACTTATCCCGGAATGGAAGTGGGAGAGAATTACTATGTATTTTGTAACAGGATTACTAAAAACAATTAAGGGTCATGATGCTATTTGGGTTATTGTGGACCGGTTGACTAAATCTGTCCATTTTCTTCCTATTTGCTCTACTTATTCTATGGATCAATACGTTCTTATATACATACAAGATATTGTTAGACTTCATGGTGTGCCACTATCTATTGTTTCTGATAGAGACTCGAGGTTCTTATCCATGTTTTGGATGAGCTTACATAAAGCATTGGGAACTCAACTATCCTTCAGTACGATGTATCACCCACAATCTGATGGACAATTAGAAAGAACAATACAAATGTTGAAGGATATGCTTCGAGCTTGTGTGTTAGATTTCCAGGATCAGTGGAGTAAATATTTGTCTTTGATTGAATTCTCATACAATAACAGTTTTCAATCCACAATCGAAATGGCTCCTTATGAAGCACTATATGGAAGAAAATGTCGATCTTCGGTACATAGGGATGAGGTTGGTAAAAGAAAATTTTTAGGCCCCAATATGATCCGAGAGATGATGGAAATGGTAAAACAAATTTGAGAAAAGATGAAACTGCTCAGAGTCGACAGAAAAGCTATGCAGATAAAGAAGAAAGACATATGAATTTTCAGTGGGCGATAAAGTATTTTTGAAAGTTTCTCCAATGAAAGGAATAATGCAATTTGGCAAGAAAGGGAAGCTTAGTCCGAGGTACATTGGCCCATTTCCTATCATAGAGAAAATTAGTAAAGTTGCCTATAAACTTGACTTGCCAACATCAATATCTCAAATCCACAACGTATTTCACATCTCAATGCTAAGAAAATATAAACTTGACTTGCTAACATCAATATCTCAAATCCACAACGTATTTCACATCTCAATGCTAAGAAAATATGTGGTGAACCCATCTCATGTTCTGAAGAGTGAACGAGCCGAATTAAAGACAGATCTGAGTTATGAAGAAAGACATGTGAAAATTTTGCTACGAGAGGAAAAAGAACTCAAAAATAAGAAAATCCCTTTAGTCAAAGTATTATGGAGAAACTAATTAGTAGAAGAAGTCACTTGGGAAAGGGAGGATGATATGAGGTCTAAATATCCAGAACTTTTCAGGTAAATGAAATTTCGGGGATAAAATTTTTATAAGGAGAGGAGGATGTGATACCCGAACTCCTCACCACTTACTGATCAATGCACTTCATACATCATATGCATCTCTTATTAATTTATGTGCTACATGTAATCTTATGTTATTTTATTTTGCTGTTAAATATTTTATTTATATGCTCTTTCATAATTGGTGTTGAGAAGATCTTGTCCTAATTAGTTAAGGACTCTAGTGATATTTAATCATATAATCTATTAGTTAATTAATGATAATATGAATTAAGAATGGAAAATAAGTTTAAAAATGATTTAACGAATATATATACTCATGGATAAAATAATATATATTATATGTTTCGGTGTATGGTGGTTTACATAAGAGAAACTTTATTAACAATATAATATATATATATATATAAAAGTGTCATTAAGTATTATTATATGTGTGTTAAGCATAATTATAATATGCATATACATTATAACACACGTGTATGCATCTAAATACTTATAATATATTATAATAATAATAATAATATAAAGCTTACTAAGGAAACATAGATAAGGTGGTGGAAGATTAATACTTATAAGATATTTACTCCCCAAAGCTTAGAAAAAAAAAACAAAGAAAGCAAAAACAAAAAAGAAAGAGAAAGAAATATACAACAGCAAGCAAACAAAGATATGTATTTTACAATTTGAAGTTTGAGTTCAACTTTTATATCAGTAAATTTACTCTCTAGTTTATTAAATACTATTTATATTTTAATGGTGAATTCAATGGAATCATTATGCTTCGTTAGGTGGAAACAATTAATTGTATTAGCAAATGAATTAGAAAATATTTATTAAAACTTCAAGTCATGTTACTGTTAATTTAGTTGGTATCTACTTTTAAACTTTGAGATTTAATTCTTTAAATTAATTTGCAAAGTATGTTAGTATATATATATTCTATTAGGTTAATTTGTTGCTCGGTTGCTGTTTGGAATGAAGAATTAATGATTAAAGTTATTAAGTCCAATAGTAATAATAATCTAATATTACGTTATTATCTAAATGAAAATATAAATGAATTTCTCTATTTCATTCTTAACATCTTATACTACGTCTTTTGGAATAACATCACTAAATTATGTTATTTAATTTGGTAAAGTGTAGTTTTAGTTTTGATAGACTAATAAAACATTCTTAACATCTTATACTACGTCTTTTGGAATAACATCACTAAATTATGTTATTTAATTTGGTAAAGTGTAGTTTTAGTTTTGATAGACTAATAAAACATTTAACTTGCCATTTTAGATTAATCTCGATAACACAAGAGATAAGGAATTTCACGAGAAGCAAGGTAAGTAGAAATTTATTTGCAACTACAATGTATGAACATAGTATTTCATGATATATATATATATGTATATATTGATTAAGTGATATTACGTGATTTTATATCTCCTTGAGAATGACGTGTTTGAGTGATGTCATGTGAAGATATATGTGATGGATTATGAATATAAATCACGAGCATCAATACGTGCATACGTAAATGATAAAAGTTATTGCATTTTGCATGCAAGACATGAATTCAAGATGAAAAGTATTTTATTGACCACTACTAGTGCACCGAGGCATTTAATCATGCTTACGATATATTATATGGGTAGCCGGTGGTATGTGAGACATGTATATGGCTTGATTCGTTCAGCCGGTGGCATGTGAGCATAGATAGTTGATTTGGGGACTACTCCTTTTTTTGATTGCTGGCCTAGTAGTTGATTTCCATCCATTTGGACTGAAAATTAACAACTATGACCTATTCTGATGACCTTAAGATAATCGAGAGACTTCTTATGATGACTCGTGATATTCTGGACCAAACCTGAAATAACCCCTAGTTTTATTGACCAAATCTAATATTAACCCTTTAGAAATGTAAGAGTTAGAAAAGATAAAATGTGTAATTTATATTATAGTTACTGCTTGTTCTTCAAAACCTGGTGGTTGTTCCACATATACCTCTTCCGAAAGTAGTCCATTAAGAAATGCGCTTTTTACATCCATCTGATATACCTTGAAATCACTGTGAGCAGCATAGGCCAGAAATATCCTTATTGCTTCTAGTCTAGCAACTGGAGCAAAAGTCTCATCAAAATCTATACCCTCTTCCTGGCAGTATCCTTTTGCTACTAACCTTGCTTTGTTTCTGACCACAACACCAGATTCGTCCAACTTATTTTTGAATACCCATTTGGTTCCAATAACTCCTTGATGATCGGGCCGTGGAACTAGTTTCCAAACTTGGTTTCTCTTGAATCCATTTAGTTCTTCTTGCATGGCCTGAACCCAGTTACTGTCTCCAAGTGCTTCCTCTATGCTCTTGGGCTCAACTTGTGAAATGAAGCATGTTAGAACAAGGAGAACAAGCTTTCAAGAATCTAGTTGATCTAGAGACTCGGGAGAAAGAAAAGGCTGATGTAGAGGCCAGACAGACTTTGAATCAGAACCTGGTCCTTTATACTCAAGAGGAACCAAGACCAGGGGATAGGGTTGAGACTCTTACTGATTCACAAGAGCTTACTCTCCAAGGAGTAATGAATGCAGTTCAAGGGTTAATGAGGGTCAAGGAGACACATCAGATGAATTTGGCCACCAATACAATTATGAGAGACCGATCTCATTCAGAAACCTTGGATGAATTAAAGAAAACACTGGATGCTCTCCCTGGAAAGATACAGATAAGGTTGAACTCTGAATTCAATGCTCAACATATTGTAAGAGCTCGGTTTGAGAAAGAGCAACAAGCAGCATCTGAGGCCCGTGATAAGATCATAGAAGAACTCAGAAACACTCAGGCTGCACAGAGTTTAACTCGGGAGGAAATCATTGTAACAAATCGAAGCAACAATGACAACATTCTCAACATTGAGTTGTTATTAGGTGAGATGAAGGCAATCATAGAAAGGACTTTCCCAAAGGACACTGCTGCACTTACTGACCCCATTGCTGCCAAGAGTGATGATGCCAAAAAGGGGGAAAGTAGTAAGCAGTTGGTTGAACCAGATCAAGAGATGGTTGAAAACTTCTCTAAGGAGCTTGAGCAAGATGATGATGATGAACTTCCCTTGACCACAATCAAACGCAAGAAGTTAGATGTCTCTGAACATGGTCAAGGTAGTGATCCAAAAAGAAGAAAGCCAGATGATGATGACAATGCAGGTGCTGGAGGTACTGTCTCTCAAGCATTAAGCAGCACTGCATTACAACAAGGATGACAGGTTACTGCCACTTCAACAAGATCGAGAACTTACAGACAGCAACCTAGTCGAGGCCGAGGAAGAGGAAGACAACAGACAAGAGGAAGACAGCAGACACGACAGAGTTCAAATGTAAAACCATATATGGCTTTACCTGCTAGACCAAGATTATCTGAGGAAAGATGGAAGCAGCTTAAGGCTGCAGAGGAAGAAAGAAAAAAGAAGAAGGCTGATTGGATTTCAAGATTGGGAATTGTTGGAAAAAGAACACAGATTGAAGAGAAGATTGATGCAGCTTTTCACTCATTCCCAGACTAAGAAGCTCCTGACTTCATTAAGGAGGATGCCCCAGCTGAGATATTAGCACTGTTGGATCAAAGACCAGAGAATAGTCATTACTACTGGGATTTGAGTGTCTTTGAAAAAGTAAACTTGCCCAAAAACAAGAATCCAACATTTACAGAAATCACCAAGTTCAAACGCTCAGAATACTGGAGGTACTTTTGAAGCCTTCTCAAATATAATGTCTTTCAAAGTTTTCCAAACTGTGAAGAAGCATTAAAGAGATTCGAGGAAATGGCAAGAGAACAAAATGGAGTTGCAGAAAGAAGAAACAGAACTCTTAAGGAAGTAGCAAAGACCATGATTGTTGACGCTGGAATTCCTAAGAGATTCTGGGCCGAAGCCACTAGCACTGCTTGCTACACTTAGAACAGATGCCTGATCAACAAAGAACATGGCAAGTCCCCCTATGAGGTATGGTATGGTATAACACCTAACATTTCATACTTGCATATATTTGGATGCAGGTGATATATACTGAATAATGGGAAAGAATACCTGAAGACCTTTGATGAAAAGTCAGATGAAGAAGTATTCTTAGGATACTCCTCAGTAAGCAAGGCTTTCAGAGTATTCAACAAAAGAAGTCTAGTTGTGGAAGAATTAATAAATGTGGTATTTGATGAAGCACACAGTGAAATCTCCTTCTTACAAAGTAAAAATGACGATGGAAGAAAGAAGAAGTGTAGCTTTTGAGATCCTGTTTTCCTTGGCTAGTTCGTTGCCTTCACAGATTATCCCTAGCTTACTCCATATTTCTTTAGTTGTTCTGCAGTCTTTAACTTTGCTGAACGTGCCTTTATCTAGTGTAAGAAATAGAGCGTTCTTGGCTACATTGTCAAGGTTGGCTCTTTTCCTTTCTTCAGGAGTATATTCATATCTTTCCTTGACAATATATTCTTGTGGTAGAGGTGCTCTTCTGTGGCTTGATAATTCTTTTAACTGCTGAAAGATGTGATTCCTTGGGTGCCGTTTGAAATCTTGCACAAACTCCAACTACAAAAACTATATCTAGTCTGCTTGTTGTTAGATATAGTAGGGATCCAATTAGTCTTCTGTACTTAGTAATCTCCACATCCTTTCCATCTTCATCTTTATCCAGGCTTATGGATGTGACCATTAGTATACTTACAGATGATCCACTCTCCATTCCAAATTTTTTGATTAATTCCTTGGTATACTTAACTTGACTTATGAAAGTCCCATGCTCTAGATGTTTGACTTGTAAACCAAGAAAGAAACTTAATTCTCCCATCATGCTCATCTCAATCTTACTTTGCATGAGAAATGAGAATTTATCACATAAAATCTTATCTGTAGATCCAAAGATTATGTCATCCACATAAATTTGGACAAGCAGTATGTTGTCTTTGTCTTGTATTTTGAAAAGAGTCTTATCTATTGTTCCTTTCTGAAACCCATTTTCCAGAAGATACAAAGATAGTGTATCATACCAAGCTCTAGGAGCTTGCTTTAATCCATACAAAGCTCTCTCTAACATGATCTAGTCAAAAGCTTTCGTTGGCAGTTAACCCAACGTGTTCTGATTCCACTTGTTGGGTCCCAAGTGGCCAGAGGTTCAAAGGGGGGGTGAATGAACCTCTATCGATTTTTCAAACTTTTTAAGCAAATAACTGATGAACAGGTTTCTGTTTCACTAGGAAGACAGAATCCTGTCTCGAGTCAGTAACCTGGCCCTAGGCGTAATCAGGTTGCTGTCCCAGATATCAGAATGTAATGCAGTGGAATAAACTTGATAGAGTTTCTGTTGAAAAACCGTTTTCTTTTCAAGATATGATTTTATGAAATACTATGACAGAATGCTTATGATGTATGCAACAAGATAGATATGCAGTAAAGATAAACAAGCATGTAAGATAAGCAGTAAACACTTATGGCTTATAGTGGTTCGAAGGTGGTGTAATCCTTCTACGTCCACTCTACTCCTTCGCTGAGGAGGAACTTCGTATGGTCAGTTTGATTTACAAGACTCGTCTCTACAAACCTCTTCCAAAACAAGTTATACCTATAGAATCCCCGATTCCTATGTCTACACCCACACAGGGTTTACAAACTCCCACACAGGGACACACTCCCACACAGGGAAAGATTAGCCTACACAAGACTAATAAACTTAGCAAGGATATAATCCTATCAACTAAGTACACCAAATAAACAACCTAGCACACACAGCACTTTGGTTAAAAGTATATGATTCTTCAACTGTTGTAGCTCGATGTCAGCCTTGAACGTGAAAGATTAGATACTTGGCTTGGCTGCTTCTGAAGGTTGAGTGACTGAACTTTGAAGACTTTGAGAGAATGAAGAATATCAGAATAACTTGGATAGTTCAATTTTGTTCAGTAGTCTTCACAGTGCTCTTAACCTTCTATTTATATGAGTTGAAAAATGCCCGTTGAAGAGAGGCATGATTCATATTGCAATTCAAAAGATCTTCAAATCTTCTCATTTAATGCGGTGTGAAAGATCTGAGCTTCATAGCTTATCCTACTCTGAGGCGCATTAAATGATCCCATACTTTAGATACAGTCCTTTTCAGAGCCGTTTTCCATGTGGCAGCTTCTCAGTGGTTCTTCACAAACTTCTATCTACTGGTAACTAATCAGGATTCATCCTCGTATAGTAACCAGTATCTTCCTCGTACTGTATTGAATGGGCTAGAGAGACTTTATTGCACGCAATCCTTACTTCAGTGTTCTTATTCTTCGTGCATCAGAATCCTGCCTCGGAGCAGCTTTCTGTTCTTTAGTCTTGCAGTCAGCTTCCTGACTCGCATATCTTCCTTGACACTTCCTACTTCCGAACAGCTTCCTGTCCTTAAGTCTCATCGTCTGCTTCCAGATTCTGACTTCAATCTTGATCTTGCTGATATTTCATGTCGATCATTATACTTGATGGAGACCTCTAAGTCCAGAATCCGGCTTTTGAGAGTTCTACCTATCTTTCTAATAAAAGCTATTACTCAATCTTACAGAATGAAAGACCGGATAGGTAAACAAAAATCCACTTATAAATCGTGGAATATGGGTACTCTAAAAGATCATCTAATTATTATATTGTCTCATCAAAACCTATTCAGAAATATCCCAACAAGTTACTTTGACACAAATTAAGAAACTTATATTATAGTTACTTTCACACAAAGATAAACTTATAATTACTTTCACACAAATTAAGAAAGTGTAGTTTATATTATAACATCCTGAATTAAAATTCAACTACGAAAAATATTACGAGAATTCTCTATAATTGAAATGAGACTTAAATAATAATAATAATAATAATAATAATAATGAAAAAAAATTAAAAGCCATTTTATAAATATACATATTGCAAATTTTGATTCTAAATATACATATTGCATATTAATATTGTTATAAAATATACATATTGCATATTAATATTGGTATAAAATTCATTTTACAAACATACATATTTAGCATAGACGTGCCCAACCGGTTCCAAAAACCGAAACCAGACCGGTTCGGAACCACCAGTCAACGGTTTCAGGAACCATTGACCCGGTTTCGATTCGAACCGGAATCGAGAACCGAAGTTCCACGGTTCGGTTCCGGTTCTGGATTTTCCAAACCACCGAACCGGCGGTTCCAACCACCCGATTTCCTATATATATATATATATATATATATATTTAATCGGATTAAGTGACATGTGTACGGCTGAGATTAAATAGTCGTTCATCATCAATGGCTCAGATTAACTAGCTGTTGATCATAATCTAGTCGTTGGAGTTCGTTCGGTCCGGTAGTTTGATGATCAAATTTTGATCAACAGTCGTGATCATACAACCATTGATGATCTACAGCCTAGATCGGTTGAATCGTCGGTTCAACCAAACCGGAACCGGCTGTTCGAACCGGCCGATTCTATTTTATTATTATTATTTTTTTAATTTTCAATGAAATCTATAAATACTCCCATTCCATTTGTGATTTGCACTCCAATCTTGATTAAATCTCTCTCTCAATTCAACTCACTCAAGCTCACACTTTCCATCTTTGATCAATTTCAATGCATACTTTATTTTTTTTATTCTACAATTTTATTTCACTTCTATTCCAAAAAAAAAACTATCTCAAAGAGGTTCTTCATCCGCCGGTTCATCTCGTGGAAAGGGAAAGACTTCGATGCCAATGCCGACACCACAATCTTTCCATGATGATGATGATGATTATATTAAGTCATATCAATATAATCAAGACGATTTTGAGGTGACATTAGGCCCTAATATTGTCGCCGCCTTTACTGAAGAAGAAGAGGAGGTGCCGAGAGAAACACAAGAGAGTGGCAACATAATACGCACCACTACTCCTCGAGGACCTTCTACGCTTCGGAGTGACATTTTCTCCTTTCATTTTAAGATTGAAAAGGTGTCGAATAGCAACACCGACTATATAGTCACGTGCAACCATTGTGTGAAGATGTACAAATTCAAGCATGGAGGAGGCTACGGGATATTCAACAATCATGTGTTGAAAAAGCATCCCGACAAGGTGGGCATCGATCGAGGACAAATGCAACTTCGGGGATTTATTGGTTCTTCTCAAGGTGGAGGTATGGATTCTCTAACTTTTAAATTTAGTCAATTAAACCATAGGAGAGACGTAGTTGAATTAATTACCGAAAAATATCTTCCATTTAATTTTCCTTATGATGATTCTTTCAAAAAATACACTAGCACTTATTTACAACCGGCGAGTAGAAAAATATCTAGAAACACCGTTACTAGGGATATAGAAAAAATAGTTGGAGAGTATAAATATAAATTAATTTAAGACTTAAAAATTTTAAAACAAAAACTTTCTATATGTAGTGATATTTGGAATGATCCTTATAGAATGCATGATTATATGGGTATAACTTCTCATTGGATAGATGATGCATGGAATATAAAAAAACGTTTAATTGCATATATTGATTTTGATGAAAGACATACGACTATTACACATTGCACAAAAAATTAGACATGTTTTAAATGATTATGGTATATTAAGAAAAATATTTTCCATAGGATTTGATAATGCTAGTGGTAATACTGCTAGTTTACCTCACTTGATTGAGTTTTGTCGACCTCCGATTGGAGGAATTTTTTTTCATATTCGTTATATGTGTCATTGTTTAAATGTATGTGTTCAAGATGGATTAGAATCATTAAATGAATATATTAAACCTATTAAAGATGTAATTTATGAAATTGTTATCTCTACGGCATATCATAAAAAATGGGCTAGGTTTTGTAAGAAAAATGGTTTGGAAGTTAAAAAATTTGTAGTTGATGTGCAACATAGATGGAATTCTACATAATATATGCTTCAACATTCTTATGAGTATAGACAAATATTTTGTGAATTTTATCTAGAAAATCTACATGATGACATTGTTTTATTTGAAAATTCATAGGATACATGTCTTAATTTAATTCAACTTTTAAAATTTTTTGAAGAGACAACTAGAGAATTAAGTGGTTGTTATTATCCTACTTCTCCTATAGCTTTAGATCATTGTGTGAAAATTACTCTCATTTAAAATGAATATTCAACATGTGATATTTTAGCTAATATATGCTTAGTAATGAAAACTAAATGGTTAAAATATTTTCATGAAATACCCGATATATTTTTATGTGCTAAGTTATTAGATTCTAGAATTAGAGAAAATGACTTAGAAGAATTGCTAAAAATGTATTATAATGCATTCTTCTCAATTATGATATTAGGAGATTATGATTTATGTGATTATGTTCCTAATCCTAGTGAAGTTGTAGGTAGAACCAAATCCTATTTATACGATTTGTTTAAAGAATATAAATAAATGTTAGGTGATTCTAGTGATGATATAAGTGATCAAAATGTAGCAGGTAGTAGTTAATCGACACAATCATCTAGTTTTCATGCAGCTCCGACACTTAGTAAATTTTACAATTATTATGATGTTAGAACACAAAAACGAGTTAGAGGTAGTAACCCTTGTCAAGAATTAGATTATTATTTAGGTGCCACATTTGAACAAATTATATTTGAAAATCCTATGGATTTATTGAAGTGGTGGTTAAGAAGGACCACCATTTATCCTATTCTAACGATTATTGCTAAGGAAATTTTTGCAAGTCCCGCCTCAACTGTTGCGGTCGAACATGCTTTTAGCAAAGGAGGACACATGTTGAATCCTAGAAGATCCAAGTTGATGAAAGAGAATGTCACGCCCCGTTTTCTTTCATAAAAATTATCAGAGTTTTTCATTTTTGGGCGTGAAGAATGAAAGGGGAAAAAGGCGTACATGATATAAAATAGGAAGAAAAATGAGAGGATAGGAAGTGGTACAGTTAAAACATCGAAAACAACCGATAAAATGGAGTTTGAAACCTTACGCAACGGAAAAAAAATATCAGGATCCATTACAAAGAAGAAGAACAGTTAACATTTTACAAAAACGTGGAACATCGTTTAAACATGGTTTTAAAAGGCAAAACCGGAAAAGGACACAGCTGATAAGGCACCCCTCTCTCTACGCATCCTGATTCTCTTCATCTCCTGTAGTGTGAGTACAGAATAGGGGTGAGTGCGTTGAATACACTCGTGGGAGTAATTTCCATGTTTTAACATCATTAAACATATATAATAGTTCAACAATTAGACACATCACATATTAAACATAACACATAATTCAGTTCGTTAACGGACACACAACCCATGACTCACAAATGGACACGCAGCCCAATGGACACTCAACCCAAAGAACACTCAGCCCATAACTCACTAATGGACACACAGTCCAATGGACACTCAGCCCAAGACCCCCTAATGGACACACAACCCGATGGACACTCAGCCCATGACTCACTAATGGACACACAACCCATTCCTAATTTATGGACACCCAGCCCATGACTCATCCCTATCACACTATCGTAAAATAAACACAATATTCCTAGCATATAATCACCTCATATGAGATTCAACAGTTCATACATCAAATAGGGAAAACAATAAATAGATAGAGTTTAGAAGTTAGCCCCACCTTATTCGGTGGTTACCACGTGAGTAGCGAGTACCAAAGATCGGATACCTCAAGGCTCAATCCAACAAGTAGCCTACATAATTTACGGTGTTTCTTAGATCCTTAATAATGTATAATTAAAGCTATAAAAGATTTAGGAGGAAAAACGATCGTTAAAGGCGCGACAGATCGAGAGATCTAAAGATTGGAGTTGAAGAAACAAGAGTGGATAATCAGTCTAAATGGCTGAGATGATAGAGGATGAAATTTGGATCACAAAGGAAAAAGAATGAGCTCAATCGGAGTTAAAATGAGCTCAAACGGAGCATTTTAAGTTTAGGGGTATTTTGGTAATTTTGATCAAAGGGTTGACTTTGATCGGGCCCACGAACCTCGATCAATGATATCTCGTCGGCGACGACTCGATAATGACATACGATGGAAAAAATGGGATTCGGATCGAAAACACGGCGTCGCGTGCGCGTCGTCACCTGACAGGGTGCGCGCGTGCGCACGCGGCACTCGGCGTCTCGGCAGCTGCCGAGTTTTCTCGGCAACATTGGCATCATGGCTCGACAGCTGCCGAGTTTTCTAGGCAGCGGGTATCGGTGGCTCGGCAGCTCGTGCCCAGGCGACCCGGCACTAGCCCTGCTCGACCAGCCACCTTCCCGGCGCCACCAGCTGCGACGGCGCCGCCCATCGCTGCCGCCATCATGTCCGTCGGAAAGCCTGCACCACCGGCTACCACCTCCGGCCATCCCTCGCCGGATTCCGACATGAACAGTGCCGAAAAAATCCACCGCAAAACCCTTCGACACCACGCATGCCAAAAACAAAACCTACCAACCAAACTCCGGCTGATGACTTCCAGTCACCGGTAACCCTCCAAATCCGGCCACCAACACACAACAACAACATATACACACACGTTCATGCTTACACACACACACCCAAACCACCACTTGGCCGACGGCCACCAGCCACCGACCACCACCACCAGGCCTCGCCGGTGCATCACCAGCGCCAGCCCCCCTGTTCCCACACGGCGGTGCCGCCCTCAACAACAAACAAACACCACACACACTATCACACACTCCAAACACACACACATGCACGACCTATGCATACACAGCCTGCCACGGCTCCGGCACCGCCACCCACGGTGGCGCCATCCCCCCGACAGCTCCGCTACACTTCCAGCAGCTCCTCCGACGACTACTCCTGCGAGAGGAGGATGAGAGAGAGAGAAATCAGAGGAGAGAGAGAAGGTGGTGGAAATCTAGGGTTTAGGGTTTGGAGCCCGTTTTTCACTGTTTTCCGACGAACGAGAAATCGGAATTGAATTCCGAGACCTATCCTAGATTCGTCTCGTCGAGACCTACGTCATGTGCGAAAATCGGCCAAAACTGACAACATTGAAATTTTCCGGCCACCGGCGGCGGCGGCTTGTGGAGACAGAATATCGTAAAGAGAGAGAGAAGAGAGAGAGACTTACAAGTTTTCATCGCTTTCGGCTTGTTCGGAAAAACGGTAATTTTTGAATCGAAAACACCCCTATTTATAGAAATTCGAAAATCACTATTCATCGAAAATATCCAAGTTACCGTTCATCGGTTGAAAAGTCTTCATTACTATTCACCGTAAATATCTTCCGGTTTTCCGAAACTTCGAGTTTTGCCCTTTTTGTCGTCGTTTGAGCTACGGGTCTCCGATTGACCCCTAGTTCATTTCTTTCTTCTCGTTTTTTCAATACGCATCTAATGGTATAAAAACATTCTATGTTTCATGTCTAAGAAAAATATCCATCTAAATCGTACATTAAACATGTATCTGAAACGCACGTAATTAAATAAACAGTCAAAACATACACACATAATTATTAAATTATGGGTTTAAATATTTAATTAATCAATTATGCTTCGTTTTTGGTCCGGGGCGCTACAGAGAATGTACAAAACATTACTCTTCTTGAAGATTGAGTGAGAGCAAACAACCGTCAACAACATCTCGATTTCTTGTATTTAGGCGAAGATGGAGATGACACATATGGATACGATTCAAACATGTCCTCCTCCGCCGGAACCAACGTTGATGAATGAAGGTAAGTTTAGGTGAGTTAGAGAACTACGTGAGCTTTGATTCCTTCGTTTTGAAAAAGATACGTAGGCAATTTCACTCTAAGTTTGGAAGTTACACTTTCAATCTTAGAATAAAACTCAAGCTCTTTCAATTTTTTTTTTCTCTTCTTCAATTTATTTTAAAGTCAAGTCTTCAATATTGTAGTATGATTCATCATTCATGATTGTAATATATTGAGTTGTAATATATGATTTTGAACATATGTTGTACTTGTATTTCTAAATTTCTAATGTTTTATTGTAATTTTTGAATTGATTGTATTTTATTAATTTTCACTCATTTTACTTTGTTAAAAGTCTTAAAAACTTTATAGAAAAATCTAAAGACTAAAATTATGAAATATTAAACAATTAATGCCAAAAAAAAAACAATAAAAATCAAAACAAAAAAATGAAACTGAACTGTCGGTTCCAGTTGAACCGACGGTTCCGAACCAGAACTGAAGCCGAACCCTCCACGATTCGCCTATCCCTGGTTGATCGAACCGCCGGTTCGAAACCAAAACCAGCGGTTCCGAACCGGTTGAACATGTCTAATTTAGCATACCAATATTGCAAATTGAAAGAAGACAACTTTAGTAGCTCTAGATATAAAATGACAACTGCATATCTATTTCTTTTTGTTTTTTTTATAAAAGTGCATATCTATTAATAATATAAAAGTATAGGGATAATTACACGAAATACCCTTGTGGTTTGAAAACTCGGCGTGAAACCCCCCTATACTTTCACAAATGAGCGAAACCCTCTTATGATTTTCTAAATGTAACTCGAAATCCCCAACTCTGTTAAAGTTAACGGAAGTACTATGCACACGCTCTTCATGCATTTTTTGGTGTTTTTTTTTCACTTTTTGATATAAAATAACATATTTACTCATTTTTTACTATATTAAAAGACTAATTCTCTTGTGGGGGGTTCTTGCAATTGCTAACACTTTCTTCAAGCTTGTTTTCTATATTAACACCTATGTTTTTTTTTTTCAATTAATTTTTTTATAATGTTAATTTTTTATTTAGTTATTTATTTTATTTTTATTAATGCTAATAGTTGGTATGTATGTTTTTTTTTTACTTTTGTTTTCTTCGATTCATTTTTTTTAAACGTTAATTTTTATTTAGTTATTTATTTTATTGTTATTAATGACGCAATTGCTACGTATGTTTCTTTATTTGCTTTTGATTTTCTCAGTTCATATTTTACAATGTTCATTTTTTATTTTATTGGTATTAATATCGACTATTGATGAGTAGGATGTGGAAATATTTGATAATATATTATTTTCACATCAAATTAACCCTAATGTGTAACTAACGATACTCTAAATACAATTAGTTTACTATATTACTTCAAAAAAATATTCGATGTCCATACAAAAAAAATTAAAAATCCATTGAATTTGTTGGAGAAATATAGATGATTAACGGCATGAACAATGAGAAAATTTTCTATTGAGGTATATTTTTTTTAGAATGAGAACCTGAAACTAGTACAAGGTATGTTCCAAGTTTTTCGATATAATATTTTTTATCTTTTGTTTGTAGTTACAAATTGGTATGTTCCAAGTTTTCTTACATAATTTTTATTATTATTATTTTTTTGTTTATGATAAATTGTTATGTTAATTTTTTCTTGGTATGGTTAATTTTGTTTGTTATACCTAACAATTATTAAATAATGAGTCTTTTATTTATTTATTTTATATTTTCCTTAATATCGATTCTTATTTATTTAATATAATCTTCGTAAATAGTTGAGTTAATAACAATAAAAAATAACTAAATAAAAAATTTAATATTTTTGAAAAATGAACGAAAAAAAAAAGTAAAGAAAGAAATATATGTATCAATTGTTGCAAAAAAATAAAATTAATTGAAAAAAAATAAAAGAAAAGAAAGAAAAATCATTAATAACAATAATATAAATAACTAAATAAAAATCAATATTGAAAAAACAATAATTGAAATAAACAAAAGTAAAAAAGAAACATACGTACCAACTGTTAGTATTAAAAACAATAAAATAAATAACTATATATAAAATTAACATTATAAAAAAATTAATTGAAAAAAAAAACAAATAATACATAGTTGTTAATGTAAAAAATCAGATTTAAGGAAGTGTTTGCAATTGCAAGAAACCCCACAGGAGAATTAGTCTTTTAATATAGTAAAAAAAAAAAAGGTATATATATCATTTTATAGCAAAAAAGTCAAAAAAAAACACCAAAAAATGCCTGAAGAGCTTGTGCATAGCACTTCCGTTAACCTTAACAGAGTTAGGGATTTCGAGCTACATTTAGAAAATCATAAGGGGGTTTCGCGCATTTTTGAAAGCAGATGGGGGTTTCACGACGATTTTCCAAACCACAAGGAGATTTCGCGCAATTATCCCTAAAAGTATAATAGTAAAAATTTTATAAGACTTTCTCGTGAACCTAATTCTGTTAGAAGATTCAATCTACAATTCATACTTTACAATTTATCTGATGAATTTGTTAAAATAAGTTTTAATTGGAGATAATGAAGGTTAATTTTATAGATGACAACTATGAAACCGTGTCATACATATAATTTTGGTGAAAATGTAAAAAATATAATTAACAGTTAAATATATAATCATGTGCACTTAGTATAGATTTTATTTATTATTTGAAAAAAAAAAACAGATTCTATTGTGGAGTTACAGGCAAATCAAATCTTCTGTACCAAATGTGACGACTAGGATTTATCGATGCATAATTTGATAATTAACTACCTAAACCCCTAATTATTTAATTTATTTTATGTGCGTTTCAGAAAATTTAATTATAAGTATGCTTTAATTAAGTTTAACATTTGGGAGATTTATTTCGTAAAAAATACAAAGTCGATAAAATATTTCATAAGTGGGACGAGATGAACGAGAACGAAAAATCAAACAAAACGCAAAAAGAATGGATCAAATCGGAGTTCGTTTGATATCCCAAATTAATTAATATCATAAGAAAGTTTAATATAAAGTTTAAGATTATAATATGTTTAATTATATAATTAACCTAAGGTATATAACACAACTCTTATCCTAAGTAAAAAACCATACAGTAATATTTTAACATAAGGTAATAATATCATCAACTCTCCTCCTTCTCTCTAGCTTTCTGGCGGCCGGCCGGCCGGAGCGCCGCCGTCGCCGGCGATTACCGTCGCCGGAATTTTCTTCCAACCGAAACGTATCGAATCCTATACCATCTTGAAGCCCTCGCCGAGCCCATTCCAACCCCGGGCTCGGAATCGTCATCCACCGCCGCGTTCGCCGGCAATTCGCCGGAGAAGACATGACTTTCTCTCTCTAGAAACCCACACTTTCTCTCTCTTCGTTCTCGGCCATCCGGCCACCGATCGGGGCAATTCTTGAGCCTAAAGTGAAGTCCTCGCCGATCCCGTCTCGATTCCAGGCTCGGATCGTCGATCGGCCAGCTCATTCTCCGACATGCAGCGGTCAAAGTTTCTGCAACTTGTGTTTCTCTCTCCTCTCCATTACTCTCTCTCTCTCTCCGATCACCTCTTTCTCTCACGCTCATCTCTCTCGCTCTCCCTCTGGTCTGGTGTCGGAGGCGGCGCATGCAGCGCCGCCGTGTGGATGATCGGCCGGTGCAAGAAGCGCCGACAATGGTTGGTTTTGGAGCTGGGTTGGGGCTGTGTTTGGATGAATTCGGTGGTGGTGGGGTGGTGTTTGGCGGCGGCTTTCCCAGCGCCACCGTGGTCGGAGAAGGCCGGCGCTCGGTGCGCCGGCGAGGAGGAGAGTGTTGGGGTGGAGTTCGCCGGCGGCGGGGGCCACCGGCGTCGGAAACTGGAGCTGGCAGTAGCGGGGTGGCGGGGGCAGTGGTGGTTTGGGTGTTGGGGTGGGTTTTGGAAATTAGATATTCTCTAGGGACTTCCTTGCAATTCTTCAAGTTGTGTTTATCTTCATTTTGGTCCTTCAACTTCTAGCATCTACGCTTTGGTCCTCAAAGTTCTGGAAATTATATTTCCACCCCCAAAACTTCTCAAGACTTGGATTTGCACCCCAAGACTTTCTGATATTGCAGTTCGACCCCTCCCAGATTCCTGAAACTTCGTTTTGACCCCAAAACTCCTCTGTAATTACAGTTTTACCCCTCAAACCCTTCAAACCCTAAAATGCTTCGTTTAGCTTCGTTTCTTATCCGTTTTAATCTGTTCTCGTCTCTAAAGCTTCCTTTTTGAATCCTCTATATTTCTAGACCTAGTCGGGTCGAGTTCTGTTCTGTTTTCAATTCGTCGTTTCTTTCGAGCATTTAATTATAAACGCTTAAATAATTATATAATCTAATAATTTACATTGTGTGTTTGTAGGCCCAAACGCATCGAACCCATCTCCAAATTAAAAGGAAACAAACGTGTTTATCGCACCGCCCAGGCTGAGGTGGGGGTAATTTCTGAATTAACGTTTAACTTTACGTTTATTTTGTATAGTCGTATGCTAGGGTTTTCGATATGTTATGATATGATGATGAACGTTATATGATATGCGATTTGAGATTATGAACATGAAATGTGATCGATGATATCAGCATGCTATTAATTGTTATACATGTTCGTTATAAGTGTTTGGTCTACATGCTGTGAGTTGAATCTTTTGTTGAGATTAAGATATGTGTTCATGTGCACGGTCTTTGGGAAGACAGGTTGGGATTAAGTCCTAACAGGAAAACAGAGGATTGGTGAAGTCCCCCTGACCAAATAATCACCAGGAGGATAAGGTGGTGGGGTAAGGCGGGATATACCTGCGCCCACGTCATTTATGTGTTGTGCATTGTACTTGTTGTGGTTATTTGCTTATCTGATTTAAAGTTTTATGTTAATTTATGAACTTGCCTCCACGGGGTGTATTTCTATGCACTCACCCCGCTTACGTGTTCGTTACAGGTGATGATTTTGTTGGGAGAAGTTGAAGGGAGAGATGTGCCCTGTCTGTTAAAGACTTCTTTTGTTATTTCGATATTTTGTTATGATGATTTGATAACTGTTTCGGAACAACGTATGCTTACATTTTCTTTTTGGTTTAAACACGTATTTTAGAATCCGCTGCTGTACATAGTTAATTTTCAAAGTTCGATATATATATATCATCTTCGTTTCTCTTTTCTTTCTTTCTTCTTTCCTGCACGCCTGTCGGGGACACTCTGATAATTTAAAAATGTTTTTCCTAAATTTATTAATCTTTTGTAATAAAATATGGTTAAGTTTCGGGACGTGACACCAAAAATCCATATATCACACGTGTAATAATAAAATTGATCTAATAATGTAAATTGGCTTCAATTTTGGGACTTGTGGAACTAAAATTATAGAATAAGCGAATGTAAAAAATAACAATAATAAATAAATAAAGATTTATTTTAAAAGTAAGTGATAAGCGTTGCGACATTAACTTTGTGTTGACACTTGACAGACTCGTGTATACCAGAAGGAATTAAAAAAAAAGCACATATATGCATCACTTTTATCGATAGAGGTTCATTCACCCCCTCTGAACCTCTGACTACTTGGGACCCAACAATCATTCTCCTCATATTGTGCATCATGTTGGTTTTCCCATGGAAAATTTCTCCATTCCAAACATGGTTTCACATGTAGAACACCTGCAGCAAGTTGACGAACAAAAGAGGTTAATGCATTTAATTTTTCATTAAAAGAACAATCACTTACCTCTTCCACCATTTTAAATGGTGCTTCATATGTGTCAAAATGATGTGAATTCATAGCCATCTTTGAAATGAGAACCCTTGCTGCTGAAGGCGTCTTGTCCATTAATGCCCCTGCACTTGCTGCATCAATTATATTTCGATCAATTGACAACAACCCATCATAAAAGCATTGGATTAGGAGTGCTTCTGATATCTGATGATGTGGACAACTTGCCACTTGTCTTTCGAAACGCTCCCAATACTCGAAAAGAGACTCTCCATGCAATTGCATTATACCACAAATCTCCTTCCGTATACTGATTACTCGAGATCGAGGAAAATATCTTTGCAAGAATAAGCTCTCCATCTTGGTCCATGTGGTGACAGACTCTGATAAATAATATAACCAATCTTTCGCCGAGTCTTTCACTGAGAATGGGAAAGCCCTCAACTTAATTTGCTCATTGGTTACTCCTGAAGGTTTCATACTTGAGCAAACCAAGTGGAATTCTTTCAAGAATTTATATAGATCCTCATCTGCATAGCCATGAAACACAGGTAACAAGAGTATAAAATCATAGTCAAGCTCAAAAGATGAATTATCATCAAAACTAATGCAAAACGATTGATGGATAGATGCGGTATAGGAAAGCTCCTTCAAAGTTCGATTTGCAGTCATTTCTCTTGTTTGATTCCAATTCTTAACTTGCAAAAGATCCTCAAAAGCTATGTTAAAATTCTGAAATTCATTGATAACAGACTGCAGAACTTGACACTGGATGACTCAAGTCACACTGGGTTTGCCAGTGTGACAAATAGAGCAAAACAAAACAGATCAGCAGGCGAGATAGAACAGAGAACCAAGCAAAACAAGGCTGAAACAGAGTAGAAAAGATGCACAAACTGAACAACAATTTTTTTTTTTCGAATTTTTAATTTTTTTTATTAAACAAAACAAGAAAAGAAACAAGATGACACAATAAATTCAAACCACTCCCCGGCAACGACGCCAAAATTTGACCGCGCGTCGTTACGCGATAAAATTAATTAATATCTTCCCTATCCTAACCAACTAGTAGCTAGGGCAAGTTAGAGTCGATTCCACGAGGAGTGATGATTAACTATGTCACCTATGTTCAATTCAAACAAATAACAGATTATGGGGGGTTTGAGATTGATTACCTATCACTAAATTAAATAAAGTAAACCTAGAAAGCAAATTAAACAAGAAATCAATAGATGCAAATGTTCCAGTTAACAGTTCAGTTATCCCCCAATTTCAATTATGTCTTAATCAATGTAACACCCCTCTCTCAGATTATCATGGAATTATCACCCCTAGTCTAACAACAAGCTCTGTTAAACCAAATCGTCTTTTAAGATTAGTTAAATTAGGATAAGATCTCTAATTAACCCTATTCAATTGAATAACCTAGAATAAGCTCTCTAGATTTAATTCATCAAATGCATTAATCACCAAGATGATAGGATGAACTAGACTCCGAATACACAAGCTTGATTCGATAATCCAGGATTATGCTACCCAAGAGATGCACGACCTCTAGTTTACCACTTATGAAAATTAAATCACAACAATTAGGATTCATGATCTAAAATTCTAGCAGTCAATTATCAATTACTTAACCTAGGTGGCCAATCCAAATTAAGCATCAACAATTGAAAACGATATTCACAGATAGCATAATCAATTCCATTCAAACATCGAGAAGGGGAAACGAAATTAATTAAAACATAAAAGAAATATGGGTTCAAACATCCCTGCTAACCGGAATTGAAAAATTAGCGAGCATCTTCAAAGTTGAATCCACCAAAGTTGTTGAGAAATCCCTCATCAAATTAATCTAAGAAAAATAAATATTCTCTTTCTCTAAGTTTTCTCTCTCTAAGACCTAAAAACTCTCCACTCACTCACGTCTACAGTGAATTGCTTGGAGCCAAAGTCAAATAAATAGGGTATGTTATTTACATGTTGGCGTGACTTTGCCCCTTTTTAAGTGGGTTGAGCTTTTGTTTATTTCCTTCTTTAAATCAACCCAAGTCCATTTCCTTTATTCTTCAATTACTCATTGGTCTCTTGAACCAAGAATGGCCCAATTAATTCCACGTCTCGTTCCACTCGCTTTTCTTGACAAAAAAATTCTCCAATTCTCCTAAAATAATTAAGAAAATAATATATAAAGTACTTGAAGACCGAAAACACATATAGGTAAGAAAATAGTGCATTTACTCACATCAAGTATTATAAAATCACAAATATATCTACAATAAAATGCACCTATTTTCTACCTATCAGTTAGAGAACTACATAAGCTTTGATTCCTTCGTTTTGAAAAGGATACGTAGACAATTTCATTCTAAGTTTGGAAGTTACACTTTCAATCTTAGAATGAAACTCAAGCTCTTTCAATATTTTTTTTTCCTCTTCTTCAATTTATTTTAAAGTCAAGTCTTCAATATTGTAGTATGATTCATCATTCATGATTGTAATATATTGAGTTGTAATATATGATTTTGAACTTATGTTGTACTTGTATTTCTAAATTTCTAATGTTTTATTGTAATTTTTGAATTGATTGTAATTTATTAATTTTCACTCATTTTACTTTGTTAAAAGTCTTAAAAACTTTATATAAAAATCTAAAGACTAAAATTATGAAATATTAAACAATTAATGCAAAAAAAAAAACAAGAAAAAAAAAAAAAAACTGAAACCGAACCGTCGGTTTCGGTTGAACCGACGGTTCCGAACCAGAGCCGAAACAGAGTCCTCTACGGTTCGGTTCCGATTCGCCTATCCCCGATTAGCCGAACCACCGGTTCGGAACCAAAACCGGCGGTTCCGAACCGGTTGAACACGTCTAATTTAGCATACCAATATTGCAAATTGAAAGAAGACAACTTTAGTAGCTCTGGATATAAAATCACAACTGCATATCTATTTCTTTTTCTTTTTTTATAAAAGTGCATATCTATTAATAACATAAAAGTATAGGGATAATTACGCGGAATCCCCTTGTGGTTTGAAAAATCGGCGTGAAACCTCCCTATACTTTCAAAAATGTGCGAAACCCTCTTATGATTTTCTAAATGTAGCCCGAAATCCCCAACTCCGTTAAAGTTAACAGAAGTGCTATGCACGCACTCTTCATGCATTTTTTGGTGTTTTTTTCACTTTTTGATATAAAATGACATATTTGCTCATTTTTTACTATATTAAAAGTCTAATTGTCTTGTGGGGGGTTTCTTGCAATTGCAAACACTTTCTTTAAGCTTGTTTTCTATATTAACACCTATGTATTATTTGGTTTTTTTTTTCAATTAAGTTTTTTACAATGTTAATTTTTTATTTAGTTATTTATTTTATTTTTATTAATGCTAATAGTTGGTATGTATGTTTTTTTTTTACTTTTGTTTTCTTCAATTCATTTTTTGTCAACGTTAATTTTTATTTAGTTATTTATTTTATTGTTATTAATGACGCAATTGCTACGTATATTTCTTTATTTGCTTTTGATTTTCTCAGTTCATATTTTACAATGTTTATTTTTTATTTTATTGGTATTAATATCGACTATTGATGAGTAGGATGTGAAAATATTTGATAATATATTATTTTCACATCAAATTAACCCTAAAGTGTAATTAACGAGACTCTAAATATAATTAGTTTACTATCTTACTTCAAAAAAATATTTGATGTCCATACAAAAAAAATTAAAAATCCATTGAATTTGTTGGAGAAATATAGATGATTAACGGTGTGAACAATGAGAAATTTTGCTATTGAGGTACATTTTTTTTTAGAATGAGAATCTGAAGCTAGTACAAGGTATGTTCCAAGTTTTTCGATATAATATTTTTTATCTTTTGTTTATAGTTACAAATTGGTATGTTCCAAGTTTTCTTACATAATTTTTTTTATTATTATTTTTTGGTTTATGATAAATTATTATGTTAATTTTTTCTTGGTATGGTTAATTTTGTTTGTTATACCTAACAATTATTTAAATAATGAGTCTTTTATTTATTTATTTTATATTTTCCTTAATATTGAGTCTTATTTATTTAATATAATCTTCGTAAATAGTTGAGTTAATAACAATAAAAAATAACTAAATAAAAAATTTAACATTTTGAAAAAATGAACGAAAAAAAAAGTAAAGAAAGAAATATACGTATCAATTGTTACAAAACAATAAAATTAATTGAAAAAAATATAAAAGAAAAGAAAGAAAAATCATTAATAACAATAATATAAATAACTAAATAAAAATCAATATTGAAAAAAAAATTGAAATAAACAAAAAATAAAAAGAAACATACGTACCAACTGTTAGTATTAAAAACAATAAAATAAATAACTATATATAAAATTAACATTATAAAAAAATTAATTGGAAAAAAAAAACAAATAATACATAGTTGTTAATGTAAAAAATCAGATTGAAAGAAGTGTTTGCAATTGCAAGAAACCCCACAAGAGAATTAGTCTTTTAATATAGTAAAAAAAAAAAAAAGGTATATATATCATTTTATAGCAAAAAAGTCAAAAAAAACACACCAAAAAACGTCTGAAGAGTGCGTGCATAGCACTTCCGTTAACCTTAACAGAGTTGGAAATTTCGGGCTACATTTAGAAAACCATAAGGGGGTTTCGCACATTTTTTAAAGCAAATGAGGGTTTCACGCCGATTTTCCAAATCACAAGGGGATTTCGCGCAATTATCCCTAAAAGTATAATAGTAAAAATGTTAGAAGACTTTCTCGTGAACCTAATTCTGTTAGAAGATTCAATCTACAATTCATACTTTACAATTTATCTGATGAATTTGTTAAAATAAGTTTTAATTGCGGATAATGAAGCTTAATTTTATAGATGACAACTATGAAACCGTGTCATACATATAATTTTGGTGAAAATGTAAAAAATATAATTAACAGTTAAATTTATAATTATGTGCACTTAGTATAGATTTTATTTATTATTTGAAAAAAAAGCAATATCTATTGCGGAGTTACAAGCAAATCAAATCTTCTGTACCAAAAATCCATATATCACACGTGTAATAATAAAATTGATCTAATAATGTAAATTGGCTTCAATTTTGGGACCTGTGGAACTAAAATTATAGAATAAGCGAATGTAAAAAATAACAATAATAAATAAATAAAGATTTATTTTAAAAGTAAGTGATAAGCGCTGCGGCATTAACTTTGTGTTGACACTTGACAGACTCATGTATACCAGAAGGAATTTAAAAAAAAAAAAAAAGCACATATATGCATCACTTTTATTTTCAGTGAACGGGATAACATTACCCTTCATTAGACCAGGTAAACGAAGAAAAGTAAAGATCCAAATCCATGACAGTTGACGCGTTGACTTCAATGTTTCTTATTTGATTTTTTAATTAAGATATTTTGGCGTGAGTGGTGTGGACCTGCATGTTTAAATGGTCTTGGCCCCCTGCTTCATAAACAATAGTAAGAAGACTACTTCACTTACTCAAAAACACAAATCTTGGAATTTCTTTTTGTTTATTAATTTTAAATATGATGGATTCCACCTTTCATCTTTGTTGTGCTTTGATCATGATAATCGTTAGCAGCATACTCTTAACAATAGCAGCAGCGACAACTACTTTCGACGATGATCAGAGCAGCCGAGTAAGAGAATTCGAGGCATTGAATAAGTGGTGGCCTTATACCAACATCTCTCAAACTGATCATTGCAAGTGGGCTGGCATCACTTGCAATGATGCTGGCAGAGTCACAAAGATTATAATCCCGCAGCGTCTATGCAATCCTATTCCGAAATATTCGCTGGACGAATTGGATGTGCTTGCTTTTTCATACCTCACTGCACTTCATCTCAGCAGATCATCATCATCATGTGAAATCTACTTCACTGGAAAAATCCCAACACAAATTGGTATGTTACCCAATCTAACTTATCTCAACTTGTCTAGCATTAGTCTCTCAGGTGAGTTGCCTCTTTCACTCTCAAATCTCACCAAATTGGAGGTGCTCGATGTTTCTCATAACGACATTTGTGGTCCCATCCCGCCTGAAATAGGAAATCTTATAAGTTTGATTGTTCTTGATTTAAGTTACAACTCTAACATCAATGGCTCTCTGCCTCCAAGCTTGGGCCGGTTAACAAGATTGGAATATTTGTATTTGGAAAACAATGACATTACTGGCTCTTTGCCTTCAAGCTTGGGCCAATTAACTAGCTTGAGATCTTTAAGTTTGAGTTACAATCACATCCATGGCTCTTTGCCTTCAAGCTTGGGCCAATTAACAAGCCTGACATCTTTGAATTTGAGCTCAAATAACATCAATGGCTCTTTGCCTCACAGCTTGGGCCAATTAACAAGATTGGAATATTTGTATCTCGACAACAATAACATCATTTGCTCTTTGCCCTCAAGCTTGGGCCAATTAAATAGTTTGAGATCTTTGAGTTTGAGCTATAATAACATCAATGGCTCTTTGCCTCCAAGCTTGCACCGATTAACAAGATTGGAATATTTGTATCTGGACAACAATCACATCAGTGGCGCTTTGTTTTCCAGCTTAGGCCAATTAAGAAACTTGAGATCTTTGCGTTTGAGAAACAATTACATCAATGGTTCTTTGCCTCCAAACTTGGGCCAATTAACAAGCTTGAGATCTTTGGATTTGAGCATCAATGATATCAATGGCTCTTTGCCTCCAACCTTGGGCCAATTAAAAAGCTTGGAAGACTTGAATTTGAGAAGCAATAAAATCAGTGGCTCTTTGCCTTCAAGCTTGGGCCAATTAACAAGTTTGAGATCTTTGAGTTTGAGCTACAATCACATCAGTGGACAGATACCTACTATGTTCAGAAATATTGCTGGTGTGCAGCTTTTTTATATCAACCTTTCCAGAAACAATCTCTCTGGTGAAGTTCCTCTATATCTTTCCAAGTTAAGAACAATCGATTTGTCCTTCAACGATTTAAATGGACATATTCCATCTAAGGTATGGAATAAGTTTCCAGAAAGAGCATTTATTGGCAACCCAAAATTATTTCCACCTGTTTTAGGTCACAACAAAACAAAAATATTTCTCCCTGTTTCTTTATTCTTAGCCTGTTTGATTTTTTCTGGATTTGCGTTTATGTACTATGTTAAAAGAAAGAAAACTAGGCTAGTGACAGCTGATTCTAAGCATGGAGACATATTCAAGATATGGAATTATGATGGGAAGATTGCATATGAAGACATCATTGCATCAACTGAAGACTTTGACCTCAGATACTGCATTGGCACCGGAGCCTATGGAAGTGTGTACAGAGCAGAACTACCCAGTGGAAGAGTTGTTGCTGTTAAAAAGCTTCACCGATTTGAAGGAGAGAATCCAACATATGACAAGTGTTTCAGGAATGAAGCCAAGTTTCTGTCAGAAATAAGGCATCGCAATATAGTGAAGCTTTTCGGATTTTGTCTCCACAAACGTTGCATGTTTCTCATCTACAATTACATGGAAAGGGGAAGTCTTTATAGTGTTTTGAAGGATGCAAATAAAGCTGTAGCACTAAACTGGATGAAGAGAGTAAATGTGGTGAAGGGCATTGCGGATGGACTGTCTTACATGCATCATGATTGTAGCCTACCAATTATACATAGGGACATTTCAAGCAGCAACATACTTTTGGATTCAAAGCTTGAAGCTCATGTATCTGATTTTGGCACTGCTAGATTGTTGGATCCTAATTCATCAAATCAGACTCTACTAGTTGGAACTCATGGTTATATTGCACCAGGTAGGTATACTCTTAGTAATACTATACATTAATTCTATATATGTATATGATGGTATGTTTGTTGGTTGAATTTGCAGAACTGGCGTACACCATGGTTGTTACAGAGAAATGCGATGTTTACAGCTTTGGTGTGGTGGCGTTGGAAACCATATTTGGGAATCATCCGGGGGATTTTATTTCCTCCATATTTCCCGTCAAACACGCTCAAAATTTGATGTTGTTAGAGATGTTGGATAGGAGGTTGGAATGTCCAGATGAAGATGTAAAGGTGTGTCGGGATGTGGTTCGTGCAGTTAGAATAGCACTGAAATGCGTAAATCCAGATCCAAAGAATCGGCCATCAATGAATCAGGTTTCATGGGAACTTTGTGTTAAAGCACCACCATTGCCAATGCCCTTACGCTCCATTTCAATATTGCAGCTTATGTATTCAGATTGAGTTACACGTTATCATTTGAGGTGTTTACATATATGCATGTTCTTCATACGTCTTATGAATGTAAAATTCAATCTTCCTTGTCTTTTTAATTGTTCCTTTGTATCTTTCATTTTGCCTAGTCATGCATGGTAATTGATATGTATACTGTCAGTTGTATTGATCAGGTTTTATTTTCTTGTAATTACAAGAGTCGTCCAAATTAATCAATGTGTCAATTCTCATAGAGACTTGGAAGTCCACCCAACCAACAAGTTTTCCACATTTATTTTCCATTGATTTATGGTCTACGCGTTTTCCCTTGATGCACGTTAAGTTTAGGTCTTGTCTGATTTATTTTAATTTAATTTTCTTATTTATAAACAATATTAGGAAAAATATATATATAAGAGATTGTGATGCATGTTTTTTCGGATTTAGTTTTCCTTGAGCGGTGTATTAAGTTTTAATCAACCAACTAAAAAGTATTAGTTGTATATTTACAAAATATTAATTGTTTACTTAATAAGGTGTTATTTGTATAACTAAAATATAAGTTTTAGTAAAAAATATTAGTTGTATATTTATAAGATATTACTTGTATAACTAAAATATAAGTTTTAGTGAAAAATAATAGTTATATATTCATAAGGTATTACTTGTATAATTGAAATATATATTTTCGAGAAATATTAATCATATATTACTTAAAGGTAATAGAGTTTGGATAAGGATGCCGTTATACACTAGGGGCACACCGGCCATTCTCTTGATATTTTTATTGAATCATTCAATTTACATTTTACATATGGCACACTTAATTAAATCAAATAGTCCAATATAATCTTCTACAAAATATAAAACAAATAATAGCACAAAAGTTCATGTATTACTTATATAAATTCCATTAATAGCCGTACATTCCACGGTATCTTCTCGAGTAAACACTGAATTTTTAAGTTTCAAAAAATATCAATTCAACCATAAAATTAATGTTCAAGGTCAATTTTTTTTATTTTTGATAGGATCTTGTGGAATATACAAAAGTACCTCTAAGTCAACTGCTTAGTCTTTCTATCCTCCTCACAATGTTAATTTCTTTGCTTAAACAAATTTTCTTCCAATTTGTAAATTGACTGCTTAGTCTTTCTATCCTCCTCACAATGTTAATTTCTTTGCTTAAACAAATTTTCTTCCAATTTGTAAATTGAGTGTGTGATTGCATTGTCGCAACACGACAAATTTAGTTTATATTTTTTTCTCTAACCTCGCTAACAAATAACAAGCGTAAATAAAAGTCAATCCACAAAAAAGTGATGGAATTTATCATACCTTTTTATGTTAACCATCAAAAGAAAGGAAAATTATGGGGTGGGTTGGATTTCATTACGAAAGTACTACATAACACGAAGGAAACTAATTTGAAAGGAACGAAACAATAATAAACAAAGAAAATCAATAATTAGTCATAAAATAATTAAGTACTAAAGTTCAAACATCCTTCTAACCGAAATAAACATGTTTCAAGCTTTCAATCATTGCTTAAAACTTGAAAGGATTGGTGCCTCCGAATTACCTGCAAGACTTAAAATCAAAATGAACAGATTGATAATGTTGTTCCAAATGTCACAACATTTACCAACACATTTTTACATTTAGTAAAAATCAGAATATGCAGTGGAATATAAATACGAACAAGGACAGAGAATTTATCCACGAGTATTTAAAGATACTCGTGGAAATGCCAGCAGGGCAAAACTCTTTATTACTACAAGAGTAATTTACAAAAACAATTACAAAGAGATCTTTTGAAAGGATCTCTTTGAAAACTCTCAAACACTCTATGATTATCTCCCGACTCTCAAAGAATGTTAAAACCCTCTATAGGGTTTACAAAGCAACAAACCTAGAATCTATTAAAGGAAAGACTCTATTAAACAGAATGTTGTCACAGATGTTCCAACAATCTGTTGCTTTGAAACTGTCCTTAAAACTCTCACAACTATGCTCTTGCTTTGCTCTTGGATTTCTCTGGAAAGTACACGCCGATCTTCAGCTTGGATTGAGCTATTTATAGACTCCTTCAGATCGTGCTTCTTGTCCATGATCCATCCATGATCTTCATCCACCTTCAACACTCTCCATGACTCCATCTTCTCCATGATGTTCCACTTCTTCACTCTCTATCTTTTTGCACGTCTTCTCTCCTATCTTTGGCACGTCTCTGATCAGCTTCTTTCTTATCAAATTCCACGTGTTTAATTCCTGCAAAAGAGTAGTAGCCAAGCAAGAAACAAACTCCTATTTTGTAGGAGAAAACTTAACGTTAAAAGACTCTTTCAAATCTTTCAATTCCAAGAGTAAGTTTCCTAAAATCTCAACAACCAAATCAAGCATATATACTAAGTATTTTAAAGTATAAATATACTATTAAAACACATTAATATATAAAATTAAATATGGTAATAAAAATACAAAGGAAAGGCAAAATTAAATTAGTGTTAAAATAACACTAACAAAACTCTTCAGTTTTCATGAGAAAATGATGAAAAATCTGATCTAGAATGGATCATCGGGGCTTCTAGTTTCGTCCCTCGTCTCTCAAATGATTTTTAACTTTCAAGATGCTCAAAATTTGCTTCGAGGCGTGTGGCAACATCCTTTTGTCCCTGGAGATGGACCGAACTCTTTTTCGGGTCCAAAACTGAAGAGGAAGACACGAACGTTGAGTAGTCTAACACATGAAAACATTAGAAAATCTTATGAATAAAAAAAGGATACTAATTAACACCAGACACAATAAAATTTTTTGAACCACTTCCTGACAATGGTGCTAAAATTTGATTGCATTGTCCTGAAACGGTAAATTAATTAATCTTTTTCTCAACCTCATTAACTAGTATCAAGGTCAAGTAAGAGTCGATCACCATAGAGGAGTGGTGAATTTATTTGCTTCTTGTGTTATTCGTCAAATGAAAGAAAATAATAAGGGGAGTTTCAATTATCATGCTACACAATCGAAAGTTTTAACTACTAAACTATAATAAGCAAATAAGAAATCACTACAAGAAAATATTTCATTTATTATTTCAATTATTTCCCGATATTATCTCAAAACCAAAACAATAGTTATTTCACTCAGTCTTGAAATTAATACACAAGCTTAACAACAAGCTTTATTAAATCGAATAGTCTCTTAAGTTCAGCTAATTAGGATAAGATTGCTAATCAACCATAATTATTCGAATAACCTAGCTAGAACAAGCTTTATAGATCTAGTTTGTCAATTACATTAAATCTCCAAGACGATGGAGTAAACTAAACTTTGAATATACAAACTCGATACAAAAAATGCACAACCCCTAGTTTACTACTTGTAAATATCGAATCACAATGATTACATATTATGACCCAAACTTCTAGCTATCAGTTTTAAAAAAATCAATATAAACGATGAATTCAAATCAAACATTAATAAATAACAATATTTATAAATTTAAGGATAGAGATTCATTTACAAAAACAAATAGCTATATTAATTACTTTTTTTTTTAGAGCTCAACACTTTTGATGCTTACAATATTATTGTCAATAGTTTACTAAAGATACATGAAGTTTTGCAAAGGAAAACTATCCATGAATGCAAAAACACCACATGTTCCAAATTGCGGTCCCATGTCTCTTTGAAACATGTTGTATTTGTAAGATGCCAAACGTTTGATTTCTATATTTTAGTGGCACTTTCTATTATTAAACATTATCATGAGAATATGAGCACCATTGATTAATTTGTAACAAATTTAACATGATTATTAATTTCATATTACATGATTTCAGAGAATGGTATACCTGTTCATCCTCCTATATTTATCCAAGTTTTAACTCTAAAAGAAATAGTTAATAATTTTTTTTAAGAGTTTATTATTTATTGGTTTGATTTCAATTTTGATCCTGTATGTAAGATTTTTTTCCATTTTTGCACAACCAATTATACGTTTTCCAATTTTGATCTTCTATGTTTCAATTTTTTTCCAATTTTGGTCCAATATGTTTTCAGTTTTTTGTTGCTGTTAAAAAGCTTCACAATTTTGAAGGGGACAAGTCTTTTAGGAATGAAGCAAAGCTTTTGGCCGAAATACGGCACCTCAATATAGTGAAGCTTTTCGGATTTTGTCTCCACATTTACATGTTTCTCATTTACGAACATGGAAAGGGGAAGTCTTTATAGTGTATTGTAGGATGCAAATGAAGTTGTGGAATTAGATGAAGAGAGTAAATGTGGTGAAGGGCATTGCAGATGGATTGTCTTACATGCATAATGATTGTAGCCTACCAATTTCAAGCAGCAACATACACTTTTGAATTCAAAGCTTGAAGCTTGTGTATCTGATTTTGGCATTGCTAGATTGTTGGATCCTAATTCATCAAATTAGACTCTTCTTGTCGGAACTCATGGTTATATTGCACCAGGTAGTTAAACTATTAGTATTACTACACATTAATTCTCCGCATTAGCTCTATATATGTATCATATGATATCTTTGCATGTTGGTTGAATTTGCAAAACTGGAGTACACCATGGCTGTTATAGAGAAATGTGATGTTTACAGCTTTGGTGTGGGGCAAAACCATATTTGGGAATCATCCGGGGGATTTTATTTCCTCCATATTTCCCGTCAAACACGCTCAAAATTTGATGTTGTTAGAGATGTTGGATAGGAGGTTGGAATGTCCAGATGAAGATGTAAAGGTGTGTCGGGATGTGGTTCGTGCAGTTAGAATAATATTGAAATGCGTAAATCCAGATCCAAAGAATCGGCCATCAATGAATCAGGTTTCATGGGAACTTTGTGTAAGAGCACCGCCATTACCAATGCCCTTACGCTCCATTTCAATCTTGTACATTTTCCTTGCCTTTTTCTTATTTGCTTTTTGCGTCTTTCATTTTGTCTAGTCATGTGTAATGGATATGTATATTTTCAATTGTAATGTATTCATATTTTATTTTATTTTAGTTCCCTGAGTCGTCCAAATCATTGTGACATTCTCATAGACTTGGAAGTCCACACCCGACAGCTTGTACAAGTTTTCCACTTTTCTTTTCTATTAATTTATGGTCTACGTTTTTTCCCTTGATGCACGTTAGGTTTAGGTTGGTTTGGACATATTTAAATTTTATTTTTTTTATTTTTAACCAAAAAATGAAATGGAAACTTAATTGTTATGTTGAAAAAATATTAAGAGATTGTGCTGCATGTTTGATTTTAATTTTAGGATTTAGGTTTTCCATACACCCCTATTTTTCATATGATGCAACATCCAAGTCTTTTTATTCAATGATAAAGTGTGTCGACTCGTTGACTTAACCCATGAAGTTGACTTATGTGGATGAACTAACTAGGGGTGAACATGAATCTCGAAAATAACCGAATTGTGGAGAAACCCGAACTGATAAAGAACCGTTGACTATTTGACTTTATCCGAACTGAACCGCTCCGATTAATTTTTGTGTTAAACCCGAATTGTACCAAACCAAAGAACCAATTCAGAACCGAATAGAACCGATTTCAAAGAAGTAACTATATACAAATTCGTATGTATCATTGAATTCATTTTTTTATATTGTTATATTGGATTAGTTACATATCAAAGTTTATTATTATTATTATTATTATTATTATTATTATTATTTAATACTATTATAATTTTAAGACTTCTTAGAATAAAATAACAATTAAGTAATAAAATAAAATAATTTTAATGAATAATTTTGGGAGCACTTAAAATCTATTAACTTCAATAGGTATTAATCAAATAATTGGTTTATAACTTATATAAAGTAATGCATAAGATATTTTGAAAGATGAACTTTCTGATTACTACTTATGAGGTGTAGAAAGATTTCGAAGAATAAAATTTAAAGAAAATTTTGAATGTAATATTTATTTTCCAGAAGAGATCTACTTCAGTAATTTATCAAATCTAATTTATTAGATTATGACTTGTTTTAAGATATAAATTAAATAATGTTGTACGATATATTTGTTTATTTATTTTTTGCATTTTGTTTCAATGAATATTTATTTTAAATTATAAAAATCTAAATCTCCGAAACCTGAATTGATCCATTTTTTTAAATTCTCCCAAAATCTCCGAACTTTGGAACAATTCCGGAGATTTCCTTATCCCCGAATTGCTCCGGACCGTGCTCACCCCTAGAACTAACAATAGTAAAAATGAACAAGCATATATATATATATATTGCATATATAAAAGTGTGGATTTTTCTATAAAATATAGATTGTCGAATATATCTCTATCAAATGTTATTATTTAAGGTTATACTAGTAATTTAAATTTTCATACTTAAATAATTTTATATTAGAATTCTGACTAATCCAATATCTTATAGAATTATATTATAATTAGAACTCTAATATAAAAGTTCTATATATAAGGTATTTATTTAGTATTTATTTCTTTTATTTGAATTGATCTCCACGTGCAATTCACACGGTCTAAAACTCCTACATTAATAAAAAGAAAATTAGGAAAATTGCAGTACTAGGACTATAATTACTTTTAGTCATTCGGTTATTCCATATGCAGCCATAAAAAAGTTTTATTAAAGCCAACATAATTTTAAATTCCCATTTTACTCTTAAAAACTTTGTATTTTATAATAAACTATTGCGTTATTTTTTTTCTTTAAATTCACAGCGATCAATGTAGCCCTTCAAAATGAGTTGAAATCATCTCTTCTCTAAAATTTCTCTATTTGCAAGATGGATATAAAAATTGCATATTGTTGGCAACAAAAAGAGGTAGTAGTTAATGCAGAAAGATCCAAGAATCTCATCATATATATCGTGTCGCTCAGAATTACCTTCAAATAATTCCTCAATGTTCTTGACAAAGATTTTTTGTTTTATCCTTTTCAATCTTGAACTAATTTAATAAGCTATATATCTATATATTGGGAGAACGGATGAGTGTGGCTTTTTCGGTCGCTTCACAAATGTAATTATTTCAAGAAATCAATAATGTCTATCTTTAATATATATGACTTCAATTTTTTTATGAAATTCTTGCATATATGTCGATTTTTTGTCTTGTTGTGTTAATGAATGGAAGATGCATGATATGAGAATGTCTCTATTCGAGATATAAATATTTTGTAACATATTCAACTTTTAAAAGATTGGCAGCAACCTAGAAAAAACCATGGAATAGTTCTTTTATATGATTCTTCATTTGCTGGCTTTGCAGCCTAATTTAGCCTACTAATTTCTATTTTGTCATCTCCAATATTGAACATTTGTTTTTGGAATTGAGCAACACAGTGGATGTGATTTGAGGTTGTGAAACTGAAAATCTATTTAGATTGAATATAAGATCATAGTGGAGTATGCAATCTTGATTGCAAGAGATTGAGTTATCCAATAAAAAGGAATTGGGATGGGGATGATGGTGGTGATTGTGGATAGACATGTCAGTACGGGCTAACGGGGCGAGCCAGCCCACCAAAACCCACCATATGGTAGGACGGGCCTGGAAAATCCTGACCCAATCCAACCCATCGACGGGCTGCGGGTTAGGCGGGCCAACCCGTTAGGAATTTGTTTTTGTTTTAATTCTTTGTAAAGATGAAAAAATTGAACTGATGGGTCTGACTTCTGGGTTCTTTTAATCTTCTTAACGTTGTCTTCGCTCTGTGAGTTTTTAACATCGCCGTATTTTGCTGCTAAAGTCGTTGCTTTGTTAAGAAAGGGATGTCGTCGTTGCTGCTCTCTTAACGAAAGCTGATGCCGATGCTTCGTGAACGAAGGCCGATGGTGCTATGTTACCGGACTGCGCCGCCGATGCATTGCTAAGGAGAAGGATCAAGGATGTAATGAGAGAGATTGAGAAGCTATTGAGGAGCTACGCAATTCAAATGAGAAGCGGCGCTTTCAAAATTAGGTTTTAGTTTTTTGTCTGACTTTTGTTTTGCCTTTTTATTTTATATATCTCATCCTATCTACAATTTGGAGAATGAGCCTGGAGTTGGGATTTGTTTTTAATATGGGAACGGTCATGGTCCATAGAGACTAGAGAGGAGATGCGTACAGATCAGCAGCTTGAGGAAAAAATTAAAAAGAAAAACCCAAGCAGGCTAGCCCGCCCCGCTTCAGCCCGCAGCCCAAATAGGCTGGCCCGTTTAGGCCCACCTCCAAATGGGCTATTAATTATTCAGCCCAACCCACCTCTTTAGAATGGTGGGGTGGGCCAACCCCACCATTCTGTCATCGGAATGGTTGTAGTGTAGTTTGGTATTAGTCTGTCTTGACTATAAAACTACACTAGTACACTCTGTGTGTATTGAGCAGGACCATTTGAGGTTGTTCGTTTTATACTGACTATATAATAGAACAAGACCTCTGTTATTATGGATGTACATCTTCTTAATCCCTATATAATAACGGGCACGTATGCTCAGTGTTTATTTCTTTAATTTGCCAATGGGTGAGATTTATTCATAAATCAATAAACTCGGTGAGTTGGGAGATAGCATTGTTTATATGGTGTTCTGTTGATTATAGAAGGAATCCGTGTCCTAATTATTTAGGATGATAATGTCCCCTTGAGGAGCTCATGAGGATTATCATGTAAACCCTGCAGGTGGATTTAATCCGACATGATAATAAGGATGAGTGGTACTACTCTTGGAATTAGATGTAAATTATTTAAGTTGTCAGTAACTTATTTAATTTACGGACATTCGATATCTTAAACACGGGGAAATAAATGTACACATAATAAGAAGGAGCCCATATTAAATATGGGATTGGGATGGTAGTTCAATAATAATTCTCTAGTGGACTGAATTATTATTGATGGGCTTCAGTTATGTGTTCGGGCCGAACACAGGATACTAAAGCCCATCAGGAGGCCCAACCCAATTCCTCCTCTAGGTCCCTGGTGTAGCCTATATATAGCTCTTTTCATCAGCGCCTCTCATAAAATAGAACACAGATCACAGAAAATACGTGATAAGTGAGAGAGAGCGGAACTGATTTTTCTCGAAGGATCGTTGGCCACGCAACGTTCGAGAAGGGCTCAGAGGAATACATCAGAAGATCAAGAGGTCTACAAGGGTATGATTTCTTTCCGCTGCGATTTATCTTTGGATCCCGATTCCGATAGCATAGGGCCGGCGATCCGTCGGTTCCAACACTCTCTTGTCAAGCATGTCATAAGAGAAGCAATATTCAAAAATCCATCTATAAACCTTCGGTAGTATCCAACTAGGCCGACGAAACTCCGAACTTCTTTCACATTCGTTGGAGTTTCCCACTTGCTGACAGCTGCCACCTTTTCAGGATCTACCTCGATCCCTTGTGCAGAAACGATGTGGCCTAGAAAACCTACTTTGTCCATCCAGAACTCACACTTCCTGAATTTGGCATAGAGCTTCTCCTTCATTAGTACTTCCAGTGCGATTCTGAGATGTTGTTCATGGTGCGCTCTGTCGCACGAGTAGATGAGAATATCATCTATGAACACTATGATAAAGAGATCCAGATAAGGATGAAAAACGCGATTTATCAAATCCATGAAGACAGACGGAGCATTACTTACTCCAAATGGCATTACTACAAACTCGTAGTGGCCATACCTCGTTCTGAATATTGTCTTGGATATATCAGCGTCTTTGACTTTCATCTGGTGATATCCAAATCTCAAGTCAATCTTTGAGAACACACTGACACCTCTTAATTGATCAAAAAGATCTTCGATCCGAGGCAGTAGATACTTGTTCTTTATCATTCTCTTGTTCAACTCTCGATAATCGATACACATTCGAAAGCTGACATCCTTCTTCTTTACGAACAGTACGGGTGCTCCCTAAGGCGACACACTCGGTCTGATGAAACCCTTGTCCAGCAGTTCTTGTAGTTGGACCTTCAATTCTTACAACTCTTTCGGTGACATCCGGTAATGAGCTTTAGACACCGGTGCAGATCCTGGGATAAGATCTATCTCGAAGGTCACTTGTCGATCCAGTGGAGGACCAGGTAAATCCTCTCGAAACACATCAAGAAATTCCTTTATCACCGGCACCTTCTCGATAGTAATCGGTTCTTTCTCGGAGTTTACTATATTAACTAACCAAGCTTCGCATTCTCCTTTGTTCAGCATCTGGGTTGCTTTTATGGCCGAGACAATCCTTGAGTCGACTTTAACTCATGTCTCGTGGAATGTAAACTCCAGCTCTCCTGGTGCTTGGAATACTATCTCTCTCACGGCACTTGATTACCGCGTAATTGGCTTCTAGCCAGTCCATCCCCAAGATTACATCGAAATCCTTCATCTCCAAAGCATGGAGATCTGCTACGAGTGTCTTATCCTCAAATGCAATCTTAAGATGACGGTACAAGTGTTTTGTCTTTACCGTCTTCCCTAAGGGGATACTAACTTCTAGAGTTCGAGCGACTATCCTACCGTCAACATGCTTCAGCAGTTTACAGAAGTTGACAGATATGAAGGAGTGTGTCACTCCAGTATCGAATAAGATGAATGCAGGTATATCAGATACTGATAACATACCTATCATCATTTCCGATCCTCTGCGGCTTCCGGATGAGTAAGAGCGAAGGCCCTCGCTCTACCTGCCACCGACCTCGTGTTCGGCCCTGTAGCTGGTGCGTTCCTCGCTTTCCAGCAATTGGCCCCTATGTGTCCCGGTGCTCCGCAGTTATAACAACTCCGTGTTTCTCGCTGACACGGTCCTGGGTGCGCCTTGCCACATCTAGGGCACAGATTTCCTGGTCGAGGTACGGGAATAGGTGGGGCATTGCTTGCCATCGGAAACTTATTCAGGACGAAGCTCTGGCTTGGGCCAGTCCATTTCCTCTTGGCAGGAATAAGGAAAACCCTCTTAAGGGGTGCATCATCTATACCCATTCGGGAGACGATCTCCTGGGCTCTTCCAACGACCCTTGCATACATCGTCGTTTCCTGCCCAGCTACGATCATGCTAATCTTTGGGCGAAGGCCTCTCTCGAATCTTCGAGCCTTTTTCAGATCAGTGTCCACCAGGTGTGGAGCGTACCGGCTCAACTGATTGAACCGCCGTTCGTAATCCCCAACAATAGAACTCCTTTGTTTGAGGTGAAGGAACTTCATCTCCTTCTGGTCCTGGTATGACTGAGGAATGAAGTAACTAGACACCACTTCCTTGAAATCCTCCCAAGTCATTACCTCCCTTTCAGCTGGCAGTAGCGTCCGTTCGTACGAGTCCCACCAATGACTCGTTTCATCCATTAGCTGGAAGATAGCGCAGCTAACCATCTGCTCCTTAGAGCATGTTAGATGCCCAAACAGCCGGTCGAGTGATCTTAGCCACTCTTCCACTTCGGTCGGTTCTCCTCTTCCACTAAAAGTCGATGGGTTGAACCGTCGAAACTGCTCATATATTAGGTTCGGGTCATTTCTTGCTGACTGGGGGATGGTTCGGTTAACTTCAAAGTGTTGTGCTAACCCTCATAGCACGGTTACCAAATCCCTCATGTTGGTGTTCTCCTCACGTTCCGGCTGGTTGACCGGTTGTTGTGGTTCCTTTCGAGGTCTACCTCTCGACATAGTTCTGTTACGATATGTATATACGTATAAGTCGTTGGGATTATTAACGATGTTATAATTATAAAAGATAACACATTACTCGTGATGAGACATAAACGCAAACGTCATATGATAAATGAAAATATATACGTGCATATATACATAGCAGCATCAAAAAGGGTAGTACTACACCATAACAAAAGATGTATGTACACTATCTACAATATAAAAACTACCCCATACATACACATAGAATAACGTATCTCGTGTAGCATAAAAATATATACATATAACCAAGTCGCTTCGAAACACCTAATCTACATCAGCAGGAGGCGGTGGAGACTCCTGTCCCTCCTGAGGATCATCAATCTCTACGGCATCCTCCTTATGATCCTCCTCCAGATCCTCCTCTGGATCCTCCTCCGACTCCGAGCTACTGCTGGGAGGATCATAGGGTTATGGTTCCAGAGCAATCAGTAGGCCATGTAGAGCCCAAAGCTCTAGCATCTTCTGTGCTACGTTGCCGAAATCGGCGATAGGAACCAGATTCACGGACGAGAACACTAGCTCGTCTTTATAAACTAAACGAGCTCTCCCCGAGTATGAATCATGTGCAGACAAGCCTGCACTCCGTCGATCATGCCCCCATTCCCCCAATCTCTCTCCAACAGTGGAGGAGTCTAGCAATATGCTCCCCCACCGATCTATCATCTGTCACCCTACTCTCATAGAAGTGACGGTGGAGTCGCTGCTCTCTAGTCTCGAAAATAGGGGCTCTCCCCCTCCCTCTACCAGCTCTGTATATTCTATTCATCTGCCAAGTTATATTACGTGAGTTCCTAATGTCATATATTCATACTTGCAACGCTCCCCTTCAAACCCAACAGTTCAAAGCAAAATAACACTTAACAAGCAAACACACATATTCCACAACACTTATGCGCCTCTGCATCTAGCATTGGGTAGACCTCATACAATAACTGTCCTAGCTCTACCATATCTTTTGTTTCATTTCTTCTGGAACAATCACAAACACTTTTTTGATTCTGGATCTACTACCAGAAATTCAATGCGTAATTTCAGCATTCAATGTTTAGTCCTGAATAATCTCATTTTTCAATTATTCAACCATTTCATTTTACCAAGTTCAATGTTAGCCAGATTAGTCAACATTTATATGTTTCGATGCAACAACAAGATGTTATTTGTAACAAGTAGTTTTGTTGGTTGGTTAATTGGTCACATTTTATTCATGAAATGGCTTGGATTGGTATTAGTCTGGATACGGCAAAATCGTTCTATTAGATCGAATAAGTACATTCGATCTAATAAGTACCTTGTATCAGAATTGAAAAATTCTACGGCTCGGATCTTTAGTATTCTCTTATTTGTTACCTGTGTCTACTATTTAGGCAGAATACCGTCACCCCTTTTTACTAAGAAAAAGAAAGAAACCTCAAAAACGGAAGAAAGGGTGGAAATAGAAACAGCTTCAAAAATGAAGGCGACTAAAGAAGAACATGAGGAGTTCACCGAAGAAGATCCTTCTATTTCCTTTTTTTCGGAAGAAAGGGCGGATCCGAACAAAATTGATGAGACGGAAGAAATACGAGTCAATGAAAAGGAAAATGAGTTCCACTTTCAATTTACAGAGACAGGCTATGAAAATAGATCCGTTTCTGAAGAGTCTTATCTAATGAATACCAATGAAAATCAGGATAATTCAAGATTCAAAATATTTGATAAAAAAACTAAAAACAAAGACTTCGTTTTCTTTGACAAACCTCTCGTAACTATTCTTTTTTATTCGAAGCGATGGAATCGACCGTTTCGTTACATAAAAAATAATAACTTTGGAAAAGCTATCAGAACTGAAATGTCACAATATTTTTTTGACATATGTCAAAGTGATGGAAAAGAAAGAATATCTTTTACGTATCCTCCCAGTTTATCAAATTTTTTGGAAATGATAAAAAGAAAGAATCCCCGGCTAGACTCGAAAACTATTCATTTAATGAACCCTACAGCCCTTGGGTTTATACCAACAAACAAAAAGGGAAAAGTTTCAACAATGAGTTTATAAATCGAATTAAAGCTCTAGACAAAGAAGATACTTATTTGAATATATTCGAAACAAGGACTCGATTGTGTAATGCCGATTCTACAAAAGAATACTTATGCAAAAGGTATGATCCTTTCCTGAACGGATCATATCGGAAAACAATTTACAAAAACCCTTCACTATCAAAGTTTTTGATAGAAAATTTCCTAAATCCATTTGGGATAAATCGAATTCACGGTATACTTATTCCGGATGCTGCTTACCAAGAATTTGAACAGAAAATAAATAGATTTGATAAAAAACCATTATCAACAGAAATTGTTTCTTTTTTCACTTTCATCAGTAAATTTGTTAGAGAATCAGGATCTACCAATCTAAATCCGAAGGGTCCTTCTTTATTTTCAGAAGGAAGAATATATTCCGACAAAGGAACAAATTTTTTTAACTATTTATTAAATTTCAAAAAAATTGTAACTGATGCTAATGGTCAAAAAATTAGCAGAAAATCGATTCGAATAAAAGAAATCAGT
This sequence comes from Scutellaria minor, assembly GCA_954870855.1. Taxonomy (NCBI): domain Eukaryota; kingdom Viridiplantae; phylum Streptophyta; class Magnoliopsida; order Lamiales; family Lamiaceae; genus Scutellaria; species Scutellaria minor. Next base: position 22,075,671 of record OX940727.1, read on the forward strand.
AAAAAAATTCCCCGACGGTCATACAAATTAATTACCGATTTAGAACAACAATCAAGAGACTATCAAGAAGACGTACCACTAGAGCATCAAATTCGTTCAAGAAAGGGCAAACGTGTAGTAATTTTGACTGGTAACAAGGAAAATACTGATCCTAATACTACGGATACTAATATGCCCGATCAAATAAACGAAGTGGCTTTGATACGCTATTCACAACAATCAGACTTTCGGCGCGGTATAATCAAAGGTTCTATGCGCGCTCAAAGGCGTAAAGTAGTTATTTTCGAATTGTTTCAAGCAAATGTGCACTCCCCCTTTTTTGGGGAGAGACTCCAAAAATCCCCTCTTTTTTCTTTGGATATCTCCAGGTTTATTAAATTTTTTTTAATAAATTGGGTAGGTAAAGGGGAAGCATTCAAAATTGTAGAGTGTACAAAAGAACAAACAAAAAGAGAAGAACAAAAGAAAAGAAAAAGAACGAATAAAGATAGCAGAGGCCTGGGATAGTATTCCATTTGCGCAAGTAATAAGAGGTTGCATGTTACTAACTCAATCTATTTTTAGAAAATATATTCTATTACCTTCATTCATAATTGCGAAAAATATTGGACGTATATTCCTATTGCAACTTCCCAAATGGTCTGAGGATTTACAGGAATGGAATAGAGAGATCCATCTAAAATGTACCTATAATGGTGTTCCATTATCTGAAACAGAATTTCCAAAAAATTGGTTAACAGATGGTATTCAGTTAAAAATCTTATTTCCTTTCTGTCTGAAACCTTGGCACAAATCAAAACTACGATCCTCTCAGAAAGATCTAATGAAAAAGAAAAAAGAAAAAGATGATTTTTGTTTTTTAACAGTTTGGGGAATGGAAACTGAACTTCCCTTTTGTTCGCCCCGAAAACGACTTTCCTTTTTTAAACCCATCTTAAAGGAATTTGAAAAAAAAATTGGAAACTGTAAAAAGAAGTATTTTCGAGTTCTAACAGTTTTCAAAGGAAAACTAAAATTACTTCGAAAAGTTTCAAAAGAAACAAAAAAATGGGTTATCAAAAGTGTTATTTTTATAAAAAAAATACTAAAAAAACTTTCCAAAGTAAATCCAATTCTATTATTTAGATTAAGAGAAGTAGGAGTATATGCATCAACCAAAATTAAAGAAGAAAAAGATTCCATAAGAAGCAATCAGATAATTCACGAATCATTTAGTCAAATTACATCTCCGAGTTGGACAAATTCTTCATTGACAGAAAAAAAAAATGAAGGATTTGACTGATAGAACAAGTACAATTCGAAATCAAATAGAAAGAATCACAAAAGAGAAAAAAAAAGTAACTCCAAGAATAAATAATCTTAGTCCTACAAGTTATAATGCTAAAAGGTTCGAAAAACGGCAAATATTAAAAATAAGGAATGCTCGATTAATCTATAAATTACTCCCCCTTTTCAAATTTTTCATTGAAAAAATATACACAGCTCTATTTTTATCTATCATTAATATTCCCAGAATAAATACAGAACTTTTTCTTAAATTAACAAAAATAATTATTGATAAATCCATTTACAATAATGAAAGAAAAGAAGAAAAAATTAATAAAAAAAAGAAACCTCCAATTCCGTTTATTTCGACTATAAAAAAGCCACTTGATAATATTAGTAATATTAAAAGAAATTCACATATTTTTTATGACTTATCCTACATGCCACAAGCATATGTATTTTACAAATTATCACAAATCCACGTTAGTAACTCGTTAAGACCTGTTGTTCAATATCAAGGAATCCCCCCTTTTCTTAAGCCTAAAATAAAGGATTCTTGTGAAACACGAGGAATGTTTTATTCGAAATTATCAGATAAAAAACTTGCGAGTTATGAAATGAATCCATGGAAAACCTGGTTACGAGGACATTATCAATACCATTTATCTCAGATTAGATGGTCTAGATTAATACCAGCAAAATGGCGAAATACAGTTTATCAGCGTCGTATAGCTAAAAAGGAAAATTTAAGCAAACGACATTCATCTGAAAAAGACTCATTAATGAATTACAAAAAACAATTTGAAGTATATTCATTATCGAATCAAAAAGAGAATTTTCTAAAATACTATAGATATGATCTTTTATCATATAAATTTCTTAATTACGAAAATAAAGCGGAATGCTTTTTTTATAGATCTCCCCTTCACGGAAATAAGAACAAAGAGATTTCTTATAACACGTCTAAAGAAACCCTTTTTGATATGCTCAGGAACATCCCTATTAAAAATGATCTAGGAAAGGTCGATATTCTATATATGGAAAAATCGTCCGATAGAAAATATTTCGATCGGAAAATTTTCTATTTTTTTATTAGACAAAAAATCGGTATTGAGGCCTCAATCATAATCGATACCAATAGGAATCAAAATACTCAAATTCGTACTAATAATTCTCAAATCATTTCTAAAAATGATCTTTTTTATCTTATGATTCCAGAGATCAATCTAGCAAACTCCCACAAAGGATTTTTTGATTGGATGGGAATGAATGAAAAAATGCTAAAGCGTCCCAGATCAAATCTGGAACTTTGGTTCTTCCCAGAATTTGTGTTACTTTATAAGACATATAAACTGAAACCTTGGTTTATACCAAGCAAATTGCTTCTTTTAAATTTAGATATAAGTGAAACTAAAGAAACTAAAAAGATCCATGAAAAGGAAAAAGGAAGTTTTTTGATAGCATCAAATTAAAAGTATCGAAATAAAGAAGAAAAAGAACTCACAAGCCAAGTGGATCGAAGATCTGTTCTCTCACAACAAAAAGATATTGAAGCAAATTATGCAACAAGATCGGACATGAAAAAAGGGAAAAAGAAAAAACAATACAAAAGTAACACGGAAGCAGAACTAGATTTCTTCCTGAAACGTTTTTTGCCTTTTCAATTGAGATGGGATGAGACTTTGACTCAAAGACTGATCAATAATATCAAGGTATATTGTCTCCTGCTTAGACTGATAGATCCAAGAAAAATTACTATATCCTCGATTCAAAAGAGAGAAATGAATTTGGATATAATGCTGATTCAGAAGAATTTAACTCTTTCAGAATTGATGAAAAAGGGAGTATTGATTCTAGAACCCATTCGTTTGTCTGGAAAAAAAGATGGGCAATTTATTATGTATCAAACCATAGGTATTTCGTTGGTTCATAAGAGTAAGCATCAAACTAATCAAAAATACCAAGAGCAGGGATATGTTGCTAACAATAATTTTGATGAAACAAATTAGAATTCTCAATTTTCTACAATGTCTAAAGGCTAAAATATGGAGAGAGAATAGTGTCTATCTATCTCTTTTCGAAAACCCGACCACATTTTAAAATCATACTTTTGAAACCACGTTTTTCCCACTTTTCAAACCAACTCGAGCAAGTCCTCAATATTAGAACCGCTCTGATACCATTTGTCACGCCCCAAAATCTTTTCACATTTTATCAGAGTTTTCACATGGGCGTGAAGATGGAAAAAGCAAGGGACACTTATACAACAGAAAGAATAAGTAAGGGACAACAGAAGAAAGAGGTAAGGGACGAAGTGAATGTTGGAACCGACGGATCGCCGGCCCTATGCTATCGGAATCGGGATCCAAAGATAAATTGCAGCGGAAAGAAATCATACCCTTGTAGACCTCTTGATCTTCTGATGTATTCCTCTGAGCCCTTCTCGAACGTTGCGTGGCCAACGATCCTTCGAGAAAAATCAGTTCCGCTCTCTCTCACTTATCACGTGTTTTCTGTGATCTGTGTTCTGTGTTCTGAGAGGCGCTGATGAAAAGAGCTATATATAGGCTACACCAGGGACCTAAAGGAGGAATTGGGTTGGGCCTCCTGATGGGCTTTAGTATCCTGCGTTCGGCCCGAACACATAACTGAAGCCCATCAATAATAATTCAGTCCACTAGAGAATTATTATTGAACTACCATCCCAATCCCATATTTAATATGGGCTCCTTATTATGTGTACATTTATTTCCCCGTGTTTAAGATATCGAATGTCCGTAAATTAAATAAGTTACTGACAACTTAAATAATTTACATCTAATTCCAAGAGTAGTACCACTCATCCTTATTATCATGTCGGATTAAATCCACCTGCAGGGTTTACATGATAATCCTTATGAGCTCCTCAAGGAGACATTATCATCCTAAATAATTAGGACACGGATTCCTTCTATAATCAACAGAACACCATATAAACAATGCTATCTCCCAACTCACCGAGTTTATTGATTTATGAATAAATCTCACCCATTGGCAAATTAAAGAAATAAACATTGAGCATACGTGCCCGTTATTATATAGGGATTAAGAAGATGTACATCCATAATAACAGAGGTCTTGTTCTATTATATAGTCAGTATAAAACGAACAACCTCAAATGGTCCTGCTCAATACACACAAAGTGTACTAGTGTAGTTTTATAGTCAAGACAGACTAATACCAAACTACACTACAACCATTCCGATGATTTGTCCAAATCCATCTTGGTTGTGAGCTACTATTTATAATTTATAAGAAACTGATAACATGATCTTCTGTGTGGCACCACACACCAAGTTATCTATAATATAAATTAATTGGACATTGCATAAACATATATAACAAATATAAAATGCAAACATATGACCAATGTGATTCTCATTCCATAAACGATGTTCATACAAAAAACTAGGCTTATAGTATACATCCTAACAGTGAATCTCTCACTTATAAACATACAACATCTGCCGTTAGCAATCGGTCTCACTACCGATATAAAACATCATATGCAGCGGAAACATTCTTCAGGATCTCACATCCTTATATGTATCAAAATATTACAAAACATAAGTTTATCCAAAACATAGTTTGAAAAATGTTTAAGAGACCTCGTCTCATTACAACAAAACCAGATACAGTACTTCCTTTCTCCTCCTAGGGTTCCTCATGCTCATCATCGCCTGTAGTGTGAGTACAGATTAAGGGGGTGAGTGCGTGAAATACACCCGTGGGGATAAAATCCACCTCATATGACTCATGACTGAATTAAATATCGGAAAGCTAACCTACAGTCACGTTGTCACAGCACATAAATTGCAAAACAGATATTAGAAATGGCAAGGGACGAATAGGTGCGGAATTCCTCCATCTTACCCTATAAACGGTCTCAAACCGCTAGTGCATTTCAAGAGGCTCACCAAACCTCCACAGAGTAGTAGAAAATAGCAGGGGAAGAACAGAATGCATGATCAGAGGACTTCGGTCCTTTCACAGTTATATCATGGCACAACAAGTATAAACACAACACTTAGTATTCCTCAATCATGCGTTTACTTAGGGAAAACGGTAAACAGATGAAGAGTTAGAAATTACCCCACCTCGTTTGGTGGTTTCCCACGTGAGTCGCTAGAATCAAACGTCTGATAACACAAGCTCAATCCAACAGTAACCCAAGCTCAATCCAATCAAGTAAGTCAATCTTAATCCAACAAATCACTTACACAAGTTATGGTATACTTAGATCTTTATTAATTATAAATAAAGCGATAAACGTATACGCGACGAGTTGAAGGATCTAAAGATTGGATAAGGAACGAGCTCGTTCGGAGTTGATACGAGTTCTACGACGTATATAAGTTTGAATGTAAATTGGTATCAAGGGTTGACTTCGACCGGGCCCTCGACCCTCGATCAACGACATCTCATCGACTAAGACTCGATGATAAAGCACAAAGGAAAAGAAATGGGAAAGGATTTGAAACACGGCGTCACCCGACACACGTCTCGTACCCGGCGCCCACTCCCGGCGTGCCCCCTGGCGCACGACCGTACCCCCTGGCGCACGACCATGCGCCAGCTTCCAGCAACCTCTATCTGGCCGTGCACGACCGTGCTCCCCATGCACGACCGTGCGCTAGCCTCCAGCAACTTCTGCCAGCCGGGGCACGCCAGCGCGCCCAACAGCCTGCGCGCCCAGCAGCCTTCCCCGGTTGCCTCGTTTTTTTGCCCGACGTCTCCCCCTCCCGGTCCTCCGGCTACCCCGTTCCACCCTACTCGTTCCAACCCACTACTTCTCCAATACAAAACCAAACTCTCCCAACCTCATCTCACACACACAAACATGTATATATATATAAACTCACATATCCCATAAACACTTGGCCGGCGACCGAAACCCATCGTCTCAACTCGCCGGTGCATCACCAGCGCCGGTCCCCACTTTCCTCACGGCGGCACCACCTGTGCCACCCCCAACAGAGATCACACACGCACACACACAAACACACACACATACATGCATATAAACATTCCCAACCCGATATAGCTTCGACACCACCACACACGGCGGCGTCGTCCCCCCAACAACTCACCCTCGCCTTCATGAGAACCTCCGACAACATCTCCAGTTAAAAGGACGAAGGAAAAGAGAGAAAACCGAGGAGAGAGAAAAGTTAGCTAGGGTTAGGGTTTAGGGTTTTGAAGTGGTTTTTCGCCGTTTTCCAGCGAACGATAAGTCGGAATAGAAATCCGAGACTTGTTCTAGACTCGACTCGTCAAAACCTACGTTGTGTGCGAAAATCGGCCGATACTGACAACTTTGAAATTTTCCGGCGAACTCCGGTGGCGGCACCACCGCGCCGGCGGCGGCGCCGGTGGTGGCACGCCGAAGGCCGAAAAAGAAACGAGAGAGAGAAGAGAGACTTACGTGTAAACATCGCTTTTGGCTCGTTCGAAGAAAGGGGTGAAAATGAACTGAAAGTAGCCTCTATTTATAGATTTCGAAAGTTACTATTCACTGGTAAATATCTCGTTTACTATTCACCGTAAATATCTCCCGATATTTCCGAAACCTCATGTTTTGTATTTTTTATCGCCGTTTAAGCTACAGATCTCTGATTGACCTCTAGTTCGTTTCTATCTTCTCATTTTTCCAAAACGCATCTAGTGATATAAAAATATCATATATCCCATGTCTAGGTAAATTATCCATCTCATACACGTACTAAACACTTATCTGAAACGCACGTATTTAAACAGTTAAAACATACGCACATATATATTAAATCCCGAGTTTAAATATTTAATTAATAAATTATGTTTCATTTTGGTCAGGGGTGCTACATCGGCCGTCAATGAATCAGGTTTGTTGGGAACTTCGTGTTAGAGCACCACCATTGCCAATGCCGTCACGCTCCATTTCAATCTTGCAGCTTATGAATTCAGACTGAGTTACAAGTCATCATATGAGTGTTTACATACATGCATGTTGATCAGACCTGTTATGAATGTAATATTCAATCATGTACATCTTCCTTGCATTTTCCTTATTCCTCTGTATCTTTCAAAATTTTCTAGTCACGTGGATATTGTAAATTGTATTGTATACATATCTTGATTTCTTTTAATTGCCTAAGTCGTCCAAATCAATGTGTCAATTCTCGTGCATTGACTTGGAATTCAACCCAACATACAAATTTTCCACATTTATTTTCAACTTTTTATTGATCACATAAATTTTCTAATATTTTAATGATCATTAAATTAAAAAAAACTGAAAAAAATAATTAATGTGGAAAATTTGTTGGGTTGAGTTGAATTCCAAGTCTATGCACGAGTATTAACACATTGATTTGGACAACTTAGAGAATTAAAGATTACAATACTTGTATGATCTAAATTCGAATCCTAATCTTCACAATTTATATATTTACCTTCCATTGATTTATGGTTAATTGTATTCCCTTGAAACTTAAGACGCTTTTATTGGAAATTGGTTTGGAAAAATTGGTATTGATCAATCTTTGACCAATTTTTATATGATGTTTCGTTGGTTAGAAATGAAAATAAGTTGTAGATTTGAAATCTACGTTTCAAATAGATAAATTTAGAGTATTTATTTTCTCAAATCCAATTTTGGATGAATTGGAAATTAATGCTTAAAGTTGGTAACTTAAATTGAAAATGTACGAATGTTTGAAGATGTGTGAAGTTGTGAAAGGTGTGAGTTTGAATTGAATGATTTATGAAATAAGAAAATAGGAGTTTTCTCCAAAATTATTATTACTTTTAAGTATTATCAGAATCAATGGATAGTCTTGCATCAGTTGGTATTCAGAGGCTAGTTATGATCTGATCCATCACTAGTTGGTATCAGAGTAAAAATCACGAGGGACCAAATATATATAACAAAAATCATGATATAAATTTGTAGAGTAATGTTTGTGTGCACCAAGTGCATGGATCTTGATCCATGCGACTGGGCATGCGGGTTGGTCAGGTCGGGTCTAGTCCGGTCCACATCCACGCCCAGGTTTTTTTTTTTTAATTTATGACATCGAATATAACTTTTACGTTTATCGAGTATAACCCTTATGTACAAATATCATAACCTTTAAGTAAAATTATTTAAACTTTTTTCAGTATAAAAAACATAATTAAAATTTATGTAACCTTAATGTTAACCTTAATGTTAACCGAGTATAACATTTATGTTATATTAGTATAACTTTAACATACATATATCATAACCTTTAAGTGATATTACTTAGACTTTTTTCACTTTAAAAATTCATATAGTATGGCTTAACATTTATGTTATAATAATTTAACATTTATGTTATATTAGTATAACTTTTATATACAAATATCATAAATTTTATGTACTTAAAAATAAAATAAAGTTATATTATTATAACGAAAAAATTAAATTATTATGTATAAAAGTTATATTATTACAACATAAAGGTTTTGAAAGATATTATAGGTCTGTCATACAGTGCAAAAGATTATGCGAACATAACTAAAAAATTAGGTTCGGTAAACTAAAAGGTTAGGTTTGCCAAACTAAAAAGTTAGGCCAACATAACTGCGAAACTAGGAATTGAGCTAGGATTTGGGCATGTGAGGCGCGTGTGAGAAGCGTGAAATGCACCTCCGAATCGGGTCGACCCAGTTGCACCTGATGCACAAGAACATTTGTATTATCTAAAATAATAAAATTTCTACACTTTTTAATGTTTAAATAACAAAAGTTCATGGGTTATTATGCGTAAAAATTGTAGCTCATTAAAAAAAAAATCCAAATTATTTTTTGATTAATCAACTAAAAATGTCTATCTGGATTTCTTTTATAATCTTCTATTTCTATTGATTTTTTTCATTCATTCATTCAATTTACATTTTACTGGTGATACACTTAATTAAGTAAAACAGTGCAAAGAATCTTTTACAAAATGTAAAAGAAAATATAACAAAAATTCATGTATCGCATAGATTTCATTAATAGCCATACATTCTACGGGTCCTTATCTAGTACACACTAAAAATGTGAGAATCAATATTAACTTAAACATAACAATTTTAAAGGCCAAAAAATTAAATATATATAAAAGAAGAGTAAGTCTCTTGTGAGACCGTCTTACGAAATTTTAATGCATTGCGTGAAACGGATCAACCCACAACCCAATTACCCACCACTCAAACCCAACAATTAACATGTTATTTGTGGTGATGGAGCTCCGTCTCACAAAAACTATCCGTAAGACCGTCTCACATGAGTTTTTGTGATAAAAGAAAGACTTCAAGTCTATCCTGTCCACGGTGACAATTTTTTTTGCTTAAATTTTTTTCTTGAATTAACCAATTCAAAATCGAATAAAGGGGCTCACTTTGACCGTTAAGAGTAGGGAACCGTGTGAAAATACCCATATGTATGTTTTTGGCAAAAATAACCTTCCTCAAATAATATGGATATATGATTAAAAAACTCAAAAATCAATTCCACAAATGTATTTATATCGATCATATCAGATTATGACCGGCTATTTACTTATTAGAATAGATAATGAGTATTTTTTACAACAAATATTAACATATTTGGTATTCTTGAAACGTCAAAAAAATAAAAAAAGGAAAATCATAATTAGAGTAATGTACGGAATATTTTTGCCAATTTTCCGTTTCAATAAACATTAAAACTATACTAAATGAACGGGAAATTTGCTTTTTTTTCTATTTCCTTTTAATTTTTTTTTTCTATTGTAACTCCATTTTTTTTTATTGCCTCGTAAATTATTTGATCAATATCAGGCCCAATATGTTTTTTTATTTAAATGCATACTTTGATAATACATACCCCGGTCTTTGTAACACTCTCAAACTTTACTGATTTGAAATAATTTTAAGAAACAAATGTATGAGAATGTTAGATTCTTGATTTAACTTCAAAACGCAGCAAACCATTAAATAGGTCCCGAAATGTTAAATTTTGTGAAAGAACTCCAAAATACTTGAAAGGAACTTTGTCGATTGAAATATACCATCATTTATACATAAGATCCATGTTCATTTATTATGAAAATATCCCTTATATGGTACTCGGAAAGCTGGTATTCAATCAATATCAGTAGGCCGTATAAGCATTTCATTAAGATTGGTCAATCATCAAATCAAGATATCTACTCTCCGTTAGTTAAGCACTATCACTAGCACTTAACCAACATCAGTAGACCGTACACGTATTGTATCTACTCTCCGATAGCCAAGCACCATTCCATTTATTCTTTTTGGTACTCAATTATCATCTATAGACCATATAATCATGTTGCATATTCTCAATCAACCAAGTACCATACTTCCTCTTTCAAAACACCTTTTATATGCATTATGTATCACATGAACCTCACATAAAATTCAATCGTAGACATAGAGTAATCATTCAAATATCATTGAAATCATATAAATATCACTTAATTCTTACAATGCAGCAAATAGAAGCTTCAACTTACCTCAAATCCAAAGTGAATACAATAGTGGAAGTGTTTGGCCGTTAGGGAAGATATGATGTGCTTATAAACCTAAAAGGATCAAACATGCATATACATACCTTTAAATACTCATTCAATGAATAGACAATATCATTCAATTACACATAATAAGACTTATAATTCCTAAATCTTAATATCATTTCTTAATTCAATAAGTTAGAAATAGTAATAGGGCAGCCCTTAACTTTGCAATAAGGAACTAAGAACTCAAATGAACTGTAACATCCCAAATTAAATTTTGACTACGTAATATAAATAAGTATAAATTATTAAAGAAAAATAAAACAAAAAATTTATTATATGTATATATAAGTACACACGCACACAACATATATATACAATAAAAATGTAAATTGTTTAATTTAAGATAGTATGAATTAATTGCAAAATATAAAAGAAAAAGAAAACTAAATAATCATATATTTAAATACTTATGTATAAATATAATTGTTGATATGTTGATATGTTTGCATAAAAATCTGAGGATAGTTAATATGCTTACACGTGTGATACACGTATGTAGTAGATATATTAAGAAATAGAGATTAATGTAGTGCTAAATATTAGAAATAGTGTGGTGGTGGGATATATACAAGAGATTTTTAATTCACTCATATATCTAAAACAAAATTAAAAAAAAAAGAAAAAAGAAGAAAGTAAAAGGTTAACTAGTAGAAAGAGCAAGAGGTGAATACAGGTAATGGATACTTCATTCACAAGAATTTTGATCTCATTTTGATGTTTTTAGCAAAATAAGAAAGTACGTATTTTGATTTAGTAGGGTTAATCCTTAATTAATTAGATGTGTGAGTGCTTATATAATCATTAACTAGATGCATTTAATTAAAAGAATATTTTTTGTTCGTCTATCATAATTTATAATAATCACAAATATGAAACATCTAAATAATAGAAGTAATTTTGTAAAATTTTGTATAAATTAACTGTTAGTAATTGAAATGTACTTATGAAATACTAAACCTGAGTTTTACTAAATTATATATGAAATTATATTGTTTCCTTATTATATGAATTGAATTTTCTTTAAATATCTTGTAAAATGATAATTATTAATAAACTGGAAGTATAATATTAATCAAAATAAAGTAAGTTTACGAAGGAATGCTTGGTTATTTTATTATAATGAATTAAATTGATACGGTAAGTACTGTTATCATTTGTGTTTTATAACCTTAAAGATTAATGATAATTAATTATTTGTGTAGTTTTCAAATTACTGCATACATGTTTCATTTTATATAAAAGATATGTATATATATACATACATGTAGTGAATGAATTTGATATTGTATTCAATGTTTGGATTAATCATTATACATAAGCTCCACTAAAGAAAGATACTCTTTAATTTGGACGAATTTAAAGGTGTTTGTCGATTAATTAAAGGTAAATAAATTATCAACTTAATTAAACAAAGTTTTAAACCTACTGTCTCTATTCTTTCATGATTTGAATTTTCGTTCTTAGAATTTGAAATAACATAAAATATGATTTGTAGGGTTATTTTATAGATTTCTAATAAATAGAAATTTTATTAATTGGACTTTTAAGGCACATAAAATATAAAAGAAAGTACAATTGTCAAGAGATAAGTTTTAATATATATATATATATGCTATTATCTATATATATATAATAACAATTACCCCTGCAAATAGAAATGAAAAAAGTTTCCCGCTCATTTTCACTTACTAAATATGTAATATATTAATAATTAATAATTGATATTTATTAAATATAGAAAATATATTTTGTGTAATCTTCTACATATAGAAATTGCACCTATCATTAATTATCTCATATTAACCAATCACACATTTTCCTTATTTAGTTGCAGTATATCTAAATTTAAGCATTATTTTTCTCCACTAATTTATCACCTAATACATATATGAGTTAATTTAATTAAGTACTACTCACCAATTGAGTAAAAAAATAAACGTCATTTTGTGATTCTCAATGTTCTATTTTTTTTACACCTACACACACATATATATATATATTGATTGAGTAATAATTAAAATTAAATTCAATAAAAAAAAACTCCACTTTTATAGATAAAAAAGTAACTAAAAAAATATGGTTAACAATATTAAAATAACAATAAATTGATGATTATGATATAATTTATAATATATAAATTGGTAAACTTTGATTGCATAACTACATTTCAATATGAGATATCAAAAAATTCAAGATTAATATAAAATTAGTTGAAACATGTTTGATTGATACACTACATAATAAATTAAATGATACATTTTTTTTTAAAATTATTTTAAATAAATTTGTATATGTCATTCGCAACCAATTTCTAGAATAAAAGCAACTTCTTTTTTATTTAATTTTTATCAAAAAACATTTTAAGTAATTTTTAATCTATTCAATATTTTTAAATATTAGAAATAAATGAAAGTATAACAGAACAAGCAACTTACCTATTTTGTCATTTTAATACATTAATTTTAATTTGTGATGTGTATATAACCATAAATAAATTAAACAAATAAATTTGAATAATTAATATGTTCTCTAGAAAATATCTTATTATTTGAAAAATGTAAAATAATTGAGTACACTTATGAACTTAATTTTTTTTTTTTTATGGAATCTAAATAGAAAAATAATAATACTTAATGGAATCTAAAACAAAAAATATACAAACTGAAAGAAGTCGTTATTAAAATTTAAGATACACTTTTATATTTTGATTTATGCAATTGTATAGCTCTAATTAGACTTTTAATAACAAAATCAACAAATATATTCTAATAGGGTTAATTACATTTTTCAACCTGTACTATGTACGTTTTTTAATTTTGCATCTTAAACTTTTTTTTTTCCGATCACATCATATACGATACGTTTTTTTTACTATTACAACCTCCGGTCAATATTTTCCTGTGAGAAAGCGCCCACGTGATTTTCATGTGCTAATTGAGGGTTATTTTCGTCATTTGGTGTCACGCCCCAAAATCTTTCACTTAAAATATCAGAGTTTTTCGTTTTTGGGCGTGAAGAGAGAAAGGAGAAGAAGGTGAGCATGATATAAAATAGAAACCTTTGGAAAAAGACAACATACGATTTTATATATAGAAATCCTCGGCGTCTAGCCAAAATAAAACCTTTAAAACATTGCAGCGGAACGTCATCAGGATCCATAAAGGAAAGGAAAAAAGGTTTATCTTTTACAAACATGAATTTATTAAAACAACGTTTCAATGATAGGTTTTGAATAAGAAACAAAAGGCGAAGACTTGATATGACACCATCCTCTCTACGCACCTTGACTCTCGTAATTTCCTGTAGTGTGAGTACAGAATAAGGGGGTGAGTGCGTTGAATACACTCGTGGAGATATTTTCCTTGATCCAACAATTATTATGTAGTTACACAAATCAATCGTATATATATATTCAGCAAATAAATACATCACATATAAGGCATAGCATGTAATCGTTTCCTTAACAGACGATCTAGCCATTTCCCAGCCCATTCCCTGCTAGCGGTGTATTTACGGACCACCCAGTCCATACCTATCGGTGTATTCACGGACCACCCAATCCATACCTATCGGTGTATTCACGGACCACCCAATCCATATCTATCGGTGTATTCACGGACCACCCAGTCCATTCCCCCCCCAAAATAAAGATACGCACACAATATTCACAGTACAAAGGGTTCAACAATAAGATTCAATAGTTCATATATCAAATAGGGGAAACAGTAAACACATTGAGTTTAGAAGTTACCCCCACCTCGTTCGGTGGTTACCACGTGAGTAGCGAGTACCAAAGATCCCGTATCTCGGATCTCGTGTCTCAAATCTCGTGTCTCGGACCTCGTGTCTCAAATCACGTGTCTCAAATCCCATATCTCGATGTTCAATCCAACTGATAGCCTACATACATTACGGTGTTCTTAGATCCTTAATAAAAATAATTAAAAGTATAGACGATATCGATGAGAATACGATCGATAGACACGAGTCGGAACGGAAGACCTAAAGATTGAGGTTGAAGGAACAAGAGGGAAAGATCAGTTCAGTACACTGACATGAAATAGGGGGAGATTTGGATCGCAACGCAAAAAGAATGAGCTCGATCGGAGTTGAAATGAGTTCAAACGGAGCGTTTTAAGATTTAAAGATCGAGGATGAAGAAACGAGAGTGGAAATTAAATCCAACAATCTGATAAGATAGAGGGAAAGATTTGGGTCGCAACGCAAAAAGAATGAGCTCAATCGGAGTTGAAATGAGCTCAAACGGAGCGTTTTAAGTTTGAGGGACGGTTACCCAGCGCCGGCGCGCCCAGCGCGCCCAGCTCCCGGCGCCGGCCAGCCTCTCAGCCATTTTCTCCCCCCCCCAAATTCCAGCCATAGCCGGCGACCTCCCGTCGCCGCCGACACCACCAGATAAAGCGACACAACGAGATGCCGCCCCAACACTCAACTCCGGCCGGCGACCTCCGATCGCCGGCAACGAACAGCCCAAACACATACACACTATCACGTAAAAACACACACATCAGATTACACATACACACAACCACTTTCCACCACCACTTTCGGCTCTGGCGCCGCCACCCATGGCGGCACCACCACCCCCAACTGATAGCCCGACATCCCGGAAAGGTCAGCCACCACTCTGGCGAAGGAGGAAAGAGAGAGAGAGAACCGAGGAGAGAAAAAAGGTTGAAAATCACGAAAAACAAAGATTAGGGTTTTCCGGCGACGTTTTTGCCGTTTTCCAGTGAACGAGACATCGGAATTAAAATTCGAAACCTATCCTAGGCTCGTCTCGACGAGACCTACGTTCTGTACAAAAATCGGCCAAAACTGACAACTTTGAAATTTTCCGGGGCGGCGCCAGTGACCAGAAAACAGAAAATCGGGAGAGAGAAGGGAGGAGAGAGAGACTTACGGGTTTTCGTCGCTTTCGACTCGTTCGGAAAAATGGTGAAAAATGAGTCGAATGAGCCCCTATTTATAGATTTCCAAAATTCACTATTCATCCAAAATATCTTGGGTTACTATTCACTGGAAATATCTTTCGGTTTTTCGAAACTTCGTGTTTCGCCCTTTTCGTCGCCGGTTGAGCTACGAATCTCCGATTGACCTCTAGTTCGTTTCTATCTTCTCGTTTTCTCGATACACATCTAATGGTATAATAATATTCTATATACCATGTCCAAGAAAAATATCGATGCGAATCACACATTAGACACGTATCTGAAACGCACGTAATTATTTAAACAGTCCAAATATACGCACATAATTATTAAGTCATGCGTTAAAATATTTAATTAATCAATTATGCTCGTTTTGATCCGGAGCGCTACATTTGGACTTCTAAAACATCAGTTAAGTTGATTCATCAACTATTTTCAATAGTAAAGAGATCTGATTATTTGTTTGAACCTCACTGTTAATCTTCATCTGCTCAAACAATTTGCAAAAAAAAAGTGGGAAAAATTAGGGCAAAATTCGCTTTTGGAGGGGGAGTTAAGTAATGACTTAGAAAATAACGAAAATAACCCTCAATTAGCACATAAAAATCACGTGGGCATTTTTTCGCCGGAAAATATTGGTTGGAGGTTGCAAAAGTAAACAAAACGTGTAGTATGAGTTGTGATAGGAGAAAAAAAAATAATTTAGGATGCAAAATTAAAAAATATGCATAGTATTGATTGGAAAATGAAATTAATACATTCTAATATATAGTGAAACACTTATTTAATATTCTCCATCAATATGTTATAAGTTTGTTCCTTCAGTAAATCGTCAAGATTTATCATAATATTATGACTATGAGCATCATACTCAAGTTTTCAAGTGAGAATATTAGAAAGTTAAATCATGTCGAAATAGTGACAAATATATGAAAATTCTTTGGTGGGGGTGGGGGTTGATAGAGGATGTAATTGAAGAAAGAATGTTATTTGGCATTCTACTACATATGACGATATGATGAAACTTTTTTGAAAAAGAATATTTAAAAAAAAGTTTGTTATATCTAAAAGATATTCTAAATAATTAAGGTTTGTTGTACATAATCAATGTATCTATATCAAAAATTACAACACTTGAAATTTATATACCATGCATCACACGGGTTACCAAATGAAATTGAAATATTATTAAGAACTTGATTTTTTCGTAAATTGACATTTTGACATTAAACTCAAAATATTTAAATTTTATGGTTATGCTTCACACCGGTATCATATTATATTGAAATTAATCTCAAATAATATATTATTTTGTATTCAATATTTTCATATCAAAACACCAAAATAATAATTTTTATATACTCGTGCATCGCACGAGACCTATATACTAGTTGTAACAAAGTCAATAAGTTTTAGCTCATAATTTATTGGTCTTATATGGTGTAACTATCTTAATTTACATGCACAGTATAGTATCATTGATTAAAAATATTTGGAATAAGTTTTAAAGATATTATTTTATTTGTTATACAAGATTAATGGTAATGATATAATATACATCATAGATCATTAGCCATTAAGATCTCAAGGGACAATGTAAATGATTTAAAGGGTGACAATGGGTAAAGGTCAGTAGAAATTTATTGTAACTACAAAGCATAGAATAGTAGTTTGTGAATTATTTATGTTAATTAATGATACATGTATACTACGTGTTTTTACGAGATTTGATTTGTTGTTCAGTGGCTATCGTAAAATAAATGAACCAGCGAGTTCAATGATTGTTATGAAATGAATTTGACAGTTGAATGGTTATGGTGAAATGAAGTTGTGAACCCTATCAAATGATGTGTTTTGACAACAAGGGGATAAAATTGGTGCTATGTGCGCAAGGTTGGTGTTGTGTGCATAAAATTGGCGTGTTGTGTGCGCAAGGTTGGTGATGTGTGCATGAAATTGGTGTTGTGTGCACAAGGTTGGTGTTGTGTGCATGCATGAAATTGGTGTTGTGTGTACGAGGTTGGTGATGTATGCACAAAATTGGCGTTGTGTGCGCAAGGTTGGTGTTGTGTGCATAAAATTTGGCGCTGTGTGCGCAAGGTTGGTGTTGTGTGCACAAGGTGGGTGTTGTGTGCATAAAATATTTTAGAAATGAACTAGTTGAGTGTTTGAGTGGGAAAATAGAAGTGAAATAAGTGATTCGAGAAGTGGATTCAAGAGGAGTTGTAAAGAATCATACTATCATACATAATTTCTGCTTACTGAGATTTATCTCACATAATTTATGCTTTGTAGGTAACCATGACGACGTGTAACGTTATGTACGTATGGGAAAGTTGTGGAGCTCCTGTAGGGTTTTGAGCACTCATGTACATAGATGACGACCTATTGGACATGATTGTAGTTTATGCTACTTTTGCTTTTAGATATTAAGTCTCGTTTAGACATGTTTTGTATTATATAATGTGATGCGTACTAATGGGTTAACATGAAAAATTGTTCGTGAGTTGTTGACTTGTTGAAACTTCTTTTATATGAATGTGAACAGAGTAGTTTTGGGTATGAGATAATATTATGCTGAAAAAAAAAATATATATATATAGCAGGTTTTTAGATTGTGTTATATTAAAATTCGTTCTATGTGCGGTTGAGAAAGTGTGGTCGTGACATGAACCGACTACTTATGTTCTTGCATTAGTAACCTAAATAACTAATTAAGTCACCTATCCTCTAACTCTTCAAGCACACTTCCAAACATTATAACAACACCAAACATCGATAAAATCAATATACAACAACTTACAAGATTCATAGGTTCAATTAAACTATTTCAACTAACTTAGTTATCTTCAATTCATCTTCATAATAACACATAATATCAGATCATGTGACATATCATAAACATAATTTTAAACATAAAACATAGGGATAGGATCAGACCTAGAAAATAAACTCAAGGATACAACGTTTTAACCAAAAGAGGTACCAACTAGCTTCAATTCATCTCATATGCAACCTCCATGACTGATTTCAGTTTTGTATGGTATTTTGGGGTTCTAAGGATGAAGAAAGGGATAGAAGAAGAGGGTTGGTCGTTTTTAGGCTAAGGTGATAATTTGAGAGCATAGAAAATCATTTTCTATAACTTTTGACCAAAAAATGATCATTTAGGCCGTTTTAGATATTCTTTGATGATTATACTTCATATATAGCTTAAGGTTGAGGCTTTATATATGCTCGTTGTTTCTCATTATTTCAGGTTAGATTGGTTGTATACAATGCATTTATTGTTTGAACAGCTTGTTAATACTTAGTATGGTATTTGCAATCATCTTTTGTTTTGATTTAAGGAATGATTGATTTATTTAATATCTTAATCCAGGTTTCTCTCATTAAGAGTCCTTGAACATACATGCATTATCTTATTAAGATGTCGTCAAATTATTTTTTGGAACAATTGGATGTAAATGAATTAATTTTTTTTTTAAATTTTCTTAAAGAATAGGAACAAAGAATGTCTACATCATGTCAAGAAGATAAATGTATATTGTCAAAGAAAACGTGAAAGATAAAAGAAAAAATATTCAAACTTAAAAAAACAGGAATACAGAGACCAAGTACAAAAAAAATTAGAAAAAACTACACGACATTTTTTTCTTCAATACATGATATTATATTAAAGAAATTATTAGTCACAAAATTTTAATATTTTTATTTCTTTTTACTTTTGTCTTTAAGTTTTTTAATTTGTGAAACTATCTCCTCAAAGATACATGAATTAAAAAAAAAAAATGCCGAATTACATTTATTGTGGGGTGTGAGGTTTGAGTATGAAATGCCAACCTTTTATTGTAATAATGGAAAAGTAAGACTAGCATCAACTGAAATTCTAGATGAATTATATAATTTATGTACTTCAAATTCAGAAGAGGTCATTGCTCTCAGAAAACACATTAGCAAGGATGTGCAATGGTATGTTCTCATTTACATCATTTGGTATGAAATGTGATAAGATCTCGCATCTGCAAGGCGTGGAGTTTATATACTTGTAGAGCACAAGGGATGACTTATCATAATCTTTAGGATTGAAGCCTAATAATGATGCACCATGATATTTTCAGTTGTATTACAAAAATGTTGGAAGGAAGTTGTATGCCGTTGTAAAAGAATTTGAAAACATTGAACGAGGGGTATCTAAAAAAACTTTTAAAAAATAAACAGTTGAATGTGAAGACAAGATAGAAAAATAGGAGCCTGAAAAAACTTCAGACGAAAAGAAAAGAATATGAGAAAAATAAAAAAAATATAAAAAAGAATATGAGAAAAATAAAAAAGAAGGGACGAACTATCTCATTGAAGAGGGTGGAGAAGAGATGACAATTAAAAAACTTATGACCAAGAGAAAGAAAAAAACAAAAATCTCAAACAACAACAACAAAGCTTGCAAGAAAAACAAAGATAAAAAATAGAGAAAAAATTCTATTGGACATAACTTTTTTACTTTTTGTTTTTGTTTTTTTAGATTTTTTTTTTCAGATTTATATAATATCAAACTTTTTTTTTTTTTTTTTAAATTGCAGCATGAACTATCATATTTCGATGTTTTATTGCACATTAATTTAATGTCTGTATAGTAAAAGAATTATAAATATAAAACTAATACTTCTAAAAAAATTGTATATCCACGTACAACACATGTTGAAAATTAGTAATATAAAAGTGTAATAGTAAAAATTTTGTAAGACTGTCTCATAAACCTAATTCTGTGAGAAGATTCCATCTACAACTCATACTTCACAATTTATCTGATGATTTTGTTAAAATGAGTTTTAGTTGCAAATAATGAAACTTAATTTCATGAGTGACAACTATGAAACCGTGTCATACATATAATTTTGGTGAAATGTAAATTGTACAAAAATATTATTAACAGTTAAATTTATAATCATGTGGACTTAGTATAGATTTTATTAATTATTCAAAGAAAAAAAAAACAGTATCTTTTGTGGAGTTACAAGGGAACTGATAATGTAAATTGGCTTCAATTTTGTGGATCTAAAATTATAGAATAAACAAATTAAAAAAAAAAAAAAGATTTCTTTTAAAAGTAAGTGATAAGTGCTGCGGCATTAACTTCTGTGTTGACAGACTCGTGTGTTTTAAGATATTTTGGCGTGTAGACCTGCATGTTTAAATGGTCTTAGCCCCCTGCTTCATAAACAATAGTAAGAAGACTACTTCACTTACTCAAAAACACAAATCTTGGAATCTCTTTTTGTTTACTAATTTTAAATATGATGGATTCCACTTTTCATCTTCGTTGTGCTTTGATCATAATCATCGTTAGCAGCACACTCTTAACAATAGCAGCAGCGATCACTACTTCAGATGATGATGACAGCAGCAGAGACAGAGAATTGAAGGCTTTGAATAAGTGGTGGCCTCATAACAACTCACAAACTGATCACTGCAAGTGGGTTGGCATCACTTGCAATGATGCTGGCAGAGTCACAAAGATTATGTACCCGCAGAGTACTCTATGCGGTCTTATTATTCTCTATTCGCTGGACGAATTAGATGTGCTTGCTTTTCCATATCTTACTACACTTCATCTCAGCAGATCATCATCATGTGGAATCTATTTCAATGGAAAAATCCCAGCACAAATTGGTATGTTACCCAATCTCACTTATCTCAATTTGTCTAGGAATAGTGTCTCTAGTCAGTTGCCTCTTTCACTCTCAAATCTCACAAAATTGGAGGTGCTTGATGTTTCTTATAACAGCATTTACGGTCCCATCCCGCCTCAATTAGGAAATCTTACAAGTTTGACTGTTCTTGATTTGAACTACAATTACATCGATGGCTCTCTGCCTCCAAGCTTGGGCCAATTAACAAGCTTGAGATCTTTGAGCTTGAGCAACACTAAAATCAAGGGCTCTCTGCCTCCAAGCTTGGGCCAACTAACAAGCTTGGAAGACTTGAATTTGAGATACAACCGAATCAGTGGCTCCTTGCCTTCAAGCTTGGGACAATTAATAAGCTTGAGATATTTGGATTTGAGCTACAATAACATCAAGGGCTCTCTGCCTCCAAGCTTGGGCCAATTAACAAGCTTGATTGTTCTTGATTTGAGTCACAATTATTACATCAATGGCTCTCTGCCTCCAAGCTTGGGCCAATTAACAAGCTTGAGATCTTTGAGCTTGAGCTACAATAACATCGAGGGCTCTCTGCCTCCAAGCTTGGGCCAATTAACAAGCTTGATTGTTCTTGATTTGAATCACAATTATTACATCAATGGCTCTCTGCCTCCAAGCTTGGGCAAATTGAAAAGATTGGAATCCTTGAGCTTGAGCTTCAACTACTTCAATGGCTCTCTGCCTCCAAGCTTGGGCAAATTGAAAAGATTGGAATCCTTGAGCTTGAGCGTCAACTACTTCACTGGCTCTTTGCCTCCATCCTTGGGCCAATTAAGAAGCCTGAAAGACTTGAATCTGGACAACAATGACATTAGTGGCTCCTTGCCTTCAAGCTTGGGCCAATTAACAAGCTTGAGATCTTTAAGTTTGAGCAACAATTACATCACTGGCTCTCTGCCTCCAAGCTTGGGCCAATTAACAAGCTTGGAATACTTGAGTTTGAGCAACAATAACATCAACGGCTCTCTGCCTCCAAGCTTGGGCCAATTAACAAGCTTGGAATACTTGAGTTTGAGCAACAATAACATCAACGGCTCTCTGCCTCCAAGCTTGGGCCAACTAATAAGCTTGGAAGACTTGGATTTGAGCTACAATAACATCAGTGGATCTCTGCCTCAAAGCTTGGGCAGATTAACAAGCTTGAGATCTTTGAGCTTGAGCAACAATAACATCAATGGCTCTCTGCCTCCAAGCTTGGGACAATTAACAAGCTTGGGATCTTTGAGTTTGAGCTACAATGATATCAGTGGTTCTTTGCCTCCAAGCTTGGGCCAATTAAAAAGTTTGGTATCTCTGCATTTGAGAAGCAATATGATCAGTGGCTCCTTGCCTTCAAGCTTGGGACAATTAACAAGCTTGGGATCTTTGAGTTTGAGCTACAATGATATCAGTGGTTCTTTGCCTCCAAGTTTGGGCCAATTAAAAAGTTTGGAATCTCTGTATTTGAGAAGCAATATGATCAGTGGCTCCTTGCCTTCATATCTTTCCAAGTTGAGATCAATCAATTTGTCTTTCAATGATTTAGAGGGCCAAATTCCATCCATGGTATGGAATAAGTTTCCAGAGAGCGCATTTGCTGGCAACCCAAAATTATTTTCTCCTATTGATTCCAAGAATCCTATTATTCCTCACAGCAAAGCAAGACATGATCACAAAAAAATAAAAATATTTCTCCCGGTTTCATTATTCTTAGCCTGTTTGATTTTCTGTGGATTCATGTTCATCTACTACGTCAATGGAAAGAAAACAAGGCTAGTGACAGCTGATGATTCTAAGCATGGAGACATATTCAAGATATGGAATTACGATGGAAAGATTGCATATGAAGACATCATTGTATCAACTGAAGACTTTGACCTCAGGTACTGCATCGGCACCGGAGCCTATGGAAGTGTGTACAGAGCAGAACTACCCAGTGGAAGAGTTGTTGCTGTTAAAAAGCTTCACCGATTTGAAGGAGAGAATCCAACATATGACAAGTGTTTCAGGAATGAAGCCAAGTTTCTGTCAGAAATAAGGCACCGCAATATAGTGAAGCTTTTCGGATTTTGTCTCCACAAACGTTGCATGTTTCTCATCTACGATTACATGGAAAGGGGAAGTCTTTATAGTGTGTTGAAGGATGCAAATGAAGCTGTGGAACTGAAGTGGATGAAGAGATTAAATGTGGTGAAGGGCATTGCGGATGGACTGTCTTACATGCATCATGATTGTAGCCTACCAATTATACATAGGGACATTTCAAGTAGCAACATACTTTTGGATTCAAAGCTTGAAGCTTGTGTATCTGATTTTGGCACTGCTAGATTGTTGGATCCTGATTCATCAAATCAGACTCTACTTGTTGGAACTCATGGTTATATTGCACCTGGTAGGTATACTATTAGTTAATTCTACATTTTAGTTCTACATATGCATCTGATGATATGTTTGTTGGTTGAATTTTCAGAACTAGCGTACACCATGGTTGTTACAGAGAAATGTGATGTTTACAGTTTTGGTGTGGTGGCGTTGGAAACCATATTTGGGAATCATCCGGGGGATTTTATTTCCTCCATATTTCCCGTCAAACACGCTCAAAATTTGATGTTGTTAGAGATGTTGGATAGGAGGTTGGAATGTCCAGATGAAGATGTAAAGGTGTGTCGGGATGTGGTTCGTGCAGTTAGAATAGCACTGAAATGCGTAAATCCAGATCCAAAGAATCGGCCATCAATGAATCAGGTTTCATGGGAACTTTGTGTTAAAGCACCACCATTGCCAATGCCCTTACGCTCCATTTCAATATTGCAGCTTATGTATTCAGATTGAGTTACACGTTATCATTTGAGGTGTTTACATATATGCATGTTCTTCATACGTCTTATGAATGTAAAATTCAATCTTCCTTGTCTTTTTAATTGTTCCTTTGTATCTTTCATTTTGCCTAGTCATGCATGGTAATTGATATGTATACTGTCAGTTGTATTGATCAGGTTTTATTTTCTTGTAATTACAAGAGTCGTCCAAATTAATCAATGTGTCAATTCTCATAGAGACTTGGAAGTCCACCCAACCAACAAGTTTTCCACATTTATTTTCCATTGATTTATGGCCTACGCGTTTTCCCTTGATGCACGTTAAGTTTAGGTCTTGTCTGATTTATTTTAATTTAATTTTCTTATTTATAAACAATATTAGGAAAAATATATATATAAGAGATTGTGATGCATGTTTTTTCGGATTTAGTTTTCCTTGAGCGGTGTATTAAGTTTTAATCAACCAACTAAAAAGTATTAGTTGTATATTTACAAAATATTAATTGTTTACTTAATAAGGCGTTACTTTTATAACTAAAATATAAGTTTTAGTAAAAAATATTAGTTGTATATTTATAAGATATTACTTGTATAACTAAAATATAAGTTTTAGTGAAAAATAATAGTTATATATTTATAAGGTATTACTTGTATAATTGAAATATATATTTTCGAGAAATATTAATCATATATTACTTAAAGGTAATAGAGTTTGGATAAGGATGCCGTTATACACTAGGGGCACACCGGCCATTCTCTTGATATTTTTATTGAATCATTCAATTTACATTTTACATATGGCACACTTAATTAAATCAAATAGTCCAATATAATCTTCTACAAAATATAAAACAAATAATAGCACAAAAGTTCATGTATTACTTATATAAATTCCATTAATAGCCGTACATTCCACAGTATCTTCTCGAGTAAACACTGAATTTTTAAGTTTCAAAAAATATCAATTCAACCATAAAATTAATGTTCAAGGTCAATTTTTTTTATTTTTGATAGGATCTTGTGGAATATACAAAAGTACCTCTAAGTCAACTGCTTAGTCTTTCTATCCTCCTCACAATGTTAATTTCTTTGCTTAAACAAATTTTCTTCCAATTTGTAAATTGACTGCTTAGTCTTTCTATCCTCCTCACAATGTTAATTTCTTTGCTTAAACAAATTTTCTTCCAATTTGTAAATTGAGTGTGTGATTGCATTGTCGCAACACGACAAATTTAGTTTATATTTTTTTCTCTAACCTCGCTAACAAATAACAAGCGCAAATAAAAGTCAATCCACAAAAAAGTGATGGAATTTATCATACCTTTTTATGTTAACCATCAAAAGAAAGGAAAATTATGGGGTGGGTTGGATTTCATTACGAAAGTACTACATAACACGAAGGAAACTAATTTGAAAGGAATGAAACAATAATAAACAAAGAAAATCAATAATTAGTCATAAAATAATTAAGTACTAAAGTTCAAACATCCTTCTAACCGAAATAAACATGTTTCAAGCTTTCAATCATTGCTTAAAACTTGAAAGGATTGGTGCCTCCGAATTACCTGCAAGACTTAAAATCAAAATGAACAGATTGATAATGTTGTTCCAAATGTCACAACATTTACCAACACATTCATACACTTAGTAAAAATCAGAATATGCAGCGGAATATAAATACGAACAAGGACAGAGAATTTATCCACGAGTATTTAAAGATACTCGTGGAAATGCCAACAGGGCAAAACTCTTTATTACTACAAGAGTAATTTACAAAAATAATTACAAAGAGATCTTTTGAAATAATCTCTTTGAAAACTCTCAAACACTCTATGATTATCTCCCGACTCTCAAAGAATGTTAAAACCCTCTATAGGGTTTACAAAGCAACAAACCTAGAATCTATCAAAGGAAAGACTCTATTAAACAGAATGTTGTCACAGATGTTCCAACAATCTGTTGCTTTGAAACTGTCCTTAAAACTCTCACAACTATGCTCTTGCTTTGCTCTTGGATTTCTCTGGAAAGTGCACGCCGATCTTCAGCCTGGATTGAGCTATTTATAGACTCCTTCAGATCGTGCTTCTTGTCCATGATCCATCCATGATCTTCATCCACCTTCAACACTCTCCATGACTCCATCTTCTCCATGATGTTCCACTTCTTCACTCTCTATCTTTTTGCACGTCTTCTCTCCTATCTTTGGCACGTCTCTGATCAGCTTCTTTCTTGTCAAATTCCACGTGTTTAATTCCTGCAAAAGAGTAGTAGCCAAGCAAGAAACAAACTCCTATTTTGTAGGAGAAAACTTAACGTTAAAAGACTCTTTCAAATCTTTCAATTCCAAGAGTAAGTTTCCTATAAAATCTCAACAACCAAATCAAGCATATATACTAAGTATTTTAAAGTATAAATATACTATTAAAACACATTAATATATAAAATTAAATATGGTAATAAAAATACAAAGGAAAGGCAAAATTAAATTAGTGTTAAAATAACACTAACAAAACTCTTCAGTTTTCATGAGAAAATGATGAAAAATCTGATCTAGAATGGATCATCGGGGCTTCTAGTTTCGTCCCTCGTCTCTCAAATGATTTTTAACTTTCAAGATGCTCAAAATTTGCTTCGAGGCGTGTGGCAACATCCTTTTGTCCCTGGAGATGGACTGAACTCTTTTTCGGGTCCAAAATTGAAGAGGAAGACACGAACGTTGAGTAGTCTAACACATGAAAACATTAGAAAATCTTATGAATAAAAAAAGGATACTAATTAACACCAGACACAATAAATTTTTTTGAACCACTTCCTGACAATGGTGCTAAAATTTGATTGCATTGTCCTGAAACGGTAAATTAATTAATCTTTTTCTCAACCTCATTAACTAGTATCAAGGTCAAGTAAGAGTCGATCACCATAGAGGAGTGGTGAATTTATTTGCTTCTTGTGTTATTCGTCAAATGAAAGAAAATAATAAGGGGAGTTTCAATTATCATGCTACACAATCGAAAGTTTTAACTACTAAACTATAATAAGCAAATAAGAAATCACTACAAGAAAATATTTCATTTATTATTTCAATTATTTCCCGATATTATCTCAAAACCAAAACAATAGTTATTTCACTCAGTCTTGAAATTAATACACAAGCTTAACAACAAGCTTTATTAAATCGAATAGTCTCTTAAGTTCAACTAATTAGGATAAGATTGCTAATCAACCATATTTATTCGAATAACCTAGCTAGAACAAGCTTTATAGATCTAGTTTGTCAATTACATTAAATCTCCAAGACGATGGAGTAAACTAAACTTTGAATATACAAACTCGATACAAAAAATGCACAACCCCTAGTTTACTACTTGTAAATATCGAATCACAATGATTACATATTATGACCCAAACTTCTAGCTATCAGTTTTAAAAAAATCAATATAAACGATGAATTCAAATCAAACATTAATAAATAACAATATTTATAAATTTAAGGATAGAGATTCATTTACAAAAACAAATAGCTATATTAATTACTTTTTTTTTTTAGAGCTCAACACTTTTGATGCTTACAATATTATTGTCAATAGTTTACTAAAGATACATGAAGTTTTGCAAAGGAAAACTATCCATGAATGCAAAAACACCACATGTTCCAAATTGCGGTCCCATATCTCTTTGAAACATGTTGTATTTGTAAGATGCCAAACGTTTGATTTCTATATTTTAGTGGCACTTTCTACTATTAAACATTATCATGAGAATATGAGCACCATTGATTAATTTGTAACAAATTTAACATGATTATTAATTCATATTACATGATTTCAGAGAATGGTATACCTGTTCATCCTCCTATATTTATCCAAGTTTTAACTCTAAAAGAAATAGTTAATAATTTTTTTTAAGAGTTTATTATTTATTGGTTTGATTTCAATTTTGATCCTGTATGTAAGATTTTTTTCCATTTTTGCACAACCAATTATACGTTTTCCAATTTTGATCTTCTATGTTTCAATTTTTTTCCAATTTTGGTCCAATATGTTTTCAGTTTTTTGTTGCTGTTAAAAAGCTTCACAATTTTGAAGGGTACAAGTCTTTTAGGAATGAAGCAAAGCTTTTGGCCGAAATACGGCACCTCAATATAGTGAAGCTTTTCGGATTTTGTCTCCACAATTTACATGTTTCTCATTTACGAACATGGAAAGGGGAAGTCTTTATAGTGTATTGAAGGATGCAAATGAAGTTGTGGAATTAGATGAAGAGAGTAAATGTGGTGAAGGGCATTGCAGATGGATTGTCTTACATGCATAATGATTGTAGCCTACCAATTTCAAGCAGCAACATACACTTTTGAATTCAAAGCTTGAAGCTTGTGTATCTGATTTTGGCACTGCTAGATTGTTGGATCCTAATTCATCAAATTAGACTCTTCTTGTCGGAACTCATGGTTATATTGCACCAGGTAGTTAAACTATTAGTATTACTACACATTAATTCTCCGCATTAGCTCTATATATGTATCATATGATATCTTTGCATGTTGGTTGAATTTGCAAAACTGGAGTACACCATGGCTGTTATAGAGAAATGTGATGTTTACAGCTTTGGTGTGGGGCAAAACCATATTTGGGAATCATCCGGGGGATTTTATCTCCTCCATATTTCCCGTCAAACACACTCAAAATTTGATGTTGTTAGAGATGTTGGATAGGAGGTTGGAATGTCCAGATGAAGATGTAAAGGTGTGTCGGGATGTGGTTCGTGCAGTTAGAATAATATTGAAATGCGTAAATCCAGATCCAAAGAATCGGCCATCAATGAATCAGGTTTCATGGGAACTTTGTGTAAGAGCACCGCCATTACCAATGCCCTTACGCTCCATTTCAATCTTGTACATTTTCCTTGCCTTTTTCTTATTTGCTTTTTGCGTCTTTCATTTTGTCTAGTCATGTGTAATGGATATGTATATTTTCAATTGTAATGTATTCATATTTTATTTTATTTTAGTTCCCTGAGTCGTCCAAATCATTGTGACATTCTCATAGACTTGGAAGTCCACACCCGACAGCTTGTACAAGTTTTCCACTTTTCTTTTCTATTAATTTATGGTCTACGTTTTTTCCCTTGATGCACGTTAGGTTTAGGTTGGTTTGGACATATTTAAATTTTATTTTTTTTATTTTTAACCAAAAAATGAAATGGAAACTTAATTGTTATGTTGAAAAAATATTAAGAGATTGTGCTGCATGTTTGATTTTAATTTTAGGATTTAGGTTTTCCATACACCCCTATTTTTCATATGATGCAACATCCAAGTCTTTTTATTCAATGATAAAGTGTGTCGACTCGTTGACTTAACCCATGAAGTTGACTTATGTGGATGAACTAACTAGGGGTGAACATGAATCTCGAAAATAACCGAACTGTGGAGAAACCCGAATTGATAAAGAACCGTTGACTATTTGACTTTATCCGAACTGAACCGCTCCGATTAATTTTTGTGTTAAACCCGAATTGTACCAAACCAAAGAACCAATTCAGAACCGAATAGAACCAATTTCAAAGAAGTAACTATATACAAATTTGTATGTATCATTGAATTCATTTTTTTTATATTGTTATATTGGATTAGTTACATATCAAAGTTTATTATTATTATTATTATTATTATTATTATTATTATTATTATTTAATACTATTATAATTTTAAGACTTCTTAGAATAAAATAACAATTAAGTAATAAAATAAA
The DNA here is from genome assembly GCA_954870855.1 of Scutellaria minor. NCBI lineage: Eukaryota > Viridiplantae > Streptophyta > Magnoliopsida > Lamiales > Lamiaceae > Scutellaria > Scutellaria minor. The sequence continues at coordinate 22,105,744 of OX940727.1, forward strand.
ATAATTTTAATGAATAATTTTGGGAGCACTTAAAATCTATTAACTTCAATAGGTATTAATCAAATAATTGGTTTATAACTTATATAAAGTAATGCATAAGATATTTTGAAAGATGAACTTTCTGATTACTACTTATGAGGTGTAGAAAGATTTCGAAGAATAAAATTTAAAGAAAATTTTGAATGTAATATTTATTTTGCAGAAGAGATCTACTTCAGTAATTTATCAAATCTAATTTATTAGATTATGACTTGTTTTAAGATATAAATTAAATAATGTTGTACGATATATTTGTTTATTTATTTTTTGCATTTTGTTTCAATGAATATTTATTTTAAATTATAAAAATCTAAATCTCCGAAACCCGAATTGATACATTTTTTTAAATTCTCCCAAAATCTCCGAACTTTGGAACAATTCCGGAGATTTCCTTATCCCCGAATTGCTCCGGACCGTGCTCACCCCTAGAACTAACAATAGTAAAAATGAACAAGCATATATATATATATATATATATTGCATATATAAAAGTGTGGATTTTTCTATAAAATATAGATTGTCGAATATATCTCTATCAAATGTTATTATTTAAGGTTATACTAGTAATTTAAATTTTCATACTTAAATAATTTTATATTAGAATTCTGACTAATCCAATATCTTATATAATTATATTATAATTAGAACTCTAATATAAAAGTGCTATATATAAGGTATTTATTTAGTATTTATTTCTTTTATTTGAATTGATCTCCACGTGCAATGCACACGATCTAAACTCCTACATTAATAAAAAGAAAATTAGGAAAATTGCAGAACTAGGACTATAATTACTTTTAGTCATTCGGTTATTCTATATGCAGCCATAAAAAAGTTTTATTAAAGCCAACATAATTTTAAATTCCCATTTTACTCTTAAAAACTTTGTATTTTATAATAAACTATTGCGTTATTTTTTTTCTTTAAATTCACAGCGATCAATGTAGCCCTTCAAAATGAGTTGAAATCATCTCTTCTCTAAAATTTCTCTATTTGCAAGATGGATATAAAAATTGCATATTGTTGGCAACAAAAAGAGGTAGTAGTTAATGCAGAAAGATCCAAGAATCTCATCATATATATCGTGTCGCTCAGAATTACCTTCAAATAATTCCTCAATGTTCTTGACAAAGATTTTTTGTTTTATCCTTTTCAATCTTGAACTAATTTAATAAGCTATATATCTATATATTGGGAGAACGGATGAGTGTGGCTTTTTCGGTCGCTTCACAAATGTAATTATTTCAAGAAATCAATAATGTCTATCTTTAATATATATGACTTCAATTTTTTTATGAAATTCTTGCATATATGTCGATTTTTTGTCTTGTTGTGTTAATGAATGGAAGATGCATGATATGAGAATGTCTCTATTCGAGATATAAATATTTTGTAACATATTCAACTTTTAAAAGATTGGCAGCAACCTAGAAAAAACCATGGAATAGTTCTTTTATATGATTCTTCATTTGCTGGCTTTGCAGCCTAATTTTGCCTACTAATTTCTATTTTGTCATCTCCAATATTGAACATTTGTTTTTGGAATTGAGCAACACAGTGGATGTGATTTGAGGTTGTCAAACTGAAAATCTATTTAGATTGAATATAAGATCATAGTGGAGTATGCAATCTTGATTGCAAGAGATTGAGTTATCCAATAAAAAGGAATTGGGATGGGGATGATGGTGGTGATTGTGGATAGACATGTCAGTACGGGCTAACGGGGCGGGCCAGCCCACCAAAACCCACCATATGGCAGGACGGGCCTGGAAAATCCTGACCCAATCCAACCCATCGACGGGCTGCGGGTTAGGCGGGCCAACCCGTTAGGAATTTGTTTTTGTTTTAATTCTTTGTAAAGATGAAAAAATTGAACTGATGGGTCTGACTTCTGGGTTCTTTTAATCTTCTTAACGTTGTCTTCGCTCTGTGAGTTTTTAACATCGCCGTATTTTGCTGCTAAAGTCGTTGCTTTGTTAAGAAAGGGATGTCGTCGTTGCTGCTCTCTTAACGAAAGCTGATGCCGATGCTTCGTGAACGAAGGTCGATGGTGCTATGTTACCGGACTGCGCCGCCGCTGCATTGCTAAGGAGAAGGATCAAGGATGTAATGAGAGAGATTGAGAAGCTATTGAGGAGCTACGCAATTCAAATGAGAAGCGGCGCTTTCAAAATTAGGTTTTAGTTTTTTGTCTGACTTTTGTTTTGCCTTTTTATTTTATATATCTCATCCTATCTACAATTTGGAGAATGAGCCTGGAGTTGGGATTTGTTTTTAATATGGGAACGGTCATGGTCCATAGAGACTAGAGAGGAGATGCGTACAGATCGGCAGCTTGAGGAAAAAATTAAAAAGAAAAACCCAAGTGGGCTAGCCCGCCCCGCTTCAGCCCGCAGCCCAAATAGGCTGGCCCGTTTAGGCCCACCTCCAAATGGGCTATTAATTATTCAGCCCAACCCACCTCTTTAGAATGGTGGGGTGGGCCAACCCAACGGGCTCAACTCGTTTTGGTGACTCTAATTGTGGAGAGGAGAAAAGGAAGAAATTTGTGGGGGTAAATTACATTGGCAGTAATATCTATATCTGTTTATTACTATTACTGCTATTATAAAACTACCAATAATTTTAAGTTTCGTCCATTTTTCACCATCTTGAAATAATTTAATTTAATTTAAACATGCAAATGACATAAAATAAAGTTTATATCAATCACAATTCTATATTTTTTCTATATTTTTGTTAATGAGCTTGGAGGAGTGGAAGGGAGACTCTATATTTTTTTAATGAGCTTGAGGAGAGTGGAAGGGAATGAGACAATAAAGACTAGTATACTAATTGTGTGACCTAGGTTCGAATCCTGGTCATCACAATTTGCATCTCTACAAAGGTAGAATACCACTTGAACTATAAGACTTATGGTCACAATTTTAGTTTTCTAGTTATATCTTTATATTTAGTTTTGTTACAATTTTATTAGAATATCTAATTTAGTTAGAATATTATTAGGACTCGAATTTAGGAGTGTAAAAGAGTTGACTTCTTAGATTCTATTCGATTCGATATTTAAATTCTGAGATGACCAACTTCGATCTGATCATGTAATACTTTCTCGTAATTTAAGTTAAGCAAAGTACGGGAAGAATCTTTATGTCTTAACACCTGAATAAGAAAAATTAAAGATGCGCGGATTCAGATCAATCCAATTGCATGGATCCTAGATCCATGCATCTTCTTATTTTCTCCAAATGATAATACTTGCTCGGAAAAACTATAAAAGAAAAAAAAATGAAGGCATTTGTAACTTGACATACATGATCTAAGCTAAATAATTTAAATGATTATAAATCTCTATAATCATAATATGATTCTTGTATTCATTAATATTCAAATAATATATATATATATAATAAATTATAAATATATAGTTTATAAATATTTTATACATTTATATAAGGCTTTTTTTATCTTCTATTCTCTCCAAGATATGATCATATATATGATGTTAAATTTGTTTTATATTTTTATATAAGAGGAGGAATCTAAGTGATGTATATTTGAATTCAACATAACTAGTTTAAATGCACAAATTATGTAAATAAAAAAAAAAGATTTTGTGGAAAAAATCAAATGAAACTTAGGTATAAATTTCGAATTCGAATCTTCGAACATTACATTTGATACTAACCAAATAATAAACGAATACGAATACAAATATGAATACGAATCTCATTTATTATTCAAATAATTAAAGGATACGAATATGAATATTCATTAAATTAATTAGTAGAATGCGAACAGAATATCAAGATATTCGCTTCGATTTGTTTACAACCCTACTCTAATTTAATATGAAACAAATTTTATATAATCTCTATATCTAATTTAGTTAGAAATTTATAAACATATAGTTGTATAAATATTTTATACATATAATTATATAAGACTTTTTTTTTATCTTCTCTTGTCACGCCCCAAAATCTTTTCACATTTTATAAGAGTTTTCACATGGGCGTGAAGATGGAAAAAGCAAGAGACACTTATACAACAAAAAGAATAAGTAAGGGACAACATAAGAAAGAGGTAAGGGACGAAGTGAATCTCTCACTTATAAACATACGGCATCTGCCGTTAGCAATCGGTCTCACTACCGATATAAAACATCATATACAGCGGAAACATTCTTCAGGATCTCACATCCTTATATGTATCAAAATATTACAAAACATAAGTTTATCCAAAACATAGTTTGAAAAATGTTTAAGAGACCTCGTCTCATTACAACAAAACCAGATACAGTACTTCCTCTCTCCTCCTAGGGTTCCTCATGTTCATCATCGCCTGTAGTGTGAGTACAGATTAAGGGGGTGAGTGCGTGGAATACACCCATGGGGATAAAATCCACCTCATATGACTCATGACAGAATTAAATACCGAAAAGCTAACCTACAGTCACGTTGTCACAGCACATAAATTGCAAAACAGATATTAAAAATGGCAAGGGATGAATAGGTGCGGAATTCATCCGTCTTACCCTATAAACGGTCTCAAACCGCTAGTGCATTTCAAGAGGCTCACCAAACCTCCACAGAGTAGTAGAAAATAGCAGGGGACGAACATAATGCATGATCAGAGGACTTCGGTCCTTTCACAGTTATATCATGGCATGGCAAATACAAACACAACACTTAGTATTTCTCAATCATGCGTTTACTTAGGGAAAACGGTAAACAGATGAAGAGTTAGAAATTACCCCCACCTCATTCGGTGGTTTCCCGCGTGAGTCGCTAGAATCAAACGTCTGATAACACAAGCTCAACCCAACAGTAACCCAAGCTCAATCCAATCAAGTAAGTCAATCTCAATCCAACAAATCGCCTACACAAGTTACGGTATACTTAGATCTTTATTAATTATAAATAAAGCGATAAACATATACGCGACGAGTCGAAGGATCTAAAGATTGGATAAGGAACGAGCTCGTTCAGAGTTGATATGAGTTCTACGACGTATATAAGTTTGAAGGTAAATTGGTATCAAGGGTTGACTTCGACCGGGCCCTTGACCCTCGATCAACGACATCTCGTCGACTAAGACTCGATGATAAAGCACAAAGGAAAAAGAATGGGAAAGGATTTGAAACACGGCGTCACCTGACACGTGTCTCGTACTCGGTGCCCACTCCCGGCGTGCCCATGTAGCGCACGACCGTGCCCCCTGGCACACGACTGTGCGCTAGCTTCCAGCAACCTCTGTCTGGCCGCGCACGACCGCATAGCATACATGCATATAAACATCCCCAACCCGATATAGCTCCGACACCACCACACACGGCGGCGTCGTCCCCCCAACAACTCACTCTCGTCTTCATGAGAACCTCCGACAACATCTCCGGTTAAAAGGACGAAGGAAAAAAGAGAAAACCGAGGAGAGAGAAAAGTTGGCTAGGATTAGGGTTTAGGGTTTTAAAGTGGTTTTTCGCCGTTTTCCGACGAACGATAAGTCGGAATAGAAATCCGAGACTTGTTGTAGACTCGACTCGTCAAAACCTACGTTGTGTGTGAAAATCGGCTGATACCGACAACTTTGAAATTTTCCGACAAACTCCGGTGGCGGACCGCGCCGGTGGCAGCTCTGGTGGCGGCGCCGGTGGCGGCTCTTATGGCGGCGCCGGTGGTGGCGCGCCGGAGGCCGAAAGAGAAACGAGAGAGAGAAGAGAGACTTATGTGTAAACATCGCTTTTGGCTCGTTCGAAGAAAGGGGTGAAAATGAACTGAAAGGAGCCTCTATTTATAGATTTCGAAAGTTACTATTCACCGTAAATATCTCCTGATATTTCCGAAACCTCGTGTTTTGTTCTTTTCATCGCCGTTTAAGCTACAGATCTCCAATTGACCTCTAGTTCGTTTCTATCTTCTCGTTTTTCCAAAATGCATCTAGTGATATAAAAATATCCTATATCCCATGTCTAGGTAAATTATCCATCTCATACACGTACTAAACACTTATCTGAAACGCACGTATTTAAACAGTTAAAACATACGCACATATATATTAAATCCCGAGTTTAAATATTTAATTAATAATTATGTTTCATTTTGGTCCGGGATGCTACATCCCTTACCTCTTAAAAGAATTTCGTTCTCGAAATTAAACGCGTACTCAAGAAGGAAGATAAATGTGTACCTATAAAAGGTAAATCGGGATACTTTCTCAGGATTTCATCTTCCAGTTCCCAAGTTGCTTCTTCCTTTCCATGTTGACTCCACTGGATCTTTACTATGGACATATCTCGATTCCTTAGTTGTCGTTTCTTCCTATCCAAGATGGCTATCGAGACTTCTTCATACGTCAAATCCTTTTCCAGTTGTATGCCTTCTTGTTCGATTATATGTTGTGGATCGAATATGTACTTTCGTAGCATAGACACGTGGAATACATTGTGCACTCAAGTGAAGTTCGGAGGTAAAACTAGACGGTACGCGACCTCTCCAACATGATCTAGAATTTCGAACGGTCCCACGTACCTAGGCTTCAACTTCCCTCTCTTTCCAAAGCGATGAACCCCTTTAGTAGGAGATACTTTGAGGAAAACTTCATCTCCTACTTCAAATTTCAGTTCCCTCCGTCTCTTGTCCGCATATGCTTTCTGTCGATCTTGGGCTACTCGTATCCTGTACCGAATCTTCTTTATTACTTCAACCATTTGATCCACTAATTCGGGTCCCAATATTTTCTTTTCGCCCACTTCATCCCAACATATATGTGAGCGACACTTTCTTCCGTATAGAGCTTCGTAAGGCGCCATACCAATAGTCGATTGATAGCTATTGTTGTAGGCAAATTCCACTAAGCACAGGTGGTCTTCCCAACTTCCGGGAAAATCCAAAACACAAACCCGCAACATGTCCTCCAAAATCTATATGGTCCTTTCCGATTGTCCGTCAGTCTGTGGGTGGAAAGTTGTGCTGAATGACAACTTGGTCCCCAACTCCTTTTGCAAGCTCTGCTAGAACCTAAAAGTGAACCGTGGATCTCTATCAGATACGATAGAAACTAGTACGCCGTGCAGTCGGACTATCTCTTCAAGATATATTCGTGCCAACTTGTCTAGTCCGAATGTCATCTTGATTGGCAAGAAGTGGGTAGATTTCGTTAATCTATCAACGATTACCCATACGGCATGATTTTCTCGTCTGGTTGTCGGCAATCCAACCGTAAAATCCATGGTTATATACTCCCATTTCCACTCCGGTATCTCTAGAGGTGTTAGTATCCCAGCCGGTCGTTGATGTTCTGCTTTCACTTGTTGGCAGATGAGACACCTCTTGACGAACAACCCTACACTTCTTTTCATATTTCTCCACCAAAAGTTCACCCTTAAGTCTCGGTACATCTTTGTACCTCCAAGGTGTGCAAACATTGGTGTGCAATGCGCCTCTTTGAGAATTTCTTCTCTTAATTCTTCATTCTTAAGCACGCACACTCTTCCTCTGAAGATCAAAGCTCCATCGGTAGCCAAGGTGAATCCTCCGGCTCTTCCACTATCTATAAGGGCTTTCATTTTCATTAGAAAGTTATCCTCCTTCTAAGCTTCCACGATTCGGTCACGTAGGGTGGGTTTTACGAATAACGCCGTCATCCTGGATTCAATGCTAATCGGAGACAAGACTATCTCCAGATTTAACTTTGACATCTCCTCGATTAAATGGTGCTTATTGGTGATCATCGACGCCACCACTCCCTTTCCCTTTCTGCTAAGGGCGTCAGCTACCATATTCGCTTTTCCAGGATGATAGTGGATCGTAATATCGTAATCTTTTACCAATTCTAGCCATCTTCTTTGCCTCATATTAAGCTCTTTCTGCTCAAAGAAGTACTTCAGGCTTTTGTGATCGGTATAGATTTCACACTTCACTCCGTAAAGGTAGTGTCTCCAGATCTTGAGGGCGTGTACTACCGCTGCTAACTCCAGATCATGAGTCGGATAGTTTTGTTCGTGGATCTTCAGCTGGCGTGATGCATAAACCACTACCTTTCCTTCCTGCATCAGAACACACCCCAAACCTTGCTTGGATGCGTCACTGTAGACCATGAAGTCTTTAGACACATCTGGAACTATTAAGACTGGTGCTTCTGTCAGCCTTCTCTTCAGTTCCTGAAAACTACTCTCGCATTGCTCACTCCATTGGAACTTCACATCCTTTCTTGTCAAGCATGTCATAGGAGTAGCAATATTCGAAAATCCATCTATAAACCTTCGGTAGTATCCAACTAGGCCGACGAAACTCCGAACTTCTTTCACATTCGTTGGAGTTTCCCACTTGCTGACAGCTGCCACCTTTTCAGGATCTACCTCGATCCCTTGTGCAGAAACGATGTGGCCTAGAAAACCTACTTTGTCCATCCAGAACTCGTACTTCTTGAATTTGGCATAGAGCTTCTCCTTCATTAGTACTTCCAGTGCGATTCTGAGATGTTGTTCATGGTGCGCTCTGTCGCACAAGTAGATGAGAATATCATCTATGAACACTATGATAAAGAGATCCAGATAAGGATGAAAAACGCGATTTATCAAATCCATGAAGACAGCCGGAGCATTACTTACTCCAAATGGCATTACTACAAACTCGTAGTGGCCATACCTCGTTCTGAATGTTGTCTTGGATATATCAGCGTCTTTGACTTTCATCTGGTGATATCCAAATCTCAAGTCAATCTTTGAGAACACACTGGCACCTCTTAATTGATCAAAAAGATCTTCGATCCGAGGCAGTAGATACTTGTTCTTTATCATTCTCTTGTTCAACTCTCGATAATCGATACACATTCGAAAGCTGCCATCCTTCTTCTTTACGAACAGTACGGGTGCTCCCTAAGGTGACACACTCGGTCTGATGAAACCCTTGTCCAGCAGTTCTTGTAGTTGGACCTTCAATTCTTGCAATTCTTTCGGTGACATCCGGTAAGGAGCTTTAGACACCGGTGCAGATCCTGGGATAAGATCTATCTCGAAGGTCACTTGTCGATCCGGTGGAGGACCAGGTAAATCCTCTGGAAACACATCAAGAAATTCCTTTATCACCGGCACTTTCTCGATAGTAATCGGTTCTTTCTCGGAGTTTACTATATTAACTAACCAAGCTTCGCATTGTCCTTTTTTCAGCATCTGGGTTGCTTTTATGGCCGAGATAATCCTTGAGTCGACTTTAACTCATGTCCCGTGGAATGTAAACTCCAGCTCTCCTGGTGCTTGGAATACTATCTCTCTCTCACGGCACTTGATTACCGTGTAATTGGCTTCTAGCCAGTCCATCCCCAAGATTACATCGAAATCCTTCATCTCCAAAGCATGGAGATCTGCTACGAGTATCTTATCCTCAAATGCAATCTTAAGATGACGGTACAAGTGTTTTGTCTTTACCGTCTTCCCTAAGGGGATACTAACTTCTAGAGTCCGAGCCACTATCCTACCGTCAACATGCTTCAGCAGTTTACAAAAGTTGACAGATATGAAGGAGTATGTCGCTCCAGTATCGAATAAGATGAATGTAGGTATATCAGATACTGATAACATACCTGCCATCGTTTCCGATCCCTCTGTGGCTTCCGAACGAGTAAGAGCGAAGGCCCTCGCTCTACCTGCCACCGGCCTCGTGTTCGGCCCTGTAGCTGGTGCGTTCCTCGCTTTCCAGCAATTGGCCCCTATGTGCCCCGGTGCTCCGCAGTTATAACAACTCCGTGTTTCTCGCTGACACGATCCTGGGTGCGCCTTGCCACATCTAGGGCACAGATTTCCTGGTCGAGGTACAGGAAGAGGTGGGGCATTGCTTGCCATCGAAAACTTATTCAGGACGAAGCTCTGGCTTGGGCCAGTCCATTTCCTCTTGGCAGGAACAGGGAAAACCCTCTTAAGGGGTGCAACATCTATACCCATTCGGGAGACGATCTCCTGGGCTCTTCCAACGACCCTTGCATACATCATCGTTTCCTGCCCAGCTACGATCATGCTGATCTTTGGGCGAAGGCCTCTCTCGAATCTTCGAGCCTTCTTCAGATCAGTGTCCACCAGGTGTGGAGCGTACCGGCTCAACTGATTGAACCGCCGTTCGTAATCCCCAACAATAGAACTCCTTTGTTTGAGGTGAAGAAACTTCATCTCCTTCTGGTCCTGGTATGAATGAGGAATGAAGTAACTAGACACCACTTCCTTGAAATCCTCCCAAGTCATTACCTCCCTTTCAGCTGGCAGTAGCGTCCGTTCGTACGAGTCCCACTAATGACTCGCTTCATCCATTAGCTGGAAGATAGCGCAACTAACCATCTGCTCCTTAGAACATGTTAGATGCCCAAACAGCCGGTCGAGTGACCTTAGCCACTCTTCCACTTCGGTCGGTTCTCCTCTTCCACTAAAAGTCGACGGGTTGAACCGTCGAAACTGCTCATATATTAGGTTCGGGTCATTTCTTGCTGACTGGGGGATGGTTCGGTTAACTTCAAAGTGTTGTGCTAACCCTCATAGCACGGTTACCAAATCCCTCATGTTGGTGTTCTCCTCACGTTCCGGCTGGTTGACCGGTTGTTGTGGTTCCTTTCGAGGTCTACCTCTCGACATAGTTCTGTTACGATATGTATATACGTATAAGTCGTTGGGATTATTAACGATGTTATAATTATAAAAGATAACACATTACTCGTGATGAGACATAAACGCAAACGTCATATGATAAATGAAAATATATACGTGCATATATACATAGCAGCATCAAAAAGGGTAGTACTACACCATAACAAAAGATGTATGTACACTATCTACAATGTAAAAACTACCCCATACATACACATAGAATAACGTATCTCGTGTAGCATAAAAATATATACATATAACCAAGTCGCTTCGAAACACCTAATCTACATCAGCAGGAGGCGGTGGAGACTCCTGTCCCTCCTGAGGATCATCAATCTCTACGGCGTCCTCCTTAGGATCCTCCTCCGACTCCGAGCTACTACTGGGAGGATCATAGGGTTATGGTTCCGGAGCAATCAGTAGGCCATGTAGAACCCAAAGCTCTAGCATCTTCCGTGCTACGTTGCCAAAATCGGCGATAGGAACCAGATTCACGGACGAGAACACTAGCTCGTCTTTATAAACTAAACGAGCTCTCCCTGAGTATGAATCATGTGCAGACAAGCCTGCACTCCGTCAATCATGCCCCCATTCCCCCAATCTCTCTCCAACAGTGGAGGAGTCTAGCAATATGCTCCCCCACCGATCTATCATCTGTCACCCTACTCTCATAGAAGTGACGGTGGAGTCGCTGCTCTCTAGTCTCAAAAATAGGGGCTCTCCCCCTCCCTCTACTAGCTCTGTATATTCTATTCATCTGCCAAGTTATATTACGTGAGTTCCTAACGTCATATATCCATACTTGCAACGCTCCCCTCCAAACCCAACAGTTCAAAGCAAAATAACACTTAACAAGCAAACACACATATTCCACAACACTTATCAATAGGGAGGGTCACCTATGGAGAGAGAATAGTGTCTATCTATCTTTTTTCGAAAACCCGACCACATTTTAAAATCATACTTTTGAAACCACGTTTTTCCCACTTTTCAAACCAACTCGAGCAAGTCCTCAATATTAGAACCGCTCTGATACCATTTGTCACGCCCCAAAATCTTTTCACATTTTATCAGAGTTTTCACACGGGCGTGAAGATGGAAAAAGCAAGGGACACTTATACAACAGAAAGAATAAGTAAGGGACAACAGAAGAAAGAGGTAAGGGACGAAGTGAATCTCCCACTTATAAACATACAACATCTGCCGTTAGCAATCGGTCTCACTACCGATATAAAACATCATATGCAGCGGAAACATTCTTCAGGATCTCACATCCTTATATGTATCAAAATATTACAAAACATAAGTTTATCCAAAACATAGTTTGAAAAATGTTTAAGAGACCTCGTCTCATTACAACAAAACCAGATACAGTACTTTCTCTCTCCTCCTAGGGTTCCTCATGCTCATCATCGCCTGTAGTGTGAGTACAGATTAAGGGGGTGAGTGCGTGAAATACACCCGTGGGGATAAAATCCACCTCATATGACTCATGACAGAATTAAATATCGGAAAGCTAACCTACAGTCACGTTGTCACAGCACATAAATTGCAATACAGATATTAGAAATGGCAAGGGACGAATAGGTGCGGAATTCCTCCATCTTACCCTATAAACGGTCTCAAACCGCTAGTGCATTTCAAGAGGCTCACCAAACCTCCACAGAATAGTAGAAAATAGCAGGGGACGAACAGAATGCATGATCAGAGGACTTCGGTCCTTTCACAGTTATATCATGGCACAACAAGTATAAACACAACACTTAGTATTCCTCAATCATGCGTTTACTTAGGGAAAACGGTAAACAGATGAAGAGTTAGAAATTACCCCACCTCGTTTGGTGGTTTCCCACGTGAGTCGCTAGAATCAAACGTCTGATAACACAAGCTCAACCCAACAGTAACCCAAGCTCAATCCAATCAAGTAAGTCAATCTTAATCCAACAAATCACCTACACAAGTTACGGTATACTTAGATCTTTATTAATTATAAATAAAGCGATAAACGTATACGTGACGAGTCGAAGGATCTAAAGATTGGATAAGGAACTAGCTCGTTTGGAGTTGATACGAGTTCTACGACGTATATAAGTTTGAATGTAAATTGGTATCAAGGGTTGACTTCGACCGGGCCCTCGACCCTCGATCAACGACATCTCATCGACTAAGACTCGATGATAAAGCACAAAGGAAAAGAAATGGGAAAGGATTTGAAACACAGCGTCACCCGACACACGTCTCGTACCCGGCACCCACTCCCGGCGTGCCCCCTGGCGCACGACCGTACCCCCTGGCGCACGACCGTGCGCCAGCTTCCAGCAACCTCTATCTGGCCGTGCACGACCGTGCTCCCCATGCACGACCGTGCGCTAGCCTCCAGCAACTTCTGCCAGCTGGGGCACGCCAGCGCGCCCAACAGCCTGCGCGCCCAGCAACCTTCCCCGATTGCCTCGTTTTTTTACCCGACGTCTCCCCCTCCCGGTCCTCCGGCTACCCCGTTCCACCCTACTCGTTCCAACCCACTACTTCTCCAATACAAAACCAAACTCTCCCAACCTCATCTCACACACACAAACATGTATATATATATAAACTCACATATCCCATAAACACTTGGCCGGCGACCGAAACCCATCGTCTCAACTCGCCGGCGCATCACCAGCGCCGGTCCCCACTTTCCTCACGGCGGCACCACCTGTGCCGCCCCCAACAGAGATCACACACGCACACACACAAACACACACACATACATGCATATAAACATCCCCAACCCGATATAGCTTCGACACCACCACACACGGCAACGACGTCCCCCCAACAACTCACCCTCGCCTTCATGAGAACCTCCGACAACATCTCCGGTTAAAAGGACGAAGGAAAAGAGAGAAAACCGAGGAGAGAGAAAAGTTAGCTAGGGTTAGGGTTTAGGGTTTTGAAGTGGTTTTTCGCCGTTTTCCAGCGAACGATAAGTCGGAATAGAAATCCGAGACTTGTTCTAGACTCGACTCGTCAAAACCTACGTTGTGTGCGAAAATCGGTCGATACCGACAACTTTGAAATTTTCCGGCGAACTCCGGTGGCGGCACCACCGCGCCGGCGGCGGTGCCGGTGGTGGCACGCCGAAGGCCGAAAAAGAAACGAGAGAGAGAAGAGAGACTTACGTGTAAACATCGCTTTTGGCTCGTTCGAAGAAAGGGGTGAAAATGAACTGAAAGGAGCCTCTATTTATAGATTTCGAAAGTTACTATTCACCGGTAAATATCTCGTTTACTATTCACCGTAAATATATCCCGATATTTCCGAAACCTCATGTTTTGTATTTTTCATCGCCGTTTAAGCTACGATCTCTGATTGACCTCTAGTTCGTTTCTATCTTCTCATTTTTCCAAAACGCATCTAGTGATATAAAAATATCATATATCCCATGTCTAGGTAAATTATCCATCTCATACACGTACTAAACACTTATCTGAAACGCACGTATTTAAACAGTTAAAACATACGCACATATATATTAAATCCTGAGTTTAAATATTTAATTAATAAATTATGTTTCATTTTGGTCAGGGTGCTACATCGGCCGTCAATGAATCAGGTTTGTTGGGAACTTCGTGTTAGAGCACCACCATTGCCAATGCCGTCACGCTCCATTTCAATCTTGCAGCTTATGAATTCAGTCTGAGTTACAAGTCATCATATGAGTGTTTACATACATGCATGTTGATCAGACCTGTTATGAATGTAATATTCAATCATGTACATCTTCCTTGCATTTTCCTTATTCCTCTGTATCTTTCAAAATTTTCTAGTCACGTGGATATTGTAAATTGTATTGTATACATATCTTGATTTCTTTTAATTGCCTAAGTCGTCCAAATCAATGTGTCAATTCTCGTGCATTGACTTGGAATTCAACCCAACATACAAATTTTCCACATTTATTTTCAACTTTTTATTGATCACATAAATTTTCTAATATTTTAATGATCATTAAATTAAAAAAAACTGAAAAAAATAATTAATGTGGAAAATTTGTTGGGTTGAGTTGAATTCCAAGTCTATGCACGAGTATTAACACATTGATTTGGACAACTTAGAGAATTAAAGATTACAATACTTGTATGATCTAAATTCGAATCCTAATCTTCACAATTTATATATTTACCTTCCATTGATTTATGGTTAATTGTATTCCCTTGAAACTTAAGACGCTTTTGTTGGAAATTGGTTTGGAAAAATTGGTATTGATCAATCTTTGACCAATTTTTATATGATGTTTCGTTGGTTAGAAATGAAAATAAGTTGTAGATTTGAAATCTACGTTTCAAATAGATAAATTTAGAGTATTTATTTTCTCAAATCCAATTTTGGATGAATTGGAAATTAATGCTTAAAGTTGGTAACTTAAATTGAAAATGTACGAATGTTTGAAGATGTGTGAAGTTGTGAAAGGTGTGAGTTTGAATTGAATGATTTATGAAATAAGAAAATAGGAGTTTTCTCCAAAATTGTTATTACTTTTAAGTATTATCAGAATCAATGGATAGTCTTGCATCAGTTGGTATTCAGAGGCTAGTTATGATCTGATCCATCACTAGTTGGTATCAGAGTAAAAATCACGAGGGACCAAATATATATAACAAAAATCATGATATAAATTTGTAGAGTAATGTTTGTGTGCACCAAGTGCATGGATCTTGATCCATGCGACTGGGCACGCGGGTTGGTCAGGTTGGGTCTAGTCCGGTCCACATCCACGCCCAGGTTTTTTTTTTTTAAATTTATGACATCGAATATAACTTTTACGTTTATCGAGTATAACTCTTATGTACAAATATCATAACCTTTAAGTAAAATTATTTAAACTTTTTTCAGTATAAAAAACATAATTAAAATTTATGTAACCTTAATGTTAACCTTAATGTTATCCGAGTATAACATTTATGTTATATTAGTATAACTTTAACATACATATATCATAACCTTTAAGTGATATTACTTAGACTTTTTTCACTTTAAAAATTCATATAGTATGGCTTAACATTTATGTTATAATAATTTAACATTTATGTTATATTAGTATAACTTTTATATACAAATATCATAAATTTTATGTACTTAAAAATAAAATAAAGTTATATTATTATAACGAAAAAATTAAATTATTATGTATAAAAGTTATATTATTACAACATAAAGGTTTTGAAAGATATTATAGGTCTGTCATACAGTGCAAAAGATTATGCGAACATAACTAAAAAATTAGGTTCGGTAAACTAAAAGGTTAGGTTTGCCAAACTAAAAAGTTAGGCCAACATAACTGCGAAACTAGGGATTGAGCTAGGATTTGGGCATGTGAGGCGCGTGTGAGAAGCGTGAAATGCACCTCCGAATCGGGTCGACCCAGTTGCACCTGATGCACAAGAACATTTGTATTATCTAAAATAATAAAATTTCTACACTTTTTAATGTTTAAATAACAAAAGTTCATGGGTTATTATGCGTAAAAATTGTAGCTCATTAAAAAAAAAATCCAAATTATTTTTTGATTAATCAACTAAAAATGTCTATCTGGATTTCTTTTATAATCTTCTATTTCTATTGATTTTTTTCATTCATTCATTCAATTTACATTTTACTGGTGATACACTTAATTAAGTAAAACAGTGCAAAGAATCTTTTACAAAATGTAAAAGAAAATATAACAAAAATTCATGTATCGCATAGATTTCATTAATAGCCATACATTCTACGGGTCCTTATCTAGTACACACTAAAAATGTGAGAATCAATATTAACTTAAACATAACAATTTTAAAGGCCAAAAAATTAAATATATATAAAAGAAGAGTAAGTCTCTTGTGAGACCGTCTTACGAAATTTTAATGCATTGCGTGAAACGGATCAACCCACAACCCAATTACCCACCACTCAAACCCAACAATTAACATGTTATTTGTGGTGATGGAGCTCCGTCTCACAAAAACTATCCGTAAGACCGTCTCACATGAGTTTTTGTGATAAAAGAAAGACTTCAAGTCTATCCTGTCCACGGTGACAATTTTTTTTGCTTAAATTTTTTTCTTGAATTAACCAATTCAAAATCGAATAAAGGGGCTCACTTTGACCGTTAAGAGTAGGGAACCGTGTGAAAATACCCATATGTATGTTTTTGGCAAAAATAACCTTCCTCAAATAATATAGATACATGATTAAAAAACTCAAAAATCAATTCCACAAATGTATTTATATCGATCATATCAGATTATGACCGGCTATTTACTTATTAGAATAGATAATGAGTATTTTTTACAACAAATATTAACATATTTGGTATTCTTGAAACGTCAAAAAAATAAAAAAAGGAAAATCATAATTAGAGTAATGTACGGAATATTTTTGCCAATTTTCCGTTTCAATAAACATTAAAACTATACTAAATGAACGGGAAATTTGCTTTTTTTTCTATTTCCTTTTAATTTTTTTTTTCTATTGTAACTCCATTTTTTTTATTGCCTCGTAAATTATTTGATCAATATCAGGCCCAATATGTTTTTTTATTTAAATGCATCTTTGATAATACATACCCCGGTCTTTGTAACACTCTCAAACTTTACTGATTTGAAATAATTTTAAGAAACAAATGTATGAGAATGTTAGATTCCTGATTTAACTTCAAAACGCAGCAAACCATTAAATAGGTCCCGAAATGTTAAATTTTGTGAAAGAACTCCAAAATACTTGAAAGGAACTTTGTCGATTGAAATATACCATCATTTATACATAAGATCCATGTTCATTTATTATGAAAATATCCCTTATATGGTACTCGGAAAGCTGGTATTCAATCAATATCAGTAGGCCGTATAAGCATTTCATTAAGATTGGTCAATCATCAAATCAAAATATCTACTCTCCGTTAGTTAAGCACTATCACTAGCACTTAACCAACATCAGTAGACCGTACACGTATTGCATCTACTCTCCGATAGCCAAGCACCATTCCATTTATTCTTTTTGGTACTCAATTATCATCTGTAGACCATATAATCATGTTGCATATTCTCAATCAACCAAGTACCATACTTCCTCTTTCAAAACACCTTTTATATGCATTATGTATCACATGAACCTCACATAAAATTCAATCGTAGACATAGAGTAATCATTCAAATATCATTTAAATCATATAAATATCACTTAATTCTTACAATGCAGCAAATAGAAGCTTCAACTTACCTCAAATCCAAAGTGAATACAATAGTGGAAGTGTTTGGCCGTTAGGGAAGATATGATGTGCTTATAAACCTAAAAGGATCAAACATGCATATACATACCTTTAAATACTCATTCAATGAATAGACAATATCATTCAATTACACATAATAAGACTTATAATTCCTAAATCTTAATATCATTTCTTAATTCAATAAGTTAGAAATAGTAATAGGGCAGCCCTTAACTTTGCAATAAGGAACTAAGAACTCAAATGAACTGTAACACCCCAAATTAAATTTTGACTACGTAATATAAATAAGTATAAATTATTAAAGAAAAATAAAACAAAAAATTTATTATATGTATATATAAGTACACACGCACACAACATATATATACAATAACAATGTAAATTGTTTAATTTAAGATAGTATGAATTAATTGCAAAATATAAAAGAAAAAGAAAACTAAATAATCATATATTTAAATACTTATGTATAAATATAATTGTTGATATGTTGATATGTTTGCATAAAAATCTGAGGATAGTTAATATGCTTACACGTGTGATACACGTATGTAGTAGATATATTAAGAAATAGAGATTAATGTAGTGCTAAATATTAGAAATAGTGTGGTGGTGGGATATATACAAGAGATTTTTAATTCACTCATATATCTAAAACAAAATTAAAAAAAAAAGAAAAAAGAAGAAAGTAAAAGGTTAACTAGTAGAAAGAGCAAGAGGTGAATACAGGTAATGGATACTTCATTCACAAGAATTTTGATCTCATTTTGATGTTTTTAGCAAAATAAGAAAGTACGTATTTTGATTTAGTAGGGTTAATCCTTAATTAATTAGATGTGTGAGTGCTTATATAATCATTAACTAGATGCATTTAATTAAAAGAATATTTTTTGTTCGTCTATCATAATTTATAATAATCACAAATATGAAACATCTAAATAATAGAAGTAATTTTGTAAAATTTTGTATAAATTAACTGTTAGTAATTGAAATGTACTTATGAAATACTAAACCTGAGTTTTACTAAATTATATATGAAATTATATTGTTTCCTTATTATATGAATTGAATTTTCTTTAAATATCTTGTAAAATGATAATTATTAATAAACTGGAAGTATAATATTAATCAAAATAAAGTAAGTTTACGAAGGAATGCTTGGTTATTTTATTATAATGAATTAAATTGATACGGTAAGTACTGTTATCATTTGTGTTTTATAACCTTAAAGATTAATGATAATTAATTATTTGTGTAGTTTTCAAATTACTGCATACATGTTTCATTTTATATAAAAGATATGTATATATATACATACATGTAGTGAATGAATTTGATATTGTATTTAATGTTTGGATTAATCATTATACATAAGCTCCACTAAAGAAAGATACTCTTTAATTTGGACGAATTTAAAGGTGTTTGTCGATTAATTAAAGGTAAATAAATTATCAACTTAATTAAACAAAGTTTTAAACCTACTGTCTCTATTCTTTCATGATTTGAATTTTCGTTCTTAGAATTTGAAATAACATAAAATATGATTTGTAGGGTTATTTTATAGATTTCTAATAAATAGAAATTTTATTAATTGGACTTTTAAGGCACATAAAATATAAAAGAAAGTACGATTGTCAAGAGATAAGTTTTAATATATATATATATATATATGCTATTATCTATATATATATAATAACAATTACCCCCTGCAAATAGAAATGAAAAAAATTTCCCGCTCATTTTCACTTACTAAATATGTAATATATTAATAATTAATAATTGATAATTATTAAATATAGAAAATATATTTTGTGTAATCTTCTACATATAGAAATTGCACCTATCATTAATTATCTCATATTAACCAATCACACATTTTCCTTATTTAGTTGCAGTATATCTAAATTTAAGCATTATTTTTCTCCACTAATTTATCACCTAATACATATATGAGTTAATTTAATTAAGTACTACTCACCAATTGAGTAAAAAAATAAACGTCATTTTGTGATTCTCAATGTTCTATTTTTTTTACACCTACACACATATATATATATATATTGATTGAGTAATAATTACAATTAAATTCAATAAAAAAAAATCCACTTTTATAGATAAAAAAGTAACTAAAAAAATATGGTTAACAATATTAAAATAACAATAAATTGATGATTATGATATAATTTATAATATATAAATTGGTAAACTTTGATTGCATAACTACATTTCAATATGAGATATCAAAAAATTCAAGATTAATATAAAATTAGTTGAAACATGTTTGATTGATACACTACATAATAAATTAAATGATACATTTTTTTTTAAAATTATTTTAAATAAATTTGTATATGTCATTCGCAACCAATTTCTAGAATAAAAGCAACTTCTTTTTTATTTAATTTTTATCAAAAAACATTTTAAGTAATTTTTAATCTATTCAATATTTTTAAATATTAGAAATAAATGAAAGTATAACAGAACAAGCAACTTACCTATTTTGTCATTTTAATACATTAATTTTAATTTGTGATGTGTATATAACCATAAATAAATTAAACAAATAAATTTGAATAATTAATATGTTCTCTAGAAAATATCTTATTATTTGAAAAATGTAAAATAATTGAGTACACTTATGAACTTAATTTTTTTTTTTTTATGGAATCTAAATAGAAAAATAATAATACTTAATGGAATCTAAAACAAAAAATATACAAACTGAAAGAAGTCGTTATTAAAATTTAAGATACACTTTTATATTTTGATTTATGCAATTGTATAGCTCTAATTAGACTTTTAATAACAAAATCAACAAATATATTCTAATAGGGTTAATTACATTTTTCAACCTGTACTATGTACGTTTTTTAATTTTGCATCTTAAACTTTTTTTTTTCCGATCACATCATATACGATACGTTTTTTTTACTATTACAACCTCCGGTCAATATTTTCCTGTGAGAAAGCGCCCACGTGATTTTCATGTGCTAATTGAGGGTTATTTTCGTCATTTGGTGTCACGCCCCAAAATCTTTCACTTAAAATATCAGAGTTTTTCATTTTTGGGCGTGAAGAGAGAAAGGAGAAGAAGGTGAGCATGATATAAAATAGAAACCTTTGGAAAAAGACAACATACGATTTTATATATAGAAATCCTCGGCGTCTAGCCAAAATAAAACCTTTAAAACATTGCAGCGGAACGTCATCAGGATCCATAAAGGAAAGGAAAAAAGGTTTATCTTTTACAAACGTGAATTTATTAAAACAACGTTTCAATGATAGGTTTTGAATAAGAAACAAAAGGCGAAGACTTGATATGACACCATCCTCTCTACGCACCTTGACTCTCGTAATTTCCTGTAGTGTGAGTACAGAATAAGGGGGTGAGTGCGTTGAATACACTCGTGGAGATACTTTCCTTGATCCAACAATTATTATGTAGTTACACAAATCAATCGTATATATATATTCAGCAAATAAATACATCACATATAAGGCATAGCATGTAATCGTTTCCTTAATGGACGATCTAGCCATTTCCCAGCCCATTCCCTGCTAGCGGTGTATTTACGGACCACCCAGTCCATACCTATCGATGTATTCACGGACCACCCAATCCATACCTATCGGTGTATTCACGGACCACCCAGTCCATTCCCCCCCCAAAAATAAAGATACGCACACAATATTCACAGTACAAAGGGTTCAACAATAAGATTCAACAGTTCATATATCAAATAGGGGAAACAGTAAACACATTGAGTTTAGAAGTTACCCCCACCTCGTTCGGTGGTTACCACGTGAGTAGCGAGTACCAAAGATCCCGTATCTCGGATCTCGTGTCTCAAATCCCGTGTCTCAAATCTCGTGTCTCGGACCTCGTGTCTCAAATCACGTGTCTCAAATCCCATATCTCGATGTTCAATCCAACTGATAGCCTACATACATTACGGTGTTCTTAGATCCTTAATAAAAATAATTAAAAGTATAGACGATATCGATGAGAATACGATCGATAGACACGAGTCGGAACGGAAGACCTAAAGATTGAGGTTGAAGGAACAAGAGGGAAAGATCAGTTCAGTACACTGACATGAAATAGGGGGAGATTTGGATCGCAACGCAAAAAGAATGAGCTCGATCGGAGTTGAAATGAGTTCAAACGGAGCGTTTTAAGATTTAAAGATCGAGGATGAAGAAACGAGAGTGGAAATTAAATCCAACAATCTGATAAGATAGAGGGAAAGATTTGGGTCGCAACGCAAAAAGAATGAGTTCAATCGGAGTTGAAACGAGCTCAAACGGAGCGTTTTAAGTTTGAGGGACGGTTACCCGGCGCCGGCGCGCCTAGCGCGCCCAGCTCCCGGTGCCGGCCAGCCTCTCAGCCATTTTCTCCCCCCCCCCAAATTCCAGCCATAGCCGGCGACCTCCCGTCGCCGCCGACACCACCAGATAAAGCGACACAACGAGGTGCCGCCCCAACACTCAACTCCGGCCGGCGACCTCCGATCGCCGGCAACGAACAGCCCAAACACATACACACTATCACGTAAAAACACACACATCAGATTACACATACACACAACCACTTTCCACCACCACTTTCGGCTCTAGCGCCGCCACCCATGGCGGCGCCACCACCCCCAACTGATAGCCCGACATCCCGGAAAGGTCAGCCACCACTCTGGCGAAGGAGGAGAGAGAGAGAGAGAACCGAGGAGAGAAAAAAGGTTGAAAATCACGAAAAACAAAGATTAGGGTTTTCCGGCGACGTTTTTGCCGTTTTCCGGTGAACGAGACATCGGAATTGAAATTCGAAACCTATCCTAGGCTCGTCTCGACGAGACCTACGTTCTGTACAAAAATCGGCCGAAACTGACAACTTTGAAATTTTCCGGGGCGGCGCCAGTGACCAGAAAACAGAAAATCGGGAGAGAGAAGGGAGGAGAGAGAGACTTACGGGTTTTCGTCGCTTTCGACTCGTTCGGAAAAATGGTGAAAAATGAGTCGAATGAGCCCCTATTTATAGATTTCCAAAATTCACTATTCATCCAAAATATCTTGGGTTACTATTCACTGGAAATATCTTTCGGTTTTTCGAAACTTCGTGTTTCGCCCTTTTCGTCGCCGGTTGAGCTACGAATCTCCGATTGACCTCTAGTCCGTTTCTATCTTCTCGTTTTCTCAATACACATCTAATGGTATAATAATATTCTATATACCATGTCCAAGAAAAATATTGATGCGAATCACACATTAGACACGTATCTGAAACACACGTAATTATTTAAACAGTCCAAATATACGCACATAATTATTAAGTCATGCGTTAAAATATTTAATTAATCAATTATGCTCGTTTTGATCCGGAGCGCTACATTTGGACTTCTAAAACATCAGTTAAGTTGATTCATCAACTATTTTCAATAGTAAAGAGATCTGATTATTTGTTTGAACCTCACTGTTAATCTTCATCTGCTCAAACAATTTGCAAAAAAAAAGTGGGAAAAATTAGGGCAAAATTCGCTTTTGGGAGGGGAGTTAAGTAATGACTTAGAAAATAACGAAAATAACCCTCAATTAGCACATAAAAATCACGTGGGCATTTTTTCGCCGGAAAATATTGGTCGGAGGTTGCAAAAGTAAACAAAACGTGTAGTATGAGTTGTGATAGGAGAAAAAAAAAATTTAGGATGCAAAATTAAAAAATATGCATAGTATTGATTGGAAAATGAAATTAATACATTCTAATATATAGTGAAACACTTATTTAATATTCTCCATCAATATGTTATAAGTTTGTTCCTTCAGTAAATCGTCAAGATTTATCATAATATTATGACTATGAGCATCATACTCAAGTTTTCAAGTGAGAATATTAGAAAGTTAAATCATGTCGAAATAGTGACAAATATATGAAAATTCTTTGGTGGGGGTGGGGGTTGATAGAGGATGTAATTGAAGAATGAATGTTATTTGGCATTCTACTACATATGACGATATGATGAAACTTTTTTGAAAAAGAATATTTAAAAAAAGGTTTGTTATATCTAAAAGATATTCTAAATAATTAAGGTTTGTTGTACATAATCAATGTATCTATATCAAAAATTACAACACTTGAAATTTATATACCATGCATCACACGGGTTACCAAATGAAATTGAAATATTATTAAGAACTTGATTTTTTCGTAAATTGACATTTTCACATTAAACTCAAAATATTTAAATTTTATGGTTATGCTTCACACCGGTATCATATTATATTGAAATTAATCTCAAATAATATATTATTTTGTATTCAATATTTTCATATCAAAATACCAAAATAATAATTTTTATATACTCGTGCATCGCACGAGACCTATATACTAGTTGTAACAAAGTCAATAAGTTTTAGCTCATAATTTATTGGTCTTATATGGTGTAACTATCTTAATTTACATGCACAGTATAGTATCATTGATTAAAAATATTTGGAATAAGTTTTAAAGATATTATTTTATTTGTTATACAAGATTAATGGTAATGATATAATATACATCATAGATCATTAGCCATTAAGATCTCAAGGGACAACGTAAATGATTTAAAGGGTGACAATGGGTAAAGGTCAGTAGAAATTTATTGTAACTACAAAGCATAAAATAGTAGTTTGTGAATTATTTATGTTAATTAATGATACATGTATACTACGTGTTTTTACGAGATTTGATTTGTTGTTCAGTGGCTATCGTAAAATAAATGAACCAGCGAGTTCAATGATTGTTATGAAATGAATTTGACAGTTGAATGTTTATGGTGAAATGAAGTTGTGAACCCTATCAAATGATGTGTTTTGACAACAAGGGGACAAAATTGGTGCTATGTGCGCAAGGTTGGTGTTGTGTGCATAAAATTGGAGTGTTGTGTGCGCAAGGTTGGTGATGTGTGCATGAAATTGGTGTTGTGTGCACAAGGTTGGTGCTGTGTGCATGCATGAAATTGGTGTTGTGTGTACGAGGTTGGTGATGTATGCACAAAATTGGCGTTGTGTGTGCAAGGTTGGTGTTGTGTGCATAAAATTTGGCGTTGTGTGCGCAAGGTTGGTGTTGTGTGCACGAGGTGGGTGTTGTGTGCATAAAATATTTTAGAAATGAACTAGTTGAGTGTTTGAGTGGGAAAATAGAAATGAAATAAGTGATTCGAGAAGTGGATTCAAGAGGAGTTGTAAAGAATCATACTATCATACATAATTTCTGCTTACTGAGATTTATCTCACATAATTTATGCTTTGTAGGTAACCATGACGACGTGTAACGTCATGTACGTATGGGAAAGTTGTGGAGCTCCTGTAGGGTTTTGAGCACTCATGTACATAGATGACGACCTATTGGACATGATTGTAGTTTATGCTACTTTTGCTTTTAGATATTAAGTCTCGTTTAGACATGTTTTGTATTATATAATGTGATGCGTACTAATGGGTTAACATGAAAAATTGTTCGTGAGTTGTTGACTTGTTGAAACTTCTTTTATATGAATGTGAACAGAGTAGTTTTGGGTATGAGATAATATTATGCTGAAAAAAAATATATATATATATAGCAGGTTTTTAGATTGTGTTATATTAAAATTCGTTCTATGTGCGGTTGAGAAAGTGTGGTCGTGACATGAACCGACTACTTATGTTCTTGCATTAGTAACCTAAATAACTAATTAAGTCACCTATCCTCTAACTCTTCAAGCACACTTCCAAACATTATAACAACACCAAACATCGATAAAATCAATATACAACAACTTACAAGATTCATAGGTTCAATTAAACTATTTCAACTAACTTAGTTATCTTCAATTCATCTTCATAATAACACATATAATATCAGATCATGTGACATATCATAAACATAATTTTAAACATAAAACACAGGGATAGGATCAGACCTAGAAAATAAACTCAAGGATACAACGTTTTAACCAAAAGAGGTACCAACTAGCTTCAATTCATCTCATATGCAACCTCCATGACTGATTTCAGTTTTATATGGTATTTTGGGGTTCTAAGGATGAAGAAAGGGATAGAAGAAGAGAGTTGGTCGTTTTTAGGCTAAGGTGATAATTTGAGAGCATAGAAAATCATTTTCTATAACTTTTGACCAAAAAATGATCATTTAGGCCGTTTTAGATATTCTTTGATGATTATACTTCATATATAGCTTAAGGTTGAGGCTTTATATATGCTCGTTGTTTCTCATTATTTCAGGTTAGATTGGTTGTATACAATGCATTTATTGTTTGAACAGCTTGTTAATACTTAGTATGGTATTTGCAATCATCTTTTGTTTTGATTTAAGGAATGATTGATTTATTTAATATCTTAATCCAGGTTTCTCTCATTAAGAGTCCTTGAACATACATGCATTATCTTATTAAGATGTCGTCAAATTATTTTTTGGAACAATTGGATGTAAATGAATTAATTTTTTTTTTAAATTTTCTTAAAGAATAGGAACAAAGAATATCTACATCATGTCAAGAAGATAAATGTATATTGTCAAAGAAAACGTGAAAGATAAAAGAAAAAATATTCAAACTTAAAAAAACAGGAATACAGAGACCAAGTACAAAAAAAATTAGAAAAAACTACATGCCATTTTTTTCTTCAATACATGATATTATATTAAAGAAATTACTAGTCACAAAATTTTAATATTTTTATTTCTTTTTACTTTTGTCTTTAAGTTTTTTAATTTGTGAAACTATCTCCTCAAAGATACATGAATTAAAAAAAAAATACCGAATTACATTTATTGTGGGGTGTGAGGTTTGAGTATGAAATGCCAACCTTTTATTGTAATAATGGAAAAGTAAGACTAGCATCAACTGAAATTCTAGATGAATTATATAATTTATGTACTTCAAATTCAGAAGAGGTCATTGCTCTCAGAAAACACATTAGCAAGGATGTGCAATGGTATGTTCTCATTTACATCATTTGGTATGAAATGTGATAAGATCTCGCATCTGCAAGGCGTGGAGTTTATATACTTGTAGAGCACAAGGGATGACTTATCATAATCTTTAGGACTGAAGCCTAATAATGATGCACCATGATATTTTCAGTTGTATTACAAAAATGTTGGAAGTAAGTTGTATGCCGTTGTAAAAGAATTTGAAAACATTGAACGAGGGGTATCTAAAAAACTTTTAAAAAATAAACAGTTGAATGTGAAGACAAGATAGAAAAATAGGAGCCTGAAAAAACTTCAGACGAAAAGAAAGAATATGAGAAAAATAAAAAAAATATAAAAAAGAATATGAGAAAAATAAAAAAGAAGGGACGAACTATCTCATTGAAGAGGGTGGAGAAGAGATGACAATTAAAAAACTTATGACCAAGAGAAAGAAAAAAACAAAAAACTCAAACAACTACAACAAAGCTTGCAAGAAAAACAAAGATAAAAAATAGAGAAAAAAATCTATTGGACATAACTTTTTTACTTTTTGTTTTTGTTTTTTTAGATTTTTTTTTTCAGATTTGTATAATATCAAACTTCTTTTTTTTTTTTTTTTAAATTGCAGCATGAACTATCATATTTCGATATTTATTGCACATTAATTTAATGTCTGTATAGTAAAAGAATTATAAATATAAAACTAATACTTCTAAAAAAAATGTATATCCACGTACAACACATGTGTTGAAAATTAGTTATATAAAAGTGTAATAGTAAAAATTTTGTAAGACTGTCTCATGAACCTAATTCTGTGAGAAGATTTCATCTACAACTCATACTTCACAATTTATCTGATGATTTTGTTAAAATGTGTTTTAGTTGCGAATAATGAAACTTAATTTCATGAGTGACAACTATGAAACCGTGTCATACATATAATTTTGGTGAAATGTAAATTGTACAAAAATATTATTAACAGTTAAATTTATAATCATGTGCACTTAGTATAGATTTTATTAATTATTCGAGAAAACCAAAAAAAGCAGTATCTATTGTGGAGTTACAAGGGAACTAATAATGTAAATTGGCTTCAATTTTGGGACCTGTGGATCTAAAATTATAGAATAAACAAATAAAAAAAAAGAGATTTCTTTTAAAAGTAAGTGATAAGTGCTGCGGCATTAAATTCTGTGTTGACAGACTCGTGTGTACCAGAAGGAATTAAAAAAAAAAAAAAACTGCACATATATGCATCACTCTTATTTTCAGTGAACGGGATAACATTACCCTTCATTAAACCATGGTAAACGAAGAAAAGTAGAGATCCAAATCCATGACAGTTGACGTGTTGACTTGAAATTTTTTAATTACGATATTTTGGCGTGAGTGGTGTGAACCTGCATGTTTAAATGGTCTTAGCCCCCTGCTTCATAAACAATAGTAAGAAGACTACTTCACTTACTCAAAAACACAAATCTTGGAATCTCTTTTTGTTTACTAATTTTAAATATGATGGATTCCATTTTTCATCTTTGTTGTGCTTTGATCATGATCATCATTAGCAGCACACTCTTAACAATAGCAGCAGCAACGACTTCGTCAGATAATGATGAGAGCAGCAGAGATAGAGAATTCAAAGCATTAAATAAGTGGTGGCCTTATAACCACATCTCACAAACTGATCATTGCAAGTGGGATGGCATCACTTGCAATGATGCTGGCAGAGTCACTCAGATCATAAACCCGCAGCATCTATGTGATCATCAAAGATCCACATGGCTCTATTCACTGGACGAATTAGATGTGCTTGCTTTTCCATACCTTATTACACTTGATCTCAGCAGATCATCATTATGTAGAATCTATTTCAATGGAAAAATCCCAACGCAAATTGGTATGTTACCCAATCTCACTTATCTCAAATTGTCTAGCAACATGCTCGAGGGTGAGTTGCCTCTTTCACTCTCAAATCTCACCAAATTGGTGGTGCTTGATGTTTCTTATAACTACTTTTATAGCTCTCTGCCTTCAAGCTTTTGTCAGTTGACTAGATTAAAGTTTTTGGATTTGAGCTACAATAACATCAATGGCTCTCTGCCTCCAAGCTTGGGCCAATTAACAAGCTTGACATATTTGGATTTGAGCCACAATCATATCAGTGGGCGGATACCTACTCTCTTTAGAAACGCTTCTGTTGCGGTCTCTAGATATCTATCTTTCCAGAAACAATCTTACTGGTAAAGTTCCTCTATTTCTTTCCAAGTTGAGAACAATTGATTTGTCCTTCAATGATTTAGAGGGCCCAATTCCACCTATGGTATGGAATCAGTTTCCAGAGAGCGCATTTTTTGGCAACCCAAAATTAGTTCCTCCTAAACGACATGATCACAACAAAATAAAAATATTTCTCTCAGTTTCATTATTCTTAGCCTCTTTGATTTTCAGTGGATTCGTGTTCATCTACTACGTCAAGGGAAAGAAAACAAAGCTAGTGACATCTGATTATAGGAAGCATGGGGACATATTCAAGATATGGAATTACGATGGGAACATTGCATATGAAGACATCATTGCATCAACTGAAGAGTTTGACCTCAGATACTGCATCGGCACCGGAGCCTATGGAAGTGTGTACAGAGCAGAACTACCCAGTAGAAGAGTTGTTGCTGTAAAAAAGCTTCACCGATTTGAAGGAGAGAATCCAACATATGACAAGTGTTTCAGGAATGAAGCCAAGTTTCTGTCAGAAATAAGGCACCGCAATATAGTGAAGCTTTTCGGATTTTGTCTCCACAAACGTTGCATGTTTGAAGTCTTTATAGTGTGTTGAAGGATGCAAATGAAGCTATGGAACTGAACTGGATGAAGAGAGTAAATGTGGTGAAGGGCATTGCGGATGGACTGTCTTACATGCATCATGATTGTAGCCTACCAATTATACGTAGGGACATTTCAAGCAGCAACATACTTTTGGATTCAAAGCTTGAAGCTTGCGTATCTGATTTTGGCACTGCTAGATTGTTGGATCCTGATTCATCAAATCAGACTCTACTTGTTGGAACTCATGGTTATATTGCACCAGGTAGGTATACTATTAGTTAATTCTACATTTTAGTTCTGCATATGCATCTGATGATATGTTTGTTGGTTGAATTTTCAGAACTGGCGTATACCATGGTTGTTACAGAGAAATGCGATGTTTACAGCTTTGGTGTGGTGGCCTTGGAAACCATGTTTGGGAATCATCCGGGGGATTTTCTTTCATCATTATTTCCCATCACTCATGCTCAAAATTTGATGTTGTTAGAGATGCTGGATAAGAGGTTGGAATGCTCAGATGAAGATGTAAAGGTGTGTCGGGATGTGGTTCGTGCAGTTAGAATAGCACTGAAATGCGTAAATCCAAATCCAAAGAATCGGCCATCAATGAATCAGGTTTCATGGGAACTTGGTGTTAAAGCGCCACCATTGCCAATGCCCTTACGCTCCATTTCAATATTGCAGCTTATGTATTCAGATTGAGTTACACGCTATCATTTGAGGTGTACTTACATACATGCATGTTCTTCATACGTCTTATGAATGTAAAATTCAATCTTCCTTGTCTTTTTATTTGTTCCTTTGTATCTTTCATTTTGCCTAGTCATGCATGGTAATTGATATGTATACTGTCAATTGTATTGATCAGGTTTTATTTTCTTTTAATTAAAAGAGTCGTCCAGATTAATCAATGTGTCAATTCTCATATAGACTTGGAAGTCCACCCAACCAACAAGTTTTCCACATTTATTTTCCATTGATTTATGATCTACGTGTTTTCCCTTGATGCACGTTAAGTTTAGGTCTCATCTGATTTATTTTAATTTAATTTTCTTATTTATAAACAATATTAGGAAATATATATATATAAGAGATTGTGATGCATGTTTTTTCGGATTTAGTTTTCCTTGAGCGGTGTATTAAGTTTTAATCAACCAACTAAAAATGTATATCTGGTCTTTTCTTTTTTTATAATCTTCTATAATATTGGTGCAGAACTTTCACAAAAATTTATATACACCTTGCGTACAGACTTTTAGATCCATACCCTCGAAAACATTAGTTGTATACTCATAATGTGTTAGTTGCATACTTATAAGGAATAATGTAATTTTACTTGTTTCAATGAAAGATATTAGTTGTATATTCACAAAATATTAATTGTTTACTTAATAAGGCATTACTTGTATAACTAAAATATAAGTTTTAGTAAAAAATATAAGTTGTATATTTATAAGATATTACTTGTATAACTAAAATATAAGTTTTAGTGAAAAATATTAGTTATATATTCATAAGGTATTACAATTGTATAATTGATATATATGTTTTCGAGAAATATTAATCATATATTACTTAAAGGTAATAGTGTTTGGATAGGGATGCCGTATACACCAGGGGCACACCGGCCATTCTCTTGATATTTTTATTGAATCATTCAATTTACATTTTACATATGGCACACTTAATTAAAT
The DNA here is from genome assembly GCA_954870855.1 of Scutellaria minor. NCBI lineage: Eukaryota > Viridiplantae > Streptophyta > Magnoliopsida > Lamiales > Lamiaceae > Scutellaria > Scutellaria minor. The sequence goes on from OX940727.1 coordinate 22,137,111, forward strand.
CAAATAGTCCAATATAATCTTCTACAAAATATAAAACAAATAATAGCACAAAAATTCATGTATTACTTATATAGATTCCATTAATAGTCGTACATTCCATGGTATCTTATCGAGTAAACACTGAATTTTTAAGTTTCAAAAAATATCAATTCAACCATAAAATTAATTTTCAAGGTCAATTTTTTTTTTGATTGGATCTTGTGGAATATACAAAAAGACCTCTAAGTCAACTGCTTAGTCTTTCTATCCTCCTCACAATGTTAATTTCTTTGCTTAAACAATTTTTCTTCCAATTTGTAAATTAAGTGTGTGATTGCGTTGTCGCAACACGACAAATTTAGTTTATATTTCTTTCTCTAACCTCGCTAACAAATAGCAAGTGCAAATAAGAGTCAATCCACAAAGGATGGAATTTATCATGCCTTTTATGTTAACCATCAAAAGAAAGGAAAAATATGGGATGGGTTGGATTTCATTACGAAAGTACTACGAAACATGAAGGAAACTAATTTGAACGGAACGAAACAATTATAAGCAAAGAAAATGAATAATTAGTCATAAAATAATTAAGTACTCAAGTTCAAACATCCTTCTAACCGAAATAAACATGTTTCAAGCTTTCAATCATTGCTTAAAAGCCTTCAATTTTCATGAGAAAATGATGAAAAATCTGATCTAAAATGGATCATCGGGACTTCTAGTTTCGTCCCTCGTCTCTCAAATGATTTTTAAATTTCACGATGCTCAAAATTTGCTTAGAGGCATGTGGCAGCATCCTTTTGTCCCTGGAGATGGACTGAACTCTTTTCCGGGTCCAAAACTGAAGAGGAAGATACGAACATCGAGTAGTCTAACACATGAAAACATTAGAAAATCCTATGAATAAAAAAAGGATACTAATTAACACAAGAGGACACAATAAAAAATTTCGAACCACTTCCCGACGATGGTGCTAAAATTTGATTGCATTGTCCCGAAACGGCAAACTAATTAATTTTTTTCTCAACCTCATTAACTAATATCAAGGTCAAGTAAGAGTCAATCACCACAGAGGAGTGAGGAATTTATTTGCTTCTTGTGTTATTCATCAAATGAAAGAAAAGAATAAGGGGAGTTTCAATTAACATGCTACACAATCGAAAGTAGTTAAATCAAAAACTACTAAACTATAATGAGCAATTAAGAAATCACTAGAAGAAAAATATTTCATTTATCATTTCAATTATTCCCCGACATTATCTCAAAACCAAAACAATATATAGTTCTTTCACTCAGTCTTGAAATTAATACTCAAGCTTAACAACAAGCTCTATTAAATCGAATAGTCTCTTAAGTTCAGCTAATTAGGATAAGATTGCTAATCAACCATATTTATTTGAATAACCTAGCTAGAACAAGCTTTATAGATCTAGTTCGTCAAATACATTAAATCCCCAAGACAATAGAGTAAACTAAGCTTTGAATATACAAGCTAGATACAAAAAATGCACAACCCCTAGTTTACTACTTGTAAAAATCGAATCAAAATGATTACATATTATGACCCAAAATTCTAGCTATCAGTTTTAAAAAATTCAATATAAAGGATGAATCCAAATCAAACATTAATAAATAACAATATTTATAAATTTAAGGATCGAGATTCATTTACAAAACAAATAGCCATACAAAATTACTTTTTTTTTAGAGTTCTACACTTTTGATGCTTACAATATTATTATCAATAGTTTACTAAAGATATATGAGGTTTTGCAAAGGAAAACTATCCATGAATGCAAAAAAAACCTTATGTTCCAAATTGCGGCCCCCCATATCTCTTTGAAACAGGTTGTATTTGTAAGATGCCAAACGTTTGATTTCTATATTTTAGTGGCACTTTATATTATTAAACATTATCATGAGAATATGAGTACCATTGATTAATTTGTAACAAATTTAACATGATTATTAATTTCATATTACATGATTTAAGAGAATGGTATACCTGTTCATCTTCATATATTTATCCAAGTTTTAACTCTAAAAGAAATACTTAATAAATTTTTTTAAGAGTTTATCATTTATTGGTTTAATTTTAATTTTGGTCCTGTATGTAAGACTATTTCCATTTTTGGACAACCAATTAACATTTTCCAATTTTGGTCCAATATGTTTCGTTTTTTTTTTTTTTTTTTTTTTTGCTGTTAAAAAGCTTCACAATTTTGAAGGAGACAAGTCTTTTAGGAATGAAGCCAAGCTAGATTGTTGGATCCTAATTCATCAGATCAGACTCTTCTTGTCGGAACTCATGGTTATATTGCACCAGGTAGTTAAACTATTAGTATTACTACACATTAATTGTCCGCGTTAGCTCTATATATGTATCATATGATATCTTTGCATGTTGGTTGAATTTGCAAAATTGGCGTACACCATGGCTGTTTACAGAGAAATATGGGCCTTGGAAACCATATTTGGGAATCATCCGGGGGATTTTCTTTCATCATTATTTTCAGTCAAACATGCTCAAAATTTGATGGTCTTAGAGATGTTGGATAAGAGGTTAGAATGTCTAGATGTGTTTCGTGTAGTTAGAATAGCACTGAAATGCGTAAATCCAGATCCAAAGAATCGGCCATCAATGAATTAGGTTTCATGGGAATTTTGTGTAAGAGCAGCGCCATTGCCAATGCCCTTACGCTCCATTTCAATCATGCAGCTTGTGTATTCAGACTGAGTTTCATACATACATGTTCTTTGTACGTGTTATGTAAGTAACATTCAATCTTGTACATTTTCCTTGCCTTTTTCTTATTCCTTTTTGCGTCTTTCATTTTGTCTAGTCATATGTGTAATGGATGTGTATATTTTCAATTGTAATGTATTCATATTTTATTTTCTTTTAGTTCCCTGAGTCGTCCAAATCATTGTGACATTCTCATAGACTTGGAAGTCCACCCAACAGCTTGTACAAGATTTCCAATTAAATTAGAGTCCTAATGAAAGAAAACTCTTTATTAGGGATAATAACGTAATTTAATATTTATTTTATTTATCTATTTGATTATAAAAACCAAGAGTCCTTTATATTTCAAACTCTTTTTAATAAAATTACATGATTTGATTATTTTTCTTTTGTAATCTTGAACATTTTGAATCTTAAACTAAAATTAGTCTTATATTAATATATATTTAAAGAGCATTTTAATGATATACTATAAGCATATTTTTGAATAATATTAATTTATACGAAAATTAATATACATCCAATTTTTTAAAATTTAATGAAAAATTTAATTTAATTTGATTTAGTATGAAGGTGATATCAATAATTGAAAGGATTTAATTATTAGAGTCCTAATGTAAGAAAACTCTTTATTATGAATAATACCGTAATTTAATATTTATTTTATTTATCTATTTGATTATAAAAAACAAGAGTCCTTTATATTTCAAACTCTTTTATTTATATTTCAAACTCTTTTATTTATATTTCAAACTCTTTTTAATAAAATTACATGTTTTGATTATTTTTCTTTTATAATCTTGAACATTTTGAATATATCTTAAACTAAAATTTGTCTTATATTAATATATATTTAAAGAGCTTTTTAATGATATATTATATGTCACACCTCGTTTTCTTTTAGTAAAAATATCAGAGTTTTCACACGGGCATGAAGATAGAAAATAGAGAGGGACAAATTTCACAACAGAAAGAAGGAGATTAAAGACGACAGAAGAAAAAGATGAGGGACGACGTGAATCAATCACATATCAACAATCGGTCTCTGCCGATAATCCATCGGTCTCATTACCGATATTTACATCATGCACAACGGAATATTTCATCAGGATCCCACATTCAACATACGTTTCCAGACATCACAAAACATAAAGTGTTTAACACATAGTTTGAAAAGTGTTTGGGTAACATCAGCCTGAAATTATAAACTCCCAAGACAGCACCACCACTCTCCGACTAGGGTTCATCAGTTTCCTCATCTCCTGTAGTGTGAGTACAGATTAAGGGGGTGAGTGCGTGGAATACACTCGTGGGAAATAACATCCTCATCTTATGACACTTAACAGATAATCAACATAAAGTAAACATCTACCAGCACGTTACCACAACACGTAAAATGCATAGCAGATATTAGAAATGGTGAGGGACGCAAAGGTGCGAGGGTTTCCTGTCTTACCCTGTCAAACGGTCTCACTACCGTTTAGTGCATTTCAATAGGGCCATCAGACCTCAAAGAGTAGTAGAAGAGAGGTAGGGAACGAATGCATGATCAGAACAGTATAAGTATGGCACAACAAATAAATCCACAACACGTAGTATCTCGCAGCTCATGCATATACTAGGGAAACAATAAACAGTTTAAGATTTAGAAGTTACCCCCACCTTGTCGAGTAGCTAGTACTAGGTATCACAAACTCGGCCTAACTGATAACCTACACAAGTTACAGTATTCCTTAGATTCCTAATAAATATATTTAAAGCTATAATTAATTTCGAAGAAAGAACGATCGTTTAACGCGTGTCGGAACGAGGGATCTCAAAATTTGAGGTTGAAGCAATAAAGGTGAAAGTTTAGTTTCTTAGGCTGAGGTAGTAGAGAATGAGATAAGGATCGCAACGCAAAAAGAATGAGCTCAATCGAAGTTGAAATGAGCTCGTACGGAGCATTTTAAGTTTAGGGGTATTTTTGTAATTTTGGTCAAAGGGTTGACTTTGACCGGGCCCACAACCCTCGGTCAATGACATCTCGTCAAAAATGACTCGATGTTGACGTACGGTGGAAAAAACGGGGTTCGGGTTGAAAACACGGCGTCGCGTGCGTCGGGGCAAGCGAACGCCCGGCGTCGGGTGAAGAGACCCGATGCTGGCGTGCCCACCCGGCAGCTGCTGAGTTTTCTCGGCAGCTCGGCCCCGTCGTCGCCCGCGCCCACTCCCGGCTGCCGAGTTTTCTCGGCCAGCCCGTCTCCCGTCGCCCGGCGCGCACCCACGCGCGCACCCGGCACCCCGGCGCCCAGCCCCCACGCGCACCCGGCCCCTCGGCGCCCAGCCCCCGCGCGCACCCGGCCCCCCGACGCACACCCCGACACGCACGTTCCGTCCCCGACGCCCACACCGGCACCCGATGCTCGCACATCATCGCACACCCGGCACCCGACGCACCACCACCACCAGCACCACTGCCGGCGGCGGCGGCGGCGACGGCTCCGGCGACTTTTCCGGCGACTAAAAAAAGTAAAGAAAGAGAGGAGAGAGAAAAACTTACTTGTTCGCGTCGCTTTCGTCGTTGGTTTGAAATGAAATTTTTTGAATTGACTGAACCCCTATTTATAGATTTTCAAAGTTACTATTTACCTAGTAAAATTAATTTATCGTTCATTAAAATATTATTTTCCGTTTTACCGTTCATTCGGATTCTACCCCTTCCGTTTTACCGAACCTTCGTATCCGACTCTTTTATTCGCCATTTGAGCTACGGGTCTCCGATTGACCTCTAGTTTGATCCTATTTTCTTGTTTTTTCATTGCGCATCTCATGGAAATAAAATATTTTACGTTCCACACCTAGAATTTTCATCGGTCTAAATCGTACCCTAACGTATACTTGAAACGCACATAAACAATTTAAAAATTAGCGCACATAAAATATTTTTATTACGGGTTTAATTATTTAATTAACCAATTATGCTTTATATTTGGTCCGGGGCACTACATTATAAGCATATTTTTGAATAATATAAATTTATATGGAAATTAATATACATCCAATTTTTTAAAATTTAATGAAAAATTGAGTTGTGTTGGTCGTATAAGTTGTGGATTGTGGAGGTCATGAGTCGTGACCAAATTTTGATTGTACAAGGATACATATGTACATACGAATGGTGAAAAAAAATATTATATTTTAAAGCTTACTTTTACTATAGATATTATATATCCATTAAAATTTTATGTAAAAAAAATAAATATTGAGTTTGGAAAAATATTGAGTTTGAAACTGTGGGTAATGCTATGTATATATTTTAATAATATATTAATAATAACAGATCATACAAAACAATCGGGTTCATCAAGTACAAGGGCTTCCAGATTCGAAATTAATCCATTTTTACCGTTTATCTAACTCTAATTCCCTTATTTATTCTTTTGGCTAAAGACAGTATGTATAATTTCTTTTATAGGCCAATATTTTGAATATCTAACTTTTTAGAGTACAAGAAATAAGGCATTCATTTATCTTTATTTTTCATGCTTTATTATATATATTAGATTAGATTGATTGATAGATCAAAGTGTCGAGGTTAATTGATTCATCTTTGTTGTGTGAATTAATTCATTGCTTTGTATATATTTTAATAATATATTAATAATAACAGATCATACAAAACAATCAGGTTCATCAAGTACAAGGGCTTCCAAGTTCGAAGTTAATTCATTTTTACCGTTTACCTAACTCTAATTCCCTTATTTATTCTTTTTGGTTGAAGATAATATGTATAATTTTTTTATATGCCAATATTTTGAATATCTGACTTTTTAGAGTACAAGAAATAAGGTACTCCTTTATCTTTATTTTTCATGCTTTATTATATATATTAGATTAGATTGATTGATCGATCGAAGCGTCGAGATTAATTGATTCATCTTTGTTGTGTGAATTAATTCATTAAACTGCCATTCATGTGAATTAATTTATTATATTATAAAATTTTGATGGAAACATCGAGATATTTAATTTATCATTGTTGTGTAAATTAATTTATTAAAATATCATTTATGTGAATTAATTTACTATATTGTAAAGTTTTGAGCAAGGGAAGGTTTTTGATTCTTTATTTTAATTAAAGAGTACAAGGATGTAGAGGAATTGGAAAACCCTCTGTAAAATCATTTATAATTATTTTGGGACAAATTTCATTTTTCGTTTTTTTCTAGGGACGACATCCGTTTTTTGTCCTCTTATTTTCCTATATCAAGATTTGTCCAATTTTGATCTGATTTTCGTCGGAATCTCGATTTTCCGGCCAATTTCGGACGAGTGCACAACACTCGCCCCCAATTTCAACCAGCCCTTAATTTTACGCTGATGTGACCTTATTTTTAGACATGTTATTTATTATTTAATTTATTTTCCATACTAATTACCAAATCATATGCCACCATGGCACACCCCTATCCGCCTCCATCTTCTCCATATCCCCCTCTCTGTTTTCGCCCTCATCATCTTCTCCATTTCCTCTATTCCAAAATCACGATTTTCGTGATATTAAAAGAAAAACCGGGTGCAGGAAAATTTCGTCAAAATATTACCGATATATCGGTGATATTTATATCGGTAAAAATGTCGTTATCGGTAAAAATGACGTTATTTCATGCGATTTCACCTATATATCGGCGATATATCAGTGAAACATGCTCTAAGTCAATTTTTTTATTTTTTATTTTTGATAGGATCTTGTCGAATATACAAAAAGACCTCTAAGTCAACTGCTTAGTCTTTCTATCCTCCTCACAATGTTAATTTCTTTGCTTAAACAATTTTTCTTCCATTCTGTAAATTGAGTGTGCAATTGCGTTACGCAACACGATGAATTTAGTTTATATTTCTTTCTCTAACCACGCTAACAAATAGCAAGCGTAAATAAGAGTCAATCCACAGAGAGTGATAGAATTTATCATGCCTTTTATGTTAACCATCAAAAGAAAGGAAAAATATGAGGGGTGGGTTGGATTTCATTACGAAAGTACTACGAAACACGAAGGAAACTAATTTGAAAGGAACGGAACAATAATAATTAAACAAAGAAAATGAATAATTAGTCATAAAATAATTAAGTACTCAAGTTCAAACATCTTTCTAACCGAAATAAACATGTTTCAATCTTTCAATCATTGCTTAAAACCCTTCAATTTTCATGAGAAAATGATGAAAAATCTGATCTAGAATGGATCATCGGGGCTTCTAGTTTCGTCCCTCATCTCTCAAATGATTTTTAACTTTCACGATGCTCAAAATTTGCTTCGAGGCGTGTGGCAGCATCCTTTTATCCCTGGAGATGGACCGAACTCTTTTTCGGGTCCAAAACTGAAGAGGAAGACACGATCGTTGAGTAGTCTAACACATGAAAACATTAGGAAATCCTATGAATAAAAAAAGGATAGTAATTAACACAAGAGAACACAATAAAAAATTTCGAACCACTTCCCGACAATGGTGCTAAAATTTGATTGCATTGTCCCGAAACGGCAAATTAATTAATTTTTTTCTCAACCTCATTAACTTGTATCAAGGTCAAGTAAGAGTCAATCACCACAGAGGAGTGGTGAATTTATTTGCTTCTTGTGTTATTCATCAAATGAAAGAAAATAATAAGGGGAGTTTCAATTATCATGCTACACAATCGAAAGTAGTTAAATCAAAAACTACTAAACTTTAATAAGCAAATAAGAAATCACTAGAAGAAAATATGTCATATATCATTTCATTTACTCGCCAATATTATCTCAAAACCAAAACAATAGTTCTTTCACTCAATCTTGAAATTAATACACAAGCTTAACAACAAGCTCTATTAAATCGAATAGTCTCTTAAGTTTAGCTAATTAGGATAAGAATGCTAATCAACCATATTTATTTGAATAACCTAGCTAGAACAAACTTTATAGATCTAGTTCGTCAAATACATTAAATCCCCAAGACAATAGAGTAAACAAAGCTTTAAATAAACTCGAAACAAAAAATGCGCAACCCCTAGTTTACTACTTGTAAAAATTGAATCACAATGATTATATATTATGACCCAAAATTCTAGTTATCAGTTTTAAAAAATTCAATATAAACGATGAATCCTAATCAAACATTAATAAATAACAATATTTATAAATTTAAGGATCGAGATTCATTTACAAAACAAATAGCTATACAAATTACTTTTTTTTAGAGCTCAACACTTTTGATGCTTACAATATTATTATCAATAGTTTACTAAAGATATATGAGGTTTTGCAAAGGAAAACTATCCATGAATGCAAAAAAAACCACTTGTTCCAAATTGCGGCCCCCATATCTCTTTGAAACATGTATTTGTAAGATGCCAAACGTTTGATTTCTATATTTTAGTGGCACTTTATATTATTAAACATTATCATGAGAATATGAGTACCATTGATTAATTTGTAACAAATTTAACATGATTATTAATTTCATATTACATGATTTAAGAGAATGGTATACCTGTTCATCTTCATATATTTATCCAAGTTTTAACTCTAAAAGAAATACTTAATAATTTTTCTTTAGAGTTTATTATTTATTGGTTTAATTTCAATTTTGGTCCTGTATGTAAGACTTTTTCCATTTTTGGACAACCAATTATTCGTTTTCTAATTTTGATCTTATATGTTTCAATTTTTTTCCAATTTTAATCCAATATGTTTTAGTTTTTTGTTGCTGTTAAAAAGCTTCACAATTTTGAAGGAGACAAGTCTTTTAGGAATGAAGCCAAGCTTTTGGCCGAAATATGGCACCACAATATAGTGAAGCTTTTCGGATTTTGTCTCCACAAACGTTGCATGTTTCTCATCTATGATTACATGGAAAAGGGAAGACTTTATAGTGTGTTGAAGGATGCAAATGAAGCTGTGGAACTAAACTGGATGAAGATAGTAAATGTGGTGAAGGGCATTGCGGATGGACTGTCTTAGATGCATAATGATTGTAGCCTACCAATTATACATAGGGACATTTCAAGCAGCAACATACTTTTGAATTCAAAGCTTGAAGCTTGTGTATCTGATTTTGGCATTGCTAGATTGTTGGATCCTAATTCATCATCAAATCAGACTCCTTTTGTCGGAACTCATGGTTATATTGCACCAGGTAGTTAACCTATTAGTATTACTACACATTTATTCTCCGCGTTAGTTCTATATATGTATCATATGATTTCTTTGCATGTTGGTTGAATTTGCAAAACTGGCGTACACCATGGCTGTTTACAGAGAAATATGGGCCTTGGAAACCATATTTGGGAATCATCCAGGGGATTTTCTTTCATCATTATTTTCAGTCAAACATGCTCAAAATTTGATGGTCTTAGAGATGTTGGATAAGAGGTTAGAATGTCTAGATGTGTTTCGTGTAGTTAGAATAGCACTGAAATGCATAAATTCAGATCCAAAGAATCGGCCATCAATGAATTAGGTTTCATGGGAACTTTGTGTAAGAGCATCGCCATTGCCAATGCCCTTACGCTCCATTTCAATCTTGCAGCTTGTGTATTCAGACTGAGTTTCATACATACATGTTCTTTGTACGTGTTATGTAAGTAACATTCAATCTTGTACATTTTCCTTGCCTTTTTCTTTTTCCTTTTTGCGTCTTTCATTTTGTCTAGTCATATGTGTAATAGATGTGTATATTTTCAATTGTAATGTATTCATATTTTATTTTCTTTTAGTTCCCTGAGTCGTCCAAATCATTGTGACATTCTCATAGACTTGGAAGTCTACCCAACAGCTTGTACAAGTTTTCCACTTTTCTTTTCCGTTAATTTATGGTCTACGTGTTTTCCCTTGATGCACGTTAGGTTTAGGTTGGTTTGACATATTTAAATTTTATTTTTAACCAAAAATGAAATGGAAACTTAATTATTATGTTGAAAAAATGTTAAGAGATTGTGCTGCATGTTTGATTTTAATTTTAGGATTTAGGTTTCCATACACCCCTTATTTTTCATATGATGCAACATTCAAGTCTTTTTATTCAATGATAAAGTGTATCGACTCGTTGACTTAACCCATGAAGTTGACTTATGTGGATGAACCAACAATAGTAAAAATGAACAAGCATATATATATATATATATATATATATATATTACCTATATAAAAGTGTGGATTTTTTTATAAAATATGAATTGTCGAATATATCTCTATCAAATGTTGGGAAAAATTCAATTTTAGTCTATTTAAAAAGCTACTGTCCAATTTTCGTCCACTATGGAAGCATTTTTCAATTTTAGTCTAATTAAGCCAAAAATCGTCACTATTTGGTCCATTTTTCACCAGAATAGCACTTTCGTCGGCGATTGTAATACAATCGCCCCCAATTTTAATTTTCGCCCCACTCGCACTTACGTGACACATTTTATCACACGTAACATGTTTAAAGATGAACTTAATATCCACATTGGATTAAATTTTAATTAAAAAAAAATATTCTTATAAAATAAAAAAAAATTAACCCTCTTCCACCACCGCCTTCTTTTCAGACCAACCCCTCACCACCGTAGCCGGTGACGTGACTCATCCAACAGAGACACAACACACGCACAATTCCACCTGAGTATTGATTCCACCTGAGTATTGATTGTACCCCAATTCCAAATGCTCTAGTTGAGACAGAGAGCCCAACACAGCCGGAATTTGGCCTGTTAATAAGTTTTCATGTAAGAAGAGAGATTTGAGATTGAAAAAACTGCCATATACTGTCGGAATTTTGCCTTGGAAGTAGCTTCCTCCGAGGTTGAGGTACTCAAGATTTCTGAGATGTACACACTCTTCTGGCAAAGGGCCTATGAAACTGTTGCTGTAAGCGTTGAAGAAGGTGAGAGATTTGAGAGCTGATATACCAGCTGGAAAACTTGAATTGAAAAGATTGTGGTTGAGATCGAGTGTTTTAAGACACGACTGCCGGCGCGACGAGCGCACCGACCAACCCACAGCGAGAACCCCGATCTTGCCACAACACATCGGAGCAACAGCGAAAACTTCGACGGAGAGAAGGAGAAAACGGTGGAGAAGGAGAAGAGAGATAGGAGGGAGAGAAGAAAGTGCCACGCCCTTCCGCTGCTTCAACGCGGCGGTGGAGACGGGACGGCGGTGGACAGAGTTAAAGGAGAGAGAGATGTATTACCCTTTTTCTTTTCCCAAGCTTTTACCCTTCCCATTTTTGAATTACTACCCATTTACCCATTTACCTTAAAGGAGCCTATATGGCTATATATCACATGTGATAAGATGTGCCACATAAGCGTGAGTGGGGCGAAAATTAAAATTGGGGACGATTGTATTACAATCGCCGGCGAGAATGGTATTCCGGCGAAAAATGGACCAAATAGCGACGATTTTGGCTTAATTGGACTAAAATTGAAAAATGCTTCTATAGTGAACGAAAATTGGACAGTAACTTTTTAAATGAACTAAAATTGAATTTTTCTCATCAAATGTTATTATTTAAGGTTATACTAGTAATTTAAATTTTCATACTTAAATAATTTTATATTAGAATCCTGACTAATTCAAAATCTTATAGAATTATATTATAATTAGAACTCTAATATAAAAATGTTATATATAAGGTATGTATTTAGTATTTATTTCCTTTATTTGAATTGATCTCCACGTGCAATGCACACCATCTAAAACCCGTACATTAATAAAAGAAAATTAGGAAAATTGCAGTACTAGGACTATAATTACTTTTAGTCATTCGGTGATTCTACATGCAGCCATAAAAAAGTTTTATTAAAGCCAACATAATTTTAAATTCCCATTTTACTCTTAAAACCACAGACTTTGTATTTTATAATAAACTATTGCGTTAAGTTTTTTCTTTAAATTCACAGCGATCAATGTAGCCCTTCAAAATGAGTTGAAATCATCTCTTCTCTAAAATTTCTCTAATTGCAAGATGGGTATACAAATTGCATATTGTTGGCAACAAAAAGAGGTAGTAGTTAATGCAGAAAGATCCAAGAATGTCATCATATATATCGTGTTGCTCAGAATTACCTTCAAATAATTCCTCAATGTTCTTGACAAAGATTTTTTGTTTTATCCTTTTCAATCTTGAACTAGTTAAATAAGCTATATATCTATATATTGGGAGAACGGATGAGTGTGACTTTTTCGGTTGCTTCACAAATGTAATTATTTCAAGAAATCAATAATGTCTATCTTCAATATATATGACTTCAATTTTTTTATGAAATTCTTGCATATATGACTATTTTTTGTCTTGTTGTGTTAATGAATGGAAGATGCATGATATGAGAATGTTTCTATTCGAGATATAAATATTTTGTAACATATTCAACTTTTAAAAGATTGGCAGCAACCTAGAAAAAACCATGGAATAGTTCTTTTATATGATTCTTCATTTGCTGGCTTTGCAGCCCAATTTTGCCTACTAATTTCTATTTTGTCATCTCCAATATTGAACATTTGTTTTTGGAATTGAGCAACACAGTGGATGTGATTTGAGCTTGTGAAAGTGAAAATCTATTTAGATTGAATTTAAGATCATAGTGGAGTATGCATCTTGATTGCAACAGATGATCAGAGTTATCGAATAAAAAAAAATTGGGTTGGTGATGATGGTGGTGATTGTAGATAGACCTGTCAGTACGGGCTAACGGGGCGGGCCAGCCCACAGCCCGCCAAAAGCCACCATATTGCCGGCCCACTATTTTGGCGGGCCTGGAAAATCCTGATCCAACCAAACCCACTGACGGTCTGTGAGATAGGCAGGCCAACCCGTTAGGAATTATTTTTTGTTTTAATTCTTTGTAAAGATGAAAAAATTGAACTGATGGGTCTGACTTTTGGGTTCTTCTAATCTTCTTAACGTTGTCTTCGCTCTTTGAGTTCTTAACATAGTCATATTTTGCTGCTAAAGTCGTTGATTTGTTAAGAAAGGGATGCCGTCATTGCTGCTCTCTTAACGAAAGCTAATGTCGATGCTTCGTGAACGAAGGCCAATGGGGACAGCGCTGCCGCTGCACTGCTAAGGAGAAGGATCAAGGATGTAATGAGAGATTGAGAAGCTGTTGAGGAGCTACGCAATTGAGATGAGAAGCCGCGCTTTCAAAATTAGGGTTTTAGTTTTTTGTCTTTTGTTTTGCCATTTTATTTTATATATCTAATCCTATCTACAATTTGGAGAATGGGCTTAGTTGGGATTTGTTTATAATATGGGCCGGCCTCCAAATGGGCTATTAATTATTCAACCCAACCCACCTCTTTAGAATGACGGGGCGAGCCATCCCAACGGGCTCGGCTCGTTTTGACGGCTCTAATTGTGGAGAGGGGAAAAGGAAGAAAGTTGTGGGGGTAAATTACATTGGCTGTAATATCTATATCTGTCTATTACTATTACTGCTATTATGAAACTACCAATAATTTTAAGTTTCGTCCATTTTTCACCCTCTTTAAATAATTTAATTTAATTAAAACATGCAAATGACATAAAATAGAGTTTATACCAATCACAATTCTATATTTTTGTTAATGAGCTTGGAGGAGTGGAAGGAAGACTATATTTTTTTAATGAGCTTGAGGAGAGTGGAAGGGAGTGAGACAATATAGACTAGCTAGTAAACTTGCGTGACCTAGGTTCGAATTCTGGTCGTCACAATTTGCACCTCTACAAATGTGGAATACCACTTGAACTATAAGGTCACAATTTCAGTTTTCTAATCTATATCTTTATATTTAGTTTTGTTACAATTTTATTAGAATATCTAATTTAGTTAGAATATTATTAGGACTCGAATTTAGGAGTGTAAAAGAGTTGACTTCTTAGATTCGATTCGATATTTGAATTCTAAGATGACGAACTTCGGTCTGATCATACTTTCTCGTAATTTAAGTTAAGCAAAGTACGGGAAGAATCTTTATGTCTTAACACCTGAATAAAAAAAATTAAAAGATCCGCGGATTCAGATCGATCCAATTGTATGGATCCTAGATCCATGCATCAGATGCACATAGAGCAACTCTTTTTTTTCTTTTCTCCAAATGATAATACTTGCTTGGAAAAACTACAAAAGAAAAAGGAAAAGAAAAATGAAGGCATTTGTAACTTGACATACATGAATCACACTTAGATAGCTAAATAATTTAAATGATTATAAATCTCTATAATCATATTTTATTCGAGTATTCATTAATATTCAAATAATATATATATAATAAATTATAAAAACATAGTTTATAAATATTTTATACATTTATATAAGGCTTTTTTTATCTTCTATTCTCTTCAAGATATGATCATATAATATATGACGTTAAATTTGTTTTCTATTTTTATATAAGAGGAGGAATCTAAGTGATGTATATTTGAATCCAGCATCATAACTCGTTTAAATGCACTAATTATGTAAAGAAAAAAAAAGATTTTGTGGAAAAAATCAAATGAAACTTAGGTATAAATTTCGAATTTGAATCTTCGAATATTACATTTGATACTAACCAAATAATGAACTAATACAAATACAAATATGAATACGAATCTCATTTATTATTCAAATAATTAAAGGATATCAATATGAATATTGATTAAATTAATTAGTAGAATGTGAATAGAATATCAAGAGATTCGCTTTTGTTGGTCCCAAAAGTCCCAAGTGGTCAGAGGTTCAGAGGGGGGTGAATGAACCTCTATCGATTTTGCAAACTCTTAAAAACTTTCTGTAAGGCAGGTTCCTGACCCAGAGAGAATGGAGCAACCTGACTCAGATCAGTAACCTAACAGAATGCTTGATCAGGTTCCTGATCTGTTTATACAATATGCAGCGGAAAACTTGATAGAGTTCTTTTTGGAAAAGAGTTTTCTTTTACAATAAAACTCTTTATGTCAAACCTTTTATGCACGATGCTTATGATGTAAACTGCAAGATATATATGATAAGGTAAATGCAATGCAGTAAGTAAATCAAAGTAGATAAGCACACACGATATATAGTGGTTCGAAGGTGGTGTAAGTCTTCTACGTCCACTCTACCCCTTCACACAAGGAAGATCTTTGTTAGGTTAGTTCGAATTACAAGTCTCGCTTTACAAACTTCTTCCTAACAAACTACGCCTACTAGAACCCAGACTCCAGTTCGAGGCCACAACCCACAAAGGGTTCACAATCCCACAAAGGGCAAGTAGCTTATTTCTAGACTACACACTTAGTGATAAGTGTCGTTTTTCACATATTTTTGCGTATGTTTATGTATTCATTTGAATATGTTTAGATACGTTTTTATGGTGATTTATGATATTTTATTGTATAAGTTGCATTTGACGTGTTTGTGCTTAGTTTCATGATTTTGATGAGAAAAGTGCAAGTTTCAAGTGTAATTGATGATCGAGGAAGAATAGAAGTGAAATACGAGATCACGGGATGAATTGGTGGCTCGCAATCTGGTCGTGCGCTGTGGCATGACCGTGCGCCATTGTACAGTGACGGGGCACGACCATGCTGTGGGGCACGGTCAACTCCGTGAAAATGCTAGTGACCTCTTGGGAGGGCACGGTCGATCGTGCCCGAGAGAACAGGATCTCGTACAGATTTGTTTTTCTTGGATAATCTTCACCTGTTACTTCACTTGGAAGACTCCTAAAACCATATAAATACTCAATATGAAGAGAGAGAAAATATAGATAGAGAGAGAGAGAGAAATTCGGGGAGATTGATTCAAAAGAAAAACACGAGAGTCTGAGAAGCATCGCGAGGATTTGAAGGAGAATTCAAGAAGATCGAGGAATCGTGAGATCGTCTAATAGAGTTTTTCTATCTTTTCTTCTTCTGTTAGATATTAGTAGATATGATATTTCCAATCTTGTCTATGAGTTTGTTTATTATCATGTCTAGCTAATTTTCTAGGGTTTCTAGGGCTTGTTAGTAATTTAATTCGAATCTGATGGATCTTTAATTTCAATTCAATGTTCATGATCGTTTATCCTATTTGTGTGTTTATGATTTGATTGATTGTTTGATTATGTGATCAGTAATTGAGCATGTTTTAGTAATTAGATCAAAATTCGGGAGATGAGATTTAATTATGGAAGAATAAACACATGACACATAAAAAGACTTAGATCGGGAGATTAAGGAATTTATGTGATGAGAAATCAATCTTAGGTGCTTTTGGGAGTTGTTATGTTTCTATCAGATTGAGTAGGAATACCTTTGGTAGCATAATAATCAACCGGTTAACTGACTTGGGAGAGCTGTTAATTCGATATATGTGATTGCTCATATAAGATGATTGATTGATGAACTTGAGTTGGTTAAAGTGATATTTTGATGAGAATTAGATGAAAGCATGTCCTAGAACCTGTCTTAGATATCTGTTATTCTTGAGTGAATTTATCTGCTGGGTTACTTTTCTACTTAATTAATCTACAATCGGTGTGATTTGATTTTCCTAGATATAGTTGAAAACTAAATTTGAGTAATTAGTTAGTGCCTAGATAGCCAGTCTCTGTGGGATCGACCTTGCTCACTACTTCTACATCCTACACCGTACACTTGCGGGAGTAGCTAAAAGAAATTATTGAACAAGTTTTTGGCGCCGTTGCCGGGGACTAAAGTTTAGGATAATTAATATTCGAATTTTATTTTTATTTTTAGTCTAGGTTTTATTTGTTTTATTCTTCTGAATTTTTTTTAGAGAGTATCTGATACTTGCTTTTTAGGTGTTTTCAGATCGTGCATGAACACTCGTTCTAAAAAGGCGAATTTGATTGCACTAGATTCGGAGATTGAAGCAACGTGCAGACGTAGTAGAACACGAAGGCAACTGTTTGCTTAAAATCAGATGGCTAACGATAATCCAAACGAGCGAGAACTCAACAATCAAGATATCGATGAAGGAGTGAACCAAGCACCACCAGCTGTTGCTCAACGAGCCATCAGAGACTACTTTCAACCAAAAAAAAATGGAAGGGGGGTCGTGCGACCACCTATTCAAGCAAACAATTTTGAGTTGAAACCGGCTCTGATCAATATGGTTCAGCAGAATCAGTTTGGGGATGGCCCTTTAGATGATCCAAATGCGCATCTGGCGTAGTTTCTTGAAGTCTGTGACACAATCGAGTTGAATGGCGTTTCTGACGATGCCATAAAACTTCGATTGTTTTCTTTCTCTTTAAGAGACAAAGTGAAGCTGTGGTTCAACTCACTCCCTCCAGGCTCGATTACTACGTGGGAGGGATTAAGTAGTAAGCTCTTATTTAAGTACTTTCCACCAAGTAAGACGTTGAAGTTGAAGAGTGAGATTACACAGTTCAGGCAATGTGATGGGGAGTCTTTGGGCGAAGCTTGGGAAAGATTCAAAGATATGTTGAGGAGGTGTCCTCAGCATAGATTTCCCGAAGATCAACAGGTCTGTTTCTTCTATAACGGACTGTTTGGATCAATGAGAGCCATGATAGATGCAGCGGCAGGAGGAGCTTTGTTAGCAAAGAATTTGGAGAATGCGATATATATTTTGGAGGAAATGGCAACAAACAGCTACCAATAGCCGTCTGAAAGAAACACATATAGGAAAGTGGCGGAAATCCAAAGTCAAGACCAAATGTCCATGTTAACTTCACAAATAGCGGTTCTCACAAACCAAGTATCTGCGTTGACAAGGGTTCAAACTCAAGACGTAGGAAGTGTAGGGAGTCGAGGAGGTGATTTTACCCAACAAGAGAAAACAGAAGATGTCAACTATGTGAATGGGCAAAATTACAACAACCAAAACTTCCGAAATAGGGGTATGTATCAGTATAAACATGGAGGGACGAACCATGAAAATTTCTCTTATGCAAATAATAGGAATGTTCTGCAACCCCCTCCGGGTTTTTCTGTTACGAATGGAGTTATCGATGAACCAAAGAAGTCGGCACTAGAAGATTTGGTGGGTGCGTTTGTGAATGAATCACGAGATAGATTCGTAAGGATTGAAGAAAGATTTGATGCACGGATGAAGGCCTTGGAGTTACAAGTCGGGCAGATTTCCGAGTACATAGGGAATCAACATAAAAAGGGTCAATATCCAAGCACCACTGAAGTAAATCCAAGGGAGCAGTGTTTGGCAATTCAATTGAGAAATTGAATAGAATATGAGGGGCCAAGCATGCCAGTGGCAGAGGAAGATGAAAACGCGAGGACGAAGGAAGAAGAAGTGGTGGAGAAAAATGAAGAGAAAGACAAACAAAAAGGGGTTGAGAAGCCAAAATCAAATTCTAACCTTTCACTTCCATTTTCAATTTCTTCGCTTCCTTTTCCTCAACGTTTTCAAAAGAAAAAGCTAGATGCTCAATTCGCTAAATTCTTGGAAATTTTTAAGAAAATTCACATCAACATTCCTTTTGCAAATGCTTTGGAACAAATGCCGAACTATGCGAAATTCTTGAAGGATGTAATGTCAAAGAAAAGGAAGATAGCGGATTATGAAAGAGTGAAGCTCACGGAAGAGTGCAGTGCTATCTTGCAACAAAAGCTGTCACAAAAGCTTAAGGACCTAGGGAGCTTCACAATTCCTTGCGCAATTGGAGGATCAAGTTTTAATAAGGCTTTGTGTGACCTTGGAGCAAGTATAAACTTGATGCCGTCGTCCATCTTCAAGAAGCTTGGTATTGGTGACGTAAAACCTACCACCATCTCATTGTTATTGGCGGATAGGACAATAACTTACCCCAAGGGAATCATCGAGGATGTGCTAGTCAAGGTTGATTGATTCATATTCCCAGTGGACTTCGTAGTTCTCGACATGGAGGAAGATCATGATGTGCCCTTGATTTTAGGACGACCATTCTTAGCCACGGGACGAGCGTTGATCGATGTAGAAAATGGAGAGCTCACCTTGAGAGTAAATGATAAACACATCTTGTTCAACATTTACAAGGACATGAGTTTCCGAGATGAGAGAGCAAATTGCAGTTTTGTTGATGTAGTGGGTGCCTGTGAAAAGGATCGAAAAATACCAATGAAGATGTACCACAAAAAGACAAAAAAATGGCAAGATGAAAGGTGAATTGAAGAGGAGGAAACTGGGCACGACCGTGCTATGGTGCACGGTCAGACCGTGCCCGGTAAAAAAAAGAGTCTGGACAATGGGGCATGATTGTGCTGTACAGCACGGTCGACCGTGTCCAGCCGTCAGATGGCGTGTGATATGGACATCAAGGAGAAATTTCCTCCGTGAAAGGTACATTTTCATCTCGTCTGGTTGAAGATGTTAAACTTAGCGCTGCTTGGGAGGCAACCCAATTAGCCATTCTTTTCGAGTTTTGAGTCGTCTTTGGAATAGTCGACTTTAAGTTTGGAGGGATGGTTTGCATTGCATTATTAGTTGCATTATAGGGATAGGTTTATTGCTTTAGCATATTTTTTTTGGATGATAGATAATCTTGTGATTAGGAGATATGAAGTGAATTCTTGAAGTTATAAGAAACATGAATTAAGTAAAATAAACGTAGGGATATATTGCTTGATTGAAGTTGAAAGTTTGTTTTGAATTTTTGGTGAATATATTTGAGCATGCAATAATTGTGTAGTTTTGAGGAGTATGAAAATAAGCTTTTGAGATTTGAGTCTTGACTTGATATTACACCAAGTCTTATTTTCTTGATTGTGTGAGTAACGATTGTCTTGTATATACCTCTAGAACTTGTTTTGGTATCTCCTTCGAGATTACAAGTACGTGTGAATTTTTGAAAATGATATAAGGCACTTAGCCAAATAATTTCTTACCAAATTCGATATATTTCCTTAGTTAGCCCTGTTGAGCCGTTAAGCTTTGTTCGTTGGTTAGCCAAATAATTGGGTAAATTACCACAACTTTTATTTTGAGCCTACCTATCTATGATTTTGAAACTTAGTTAGAAGTAATGGGTGAAAGGAGTATAAATATAAGGGGAAGTATGTGTGGAGTTGGAGAAAGCATTTGGTGGAGAATATAAAAAAAAATGATGAAAAAAGAGAAAGACCAAGTGTGATGAAAAAAAGAGAAAAATAATGTATACTTGGATTATAGAGGTAATTGTTGGAAGGAAATTTTTTGCATGAGTTGTGCCTATTTTGATATGTTTTGAGTTGTGCCTTTTCTGGAACTCAATTGAATAATTAATTTTTGACATATCTCTGGAACTCATGTTTTGGGAAAAATGGTCATTTGAAAAGACCTCATGAAGTATGATTAGAATTGCAATTTATGGAGGAGCTTCAAATATCTATTTGATTAGTCACTTTTATCCCAAATTTTTTCTATCCTGTCCAAAGAGCCTCATTGCGTCCAAATAAAGTCTTTTTTTATTCTTAATATTCACATGTACACACGTGGTGGAGAAGTGAGACGATTTGCAAGCTTATGGTAGGATTTACTTGATTTATCATTTTGAGCGTATACACGTCCTATTATTAAACACTTTTGAGCATGAGTGATACACTGTTACCTTGTGAGGTTCATTACTCCTTGAAAGTACATGGTTATGAATTGTTTGAAGTAGTTATTACAAGTTTGGATAAATTTTTGGATATCAATTAGGTGTATATGTTCTATAGTTTGTGATACTTAAATTCATGATTCACATTTCTTCTAGTTGCTTGCTTAGTCTCTTGAAGTGTCTTTTGAGTATTTGATGTTGCTCGAGGACGAGCAACAGTTTAAGTTTGGGGGATTTGATAAGTGTCATTTTTCACGTATTTTTGCATATGTTTATGTATTCATTTGAATATGTTTAGATACGTTTTTATGGTGATTTATGATATTTTATTGTATAAGTTGCATTTGACGTGTTTGTGCTTAGTTTCATGATTTTGATGAGAAAAGTGCAAGTTTCAAGTGTAATTGATGATCGAGGAAGAATAGAAGTGAAATACGAGATCGCGGGATGAATTGGTGGTGCGCGATCTGGTCGTGCGTTGTGGCATGACCGTGCGCCATTGTACAGTGACGGGGCACGACCGTGCTGTGGGGCACGGTCGACTCCGTGAAAACGCCAGTGACCTCTTGGGAGAGCACGGTCGACCGTGTCGTGGGGCACGACCGTACCCGAGAGAACAGGATCTCGTATAGATTTGTTTTTCTTGGATAATCTTCACCTGTTACTTCACTTAGAAGACTCCTAAAGCCATATAAATACTCAATATGAAGAGAGAGAAAATATAGATAGATAGAAAGAGAAATTCGGGGAGATTGATTCAAAAGAAGAACACGAGAGTATGAGAAGCATCGCGAGGATTTGAAGGAGAATTCAAGAAGATCGAGGAATCGTGAGATCGTCTAATAGAGTTTTTCTATCTTTTCTTCTTCTGTTAGATATTAGTAGATATGATATTTCCAATCTTGTCTATGAGTTTGTTTATTATCATGTCTAGCTAATTTTCTAGGGTTTCTAGGGCTTGTTAGTAATTTAATTCGAATATGATGGATCTTTAATTTCAATTCAATGTTCATGATCGTTTATCCTATTTGTGTGTTTATGATTTGATTGATTGTTTGATTATGTGGCCAGTAATTGAGCATGTTTTAGTAATTAGATCAAAATTCGGGAGATGAGATTTAATTGTGGAAGAATAAACACATGACACATAAAAAAACTTAGATCGGGAGATTAAGGAATTTAGTCTCGGGAGATTAAGGAATTTATGTGATGGGAAATCAATCTTAGGTGTTTTTGGGAGTTGTTATGTTTCTATCAGATTGAGTAGGGATACCTCTAATGACATAATAATCAACCGGTTAACTGACTTGGGAGAACTGTTAATTCAATATATGTGATTGCTCATATAGGATGATTGATTGATGAACTTGAGTTGGTTAAAGTGATATTTTGATGAGAATTAGATGAAAGCATGTCCTAGAACCTGTCTTAGATATCTGTTATTCCTGAGTGAATTTATCTGCTGGGTTACTTTTCTACTTAATTAATCTGCAATCGGTGTGATTTGATTTTCCTAGATAAAGTTGAAAACTGAATTTGAGTAATTAGTTAGTGCCTAGATAGCCAGTCTCTGTGGGATCGACCTTGCTCACCACTTCTACATCCTACACCGTACACTTGCGGGAGTGACTAAAAGAAATTAGTGAACACTTAGCAAGGATCTAATCCTCTCAACTAAGTTACACCATAAACAACCTAGCGCACACAACACAATGGTTAAGAAATAAAAGGTTCTTCAACTGGTGTGGAGCAGTCTTGATCTTTGAAGGCTTCAATGCTATGGTAGACTGCTCCTGGAAGGTTAAATGAGTGAGCTTAATGAAAGACTTGAGGGATTTTGCAGTGTGTTTCAAAGCTTCAGTAGTCTTTATGGTCACTCCATCCTTCTATATATAGATCTTTGGAAAATGCCCGTTGAAGAGAGACATTGTTTCTATTTCAGTTCAAATTTGATCTTCCATATCTTTGCATTTAATATGATTGACAACTTGAGAATATAGGGCATGTCCTATTTTTCTCTGCATTAATGGCGACACTCCCTGGTTGCAGACATTTTATAAAGTCGCAGGTCTAGGTGGCATCTTCTCATTAGCTTGGCTCAAACTTCTGTCTAACGAGTCTTTGTCAGTAACCTTTCTCGTACTGCATTCAATATACATTCATTGTATAGTGATAAATACGCTGAGCGGGAGTTCTCAGCTTGCTGTTTTCTACTTCAATGTTTGTATATCTTAGATGTCAGCTTTCTGTTGTGACTCAACTTTCTGTCATGACATCTAATCTTCAGCATCCTGACTTGAGTAGCTTCCTCTGTTTTGACAGTTGTTTAGTCTTCTTCGTGATTTCCTGATCTTCTGATTGCTTGATTCTTCTTTAAATACGAGTGTTCTTTGAAATTCTATTTCAAACATTTATCTCTTTGTTTTTTTCTTTTTTTTCTCTTTTTTCTTCTTCTTTTCTAAAGACCTATTATAATGTTCATGAAGATATGCTTATAGGTCTATGTTCCCATTTATAACACGTGGAGAATGGGTATTCTAACTTTCTTTCCAATGTTACATTGTCTCATCAAAACCTATGTAGAAATCTCTCAACAATTTCCCTTTTTTTTATGATGACAAAATCCAAAAAAATTAAGATCAGATAGCTTCTTATATGATAGAGAAATCTCATGTTTACAAGGTAAAGATATAGCTTGCTGTATAACAGAATCCTAAGTAGCGGATATAGAAATTCTTTTACAAGAAATGTTATATCAGAAATGATCTGTAAACATATTTTCTCCATCTTCTTGATCCTCAAAACAACTTTTTTTGAATCTGATTATCTTCTGAGTTTCTTCGTTGATGTTGTTTTGCCTTTTCTTTATACTTCGTTCCTCTCCACCAGTTCGAGATAGAATCCTGATAAGACTTTTCAAATTGCATGGCTATGTTGGGAATCTGAATCCATCTCAGCCAAAAGTCTTCATAGTAGAAGAGTTGATCTCCCCTCTTGACTCTTCCAATCAGCCTTTCTTACCATGGCAGCTTCCCTTCTCTCGCCAGATATTGATACTCCTTCAGTGTTTTTTCGTATGAGAGGTATTTTTTGAAGTAGCCAGACTTGCATAGATCTCTAAAGTATCTTATGTAGGCTGATCTTTTGAAGTTGTGAATTTCTTTGAATTTAAGATTCTTATCCTATGGTAGAGTGACTATTTCAAAGATTTCCATGTTCCAGAAAATAGGGTCAATGATGTTTTCTGGTTTCTGATCAAGTAGAACAGAAACCTTAGCTGGAACTTTGTCACCAGTAAAATTTGGAGCTTCCTGATTTGGATAGGAGTGTCTCTCAGTATTGTAGACTCCATTGTCAATAACTCCTAGCCTTGAAATCCAGTTAGATTCCAACTCTCTTCGATCAGTAGAGACTTTATACACAACAACCTGCTGTTGTTTTCTCTGTCCTTTTCCTTTATCTCCTTCAGTTTGCTGTCTTTATGTTCTTTGTTTTGTTGTAGGAGCAGCAACTTGAGTTGTTGCAGTTCTGCCTGCTAATTGTTTGGCAACATTCCCAGTATCTGCATTTTCATCATCATCATCATCATCATTTCTACTATTTTTTGAACTAGCATCCTGACTAGGTTCAGAGTCAGATTTTTTTTGCTTGTTTCTTTTGATCAATGGAATCTGATTCTCATCTTCATCTTCTTCAGCAATTCCCCTTGCTGTAGATTCAACAAATGCCGCATCAGGCTCCTACTGCTTCCTTTTCCCTTACTTTCTCCATTTTCCTTCCCCCTTTTTGGCATCATCAACATTAATACCCTGTTGGGTGGCGGCTTCAGCAGCTTCAGCAGGGTAGACTCTTTTCAAAATATAACGCATCCCTCCTACCAACATTCCTAGGGTCTTGTACCAATCTTTGAGCTCAGCAATATCTTTGCTTTGAGATGAGGAGCATTCTTTGAGATCACTCAGGATAATTCCATGGGCATGCTGAGTGTCCTTTACTTCTTTCATACTGGTCTGTAGGGTAGTGGTGACACTCTTCTGTCTGTCTTCAAACGCAACTCTGGATTTGGTCTGATTGTTGAATTCATTGTTTAGCTTGTCATTTATTTCGCCAGGAAGTTCTTCAACTATCTTCCTTAATTCCTCTAGAGAATAAGCAAACTATCTCTCTTCGGTGAACACCTGACTAGCCATATGTCTGTTAAGAGCTCTTGCAAGTTCCTCAACTACATTCATTACAATTCTAAGTGTTAGCTCTTGAAAATCAGTTGGAGTCTCTATTCCAACCTCTGGTAGAGAATCATGTACGACCAGGGCTTGATTCACACATCTTCTGGCTTCTTCCTCATCTTGCTGCGCTGTCTGTGCTTGTTTGGCAGCAAGGTGACTCATGATTTCCTGTTGAGTAAGTGGAGTCTTTCCAGGTTCTTTGAGTAGATGAGAGCTTGGTTCATCATCATTGTCGATTGATGAATCATTACCATTATTATTTGGTGGTAGAACTGACGCTGAAACAGGTTCCTTGCCTTTTGAACACAACTTAGCATCTTTCTCAGCTGTCACTTGTGGATCTTCAACAGGGGCTGTCTCAACAGTATCCATGCTAAGAGTTTGTGATTGACATGTTGTCTCAACAGAGACCTCGGGATCAGCATCATGCTCATCGGGAACCTGACTTTTCTCAGCAACCTATTCAGTGATAGCGGTTGCTTCATGGGAAACGACGGTTGCCTGCGTCTCTTTTCCAACTGTTACTTCCTCAGCAACTTCAACTGCTTGAGAAGGTGCAGTTGTAGTTGCCTCAGCAACCTCCTCAGTTGTGTCATCAGTGACCTGACTGACTTCAGAAATGCGTACAGTGTCAGCGACTACTTCAACAATTGGTGTTTCACCAATTGCTTATTCGTCAGCAGTTTCTTCAACATTCCCATTGTTTTTTTCAGCAGTTTTCCCCTCAGTTTCTGTATTTCTCTCCGTATCTGCCTGAGGGTCTTTATCAGCTTTCTGTGCTGCTGCTTCAGCCAGCACAAGGAGTCCTGCCTCTACAACTTCCTCCAGGGCTGCTTCATCGGCAAACTCAGTCTAAGTAGTTTGACAGACTGCCTGAGTAAGTTGTTCAGGTTCATCATTGATGGGTGGTGTGGCAGAGTAATCCAGCAACTATTCATCTGAATCCTCAGTATCAAGGTTAGTGATAGGAAAAGGATCCGTGATGCCTGTGTATGTTGGAGATGCAGTTTCTCCAGTAGCTCTAGAGTCGGATTCCCTATGCTGTAGTTCTCTTGGAGGTAAGAATTGTAGGCCTCTGCTTGTTTTAATTCCATGTTGCAGCATCCTCCTATTAGTTTCCTCAATAGTACAGGTAGCTAACTGAGCTCTTGCTAGCTCAACTTCAGATGAGGTCCTAACAATCTCGGTGCCGAGGCTTATTAGATTGTTGTTTGCCTCTGTTGTTATTGACTTTTCTCTCATTATATCCAATCCTCTTTGCTTGTCTGACCAGTATGTGGAAAACTGATTTTGTCTCTCCTCAATAAGATTGATAAAATCATCAGTATGTTTGACCATAAATCCTAGCCTGAAGAAGGGTAGAAGTCCCAGACTATCATCTTCGTGCATTGCAAAGTTCCTAATCCAAGACAGGATTACGTCTTCCACTTCAAACCAGTCTTCCCAACCAGTGAGCTTCCTTGCAGGGCTCAGCCTCATTTCTCTCCATTCTTCATACGAGAGAATAAATTTTCTGAAGATTGAGTTTGTGGTCATGCTCAGTATCTCTGCTGCATCATCAACACTGATTGACTCGATGAAATACTTTATTTTGTTAAATGTCAATCTCCTTCCATCTGACCATTCTTTTTCCTGAACTGATCAATGGTTCCATTCGACATTGATTTTTTTAACATCTTTAGAATTTGCAAATTGGGATTCTATTGCGGGGTTAGTATTCTGTTCCTCCTGGTCTCCAGAGGTTTCTGCTGCAGCATTGTCATCAGGAACACAAGTTGTTGGAGCAGTAACTTGCTCGATGTTTTCTGACGGAGTATTCTGATGTGGCAGAGTTAGTGATGGCTCTTCGTGAAGGATTACAGCTTCCTCAAGAACAATTTCCTCTACTGTTGTGATGACCAAGGCGTAAGATGGATCAGTAAGTTCTTTTTCAGGATCAGAATCCTACAATCTGAGAGTTGATTTCTTTTTCTTGGGGATTGGAGCAGCTTTCTTTATTTTCCTCTTCTTCGAAAGAGCAACCTCCTTTTGCTTGTGCTTTGTAGGTGAAACAACTCTCTTCTTTGCTCCAGCTTTCTTCACACCAAGGTACCAACCTAGTGCATAAGCCATACTCATTTCCAGAGGAATGTTCTTGAAACAAAGGATTGAGGAAATAACAATTCCAAAACTTCTTCTAGATGAAGTTTTGGTAGCTTCCCCCAAGATTCTCTGAAATATTATTCCTGCCCAATTGATCTCTGCTTCTCGGATAACAACAATCATTGTTATGAATCTCGTTGTTGTACACTTGTCAAAACTTCCACATCGGCCCTCAACAGTGTGGACTAAGATGTCATGCAGAAGTTCATATGCGGGTTTAAGCTTCTTTTTCCTGAAGTTACTAGTGGAGGTTTCTTCCACGGAATCTAGTTTGAACCAATTCCAACTTTCCTCCAAATATTCTAACCCATAGGTAGCAAGATCAGAATATGTCATTCCAAAATTGGAGATGCCAAAAGTTCTTACAATATCGTCAGTGGTTAAGATTTGGTATTCTTTATCATCTTCACCCATCTTGAAGGTGATCGTCTTTCCATCTTTGGATAGTATGGCAAATGCGTAGAATTTATCTACTGACAGGGCGGAGTATCCTGTGTAGGTTGTTGTCAACAGTCTATCAAGTTTGCTATTGATGATATAATCCCAGACGTTGATGAAAAAAGCTTTATCTTCGTAAGGAGACTCGTCTCCTAGAAGCGCGACAACATCCACTAGCCTTCCTTTAACCACTTTGGTTTCTCTTGCTTTTGCCATAGAAGATTTCGGATTTCGGATAAGTTTTGAGAGATGATTTATGAAGAGTTTGTTTTATAGAGAGAAGGTTTGAGAGAGAGTGTGTGATGTGAATGTAGATAGGCTCAATTGTTTTTGGCGGTTTGAAAGGTTTTCCTTGTTTTGAAACAGATCAAAGGATAAGATTGAGAATTTTAAGGGATGGTTCTTATCAACGATTGAGATTTGAATTACAGAGTGGCAGATCTGTAATTTTTGAGATTGTGTCAGGAGGAAAATTGCGTCTTTCTTTCTCTTTCCTGAAAAGGTGATGTCTGCATTTAATGCAGTTGCCAAATTATTACTCTTTAATCATTGTTGTAAGGTTATTGTTGATGATACGAGGTTGTAAGCCATATAAATGTTGATTATTAAATGTTATCCGCAACAACCTCTCTCAGTAACTTGATTCAGTAACCTGTGTTCTGTAGCATGCTGTTTGAGACTGGATACTGTTGTAGGATTCTGTGTTTATGAGGGTCAGTACCTGTCACAGTATGCTAAAGATCATAGAGAGTTGAAGTGAACACTTAATGTCAGTAAGTTCCCCCTTACTTTAAGGATTCTCTTTTTTCTTATTCATCAGAGCTCAATGATTCCCAACTCAGACTTAGCATAAAAAATCTTGATTCACATAGGGGTTTTATGAAGATGTCTGCAAGTTGAAGGTCAGTATGTACTTTCTCCAGTGTGATGTCCTTCTTTTCCACATGATCTCTGATGAAGTGATGTCTCCTATCAATGTGCTTCATTCTTGAGTGGAAAACAGGATTATGAGTGATGGCAATTGCACTGGTGTTGTCACATAGGATGGGAGTTTTCTTTTCTGTTATGTCATAGTCCTTCAATTGTTGTTGTATCCATAAGATTTGTGCACAACAGCTTCCTACAGCTACATACTCAGCTTTAGCTGTTGATGTTGCAATAGATATTTGCTTTCTACAGAACCAAGAGACAAGTCTCTGTCCAAGAAACTGACAGGTTCCACTTGTACTCTTTCTGTCTATCTTGTAACCTGCGTAATCAGAGTCAGAGTATCCTTTGAGGTTGAATCCTCCTTCCTTAGGATACCATAAACCAACATTTTGAGTGTCTTTTAGATATTTGATAATCTTTTTTACTGCTACAAGATGTGATTCTTTAGGAGCTGTTTGAAATCTTGCACACATTCCAACTGCAAAAACTATGTCTGGTCTGCTTGTTGTGAGATATAGCAGGGATCTAATAAGTCTTTTGTACTTGGTGACTTCCACATCTTTTCCATCCTCATCTTTATCCATGCTGATAGATGTGGCCATAGGTATACTTACTGATGATCCACTTTTCATACCAAACTTCTTTATCAATTCCTTGGTGTACTTGGTGGATTGATTGATGAAAGTTCCATTTTGAAGTTGTTTCACTTGCAAACCAGGGAAGAAACTTAGTTCTCCCATCATGCTCATTTCAAACTTGCTTTTCATAAGTGAGGAGAACTTGGAATAGAGTTTTTTATTTGTTGATCCAAAAATGATGTCATCAACATAGATCTGTACAAGCAGTATACTATTTTTATCCAGTATTCTGAGAAGAGTCTTGTCTACTGTTCCTTTCTGAAATCCATTTTCCAAAAGATATAGGGACAGTGTGTCGTACCAAGCTCTAGGTGCTTGTTTTAGTCCATACAGAGCTTTCTTCAATCTGAGTACTCTATCTTTTCTCTGTTCTTCAAAACTGGGTGGCTGTTCCACATAAAATTCCTCTGATAGAAGTCCATTCAGGAATGCGCTCTTCACATCCATTTGATAAACTTTGAAGTTGTTGTGAGCAGCGTAGGCCAGAAATATCCTTATTGCTTCGAGTCTTGCAACAAGAGCAAAGGTCTCATCAAAATCTATTCCTTCTTGCTGGCAGTATCCTTTTGCAACCAATCTTGCCTTGTTTCTGATTACAGTACCAGATTCATCTAGCTTGTTTTTGAACACCCACTTGGTTCCAATGACTCTTTGATGGTCAGACCTTGGAACTAACTTCCATACTTGATTCCTTTCAAAACCATTCAACTCTTCTTGCATTGTCTGAATCTAATTGTTGTCCTCAAGTGTTTCTTCAACACTCTTAGGTTCTACTTGTGAAATGAAGCAAGTGAATAGTGATACTTGAGGTCTTGATCTCCTAGTTCTCACTCCTTCGTTTATGTCTCCAATCACAAGTTCTCTTAGATGATTCCTAAGCCATGTTCTATCAGGCTCAAAGGTGAATGTGGATTGTTGATCAGTAGTTTGTCGTTCAGCAGCATCCTGTATTTGATTGTTGTTTGTCTGCTGATTCTTGTTTGCTTGCTGATCATCATTCATTGTTACTGCATTTCCTGATGTAGTAAGCTGTGAGTTGCTTGTTGTAACTTCTTCAGCAGGTACTTGAATTCCATCAACGTATCTTACTGTCTGGTCTTTGATCTTTATTTTAGATACGTCTTCTCTTAATTTCTCCAGATCAATAGTATTGTAGTGTGGTTCATCGAATACCACGTGAACTGATTCTTCAATAATCAAGTTTTTTATGTTGAAGATCTTGAAGGCCTTGCTTGCTGAGGAGTATCCCAAGAATACTCCTTCATTAGATTTCTCATCAAAGGTCTTTAGGTATTCATTTCCATTATTCAGAATGTAACATCTACATCCAAAGATGTGAAAGTGTGAGATATTAGGTGTTTTCCCATACCATACTTCGTAGGGAGTCTTGTCATGATCTTTGTTGATCAGGCATCTGTTATGCGTATAACATGTTGTGCTGGTTGCTTCAGCCCAAAATCTCTTAGGCATTCCAGCATCGGCAATCATTGTTCTAGCAGCTTCCTTCAAAGTCCTGTTTCTTATTTTTGCAACACCATTCTGTTGTGGAGTCCTTGCTGCAGAGTACTCATGATAAATTCCATTTTCTGAACAATATTTCTCAATAAACTTGTTTGTAAATTCAGTTCCTCTGTCAGATCTTATCTTTACAATGCTTAAGCTTTTCTCATTCTGCACTTTCTTCATGAATTCTGGAAGTCTGGCTTGAGTTTCAGAT
The DNA here is from genome assembly GCA_954870855.1 of Scutellaria minor. Lineage (NCBI taxonomy): Eukaryota > Viridiplantae > Streptophyta > Magnoliopsida > Lamiales > Lamiaceae > Scutellaria > Scutellaria minor. The sequence continues at coordinate 22,168,415 of OX940727.1, forward strand.
TTCTTGGCCAAGAAGATGGTCTAAGTGAATCTTGAGTAGTCATCCACTATTACAAGGGAATATTTCTTCCCACTCACACTAATAGGCTCCATTGGTCCAAATATATCCATATGCAGGAGGTCCAGTATCCTATTTGAGGATCTTTGACCTTTTTCTTTGAATGAGCTTCGTACTTGCTTTCCTTTTTGACAGGGTCCACAAACACTTTCTTTCTTGTAAGCAACATCTGATAGTCCCCTGACTAGGTTCTTCCTTGCAAGCTTGTTGATTGTTTTGAAGTTCAGGTGACTCATCCTCTTATACAATAACCAACTTAGCTCTGGGGTGCTTTTTGCAATGAAGTAGGTTGGTTGTAATGTTGAGTTCCAATCAGCAAGGTAGATGTTGCCTCTCCTGGTTCCAGTAAGTTTAACCTCATTTGTTTTGATATCTCTGATCAGACACTTGTTGAGATTGAACTCCACTAAACATCCTTTGTCACAAAATTGACTGATACTCAGGAAGTTATATTTTAGTCCTTTGACACATGAAACATCACTGATACTTGTGTTGCCCTTGATCAAGCTCATGTACCATTTGTGCGTCCTTTGGAGTTATCGTCAAACACTATCTTGGGGCCTTTACATGGTTGAAAGTTTTTCAATCCGACTTTGTTGCCAGTTATATGTCTGGAGTAGCCACTATCAATGTACCATTCATCACTACTGCTCCTGGCAACTGTATCTCTTTTTCTTCATTGTCCTTGTAGTCCTTGGCCATTAGACAAATCAGTGCTTCTTCACAGATGCGGAGCTATAGGTGCTTTCTGATGAGAGATCATCCTTATCTATAGCGTTGGAGATGCTTGCTGCCTTGAGAGCTTCATTTTCAATGAGAAGTGCCCTAAGTTTTTATTTTTCATTTCTCCTCCTATCGCTTCTTTGTTTCATCTCTTCCTCAGTATACTTTTGTACTTATGGGTAGGGACAGTTTCTGATGAAGTGGCCAGGTCTTCTGCAATTGTAACACAAGTCTGTGGATCCTGTGTCAACTTGCTGATGAGTTTTGATTTGAGGACTTTTTTCTGATGATTGTGGTTTTCTTCTGAAGTTGTTCCCTTTGTGGTTATTTTTTATAAATTTTTTGAACTTCTTCAGCATCCTCAGTAAACACTTCCTCCTTTTTATCTTTCAGCTTTTGCTGCTTGTGCCAACAACAACCTGATTATTTACGATGAGTGCTGCAATCTTTGCGTTTGTTTCTTCCATCTTCTTTCTTCTTCTATCAATATCATATTCAAAGGATTTTAGATCAGAGAAGAGATCAAAGGTACTCATTGTGTTGAGGTTCAATGACACTCTCATCGTGGTCTCTTTACTGTGCCATTCATAAGGTAAGACTCATAGCACCTTCATGTTTTTCTCTTTCTGGGGTATGTTCTCCCTAAGGATTCAAGCTCACTCACAATGGCTATGAATCTCTGATCGAGCTGTTCAAGGGTTTCCCCGGTCTTCATGTTGAATTGCTCAAACAGTTGGATGGCTTTGGAGATCTTGTTGTCTCGGGCAAGTTCATTGCCTTCACATATCATCCCTAGCATTACCCATATTTTTTTGGTTGTGGTGCAACTTTTAACCTTACTGAACGTTACTTTGTCCAGCGTAAGAAATAAGACATTTTTGGCTACGTTGTTGAGATTCGCTCTCTTTCTATCTTCAGGAGTATATTCATGTCTCTCCTTGACAACATATTCCTGTGGTGGTGGTGCTCTTCTGAGTTTTGGTGCAGCTTCCTATGGTCTAACATCTGGTGGTATATTGACATCATCATTATCACTGGATGCGTCCTCTACTTCACCGTATGTTGCCTCAGCTGCTGCTTCAGCACGCCTATATTCGTGAAGTTGTTCGACATATACAACATTTGCTTTGTAGATCACTGATGGTCCTTCAGTGACGATGAACCACATTTCGTCGTGCATGGCTGATAAATGAGCTTGCATGCGTATCCTTCAGTCGTCATATTCATTTATAGAAAACATAGGTAGCTTATGATGTGAAGAATCCATGCTTATGCTAAGAGATGAGTTTTGGTCTCGTGAAAGTGAAAACAGTTTTTCCAGATGCAAAACGGGTGGATCTAGGTTGGTTACCAGTCAAGTCGGCTTTTAACCCAACTTGCTCTGATACAACTTGTTGGTCCCAAAAGTCCCAAGTGGTCAGAGGTTCAAAGAGGGGTGAATAAACCTCTATCGATTTTGCAAACTCTTGAAAACTTTCTGTAAGACAGGTTCCTGACCTAGAGAGAATGGAGCAACCTAACTCAGATCAGTAACCTGGCAGAATGTTTGATTAGGTTCCTGATCTGTTTATACAGTACGCAGCGGAAAACTTGATAGAGTTCTTTTTGGAAAATAGTTTCTTTTACAATAAAGCTCTTTATGCCAAACCTTTTATACACGATGCTTATGATGTAAACTGTAAGATATATATGATAAGATAAATGCAATGCAGTAAGTAAATCAAAGTAGATAAGCACACATGATGTATAGTGGTTCGAAGGTGGTGTAAGTCTTCTACGTCCACTCTACCCCGTCACACAAGGAGGATCTAGTTCGAATTACAAGCCTCACTTTACAAACTTCTTCCTAACAAACTACGCCTACTAGAATCCCAGACTCTAGTTCGAGGCCACAACCCACAAAGGGTTCACAATTCCACAAAGGGCAAGAGCCTATTTCTAGACTACACACTTAGCAAGGACCTAATCCTCTCAACAAAGTTATACCATAAACAACCTAGCGCACACAGCACAATGGTTAAGAAAAAAAGGTTCTTCAACTGGTGTGGAGTAGTCTTGATCTTTGAAGGCTTCAATGCTATGGTAGACTGCTCCTGGAAGGTTGAGTGACTGAGCTTAATGAAAGACTTGAGGGATTTAGCAGTGTGTTTCAAAGCTTCAGTAGTCTTTATGGTCACTCCATCCTTCTATATATAGATCTGTGGAAAATGCCCGTTAAAGAAAGACATTGTTTCTATTTCAGTTCAAATTTGATCTTCCATATCTTTACATTTAATGTGATTGACAACTTGAGAATATAGGGCATGTCCTATTTTTCTCCGCATTAATGACGCGACTCCCTGGTTGCAAACCTTTTGCAGAGCCGCAGGTCCAGGTGGCATCTTCTCATTGGCTTGGCTCAAACTTCTATCTAACGAGTCTTTGTCAGTAACCTTCCTTGTACTGCATTCAATATACATTCCTTGTATAGTAATAAATGCGCTTAGAGGGAGTTGTCAGCTTGCTGCTTTCTACTTCAATGTTTGTATATCTTAGATGTCAGCTTTCTGATGTGAATTAGCTTTATGTTGTGACTCAGTTTTCTGTCGTGGCATCTAATCTTCAGCATCCTGACTTGAGTAGCTTCCTCTGTTTTGATAGTTGTTTAGCCTTCTTCGTGACTTCCTGATCTTCTGATTGCTTGATTCTTCTTTGAACACGAGTATTCTTTGAAATTCTGTTTCAAACATTTATCTCTTTTTTTTTCTTTTTTTTCTCTTTTTTTTCTTTTTTTCTAAAGACCCATTATAATGTTCATGAAGATATGCTTATAGGTTTATGTTCCCATTTAAAACACGTGGAGAATGGGTATTCTAACTTTCTATCCAAAGTTACATTGTCTCATCAAAACCTATGTAGAAATCTCTCAACAACTTCGATTTTTTTACAACCCTACTCTAATTTAATATGAAACAAATTTTATATAGTCTGTCTATATCTAATTTAGTTAGAATTTTATAAATATATAGTTGTATAAATATTTTATACATTTAATTATATAAGACTTTTTTTTTATCTTCTCTTCTCTCCAAGATATAATCATAAAATATATAACACTAAATTTGTTTTCTATTTTTATGTAAGAGGAGGAACCTAATTGATGTATATTTGAATTCAGCATAACTAGTTTAAAGACACTAATTATGTAAAAAAAAAAATCTGTGAAAAAAAATCTAATGAAACTTAGGTATAAATTTCAAATTTAATGTTCGAACATTACATTTGATACAAATCAAATAATGAACGAATATGAATTACATTAATTATTCAAATAATTAAAGGATACAAATATGAATATTTGTTAAATTAGTAGAATACGAATATTAAGATATTTGCTTTGATTCGTTTACAATCATACTCTATTGTAATATGAAACAAATTTTATTTAGTCTCTCTCTATATCTAATTTAGTTAGAATTTTATTAGAACTCTATTTATTAGGAATCACATTATGTATAAGGTATTTGTTCTTTTTTTGTGGAAAATAAGAATGGCAAATCACATTTCTAAAATAGAAGCAAGTATATATAATATGAATCACTCTTCTGTACATTAATTGGTGAACAGTGCAATTGGTCGACCTAGAACCATGCATTTTTTTTTAATTCATGTGTTGACCTTTATATTATATTAGTGTGAATTTTATGTTATATTAGTAAGACATTTATGTACAAATATCCTAACCTTTATGTAGTACTTTTAACTTAAAAAAAAAAAGAATTTGAGCACAATTCGTACATATATACCTTTATGTGATATTACTCATACATTTATGTGATATTACTTATACATTTATATCAACATAGTCATACCTTTATATAATATATAAGAGTACAACTAACATATCTAAAAGGTATGAATACATAATTAAAATGTATGACTAATATAACTAAATGCATGAAAAATGTAAAGGTATGAATGTTATAACATAAAGGTATGCAAGTTATAATAAAATTAAAAGGTGTATATATATATATTTTAAAAAATTTAGAAAAAATAAACTAAGTGTGGGGCGCCTTCTTTTTGGCGCGTGGAGGCAAGTGTTTGGTCGGATTGATTCGAATTGCATGGATCCTAGATTAGTATATCTATTGCACAAGAGTTTGTGTGATATAACATGAGTAAGCTTGTCGTGATTAGTATTTATAATTACTTGGCAGTTCTCATTTAATGGAGTTTGATAAATATCTATTGATGAAATGAAATTATCTATATAATTTATTTTTTAATGTTAGAAACAATATCAAGTGATCATTTGAGAGCCAATTAAAAAAATAATAATAATAAAGTGCTTTTTATAACTTCTTTTAACTTTGTATTAAGTAAATCTTTCTTCTGAAATTGAAAATTGTTTTAAATTTTTGAATTTAATTATCAATTTCAAAAAGCTCACAAAAAAAAGGCGTAGTATCTTAATTTTGCCATATTTTTTGCTTATTTCATTACCTATCTTCATGAAAGATTTGAGTGATTTTGCAATCTTTGCATCTGTGTTGGGGTACAATTAAGCTCGTACCAATTCAACCCACCTCGTACCACTATACATCTAAGACCATACCAATTTATAATTCACCTTATACCACCATAAAATTAAGTTTGTACCATCATATAATTAAACTCGTACCAAAACAAAATTCCACCAATTGTAAGTCCATATCACTAATTAAGAACACGTAATTAATTTCGTACAACCATTTAATTATATTTGTACTAATATATACTTCAACCCGTATCAATAATAAACAATTCATACTAACAAATATTTCTATTTGTATCATAATTTCAAAGCTCGTACAAACCAATATTTTAGTCCGTACCAATATAAGTTGTTAAACTATCATGAACACCAATACCACCAAAAACCCTAACTTTATTTGAGGATGCATCTTTTAAAATGTAAGAATAAACTGAAATAAGTGCAACTTCGGATTTTGAAATGAAGTCAAATGCAACAATATATAGTTGGAGAAGAAATTGATTGCAAAATTGGTCGCCGCTGTTTGAAAGGAGAAACAAATTAAAAAGGACAAAGAATTATAACATGTAGCCTTCCGCAAAAATAAGAAGAATAATTTAGCAGAATAAACAAAATCACGCAGAAACACAACTTAAATTAAAGAGGACAAAGAAGTATAACTTGAACTACCACCATAAACAAAATTGAGAAGAATAATTAAAAGGTAGGGAAAAATAAGAAAAAGAAAAAGGTGGGGGGAGTGGTACTTACGCAGCCTTTCCCATGAATTAAAATAATGAAAAGAGATATAAGTTGTCAATAATTAAGCAGAATAATTAGGCAACCTTCCAATCGTCAATTCTGCCCTGCCCGCTGCTCCGATTCATAGGAGAATAAATTTTTTGGATGGAGATTATTGTATTTTGTCAATAAAAGAGATATGATTAGAAAAAACAACAAATAAGAAAAAAAAATCTCAATTCTAAAAGGGTATAATGGGGTAAAAAAAATTCTCTTGGTTAGAAATTTTTTTTTATAAAACCTTGATAAAAATAAATATTTGTAAATAAAAGCGGTTAAGAATGAGTTTTCACTTAAATTAAATTAAATTAAGGGATGAAATTACAAATAGCCAATTATAAAAAGAAATATTATTTTTTAATTAAGAGTTTGAAACTATTCTTTTTAAGTTAAGAAAATATTTTTTTGAACCATTGTATCCTTAATGAAATTTAGTCTGTACCAGCTCATATCATCATATTTCACCTCGTATCAACCCGTACCACCAAAATATACCCTTGTACCATAATGAATGTGGCTCGTACCACTATATTACACTCTCGTACCATTAATAATGTAGCTCGTACCACTATATTACACACTCGTATCATCATTTATGTAGCTCGTACCATCATATTACACATCAAACATTAGAAGGGTATAGTTGACAAATATCATTTCTCTTAACTAAAAAAGAACAAAATTTAATAAGTTGACAAAAAAGAATGTTTATAAGTAGAAATGGTTAGGAATGAGGATTACCTCAAGTTCCAATTGTATCCTTATCTTTCATTAATTATAACATTGAATGAAAGTTTTTTTTTTTCAAAAAATACATAGGGAGTTGAAGTGTGATGATTTAATATACATTTAATTAAGGGCATATATACAATTACAAATTAAAAATCATACTAATATAGTAATAAGTCTATCTTTATGGGATGGGTGAAAATAATATACAAGCTTATATTTGTGGGATGGAGGAAGTTATATAGTAACTAACCTATTTTGTAGAACAGATGAAAATATTAATGAGGCATATCTTTGTGGGAAGGAAGTAGTATTATTTTGTCATGATGCGTTTGTTTCGTTTCACCACTTTCTTTTCTACTAATCTCTCCATGACCTTCTTCCTAAAATTTCAGTGGGAATAGACTCCTAGATTTGTAGTAACCAATCCTTCCAAGAATTCCACATTTTTAGTATTACAAACACTTTAAGATGCATTCAAACAAATTATTAGGGTGAAAAACCTTGTAAAAGATCTTGTTGGAGAAGATAAAGACAACTGCGTTTGCAATTCAGCTTATTCAAAGAGGATTAATTGCGGCTAAATCTTCACATGTATTCAGAACTTCTATTCTTCCATTCTTTTTCTTCACTTCCAATATTCATAATATCTGCCACAAAGATGGAGTTTTTTCACCTAAGCCCACAATAGATTTTAGCATAATTAAAGAATTAGACGATGTTATTTTCTTGTTTCGGAAATTGTGAGATTGCGGCCACGACCTTTTATTCTAGTCTACAACAATCTGTTGAATGTCATTGTTAAGAGGAAACATTATTTTGCTGCCCTTTATGTGTTTGACGAAATACGTCAATTGGGTTCCTCTGTAGATAAGTGCACGATGAGTATAGTGATTAATGAATATTGTCTTCTGAACCGGGTAGACTTAGGTTTGCTGCATCAGTTATCTTCACCAAGGTTGGTACAAACCTGATGTCACAACATTCCGAACAGTTGTTAAACGATTATTTTTGGATCATAAGGTTGCTGAAATCATGAAATTGTTCAACAAGCTTTTGGTTTTGAAAATATGTGAGCCTGATGATTTAATGATTCTCATTGTGATAAATAGACTCTGCAAAACTGCACAAATTAGAACTGCTTGTGCTTTATTTCTTCATATATTACAAAGAACTAGCTGGAATCTTGATATTTATGCTTATAGGGCAATAATTGATTCGTTATGTAATGGGGGAAGAGTGGATGATGTTCTCTGTCTCCTGTCTAAAATGATTGTCTGCAGTGTTTCACCCAATGTTGTGACGTATAATTCAATGATTCATGGCTTGTGCAAAAATGGTTGATGGAATGGTGTCTCCGACTTACGTAATGAAATGGAAAATTGTAAAATGTCTTTAAATGTTGTTACTCTCAATGTATTAGTTCATGCATTTTGCAAGGAAGGTAAAGTAGAGGAGGCAGAGGATCTTGTGAAAACTATGGCGTAAAGATATATTCGACTTGATACATTCAGTAACAATGGGCTGATAAATGAGTTGGTATTGTTTGTTAGGAGAAATGGGCAAAACAAAAGAAATATTTGATTCCTTAGCAGATAAGGGCCTTAAGCATTGTATTGTTTCCAATGGCATTTTGAATAATGAATATTGCAAGATGGGAAAAGTAGATGAAGTTTGGTGTGTTTTCCTTGATGTTCCTTGTAAAGGTTTAGAGTATACTAATTGCACCTACAACATGATACATGCATTATATTAGTAAACATAGGTTTGATGATGGTTGGAAGCTATTCAAGGACATATAAGGTTGTTAATCCTGATGTAGTCACATACACTATCCTCATTGATGGACTGTGTAAAAGTGGAAAACTTGATGTTGCATGGAAGCTCGCAAAGTACAACCTAATTTAAATACTTATAATATATTAGTGTATGGCTTGTGCAAGACTCGGACGATCGCTAAAACACTTGCACTTCTACACGAAATGGAAGAAAGAGATATTGCTCCTGATAAAAATACATACGGTACCCTCATAAAAGGATTATGTAAAGATGGAAAACTTGACATTTCCACATATCTTTCAAATGAAGTACGTTCAAAAGGTGTGTTGTTGTTCAAATATACACAGTGATTAGGAGGTGTGTTATTGTTCAAGTATACACTATGATTGTTGTTTTACTATGTCAAAAAGGATCAGTGGAGGAAGCAAAAAAATTTGTCGTGGAAATGGAGCAAAGTGGTTATGCACCTAATAGTTGTATTTACAATGTTATTATCTAGAGTTTGCTAAAGAGAAATGAGTTTTGCAAAGCAATACCATTCTTGGAGGAAATGCGTGAAAGAGGGTTCTCAATCGTCCATCTTAATGAGCTACAAGGAAAACATGAAGATGATATTCTTTTTGAAATCATTAAGAAAGTTGTGTCTTAAAGTTATTTTCTAGTCCATCCTTTTTTTTTTTTGCATTTAAAATGAGTTTGTCATACATAGATCTCCTCGTAAAGAGATTATTTTCAATTCTCATACATAGATCTTTTGGTAAAGAGATACTCTTTTTGTTTCTCATATTATTTTCGATTATCATACATAGATCTTCTCTTAAAGAATCTTTTTTATTCTCATACATAGATCTTCTTTTCAAGATCATTAAAAAAGATGTTTTCTAGTCCATCTTTTTTTCATCTAAAATGAGTTTGTCATACATCTCCTCCTAAAGATTTCTTCTCTTTATGGATTATTATTTAATAATGAGCTGAAGGAAAACGTGAAGATGATATTCTTTTCAAAATTGTGACAAACAACTAGGAAATGCTCTTAGGTTTCAGGAACTGGGTTCAAATCTCAGAAAACCAATCGGGAAAGGTCTAAATCAGTCGTTGCAAGATTAGTGTCCGAACCGGTAGTTAATCTATTAAACATTGTAGCTAGGGTTTGGGCGCAACAACTACTTCTTGTAACAAAAATTCATGCTGATTCAAGAACGGTTTTCTGAAATTGGTTGAGGGGTTCTACTATATATATATATATATATTTGAGTATATCTAGTTGTATTTTCATGTTGAAATTCAAAAATATTAGGAAGATACGAGTGGTTAGGGTTCTGGTGTGAACTAGTGGAAAACCCTAATTTTGGGGGATTTTGTAATCTTGATTTCATCTTTGTTTCTTAGTGGATTTGATCGATTCTAGTTTGTAGTTGATGTAGATCACAAGGGTGTGATTGAACCATTTATATTTTGGTGTGTTTGTTTCTATTTTTACTTGCATTATCATCAAACTCCATAGCTAGGGTTATTAGTTCTTGGTGTTATGTTTGCTATTTTGCTGTCATTTTCTTAACAATTGGCGTCGTCTGTGGGAAACGAGATCAACACAATGATGAATAGCATGAAGCTTGATGTGCATAAATTCTCAGGGGTTGAAGAATTCAATCTATAGAAGGTCCACATGGAATCCCTTCTCATTCAACATAGCATGGAAGAGGCACTTCTTGAAGAAAGTGATACAACATCTTCTGCAAATGTTGAGAAAAGAAAAGTGATAAAGAAGAAAAAAAAAAGTGGTATACTCTTGTGTTTATGTGGAAAGGCTCTAAGAGAAGTATGTAAGGAAGCCACTGCAAGAGACATATGGAAGAGGCTGCATGCTCTCTACATGACAAAATCTCTGGCAAACAGGTTGTATCTAAAACAGAAACTCTTTTCTTTCAAGATTCAAGATGAGAAGAAGATGTTGGAAAGGCTAGATGAGTTTAGCAAGATCGTTGATGACTTAGAGAACATTAATGAAGAACTAAAAGATGAAGATAAAGTCTTGCTACTATTGAATGTATTGCCAAAGTCATATCAATCCTTCAAAGATGCTTTGGTGTATAGGAGAGCTACAATTCTAACTCTGGAAGAAGTTTTGGTTTCCATTGCTACTATTGAATGCATTGCCAAAGTCATATCAATCCTTCAAAGATGCTTTGGTGTATAGGAGAGCTACAATTCTAACTCTGGAAGAAGTTTTGGTTTCTATCAAAACAAGGGCAATATCTGAGACCTCAGAAACTAAGAGTCCAAACTTAGGGGAATGACTGAATGTGAAATTCAAGAACTTCAAGAAATCGAATCAAGGATCCAAATAGAATCCCCAAAAGCAAGAAACAACCTCAAACAAAGTAAATAGAGACTCTACTGATGCAAAGAAATGTTTCTCTTGTCATAAGGTAGGACACTTCAAGAAGAATTGTCCAGAAAAAAAGAAGAAGAATGCTAACAATCAACAAGCATCAATAGCTCAAGAATAATATGACAGTGCATATATGTTATGCATCAGTAATTGTCAGATTAAAGATGAATGGGTGCTTGATTCAAGGTGTTTATTCCATATGTGCCCTGTCAAATCTTGGTTTACTGAGCTGGAAATGGAGAGATGGGGTCTTGTACTCTTAGGAGATGATCATTCATGCAGGATTATGGGGATATGAAACATAAAACTGAAGCTGCATGATGGAAAGATCAGAACACTTACCAAAGTAAGGTACATTCCTAAACTCAAAAGAAACCTAATTTCCCTTGGTTTGTTGAATGCTGCAGGCTATGAATTCAAGACTGAAAAGGAAGAGATTTTTGTAACCAAGAATGACAAACTGATCTTGAAAAGAAGGAAATCAAATGGTCTCTACATATTAGTTGGAACCACCATCACTGGAGAGTCATCAACTGTGATGAGCAAGGAATAAACTGATCTCTGGCACAAGAGATTAGGTCGTATTGGAGAGAAATGACTTAATGAATTAGCAAAACAGAACCTTCTTGGAGGTGACCAGATTGCAAAGCTGGAAAGGTGTGAGCAATGCATCCTAGAAAAGTCCACCAAGACAAGTTTTCCAACTGGTAAACACACTACTCAAGGCCCCCTAGATTATGTGTACTTTGACATATGAGGGCCAGCTAGAGCAGAAAATCATGGTGGAGGTAGATACTTCATAACTTTCATTGATGATTTTTCTAGGAAAGTGTGGGTTTATATTCTTAAGCATAAGAATGAGGCTTTTGCAAAATTCAAATAATGGCCAACTCTCCAAGAAAATCAAATTGCTAAGAAACTTAAACACGTAAGAACTGATAATGGCCTTAAGTATTTGTCAGAGGAATTCCAAGAATTTTACAGGTTAAAGGGTATCACAAGACATAGAACTGTAGTGGCAACACCACAACAAAATGGATTGGCACAAAGGATGAATACAACATTGCTAAAGAGAGTGAGATGTCTTCTCCTAGATGCAAGCTTACCAAAATCATTTTGGGGTGAAGCAGTAGCAACTGCAGGCTTTCTGATCAACAGGAGTCCATCTTCAACAATTGATTTCAAATCTCCAAATGGATTGGCACAAAGGATGAATAGAACATTGCTAAAGAGAGTGAGATATCTTCTCCTAGATGCAAGCTTACCAAAATCATTTTGGGGTGAAGCAGTAGCAACTGCAGGCTTTCTGATCAACAGGAGTTCATCTTCAACAATTGATTTCAAATCTCCAAATGAGGTATGGTATAGAAAGCCCTCTAACTATGCTTACCTAAAAGTTTTTGGTTGTCTTGCATATGCACACACAAGGCAGGATAAGTTGGATGCTAGGGCAATCAAATACATCTTCATTGGATATCCAAATGGTGTAAGAGGATATAAAATGTGGAGCTTGAAACCAGGATTTCAAAAATGCTTTATCAGCAGAGATGTGGTGTTCAAGGAATCAACAATGGGCTACAAACAACACCTGAACCACCAAGTGATCACATCTTCAATTGATCAGTCAATGAATGAAGATGAATCATAAGATAATGCTGAAGTTCAGGTGGAGCCAAGGGATCATTCAGAAGAAGAAGATCAAGACAATCCAGATAATACAGAAGCTGAAAAGAATGATAAAAGTAACACACAGCTACCTCAAGATCTAAGGAATTACAACTTAGCAAGAAATAGACAAAGAAGAACCATTCAAGAACCAACAAGATATGTGCAAGAAAATATTGTTCATTATGCTTTAAGCATAACTCAAGACATAGAGTATGAAGAACCAAAGAACTTCAAAGCTGCTATGGTATCAAAGGATATAGAGAAGTGGATACATGCCATGAATAAAGAGCTTCTCTCCCTGGAAAAGAACAATACTTGGGAATTGGTGAAGAAACCTGACAATCAAAAGATCATTGACAGTAAATGGATCTTCAAAAGGAAAATTGAGGTAGCTGGAATTGAGCAAGTAAGATTCAAAGCCAGGTTAGTGGTAAAGGGGTGCACACAAAAGGAAGTGATTGACTATAATGAGATCTTATCCCCTGTGGTGAAACATGTATCAATCAGAATATTACTTGCTTTGGTAGTACAAGATGACATGGAACTACACCAATTGGATGTCAAAACTATTTTCCTTCATGGAAATCTGGATGAAACTCTCTATATGCAACTACCTAAAGGATTTGTGCAACCTGGCAATGAAGAGAAGGTATTCTTATTGAAAACGTCTCTTTATGGTTTAAAAAAAAAGTCCTAAGCAAAGGTATAAAAGGTTTGATAGTTATATGATCAGTATTGGCCTGTCAAGGTGCAACTATGATAGCTGTGTATACTTTGAAAAAGAATGAAGCATCATTCACACTTACTTACAACTATATGTAGATGATATGTTAATTGCAAGTAAGAGCAAGTACAAAATAGATAGTTTGAAACAGAAATTGAAGTTGCAGTTTGAAATGAAAGATTTGGGAGAAGCAAGGAGGATTCTAGGCATGGATATAAATAAAAAAAGAAGTTAGAGAAATTGTTTCTCTATCAAACTGATTATATCAACAAAGTCCTTAGGAGATTCTTCATGCACACTGCTAAGGTCGTAACTACATCTTTGGGAGCTTAGTTTAAGCTATCTGCAGAACAGAAGCCCAAAATAGATGAAGAAAGTAAGTATATGCTTAGAGTACCTTATGCTAGTACTGTTTGAAGCATGATGTATGCTATGGTGTGTAGTAGACCAGACATAGTATATGGTATGAGCATGGTGAGCAGGTACATGGTTGATCCAGGAAGAACACACTGAGAAGTTATTAAGTGGCTACTTAGATACCTAAGTGGAACAACTAACTTAGGACTAATGTTTAAAAGAAATACTCACTGTACTAACACTCTTGAAGGCTTTGTAGATTCTGATTTTGTAGGTAATATAGACATAAGAAAATGAATTACAGGCTATGTGTTCAAGCTATATGGGACTGCTATCAGCTAGAAAGCAATCCAACAATGAGTGGTGGTCGTATCAACTACTGAGGCAGAGTTTATTTCCATGACTGAGGCACTGAAAGAATCAATATGGCTCAAAGGGATGTTGAAGGAGTTGTGCGTGAAACAAAGGAGAATCATCATCTTTTGTGATAACCAAAGTGCTCTGCACTTAGCTAAGCATCAAATGTTTCATGAAAGATGCAAACATATTGATATTAAACTACACTTTGTTAGAGATATGATTCAAAAAAGGGAAGTAGAGGCAAGCAAGGTTGGAACAGAAGATAATCTAGTTGATATACTAACTAAAGTTTTACCTGGGGCAAAATTCAACCATTGTAGGAATCTGGTAAGCTTAGCAAGCTGGAAAGAAGATAACACTTAAAGTCATGAAATTTGCAGAAAAACTGGGATCTATTATTTTCAAGTTGAGGTGGAGAATTATGACAAGCAAATAGGAAATGCTCTCAGGTTTCAGGAACCGGGTTCAGATCTCAGAGAACTGGTCGGGAAAGGCCTGAACTGGTCGTTGCAAGATTAGTGTCCGAACCGGTAGTTAATCTATTAAACATTGTAGTTAGGGTTTGGGCACAACAACAACTTCTTGTAACAAAAATTTGCGCTGATTCAAGAACGGTTTTCTGAAATTGGTTGAGGGGTTTTACTCTATATATATGGGAGTATATCTAGTTGTATTTTCACGTTGAAATCCAGAAAGATTAGGAAGATACGAATGGTTAGGGTTTTAGTGTGAGCTAGTGGAAAACCCTAATTCTGGGTTATTTTGTAATCTTGATTTCATCTTCATTTCTTAGTGGATTTGATCGATTCGAGTTTGCAGTGGATGTAGATCATAAGGGTGTGATCTAACCACTTATATTCTGGTGTGTTTGTTTCTGTTTTTGCTTGCATTATCATCAAACTCCATAGCTAGGGTTCTTAGTTCTTGGTGTTGTGTTTGTTGTTCTACCATCATTTTCTTAATAAAAATCATTAAGAAAGTTGTGTCTAAAGGTATTTTCTAGTCCATCTTTTTTTTGATTTGAAATGACTTTCTCATTGTAATACTTCAATTTCTCATGAAAACAAGATAACCAAAGCTAAGTAAGTTCGTCCATCTTTTTTTCATCTAAAATGACCTTCTCATCATAATACTTCAATTTCTCATGGAAACAGGATAACAAAAGCTAAGTAATTTCTTAAGTGTTGGCAAAATTAGAATAAAAGATAGAGTTTATTACTTTTTTCGCCCATTAAGTTAGGGGTTTGGCAATTTAGGATAAAAATATTTCGGGCTGGCAATTTAGGACTTTTTGTTTTCAATTTTAGCAATTATTACCCAATTTTAGCTCGAATTGCTTATTTGGGCTGAAATTGCACGTTTTTTTGCACATGACACCCCTAATCGGGCTCAATTTGCTGAGGTGGCGCGTGATTTAGCAAAGATGGAATTTTTCATTTAATTTGATTATGTCATGTGTATTAATAAGTGGGCCTCCTCTCTTCTCTCTCAAGCTATCAAAAGCTCCACCGTTTCTCCGCCTCTCTTCCTCCTCCTTCCTCCCCCAATTACCCAAATCAGAACCCCACCAGGCAATCCTTTCTTCATCGAAGTAGGCTACTTCGACATTGTTCTCAAAATCAAAGAAAAGATCCAAAAGGAGCAAGGAATCCCCATTTCCAAACAAACCCTAATCTTCAATGGCAACATCCTCCACGACGACCTCAATGTCCACCACTCCAACATCCTCGATCAATCTCGAATCCATCTCCTCGTCGCCTCCAACGCTATCAGAACCCCCGACGAACCGTCCAAGATCCACCTCCTCCTCAAACTGCCATCCTCCAAGCTCATCACCATCGAAACCGACATCAAGGACACAATCCACAAACTCAAGGAGAAAATCCACAAAACAAAGGGAATATCCGCTAGCCGATTGGTAATACACACAAACAAAATCGAGTTGCAGAATCAGAAAATGATCGAAGACTGTAAGTTGTCGGATCATTCGGAATTGAGGGTCGTCGTCTGATCGCTGCCGATTATGTCGCCATCGCCTGGCGAATCGACGGCAAAACTGAGGGTTTTTATCGTGTACAACGCAGAGAAGATTCCGGTGGAGGTGAGTGCAGTGGATAACGTAGGAGAGCTGAGGAATAAGCTGGAGAAGATGAAAGTGGAACTGCCAAGAGAAGGGTATTTTTTCATATACAAACAAAATGTGATGGATGATGATCGATCTTTTAGATGGCACCATGTTAACAATGGTGATGATATTGAGATTTTTAGTGGTAGTATTTCTGGCAGATCTTAATTTTTTTATTTCTGATTCGAGTAATTGGGGGAGGAAGGAGGAGGAAGAGGGGCGGAGAAACGGTGGAGCTTTTGTTAGCTTGAGAGAGAAGAGATGAGGGGACCCACTTATTAATACACATGGCAGAATCAAATTAAATGAAAAATTCCACATCGTCACCTCAGCAAATTGAGCCTGATTAGGGGTGTCACGTGCAAAAAACGTGCAATTTCAACCCAAATAAGCAATTCGGGCTGAAATTAGGCAATAATTGCTAAAATTGAAAACAAAAAGGTCCTAAATTGCCAGCCCGAAATATTTTGTCCTAAATTGCCAAACTCTTAATTTAATGGGCGAAACAATAAATAAACTCTAAAAGATATTATAAGATTCTGAAGTGTTATGTGTACTAAATGTTGGCAAAATAAGAATAAAATATATTATAAGAAATCTCTAAATTTTATTGTTGGTTGATTACAACTGAATCCTACACTACCTATTTATACTAGATCATCCTGGTGATGATTATTTGATCCAATGGTGGAGAGAAGCTTTCTAAAATTGTCTGCCAAAAATCTTCTGACTAGAAGATCATACACACTTCCTGTACATCATAAGGATTCTAAATGATCACACACTTCCTACACATCCCAAGGATTTTCTAGAAATTTTTATATGCAAGGTTCACCACTTTCTAGTAAGCATATTTACAATCTTATTATTTTGTAGGGCTAACCACTTACGTTATGAAATATGAGTTTGTTATGGGTGAATCTACAAGCCCAACAAACATATCTGAAATTCGACCCAAGTATTTCCAAGTGAGTGACATTATTGTTGGAGACTGAAATAACTACATTTTTATATTACTTCATCTTCTCCAATTTCTGCCGTTTTATTACTCATCATAGTAAATATTACACATACATGATACACACACCAGTGGAACGTGAGAAATAAATGTTGAATATATTAAATATTATAATAATGTAATTGTTATTTATTAAAATAATATTTTTAAAGTGTAAGAATTTCATGAATCACACATGATTTTTTTTTTAAATTCAATCAATAATCATTTAAAATTATCAGAAAGATACATGTTTATGTGCATTCTGTTTTTATATGATTTTAATAATACAAAATAAAAAATATTCATATGTTTGGGAAAAAAAAGAATCTATTTTTAAAAAAAAAGAATCTATTTCTTTTAAATTCTTTTTTTCCTAATTAGATACTATTAGTATCATATTAAACTTATAAATAGTTTAACTAAACTAAAAAGTTAAAATAAATTCAGTCATTACTTAAATAAACGAACAAAATTAAATATAATAATTTCTTTTGTTAGCAATAAAGTTATTTATCTAAATAGGAAAAAAAAGGTAAATTACAATTTTGGTACCCAGACCATACCACCATTTCAATTTTGGTACCCTTGTTTCCGCAGTTTATAAAGTTGATACCCGAAGTTTAAAAAATTAGCACATTACATACCTTTAAGTTTCCGTCCAAACTTGACGGATGTTACGTAACCCTAATTATTTGGTGGAAAAATTGCTTCTTTTTTTTCCCACAATTTCCCAATTTCATTGTCCCAGTTTACCCCAACTTCATTTATCTTCTCTTCGATCTCTTCAAATTTCTAATTTTTCATTCCAAATTTCCAATAGTTCTTTCTAAATTGGATTCTTCAATGCTAACCAATTCTCCCTTGACTGCAAACAATGAACAATTCAGAAGAGATAAGGGTACCAAAATGGAAATGAGTATATAGTTTGGGTATCATTATTATAATTTACCTTAATGAAACAACTATGAAATTAAATTTATACTTACGTTTATATATATATATATATATATATATATATGAAAATTACAAACTAGAAATGGAGGCTTGTAAATCCACCAAAGGCAAGGCGCCGTAGAAGCAGCTGACCACCAAAGCCGCCAGGAAATTCGCTTCAGCCACCGGCGGAGTGAAGAAGCCCCATTATTCCCACCCTAGTACCGTCGTCTAAGAGAAATCCATAAGTACCAGAAATTTGAGAGGCTTGTTCATGAACAAATTTGATATTCCAAAGCTCTGCCGAGGCTTGTTTGTGAGATAGCGCATGATTTCAAGAACAGATTTGAGATTCTAAAGCTCCATATTTGAAAAATACTCTCTTTGGTTTTGTGCTTAGAAGGATGAAGAAGAAGATGGTGTCCTGATTTCCAATTTGTTTTTGAATTCTTTTTCCATTTTTTTTATTGTTTTAATTCAAAAAAATAAATAAAATTAGAAAATTTAATTTCACATCATCCAAAATAGCCCGTGGATCCACCGGAATTTCAGCCCAAATAAGCGATTCGTATTGAAATTGGACAAAATTCGCGAAGCCCGAATACTTATGATCCTAAATTGTCGGCCCGAAAAATTAAAGTTCTAAATTGCTAGAATTCCTAAGCTACAGGGTAAAAAAATAATACTCTTTTATATAATACTTTTTGGTTTTTCTTGGAACTATACGTTTTCTTTTGGAAATTCTTAAATTTATTATGAAACTTTTTAGATTTCATAAACGAATTTATTAATGAAATTTTAGATTATATTTTTTATGTTTTAGATTTCTTGAATAACTATCAATTTTTATGTAGTTGTGATTTTCAAAATTATATATAAAATCTTAAAATTTAATATTGTAATTGCAAAATTTATTTACTAATTTTCGTATTTATTTCACTTATTTAAATAACTAGATGTTTTTAGTCCCAATCAAATCTTATCTTCGCATTTTGAGCCTCATATTATTGTTAAATATTCTAATTTGAGATTAAAAATTGCATTTTTTTTCAATTTTAATGTGTGGAAATTAAATATCAATTTAAATGGTTGTTATTAAAGGATTGGACAAATTTTGATATTATATAGAAAGGGCAAATGTTGCACCCCACTTGTACACTCCCTTCGTTCTACGAACCCTTATTGATTCTGAACTTTGTTCGTGAAGAAATCGGACTTTTGACGGACCAACCCTTTTTTTTTTTAATGCACCAATTTACCCTGAAAGAAAAATTAGCTTTGCTCTTCTGGGTGCTAGGCGTTCCTGTTGCCAACAGTTTTTCTTTAGAATTCTCCCCTCTCTCCTTTGTTTTAGCAACTTATCCTAAGGTCTCGTCACCAAGAGCTCGCCGGCGACGACAGAGGAAGCAACCCGCCTGCTGTGACAATGACCATACAACTTATTTTTAGGTACCACAAGTCTTGTAGCTTAAATGATATCTCACCTTTATAAAGGTGTAGATTGTGTGATAATTAAGATTCGAATCCTGGATCATGCAAGTTTTTTAAGTATTTATCTCTCTTCCACTCTCTAAACTCATTAAAAAAAAATTGTTTTCATGTCCAAATATGAGATAACCACGAACTTATTTTCATTGCAACTGACTCTAATATTTGTCTCTAGATAAAATAATATCATAAACTTATTTTTTGTGCAAAAGAAACACAAAAAGATATATTTCCTTGAGATTGGAGTTGGACCACGTTTTATTTACCAAATAATTTAATTCCATTTGTGTGGCCTTTCATCTATATTATATTTACAAAACTAGCAGTGGGCCCGAGCAATGCACGGTTTTTTTATTTTTACAAATCTTAATGTTAGAGTTTTTGAATATGATTATTATGTTGTTCAAAATCAACTGGTAATGTTTCAATTGATATGGATGCAAAAATTATTTTAGCTTTGAACTAATTTTAGCAATTTGAATGAATTACAATTATTTCAAATCAATTAATCCAAAGAATATGATTTTCACTCAATTAAATCTCTCCCCTATTATGGAAAACCTTTGTATTCAATGAGCTAGGTTAACATAATTATTTATTTTATAATGTTTCCATAATTACACAGGGATAATATATTTTGATGAGTTAACGATTTTGAAGGATTATTTTATTATGTTATTATGTATTAACTATTTAGCCTAGCTTGACTACGATACAATTATAACTAGTCTTCTCATGTTTTTTATTAAGGATACAAACAACTCCACATGCAAAGAAGAAGAGAAGCTCATGCAATCAAGAAAAGGAAAAGAAGATATAACTAACTCAAAGTTAGTTATCAACAACAAGTTAGCTAATCAAGATTAGTTAGGAAAGGAGTTAGATAAAACTCTATTTATAGATCCAAACTACACTCAATGTGATTATCAAGTGAACACTCTCTTTATGCAATACAATACAATCTTTCATCTCCTTCATTTCTCTTCCAAGTTCTAGTGTTATCAACATGGTATCAGTTTAGGGTTTCGTTTTTTTTTTCCTAGTTTCTCAACGTTTTCCGCGATCTTCTTTGGTGTTTATCATCAAATTTCTTCTCGGATCGGTATCTACCATCGATAATCTCTTTGGCATGGATTCTTCGACGTCTGCTCCGGTTCCGGCGCAAGGTGATGCTTCGCGATCACAATCTGCTGCAGTTCGTGTAACACAACGGAATTTATTGTTAACAGAATTTCTCATCACTTAATCCAATTCTTAATCTATTGTTGCCTCTGGCTCTTCATCCCAATGATAACATAGTTGTTCTAGTGTTATCAACATTTTTCAATTGCATTATATGACTCTTCTTGAATCACATGATTGACTTGCATTTTGAAATCTATGCAAGGAGAATTTTTTCTAATTGAAATATTATTACTCAAATAAAAATTAAATTTGAAGAGGTATTTTAGAAAATTTAAGTGTTGAAAAGATAAAAGCGTGATTTTATATATTTTTGTTGATGATGTAATAAAATAGAGTTTGATAGTGGCTATAGCATCACGCGTTTGTTTCGTTTCACCACTTTCTTTTCCACTAATCTCGCGACAACCTTCTTCCTGAAATTTCAGAGGGAATTTGCAGAGTCCTTCCAGATTTGCAATACCCAATTCTTCCAAGAATTCCACTATTTTAGTATTCCAAACTCTTTCAGCTGCATTCAAACAAGAGTGACACTCCTGTGCACAAGGTGCACAAATCCAGATTTATGCACAACAATACTGTTATATTATATGAAGTAATATTGTTATATTATATGAATAATACTATTAAAACTATATATAATATAACAGTATTACTTCATATAATATAATAGTATTGTTGTGCACATATTTGGATCTGTGCACCTTGTGCACAAAAGTTTTTGTCTTCAAAGAATTTCGAATACTTACATAATAATACTAAGCCTACAGTTTGCTGTAAGTTTCATCAATTCATAACAATTATATGATTCAACAAGGTATAGTCACCTATTGCTACTAAATACCTATCTTTCAAGATATTTATACAATGAAATAAGGTATAACCCATAATGGATGCATGCAGTAGTAAAATATAAATGAAACCAAATTGTTAGATCAATTCATAATATATTCACATTGAAATAAAATCATGATCAACAAGTACTTGAAATAAAACAAGATATTAAATTAAGAACCAAATATAATAATTGAATTAAACGATCCTTAAATCATATGAACAAACTAAGAACAAAAAAAAGAACAAAAAGAGAACTGCGCCTAGCGTATGCGAGAAAAGAAAAATGAGTATAGAGATATCGCGTATTGAAAAATATCGCATATAAATACTCTGTCAAAAAACTAAAACTACAGTTCATACTCTTAAGAAATCTGATAAATATACATCCTAATTTAATAAGAATAAAATATCTGATAAATCTACGTCATAATCCAATAAGGATAAAATATCTGTTAAGGGGTAGGAAACGTTTAATTTGCATTAAACTCTTTTGGGGACTTCATTCTCCAGCAAATCATATGAACCCAACTGATATTTTTTCATCAAACTCATCTCCAATAATTAAAGCCTAGAAATCGAGTTTTAAGCCCAACTTTGCTTTCAGGTCCACTAAAATCCATTCCTACGTTAAAGAAACAAGTCTATTTATAAAAGTATAAGTTGTTTCTTCGAAAATAATCAGTATTCTTTATCTATAATTTAAATTTAGCACAAGTAAATGGTCAAGACGTTAAAATGTTAGTAACTAATTCAATGTTGTAATAGATTCGCACGGTTGCCCTTACGGGCCTTGGAAGCCTCCACTATAGAGTGAGGAAATAGCTCCTTCACCCCAATAGTCTATGTATAGAGCAAGTACTGGTTTCACTAAGAGATATATACAAACCGAATATAATTAAATTTTTGGAAATTAATAAAAGAAAAACATTAGTCCTAAATGCATGATCATTCGATTAAATTTTTTTCACTTATTTATTACATTATTATAATAAATAAATCTATGCATCCCTAATACCTCCGTGCTCCACAACACATGTGTATTCTGCCAGTACAGTTAAAATAGGCATTTATTGAAAAAAATATATTTTGGCAGAGCAATATGAAAATGAGTGGACATGCGGTCTTTAGCCTCCAGCTTGAAAAACATTATATACCCAGCAATTGTAAGAAGACCACCTGCTCAAAAATACAAATCTTGGAATTTTTTTTTAATTTTTAATTTTAAATTGATGGATTCGACCTTTCATCTTTGTTGTGCTATGATTCTCATCATCGTTAGCAGCATACTCTTAACAATAGCAGCAGCGAAGACTAGTTCAGATGATTATGAGAGCAGCAGAGATAGAGAATTCGAGGCATTGAATAAGTGGTGGCCTTATAACATCTCTCAAACTGATCATTGCAAGTGGGTTGGCATCACTTGCAATGAAGATGGCAGAGTCACTGATATGATAAACCTTCAACGATGTGATCATATGATTCATTTTGAACCCGTGAAGCGCTATTCTCTTGAGGAATTAGATGTGCTTGCTTTTCCATACCTTACTACACTTCATCTCAGCAGATCATCATCATGTGGAATCTATTTCCCCGGAAAAATTCCAACACAAATTGGTATGTTACCCAATCTCACTCATCTCAATCTGTCTAGATATAATCTCTACTCTGAGTTGCCCCTCTCACTCTCTAATCTCACCAAATTGGAGGTGCTTGATGTTTCTTATAACAGAATTTATGGTCCCATCCCCCCTGAAATAGGAAATCTTACAAGTTTGACTGTTCTTGATTTGAGTGGCAATTATGACATAAATGGCTCTTTACCTTCAAGTGTGAGTCAATTAACGAGATTGAAATATTTTCTTTTAAGAAACAATCGCATCAGTGGCTCTTTGCCTCCAAGCTTGGCCGATTAACAAGCTTGAGATCGTTGAGTTTGAGCTACAATAACATCAGTGGCTCTCTGCCTTCAAGCTTGGGCCAATTAACAAGATTGGAAAATTTGTATTTGGACAACAATCACATCACTGGCGCCTTGCCTTCAAGCTTCGGTCAATTAACAAGATTGAGATCTTTGAGTTTGAGCTATAATAACATCCATGGCTCTTTGCCTTCAAGCTTAGGCCAATTAACAAGATTAAACTATTTGTCTCTGGACAGCAATTTCATCAGTGGCTCTTTGCCTTTAAGCTTGGCCCAATTAACGAGATTGAACTATTTGAGTTTGAGCTACAACTACATCAGTGGACGGTTACCTACTCAGTTTAGAAATATTTCTGATGCGCAGCTTCTTGATATCAATCTTTGCAGAAACAATCTCTCTGGTGAAGTTCCTCTATTTCTTTTCAAGTTCAGATCAATTGATTTGTCCTTCAATGATTTAGACGGCCAAATTCCATCAATGGTATGGAATAAGTTTACAGGAGCAGCATTCATTGGGAACCCAAAATTATCTCCTCCTATTGATTCCACGAATCTAATTATTACTCACAGTAAAGCAAGGGAAGATCACAACAACAAAAAAATATTTCTCCCAGTTTCATTATTCTTAGCCTTTTTGATTTTGAGTGGATTCGTGTTCATGTACTACGTCAAAGGAAAGAAAACAAAGCTAGTGACAGCTGATTCTAAGCATGGAGATGTATTCAAGATATGGAACTACGACGGGAAGATTGCATATGAAGACATCATTGCATCAACTGAAGACTTTGACGACAGATACTGCATCGGCACTGGAGCCTATGGCAGTGTCTATAGAGCAGAACTACCAAGTGGAAGAGTTGTTGCAGTTAAAAAGCTTCACAGATTTGAAGGAGACAAGTCTTTTAGGAATGAAGCCAAGGTACTATCCGAAATACGGCACCGCAATATAGCAAGGCTTTTCGGATTTTGTCTCCATAACCGTTGCATGTTTCTCATATACGATTACATGGAAAGGGGAAGTCTTTATAATGTGTTGAAGGATGCAAATGAAGCTGTGGAACTGAACTGGATGAAGAGAGTAAATGTGGTGAAGGGCATCGCGGATGGACTGTGTTACATGCATCACGACTGTAGACTACCAATTATACATAGGGACATTTCAAGCAGCAACATACTTTTGGATTCAAAGCTTGAAGCTTGTGTATCTGATTTCGGCACTGCTAGATTGTTGGATCCTGATTCATCCAATCAGACTCTACTTGTTGGAACTCATGGTTATATTGCACCGGGTAGGTATACTATCGGTATTATTACACATTAATTCTGCATTTTATTAGTTCTAGATATGTATCGGGTGATATCTTTGTTGGTTCAATTTGCAGAGCTGGCGTACACTATGGTTGTTACGGAGAAATGTGATGTTTACAGCTTTGGTGTGGTGGCATTGGAAACCGTGTTTGGGAATCATCCGGGGGATTTTCTTTACTCGTTGTTTCCTGTCAAACATACTGAAAATTTGATGTTGTTGGAGCTGTTGGATAAGAGGTTAGAATCTCCAGATGATGTAAGGGTGTGTCAGGATGTGGTTCGTGTAGTTCGAATTGCACTTAAATGCGTAAATCCAGATCCAAGGAATCGCCCGTCAATGAATATGGTTTGTGGAGAACTTCATGTTAGCGCACCACCATTGCCAATGCCCTTACGCTCCATCTCAATCTTGCAGCTTATGTATTCAGACTGAGAAGGTGTTTGTCTAATTAAGTTTATTAGATACAATGTTTTTAGAGTTTAGAGAATGTTTGGTTGAGCTTATATTACTCTATTGTAAGATGTTTTTAGAGTTTAGAAAGGTTGCTTGAGTGAGCTTATATTACTCTATTATAAGAAGTTTTTAGAGTTTAGAGGTTGTTTGGGTGAACTTATAACACTCTTATAAGATGTTTTATCTTATTTTAAATAAATTGTTGAAGTGTTTGTATAAATAAGATGATATAAAATGTTAATAACGACAATTTGTGTAATAATTGAAATAATCAAATTTGAAGGAGCTTATAAAAATTAACATCTTATGTTAAAAATAAGTCCAGTTCTCTTTACTTCTTAAAAAAACTTATAAACTTAAAATATCTTATTTTAGGATAAAATAGAATTTTAATTTTAATTTTAATTTTTTGCCAAACAAGAGTTTATAAGTTCAGCCATCCACTCTCACTCCGAGTTACAAGTCTATCATTTGAGTGTTACATGCATGTTCTTCTTTTTGTTTTTTATGAATGTAATATTCAATATTAATATTCCATGCCTTTTTCTTGTTCATTTTGCATCTTTCATTTTTCCTAGTGGTGATAAACAATGTTATAGGTGTTTATTGTCGTGTATTCAGATTTTCTTTTCTTTTAATTCCAAAAGTAGTCCAAATCAATGTGTCAATTCTCATAGACTTTGAAGTCCACTCAACCAAACTTTACACGTTTCTTATTCATTGCTTTATGGACGGCCTACGTGTTTTTCATTAATAAACGTTAATTATTTGTTTAGGTTTTGTTTGGAATTATTTTAATTTATTTTCTTATTTATAAACAAAAAATGAAAGGAAACTTTATTATTATGTGGAAAAAATATAAGAGGAAATGACCCAATATACCATCAAACATATAACCTATTGCCCTTTCTACCATAACTTTTGTACCTTTTATACCACAAAAGATAGTTTTTGGTCAATTTCTACCACTTTTTTGGTCCAAATCAAATTTGAATAGTGGCTGAAATGACAAGTGATATAATTTGTGTCATTTTACATTTTGTAGGTGATGGGATTTGGTCATGTAACTCTTACATGAAATTTTTGTTTTCTTGTGTTTATTATTTACTATGAATGAATATGTAATACTACTGTTTTTTTCACTTTACCCGTGTATATAAGGTGAATAATTACACTAATAAATTTTCATACAACATTGTAAAGAACAAATTCTCTCAAAAATCATCATTCTTGGGTGTAATAAATATTCATGGACTAGCATTTTGAAGGTTTGAAGAATTATCTTTCCCAAATTTTAAAGGTATGTTTAATAGTTAAATTTTCGTGTAACATTATTTAAGTTAATTTTAAATGAATAATAAAATCCTACTCGAATATTTAAGTTTAAACAAAATTTGATTTATCCATTATTCATTAATTTTCGTGTAACATTATCTATTATATAATTATTGAATATGAAATTTGATTTATTATTTAGTAATTATAAATTATTAGTAATAATATTAGTTTAGTTTTAAAAAGTTGGTGTAAGGATTAAACGAACATTTTGGGGAATGTTCGTTTAACTACATACTCCCCCTTACCTCCTACTAGATCTGCGATCAGTAAACGTGAAAGTAGCACAATCAAGATTTCTTCTTTTTTAAGATGGAAAGGAAAAACTCTGTATGCACACAAGAGTTGAAATTTTTTATTTTTATTTAGGGCTAATTATGTAATTTTAACTCTTATCACCTTAGATAGCTTTTCAAGTAAACACTTGATTGGATTGTGAATAATCTAATCATAGAAAATAACATGAAAAGTAAATCTTGATAGATCTTTTAAATCTATCTGTATCCCAAATATATCACATCCTTATCCTGTCCAAATTAATCCCAAACTTGCAAAGTAAACGCAGTCTTAAGGTATTACATATTTACCTTTAAGATATTAATGCTTATAGTATAAGGTATTACATATGCACCTCTAAGATACAACTCTAAGATATTATATATTTACCTTTAATGTATTAATGTTTATAGTATAAGGTATTACATATGCACACATTTAAGGTATTACAATTTACCTTTAAGGTATTAATGTTTATAATACAAGGTATTACATATATATCTTTAAGGTATTACATATGCACCTCTAAGATACAACTCTAAGATATTACATATTTACCTTTAATGTATTAATGTTTATAGTATAAGGTATTACATATGCACATATTTAAGGTATTACAATTTACCTTTAAGGTATTAATGTTTATAGTACAAGGTATTACATATATATTTTTAAGGTATTACATATTTACTTTTAAGGTATTAATGCTTATAATATAAGGTATTACATATGCACCTTGAAGGTATTACATATTTTCCTTTAAGGTATGAATGTTTATAGTATAAGGTATTACATAGTGGTGCCCGGTTCGGTTAAACCGCCGGTTCCGGTTCCGAACCGGCGGTTCGGAAAACCGGGGAGGGTCTAACCGAAACCGAACCGGGGTATGTTCGGTTCCGGTTCCGGTTTGTAACCGGCGGTTTAACCGCCGGTTTCAGTTCGAACCAGCCGGTTTTCCGGTTTTTCGATTTTTTTTTTTTTTAACAATGTATTTATAATTTATGTTAAAAAATATACAACTTTGTATAAATATCTAAAATTTACAACTTACAAAGTATAAACACTAAGTTTGAATTAAAAAAAATCACAACTTACAAATAACGAATAATTAGTGATTGAATTAAAAAAAAATTACAATTTACAAACAACAAACTTCTAAGTTTGAATTTAAAAAAATTACAACTTACAAACAACAAACTTCTAAATTTGAATTAAAAAAAATTACATCTTACAAACAATAAAAAAAAATTACAACTTACAAATTACAAATTGAAAGAGGAAAAAAAAAAGAGCTTGAGTTTCATTCTAAGTTTGAAAGTGAATATCAAACTTAGAATAAAATTGTCTATGTATTCCTAAATTGAATTAGGGAATCAAAGCTAACGTAGTTCCTACTTCACTTAATTGTAATGAGCAAAGAATGTTGTGTGGTAAATGATATGTCTCAAAGAAAGGAGGACATAATAAGACGTGCATCTAAGACACATCTCATTATCTCCTCCTTTGTTTGAGACACTATCATTTACCATACAACATTCCTTGCTCATTTCTATTAAGTGAGGAAAAAAAAAATGAAAGAGCTTGAGTTTCATTCTAAGTTTGAAAGTGAATTTCATACTTAGAATGAAATTGCCTACGTATCCCTAAATTAAATTAGGGAATCAAAGCTCACGTAGTTCTCTTACCTCAAACTTACCCATTAGTTCCGGTGGAGGATGATGTGTTGGAATCGTAGTCATACTCGTCGGGGCCATCGTCATCAAAGACAGATAAATCTAGATTTTGTTGACGTTTCTTGGCTCGAAGCCAATCTTCAAGTAGAGTAATGTTTTGAACATTCTCTACGGTCAATCTTGCCCTTTTTGGATTCAATATATGTCGTCCTTTGGAGAAGGCGCACTCGAGGGAAACGTTGGAGGCGGGACTTGCAAAAATCTCTTTTGCAATATGACTTAAAATAGGATAAGTGTTGATCTTTTTTTACCACCACTTCAAAAGATCCACAGAGTTTTCAAAAGAAATATATTCAAATGTACAACTTAAATATGTATCTAATTCTTGTGTGGGATTAGACCCCATAGCTCGTTTTTGTGTTCGGTTATCATAAAAATCATAAAATGCACTAAGACCACTAACATTATATGGATTATGTGAAGAACTACTACTACCACCTACATTTTGAGCACCTAAATTATCCCCACAATCATCCCCTAATGAGGTTTTATATTCTTTAAATAAATCATACAAATATGTTTTAGCTCTAGTTGCAACTTCTACATAATTTGGAACATAGTCAACTGCATCATAATCGGATAAAATAATATGGGGGAACAAAGCACTATAATACATGCGTAATAATTCCATTAGACCATCTTCTCTAATCCTAGGATCTAATAATTTAGCTATTAAAAATATATCGGGAAGTTCGTGAAAATATTTTAACCATTTTGCTTTAATTGCTATAATAGTCTCACCTATAATAGGACATGCACAATATTCATTCAAAATTAAAGCAATTTTAACACAATGATCTAAGGCTAATGGAAAAGTAGGATAATAAGTGTCACTTAATTCTCTAGTGGCTTCTTCAAAAAAATTTAAAAGTTGAATTAAATTAATGCATGCATCCCAAGAGTTGCTATTCAAATATATCAATTCATGTGGGTGTTCTTTATAAAATTCAATTAGCAATTCTTTATAATTATAAGAATCTTGAAGCATATAATAAGTTGAATTTCATCTATGTTTTATGTCCATCATAAATTTCTTAACTTCCATTCCATTATTTTTACAAAATCTTGCCCATTTTTTATGGTATTGTGTTGATTTAGCAATTTCATAAATTGCATCCGTAATAGGTTTAATTTTATCATGCAAAGCGGTTAAACCATCTTGTACACACAAATTCAAACAATGGGGTACACAACGAATATGAAAAAGTTTACCATCTATTGGAGGCCTACAAAATTCCTTTAATGTGGGTATACTAGCGGTGTTAGGAGCGGCATTATCATAACCAATCGAAAATATTTTTATCACTATATCATAATCATTAACAATTTTTATTATTTTTCTAGCAATTGCTACGGAACTATGTCTTTCATCAAATTCGACATAGGTAATTAATCGTTTTTGCATGTTCCATGCATCATCTATCCAGTGACACGTTACTCCTAAATAATCATGGTTTCCGTAAGGATCTTTCCACACATCACAACAAATAGATACTCGTTGTGTTAAATTTTTTAATTCTTCAATTAAAGCATATTTATATTCACCTACAATTTTATCTATGTCACGTGTAACGGTATTCCTAGATATTCTTCTACTAGCGGGTTGAAAAACTTGAGAAGTAAATTCTTCATAATCATCGTCGGTTGGAAATTGAAAAGGAAGATGTTTTTTAGCAATTAATTCGGCTACTCCTCTCCTATGACTTAATTGACTAAATTTAAAAAGGAAGTTAGGGTCGTTACCTCCGGTTCCCAAAGTGGAACCGATATTTTGTCGAGGAAGATGGGTTTGAGAGCGGTCATTCCCCATCTTATCCGGATGCTTCTTGATGATGTGGTTGTTGAACGTTCCGTAGCCCCCTCCGTGCTTGAATTTGTAGTTCTTTCCACAGTAGTTGCACGTCACCGCGAAGTCCACGTTCGAATTTGATACTTTCTCCTTTTTAAAATGTATGGAGAAAATATCACTTCGAAGTGTCGTAGTGGATCGGCTACGTGTGTCACTCTCTTGAGTTGGACGGTCCTCCGGCTGCTCCTCCTCCACTTCGGTATCGGCAAAGTTGGCGGCGGTCGAAGGTCCGAGAGCCTCCTCCAAATTGACGTACTCCTCGCTCCAATGAGAGTGAGGAGTGTATTGATCGATAAGATCATCGACTTCAACATCTCATGGTGGAGGCATCGGCGCCTTTCCTCGGTGAGAAGAACCGGCGGAAGAAGAACCTCTTCGAGACATTTTCGATTGAATTGGAACTTGAGAATTGAAAAAAAAAACTTGAGAATTGAAACTTTAGAATTGAAAATTGAATTGCAACTTGAAAATTGAGAGAGAATTGAGAGAGAAGTGTTGGAATGGTGTGAGGAAATGAATGGGGGAGGGGGTATTTATAGAAATTTCAAAAAAAAAAAAAAATTGCTGGAACCGGCGGTTCAAACCGCCGATTCACAACGGTCCGCAAATCTCGACCATTGATCTCCAACGGTCGAGTGATCCTGGCCGGACACGTGTCCAACGGTCAAATTTTAAAAAAAAAAATTAGCGGGCCGGTTCGGCCCGATTTCGAACCGCCGGTTCCGGCGACAACGGCTACTTTTCGTCGGCTTATAATATAATGTATTACGTATTTATCTTGTAAGATATTAATGTTTATAGTATAAGGTATTACATATGCACTTTTAATGTATTAATTGTTTATTCAGTGAAAGATATTAGTTGCAATACTCTTAAGGTATTCGTTGTATACTCTTAAGGTATCAGTGTATAGTAGAGTGAGTTTCAGATTTTAAAATTTCAAATACATGAATTTTATCATCTTCTTCCCCAAAATTTCAACAAATTCTAGCAATATCAATAGTATTGGGGTACACAAATATATGGTATAAAGATGAAAGCAACATCACAATTAGCAACTCAAATTAAAGAGAGAGAAATGACTTTAGAAGCTCTCTTATTTTCTAAACTTCCTTCTATATTTCCAACTAATTCAAAATTCACCCCAAAACTACATGTAAAGCTCTGACTGCAAAATAGTATAGTAATTAGCCGCCACATCTTCAAGCTTCCACAACCCATTATCAACAAAAGCAAAAGAGAAATTTTCATCGGATTTTATCTCGACAGTGTTGTAATCTGTGTTTTGAATTCTAAGCTCGTCATCGGAAGCTTTGAGAACATATCTGATGATTGAGTTTACGTCGTCGTCTTCTTCGGTGTGGTGGTGATGGACCTGCTCCTCCACCGTGGGCGGTGGAGATTCAAAGTTGAGGATGGTGGAGGAGGAGGCGAGTTATTGTTGTTGAAGAAGAAGGGGAGAAGAGCAGAGTGATGGAGGAAGACAAAAAAAAAGAAAAGAAGAAGAAGGGGATAAAAGCGGAGAAAGAGAAGAAGAGGAGAACAACAGAGAAGAAGAAGAAGAATGCAGTGTGAAGAAGGAGAAAATTAGGGAATATATATATATATATATATATATATATTAATTGACGGATCAGGTTGGAACACGGATCCTAAGTATTACCCATTTGTTAGAGGTTTCAAATAAGGATTTGTGTTTTTTAAAAGGAGAAACAAATATTACCCATTTGTTAGAGGTTTCAAATAAGGATTTGTGGTTTTTAAAAGGAGAAACAAACATCCGAAGAGATTGTGATCCATGTTTTTTCGGATTTAGTTTTCCTTTAGCTATGTATTAAGCTTTTAATTAATTAATCAAACCAAAAATGTATATCTGGATTTTTATTTTATTTTATAATCTTCTGTTACTTTTTTCTATTTATTTATTCATTCATTCAATTTAGGTTTTACAAGTGGCACAATTAATTAAATCAAAAGGTACAAATTATCTTCCCTCAAAATAAAGAGAAACTATAACAAAAAATCATGTAAAGATTTCATTATAACCATACATTCCACGGGATCTTATCTAGTCAGAAAATTTGTGTATCAATATCAATTCAAACATAACATTAATTTTCAAGGTCAAAAAATTTTAAACAATATATTGGATCATGAATAATATACAAAAAGACCTCAAGTCAACTGCTAAATCTTTCTATCCTCTTCAAAAATGTCAATTTCTTTGCTTAAACAAATTTTCTTCAAGTCGTCTATAATAAATTGATTGTGTGATGTATGGATTAATAGAGAGATTATTTTTATTAAAAATAATATTAGTATTTGAATGAAATAAACTTTTACGTACGTCCATATTATAAAAATTTAATTAATCAACTACCAAATTATTGAATAGAAGATAAAAAATAAGGCAAAACATTGGTTCTAAAACAGTTTCAAAACAATATATATATATATATATATAGACATACCTCTATATATATATAGAGAGAGAGGTATGAATGTATGATATATATATTGCTACAATCACTCTGCTTTTTTATAGGTAGAAAATAGGTGTATTTTAGTATGGATTAATGTGAGATTTTATAATCTTTTATGTGATTAAATGCATCATTTCGTTATATATATGTGTTTTTTGTCTCCAAATACTTCACATATTATTTTCTTGATTATTTTAGAAGTTTTGAAGTATTTTCGAATTACGGAAAATAATCGTGCATCCAAGTTGTGAAGTTATTTGGGCCAATTTTGGAATCCAAAAATCAATGGAAATTGAAGTCAATTGGACTTAGAAGGGAACGAAGTTCATGAGCTCAAGAATTAAAAGGAAAAAACCCAATTCCATATAAATCGAAAGAGGTTGTGCACGAATTAAAAAGGAATATGGGCTTGAAGCCCATTTCCCACTTTTAAAGGAGAGAGATGCCTAGAGCAAAAGAGACGCCTGTTCACAGAAGGGTAGTGTTTCTGTGAGTCAGGTGGTAGGTGTGGGTCGGATCAGGTTCGGTCTAGCCCGAATTCACACCCAATTTTTTTATTTATTTGTGTCATAATCTTTATATTGTAATAGTATAACATTTATATTATATAAGTATAACCTTTATGTACAGTATTAAATTAAGGATGATAATTCCATGATAATTTGAGAGAGTTGTATTATATTGATTAGGGATAATTGATATTAGACGATAACTGAACTGCTAACTAGAACATCTTCTTTTATTAAATATGATAAACTTACCTTGAAATTCTTAAAGTTTGGTATTTCCAATTAGAATTTGATAATATTGGATTAAAACTAATTAGTGAACATAGTTTTCATTTTTTTAATTAATGCAAAAGACCAAAACACCCCTACTAATTTTGAAAATTCTCAAGGGCCCAATGCCCCTTGGCCCATACACAACTTGTCTCTGTCTCTAGCAACCTGCAACAAATATTGATGTTTCTTTTTTACTATGCCCGTTTTGTTGTGGTGTTTCTACACAAGAAGTTTGATGCAAAATACCATATACTTGGTGCCATTGTCACTTGTTAAAGTCTTAATTTTAACATGAAGCTGAGTAAGAACCATATTATAAAAACGGGATAATTGCGTGAAATCCCCCTGTGCTTTGGGAAATCGGCGTTAAATCCCCTCGTACTTTAAAAATTGCACGAAATCCTCTTGTGGTTTTCTAAATATAGTCCGAAATCCCCAATTTCGTTAATGTTAACGGAAGTGTCATGCACTAGCTCATCATGCGTTTTTTTGTAATTTTTTTCACCTTTATATTGTAAAATGACATATTTAGAGCATGCCCAGCAGCTGCTATTCTAGCGCCCAACACTATATAAACTCCCCCAGCAAAGCGCCAGGTTGGGCGCTATTGTGAAGATGGGAGGATTTCTGCGCTACTTGTGAAGTAGCGCAATTCTTGCGCCACAATTTTCCTTTTTTTTTTTTTTTTTTTTTTTTATTAAACATCATCCAAATTTTTGTTTAATGGACCAATTCATGGGCTAATTTTTGGGCCAATTATGTGGAAATGGAAATGAAAAATAGGCTTAATTTAATAATTATTGGATCAATTTATATATTTTGTAAATGTTTATTAATTTTATAACAATTTGAGGTAATATAAGTGTTAATTTTTCAATATGGATGATAATATAAAAATATAAAATAATATGGGTGGTAATTTTAACGACGTTGTTGATAAAACACGGGTCATTTTTCAATATAAATGGGCGACTCTTGTGCAAACTATCCATTCACCAAGTGGTCCCAAAAAACAATATTTTGCGAAAAAACAAGATGCATGTAGAAAGGATGTGGAACGTGCATTTGGAGTTCTTCAAAGGCAGATTTGCAATTGTGGCGAATCCAGCACATTTGTGGTTGAAAAGTGATTTGCAAGATATCATGACTGCATGCATAATAATGCATAATATGATAATAGAGGATGAACGAGATCTTAATGCTCCAATTGAAGAAAGCTTGGAAGTACCACCCCCGGACATCGAATTTGCTGAGAATGAACCTACTCGCTTTCAAAAATTTCTTGGTCGATTTAGACAAATTAGAGATTCAGATGCTCATTTTGCACTTCGAAATGCACTAATTGATCATTTGTGGGAAGAGTATTCTAATTTAGAAAATTAGAAATGATCACTATGTAACATCTATTTACATTTCAATAAAAATAAGTTATTGTTTTTGTTTTCATTTTACATTGAGTTTCAATCAATTAATGATATCAATTTTTATTTATTAAATTTAAAATACAAAAAGTTAAAACTATATTAAATAATGTTTACATGTGTAAATATGTTCTCCAATTATAACAAAATTTTAAAAATATGGTTAAATAAATTATTAATTAGAAATAATATGAAATATTCCTTTTTTGTGTAAAATTTAGTGCAGACTGCTGGAGGTAAAACACTGTTTCTGCACTACTCTAGTGCAGAATCTGCACTAGAGTAGTGCAGACTGCTGGAGATGCTCTTACCTTTTTATGACTATATTAAAAGACTAATTCTCTTGTGGAGGTTTCTTGCAATTGCAAACATTTCTTTCAAACTTATTTTTTATATTAACACATATTTTTTATTGGATTTTTTTTACTATGTTAATTTTTTATTTAGTTATTTATTTTTTTGTTATTAATACTAACAGTTAGTACGTATGTTTCTTTTTTACTTTTATTTATTTCAGTTAATTTTTTTTCAATATTGATTTTTATTTCATTATTTATATTATTGTTATTAATGATTTTTCTTTCTATATTTTAAATTTTTTGAGTTCATTTTCTTACCATGTTAATTTTTATTTAGTTATTTATTTTATTGTTATTAATGGCAACAATTGATACGTATATTTCTTTCTTTACTTTTATTTTTTTCAGTTAATTTTTTACAATGTTAATTTTTTATTTAGTTATTTCTTTTATTGTTATTAATTCAACTATTAATGAAAATATATTAAAAAGATCTTACTCGATATTAAGGAAAATATAAAATAACTAAAAATAAAAAAGTTTCTCGCAATTTTTAAAGTACGGAGAGATTTGCCAATTTTCCAAATCACAAGAGGATTTCTCGCAATTATCCCTTATAAAAACATACAAAAGAAGCTCTAACATCATACCTAGATTTAAGTAAATTCAAGTACAACTACTAAAACCATCTACTATAGTCAAGAAATACCTATAATTTGTATGAGAAACAATAGACAATGGCTCTCAAACATCACAACGTATTAAATGAAAAACAAAAGTAGAAGCAGTGGTGCTAACAGGAAAAGGCTTAATTAGATCGTTTAATTACAGGTTTTTTTTAATGATTTTTTTCATCTAGGAATAGCATGATAAAAGGTACACGATATATATGACATATATGTACAGGTACAGCTAACTATCTCCCAAAATCCATACTTCTTTAGTCAATTTAAAATCATATAGATACTATATTTTGATATTCGACGGACATTTTGATCATTTTTAATGGGAAAAATTCATTTTTAGTCATGTCTTAAAGCCATTATCCAATTTTAGTCCTATTAGTTTTCAATTTTTTATATTAGTTCTGCAATTAAAATTTTTGATCCATTTCAGTCATTTTTTCACTGAAATTCCAATATTCCGATCAAATATCGGTGAGTGTAACACAATCGTCCTCAATTCTTGGATTTCACCTAATACCTCAAATCCCCAAAATCAATACACAAAATCATTCAACCCTCCAAGGTAACAGTTATGTTGTCGTGAAGAGTTGCACAATACAAGAAAAATATGGGCGCAGCCGATCCGCTCCTGAAGTAGAAGTTGGTATTAGTTTTCAGGCTTTCTGAAACTTCAAAAGCTGAGTTGCAGAAGAAATCGATTACAAAGGCTCCGATTCTTGCTTTCTGGGAGATTTCTTACAGAGCATCGCGAAGATTAAGGTTGTTGACACGAGTCGAAGAAGAGTTCAACGGGATCTTTTGTGAAGTTGGAAGGAAGAGCAGGGCCGGAAG
This sequence comes from Scutellaria minor, assembly GCA_954870855.1. Classification (NCBI taxonomy): domain Eukaryota; kingdom Viridiplantae; phylum Streptophyta; class Magnoliopsida; order Lamiales; family Lamiaceae; genus Scutellaria; species Scutellaria minor. The sequence goes on from OX940727.1 coordinate 22,205,442, forward strand.
GCACTGGTAGCTGATGGAAGGGACGACGGTGATGGCAGCGGCGGCAGACTTGGCGGCGGAGTATGATGGGGACAGAAGGCCCCAACTAGGCATCCTAGGCGCCAGTCAAGCGTCCGACTAGCTCCTAGCGAATTTTAGTACATTGAGTATAAGTTGTGATTGGAAAAAAAAAAAAAATTAAATACAAACTTAAAAAACATGCATAATATAGGTTGAAAAATAAAATTAACCCTGTATTTTATTTCTCAAAATATCTTTATTTTATGTTTGATTGCGAAATATTTATTATCTTCCATATTCTAGTTGAAAAGCTACCACTTTCTTCTCTTTTTTTCTTCTTCTTGCTTTTTTAATATACTATATTGCATGACAGTTGAGCGGGAAAATAATATTCTTTTTAAATATCTCTAGTTGTCCTGCTTTTATTATTTTTGGACATTATCATCATTTAGAGATACTAACTTTCGGATTTTGAAGTTTGAATACTAATTTTGATAGAAGCTCAAGCAATGTACTGCAAGATCATTTTTGTATTTCATAACAATGAATTAATAAGCTATGTTACAATCATCAATATATATAAAAGCTAAGATGATGAAGATAAGCTGAGCTAACTAACTGTTTAATAACAGATCATTTAGAACTATGATCGCTAACTATTAGCAATGCTATCTTAGCATGACTGTGAGTTATACATTCACAAGGTAATGCTATAATAAAAATTTTGAGTTTATTATCTAATTTGCCTAGCTAGTAATGAAAATTTAGGCAACTAATTCATGAAATGTGATGAATTCAGGTTAATTTCGACCTGAAAGCACCAATTGGACTTCCAATTAACCTGTCTCTTTTGGGACAAAACCATAAGGGGATGTTTGGACTGGACTTGGTACATCCGGATTTTGGATGGACTCAGTTCAGTCCATGTTTGGATAAGGATTTGCAAAATCCTACTTTTTCTACAATTCCCAATAAAAATATCTACTTTTTACAATTCTCAATAAAAACATCTATTTTTTCTACAACTCCCAACAAAAAACATCTATTTTTTCTACAATTCCCTATGTGAAAATGACATCTTAACTATAATTCTACTCAAAATTCAAACTCACAAAATCCTTTTCAAGCCTAAATCCAGATTTGCTAAAGCCACCTTAAATTCAGTCCAAACATCCCCTGAGATTCTTAAAATCAGATTGCTCCACCTATCATACCATAAAAACTCAAGTAATTCCATACTGATGTGATCATCAAAACAAAATGTGTATTATTAACCATTAATAAAATAAAAAACTGATTTGTCGTTATTAAAAGAAAATTAAACTTTGAGTTTTTCCCAGTAGGTGGCTAGGGTTGTGAAATTATTTTTTGAGTTGACAGACTCGTGCGTACCAGAAAAAATAAAAAATATAAATTGCACTCTTATTTTCAAAGAACGAAAAGTAGAAATCTTGAGGTGTCGCTCAGGAGATTTCCAAGTCTGACAGTTGACGCGTTGACTCGAAAGTTTCTCATTTGGATTTTTAATAACGTTTTAATACAACTAAAATGAGCACTATATTGCAAAAAGAGATATTTTGGCAGAGAATATGCGAATGAAAATATATGATCTCAACCCCCTGCTTCAAAAACAATATTATAACCAGAAATTTTAAGAAGACCACTTCTCTTACTCAAAAATACAGATCTTGAAATTTATTTTTTATTTATTTTTAATTTGCACAAAATTAAGATATTTTGGCAAGAGTGGACAACTTACCCCCTGCTTCAAAACAATAGTAAGAAGACCACTTCACTTACTGATCATGTATTTTTACATTTGATGGATTCGACCTTTCATGTAGGTTGTGCTATGATCGTAGTCATTATTAGCTGCATACTCTTAACAATAGCAGCAGCGACAACTACTTCAGATGATTATCAGAGTTGCAAAGATAGAGAATTCAAGGCATTGAATAAGTGGGGGCCTTATAACAACTCACAAACTGATCATTGCAAGTGGGTTGGCATCACTTGCAATGATGCTGGCAGAGTCACTGAGATTATCATGAACCAGCAACATCTATGCGATTCGCTGAATAGATTAGATGTGCTTGCTTTTCCATACCTTACTACACTTCATCTCAGCAGATCATCATCATGTGGAATCTATTTCAATGGACCAATCCCAACACAAATTGGTATGTTACACAATCTCACTTATCTCAATTTGTCTAGAAATGATCTCTACTCTGAGTTGCCCCTCTCATTCTCAAATCTCACAAAATTGGAGGTGCTTGATGTTTCTTATAACTACATTTACGGTCCCATCCCGCCTCAATTAGGAAATCCTACAAGTTTGATTGTTCTTGATTTGAGTCACAATTATTACATCAATGGTTCCTTGCCTTCAAGCTTGAGCCAATTAACAAGCTTGAGATCTTTGAGCTTGAGCAACAATGCCATCACTGGCTCTTTCCCTCCAAGCTTGGCCCGATTAAGAAGATTGGAATATTTATATCTTGAGCACAATCGCATGAATGGCTCTTTGCCTTCAAGCTTGGGCCAATTAAGAAGCTTGAAAGGCTTGACTCTGGACAACAATGGCATTAGTGCCTCCTTGCCTTCAAGCTTGGGCCAATTAACAAGCTTGAGATCTTTGAGTTTGAGCTACAATTACATTGATGGCTCTTTGCCTCCATATCTTTCCAAGTTGAGATCAATCGATTTGTCTTTCAATGATTTAGAGGGCCAAATTCCATCCATGGTATGGAATAAGTTTCCAGAGAGCGCATTTGAAGGCAACCCAAAATTATTTCATCCTACTGATTCCAAGAATCTTATTACTCATAACAAAATAAAAATATTTCTCCCAGTTTCATTATTCTTAGCCTCTTTGATTTTATGTGGATTTGTGTTCATCTACTACGTCAAGGGAAAGAAAACAAAGCTAGTGAGATCTGATTATAGGAAGCATGGGGACATATTCAAGATATGGAATTACGATGGGAAGATTCCATATGAAGAAATCATTGCATCAACTGAAGAGTTTGACCTCAGATACTGCATCTGCACCGGAGCCTATGGAAGTGTGTACAGAGCAGAACTACCCAGTGGTAGAGTTGTTGCTGTTAAAAAGCTTCACCGATTTGAAGGAGAGAATCCAACATATGACAAGTGTTTCAGGAATGAAGCCAAGTTTCTGTCAGAAATAAGGCACTGCAATATAGTGAAGCTTTTTGGATTTTGTTTCCACAAACAGTGGCGGACGCATAAATTTTCCAAAGAGGTGGCATAATTAAAGGTAATATACAATTTTTTCATACAAAATGTAATTTACAAATTATTTCAAAAATTCACTTTATACATTCCGTTTGAACAAAAAAAAAAGAATGAAAATATCTCATTTACAATTGGCCCGACGTTTCACCATATTCAAGATAATTGACATTCATTCATTCATCACTCATTCAGTTGCAAGCCGTGTTTTCATGATATTCATCTAAGAAATCCATCTATGTTATCTAACAACTAATCGAAATTCCAAATTAATAATGCCCAAATGAACAAAACAATTGAAAATTTTAACTTAGAATTTATTATACATCTCTTTTTATTTTTACCTAGTGGTGAGAACCACCATCCATCGATAACTGTTGATACATTTTAGTTTCGCTGGAAAACCTCAACAACAATAAATATGAAAGGTAAAACTCAATTTGATGGAAAAAGTGAGTGGAAGTTAAAAAAAATTAAATTAAAAATGAGAAAGAGAAAACATTTTGTATAGAGTGAAGGTATTTTTTTAATTTTAAAACACTTCAGGGGTATTTTAGGTAATTTACAGACTAAAACATAGAGGTGACACTTGCCACCCCTTGCCTAAGTGTGTGTCCGCCACTGTCCACAAACGTTGCATGTTTCTCATCTACGATTACATGGAAAGGGGAAGTCTTTATAGTGTGTTGAAGGATGCAAATGAAGCTGTGGAACTGAACTGGATGAAGAGAGTAAATGTGGTGAAGGGCATTGCGGATGGACTGTCTTACATGCATCATGATTGTAACCTACCAATTATACATAGGGATATTTCAAGCAGCAACATACTTTTGGATTCAAAGCTTGAAGCTCGTGTATCTGATTTCAGCACTGCTAGATTATTGAATCCCGATTCATCCAATCAGACTCTACTTATTGGAACTTATGGTTATATTGCACCCGGTACGTTGCTCTTAGTATTACTAGCCATTAATTATGTACTACCCCGGACCAAAAAATAAAACATAATTGGTTAATTAAATAATTAAACCCGTAATATTTTATGTGCGTTACTTCGTAATTGTCTATGTGCGCTTCAAGTGCTTCAAGTATACGCTAATGTACGAATTAGACCGATGAAAATTCTAGATGTGAAACATAGAATATTTTATATCATGAGATGCGCAATGGAAAAACAAGAAAATAGAAACAAACTAGAGGTCAATCGGAGAACCGTAGCTCAGATGGCGAAGAAAAGAGGCAAACACAAAGACGAGGTAAAATGAGAAGGTAAAATCCAGATGAAGGGTAAAACGGAAAATAATATTTTAATGGATGGTAAATAAAATTTACTTGGTAAATAGTAACTTTGAAAATCTATAAATAGGGGCTCAGGCAATTCATTTTTCATCGTTTCTCCGAACGAGCCGAAAGCGACGAAAACAAGTAAGTCTCTCTCTTCTCTCATTTTCTTCCCGTTTTCCGGTCTCCGGCGAGCCACCACCGGCGCCACCGACATAGCTGGAAAGGTCGCCGGATCACCGCCGCCGCCGCCGCCGGCGGTGGCCGGAAAAATTAAAAGTTATCGGTTTCGGCTGATTTTCGCACACGACGTTCGTCTCGTCGAGACGAGTCTAGGATAGATTTCGGATTTCAATTCCGATATCTCGTTCGCCGGGAAACGGCGAAAAACCGACCCAAAAACCCTAACCCTAGCCTCGGTGTTGGGAATGTGGTAACGAAGGATTTTGCGGTGGGTACTATTCACTACCGGAATCCGGCGAGGGGTGGCCGGAGGTGGTAGCCGGCGGTGAGAGGTTTCCGGCGAGGGTGATGGCGGCGGCGGAGGGCGGCGCCACCGCGCCGGGTGGCGCCGGGAAGAGGGGCAGTCAAGCAGGCCGGCGACGGGAGAGCTGGGCGCGAGCTGCGCGCGCCGGGAAGCCACCTGCCGAGAAAACTCGGCCACCTGCCGAGTGCCGGGTGACCCTGCCGAGAAATCTCGGCAGCTGTCGAGAGCTGCCGAGCCGCCGAGATGCGCTGCCGAGAAAACTCGGCAGCTGCCGAGCCGTTCCCCGATGCTGCCGAGAAATGCCGCCTACCTGCCGAGACGCAGCACACCCGATGCTGCCGAGAAAACTCGGCAGCTACCGAGAGGTACCGGGTGCCGCCGGGTTTTTCCACCCGGTGCCGGGTACGCGCGTGCCACGTCGCCCGTCATGCCGTGTTTTCCATCCGAACCCCGTTTTCTCCGCCGTAAGTCAGCATCGAGTCGTCGCTGACGAGATGTCGTTGACCGAGGGCCGTGGGCCCGGTCAAAGTCAACCCTCTGACCAAAATTACGAAAACGCCCCTCAATCTTAAAATGCTCCGTTTGAGCTCATTTCAACTTCGATTGGGCTCATTCTTTTTCCGTCGTGACCCAAATTTCATTCTCTATCGTCTCAGCTATATGAATTGATTTTCCATTCCCGTTTCTTCAACTCCGATCTTTAGAGCTCTAGATCCATCGCATATTTAACGATTATCTCTCCGTCGGAGTCTTTTACAGCTTTAATTATAATTATTAAAGATCTAAGAAACGTTATAACTTATGTAGGCTACTTGTGGGATTGGGCGTTGTGTATCAGACTTTGGGACTCGCTACTCGAGCTCTGAATTGTCAAATCTGTAGTACTTGCTACTCACGTGGTAACCACCGAACAAGGTGGGGGTAACTTCTAAATCTTAATCTGTTTATTGTTTCCTAGTATATGCATGAGCTGCGAGATACTACGTGGTGTGGAATTATTTGTTGTGCCCATACTTATACTGTTCTGATCATGCATTCGTTCCCTACCTCTCTTCTACTACTCTTTGAGGTCTGGTGACCCTATTGAAGTGCACTAAACGGTAGTGAGACCGTTTGACAGGGTAAGACGGGAAACCCCCGCACCTTTGCGTCCCTCACCATTTCTAATATCTGCTATGCATTTTACGTGTTGTGGCAACGTGCTGGTAGATTTCTACTTTCTGTTGATTATCTGTTAAGTGTCATAAGATGAGGATGTTACTCCCACGAGTGTATTCAACGCACTCACCCCTTAATCTGTACTCACACTACAGGAACGGATGAGCTGGATAAACCCTAGAAGGAGAGATGAGGTGCCATATCTGGACCTGTTTTGTTAAGTTAGTATCACACAACATTTCCAAACAAATGCTTTAACTAAATCATGTTTTGTAATAAGGTTGTATATGTTTCGGATGGGGATCCTGATGATTTGTTTCCGCTGTTGTATTTTGTTGTGTTATCGGTATTGAGACCGATTGCTATCAGCAGAGACTGATTGTTGATATGTGAATGATTCACATCATCCCTTACCCCCTCTTCTGTCGTCTCTGATCTTCTGCTTGTTGTGTATAAAGAAAAAAAAATGTGTCCCTTATTTTTTCTATCTTCACGCCCGTATGAAAACTCTGATATTTTAAGTGAAAGAAAACGGGGCGTGACAGGTGATATCAGAGCTTAGTTCTACCCTTTGTAGGGCTTTGCTCGAACTAGTTTCAAAATGGGAAAAATGTGAATTTAAAACGTGGTCGGGTTTCTGAAAAGACACAAATAGGCACCATCATCTCTCCATAGGTGACTCTCCCTGAACATAAGACTTGCGGAATATGAATGTTTACCAGATATGTGTTACTTTGTTGGTATGATATAACTGTTTGGGACTGATGGGGTGTTAATGATACTGTTTTATGATGAAATAATCTGTTAAAACCCTCTTGACGTCATTACAATCACGATGAAAGGATTTTGTGAAAACCTCTTGAAGTCACTATAATCAACACACTGCTCTAAACCACCGCCACAAACCGCTGACTGCAGCAGCGTAAGCTTGTATGCGAGTGTGGCCATTGCAGGAGTGGATATTGTGTGACTAAAAGTTGAAACTACCATGGACCCTTGTTTATAACAGGGTGTGCTAATAAGTGAGTTCTCCCAGTCCGTGGTTGTAATGCGTAAGATCGGTTTTGACATTTGAAGTCTATGAAGACTCTGGGAGGGTATCACTAATGTGAATTATAATGTTTTACGTGTAATGCATATTTCTGGATGGTTTATGCGAGTCATGTACCCGTTAAACGAATAATAGAAAAACCTATTGAAATTCCTACATGATTTATGAAGTAGTATCTCTGGGTACCATGATAATTGCTATTAGTTTATCTGTTGTTATAGATTGTTGGGATTACATGAGGTATATTATAAGGGTTAGTTTCGTATGTCTTCTATAAAACGATATGTCACAAGGGCGACCACGAAGGGATGAGCTGTCAATGGAGAATTCGGTTTATCATGACGTAAACACCGCGAGGGAAGCAATTACGGATATAGGCTGATGGTAGAAACTCGTGTAACTCTACATGACAGATAAATAGGGTTTATGTTACTGCTAAGATGCGAGTACCGATTGTGGAGACGCGTAAGAAGAAACCTTGACGTTACTTTTTAGGAAAGTAGAATGACGGACGATAGGTCGGTAGGGGAGTACATTATTAGATTCCTGCACCGCTGGAGGAAGTTAAGGGGTGTTAGAGGTAGGATCAGTGGGGAGCAGGCGCATCTACATATGATCCACACCTTACCAAGTAAGTGGGAGACTAGGGCGTGTTTAGTATACAGTGGTAAGCTTGTACATTCATCGATAGATTTTATATCCTTCATCGACTTTAGGAATGTAGCGAGGACGATGCTAGCGTTGTGAGGGTTGACACGGCCTTCCGACTGTTCCTGAGCTGAGATCCTACGATCCATCCAGCAGTAAACCCGAGTTGGGGGATGATCCTTGGTAGGATCTAGAGGAGGACGATCCGGAGATGGGTGGTTCCAGGGATGGAGCACTAGGATTACCTAGGGTCTCCGCTACTTCCCACAGCTGTAGTATAGATGACCTTGAAAGCTTGGATATATACCTGCCTATCTTAAGAAGTATATGTTTACGCTTCTTCACGTGCACCGCATTTTTTTTCTTATACCTATAGTAATATTAAGAAACCTCAACGACTTATATATATATAATAGAGTTATGCTGAGAGCCAGACCTCGAAAGGAGCAACCACAGCCGGTCAATCAGTCAGAACATGAGGAGACCGCACAAGCCATGCCGCCACCATCATTTAGAAATGATGCCAAGCAAATCATTGAACAGTTCCGACGACTCGGTCCACCGACTTACAATGGAAAAGGGGAACCCATCGAAGCCGAAGAATGGCTAAGATCACTGGATCGACTCTTTGAACATTTAGCATGCACAGAAGGGCAGAAGATCTCCTGTGCCGTATTACAACTCACCGAAGGAGCCAATTACTGGTGGGAATCACATGAAAGGACTATGTCACCAGAATTTAGGAATGCTATATCATGGGGAGTCTTCAAAGAAATGGTTAGACAGGAATTCCTGCCTCAGTCGTACCGTAACATAAAGGAAGCAGATTTTGTACATATTCGTCAAGGAACCGCCTCCGTAGAAGAGTACGCGAAGAGATTCAACCTATTAAGTAGGTACGTACCCCATCTGGTGGACACGAATGTTAAGAAAGCTCGATACTTTAAAAGAGGTCTTCGTAGAGAGATCGGCTCCATTTTGACAGGACATGGGGAAATGTCTTATACCGCGGTCGTTGAGAGAGCTCAAGGGATCGTCTCTCGTCTCTGCTTAGACGGGGAATCATCCAAGAAAGTGGAAGTAGCAACAGGAAAGAGAAAACTGATCAATTCTAGTCAGAACTTTGACCAATATCAGTCTCCACGGATCAACGCACTGTTTCTCCCTACTCCCAGACTTGGAAACTCGTGTGATAGATGCAGAAGGATACACACGGGATCGTGTCAGCTAGAGACACGAAGTTGTTATCAATGTGGGGTATCAGGACACATCTTCAATAACTGTCCGAGATCTCGAAACCGATCAGCTGCAGCCCCAAACCAGCCAGAGACACGAAATTGCTACCGGTGTGGAGTGTCAGGACATATCTCCACAACCTATCCAAAGTCTAGAAACCCACTAGCTATCACACCAAACTCGAGGCCAGGAGCAGACTAGACTTTAACCTTTGTCCTCACTCGCTTAGAGGTTGTCGGAAGATAGATTGTAGATGATAAACTTTTAATATTATATATAGATAGATAAATATGTAGTGATCCATACTTTGTAATAGTAATCGTACTCCTTTCGAATAACATACAAGCTGGCCATCTTTTGCCTATATATATATATATTCTAAATCAGATCGTATTTTTCTATTCAATGGAATCTACATAACTTCTTCCTTCGCATTTTGTGTTATATTTCTTCACCTATAACTTTACGGTGGTATTGGATCCGTTGAAGCACATGAACGACTAGGTAGTCGCTAAGGAACTCTAGAGGTTAGCATTCCATCTGGAAAGACGGTACGAACAAAACACCTATATCGTCACCTTAGGATTGCTTTTGAGGGTAAGATCCTTCTAGTTGATCTCCACGCTTTGGAGATGAAGGATTTTGACATAATTTGGGGAATTGACTGGCTAGAGTCCAATCACGTGGTAATCAAGTACCGTGTAAGGAAGATTATCTTCCAAGCACCGGCCGTGCTGGAGCTCACATTCCATGGAACAGGAATTAAAGCCGACATAAGGATTATTTCGGCTATGGAAGCAACCGAGATGCTTAGCAAAAGAAATTGCGAAGCTTGGTTGGTCAACATGGTGAACTCCGAGAGAGAACCGACTACTATCGAGAAGATGTCGGTGATCAAGAAGTACATGGACCTACTTCCAAAGGAATTACTTGATCCTCCGCTGGATCGACAAGTAACATTCGAGAGTGATCTCGTCCTAGGATCAACACTGGTATCAAGAATTTTTTTTTTCAGATGACACCGAGAGAAATGCAATAGTTGGAAGCCCAGTTACAAGAACCTTTGGACAACGGCTTCATTAGACCGAGTAGGTCGTCCTGAGGAGTATAATGCTCCTTATGAAGAAGAAGGATGGAAGCGTCCGTATGTATAAAGGTTATCGAGAGCGGAACAAGCGGACCCTAGAGGACAAGTTTCCACTGCCTCGTATTGAAGATCTTTTGATCAAATAAGAGGTACCAGTGTGTTCTCGAAGGTTGACTTAAGGTCTGGATCTCACCAGATGAAAGTCAAAGTTGCGGACCCATCTAAGACAACATTCAGGATAAGAAATGGCCACTACAAGTTTGTAAGTATTGCTATTTGGACTGAGTATGCCATTTGGACTAAGCAATGCTCCAACTGTCTTTTCGGATTTGATGAATTGCGTTCTCCATCCGTATCTCGATCGTTTCGTCATCGTGATTATTGGTGATATTCTCATCAATTCGTGCGATAGAACGCACCGCGAATCCTATCTCAAGAATGCATTGGAGGTTCAACGAAAGGAGTTGTCGCATCTAATAAGAGCATTAGAATGCTAATCAACAACTCTTCCCTCCTCTCTTCAACTCTCTCTTTTTCTCTCTCTTATTCTCTTTTTCGCTCTTCTTTAACCTTATCGTAAACGTACCTGCTTCTTCGACCGAGGGAATACGACTCCTCAGCGCCAACCACTTCTCACTCTACCTCACAAGTAAAATGGTGAAAGATGAGAAGTACATAGGATGATATCATAACGACCAGTACTATAGGTTGAAGAAGGAAAAGAATGAAAAGCGGAAGTATGGTTCTATTAGAAAGGTTCGAGAAAGGAATGGAGAAGCTCAGAACCAACAAAAGCTCAGAACATTGAGCTTAGTCATATAATCAAGGAACTTGCAAGCCTGAGTTAAGTTCCTTGACAAGAAATGGAAAGATAGGAGCAACAAGGAAATAGGAGGACGAGAGTTTTGACGAAGCACCTAGTTACGCTGTGCTTGGTACGCGTCCAATTTCGAGGACGAAATTATTTTAAGGGGTAAGGAATGTAGTACCCCGAACCAAAAATAAAACATAATTGGTTAATTAAATAATTAAACCCGTAATATTTTATGTGCGTTACTTCGTAATTGTCTATGTGCGCTTCAAGTGCTTCAAGTATACGCTAAGGTACGAATTAGACCGATGAAAATTCTAGATGTGAAACATAGAATATTTTATATCATGAGATGCGCAATGGAAAAACAAGAAAATAGAAACAAACTAGAGGTCAATCGGAGAACCGTAGCTCAGATGGCGAAGAAAAGAGGCAAACACAAAGACGAGGTAAAATGAGAAGGTAAAATCCAGATGAAGGGTAAAACGGAAAATAATATTTTAATGGATGGTAAATAAAATTTACTTGGTAAATAGTAACTTTGAAAATCTATAAATAGGGGCTCAGGCATTTCATTTTTCATCGTTTCTCCGAACGAGCCGAAAGCGACGAAAACAAGTAAGTCTCTCTCTTCTCTCATTTTCTTCCCGTTTTCCGGTCTCCGGCGAGCCACCACCGGCGCCGGCGCCGGCGCCACCGACATAGCCGGAAAGGTCGCCGGATCACCGCCGCCGGCGCGGCGCCGCCGCCGTCGGCGGTGGCCGGAAAAATTAAAAGTTATCGGTTTCGGCCGATTTTCGCACACGACATTCGTCTCGTCGAGACGAGTCTAGGATAGGTTTCGGATTTCAATTCCGATTTCTCGTTCGCCGGGAAATGGTGAAAAACCGACCCAAAAACCCTAACCCTAGCCTCGGTGTTGGGAATGTGGTAACGAAGGATTTTGCGGTGAAGTTTTGGGTACTATTCACTACCGGAATCCGGCGAGGGGTGGCCGGAGGTGGTAGCCGGCGGTGAGAGGTTTCCGGCGAGGGTGATGGCGGCGACGGAGGGCGGCGCCACCGCGCCGGGTGGCGCCGGGAAGAGGGGCAGTCAAGCAGGCCGGCGATGGGAGAGCTGGGCGCGAGCTGCGCGCGCCGGGAAGCCACCTGCCGAGAAAACTCGGCCACCTGCCGAGTGCCGGGTGACCCTGCCGAGAAATCTCGGCAGCTGTCGAGAGCTGCCGAGCCGCCGAGATGCGCTGCCGAGAAAACTCGGCAGCTGCCGAGCCGTTCCCCGATGCTGCCGAGAAATGCCGCCTACCTGCCGAGACGCAGCACACCCGATGCTGCCGAGAAAACTCGGCAGCTACCGAGAGGTACCGGGTGCCGCCGGGTTTTTCCACCCGGTGCCGGGTACGCGCGTGCCACGTCGCCCGTCATGCCGTGTTTTCCATCCGAACCCCGTTTTCTCCGCCGTAAGTCAGCATCGAGTCGTCGCTGACGAGATGTCGTTGACCGAGGGCCGTGGGCCCGGTCAAAGTCAACCCTCTGACCAAAATTACGAAAACGCCCCTCAATCTTAAAATGCTCCGTTTGAGCTCATTTCAACTTCGATTGGGCTCATTCTTTTTCCGTCGTGACCCAAATTTCATTCTCTATCGTCTCAGCTATATGAATTGATTTTCCATTCCCGTTTCTTCAACTCCGATCTTTAGAGCTCTAGATCCATCGCATATTTAACGATTATCTCTCCGTCGGAGTCTTTTACAGCTTTAATTATAATTATTAAAGATCTAAGAAACGTTATAACTTATGTAGGCTACTTGTGGGATTGGGCGTTGTGTATCAGACTTTGGGACTCGCTACTCGAGCTCTGAATTGTCAAATCTGTAGTACTTGTTACTCACGTGGTAACCACCGAACAAGGTGGGGGTAACTTCTAAATCTTAATCTGTTTATTGTTTCCTAGTATATGCATGAGCTGCGAGATACTACGTGGTGTGGAATTATTTGTTGTGCCCATACTTATACTGTTCTGATCATGCATTCGTTCCCTACCTCTCTTCTACTACTCTTTGAGGTCTGGTGACCCTATTGAAGTGCACTAAACGGTAGTGAGACCGTTTGACAGGGTAAGACGGGAAACCCCCGCACCTTTGCGTCCCTCACCATTTCTAATATCTGCTATGCATTTTACGTGTTGTGGCAACGTGCTGGTAGATTTCTACTTTCTGTTGATTATCTGTTAAGTGTCATAAGATGAGGATGTTACTCCCACGAGTGTATTCAACGCACTCACCCCTTAATCTGTACTCACACTACAGGAACGGATGAGCTGGATAAACCCTAGAAGGAGAGATGAGGTGCCATATCTGGACCTGTTTTGTTAAGTTAGTATCACACAACATTTCCAAACAAATGCTTTAACTAAATCATGTTTTGTAATAAGGTTGTATATGTTTCGGATGGGGATCCTGATGATTTGTTTCCGCTGTTGTATTTTGTTGTGTTATCGGTATTGAGACCGATTGCTATCAGCAGAGACTGATTGTTGATATGTGAATGATTCACATCATCCCTTACCCCCTCTTCTGTCGTCTCTGATCTTCTGCTTGTTGTGTATAAAGAAAAAAAAAATGTGTCCCTTATTTTTTCTATCTTCACGCCCGTATGAAAACTCTGATATTTTAAGTGAAAGAAAACGGGGCGTGACAAATTCTGCATTTTATAAGTTGTAAATATGTATCAGATGACATGTTTATTGGTTTAATTGAATTTGTAGAACTAGCATACACCATGGTTGTTACAGAGATGTGCGAAGTTTACGGCTTTGGTGTGGTGGCCTTGGAAACCATGTTTGGGAATCATCCGGGGAATTTTCTTTCCTCAATGTTTCACATTAAACATGCTCAAAATTTGATGTTGTTAGAGATGTTGGATAAGAGGTTAGAATGTCCAGATGATGATATAAGGGTGTGTCGGAAAGTGGTTCGTGCAGTTAGAATAACACTTAAATGTGTAAATCCAGATCCAAAGATCCGGCCATCAATGAATCAGGTTTCATGGGAACTTGGTGTTAAAGCACCACCATTGCCAATGCCCTTACGCTCTATTTCAATCTTGCAGCTTATGATTTCAGACTGAGTTACAAGTCATCATTTGAGTGTTTACTTGCATGCATGTTCGAATGTTAAATTCTTGTACATTTTCCTAGACTTTTTATTGTTCCCTTTGTATCTTTCATTGTGCCTAGTCTTATATTGTCAATTGTATTGCATTCAGATTTTATTTTCTTTTTAATCCAAAAGCCGTCATCTATCGATTTTCATAGACTTGGAAGTCCACCCAAATACAACCTACAAGTTTTCCACATTTTTTTCCCTTCATGCACGTTAAGTTTAGGTTTTTCGGACCCATGAATTTGACTTTGGGGATGAACTATAACAATAGTAAAAAATGGACTAGTATATATTAATTCTAAATAAGATTATAAATTAATATCAATTAGGAAAATTTGTAATATTAGGACGCTAATTTTTCCAAATCTGAAATTTGGATACTAACTTTTAAATTTGGGTCAAATTAAGATAAATTTACTTCAAATCCAAAATTAATCGCATGTGCAATGCGTTTGGTTTTTCAAAAATTTCTTTCGATTCTCCCACAAATAAAATTTGAATTAAACTGAAATCGGTAAATTGATTTCGATGAGACTTGCTATGACTTGTAATAGGGAGTGTCCTGGCATTGAAAAATACGTTCTATAAATTTCGTATTATCTAGAATAATAAAAATTCTACACTTTTTAATATTTAAATAACAGAAAATCATGGATTATTGTGCATAAAATATAGCGCATAAATAATTATTTTCCAAATTAAGTTTTAATTACTCAACTAAAAATATATATCTGGATTTATTTTAAATCTTCTAATATTGCTATTGATTTTTTTCATTATTTCATTGAATTCATGTTTTACAAGTGATCATTGTTCTAAAATTCACTAAGCGCTAGTCGGGCGCTTGACTGGCGCCTAGCGCCTAGGATGCCTAGGCGGGGCCTAGGCAGCGCCTAGGCGTTGTATCTAAATTAAATAGATTTTTTATTATTTTAACTATTTTTCTTAATTTTTTATCCTTACAAAATATTTTTGGAACTCTTATATTATATTGTTTTGGTTTTATGTAGGAGGACAAGTAAAAACATCATATCTCATTTATAAAATTATTTTTATTTGTATTTTTCAATTTGTGAAATTTTTATCTATATCTAATTAATTAATAATAATTTGATAGAAAACTATAATACATTAATAATATCATCATTTTGCTAAAAAGTGAAAAAAAAGTAAAAAATGTAAATGAAAGAAATTTAAAAAAAAAATAATAATATTTGGCGCCTAGGGCCGCCTAGGGCCGAATTATTCCGCTTAGACCGCCTAGGGACGAATTATTCCGCTTAGACCGCCTAGGGACGAATTGTTCCGCCTAGCGCCTAAAGTGACTGAACAAGCAAAAATCAGTACGGCTAGGGCGCTAGGCAGCCGCCTAGGCCGATTTTTAGAACAGAGCAAGTGATACACATACACTTAATTAATTGAAAAGGTACAAATATTCAGACTGATGCACAAGTGATCATTTGAGTGTTTACATACATGCATGTTCATATTCTTTGGTTTTGAAGTTATGAATGTATTATTCAATCTTGTACATTTTCCATGCCTCTTTCTTTTTCCAGCTTTTGTATCTTTCATTTTGCCAAGTGGTGATATGTCATAGGTGTGTTTATTGTCATGTATTCAGATTTTCTTCTCTTTTAATTCCAAGGAGTCTGTCCAAATCAATGTGTAAAATCTCATAGGCTTGGAAATCCACCCAACCAACAACTTTTCCACATTTATTTTCAAGTGACTAGTGACTAGTGACTAGTAAGTATCCTGTTCATTGCACGGATTTGTTTTGCAATTTATCTAATATCTAATACTATTATAAAAGTGTCTTTCGGCCAATTTTCATAATGTCTATATTAACTTTATAAATATTAAATTTGAAGGATTGTAAAGTAATTTAATATTTATTTTTTCCTATTTAACTATAAAAGGTAAGAATCCTACTACAATTGCAACTCTTCCAATTTTTGTAACGCCTATAATAAACTTATAAATATTAAATTTTAAGGATAGTAAAATAATTTAATATTTATATTTTTCTATTTAACCATAAAAGGTAAGAGTCCTACTACAATCGCAGCTCTTCATAATTTATTTACATGGTTTGTTTCTTTTTCTTCTAAACTATTGAATAGTTTGAATATTTGACTAACATTAGTTTCATATTAATATAGATTTAAAGTATTTTCCAATGATATATTATAAGCATATATATAGAAAAGTGTATCAAACACTTAAATTTTATCATTAAAATATGATATTATATAAAATTGTGTATTTAAGTTTTTGTTTTTTTTGTTTACCAGAAATAGAAAAGGGTTCAATGAATTGGTCATTCAACTCATCAACTACTCCATCGACTAGAGAGAAACAATTAAATAACTATCATGCTCTGGTGCTCAAGAGAAATTTGAATCTCAAATAGAATGCATAATTTAATTGTGGCTTCCCTTCCATACATGATATCAAGTTAACTAACAAATAACCTTTTTTTTTTCTTTTCAAATTTTGACTATCATACTCTTGAGTTCTGAAGACTTTTGTATTTCCTCATCTCACGTTTGTCATCACTCATCACCACATTCATTTTAAATTCTCACTTCATTTGGTTGGAACTCATAAGTTTTCTAACTATATATTTATATTCATGGGAAATCCTTGATGCCCAATAACCATAAATACATGCAGATAGACGGTACTACCAAAATCGCCGATAGAGCTAAAATTGTCAAGCTTTGCTCTGTTTAATAAATAAAATATATAAAAAAAAAATTTAGAAAGATGTCATTTCCAATATCTTGTGCCACTAGATATATAAAACCAAAATTGGTACAAAGATACGTTTCCTCAAACCACTAAACCAGAAAATAAATGTTTTGGGAGGGAAAGTTATATGTCATTGCCGACAAATAGAAAAAATTAGAAGAAGAGGTATTCGGAAAAACTTTGGAAAATAAACAATCGAATGAGAAGAAAAGATAGAAAAAGAGGTACCTGAAAAAACTTCAGAATATAAAGAAAAGAATAAGAGGAAAAAAAAGATGAGACATGAAGACTATCTTACTAAGTGAGCTTATATGAGATGAAAATCAAAGAACTTATAGCCAAAGCGAAGAAAAAAACAAAGACCTCAAATAAAAACAACAAAAAGTAGAAAAAAAAAGTAAAATATACATTTTTTTTTCATTTTTTATAGATTAATTTTTAGCTTCCTTGATTTAAAGGATTTAATTTTTTTTTAAAGTAGCATGAACATCATATTTCTATGTTTTATTGAAATATTTTTAATGTCTACATCTAATTTAAGAAAATTAATTTATAATAAACAAATGTTAAATAATTTAAGTAATAGTTGAATAAAAAACTAAATACCAACAAATATCATGACTTTTTCAAGTAAATATTTTAACTACATTTTATTTGGAAAATATTTTGGGTTTTTTTTTTTTTGTAATGCACATAGATTATTAAAAAATCATTACATTGATATCAACTTTTATAATGTCTTTAATATCCTCAACGAGTTTTAAAAGTTTAAGATACTTAGGTAATTCTATAAAAATTAGATAAGCACAACAATAAATAAATTAAAAATATAATAAGAAACCTAAAACCATTGAGAATAAAAAATAAGTAGAAATATATGTAACCCTAATAGGTACAATAATATGAGTTTTCACAATAATCATGTATAACCATGTATATCAAGTACGAATATTTGACTTCTTAGAGTACAAGAAATAAGGTGGCAAGATTAGGCTCTCACAAAATCTTCAAAGTTTTGGCTCTCAGTGAATTGAAGTATGTATCTATTTATCCTTTTACATCTTTTTTCTTCTCCTCATGACTTCGTTCCACTTTTCTTTGAATGAATATTTTTTGCACATCATGAGAGTATTAATTGATGGTATTAACTTATGCGTGATGAATTTTATATAGTTGAACTAATTGTGTTTTTTAATTGATAGGTTGATCAAAATTTATAAACAGTGTAAATCATTGATGCCACGATTAGTGGCATTTGGTGCCAGGTGAATTAATTCATTGTTACTATATGAATTAATTTGGTGCCAATGTGAATTAATTCATTGTTAGTGTGAATTAATTTGGTGCCAATGTGAATTAATTAATTAAATTGTCATTTCTGTGAAATAGTTTATATTGTAAACTTTTGAGTGAGGAGATGGTTCACATGTGGATGTAAATGGTCTTTTTTTTTTTTTTGAAATTTTCTTACAGAATAGGAACAAAGTAAGAATGTCTGCATCATGTCAAATAGTTGTAAATGTATATCGTCAAAGGTAATGTGAGCAAAAATACAGAGATAATTGAGTCCAAAAAATTTAAAAAAAAATTACATGATATAAATGGTGAGTAATTTTTTCTTCAGTACATAGTATATTAAAGAATTTTTTAGTTATAAGAGTTTAATCATCTTTTTTTTTTTTTTTTTTGTCATTAGGTGTTTTAATTTGTGAATATATCTCCTCAAAGACATACATGTATTGAAAACAAATATACAATTGCATTTATTGTGGCACGGTAAGGTTTGTCAACCAATTGTTGTGATGATGGAATAGTAAAACTAGCATCAACTAAAATAAAGGAGAGAGAACAACACAAAGTATTTTGGAGAATATAATATTATTTCTTGTTTTTCCGTTAATCTATGTATCTAATATATACAAAGTCCAAAAGTGTTAAACTAAGAAAAGATATAAACAAATCTCCTAAAATAAGTAAACTGCTAACAATTAACCTAGGATCATTCTACAAACATTATTATCCTAAATAAGAGGAGATGCACGTGTGTATATACAATATTACTAATACCCCCCTCAAGTTGGAGTATGAAGATTCAAAATACCCAACTTGACAAGAAGAGACTGAAACTGTCGTGGACACAAAGCTTTAGTGAGAATATCAGCGAGTTGTGAAGTAGTATGAATATAAGAAGGAGCAATAGTGCCTCGTTGAATCTCGTCACGCACAAAATGACAGTCAACCTCGATATGCTTGGTGCGCTCATGAAAAACTGGATTATTAGCAGTATGTAAAGCAGCCTGACTATCACAATGTAAAGGAACAGACACAATCTACTCAACACCAAGACTTTGAAGCAATTCTTTTAACCATAATATCTCGCAAGTAGCGGACGCCAGAGCACGATATTCTGCTTCTGCAGAAGAATGGGAGACTGTCACCTGTTTCTTTGTTTTCCATGAGATTGGAGAGTCGCCAAGAAAAACAAGGTATGCTGTAAGAGAACGACGACTCACAGGACAACTAGCCCAGTCTGCATCATAATATGCTTCCAATGCCAAATTAGAAACAGCACGAAGTAAAATACCCTGTCCTGAATGAGATTTTAAATAACGTACAACTCGCAAAACAACTTCCCATTGAGAATCAGTAGGATGTTGCATAAATTGTGCCAAAATATGAACAGAATAACAAAGCTCGGGACAAATAATAGTGAGATAAATCAATCGGCCAACCAGCTGTCTATACCTCACAGGATCTATCATTGGTGTATCTAATGCAATTGCCAACCGATGATTCTCTTCCATTGGAACACTAGCTGGTTTAAAACCAAGAAGGCCTATCTCTGTCAAAATGTCAAGAGCATACTTGCGTTGACAAATGAAGATCCCGCTTGAATTAAGCGCCACCTCTATACCAAGGAAATACTTCAATTTCCCCAAGTCCTTCATATGAAAACAATTACTAAGATAAACTTTGAACTTGGCAATGGCAACACTATTATTTCCAGCAATGACAAGATCATTAACATACACAAGAATATTCAAAATAACATCATCATTGCGATACACAAATAAAGAGTGATCAGAAGGACTAGTAGAAAAGCCATATGTACGTAAAGCTGTGGCCAACTTTGCATACCAGCAACGAGGAGCTTGACGCAGCCCATACAACTACTTTCGGAGTCTATACACTTTCCCAGACAAACCACTACTAAAACCAGGAGGAGGACACATATAAACTTCTCCATCTAAATCACCATGAAGAAAAGCATTGTGTACATCCATTTGGTGTAACTCCCAATTATTAATAGCAACAATAACAAGAAAAGTACGAACAGTAACCATTTTCACAATGGGAGCAAATGTCTCTACAAAATCAATTCCCTCTTTTTGATGATTCCCAAAGACAACTAACCTGGCTTTGTATCTTTCAACAGTGCCATCAAATCGAAATTTAACACGAAACACCCACATACATCCGATCGCAGATTTACCTGGAGGTAGGTCCTCTACTGTTCAGGTCTCATTATTCTCTAGAGCTACAATTTCCTCCTCCATTGTCTTTTTCCACCTTGGATCGCGCATGGCCTCT
This sequence comes from Scutellaria minor, assembly GCA_954870855.1. NCBI lineage: Eukaryota > Viridiplantae > Streptophyta > Magnoliopsida > Lamiales > Lamiaceae > Scutellaria > Scutellaria minor. Next base: position 22,225,967 of record OX940727.1, read on the forward strand.
TTAAAAGAGGTGGGTTGACATTCGTCGAAATAGCTGCAAGAAATTGACGGTGTGCAACAGAAAAAAACATTGCAATTCACAAAATGTGCTATGGTATAAGGAGTACCTAAGGATTTGAGTGATGTGGGTGAAGCTGTTGGGGAAACCAATGTCGTGTGAATCACATAATCTTTATAACGAACATTCTCAAATTTTTCACGTTTGTCTTGTCCAAGATTATTATCAACTGAAGCATTCCCAATAGCATCAGCTCGAGTCATATTTTCTTCGGCCTCAACAAGCCCACGACTAACTGTCTCGTCCAAAGCAGCAGCATCATGTTGTTGTTCCTGTTCGATATTTTGCTACGGGCTACCAGCAGTGTCATCTATCTGCTGCTATTGTTCAACTGTCGGTACACCCTGCTGCCCAACGGTAGCACCATTATTATTGACAACATCATATGACACCACTACGGGCTCCTCTCTCGACTGACCAACATCAACCCATCATTGTCTGCATCATAAGAAATGCCATCAAACTCCTCGTGATACAAGGAATGCAACCCTTTCAGTTCCTCTTGACTGGCCAAAGGAAAAATGTCCTCATAAAATTTGACGTCTCTTGACTGAAAGTAATCTCCTGCCTCCAAATCAAATAAGTGTCATCCCTTCTTCCCAAAGGAATAACCAAGAAACATGCAACGTCGACTTCGACTGTCAAACTTATCACGAGGATGAAGATTGTTGGCATAATACAAGCAACCAAAAACTTTAACTGAACTAAGATTAGGAACACGCCTATAGAGCAACTCATAAGGTGTCTTTCTTTCAAGCACATGAGAGAGAGTTCTATTGATTAGATATGCAGCAGCCAACACACATTCACCCCAAAAATCAATTGGCAAACAACCTTGAAAGCGTAAAGCTCGAGCAACATTAAGAATATGTCGATGTTTGCGCTCTACTCTCACATTTTGTTGAGGTGTTTTAACAATAGAGGTTTGATGAATTATGTCATTCTCTTGTAAGTAACTATCAAGACTCTTAAACTCCGTCCCGTTATCACTTCGCATAATTTTGACCCTTTTTCCAAACTGATGATCAATCAAGGCAAAGAAATTTAATATTAAACGAGGCACCTCATCCTTGGTTTTCATCAAATAAACCCACACACCTCTTGAGAAATCATCCACAATAGTTAAAAAGTATCGGGAGTTGCAAGCACGATTCTTACGATAAGCACCCCAAACATCACAATGTATCAACTCAAATAAATCATTTGCCTTATTTTCACTTAGCGGAAATACATCACGAATCTGCTTTGCTCTATAACAGATATCACATGATCTAATGTCTAAATTATTCTTATTTCTACTAACTTGAGGTAGAAACTCCAATGCTTGCAATGATGGATGACCTAGTCGTTTGTGTCATAGTTCCGTAGTCTCCATCCCTGATATGACATTAACTCGAGCTGGTTTCCCCATTGTCAAGTAATATAGCCCATCATTCAGCTTACCCACACCAATCTTCGTCCTTAGGGTACGGTCCTGTACAAAGCATCCAGAATTAGTAAATTGCATGCTTAATTCTTGTGAAGTAGATAAAAGTTGCGAAATCGACAACAAATTACAATTGAAATGAGGGACAAATAACACTTTTGACAAAATAAGATTGTCATTCAATTTTACAATCCCAACTTTGGTAGCCTATGTCTTTGCACCATTGGACAACCTAACTTCAATAGGTCGAATAGATTGACAAGAATCAAATAAGTTTTCATCACAACAAACATGAGTCGAAGCACCCGTGTCAACAATCCAAGTATAAATACCCTTACCATTCAAATGAACATGATTCGTAGTGGCATGTACCTCGCCAAGAATGGCATTTTCTTTGGCTGGAGGTACAACATTTGATGTACTAGATGCATCTCTGCCACGACCCACTCCATGTCGCCTATTTTCCCAACCTTCCGGATATCCATGTTTTTCAAAACAATGATTCTCGAGATGTCCTGGCCAACCACAGAAGGTGCACTTCATTTTGGATCGTGCAGCCCCCCGTATTTTCGACCCTTGTGACGCATTACCCCGAACAGAAAAGGCCATCGGAGAGGCTGCTTCTGCTCTCCGTTTAGTCAAAAGTCAGACCTCCTCCTCTTGTACAAGCCTTGAGTACACAGTATGAAGAGAAGGCAGGGGCTCAATACCCAAAAGACTTGAGTGAACAACAACATAATAAGTCTCTAGACCCATTAAAAACTCACGCACCTGATCAGTTTCGCGCCGCTTACGAAGGACCTCATTCAACCCACACTTACAGCCCGAGCACAAACATGAGGGTAAGGCATCAAAGTCGTTAATGTCATCCTACAATTTCTTCAATCTCCCATAGTAATCCATTATCGACTCATCACTCATCTGTTTGCAGTCAGCAATCTCTGATTTTAACTGATAAATTTTAACACCATTTCCTAAAGAAAAAAATTGTCGAATATCCTCCCATAATTCACGAGCAATGTTGCGATAGGAGATGGTAGATCAAATAGCTGGATCAATTGTATTGAAAATCCAAGCAACAATCATATAATTAGTAGTCCTCCAATCATCAAGATCAACGGATTTATCCTCAGGTTGACAAACAGTACCATCAATGAACCCCAATTTTCGCTTTGCACCTAATGAAACTCAAAACCCTTTAGCCCACTCTTCATAATTCGCTCCCTTGAGAACAACGTGCGTGATAACGGTCCCGGGATTATCATTTGGAGCGAGGGCATAAAGAGGATTTGCGGTTGATGACAATGATGGTGTTTTATTATTGTCAGCCATGATTCGAAAAAGAAAATCAGGAAAGAAAAACCTGCTTTGATACCATAAAGGAGAGAGAACAACACAAAGTATTTTGGAGAATATAATATTGTTTCTTGCTTTTCAATTAATCTGTGTATCTAATATATACAAAGTCCAAAAGTGTTAAACTAAGAAAAGATATAAACAAATCTCCTAAAATAAGTAAACTGCTAACAATTAGCCTAGGATCATTCTACAAACAATATTATCCTAAATAAGAGGAGATGCACGTGTGTATATACAATATTACTAATATAAAATTTAGATGAATTATATGATTTGTAAACTTCAAATTAATCTAATACAATTAGGAATCCTAAACGTGTTGGCCTAAGAAAATAAACTCTCAAATTAAACTCTCAAAGTAAAACCTACTGTCAAAATTAAACTCTCAAAGTAAACCCATAGCGAGATAGAGAGAGATAATATTGAGGGAGGAATGAATAGAAAAAGATTTAAAGTTGAAACTCTCTCAATTAAACAATAGTCAAACAGAGAGAGAAATAGATTTGAATGAGAATTGAATCAGAAAAAGATTTGAAGGACAATTGATTCAGTTCATATATTTGTAAGTTTTCTTCGGTAGAAAATATAATAAAGAAAGAATACATAACTTATAAAAATAGAAGAAGAAGTATCCGGGAAAACTTCAAAAAAAAAAAAAACAACCGAATGGGAAGAAAAGATAGAAAAAGAGATACCTGAAAAAATGTTAGAATAAAAAGAAAAGAATAAGGGAAAAAAAAAAAGGCATGAAGACTATCTTACTAAAAGAGCTTAGATGCAATGAAAATCAAAGAACTCATAGCCAAAATGAAGAAAAAACAAAGACCTCAAATGAAAACAATACAGAAAAAAAGTAGAGAAAAAAAAAAGTAAAATATACATCTTTATTCATTATTATAGATTAATTTTTTGATTCCTCAATTTAAAGGATATTAATTTTTTTAAAAGTAGCATGAACATCATATTTCAATGTTTTATTGGAATTTTTTAATATCTACATTTAATTTAAAAACTTTACTTAAAATAACCAAATATTAAATAATTAAGTAATAGTTCAACAAGAAAACTAATGACCAACAAATATCATGACTTCTTCAAGTAAATATTTTAACTAAATTTTATTTGGAAATTATTTTGGAGTTTTTTGTAATGCACGTAGATTATTCAAAAATCATTACATGCGCATGCACATCAACTTTTATAATGTCTATAATATCCTCAATGCGTTTTAAAAGTTTAGGATACTTTGGGTAATTTTATAAAAAGTTGAAAACATGTCATCAATATGGAACAAAACATGTGCAAGAGGTACTTACAGGCAGTGGCGGAGCCAGGATTTTTATCGAGGGGGGTCCAACTAATAAAAGAATAACAATAGTTTTAAGAATAAAATCATAAAATTACGATAAAGTCAGTGTATCACATTATAAAATAACATCTAAAATCAATATTTTTATAACATTTCAACATGACAAATAAAAAAAAAACGATTACAATATATATGTTGTATTTTTTCCTATTTTGAAATCATTGCAAGATACCTTCGTTGCTAACATTTCCAAATACATCATTTTCTGATGTATTATTAAATAATTATTCAATAATATATCGCTCATTGGATTCAAAAGTGAACTTTGAATGTTGTTCATTTTGAAACATTTTTTAATATTAATACTGATATTTTTCTATAATAATTTTTCATTATTTATGAAAAGTAAGATAAAATTAGAATTATTAAATATCATTAAATTAACATTACTATTATACAAACTATAAATCAACATCTAACTTATCAAAGCTAACGATTCATAAAATAATAATCAATGATAATAATTATTTACAATCACTTCATATTTTATTAAGCCAAAATAACGAATATATTATATATTCTATAACAATTGATAATCAAATAAATTAAAATAATATCATTACTCAATGAAGAAAAATAAATAATGAGTTTAGATATATGAACAATTTACCTTAAAAATCTTAAAAATTGATATTTTTAATAAGAATTTGATAATATGCAAATAAAATTAATTAATATATCTATTTTTTGAATAAAAATATAAAATTACCTAAATATATATATATATATATAATTTTTTTTTTAAATCTCAGGGGGCCCCAGTGCCCCCCTTGGCTCCAATGTGGCTCCGCCACTGCTTACAAGATAGGAGAAAAACGAGTTTGTAATAGATGTGAGATAGAAACTATTCCGTTTTATCGAATTTTTATTTTACATTTTTTACATGATTTTTACACAATGTTTATGTATTTAGTAAACCAGTGAAATGATTTTGATTGTATTGTTGTATTATTTCCTAACAATTCAAGAAGAAAAGAAGAATAAAATAAGGAAGAAAACAAGAACAGTGGACGGGAGGTGAGGGGAATGAAGAGGGTTAGTTTTTTTTTAAAGGGTATTATGGGAATATTTTTATTTTTGTATTTTTTAATTAAAATTTAAAAAAATTGGGGTTTGTTAAGAAAAGTATGGGATGTGGATAGTCTCACTTTTACACTATTCAGTGAAACTGCAACAACATATGTTGGATGTTTTTAAAAAAATTTACATTACATCCATATTTGTGGTAAATGATTTTTAATATATAATTAATCTATTGATATTGTTATTATTCATGTTGTTTTTCTTATTGTTGTTGTTATTATTAAGTTGATTAAGCAGTACAATGGTAATAACATGTTATTTAAATATATAAAATTAAAATTGGTGCACGGTAAAAGTTCATCAACATACTACCAGAAATTGAATTTGCAAGAAAACACAAAGATGTATTTCTTCATGCACCATTAAACCAGAAAACAAAAGTGTTAGTGTAACGCCTAGGATAAAATGATGTATAATTGGATTAATTAAATAATTTAACCCCTAATTGTTTGATTTTATTATGTGCGTTTCAAAAAAATAAAATAATGCATAAGTAATTTATCGACCTATAATGTCATGCCCCACAATCTTTTCATATTTTATCAGAGTTTCATATAGGCGTGAAGAGAGAAAAAGCAAGGGACACAAATCTCAGGCAGAAAGAAATAGAAGAAGACGACAGAAGAAAGAGGTAAGGGACGAAGTGAATCTTTCACTTATCAACATACGGCCTCTGCCGTTAGCAATCAGTCTCACTACCGATATATAAAACATCTTATGCAGCGGAAAACATCAGGATCTCACATCCTTACATGTATCAAAATATTACAAAACATAAATTATTTAAAACATTATTTTAGAAATGTTTAAGAGACCTCGTCTCATACAACAAGACCAGAAACAACATATCCTCTCTCCTACTAGGGTTCCTCATGCTCATCAATGCATGTAGTGTGAGTACAGAATAAGAGGGTGAGTGCGTGGAATATACTCGTGGGAATACATTCCATGTTTTGACAATCTTTTAGTTAGGCATAACAAATTAAATATATTCAAGTTTGGCACATAGACAACATATAAAATGCATAGCACATAATTCGGAACCTTTATGGACACATTGACCCATTAGCGCTCATATCTGCAGCGAGGGTGGGTACTCCCCATTGACCTCAGGTGCGGGTACTCCCGGACTTATTATACGGGTATCATAGTTCCCCCGTAATACGGGTATCGTTGTTCCCCCGTAATATGAAGCAGACCTCTGGCTCTTCATATTTATATGGACCTCTGTCCATTCACAAATCTCAGGTGCGGGTATTTCCCGTCTTATCCCTGTATAACGGTCTCAATACCGCTAGTGCATTTCAAGAGGCTCACCAAACCTCAACAGAGTAGTAGAAGATAGTAAGGGACGACAGAAGAACCATGCATGAACACATTAATCATAGCATATAAACACATCACTTAAGGTTCAACATGTCATTTAGTATTAAATTCATAAGCATGAGTTCATTTATCATCATAGTATACTAAATACTGTAGCGTAATATTAAAAGAGTTTAGAAGTTACCCCCACCTCGTTCGGTGGTTACAACGTGAGTCGCTAGTATCAAACGTCTGATATCACAAGCTCAATCCAACAGTAACTCAAGCTCAATCCAACAATTAGCCTGCACAAGTTATGGTGTTCTTAGATCCTTAATAATATATAATTAAAGCTGTAAAAGTCTCTGGCGGAGAAACGGTCTTTAAATACGCGACGGATCGAGAGCTCTAAAGATCAGAGTTGAAGAAACGAGAATGGATAATCAATCCATATAGCTGAGATGATAGAGAATGAAATTTGGGTTACAACAGAAAAAAAATGAGCTCAATCGGAGTTAAAACGAGCTCAAACGAAGCATTTTAGGTTTAGGGGTATTTTAGTAATTTTGGTCAAAGGGTTGACTTTGACCGGGCCCACGACCCTCGGTCAACTACATCTTGTCGGCGACAACTTGATGTTCACATACGGCGGAAAAAACGGGGTTCGGATCGAAAACACGGCGTCGCGAGCGACGTGGCACGCGCGTACCCGGCTCCGGGTGAAAAATTCGTCGGCTTGGCCACGTTTCTAGGCAGCTCACCACCCGGCGCTCCCGGCGCCGGGCTGCTCAAAGCCCCTCTTCCCGGCGCCACCAGCCGCGGCAGCGCCGTCCTGGACCACCATCACCATGCTCGCTGGAAACCTCGCACCGCCGGCTACCACCTCCAGCCATCCCTTGTCGGATTCCGGTGGTGAATAGTGCTCGAAACCTCGCCGCAAAACCCTTCGAAGTCACATTTTTTCCAAAACCAACCCCAACCAAAAACCTCCGGCCGGCAACTTCCCGTCGCCGGCGACCACTCCCTGGACCCTTGGCCGACGACCCCCCGTTGCCGGCCACCTATTCCGGCCAACCCAACCCACCAACACAGCCATATACACACATGCATGAAAACACACACACACACACGTTTCAAACACACACACGATTCCAGTCTTGGCCGGCGGCCACCTTCCCCGGACCCTCATCGGCGACCTCCCATCGCCGGCCCACCATTCACACACGGCGGCGCCGCCCATATCAGCGAGCACAACACACACACACCACCACCCCGTCACTCACACACACATGCACAATATATATGTATACACACACACCCACGGTTTCAGCTTGACCGGTGACCACCTGTCGCCAGCCACCACCCTCCACCCACCGGAACCACTGGCCGGCGACCTCCAGTCGCCGGCTACCAACTGCTGGCCGCGCATAACCGTCCCAACAGCCACCAATCACACACACGTAAAACACACACTTCACAAACCCCATGCAAACCCTAACCCTTCCAGCCCATTTCTAACTCCGGCCGGCGACTTCCCGTCGCCGACCACCACCTCCATCCCATCACACACACCCTCAGCCGCTGTCCAGCAACTTTTCCGGCGAGATGAGAGAGAAGAGGAAGCTGTCGGGGAGAGAGAAGAGGGAGGGAGGAGAGAGAAAGATTGGCCGGATCTTTGACCGGCGATTGCCGGAGGAGAAGAGATCCGTTCAGAAATCTGAGCTCGGTTTCGTGACGGGCTCGATGAGGGCTTCAACCTAGAGTTTGAGTTTACCCAAAACGGAGAAGAAACAAGGTGGAAAGGAAGAGAGAGAAAACGGGTTTGGAGACTGTTTTTTGCCGTTTTCCGGCGAAAGAGAAATCGAAATTGAATTCCGAGACCTATGCTAGATTCATCTCGTCGAGATGAACGTCGTGTGCGAAAATTGACCGAAACCGACAACTTGGAATTTTCCGACCACCGGCCGGCGGTGGCGCGCCGGAGACAGAAACCCGGAAAGAAAGAGAGAGGAGAGAGAGACTTACCCGTTTTCGTCGTTTTCGGCTCGTTCGGAAAAATGGTGATTTTCGAATCGAAACCACCCCTATTTATAGAAAAATCCGGAAAACACTATTCACCAAAATATCCCGTTACTGTTCATCGGGAAAAAAAATCTTCGTTACTGTTCATTGGTGGAAAAGTCTCCGTTTACTATTCACCGGAAAATATCTTCCGCTTTTTCGAAACTTTGGGCTTTGCCCTTTTCGTCGCCATTCGAGCTATAGGTCTCCGATTGACCTCTAGTTCATTTCTATCTTCTCGTTTTCTCGATACGCATCCAATGGTATAGAAATATTCTATATACCATGTCCAAGAAAAATATCGATCCGAAACACACATTAACCACGTATCTGAAGCGCACGTAATTAATTAAACAATCCGAATAAACACACATAGTTATTAAGTCATACGTTAAAATATTTAATTAATAAATTATGCTCGTTTTGATCCGGAGCGCTACATATAATTTAATCAAACCATAGGTTATAGTATAATTAACGATATCGTAAGTTGAAGCCCGAGGTTGACATATGCATGGGTGGCCCCGTGGCCCGATCGAAACACATATAAAGATAAAAGATGGGACACACAATGGATAATTTTTGGATCACTTTTTTAAAGTGAGTATCTCCCTTTCTCTCTCTTCTCTCTCTTTTCTCTCTCCTCTCTCCGTGCTCGTTCTCTCTCTTCTCTCTCTCATTTCCCCCTCTCTGCGCGCAACTTCTCCGACTTCTCTTCTGTTGCTTCACTGCTGGAGCGGCTGTTTTCTGCCGGTCTCCTCGAGCGGCCCGATAGAAAGCCCCCGCCGAGTCCGTCACGATTCTGAGCTCGGCACCACCACCGAGCGCCGCCTTCATCGTAAATCGCCGCTGTCCTTCTTCTCCCCCTTCTTTCTTTCTCCTCTTCTCTCCTTTTCTCTCTCTTCTCCTCTCTCTCTCTCTCTTTGGTTCTCTCCCTTTCTGGCCGTCGCCGCCCGTGTCGTGTTGTGTGTGTGAGTGGTTGGGGGAGGGTGTTCGGGATGCGTGTGTGTGCGTTGGGCACTGCCGTGTGTGGTGGTGTCGTGTCGGGGGAGGGTGTTCGGGGTGCGTGCGTTGGTGTGTGGTGTGGTCGGGCATCGTCGATGACTGAAAGTCGCCAGCTGGGGGTTGTTTTGGCGGTGGGTAGTGACGGGGAGGGTTGGGTGGAGGGAGGGGTCGTGTTGCAATTTTGAAGAGTTCAGGGACCTCCTTGCAAATCCTAGATATTTAATGATTTTCTGTTTTGGTCCCATAACCTTCTAAAATATCGTTTTAGTCCTCAAACTTTCAAAAATTATATCCCTAAAAGTTTCTAAACTTTATGTTTTTTGAAAATTGTATTTTGACCCCAAAGATTTTAAAATATATCAAAAAAGCCCCAAATCTTTTCTGATTTTACCAAATGACCCCTGGGTCAAAGTCAATATTTCCAAAATTTACGAAAATACCCCTACGCTTTTAAAAGCTCCGTTTAAGCTTGTTTTTCCTCCGTTTAAGCTCATTTTTCCTCCGTTAAAGTTCTAATCGATCCCTTTAAACCCCATGATCAAGATTTAAGCTTTCGTTTCGTATTCTTCCCTTTAACGCTTCTTCTTCGAGAGAATTTCTATATTAAAGTATGCATAATTAACGTGATAAGGAATCTAAGAACCCTCATTTGCATGTGTAGGCTTTCAAGTTAAGGAAAGATCTTAAGGTTTGGGATTCAAAGCATCACGAGGGATCACCACTGAACAAGGTGGGGGTAACGTGTAATCTCTAAAGTTTACATTTCTATATTTAATGAATGAATGTATGCATGTGAACTTAATGTTAATGAAACACTTATCGAACACTATGAATTGTTGAACCCTATGTGCTGTGATTATGTGTTGTGAATACTATGTTCATGCATGCATATTATGATTATGTTATGAAGGGACTAAGGTCCAAGATCATGCTACGGAGGGACCAATGGTCCGTAATGAAAGATGATAACGGGATAAAAATCGTTATATAGAGTAAGACGGGGAGTACCCGCACTTTAGGGTAAGATGGGGAGTACCCGCACCTTTCTGCATATATGAGCTATGATGTTATGTGCTATGCATTCTACGTGTTGTGTCTAATTGTTGTATTTATAAATGTTCAACCAACTTAACTGCTTAATAAACGTTATATTTAGAAAGTATCCTCACGAGTATATTCCCAAGCACTCACCCCGCGTGTATTCATGCTACAGGAAATAATGAAAGCAGAAAAGCGTAGAGAGAGGGGTGTTGTATCAAGATGTGTCCTTTCCTTTTTTTATTTTGGTTTTCTGAACAATGTTGTTAACCATTTGTAAAGTTAAACAGTTTTTCTGTTTATGGATCCTGTATGAATTTCCGCTATTTAGATTTCAATGTTTTCTTCCGGCTATACGTCGAGGGTTTGAACATGTAAAATCGCAAGTTTTAAAGTTCTTGAAACTTCTGTTATGAATGTTATTTGAATCTTTTATCACCTGTTTTTTTGTAAAGTTTATAAAATGTATGTTTCTCTTTTCTCTTTTACTGCACGCCCACAAAGAAAACTTTGATATTTTTAAGTATGAAAATGAGGCGTGACAGTTAGAAGGAAAGTCGTATGTCATTGCCGAAAAAAATTGAAAAGATAGAACAAGATGTATCCAAAAATATTTGAAAAAAAGAAATAATTGAATAGAAAGTCACAAGATAGAAAAAGAGGTGCTTGAAAAAATTTAAAAATGTAAAGAAAAGAACAAGAGAAAAATAAATAGGAAGCGACATGACGACTATGTCGCTCAAGAGAGCGTAGATGAGATAAAAATCAAAGAACTTGTGGCTAAACAAAGAAAAAAAGTAAGACTTCAAGCAACAACATTGCTTGGAAGAAGAACAAAGACAAAAAGTAGTGAAAACAATACAGAATAAGCATCATTTTTTTCCTTTTTTTTGTCTCTCTTTTTAGATAACTTTTTTTTTATTGGATTTTTTTAATGTCTACATTTAATTAAAAAAAAATACTTCAATAAAATTAAAAGTCAATTAATTTTGAAGGAAAGATAAACATAGAAATTAAATAGACCATAATATCAAACTAATACTTCCAAAACAAGAAAAGGTCTTCACGTGTGTTGCACGTGTTGAAAACTAGTATCTTAAAAGCTTCCAAATAAAATTATATGATACGTCTAATTCTAAATTTCAATTGATATAACAGAACTGAAAATGCAAATATAAACCTTCTCAACCTTATCATTATATATATAGATTCTAGTGGAGAGCCCGTGCAACACACGGGGATTAATCTGTAAAAAGACAACAAACACCTCTCAGAATACTTGTTAAAGTTACTGCTCGACTATTTCTATTAAAATTCCAAATGAATAAATTGTACAATCCACCAAAACACAATTCTTCTGTTTCAGGTAAAAACTATTAATGCAACAGCCGAATGATCATATTGCAAGGGTGCTCTCACATTACAAAGTGTGAATCACTGCTTAAATCCTAATATTAAGAATAAAAAATCATTAGGTAGATTGAAAAACCTCCTTCGATATGTGCATATGCACATGTTTTTTTATTCACAAGAGAAATCTCCTATAGTTTTGTAGATGACTTCCATGGTATAAACTGACCCCATCACCTCATCATTGAGCCCTCAAATCGGCCAATAATTAATATGAATATTCTTCTAGACTGAAATTAAATCAAAGTTCTGAATGGAATAGTGAATACTTTTGCAATTCAAAACATGTATTGACAGAATATGTATTTCTATTAAATTTTTTAGTTACATATATACCTTGTCCTCCAAAGTTTCAATAATCCATTTTTTTTAATCTGTCACGATCCCAAAATTTAAAAAAATACCCTAAAATTCCCTGTATAAATCCACTGAAAGGGCTTGAAAAGCCAAAGAATTCTGCAAATATATCATAGACAGCCCTCTTTTGAGGATCACTTAGAACCTGCATATAAAAATATGAGAAAATAGAATATGAGGATGATTGCCTTTATGCTATGAATAGCAGAATCCATGATGATTTCGTAAAGCTAGTTTTCAGGTTTCGAAAGCCTTCATTAAACGTATAGACATGGTAACAATCAGAGATTTTCCGGCAAAATTAACTAAATTGAACAACATCAAAGATTTTCCATCAACCCAATCTAATCTCCAAACATAAAACAAAACATTTTTCGATTACCGCTAGACGCCTAAATCAATCTATGAAAATCATGATTATCGTTCATCATCCAATCTCACAATTATACTTGGCTCAAATCCTAATTCAAATACAAAAGTAACATAAAATCATGAAGAGGTGGGAAGGACTTCTCAAATTCCTTGGCTCCCTATATTCTACACGACACATAATGTTTTAAATAATTAAACAATATACCATAATTAATTGATTTTTTTTTTTGAAGAAATTATTCATTTCATAGACAATAAATTTATGAAATTCAAAAATCTGAATAAAATTAAAATCACTTCAAACATAGAAAATAAAAATTGGTAGAAAAATTCATATATATTTTCTATAAGTTGATCGGATATTTATTAATTTATGTAATAGATAATCTGAAGTAATTTATTATGATTTTCCCACTTAAATCTCTTCTTGTATTTGTACTTCCAACGATAAATTAAGGTGATGGATACCTCAAATAATCAATTATAGTCTTCTAATAATTTTTAGAATGCCCAAATTTATCTTAATCCATTAGCTTATTCTACTTAAATAATTTATCTTTAGCTGTTAACATTTAAATTATCTTCAAAGAGAGTACAGTGAAACCTCGATAAATGAATGTTCGATAAACGAATAACCTCGACAAATGAATAATTTTCTTCGGTCCCTACTTGGGCCAATGAGGTAAATGAATAACCTTGCTAAATGCATTAATGAATTTTTTTTTTGAATTCTTAAAAGCCTTATGTAAATATAAATGAATAATCATTAAAATACATAAGATATATATATATATATATATATGTATGTATGTATAAATACCCTATAAAACATGTGTTTCAATAAACAAATACAAAAGATCATTTCTTAACAAAAAAAATCATCTAATGTCGTGTATACATATATGGTGCATGTATTTCTAATGTTGACTCTAAGTATTCCATACATAGAATCTTATTAGTTAATGATACATGTACCTAGTCTATATACGTATATGGTGCATGTATTCCAAATATAGACTCTAAATATTTCATTCATAGAATCTTATAGATACATGGTGCATGTACATGTAAAATAATTGTAATGATAAAAAAAAAAATATAAAAATACTCTTTAAATGAATAAAAATTCGATAAATGAATAAATTATTCATTTATCGATAAATAAATAATTTCGCTAAATGAATATTTTTTTCTAGTCCCAAGGGTATTCATTTATAGAGGTTTCACTGTCGCAAATTGAATAATAAAAATTCCATTGAGATAAAATAATATATTTGGTCAATTTTTTGGAGCAAAATTTTCAAATTCTACTTCTAAACTATGATCTAAGAAAAAAAAAAACAAAATTCTTTCAAAGATAAGTGGAACGAAGTCATGAGGAGAAGAAACAAGATATGGAAAGATAAATAAATACATACTTCAATTTACTGAAAGCCAAAACTTTGAAGATTTTGTGAGAGCCTAATCTTGCCACCTTATTTCTTGTACTCTAAGAAGTCAAATATTCGTACTTGATATACATGGTTATACATGATTATTATGTAAACTCATATTATTGTACCTATTAGGGTTATATATATTTCAACTTATTTTTTATTCTCAATGGTTTTAGGTTTCTTATTATATTTTTATTTATTTATTGTTGTGCTTATGTAATTTTTATAGAATTACCTTAAGTATCTTAAACTTTTAACACTAGTTGAGGATATTAAAGACATTATAAAAGTTGACGTGCATGTAATGATTTTTTAATAATCTATATGCATTACAAAAAACAACCCAAAATATTTTCCAAATAAATTGTAGTTAAAATATTTACTTGAAAAAGTCATAATATTTGTTGGTATTTAGTTTTTTATTCAACTATTACTTAAATTATTTAACATTTGTTTATTATAAATTAATTTTCTTAAATTAGATATAGATATTAAAAAAATTTCAATAAAACATAGAAAAATGATGTTCATGCTACTTTAAAAAAAATTAAATCCTTTAAATCAAGGAAGCTAAAAATTAATATATAAAAAATGAAAAAAAATGTATATTTTACTTTTTTTCTACTTTTGTTGTTTTTATCTGAGGTCTTTGTTTTTTTCTTCGTTTTGGCTATAAGTTCTTTGATTTTCATCTCATATAAGCTCACTTAGTAAGATAGTCTTCATGCCTCATCTTTTTTTTTTTCCCTCTTATTCTTTTCTTTATATTCTGAAGTTTTTTCAAGTACCTCTTTCTCTATCTTTTCTTCTCATTCGATTGTTTCTTTTCCAAAGTTTTCCCGAATATCTCTTCTTCTAATTTTTTCTATTTGTCGGCTATGACATATAACTTTCCCTCCAAAACATTTATTTTCTGATTTAGTGGTTTGAGGAAACGTATCTTTGTACCAATTTTGGTTTTATATATCTAGTGGCACATGATATTGAAAATGTCATCTTTCTAATTTTTTTTATATATATTTTATTTATTAAACAGAGCAAAGCTCGACAATTTTAGTTCTATCGACGATTTTGGTAGTACCGTCTATCTGCATGTACTTATGGTTATTGGACATCAAGGATTTCTCATGAGTATAAATATATAGTTAGAAAACCTATGAGTTCCAACCAAATGAAGTGAGAATTTAAAATGAATGTGGTGATGAGTGATGACAAACGTGAGATGTGGAAATACAAAAGTCTTCAGAACTCAAGAGTATGATGGTCAAACTTTGATAAAAAAAACAAAACTTAAATACACAATTTTATAAAATATCATATTTTAATGATAAAATTTAAGTGTTTGATACGATTTTCTATATATATGCTTATAATATATCATTGGAAAACTCTTTAAATCTATATTAAGAGTTTATTACTTTTTTTTGCCCATTAAGTAAGGGGTCTGACAATTTTGCCTTTTTTTTTCGGGCTTGCAATTTAGGATTTTCTGCTTTCGAATTTAGCAATTACTGTCCAATTTCAGCCCGAATTGCTTATTTGGATTGAAATTGCAAGTTTTTTGCACGTGACACCCCTAATCGATTGAAATTGCTGAGGTGGCAAATTGATTTAGCGAGGTGGCAAATTGATTTAGGAAGGTGGAATTTTTCTTTTAATTTGACTCTGCCATGTGTATTTTTAAATGGGCCCACCACTACACATCACAAATTCATCCCCTATTTGTCCAGGGGGGAAATTCATCCCAAATCGCAACCCCCAATCCTTCTTCTTGATTGTTTTTCCGATGATGTTGCTGCAGATGTTTTTCGTCTATTTCTCGCCGTGGGAGGCGGAAGTCGTGGTGGGGCAAGGAGAAGACGAAGGCGGCGGCGGCGGTGGAGGAGGTGGCGGTGCAGGAGCGTTTGGCGTTCTTGCGGCTGCCGCCGCCGATGGGCATGTCGCGGAGGGTGCCGCCGTGGGTCCAGTAGCGGCGGCAGGCCTTGCAGAAGTGGCGGGGCTGGGAGAAGTTGTAGTAGCAGAACTTGGTGTTGGTGGAGTCGCAGCGGGGGCAGGGGCTGGGAGAAGTGTAGAATTTTTGTTATTCTTGATAATACGAAATTTATAGAACATATGTTTTCAATGCCAGAACACTCCCTATTATAAGCCATAGCAAGTTTGATCGAAATCAATTTACTGATTTCAGTTTAATTCAAATTTTATTTGTGGGAGAATCAAAAGAAATTTTTGAAAAACCAAACGCATTGCACACGCGATTAATTTTGGATTTCAAGCAAATTTATCTTAATTTGACCCAAATTTAAAAGTTAGTATCCAAATTTCAGATTTGGAAAAATTAGTGCCCTAAAATTACAAATTTTCCTAATTGATATTAATTTATAGTCTTATTTAGTCCATATTTTACTATTGTTATAGTTCATCCCCAAAGTCTAATTCATGGGTCCAAATTTCTACATAAACTTAACGTGCATGAAGGGAAAACAATGTGGAAAACTTGTAGGTTGTATTTGGGTGGACTTCCAAGTCTATGAAAATCGATAGATGACGGTTTTTGGATTAAAAAGAAAATAAAATCTGAATGCAATACAATTGACAATATAAGACTAGGCACAATGAAAGATACAAAGGGAACAATAAAAAGTCTAGGAAAATGTACAAGATTGAATTTAACATTCATAACTTTAATTCAAAACAAAAGAACATGCATGCAAGTAAACATTCAAATGATGACTTGTAACTCAGTCTGAAAACATAAGCTGCAAGATTGAAATAGAGCGTAAGGGCATTGGCAATGGTGGCGCTTTAACACCAAGTTCCCATGAAACCTGATTCATTGATGGCCGATTATTTGGATCTGGATTTACGCATTTCAGTGCTATTCTAACTGCACGAACCACATCCCGACACACCTTTACATCTTCATCTGGACATTCCAACCTCTTATCCAACATCTCTAACAACATCAAATTTTGAGCATGTTTGACGGGAAATATGGAGGAAATAATATCCCCCGGATGATTCCCAAATATGGTTTCCAACGCCACCACACCAAAGCTGTAAACATCGCATTTCTCTGTAACAACCATGGTGTACGCCAGTTCTGAAAATTCAATCAACAAACATATCATCAGATGCATATGTAGAACTAAAATGTAGAATTAACTAATAGAATACCTACCAGGTGCAATATAACCATGAGTTCCAACAAGTAGAGTCTGATTTGATGAATCAGGATCCAACAATCTAGCAGTGCCAAAATCAGATACACTAGCTTCAAGCTTTGAATCCAAAAGTATGTTGCTGCTTGAAATGTCCCTATGTATAATTGGTAGGCTACAATCATGATGCATGTAAGACAGTCCATCCGCAATGCCCTTCACCACATTTACTCTCTTCATCCAGTTCAGTTCCACAGCTTCATTTGCATCCTTCAACACACTATAAAGACTTCCCCTTTCCATGTAATCGTAGATGAGAAACATGCAACGTTTGTGGAGACAAAATCCGAAAAGCTTCACTATATTGCGGTGCCTTATTTCTGACAGAAACTTGGCTTCATTCCTGAAACACTTGTCATATGTTGGATTCTCTCCTTCAAATCTGTGAAGCTTTTTAATAGCAACAACTCTTCTACTGGGTAGTTCTGCTCTGTACACACTTCCATAGGCTCCGGTGCCGATGCAGTACCTGAGGTCAAAGTCTTCAGTTGATACAATGATGTCTTCATATGCAATCTTCCCATCGTAATTCCATATCTTGAATATGATGATGACGATCACAACACAGCGAAGATGAGAGGTCGAATCCATGGATTTGTGAAGGGTAATGTTATCCTGTTCACTGAAAATAAGTGATACATTACACATATTGTATGTGCATTTTTTTCAATCCCCCTGGCACACGAGTCCGTCAACACAAAAGTTAATGCCACAGCAGTTGCCACTTACTTTTAAAAGAAATCTTTTTTGTTTTAATTTATTAGTATTAATTTTTTTTTTTTTTTACACTCGTTTATTCTATAATTTTAGATCCACATGTCCCAAAATAGAAGTCAATTTACATTATTAGCTCAATAATACTCTTGGAACTCAACAATAGATACTGTATTTTTTTTTCCGAATAATTAACAAAAACTATACTAAGTGCATTTGATTATAACTTTAACTATTAATAATGTTTTTGTACAATTTATACTTTCACCAAAATTATGTATATGACTCTCGGTCTTGCAGATGTCACCTGTGAAATTAAGACTTATTATCCACAATTAAAATTCATCTTAACAAATTCTTCAGGTGAATTGTGAAATATGGGTTTTGGATTAACTCATCTCATAAAATTAGGTTTATGAAATAATGTCTTACAAAAGTTCTACTATTATACTTTTATATTATTAATAGATATGCACTTTTATCAAAAAAAAAAGGAAAAAAATTTGATATGCACTTATGATTTTATATCCAAGGCATAAACTACTATGCACCAGGTGCACGGATCCTAATCGATTCGATCCGGATATGTGAGTTTTAGATTTTTTTTTTTTGATTTTATGTGTTGACTTTTATGTTATATTAGTATGACCCAAGGACAAAAATATCGGTATCGGTAGAAATATCGGTACCTTGATTTTACGGAAATATCGACAGATATATCGATTTCGGTGGAAATATTGGTTTTTTACGCAAAAAATTTAAAAACTTTGTAAAAAAAATTGAAAAATATATCTAGTACTTTACATAATATTATAAGTAACATTAATACATATATTGAACTTAAATTTCAAATAATAATAAAATAAAATATTTGATTAGAAATAATAATAAAATAAAATATTTGATTAGGTGTCAAATTTATGAAATTCTATAATACTTTCTCATTTTGTGTATCAACACCACTTAATATATAACATGTGTTCATAATTTCATATATACAACCAATAATATGAAAAAATATTATTATGCTGACAATCCAAAAAATATTATTTTAACTTTAAAATATCATATATTTCCAAATTGAGAACACATTAACCGTAATACGTGATTTAATCTTATAAATTAGTGTCTGCGAGATGATTTTTCAAGATTTTTTTTTTAAAAATAAAATCATGTGTCAAAATAGATATTTAAAACTCACAAATATTATTGAATTTTTATGTAACTAGGTCATACCTAGGAGTATAATTTAGTAATGGTTCAAAGATATTATCGACAAAAAAAAAGAAAAAAAAATCCAGAAGAAATGGGAAAAAGAGGCACGTAAGTATACACAAGGGCGTGAATGTGATGAAAGGCACATCAATATCCCTTCTAAATTTGTCTTTCTTAATTTTCTGTAACCTCCTATTAACCCAACCCCCAAACTCATGCCTCTTAATATCAACTCTGCCATTTAGATATATATATATATATATATATATATATATATATATATATATATACATTCCCTTTATTTTTCTCATCATCTTTAATTTCTTCTTCTTTTGCTATGTCTCCCAAATCCTTTCTTTTGCTTTTGGCTCTCTCTCTCTCTAAAATCACATAGCAGCCAAACGACGCTTCGATTTATCAACGATTTTTTGGTGACAAATCGTAGATTTCTCGACGATAAATTGGCCATTTATTGCAGAAAACTACACTGTTTTTTCAACTTCGATAAATCGGCGATTTTTTGCCGATTTCTTGGTGATTTTTCGGCGACATTCTGACGAAAAAAAAAAGACTCGCGATATCTCTGTCGGACTCCTCCGTTTGCCAGAGATTTTGCCGACATATCGCCGACTTCTCGTGATTTTTTTTGTCCCTGATATAGCCTTTATGTACAAATATCATAACATTTATTTACTGTAATTTAGAAAAAAAAAGAAAAAAAATTCAACTCTTTTTTTTGGATCAACATACCTTTATGTGATATTACTCATACATTTTAATTATGTCAGTTGCACCTTTATATATTACATAAAAGTAAAAATATTTGTACATAAATGTGACATGAATATCACATAAATGTATATATGTACAAATTGTGCTGAATTTTTTTTTTTCCTAAGTTACAGTACACAAAGGTAAAAATATTTATACATAAAAGTCACACTAATAGAACATAAATATCACACTAATAGAATATAAATATAACACATAAATCACAAAAATATAAAAATAAATAATAAATAAATAAATAACAAAAAAAAAAAAAAAACTTCCAAATCTGAATCAACCCGGATTGCGTGTGCACCTAATGCATACTAGACCAACTCTATATCCTGAGCTATTAAAGTTGTCTTCTTACTCAAAATATATATGTTTCCAATAATAATGCCATTTAAACTGTATTTACAAAATTATAAAACTTTATTAAGAAATCCAAATAATAAGAAAGTTCCAAGTCAACACGTCAACTGTATTAATCAGACATGGAAATCAACTCACCGACCCCTCAAGTTTTCTACTTTTCGTTTTCCATGAATATTAAGGGTATAAATATAAAACTTTTCGTTTTCGTTTGCTACTTTTCGTTTTCCATGAATATTAGATTTCCTATTGAATTTAATTTTAATCTAGTTTTAATATTTATTAAGTGTAATAGTAATGATGTACCCCTAGTCTCAGCCTAATGATAAATAAAATTGGTCTTGTGTGCAGTTGATGCACATGCAATTCGGGTCGATCCAGTTTTGATCCGAATCCGTGTGTTTTCAATTTTAATCTTTTTTTTTTTTGCTTCAAATTGTTACTTTTTTGTTGTATTACTGTGACATTTATGTATAAATGTGCGACCTTTATGTACAAATATCATGACCTTTATATACTGAGAATATTTATACATAAAAGTGACATAATAAAACATAAATGTCACATTAATATCACATAAAGGTATACATTACAAAATATGTTGAAAATCTTTATTTTTTTTCTAAATTACAGTACTTAAAGGTAAAGATATTTGTACATAAAGGTCACACATTTATACATAAAGATTATACATTTATAATATAAAGATCAAGACAGAAATTTGGAAAAAAAAATAGAAATTCGCGAATCCGGGTTGGATCGACCCGGATTGCATGGATCTTAAATTCATGCACCAGGTGCATAGGAGAATTTGTGTGATAAATATATCTCTTATCTTGAACAAAGTCTTGAGTTCGAGTCCCCATCCCCATTTGTAACTAAAAAAACGTGTAACAATATGCATGTGCAATTATTTTTCCTTTCATCTCTTTTCATACACACACGCCAGTCAACACAAAAGATATTTTACAACAAAAAATGTGGTGTTGATAATGTCACAACCACAATTATAGTAATGTGTGGAAAAAATCTTGTCACAACTTTAATTTTTCCTTCTTTGAAGAGTAAGTTTTTATTAATTTGCTGATAATACCTTTTTAATTGCAAATTCAAAACACTAACTTTTGATCATTTATCATTTAAGGATATTATTTGAAGTTCGATCAGTGAGACATTCTGACCATGTTATTGTGACGCGATAAAATTAATCTTCTTCCAAACCTAACCAACTTGTAGATAAAGCAAATCGAAGTCAATTCCATGAAGAGTGATAAATTAATTATACTTCTTATGTTCAATTCAATAAAATTACAAAAGACAGGGGAATTTCAGTTTTAAGGAAAAATTATCACTAAATCAACTAGCAACCAAGAAAACAAAATAAATATCAAGAAATCAATAGATGAAGATATTCTAATTATCAGTTCAGTTATCCCCAACATCAATTATCCCCTAATTAATGTAATATCCCTCTTTTTGAGTATCTTGGAATTATCATCTCTAGTCTAACAACAAGCTGTGGTAAATTGATTCATTTCTTAAAATTAGTTAAATTAGGATAAGAATACTTATTAACCATATTTAATTGAATAACCTAGAATAAACTCTCTAGATTAAATTCATTAAATGCATTAATCACCAAGATGATAGGATGAACTCTAGGATTATGCTACTCTAAAGACGCACGACCTTTAGTTTATTACTTATGAAAATTAAACCACAACAATGATTTAAAATTCTTGCAATCAATTATCAAACACTTAAACTAGGTGTTTAATCTAAACTAAACATCAATAATCGAAATCAATATAATCAGATAACATAATCAATCCCAATCAAAATACCAAGAGGGAATTACAAGATTAATTAAAGTATAACTAAATACACGGGTTCAAACATCCCTGTTAATCGGAATAACAGAGTATAGCCTTGCACCTTGTTAATCATACTTTGGAACTTGTTCCTCGACCTAAAAATGTTAACATTGTTGGTGCGAAATGGGTCTTTCGGACTAAATACAACTCTGAAGACTCTGTTGAACTCTTAAAGCCCATCTTGTTGCACAAGGCTTCACTCAAGTCCTTGGCCTTGACTTCACATCAACCTTTAGCCTAGTGGTCAAAACTTATGTAGTTCATATTGTTCTAGCTCTTTGTGTCATGTGACGTTGGCCGCTACATCAACTTAATGTTAAAAATACTTTTCTTAGTGGCTTCTTAAATGTTAGGGTTTTTATGGAGCAACCACCAAGTTACATTGACACTCGATATCCAAATCATGTTTCCCAACTTAAAAGGGCATTATATTGGTTGAAAGAAGCCCCTCTTGCTTGGTTTCAACATTTCAGTGGTTTTTTGTTGCAATTGGGCTTCCAATGTAGTCATGTCGACACTTCCTTCTTTGTTTTTAGTTATGGATTAGTCTTACTCTATCTTTTGATATATGTTGATGACATCATTGTCATCGGTAATGATCGTGGCTTGATTCGACGATTGATTTCTAGAATACACTCCACTTTTGCAATTAAGGATCTTGGAAAGTTAAACTATTTTCTTGGCTTAGAAGTTACTACATGAACAATGGTCTTTTTCTAAGTCAAACTAAGTATGTTCGAGATATCTTAACTAGGGCTTAACTGCATTAAAGCTAGCCTGTTTCCACGCCTATGGTTGTTGGCCAACATCTTAGCATTAACGGTGAATTATTTGATGATCCTACTCTCTTTCGATCTCTTGTGGGTGCTCTCCAATATTTTACTATTACTCGACAAGATATCTCTTATGCTGTCAACACTATGAGCCAATTTATTCAAAATTCAACGACTATTCACTTTCAAGATATGAAACAGATCTTATGCTATGTTAAACGACTATTTACTTTCAAGCTGTCACACTACGTTCTACTTCTGGTTATACTATTTTTATTGGTTCGAATCTTGTGACTTGGAGTACTAAAAAACAGCCAACTATCGCTCGTTCAAGTTATGAATAAGAATATCGTGCCCTTGCAGATGTTGCGGTTGATGTCATTTGGGTAATACACCTTCTTCACGATCTTCGAGTTTCTCTACATACTACCCCATACCTCCTCTATGATAAAAAAAAGTGTTAGGAATTTTCATTTATAATTTTAATGATGACAAAACTCATTTATCTTCTAGAATGTTAATTATGTATAGATTGAGTTTTCTGTATAGTGTGTCTCTTAGGATCTCTCTTACAGTTAAAAGACTAGTTTAGTTAATAGGAATTGGAAAACATGTATCAAGGGGGAATGCATGACAAAAGTCTATCCGTCAAAAGACCTAGATATGCTCACTCATCTAAAAGACATTTTCAGATGAAAGCACCTCAGAAGGTAACAGAAAAGGATCATCTTAAGATCACCCTCTTTAATAAAGAAAAAAATAAGTCTGCGCAGATATTTAAGAAGACCTTTCTCAAGTAAAAAGATAAGAAGACTACTGATTATAAGACTGAATAGAAAACTCTTTTAATCATGGAAGAACATTTATTGAAGTCTCAATCATTGGAATACACATTTAAGAAACATGCATTCTCCATCAAGTCTGCCATCAGCCATCAAGTCAACTAAGAAAGATCAATATTGAACTGATAGAAAATAACACCTAAACTAAAACCAATCAGGAGATAACTCCAGATGAATAGTGTGTATGATCACATGAGTTTAAGAAAGGACTGCAAATGATCTGAAAAGTTAACATTAAACACATGAAGAATACGGTGAAGAGATCAATCAATGCACTTTGACAAGTTAGTACAAAGGCCTAAATGCTACGAAAACCTTTTCAGAAGAACAACCACATTTTTCAAAAGACCCATGGCAGTAAGGACATATATCAGAAAAGCCTGAGGATGAACTGCATGTCAAGATTCAAATTCAAACCTCTCTAACTGTTGGAAATCGACTCTCTCCTATTAATAGTGATCATTTCTCACTCATGAAAACTGTATTGATTCCTAACAAGTAGAGATGGACGCACATTAGGGCTAAGGGGAGCATTGGGCCCCACCGAAATTTTTATAAAATACTAGGGGTATTTTCGTCTTTTCATATTTTTTATTAAAAAAAAACAAAAAATATTGAAATTTTATTAAACAAGCAGCGACTCTTCCAAAACTTATAGTGGCTAGAAATTTCTTTTCTCTTTCATCTTCACCCCTAATTTTCCCTTCTTTCTCACACACACACAAACCCTAATTTCATTTCTCCCAATTGTTTCTCCATAGAATTTCAAGGTAAAGTGTTCTCTTTATATTATTTGTTTGCTTTTTTTTTTCCCATTATTATTGTTGATTTATTATGACTTAAGTTATATATGTGATGTAGTAGTGTTAAGTTGGAAAACATTGATAAATAATTTGGCATTTTATTTATGAATTGTTTATCTATACTTAAGATTTGAATTATGAAAAAAATTATGTTGTGGTAGGAGATGGAAAAACTTATTTTGTTGAATGCCTAAATTATTTTATTGGCTAAATTACTATAGGATTTAATTTCTTTTGAGAAAGAAAAAAATCAAAAAAATTATTTTGTTTACTTAACTTTTGAAATTTCAATTTTTTTTGTTCAAATCTCATTTTATTTTACTTATCCAGTGAAATTTAAATTCTTTTGCTCATAAGTTTTACTAAATTTTTGAACTTTTAATGTATTTCTAATATTTGTCCTATTTTTATAGATAATGGAAAGATATTTCGAAAAAATGCAACCTACTATGAAGATATCATCATCTTCTGTCTATGCACCTCTTGTTCAACCTCAATTATCATCGAGTGAAGATAAGAATAATAGTTGCATACACTGAAAAAGATGTATTTAGAAATGTTGGTAATGAAGCAATTATGCAACGATTTCAGAATATGAAAAATAGAAGAGAAATGTTGTAATACATTGATTTTATCAAGATTGCGATATATATATATATATATATATATATATATATATATATATATATATATATATATGCTCTTTCTCTAATATTATTGTATCTTTTTATTAATTGACTTGGGCCCCCGAGTCGAAATCCTGGGTCCGTCACTGCTAACAAGCAAAACATCTTCCAATAAGAACTTCAAGTTCAAACTCTCTAAGTTCATCAAGTTCTTAAATCTTCAAAGCCTCAACCATTTTCAAATAGTCTTCATTATTTTATGAGTGAGAAGATAGATTAGAAGAGAGAAAAACCCTTCATGTATTTCTTGTAAATCTTTAAGAATATGATCGTCCTCCCTTGTATTTAAGAAAATTTTCCCCCATATGTTTGGGAAGAGCATACACCAATGTTTGGGAGAAGCTGTTGTGTTGAGTTCCCTAGGTTATTGGAAAGAAAGTGTGTGCTGTTCCCTTGTTTAGGGAAGTAGGCTGTAATAGTCAGTTGACTTGCTTAGTTGATTCCCCTGTAAAGGGAAGAGAGGCGTATAATGATTATACCACTTTCGAACCTCTATAAATAGTTGTGTTTTTTACTTGCTTATATCTCTACATATCCATACAATATCATTCAAGCATATATGTCTATCACATCTACCATATTCTTTATCTCATATCTGTTATCTTAAAGTTCATCTACCCATGCTATATTCATTGTTGTGATTAGAAGAAAAGAGTCGGGCCCTTATAATTTTGTACAGAGCATTATAGCTCGTTATGTGTCTTCGTCAAGTGTTATAATCTCTGTTTAGCATCTCTCATCTATCTGCTCTAAGACATCTTCATTTATTGTAAACTCTTACTAAGCCTCCTACCCTATTTTCTTGGTTGAAGAAGTGTTTAAATTTTTATAAGTCTATTCATCCCCTCTAGACTTTCTTGACTCTTATCGGAACCTACAAACGATATCAGAGCAGTTGGTTCAATAGGACCTTCCACACTGATTTTGTTGCTTGTCTAAAGAACCTAATCTTTTGTGCTTCTAACTCTTTATCTCTGAAAGCATGGATTTTAATTCCTCTAGATTGCCCTTATTCTCCATAAATGACTATGACATTTGAAAAATGAGAATGCAGACATATCTATCAATAATGCAAGAGGAAATGTGGATTGTGCTCAATGAAGGACCATTCGTATTCATGGTACCAAATAATGACAACGCTCTTGGTGCTCCAAATAGAATTACCAAAGAAGATGTGACATGACCAATGAAGAAAATAGACTATCAAATCTCAACAACCTTGTAAAGAATGCCCTATACTCAACTCTAGACAACTCTGTGATGGCCAAAATTAAAGGTTGCAAGAATGCCAAAGAAGTATGAGATTTTCTAGCACTAATGTGTGAAGAAACAGAGCAAATTAAAGAGAACAAGTTTACTCTTGCAATAAAAAAATTAGACAACTTCAAGACGAAGACGGACAAGTCCATCAACAGCTACAATCAAAGATTCATTGAGATTATAAATGAGACGACCTCCCTTGAAAAAGAATAATTTAATTAGGAAATTTCTCTCAAAATTCTCTGTGGACTAATCAAAGAATGAGACATGAAAGTTGTAATGATGAGACAGTCAATAGACTTCTCGAAGATGAGGGCACAAGATATTTTCTCGGATCTCAAAGCGTTCAAATTTGACCTTAGAAGAAAAGATGAGCCATCTACTTAAAAAAGATTAGCTCTAAAAACAAATGGAAGAGATGATGAATACCTCACCAAATGGAAGAAGAGGTCGCACTAATCATGAAAAGATTTGACAAGTTCAACAGGAACTATCGAGATACAAGAACTTCAGAAGATTTAAAAGAAGTGAAAACTACAAACTAGATGATAAGAAGAGATACGATGATAGAAATCGAAGAGACAAGACAGATGAAGGAAAACCATCCGAAGTCATCTATTACAATTGTCATAAACCTAGACACTACAAAAATGAGTGCAAAGAGGAAGCCAAAAGACAAGTCAATTCCTACAAAAGAAGTGGACCAAATCGAAGAGAATAGCAAGAACATCGCAAGGAGAAGAGACGTGAAGATCACATAAAAACAATGATAGCTAACAACAAACCAATAGAGACCACTAAATCATCATCTGACAGCTCAAGTGAAACAACGTCCTCAGAAGATGAAGCTCTACTATGTCTTATGGCTAAAGACGACCATATATCATCTATCTCTAACTCTTCCAAACATGAAGAATCATCTGAACATGAATCCAGTAGATTGCCTAACAATATGACTCTAGAAGAATGATTTAAAGTATTAAGACAAGACTACATAAAATTAGTATAATAATATAATTCACGAGAAACAACTATATCAGCTTTAGAAGATGTAAACAGATATCTATATGAAAGAATTAGTTGGGATAAAGAAGAATATGATTAGCTTATGTGTGAAAACCTGTCTTTAAAAGATTTGAATAAATTTCTCACCGATGAAATAAGTCTGCTGAAAGAAAAGTTTAATTTGTATGATGATTTTGTAATACCCCAGATTTTTAAATTAAATCTCTTTTATGAATAAAAGATT
Organism: Scutellaria minor; assembly: GCA_954870855.1. Lineage (NCBI taxonomy): Eukaryota > Viridiplantae > Streptophyta > Magnoliopsida > Lamiales > Lamiaceae > Scutellaria > Scutellaria minor. Next base: position 22,254,019 of record OX940727.1, read on the forward strand.
TTATTTTATTTTTATCATGACCTCATACTAAATTATAGTAAATTAGTTATATGAGGTGGTTAGAATTATTAAATAAATAGTAGATTAAAGATCATATTACATTAGGTGTAGGATTTAAAAATTTAAAATAATTAGTTGAGAAGATCTAGGAGTCCACGTGTTTTTAAAATCCTAAATGATAAGAAATCTCAAACCCTAGATAAATATATATAGGGTAAAACCTATAGAATAAATACGTAACTAAAGAGACGAGAGAGAAAGAGAAGGAAGGAGAAAGAGTGAATAAGGATGAACAAAAACTGCGTCGTATAATTAGTTGTTCACACTTTAGATTCGGTTAAAGAAGCTTAAAATGTACTTAAGGATATTGAAGTGTTGTGAATTTTGAGAGTTTCTGGTAATTACATCTCACACCTGCAGTATGAGTAGTTTTGTTTTTATTTGTTTAATATTGATGCAAGATTTACGTGAATGCTTGTTTATATTTAAGTGAATATTGTTTTAATGATTTACTAAGTTAAGTGCTTTGTGAGTTTTATTTATGTTATTCTATGAATGTGAAGAGATTATTTGCTAAGTGATGCATTTTTTTATGTATTTTATATCAAGTACAAGATGCTAGTTAATCTTGTTTTATGAAAAGTGAGAAAAATATTTTGAGATAGTATTTATGAATATAAAGTTTTATTTTATATTTTTAAGAGACTGGTACCGGGCTCCTAGACTGCCCACAAGAAGAAGTTAAGGGCTCCTAGACCGCCCTATTAGTTAATAGTTGCTCCGTTTGGATTCGGTGGCTAGCTACCCCGGATTCTTTGGAGTTGCACGCATTGGTACCATGTCTAGGCTCATAGTATGTTATTTTACAATATTATATATATATATATATATATAATTTTTATCGGTTGATTTCTAGTTTTTTTTTTCAAAAGTTTCAAAGAAATGTGTTTTGTGAGATAGGTGATGAACTTGCTAAACAATTTTCTTATAGTATTTACCTCATACTACAGATAAAGGAAAATGTAAGATGTGATGCAAGGAGGTAGCAGAACTGAAGCGTGATTGGTGGTGATGGCCTCGGAATTAGTTAAGATTTTTTGAGTTTCTAAATTTGCATGTTAAGAAGACTTTTGATTTGATTTTTTTTAACGAAAGTTTTACACAAATGATTTAATTCTTTTTGGATGTTTTAAACCATTTTTAAACTCTGATATGTTTCTTATCAAAATTATTTCCGCTGTTTAAAAAAAAATTCTATGAATCCTTATGACATATTTTTATTAGTTGGAAAGTTAAGCATAATTTAGTGGAAGTAATTACCCTACTAGAAGGGGGGCGTTACAATATGGTATCAAGCCAATTTCCGGCCTTCCGTCATACCACCACCAAACTTCAATTCTGCCACCTTCCAAGTAAGAGTATATGTTTTTCTTTGATTGTTAGTGAATTTTAAGCATTGTTATGACATGATGATTTATATGTGTATGTCTTAGAAATAGTGAAAGATGAGAATAATGATCTTGCACATAATACAATTCTTATAATGTACGATTTGATAATTATAAAGGAAAATGGTTAGAGGACGTAGACCAATTGCTGCCAATGATCAAAACGAAGCAGCACACCAACCTAATGTGCAAGAAATACTAGTTCAATTACAACAACAAGTCCAACAACAACAACTAATTAATACTCTGATCAATCAACAAACTAATCATGCTGCACCACCAACCCCTAATAATGATCAACAAGTCTCACCAGTTGCCCCTACAATGGTGGCGAGACAAGAGTCATACTTAATTCAGTGGCAAAAATTGAAACCGGAGAACTTTTCTGGAACAAGTGAACCATGGGATGCTCAAGCATGGTTTAAGACTTCGAAAATCATACTGGAATTGTTGGACTGGCCCGAGAATGAGAAAGTAAAATGTGCATCATTTTGTCTTGCTGGAGATGCTAGGATGTGGTGGGAAAGAATAAAAGTAAAGAGAAACGTTAATGAATGACTTGGGCAGACTTTGAGGCTGAGTTCTTTGAAGAGTTCTTCCACATGAAGGTTACCAACAAGCACTACGATGAGTTCACTGAGTTTCGCCAAGAAGAATTGTAGCACCCCGGACCAAAACGAAACATAATTTATTAATTAAATATTTAAACTCAGGATTTAATATATATGTGCGTATGTTTTAACTGTTTAAATACGTGCGTTTCAGATAAGTGTTTAATGCATTTATGAGACAGATAGTTTACCTAGACGTGGAACATAGGATATTTTTATATCACTAGATGCATTTTGAAAAAACGAGAAGATAGAAACGAACTAGAGGTCAATCGGAGATCTGTAGCTCAAACGATGATGAAAAGAACAAAACACGAGGTTTCGGAAATATCAGAAGATATTTACGGTGAATAGTAAACGAGATATTTACCGGTGAATAGTAACTTTCGAAATCTATAAATAGAGGCTCCTTCAGTTCATTTTTCACCCCTTCTTCGAACGAGCCAAAAGCGATGAAAACATGTAAGTCTCTCTTTTCTCTCTCGTTTCTTTTTCGGCCTCCGGTGCGCCACCACCGGCGCGATGGTGCCGCCACCGGAGTTTGCCGGAAAATTTCAAAGTTGTCGGTTTTGGCCGATTTTCACACACAACGTAGGTTTTGACGAGTCGAGTCTAGAACAGGTCTCGAATTTCAATTTTGATTTCTTGTTCGTCGGAAAATGACGAAAAACCATTTCAAAACCCTAACCCTAGCCAACTTTTCTCTCTCCTCTGTTTTCTCTCTTTTCCTCCGTCCTTTTTATCGGAGATGTTGTCGAAGGTTTTCCCAAAGGTGAGGGTGAGTTGTTGGAGGGACGGCGCCGCCGTGTATGGTGGTGTCGGAGCCATAACGGGTTGGGTAAGTTATATGCATGTATGTGTGTGTGTTTGTGTGTGATCTCTGTTGGGGGCGGTACAAGTGGTGCCGCCATGAGGAAAGTGATGACCGGTGCTGGTAATGTGCCAACAAGTTGTGACGATGGGTTTCCGATGATCGAAGGTCACCGGGCAAGTGTTTTGATGATGTGTGTGTTTGCATATATATATATATATGTTTGTGTGTGTGAGATGGGGTTGGGGAAGATTGGTTTTTGTATTGGAGATGTAGTAGTTTGGAACGAGTAGGTTGGAACGAAGTAGCCGGAGGCACCGGGAAGCAACGAGGCAACCGGGGAAGTTGCTGGGCGCGCAGGCTGTTAGACGCGCTGGCGCGCGGTCGTGTCGGAGGGCACGATCATGCGCCAGCCGACAGAAGTTGCTGGAGGTCAGCGCACGGTCATGTCTGGGGAGCACGATCGTGCGCCAGCCGGCAGGATTCACTGGAGGTCGGCGCACGATCGTGCCTGGATAGCACAGTCGTGCGTGAGCTAGCAGGGGTTGCTGGGTGTTGGCGCACGGCCATGCCAGGAGGGCACGGTCGTGCACTGGTTGGACGTGCCGGGAGTGGGCATCGGGTGCTGGGCGCATGCCGCGTGACACCATGATTCCAATCCTTTCCCGTTCCTTTTCCTTTGTACTTTATCATCGAGTCTTAGCCGACAGGAGGTCATCAACCGAGGGTCGAGGGCCCGGTCAAAGTCAACCCGTGATACCAATTTACCTTCAAACTTATATACGTCGTTGAACTCGTATGAACTCCGAACGAGCTCGTTTCTTATCCAATCTTTAGATCTCTCGACTCGTCGCCTATTTTAACGGTCGTCTTTCTTCCGGAAGAAATGTTTAACGCTTTAATTATAATTAATAAAGATCTAAGAACACCGTAACTTGTGTAGGCTATTCATTGGATTGAGCTTGAGTACTTGTTGGATTGAGCTTGTGTTATCAGATCTTTAGACCTTATGACTCACGTGGTAACCACTGAACAAGGTGAGGGTAATTTCTATCTCTTTATCTGTTTACTATTTTCCCTATTAAATACATGACTGAGGAATACTAAGTGTTGTGATTATAATTGTTGTGCCATAATAACTGTGAAAGGACCGAGGTCCACTATGTTCGTCGTTTGCTATTTTCTACTACTCTATTGAGGTTTGGTGGTCCTCTTGAAATGTACCAAAGGTAGTGAGACCGTTATATAGGATAAGACGGGGGAATCCCGCACCTATTCGTCCCTTGCCATTTCTAATATCTGCTTTGCTTTTATGTGTTGTGATAACGTGATTGTAGATTATCTTCAGTAATTATTTCTGTTATGAGTCATAAGAGGTGGATTTTATCCCCACGAGTGTATTCCACGCTCTCATCCCTTAATCTGTACTCACACTACAGGAGATGATGAGATCAACGAACCCTAGTTGGAGAGAGATGGTGCTATCTTTGGAATCACATGCTTAGAATGATGTAACACAAACTTTATCAAACCATGTTTTATGAGATTCGGGTTTTGTAATATTTTGATACATGTAAGGATGTGAGATCCTGATGATTTATTCCGCTGTGTATGATGTATTTTATCGGTAGTGAGACCGATTGCTATCGGCAGAGGCCGATTGTTGATAAGTGAAAGATTCACTTCGTCCCTTACCTCTTTCTTCTATCGTCTCTTACTATTTCTTTCTGTATGAGTTGTGTGTACCTTGCTATTTCTCTCTTCACGCCCATGTGAAACTCTGATAAAATATGAAAAGATTTTGGGGCGTGACAAGAATTATCAGTTATGGAGGCTGTGATAAAGTTCAATAGGCTAGCTCGTTTATGCCCAGAGCTAGTCAGCACTAAAAATGAGAGAGTTCATTTGATGTTTAAGTTGTTGCGGCCAGAGATAGCTCTTAATGTGACTAGTGGAGTTAATCGTCCACAAACAGCAGAAGACCTAATCAACAGTGCCCTAACCACGAAGCATTATCTTAATAGAATGAAGAAGTTGCAACAAAAGCAGCCAGTGAGTACAACTTTTCATCCTTAGATAGATAGACTGACAGAGCAAACAATCAAATCTTGGAAGATATGCTATGAGCTTGTGCATTAGATTTTAAAGGGAGTTGGTGCAAATACTTGTGTTTGATAGAGTTTGCATACAATAATAGTTATCCGTCTACAATTGGAATGGCACCTTACGAGGCTTTATATGGGAGGAAATGTAGATCACCTATATGTTGGCATGATCTAGGAGAAAATAAAGAATTGGAGTCAGGGATAAGACAAAGAACAGATATCATTGATAAGACGACTGAGGTTATCAGAACCATTCGTCAAAGGATTGAAACAGCTCAAATTCAACAGAAAAGTTATGCATATGTTCACCGGAGGCCACTTGAATTTGAAGTTGGAGATGTTGTGTTCATTAAAGTAGCTTCTATGAAAGGAGTGATGAGGTTTGGTAAGAAAGGAAAGCTTAGTCCTCGGTATGTTGGACCTTATGTGATCACGAAGAGAATCGGTGAAGTAGCTTACGAGCTATATCTACCTAAAGAGATGTCGGCTATTCATAATGTTTCCATGTCTCGATGTTGAAGAAATGCATTCTTGACCTGAGTCATATAATTCAACCACGGGCAGTGCAAATTCGTGAAGATTTGAGTTATGAAAATAAACCTGTTAAGATAGTTGCTCGAAAGACTAGGAAGTTGAGAAACAAAGAAATACCACTAGCAAAGGTGATTTGGTAGAATCATCGTTTTGAAGAGGCAACTTGGGAGCGTGAAGAGGATATGAGATAAAAGTATCCCGAGCTATTCTAAGTTTCGAGGACGAAACTTTTATAAGGTATAGGGGATTGTAATAACCCAGATTTTTAAATTGAATCTCTTTTATGAATAAAAGATTTTATTTTATTTTTATCATGGCCTCATACTAAATTATAGTGAATTAGTTATGTGAGGTGTTTAGAATTCTTAAATAATTAGTAGATTAAAGATCATATTACATTAGGTGTAGGATTTTAAAATTTAAAATAATTAGTTGAGAAGATTTAGAAGTCCACGTGCTTTTAAACTCCTAAAAGATAAGAAATCTCAAACCTAGATAAATAAAGAACTGGGGATGTAGGTAAGATTTCACTAATTTTGTATTTTCATTGACTCCATAATTATGTAATGGGGTGAGAATTAGTTCAAAGAATTTGTTGTTAATTACTATTAAAGAAAAAGAAAGAAATTAAATTTAGTGGGATATGTGGATTAGGAAATCATTATATGTTATTGTTGCAACTGGGAGTAATAAATTAATTCATACATTCTTGATTCTTGTAAATTTTGAATTTAAGTTTTTTGTGTTGGTAAAATTATTAGTTTAATATTAGGGCATAAAGTAATCTGTTAGGCAAATTTTTTATTTATCACTTTTCTTTGTTCACATAATCTAAAGACATGTAATAAATTATTTGATTCGGGATATTGATGAAACCATTTAAGATTTTAATGTAAATAAAATATAAAGAAAAGGTGGAAAGAATTATGCAGAGTTAGTATAATGGAAATGTTAACTCGAATGTCACAGTATTCGATATAGCAAATTAGTTGATTTATTCACATTGTAATTTTGAAAATTTGTTGAAGTGTTCTACTTAATTAAATAATTAAATATTAAACAAAGACATTCTGCTTAATTTGGTTAGTCTACGAGGTTGATATCATGTTGCATAATTATATGGGTTTCATTATTATTTGAAGAAGTTCAACTTAGTTCATTTAATTAATCTTAGGTCTTCTGCTTTCTGTTGCAGGATGTAGTTTCTATTAAGGTTAAACATTGTTTATATATTACAGTGGTACTAAAGATTATTTAGTTAATCACGAAAATTATAGAACTAAGAAAATATAATTATAGCTGGTCAAATACACAAATTAGTCTCCAGTTTTAGTATTAAGAAATATGCTTAAAGATTTGTAGTAGCTTAATAAATTCTAATCTTCTTTTTTATTAATTGTTCACACTTTAGATTCGGTTAAGGAAGCTTAAAACGTACTTAAGGATATTGAAGTGTTGTGAATTTTGAGAGCTTTGGGTAAGTACATATCTCACTTGCAGTATGAGTAGTTTTGTTTTTATTTGTTTAATATTGATGCAAGATTTACGTGAATGCTTATTTATGTTTAAGTGAATATTGTTTTAATGATTTGCTAAGTTAAGTGCTTTGTGAGTTTTATTTATGTTATTCTATGAATGTGAAGAGATTATTTGCTAAGTGCAATGACAAAAAAATCATGAAATATCGCCGATTTTTTGGTGATATTTCGAGATTTTGGAGTCTCCAACATAAAAAACACCGGTCATATTTTTTCGACAAAAAATTGTGAAAAATCGGCGAAAAATTGGTGAAAAATCGGTGAAAAATCATTTTCAGTCAAAATATCGCGATATTTTGGAGTACTGTGCATGCGTAGCCGCCACGCGCCTGATTTCCTTTTTTTTTCTTTTCTTTTTTCCCTGCTGATTTCTTTTCCTTTTCTCTTTTTTTCCCTTTTCATTATGAATTCAATTTAAGTGATTTTTTTTTATTATGAATTTTTTTATGGTGTATTTGGAGGATATCTATTAAAACAAGTTATTTATCTCTCTTTTTATATATCTATATTTTTGTATATGGGTGATTAGTAGAGCAAACAATTACTTTAAATAAATTTAGTTAAATTGTTTAAAATAAATTAGTACACTAGAATTTAGGTTCCTCTCATAATTTAATTAAGTTTAGTTAATTTTTTGAAATTTAATAAAAGGATTATGATGTATATAATATTAATGTACTTCTATATTTATTGTAAATATATCATTTTATTTGAAATTTAAGTTCAATATATGTATTAATGTTACTTATAATATTATGTAAAGTACTGGAAATATTTTTCAATGTTTTTACAAAGTTCTTATATTTTTTTTTAAATGTCCGTTTTTTTAGTTTACTCTAAATTTGTTGTAAACATATCTTTTTATTTGAAATTTAAGTTCAATATATGTATTAATGTTACTTATAATATTATGTAAAGTACTGGAAAATTTTCAATTTTTTTACAAAGTTCTTATATATTTTTTTTAAATGTCCGTTTTTTTAGTTTACTCTAAATTTGTTGTAAACATATCTTTTTATTTGAAATTTAAGTTCAATATATGTATTAATGTTACTTATAATATTATGTAAAGTACTAGATATATTTTTCAATTTTTTTTACAAAGTTTTATATTTTTTGCGTAAAAAATAGATATTTCCACCGAAATCGATATATCCGTCAATATTTCCGTAAAATCAAGGTACCGATATTTCTACCGATACCGATATTTTTGTCCTTGGCTAAGTGATGTGTTTTTTTATGTATTTTATATCAAGTACAAGATGCTAGTTAATCTTATTTTATGAAAAGTGATAAAAATATTTTGAGATAGTATTTATGAATATAAAGTTTTATTTTATATTTTTAAGAGACTGGCCACAAGAAAAAGTTGAGGGCTCTTAGACCGCCCTATTAATTAATAGTTGCTCCTTTTGGATTTGATAGCTATCTACCCCGGATTCTTCGGAGTTGCGCGCATTGATACCATGTCTGAGCCCATAGTATGTTATTTTACAACATTAAATATATAGTTTTTATCAATTGATTTCTAGTTTTTTTTTCAAAAGTTTCAAAGAAAAGTGTTTTGTGAGATAGATGATGTACTTGCTAAGCAATTTTCTTATAGTATTTACCTCATACTGCAGATAAAGGAAAATGTAAGATGTGGTGCAAGGAGGTAGCAGAGTTGAAACGTGATTGGTGGTGACGGCCTCTGAATTGGTTAAGATTTTTTGAGTTTCTAAATTTGCATGTTAAGAAGACTTTTGATATGATTTTTTTTAACGTAAGTTTTACACAAACAATTTAATTCTTTTTGGATGTTTTAGACCGTTTTAAAACTTTGATATGTTTCTTAACAAAATTATTTCCACTGTTTAAAAAAAAAAAGAAAATTCTATGAATCTTTATGACATATTTTTATTAGTTGGAAAGTTAAGCATAATTTAGTAGAAGTAATTACCCTACTAGAAGGGGTCGTTACAGATTGAAAATTGAAATGTGATGTTATTCATGAGGATTCAGTAGAAAGAAAATTGAATGAAATTAAGCATACATGACATGTTAATCGCTACATATGGTATATATCATAAAAAAAATGTGAAAAAATGCAAGACCAGTTGAGACCTGTGCAAATTAGAGATGTCATCAGACAAGTTGAGTTTGACAAACCAAAAGAGGATGAAGTAAAATTCATTAAAAGCAAGATAACATTCTCAAAAGAAAACCAAAGAAATAATGCATGATGTATCATCATATCCTCACATAGAAGAGAAGCAATCTAATGACCATAGAAAAGACAATAAGAACTCTTCCAAGCATAAAAAGAAAAACAAGCATGTCCATACAAAAATAGTTGCATATAGGCATATATGCGAAGACAAACATGGGACAAGACAAGGTCAATCTAAATTAATTAAAGTAAGACAAGCCTAGATTCCAAAATGCTCGATCGCTAACCCCCGTAGACCCAAAATCCAAAAGAGTATCTAAGTTGTACTCTATTTTGCAAACTTCGAGCTCAGAAGAAAGAATGAGCTCATCAGAAAAAGTCTGGTATATCAATAGCGGATGTAGTCGACACATGATCGAAAAAGGAGATCTCATCTTCGAATACAAAGAAATAATGGATCTCTTGTTACACTAGGAGATAAAACCAACGGTGAAACTAAAAAAATCGGCACTATCTATAAGATGTCTCCTATTTCAAAGGACTGAAATTCAATCTGCTCAGCATAAGTCAATTTGTGGTAAAGGATTTGAAGTAGAATTCACCAGCAATATGTGCTACATTCGAGACAAGAAGACAAAGTGGATCGTTCTAATCGGAATCAGGCAAAAGAACATCTACATCACTACTAAAAGATTGGAATACCCTAACACTTGCCCAATAGCTAAAGAAACAAGTGAATCAAGTTGGCTATGGCACAAAAAGTTAAATAATCTCAACTTCAAGACCATCAACAAAATTTGCCAAAAGAGAGTTGGTAAAAGGTCTACCCAATAAAAAAGAAATGTCAGAAAGAGGAGAACAATCATCCACACAACAAAGAAGTCAACCAAATCTATAGTTAAAGGCACATCCATTAAGTCAAATCATGGGCAATTTAAGTTAATGAATCAGAACTCAACTCGGACTATAAACAGAAGAAACCTTATCCTTCTACTTTCTCTCAGAAGTTGAACCATCAAACATTGAAGAAACTTTAGAAGACTCAATTTAGATTGTTGCAATACAAGAAGAGCTAAATCAATTTGAAAAAAAATCAAGTTTAGAAACTTGTTAGTAGACCAATGTATAAGAAAATCAATGGTACATAATGGGTCTACCGAAACAAATTAGATACGCAATGAAATGTGACAAAAACCAAAGCATGCTTAGTTGCGAGAGGATATGCTCAATGCAAAAGTAATGATTTCCATGAGACATTCACACAAGTTGCTCGACTAGAAGGCATCTAAATTTTCCTAGCCAACGCAACACATATGAAATTCATTGTTTATTAAATGGATATGAAAAGTGCATTCCTTAAACTTTAGGAGAAGAAGTCTATGTGGAATAGCCTCCTGAATTTGAAATTGGAGATAAAGTCTACAAACTGAAGAAAGATCTCTACAGACTCATGCAGACACATAGAGCCTGGTATGACACCTTATTAGATTTCTTAGTAGAGAATGGTTTTTACAAAGGAAAAATAGACATGACGTTATTTCACATTTAAAAAAAAAGAACATGTTTTATTAGTCCAAATTTATGTTGACGACATCATTTTCGGGTCGATTAACAATATTATGTGAGAGAAGTACTCTCAACTGATGCAATAAAAATTTGAGATGAGTATGATGAGAGATGAATTTCTTTCTTGAATTATAAATTCGACAACTTGAAGACAAAATTTTCATTAATCAATCCAAATATACCAAAGAGCTTATTCTAAAGTTTGGAATGGAATCTATCAGGATCATAAAGATATCTCTCAATATGTCGCTAAAGCTAGATCTTGATGAAGAAAGATCAAGCATCGACCCAACTCTATACAGAAGGATTGTTGGATTTCTACTCTACTTAATAGCAAGTAGACCTGACATCATGTTTGCAGTTGGAATCTGTGCAAGGTTTTAATCCAATACTAAAAAGAGTCATCTGGAAGCCGTAAAGAAGATTTTAAGATATTTAAAAGGAATGACTAACATTGGTTTATGGTATCCACAAGAAGACAATCTAAATCTAACATGATACTCAGAGACTGACTATAGAGGATGTCGATTTGACAGGGAAAGCACAAGTGGAACTTGTCTATTTCTTGGTAATAAATTAATCTCTTAGTTTAGCAAAAAGCATACTTCTATTGCAACCTCGACGACTGAAGCAGAATACATTGCTGCTAGAAGTTGTTGTATACAAATTCTCTAGAAAAAACAACAACTGAGAGATTACAATACTATCCTCAAAGATGTTCTTATCCTTTGTGACAACAACAGTGTACTTGTGATCACTCAAAATCTTGTTCATCACTTAAGAATAAAACACATCGATATTCGACATCATTTTATCAAAAATAATGTTAAGAAGAAAGACACCAACCTTGAAAGAGTATGCACTAATAAGCAGAAAGCTAACATTTTAAGAAAGACACTTCATGAAAGCAGATTCATTGAGCTAAGTATGGAATTAGGTCTTCTAGACCTGGATGAAGAAAAAGAGAAGAGTATACGAAGAGATGATGTTGGGATATTTCAGTAGTTATTTTGATAAGACAGAGCAATATACGTAATAAGACAAAACCGTTTGCTAAGGGTATCAATACTTAAGTTTCCACTGATTACATGATCCACAACTTCTTTATCTTTGGATAAGATCATATAATGGTTTTCCAAGAGTTAAGAAAAACCAACCTTAGAAGAATCGAGGATACATCTTCTAAAGGTCAGTGAGCTATAGGGAACAACAAGCTGAAGGAAGTATCTGCATAAAAAGTGGATAGGATGCTGCAAGTAGAAGACAACAAGCTGTGGGGAACAACAAGCTGGAAGATCAACGAAGAAAACAGAAAGCTACAAGCAGGAAGCTGTTAACGAAGGAAACAGAAAACTATAAGCAGGAAGCTGTTAGCAGACTACAGAAGTCAGCAAGCTGGAAAGGAGCAGCAAGCTGAAGACAACAAGAAGCAGCATCAGGAAGATCATGCAGTAAGAAGAAGAGTAGAGCTAGCTAACATTAAGCAGCCATTGCATGAACTTCAGCTATGGACCCATACCGACTTGACAGGTCAGTAGGAATGTCAAAGAGGTCCAGAAGCAAATAGTAGGTGCATTAAATGCACATGTCAGGAACAACTCAGAAGCATTTAATGCTGCCATAGAGAAGATCTTGGGAGATCAAAGCTTAGATTCAAAATAGTGAAATATCTCTCTTCAACGGATACCTTCTCCCAATAGATATATTCTCAAGATCTATAAATAGAAGGTGTGGCTGATTGAAGAAATTGCTGAACAAAGTCGAGAGGAAAATCAGATATATTCTAAAGCTTCTCAAGCTTATCCATCTTTAGCCACTCAATCTTCCAGGAGCAGTCTACCATAGCATTGACGTCTTCAAAGATCAAGACTGCTTCGCACCAGTTGAAGAACCTTTTATTTTCTTAACCATTGTGCTGAGTGCGCTAGGTTGTTTATGGTGTAACTTAGTTGAAAGGATTAGATCATTGCTAAGTGTGTAGTCTAGAAATAGGCAACTTGTCCTTTGTGGGATTGTGAACCCTTTGTGGGTTGTGGCTTTCGACTAGAGTCTGGGATTCTAGTAGGCGTAGTTTGTTAGGAAGAAGTTTGTAAAGTGAAACTTGTAATTCGAACTGACCTAACAAAGTTCCTCCTTGTGTGAAGGGGTAGAGTGGACGTAGAAGACTTACACCACCTTCGAACCACTATAAATCTTGTGTGTTTATATGCTTTGATTTACATGCTTTATATCCTATGCATATCCTATGCATATCTATCATGTGCATTCATCACAAGCATTCTGGAAAAGGTTTCTGCTAAAACCATATTTAAAAAAAAAACGTGTTTGCCAGTCAGAAACTCTATCAAGTTTATTCCGCTGCATTGCATTCTAATACAGGGTCAGTAACCTAAGTGAGCCTAGGGCCAGGTTACTGATTCGAGACAGGTTATCGTCCTCTCTATTGAGACAGGAACCTGTCAGTTAGTAAAGTTGTTCTAAAGTTTGAAAAATCGATAAAGGTTCATTCACCCCCCTCTGAACCTTTGACCACTTGAGACGTTTGGGACCAACAAGTGGTATCAGAGCAGGTTTGGTTAAAAACCATCGTATCTGGCTACCTACCCAGATCCAACCATTTTTGCATTGAGAAAAACTGTTTTTTTTTTCATGTGACCAAAATCATCGTTTTAGCACAAGCATACACTTCTGATAATCTTAGCTTCTCATATTGCCCATGATATACATTTTTGCAGATTGACTACATGACGATTGAAGATAATCCATGATGAAAGCTGAACTCTCGATCCTGAACTAAAGAAAACAAAGTTGAAATCAGGACCATCAAGTGGATCAACAAGCAGTATTAGACAAGACCAGTCTTCAACAAAAGCACAATCCAGTTCCAAGGAGAAAACTAAGGAAACAAAGAGAAAATTGTCCAGGTCATACAAAGAAGTAACAGAGACACAACCACAGTTAACGCCAACAAGCAGAAAACCGACAAGTACAATGACATCACCAAGTAATGTCAACAAAGAAGATGCTGAAGAAAAATGAAGTACTCTACTAGCAAACAAAGCCAACATTATCTTAAAGTGAATCAACAAAAAAAAAAGATGATATCAAAAGAATTCTAAGATACCTAGAAGTCAATAAGGGAGATCAATGAAAATATACATATCTGAGAAGAAGAATGCACAACCTAAGGGGGAATATTGTACCTCACAATATGCAAACTCCTACACATAACTGATAACTCAAACAAAAGAACATTCTCAGAATTCGTAAGGTCCATCAAGAGGTATCGAAAGGATCAGCAAGATGTACCAAGCCTTTTAAGAAGACAAGATCTCTACAAAAGAAGAATCTACAAGTGGAATCAACAAATGGTAGATCTCTACAAAAGAAGAAACTGCAAGCGGTATCAACAAGAGGAACCAAACAAATAGTATCATCCATCCATTCAAGTAGTAATCTCTTGAAAAATTGCATCGTTGATGATCAGGTTGCTGACAAGGCAACTAAGCGGATTGCTGAAGTGATTAAAGTTACGACTATTAGAGTAAGCTGAAGATCACTAAGAAAGCAGCACTAGTATGAGTCATCTTTGTTCCCGATGAAGCAAGCTCTACAAACAAACAAGTTTCTAGGGGAAAACAAGTCTCTAAGGACATAGTCGTTGTATCTGCTAAGAAAAGACAAGATGACAGTTTCCTCAGAAAAATCCAAGAAATCACACGCCAAAAAACTGTGAAGAACACTCTCACAGGAACAAGAGTTTAAGATAGCTCTTATGAGTAAGAAAATATAAGTTCCTTAAGTAAGGGGGAACTTGTATAAGTTTTTAAAAGCATTAGTTACTTTTCTCATATATTCAACTCTTTGAAACAGGATGTTGCATTCCTAATAGAACAGATTATTTAACGATATTCAATTTCAGGACACAGTAGGTTTCTACAAAGCTTATCAAGCAAAACCTTCAAGTGGTATTGATTCAAGAAGTATCAGATACTTGGAAAGAATCTAGAAGAAAGACATCGCAGGAGGAAATCTAGCAAGTGGTATCAGATACCTAGAAAGCATCTAGAAGAAAGATATTGTAGAAAAGAGTATATCAAGAAGTATCACAATAAGTGGTATCAGCAGTAGAAAGCTGAGTCACTCAAGAGGAAGCTACTCAAGTCAGGATGCTGACAATCAGATGTTACAGCAGAAAGCTGAGTCACAACAAGTGGTAACAGGATCTCTGACCAACAAGGAGTCGCATCAAGTGATACAAATGGTGTTAAGTGAAGACCTCAAGCAAGGATGCTGTTGAGACAACTCCTACGGAGGATATAGAAGGGAATATCAAAAGGAGTAGTATCACAAGGAAAAGTCCAACAAAGATATCAGCATGCTCTCAACAAGTCAGTCTTCATAACTAAGCATGCTCTCTACAGAAGAAGTGATGGGACTCTACGATCTCGATCCAAGAGATATAGCTATGTGCAGAAGATCTAGAAAGACGGTTGTCCATCAAATCAGCAAAAGCAAAATCTAACTTTTCAGAAGTTAAAAAGACGGTTATGGAAGTCTATCCAAGAAAACCATCAAGTGGTTTCATCAAATTACAAAAAGGTCCATCCACCTTTTGTGCAACAATCGTCAGATCGTGCGTTTCATCTCCCAACCGTCAGATGAAGAAATAACTCACATCCACCTATTTATACCCGAAACATTCATCACTACTCCTCAAATGCTTTTCATTAAAGCAAGAACCCCCATATACTCCTTAAAAGAATAGTTTCCTCAAACTATATGGTGATGAAGATTCCAGAAAAAGGAGAAGAAGATGATGAAGATGAAGAAAAAGAAGACGAGAAGTTCTGATGACCAAGAAGATGATGAGGTTCTCAAGGGATGATAAAGAGGTCATCACGGGTGTTGAAACTTATCCCGTCAACCCCGCGACTCTCACTAGAGGGAAGGACATCCTCTATGAAATGGATGCTATCAGAAAAGCATTCGAGGTGCCGAAGATCACTCGTAACTCCCTTTTCGAGTTGATTGAAGAAAAAGAAGAGAAGAGAAAGATAAACAATGTATTCGCATATACCCTCATTTATCTAACACAGGTCCGACTTCCTCAACTCCGAGAAGATATGGGACCGAAGCCCATGAGGAAGCCTTTCACATCAAAGTTTAATGTGGAAGTTATTCATTAAGGACCAATCCTTGGACAGAGAAGACACCTGCTGCCATTCATGGAGATAAAATCAAACAGTGGGTGCTTCACAAGGATATCGTGTTAGTAGCTTCGAGCTGGTTTTTGGGCAAAGTAAAAGATAAAACCAGACTAGCAGTCAAAGATCCAAGGTGAACGTGCCTGGACATTGACGAAGCTGCACAGGTAACTGATCATCCACCGATTAGTTTCCTGATCTCTTGTCGCGTACTGAGACTGAGCAACTTATTCCCTTGGGTAGGAATAAGAAGGAGGATGCTTAGAGGGAAGTACGAACAGGTTGTTGTTTTGGTTTTGAGCAGCAATTGTCAGATAAGAGAACCTGATAGCCTATCTTGGCGTTGTAACTTCACCCCTGAGCAGCAAGCTTGAGGATGATGACAGAAGAGGGAAGAGAGTTACAAGTCAAGAGTCACTAAAAGTCATTGCTGAAGCCTTATTGCAAGGGGGAAACAGTTGAAGGAGTAATGGTGACAGGAGTCACCTACCATCTGAAGCAACAAGCTGCTGCAGCAAGCTGATCATCCAAGATTTGAAAGATGCAGCAAGCTGATGAAAACATGCTGAAAAAGGCATGCAAAGATCAGATATGGTAGAGAGGGAGAAGAAGAAGAGCTCCCTGGTGGAAAAACATGGAAACAACAAACTGATTGAAACTGAAGAAAGAAGTAAAGCTAGATGGAAGAAGAGCTCCCTGGTAGAAAAACGTGGAAACAACAAACTGATTGAAACTGAAGAAAGAAGTAAAACTAGATGGAGTAGTAGCAGCTTACTTACTTTTGTACTAAAAAGTATTTGTACTTGTACAAACACTAAGTTTCAAATATTAAGAGCATTTTTATTTAATAACTCTTGTTCTTATTATATTTTGTCATCATCAAAATAAAGGGGGAAATTGTTGGGATATTTCAGTAGTTATTTTGATAAGACAGAACAATATGCGTAATAAGACAAAATAGTTTGCTAAGAGTATCAATACTTAAGTTTCCACTGATTACAAGATCTACAGCTTCTCTATCTTTGGATAAGATCATATAATGGTTTTCCAAGAGTTAAGGAAAACCAACCTTAGAAGAATTAAGGATACATCTTCTATAGGTCAGCGAGCTGTAGTGAACAACAAGCTAAAAGAAGTATCTGCATAAGAAGCGGATATGATGCTGTAAGTAGAAGACAACAAGATGTGGGGAATAGCATGCTGGAAGATCAATGAAGAAGTTGTCGACGAAGGAAACAGAAAGCTATAAGCATGAAGTTGTTAGCAGACTACAGAAGTCAGCAAGCTGGAAAAGAGCAGCAAGCTGAAGACAGCAAGAAGCAACATCAGGAAGATCATGCAGTAAGAAGAAGAGTAGAGCTAGCTGACATCAAGCAGCCGTTGCATGAACTTCAGCCATGGACCCATACCGACTTGACAGGTCAGCAGGAATGTCAGAGAGGTCCAGGAGCAAATAATAGGCGCATTAAATGCACATGTCAGGAACAACTCAGAAGCATTTAATGCTGCCATAGAGAAGATCTTGGGAGATCAAAGCTTAGATTCAAAATAGTGAAATATCTCTCTTCAACGGATACCTTCTCCCAACAGATATATTCTCAAGATCTATAAATAGAAGATGTGGCTGATTGAAGAAATTGCTGAATAGAGTCGAGAGGAAAATCAGATATATTCCAAAGCTTCTCAAGCTTATCCATCTTTAGCCACTCAATCTTCCAGGAGCAGTCTACCATAGCATTGATGTCTTCAAAGATCAAGACTGTTTCGCACCAGTTGAAGAACCTTTTATTTTCTTAACCATTGTGCTGAGTGCGCTAGGTTGTTTATGGTGTAACTTAGTTGAGAGGATTAGATCCTTGCTAATTGTGTAGTCTAGAAATAGGTTACTTGCCCTTTGTGGGATTGTGAACCCTTTGTGGGTTGTGGCCTTCGACTAGAGTCTGGGATTCTAGTAGGCGTAGTTTGTTAGGAAGAAGTTTGTAAAGCGAGGCTTGTAATTCGAACTGACCTAACAAAGTTCCTCCTTGTGTGAAGGGGTAGAGTGGACGTAGAAGGCTTACACCACCTTCGAACCACTATAAACCTTGTGGTGATGTTTGGATTGGTGTTATGTAGGATTGAGGAAATCCGATTTTGAAATCCTAGGTTTTTGAAATAAAGGTGAATAGTTAAAATCTGTGTTTGTTTAGAGATTTTGTAAGGTAGGATTAATACTGTAGATGTCAAATCAATGCTAGAAAAAGTGTTATTATGTAATATTATATTGTTAGTTGATGTAATGATAATGATTGGATGATTGTAATAGTAGAAATTTAGGTGTGTATTGAAATTTGTATATTAATAGGTTATAGTATAGGGTTAATGATTGTGTTTTTATTTAAATAAAGTAGGATTTTGATATATTATATAATCCTCTTCTAACATCAAAACAAACGGGAATTTGGTTAAATCCAAATCTCAAATTCCGACCAACCAACACTAATCCAAACATCACCTGTGTGTTTATATGCTTTGATGTACATGCTTTATATCCTATGCATATCTATCATGTTGCATTCATCACAAACATTCTGGAAAAGGTTTCTACTAAAACCATATTTAAAAAAAAAGAAAAACGTGTTTGCCAATTAGAAACTCTATCAAGTTTATTCCGTTGTATTGCATTCTGATACAGGGTCAGTAACCTGAGTGAGCCTAGGGCCAGGTTGCTGATTCGAGATAGGTTATTGTCCTATCTGTTGAGACAGGAACCTGTCAGTCAGTAAAGTTGTTTTAAAGTTTGAAAAATCGACAAAGGTTCATTCACCCCCCATCTGAACCTCTGACCACTTGAGACGTTTGGGACCAACAGAAGATCAGTAAAGTCAAAAGAAAGTAAAATACCAACACTTGAAGTCATTCGCAAAACTAAGTCTTCTAAAAACTAAAACTCTTCGTTTTACACTCACGATCCTATTATCTCAACCTTTTCTTCAAAAATCAGGAACACTCATCTCTCAACCTCTCACAATCTAAGATTTGAATTTTTGTCGCCTCTTCAGCACTCTTCACCTTACCATGTCAGAAGCATATCTAGTCTGATTTGACAGAAATAAGATGCATTTTATTCTTCTCTCTTTTTTTTACGTATGCTAAAAACCTCAACTGTTTAATTGCCTCATTCCATCTCAACCATTGATTATAATCATCCATATCCTTTCTATATATAGGGATATATCTAATCCATCATCTTCCTCATCCTTCCTAAACCTTAAAGTCTTATTTTTTTCAAATCTAAAGGTCACACAAATTGCATCTACTCTCACAATCTCTTACTTTCAACATTCAGGATTCCATGGCTAACACCAGACCACTCGCCACATAACTGATCTTCAGGCTAGTGCTAAGCATAGAGTATCTCTTGAAAAGACAACCAACTAACATTATTCGAGGATTAGTGGACAACATTAAGTGCATGTGACTTGAAGTAATCCTGACAATAATTCCTCAAGGACTGTTTGAACTCGAAGTTACAGAATTCTATATAAACTCTATTTCAGATGCTGTTAATCTCTATTCGAAGTTCTATCAGAGGAACATAAGTCAAAATCAATGAATGAACTCTTGGAAGACTTTTTGGTTTAAAACTTAGAGGTTTGGATGTCATGACGTTCAAGGATAGAGAAGAATATTGGTCCCAAGTGGTTCAAAGGTTCAGAGGGGAGTGAATGAACCTCTATCTATTTTTCTTTTTAAAACTTTTAAGAACTTTTTACACTGTATTCTCTAGAAGAATACTACTAAGCGCAATACAGTAAGTTGGGCAAGATTGCTGATCAGCATTCTGTATCAGAGTTATTGCATGCAGCGGAAATGAATGATAGAGCTTCTTCTGAAAAATGTTTTCTTAAAAATACTTTTTGCCAAACTTTAAATGCAGTATGATTAGATATACGATGCAGTACAGATATGATAAGAAAAAAAAATAAACATAGAGGGTTTAAAGTGGTTCGAAGGTGGTGTAATCCTATACGTCCACTCTACTCGTACTGCAAAGAGGAACTTTGTTAAGCTAGATCGAATTACAGGACTCATCTTAACAATCTATCACCTAAACAAGTTTTCACCTACAAGGATTCTGCTTACACACAGATTGTACGAAACCTTAGGCTGACCCACACATGATCCTACTAACTCACATAGAGTTAATGTCTTAACAACTTAAGACAAACACTCAGCAAAAACAACCTAAACACACAACACAGAGGTTAAAAGTATATAAGTTTGTCTACAACTGGTGCTTGAAGCAGCCTTGATAACTCCGGAGCTTTAAGGACTCGAAGGCTCGACTGTTTCAGTAAAAGGTTGAGTAACTGAATACTTAGTGAGAAAATTGAGAATTTGCTCTCGCAAAAGTGAATTTGAGAATCAGTATTTCAGTAGTTTCTTAGTCAGCTCTTTCTTTATTTATAGATGTAAGAAATGTGCTTGTTGAAGTGAGACACACATTGTTTGAATTTGAATACCATTGATCGTTCATGATCTTGCATTCAATGTTTTTGAAAAACTGAAGAAGAACTCCTTGTCTTATTCTGCAACTCATTTAATGTTGCTATCATTCGCTTCAGGATTGTTGTAGATTGTTTACCCACGTATCAGCAGGACACTGGTTCTTCGTACAACTTGATCTCTTATCTCTACTGGCTACATTTGACATGATGTATTCTCATATAACAGTGATCTTTCTCGTATGGCATTGTTGTGCATGCTATCTCTTTTTACTTCCTATTCTAGAGTACTGCGCTAGCTTTCTATTCTGAGTCTACAGAGAACTTTTCTGTTTGTCTTTCTATTTTTTTACTTGTATCCGATAAGATTTCTTTGCTGAATTCGACTGCTACCAGTAACCTTCTTCTTGTTGATTTTCGAGATATTCCATTCTTCAACTCAGATTTTTAAGACTTGAAAAATAAACTAAGATTTCCACTTAAACATTATGGAAAAATTGGGTACTCTAATTTCCTCTTACAATACTGTTTATCTTATCAAAATCTAACAATTTCCCCCTTTTTAATGATGACAAAATCTTTACATTATGCAGTTCATTGCAAGGATTCAGAGTGTCATACAACATACAATGATACTTGGAGTACGGATTTTTCATACAATGATTCGAGTGAGCTAGCATCCTATTTCACAGCTCATATATTAGACATATATATCTAGTATGTTGTCTTATATAGAATTGAAGTGCACAAGTGTGAGTATGTTCCAGTATCAGTAACTTGAGTATATCAGAAAGGAAGATTACAAGTTACAGGAAGTATCTTACAGATAGATCTTACGGATAGATCTTACAGATAAGAACAGTAAGCTATTACTTCTTCTGGATTTCCATCTTCCAAAGAGCTTTCTTCTTATTGCATCATCCTCTGGTGGCTTTCTTTTCTCAAACTTGGTTCTCTTCCACAAATTGATGATAGACTCTTGATAAGTCTCTTCCAGCTTTCTCTTGATATCAGGAATCTGAATCCATCTGAGCCAGAAGTTTTCACAGAATGATATCTGAGTTCCTTGTTTGATCTTCTTTATCAACTCTTTTTGATTTTCCAGCTCTTCATCTCTTGCTAGCTGTTCATATCTTTCCAAAGCTACATGACATGTAGCATATCTTGCAAAGCAATTCAGCTAACAAAGGTGTCTGAAATACCTTAGGTATTCTGACCTTTTATAGAGGGTTATCTCTTGAAATGTAGGATTTTTATGCTTTGGCAGAATCACTTTGTCAAAAAATTTTAGCTCCCAAGCAATGCTTTCTTTAAAGGGCCTTTGATCCAGTAATACAGATACTTCAGCAGAACAAGGATCTAGATCAAAGTAGGGAATATCTTGAGGTGGATATGAATATAAAGCTTCATCAACTTTCTTAGCAATCTCTGATTTCTTTTCACCTATCACACCGAGCCTTGATATCCAATCTTCCATATCCCTTCTTCTATTCTCTTCAACCTCTTTCAGCTATCTCCATCTTTCTTTGTCAAGCCTTCTGACAACAACTATACTTAATGATTTGCTCTGTTGGGTAGATTGTTACTGTTGTTTGCTGTTTTGCTGCTGCTGTTGTTTACTGCTCATTCTCTGAGTTGGTGCAACTTCTCTTCTTTCTGATTGGTGGATGCAGTGCTACTTACTACTTTGGATGCATCAACCCTAGCACCTACACCTTCTTCATCTTTGTCATCTTTCCTCCTTTTGGACTGAGGACTTTGACCATGCCCAGAATCTGATCTTCTCATTTTCTTGCTGGCCAATGGTTCCTCATCCTCTTCTTTTTCTTCCAAGTCCTTCATGACTTCTTCTATTGTAGTATCCATCTCCTTATCTTCTGATCTTTTCTTGTTTTCCCCTTTTTTGTCATCATCAACTAGGTAGGTTGGGGAGATGTTGATTTAGTAAGAACAAATTGTAGAAAGACGCGGTGCAGAATTGTTCTCATCTCACCAATAAATAGCTCAAGATTGGTTATCCTGTTATTTTTGCTTTGGGATGCATGAGCTTTAATTATTGCATTTTCTTGTAGAAAGTTGAGTACGAGATTTTGTACAACAAGGGTGTTTTTTATTTCATCGACGGGCTTGTCTCTTGCTTCACTTGCAGCCTAGCGTGCTCTTTCAACTCTCTAACGCTCATGATGTTGTGTATTCCATTCAGCATTGAGCCTATTCTGAATTCTGGAAGGAAGCTCAGCTAGCTCTCTTCTTAGATTTTCTATTGATGAGAAGTGAGATTTATCATTCATATAAATACTGCTGGCCATGTTAACTTCATGGGTCTGCAACGTCTGGATTCATCCATAATTCCCTAAAGGGATTGTTCTTAAGCATCAGTAAGAGTTATGAGGTCTACTCTAGTTGTTTCTGTTGTATCTTATATGTACGGGACCAGAGCTTGACTCAAACCTTGGTCTTGTTTTTGTGTTGCTTCTTTGAAGTATTGTTGCATTCATCTTCCTACAGCATCAGCTGGCTGCACCTTGTGAAATGGTGAGCCTGTCCCAGGTGGACTATCTCCTCCAAGATCCTCATCATCATCTAAAGAATCTCTTCCATTGTCTTCAGGATCTTGTTCCGGAGTGGCTATCAGAGCACATTTTCCTCATCTAGGTGTTGCATCCTCCTCATCATTCCCTTCTATATCCTCCGCCAGTACTGCCTCAACAGTAACTGCACCCGAGGTTTTCTTTAGAGATGTTGTCTCAACAGCAATCTCATAAGCAATCATCTCTATTTCAACAATTCGGGTGGCAACATTGAGAATATCTAAGTTCTGAGCATCAAGATATGTTCTTTCAATGATATGCTGTAGTTTTACCAAGAAGTGATCATCCTTTGTGCATTCTGATTAGCTTGGATTGTATCACTACAAGAAAACTGCCCGACAGTGATGGAAAAATCTGTCACTAAAACCAAAAATTCTGTCACTAACATGTAGTAATGACGGATTTGTGATGGAATATTAATGACGGATTTGTGATGGAAAATTTCTATCAAAAGGAGTTTTGTCACTAAATTTTAGTGACGGGTTTTATTCCGTCACTAAGATGAAAATTTCCGTCACTAGGGATTTTATTCCGTCGCTAAATTTCTGACAGAATTTCCGTCACTAAGATGAAAATTTTCGTCACCAGATTTGGTCTTCGTTTTGACTTTCTTGTTGAGTAGTGACAAAATTAATGACGGAATATTGTGACGGAAATTATCCGTCACTAATTTTGTGACGAAAAATTCCGTCATTAAGATTTGGTCCTCATTTTGACTTTTTGGTTGAGTAGTGACGGAATATTGTGATGGAAATTATCCGTCACTAATTTAGTTGGTCCTCATTTTGACTTTCTGGTTGAGTAGTGACGAAATTAATAACAGAATATTGTGACAGAAATTATCCGTCACTAATTTTGTGACGAAAAATTCCATCATTAAGATTTGGTCTTCGTTTTGACATTTTGGTTGAGTAGTGACGAAATTAATGATGAAATATTGTGACGGAAATTATCCGTCACTTCAGTCATTCAAATCGTAGTACTGAGTGTCATGATGACAAGTCATCACACCACCAACAAGTCATCATGACACGTGTCATCACACCATACCATAGGACGATGACGTCAGCAATGACATAATCATAGATGATATTATGTGTTGTCTGGGAATCGAACCCAGGACTTAAGGTGATACTCTAACCACTAGACCATTGGTGTTTTATGTAATAATATTCTACATGCATTTGTTTTATAAGTATTTTTGATATTTTTCAATTTTCTATTATCACATATTTTTAAAAGGTTAACAATATATATATATATATTGTAATAATATATATAATTGGAAGATTAATGACTAATTAATATGTTTAGTAATGTTTAATCTAATTTCATTTTAAGACAATTATAAAATATACAAGTGCATATTTTTAATATATTTTATAAAAATACTAGTTTTATAAAATTATGAGTTTGGTCATATAAGATAATATTAATTCAAATAATTATATAAGATAACATCATAAAATAATTAAACTTTTCAAATTTAATTTAATTAAAAAAAATTAATATTATCACATATTTTTAGGGTTTTCTTGATTGTTAATAATCACAAATAATATTATTAATAATCACATATTATCACAAATTAATTGTTAATAATCACATATTAATTAATATTATCATTTCTTGATTGTTAATAATCACATATTATCACAAATAATATTATCACATATTTAATTAAAAAATAATTAATATTATCAAATAATTAAATTTGAATTCATGTAGTGACGAATTATTCCGTCATAAAATAGTGACGGATTTATATCCGTCACTATTTTGTGACGGAATAATCCGTCACTACATAATTTTGATGGAAAATTCCGTCAAAAAGAAAAATAAGTATATTTATAATTTTTTAAAAATTTGAATTCATGTAGTGGCGGATTATTCCGTCACAAAATAGTGACAGATTTATATCCGTCACTATTTTGTAACGGAATAATCCGTCACTACATAATTTTAACAAAATTCTTAACGAAAAAGTTTCCGTCAACAATTTCCATCACAAGTCCGTCACAAAATCTTTTCTGTCACTATTCTATCACTATTCCGTAACAAATTTTTGACGGAATATTTCCGTCACTAAAATTCGTCACTATCGGGCAGTTTTCTTGTAGTGTATGGATTATCTCCTCTTCAATTGTTATAAGGGTTGCAACATCAGAATTTGTTGCATCCTATTCCGTATCAGCATTCTGTATCGCTAGCGAAGCCTATACAGGGAGTCATGCCTCAACAACTTCCTTCGTGGTTGCATCATAGGTGATTTCTTCATTTAATCTTTTCTGAAGCTTCTCTTCAGATATGATCTCTATGTATTATAGGGAATCTTCATAATCAACCAATTCCTACTCATCTGTCTCTATCACTTTGAGGCTTACGATGGGAGATAGTACTGCTACCATCTTGTTGAAATGTTGGAGAATCATGCACTTCAGCTCCAGTGCCTCTTTCTCCTTACTGGAACCTACGAGGAGTTTGCCTAAGGGGCTCAGTAACACTAGCTTGCAGCCCCAGCTGCAACATCCTTTGATTGGCTTCTTCAACATCTAGATGTGTCAATTGAGCTTCAACTATCTCCAGCTCTGTCAGGTTTCCTACAATCTCAACATCAGGGTTCATAAATGTGTTGTCTTCCCCTGCTGTCATCGATTGTTCATCCTTAACTTCATCAAATGGATTCTTCCCTTTCGCATTCTTGTGCTTCCTCAGAGTTTCCTGTTTTTCAATGATCTTTTGAAGTTTTGCGTCTTTGCAGGATTTAGTGAACTCTGGTTGCAGTAGAGGCAGGATATCGTTGGTTTGAATTAAGCCCAGTTAAGGACTATTGTCTCTACTCTGATGAAGTATTTCCATGCCATCAACTCTTTTGATGGAGAGACGCATCCTTCTCCAGTGCTGATATAAGTTGAAGAAGTTGTCATTGATTGACTCAGCGGAATGAGATAAGATTTTAAGCCGAATCCGAGTCAATGTCACTAATGGTCTTCTCATAATCAACCCAAGCTTCGATCTGGGTGATTGGCTCTTTGTTTTTTTCCTGACCACCAGTGCTTGCTGCTTCTTAGCCTTCTTCCTAAGCTTTCTGTCATTCAGCTCTCTTATTCTCTGAGCAAGTTACCTCTTCTTTCTTCTCTTCATCTCCTTCCTGCTAGGCAAGATGAGATGTTTCACTTGAGGTACTGGCATGAGGGCCAGACTGTCATCAACTTCCTAATCAGTTTTCTCTTCAACTTTCTGATCATCATTTGCAGCTGCTATAATTTGGAGTACAACTTCTTTCCTCCTGGACATCCTTACAAGAGGCATATCATCATCATCATTATTGGAGAATGAAGGTTCAACAACATCCTTCTCAGCTTCCGTGTTGTAACCTATTTTTGCTTCTTGCTTCGAGTCACTTTCTGCAATAATGCTTTCTGCAGTGACTCTCCTCTTCTTGGGTTGCTGTGCTTTCACCACAACTTTCTTTCTGAATGACCCATTCTTCACACCCAAGTACCATCCCGGAGGGATCGGTACAGCTTCTTCCACTTCGATTCTCATCTTGTAGAGAATGGAGGTAACAGTTATATTGAAAATCCTTCTCTGGGTTTTCTTGGAGGCTTCTTCCTAGATTCTCCATAGGATAAACCTACTCTAGTTGATTGTCACTCATTCCATGATGGCAGCTGTGATTCTAAACCGGAGGTCTATACACTTATCAAAGCTTTCGTATCTCCCTTCAATAAAGTATGCACATGCTATGAAGAAACTCATATTCAGGCTCAGTTTCTTCTTCTCGAAGCTTTTCTTCATTGGTTCAGAGATGGAATCTTGTTTAAACAGATTCTATATCTCCTTCGTATACTCCGAGTCATACCTTTCGAGCTCTGATAGGGGTAGCCTTTTGACAGAGATGTCGAACATGGACACAATGTCCTTCGACGTCAGGGTGTGCTCCTCTTCTTCTGCATCCATCTTGAAGATAATGCTCTTTGTGTTGTCGGACAGTCTTGTAAAGACATAGAACTTCTGAACTGCCGGCATTGTCATCCCTATGTATCTTGTGGTGAGAAGACCAGAAACACTGCTTTTCTCTAAGTAGTGTCATACTTTGGCAATAACATCTCTATCGAAGATGTTTTCTTCAATGAATAGTGCTTCTAGGTTTACTAGACAGCCTTCTAGAACCCTGGTTTCCCTTCCATTAGCCATGAATACTTCAAATATATTGAGATGTGAGTGGTTTTTAGAAAAGAAGAAGTTTATTTTGCTTGAAGCATGATTAGAGGTTGAATGTGAGAGATGATGAACAGTTTCTAGTTCAAATATATGATGGTTTGTGATCAACGATCATGATTAAAAGGATTGTGAGGGAGACACAAAATCTGACGGTTGAGATAAAAAGACGCAAGGGCTCTTTTGCAATAAAGCAAACTTTTAGGGTTGAAAAGAAATGTACGACTGTTGTGCTTCTGAAAAAGTGGATTTTCATTAAATGCGAGAAACCCATTTGCCGCTCAAATGATTAGCATTTAAGGTTACTATTCCTGATATGAGGTTACAGGACTCTTAAATGTTGTATCAATAAATGTTGTAAGTTGGACTGTTGTAAGCTGGTATGTTGTATCTTGAACCTTGTTGTATCCTAAGATCTTGTATCCTGGATTTTGTTGTAACCTTGAATGTTGTAACCTGGATTGTTGTATCCTGGACTTTCTGCAATATCAACTTCCTGTTTTCTTGTGAAAATTCAGTATTCCCCCTATTTCATACTTACTCTTCTGAGGAATAAATCTTCTTTCAAGCTTCATAACTTGATGATTCCAAGCTCACTTCTAAGCAGAGAAAACCTTGATTTACATAAGGGTTTTGTGAAAATATCTGCTAGCTGCAGATCTATATGAACCTTTTCAAGCACAATGTCCTTCTTCTCTACATGATCTCTTATGAAATGATGTCTTACTTAGGAGACATCATTCTACTTAAATAATTTATCTTTAGCTTTTAACATTTAAATTATGTTCAAATAGAGTAGCAAATTGAATAATAAAAATTCCTTTGAGATAAAATTATATATTTGACCAATTTTTTGGAGCAAAATTTTCAATTTCTACTTCTACACTAAGATCTAGGAAAAAAAAAGGAAATCACTCGGACTTTAATCATATGTAGTACATTATACCTAACTTTTTATTTGTGGGGTGATTATATGTGACTCGGCTCAAATAAGTTGAGTCGTAACCTGTTATTATTCCACGAACATAATTAGATAACTTTGTGAACTCTTTTTATTTTAACTAATGCAATAGTTTTCTTTTTTTTTTCTTTTTTTTTACTATATTGACATTTAACTTTTGGAATATTACATCTCATACTTAGTTAAGGTTTGTACATATGTTTTCTTACATTTCACGTCTTGAATTAGTGAATTGACTAATAACTACTGATTTGAGAAATTAGTTAAAAAAACGCAATGAATTGAAATTAAGGAGAAATAAGAGGAAGTGAAATTGGTAAAAGATATAATCTTTCTACAACATGTAGGAACATTCATTGTTGGTCCAAGAGATATGTGGTGCAGATATTTTGATGCCTTGACATTAGTACAAAGATTTTGAAAATCAATCATCTTTATCACAATGACTTGTAATCCTGATTGGACTGAAATACAAGAAAAATTGGACAAAGAGCTTAAGATTGTCTTTATTTGACTTCAAAAAATTTATGTTAAAATTTAAGATTTGAAGGATCGAATATTCAAGAATTGAAATTTTCAGAGGTGTCGTTGCACATGTTTATGTAATTGAATTTCAAAAACAGAGATTACACATGCTTATGTGCTCCATATCTTGAAGGCTTAATATAAAATTAATACTCCAAATTAGTATGATAAGTTTATCTGTGCCGAACTTCCTGATGAAGAGAAGTATCCAAAATGGTATGAATTAGCAAAAAAACACTCATAAAATCATAATTTCATATCACAATGAGTAATTTATGTGCATAAATAAAAAATAATAATGTTGAAAGAAACCATAAGTCATTTGATTGTTTATGAAGGAACACCAACGATTCAATTCAAGGTTATTCGAATAGATCAATATGGAAGATGAGGTACGTAAAATTTCAAATTTGACTAAAGATCTAAGAAAAACATGAAAATAAGAAATCAATTATGCTTTTTAAAAATCAAATTCTAGCAGGGAGTCCTTGTTGGAGTCCAAATATTCAATGGTGATATTAATTGATATAAAAGGATCAAGAGATAATACATACATGATAACAAACTCAAACAAGGATCGACCCACGATTCGCAAGCCCACATCCAAAAAAAGAATTTGTCCTCAATCAAGGGAGTTTTGTTGAAGAGACAAGAGAGGAAATCAACTAAAAAATCATTATAATTTTGTTGAGTTCCTCGATTGCAAATCGGGCAAATAAGAAGGATTTGGTACAACATAATTCATTGGGAAAAGACAAAATAAGAGTGTACTAGACTCAAACATTATTTAACTACATCTAATAACATTATTTGCAGATATTTGTGGTATGTTGATAAAGGTTTATAGGTGCCGAAAAACATTGGTGAACAAACAAATCCTCAAATCAATACGGGAGATCACTATCATGAACAAAGAGTAAGTAACCTCATCTAATTGTCTCTTTCATTTGCAAATAATTATTTGTAACTCATGACTTATCAAACTAATTATTATATCATATCTTTAAAATAAATCATTTCACCTATTGAAAAATGACCATGGAGATAACTCTATAGGACGATTTACCATAAATAGGACACAATTTTGAACAAAATTTGGAAAGAAAAATGATTATAGCAATTACAAAGGTTCTTGCAAACATAAATATAAAAAAGTTTAAAATTAAAATAAATAGAAGACCATGAGTATGTCCAATGGAAAGTACAACTTAACCAAAAAAATATTTTAATAGGTGAGACAATATTACAATCAACATTACATCCATATTTCACATATATCCATCACCGAAGAATTTGATGACATTTATTGATGGTGTATGCTACTTTAAAAATAACTACATGCTTGTTTGATTGTAATTATATTTGTCTTTGTTTATTATTTGTGTTATTTATAACTATTTTCTAAATTGAAAAAATATTGGACGATAATCAAAATATCAAATCCTTTGAAAATGCAAGAGCTGACAAAGAGATGAAGAATGAAAGAAGCAAAAGATGTGATGTTAAAAGATATCATAAAAAATCAAACATCATTAACTGAGGTAATTTTTATCTTCTCTTTACTTGATTAGTTTATGATATAATTGTGATATGTGTGTAGTTCGTGCATGTTATATATGTCTATGCATATAGTTTTACACACATGTTTTCATCTATTGAATTTCACCTATCGGTATATAGCAAATTAAGTTTTCAAATGTTACGAAGGACGAGGATTGCATGTATTTAAAAATATTTTTTTAAATGAACATCTAAAATATATTAATAAAAACTGATAAATAAAATATCATAAGATAATTATTTTGTAATATTTTATCACATTGAGAAATCATAATGACACATTATATTTATTATAACTAGTAAAAGACCCGTGCGATGCACGGGATTGAAATGTTATTTTATTTTGAAAACAATTCAAGTAAAGTTAAGTACAACATCTTCTTTTATCTTGTTTTTCTTCAAAACACAAAGATTCTTGTTGTATGAACATTCATTCATGCTAGACTTATTATCATTATCCCAATGGAGTCCATTTAGCTACGATCCAAGAAGGTTATGTACTGTCTTTGTCTTCTTGACATTGAGAAACATATATAAGTAAAAAATGTAAATATATGAGATAAAAATAAAAATACTATGTACACGATAGTTTCAAAAGTTCATATAATTATAGCAATAGAAAATAAGGATCTTGCAAACGCGAAGCTACTTGGGGCAATGAAGGGCCTAATCTCTGAGTGAGTATGAAATGTTAACATACTCAATCATACAAAAATATTAGGGAACCTAATTGAAATTTAAAATATTTAATCAATATTTTTTCAGCAGCTCCTGGAAGGCAAATGAGTTTCCTCTTCATTATAGACAACCCAATCAATATGCATATGCTATCAATTAGCAGACCCTTAAAAGAGCTTCAAAATCTTAGGGCAACAGTTGAAGCATATATGCAAATTAAATTAGATGTACAATTGTAAATATCTTTATATTTGAATTCAACTCAGTCCTAATAAGTCCAAATATAGAGAACACACAATAATGTTACTCTCAACATATAATCTAAGCTGGTAGAATTCTGATTTGGAAATTCAACTGGCTTCACTTGTTTTTCCATTTTCAATCCAATGATTCTACCCATTGAAATTTTCTCCGTTTACAGAAAGTTTGAAATCTTCCAATATTGCTTTGACAATACCCGTCCTACAAGAAACCAAAAATTACGCCATTTGCAAACTTTAGATGATAAGCACACAACCTAGCCAAGCCTTCTTTATTTGGAAGAATTTCATTCTTGACACCAGACATTTCATCTTCCTCTCAAGTGACAAAGCTGTAACACTGCATAATGTCCGTGCAATCAAGCAAAGTTGGTTGAATCATGAAAAAATGCTCTTGTTTGTGCATAAATGGGATAGTAATTCATCTATTTCCACTGTAATATCAAATTTCAAACTTCAGTTTTAATGTGATCCTTTTTGCTTAACAGTTATCAATGCATATAATCTACTTTTTAATTGACATAGTATGTAAAGCCAACCTACTATTATCAATGCATATAATCTGGTAATTTCCAGCTATCAACAGAGTATTTGGCACATACCACACGCTTATTGAGTTGTCCGCAAGAATAATTATATCAATCTTTGAAGCAAATCCTGCTTGTGCCTCATCACAACATTATCCAAGATTACAAAAACCTTTAAAGAAGAAAACTCAACAGATTGAGCAACATTGACCAGCATATTCTTTTGGATTAAACTGGTGATTAAAACCATCAAGTTAAGAAGCAAGTAGAAAACTAGCCATGT
This sequence comes from Scutellaria minor, assembly GCA_954870855.1. NCBI lineage: Eukaryota > Viridiplantae > Streptophyta > Magnoliopsida > Lamiales > Lamiaceae > Scutellaria > Scutellaria minor. Next base: position 22,286,087 of record OX940727.1, read on the forward strand.
AACAAAGAGCAGTCATTATGTCATGGTAAATGCTACTCCCTTGTCAGAAGCTATTCAAACCTATGTTTCAAATGTCGAGCCAAATTAAATTGTTTAAAAATTTCTCTCTAATGTCTGTTTCTACCAATCATTGTGTATTTCCTCTAAATATGCAAAGTTTCAAATGTCGAGACAAATCAAATTGTTTCAAAAATCTACTCTCTCTAGCTAATGTCTGCTTCTACCAATCATCATTAAAAATAAGTTGAATGTGACCATATTTATCATGTTGAGCCAACCATGTAGACTAAAGACATAATGTAAAGATTATCATATACGAAAAAATTAAATCTTTTACAAAAAATAAAAACCAAAATAAAGTTTTAAGAAGCCAACACTATAGTCATTCACTGAAACATAATCCATTCATTTTTTGTTTTTCCAAAATCAAGTAGAATATTAATTGTTAGGCATGATATTACCGTAAATTAAGAAAATAACCAAAAATAAAAGCAAATTAATCAATAATGAGAACTTCAAGTACTGTAAGGACAACACTTACAACCCAATTTTAAAGCAATGATATCAGTGTCGAGATAAGGCCGTAGTAAAGTCTCTTCAAACCTTCATTTCGAACAATATTTTATAGGCTCACAATAATGACACTGTTTAATTGTCATTGCCAACAAAAAAATGTGTAACATAAGACAGTTAATCTAAGAAATGTCTCCTCGAGAATCATACATTAATATCAGGAATCCAATCAGAATATACAAATTTCAGTCAACGTTAATACATCAATATAGTCTTAGAACCTGGATACCTACACAAAGTGAAATGTATGTATAAATCATGCATTTCGCTTCATCATAAACGGATGTTGTTGCTTCACATTTCTCTTTGATTTCGATTAGAATTTATATTTGACATCTAGATGATTCGAAAGCATTAGATCTGTCATTTCCTGCAAATATGAAACTAATCCTCAGAAATTGTGAAAGAATTATCATTAACCACTAATTCCTAGATGATATTCCTTGTTTTTTCTTCACAAACTTCATTTCAGAGTACCCAAATTGAGGATCTTTTTGATCTTCCTGATATTAAGGATAAACAATGTGAACTTCTCCGTTGAAAGGTTCACAATAACAATATTGTGTGTGTGTATATATTCACAATCAAAAACTCACATTAAAAGGATGATCTTCAGAATGTAAATAAACTTGAAGTAGCTCATTCTCTCGGAATGTTCACATAATTCTCCATGGCTCCACCAGAAAATTTCCGAAATACAACCATACCCATTTTGGAAGTGGATGAGAAATTCCATGAAATGCAAATGAAGCCTACAATTGAAAATAACAAATCTAGACGTATATTCAGGGCAAACTTCCCCTTCTCACTTTTACCAGCAGGACAATAAGCACAAACCTGCGTGAACATCAGGGAGAAAATGACCAGAATGTGCACTCACGTCTTAACTACCAGAAAGGCTAATGACAGGATAAAAGGAAAGAGAAAGGGAAAATGTACACTACTAACCTCCTTGAAGACAATTGCTCCCACAGTGTAGTTTCCAAACTATTTGACCATCTGAGGTGACGATGTTGTTTCAGGGAACTCACATTTACCTTCATCAATCATTACCTTTCTACATCATGTTATAATTAGTAATAAGATTCCTATCCCAGTATGGTGTTATCTTGTTTATAAACATGCATAATTCACATCTCTAAATGAAAAGTGTCATATCCTCAGCCCACAAAATAAGGTAAAAGAGGTCCAGATGAGGTCCAGGTGTTGTATCAATTCGGATGTTGTACAACTTGATTGACTTGGATTTCCTTAAGTATTGAAATGCTTTACTCAATTACCCTCATGTTCAAAAGTGATAATTTGAGAGGCCAACTATGAATCAAGAGATGACAGGCAAGAATATTACCTTAAGCCAAATGCAATGTTTTGGGATCAAATTATGCTAAGATCAAGCATAAGTAACTCTCTTTCACTTCTCAAATGCTACTGCAACCAATTAATTCACACATGTTTGCAAAAAAACTGATATTGCACAAAATCTGAACACAACCAATTAATTCAGCAAAATATCAATACAAATAAAAAGAAAAGTTGAAAACTTGTTAAATCAAATTCAATCTTATTTGAGACCTTATCATTTTTCAGATTGTTGCCATACGTTGATCTTTTCTTCACATTAGTTAAAATATGATGACACCACCACACCAACCACGACATTCAAGGTTTATTCTTCACAAGCATTTCATCAAACATATAGAGGGCAACAAAATATCTATTGTTTCATCTTCATATGATGAAACAAAATTCAAGTAGAATCAAACACAAATTAAAAGTACTCGTAGTTTCAGTACAAAAAGGAGAACTCACTGATAAGTGTTGCTTTTAACATGTTTTTGTGTACATTTATGTATTCGTTTGAGTATATTTAGGTATGTTTTCATAGTGATTTCTATGATTATCATGTATAAGTGCATTTAATAGCTTTTGTAGTTAGTTTCATGTTTTTAGTGAAAAAAAAACAAGTTTCAGCTTACACACACAGTTGTGGAATAAATGACATAACTCTTAATCTAGAATTCCAAATTGAAAGATCTTAAATTTTTTGGAAAGATAAGGAAGAGATCTACAACTTTTATTTTTATCATTTTTCCTAATTCTCTCTTCAACTTCCTCCAGAAAATTGATATTGAGTTGAAAATTATGGGATTAGAAATCTAATTTTAAGGGCTACAACTCTCATGAGGAACACAAAGTCAAATTCTGCCCTTTTTATGGCGCACGACCGTGCTTCAGAGCACGACCGTGCTAAATCATGCGAAGAGCTCATATAGTGGGGTACGGGTCATCGTGCCGTGGGGGATGACGGTGTCCGAATGACTTAGATTGGCGTGAAAACTTGATTTTTGGCATGTTTTACACTGCTAATCCATTTAGGAGTCTCCCAAAATGTTATATTTCGACTTCTATTTGGTTTAGGAGAGATCCAAACTCTTATATAACCACGAAATTGGTGGAAAAGAAGGATCATCATAGATCATACACACACATATAGAGAGAAAAATAATATTCTAAGAAGGAATTGAAGGAAGAGGCGAGTGTGATAGATCATATTTGGACGTGCTTTGGAGGAGAATATCAAGAACCGAAGGATTGGAGAAGTGGGAGATCACCTTTCCTAGAGTTTTTCTATCTCTTTCTTATAGTTAGATTTTTGGTTTAAAAATAATGTTGTACGATTTGCCTATGAGTTGTTTGATAATCATGTCTAGCTAATTTTCTAGGGTTTCTAGGATTTATTTGTAGTTTAATTCGAATCGTTACGGATCTTTGATTTTAATTCGAGATCTTAATTTGTGAACTTTATTTGTGTGTTTATGTTTTGATTGCTTGTTTGGTTATTGGGCAGGTAATCAAGCATATTTTAGTAATTAGATTAAAATTCGGGAGATGAGATTTAATTATGGAAGAATTAACACATGACACATAAATAGAATTAAATCGGGAGATTAATGAACTTATGTGATGAGAATTCAATTTTAGGTGCTTTTGGGAGTTATTATGTTTTAATCAGACTGAGTAGGGATACCTCTGGTAACATAATAATTAACCAGTTAACTGACTCGGGAAAACTGTTAATTCGATATTTGTGATTGCTCATATAGGGGGAATAATTAATGAACTTAGTTGGTCAAAGTGATATTTTGATGATCATTAGATGAAATCATATCCTAGAACCTATCTTCGTTATATTGATTTATCGTGTTCATTCGTTGTTTTATTTTATTTTTGTTATTTATTTGAAATCTTGATATTCGGTTGTCTAGATAAAATTAAGTGTTGAATTTGGATAAATGATTAGTTCTAATTCGATAGTCTCTATGGGATCGACTTTGTTCACCACTTCCACAATCTACACCATACACTTACAGGAGTAGCTAAAAAAATTTAGTGAACACTCACCAAAGTTTACTTCCACAACCCATTCAATTTCCAACAAACCGGCAATCATATAAAGGAATGAAGAGGTATCAATTTGATGACATACCCTTCCTGTTTCAAGTCATAAGAAGTTTGGTGAACAAAGCCCCCATGAAAATGATTAAAAGGACATTGTGTGCTATAAAGAAAAATCAAAAGAGCATCAGAAGATAATACAAACCTATAAGAAAATGATAAAATATCCACCGTGGACAACTCTTAATATGTCTATCGATGACGTATAATGATCTTATCCATTCATTATATAGAAAGTGAAATTAATAAGTATTTTGGATTTTAACACATTAACGGTGGACACATCTTAAAGTGCTCACGGTGGGTACATCTATAAACCAGCAATATTCATAGAATGATGGAAACAGTCGCAGAGTGAAACCGTCTGAAGATGGGAAGACCAGCAAAAATGTTCACAAAGTGAAATGAAACCATCTATGAAGCAAAAACTGGAGATAACACTTGTCAGAAGCTCGGGAGTCCATGTGCTAGAAGTTGGGGAGAGTTAACCTTATTTTTTTAGATTACATGCGTTGCACGTGGAAATCAATTCAAACTAAGGAAAGAAATAATATATGTTTTTATATTAGAGTTCTAATTATAATAGAATTCTATAGGATTTTGATTTAGAATTTCAATATAAAATTATTTAAATATGAAAATCCAAAATTATTATTATAACCTTAAATAATAATCTTTGATAAGGATATATTCGACAATTCATATTTTGTAAGAAACATTCACACTTGTATATAGGTAATATATATATATATATACACACTAGTAAAAAACACGTGTGTTGCACGAGGAGATACCAATTTTTTAGATTTTTATTGTTGATTTCGTAGTTGTCTTTTCCTTCATTTATTGATCTTTAATATTTTTTTGAAGTGTATTTAAATTATTTATCATTTGATTATTTTAATTTTTTTTTAAATAAATTATTAGAGGAATCTTAACAACGATAAAATATTAAGAAAAATATCAATAAATTATGAAAATTAAAAATAGTTAGGTATAAATATAATACATTATGAAATCCAAATATAACGGGTTTGTGAGTCATTAAAAAAATGAAAAAAATATTATATGTGTACAAAAATTCTAGTTCCTCTAGTCTTAAAAAATTTAAATCTAGAAATAAAAAAAATCAAATTAATAATAAGTATCGAAATTCTAAAACAAAAGATTATAATTGCTAATTGAGATCATAACTATATCTTTTCTTACTTGATCTTCTTCTCTGACTTAGTCTTCATCTCTGTCATAGTCTTCTTTCTTCGTGGTTTGCATAATAATTCTTTGATTGTATTGTCCTCCTCATCGCAAGAGATATGGATGTATTTCTTGTTTTTTTTCTTTGTAATTCTTCTTTTTTTCTTCGGTTCATCATCTAGTGTGTTGACCATTGTTAGTGTTGTGGTTGTATTGTTAATTTATTTTATCATCTCTTATCTACATGGGTTCCATTTTTTCTATTGCTTTAGCTACCGCGCTTAATCTTCCACCTTCCACTTTCGTATTATAGTTTAGCGCAATTAGAAAACGGATCTCACTTGTTCTTTTTAAGATCAACCGTCTGTGGTATTCAAATGTGTTTTGGCCCTGCATATGTTTTTTTGTTATTTTTTTTATTTTTGAAATCATTTTAAGTAAAAAAAAATTGATACATTCTCAATGGACTTTAAGTAGTTTTCTATTGAGCACCCGACATATATTGATGTCGTATCACCAAACATTGTCATTGTAGCGTTAAGATACCTTGTATGTTATCTATGTATCTACAATCAATGAATTTATATATGTTAAGTTGCATGTCATTACTCATTTTATTTTGTGATTTATTAATTTCTAAAGCTAATTCAAAATAATAAAAAAAAGACAATCTTTGTGCGATTTAGGTAGTAGTTCCACCATTTTAAAATAATTGACGTCATAAAAATAGAATTTGTATCAATTTATTTGTTGTCTTTAAATTTCAAGAAACGTTATTTCATACACATAATTATACCTATTAAATATTTTATTAAGCTATGTGAAATAATCTTAAACCAATATTAGTAATGGACAAGTATTAATAACAATTAGTAAAAAGATACTAATTAGTAATTATTTGAAAATCCGCAAGTATTAGTAAAAATTGAAAAAATAATTTTTTTAATAGCTAGTTGTGTTAGTTAATGCTTGAGAACATTCTTGTTAAGTAAAACTCAGGTTTCTCTATTTAATGAATAAGATATCCTTGAATACAGGTTTCTCTATTTAATGAATAAGATATCCTTGAATACAGAGTATGACCATTGCTGCTCTTAATATAAATGAAGATATTATAATATTTTGTCTTGTCAATTTTAAATACGGATAAGTTTTAAAATTCGTTTTGAAGTTTTCAAATTGCAAGATGGTCTTTTATCCACAACCTAAATGATGAATTAGTTACACATACACATGCAAAGATAGACATATATGCTTACATATTTTTATGAAGTACATACCTTCTTGTTCTTGTGAGATAATTTCCTCTTCATTAAATCTTGATGTAGGATTAGAAGCATTCAACACGTCTGGAATATTTGCTGCAATTGTATGTATTTAAAAATCCAATGTTGGGTTCCAAGTGGTGTCCAAGGTTCAGAGGGGGGGTGAATGAACCTTGGTCGATTTTGAAAATCTTTTCAAAATAAACTGTTCTGCAAGCTACTAGAACTTGTAGCACCAGTCAGTTACTGCTTACAGCACTGGGAAGCAGTGCTGCTTGCTGTAACTTGAGTTTTAAGCGCAGCGGAAAAAATAAACTTCTTTTGTGATACAAGGCTGGCTGGTTTTCTCAAATATGCTCCTTTCAAGATGTTTTATGCATATGACAGATAAAGATATGAAAGATAAAGTGCAGATAGGAAAGCAATAAAACACTTATGCCTTATAGTGGTTCGAAGATGGTGTAAGCCTTCTACGTCCACTCTACTGCTACCTCGAGCAGGAACTTTGTTAAGCAAGATTGAATTACAGGACCCTTCCTAACAATCTATCAACTTACAAAACAAACGCCAACTAGAGTCCAGAGATCACACAGCACTGCAAACTCTAAAGGCCCGCCAACTAGAATCCAGAGATCACACAACACTGCAAATTCTAAAGGCTAACCCATACAGGGTTCCACACTCCCACACAGGGAAGTTGTCTAGCTCCTAGACAACTATACAAACAGCAAGGATCTCTCCTATCACCTGTTCGACACCTAAAACAACCTGCGCACACAGGCAACAAAGTTGAAAGTATATGTTTGTTCTTCAACTGGTGCGATGAAGTGAGCTTCTGAATCCTCCAAAGGATCTTTTCTACTTTGAGCGTGCTCCACTTCTCTGAGGTTGAGTGACTGAAACTGAGTGTGTAGCTTGAATGCTTGAGAACTTTTATGCAAAAGCTTTTGGTTCAGTTGTTCTCAATTTTTCAGTTGTTGGCTCACTTTATCAAATGTTTAGACAGTTGCTCAGTGATTCAGTAGTTGTTCAGTTCAGCTCATCCTCTATTTATATTTGTAAGGAAGATATCCGTTGAAGGAGATATCTTCCATTTTGAATTCTTAGGTCTTCTGATCAAAGGCATGACTCGCATTTAATGCGACTTGACATACCTTTTTGGAGCATTTAATGCGGTGGCTGCGGCTCACAGCTATCTGCAGGCGCGTCAGTCCACGTGGCGTCTTGGTATTGGCTCTGTGTCTGCAACTTTGATCTTCTTTCGAATGACTCTTTTCCTCGTACTGCATTTATCCTTCCTCGGATTGCAGGATACTCATCTTTTTTATCATCGGCGCTGTTGAGTGTTTGAGCTGGAAGCTTCGCACTGTATCCTTGGTCTACTTGCAGTATTCTTGTAACTTTTTCATGCAGCGATGCTGCATGTCGTTCCTTCATGCTTTGCTGTAACTGTCTTCTTGCAACAGCGTCTTTCTGAAAATTTCTAATACAACATGGTATGTATTTGTACCTCCATCTTTTAGCTTCCATAACAAGACTCAAACCTAATCTATGTTTTAACTTAAACATCGTGAAAAATGGGGTACTCACACTTCCTATTACATCCTTGGTTTGTCTCATCAAAATCTAAACACTGAAGACTCAACAATTTCCCCCTTTTTGATGATGACAAAACCATTTCCAAAATCATTTATGAAGGAAGTTTTTGATTGCATCATATCAAGTTACATCGGAAATCAGGATTACATATGAGATAATCATAAAGAAAATAACCCTGGATTTATCAGAGATGGATAAAATAAACATTACTGAAAAAGAGACCTTCTAGTAGACGATTCATCTGGTCTTCTTTCAGCAGTCCTCCCTTCTTGCTCTATTATTCCTTTTGTACCTTTCCACCAGTCTCGAATGGACTCCTGATAGGATTCTTCAAGTTTCTCCTTGATCTTTGAGATCTGAATCCATCTCAGCCAGAAGTCCTCGCAGTAAGGCACTGTATAGCCTTTCTTCACTAGGTCTATGTAGTAATTCTATATTTCAAGCTCTCCAGACCTAGCAAGCTCTTCATATCTTATTAGTGCATTTTGGCAGGTTTGAAATCTACTGAATTTGCCCTTTTTGCACAGAAATCTGAAGTTTCTAAGATACTCGGATCTCTTGTACATCGTGATTGCTTCGAATGATGGATTTCTATCTGTAGGCAACTTGATTGTCTTGAAGATGTTTAGAGTCCAGGCCATGTTTACTCCTATGGGCTTCTGATCCATCAATATTGATATTTCAGCAGATATGTTGTCTGTGTCGAGACGTGGAATCTCTTGAGGGGGGTATTGGTGAAGATCCCTATCAAAGATTCTCCTTTCACCAATTACTCCAAGCCTTTGCATCCAGGCATTTTCTTCTTGTTCTGCTCTGGCTCTCTCCGCCCACTGAGCAGCCATCTTCTCATTGTAAAGTCTTTCAGCCTCGGCTTTGCTTACCCTCTTTTTTTAGCATTGTTGTCGGCTTTCTCTCCCTCTCTGTGTATGATGATCAAAGGGAGGTGCTGCATCTTTTCTTGCAGCACTGCTGTGTGCAACGCCTGCTGCTGATCTGCTTGCAGCAGCTGCATTGTCAGCTCATCCTTCATCATCTTTTCTCCATCTCTTTGGAGAGGGAGCTTCAGCAATAATAGCAGATGATCCAGACCTCTTCCTTCTGATTAGAGGTTGGTCATCTTCTTCCTCATCTTCTTCCTCATCTTCTTTCTCCCTGGAGCTCCGGTATCTATCATCAAAGCCTTTAATACTTTCCCCCTTTTTGGCATCATAAAAAACCGGGGGTGGAGTAGGGACATTAGAAACTACTTTAGAACATAGTCCTCTCGGGGGTGCTGGGACGACCCTGGATCCTTCGACATACTGAGGATATGCTTGCATCATCATATGCGCCAATTCTCCAACTATTAATTCCAGGTTTGCCAATCGATCGTCAACACTCTTGGTTCTTTTGGATTGATCTGAGATATGGTCCAAAAGTGTCGATAGCACCAATGAGTGAGTTTGAAGTCTATCCGATGCTTTTTCTGCATGTTCCTTACAGAGTCAAACTTCAGCTTGGGTTTGTGCAGTATCTTTCTTCAGTTCTCCCTCCATTCTAACCTTGTCCTTGTACATCCTGTTAGCATTATCATTCACAGTTTTCTGGATCATTGCAGGAAGTGCTTCAATGTCTTTCTTGAAGCTGGACATGGTTTCAGCGTGGAACTTGGCTTGTGTCGTCATGTTCTGCAGCATGTTAGATTCATGATCCTGAAGAGCATGAATAAGGTGCATAACAGCAGCAGCTATCCTATCAATCGATGTATCATGGATGGAGCTAGTGTTCCGTTGTTGTGAGGCGGCAGCTGGTGCAACATAAGGAATTAAAGATCTTGGTGGTTGTGTTGTATCCTGCCTTGGAGCCTCCTGTTCAGCTTGTGTATCCGCATCCTCATATAGGCTTGATGCGGGATTTTCTTCAATGATTGCTTCCCCCTCATCCGATGAAATTGGGATTGACACTTCACCAATATATCCACATCTGGCTCTGTTGCGTTCAGCCGTTCGCCGGAGGAATTCAGCCATCTGAGCTTCCGCAGTAACCTCTACTGCTGTAGCCTTGATAGGTGCTGGTAAACGTGCAGCAGCAACAACATCAACCTCATCACGAGGTGACTCTAGCTGTGTAGGGGTTACTTCAGCTTCTACTTGAACATCCTCTGAGGGTACTGTCTCAACAGCCGGTCCTTTAGAGGTCTTCTCACCCTCAGAGAATGTTGTCTGAACAACAGTCTCTCCTGAGGTCTTCGGCAAGGACCCCATCTCCTCGGCTGGTCCTGCAATTTCGACAGTCTCCACTGCAAGAATGGGTTCTTGCAGCTCCTGTTGGTTTCTTGCAGCTTTCACTGTATGCATGACTGAAAGATCGATTTCTGCAAGAATTTCAATATCCACCCATTGTGTATCTTCTGCAACTTCTGATAGGGTGGCTGCTTGCTGTACTGCTGTCTCTACCAGTACAGGGAGTATCGCCTCTGCAACTTCCTCCATGGTTGCATCATCGGCAACTTCGGCAATATCAAAGGGAAAGTCTCTGATGATGGTGTCTTGTTCCCCCTGAATGTCTGCAACGGTATCAGGAACTATGTGCACTGGGGAATCTTCGTAGTCCACAAGTTGATGCTCGTCCTCCTCCATAGAATCAAGCATGATGATATTGGAGAGGCCTTCAACTATTTGCTCAAATGCAGGGGAGTTTGAGTTGTGATGACTTGAACTTCCTTCTCCCCGCATTCTCTGAGGAGTGTGCTGCATCCTTATCTCCTTGACACTTGCTTGCAGTGCCTGTTATATCATGGCCTCCTCAGCCTGTTCAACTCCCAGAACGTTGATTTATATTTGCGTGAATGCGACATCATCGCCCCTTCTTACAGCCTCTGCAGCCGGGGCTAGAAGGATTTGAGCATCCTCCGTTGCTGCGTTCATTGGTGTCTCAGCAGAGTGGGATTCTGCAAGAGCTTTACCCTTTTCTTTGTCCAGTGTTCCTTGAGTAGTAGTGTCTCTCGATCGATCTTGCACCCTTGCTGCATACTCAGGTTACAAGAGTGCTAAAATATCTTCTGTATTGGCCCACTCCAGGACTATTTTTTCCACAGAGAGGAAATCTTTCCATTACATCAAGATTTCCCCCTTGGACAGTCTCATCTCCCTCCAGAGACTGTATTCCTGCTCCATATCTCTAGCAGCTAGAAAGGTTGGATCGAGCACAGACTGAACAACTTCTTCATCTGGCTGAATCCTTTGCTGATATGACTCATTCGCACCAGCATCTACTGACAAACTTGCAGTAGAGAGTTGAGAATTAGTAGCTACAACAGTCTTCTTCTTGCTGTGCGGGGCCCTCTTGGCCAGAGGTGCATCATCATCTGAGGATGAGGACTCAGGTTCAGGTTCTGTCCTCTTCGATGTTTTCTTGATGACGGGAGGAGGATTTTCATCATTATCATTATCATCATCTTCACCCCTGTTGCCTGTATCTTCATCTTGCAGTGCCAAGGTTGTATTCTTTTTGTCTTTAGTTTTCTTCTGTACAACCCCAACAACAGCCGTCTTTGGTTGGGTCTTTCCCTTCTTCTTTTCACCGAGATACTTCCCAATGGGAATGGGAGCGGGAGCTGCAAGCTGAACTCCTAGCTTGCAGAGCAGAGAGCAAATGGTGATCCCATAGCTTCTCCTTGGTGTGCCCTTCTCTGCTTCCTCCCATATTCTCTTCATGATGAACCTTGCCCAGTTCACCTTTACTCCGGCCATGATGGCAGACATGATTCGGAATCGGAGATTTATGCATTTGTCATAACTCCCTGTTCTTCCTTTAATGGAGTACGCACAGATATCATGGAGCAGTTCAAACTCTGATTTGAAGAGTTTCTTCGGGGCACTTCTCTTGATCTCTGCCCCTGCAGTTTTCATTTGAAAGAGATCCCACATCTCTTGAGCGTTGCCTTCCCCATATGACGCTAGTTGACTGGGGGTTAACCCTCCTGACGAGATGCTGAAAGTGGTGGCTATGTCTCTGATGGATAGAGACTTTTCTTCTTCATTTGTACCCATCTTGAACAAGATGCGGTTCCTTTTCTCAGAAAGCTTGGCAAAGACGTAGAATTTTTGGACTAATTCTACAGAGAAACCAGTGTAGATGGTGGTTAGTAACCTTAGGATTTGGGTCTTTTCAAGGGTGTCAAATATCCTTTGGATGACTGCGTGATCATACAATCCAGAAGCGTAGACATGCTCCTGATCGATCAGGCGTCCTTCCAAGATAATGGTTTGTCGAGCCGCCATTGATAAGAATTCGTGAGAGATTTGAGATATCTGAGACTGGAAAGCTTGTGAAGAGAAAGACTTCTCTTTGTGATGAAGACGAAGATGAATTTTGAAAAAGGAGGTTAAGGGTTTGTGGAGAACATCAAGGGACGTGTAGTAAGATCAACGGTTGAGATTAAAATGATGAAAATGATCTCACGGTCCTTTGTCTTGTTGATTGTCATAAATAATGAGATGTTGATTGTCATAAATAATGAGATGCGGTCAGGATGAAAATGAGATTAAAATGATGAAAATGATAAAATCATAAATAATCATGACTTGTGTAGATGTGGATTCTGACCGCGCCTCTTTGTCTTCTGACAGAGCGGATTCGTATTAAATGATGACTTGGTTTGCCACCCAATTTATTATCCTTTTAAGGTTGCAGCATCCTGGATACGAGGTTGTCGAGTATTAAATACTCTTTGAAATAAATATTGTAACCACGTGCTGCTTGTTCTCCCATCATCTTACTGTGCTGTATGGATAACAGATACATCGCTGTTTGAACCCAGCACTGTATGCAGATCCATCTTACAACACTATTCCTACAGCTTCTCGCAAGTATGCAGATATTCCCCCTGGGCTTCTGCATCTCCTTTTCCTCTTCATAAATTCAGAATTCCCAGCTCATTTCTAAGCATGGAAAACCTCGATTCACTCAATGGTTTAGTGAATATATCTGCAAGCTGGAAATCCGTATGAACTTTTTCAAGCACAACATCCTTCTTTTCGACGTGATCTCTAATAAAGTGATGTCGTATCTCGATATGCTTTGTTCTTGAGTGAAATACAGGATTAAGGGTAATTGCGATTGCACTAGTGTTGTCACAGAGAATTGGAGTCTCCTTCTCTTCAATCCCATAATCTCTGAGTTGCTGTTATATCTAGAGAATCTGCGCACAACAGCTTCCTGCTGCAACATATTTTGTTTCTGCTGTAGATGTTGCAATAGATGTTTGCTTCCTGCAGAACCATGAAACAAGTCCATTTCCTAGAAATTGACAAGTTCCACTGGTGCTTTTTCTATCAATTTTGCAGCCTCCATAATCTGAGTCAGAATATCCCTTGAGTTTGAAACCTCCTTCCTTTGGATACCATAGGCCTACTTCCTGAGTTCCTTTCAGATACTTGATGATCCTTTTGACCGCTAAAAGGTGTGACTCCTTTGGTGCTGCTTGAAATCTTGCACAGACTCCAACTGCAAACATGATGTCTGGCCTGCTCGCTGTAAGATACAGCAAGGATCCTATGAGTCGTCTGTACTTTGTGATATCTACATCTTTGCCATCTTCATCTTTGTTAAGGTTTATGGATGTAGACATGGGAACAGATGTTGCTGACCCTTTCTTCATACCAAACTTCTTGATGAGCTCATTTGTATATTTGACCTGGCTGATGAAGGTTCCTGCAGCCAGCTGTTTTACTTGTAGCCCTAGGAAGAAACTTAGTTCTCTCATCATACTCATCTCGAATTTTGACTGCATCAGATTGGAGAACTTCTCACATAATTCTTTGTTGGAGGATCTGAAGATGATATCATCCACATATATCTGTACAAGAAGTATGTTGTCTCCATCCTGTATCCTGAACAGAGTTTTGTCCATTGTTCCTTTCTTAAACCCTTTTTCCAGTAGATAGATAGATAGAGTATCATACCAAGCTCTTGGTGCTTGCTTTAGTCCATACAGGGCTTTGTGTAACCTGAACACCTTCTCTTCTGTTTGATCTTCAAAACCTGGAGGTTGCTCTACATACACTTCATCTGTAAGAATACCATTAAGGAATGCACTCTTCACATCCATTTGGTATACCTTGAAATTCATATGAGCTGCATATGCCAGAAAAATCCTTATGACTTCCAGTCTTGCTACTGGAGCAAAAGTCCCATCAAAATCAATTCCTTCTTCCTGGCAATATCCTTTAGCAACTAATCGTGCTTTGTTTATCATAACACGTCCAGATTCATCTAGCTTGTTTTTTAAGACCCATTTAGTTCCAATAACTCTTTGATGAGTTGGTCTTGCAACTATTTGCCAGACTTGATTTCTTTCAAATCCATTCAACTCTTTTTGCATGGCTTGTACCCAGTTGTTATCTCGTAGGGCTTCTTCAACATTTTGGGCCTCTGTTTGAGATATGAAGCATGTAAACATTGCTTCATGAGGGATGGACCTTCTTGTCCTTACTCCTATGGATGGATCTCCAATGATAAGATCTCTAGGATGATTCTTTAATCATGTTCTGTCGGGCTCCAAAACATGTACCGGTCTAAGTTGCTCCTCATGTTGCTGTAAGATTGGAAGTTCTACAGTTGTAGGATTATCTGCTGCATCCAGAGATGCGGCTTCTTCTTCTTTGTCTTCTCCTATTGGCAGAACTCCTTTAACATATGAAATACCACTTTCTTTTCTAGGAGCTGTATTTTCAGCGGGTTCCTCTGGTTTCTTTGTGTCACAATGTGGTTCATCAAACACCACATGGATTGACTCTTCAACTACTAAGCTTCTTTTGTTAAAAACTTAAAGGCTCTGCTTACAGTAGAGTATCCCAAGAATACTCATTCGTCTGATTTTGCATCGAAGATTTTTAGATGCTCTTTTCCATTGTTGAGGATATAGCACCTGCATCCAAAGATATACAGATGTGAGACATTCGGTGTATATCCATTCCAGGCTTCATACGGGGTTTTGTCAAGATTCTTGCTGATTAAACATATGTTCTGTGTATAGCATGCAGTGTTGGTTGCTTCGGCCCAAAATCTCTTAGGTATCTCTGCTTCTGCTATCATTGTTCTTGCTGCTTCCTTGAGGGTTCTGTTTCTTCTTTCAGCTACACCATTCTGTTGAGGTGTTCTTGCAGTAGAGTATTCATGACGAATACCATTGTCAAAACAGAATTTTTCAATAAATTTGTTTGTGAACTCAGTTCCTCTATCTGATCTAATCTTTACAATGCTCAGGCTCTTTTCATTTTGAATTTTCTTCATGAAGTCAGGTAGCTTGCTTTGTGTCTCTGATTTCTGGGCAAGAAATATGGTGCATGTGTATCTGGAGTAGTCATCTACTACCACAAGTGAGTACTTCTTCCCACTTATGCTTACTGGTTCTACTGGTCCAAAAAGATCCATATGTAGAAGATCTAGAATCCTGTGTGATGACTTTTGCAACTTGTCCTTGAATGAGTTTTTCACTTGTTTTCCCTTCTAACAAGCTCCACATACATTTTTCTTCTTATATGCTACATCTGGCAATCCCCTTACAAGATCTTTTCTTGCTAGCCTGTTGATTGTCTTGAAGTTCAAGTGGCTCAATCTCTTGTGCCAAAGCCAGCTCAGCTCTGGTGGACTTTTCACAATGAAGCATGTTGGATGAATAGAAGAGTTCCAATCTGCGAGATATATGTTTCCTCTTCTTGTTCCCGTAAGCTTGATTTCATTTGATGCATTATCCTTGATTAAGCACTTGTTGAAGTTGAATTCCACCGAGTATCCTTTGTCACAGAATTGACTGATGCTCAGAAGATTGTATCTGAGGCCTTTCACATAGGATACATTTTTGATCTTCACATTTTCTTTGACTAAGCATCCACTTCCTTTTGTGCTTCCTTTGGAATCATCTCCAAATATGACTTTTGGTCCTTTGCATTTTTGGAAGTCTTTCAGAACTTCTTTATTGCCTGTCATGTGCCTTGAGCAGCCACTGTCTATGTACCATACATCGCTGCTACAACCTGACACTGAAACCTGCAACAAACTTAGGCAGATTTAGGTACCCATATCTGTAAGGGCCCTTTGGGGTTAGTTACTTTGGGGATCCATATTTTCTTAACAGTTACTGTTTTGCTGTAAGATTTGTTGGATCTCTGAATGTATGCAGTTTTGTGGTTAAACTGCTTAGAAGTTGTGTGTGCAGAGACAAAACATGTGTTACCAACACTCTTGCAGTGTGGTCTTCCACCATACTCCTCTTGAGTATATCCTCTTTGAGGTTTAGACATATATGTCTTAGAATAAATGGGAAACATCTTTTTGTGTTGCAACTTTGTGGGTTGCTGCATCTTTTTACTGCTTACAGCAAATAGCTTCTGCTGCAGCCAGTTTTTAGATGCAGGCTTACTTCCTGCAGTTGAGCATTGGGGTTTCTTCCCCTTATCCATCAATGCTGATTTGTTCAAGATCTTTTCTCAGCTACAAGGTAACTCATTCTCCATTGAAGTTTCAGCTTGAACAAATTTTATAGCCCTGGATGTACTTGATGTATCCTGAGAGGTATGAGTGCTGTAACCTATGCCCGATTTTTCAAAAGAGCTTCTGCTTTGATTTATGCACTCACTTGCGTTCTTAGCTGATTTGCTAAATGTTCCGATCGTGGACTGTAAGTTCTCCTTCTCATTTTCTAGCTTAGTGACCAGCAGACTTAGCCGTGAGACTTCTTCTTGTAACTTACTGCACCTTGAGTTATCAGACTCACATGCAGCGAGCTTTTCAGCAATATCAATGTTTTTGCCTTTAAGGATCTCATTGTTGATTCTTAGATTTTCATTCTCAATTTTTAGCTCCTCATGAGTTGAGTTAATCTGCTCGAAATCACTCATGATCCTCTTTAGAGAGTGGATCATGTTCAACTCCTCTTTTTCTGGTATGGACAGCGGTTGGGAGGTTACCTCATCTTCATCACTGTCCTCATAGTCATTTGTCATCAGGCATATCAGCGCTTCATCATCAGACGATGAGGTTTCAGTGTCGCTGTCAGAGGATTCTGCAGTCTTCGGTATCTCCTTTGAGATTAATGTATCCTTGGCTTTCTCCAATTCTCCAATAAGGGCTCGAAGCTTGTGTCTATTCTCTCTTTTCTTTTCTCTCTTCTGTTCTCGCTCTCTTTCTGGATATTTGTGCACGGTTGGGTGTGGACAGCTTCTGGCACAATGTTCAGGCTTTCTGCAGTTATAACACAAATCAAGGTCAGTCATATTTGAATGGGGAGAGGGAGATATTCTAAATTTCTTTAGAAGAAGTGTCATGTCCTCTTCATCGTCTTCTGCGGCAGCCTCTGTTTGCTTGTTGCAGCTTGTAATTGTTGTATCTTTAAGTCCTCTAGCAGTTAGCGCTGTAACTTTGGAGCTCGTTTCTTCTGTCTCCTTTCTCCATCTGTTGATATCATATTCAAAAGCTTTGAGGTCGGAGAATAGATCAAATATACTCATGGATTTCAAATCCATAGACACTCTCATGGCAGTGGTCTTGATATCCCATTCGGCAGGCAGGGCTCTAAGCACTTTCATGTTTTTCTCCTTCTGAGTGTAGTGCTTACCCAGAGCTTCTAGTTCATTCACAATGGATGTGAATCTTAAGTCTAGTTGCTCAAGAGTTTCTTCACTTTTCATCTCGAAGAGCTCAAAGAGTTGGGTGGCGTTGGAGATCTTATTGTCTTTTGTGAGTTGTCCCTTTACATATTTGTTCCAACTTCTCCCAAATTTCCTTGGACGTTCTGCAAGCTTTGACTTTGCTGAATGTGCCTTTATCCAAGGTGATGAATAGAGCATTCTTGGCCACGTTGTTTAAGTTGGCTCTCTTCCTATCTTCATTGTTCCATTCTTGTCTTGGCTTGACTAGGAAGTTGGGTGGTGGCGGTGCTCCTTCTTCTATTTCTCTACCGAACATGGGATTCACCTTCATAGGGATGATCGGTCCTTCGGTTAGGATCGTCCACATCTCATCGTTCATAGCTGAAAGATGTGCTTGCATTCTTATCTTCCAGTCGTCATATTCCTCTATGGAAAACATGGGTAACTTAAGATTGGAGGAATCCATGATATGCTAAAAGAATGAGATTTTAGAATGCAGAGAAAAATAGCGAGATAAAGATAGATCTGGGTTGGCAACTAGACAAGTTGGCTTTTAACCCAACCTACTCTGATACCACTTGTTGGGTCCCAAGTGGTGTCCGAGGTTCAGGGGGGTGAATGAATCTTGGTCGATTTTGAAAATCTTTTCAAAATAAACTGTTCTGCAAGCTACTAGAACTTGCAGCACCAGTCAGTTACTGCTTACAACACTGGGAAGTAGTGCTGCTTGCTGTAACTTGAGTTTTAAGCGCAGCAGAAAAAATAAACTTCTTTTGTGACACAAGGCTGGCTGGTTTTCTCAAATATGCTCCTTTCAAGATGTTTTATGCGTATGACAGATAAAGATATGAAAGATAAAGCGCAGATATGAAAGCAATAAAACACTTATGGCTTATAGTGGTTTGAAGGTGGTGTAAGCCTTCTACGTCTATTCTACTGCTACCTCGAGCAGGAACTTTGTTAAGTAAAATTGAATTACAGGACACTTCTTAACAATCTATCAACTTACAAATCAAACGCCAACTAGAGTCCAGAGATCACACAGTACTGCAAACTCTAAAGGCCCGTCAACTAGAATCCAGAGATCACACAGCACTACAAATTCTAAAGGCTAACCCACACAGGATTCCACACTCCCACACAGGGAAGCTGCCTAGCTCCTAGACAACTATACAAACAGCAAGGATCTCTCCTATCAACTGTTCGACACCTAAAATAACCTGCGCACACAGGCAACAAAGTTGAAAGTATATGTTTGTTCTTCAACTGGTGCGATGAAGTGAGCTTCTGAATCCTCCAAAGGATCTTTTCTGCTTTGAGCGTGCTCCACTTCTCTGAGGTTGAGTGACTGAAACTGAGTGTGTAGCTTGAATGCTTGAGAACTTTTATGCAAAAACTTTTGGTTCAGTTGTTCTCAATTTTTCAGTTGTTGGCTCACTTTATCAAATGTTTAGACAGTTACTCAGTGATTCAGTAGTTGTTCAATTCAGCTCATCCTCTATTTATATTTGTAAGGAAGATATCCGTTGAAGGAGATATCTTCCATTTTGAATTCTTAGATCTTTTGATCAAAGGCATGGCTCGCATTTAATACGACTTGACATATCCTTTTGGAGCATTTGATGCGGTGGCTGCGGCTCATAACTATCTGCAGGCACGTCAGTCCATGTGGCGTCTTGGTATTGGCTCCGTGTCTGCAACTTTGATCTTCTCTCGAACGGCTCTTTTCCTCGTACTGCATTTATCCTTCCTCGGATTGTAGGATACTCATCCTCTTTATCATCGGCGTTGTTGAGTGTTTGAGCTGTAAGCTTCGCTGTGTATTCTTGGTCTACTTGCAGTATTCTTGTAACTTTTTCATGCAGCGATGCTTCATGTCATTCATTCATGCTTTGATGTAACTGCCTTCTTGCAGCAGCGTCTTTCTAAAAATTTCTAATACAGCATGGTAAGTATTTGTACCTCCATCTTTTAGCTTCCATAACAAGACTCAAACCTAGTCTATGTTTTAACTTAAACATCGTGAAAAATGGGGTACTCATACTTCCTATTACATCCTTGATTTGTCTCATCAAAATCTAAACACTGAAGACTCAACATCCAATAAAATTAAATTTGAAAAAATTAATTATATCTTAAAATATATATGTTCTCGAAATATTATAACATAAATATGTACCTTGCTCTTTTTCATGCACATGCCCCTTGTATGTGAACTTTATGAATGTATTGTGGTCATCTTGTTTCATTTTTTGGAAATAGAAGAGGGTATTGTAAAGAGTCATAACACCCATGACAACACATTATTCTACTGGTCACTGGAATGAGCACTAACAATAATATCTCATTCAAACCCAACATTATTATTATTACCTTCTATCCTAACAGGTGCAACTTGATCTGCCGTTGGAGCATTATAAACTCGCTAATCCAATCTCACATCTTTTGTGATACAAAGTTGTACATCATGTAGAGAAGAATGCTCCATTAGTCTTCTAAAGATTTTGGCATATAGAGTCTCTTCTAGTATTTTGGTGAGCTTCCGTACAATTTCTTCTGATACATGTGAATTAAGGCACATTCTATTCTCAATTTCATTTTCAGTATCATAAAAATATAATTGAAAATAAGCTGGTCTGTTTTCATTAAAACTCAAACTTGGGAGATTGTGATAAATCATTCCTTGTACTCGAAAAGTGAAAACTCTTCATCATGCCGAATCGAGCTCTTTATCCAATTTAACTCCAAATGAAGTGAATGGGAATACGGAATTGTATGAACGCATATTTTTTCAAAAATCAACAGACTCTTCCGATTGAGAAGTGTAAAGTTCGTACAATTTGTTTGGAACTTTTGAAGGTGCAAGTTTAACTTTCCCACTACCACAACAAAAGGTGGGAGACTCATACTCAAATCTTGTTGCACCGTAATGAATGCAACTCTGCATTTTTTTTTTGTTTATGCTCTTCTGACATTAAAATTCACAATTAGATAAATATATTAAAATATAATTTTAAATTTTAAATGAAAGAATAACTTTAATAGAAAGTTAAAAGACTATTAAAAAATAATATATTAGCTTTAGAGTTAATTAGATTCACTTGAACTTCTAAATTACATGTTGCTTGTCTCTTTTCACAATTCTACAAAACATGTTTTACATAGCTTTTTTCTTAGCACCATTAAGATTTTGATATTTTCTTTTTTGTCCAACAAGTTTCCTTTGACGCCATTTATAATTGGTGTCGAATGTTCAAAAACACAACAATTTAAAAATTAATTAAATATGAAATGAAACGCAACTAACTAAAAGTAACCAAAACATACTTGATCTACAATTAAAATCGAAGAAAGTTAAACAATAATAAATGAAGATAAAATATAAAATTAAACAAAATCAATATAAACAAAGAATGAAAATAGGGCTTAAGCTAATCACCAATTCAAGGATCGATATCAATTTCAGATTTGCATATTTTCTTTTTTATCCAACAAGTTTCTTTTGACGTCATTTATATTTGGTGTCGGCTGTTCAAAAATACAACAATTCAAAAAAGACTTGAATATAAAATAAAACGCAACCAACTAAAAGTAACTAAAACATGTTTGATCTACAATTAAAATCAAAGAAAGTTAAACTATAATAAATGAAGATAAAATAAAAAATTTAACAAATTCAATATAAACAAAGAATGAAAATAGGGCTTAAGTTAGTTACCAATTCCATGATCAGTATCAATGGTAGGATCGGTATCAATTTTAGATTTGCATATTTTCTTTTTTGTCCAACAAGTTTTCTTTGTCGCAATTTATATTTGGTATCGACTGTTCAAAAACACAATAATTCAAAAAAAAATTTAAATATAATGTGAAACGCAACCAACTAAAAATAACCAAAACATGTTTGATCTACAATTAATAGCAAAGAAAGTTAAACAATAATATATGAAGATAAAATAAAAAATTTAACAAATTCAATATAAACTGTCACGCCCCAAAATATTTTCATATTTTATCAGAGTTTCACGTGGGCGTGAAGAGAGAAATAGCAAGGGACACAAAACTCAAACAGAAAGAAATAGTAAGAGACGACAGAAGAAAGGGGTAAGGGATGAAGTGAATCTATCACTTAATAACAATCGGCCTCTGCAGATTGCAATCAGTCTCACTACTGATAAAATACAACATACGCAGCGGAATAAAACATCAGGATCTCACATTCATCACTTATATCAAAATATTACAAAACGTGAGTTATATTAAAATATTGTTTTAGAAATGTTTAAGAGACCTCGTCTCATTACAACAAAGCCAGAAACAGTACTTCCTCTCTCCACCTAGGGTTTCTCATGCTCATCATCGCCTGTAGTGTGAGTACAGAATAAGGGGGTGAGTGCGTGGAATACACTCGTGGGGATGAAATTCACCTCTTGTGACTAAACAGATATAAAATACTAGTGAAATAATCTTAAGTCACGTTGTAACAGTACATAAAATGCATAGCAGATATTAGAAATGGCAAGGGACGAATAGGTGCGGGTATCACCCATCTTACCCTATAAAACGGTCTCATATACCACTAGTGCACTTCAAGAGGACCACCAAACCTCAACAGAATAGTAGAAAATAGCAAGGGACGAACAGAGTGGACCTCGGTCCTTTCACAGTTATATATGGCACAGCAAATATAATCACAGCACTTAGTATTCCTCAATCATGCATTTTATAGGGAAAACAGTAGACAGATAAAGAGATAGAAATTACCCCCACCTTGTTCGGTGGTTACCACGTGAGTAGCGAGTACCGAAGGCTCAGATATCACAAGCGAGTACCAAAGGATTAGATATCACAAGGCTCAACTCAACAAGTAGCCTACACAAGTTACGACGTTTCTTAGATCCTTAATAAATTATAATTAAAGTTGTGTAGGGCTAGGATCCAGAGTACATTGAGCAAGCTAACCAACTATTACACTGAGTATAGGAGGATACAAACCAAAAGAAAAATACAAAGAAAAGTAAAGGAGCAAAATCACCAGAAATTGAAGCAGAACACACAGGTGTGTGTTTGAAGTCAACAGACTCAGTCCCCACTTAGAAGCCGAGTTCACACATAGATCAAACCACCCAAAACAACAGTAGCACCAAGCCAAGCCTTCTGGACAGCCAACGAGCCTTCAACCACTCTCCAAATCTCACAGAGAGACAAACACTTAGTTTCAGTAAGAACAAAGGATAGAAAAGCTTAGGATTGTCCAGTATAAAACCTCTCTTTGATTCCCCCATTATATAGCACCAGAGGAGAGTGGAGAAGAAGGTAAATGGAGAAATCATCGGTGAAAACTCCGAGATACAGAATCAGGAAGGAGAGAGAGATGGGTGGCGCCGCGGGAAAGAGAGAGAGAAGGGTTAGGGTTATGAGAGGGGAGAGGATTAGGAGAAGTATATAAGATAAAAGATCAAGGGCTAAGATCGTACCATTTTGAATGGACGGATCAGATAAGAAGTGTCATACCCCAAAATCTTTTTACATTTTATCAGAGTTCTACCATTGGGCGTGAAGATAGAAATAGCAAGAGACGCATACTCAATAGAAAGAATAAGCAAGAGACGACAGAAGAAGGAGGTAATGAACGAAGTGAATCTCTCACTTATAAACATACGGCCTCTGCCGTTAGCAATCGGTCTCACTACCGATATAAAATATCATAGGCAGCGGAATACCTTCAGGATCTCACATCCTTACATATATCAAAATATTACAAAACACAAGTTATCCAAAACATAGTTTGAAAATATTTAAGAGACCTCGTCTCATTACAACAAGCCAGATACAGTACTTCATCTCTCCTCCTAGGGTTCCTCATGCTCATCATCGCCTGTAGTGTGAGTACAGATTAAGGGGGTGAGTGCGTGGAATACACTCGTGGGGATAAAATCCGCCTCTTGTGACTCAACAGAAAATAAATACCGAAGATAATCTACAGTCACGTTGCCACAACACATAAAATGCATAGTAGATATTAGAAATGGTAAGAAGAATAGGTGTGGGATTCCTCCGTCTTATCCTATATCGGTATTTCACCGCTTGTGCATTTCAAGAGGCTCACGACACCTCCACAGAGTAGTAGAATAATAGCTGGGGACGCACAAAATGCATGACCGGAGGACCTCTGTCCTTCCACAGTTATATCATGGCACAACAAGTATAAACACATCACTTAGTATTCCTCAATCATGCTTTTAATAGGGAAAACAGTAAACAGATAAAGGGATAGAAATTACCCCCACCTTGTTCGGTGGTTACCACGTGAGTAGCGAGATCCGATGATTTGATAACTCAGAGCTCGAGTAGCGAGTGTCAAAGGTTAGATAACTCAACGTCAATCCAACAAGTAGCCTATATAAGTTATGATGTTTCTTAGATCCTTAATAAATTATAATTAAAACTGTAAAAGGTTCCGTCGGAAAACGATCGTTAAATACGCGACGGATCGAGCAATCTAAAGATTGGAATTTTGGAGACGAGGTTGGAAGTCAAGTCAAAAGGGCTGAGATGATAGGAAATGAAATTTGGGTCACGACGGAAAAAGAATGAGCTCGATCGGAGTTAAAACGAGCATAAACGGAGCATTTTAGGTTTAGGGGTATTTTGGTAATTTTGGTCAAAGGGTTGACTTTGACCGGGTCCACAAACCACGGTCAACGACGTTTCGTCAGCGACGACTCGATACGGATTAACGACGGAAAGAAAACGAGGTTCGGATCGAAAACACGGCGTCGGGTGCACGTCGGCACCCAACAGGCGCGCATGGGCGCGCACGGCTCCCGGCACCCGACGGCTGCCAAGTTTTCTCGGCAGCTTCTTCTCCCGATGCGCGCATGGTCGAGTTTTCTCGGCCAGGTCCTTCCCGGTTTTCCCGACGGTGGCCTGCTCGAGCGGCCACTTCTCGGCGTCGCCCGGCGCGGCGTCGCCCGGCGCGGCGGCGCCGCCACCAGCCACCACCACCTACCCCTCCGGATACCTCGCACCGCCGGCTACAACCTCCGGCCGTCTATCGCCGGATTCTAGCATGAATAGTGCCCAGAAATTACGTCGTAAAATCCTTCGAAGCCCAATTTTTCCAAGAATTCAACATCAATCCAAACCTTCCGGCCGGCAACCCCAGTCGCCAGCGACCACTCCCAGCTCCTCCGCCGGCGAATCCCCATCGCCGGCAACCCATTCCGGCCAAGCCCATCCACCAACACAGCCACCATACACAAGCATGCTATAACATACACACACACGCGAAAACACACACACACACACTGATCTCTCCCTCTGGCCGGCGGCCACCTGCCGCCGGCGACTACCACCCATCACCGTGACCTTGGCCGGCGACTGGGGGTCGCCGGCCACCACCAGCCGCCGCCCAAAACACACACGCACAGTAGCATACACACACACATCGCAAGGTGTTTTTACACACACACACCCACTGCCAAGCTTTGGGCGGCGGCCACCAGTCGCCGGGTGCTTTCTCCGACACCTCGCTGGCGACCTCCCGTCGCCGGCTGTTCTTTCCCTCACAACGGCGCCCCCGGCGCCACCTCCAACAGCATGCACGATCACACACACTCATACACCACAAAACTCACACACATGCATGCATACACATATATACACCACTGTCCTTCTTCGGTGCCGCCACCCACGGCGGCGCCGGCCCTCCAGCGACTGACCCCGACTTCCGGCGGCCTCCGGCAGCAGCTCCGGCGCGGTGGAGAGAGAAAACACAGAGGAGAGAGAAAGGGTGGTGCAAGGGTTAGGTTTAGGGTTTCAAGGCTGTTTTTCGCCGTTTTCCGGCAAATGAAAAATTGGATTTGAAATCCGAGACCTATCCTACATTCGTCTTGTCGAGACGAACATCGTGTGTAAAAATCGTCCGATTCCGACAATGTTGAAATTTTCCGGCGATCGGCCGGCGGCGGTGGCGGCGGCGGCGGCGGCGCCCCCGCTGGCGCCGCCAACCAGAAAAACTAAAAACGAGAGAGAAAAGGGAGGAGAGAGAGACTTACGAGTTTTCGGCGCGTTCCGCTCGTTCAGAAAAATGATGAAAAATGAATCAGGAGAGCCTCTATTTATTGAATTTGAAAAACACTATTCACGTGAAAATATCTCAATCACTATTCATCGGTTGACTTTTCCCATGTTACTATTCACCAGAAATATCTTTCGGTTTTCCAATTGAAACTTCGGGTTTTGCCCTTTTGTCGCCGTTCAGGCTACTGGTCTCCGATTGACCTCTAGTTCATTTCTATCTTCTCGTCTTTCCAAGACGCATCTTATGGTATGAAAATATTCTATATACCATGTCCATGAAAATTATCCATCTAAGTCACGCGTTAAACACGTATCTGAAATGCACGTAATTAATTAGACAACCAAAATATACACACGTAATTATTAAGTCGCACGTTAAAATATTTAATTAATAAATTATGCTCGTTTTGATCCGGGGCGCTACAAGAAGCCAGCTTAAGATCATGGGCCCGGGCTCGGTCCAAAGGCTGCTTTGGGCTGCCAGAGTGTGTGGCCCAGTAAGAAAATTAGGCCCACATACTTACACTCTCCACCTTGGGCCAAATTTGGGTGATCTAATGAACTTTTCATAGATGGCAAGTGGGGTCATCATCGTCTGGTCTTTCTCAGCCTTGCTGCAATACACAAAGTACAAAAGCAGATAGGTGAGAAAAACAAGCACAAAGCACATAGAGGCAATCACAAAGAAAGCTTATAACCAGGGAAAAACACTCAAGGAGTAGAGGACAGATTCAAAGTCCTCATGCAAGATCTAAACTTTTCAGTATGGAGAACTTTAGTTCCCATGTCTGCAGGATTGAATTCTGATGGGATTTTTTGTAAATCAATATCTTCTTTCTCAAAAATGTCTCTTATAAAATGGAATTTGACATCAATGTGCTTAGTTCTGTCATGAAAGACAGGGTTTTTGCACAATTGTATCCCTGATTGGCTGTCAGAGAATACAACTACTTTCTCCTTCAAAAAACCAATCTCAGACAGCAAACCTTTGAGCCAAATGACCTCTTTAATTGCTTCAGTTGTAGCAATATATTCAGATTCAGTAGTAGATAAAGCCACAATACTTTGCAGTTGGGATTTCCAACTTACAGGAGCTCCACACAGGGTGAAAACATATGAGGTTGTGGATTTCCTGTTGTCTTTGTCATTGGCAAAGTTAGAGTCCACATAACCACAAAGGTTTATACTTTTTCCATTTTTTCCAAAGAGAATTCTTGTTTCTGCAATACCTTTTAAGTACCTTAGTAACCATTTCACAACCTCCCAATGAGGCAAGCCAGGATTAGACATAAATCTACTTAAGCAACTCACAGAGTATGCTATATCAGGTCTGGAGCTTACCATGAGGTACATAACAGATCAAATGGCACTTGCATAAGGCACAGAAGACATATCTGATATTTCAAGGTCAGTCTTGGGAGACAGATCTCTACTTAGCAAGAAATGAGCAGCCAAGGGCACAGAAACATGTTTAGCATCTAGCATAGAGAATTTTTCAAGAGTTTTCTGCACATACTGATTTTAGTTAAGAAGCAAAGAGCCAGATTTTCTGTTTCTGGAAATGTCCATACCCAGGATCCTTTTAGCATCACCAAGAAGCTTCATATCAAAATTTTCACTTAGGCATTTAGATACTTGATCAATAGCACTTACAGATGGACTAGACATGAGCATATCATCAACATAGATCACTAAGAACACAGGGTTTTGATTATCTTCCTTAAAATATAGGCATGGATCATAAGAGCTTCTTTTAAACTTGAGAGATAACATACAAGCATCAAATTTATTATTCCATTGTTTGGGAGATTGTTTAAGACCATATAAAGATTTCTTTAACAGACACACATAATCAGGACATTTTTTATCCACAAAACCTTCAGGTTGTTTCATGTATATCTGTTTATCAAGGTCTCCATACAAGAAGGCAGTTTTAACATCCATCTGCTTTAATTCCCAGTTATGGTGAGCAGTTAAGGCAAGCAAAATTCTCACAGTAGTAAACTTAACAACAGGAGCAAATATATCACTGTAATCAACACCTTCCTTTTGTGTAAAGCCTTTTGCAACAAGTCTTGTCTTATATCTTACTGAATCAGTTTCATGCTTGATTTTAAAAAGCCATTTACAGTCAATAAGGGAGCACTTAGCAAGTTTGGGCACAAGAGTCCAAGTGTTGTTAGCATGTAAGGATTTCATCTCATCATTCATAACATTCATCCATCCTTTTGATTCAGCAGATTGCATAGCCTGATTATAAGATTTAGGTTCATTCCCATCAAGGCTTTCAAACACATTAAACACAAAAGATGCAAGATCAAAATCATCAAGATGCTGAGGTCTCCTAATGTTTCTTCTAGTTCTGTCTCTTGCAAGCATGTAATCACTTAGGTTATTAGATTGAGATGCAGAGAGATCATTATCAGGAGAATGCACAGTAGGTTCATTATGAAAATCAGTTGAGGGCTCCACCTCATTAGGAGCAGAATCAGGAATAACAAGAGTAGAAGCAGGTAGACATGGAAATTTAGATTCATTAAACACAACATTCCTGCTAATTATGGTTTTGAAACCATGTTCATCTTTGATCCAATATCTATAACCCTTTACACCCTCAGGGTATCCAAGGAACACACCCTTAACAGATCTTGGTTCAAATTTATCAGAATTGACATGCACAAAAACAGTACTACCAAAAACTCTCAAGTTAGATAAGTCCACAGGTTTGCCACACCACACAGATTCAGGTAAATCCCCATTGAGGGGCACAGAGGGGCATCTATTAACAAGATAGGCAGCAGTTAAGATTGCTTCACCCCAAAAAAACTTAGGCAAACCAGATGAACATAACATAGATCTTACCTTATCTAACAAGATCCTGTTCATTCTTTCAGCAATACCATTTTGTTGAGGTGTGTGCACAACAGTTCTATATCTCTTTATACCAGATTCAACACATAAAGCATCAAACTCATGGTTACAGAACTCAGTTCCATTATCTGTTCTTAAAATCTTAATCTTCTTTCCAGTTTGGTTTTCAATAAGTACTTTCCATGCTTTAAATTTATCAATCACATCAGATTTTTGTTTAAGCAGGAATACAAACACTTTTCTGGAAAAGTCATCAATAACAGATAAGAAATATCTATTCCCACTAAGTATAGGAACTGGTGCAGGTCCCCAAACATCAGCATGTATATATTCAAGTATCACAGAGCATTTTGAAGTATTAGGGGAGGGGGATTCAGGAAACTTCAACTTGGGTTGCTTACCCACTATACATGAATCACACATAGGCACATCAGTGATAGTGTCACCATATAGGTAACTATTTTTATGCAAAATTCCTAACCCCTTGTTGCTTATATGTCCAAGTCTTTTATGCCAGAGATCAGATGTATCAGTTAGGATAGAATAAGCATGTATGACAGGTTCAGCATATGCAGTGTACATGTTATGGGTTCTTTTTGTATCAAACTTTACTGATCATTCCTTTAATAAGTTCATTTTACCATTCCCTCATTCCCCTTTGAAACCAGAGTCTTCTAGAGCAGCACAAGACATCAGATTACTGCATAACTTGGGAACATGTCTCACATTTTTCAAAGATAACACATAGCCATCATCAAATTTCAGATTAACAGTACCAACACCAAGAACATGCCTTTGACTGTTATCAGCCATAGAAACAGAACCATTCTTCAGTTCCATATAAGAGGAGAACATATTAATGTAAGGTGTCATGTGATTAGTGCATGCAGAGTCAAGAAGCCATACTTTATCAGTATCAAGCACAGAGTTCACAGAGTCAGAAATCATAAAAACATCACCCATACTATCAGCAACATTATTTGCTTGGTTGGGTTGAATATTATTATTATTAGGCCTTTCTTTCTTAGGTTCAGTGCACCTGTTTGCATAATGACCTGGTTTTCCACAGTTATAGCACTTCCTATTATTAGGCCTAGGTTTGAAACCATTCTGATTATGACTCTGATTCTGATTAGGATTAGGATTAGGACTCTGATTAGGCTTGTTCTGTGTCTTGGGAGGTTGTTTATTTTGGGGACTAGGCCTCTGTTTTCCCCTAACATGATTAACATCACCCATAGACTTATGCCCCTACTGTTTTTCAAATCTAACTCCTTACTCTTTAAGCCATTAATAACTGTGTCAAGAGTTACTTTGTCTCTACCATATTTTATAGCTGATTTTACATCACTATATGAATCAGGTATAGCATTCAAGAGCACAATAGGTGTGTAATCATCAATGTTCTTGTCTCCAGTTAACTTAATATCTTGTACCAGTTTATTAAACACATCAAGGTTTTCATCAATGTCTTTATGCATATCAAGTTTAAATCTGGAGAATCTTTCAAGTAAGAACATTTTAGAAGACAAAGAAGTTTCAGTATAAAATTCCTCCAGTTTATTCCACAGAGAACCAGCAGAATCATGTTTCCCTAGCTTTCTAATCACAGAGTCAAAAAGATTTAAAATGATAAGGGAATATGCAAGTTCATCAAGATCACAGATAGTTTCTTCAGAGGTTTTTTCAGTATATTTTTGAGTTATAGCCTTAAAGCACTTTTGTTGAACAAGAATACCCTTCATCTTCTGTTGCCAAATAGAAAAATCTCTCTTACCATCAAAAGGGACAACAGATAGAGCATTCATTATGTCAGATGACAAAGAGAATACACAGAGAAGAGATAACACAAAGTATATAGAAATCACACAGAGTGATGAGAATCACAGAGATCACAAAGAGCACTGGTCAACCCTCTTAGCCCAGATTCCAGGGTCACTAAGCGGACCGGACAAGGTGAGTGTGATAGGGGACCAAAGATAGAGATAAACAGCGGAAAAAGAGAACACACAGATCAAGATCAAGGATAGCACAGAGAACCCTAGACTTATACCAACACGAAGCCCAACAGACTCACAAAGAGATCTCACAGGATCTTACCAAAAAAAAAGAGGTAGGGATAAGCCAATATACCTGACTTCACCAAGCCAAACTCCGGATCGCCCCCACACAGTGCTCTGATACCACTGTAGGGCTAGGATCCAGAGTACATTGAGCAAGCTAACCAACTATTACACTGAGTATAGGAGGATACAAACCAAAAGAAAAACACAAAGAAAAGTAAAGGAGCAAAATCACCAGAAATTGAAGCAGAACACACAGGTGTGTGTTTGAAGTCAACAGACTCAGTCCCCACTTAGAAGCCGAGTTCACACATAGATCAAACCACCCAAAACAGCAGTAGCATCAAGCCAAGCCTTCTGGACAGCCAACGAGCCTTCAACCACTCTCCAAATCTCACAGAGAGACAAACACTTAGTTTCAGTAAGAACAAATGATAGAAAAGCTTAGCATTGTCCAGTATAAAACCTCTCTTTGATTCCCCCATTATATAACACCAGAGAAGGGTGGAGAAGAAGGTAAACGGAGAAATCATCGGCGAAAACTCTGGGATACAGAATCAGGAAGGAGAGAGAGAGGGGTGGCGCCGCGGGGAAGAGAGAGAGAAGGGTTAGGGTTATGAGAGGGGAGAGGATCCGGAGAAGTATATAAGACAAAAGATCAAGGGCTAAGATCGCACCATTTTGAATGGACGGATCAGATAAGAAGCCAGCTTAAGATCATGGACTCGGGCTCGGTCCAGAGGCTGCTTTGGGCTGCCAGAGTGTGTGTGTGGCCCAGTAAGAAAATTAGGCCCACATACTTACAAGCTGTAAAAGGTTCCGATGGAAAACGGTCGTTAAATACACAACGGATCAAGCGATCTAAAGATTGGGATTTAGGAGACAAGGTTGAAAGTCAAGTCCAAGGGGCTAAGATGATAGGAAATGAAATTTGGGTCACGATAAAAAAAGAATGAGCTCGATCGGAGTTAAAACGAGCTCGAACTGAGCATTTTAGGTTTTGGGGTATTTTGGTAATTTGGGTCAAAGGTTTGACTTTGACCGGGCCCACGACCCTCTGTCAACAACATCTCATCGGCGATGACTCGAAAAAGAAGATCGGTGGAAAAAATGAGGTTCGAATAGAAAACACGGTGTCGCGTGCGCGTCGACACACGCGAACCCGGTGTCGGGTGAAAAACCCGGCGGCCAGGTGTAATTTCTCGGCAGCGACGTGACGCGACTCGATGGTGGTCGAGTTTTCTCAACTAGGCTTCCCGGTGTTCGACCAGCTGCCGAGTTTTCTCGGCAGCTCCTCTCCCGGTGCTCTCGGCGCTGGGCCTGACCAACATGCCACCTTCTCGGCGCCACCCGGCGTGGTGGAGCCGCCCTCCACCGCCGCGACCTAGCTCGCCGGATACCTCACACCACCGGCTACCATCTCCGGCCATCCCTCACCGGTTTCCGTCGGTGAATAGTACTCGAATCCTCACCACCAAAACCTTCGATACCCAGTTTTTTGAAAACCAAACCTCACCCAAAAACTCTCCGGTTGGCAACTCCAGTCGCCGATGACCACCCCCCTGACCTCCGGACATCGGCCGGCGACTGGGACCTCCCAACTCCGACCACCATCACACATACACATATATATATACACACGCTCATGCATACACACCCTCAAGCAAACACTCAACCAACCAACAGCCTTGGCCGGCGGCCACCTGTCATCGGCCACCACCACCCGCCACCGGAGACACTGGCCGGCGACCCCCAGTCGCCGGCCACCACCTACCGCCGCGCAACAACCATCACCGAACAAACACACACACACGCACATATAAAAGCACATACACACACAATAATCATCCTCAACCGGCGACTTCCAGTCGCTGGCCACCCTCCCCATGGCCTCATCGGCGACCTCCCGTCGTCGGCCTCAAGTCTCCCCACGGCGGCGCCACCCAGCGCCGCCCACAACAGCCCCAACACAACACACACACTCAACACACTCAAACACACACACATGCACGTATATGCATATACACATACTGTCATTCTCCGGCGCCGCCACCCACAGCAGCGCCGCCCCTCCAGCTCGTCACTCTTACCTCCGGCGATCTCCGGTCATCATCTCCGGTGAGAAGAGAGAGAAAAAAACAGAGGAGAGAGAGAAGGTGGTGCAAGGGTTAGGGTTAGGGTCTAGGGGCTGTTTTTCACCGTTTTCCGGCGAATGATAAATCGGAATTAAATTTGAGACCTATCCTAGATTCGTCTCGTCGAGACAAACATCATGTGCAAAAATCGGCCAAAACCGACAAAGTCGAGATTTTCCGACCACCGGCCGGCGGTGGTGCCGCCGACCAGAAAACTGAAAACGAAAGAGAGAAGGGAGGAGAGAAAAATGGTGAAAAATGAAACGGGGAAGCCCCTATTTATAGAATTTGAAAGTTACTATTCACGTGAAAAATATGTTGGTCACTATTCATCGGTTGACTTTTCCCACGTTACTATTCACCGGAAATATCTTCCGATTTTCCGAAACTTCGGGTTTTGCCCTTTTCGTCGTCGTTCGAGCTACAGGTCTTCGATTGACCTCTAGTTCGTTTCTATCTTCTTGTTTTCTCGATACGCATCTAACGGTATAACAATGTTCTATGTTTAACGTCTAGGGTTATAAACCATCTAAAACTCACATTAAAACACATATCTGAAAAGCACGAAATAAATTAAACAGTTAAAACACACGCACATAATTATCAAATCTTAGGTTTCAATATTTAATTAATTAATTATGCATCATTTTTGGTCCGGGGTGCTATATAAACAATAAATGAAAATAGGGCTTAAGCTAGTCACCAATTTCCAGGATCGGTATCAATTTCAATCGTCTCAACAATTGACATTGCCACTTTTCTTTGACTATATGTTTAAATAAAAGTTAATAAAAAATTTGGAAATAATTTACAGTTAATATAAAACATGTGTAAATATACATACCTATAGTAAGATTGATATATTTTGGTGAATTATACTAACTAAAAAACTCAACTAAACCTACATCTTCATGTAACAATGACAAAAGTTCAGCATCAGTAAATTTCTATCATGTGTGAAGCAATATTATGTATATACATCTACATCTAAAAAAGTTATCATTAATGTCAGTATAATAGAGACAGATGGACAATTGACAATTGTAAGAATCCAACATGGTAGAGAAGATTCACAACCTAAAATAAAAAATATTTCATGTAAGCATGAAACTATAGACACCAGAACACAGATTACATTATAAAGATCTAAAAGAAGTATTATGTCGGCTTGTTGCAACTAACCTAAAATATAAAAAAAAAAGACTTTAAAAGAGAAATAAAATTCGATCAAAATCGCAACATGTTCACACAACTCTTATGAATAAACAGAAGACAATAGTGATAAAAGATGAAGGCCAATAAATAATTTAATGGTGAAGTGAGTATTCATTGATCTATGTGTGTATTTCATTATTTGTTAATAGTAATTATAAACATCAAATAGATTTGAAGACAAACCACTATCGTCAATGATAATGGAATAATCGTAATATGCTCTTCATAATCTGCTCATGCTCTTGCTGGTAAAATTCCATCACCAGAGCCCATGATTTAAAACTCCAAATCATTGAAAAACTCTTTAAATATATATTAATATATGCTTATAATATAAGCTTATCAGAAATATGCTCCACGATATATGCTTATAATGTATCATTGAAAAGCTCTTTAAATATATATTAATATAAGACTAATTTTAGTTTAAGATTTAAAATGTTATAGATTATAAAGGCAAAATAATCAAAACATGTATTTTTTTCAAGAAGAGTTTGAAATGTAAAAGACTATTGCCTTTTATAATCAAATAAAAAAATAAAATAAATGTTCAGTTATGTTACTACCCTTGATAAACAATTTTCTTTAATGACGACTCTAATTTAATTTTATTTCATTTAATTACGAAGGAGGGTGAAAATTAAGATTTTGAAAAAAAAAACGTAAGAACATAATTTCAAATAATAGCATACTTTAATAAAAAATTTAAATTTATAATATAATTCTTTTATATATGCTTATAATATATCATTGAAAAGCTTTTTAAATATATATTAATATAAAACTAATTTTAGTCTAAGATTCAAAATGTTCTAGATTATAAAAGAGAAATAATCAAAACATGTAATTTTTTCAAAAAGAGTTTGAAATGTAAAAGATTCTTGCCTTTTATAATCAAATAAAAAAATAAAATAAATATTGAATTACGTTACTATCCTTCATAAATAGTTTTATTTAATTAGGACTCTAATTTAATTTGATTTGATTTAATTATGTAGGAGGGTTAAAATTGACATTATGAAAAATGGACGAAACATTCATACTTGCCATAATTTATTTCCTTTTTTTAACATATTAAATTACGAATTATGTTATTTACAATTGTGATTTGAATGGACTCTATTAAATTAAATAAGATTTTGAAGAAAAATACATAAGAACATAATTTCTTATAGTATCATACTTTAATAAACATATTAAATTTATAATATATATTTTTTTATATGTTTATAATATATCATTGAAAAGCTCTTTAAATATATAATAATATAAGACTAATTTTAGTCTAATTATGTTATTTACAATTGTCAATTGTGATTTGGATAGACTCTATTAAATTGAATAAGATTTTGAAAAAAAAAAAAACATAAGAACATTTTTTCTATATGTTATTTACAATTGTGATTTGGATGGACTCTATTAAATTAAATGAGATTTTGAAAAAAAAAATATAAGAACATAATTTCTAATAATAACATACTTTAATTAATATTTTAAGTTTATAATATATTCTTTTTTTTTATGCTTATAATATATTATTGAAAAACTCTTCAAATATATATTAATATAAGACTAATTTTAGTTTTAGATTAAAAATGTTCTAGATTATAAAAGCAAAATAATCAAAACATGTACATTTTTAAAGAAGAGTTCGAATATGCTTATAATATATCACTGAAAAGATCTTTAAATATATATTAATATAAGACTAATTTTAGTCTAATTATGTTATTTACAATTTTGATTTGGATGGACTTTATTAAATTAAATAAGATTTTGAAAAAAAAAAACATAAGATTATAATTTCTAATAATAACATATTTTCATTAAAATATTAAATTTATAATATATATTTTTATATATGCTTATAATATATCATTGAAAAGCTCTTTAAATATATAATAATATAAGACTAATTTTAGTCTAAGATTCAAAATATTCTAGATTATAAAAACAAAATAATCAAAAATGTAATTTTTAAAGAAGAGTTTGAAATGTAAAGGACTCTTGTCTTTTATAATCAAATAAGAAAATAAAATAAATATTGAATTACGCTACTATCCTTAATAAAGAATTTTCTTTAATTAGGACTATAATTTAATTTGATTTGATTTAATTATGTAGGAGGGTTAAAATTGGCATTATGAAAAATGGACGAAACATCCATACTTATATAGTGTAATATATATATATATACACACACACACACAAACTAGTGAAACCCCGTGTATTGCACAAGATTTTCCTACATACAGTAAAATCACTATAAATTAATACTCTATAAATTAATAAACTCTCTAAAATAATAATTTTCTTCGGTGCCGATTTGGGTCAGTTAAAAAATTTACCAATTTCGATAAGATCATAAGATAATAATTTTTCAAAAAATTCCAATATATATTAGTGGTCCCATCAATACCATAAATTAATAATTTCTTCAAATTACAAAAATAACTAGGACAATATAGTAAAATAAGAATCTATTGTTGATTGCTTCTTGTTAAAACTTCAAATCTACTTGGATCTCATCTCTAAATTTTTACGTACATTGATGGATATGATGCATGATGAATATAAATTATTATGTTATGTATGATGAATATATTTATTATACAAGTAGTTCAATGAATATAATGCATATATTAATTAAATGCACTCTCTTTTATAAAAATACATTTTTATTCATAGTACTGGAGAAACACTCTTTAAAGTAATAAAGTATTAATTAATAGATAAATTAATACATCTCTAAAATAATAAATTTTCCTGGTCCCAACAATATTAATTATAAAGGTTTTACTGTATTATATTTATAAATTTTCTAGAGAATTGAGTTTGGTCTTTGATTTTGTATTTTACTCATCATCATTTATATTTTAATTTACATATTGATCATGAAATGATTGTTTGATTGCTTGTTTTACGAAAATTTATTTCTCCTATGGGAATATTTTTTTTCTACTTCCATAACTTGTTGAAAAATTGGTTGTTAAAAGTAGTGGATGGCACCACTTTGACCAATTATTAAGTAGCTAGAGTTGATCCTTTTAAGGATTGGATGTCAAAAGATTAATCTACGTTTGAAGTAGATAATCGAGGCCTTTTGAATCGCTTAAAACCAATTTTTGGTGAGTGAGAAATTAAGCATCAAAGTTAACCACTTGAAATGGGAATGAAAGGTCTTGAGTGTAGGAGAAGTGTTTAACTATCCCACATAGGAAAATAGACCTTGAAAATGCAAGAATAAGTTAAGTCATGAGAAGAGACGTAGTAATTAATATACTATTGGAGTAGTATGATTGTCCAACACATGCGCGTGCGCGCGACTCTGCTCGGTCGTGGGCCTTGGTAATTGGACGTTGGACTGGACTTGGGCGGATTGGGCTCAGATTTTACCTGACCCGGGTTTATCTTTTTGGACAAAAGTTGTGGTGTCGTTAATGGCGAAGGGTTGCTATACGGCCACACCCAACTTACTACAACGGGTGCATTCACGTTAGCTTGTTGCGTGTCCATGCCAGAATGCAGCAATGGGTGCTGCATAACAGCATGCTCGCGCCCAGCTTGCTGTTGCGCGCCAGGTTGTTGTTCGTACCCAGGATGCAACAAACGTCGTGTTGCAGCGCCATACTACAGAATGCAGCGCTGTGAACGTTTTTTGACTGTTTCTTATTTTTTGAACAAGCCGTTAACTTGCATTAAAAGACCCATTTTTGGGCAGTAAATTCCCATCAATTTTAGGTATAACTCCCCAAGTTTGAGACCTATATATAGGGGTTATCATGTATCATTTTTGAGACATGAAATTGAAAATCCTTGCATTGTTTTCCATCCTTGCATCAAGCTCAATTCTCGATCACCAGAAGTTCATCTAAGCTCTTGAGATTGTGGTGCTACTTCTCTAGAGACAAAGTCGTTTTATCTTTGGGAGACGATACATACGGACCAGTGAGCAATACCCTATGCGTATCTCGTCTTAAGGAAATATGACTTTTCCTCGACTCAACTTACTACATTTTTTGCTTGTTTGTTTTTTTTCTGTTCGACAGGGTCATTGCCCTTTATTGAGTGCTATTAACCATCTATCTTAAAACAAGATATTCTAACAATATCGAACAACAACAACGACGGAAACCAGATTCCTCCTACTGTCACCACCAATGTAGCAACTACAGCTACGGTTGTTGCGTCTTCTCTGCTACTGCTGCAACCTTAAGTGCAGCAATACGTCCAGCTGTCTTACCTACTGTTGAGAAGCCCAAGAGGTTTACGGGCAAGAACTTCAAGAGGTGGCAACAGAAGATGTTCTACCTAACCACCATCGGCATGGCGATGTACCTGAAGCAAGATCCCTTGATCATGGCTAAAGATAATACAAACTTGGAAACGCGTACTGCACTCGATGCATGGATGTATAGTGGTTTCCTATGCAAGAACTACATCCTGAATGGGATGAGCGACTCACTGTATAGCGTGTACGCAGGCTGCAAGATAGCCAGTAGGATGCTTTTGAAAAGAAATATAAGACCGAGGATGTTGGTGTGAAGAAATTCGTGGTGGCTCGATTCATGGAGTTTCAAATGGTGGACTCTCGTCCTGTGATGGACCAAGTGCAAAACTTCCAATTAGTAGTGCATGAGGTTCAAGCCGAGGGCATGAACTTGCCCTAACCTTTCATTGTTGCTTGTATGATCGAGAAGCTCCCACCTAGTTGGAGGGACTTCAAGAATTACTTGAAGCACAAACGAAAGGAGATGAGCCTCGAGGACTTGTTTGTTAAGCTCCGAATCGAGGAGAATAATAGGAAAGCTGATCCTAGGCCTCGTTTGCTAATGGATGCTAAAGTTAACCTGTTGGAGGGCAATAAAAGAAAACACCCTAACCCCAATCAAAACGAGAATGGGAAGGAGCTTGTGAAAAGATTCAATGACAATTGTTACAATTATGGTAAGCCTAATCACATGGCTAAAGATTGTAGGTTATCTAAGAAAAACAAAGGCAAACAAGCAAACTTGGCCAAGCAGAAGAAAGACCTAAGTGGAATTGATCTTTGTGTCGTGGTGTTTGAAGCCAATATGGTGGATAACCCAAGAGAATGGTTTGTGGACACGGGAGCCACTTGCCATGTCTGCTCGGATAGGGATGTCTTTTCCTCCCACAAGGTCGTGAGTGGAAGAAAGCTCCACATGCGCAATCAAGATTCATCCGAGATGGTTGGAGTAGGAAACGTGGTTCTAAAGCTCACTTCGGGCAAATAGCTCACGTTGAAGGATGTGTTGTATGTCCCAGAAATCCACAAAAACCTAGTTAGTGATTCACTACTTGTAAACCATGGCTTCAAACTTGTCTTCGAGGTGGAAAAATTCATTCTTACGAAGCATGGTGTATTTTTTGATAGATGAGATTTGGCCAATGGCCTATTTAAATAAATGTAACAACCAAATATCAAGTTGTACCCAAAATGAATAATGAAAATACAACTTATTATATTGTTGAGTATTGTGATTTATGACATAATAGATTAAGACATGTAAATCTAAATGCTATAAAAAGATTAGTAACCTTGGACTTGCTAAAGGTCGATGAAATTAACATACAAAAGAAATGTGAAGTGTGTGTTGAAGCCAAAATGACTAAGCTACTTTTTCATATTGTTGAAAGAAGCACAAAACCTCTTGAATTAATTTACACTGATGTGTGTGATTTGAAGTTTGTGCAAACTAGAGATGAGAAAAAGTATTTTATTACTTTTATAAATGATTGCACAAAGTATTTATATGTCTACCTCTTGAAAAGTAAAGATGAAGCTATAGAAACTTTCAAGAATTACAAGAATGAGGTAGAAAATCAATTAAATAGCAAGATCAAAACTATAAGAAGTGATAGAGGTGGAGAGTACGTGGCACTGTTTGAGGAGTTGTGTTCACAAAGTGGCATAATTCATCAAATGATGGCTCTCTACTCACTTCAATCAAATGGCGTGGCCGAACGCAAAAATCATACTCTAAAGGAGATGATGAATGTCATACTTATTAGCTCGGGGTTACCATAGAACCTGTGGGGGGAAACTGTTTTAACAACAAAACTACATACTTAATAAGATTCATTTGAAAGGAAAGAACAAAACCCCCTAATTAATGTGGAAATGACATAAATCGTCGTATAAATACCTCAAAGTGTGGGGGTGTTTGGCTAAAGTGGAGGTACCATCTCTAAAGCAAATGGAAATCGGTCTTAAGATGATAGATTGTATATTTGTGGGTTATGCACTAAATAGTAGTGCTTATCATTTCCTAATCCATAAGTCGAAAGTAACCGACATGACGGGGGGAATGGTGATAGAATCAAGAAATGTTATATTCTTTGAAAATGTGTATCCTTGTATAGAAACGAGCTAAAATAAAATAGCCCTAGATCAAGCTACAAGTAGTTCTAATCCTTTAGAAGAACCTAGACGTTGAAGAAGAGCAAAAGTTGTTAAGAACTTTGGTCCCGATTTCATCACTTATGTGTTGGATGAAGAACCAAGATCGACCAAGGAAGCTCTATCGAGCCCTGATGCTCCACTTTGGAAAGAATCGATCAATAGTGACCATCATGCAAAACAACATGTGGGAGTTAGTTGACCTTCCTCCCGGTTGTAAGCCCTTAGGATGCAAATGGATCCTAAAAAGAAAATATAAGGCTAATGGAAGCATAGACAAGTATAAAGCTCATCTAGTAGCTAAAGTCTTTATATAAAGAGAATGAAATGACTTTTTCGACACGTATTCACCTATGACGAGAATTATATCAATATGTGTGCCTCTAGCGGTTGCTGTTTTGCACAATCTTGAAATTCACCAAAAGGATGTAAAAACAACATTCTTAAATGGTAAGCTAGAAGAAAAGATTTATATCGATCAACCCGAAGGGTTCATAGCACCTGGACAAGAAAAAAAGGTGTGTAAACTTATTCGGTCCTTGTATGGACTTAAGCAGCACCAAAACAATAGCACGTTAAATTTGACAACACTATGTTGTCAAATGGCTTCAAGATCAACGAGTATGACAAATATATCTACATCAAGGGCACACCCGAGACTTATGTCATCGTGTGTCTTTACGTAGATGACATGTTAATCATGGGTAACAACCATGAAGTCATAGTTGAAACGAAGCACATGTTGAAATGAAACTTCGATATGAAAGATATGGGTGTGGCGAACGTGATTCTTGGAATCAAAATTCTAAGAACGTCTAAAGGAATAACACTAACGCAATCTCACTGCGTTGAGAAAGTGTTAAGGAAATTCAATGTTTATGACGATCCAATCACCAAAACACCTTTAGAGCTCAACATACACTTGTGTAAAAATCAAGGTGAGCTTGTAGCTCAAGTTGAATATGCGAGGGTTATAGGAAGCCTAATGTACATAGCAAATTGTACGAGGCCCGACCTTGCATGATCGGTGAACAAGTTGAGTAGATTCACAAGTAATCCAAGTAACGGGCATTGGAAAGCACTTATGAGAGTCTTAAGATACTTGAAGTATACTCTCGACTATGGTTTGCATTACTCGAGCTATCCCATCATGCTTGAAGGGTATAGTGATGAAAATTGGATTTCAGACACGAATGACTCATTTTCCATGAGTGGATATGTTTTCACTATAGGTGGTGGAGCCGTGTCATTAAAATCCACGAAACAAACGTGTATAGCTCGCTCCACCATGGAATTTGAGTTTATAGCCTTGGATAAAGCGGGAGAAGAGGCTGAGTGATTTCAAAATTTTCTCGAAGACATTCCTTGTTGGAGTAAACTGGTTCCGACCGTGATGGTATATTATGATTACCAAGCTACCATAGGTAGGGCAGTGAATTCCATGTACAACGATAAGTCGAGATATATACATCGTCGACATAATACCATGAGGTAATTGATCTCGACTGGCGTGATGTCAATCGACTACGTAAAGTCTAAAGACAATTTGATCGATTCTTTGACGAAAGGATTAAATCGAGATCAAATGAATAAGTTGCTAGGGGAAATGAGATTAAAATCCACGACTTGAAAACTTTCTAAGTGGATACCCAACCATGTGGATTGGAGATCCCAAGAGCATGGTTCAATGGGAAAACTAAACTAAGAAAGTTAGTAAAGAACACTTGAAAAATGTAAAATCCTTCCCTAGAAAGCAAATCAAGTGTTGAGTCTACCAAAGTGGTGAGGTTAAGTCGTATGACTTTTAATGATTCCAAAACACCTCGAGAAGGTTGAGTATGGTAGGAATTAGGATACACGTATGAATATCACCTATGTAAGTGAGAAGTGGTCGCTTCTAATGAACACTTATAAACCAAAGACGTATCCATGGCCGAAAAGGACAAAAACATGAGAACAAAGGTGCTTGAGGTTTTAATGTG
The DNA here is from genome assembly GCA_954870855.1 of Scutellaria minor. Taxonomy (NCBI): domain Eukaryota; kingdom Viridiplantae; phylum Streptophyta; class Magnoliopsida; order Lamiales; family Lamiaceae; genus Scutellaria; species Scutellaria minor. Next base: position 22,328,581 of record OX940727.1, read on the forward strand.
CAAGCGTTGTTGACTTGGTGTATACAAAGGTGGAGTAGTTCAAGACATTACGTTCATTAAGCTGTCGGTGCACCCGACGATGTGAGCTATGGAAGGTTCAAGGTCAAAAGTCATTTATCCTTATGCAACAAGATCTCTTGAGAATTGAGCTACGAGTCTATATTCATGCATTAATTTCCACTCATGTGGGAGATTGTTGAAAAATTGGTTGTTAAAAGTGGTAGGTGACATTACTTTGACCAATTATTAAGCGGCTAAGAGTTAATCCTTTTAAGAATTAGATGCCAAAATATTAATCTACGTTTGGAGTAGATAATCGAGGCCTTTTGAATCGCTCAAAACCAATTTTTGGTGAGTGAGAAATTAAGTATCAAAGTTGGTCACTTGAAATGGGAATGAAAGGTCTTGAGTGTGGGAGAAGTGTTTAACTATCCCATATAGGAAAATGGACCTTGAAAATGCAAATATAAGTTAAGCCATGAGAAGAGGCTTAGTAATTAATATACTATTGTAGTATGCTTGTGCAACACACATGCGTGCGCGCAGGGCTCGGCTCGGCAAGGTCCACGGTCGAGGTGCCCGGACCCGACCCGACCTCGGTCATGGACCTTGACAATTGGATGTTGGGCTGGACTTGGGCGGATGGGTCTCGGGTTTTACCCGATTCAAATTTATCTTTTTGGACAAAAGTTGCGGTGCCGTTAACGGCGATGAGTTGCTGCTAGCCCACGCACAGCTTACTGCAATGGATATAGTAACGTTAGCTTGTTGTGTGCCCGTGCCCAGAATGCAGCGACGTTAGCTTGTTGCGCGCCCGTGCCCAAAATACAACAATGGGTGTTGCATTACAGCGCGCCCGCGCCCAGCTTGTTGTTGCGTGCCAGGTTGCTGTTCGTGCCCAGGATGCAGCGCTATGAGCGTTTTTTGGTCGTTTCTTATTTTTTGAACGGGCCGTTAAATTGCATTAAAAGACCCGTTTTTGGGCAGTAAATTCTCATCAATTTCAGGTGTAACCCCCCAAGTTGGAGACTTGTATATGGGGGTTATCATGCATCATTTTTGAGACACGAAATTGAAAATCCTTGCATTGTTTTCCATCCTTGCATCAAACTCAATTCTCAAGCACTAGAAGTTCGTCGGAGCTCTCGAGATTGTGGTGCTATTTCTCTAGAGACGAAGTTGTTTTATCTTTAGGAGACGATACCCACGGACCAGTGAGCAATACCTTGGGCGTATCTCATCTTGAGGAAAGACTCTTAAGGAAAGAGGGTCTTTCCTCGACTCGACTTGCTGCATTTTTTGCTTCTTCGTTTTTGTTTCTGTTCGACACACTCATTACCCATCGTTGAGTGTTATTAACCAACATAACTTCCTATTTGATTAATTTAACATCCAGAAAGTGAAATTATTGCTTCAGAGACCAAATCCCTTGACCATATACTTAATTAGCTCATTCTATTTTCAATTAGCTCCTACAGAACCATCAGAAAGGCCTTAGGAAACCAGATTTTCAGCCTATAAAAAGGAAAATGCACGATAATTGAGCACAATTGATATATATATATATATATATATATATATATATATCTTTACTGGTATAACTCAGATTTTCATTTCACAAAATCCATTCCAAATTTCCTTTTGCCAAACTATGAGCCCCCAAACAATTAATGTTGGAAGCAACAAGTACTTCATCATAGATCAGGGAAGGAAAAAAGAGTGAGAAAGAGAAGATAACCAAATAAGAATTTAAATGATAATATCTTTATTGATCCATCTATTTATAACAACGAAAATTTAGAGGACAACCCTCTCTCATATGTGAAATAGCAATTTTGTTGAAGAAAATATCTAAACATGGCCAACAAAGTTTTACAACATTAAATAAATACATAAAAAGTTGAAAAGCACACATTATGAAGTGATCGAAAACTAAGTTCAGTATCCGTGTTTGAGTGCAGTCTCGTAGGTAAGCTCCCTGTTGTCATAAACTTCTCATGACTAAAAAATAAACTTTGAAATGGTCTTTTGTTTAGGTCGTGCATTGTTTATGCACAATGTGCTGCAATAAAGGGCTATAGACATTGAGAAACTAAAAACGTCCGTACTTGCTAAAGTTCTTGTGTCATCTGAAACACACAAAACACATTTGCCATTTCAAAAGTGGAAGCCATATTAGAGGGTTTGATCAACTTATATTTCACTTTGTCTTTCTCTTCTAATTTCTCCTACACACTCATTCCAAAATAAAAGAATTTGTCACCTAGTTTTATATTAAGAATGATATATACCTTCAAATTCATCCAAAAGAATTGCTTCACCATGTAATGACTTTTTAATAGATTCGAACTTAGACATGAATTTTCACAAGAATTCAGCTTGAAACAATGTACTTAACATGAATATGTATCAAGAAATGACCCAACACTATGTTTCCTTAAGGTGGAATGCAAACTCAAAGACTGCAATCCATAGGATTTGCTCACTCATGTTATAGGAACAGCTTGGACTTCATAGACATGTATTTATCGACAAATACATTGAAATTAGAAGTTCAGTAAACATGTTTGAATTTTTATCCATGTACTTATTTTCTTATACCCTCTTTTATGTGTGGATTGACTTGTCAGAAACTTTTTGTAATAGTTAAAACATGAATTTTGATGTCTTCAAACTTTATCCCAATAAAATAGTTTTCGAGAATAAGTGGGGTCACAATATTATTTTAAGGAAAGTAAATGACTTGAAATCCTAATTAATCGATAAAAAGAAACTGAAATATTTGGGATATTGTGAAGATGAAGTTTGAGGGAATATAAAAAAGAGAACAATCATAAATTAATTAAACACACCTTATCTTGGTCATGTGCTGGTCTAGGAAGACAGCTCAGCCGAGTATTCTCAAGCACTCGAACCTTTCCTCCAAGAAGACTGCATAAGTTTGGGACAGGCAGAGTAATCCCAAGCTATAGAGATAGTAACATGCATTAATTATTTCGATTTTGATATAATTATTATCTACATTTTCTACTCTCTTTAGTCAAGTTCAAAAATATTAAATCTGATACTATAGAGGGAGGGAGATTCCAAAATTTCAAGATTTTCAGGAATTTCCACAATCAAACAATATATAACCCAATGAAAAAAAAAAAAAAGTCATCCTCACTACTTTGAATTCTAAAACTCAATCTAATGTATGTACAAACTAAGTATATATGCAAGAATGAAACTACATGGCTCATTTGACTACAAGAAAAGCAAGAATGAAATTAAATGGATACACACAACATCATCCTAATTGTGGCCTCAGGAAGAGCTACATCATCTGCCTGAGGATCAAATTCATCTGAACATGACTAATATAAATAAAACATACTTCAACACAGAAAACAAACTTCTCTTGAGCACCATCACAACACATGCTCTCGACAAACCATTTCCAAAACTAACAATATTGTGAAAATAAAAGAGAGTAAGAGAAAGGAACATAACCCAGCAAATTAACACAGAGAGTTTCTATGCTATGTACTATGAGTGAAATAATATTGAAGGCTTGAAGCATTCAAGCCAAGAGTTTTTCCTGCGACATTTCATGACATCTATAGCTTTGTTTACGTTGACAAATAAAGATAGGTTAATTATCTAGACAGTGAGATAATATCATAGGATAAGATATAAATTGTTATCCACTTACAATGTTTACTCTAACATATAATATTTGGATAAGGATATTAGCTATCATTATCCACCGTTTACTATGTAATATATAAAGGTTAGGATAAAAGTGATATTACCTAAATGTCCCTTTTAGATAAATGTTTAATGTTTACTAGGGATAAAAATGTCATTTCCTAATGTTATCCCAAGTTTTACCCAAAATATCTTAGGGGGTGGCTTAGATTATTATCCAAGGTATTATCCAGATTTTGGCATTTTATCCCGGGTCGGAAGGATAACCCGAATTTTTATTTCCATCAAAGTAAACACTAGATAAAGTTAGATAAAATGTCACTATCCCAAGTCATCCCCCAAAGTAAATGGAGCCTAAATCGAACACATTTAGATTTTGTTTTTAAAGATTTATGTTATTCATTATGACTCAGCTAGCAAATAAATTGATAATATAATAGATTTAAGGCGATAGGTCCAATTTTGTAATCATATAATAGAGTTATATAACGTTCCCTCTAGTTGTTTGAAAGAAAAAAATGAAAAGAAAAAAACAATGTGAAAAAAAAAAACAGCGAAAAAAAATTTATGGGACGGAATTCGATGTTATATTTTCATGAATAATAGAAGTTTGATCGATCATCATTCAATTATTAGGACAATGATTTATAGAATCGTCCACTGCAGTTATAGAACACTATCAATAGTTGGTTGTAGAGAATAAATCTTGAGACTGTAGAGAAAAGGAGGTTTCAACAGACTGTCAACAAAATAACTATCATATAAATCCATTGATATTAGGTTTCAACTAATATAATTAAGATATGAATTTCCTATAAATCTTGATTCTTCAAATCAAATCATATTTATTTGAGATTGCTAAATCATATCCATCATATATTGCCTTTACGGTGCAAACATGATGTGTTGTACAACTGCACAATATTATTGAGTACTAGCAGTTCACCTCCACCCGCGATGCGCGGTTTATTATTTATTGTGTTAATATTTACAATGTGTAATAATATAATGGAGTTGCATAAACTAACATGTTATTCATAACATCTTTTATTATTTTAATTTAAAAAATGTACAATCAACAAATTATTTTTCATATTTCTCCTCTACATTGCACAAATTATCATATAACTTTAATAATTTTAATAAAACTTTCCTTTTACTTGGGCTAATTTGATTAAAAAAAAAAAACAATACTCATCATTGTTAATTTTAGTTTTGAACATTTTTTATTTTATTTGTTGATTTTATATTTTTTCCAAATTAGTATTATTATATAAAATAATGAATTCCTTCAATCATAGTTAATATTTCTTTTTATATTTTTCATTTGTATATTTCACTCTTATACTTCAAATTGAAGTCTTCAATCATCATATATAATTTTCTTTCTTCATTTCCTCATTTCGCTCTCACAAAATTATTTGTTCAATTTTTATTTAGTGTACATAGACAATTTAGTGAAATTTCTTTGAAAATAAAGATATGAGAGAATAAGACCTGAAAGAATTTTTCTACTTTGAATGTTTAGCAAATCTTGAATTCTTTTAATTTTTTTTTAATTTTATATAGATTTTAGAAATAATTATATTTACTGTTTTTTCTTGTTCTTTTTTCTTCATTCTTTGTATATCTTGTTTTTTTTCTTCATTCTTTGTGCATCTTTTTTTTGTTGAGAAATCACTATATTTTTTCTCAATTTCTTAATTTACATAGATTTGAGAAATCAAATGAACCTTTCTCTTTCATTTCTTAGTTTTATATAGATTATGTAATAGTTTCTAGAGTAAGATTGATCTTTTAAGTTTTTCTTTAAATTATAGAATAGTTTATTAAATAAGATTTACTATTTTATTTTAGAGTAAGTCTCTTGTGAGACTGTCTCACGAAATTCTAATACATTGTGTGAGACGGGTCAACCCACAACCCACTTACCCACTACCAAATCCTAAAATTCACATGTTGTTTATGGGTGATGGGGCTCCGTCTCACATGAGTTTTTGTGTTAATTTTAATTATTTATTATTTATTGACAAGACATTTTTTGGTGGGAAAGTAACATTCTTATAATTTTGATCAACTTTCTTTCTTTAATATATATAGTATATAGTATAGATAGATTAGAGACAAAGAATAATGCAATTATTAATTTTTCACAAAATTTTCTTAACATTTTTTCATTTAGAAGTCAAGATGTATCTATATACTAAAAGAACAATACTGAAGTACGAATGTTAAATCTGTCTTGTTCTGAATTAGCCAATGATGAAGTTGTTGCTGACATTTGAAGGGATCAATGATTGCTACAACACATATATGGATATAAAATGTTTGTTGTGTTATTTCTTGATTATTATATCTTTGGCTTTCAAAATCTTCTTCATAATCTTAGACTTTTTTATTTTTCTTTTATTTTTTGTTTAAATGTAATGTTTTTATTGTATCACAAATTTATATGAGACCATTTGATGACTAAATTTTGTAAGATAGTGCCCAAATACACACTATATGTATCCATTATTATAAATCAATATCTATTTATGGTTATGAGTTATGAATATCCATCTCACGAAATTAAATTTCGTAAAACGATCTCATAAATTTGATATAAAAGAGGATATCCATATCCATTTAAAGTTATGGGACATCTCCAGCACTACTGTATAAACATATGAATTAGATATTTTTCTTCTTTAGCAATACTGTAGAAGATTGTGGCAACAATTTCAACTGTGATCTATGCACCAGGTTAACGCAAATTTCAATCTTGTTGTATTCTTTTTTCTTTTCATTTTAATTTTTGTAATTCATCTTCTTTTCCAATTCTTTTATTTTTCTTTTTTTTAAATTATAATAAAAAATATTATAGACTATTCATTTTTAGTGTAAAAATTAATGCAGATTATTAGAGACAAATGACAGTTTAATATACAAATAAAATACCATATAATGCTGGAAATGACGTCCTTGTCATCCAATCAATTTCAAAATTAGTTGATTGTTAAAAAATGTGGTTTGAGTTCGATTAGTTGAATTTAAACATGTGTTTGAATTTTTTCTCTCTTGACAAAAAATTTAAAACTTACAAAAAATTTAAAATTAGAATTAGATTTAGCTTAAATAGTATATATATATATATATATATATCTTTATATATATATATAAGAAGGACCAAGAATGCCACATGACAAGCATGCATCACTCTAACATTAAATATAGCTAATTAATTACTTTAAAATTTATGTTACTAAAAAATATAATTAAATAAAATAGAAATTTTAATTAAATTTATCTAAATAACATATGCTAAACTTCAATACTATAAGTTATTTATATATTTGAAATTTATTAATTTTAAAAGTATAGAAAAAATATATAAATAAATAAATAATACTCCCTCCGTCCCAGCTGAACTTGCCTACTTGCCATTTCGGTTTGTCCCAGCTGAACTTGTCAGCCCATAAATGACAAAAAAAAGTGAGTAAAAAGCACTAATCCAAACACTAAATAAAGTTTTAAAAACAAAAAGTGAGCATATTCACTTGAGTCAACTGCATTTTCTTAAGCTCCGTGCCCGGTCAACGTAGGCAAGTTGAGCCGGGACGGAGGGAGTAATAAAATTAAAATAAAGGTGAGTTGATGGAAAACGATTGTTCATACTTTCAAACTTATAAATAATATTTAAAATTTTTAAATTTTACCAAGTTTAAATTTTTTATTTAAAATATCTCATGTATTACACAGACCTTACACTAATATATTCTATATAAAAAATATATGAAAGGTTTAATTATGTACTCCATTTACAGTACTTGACTTGACTAGAACATACATGAGCTCAAATTAAGTTTGGTTAGTAACCAAACAAACTCAATTATAAATATTAAATCAATTTAAATGTTGTAGCTTGAGGAAACTATAATAAGCATGAAAATGTGTTCGATCAGGATATATTTGTTCTTCTGACTCTGACAAGTAAAATATTTATATTATTATTAAATTATACTACTAATGTTTGTTCAACTGTAGAGTTCAACCTGCTAAATAGTGGTGCTTAGTAGCCTAATCCTCAAGATTTTGTTGGCCTAATTTTCTTTAACTAATTACCAAACTAAATTTTGACTTCTCGTCACCATTAACTTATTTAATTAATGTTAGTCTAATTATAAAAATTCCAACTGTACCTCTCATGTAAATATATTATTTAAAGTATTAATAGTTTGATTCCCATTACATATTGTATGTAGCATATGTATCATTTAATAGTCGTAATAAAATTATCATGAACTTGTTTATTTGACATCAGGTATATATGTGTTATGTATCTTTGTATTGTGTGTGATGTGTTGTTTTAAAAAAAAAAAAAGTGATGCCCTATATAATTAATTCTCGACATTATACTTATGAGTATGATAACTAACTCAATGTCCGTTTGCCTTAAAAAAAATATTGGTATTCTATTAAAAATAATCTCTTTTGGTTTTTTAAGTTTTCTTGATGAATGAGTTGCCTGATAACAATCTTTAGGTTAATTGTGACAATAAATTATAGAGATAAAGGGTAAAAAAAAAAAGCCTATTATATCCATATAAGATAGTCATATATGATTTTTTGTGTTGTTTTTATTTAAAGCATATACTCCCTCCGTCCCGCTCAGATTTGCACGTAGGGACAGACACGGAGATTAAGAAAAAACTGTTTTTGTAGTGTAAAAAGCACTTTTTTGAATAGTAAATGACAATTTTAGTAGATTTTATTTGTCATTTTTGGAGTGTGCAAACGGACGAAAACGGAAAGTGTGCAAATCTGAGCGGGACGGAGGTAGTATGATTTAGATATTATTTTTTTTAAAGTAATATGGTGCTTTTTATAAAGATCTTATTTGTTATTGTAATCTGTAAGGGGTCCAGTACTAGAATATTAAGTTATTGACGTATATTGTAATTATTACTGATAATCTCAAAGAATAAAAATATTATTCTCAAAAACTGCAAATAAATAAAATATTATCCCAATAGAAAAAAGATAATAAATAATTTTTGAGTGAGAGAGAGTGAACCGTCTTATACTACTACTTAAAAAAAATTAAAAAAAAAATCTAATAGTATAACTTTGCCTACACTAGACGGAAACATAGGTTATAGCCCTTTTTAATAAATTTCTAAGAAAAAATATTTAGTTTCAATGCATCCAAAGAGTCTCTTCTAAGCCAACAACTTTAATAAAAATTAAAAAAATCTCTTTCCAACTGCAAGCAATGCACCAAAATCCTACCTTAATTTCTAAGTTCTCACCTTTTATGATGTTTCATGACTTAATTGAAAATTCTACTTCAAAAGGTTCTTCTTCTTCCATCCCAAAACAATCAAAAACCATAATGAGTCTTTTTCAAGATAATTCATTCTTAAATATACATATACCTGTATATATGTCAGTGTATGTGTGTATATGTTAATGATTGTATCTAACAGCAGTACACTTTTTCATGTGCAGATGAACAACTCAGTTTATATGATCACCGGATAAAGTGCTTTCTCTTTTCCCCCTTTTTTTTTTCTTCATTTTCTAATCAATCTCATCCCTTTCATTTTTTAACATTATATTTATTTTATCTCGTATTTCATTACAGCAGTACAATGATATCATTATCACTACAACGAGAGTATAATAGAAGACTCGAGCTCGATTTTGGAGATCACAAAGAGAGAAAGCGTAAAGAGTCCAAAATAAGGCATTGTTGACAACAAAGGAGAATTAAACAACTCCATCTCAGCTGGTGTTACTAGTCTTTTAGTAGTTGGCCTATCCCTTCATCCATATAACACCAAACATCAACCAAAACACCTTCAAACCACCATGCAATATACACTTCATCAAAATCATCATTTAAAACCTTTCTTTATGCAAGAAAACAACCCATCTCTTCCAATGGGGAAACCAAGCATAATCCTCAGGCGTTCGATCTTCTCCTTCCTAAGAAACTACGACTATTTCACCTCAACTCCCGCCCTCCTCGCCCTCCCCTTCGCCATCTCTAGCCTTGTCTCACAATCCCTTGTCTCTCAATCCTACCTTTTCCCGTTCGTACATGCCCGTATGACCTCCCTCTTTCTTGCTTCCGGAATATTCTCTCCCTCATCGGAACTCTTCACCCTTCTAACTCTCAAGCTCTCTCAAACCATTCTTACCTCCCTTTTCGTCTCCTCGTTTACCTACTCCTTTCTCGTCTTCGCAAAGGCATCCATAATCAAAGCCTTCCATCACCAAAAGCAACCACAAGAACTCGCAATTTCTTCTTGGATTTCTCTCTTCAATCCCATTTTCGCCACCCAACTTTGCAACACATTACTCATACTCACAGCAAACTCCACTTGCTTCTTCTTCCTATCTCTCTGTTTCACTTGCTTGGACGTTTTGGGCCTTTCGTCTCCACTATCACTACTTCTACTCTCAGCCTTTGGAGCCATAGTTTACTCCATCATTCTTGCAAATGCTTACATCATCTGCAGCTTAGCCTCGGTATCATCCGGAATGGAAAAGCAAGGTGGCTTCATTGCAATCCTAAAGGCATGTGTTCTTATACAGGGAAGAACTGCAACTGCATTGTCATTGGCTGTGCCTATCAACTTAGCATTGGTTGCCATTGAAGCCCTCTTTGAATACCGTATAATTAGAGGTTATCATCGCGATATAGTTCCCATATCAGCTGTGCTTCTTGAGGGAATCTTCATCGCCTACTTGTACGCTTTATTACTCGTTCTTGATACAATCGTTGGCTGCTTGTTTTGGAGAAGCTGCAAAACAGATCACCAGATTGATCATGATGAGGAAATGCACCATCACTGGATAGAAATCGAGGAGAGGGACAGCAAACTATGTGCAGAATCGAAGATGCTTCCATAAATTCTTTTTCCATGATCAACAACTTTGCTTTCAGACACCATAGATTTCGTAAAGATGGTTTTCTATATACTGTTGTTGGAAGTGATCAAAAGGGAACAGAAAAGGTAGTTTAACCTCCCAAATGGGGATTGTTAATTAGATTTGATACGTTAGTCTACAAAAACAAGTTTTGATTTTGTAAGTACCTTTTATTTTTATTTTTACAAGTTAGTATTGGAACTGCAAAGATAATGATAGTGAGCAACTTCAAGAATTCTGTGGAAATTTTGCATCTTTCCAATCTGAAAAGCAGTACCACATTTCACCTTATTTTACATGGATTTTTTGCTGGTTGAAATAATAGATTAGAACAAAAAGAAATTAGATTGCATAGTTTCATTTTGTTTTGTAGATCTGCCACATAAAGCTTAGAAGTCAAGAAAGCCATAACAATGTCTGAAAGGGAGATTTTATTTTTTATTTTTTTTATTCTGAGGATGTAGATTATTAACAATTCGTGACTATTTTACCTCTTTTGATAATTTTTTTTTTCTTTATTTAATTGAAACACGATTTTTAATAGAAGATGTTGTACAGAATCGCCGTATAGATTGGGAAGTTTTGATACAATATGAGCAGGCCTTCCACTTTGTGTGATTTAGAAGAGAATAGGACAATAGCTCATCCCCTCTCTATATTTGGAAGTATATCGGTCCAGTATAAAGTTTTCCGCAAATGGAAACTAATTTTGTAGTCAACTATTTCAGCAGCAAGGGGGATCAAATCAAATTACTCCATATCCAGTTGTAGGTCTTGCTAAAAGTTTGTTTGAGTTCGATTTGAGAATTTAACAGACTTGATAATATCCTTAAACTCCAATTCAATAAGCAAACTAGATAAGTAAAAATAAAAAATTAAAATCAAACTTCTCTAGCTCGATTTAACCTTGACAAAAAGCTCAAATACGTACACAACGTAAAACTCGATAGAAATTCATATAAACCTGAAACTGGTGTACTCAGATAAACACAATTTGTTTATAGATGATATAGTTGAAGGTTCATGTCATCTGAATCAAATTATCAATTCTTATTACAAAAATAAATGACAGCAATATAGATTTACTTTTAGCATGCAATCTCATTCAGAAGTTATTGAAGCTGTTAAATGGAAATGGCTCAAATATGTAATGCATTTCCAATAAGTTTAAGATGAAGCCCTTATCTCTTTCTCCAAAATTAAAAACTAATTTTATAAAAATGCATCTCTTATCAAATGCATTGCTTGGCAGACCTTGCTATCAATCACAAAAGATGTACTTTGGGCTACTTCCAATTCCAGCAAAATCATGACCATTAATTTGTGGGGCCTACACAATGAATGGTGATGATGCAGTTAAAAGCAGCAAATCTTTGGACCCACTAAAAAACATTATACCAAAGCAAATACAATCTTTACTAGTTATCCTGTATTACAGAATAAATCCCATCTCGAGTTTCATTGCACCAATACACATCATCTGTATAGTAACCACGCAAAGCAGAATAAGAAGATTTCATAACATAAACTTGAAGAACAGTTAGTTTTCATATGTTAAAGAACAGTTGAGATGTATGAAAGAATGCTTTTTTCCATTAAAGAATGTGTATTACAATTGAGATGTATGAAAGAATGCTTTTTCATAAAAGAATGGTGTGTTCCCAATACTTGAATCTGGTAAAACAGATTAGAATGAATACCTAAAACTTCCTGTAATTTGACTATTGTATATCTATTCACTAACAGATCCTACTTGCTATCCTCTTTACTCCTTTCTGCTGTACAAACTCTCTATGCTACAACAAAGAATTAGTGTTAATCTAACTACAGGGTTAGTGCTCTGTACACGTGTCATGGAACGTTCTGATGATCAGCAATCTGCATTATTGTTCCATGAGATATATCCACAAGAAAGCTGATGTCCTAACGGGTTGGATTTACAGAAACCACAAGCTCATTTGGCACAATCAATCCAACCCGTGTGAAACCTTGAACCCGAGATAGATAAGAGGGCCCGGTACGTACCTCTTGCAACATAGTTCGAAGAAGTGCAATCCCATCCATCCTGAGACTTACAGATCAGCTGCCTGCGTCATCCAAAGCAGACACATCTTAACTGCCTCGTTTGCAGACGTTGGAGTTTTGTGAAGCCTCGATAGCACCCTCTGGCTGAGCTGAAGGCTACATGGCTGTGAGATATCAAACAACTCAGTTATTCTTTCTTTTCAGCCTCCTTTTGCATTGCCATTTCAGCTTCCCTCTGAGCTTTCTTCTTATCTTCTTCAGCCTGTTTAATGTTTTCCTCACAAGCTGTTTGGAACAACTTCACAAAGTTTAAGAGGGTTGCAGTAACTGGATACATGAAAAGACCACATTGACTCAGCAATCTGCAACATCAATGTCACACTCAAAGAAGAAGAAGAAGTAAGTGATTTTTTTTCTTTCATGTTACCTTGCTCAAGCGGGCATTTTGCAGGGTCTTCACCAAAATATAAAGCCAGTGCATCAGCATTTTTTCCCTGTACAGCAATTCAGATCATGAACAAGACCATACTAAGGATAAATAATAATCTCTATGTTATTTATCTGAATAATACCGCAACAGAATATAGATTTGTTACAGAGGATACTTCAGCCTCAGCAGCACCAACAAATTCCTTCAATGTCTGTTAAGCATACCAAGATTCTATTATTAAAACATAAGCATGGAGATCGTTCATGTACTCTGGCCTAATTAAAACATTTTTGCAGTGTGCATTAAGGTTAAAATACCTTGTGAAAAACCTCAGAAACGGGACCATCATTCTCTGAAGCAGCAAGTTCCTGCTTCACCTTTTCTAAACCCTTGCTAATGGATTGCATTTCTTCTGCCAAAGCTTTTAGTTGAATCTGCAAAAATAACTTTTTCATCTTATTTTTCAAGCTTTATATGTTGTACAAATTAAACTTTCATTAAACAGTCTAATTGAGATATGAACCTTTGAGGAAGCTTCCAGGTTAACAAGATCTTTGTGAAAGTCCAGAAGCTCTGGTGTCTTGGATTGAATTACCTGAAGACAAACACAGTAGATTTCGTAAATATGTCCATTTCTAAGCATGTGTAATTTCTACAGAGGAAAAAAAATAAAAAACCATTAACAGAAAGCAACTAAAAATGTAGTTTGCAACATAGAGAAACATGGTATTCAAAGGGTTAACCATAATGGTATTACAGAATCAAAGTTGAAAAACTTTGGAAGTTGGAAATGGAGCAATACTACTTCAAAATTAAGCTAGTTTATGAGATGAAAATAAATGCAAGAAATATCCAAATATTAGAAGAAAAAGAAGACCAATAAAGTCCAAGTACGCTAAGCACATACAATGTTAAACAATGTCTAAACAACTAAACATATAGAAAACTAAAGCGAGTTCCAGAAGGGCAGGTCTCAATAATTGAGACAACATTAAAAACTCAAGGTTTCATTATATCTATCTCCTGGACTTCTTGTTCATGAAATCCAAGAACCTTAAGTATGTTTAATAGGTTTCCATTTTATCTATCGGCAAGATTATTCTTGGAGAAGTTTTTCTTGTTTCTTTCCATCATTGGTATTCTAAGGCATGGTATTAAGGCTGAGGTACAACTACAAGGGGGCCTCTATTAGTTCTAGTAACAAAGAAAAGATGGACAGCTTTGCTTAATCTTTTTATTCATCAAGCCTTGCAATTAACCCCAGAATAGCTTTGGATAATTCCTCAGTTCATTCTACAAGCTAAATGATTTTTTATTGCAGTGATAGTGGTCTATCAACTGGTTTAAAAGACCATGAAGAATTGGGTATCTTGATGGCTTCACTAAGAAACAAGTTTCTACGAACCCTATGTATTTAGTGTTGAACACAATACAAATAATGTTTTTGGTGATTCCATAGAAGAACATATTGTATGTTAATTGTGGACACTATACCCAAAATAATATGGGACAACATTATTTTGGCCAACTCCAACCTGAAGAATGTAGCACAATTGTGTAATTAGAGATTACACTCGAGATCTCAAACACAGAAGAATGGGCTAACAGACCATTATACTGCCCTTACAAAGATTTGATAATGTAGACCTGTTTGAACCTAATGATTGGTTTCTTGAGTTTACTGGTATGTATATGAACATGTAAAAGATATTTCACAATTATTTATATGCACTAGGTGCACGGGTCAGAGTCTGTCCAACTGGGTTGACCCGATCTGAGGGTGAATTTCACGCGCCCTACACGCGCTCCACGTGCCCCCATGTCCGCGCCCACATTCTTTGTCCCACACGCTTAACCTTTTTGTTATGTTAGCGTAATATTTTTGTTATGTTAGCGTAACTTTTAAGCTATGTTCGCGTAATATTTATATTATACTAGTTTAACCTTTTGTATTGTATTACAGACCTATAATACCTTTAAACCTTTACGTTATAATATTATAACTTTTATGTTATAATAATTAAACTTTTATATGTTATAATAATATAACTTTTAAGTAGTACTTTAAGCATAAAGGTTATTATTATATTTGTAAATAAAGGTTATACTAATATAACATAAAGGTTAAATTATTATAATATAAAGGTACAAGTATACTACATGAATTTTTATACTGAGAAAAGTATAAGTAATATCACTTAAAGGTTATGATATATGTACATAAAGGTTATATTAATATAGCATAAAGGTTACCACATAAATGGAAAAAAAATTATTTGAGCGTGGAATTTACACCACAAAAATAATATGCAACTGGTGCACAAGAACACTACTCAAAAATTTATACCAAGAATTTTTTTGGAGGACTCAATTTTAGAAATCAGCTTTAAATAGGTTGGTTCAGGTGCTAGACCACGCATGCAGGTCTACTTGGCCTGCTCGGCCCCAAATCAACCTAGTTGGTAGTCTAGGTGTCCACTATTCTTTCTGTCTTTGGACTAGAGATTTCTGCAACACTGGATTGGATGAAATCTGTGGTACACTGCTTGGTTTTTAACCTTTACCTCAAACTAAAAAGGTAGTTTCTGAACAAGAGTTGGAACTATTATATTAACACTACACCTGTGTCTTAAATCCGGAAAACATGTTCCAAATTTATCTATAAATACATTTAGCAAGGAAAATGATGTCATATAAGTCTACTTGCCTGTAGAAGGCATGTCCAAGCACAACCGTGTTCATCATCAATAATTTATGTGACCTGGTCTAATCTGTCAACTGGTCAGATAAAGTAAACTGATGATCCTACAGAGGGAAATTATGTTTTAGCACTAAGCAAAGTGCGAACCAGATTTTCATATCAGATTATTTAATCAGGGATATGATTTAGAGTCATTCAAGATTAGCAAAAATTTGTAAGGTGCACAAGCGATGTTTGAAGCAGAAACAAGAGAAAATTAAAAGGGAAATAAGGTTAAAAAGGAAATGGATAGATACCTTACACAGATAATGCATGAGAGTCATCCGAGTGCTGGATGAACGTGTGTCTGTCAGTTTCAAAAGGCCATCCAATTTGAATCCAACAGCAGCACCTGAACGACAAAAGGAGTTTGCGCATATTAAGATTTGAAACTGAAATTAATGATTTAAGTAAGACATATCCATACATTCTGTGTCCTAAATTTATTTCTTGATATGAAACCTCAATGCGCTAACTAGATTCACATTCTGATATAAGGGTTCATACCTCTGGCAGTTCCCTGATTCAACGTGTTTCCAAGAACCAATATTTTCTTCAGAATTTCTTTCAGTTTGGTGGAGTTCCGAACCTGAAGCATGAGGAAAATGTGAAATTATTTAAGTATTCACGAGAAAAGTAAACTAGAATATGTATTAGAATCTGTAGTGTACCTCTTCACAAGCAGCATTTACGCTATTCAAGCTTTTCCTGAAATCAGCAACCTGAGATAAAATGCAAAATTTCGCAAATTTTAAATAAGTGTAAATTAAATTAAATCTGAGAAATTTGTTGACATCAAGCAAACCTGAGAGTTGAACTGAATTTTGAATAGGAAAACCCTTAATTTGGATTCCACTCGTGGTACCTTCATCAGCTCCAGGAAAAACTAAAACATGGAAATAAAAAATCCAACAAAATGAACACACTAAGCAAAATGGATACTTAAAAATAGGAAACTGAAATCAGAAAAAGAAATGAAACATAATTTTTAATCATAGCTGGTAAGAATTTCATCACGACAGCGTGTATGCTTCATATTAGTTTTATCCAAAATCATGAAAAGGATGGTGACTGAGGACAACATAATCAAATACCTTGCCAATGGCAATTTTCAGAAAAACCTAATTTTCATTAAGTATCAAGTACTTGCGGACATATTATGTCAATTATCACTAATCCTCTCTAAACAGCTCCAGAGAATAGTTTTCTGTATATATGTACATCAGATAACATTCCATATTACAGAAAATGTTGTTACCAAAATAGGATGCTTTGCATACAAACAGCATTGCCTCCAATCAGAGACACTCAACTAAATTAATCTCTTTGGAAAGCCAGATTCTCTAGATTTCTCAAGGTGTAAAGAGTTGGGACATTGTAATAATCCTACAGAATGCTACCTTTGCACTTTATTGCACATCATGCTGGAGATCTACAATGACATTTCAAATTACCTATATTAGCTATACTAATCCTAGCTTTCCATATCTTGCATTCATTGTAATCTCTGTATAAGAAGGCTAACATATTGGAATAATTCTGTGGGCTTTAGATGATACATCCTTATCCTATTTGCTACGAGAAGATGCACCAAAATAGTATCCCAAAGTATGGCACAGACTATCAATCATTAAAATTCTTTGCTGATATTTCATTTATTTGGATGCACAAGATGTAAACATGACTTCCTTTCCTTGGACTGAGTATTTTAGAAAAACAGAGCTAAATTGGATCATACAAGCAATGTCACTTTCAAATATCAAAGGTTAAACTGTCTTCAATATTCACGACATAACACAGATAAGATCATGATGACATATTTTGTGCGGTATATCAAATCTGAAAACATCCTGGGCTATGTTCAATTCACTACCAAATATCCAGTGACATGTCAGTAGAAGATTAGTCGACACATGCTCTTCATAACAATGGACAATTCTATCACTTTAACCTGATAAGACATCAAATCTAGCTTAACTGACTACTCTTCAACCTCTTGAATTAACTAGCAAATAACAAAATTACACGCTTTTATCAATAAAATCCAGATTATTCACATCTCTCATGCACAAATATCATCCGAAACAGAACATGAAATTAAAAACAGAATAAAGAATGCTAGGATTCGCACCTGTTCACACTTCCCCAACTCTGTGACGTCACCTGGGTAGGCCTAAAAGGTTATAATGCTAGATCAATTTACAGAAGGTAATTCTCCCTTGGTTATGGTAAAATACTCTGGATATTACAAATTGCTAAAAATTAAGAATTTGAAGTTTCACCTTAATAAGTTCCATCTCCTCTTTTTTCGGACAGAACTTTATGAGATTTTCTACTTGATCAGCATCTAAAACTGATTCATCCAATGCAAGTGCGCCAGCCTATCAAAGCAAAACAACCATCCATACCATCAAAAGAATACAGAAAAGAAACTACTAACAAGAAAAAATCAAATGCACTTGGGAGGTTTGACCACCTCCAGCTACACAATATATTTTCATTCTTCAAGACAATATCAATATATGTCTAGGATATCTTTTCATTTGTAACTAGAAGCTTAAAAAAGAACTACTTATCTGGTAGAAAAATATGTAGATGACACATTACTAACGTATGATAAGTATACATATGGGTTTCAACTTGATAGAATTCTAAAAAAGAAAAAAAAATGAGAATTACAGTACTAACTAAATAACAAATAAAAAAAACTAAGCTTTCATCCCACTATGTGAAGTTGGATAATTGCACAAACTAACAGAAGTTTTGAATAATAGTATCACATATAAATTGGGTGGTTGTCGTAAAAACCATTTGGTTCCACTAAAATGGAACGTTTTACCTAAAAATATTAAATAGCTTTCTTTTGTTCTCTTATCCAAAATTATTTTAGCTATCGCATGGCTATCAAGAAAAGTGCCACTATGTTTATTCATTTCATTTACAGAAGAACAAGCCCGTATCACTTATACATTCTAACATATCATAACATATCCTACTTTTAGCTCTATTTATCCCCTCCAACTGGATCTTTTGTTTCGCATCAACTTTTAAGTGCTCCCCACATTCTTCATGGTAGCTTTCAAATGTTATTTCATATTTTCATGATTCCTACTATTGGGACTTTCAAATTATAATATAAAAGAGAGACGATGCAAATGTAAAAAGAGAGACGATTAAATATCAGTCATTCACATCACTATGCAGGATAGACGTCAATCCAGAAACATTAGTCAGAGAAAAGGCATCAAGTTGAAGTCATTTAGAAAGAAATGCAAACTAATTAATCTTGGAAGCTCATCCAACACATTAATGTTTTCACTGATGAAAATAAGTTCTGCATAGGAATTAAAACAATTGAGAAAGAAGCATTCAGATTACCATCATGTCAGGAAGTGGCATTTTCACTTTTGTCAGCATGATTTCAACGTTATTGGCTCGCTTTAGGTCAACCTACAAGATAGAATGGATAGCGTGAGAGACTTGTTCTTAGAAATGTTGGCTAGAAAATGAAATCATAGTATAAGATAAATCATACTTTTTGCCTACACAAAATAATCATATAAATTAAATGATTTAAATCACCAACTATATGACAAGTATACACTCAAATCTCATTGTTCCATAGATTATAAGAATCCCTCTGTAATGTGCACTCAAATCCCCTCACATAAATGTCTCCAAGACAAACAAATTATTGAATTCATACAATATTACCAGTGTAACTTTGGTAGGCTTAGCTGCGACAGACTTCTGACCTCCAGCTTTACCACTAGACTTTGGGACTGTGGCAGAGAAAAGAGTCTCAATTTCTGACACATCAAATTCTGGTGCACTACAAGTAGAGGGAAAATATCAGTAACTTCTAGGAATCAGGATGCAAATAAAGGAAAGATTCAAGAATGATAAATTCAAGTAGAATCCCATGAACATAATTAGATACTTAATTGATGTGATGAAAGCATTTGTGCAAAGCAACAGGTACATATTTTAAACATAGAATACTTTCCTTTCAGGAAAAACTAAGAAAAAAATAAAAAAATTACTGAAAATATTAAAGAAACACAAGCACTAGTGCAAGTCTATGCTATGCAACTAAACCAAGAGAGAAAGAGTAATACACTTGAGGCACCCCTTGTCTCTGCAATTCTTCCCATAAGCTTCCTTGTAATGCTCTGGTCACCTTGACCCAATGAAGTGGCTTTAAGGTAGATTTTTGAGGTGTTGTACGTGAAATCACACGCGTCCTATTAGGTCCAGGTGGTGGTGGTGGTCCAGGTCCTGAATTTCTAGGTCCTGGGGGTGCTGGTGGACCAGGTACAAGAGGAGGTGGTGGAGGTGTGGCTCTTCCTTGAGTGAGTGGAGGGGGTGGTCCAGGAGGAGGAGGTGGTCGAGATTTGGTTCCTTCAGAAAGGGGTGGTGGAGGAGGGGGTCCAGGAGGAGGAGGTGGTTGAGGTGGGTCTCCTTCAGAAAGGGGTGGTGGAGGAGGGGGTCTAGGAGGAGGAGGTGGTTGAGGTGGGTCTCCTTCAGAAAGGGGTGGTGGAGGAGGGGGTCTAGGAGGAGGAGGTGGTTGAGGTGGGTCTCCTTCAGGAAGGGGTGGTGGAGGAGGAGGTGGTGGAGGAGGTCGAACTTGAACTAAAGGAGGGGATGGTGGTGTTGGTGCACCATAAGGAGGTATCGGCACTAGTGGCGTTGGAGGTGGCTGATCACTGTAGGGGGAAAGGGTAGTTGGAGATGGAATTCTTTGTAAAGGAGAGGGCATAAGTGGAGTTCGAAATGTGTTGCCACATAAAGCACAAAGTGCACCATCAGGAAGAGATGGTGAATGAATAGCATTGTTGGTGGAAGGGAGTAGTAAAGGTAGTGATGATAAAGGTGGAGCTGGAGTTGGAGTTGGAGTTGGAGTTGGAGTTGGAGTTGGAGTTGGAGTTGGAGTTGGAGGTGGGGGTGGAGTTGGAGGTGGAGGTGGAGGTGGAGGTGGAGGTGGAGCAGTGGTCAAAGGAGGTGGGGGCGGAGGAGGGGGTTGCGGAACTGATAAAGGTGTAGATGCTGCAGTTAGTGGAAGTGCAAAAGAATTATCATCTAAAGAAAGTGCAAGGGGATGTAAGGAATTTTCTATTGCTGAATGTACAGCCCAAGGGGGTGGTGGAGGTGGAGGGGGTGGTGGGAAAACTCTATTAAAGTTCTCCTTAATGCATGAGGTAGGAGATGGGAGTGTTGGAGGAGGAAGGGGAGGGGGAAGGGAAGGCAATGACTCAGAAGTTGAATTTAGGGAAGATGGAGGAGGTGGAAGCTTCAGCTCTCCATCCACAGGAATTATTGTAGGTTTGTATAGTAATGATTGAGAGGGAAGATAAGGCACTGGTGGTGGTGGTGGTGGTGGTGGGGGAGGAGGAGGAGCAGAGGGAGGAGTGAGTGTGGGGGAGAGCGAAAGTAGTGGCTCTCCTGGAATAACTTTCTGGTCCTCTTGTACCTGTAGTTCTTCTGAAGGCAAAGTTGGGGAAGATGCCTCTTCAGATGGTGATAAACCCAATGATGGTTGACTGGAATCTTCATCCTTAGCTTCTGAAAATTCACATACAGACCGGATCTTTCTCACACCAGATGGAGAATTTTTTCCAAGAGCTAATGATGCTGGAGCACTGTTATGCCTTGACCGAGGATAATGTACATGCATCGAATTAGTGTAAGAACCTTTATTAGAAGGTATCCACCTGGATACAGCATTTGGCTTTGCCTGTCTGGCTAGTGGCGGATCTTGCTGCTTACTTTTCTTATTATTAGCATCTGAAGCAGATTTCGATCTGGAAACTGGCTGCTTCTGGGCTATAGAGACTCCTGTATCCATCTTATGTTCATTATTATCAACAGAAATCTTCTCTTCTGAACCTTGCTTTTCAATCTTTTCAATTATAGCCACTTCTTGACTTTGCTTATTATCCACTTCTTCCAACTCGTAACGCGTACAAGCATTTTCAGATTCTATTTGTACATTACTAGACTCCAATTGAGCATCTTTATCCCTCAACTTCTGCTCATTATCAACAGCAAACTTCTCTTCTGAACCTTGCTTTTCAATCATTACGGGCACTTCTTGACTTTTCTCCTTCTCCTCTTCTTCAAACTCACCATGTGTACAAGCATTTTCAGATTCGGTTTTTGTATTACTCGACTCTAATTGAGCATCCTCATCCCGCAACTTCGGCTCAATGTTATCAACAACCACCTTCTGTTCTGAGCCTTGCTTTTCAATCTCCATAATAAGCACATCTTGGCTTTCCTTAGTTTCCTCTTCTCCAAACATGTCCGATGTACCAGCATTTTCATTTTCAGATGTGGTTGTTGCTTTACTGGCCACCTCAGCAATAATAAGTCCCGACTCTAATTGAATATCCCCATTCTGTAACTTGTGCTCTTCATTATCAGCAGCAGACCCTAGCTTTTCAATCTCCATAATAAGCACATCTTGACTTTCCTTAGTTTCCTCTTCTCCAAACATGTCCAATGTACCAGCATTTTCATTTTCAGATGTGGTTGTTGCTTTACTGGCCACCTCAGTAATCATAAGTCCCGACTCTAATTGAATATCCCCATTCTGTAGCTTGTGCTCTTCATTATCAGCAGCAGACCCTAGCTTTTCAATCTTGTTCATTTTAGGTATTTCTTGAATTTCCGTATTCTCCTCTTCTTCAGACTTGTCACATGTACCAGCACTTTCAGATCCTGTTTTTTCATTACTGGAGGCCTCAGCAATCTCATTCCTCGACTCTAATTGAACATCTCCATCCCCCAAGAAATTACCAGTTGGACCCACCTTGCTGCCCTGTCTCTGATTACCCTCATCTATTGCACACTCTTCAAATGCATGATGTTCTAAATCATGCTTCCAAGCTATTTCATGATGACTTTCATCAACCTGAGCACTAACTTCAATCGTTTGATTATCAGACTCCCCCTTGACGTCCTGTCCTTCAACAAAACTGCTAAAGATCTCTTCTGCCTCAAAAAATTCCTCAGGTGTGGCAAGATCTGTATCAGTGTCATCATCTTCACTCACAGCTCCTGAGGTGATAATAGTTGGGAGGGAATCTACATCTGAAAAGAGTAGCTGATACAGCAAAAACATTTTCAACTCATAATGTCCCAGAAATTATGAAACATAGACCAAACAATACAAAATCTTACCTCTGCTCTGAATTCCCTTGAAATTTTGTCCTTTGCATCCCAAAGAACATCAACTTCATCACGGGTCAGTATTAAAACATTTGACCGGATAAATTCAGTATGGAACATAATTCGAAAGATCATTTCCTCACTCAGTAGATCATCCTCCAAGTGGATGCATTCAAGGACAACATCTCCTTGAACACGACAATGGATATCTACTTTTACTACATCACACTCTTCCTGCAGCCACAGATCATAGAAACAGTTAAAAATTTAGACAATCCTAATTGAATGTGATGTTTAAAATTTGTCATTACCTGTGAATAGAGATGTAAATGGTTTTTCACTTTAGAAGTTGAAAACAAAAGCTTTGAACTTATATTGGATATTCTGGAAGAGGTATCCTGACCATATACACTAACTACTGGTCGGCATCCTCGTCCACCATCATATAGAGGAAGGATTCTGAGTACTATACAATCCAAAGCTAGAGGTGCATTTGATGATGGCCAATCCAACCGAAAATTTCTTCTAGAGATGTACTGAAGATACCTAAGTTGAGATGGCTGCGAGTTCAGTGGAGTCAAAAGATGAACAAGTTCCTTGGGTGCTTGCTTGTATACCATTTCAAGTGTCTTCTGCTCACCAGTGTACTGTTTTCTATAAAGAAGAAGGCTGGCTAGCATAAATGCAAGCACAGGCCATCCCCCCTTTTCACAATGCATTAAAAGAACATTTTGCTGGCCCTCAATTGATAACCAGCTCTCGCTGGATCTCAAGAAGTGGTGGATCATCTCCAGAGGTAACACCGGACACCTTTCATATTGCTGAGGATAATCCATGACTGTCATAGCATACTGAGATAATAGATCGGATATTTGGGTTCTCTCATCTCCTTCTTTGAAATTGAAAACCATGAAAGCACCATCAGGGTAGTGATCTTGTAGCTGAGCTACAATCCCATTCATGTATGTGCTGTACTCATCCTCATCAAGCACATCGGTGGAAAAGCAGCAATCAAAAACTGCATTAATTAAGAACTAATAAATGGTGTCTCAATATGTAATAAATTCACAATTCTTCAACCATTATTAGTATTTCCTTTTAGTAAAAAAAACATCATTACTATTATACCCATTTGAAAGGCGAATTAAGTTCTCCAAACGCAGAAATCTCCAAACTGTTTCCAACATGCATGACGTTTCTAATATTTCTAACCTTTTTAGACCAACAAAGAATCCATAACAGAAGTACGGGCACAAGTCAACATGGCTATCATGCATGCATGCAATCACTCACTAATATTCAGCAACTATTTTACCTCCACAAAAATTCAAATTAAAATCTCGGCATTTCATATGAGGAAACAACTATGAAAACTCAAAATTTAGTGACTTCAAAATTAAACACATTCGACTCCATAGCCTTCATCACTCCAAAACTTCCAATAAACTCATCGCCCAATTAAAATCCAAAATTCAGAATGCTAAATTGAACAAACTCATAATTAAAATAAAAAAATAAAAAAAAACTAGCTGAAGCATACCGTAGACCCTCTCAGAGATTTCAAGAAGCCGATCAGGCGGCTTCCTGTAGAAGAACCGTCGAAACAGCGCCATCTAATGGCGCTGTCTTATCTCTGATTGCATCCAAACCAGCTTTTCCCAATCCCGCCTCTCAATTTTGTTCCAGCCAATTAGAAACAACATACAGATCTCCATAATTCACTAATCACCGCCATAATGCGGTCATAAATTCACCTCTACGAGCATTAATTCGTCAAAACCAGGTAAAAAATAAGCAGAGGAGCGCAATCCCAGCTAAGGGTTTTGAACGTCGCGACAATCCAACAGCAAATTAATGCAATGTTGGATATTGAGCTTAATTGAATGAACGAAAAAATGAATTCAGGAAAATAATGAATTGGGGAAAGAGAATTAAGGAAGCAAGTGGAACAGTTGAGAATTGATTAATCCTCAGTCTTAGGGTTTGAGTTAGGGCAAATAAATGAGAGGGAACAATTAATTCCCGATTGTGATTTGTGATCAGATTTTATGCCAAACTTTTCTTGATCAGCTTTTTATAACTGGAATATACAAAACGATACATGAAGAGAGAAAAAGATACAGAGATAATAGAAAAGGGAGAAGAAATGCAGTTGACCGCCCCATCCTGACAGAGATTGAACGCGATTTGCCTTTTGTTCTTTTTTTTTTTTATCTTTTTTTTTTTCTTTTTGTTTTTCACCTTTATTTAATTTCTTCCAAGATGTTTGGATATAGGGATCGATTTTGTCCTTTCTGTCTTTAATTTTTCTCTCTCTTTTCCCCTTTATCTAATTTCTTCCAACATGTTTGGATACTGTCATGTGCAACGTGCAATGGTTTAAAAAATGGCAAATTCGTGGATTTATTAACACAATTCATATAAAAAATTATTTTGTTACTATATAAAATAATTTTGTTGTTCTTCTATCATAATTTAAGAAATTTGACATATTTGTCCATATAATAAAAGTTAAAAAAAATAAAGGTTAGATTTTTGTCGGAGATTACACGATATGTTTTTCATATAATTACACAATATGATCATATCATGTAACCCTATGTAAAATCATATTGTGTAACCTCCGATAACAATCTAACTTTTTCTTTTATTAAATAGACAAATTTATCAAATATTCTGAATTATGGTAGAAATATACTAAATTTATCTTATGTGGTAGAAAAGTAATAACTTATATGGATCGTGGTATTTCGGAACATTTTCCCAATTCTTGTATGAATTGTGTGTAATACTTTCAGTGTAGTAATATGAGTTGGGTAATACTTTTATGTATATGAAATAATATTTTTTTAAAATTACAAATTTAACAAGTAATATTGTGTAATATTTTATGTCTATCATGTCATATTTTCATGTGTATTGTAAAATATGTTTGGTTCCAAGTTTCTAGATTCATTATTAATTTGACAAATTACAATTTTGGCAAATAATATTTGTATTCTTATCGTATGTAATATTAATTTTGTATGTATGAACTCGATGGCTAAGACCAGTGGAACAACCACTAAAACAGGCAAATGAGATTGTATGACTGAAATACATCATGTAATATTTTTAAGAACTCATAATTTCATAAGTAATAATATGCAATACTTTTATTTGTATCAATTAGTACTTTTATGTGTATCGGGTAATATTTTGATCAATAACTTCAAATTAATAATTAATTTGAGATATTGTAATTTGACAACTAATACATTTATTTTTAAAATGTAATACTTTCAAAAGATCGTGTATCATGTAAGTATTACATGATACAAAAAATATATATTATTTAGCATCTCAATTCATTATATTAATCGATATTTCAATAAATTTAAAGTGTCAGATATTTTTTCATATAACCTCTGGTAATACTCAATATCTTCGAAAAGACAACATTGACAACGTTATTAAATAAAACCACGGATGATTATGTTTGAAACCAATCCGGATCTTCTACTACATTTGAGTTACATCTCGTGTTTCATGATATATATTTAATTTACGTCACATATTGATTAGTGATGGCATTGAATATATGTGATGTGTAGTGATTAATTTAAAATATCAGATATAACATTAAATGTAATAAAAAAATCTTAATAAGTTTGAAACAACCTAGTTGTTTGATATTCAAGATTTGAACCCTTGATTATTTTAATCTTCCTAATATATATATATATATATATATATATATATATAAAAGAAGAAGAAATAATTAAGATTTATTTCACCCACATTCTTTTATAGCATCTAGGTGAGGAAAGTTTAGTTGTTTTAAATATACCTAATGTACTTTTTAGCATTCTATTTTGTTGAATAAGAAATATGTATGTACTATTGAAGTTTCGTAATCTAGATTTTGTCAAGAATTTTTTATTTTTTTCTTTAGATACATTTAATTATTAGAGAAGGTCTTATGTGCATCGGGGCACAAATCTCCCCCAACCCGACCTGACCCAGCTAGATTTAATTATATATACATTTTATTTTTTTTCTTTTTCTCTAAGTTATGACTAAATTAGTGCTCTTCTCTTCTCTTCCTCTCATCATCATCATCTTCTTTTATTAGGCCTCTTCTCTTCTCTTCCTTTCATCTTCTTTTCTTCGTTTCTTCTTCTCTTCTTCTTTTTCTTCCTCCATCGCTGCTCTTCCTTCTCTCTTCTTCTTCTTTTTTATTTCTTTGCAAGTTTGAGTTTCTAGAAGGAGATTTATGCTTTGAAAATGTTTTACATTGATTGTTGTTATGTTGTATGAAGGAAGCCATTGTTTGAGATTGTAGATTTGCTTCTAAATGGTCATGCTTATAATCTGGTCCATTTTCTTGAAATTAGATTTGCAAGAGAAAGGATTTTTAATGGAAATATAAGGATTTTGAAATATTCAAAATCAAATATTGTAATAATATGATATTATTTGCAAAAATTTTGGGGAAGAAGATGATGAAAATCGTGTATTTGAAAATTTAAAATTTTAATCTCACTCCACAGTATACTGATACCTTAAGAATATACAGTTGATACCTTAAACTATTAGCATTAATACCTTAAAAGTGCATGTGTAATACCTTATACTGCAACATTAATAGCTATAAGGTAAATATGTAATACTTTAAAGGTGCATATGTAATACCTTATAATATAAACATTAATACCTTAAAGGTAAATATGTAATACTGTCACGCCCCGGTTTCTTCCATACAGATTTATCAGAGTTTTAATTAAAAACAGAGGCGTGCAAAAGAAATAGAAGACAAGGGACGATCAAAAGAAAAAGAGGATAGAAGACATTAGAATCTTTCTCATAACATATCGGACACAACTGATTCCATATCATACAAAACATCGGTCACAGCCGATTCTCAAACGTCATCACAGCGAAAAAGTACTATCAGGATCCATCATCATCAGAAATTACAGAACTATTATATATACATGTCAAAAGATATAGATCATTGTTTCTTAAAACTTCGTAGAAGACATTTTATGAAAAAAAATCCCAAAAAGTGGCATCATCTCTCTCTACTGCTCTATGGTTCGTCATCTCCTATAGTGTGAGTACAGATTAAGGGGTCAGTGCATGGAATACACTGGTGGAGATAAACTCTGCATCTTATAACATTCAACAAAGATGTATATATAGTAAACCGAAAGTTCACAGCAAAGAGGCACGTTGTCACAACACGTAAAATTCACAGCAGGCATTAGAAATGGTAAGGGGCGAATAGGTGCGGGTATTCCCCGTCTTATCCTATAAAAACGGTCTCATTACCGTTGGTGCATTTCCAGGACCACCAAACCTTCAAGAGTAGTAGAAAAGGGGTAGGGGACGAATGCATGTTCAGAGGTGGACCGCAGCCCATGTACAGTATAAATATGACACAGCACTTAAAATACACAACATTTAGCATTTCTCAATTGAACATCAAAATAGGGAAAACAGTAAACAGATTAAGAATTAGAAAATACCCCCACCTCGATAAAAGGTTATCACGTGATCTGACAAGATATAAGAGTCAAGCCTATAGCGTACGATCCAACAGATAGCCTACAAAAGTACCGTGATAGCTTAGATCCTCAAAAGATTAAAAGACGGATATAAATAAAGAAAAGAACGATCGAGGAGGCGAGACTGATAAGCAAGACTCGAAGATTAAGGATAAAGAGTGGAGTGTGAAAGATA
Organism: Scutellaria minor; assembly: GCA_954870855.1. Lineage (NCBI taxonomy): Eukaryota > Viridiplantae > Streptophyta > Magnoliopsida > Lamiales > Lamiaceae > Scutellaria > Scutellaria minor. Next base: position 22,357,278 of record OX940727.1, read on the forward strand.
AACTTGGTAAAAGGGTTGACTCGATCGAGATCCCCAACTTTCGACAAAACGACGGAAACAAACGACTCGAAACGACCCGTGAAAACGCTCACCCGTGCGCCCACGATGCACTCGATAAAACCCCACACACACCTCCCTCGCACGGTCGTGCAATCCGCGCACGACTGTGCCCTACAAAGCTCGACTGTGCCCCACCACACTCGACCGTGCGCCACATACCAGTGGCCGCGCACGGTCGTTCACTCCTGGCGCACGGTCGTGCCCCAGCGCACGGTCCTGCGCGCAGCAACCCACACCAGCACGCCACCTACACCGTCTTCTTCCTCTAGTTCCGGCTGGCGACTCCCGTCGCCGGCAACCCTTCTACCACCATGGCCGGCAACCTCCCATCGCCGGCTACACTCAACAACAACACAACACACAACCCAACAAGATCAACACACACAACACACCAAACCCAAACTTTTCCACCCCAAAACCACACACACACAAACCCAACTCCGGCTACTCCGACCGGTGGCTCCACCACCCCCAACCCGAGGACAAACACCCCGGAATGATTATCTACCACACCAGCAAGGAAGACGAGAGAGAGAAAACAAGAAATGAGGAGAGAGAAAAAGTGATGGACTCCAAACTAGGTTTTTCCGGCGGTTGACCGGTGATTTGCCGGCGATCTAACCGTCGGAACGGTGAAACAAGACCGTCCTTAGACTTGCCTCGACGAGAGCTATGACCTATGCGAAAACAGTTCGATTTCGAGAAAATTGACTTTTCTGGCCACCGGTGGCGGCGGCGGTAGCCGCCGGAAAAAGAAAGAGAGAAAACTTACGTGTTTTTCGATTATGTGCTCGTGTGACTTATCGACTTAAAAACACCCTATATATACTCCTCCAAAAAGGCTATTATTCACCATAAATATCTCGTATTCTACCCTTCGCATACGTCTCGTATACGTCGTATTCTTCATTTCACTGTTTTCTTCACTACTCGAGTTACGAAACTCCGATCGAACCCTAGTTCGTTTCTATTTTCTTGTTTTTCCGTTACGCATCCGATTACATAAAAACCTTCTAGGTTCCACGTCTAAAATAATTATGTCCCTCTTAAATCGGCATCGAACACATATCTATAACGCACATAAATAAATCTAAACACCCAAAAATTAACACACATAGAAATATTTCAATTAAGAGTTTAATTATTTAATTATCCAATTATGCTTCGTTCTGTCCTGGGCGCTACAAATACCTTATACTATAAACATTAATACTTATCTTTTTAACCAGTTTCAATACATTTATATTTGAAATATATATAATACCACAAAGATAAATACCTGAAAGAGATTTATGTAATACCTTTAACGTGAATATATATTATTTTATCATTACTTCCTCAAAAAATAATATGTATAAATTTTATGTATATATGTAATACCTTAAAGGTATGTATATAACATCTTAAAGGTATTTATGTGATACTGTAAATGTGCATTCAATTAATATCCTTATGTATTAAATGTAACAAAAACTCTTTTGCATATTTAATTATCTGACTGATCATTTTAATTGTAATACCTTTATAGTAAGTATATAATATCTTGTAGCATAATCATTAATACTTATGCCAACAAAATGTTATTAAAAATATGTGATACCTTAAAGTTATCTATGTAATATATTGAAGGTAAAAATATAATATTTTGTGGGTATTTACCTAATATGTACCTCAATACTTAATTAATATGTATAATTTTTATGTATATATATAATACCTTAAGTGTATAGATGCAATACCTTAAGAGATATGATGACGGTATAATTGTATCTTTTTAAGAGCAATTGATAGGTGACCATATATTTATTTCATAGCTCAATACTTTCTTAGAGCAATCAATGAAAAACAACCTAGGCCTAACCATTCAATTGTAGCGAATTTAAACATAGTACACAACAAATAAATGCTCCAATATAGCTTCCTTGTCAATTATACATCCTCAAACATAACATAAACTGGTAAATTTTTCAAAGACTAGAGAATGGATTTTCAAACCGATAACTATAAAAAGAGTTAAAAATATGTCATCTCTCTGCAAATCTATCTCTCCTCCTTCACATAAATTCCCATCCCTTAAACCCCCCTAAAACACACAACTCCAAGCCCCCCATGCATCCTCTTCGAGAAGAGACAAATTTGCGGCTCCTGCTTCGAAATCCACTGTGTCGAGGACCTCCGATGGTGTAACCTCAACACCTCCATCATCGTCACAACCGTAGATTTGCAGTGCCTGCTTCGAAACCCACTACATGAAGGACCTCTGATGGTGCAACCTCGACACCATGATCGTCACAACCACTAACTTCTACGCTCCCAACTTCGGAAGGAGAAGATTAAGAGAGAATTTTTTTTGAAAAATCACGCTGAAGAGAACGAATAAGAGAAGAGAGAGAACCGTAACCAAATGAGAGAATAAGAGGGCAAATATATATATATATATATATATATATACTTACCCATTTTCTAATAGGGTCGGGTTGAGGGCACGGATCTTAGATCCATGCCCCGGGGTACATAAGTTTTTGCCTAATTATTATGATATTGATGATCTAGGATAGAAGACGCGAAGGAAGATAATTCATATAGAAATTTTTTGATGTTTTTTTACTTTTAAACATACATAACCAGCTTGCAAAAACGGAGATGTTATAATATTTTGCATCACATTCTTCGTGAAGATAATATTATAATTCTTGAATCACAATTCTACTTTTAATTTGACAAATATTGCTATATGAATTTGCTATTCCATAGATTTCTTGTAACTTTTTTTTTGTAAAAGTGATTAAGAATGCATGTTGATTTGTATAGACACTATTATACAATTTTTTTATAAAGGTGATTAAGAATGCATGTTGATTTGTATAGACACTATTATACAGTCAATTTCCAAACATGTTTTAAAAGTTGTTTCAATGTTCAGAATAACAATGAATAATTTTTTAAAATTTTACATTAATGTTGAATACAATTACATTAGATGCGTGTCAGATTGTGCATGCAATCAAATTGTAACAATTGAGTTGAAGTAAGCTAATTGTTCGTGTTTTTAATACAAGTATATGGGTAAGGTAGTAGATATGACGAGCAATATAAATCTACAAAAAACATATCGATCCACATTAACATAATTATAAAGAATTGTTAAACAAATTGAAATCTAAGAGTTGCTTGTAATTTCAAAATATCAATGAGAAAATACATGTATAATATTATTTTTTTACTTTATTAAATTTTCATACATACTTGAGAGTGAACATACTTCTATTTATCTTATATTTAAGAACTAAATAGTATTTCTTATATTAGATAAGCAGTTGAGGAGGAAGGCAGAAGAATGCAGAGGGTGAAAGAAGAAATAGGCATGTTTTGAGATATATCAGTGACTTAGTAACCAAACAAGCTGTTGAGGGGAAGCCCCAAAATTAGATCACTCACCCTATAACAAGGTCCACCATCTTTGTCTAGCGTGTGTTCTCTTTGGTTTTTATTTACCAGAAATTTTGATCATCTTGTTAGCAAATGCACAAGCAGTTACAAGAAATAGAATTGCACAGTAATAAAAAATTAAATAAAATATCAAAAAAATTCTCATCACTCTTTTTCAAAATACAATTTCAGTAATTGTGCAGAAACCATCAAAAAAGATGTGGGTGTAAAAGTTGATCGGGATCATCCCTTATAAGAAGCCCCCCTGATAAATCACAAGATAATCAAATTTTCTCCTGAGAAATTTTAAAATGATCAAATCATAAGAGTGTGATTGTGATTAATTCTAATGAAAAAGAAAATTGCATGGCTTAATATTTATATTGTTAGTTTATTATCTAATATTTTCAATTGATTAGTTTGTGTTTATCGATGAAAGAGAAAACTAAGTAGGGTCGGTCTAGTATTTTGGGAGGCTCTGTGCGAAAATAAAATTGGGATCTAGTTATTTTCAAGAAATATCCAAATTAATTATGTGAATCATATTATATTGACTTCAAATTATATAGAAACAAAATAACAAGAAAAACATCATGTTTTGGTATTAATGTTTCAAATTATATCATGTTTTGGTATTTATAGTTTGATGATTAGATCATCTCCAATGCCACCGCAAAAGCGGTGGCAAATTCTAATTTTGCCATGAATTGTCTCCAACCCAGCACAACTCAATTTGCCACATGTGAATAGTAAGTGGTAAATTTATCATTTACTGTTCACAGTCACAGACGCAAAATACTTTATTTTTCTTTTTGATTTAATTTGGAGTTTTTAATATGTTTTTCTATATTTAATTTAATTTAATTTTATTGTATTAAATAGTTTTCATCTAGTTATCAATTTATTTTAAATATTGTGTAATAATATTATTTGATTTTAGATTTATGAAAATTTTAAAAATTAAAAACACATAAGTTAGTTGTATTGTTATATTTTTATTAATACGAAAGCAAATTATATAACTAATAGAAATATATTAAGATATCATTAAAAATTTACATTACAAAATACAATGAAATCTGATAAAATAGAAAATTCATAAGATAAAAATTAAGAATATTCTAAGAGAATATTCCAATTGAGTTAAAATTTGAGTTCAATGGTTGGAGATGATTTTGATATTGATAATAAATTTGGTGGCAAATCCAAGTTTTGGTGGCAAATTTCCCATCAAATTTGCTAACAAATTTGACACTAATATTAAAATCATCTCCAACCATTGAACAAATTTTTTAACTTAATGTGAATATTCTCTTAGAATATTCTTAATTTTTATCTTTGAATGTTTTATTTTATCAAATGTTTGTTTTCTAAGTTAATAAAAAAAATTAGAAATATTGATTTTAATGATATGAAAAAATTTTGTAATATATTTTATTATTGTGGATGTGGCACTGAGTGCACACTCTAATCGAAATTGTTTTTATTATTAATTATATTCAATTCAAGATTTCACAAGGTTGCTTCAAACACTAGTTGAAGACAAATCCTATATACTTTTAACTTATATGTTGTGTGCTTAGGTTGTTTTAGGTGTAGCGCCTCGGACCAAAACAAGCATAATTTATTAATTAAATATTTTAACGCATGACTTAATAATTATGTGCGTCTGCTTTGACTGTTTAATTAATTTCGTGCGTTTCAGATAAGTGTTTAAATGCACGATTTAGGTCGATAATTTTATTAGGCGTGGAACATAGGATATTCTTATACCATAAGATGCGTCTTGGAAAGACGAGAAGATAGAAACGAACTAGGGATCAATCGGAGACCCGTAGCTTGAATGACGACGGAAAGGGCAAAACCGGAAGTTTCGGAAGATATTTACGTTGAATGGAAGTAAAGATATTTACATGAATAGTAACCTTGGAAAAAGTCAACTGATGAATAGTGTTTGGATATTTTGGGTGAATAGTGACTTTCCGGAATTCTATAAATAGAGGCTCTCCCGATTCGTTTTTCATCGTTTTTCCAAACGAGCCGAATGCGCCAAAAACTTGTAAGTTCTCTCTCTTCTCTCTCACTTCGTTTTTTTTTTCGGGTGGGCGGCACCACTGCGGGCGCCGCCGCCGCCGGCCGGTCGCCGGAAAATATCAATGTTGTCGGAATCGGATGATTTTCGCACACGACGTTCGTCTCGACGAGACGAATCTAGGATAGGTCTCGGATTTCAAATCCGATTTCTCGTTCGCCGGGAAACGGCGAAAAACAGCCTTAAAACCCTAAATCTAACCCTTGAACCACCCTTTCTCTCTCTACTGTTTTTCTCTCTCTCTCCTTGTCCTCTTGCCGGAGCGGTGGCTGGAGAAGCTGGTGGTGGTGTGATGATGATGTGGAGGAGGTGGCGCCGCCGCTAGTGGCGGTGCTTGGCCGGAACAGGGGATGTGTATATAAGTGTGTGTGTGTGTAAACACCATACGTTGTGTGTGTGTGTGTAGTTGTGTGCGTGTGTGTGAGTGCACGGTGGTGGTAGTGACCGGCGACTGGAGGTCACCGGCCAAGGTCTGAGTGGACGGCGGTGGTCGCCGGCGGCAGGTGGCCGCCGGCCAAGGTTGGTGGTTGGGTGTGTGTGTTTGACCGTGAGTGTGTGTTTGGACTTAGGAGTATATGCATGTGTAAGGGTGTTTGGTTGGTTGGAACGGGTTGCCAGCGACGAGGGGTCGCCGGCGGAGGTGTTGGGAGTCGTCGCCGGCGACGGGAAGTCGCCGGCCGAAGTTTTGGTTGAAGTTGGAATTTTGGAAAAATGTGACTTCGAAGGGTTTTGCGGTGAGATTTCAGGTACTATTCACCGTCGGAATCCGGCGAGAGATGGCCGGAGATGGTAGCCGGCGACGCAAGGTATCCGGCGAGGTAGGTGGTGGCGGCAGGAGGCGGCGCCGCCGCGCCGGGCGACGCCGGGAAGGTGGCGCGTCGAGCAGCCTGGGCGCCGACGACCTGGGCATGGCTGGCCGAGACCTGCCGAGAAAACTCGGTAGCTGCCGAGAGCTGCCGAGCCACGCCGCCGAGACATGCCGAGAAAACTCGGCAGCTGCCGAGAGCTGCCGAGCCACGCTGCCGAGGATGCCGAGTGCTGCCGAGAAAGCGCCGGGAGCTGAGCACGCGGTCGTGCACAGCGCACACGGGCGTGCGCGCGCCTGGCCGAGTGTTCTGCACGTTGGCGCACGGCCGTGCCGGGTGTGCACGGGCGTGCGCTGGGCGCACACGACACCGGGAGACGGGTGGCACGCGTGCGTCCCGTCGGGTGCCGACGCTTACGTAATGTCGTATTTTCGATCCAAACTCCGTTTTCTCTGCCGTTCGTCTTTTTCGAGTCATTGCCGATGAGACGTCGTTGACCCGGGTTTGTGGGCCCGGTCAAAGTCAACCCTTTGACCAAAATTACGAATATACCCCTCAATCTTAAAACGCTTCGTTTGAGCTCGTTTTAGCTCCGTTTGAGCTCATTCTCGTCCCGTTGCAACCCTAAGCTTTTTCTCTTCCTCACCGTTTATACCAAAATTACCATTTTACCCTTATACTTATAATGCTTCGTTTGAGTTCGTTTTAACTCCGATCGAGCTCATTCTTTTTCCATCGTGATCCAAATTTCATTCCCTATCATCTCAGCCAGTTAGACTGATCTTTCTCTCCCGTTTATTCTTCCCCAATCTTTAGATCTTTCGATCCGCCGTGTCTTTAATGACCGTTTTCCGCCGGAATCTTTTTATAGCTTTATTTATTCTTTATTAAGGATCTAAGAAGACCATAACTTGTGTAGGCTATTTGTTGGATTGAACGTGCGTAATTATTGGATTGAGCTTGCGTACTTGTTGGACTGAGCTTTGGGGTGTTGGGTTATCAGACTTACTGTTCTCGCTACTCACGCGGTAACCACTATATGAGGTGGGGGTAATTTCTAACTCTGTAACTGTTTACAGTTTTCCCTATTGAAGTATGATTGAGAAATACTAAACGATATGGTCATATGTTATGGTACGTGATCTTAATTTGTTTACTGTTTTCCCTATTTGGATGCTCTATTGAGAGATGTTAAATGCTGTGTTTATTTCTATAAGTGTTGTGTCATACTCATACTGTACATGGGCTGCGGTCCACCTCTGATCATGCATTTTTGTCCATCCCTCTTTTCTACTACTCTTGAAGGTTTGGTGGTCCTATTGAAGCGCACTAGCGGTTATGAGACCGTTTCTATAGGATAAGACGGGAAATACCCGCACCTATTTGTCCTTTACCATTTCTAATGCCTGCTGTGAATTTTATGTGCTGTGACAACGTGACTTAAGATTAATTTACTAGTATTTATTATCTGTTGAGTCATAAAAGGTAGAGTTATTCCCATGGGTGTATTCCACGCACTCACCCCCTTTAATCTGTACTCACACTACAGGAGTTGTTGAGCATGATGAACCCTAGATGGAGAGAGACGTTGCCGCTTTTGAATCTGTGATTTTAGATGTGTCGCACAAACATTTACAAAACAATATATTTTAAGTTTATTCACGTTTGTATATTTTCTGAGTATTCTGTGAATGAGAGATCCTGATGTTATTTTCCGTTGTATATGATGTATATTATCAGTAGAGAGACTGATTATTATCGGCTGAGGTCGATTGTTGTTAAGTGAAAGAATCACTTTGTCCTTTACCTCTTTCTTCTGTTGTATTTCGCTTATTTTTTCTGTTGTGTATGTGTCTCTTGCTATTTCTATCTTCACGCCCAAATGGTAAAACTCTGATAAAAAAAAATATATACGAAAAGATTTTGGGGCGTGACATTAGGTGTCCTCAGTTGAACGGAAGTTGTTCCTTACTGAGTGTTTAGTCTTAGATTTAAGGCATTAATTCTGTATGAGTTTTAAAGATCTTGTGTGGATCTGCCTTTAGGATTTGAGCAACTTGTGTGAAGTTAAGTTTTATTATGTGTTAACTTGTTAGACTGATAGTTGTGAGGTCTTGTCCTGTAAAACAACTTGCTTAATAAAATTCATCCTTAGAAAAGGAGTATAGTGACGTAGAAGAATTATACCACCACTATAAGAAAAATACACATAGACAACGATTATTAACCTTTGTCGTAGCTATAAATCCACTGTTGTTGCAACCATCGTTGTTGCAGGGTTAGGAAAAAAAAGCTCGTAGATAACATTTATTATCCGTTGTCGTAGACCCCTACGATAATAACATAAACAATGATTGTAAATCATTATCTTACATATCTATGACAACGGTAGAACAACGGTTATTAACCATTGCCCTAGATAGAAAAGACAATGCCTTAACAATGGTTAATAATCGTTGTCGTAGAGTCTATGACAACGCCTGGACAATGGTTATTAACCTACGAACCACTATAAAAGCCTTATGTGTTTAGCTTTCTATTTTAACATTTATATTATTTCTGTAAAAAACTCTCGTTTCTGTTAGTAGTGGTGTATTCTAGCATTGTAAGCTAAACAATATCCTACGCTGTAAGTTATCTACGTTATAGTGCAGTAAGTTCGAAAGAATTTGCAAAATCGATAGAGATTCATTCACACCCCCATATGAACCTTTGTACCATTTGGGACCAACAAGTGATATTTGAGCAAGCTGGGTTAAAACCCAACTTGTTTGGTCACCTACCTGGATCCACCCGTTTCTGTTGTGAAAACAGTTTGCATATCTTTTTCAAAATCTCATATCCTTAGCATATCATGGATCTTTCACATCATAAGCTTCTCATATTTTCCTTAGAAGAATATGATGATTGGAAGATTAGAATACAAGTCGATCTTTCAGCAATGAATGATGAAATATGGAAAGTCATTACTACCCCCATTATCACAAAGTCAAATCCACCTCTAGGCAGAGAAGCTAGAGAAACAGAAAAAGCTAAAGCTGAAGCTTCTACAATACAAGCAACAACAACAAGAACAACTGATACAACAGTAGGAGTTGAAGGATGTTGGTCTTAAGTGGTTTAGAGGTTCAGAGATGTGTGAATGAACTTTTATCAATTTTTATTTTTCAAAACTTTGTGAACTATCGGTGTTGTATTCTAAAGTAGAGTACACCACTCAATGCTGAACAGTAAGCTGGACGATAGGCTGATTCAACTTACTGATTCAGAGTTCTTCAAATGCAGTGGAAAATAAGATAGAGTTTCTTTTGAAAAATATTTTCTTTTTGGAAATATGCTTTTCTCAAACTTATAAAATGCAGCATGAACAAATATATAATACAACACAGATACAATAAAATAAGAAAAGAACACACAAAGAGGTTTATAGTAGTTCGAAGGTGGTGTAACCTTTCTACATCCACTCTACTCCTATTGCGAGGAGGAACTTTGTTAGGTTAGATCAAATTACAAGACTCGCCTTAACAATCTACAACCTAAACAAGCTTACACCTATAAGGATTCTATTTATACACAGATTACATGAATTCTTATACTGATCTACACAGGATCCTATTAATTCATATAGAGTCAATGTGTTAACAAATTTAAGACAAACACAACGAGGATCTGAATCCTTCCAACCGAGGACACCATTAAACAACCTAAGCACACAACATAAAAGTTAAAAGTACATGAGGTCTTCAACTGGTGCTTTGAAACAATCTTGATGACTCTGGAGCTCTTGAAAACTCGAAGGCTTAGCTGTTTTACGAAGAGGTTGAATGACTGAATACTTAGAGAGAAACTTAAGAGATTGTTCTAGCGAGAGTGAATTTGTAAATCGATATTTCAGTAGTTTCTCCAGTCAACTCTTCATCTATTTATAGTTGTAGGAAACGTGCCCGTTGAAGAGAGACACACTTTGTTTGAATTTGAATTCTTTTGATCTTCCTTGATCTTACATTAAATATTTCTGAAAAACTGGGGATGAGCTCATTGTCTTATTCTGCAGATTATTAATTACGGCAATCCTCGGCTTCAGGTTTGTTACAGGTTGTCAGCCTACGTATTAGCAAGACACTAGCTCTTCATACAGCTTGATAATTTCTTTCTACCAACTATTTTTTACGAGATGAATCCTCATATAACATTGATCTTCCTCATACCACATGAAAGTGTGTGATGTCTCTTCCTGCTTTCTATTCTGAATGTTGCGTCATTTTTTTGTTTTGCGCCAACTATTTATTCTGGTTAGCTTTCTGTTTCGCCTCTGCAGTGACCTCTTAGTTCTTTTTACTGCTTGTTGTATTGCTTCTTATTATATTCCTAATTACTATATGTTATATCCGATAGAGATTCCTTTGCTGAATCTGACGGTTATTAGTAACTTCATTCTTGCTGAATTCCACGATACTCCAATCTTTAACTCAGGTTGTTTTTGACACTTAAGAAAAACTAAGATTCCATATAAACATCATGGAAAAAATGGAGTACTCTAAATCCCTATTACATCACTGTTTTGTCTCATCAAAATCTAAACATAAATATTCTAACAATTTTTCCATTTTTTATGATAACAAAACCTTTACATTATGCAGTTCATTGCAAGAATTCAAAGCATAATAGATACTTAGATTTTTCATACAATGATTCGAGTGAGCTAGCATCCTATTTTCATAGCTCATGTTTATGGACATATATATCTAGCATGTTATCCTATAACGAATCGAAGTGCGTAGAGTGTGAATATGTTCCAATATCAGTAACTTGAGTATATCAGAAATGGAAATTACAAGTTACAGGAAGTAGCTTACAAATAGTTCTTTACAGTAACCATAGTAAGCTCTTATTTTCTCAGAATTGCTATCTACCGAAGAGCTTTCTTTTTTGTTAAATCACCTTCTGGCGGCTTTCTCTTCTCAAACTTCATTCTCTTCCACAAATTGATAATAGACTCTTGATAAGTCTCTTCAAGCTTCTTCTTGAAGTTAGGAATCTAAATCCATCGGAGCCAAAAGTCTTCACTCCTTACTTGATTTTCTTTATCATCTCTTTTTGATTTTCCAACTCTCCATCTCTTGCTAGTTGTTCATATCTTTCCAAAGTTACAAGGTATGTAACATATCTTGCGAAGTAATTCAACTGACATAGGTGTCTGAAATATCTCAGGTACTCTGACCTCTTGTAGAAAGTTATCTCTTCAAATGTTGGATTTCTATGCTTCGGCAGAATCACCTTTTTGAAAATCTTCAAGTCCCAAACAATGTTTTCTTTCAGGGGTCTTTGATCCAGTAATATAGATATTTCAGCAGATACATGATCTGGATCAAAGAAGGAGATATCTTAAGGTGGATATGAATAAAGAACTTCATCAACTTTTTTAGCAAGCTCTGATTTTTTTTCTCCAATCACACCTAATCTTGACATCCAGTCTTCTCTATCCCTTCTTTTCTTCTTTTCAGCTTCTTTAAGTTGTCTCAATATTTTTTTATCAATCCTTCTGATAGCAGCTACACTTAATGGTTTACTCTTCTGAATAGGTTGTTGTTATCTGTTGCTCTGCTGCTGCTGCCTACTGCTCATTCTCTGAGCTGGTGCAGCTTATGTTCTTTCTGTTTGACGAGATGCTGTGCTACTTACTGCTTTGGATGCAGCAACCCCAATATCTGCATCTCTTTCATTCTTGTCATCTTTTATTCTTTTGGATAGAGGACTTTGGCCTTGTCCAGAATTTGATCTTCTCATTTTCTTTCTGGCCAAAGGCTTTTCAACCTCTTTTTCTTCTTCTTCTAAGACCTTCACGACTTCTTCTACTACAATATTCATCTCCTTATCTGATTTTCTCTTATTTTCCCCTTTTTTGTCATCATCAATAGGGGTATACTGGAGAGATACTGATTTAATAGGCACATGTTAAGGAAATGCGCTATGAAGGATTGTTCTAATTTGACTAACAAACAACTCAAGATTGGAAATCATGTCATTTGTGCCTGGGATGCACGAGCTTGACTTGTTGCGCTTTCTTATAGAGTTTAATATGAGATTTTATATAGCAATGGTGTTTTTGATCTCATCTATGGACTTATCCCTTGTTTCACTCGCAACTTGATGTGCTCTTTCAACTCTCTTACGCTCATGATATTGTGCATTCCATTCAGTATTGAGCCTATTCTGTATTCTGGAAAGAAGTTCAGTTAGCTCCCTTAGATTTTCCATCAACGAGGAATGAGACTTGTTGTTCATATGAATATTGTTGGCTATGTTAACCTCATGGGTCTACAACGCCCGAATTAGCCCTTGTATAACATCCATAATTCCCTGTAAGGGTTGTTCCAGTGCATTAGTAAGAGTCAAAGAGTCTGTTCTGACATGTTCAGCTGTATCTTGAATGTATAGGACCAGAGCTTGACTGGGACTTTGATCTTGTGGTTGTACTGCTTCTTCAATATATTGTTGTATTTATCTTCTTACAGCATCAACAGGTTGTGCTTTACAGAATGGTGATCCAGGTGGACTGCCATCTTCATCATCGGAGGAATCTCTTTCATTATCCTCAGGATCTTGTTCCGGAGCAACTATCTGAGCATCTTTATCTCCTCTAGATGCTATATCCTTCTAATTTTTCCCTTCTTAATCCTCCACTAGCATTATCTCAGTAGTAAATGCACCCGAGGTCTTATTTGGAGAAGCTGTCTCAACAATAATCACATCAGCAACATTCATGCTTACTTCAACAACTCTAGTGGTAGTATCGAGAATGTCTAACTTTTGAGCTTCAAGATATGTGCTCTCAATAGAATCTTGTAGTTCCACTAGGAAGTGATCATCCTCTGTTCTTTTTTATTCGGCTTAGACTGTATGGATGTTCTCTTCTGCAATTATTATAAGTATTATAGCATCAGCATCTACTGCATTCTGTACTGCTAGTGGAACTAGTATAAGGAGTCCTACCTCAGTAACTTCCTTCGTGGTTGCTTTATCGACAATTTCTTCCTTTAGGCTGTCAAGGACTCTTTTGATCTTTTCTGAAGCTTCCACCTCAGATGCAATCTTCATGTATTCTGGGAATCTTCATAGTTGGCCAACTCCTGTTTGTCAGTCTCCATCCCATTATAGCTTACAATGAGAGATAGTGTTGCTGCCATCTTGTGAAATGTAGGAGAATCATGCACTTCAGTTGCACTGCTTCCTTCACCTGTATGTTGCTTGTGAGGAGTTTGCCTAGGAGACTCAACAACACTTGCTTACAGTCCCAACTGCAACATCTTTTGATTGGCTTCTTCAATATGGAGGTGTGCCAATTGAGCTTCAACCAACTCCAGCTCTGTTGGGTTCCCTACAATCCCTACACTCTTCTCCACACAGTTCCAAACTTTTGTTATAGCATCTTTATCAAAGATGTTCTCCTCTCCGAGCAACACTGTTGGATTGACTAGACCACCCTTTAGAACTTTGGTTTCTCTTGCGATAGCCATTGATGAGCTTGAATGTCCTGAAAATGTGATAGATTTCTAGGTAGAGAGAATTTCTTTTGCTTAAAGAGAGATAGATTGTTGAATGAGAAAGATGGTGAGCAGTTTCCAATTCAAATATGAGATGGTTTATAATCAACGATCATGATTAAAAGACTTATAAGAGAGATATGAAATCTGACGATTAAGATAAAAAGATGAAGAGGCTCTTTTACAATAAAGTAAACTTCTGGGGTCAAAAAGAAAACACACGTATGTTGAGCTTCTGAAAAAATGGATTTTGCATTAAATGTGAGATGTCTATTTGCCGCTCAAATGATTAGTGTTTAAGGTTACCATTCCTGATACGAGATTGTAGAAGTCTTAAATGTTGTATCAATAAATGTTGTAAGCTGGACTGTTGTATCCTAATATGTTGTATCCTGAATGTTGTATCCTAAAATGTTTTCTTGAGAGACGACAGTATTCCCCCTTATTTTATAATACTATTACTGAGAAACATATCTCCTTCAAAGCTTCATAACTTTATGATTCCAAGCTTGCTTCTAAGCATAGAAAACCTAGATTCACATAGGGGTTTTGTTAAAATATCTGCTAATTGCAGATCTGTATGTACTTTTTCGTGCATAATGCTTTTTCGTCTCTATATATCTCTTTTGAAATAATGTTTAACATCAATATGCTTTATTCTAGAGGGAAAGTCAGGATTGTGTATTATGACAATAACACTTGTATTATCACATAGAATGAGAGTTTCTCTTTCTATAATCCCATACTCCTTAAGTTATTACAGTATCCAAAGAATTTGAGCACAACAACTTCCTGTGGCGACATATTCTACTTCTGCTATTGAAGTTGCTATAGACATTTATTTCTTACAGAACCAAGAAACCAGTCTTTCTCCCAAAAATTGACAAGTACCACTTGTACTTTTTTCTGTCAATCTTACATTCCACGAAATTAGAATTTGAATATCCCTTTAGGCTAAAACCTCATTCCTTGGGATACCATTGGCAAACATCTTGAGTACCTTTCAGATACTTGATAATTCTTTTCACAACTGCAAGATGCGATTCCTTCGGTACTGTTTGGAATCTTACACACTCCTATTGCAAACACGATATCTCGTCTGCTTGTTGTGAGGTATAATAGGGAGCCAATGAGTCACCTGTATCTTGTGATGTCCACATTTTTTCCATTTTCATTTTTGTTGAGACTGATCGATGTGGCTATGAGGATGTTTACTGATGATTCATTCTCCATTCCAAACTTCTTGATTAACTCCTTGGTGTACTTGACTTGAATGATAAAAATTCTATTATCTAATTGCTTAACTTATAAACTAAGAAAAAAACTTAATTCTCCCATTATGCTCATGTTGAACTTCTTCTGCATAAGAGTTGAGAATTTTTCACAGGGATTTTTGTTTGTTGACCTGAAGATAATATCATCCACATAAATCTGTACAAGCAAAATGCTATCACAATCTTCTGAAGAGAATTTTATCCATTGTTCCTTTCTGAAAGTCATTCTCCAAAAAATATAAGAAAAGGGTATCATACTAAGTTCTCGGTGCTTGTTTTAATCCATTGTGGTTCTTTTGGTCTGCTAGAAATGATGACAAGCACCTACAGTTACCAGTTTGTGCAGACTCGATTATCTTTCGAGTGATGAGACAGGTTCGAGTGCTACATCATTGTAGGCTTATCAGCAGGGAGAGCTGGGGGGTGTTCTTCATGTGGCCACTTCTCTAGGCCTTTACTATCATTCCAGGCCCCCTCGACCTCCTATTCCTCCGATTGTTTGGCGACCACCTGACTTAGGTTGGGTGAAGCTGAACACTGATGGGGTCTACAAGACAGCTGTGTTGGTGTCGGGGATTGGTGGAGTTATATGGGATCATGCTGGTGAGGTGATCTTTACATATCATGAGTGAGGCTCGGTTGTTAGGAGCTTGACGGTGGAGCTGGAGGCTCTCCATAGAGGTCTCTATCATATCAGGAGGCTTGGGTTTGATCGAGTGTGGATTGAGTTGGATGCGATTGTCGTGGTTCAGCTCCTTTCGCAGTCGGATGCAGGGCATTGGAGTTTGCAGGGTTCTCTCACTTCCATCCGGAACCTCCTCGCTTCTTTGGAGTTTCAGGTGTCTCATATTCACAGGGAAGGGAACTCGGTTGTGGATTTGCTGGCTAACTTAGGGTGTCCGACTGAGTTAGTTGGATCCTTTTCCCCCGATGTGTTGCCTCGGTGGGTCCAAGTGCTTGCTAGATTTGATCAGTTGGGATGGCCGTCGTTTCGTGTGGATCAAAGAGGTGTTCATACTTGATACACCTATTTTTCTTTCTTTCTTGTTCTTTCATGTTATAGATATGGATCCTTGTTCGCTTGGTTTTTTCTTTCCTGCCTCCTGTTGGCAGTTGTTTTTGGTCACCTGTTTCGCCCGAATTGTTTGTTTTCTTCTGTTCTTTTACCACGTACTGTTTGACTTTGTTATATGCACAGGTTGGGTGTCTGCCTAAACCCCTCACCTCGTAGGTTGTTGGTTAGTTAAAACAAAAAAGTTTAATTCTTCCTCGCAAGATTAATATTTTTCCTTAGCAAGTTTAATCTTTCTTGCAAGTTTAATATTTTTCCTCACAAGTTCAAGTTTTCTTTACAAGTTTAATTAAGTGTGCAAGGGATTTTCTTTGCCACAAAAATCGAACCTTCAAATGCTATATTTAGAATTCTCATTTTTCTTTTCCCCAATAAGCCATTATCTATTGCTAACGCTCGTTTTTCCAAATGATACGAGCTATCTTTCCTTACATTCAAAAGTCCTTTCTACGGACCTGTTTCCATCGATCCTTGTTTAAGAATACTTTCAATTCGAGTCCTAAGTGAAGTTATAAACAGACTCTTTTAGTCGTTGAGACGAGAATTATGAACCATGTAGGAAGTTCAGGCGAAGGACACGGTTAGACACGCTTAGCACCTAAAAGCTCTCCGAGACGTTTTTCAGCAGAGATGGGGGTAATTTCCTATTTTTTGCGTTTAAGTTTCTAAACGAATTTGATATGAAATAATGTGCCTACATGGACTTATGTGTTAAAATTGATGAATGTTGCATTTTGTGCCTTACTACGTGGCGAAAATGGATAAATGTTATTGTAAGAAAGATGAAATGAAGAAAATCCTTAATTAAACCCTCAAAGATATGACATCTCTCTTCACACACCTCTATTAACATAGAGATCTATAGTGTGAATACACATATAGGGTGAGTGCTTGGAATACACTCATAGAGATACTCTCATACAATAGCTTCAAACAAGCACACACAAATAATAAAAATTAAAAATAGCGTAGAACATGTGGACACATGGCTGTTGTATAAGTACGAGGTTTGTCCGTCTTATCCTAAGTTATGGTTCTTATTCGGTTAGCTTGTAGTTGTGGGACCATAATCCCTCATGCCATAGATTATGGGTCTCAACCATCGTGACTTAGTCTATGAGTCTTAACTGCTATAGCTTGGACATTCATTCATGCACATATATAATCACAACAAACTTAGTTCAACATTCATATAGAGATCATTCATTTTATATCATTCACAAGATAAATCATAAGTCACACATTGCATGAAGTTACAACATCAATCAAGTAGGTGTATAAACCTCACGTACCTTTAACATTCATATAGAGCACAAAAAATAAGAGTTTAAGTTAGAAATTACCCCCACCTTGGTTGGTGGTGCCTAACATGAACTCGAGCTTAAGCGTTCTATGCATTCGTCCTTTCTAGCAACCTACACAAAGCATAAACTTACCTTAGAAACTTTCCAAACTAATGTAATTAAACTAAACTTAAAGTTCACTCTTGAAGGATTGGGATGATGAGGAAGAGAGATGATCCATAAGTGTTTTCATAACGAATAACACCTTTTAAAACATTTCTCGAATTTATAAATTATTTCATTTAGAAATATGATTTGCAAGAAAGAATGAAAAATGGGGGCTTTAAAATTGATTTAAATCATTAAAACAACCTTGGGGGGTTAAACCTTGAAAGTAGGGCTTTAAAATATCATTTGGACTTGAAAATAGGTAATTTGGGGCTCAAAATAGAGATTTGTAAAAGCAAAAGGACTTAAATCCAAAATCTGGAAGAATTCACTTTAACCAGAGGGGTAAAAATGTAATTTTCAAAAGTTCATCAAAATCCTAGGGACTAAATTGCAAAATCATAATTAACTTGTGGTCTTTTTGCCATTTTGAAAAACTTCGTGGCCGAAATAGTAATTCCATAAGATTATGGGTCAATCTTTAATTATTCAACAATCTAGCGTTTGTAATTAGGCCCACAACCTTTATCAAATTTATAAGAGCACTCCCCACTCCCAAACCCTCTTCCCACTACCGCCTTCCACACCTCCCCCCATCGCTGGATGGCACAGCCGGTGACACCATATTGTTGGACCGTAACAACGCACACACTGGCGAGACCTTTCACACCGACAACCCTATGCATGCACACACCACGACACATGTACACACCTAGTAGGGATACTCACAAGTGCATACCCAAACTAACACAACACCATCGAGCGGCGGGGTAGACTCGACGGTGATGTGGGAGATCCGAAGACGGCGAGAGAGAGAGAAGAAATGAGGAGGAAAATGGAGAAAGAGGGTTATTTTCCATACCTTTTGCCGACCATACGCGACAGAGGCTGCGGTAGTTGATGGATTCGATCCCGGATCTAAAACAGGTCTGATAGAGGCTTTGATTTGAGATAAGATTCGACTAGAAAAGGGTGGCAGAAGTGGCACTGACGGTGTCGACTATTATGGTGGCGACCGGCCGGAGGACATGAAGAGAGAGCCACTTTTCCAAAGGGGATCTAACTCTACCCTAGCATGTGCAAGATTTATCCCTTTATACTTTTATCTATGGAGCCCTAAGCCCATTGGGCTTGTACTTACTAGCTTTCTTTTATGCAATTGGGCCATTAAATGATCTAGCTCTCCTAATTAAAACTTAGGTGCACATACATATATTCACATAAATTAATTTATCTTGTCAACATCATATAATCAATTAAATAGATAAATAAATAAATAAAAATTAAATTATGCAAATGAAACCTAGGTGTTATAGCGATCATATCGGGTTCTAAATGCAGTCTTTGGAACGTCACATTCATTAACCTTTAACTAGCAAATCTATGGTCTATCTTTGACAATGTACTTGCATTCTTTAACTGATAAAAAAGATTTGAATTCGGGGTAATAGATATTTGGTTTTGATTAATAACCTACTAAATTCCCAATAATCAATGCATATTCTCATCAATCTATCATCTTTCATGAACATCATAGGTGCTCCCTACGGTGATGCACTAAATCAGATGAATTTCTTATCCAACAGTTCATGTATTTGAATCTTTAGTTCTTGCAGCTCATTTGGTGTCATTCATTATAAAGTCTTCGACATTGGTACAATTCAAGGAATTAGATCGATAGTGAACTCCATGAGTCGGTCAGGTGAAATTCCAAAAAAAGGTCCTTTAGAAAGATGTCGAGAAATTTCTTTACAACTGGAATGTCAGCTGACGTCAACTTTTTTTCTTCAACCTTTACAATGTTTACTTGTACAGTCCATATTTTCTTTTAGACAAAGTCTTGGGTGAGACCGTCTCACGGATCCCATTCCGTGAGACGGATAGGGTCGGGTCAAACATAAAAATTATGTAATACTTTTGTGTGTGTTATGTAATACTTTTATGTATATTAGGTAATTCTTTGTATTATAGAATGCGTTTTGAGTTGAGTCAGACTATAAGAAAATATGTAATACTTTTATGTGTATTAGGTAATACTTTTATGTATATCAAGTAATACTTTTGTATTATGGGATAATGACCCGAATTGGGTCGGGTCAGGTCAACACAAAAACGCGCGGATCCTAGCTAGGCGCCCAGGTGCTCTTCTTCCTCGTGCGTGAATTGTGTAATATGTAATACTTTTGTGTGTATTAGGTAGTAATTTTATGTATATCATGTAATACTTTTTGAAAAAATCACATAACTTAATATCATGTAATACCTTTATGTATATGAGGTAATACTTTTATGTATATCATGTAATACTTTTGTATATATCATGTAATACTTCGATCCGACCCTATCCGTCTCACGGAATGGGATCCGTGAGACGGTCTCATACAAGACCTACTCTTTCTTTTATTCTATTATTTGACTATCTTCATTACGAACATAAATGGTTCATGCTCTCACATTCTAGGCTCTGTAGAAGGTAAAACGATAGCCATTAGGCATTTCTAAATTTACTTCTTGTTCTACACAATGAATCACAACTTTGTTCTTATACAACTAGTCCATTCTCAATATAATGTTGAAACAAATAAGTCAGCTGCAACCTCATACCCATCTATAGTCAACTTAATGTTCTTAGTTGAGTTCTTTATTTTGATGTTTTCTCCTAAATGTATCTCTTACACAATCTAGTTTAATTTTCTTCATTTCCTCTGCTTTTGAGTGGCTGCAAGTGCTTGAACTGTTCAATCGCATCGTTTGGCCTAAGTTGTTGTTCCTTATGGTTATCTGGAACAGGTACAGTCTGTTGTCAAAACCTCACAAATGGGTAAAAAAACATCTTATCATATCGACGTTAGTGTTTTATCCGATAGGTTGCCCCTTTATTGTTTTACTCTACTTCTGCTTGTTTATTTCTTTGTTATCGAGTGGGTAAGTCTGTAGTCCTTTCTTTTATCTTTGTCGAGCCAATCATAGCAGCCTTGCTTCAACATACTCATTCAATCATGTACACGGTATACACTATGACTTACCCCATCCTAAACTAGTCATTTGTCTTATTGTGCAGGAGTCACGTCTATGCATTTAAGTTTTTACATGGCTGAATGTCATGTGAGATTGCTGCTATTAAACCCTCGTTGAGCCTCATGACTAGATGGTCCTCCAATCCGAGTGATGCTAAAAAAGATTTAGCTCCCTAGAACAGCTCCTGGCTTCGTGGATTGAGCTATTCATGCTCAGCATAAACCTTAGTTGGGATCTTCTCAATAGAATGCTTATGAACTATCTAGTTCATTGTTCGTACCACATAACGATGCACGTCTATCTCTAGCCTAACTGGTTTACTCATACGCACATCATAATGCTTTACTGCCTCCTACAGGCTCAAGTAATATGCTCAAAACTCCATCTATGCACCGACCTTGCAATCGTAAACCAACAATCACTTGAACACTGTCTAGGCTATAATCTTATATGTTGGGTGCACTCTAGCTCTGAAATGCTCATTCACCTTGATACAAACAAGCTCTTCTATGGAACTTCCATCCCATACAAACGAGCTCTCCTACAGAAATCGATAATTTTGGCTATAAACTATTGGAATTCTTCTCATTAAAGCTAATAAGAGGCTTTAAACTCACTCTCTAGATGTTATGGTGCATCCTAGGTAATCTTACGAACAACGAATCAACTCTAAGTTAATATATAGTCTTACAACTTTGAAGGAACATTGGTAAAATCATTTATGCATTTTTATAAAAATAGTTTTCTCATTCAAAACACAAAGATAAAACTTGAATAAAAACAAGCATTTGTAAATAATTTAAAAGTAGAGAGGATGATAATAGTTATAAATCCTTTTAAGTAAAAAAAATTATACTTCTTCATATCATACATCATTTCTACTTTCTTTTCTTATCATTGGCTCATAGTCTTCATACATATTTATCATAAATAATTTTACTCATATCGTATATATAGAACATCTTTTGCATAAAGAAATAAATAAAAATATTTTTCATAGAGAAACTCAGTGTAAGACTTTACTAAAAACACGAGTATTCTTTTTTTTCTTAAATAAAAAGCTTAGCATGCAATTAACTAACTATGTGTCTTACCCATATTTTTAAATCAAAACCTTAACATATATAAGATGCATAAATTTTTTACTTGAACGGTTAATCCAACATAGAAGTTTTTAAAGACATTATGTAATATCAAATTCATACACATTAAAAAAATTAAAACATATGCTTCTTGAGAGGAGTCTGTATAGTCGGCTCCATATCCATTTTGTTGTAAGTTGGACTTGAAAACACTTTAAATAACATCATGAGACTCCTCCAAAGGGGAAAAATAGTGGGATAATTGTACTTCTCTCATAGATTGAGATAATTAAACTATTAAGCACATACTACATGTCCTTCGGGCATGTTAACCCTTGGATCATAACATGACATTAAGGAATATTGGATCGCTCACCCACAAAACCTTGCTTCATAGACCAGACACTCTTGCCTTTATGGTCGTTGCTTGGTAGGAAAATTACATACTGGTTATAGCTACAGGGTTACTAGTTGTGGATTTTTATATATAACTTACTGATTCAATTATCAACACATAGTAAAGAGTAGCTCACTTTTAATGTTTGACTTGAAGTGAGGATTGCTCCTGAACTATCTGGTCGTCTCATACTGCACTCGGTACGCTTATTAACTTTTAGACTTTAAGTCATATCTTGATTATATCATACACACATACATATTCATCTTCATTTGTGTCGGGATATTTCTGTGTAGATTTTGATGAGATAAAGTAGATTGTTTAAGGATTTTGAGTACCATACTTTTTCATATTGTTTATGTGGAAGTTAGTTTCCTTTGGGAAATTTCATTCTAATGAAATACAATTATAAGTGTCAAACATATATCAGTTCTATGGAGAATGAAGAAAGGTATGAGTTTTTGTAAAGAATAATGAAGATGCATACATTCAGAAAGGAGTACTTCAGCAAGCAGCATAACAGCATACAAAAAACAAAACAGAAAACAGTTGCAGTTGCAGCAAGCTGAAGCAGAACAAAAAGCGATTGCAGTTACAGCAAGCTGAAGTAGAACATAAAGTAGTTGTAGTTACAGCAAACTGAAGCAGAACAGGAAGCATTTACTGCATTTATTACAGGAAGTTATTATTGCTTACTCTAATACAGTATAAGAAAGATCAATGTTGACTAAAGTTACATCCAATTAGTTTGGCCAGTACATCAAAGTAAACAAAAGACCTATACCGTGGTGCCACATCAGCGTACAAGCCGCAAGGTTCAGATGTCGTTTTTTCAAGCACATTTAATACCACAAAAGGCTTTATACGCCAACTTCCCAATTTGTCAACAAAAATTTAATGCAAGACCACAGAAGATCTTTGAAGATCAAGGATTTCAAATTCATAATGGAGAAGTGTCTCTTTTCAACAGACACTTTATCCTACTAGTATAAAAGAAGAAAGAGCTGACTGAGATTACTACTGAAACATTCATTCTCTCATACGACACAAAGCAAAAGTAATAATCTCTCAAAGTTTCAGTCACTCAACCCTCGTGAAGCAGCCAAGCCAAAGATACTTCAAGAACCTCTAGTGTTCAAGACTGACTTCAAAACACTAGTTGAAGAACCATATACTTTTAACAATTTGTGATGTGTGCTAGGTTGTTTTATAGGTGTCCTTAGTGGGAAGGATTTAGATCCTCACTAAGTGTTTGCCTTTATTTTTTAAGGTTTATAACTCTATGTGAGTTATATAAAACCCTGTGAGGGTTAGCCTAGGAATCTCATTGATTCTAGTAGGTGTCTTCTCGTAGGAAGAGATTGTATTGTTGAGACTTGTAAATCAATCTGACCTAGTGAAGTTCTTCTTTGGTGAAGGAGAAAAGTTGACGTAGAAGGATTACACCACCTTCGAACCACTATAAACCTTTGTGTGTTTACTTGATTTATATCTAAGTGCTGCATATCCATATCTGCTCATACTGTATTCTAAAAGGTTATGAAAAGAACATATTTCAAAAGAAACCCTATCTTTATTTATTTTCCACTGTGTACTGTAAACTGCAGAAATAGTAAGCTGAAGCAGCATCTTGTAGCCTTACTAATTCAGCAAGTTGTTGTATTCTATTATAGAATTCAGTAACTTCCTTACATAAAGTTTTAAAATGAAAAATTGATAGAGGTTCATTCACCCCATCATGAACCTTTGAGCCATTTTGGACCAACAATGTGTTTCTTAGTTGACATATTATTTGGTGTTCATTGATGTGCCTTAATTAAACATAATATCATTAAATAAAATCATAATTATGTAACGTAGCATGCTTATCATACACGTCACATAACAACATAACAAAATAAGTTATGAGATCTTAAAACAATCTTTAAAATATGCATCAAATATACTTTAAAGGAAATTTGTATCTAAACATTTTAACTCATAAAACTCTCATTCGTATTCTTCAAAATTAAAAGATTTATCACTTCACACATAATTTCACATTTTATTACTTAAGATCTGTTTCAAAAAAGGTAAATTTTCACTTTTAATAATAGATAACTTTTTTTATTTCAAAACTAGTAGCATGTTGGTAGATGTCACACCCCGTTTCCTTTTAGTAAAATATCAGAGTTTTAACACGGGCGTGAAGATAGAATTAGTAAGGAACACATAGCACAACAGAAAGAATGAGATTAGAGACGCCAGAAGAAAGATATAAAAGACAGTATATATATTATCCACACATCAGTAATCGGTCTCAGTACTGATACTTACAACATGCACAATGAAATATTTCATCAGAATCTCACATCCGTCACAAGTATCAAAATATTACACAATATGAATCATTTAAAATATTATTTGGAAATGTTTGAGTAACATCATTCCGAAATCACAAATCCCCCAAGACAGCACCACCACTCTCCGACTAGAGTTCATCAGTTTCCTCATCTCCTGTAGTGTGAGTACAGATTAAGGGGTGAGTGCGTGGAATACACTCGTGGGAATAAAATCTGCATCTTATGACACTTGATAGATAACCCAAATAAAGTAGAATATCTACCAGCACGTTGCCACAACACGTAAAATGCACAGCAGATATTAGAAATGGTGAGGGACAAATAGGTGCGGGATTCCCCCATCTTATCCTATATAACAGTCTCACTACCATTGGTGCATTTCAAGAGGACCACCAAACCTCAACAGAGTAGTAGAAAGGAGGCAGAGACGAATGCATGATCATAGTCGGACCTCTATCCTTTCATAGTATAAAGTATGGCACAACAACTAATTTCACAGCACGTAGTATTCCGTAGTTCATGTTTTCACTAGGAAAACAGTAAACAGATAAAGATTCAGAAGTTACCCCCACCTTGTCGAGTAGCTAGTACTAAATGTCACAGACACGATCCAACTGATATCCTACACAAGTTACAGTGTTTCTTAGCTTCTTAATAAATATAATTAAAACTATAAATAATTTCGAAAAAAGAACGATCGTTTAACGCACGGTGAATCGAGGGATCTCAAAATTGAGGTTGAAGTAACAAGGGTGAAAGTTCAGTTTCTTAGGCTGAGGTGAAAGAGAGTGAAATAAGGATCGCAACGCAAAAAGAATGAGCTCAATTGGAGTTGAAACGAGCTCGTACGGAGCATTTTAAGTTTAGGGGTATTTTGGTAATTTTGGTCAAAGGGTTGACTTTGACTGGGCCCACGACCCTCGGTCAATGACATATCGTAAAAAATGACTCGATGTTGATGTATGGTGGAAAAAACGGGGTTTGGGTCGAAAACACGGCGTCGCGTGCGTCGGGGCACACGAACACCCGGCATCGGGTGAAAAAACCCGGTGGCGTGGCACGTCACCCGGTAGCTGCCGAGTTTTCTCAGCAGCGGGCAACCCGGCGCTCGGCAGCTGCCGAGTTTTCTCGGCCATCCGACTCTCGTCGCCCGCGTCCGTGCGCGCCCGCCTCCCGGCTGCCGAGTTTTCTCGGCCACCCGACTCCTGTCGCCTGCGCACACCCCCTGACCCCCAGCGCCTGGCGCCCACGCACACCCGGCCCCCGATGCTCGGCCCCGACGCGCATCCGATCCTCGACGCCCATCCCGACGCGCACGTCCCGTCCCTGATGCACACACCTGCACCCGGCACCCGACGCTCGCTCACCATTGCGCACCCGACGCTCGCTCACCATCGCACACCCGACACCCGGTGCACCACCACCAGCACAACTGCCGGCCGGTGGCGGCGCTCCGTCGACTTTTCCGGTGGTGCTCTGGCGACTCGCCGCGGCAGCGGAAAATTAAAGAAAGAAAGAGAGAGGAGAGAAAAACTTACTTGTTCGCGTCGCTTTCGTCGTTGGCGGAAAATGAAAATTTTTGAATTGAATGAGCGTCTATTTATAGATTTTTAAAGTTACCTTTTTACTAAGTAAAATTAACTTACCGTTCATTAAAATATTAGTTTTCCGTTTTACCGTTCATCCGGATTCTACCTTCCCGTTTTACCTAGCCTTCGTATTTGGCTCTTTTCTTTGCCATTTGAGCTACGGGTCTCCGATTGACCTCTAGTTTGTTTTTATTTTCTCGTTTTTCTGTTGCGCATCTCATGGTGTAAGAATATTCTATGTTTCATGTTTAGGAAAATTGTCGATCTAACTCGGGCCTTAAATATATATCTGAAACGCATGTCAACACATACGAAATTAATTATTAAATTATAGGTTTAAATATTTAATTAATCCATTATACTTCGTTTTTGGTACAAGGTACTACAGTAGAAATACAATCTTTAGCAAAACAATTTTTATAATTTGAACAGTCATCTAAAATTCATGAAAATAATCATTGCATGAGATAAAATTCAAATTACACAAACTTAAATAAATAATTTATTATACTAAAAAAATTGTTCGAAAAGTGTTCTAAAACCACTATATCTTATAAAATTCACCATAAATTATATAGTAGATGAAATCTTCTGAAATTAATAATATAGACTTCCAACGTCATGTATATTATCATATTAAAACATTTTTTGAAAAATCATAATTGATCTATTTTAAAACATTATTTTTCAAGAGTTTAAACTTGTAAAAACTTCGATTCGAAATTGGACCATCTTTGAAAACTCATTATAATTCATACACTAATTCAAAAATTACCAAATTTCAACTACAGACTCAAAACTTTAGGTAGAATAACATATTAAAAGCAGATTTGAAAAATTATAAACGACTGATTTTATACAATTATATTTCTAAGATCTAAAAGTGCAGAATTTTAAATCCGAAAGTGGACTATCTTTGAGAAATCATTATAATTCGTACATTACTTCCAATATTACCAAATTTTAACCATAAACTCTTAACTGCATGTAGCATAACATACTAAAATAGTTTTGAAAAATCCAAGTGTACAAATTTATAAAAATCAACAAAGTGGACTGCAATTACCAAAGTTTTTCATAAGTTAATTATACCCACCTCTTTTCTTAATTAAAATGTAAATTCGACTTTTATAATCCTATCTATTTTCTTAATTAAAATATAAATTCAACTTTTATAACTCTATTAACCTCAATAAAATCACCTTAACTCAGTTGATCATTCATGCAATGATGTTAGACAAGATAATCAAACATGGAAAGTCTAATTCAACATGTAATTGCACAATCAACACTCAAAATGACATATTTTTTTTAAAATCAACCACATAGAACAAGGTATTGAACAGATTTCTTCATATTTGTAGGGAATGACCCTTGGATCATACATATAATGAGTTAAGAGAATCAAACATGCAAAGCTTAATTCAACATGTATTTGCTCAAATCAACACTCAAAATGACATATTTTTTAAGATCAACCACATAAAACAAGATTTTCAACAAAATTTGTCACATGTGTAGGTAATCACCTTAGATCATACATGCAATTCCACATTAGGACCTAACCATGCTCCTAAGGAAGACAATTGGCAAGGATTTACCAAAATTACGTCTTGAATGCACAAAAACTATAGGTTCTTTCAATCTTGCTTGAAGGTAGACGATATGTTGAGCTTAAATCTCCTTTTGTTTTGGAAGGATTCTTCTTTACTTTATCTTGAAAAATGGCAGCTTGTTGAAGGTAAGAATAAGGCTTTTGAGGAGATGAAAGACGTAGAAAGAAGAGAAAGTATCTACAATGCTAGAAAGAGAGAGAGATCATAGTATGTGCTCAAATGAGGGAATTAAAATGGGCTCAAATGTAGTGTCCTGTCTTTTTATATGTAGTCTTCATTTACAAATCATAGTATAATACATGTATAATATGTATAATCATGTAATGGCATTGAGATTTGTGGTTGACTTAATGGGCATGGGAGATTGAGTGTTGTTTCATCAATTTTGACATAAATGAGTTTGTGATTATAATAGCATGTTTGTCTTTGATATAAATATGACACATAATATTTATTTCATGTAAAATTAATCAAATAGGTATCAAACATAAATAAGATGGTATGACTTGAAATTAATTTGTATATCTTTAAATTAAAGTCTTCATAATATTTTGATCATCCAATCATGCATGAAGGTATGTTCATAATTATATATCATATAAGTCAAATATTTTATTGTACATAAACTTTATAATAAAAATTACACTTAACTATAATTGAGCACGTTAGCCACAATTCATGTACTTACTAAGTTTACTTTTTATGTAACTTATCTATTTTCAATCGTTTCTGTAGCGCCCCGGATCAAAACAAACATAATTTATTAATTAAATATTTTAACGTGCGACTTAATAATTACGTGTGTATATTTTGGTTGTCTAATTAATTACGTGCGTTTTAGATACGTGTTTAACGCGTGACTTAGACGGATAATTTTCATGGACATGGTATATAGAATATTTTCATACCATAAGATGCGTCCTGGAAAGATGAGAAAATAGAAACGAACTAGGGGTCAATCGGAGACTCGTAGATCAAACGGTGACGGAAAGGGCAAAACCCGAAGATACGGAAAACCGGAAGATATTTACGATGAATAGTAAATGGAGAATTTTCAACTGATGAACAATGAAATGGGATATTTTTGGATGAATAGTGATTCGGATATTTTCGGTGAATAGTGAATTCTGGAATTCTATAAATAGGGGCTCCTCCGATTCATTTTTCATCATTTTTCCGAACAAGCCGAAAGCGAGCCGAAAATAATTAGAATCGCTGGCCACCGCCGGGAGAGCCGGTGGCCCGCCGGGAGAGGAGCTGCCGAGAAAACTCGGCAGCTGGTCGGGTGTCGGGAAGCCTAGCAGAGAAAACTCGACCACCGTCGAGCCGGGTCACGTTGCTGGCGAGAAAACTCGGCAGCTGCCGAGCGTCGGGGAGCCGCGCGCGCACCGTGCGCGCCCGTCGGGTGCCAACGTGCACTCGACGCCGTATTTTTGACCCGAACCTCGTTTTCCTTCCGTCGTTCATCCGTATCGAGTCTTCGATGATGAGACGTCATTGACCGAGATCCGTGGGCCCGGTCAAAGTCAACCCTTTGATCAAAATTATCATTTTACCCCTAAACTTAAAATGCTCCGTTTGAGCTCGTTTTAACTCCGATTGAGCTCATTCTTTTTCCATCGTGTCCCAAATTTCATTCTCTATCATCTCAGCCATATGGATTGGATATCCACTCTCGTTTCTTCAACTCGGATCTTTAGAGCTCTCGATCTATCGCGTAGTTAATGAACGTTTTTCCGCCGGGAGCTTTTATAGCTTTAATTATATGATGTTAAGAATCTAAGAACACCATAACATATGTAGGCTATCAATTGGATTGAACATCGAGATACAGGATTTGAGACACGGGATCTCTGGTACTCGCTACTCACGTGGTAACCACCGAACGAGGTGGGGGTAATTTTTAACTCTGTAACTGTTTACAGTTTTCCTTATATTGAAGTATGAATGAGAAATACTAAATGTTGTGATCATGTTATGATGTGGCAACGTGGCTGCTAAGTGTTATATTTTCGGTATTTTATATCTGTGAACTGTTATAAGAGACAGATTGCATCCCCACGAGTGTATTCCACGCACTCACCCCTTTATTCTGTACTCACACTACAGGAGCCGATGAGCATGTTGAACCTTAGAAGAAGAGAGAAGGTGCTATCTTTGGATCTGTATTTTAAAGTTGTCGTTTCTTAAACATTTCTTAAACAATGTCTTATTTAAATCGCGTTTTGTAATATTTTGATACATGTAAAGATGAGAGATCCTAAGTTATTTTCGCTGCGTATGATGTATATTATCAGTAGTGAGACTGATTGCTATCGGTAGAGGTCGATTGTTGTTAAGTGAAAGTATCACTTCGTCCCTTACCCCTTTCTTCTGTCGTCTCTTACTATTTCTTTCTGCTTGTGATATGTGTCCCTTGCTTTTTCTCTCTTCACGCCCATGTGAAACTCTGATAAAAATATGAAAAGATTTTGGGGCGTGACAGTTTCTCTACTCATACATGTTGAGTGTATCACGATCAAACTCAGTCTCTTTGGATAGCCATCCTGCAAGCCTTTTTTTTTAACTTAAAGAAACATTAGCTCATTTCTTCTTGACAAATCATAAAGCTTGTCATTGAGGTTATTAACAATAAATTATTTAAAATAAAATTTGAATTTATACATTCAAGTATGCAATGAAAGTTTTTCTAAAAATGGGGTGTTAAATGGTCTTTGTTGTATCTTACAACTAGTAAGTCAAACATCATTTTTGCAGTTGGAGTATGTGCAAGATTTCAAGTTGCACCCACATCTTATAGAAGTCAAAAAGATTATAAAGTATCTTAAAAGAACCCAAATGTTGGTTTATAGTACCCAAAGGAAGGAGGATTCAGGCTAAAAGATTATTCAGATTTAGATTTTGCTGGATGCAAGATTAATAGGAAAAGTACTAGTGTAGTTGTCAAGTTCTTGGAAATACATTGGTGTCATGGTTCTGCAGGAAGCAAACCTCAATTGCTACCTCTATAGTAGAAGTAGAATATGTTGTTGTAGGAAGCTGTTGTGCGTAGATACTTTGGATAAGCAGCAGTTAAGAGATTATGGTATTGAAGAAAAAGAGACGTCTATTCTTTGTGATAATACAAGTGTTATAACTATCACACACAATCTTATATTCCACTCAAGGATGAAGCATATTGATATTCGACATCACTTCATAAGAGATCATGCGGAAAATTACTTAACTTTGGAGAAAGTGCATATTGATTTGCACCCGACAGATATTTTCTCAAAACCTATGTGTGAATCAAGGTGTTCCATGTTAAGAAATGAACTTGGTATTATCAAGTTATGAGAGAAGCATCAAGATTTCAAGATCTTAAAGTTATAACATGAATGAAAATAATGCAACAAATAAGGGGGAATGTTGCATCTATGCCAAAATACAATAAGAGAGTATGGAGAAAAAACTCTATTCAACGTTGTATTTTATTAAGTTACATCACACAGAAGTTACAATAGTTGCAACATACACTTGTTGGATATAACATTTATGTCTAAGAGTATTTATTGCTTTGTGTAACGCCCCGAAATCTTTCAGTTAAAATATCAGAGTTTTTCATTTTTGGACGTTAAGAAAGAAAGGGGAAAGAGGCGTACATGATATAAAAAAAAAAGAATAAGGAAAGGACAAGGAGAGATACTCTTTAAACATTGGTTTCAACCGATAAAAAGAAGTTTAAAACCTTACGCAGCGGAAAAACATCAGGATCTCACATCCACAAAAAATACTCAGAATATTTTACAAAACGATCAACATAACTTTAAAAGTCAAATCCGGACAAAGGACACAGCTGATAGGGCACCCCTCTCTCTACGCGTCAAGATTCTCTTCTTTTCCTGTAGTGTGAGTACAGAATAAGGGGTGAGTGCGTTGAATACACTCGTGGGGAATAACATCCGCATCTTATAACAGTCAACAGTTATACAATACCAGGAATATAACACTCAACCACGTTGCCACAGTATAACATGATCACATATCATAACATATGACCATATCGTTTAGTATTTCTCAATCATACTTTGAAATAGGGAAAACTGTAAACAGTTACAGAGTTAGAAATTACCCCCACCTCGTTCGGTGGTTACCACGTGAGTCGCAAGTACCAACGATCCCGTATCTCAGATCTCGTGTCTCAAATCCCGTATCTCAAACCTCGTGTCTCGAAGTTCAATCCAACTGATAGCCTACATATGTTACGGTATTCTTAGATCTTTAACATCGCATAATTAAAATTATAACAGACTCCGGCGGAGAAATAATCGTTAAACACGCGACGGATCGAGAGCTCTAAAGATCGGAGTTGAAGAAACGAGAGTGGATATCCAATCCATATAGCTGAGATGATAGAGAAAGAAATTTGGGGCACGACGGAAAAAGAATGAGCTCAATCGGAGTTCAAACGAGCTCAAACGGAGCATTTTAAGTTTAGGGGTAAAACGGTAATTTTGGTCAAAGGATTGACTTTGACCGGGCCCACGACCCTCGGTCAATGACGTCTCGTCGGCGATGACTCGAAACGGATGAACAACGGAAAGAAAACGAGGTTCGGATCGAAAACACGGCGTCGGGTGCGCGTCGGCACCCGACGGGTGCGCATGGGCGCGCACGGTGCGCGCGGCTTCCCGACACCCGACGGCTGCCGAGTTTTCTCGGCAGCTGCTGCACCCGGCGCACACCTGGTCGAGTTTTCTCGGCCAGGACCTTCCCAGCTTTCCCGACGGTGGCCTGCTCGAGCAGGCCTCTCACCGGCGTCGCCCGGCGCGGCGGTGCCGCCTCCAGCCGCCACCACCTACCTCGCCGGATACCTCGAACCGCCGGCTACCACCTCCGGCCGTCCATCGCCGGATTCCGGCATGAATAGTTCCCGGAAACTTCGCCGCAAAACCCTTCGAAGTCACATTTTTCGAAAAACCAAACCTTCACCAAAACTCCGGCCGGCGACTTCCCGTCGCCGGCGACCACTCCCAGTACCTCCGCCGGCGACTCCCCGTCGCCGGCAACCCATTCCAGCCAAGCCCAACCACCAACCTAGCCTATACATACATGCATGCTTTAACACACACACACACATAACCATAGCTTGGCCGGCGGCCTCCCGCCGCCGGCCACCACCACCAGCTCACTCTCTGAACTCCGACCGGCGACCCCAGTCGCCGGCAACCACCTCTCCAGCCCCCTACCCCAGCAGCTTCACTCACACACACACACGTACAAAACAAACACACACACACATGCTCATCCTTGGCCGGCGGCCACCTGCCGCCGGCCACCACTCCGCCACCGTCGCCGGCGCATCACAGGCGCTGGCCTCCAAGTTCCACACGGCGGCGCCACCCGGCACCGCCCCAACAGCATGCAAACACACTCACACACTAACACACCTACAAAAACACACACAAGCCCGATCCACATACATACACCACTGTTCCGGCCATGCGCCGCCACTCACGGCGGCGCCTCCACTCCGGTAACTCCCCACCACTCTCCGGTGGCCTCGCTGGCCACTGTTCCGGCAAGAAAACGAGGAGAGAGAAAGAACTCAGAGGAGAGAGAAAGGGTGACGGGGTTAGGGTTTAGGGGCTGTTTTTCGCCGTTTTCCGGCGAATGAAAACTCGGATTTGAAATCCGAGACCTATCCTAGATTCGTCTCATCGAGACGAACGTCGTGTGCGAAAATCGTCCGATTCCGACAACGTTGAATTTTTTCCGGCCACCGGCCGACGGCGGCGCCGCCGCGCAGACGGCGGCGCCGGCGGTGGCCCGCCGGAAACAGAAACCCGGAAAGAAAGAGAGGAGAGAGAAGGACTTACTCGTTTTCGTCGCTTTCGGCTCGTTCGGAGAAACGGTGAAAAATGAATCGGGAGAGCCTCTATTTATAGAATTCACAAAATTACTATTCACCGAAAATATCTCCGTTACTATTCATCCAAAATATCTCAAACACTATTCATCCATTGACTTTTCAACATTACTATTCACGTAAATATCTTCGCTTCATTTCATCGTAAATATCTTCCGATTTTCCGAAACTCCGTGATTTGCCCTTTTCGTCGCCGTTCGAGCTACGGGTCTCCGATTGACCCCTAGTTCATTTCTATCTTTTTGTCTTTCCAAGACGCATCTTATGGTATGAAAATATTCTATATACCATGTCCATGAAAATTATCCGTCTAAGTCACGCGTTAAACACGTATCTGATACGCACATAATAAAATTAAACAGTCAAAATAGACGCACCTACTCATTAGGTCATGTGTTAAATATTTAATTAATCAATTATGCTTGTTTTGATATGGGGCGCTACACTTTGAAACCTAGTATTGACACTGCAAAACCTTAAAAGCTAATCATTTGAGCAACAAATCATCACATAACATATCGTTGCATTAAATGCAAATTCCATTTTTTTCAGAAGTACAACAGTCGTGGGTTTCTTTTAAACCCCTGAAGTACTTATATTTTGCAAAGAGGCCCTCCGTCTATTTCTAGCAGCCATTAGATCTGACGGTCTAGACACGATCTTTTAATCTCAATTGTAGATCGATTGCTTTAATGATAATAAAAATTATTCAATATATTCTTCGTTGATGATCATTTTCAAAACAAGTTCAAACATATCTAAGGTAAAAACTTTATCTCTCTTTCTCTCTCAACCCTGTTTCTTTTACAAAGAATTTATTCAAATCACTCTATAATGGCAGCATGACACACCGTCATTCTGCAAGGATGTCTAATCAACATTTTATTCATTTTCTCCTAATCGACATCTATGATCAGGTAGAGATACAGGAGATTTGGAATTACCTTGAAGATTTCTAGATCTCTAGTCTAGTCACAACACGATATGTAGGATTTTCTATAATGTTTGTACAAAGATTCTATTTCTTTGCCAAATGGCGGCAAATGATGATACTGAATACAACTTGACCACTCAGGTTATTTCTGAAACCTCTAATATATCAAAGGACTGTATGACTCCCTCACAACTTCTTAAGTATGGTGATGAAGCTGCTGAATAGATGTGGGAGAAATTCAAGAAGAAGAACGTGTCTAGTAAAGTGAAGAAGAGTGCGGTAAATAAAGCCTTCAAACCTGAGTATTAGTTACTCCATGATATTTGTGTATACTCAACCGAATGAAGGATTGAGAGTTATGATAAATGCACAGATCAATGACTACAATCATGAATAAGGAAAATGTTGACTAGAGCAGATACATTCTGAAAAGAATCTGGGAAAAAACTGATAAACTCATGATCAGAAAAAGCCTTGGGATCACCATCAGCTCTATTTTCTACAAATTAGGCATCGGGTTAATCGATACAGTGCCCATTCTCACTGGCAAGTTTTTAGGAGAAAAGAAAAAGGGCAAGTCAACAAAAAAGAATGATTAAGAAGATGATGCAGAAGATGAAAGATGAAGAAGAGGATGCAGAAAAGGCTCCTACAAAGAAGAATGAAAATAAGCATCTGCAACCTTAGCTCTTAAACAAAAAGCTCACTTCATTTTGCCCATTTTCAACAACAAAGCTATAAGTTATACTGCATTGGTAACTTATAATTGCAAGAAAATGGAGAAAAAGAAGGAAGAAAGAGAATTCTTTGAGGTTGAGAAATAAAAAAATACATTCCCAGCTAAGTAGAAAGATGACCAGAAAGTTGTAGATCAAGAGGATTCAGTTTCTGAAGAAGATGACCAACCTCTCATTAGACGATCAAAGAAGAAGACTAAGCCTGAACCTGAACCTAAAAATGTTGTATCTGAAGTTAAACCTAAACCTTAACATGTTGTCGAGATGTATGTTGATCTTTTGCATCCACATTTAACCTAACTATCTTCACGTCTTGACCCATGATCACATTCTTTGACTCCAAGAATACTCTAAAAATTCCTCAATGATTAACAAAATAGTGTATGAAGTATTTGAAGACAAAAAATACATATATGTAAGAAAATTGTGCATTCAATCACATAAAAGATTATGAAATCCTACATTAATCAACATTAAAATATCTTGGTTCGAAACTTAATAGGCTCTGCATTTACTGTCATTGATTCCTTAGTGAGAGGTTTGATAGAAGGTTTACCCTCTCTCTTGGTTTCTTGCTTTTGTTTGAATCTACGGAATCCTTAGACTAACAACTCATCGACTCTCTTTGAAGTGATGCTTAGTTCCATGTCATGAACTTTGGTAGCCAACTCTTCAAAAGATTTTAGTTGAATTGCTTGAAGGATTTATCGTAGACTCCATTTCATTCATTAAATGTTGATCTCTATTGTTGAACTCTCTAATAGTCTATCCTTATAGTTTAAACTCAAGTTCTTCCAACGATTGATGTAGTTGATAACAGGTTCATCTTTCAAATGATGTGAGTTTGTAAGTTCTAACATACTCATAATACGTCGGGTACTATAAAAGCAACTGAGAAAAATTTGTTGTAGTTGTTCCCAAATGTTGATTGAATCCACCTCTAACTCAATATACCAATCAACTACATTTCCTATTATGAGCGGATGAGTTGTGTTGTCATGTGATCTCCATAAGTCCCAACATCATTACAAGTTTCCAATAAGTGGGCCACATGTTGTCTTAGGTTGCGATTTCCATCAAACTGTTAAAACTTGGGAGGTTGATAGCCCAACAACATCCTCAAATTATTGATTCTTGTAGTATATTGTAGCAATCCAACCCGACTCAAGAGGTTTGAGATGCCACCTTAACTTGATAACTCAAAATATACATAAAAAAAGAAATAACAATAATTAAAAATCATTTCGTA
Organism: Scutellaria minor; assembly: GCA_954870855.1. Classification (NCBI taxonomy): domain Eukaryota; kingdom Viridiplantae; phylum Streptophyta; class Magnoliopsida; order Lamiales; family Lamiaceae; genus Scutellaria; species Scutellaria minor. Next base: position 22,393,878 of record OX940727.1, read on the forward strand.
GAGAAACTCAACGGAAGAGTTTACTAAAAATACGAGTACATATATATTTTTTAAAACCGACAGTTAAACAAATATGAAACTACCTCGTGTCTTACCCACATTTGCAAGTCAAAACCTTAACATATTTTAGAACATGTGAAAATCTTACTTTAACAATTAACATCAAAAGTTTTCAAAGACATTTTGTAATATAAAATTCTGACATATTTGAAATATTTAAAACATATTCTTCTATGGAGGAGTCCATACAGCCGGCTACACATCCACTTCATCGTAAGTTGAACCTAAAAATATTTTAAATAGCATCATGAGACTCCTCCAAAGAGGAAGCCCAGTGGGATAATTGTACTTCTCTAATATATTGAGACAATTAAACTATTAAGCACATACTACATAGTCCTTCGGGCACGCTCACCCTTAGACCTTAGCATGACATCGAGGAATGTGGGTACGCTCACCCACTAGACCTCGCTTCATAGACCAGACACTTTTACCCTTATGATCGTTGCTTGGTAGGGAAGTTGTGTACCGGTTATAGCTATGGGGCTTCTAGCCGTAGATTTTCATACATAACTTACTAATTCAATTAACAACACATAGTAGAGAGTAACAGTTACCCACATTTGACGGCTTGACATGAAGCTGGGATAACTACTAAAGTATCCGGACATCTCGTACTGCACTCGACATGTTCATTACCTTATAATCTTTGAAACACATCTCGATTATATCATATACATATATACATATTTGTTACTTATTTAGCATATTATTCGTTGTTTATTGACGTGCTTCAATTAATTATAGTATCACTAAATCACAACATAGTTATCTAACCTAGCATGCTTGTCATACATGTCACATATGTACATCATAAGAACATAATAAAAATGAGTTTATGAAATTTTAAAGCATTCTTTAAAATACGCATCAAATCTACCTTGTAAGAAAAATCGTATATGACATCTTCACTCATGAAACTCTCATTCACATTCTAAAGACATAAGTGATTTATCACCACACACATAAGCTCACGTTTTATTACCTAAGATCAATTTCAAGGTATGGTAAAATTACACTTTTAAATCATAGATAAAACATTGATTCAAAACTAGTAACATGTAGAGAGAAAAGACACTTTTCACCACAATAATTTTCATAATGTAAGCAATCATCTAAAATTCATGAAAATAATCATGCATATACATAAAAACCTTTATTTATCCATATGCTAAAATAGTAAAGATAATTTCAAATCACAAGTCTTTAGTAAAAATTTTACTATAACTAAATTTTGTTCGAAAATGCTCTAAAACTAGTCTATTTTGTAAAATTCACTATAAATCATATAGTAAATGAAAAATTCTAAAATTAGTATCATAAACTCTTAACATCATGTATGCTATCAGGTTAAAATATTTTTGAAAAATTCATAATCGATCGATGTTTAAAATTATTTTTTCTAGAGTCTAAATTTGCAGAAATCTCAATTTGAAACTGGACCAACTTTGTAAAATCATTATAATTCATTCACTAATCCAAAATTTACCAAATTTCAACCATAGACTCAAGACTCCATATAAAATAACATACTAAATTTTTTTTGATTAATTTTAATTGACTGATTTTATAAAATTATTTTTCTAGGGTCTAAAATTGCAGAATTTCAAATCCGAAATTGGACTATCTTTGAAAAATCATAATAATTCATACATTACTCCAAATATAACCAAATTTTTACCATATACTCAAATATTCATGTACAATAACATACTAAAAACATTTTTGAAAAATTCAAAGTGTATGATTTTATAAAGATTAACAAAGTAGACTGCAATTACCCAAGTTTTTCGCAATTTGATTAAACCACCTATTTCCTTAAATAAAATATAGATCCAACTTTTATAACTCAAATGACCTTAAAATAAACATCATAACTCAGTTTATCACACATGAAAATGGTTTAGGTAAGATAATTTAACATGCAAATTCCATTCCAACATGAATATGCACCATCAACACTCAAATGTCACATTCTTGGAGATCAACCACAAAAAACAAGGTACTTGACAAATTTCATCTTAAATCAACCTTGGATCATACATGCAATGAGTTAAGATAAGGTAATCACATATACAAAGACTAAATCAACATGCAATTGCACAATCAACTCCCAAAAGAGATAAATTTTGATAATCAACCACATAACAAGCTATTCAACAATATTCCTCACATTTGTAGGGGATTTCCCTCATATCACACATGCAATGAGTTTAGGTGAGGAAATCAAACATGCAAAGCTTAATTCAACATGTATTTGCTAAATCAACACCCAAAAATAACATATTATGAAGATCAACCACATAGAACAAAACATTTATCTCTTAGATCACACATGCAATGAGTTTAGGTGAGGGAAAACAAACATGCAACACTTCCTTCAACATGCATTTCAACATTAAGAACCTAACCATGACTCTAAAGAGAAGATTGTTGAGATTTAGCCAAAATACCTCTAGGGTTGCACACAAATAATGAGTTCTTGAGTGTTACTTGAATGGAGACTATCTCTTGAACTTTACTCTTCTTCTTTCCTTGAAAAACTCCTTTTTTGTTAAGTCTTGAATTTTGCAATTTGTTTAAGATGAGAATGAAGGCTTTTGGAAGGGGAAAAATGGTAGAGAGAAGGAAAAGAAAGGAACTACACTAAGGAGGCTCATATGAGAGAGTTAGAGAGAGAGAAAGATCAACAAATGAGAGGAGTATGGTGATTCAATATATCCCCCTTACCTATATATAGTGTACAATTATACTTTAATACATGTATTATCCATGTAGATCACCTCTTGTAGTATTTATCCACTAGATGTGTGATGATTAGTAGCATTGAGACTTGTAATGGATTTGATGGAGTTATAGAGGGGATAGAGTGTAGTTTCATCTAATGTGACGTGCACAATAATTTTTCATCATTGTAGTTATGCATGAATTCATGTTCAAATTAGTGCATCATATAAGTTACATAATTATGTATAAAGATATATTTAAATCACATATTTTATTGCACATAACCTATATAATAAAATCTACCTAATTATAATTAAACACATAAGTCACATTTTTTATTTTAATTATTAAAATTATTTTATATATAACTTATTTATTTTTTCGCTCATTTTTTTACTCGTGTACGTCAAGTGCATTACGATCAAACTCGATCTCCTCGAATAGCTATCCTGCAAGACTTTTTACTTAAAGAAACATTAATTCACATACTCTTCATAAATCATAAAACTCATCTTAAACTCAAGAGGTTATAAGCTATAAATCATTTTAAAAATAATTAAATTTTATATAAAATATGTTATGCAAGTTTTATGAAAAATGAGTGTTATATATATGGTTAAGCATAAGTCATAGATAACTTGAAGACTCTATCTAGCTTATCTTGGATAGTTCCCATAACAAACTCTCTTAGTCAACTCATCTGAATAAATCCATCAGATTATACTTGTACCTCAGTGATTGGTAATTTTTCATTATCGTTCACTTGCAGCTTTACAAAACCCTCGACTTCATTATGTTTTTCAACATGGTCATCTACTATTCGCCATGTACTGATGTCCTTTTATTTGTTCTTTATTAGCAAAGATATTCTTGCATCTTGTTCCTGGGCATGTTTGCTAAGACCCTCAATAACTTTCATAATACTAGTCATTTGTTCTTCTAAAGTTGTAGCACTTGTAGTCATTATAGAGGCTATGTATGACTGGTTTGATGTCAAGCAAAGAGTAGATGACATAGAACCACTTAAATTTACCTCTTCTTGATTTGTACTAACATGCATCAATAGTTCTTTGGAAATAGTTGTTTAGTTTCTGGGAATTGTCTTTTGGGGCTCTTGCAATTGCTTCAATATATTTCTTGTAGAGACAGCATCAGTCTTTGCTATGCTTTTTGAAAATTTTGATAAAGTAGTCTTTGATTAAGTTTTACGTGTAGACATGGTGAAGAGAATAAATGAAATGACGAGGATTTCCCACTGAGCATGCCAAAAATTTGTAAGAACAAATTTTGTGTATTAGATAAATAACACAAAGAGCGCACAAATTATATTTATTTATTTGAATCAAATAAACTAGGTTACAATTTTTTTATTCCTTTGATTCTTTTCTTCGCATGAATTTGGAGTTGACTTGTTCAAACTTGAACTTGGTTGGAAAAAAGAGAGAAAGAAAAACTATTTAATCAAGGGTTTAACACCTTATTCAAATCAGGTACAGTTTTAAAGAACTATTTGATTTTAGGGTTTAACCTCTTGTTCAAATCAGATATAGTTTAAAGACATTTACAAAGATTATATTTTATTAGGTAGATGTTGTCATCGTCGGAGTCATAATTGAGTTTAGCTATTTGAGAAAAATATAAAAATGCAACTGTTTGATTCTAGGGTTAAATACCTTATTCGAATCATGTGCAATTTTTAAAAAAACTGGTTGAATTTGAAGGTTTAAAATCTTATTTGAATCGGAAGATAGCTTTGAAGACCTTTGTGAAATTCATGTTTAACTGCATGAAGATTGTTGTCACTGGAGAATCATACTTGAACTTGGCTTGAGTTGAAAAAATACAAAAAAAAAAAAAATTGGTTGATTCAAGGGTTTAACACCTTATTCAAATCAAGTACAACTTTGAAAAAACTGTTTGAATTTGAAGGTTCAAAACCTTATTTGAATCAAAAGATAGTTTTGAAGACTTTAAGATCTTTGTCGATGCCGAAGAATGCTTTGAAGATCGTTGCTGCTAGAGAATGCTTGAAGATCGTCGTCGTTGTTGAAGAATGCTTGAAGATCACTACTGCCATTGAAGAACACAACCACCATCAAAGAATTCTTGAAGATCATCGCCAGTATCGAAAAACACTTGAAGATCGATACCACTACCAAAGACCACTAGAAGACCATCGTCGTCGTCGAAGTACATTGAATACTTCAGTTCTTATCTTTTGATGTATGAATAATGAAAATCAGACTCCTAGTTATAGATGTTGATGGAAACTCATGATAGGATTATAAGCAGAATCCTAAGAGATTTAAGATTCTAATTGAGTTATTTGATTGATCTATCATAATTTCATATCAATCACTTCTTTGAGATAATTACCAAATTAAATATATATTTATTTTTGATAATATCTATGGGACTTTGACAAATGGCAAATTTTGATTGGCTAGCAAATTTTGACTATCTTCAATGATATGTGGAAGGTCGATGTTTGATTTAAGATAAAAAGGTTTTATTTCCTCATAATGGCGTGAGGAGTGGGTTTACTATAACTACTATGTTGTCAAGTGTGGCTACCTATTTCAATTATTCTTGCATTATGATGAAGTTTTCTAGATGAGGATAAAAGTTGGAAGTTGCTCTGTGAGAAGGTGTTTGGAGAAGAAGATTGTCCTCATGAATTGGAGGAAATTGGGAAAGAGATAGTGATGAAATGCAAAGGACTTTTCTTATCAATTGTTGTGATTAGAGAACATCTAAGAAAATCGACTAGAACCAAGGAATACTGGGTGGAAGTTGCTAATGATATAAACTACGTGTTGGATTCTAAAAAGGATGAGCAATGTTTGAGTATATTGACTTTGAGTTATAACCATTACTTACCCACTTATTGGAAACCAAGTTTTCTTTATATTGGGTTGTTTTAAAAAAGAAGACAAAGATATTAATGTTTCCATAATTGCAGAGGGATTTCTAAAGCAGGGCAAAACCCAAAGCTCAGAAGATATTTTAGAGGTTTAATTTGAGGATCTCCTTAAGAGGGGTCTGATTTTAGTTTATAAAAGGTATCAGAGTGAACAAGTTCATACTTTTAAGATTCATGATCTTTTGGTAGCGAAAAAAGAGAACTTTGTTTATGTTGTGAAGTTGTCTCCACAACACTTAAAGAGTTGTCCTTTTGACTTCAGATTTTTGAAAATAAAGTTAAGCACTTTTAGGATAGAGGATGAGTTTAATGTGGTGTACTACAGACCAAGTTTCAGCAAGTTTGCTTGCGTACCTTCATTGTACAATTTATAAAACTACTTTGTGTCTCTATCTTCATTCATCGATATTCCTACTTTGGAATTTACACTCTTTCATTATTAATGCCAAAGAGAATGTACGAATCATAATACCATCTGAAATTTAGGAGTGTCAAGCCTTAGACATTTACTTATCATACCTCAAATTTGTGGTCCAGATCATCCTCCAAGTGACCATAAACAAGATGACTTTTTTTTGCACAACCTACTAACACTTTTGAATGTATATAATTTGAGGTTGAGTGATGAGGTCTGTAAAAGAATGCCAAACATCAAGAAATACAATTATGCTATGTTGTTGAGGCAAGCTCAAGCTTATACTACTGTATCCACAATCTTTGTTGCTTCAAACAATTGAAAATTTTCTGATATACGATTATTAAAAAAAATATTGACATGGAATGATTCTGCATTAAACTCCCTGAGGTCACTCAATGATAAGTAGGAAAATGTCCACATATATGATGGTTTGAAATGTGGTTTTAAAGATGAAAACGATTATGTACATAATATATTTTTCTACATATTGAACTTTCGCATCAAAATACTATAACTTATTATTTTCAAACTTATTGGAGCTAGGTTGTAGTAGATGAAGCTGACTTGGGCCAGAGGAAAGTGCAAATTGGGCTTGAATCGATCAGATGGGACTGCACTAGGTGGACACTGAGTACGTTGATTATCCAATGCAGAGCCAGAATTAGAGATTTTCACTTAAAGCCCAAGATTTAAGGCCCCTAACCTATTCTCATCAGTATTTAAAGGCCCTAGAGAAGAGGAGGATGATGCCCATTAGAGTAGAGATTCACCTTAGATTATTTTTTACCTTTTGTTTTCTCTAGTTTCAAGTATGGAGGTTCTTCAAGACATCAATATGCTTAGCTAGGATTTTATTCATCCAATTTGAATGGAAGTTTGAACCCATTTTTCTTACTATGTGGTCATTTTAGTGATGTTTAATTGAGTTTGCTTTCTAATGTTACTTCATGTTATCTGTTTTACATACTTATGGTTTATGAATGTTTGATGAAGTGTGGCCAACTTTGTTGAATGATTTGTATGTCTATTGCTAGAATGGATACTGATAATCCATAATTGTTATAGTAATCGAACCATTAGTAGCAACTGATGTCAATCAGGATAACATGGGTTCAAATTAAGCTGGTCGAACATTTCGTATCTACTTCTTGGTTTAGTCTGTTGTCCTAGAGTTCAATGTTGTTGGTAAATTAAATTTAGAGGTTGTACCTATTAGGTTGATTATCAATTAGGGTCAATTGGGATCGTATCTTGAATTGAATAAACCATAAGAGATGACATGAAAACATTCAAGCCTTGAAGATTTAAGATAAATTGAATAAACGTTGCATGCAATCATAATAGGAAGAAAGTGGGGGGTAATTGAACAGAAAACTGGATGAACTTTTATAATTTAATTTTATCTTTATTTTACTTAGTAGTTAGTAATTAGGTTTATATAGTTTTAATCCAAACCCCCAATTTTGTTATTTTGATTTAGTACGTTAGCACTTAATTGGTTTTACTGCTCTTTATGTGATCAATCCCTATTTGCCACTACTGCAAATTAGTGGAGGAAAAGAGATTTATTTTTTGGTGCTTTAACGACACACCAAATTTTGGTATCATTGTTGGGGAGCAGTATTGATTTATTTTGTGCTTTTTATATTTTAGCGTAGTATTTTTTTTCTTTTTTTTTGTTCTAGGTGCTGATTATAGGTTTACACTTAGTATATCCATCACTTAGTGTCGACTTGTTGTATTCTTGTTATAACAACAATTTCGTGTTTTCTGAGTTTTCTTATCATCACCAAGTGAGGGCGAAGACATGGCTGAAAATCAGACCTTGAAGCAGCTTGCTAACTTGGACATTGATGAACAACCCCTTGCAATCACTTTTCCTATTATTCCTCATAATAGTAATTTTGAACTCAAGTCTGGGTTGATTCACTTACTCCCTTTAATCTATGATCATGCAGATGAAGACCCACACAAACATCTTCAGGAGTTCTACATGGTATGCAAAAGCATGAAGCCTGTAGGAATCAGTAAAGAACAAATCATGTTTTGAGCTTTTCCTTTTTCATTGAAGGACATGGCCAAAGACTGGCTACATTACTTGTTATCAGGATCCATCACCACATAGAGTGGAATGAAAAGACTATTCTTAGAAAGATACTTCTCAGTTTCTCAAGTGGCCAACATACGCAAAGATGTTTGCAGTGTCAGACAAAGTCAAAGAGAAACTCTTTATAAGTACTAGGAATAGTTTAAGAGGCTTATAGCTAGCTGTCCACAACATTAGAAAAGCGAACAATTGTTAATTCAATATTTTTATGGTCTTTCTTTGATGGACATAAATATGATAGATGCGGCTAGTGGAGGTGCACTGATGGATACAACTCCAAATACAGCACGAGAATTGATTTCGAACATGACTGTAAACTCTCAATAGTTTGATATACGAGATTCGCCCATGAAGAAATATGGTGAAGATAGCGAGCTCTTATTGCATCAACAATTACACGAATTAACCACATTCATTAAAAAGATGGTTTTTGGAGAACATAAAGAAGTTAAGTCATGTCGTATTGCAATACCATGGATCACACCATAGATGATTATAGAATTATGTTGGATGGTCTTGAGGCTCGTGCCAACATTGTTGGTATCGAGAATTCATATGGAAGGAAATTCGACCCATACTCTAACTCATACAATCTAGGAAAAAAAGATCATCCACACTTTATGTGGGATAGTCAGCAAACATTACGAGATGAAAAATAGTACCAACATCAACCACCTTAGAAAATTCTACTTCGTGGACAATATCATGTGAATCAACAACCAAAATCGAGTCATAGTGGTTCAAAATCAGAGACATCTTTGGAAGATGGATGAAAATATTATTAGCTAACACTATGCAACTCCAAAAGGATATTATACAATTCCAAAATAATACTCTACAATTTCAAAGGGATACTCAGTCGAGTATAAAGAATTTGGAGAACCAAATGGGTAAGATGGCTACCGTAATCAGTCATTTGGAAACATAAACAAAAGGAAAATTTTCATGCCAACTTGAGATAAACCTAAGAAATGTCAGTGTCATGACATTGAGGAGTGAACAGTTGGACGATAATCATCTGCCAACTGCTTAGAACAACACTAGGTACATATTGTCTGACATTGAGTCGACCAGTTTACTAGTGTTGATCGTCCAGCCAAAAAACAAGTAAAACAAATTATCCTAGATTCTATTATTGCTAATAATTTACCTTTTCCTTCTGAGGTCATGCCTCAGGTGCAAGAAGCCAAAGAGAAAAAAGTGTGGGCGTGTTTCAGAACGTGAAAATCATTATACCATTGGTAGATAAAATCAAATATGTTCCGAGGCATGCCAAAGTCCTCAAGAACCTATGTACCGATAATGATCGACTTAAAGATAATAAAAATGTAATAATGAGTTATAATGTTTCCACAATATTACAGAAACAATTTCCACCAAAATGAGATGACCTAGGTATGTTTGATATTACATGTAAGATTGGTAATTCGATGACAAAACATGTCATGCTAGATTTAGGAGCATCGATAAATGTTATACCTTAATCCACATATGCTCGATTAAATCTAGGGCCTTTAAAAGAAACTGGGGTTGTGATACAATTAGCTAATCATAGCAAGACATATCCTGAGGGTATGATTGAAGATGTTCTTATCCAAGTCAATGATCTTATATTACCTACTAATTTTTATGTGTTGGAAATGAATGTTGAAGGTTCGATGAATTCCATGCCTATCTTGTTAGGGAGGCCATTCTTAAATACATCTCAAACTAAGATAGGTGTTGGTAAGGGTACCCTTTCAATGAAATTTAATATTCAAGTTGTTCATTAACATTTATGAGGTTATGAAATATTCTGATGATGTGACTGTTGTTTATGTTGTGGATGTTATTGATTCAATTGTCCAGAATAATCTTATTTGTGGGTAGATGGTCATCTGGACAGACTCGAATTGTCAACTTTAGTTGATATCATGCTACAAGGAAGAGAAAAAAATGAGGAGAAAATATAAGTTTTGTTAACTACCGATGAGGAAGAGCAAAAAATGAGGATGGATGCACCGTGTAAAAAAGAGAAAAGAAGGACTCTGTATATATCAATAGAAGAGGGCTGGTCAGGTTGAATTACACAGTTTTTATAATTCGTACGACTGGTGCAAATGAGTGTAACTGTTTAATTAAAATTTATTATTTTATTATATAAAATAAATAGGATCTTTATAATAATATATTAGATATATTTTTTCATACATTGATGCAGATGCACTCTAATATATGTTAATAATACCTTGGATGCTATGAGTGTAAATAATATAATACAACTTGTGAGCCACTGAGGATCGACTGGAAAAATAATCGAATTCTAGTTGAGCATAGGATAAATTTACTATTTTACCTTAGAGTAGTGTTTATGTGAACTAGTTGCACAGTGATCAGTACAACTAGGTCTGGTCAGACCTACTCACATTAAATATATATATGATTATTTTTTCATTCTTAACCTAATTTCCCGCAACTCGTTCTTCTCTCTCGTACTAAGACTATATTCTCTCAGGTCGTGAATCATTCTTCATCTCCATCTTTATCTTCCACTATTTTCTTATTCTCAATTCAGTAGTTTATTTGTAACCTTTACTAATTCATTATGAAACATTGAAGTTGGAGACAAGAAAAATGGATAAATAAGGTAAAAGTTGAGAAAATTATATAAAATTCAGTGCGTGTTTATCAGTTTGAGAAAAGAAATACATATATAATGTCGTCTTATTATTCTTATATTTTAGATGATGAATCATATACACATCAAATTGTTAAGTTATCCAGTGATGAAGATGAATTTTTTGATGCACCTGATTCATTTTCTGAAATAAACGAGGGTGAGAAATTTATATTAAAGGTCATGCATTTATAACATAAAGGTTATTAACTTATAAAATAAATGTTATTTTATTATAAACTAAAGGTTTTATTAAGATATGGATAAAAAAAATTATACTTGTACATTTAGCTCAAAACTTCTCACATACAAAGGTTACCTACAACTAACTTAAAGTTTATCTTAGGATAATATAGAGGTTTTCACTTTTCATAAATAAAAAATGTCATTCTTAACTTATACTTATTTTGTTTCATGAAAAGGTTATATTCTGAATAATTAAATATTACCCCATGTATACATGAATGTTACATTCTATATACATAAAGGTTACACTATTAACACATGATGTTATTATTTATGTTGCTCAATACAAATTTTTATTTTACAAATATAAATGGTTCTCTTATTGGAATAACAAGGAAAATAATTGAAATGTATGAACTCTACCGTAAGTATGTTTGTTCATTAGGATTTAGTATTCATAAGTCTACTAGTAGATTTTCTAGAGATCAACCACCTACTGAATTAGCTAATTTTTTTGTATCCTCATGTGCTAGATTGAAGGATCACAAGCAACTAAGACAATTAATAGAAAGAAATTTAGAGTTACAAGAACCGATTGCAAAGCATTAATGAGAGTGAAGATGACTACTGATGATCTATATGAGGTTGTGAGCCACGTTCTACTACATAATCATCCACTCACTAGACAAGAATGGAACCACTTACACAATTCCAAAAGAAACATCAGTAATGAAAATGACAAAGCTATACAGAACATGATCTCCTCCGAAATAGGTCCAACACAGTCTTGTCGTTACATGGTTGAAGACATTGGTGGTGAAAAAGTTGTAGGGCATACAATGACAAATCATTTAAATTTCATAAATCGTTTGAAGATGAAAACCATTGAAGGTGGTGACGCACAAAAGGTGATATATATAATACAACAAGAACAAGAAGAAAACGAAGACTTTTACTAAATGGTTCAATTAGATGATGATGATGGAACACTAAACAACCTATTCTGGAGAGATTCAATGATGAATAAAGATTTTCATATATATATATATGGTGATGTTATGGTATTCAATACAACATATAGAACTAACAAGTATAATTTGATATGTGCTCTGTTCACTACAAGAAAAATAGTATACAACAACCCCAAAAGACAACGCTTTTTATGAATTTGTGTAGTCTTTTCGAAATTTACAACCCTTTTTTCGAAAAGTGTTGTCTTTGTTAAAAAAACTCGACAAAAGATAACGTTTTTTTTGGATAAGACAACGCTTTTTTCATAGGGTTGTTAAATAGCGAATTTTTTAAAAAATAAACAACGCTTTTTTTGGATAAGACAACGCTTTTTTCCTAGGGTTGTTAAATAGCGTATTTTTTTAAAAATAGACAACGCTTTTGTGCAACGCTTTTTTCAATGTGCTGTCAAATAGCTTTTTTTTTTTTAAATAGACAACTCTTGTATGCAACGCTTTTATGCGTTGTCTTTTCATAGTACTTTTTTGCCAATAGACAACTCATTGTGCAACGCTTTTTTTATGTGTTGTGTTAATTATAAATTAATTTTTTTTTAATTTAATTACATTTAAAAAATTTAATTAATTTATAATGTTATCTTATATTATTTGCATTAATATTATCTTATATGAACAAACTCATAATGTTAAAAAATAGTATTTTTATAAAATACTATTTTGAATTAATTAAGAAACTACACCTAAAATATTACTCTCACCCTTTTATATAATAATACAAAATTTATATATTATTTTAAAACATAATTCGAAAATTATGTTTTATAATTCATAATTCATAAATTATGAATGTTTTTCTAAAATAAAAATTAAGATAAAATGAGTTTGGTTTTAAAATTAATACAAAAAACATAAATTATTTTAAAAAAATATTTTATAAAGCAAAAAAAAAAGATATATATAAATCATACCAATTATATATATATATATTGTTAACCTTTTAAAATATATTAAAAATACAAATAATAAAAATTAACAAAAAAATATGTGATAATATTAATTGTTTTTTAATTAAATTAAATTTGAAAAGTTTAATTATTTTATGATTTTATCTTATATTATTTGCATTAATATTATCTTATATGAACAAACTCATAATTTTAAAAAATAGTATTTTCATAAAATATATTAAAAATATGCACTAGTATATTTTATAATTGTCTTAAAATGAAATTAGATTAAACATTAATAAACATATTAATTAGTCATTAATCTTCCAATTATATATATAACCTTTTAAAATATATTAAAAATACAAATAATAAAAATTAACAAAAAAATATATGATAATAGAAAATTGAAAAAAATCAAAAATTGAAATAAAAGAAATGCATGTAGAATATTACTACATAAAGCACTAGTGGTCTAGTGGTTGGAGCTCGACCATGGCACTCGGGTTTGAATCCCAGGCAATGCGCAATATTTGCCATGATGATGTGTCACCACTATGGCGATGTGGCATGCTGACATGGCAGCACTTGGATGACATAGCATGATGATGTCAGCACTTTGATGACGTGGCATGGATGACGTGTCAGCGTTGTGATGACGTCAGCGTCCTATTTAATATTTAATTAAAAAATATTTAAAAAAGACAACACTTTCGTGCAATCGTCAGCGTCCTATTTAATATTTAATTAAAAAATATTTAAAAAAGACAACACTTTCGTGCAACGATTGCGTATGTGTTGACATGCGTTTCATGTGTTGACGTGCGTTTCAGATATATGTTTGGCGAAGAAAAGAGCTAAGGCCCGAGTTAGAGGCCCGAGTTAGATCGATAATTTTCTTAGATGGGAACGTAGAATATTTTTATACCATTAGATGCGTATCGAGAAAATGAGAAGCTAGAAACAAACTAGGGGTCAATCGGGTTCTACCATTAGATGCGTATCGAGAAAACGAGAAGATAGAAACAAACTAAGGGTCAATCGGAGACCCGTAGCTCAAATGGCGAAGAAAAGAGCCAAATACGAAGGTTAGGTAAAACGAGAGGGTAAAATCTAGATGAACGGCAAAACGAAAAAATAATATTTTAATGAATGGTAATTAAAATTTACTTGGTAAATAGTAATTTTGAAACTCTATAAATAGGGGCTTAGTCAATTCAAAATTTTTATTCGGCTGATGAAAACGAAAGCGACGCGAACAAGTAATTTTCTCTCTCATCTCTCTCTTTCTTTTCCGCCGCCGCCGTCGCCGGCCAAGTCACCAGAGCGCCGCCGCCGTCACCGGAAAAGTCTTTGGAGCACCACCGCCGCCGGTGGCCGAAAAATCTGGAAGTTCTCGGTTTTGGCCGATTTTCATACACAACGTTCGTCTCGACGAGACGAATCTAGGATAGATCTCGAAATTCAATTTTGATTTCTCGTTCGCCAGGAAATGGCGAAAAACCATCTCCAAAATTGAAAAACCAATTGGGCTAGGTGTCCAGTTGTGAGTCGGAGGAGTGTCCAATTGGGCTGAGTGTCCATTGGGCTGCGTGTCCAATGGTGGGTCGGCGGAGAGTCCTTTGGGCTTAGTGTCCATTGGGCTGGTGTGCTATGTATATTATATGTTGTGACTACTTGCTGAACTTTTATATATGTTTAATATGCGAACGACTTAATAATATTAAAGTTTGGAAAGTATCCCCACGAGTGTATTCAACGCACTCACCCTTATTCTGTACTCACACTATAGGAGATGAAGAGAATCTTGACGCGTAGAGAGAGAGGTGTCTTATCAGCTATGTCCATCTTCTGGATTTGTCTTTTAAACCTATGATAAACGTTTGAAGTAGAAAACTGTATATTTCTCTTTCTTTGTAAAGGATCCTGATGTTTTTCCGCGGCGTAAGGTTTCAAAACTTTATTTATTGGTGATATCCGATGTTTCAAGTGTACCGTTTCTTATCCTCTCCCTTTTCTTTCTATTTATTATCATGTTCGCCTTTTTTCCCTTCTTTCTTCACGCCCAAAAAGAAAAACTCTGATATTTTTTAACGAAAGGTTCTGGGGCATGACATTAACAACAGGTAAATATGATTTAACAACAGGTAAAACTCGTTGTTAAATAGCGAAATTGTTGTAGTGGTTGTTGTTAAATAGCGAAATTGTTGTAGTGGTTTGTAAAAATTCTGCAACGCTGGATACGACAACGGTAAAAAATATGATTTAACAACAGGTAAAATCCGTTGTTAAATAGCGAAATTGTTGTAGTGGTCGTTGTTAAATAGCAAATTGTTGTAGTGGTTTGTTTGAATTAACAACCATTGGAGAAATGTCATGTTCGATTGTGATTTCATGGCTGATGAGAAAACAAAATCATTTGAATAGCTTCTTCAAGTATTCAAAAAGTCAATGAGAGGAAAATGTTTAATAACTTTGTTCACAAACCAAGATTTAGCAATTGCAAATACAATTGAGAATGTAATATTCTCATACTGAAAAGGTTTTGTTACTCATACTAAAAGGGTTTTTTATTGTTACTAAAAGGTTTCATTGACTTAAGTAAAAAGGTTTTGATTTTATTCTTCTTTACTGTAATATTTGGAGAAGGTATTGTTCTGATTTTGGAAAGATTTTGTTACACATAGTAAAAGATTTTGTGAATTATACTAAAAGGTTATATTGGTATTGCTAAAAGGTTTTAACTCTTTTTTTCATTTACAACTAATCAACTGTAGGTTTTCTCTGCGACAAGGTATAGGTTATGTCTATGGCCCCTTCAACAAAATGCAATAAGTTGTTTTACATAACTAAAGTCTGATAGTAAATTCAAAGAATGATTCAAAAAATGTTTGTCAAATTATGCTGATGAAAATGAGTTCGAAAATTATTAGCAAAAAATGATATCAACATATGAATTGGGAGATCATCCTTGGTTTCAACACTTATACACTTTGAGACAAAAATGATATATGACATTCAGTAAGGATTTTTTTCAACAGGCATACGATCATCGCCAATGAGAGAGCACAAACCATGTAATTTCATTCAATGTTAGGAAAGAACAAGCTTAACCAAGTTCTATACCATTTTCAAGAAACTATCAAGCATTGGAGAAGTAATAAATAATAAGATGAATTTCAGTCTACAAGATCAATTCCTGAATCAGTTGTACCAATGAATGGATTAGTAAAGCATGTTTCTGAGGTGTATACACTGCCCCTTTTCAAGGATTTTGAAGAATAGTTTCTCAAATTCATCTCATCAACTTCTACACTCATTGGACTTCAAGACAACACCATCATATATGACGTTTCGTCATTTGAATAAAGTTGACATGCCCACCGGGTTATATTTGATAATCAAATGAATTTCATTTCTTGCACATGCAAAATGTATGAAAAGTTTGGAATATTATGCTACAATTCTTTAAGGATACTGCATATTAAGAGAAAGTGGACAAAGCAAGCCAAATCAAATATTTGGGATGAATTTCAGAATGCAGCACAACATGCAGATAAGTTTCATGATTGTGTACTTTGAAGGCAAGAAATGACTAGAAAGTAGTACACTCTAGTATTGGAATGTGAAGACAACAAGGACACCAGAAAAATACTTGAAGAAAACTATAGTAGAGATTTTGCGATTGTGAAAGAAATCACTCCAACAACAAGTTCAACAGTTCCCACATGTTCCGGTTCATCAAATGTTGTTCTAGATTCTAATCATTCAATTATAAAAGGACGAAGACAAAGAATCAAAAGACACTTTCAGAAGAAAAACATGCAAAATGATAAAATAGCTGCAAATGAGTTTGGTTCTAAAACACCAAATGTTCATTTATTCTAATATTTTTTCTATTTTTTCAAATATTGAATCATTTGTGAGAAACCTTTTAGTAATGCATTTCTGACCTTTTTAATATATCAGTTTAACCATTATGTATAAAGTTTATAACCATTATATAATATACATCTGCTCAGTTTAAGCACTTGTAGAAAAATTTTATGTAATATTATGAAAACTTTTAAAGACAAAATTATTAACTTTTATGTAGAAACAGTATAACTTTTTTGTATTAATTTTATAACCATTAAGCTCAAGTCTTACACATTTTTTTGTACCTTTATTATGATAACCTTAATAAACATATTTAATAACATTTGCATAAAAATTGTATAATCTTTGCATACAAATTTTATAACTGTTTCATATTCTGCATAATAACGTTTATGTTATAATATATTAACATTTACCAAATAATATAATAACTTTTACCATACAATGGTTATCTAAAATAGAACAATATTCACAGCATATTTGTAACTTTATTATGATAACCTTTATGTAAATATTTAATAACTTTTACATACAAATTTTATAACATTTTGAATTTCTGCATAATGACCTTTATTTTATAATATAATAGTCATAATGTTATAATATTATAACCTTTGTGAAGAAATATAATAACTTATATCCAAAATAGAAAAAAATTTAGCACAAAACAACCATACATTTAAATTCAAATATATAATAGTACCATACACAAATTGTATTAACACCACCATTATACAATATTCACCACAAAACTAAGAAAAATATTCATCCACCAAAAGAGTATTCAACCACAAAATTGTACTTATATTAAAATCCATGCGAGCATACTAACAAAACAATCCCAAATATTCACACTCTAAAATCCAACTAAACAGTAAAACCAATGTTTATTTCTTCATGTCGGTCTCAAGTGGCACAAAGGTTCAGAGGGGGGTGAATGAACCTCTATTGATTTTGAAAATTATCGAACTTATTGCATTGTAACCTAGACAGCTTATAGTATATGTTACTCTTTCAACTTACAACGCTAGGATATAGTACCGTTTGTTGAATTTTAGAGGTCTGTACAGTGAAAACTTAAACTTTTAAGATAGAGTTTCTTTTTGAAAACATTTACAAATATAAGTTTTAGCAAGGCTTATGTGTAGAATAATAAGCATGATAAATGCAGCAAGCTAAGATCACCGAAATACTAAAATAAAAAGAACATATAAAGGGTTTATAGTGGTTTGAAGGTGGTGTTATCCTTTTACGTCCACTTTGCTATTTCTCTGAATACAAACTACGTTAAGCAAGTTGTTTTACAGGACTCAACCTTATAACTATCAACATAACAAGTTACAACTACTAAGACTTGGCTTCCACACAGGTTGCTCAAGTCCTAAAGACTGACTCACACAAGATCCTACTAACTCACAAGAGTTATTGCCTGCCCACCTAAGGCTAAACACTCAGTAAGGAACAACTTTCTATCAACTGTGGATACCTAAAACAACTTAAACACACATCACTGAGATAAAAGTATATAGGGATTTTCTTCAACTAGTGCTTGAAGCAGCCTTTAGAATTCTTGAGCTCGAACTAAGTCTTGACTGCTTCTTTCGAGGTTGAGTGACTGAAACTTGAGAGTTGAATGCTTGAGAACAAAGAGCTTTTTGTTAGCACTTTTAGTGTCAATGTTTCAGTAATCATTTCAGTCAACACTTCCTCCATTTATAGATGAAATATATACCCATTGAAGAGAGACACAATACTTTGAATTTGAATCTCCTTCATGTGTAGAGCTCGCATTAATTGTTTCTAAAGGTTGCATTAAATTTTTCTTATCTTGCACTCCAGGATATTAAATGTGGTTGCACTAGGTTGCAGGTTTCAGCAATGTGTCAGGCCAAGTGTTCACTGCTTACTGGCTCTTTGTACTGCTTTAATCAATTTGTCTCTACTGGTTAGTTTTGACTTGTTGAAGTGGTTGAATCTCAAACTTTTGCTGATCTTCTTCGTACTGCATTGGAGTGAGTAATATTTCACTTCATTCTTGATATCTCCTTGACTTGTCAAAATGCAGCACTTTCTTTCTACAACCTTTCTATTTGGCAGTAATACAACTTACTGGTCTTCTACTGTAACTTTCTACATGCAGTAACTATACTTATTGTTTCTCCAGAACTTGTTTCTTTCAATAGCGTACTTACTGCTTCTGCAAAACTTAGCTTTTTACTGCTTGTAGCAATTCCACTTTAATTCTTAAGATATTGTATCTTGATTTCCACTATTCTTCATCCTAAAATCTTGACTCAAAACTTAGTCTAATCTCACTTAAACATTGTGAAAAATGGGGTACTCTACTTTTCTATTACATTGGTGTTTTGTCTCATAAAAATCTAAACAATAATTTCCTAACACTTCTTTTTGTATGTCTTTGGACCTTCCAACACAGTTTTCTTCTCTTGGCTAACAACAATTTTCTTCTTGCTAATTAGTTTAGATTTCTTACATAGAAATCGTACACACTGTTCAATACTTTTGTCCTTAGTTCATTGAGATTTGCAACAATGATAAATGCACAAATTTATCTTTTTAGCACACAACGAACTATTGTCTTTGAAAAAAAAAAAGTAAAATGTGTTAGGTTAAATACTAAACAAAACTAGAACAAAATATACTAAAACAAAATGTTATATCTTTGTCATATCTAGACTGGAATACAACACACCATCAAAGTGCTTCACATGGTGCATTAGATATATTCCACAGTCCAAATTCTTATTTGTCGTTTGTCATAAGAACAATACATTTTCAAACTTGTAGTCCAATATTTCTCATGCTTTGACATGACTTCTAGTTTCAAGAAACTCCGACATTTGAACATTCTATTAAACAAAAAATTAAATATCAACATAAAACATAGAAAAAGTAAGAACATGCAAATATAACATAAAGGTTAATGTACAAAAACATAAAGGTTAATCCAAATGTAACTTAAAGGTTAGATTTTTGTAACATAATGATTAAGCAAAACTACAAACTTACCTACAGTTTTGCGCTCTTAAAGAACTCATTTTCTTCAATTTTGCGCTCTTAAAGAACACAATGTTGAAAATAAAACGACTTGGTCTATCTTCAGAATCATTTTCATGATTCAATATAAAAAACCAAGAAGTTAAAACAGATTGAAATATTTCAACTTTTATAACAAAGTTCAAATAACCTTTCTTGAACAAATATTCTCTGCATATGATTACCTATATAAAAGTATGAATGTTTCTTACAAAATATGGATTGCCTAATATATCCTTATTAAAGATTATTATTTAATGTTATAATAGTAATTTAAGATTTTAATATTTAAATTATTTTATATAGGAATGCTAATCCAAAATCATATAGAATTCTATTATGAGTAGGACTCAATTATATTAGAACTCTAATTTAATATAGATCATATATCCTTATTAAAGATTACTATTTAAGGTCATGATAGTAATTTAATTTTTTTATTTGAATAACTTTATATTAGAATTCTAATATAAATTAATTATTTTATTTTCACTTTATAATTTAATTACTTTATATTAAAATCCTATTTATTATTTTTCTATTTAATAATTTAATATTAGAATATATCATAATTGTTATTATTTAAGGTCATAACTATAATTTAGAATTTTCATATTGGAATCATTTTATATTAGAATTCTATATAATATTTTAATATTTAATAATTTTATAGTAGAATATTTCATGACTCTGTTTATAAGGCAGCTAATTATTTGCACATATATTATATAATAATTTAGTTAAGTTTCTCCTATTTCTTACGACTTCATTTGTTTTTTTTCCTTTCTTCCTTTGTTTATTTATTTATTTTTAAAAAAATGAAAACCATTTACTCTCCAATTTCGAAGGATTAATTTAGTAATTTTATATTAGAATTTCAATCCTAATTCTAATAGAATTCTTATAATCCTTATTTTTACACGTAATTTAATATTTGTAATTGCATTATAAGGAGTACTTTTTCAAATACACCTTCACCAAATTATATTATTTAAGGTTATGATAGTAATTTAATATTATTTTATTTGAATCACTTTAATCATTGATTTTGAACATATGGACGGTTAGAATTTGTCTGATACCGTGAAATACTTCAAATTTAAAGTTCATACAGTAAAGTGAAACATGTTAAAATTTCTGTAAAAAAAAATCATATATAGTTCCGATGAGAAAATGTTTTTAATCTTTTTTTTATAAAAGGAAAACCATTCACTCTCCAGTTTCTAAGGACTAATTTAGTAATTTTATATTAGAATTTTAATCCTAATTCTTATAGAATTCTAAAAATCCTGGATTTCACCATGTAATTTAATATTTTTAATTGCATTATAAGGAGTAGTCATCCAAATTATCAACGTTCACCAAATTATATTAGGATCCATTTGGATGCAAGAATTTGAGGAGGGATGTGAAATTCCCCACAACAAATTCATTGATGGTGTTTGGATGGATGCATATTTGAAATCAATTACTTTCATTTTGAACTATTTTTTTATCAAAATGAGTGGATTTTAGATTCACCTAAACTTGAGGTTTTTCAATTTATGAATCTACTTCTAAAATACAAAATAAAAGGAAGTGTTTGAATGCATTTATTGCGCAACTTTGAGTACGAACTATCTACGGTTTGCTGTAATAATGAAAAAAAAACTATTGAGGATCCAATTGAAGTATTGGATATGTTTACTTTTGAGTCTGAAGAAACAATCGAATGTTTAAAAAACATTTGTTCATATAATTATTGGTCATACTCTTTCTGATAAGAGACATAAAATAATGTATTACTTTGGATGTTATGACTCATTACAATATCAACTTTGATAATGAGGGGTGAAACAAGTTGACATCAAAATATCATAAAACTTAAACCACATGGATCCAATAGAATTCAGCGAAAAACATTGAACAAGAAGAAAGTACATCTTTCTATTATTACAGATTTTCTTACATTTGGTTACTTTCATCTTATTTCTTATTCTCACTTACGTACAAACATATAAAGATTATTTAAAATTTTAAATTTTCTTATTAAAATTGTCACACCCTGTTTTTCACACTTAAAAAATATCAGAGTTTTCTTTTTGGGCGTGAAGAGAGAAAGGGAAAGAAGACATACATGATATAAAATAGAAGAAAAAAGAAGAGGATGTGAAGTGGTAAACTTGAAACATCGAATACAACCGATAAAATAGAGTTTGAAACCTTACGCAGCGGAAGTAAATTTTACATGATGATAAAAATCCTTCGGCACAAAGCCAGGAGAAAATATAGCAGCGGAAAAACATCAGGATCCATTAAATAAAAGAAGGACAGTTTAATTTTACAAAATGTAGAACCTCGTTCAGAAAGATAGATCCGGAAAAAAACGACAGGGAAAAAGATCACAGCTGACATGACACCCTCTCTCTATACTTCTCCTCATACATAATTTCCTGTAGTGTGAGTACAGAATAGAGGTGAGTGCGTTGAATACACTTGTGGAGATACTTTCCATATTTTTAATAGTTATTAGGTAGGTATAACAAATCAAACATATACAAGTTTGGCAAATAGACACAACATATAAAATGCATAGCACATAATTTTAAGAACATACAGCTCTAAGAGCACTCAACTATAACTTGGTGCTTTTTACGGGCCACCAGTCCATTCCTAACGTATGGTGCTTTTTACGAGCCACCAATCCATCCCTAACGTATGGTACTTTTTACAGGCCACCAATCCATCATTAACATGATTTTGGACATCCGTCCTTATTTATCATATTTATAATGTATGCATATACATAGTAATCACAGCACATAATCACAGCACGTAGAGTCCAACAGTTCATATATCAAATATGGAAAACAATAAACATATAGGGTGGTTTAAAAGTTACCCCTACCTTGTTCAGTGGTTACCACGTGAGTCGAGTAACAAGTTTCAAGTATCACTAAGCACGATCCAATAGATAGCCTACACAAGTTACAATGTTCCTTAGATCCTAATTATGTATAAATAAAGGTATAATCGATATCGGAGAAGATACAATCGTTAAAGATGAGACGGAACGAAAGATCTAAAGATTGAGGTTGAAGAAATGAGGGTGAAATTTCAGTCC
Organism: Scutellaria minor; assembly: GCA_954870855.1. Taxonomy (NCBI): domain Eukaryota; kingdom Viridiplantae; phylum Streptophyta; class Magnoliopsida; order Lamiales; family Lamiaceae; genus Scutellaria; species Scutellaria minor. The sequence continues at coordinate 22,416,912 of OX940727.1, forward strand.
AATAGGCTGATAAGAAAGAGGGAAAGATTTGGGTCGCAACAAAAAAAGAATGAGCTCAATCGGAGTTGAAATGAGCTCAAACAGAGCGTTTTAAGATTAGGGGTATTTTGGTAATTTTGGTCAAAGGGTTGACTTTGACCGGGACCCCCGACTCCCGGTTGACGACATCTTGTCGCCGATGACTCGATGATAATGTATGATGGAAAAAATGAGATTTGTATCACGAACACGGCGCCGCGTGCGCACCAGTCACACGACGTCGCGCGCGCTGCTTGTCACCCGGCGCTGGGCGCCCAGTTACCCGGCGTCTCCCAGCGCGTGCGCCCAGCAACCTCCTGACGTCGTGCCCAGCACAGCAGCAGCACACCAGCACATCCAGCAGCTTCCAGCTGCGGTGCCGCCGCCCCCACCTGACCCGCCGGTGACCCCAACTCCGGCCACCACCACCTTTGGCGGCCATGAACAGTACCCCAAAACAGCCCCCAAACATATCACAAACACACACATGTATGCACACAACACCTTGCATCACCACCTTTTCCACTACCATTTCAGCTCCGGTGTCGCCACCCACGGCAGCGCCACCACCCCCAACTGATAGCCCTTCATCCCGGGAAGGTCAGCCACCACTCCGGCGAAGGAAGAATATGAGAGAGAGAAAAAAACCGAGAAGAGAGAAAGGGTGGAAAAACAAGGGTTAGGGTTTTCCAACGATGTTTTTGTCGTTTCCCGGTGAAGGAGACATCGGAATTGAAATCCGAAATCTATCCTAGACTCGTCTCGATGAGACCTCTATGCGAAAATTTGCTGAAATCGAGAAAAATGATTTTCTGGCACCGATGACGGCGCATCGGAGACCAGAAAATAGAAAATAGAGAGAGAGTAGGGAGGAGAGAGACTTACGATTTTTCCCGATTTTTACCTCGTCCGGAAAACGGTGATTTTTGAATCGAAAATGCCCCTATATATAGACTTCCGAAAAACACTATTCATCGAAAAAATCTTAGTTACTATTCACTGAAAATATCTTGGATTACTATTCATCGAAATATCTTTCATTTTTTCGAATCTTCGTATTTCGCCCTTTTTTTCGCCATTCGAGCTACGAGTCTCCGATTGACCTCTAATTCATTTCTATCTTCTCGTTTTTCCGTTACGCATCTTATGGTAAAATTATAATCTATGTTCTGTGACTAATTTATACTTCCATCTAAAACATACATTTATCACGTATCTTAGACGCATATAATCAAATTAAACAGTCAAGGTTAACGCACATAATAATTTAATTAAGGGTTAAATATTGAATTAACCAATTTTGTTTCGTTTTTGGTCCTGGGCGCTACAAAATTTTTATTTGATTTCAGTTAATATTCGAAATGTTACCGATATCTCGACAATACCAAAAAAATCTTCGGCAAAAGACACGATTTCTCAAGAACAACATAATATGAATGTTAAATGAATATATTTATTTAAATACAACACCTAAGAATTTTAAGAACTAATTATGTTGTTTAAATTTGTTGGTTGTTGAGAAAGAAAATGAAAAAAAAATATATCTCATGTAGAGAAATAGTTGCTACAAACTTCAAATTAGAAATTCATACTAATTAATACTTTTACGTGTCGAACTGTTACAACAATATGTAGTAGACAACTATATAAAATTGGAGATAACAAGATTAGATTATTGTCAACGCCACCAAACCAATATGCAAGTTGAGTTATATCAAAGAATCATGGATAATGTCTTCAAAGGAGAAATCAGAGGTGGTGAAATTAAAAAAATAGTTTTTCTATCAACATTTATTAGTGGACCAAGATAATGAAGATATCTTGATTCTTTAGCATTAGTACATAGATTTGGAAAACCAAGTCTCTTATGACGATGACTTGCAATCCATAGAGGAATGAAATAAAAGAAAAATTGTACAATGTTCAAACACCTACCCAAAAAAATTATAAGGATCCGATTGATGAAATCAAATAATTTGAAGATGCTCTGTGGGTCTCTATTCAAGAACCAATGTGGAGAATTTTTTAATTCAATTTATATTGAATATCTCTTCCAGTTGTCAACTCACAACTATATCTACCCAAGTAACCCAACCAACAAAGCTTAACTTATTGGGCAAATCAAAATTTAGAAAATATTTTGACATATGATCATGCCTCCAAAACAATGCTCACTTTGTATTTCACAATGTTTCGTATAAGTGAAGAAATATAGAAATATCTTTACAGAGAATTTCCTGAGCATTACGTATAAGATATACAAAGAAAATGTTGAAGGAACAAAAAGAAATGGGGTGTAATTTGTCACGCCCCAAAATCTTTTCGTATTTTATCAGAGTTTTACCATTGAGCGTGAAGAGAGAAATAGTAAGAGACGCATACACAACAGAAAGAATAAGTAGGAGACAACAGAAGAAAGAGATAAGGGACGATGGAAATCCTTTTCGTATCAGACAATCGGCCTCTGCCGAAAACAATTGGTCTCACTACCGATATAAACATCATAATAAAGCAGCGGAAATAACATCGGGATCTCTCATTCACAAAATACTCAGAATTAGTTACAAAACGTGAATAAACTTTAAAATATTATTTTAGAAATGTTTGAGAGACCTCATCTCATTACAACAAAACTAGAAACAACACTTCCTCTCTCCGACTAAGGTTCCTCATGCTCAACGTCTCCTGTAACGTGAATTACAGAATAGGGGGTGAGTGCGTGGAATACACTCGTGGGGATAAAATCCGCCTCTTTTAACAATCAACAGATATAAAATATAGGAATAGTAACATTCAGTCATATTATCACAGCACATAAAATGCATAACATGTATTTCGCAACCTAACTCAGGTGTGGGTATCCCCCGTCTTACCCCTACAAAACTCAGGTACGGGAATCACCCGACCCTACAATATCTCAGGTACGGGTATCACCCGACCTTACGGAAACTCAGGTACGGGCATCACCCGACCCTACAATATCTCAGGTACGGGTATCTCCCGACCTTACGGAAACTCAGGTGCGGGCATCTCCCGACCCTACGTAAGAATGAATGTGGACCCACGTCCTTTCATAGTATATCATGATCATGTATTCAAAGCATATAATCACAACATTTAGTATTCCGTCAATCATGCTTTAAATAGGGAAAACTGTAAACAGATAAGAGATAGAAATTACCCCCACCTTGTTCGGTGGTTACCACGTGATCAACGAGTACCAACGGATCAGATATCACAAGCGAGTACCAAAGGATCCGATATCACAAGGCTCAACTCAACAAGTAGCCTACACAAGTTATGACATTCCTTAGATCCTTAATAAATTATAATTAAAGCTGTAAAAGGTTCCGTCGGAATACGGTCGTTAAATACGCGACGATCGAGCGATCTAAAGATTGGAATTTTGGAGACAAGGCTGAAAGTTCAATCCGAAGGGCTGAGATGATAGGAAATGAAATAAGGATCGCAACGCAAAAAGAATGAGCTTAATCGGAGTTAAAACGAGCTCAAACAGAGCATTTTAAGATTAGGGGTAAAATGGTAATTTTGGTCAAAGGGTGGAAAAAACGGGGTTCAGATCGAAAACACGGCGTTGTGGGCGCGTTGGCACGCGACGGGCGCGCACGAGCGTGCGGCGGCTCGGCAGTTGCCGAGTTTTCTCGGCAGCTCGGCAGTTCGTCTCGGCAGCTGCCGAGTTTTATCGGCAGCTCATCTCGGCAGCTCGGCGGCGGACTCGGCGGCTGCCGAGTTTTCTCAGCAGCCATGCATGGCACGACCAAGCTGGCCGAGTTTTCTCGGCCAGCACCCTTCCCAGCTTTGCCGACGGTAGCTGATTAACGCGCCACCTTCCCGGCGTCGCCCAGCGCGGCGGCGCCGCCCGCTGCCACCACCACCTACCTCGCCGGATACCTTGCACCGCCGGCTACCACCTCCGACCATCCCTCGCCGGATTCCGACATGAATAGTGCCCGGAAAATACGCCGTAAAATCCTTCGATACACTGATTTTCCAAAAACTCCAACTCCAACTAAAATTCCGGGAATATTCCGTCCCGAACTTTCAAAATTAACTGTAAAATAGCTCAACTTTGCGGATTTACCAAACGATTGCCAGAATTAAATTAAATTAAATAAAAAATAACTAAAAAAATACAAATCAAATTAAATAAAATAAAAAATACAAATTAAATTAAATTAAATTAATCAAATCAAATTAAATCGGCCGATTTTGGGGGCCGATTTGGGGGTTTTAGTTATTTAATTTAATCAAATCAAATTAAATCGGCCGATTTGGGGGTTTTAGTTATTTAATTTAATTTAATTTAATCAAATCAAATTAAATCGGCCGATTTGGGGGGTTTTAGTTATTTAATTTATTTAATCAAATCAAATTAAATCGGCCCCCAAAATCGGCCGATTTAATTTGATTTGATTAAATAAATTAAATAACTAAAACCCCCCAAATCGGCCGATTTAATTTGATTTGATTAAATAAATTAAATTAAATAACTAAACCCCCAAATCGGCCGATTTAATTTGATTTGATTAAATAAATTAAATAACTAAAACCCCCAAATCAGCCGATTTAATTTGATTTGATTAAATTAAATTAAATAACTAAAACCCCCAAATCGGCCGATTTAATTTGATTTGATTTGATTAAATTAATTAAATAACTAAAACCCACAAATCGGCCGATTTAATTTGATTTGATTAAATTAATTAAATAACTAAAACCCCCAAATCGGCCGATTTAATTTGATTTGATTTGATTAAATTAATTAAATAACTAAAACCACACAAATCGGCCCCCCAAAATCGGCCGTTTTAATTTGATTTGATTAATTTAATTTAATTTATTTTGATTTGTATTTTTTATTTAATTTAATTTGATTTATATTTTTTTAGTTATTTTTTATTTAATTTAATTTAATTCTGGCAATCGTTTGGTAAATCCGCAAAGTGGAGCTATTTTACAGTTAATTTTAAAAGTTCGGGACGGAATATTCCCAGAATATTCCACTGACGGTGACTTCTGGCAACCGTTTAGTAAAAAAACAAAATTGAGCTATTTTACAGTGAACTTTGAAAGTTCGGGTAACAAAGTGGAAAAGTGACCATAGTTTGACTTCTATTATGTAATTTACCCAAAATATAAGTTCATTCAAATTCAACTCGAGCTCGATTTTCGAATTTTAAAATTGAGTTCGTACTGACTTGACTTGATTCGATTTGGCCCGATCCGACTCGTGGCAACAAAAGGTAAAACCCCCAACAACCCAGCAGAATCAAGCTTCCTGACATCACACTTTAAAAGCATTGATTCATCACAGACACGTACTAATTTTCTGCCTTCGCCTCTCTACATGAATCTTCATTAATGAAAAAGCCCTTAAACCCACTTCCCTAGAAACCCAATTCTACACTGCCTTTCCTTCTTCGCAGTTCTTGTCTCAATTATTGATTACCCCTCTCTTTCTCTCTGTAGAATTCCTTTGTTTTTTCTCCGCGATTGATTGACCGTTTAATTGCACAATTTCCCGAACTGGGCGGCGAAAGCATGAGTGTCCAGAGCATGACGATGAGATGGGAGAAGGTGCAGCAGAGAGGAGGGAGTGGTGGGCCCGGGGTGAGGTGGGGCCACACATGCAACGCCATTGCTGGAGGCAAGCTTCTCTATGTTTTCGGTGGCTATGGGAAAGATCAGTGCCAGACGAATCAAGTTCATGTTTACAATACTGGTTTGTCTTTTTTTTTTTCCTTACACTTTTTTTTGGGCTCTGATGTCGACATTCTTTGTGCCCTTTTGGGAATTTCTCATCTTTATTAATTTTTGGGTGAACTCGCAGTTTTGGGTTGTTATATATTGCTTAGAAAGACTGAAATTTTCTTGATTTTTTTATGAAATGTTTGGGTTTTCTGAGAATTGATTTTGGTTCTTGGCTTTTTGAAAACCTTGTCTACTTCTCTAGGGATTGGGTGGTCTTTTGGTTTTTGTTTCATTGTTAACTTTCTTTTTTCTTTTTTGATAACTTTATGTAGTTAGTTTCTAATTGTATGATTATAGATGCTGTAAACTGCTGTTTGGGAGATTCTGTATAATTCTCTGTAATCATTGTGTGTCATGGGGGGGGGGGGGGGGGAACTGTTGCAATTGTGTCCCAGTGAGTTTAGTTGAACATGCCTTTTCTTTTTTGTTTTTGTTTTTTTTTCCATGTATCCATGTGAATGTTGTTATGATGGGGGTTTGATTTACTCAACATAGTATACACGAGGCCATTCACACGAGCAGAAGAAACTGTCAAGCTTTCTAATTTAAATATTTTGTTCGTTAGCAAATATGCTTTGGAGTGAGCCTGTGATCAAGGGTACACCACCAACTCCAAGGGACAGTCATAGCTGTACAACGGTTGGAGATGATCTTTTTGTATTTGGTGGTACAGATGGAAGAAGGCCGCTTAATGATTTGCATAAGTTGGACACCTGTGAGTTGTTTATACTTTTAATTCTTGGTATTCTCCTTATCTTGTAATATCTTGACTTCATTTTTATGTAATATATTGGTTATTTAAATTTAGTGCAAGAATAATTGGTTGAGACCATAAATTTTGTTATTACCATAAGAATGGAGCCCTAAAAAACCATGGCAGTTCGCCAATGTGGTTTATCTTCATTAGCTATGTGAAACAAGGTTTTACATCTGGAAATGTAGATGCTTCAATTTTTCTTTTAAACCACCACTTTATATTTCAATGTAGATAAATTATGAGATATAAATATAAATGATTAGATGGATAAATTCTGCTAACTGCATCTTCATTTGCTTCTTTCTCTCTGTTTCTAAACATTTGTCTATTATCCTTGTGTTCTTCTCTTGAAATCTTGCCATTTTTGCTAATAGCCTTAACCAATTTAAGATATTGCAAGAAAAAATATTTATTTTTGTGATTATATACAAAATGTGGAACCTTAAACTTACATTTGAACCTTGGTTAATTATTATATCAATTAACTCTATGTTGGCTCGTTTTTCACCCATAATAGCCACCAATACATGGATCGTACCAAGTGTTAGAGGTGATGGGCCAGAACCAAGGGAAGGTCATAGTGCAGCACTTATTGGTAAAAGACTATTCATTTTTGGCGGATGTGGTAAATCTGAGAACAGTGAGGTCTACTATGATGACCTTTACATATTAAATACTGGTATGAACTTTTTACTTTATCTTGGTAAGTTATGCTTACTTTGATGATTGAATATGGTCTTTAGGATAGTTGTTTTTTTTTTTTTTTTGAATGTTAAAGCCTTTCACTTGCATTAGTTCCTATTTCTTAGTTACAATGTGTATCTCTAAATGAAATTCTATAATGTTAAAATGGAAGTTTCTTTTTCAGACGGCCTTAAATGTTAATTGATGATTATGTTATGTTCTGCATGTATCATGGATAACTAACATACAATTGGATGTCAGATCAGAGTGTGTATTGATTTACACTTTGCACTTTGTTGGTTAGATAAGTTAATATTATGCTAACAAACAATTTTTTTTCTATTTTTTAGCTGTTAAAGCCTTTCAATAACATTTTCTCTTTTAATTTACAATGTGCATACTGTGGATATAGTTCCATACTTTTAAGTGAAAGATCCATTGTCAGATTACTTAATGATATTATTTTGATGGCTCCAGTGGTGTGTCCAGCATGGATAATAGATAAGGGGCATACAATTGGACCCATATCAGAGCCTTTCAGAAAAGAAAAAGAAATATATATCAACACTAACTTGTTGCACACACATGATAAATGGTTCTTTTTAAATTTTAATCAGATAGTGCTGAAACTTGTTCTTATTAGTCAATTTAATAATATGTATTCACAGAAAAATAGTTACTTCATAAAGTTACTTTACATCTTCAGCTGCGCTGATCTTTGATACATGACTGTAGTAAGCAAAATATTGTCTGATTATGAATAATTGAAGAACTTTAAAGACTGGGCTTTATATGAATGATATTTCATCATTGGCAATTTGGCAAAAATGTCAAGATGTTGAGGTTCTTCTGTCTATTATTTGCAGAGACTTTTGTGTGGAAACGAGTATTTCCATCAGGTACTCCTCCAAGTAAAAGAGTCAGTCATACCTGCTCATCGTGGAGGAACAAAATCATAGTCATAGGTGGTGAAGACTCATCTAATTACTATCTTTCAGATGTCCACATACTTGATGCTGGTACAAACCGATTGTCTTTGCTTAAACATTAATGTTATATTCACATAGCAGTTCGTCACGATTTTTTTTTACTAATCACTATATAAGTTTTACATTGAGATGATTTATCTTTTCTTCCTCGAGCAAATAGATACTCTTGTTTGGTGCAAGTTGAACACAACTGGTCAGCTATTGCCACCTCGAGGTGGTCACACAGCAATTGGTTTTGGCAAGAACTTGTTTGTCTTTGGGGGTTTTTCAGATGAGCAAAACTTGTTTGATGATGTCTATATGCTTGACATTGGTAAGTAAGTTTGTTACAAATTCTACTTCGTTAATGTAATCTAATTATCTTTCTAGATCCAAATCCAACTTTTTCTTTTGAGTGAAATAAAGAAAATAAAAACATGGTGACCTTTACTTATTCTCTGATATTTTTTTATTTATGAAAATAATGTTCTATGTAAGCTCATGGGCAATCGCTGTTTTGTAAGGAGAACAAAAGGCTTTTAAGTTTAAGATATACCTGAAAATGTTTGACTTCAAACTTACTAAGAACCATAACCAGGCTTAAAAAGTAAGCATTGAAGTACATCTAATATCATATTTCCCCCTCCTTTCCCTATCAAGCTGTTTGAGATGTAAATTTGACCAATTCCATTTGGATTTTACTTTTCTGATGTTATTGGAATGGACAAGATCGACCAAAACTTATTTTACTTGCGATATATTTTTCTTGATACTATTTAAATGATCTAGATTCACTTTTTCAAATGTTTGAGATGCATAATTTGTTTATGATTAGAAAACAGCTGTACGAAATAGTGTTGGCATGTCCAATGAAATTGCAATCATGAAATTAGTTTTTCAATACTAGTTTGTACTTATCTAGTCATTTACACAAGGGGTTCATGGGTAGAGGGAGAGAATTTTAAATGAATATCGTTTTGTGGAACATTAGAAGCAGAGAATCAGGTAAAAGAGAGGTTTAATTAAACCATTGTTGCGGAAAGAAGGGGCATATACAATAGGACTACAGTCTACAAGAAGTAAAGTCAGAGATCGTTGATAGACTATTTATAAAAACTAGCAAGTTTGTTCAGTGGGTTTTCATACATTCTTGATTTAGATCGATGGCATTTTGGTTAAGTGGGATGTGGAACTCTTGGGTGCAATGTTTGTGGGACCGGATTGGAATGGGCAGAAAATTGGTTTGTCCATTGATTCACGGTTCACCCCGGTGCAATGAAGAGAACATTAGTTGGTATATGCACTAAAAATATGTATGAACTGCATTTTCTCATCAAAATGTATCTAAAGTAAAAGAATAGAGAAATGCAATATAAAAATCAAATTTTAAATAAAACCTTAGATGATTGCATGTTTTCTCCCTCATAGATAAAAAAAATCGAAAGAAATTGAGGGGGGAAAGCAATAAGTAACATGTTATTTGTGTAAACTTGGCTCCCACATCAAAATAAATATAAAGGAAAAATGTAAAAATGCAATTTATAAAGATATAGAAAACCAAGGAGAATTGCATAGTTTCTTCCACATCTATTAAGAAATGAAAGATAGGGGGAAGCAATATAAGACATGTTGGAAGTGAACATTGTCCTCACAATTATTGAACTAGTTTTGAGTCTTTTGACTAGTTTTTTCTATTTGATTGGAAATTTGTTTTAAGTTTATTCTTAGACAGAACCAAGGACTGATTCCCGGTTGAACCCAAAGTTGTTAGATGAGCGCCTGAGGTGTAGACGACACATGTAGCGCCTCTACAAGCAAGAGGGGGGGGGGGTGTTGTTCATTGGGCGCGTGCCTTTTTTAGGTGCCCACTCGCCTCAGGCTTACCCCTTGTTTAGTGGCTCCAACCCAAGCCTGTTATGAAGATCCCTTTAAAAATTTTGAAGACATTTTCTTTTTTGCTTCAGGAAAACACAAGAATGTTTAGAACTTCAGTTTGAGAGGATGTATACTTGTTTTTCATTCTTTCTTGATATTTATTATTGTTTCAACAATATTAAGAAATACTTAGTTTCTTATCCCCCCGCCCCCCAAAAAGAAAGGGGGTTTCGTGCATGGCTACTTGATGATGATAATGATTATCTCAACGTTGTACATGTTTACTATATCATCTACAGATTAAAACTATGAAGAGGTGGGAAACTTTTATAATTATGTAGTGATTTTATGTAGAAAATGGTACCTGGATCAAAGTTATAGCTATTGGTGAGGGCCCTTCAGGCAGATTCTCCATGGCTGGTGAAAGTTTGGATCCTGAGATGGGAGGTGTTCTTGTTTATATAGGCGGCTGCAATAAAAATCTTGAAGCGCTAGATGACATGTATTACTTGCACACAGGTTTTATCTTCCCCATATTAGAAAATTGCATTTTTTCTGTACTTGCTGAATTGAAGTGTAAATTAACTAAATTACTGTTCTGTTAACTGTTCATTACCAGGGCTTTCAAAAAAATTTGATAGAGATGAAAGGCGGAATGAGAAGCTATCTTTGAGGAAACAGCTGAAGCTGAAATGTCAAGAACAGCAAACTGTTTCTCCTGCATATGAGAAGGCTCCCTTTGGAGCTGAACATGATCCTACTATTTACCAACCCATGCCAATATCGAGTTATATGCCATCAGGCAAGAAAACCTTTTGTGTTATATATACATAAAATTTACCTCTTCCATTATCTTTTGCTTCTGTTATATAGTTACTTTACTCGTATTTCTTTTTGAGGAATTTACTGAATTACGGTCATAGTTCAGTTCTTCCCTGAATCTGGGTTAGATGATGAAGTACGTATTAGAATGCTTGTAAAGGAACTTGCACTGTTCCTCAGACATGGGAAACAGGTTGTTTCTCTCTTTTCTTTCTTGGGTGGATAGGGGGTGGAGGGGAGAAGGGAGATTGTTCTCCTCCACTGGTCTACTTTTCTAATTTCAATCAGACTGAATCTAATCTCAATTATCTGATCCCTACTCAAAAATTTATCTGATCAACTGATCTTTACCCAATTGTGGTGAAACATGGCTTTCCTTCTTATAATATTTGTTGTGAGTTAACTGCAATCCATTATGTTTCATTCATTCCCATGATCTCATGGTTATCTTTCAAGAGGAAAGGGTTTTACCTATGTGGTTCATTAAGATGTGGTCCTATATACATGCTTCATAATGTTAAGAGTATGGCCTTTACCTCATCTAAGAATACTGACAAACACTTCATCTAAGAATAATATTTATATGATAAGAATGCTTGAATGGATTATCTTGTAAAAAAAAAGAGACAAAAAGTAAAGACCAAAGCACATTTAGTGTATGTAAGCTGCCCGTTGCCAGATGAATTGGCTAGGAAAGTAATGGAAAAGAAGATACTTGAAGATACCTGGGTGAGTGTAGCACAATAACTTGTCGAGTTGACATAAGCATTATAGAGGCTTAACATTTGAAGTCAGTACCAAATAGCTTTCCCGCGTTTTTAAGCATATTTGCATCTCTGATGACATATATTTTGTTGCAGGCAGGCAGAATTTCTATCTGAATGAATACCAGACTCCTTTTGGAAAGCGGAGCTTCCAAGCTAAAGTCACTAAAAGCTTTCCTGATGGATATACCATCGAAACTATCATTGATGGAAAGCCTTTACGTGGTGTGTTATTTTCCAATAAACCAAGCTCTACAAGCATGGGTGTTAATAATTTCAATAGGTTAGATTTCATATGTTGATGATTACTTGTTTGCTACTGAGAGAAGCCAATTGTAAGAAAAATGGTTTAAGGGACTCGCATTAACTTTGTTATAGGAAGATGGAAACTATGAAGACTGATGCTCCTAATATGCATGTTGATCACAATTCTGTGGTAGAAAGTGAGAAGTCTGTGAAGCATCATACGAATGATGCCAAGCCAGCAGATGCCGTTCAGAATGAAAAGGAAGGAGATGAAGCCCAGGTGGAAATTGCTGCTTCAGAGTTCAAAAATCTTGCAACTGAATCATCAATGCACCGAGAGGTATCTTTTATGACTTTTTAACTTAAAATTGTAATATTTCTTTGAAGATGGAAAACATTGCTACCTACATGAGGGAATTTTCCAGCTCCCCTCATCCAGCCTGCTCAATTTCCTCCCCTTTCTCCAGATTTTCATCATTTTAAATTCCCTATTTTTGGAAGAGGACTCCTATTGATTCTTTTAGTTCAAACATGTGGTTTAATTGAGCAATATTTTCCACAGATTTTGTTACCTCTTTGCTCAATTTTTTTTCCTAAGATTCTTCACATGATAAGAGCTGTTTTATCTGAAAAGACCTGTCAAATTTGCTCCTACACGATATGTTGACACAAGTTTTTGAAATTTTGGATATAATTTCATTCCAGTTTTCACAAGTCAAAAACTGCTATGAATTGTGTACATTTTCTCTTCTTGACATCAATCTTGCAACTATGAGGTGATGCAGTTTCATATCTTGAAATTTAAGAAATTACTTTCAGCCAAGCCTAAATTCTTTTACCTTTTTGGTGATAACTTTAACTTTCAGGTTCTTATGTTTAGTTTGATATACCTGAGGTTATTGCATTGACCATTCTCTTGTTTTTCCTCCATAACAGGTTCCAGGTGCCTCAGAATCACATATGGCACATGATATTAATGCTGGTGGAAACAGTGCAGCTAATAATCCATTATCCTTTGATGCTGAAATGCATGAGGAGAATGTTTCTGCAGTTGGTAAGGATCAAAATACTCCCATAAATTGAGGTACAGATGGTAAAACACTAACTATTAGCAAGTCAATTTAACGGTATCCTGGAATATGTTATATCATTAAATGATGCTGGTATATAAATCGTGGACTTGAAAGCTGTAGGTTGGATTATTTTAAGTGCACTAAACCAGCATCCATTGACCAACAAATTAGTAAGGTTAAATTAAGTATTGGAATACTTGGTTTGTTAAGTTTTATGAACTGATAGTCTGATACAAGAGGTGCAATTCGCTACTGCGATATTGTTTCTACTATAGGATTATCACTCACTTGGAAATTCTGACTGTTGTAAGTTGGTTTTCACAAGTCCGATTTTGTCCTCTAAAAATATTTTGCATAAACACCTAAATCATGATTATGTGAATTAACAAGCTGTGATAGGAGGCTATACCTTTTCTTCGTTTAGGATATCTGGATTTTGCATTTTGAAGTCATTATGGTTGGTGGTGGTTGCAATTTTAGAATCTTTATATTACTTATCTTAGAAGAAACGGTTTTCAGTTTCTCCTTGAAATATTGATCTGTGTAAGAAGCTTAAAATCTGCAATTCTTTACTGTTCCATTTTATTTTAAAATCGTTAAAATAAAGCTGTATTGTGTTTTTACTGTTCTGTAGAAAGAAGTCAGTATTTATTGCACGTGTAAATTATATCTCTAATTTTCTGTCTCTGCAGTAACAAATGGCTGAAATCTTGTGAACCCTTTTCCAGATGATAATGCTGTATAGTCTCTAGAGAGCCTCCCATTTTGAGTAGCAGTGGATCTCCCTCCACTAATTTTGCCGTCTCTACTCAGATGGTCGTCTGTATATCGTACATGAACTCTTTGGTATACTACTCTAGCTCTAGTACACCTCCATATCTAAATGCAAAATACTATAGCTAGGCTTAGAAGTTCAGTCTCTTTTCTAGTGATGTGCAGATTCACAACTTTGCTCATTCTGAAGTCATATTAGTTGCTGATTCAGCTTTGTTTAGTATTCTTTGCATTCTTTTGTGGAACATCTTTTTCAGTGTCTAGTTACTTGCCATCAGCTTCTGCCATCTTTTTTCAGACATAGCTCCTGGGGACAGCTTCTTGATTGCCTTTTCCTGGTTTTATATAATGTCGAAAATGTGTGCAAATGTATCTCTTCATGTAGTTTGTCGCAAATAGGGATGACAATGTGACGGGTCAAAATCTAGACACAAAATAAACCTGCATTTGGGGATGGGTCTAAACCTAGTCAAATTGAGTGCCCTAGGAGGTTTGGACCTCTGGTTAAGTAGGTCCTGAGTAGGTCTGGAATGGGTGGTTATGTAATATCTTTAGCTTTATATTTTCAAGAATACAAACATTTGGGATACATTTCAATCTTACTTTCAATCAATCTAAAATTTATGAAAAATATTAAAGTAGAAAACAAACAATTTATCTATATAATATTAATTTGGGGTTTTAGTTTTTAAGAGACTAGTTATAAATAATTATTTAAAGAGACCACCTTTATAATTTTTTAGGAAAGGCTTAGGAATTTTGCCTTTGACTTGATGTAGTCATTTGTTTAAATAAGAAGAAATCTTGAGGGGCTCCTTAATAAATATGAACAAAACTTATCTCATCAACATAAACCCAAAACATGCTTCCAGCATAATCATCCACCAAAAAATCTCTCAAAATGCAAACCTACATGTTGCAATTTTTAATTCAATTCTGAAAATTGATCACTCTTATTCTCAATGTTCTAAAATTCGCTAGGTGTTAGTCGGGCATGTAACAGGCGCCTAGGATACCTAGTTGGGGTTTAGCTGCAATATCTAAATTAAATAATTTTTTTGTTATTTTATTTATTTTTCTTAATTTTTTTTCCTTCAAAAATATTTTGAAACTCTTGTATTATTATTATTTTTTTTGATTTTATGTAGGAAGAGAAGTAAAAACTTCACAACACAAAATTATTTTTATTTGTATTTTTCAATTTGTAATTTTTTTTATCTATATCTAACTAAATAATAATAATTTGATAGAAACGTATAAGGAAAAGTGAAAAAAAGAAAAAAGAAAAAAAAAAGGAAAGAAAAAAAAAAAGGTATTTGGTGTCTAGGTCTATCTAGGGCCGAATGGTTCCGTCTAGGGTCGCCTAGCGTCTAAAGTGACAGAACATGTAAAAATCGGTGTGGTTAAGAGTCGTCTAGTGCTTAGGCACCACCTAGATCGATTTTTAGAACATTGCTTACTCCCATTGAGTTATAAAGAATCGG
Organism: Scutellaria minor; assembly: GCA_954870855.1. Lineage (NCBI taxonomy): Eukaryota > Viridiplantae > Streptophyta > Magnoliopsida > Lamiales > Lamiaceae > Scutellaria > Scutellaria minor. Next base: position 22,432,149 of record OX940727.1, read on the forward strand.
CCCTATTACTCATGTTTTTAGTCTTAAATGTTATGGGTAAATTCACACTCAGCAATCTCAAACAATGAGGTAAACTAGTTTTGCAATTAATTTGGTTTCATTGAAGATCTTTGAAAATGTTGTGTAATAGGGCCCCATACATCTGTCATGATACACGTGTGATGTTGTCAAGACCGTCTCATAGACGTATTGGATATTGAGTTAGTAAATATAACAACGTATGTTAGTTGAATTGAAATTCATTAGTGGTCCCCTTTATGCTTATTCTAAGGTAATTCATATTGATTATAGCAGGATTTTAAATTGTAACCGGGTTTCTTGAGATGCCTCAACAATTTTCCTAGGTTGACATATAAATATGATATTGCAACATTACTTCCATTTTAATTATTCAATAATAAGATCATAAATCTCAATTTATATTTCTCATAAAGATGTTTTTGAGGTTATGTCAAAGGCCATTTGTGGATTTCGAGTTATATTTTAATATAACAACATATGTTTGGTCATAATGCAACACTTATTGTTATTTATTCCAAAACGATATTTGAGGTGAAATTCGTTCTTGATCCTTCGAATACATACTTAAGTTGATTTATGCCAATCTTATCAGGATTAGAAATTTTACAACGGTTGTCATGGGAGAACTTAATTTTTTTTCCCTAATTTCAACATGTAGAAGTTATCCACGATAATAGTTGGAAAATACAATTCTATATCTATTTTGATAGTATTTTGTAACAAGACCCAATAAATCTCAATTTATGTCCCCATTAAGATGCTCTTGAGGCTTAGCTCATAGGTCGCTTGTCAATTTCGATTTATTTTTTGACATAACATCATATGTTTTGTTATAATGCTACCCTTATTGTTATTCAATTCTCCGATTTTTTTTTTTTTTTTTGTATATTTCGGTTTTTTATATTTCTACTTTAAGAAATGTGGGATAACAACATTATTAGAATTAACATTATTTATATTGCATGACCTCATTGCTATGTTAGAGAAAATCAATGCGAGACCAACTCGTTATAGAAACCCATACACTTCATACTACAATCATCATACTTCTTTAAAGTTGTTTTTCAATATAGAACAACAAATATAAATTCATACACTTTATACTACAATTCCTAGGGATGGGATAAGCACGGTTTGGAGCAATTCGAGAATAAGAGAATCTTTCGAACCAAATTTATATTTTGAAATATGGTTCGAATGTGTCCTACGAAGTATCTCAACATTTTCTTGAAGTGTTGTTGCAATTTTGTTCTACAAGTGTTACGACATTTTTTACAACACTGAAGCAACATCTTTATAATAATTGTCGTTGTAATAGAGTATAACTTACCTTTTCTTGTCTCTTATTTTGGTGTTATCAGTAAGCCATTGCTGAAAATAAACTATCCAACATTGGGTTCCCCATATTTTTTCAAGTATTAATCTAACTTAAAGTGTTGTCCTAAAGTAACAATAAACCAAAATAGCTCAAAGTTTTGAATTCCAAATTACATCAAATTTTATTAAAGTAGCTAAGTGAATAATTAAGCATGTAATCTATCTTACTTTAGTATACTTAAATCATGGCAGATTAGATCGAACTATACTTAAGAAATCACGATATCGACTTATAGTTGATTTGCTTATTAATTCTCCATGTACACCGACTTAACTGCAGTCAGGCAAATTTTTTTCAAAACTTTAGATGAAAAAGAAATATACATTTTTTCCTTAACAAAAAAGAAAAAAAAAGTGTTTTTCTTATTAATTCTCCATGTCACATACTTAAATATGAGGATAAACTATACCATAGGTGGTACTTATGTAGTTATGTGGGTGTTCCACGAGATGCCACGATTAGACTTAATTAAAAGCACTTAGACTTTTAACATATAAATTGCTATTGGGGGTGATTAGCAAGAAACGAGAACAAAACAAAATTGATAACATCCAATAATTTTTACTTATCATTTCAAAATAGTTATAGTTTTAAAAAAATAAAAATTATCATAAAATAAGTGTTATTATAGGATTTTAACATATATTTACTTATAATTCACCTAAAACCACCCCTCATTTTCTCTTGCCAAATTAAAAAAAGTTGTTAAGAAAAAAGAGGAAAAAAAAAAAAAAAAAGCTCCCACAATAATTGTACTTATTTATGAATAAAATAATCTTTATATCATTTTTGTTAATTTGTATGAAAAATCTAAAACAACATTTATTTTGAGATGGATAGAGTATTACTCTTCATGTTGCATTAATTTTTTTTTTAAAATAACCTATGTATGTCATGTGTATTAAATGACAACACTAATTAACATGTGACGTACATTAAATGACATGAAACACGAGATGAAACACCGAATGTAAAAGAAAATTTTGACTCAATGTATGAATGGAAGATTGTTTGGAGTAGGGAGAGATGAACTCGACTTTAGGCCCCTCAGTTGGGTGATATCACTAAGATGAAATTCATGATTATACGAATTGTTGCCTTAATTTCCTTTTACTACTTTATTTTTATTCTAATACATTACAAACACACATAAAGAATAAAAAACACACAACACACATAAAAAATAAAAATCGAAAATAGAAACACTCCAATAAAAATAGAAAATAAAAACACAAAAAAAAATAAAAATAATTTTTTTTTTTCGATCAAGATCCAACAATTCAAATCCAACATTTCTTTTTTGAAAATAGAAACACACATAAAAAAATAAAAATTAAAAGACAAACACACATTAAAAAAAAACACACACACACCACACACATAAAAAAAATCGAAAATAGAAACATTCCAATAAAAATAAAAAATAAAAACACACAAAATACGTCGAACCCCTTGCTGAATCCGCCGTCGATTCCAACAACTCTCTGGTCAAATACGTCGCTCTCTCCAAACTTTCCGGCGACGAAACCCTAATTTATCTCGGCACTCTGTCCGGCGTTCTGTTACTCTACTCTCTCCGTTCATCACAAAGTGCTCCTCCCCAAATCGCTTTCATCAGACGCCTATCTTTGCCCGGCGCTGGAAGTGGCAGCGTACTGAATTCGATCCACCCTCTTAGTCACATCAGTAAAGTTATTGTGCTTTTTGATGGATTTTTGTGTTTGCTTGACTCTCGTTTACTCGAACCGGCTAAAAGAATTAGTCTATTTAAAGGCGTCACCGCTGTTTCTCGTAAATTTCGAAGTCAAAGAAACGATTCCTCTGTTTATAGTAACGGCGGCGATCAAACTAGTTATGTTCATAGCAATGGCAATAATGCTGATGGCAACAGTTTGTTCGCGATTGGAATTGGGAAAAAGTTGGTATTGGCAGAGTTGATTTTGAGTGGGTCTCTGGTAATCTTGAAGGAGATTCAAGGGATTCTTGATGGATTTATTGTGGCTGTGTTATGGCTTGATGATTCTATATTTGTTGGTACCAAAGCTGGGTATTATTTTGTATAGTTGCCTAAATGGGAGATGTGGGCTGATCTTCTCTCTACCAGATTCTTTTCGTGCGCCTCGACTGAAGTTGTTGGTTAAGGAGTCAAGGGCGATGTTAATGGTTGACAATGTAGGTATTATCGTGGTGTGGAGGGGCAGCCAGTGGGAGGCAGCCTGGTGTTCAAGGAGGCTCCTGATTCGTTTAGGGAAATAGGAAGTTATATGGTTGCTGTTAGGAATTCGATGGTGGACGTGTATCACAAGAAAACGGGATTCTGTATTCTCAAGTTGGATAGAGAAAAAAGAAAACTATGCCTTCGCCACATGAATATTAAGTAATAATAGCATGGCACTTCGAATTCGATATGAAAAATTTTTGTATTGTTTTTTTTCAAACCATTTGATTAACTCATTTTGATTTATTGTTTCTAATATAATAGAAAAAAGTCAATAAACTTATCGAATTAACTTCTCATTGATGTATTGTTTCATCGGGATTCAATCCAAACACTTGAGTGAATACAGTGAGATTTGTCATGTGTATTTTTAAAAGCATGACGACACAAATTGTTGTCAGATATGATAACGTTGTTTGTCTCACAAATTGTTATTGTATATAATGAAATGGTGTCTCAGATTCTTGGAATTTGAAAATATGCCAATTGTTCTCAAATTCAGAAAGTATGTTCCAAGCTTTTTGGTTAGTCGGGGATAATAGAGAAATAGTCTGTAGTACGTTTTTAATTGAATGCACTATAATAGCAACAAATATAACAGGACAAAGAAAAAGCTACTAGTCGTGGACATGAGTTGCCTCTATGATGGTACAGAAAAGATAAATGCTCCCGAACCGGCCTAATTGGTTAATAAATCACTGCATGTAGGGTTAATTCATTATCACAATCATCTTATATTTCCAATTAGAAAAGCTACACCAAATTCTTGTATATAAGTTGTCATATGTGCATAGACTGAAAACTTATTGTTTCATGATCATATGTAGTTAATTAACATGCATATTTATGTTTATATTTGTGTGCTCACCTGCTAGTGATCTGACTTCCAGGTAATAGTTGAGCAGCAGAAGTTCCATGGGCGTGGTAATTTTAAATCTCCCCGTAGGGCATACACTACAAATCAAAATAAAATGAACCCCAAGAACTGCCCAAATAGCGTACCTCCATTTGCTGCTCCATTACCTTATCATCCACCACCATTTACACCAGTTCTTCATACTATGGTTCCCATTTCACCAACTTCTGGTCCTGGATATGGTTATCAGTTATCCCCCAGAGCTTTCATGAGAGCTGATGCTCAACTGACAAAGTCTGGTAGTGATCCTGCACAAGCATTTGTTCCACCAGTAAATGGGAGTTTTCAGCCTTCAACATGTGCTGATTCGAGTGCCCATGATTCTTGGTCTGTTGGAAGAAGGCGTAGTACAAATGAAGAATACAGCCAAATGAATCCTTCATGGAATAATCAATGGCCAGTTGCCTCTAACAACTTCCATTTGCTACAAACTAACGGACAAAGACCTTTCGTGAGGCCTCCATTTGTTGGTCCTACAGGCTCTGTTGATGGACCAAACTACCAAGGTATTCATGCTACTCTATAAAAGTAGATGTTTTTTATGTTAACATTTCATTTTGTGTGGTTGACTTCTTAGCTTCGTATTTCATTTATTTTTCCAATTTCCTTATCTCCTTTTGCCTCTGTTGTTCTTATGTTCTTCGACAACAACGTATATCTATTATCTAACATGATATTCTATGATACAGGTCCACCAGGAATTATCTACTATTATCCTGCTGCTCCCCCAGGCAATGTTAGAGTACCTTATCCACCATTCTTAGTTCCATATCCTTTGAGCCCAGGAGTTCCAATGTCACCCCGCCAACGATAGCACTGAGAGCTAACATTATTAAGCAAATTGAATACTATTTCAGGTGAATTCTTTAAACTGATCTCATTTCCCTTGGAATATTTCAGCTACCCACCAGGGAAAATTAATTTAGCATGTTTTTGAGCCTATTGTTATGGTGTCAATTGAAACTTGCCAAAGTCGATGCCCATCTGCTATATGTGATTTTGAACCTTATTTTAATTCATCCAGAGGAATCTAGGAAAATAGTTTTAGCTTGATGATGTTAGTTCTTAACAATAGTGTGTGTTGGGTAGTATTTCTATGTATTAAACCATTCCAATTTTTCAAGCCTGATTTTTAAAAGAACATTATTTTGATAACTTAGTGCTAAACCTAACTACTTTGGCAGTGATGAGAATCTGCAGAATGATCGCTACTTGATTTCCTTGATGGACCATGAAGGCTGGGTTCCAATATCAATTATCGCCAACTTTAAAAGGGTACTAATTTATCTCTCTTGTCTTTTACCCTTGACTCAGCTCTCCATAATGAGTGGTTTCTGTCTGATAATCATGCTACTAATGGTTTTTCTGGAATTCTGAGTTTCAGGTTAAACGAATGAATGCAGAGATACCATTTATTCTAGATGCTTTGCAGGCCTCAGGGACCATTGAAGTGCAGGTCCGATAACATTCCTGTCATGGGATTCTCAATCAGTGTTTTTGTGTTTTTTTGTTATAGAAAATTTCTGTGTTTTTTGTTTCTAATTTTCTGTTTCTTGCTTGCAAACTCTCCCGTGGTTCCTTTCATTTAAATCTCTATAGGGTGACAAGGTTAGGAGACGCAATGAGTGGTCTAGGTGGATCATCATGCCCATCAACTCCTGTAGTGTGAGTACAGAATAGGGTGAGTGCGTGGAATACACTCGTGGGGATAAACTCCGCATCTTATAACATTCAACATATATAAAATACCGGGAAAATAACCTTAAGTCACGTTGTCATAGCATATAAAATGCAGAGCAAATATTAGAAATAACAAGGGAAGAATAGGTGTGGGAATTTCCTGTCTTACCCTATAAAACGGTCTCAATACCGCTAGCGCATTTCAAGGACCACCAGACCTTTTCAGAGTAGTAGAAGGGGAGGGATTCAATTTTTTACGGTCCATAGGACCCTTCGAACATGCAATGTGAACCGAAGTCCTTTCATAGTATAAAGTATGACACAACAATTATATCCACAACATTTAGTATTCCTTAATCATGCAAGTAATAGGAAAACAGTAAACAGATAAAGATTTAGAAGTTACCCCCACCTTGTTCGGTGGTTACCACGTGAGTCGCAAGTACCAAAGGTCTGATAACTCAAGGCTCAATCCAACAGGTAGCCTACACAATTACGGTGTTTCTTAGATCCTTAATAAAGTATAAATAAAGTTATAAAAGGTTTCGACGGAAAAATGATCGTTAAATACACGACGGATCGAGAGATCTAAAGATTGGAGTTGAAGAACCGAGAGTGGATAATCAGTCCATATGGTTAAGATGACAGAGAATGAAATTTGGGTCACGATGGAAAAAGAATGAGCTCGATCGGAGTTAAAACAAGCTCGAACGGAGCATTTTAAGTTCAGGGGTATTTTGGTAATTTTGGTCAAAGGGTTGACTTTGACCGGGCCCACGAACCCCGGTCAACGACGTCTCATCGGCGACGACTCGATAAAGATGAGCGATGGAAAAAATGGGGTTCGGATCGAAAATACAGCGTTGCGTGCAACGGGGCGCGCGCGTACTCGACGCCGGGTGGAAAACCAGGCGGCCTCGACAACTTCTCGGCAGCATCGGGAACTCGGCTCGGTAGCTGCTGAGTTTTCTTGGCAGCCTCGACGGCTTCACTCAACAGCTGCCGAGTTTTCTCGGCAGCATGTGCACGTATCTCGGTGGCTATCGAGTTTTCTCGACAGCCCGGCACCCGGCGCTCCCAGCGTCGCCCTACTCGACCAGCTACCTTCTCGGCGCCGCCCATCGCCGTCGCCACCATGTCCTCCAGAAAGCCTGTACCGCCGGCTACCACCTCTGGCCATCCCTCACCGGATTCCGGCTGTGAATAGTGCCCAGATATCCGCCGCAAAATCCTTCGATACACACTTACGCAAAACTCACACCCTTCCTTTCCAGCTCCGGCCGGCGACTCCCAGTCGCCGGCGACCCTTCCCAAATCCCCGACCGGCGACCTCCCGTCGCTGGCAACCATTCCCAACCAGCCCAACACCCTTATACAATATATATATACACACGTTCATACACACACACATACACATAAACACACACATACACATAAACACACACACACACCAACTGACTTGGCCAGCGGCCACCTGCCGCCGGCCACCACTCCTAGGCCCTTGCCGGCACATCACCAGCGCCGGCCACCAGGTTCCACACGGCGGCACCACCATCGCCGCCCCCAACAACCATCACACACCAAATACACCCTAAACACACACATGCACGTTTATATATATACACACATTGTACAGCTTCGGCAGGTCACATGCACGTTTATATATATACACACATTGTACAGCTTCGGCAGGTCATATGCACGTTTATATATATACACACATTGTACATTTATATATATACGACGCCGCCATGGCCCTCCGGCAGGTCCTCCACATCCCTAGGTGGTCCTCCGGTGGCTGCTCCGGTGAGAGAGAGTGAGAGAGAGAGAAATTAGAGGAGAGAGAAGGTGGTGGAAACCTAGGGTTTAGGGTTTGAGCCACTGTTTTTCGCCGTTTTACGGCAAACGAGAAATCGAAATTGAATTCCGAGACCTATCTTAAATTCATCTCGTCGAGACGAACGTCGTGTGCGAAAATTGGCTGAAACCGACAACTTTCAGATTTTTAGGCCACCGACGACGCACCGGAGATAGAAAAACGGGAAGAGAGATAGAGGAGAGAGAGACTTACAAGTTTTCGTCGCGTTCGGCTCGCTCGGAAAAACGGTGAAAAATGAATCGAATGAGCCCCAATTTATAGATTTCGAAAGTTATTATTCATCGAAAAGATCTTGGTCACTATTCATCAAAATATCTCGGGTTACTATTCACCGGAAATATCTTTCGATTTTTCGAAACTTCGTGTTTCGCTCTTTTTGTCGTCGGTTGAGCTACATGTCTCCGATTGACCCCTAGTTCGTTTCTATCTTCTCATTTTTCCATTACGCATTTGATGATAAAATAAAATTCTATGTTCCATGTCTAGAAAATATTTCCGTCTTTAACTTGCATTAAACACGTATCTGAAACGCACGAAATAAATTAAACAGTTAAATCATACGCACATAATTATTAAATCACAAGTTTAAATATTTAATTAATTTATTATGCTTCGTTTTTGGTCCGAGGCGCTACATGCCGATTTGGGGGTTTTAGTTATCTAATTTAATTTAATCAAATCAAATTAAATCGACTGATTTTGGGGTGCCGATTTGGGGGTTTTAGTTATTTAATTTAATCAAATAAAATTAAATCGGCCAATTTTGGGGTGCCGATTTGGGGGTTTTAGTTATTTAATTTAATTTGATTTGTATTTTTATTTAATTTAATTTGATTTGTATTTTTTATTTAATTTAATTTGATTTGTATTTATTATTTAATTTAATTTGATTTGTATTTTTTTAGTTATTTTTTATTTAATTTAATTCTGGAGGTCGTTTGGTAAGTCCGCAAAGTTGAGCTATTTTACAATTAATTTTGAAAGTTCGGGATGGAATATTCCAGGAATATTCCACCGGCGGTGACTTCTAGCTGTCGTTTAGTAAAAAAACAAAGTTGAGCTATTTTATAGTGAATTTTTAAAGTTCGGGTAACAAAGTGGAAAAGTGACCATAGTTTGATTTTTATTATGTAATTTACCCTTTTTTATTTTTGTTGTAGTTGTAGTAGTAGATGGTGTTGTTGTGGTGGTAGTTAGTTAATTTTTATTATTATTGTTTTTAATTTATTATTATTATATTATATTATACTCCCTCCGTCCCCACTTATTTTGCCTACTTTGACCGGCACGGATCCTAAGAAAATACAGTTGACTGTTGATTGGATGTTTAAGTTTATGTTTTTTTCACTTTAATTAGGAAGTTGGCAAAATAAGTTGGGACAAGCAAAAATGGAAAGTAGGCAAAATAAGGTGGGACGGAGGGAGTATTTATTATTAGTATTATTATTATTTTTATTTGATTGTTGTTAATTTATTATTATTGTTGTTGTTGTTGTTATTGTTGACAAAATTTAAATATTAAATTTCACATTTTACATCTTTATAATATAATGTATATAATAAAATAAAAATTAATTTTAAATGAACGTGTTATTTATTAATATTATTGTTGTAGTAGTCGTTGTCGTCAGTTTATTCTTATTATAATTATTAATTATTTTTATTGTTATTGTTAATATACTCTTGATAATTTATTCTTATTATGATGATTATTATTAGTGTTATTATTATTGTTATTATTATTAGTTATATTATTTTTTTTGTTTTGTAGTTATTGTGGTAGTTAGTTTATTCTTAATATGATTATTGTGGTTAGTTTATTATTAGTACTATTTTTATTATTGTTGTTAATTTATTATTATTATTATTATTATTATTATTGTTGTTGTTTTTTTTTTTTTTTTTTTTTGTTGTTGTTGTTGGTGTTGTTGACAAAATTTAAATACTAAATTTGACATTTCACATCTTTATAATATAATATATATAACAAAATAAAAATAAATTTTAAATGAACGCGTTATTTATTAATATTATTATTGTAGTTGTCATTGTCATCAGTTTATTCTTATTATGATTGTTATTTATTTTTATTGTTATTGTTAATATATTTTTGTTAATTTATTATTATTATTATTATTATTATTGTTTTTGTTATTTTTATTGTTGTGGTAGTTAATTTATTTTTATTATGATTACTGTGATTAGTTTATTATTAATATTATTTTTATTTTTGTTGTAGTTGAAGTAGTTAATTTATAGTTCCTGTGATTACTTTCATTAGTTTATTATTAGTATTATCTATATATATATTTGTAGTAGTAGTAGTTGTTGTGGTGGTAGTTTGTTTATTTTAATTATTATTGTTGTTATTTTTGTATTATTATTATTACTATTATTGTTGTTGTTGTTATTGACAAAATTTAAATATTAAATTTGACATTTTTTATCTTTATAATATAATGTATATAACAAAATAAAAATAAATTTTAAATGAAGAAATTATTTATTAATATTGTTGTTGCAGTTGTCGTTAATTTATTCTTATTATGATTATTAATTATTTTTAATATATTCTTGTTTATTTATTCTTATTATGATGATTATTATTAGTATTTTTTTTTGTTAGTTAATTTATTTTTATTATGATTACTATGGTTAGTTTGATTACTGTGGTTAGTTTATTATTAGTACTATTATTATATTTGTTGTAGTAGTAGTTTTTGTTGTTGTGGTAGTTAATTTTTTTTATTATTGTTGTTAATTTATTATTATTATTATTATTATTATTATTATCATTATTATTCTTGTTGTTGTTATTGTTATTATTGTTGATGTTGCTAATTTATTCTTATTATGATAATTATTATTAGTAATATTATTATTTTTGTTGTTATTGTGGTAGTTAATTTATTCTTATTATGATTACTGTGGTTAGTTTATTATTAGTACTATTTTTATTTTTGTTGCAGTAGTAGTTGTTGTGGTGGTAGTTAGTATATTTTTATTATTATTGTTGTTAATTTATTATTATTATAATTATTACAATACTAATAATTATTATTACTGTTACTGTTTTTGTTGATGTTGTTAATTTTTTCTTATTATGATAATTATAATTAGTAATATTATTATTTTTGTTGTTATTATGGTAGTTAATTTATTCTTATTATGATAACTGAGGTTAGTTTATTATTAGAATTATTTTTATTTTTGTTGTTGTAGTAGTAGTTGTTGTGGTGGTAGTTAGTTTATTTTTATTATTATTGTTGTTAAATTTATTATTATTATTGTTGTTAATTTGTTCTTATAATAATTAAAATTCTGGTTACTTTTATTATTGACGTTGTTGTTAATTTATTCTTGTTATGATCGGTAGTAGCAGTAGTCGTTTATTAAGTTTTGAGCAGTAAGTTCTATTCGATTTGATTTACATTATAAGTTTTGAGCTAAACTTCTAAGTAAAAACGTTAAGTCAAAAGTTAAAACAGTTCGGTCAAAGCTTATTAATGCTTTGTAAAAAGTATCATTTTCAAGTTATTATGAGTTAATTGTACTCGAATCATCTTCTAAAGAGTTAATTGAACTCGATTAATCTTATTAATCAACATAAAACTAATCTGTAACTTTAAGTGTAAGAATTATTTAAAACTTGGTGACCAAGTAAAGCTTGTTAGAAATCTAAATCATACATTATATAACATCGAGTTATGACTATATTGAATAACTTTAGTTATGAATTCATTTACTATACTCTTGTCTTTGTGTTTAGCAGTAAGTTCTATTAGATTTGATTTACATTATAAGTTTTTAGCTAAACTTGTAAATGAAAACGTTGAGTCAAAAGTTAAACTATTCAGTCAAAGCTTATTAATCCTTTGTAAGAGACATCATTTTAAACTTCTTATGAGTTAATTGTACTCGAATCTTCTTCTAAAGAGTTAATTGTACTCGATTTATCTTCTAACTCAACATAAAACTAATATGTAACTTAATGTATAACGTTTATTGAAAACTTGTTAACCAAGTAAAGCTTGTTAGAAATCTTAATCATGCGTTTTATAACATCAAGTTATAACTAGATTCAATAACTTTAGTTATGAATTCGTTTATTACTATAGTCTTGTCTTTGTGTTTATCCATAAGTTTTATTAGAGATGATTTACAATATAAGTTTTGAGCTAAACTTTTAAGTGTAATCGTTAAGTCAAAAGTCAAACAGTTCGGTCAAATCTTATTAAAGCTTTGTAAAAAGTATCATTTTCAACTCCTTATAAGTTAATTGTACTCAAATCATTTTCTAAAGAGTTAATTGTACTCGATTAATCATCTAACTCAACATAAAACTAATCTGTAATTTAGAGTTTAGCGTTTATTCAAAACTTGTTGACCAAGTAAAGCTTGTTAGAACTCTTAATCATGTGTTTAATAACATCCAGTTATAACTAGATTGAATAACTTTAGTTATGAATTCGTCTATTATAGGCTTGTCTTTATGTTTAGCCGTAAGTTTTATGAGATTTGATTTAAAATATAAGTTATAAGCTAAACTTGTAAGTGCAAATGTTCAGTCAATAGTAAACAGGTAGGTCTAATCTTATTAAAGCTTTGTAAGAAGCATCATTTTCAACTTCTTGAGAGTTAATTGTACTTGAATCATCTTATAAAGAGTTAATTGTACTCGATTAATCTTATAAATCAACATAAAACTAATCTGTAACTCTAAGTGTATGAATTACTTAAAACTTGGTGACCAAGTAAAACTTGTTAGAAATCTTAATCATGCATTTTATAACATAAAGTTATAACTATATTAAATAATTTTAGTTATGAATTCGTTTAGTATAATCTTGTCTTTGTGTTTAGCAGTAAGTTCTTTTAGATTTGATTTACATTATATGTTTTGAGTTAAACTTCTAAGTGAAAACGGTAAGTCAAAAGTGAAACAGTTCGGTCAAAGCTTATTAATGCTTTGTAAAAAGTATCATTTTCAAGTTATTATGAGTTAATTGTACTCGAATCATCTTCTAAAGAGTTAATTGAACTCGATTAATCATCTAACTCAACATAAAATTAATCTGTAATTTAGAGTTCAACGTCTATTGAAAACTTGTTGACCAAGTAAAGCTTGTTAGAACTCTTAATCATGTGTTTAATAACATCCAGTTATAACTAGATTGAATAACTTTAGTTATGAATTCATCTATTATAGGCTTGTCTTTGTGTTTAGCCGTAAGTTCTATGAGATTTGATTTATAATATAAGTTATAAGCTACACTTGCAAGTGCAAATGTTCAGACAATAGTAAACAGTTCGGTCTAAGCTTATTAAAGCTTTTTAAGAAGCATCGTTTTCAACTTCTTGAGAGTTAATTGTACTTGAATCATTTTCTAAAGAGTTAATTGTACTCGATTAATCTTATTAATCAACATAAAACTAATCTGTAATTTTAAGTGTAATTATTATTTAAAACTTTGTGACCAAGTAAAGCTTGTTAGAAATCTAAATCATGCATTTTATAACATCAAGTTATAACTATATTGAATAACTTTAGTTATGAATTCATTTACTATACTCTTGTCTTTGTGTTTAGCAGTAAGTTCTATTAGATTTGATTTACATTATAAGTTTTGAGCTAAACTTGTAAATGAAAACGTTTAGTCAAAAGTTAAACAGTTTGGTCATGACTTATTAATGCTTTGTAAGAGACATCATTTTAAACTTCTTATGAGTTAGTTGTACTCGAATCTTCTTCTAAAGAGTTAATTGTACTCGATTTATCTTCTAACTCAACATAAAACTAATATGTAACTTAATGTGTAACGTATATTGAAAACTTTTTTACCAAGTAAAGCTTATTAGAACTCTTAATCATGCGTTTTATAACATCAAGTTATAACTAGATTGAATAAATTTAGTTTTGAATTTGTTTACTATAGTCTTATCTTTGTGTTTAGCCGTAAGTTTTATTAGAGATGATTTATAATATCAGTTTTAAGCTAAACTTTTAAGTGAAGTCGTTAAGTCAAAAGTCTAACAGTTCGGTCAAACCTTATTAAAGCTTTGTAAAAAGTATCATTTTCAAGTTATTATGAGTTAATTGAACTCGAATCATCTTCTAAAGAGTTAATTGTACTCGATTAATCTTCTAACTCAACATAAAACTAATATGTAACTTAATGTGTAACGTATATTGAAAACTTTTTTACCAAGTAAAGCTTGTTAGAACTCTTAATCATGCCTTTTATAACATCAAGTTATAACTAGATTGAATAAATTTAGTTATGAATTCTTTACTATAGTCTTATCTTTGTGTTTAGCCGTACGTTTTATTAGAGATGATTTATAATATCAGTGTTAAGCTAAACTTTTAAGTGAAGTCGTTAAGTCAAAAGTCTAACAGTTCGGTCAAACCTTATTAAAGCTTTGTAAAAAGTATCATTTTCAAGTTATTATAAGTTAATTGAACTCGAATCATCTTTTAAAGAGTTAATTGTACTCGATTAATCTTTGAAATCAACATAAAACTAATATGTAACTCTAAGGTGTCGTTTGGTTCTCCGGACGGGTTTGTTAGGATTGTTTAATTTGGGATAACTTTACTATTCACTTTGACTTTATGAAAAGTTATTTGTTTGCTTGGTTCAAGGGTTGAATGATGGTGTTGGGATATTTCTGTATAGGTTTTGATGAGACAATGTAATATTAGATGAACTTTTAGAGTACCCATATTCCATATTTTATAAGTGGATTTTCGTTTGCCTATCAAATCTTTTAAGATGTATTCTTAAGAAGTTTAATGTACCAGAAAGATAGGTAGAACTATATTGGCAGGATTCTGGACTTTGATTTTGTTAAGAAAACATTGAAGGAAGTCAGCAAAGTTAGTCAAAGCCAGAATCAGGACGTAGACAACAGGATTCAGAAACAGAAAACTAATCAGAAGACATGAACCATATCAGAAAGAATACGCAAGTCAGGAAGCTGATTAAAGTATTCAAGAACAGAAAACTGATCAGGGACAGAATCCTGAAGCACAACTAGGTGACTACTGCAAACAGAATAACAGGTAGTAAGTCCTAATCTACTTAATACAGTACGAGGAAAACGCTGGAAACAATACATGGATTGGATCCTGATTAGTTACTAGTAGATAGAATTTTGTGATGTCACACCTCGGTTTCTTCCATACAAATATTTTTTTTATCAGAGTTTTAAAACAAAACAGGGGCGTGCAAAAGAAGAAATAGGCAAGAGACAATCAGAATAAGAAGAGTGAAGAAGACAATAGAAACTTTTTCATAACATATCGGACACAACCGATTCTACATCATCACAACGGATATAACAGGATCCTTCATCATCAAAAATTACAGAAGTATATTACATATCAGAAGACATTGTTTCTTGGTTCTTCGTAAAAGTTGTTTTATGAAAATTCCCAAAAGTGGCACCATCTCTCTCTCTACTGCTCTATGGTTCGTCATCTCCTGTAGGGTGAGTACAGATTAAAAGGGTGAGTGCATGGAATACACTCGTGGGGATGAAATCCGCCTCTTGTGACTCTCAACAGATATAAAACTATTAGTACAATAATCTTAAGTCACGTTGTCACAACACATAAAATGCGTAGCAGATATTAGAAATGGTAAGGGATGAATAGGTGCGGGGTTTCCCCGTCTTACCCTATAAAACGGTCTCATATACCGCTGGTGCACTTCAAGAGGACCACCAAACCTCGTTAGAGTAGTAGAAAGGGGGTAGGAGATGATGCATGTTCAGAGTTGGACCGCAGCCCATGCACAGTATGAGTATGACAACACTTATAAAAATAAACACAACATTTAACATCTCTCAATAGAGCATCCAAATAGGGAAAACAGTAAACAAATTAAGAATTAGAAATTACCCCACCTCGTATAGTGGTTACCGCGTGAGTAGCTAGAACAGTAAGTCTGATAACCCAACACCTCAAAGCTCAGTCCAACAAGTATGCAAGCTCAATCCAACAAATAGCCTACACAAGTTATGGTGTTCTTAGATCCTTAATAAAGAATAAATAAAGCTATAAAAAGGTTCTGGCGGAAAACGATCATTAAAGACGTGGCGGATCGAAAGATCTAAAGATTGGGGTCGAATAAACGAGAGAGAAAGATTAGTCTAACTGGCTGAGATGATAGGGAATGAAATTTGGATCACGATGGAAAAAGAATGAGCTCGATCGGAGTTAAAACGAACTCAAATGAAGCATTTTAAGTTTAAGAGTAAAATGGTAATTTTGGTAAAATGGTGAGGAAGAGGAAAAGCTTAGGGTTGCAACGGAACGAGAATGAGCTTAATCGGAGCTGAAACGAGCTCAAACGAAGCGTTTTAAGATTGAGGGGTATTTTCGTAATTTTGGTCCAAGGGTTGACTTTGACCGGGCCCACGGACCCGGGTTAATGACGTCTCGTTGGCAACGACTCGAAAAAGATGAACGACGGAGAAAATGGAGTTCGGATCGAAAACATGACGTCGCGTGTGCGTCGGCACCCGACGGGGCGCGCGCGTGCCCCCCATCTCCCGGCGCTGTGCGATAACGTCCAGAACACTCGGCCAAGCGTGCGCACGCCCATACGCGCCATGCACGACCGCGCGCCTAGCTCCCGGCATTTCTCGGCAGCTGCCGAGTTTTCTCGGCAGTACTCGGCGTCCTCGGCAGCGTGGCTCGGCAGCTCTCGGCAGCTGCCGAGTTTTCTCGGCAGGTCTCGGCGGCGTCTCGACGGTGGTCGAGTTTTCTCGACCAGCCATGCCCAGGTCCCCGGCGCCCAGGCTGCTCGACGCGCCACCTTCCCGGCGTCGCCCGACGCGGCAGCGCCGCCTCCTGCCGCCACCATCTACCTCACCGGATACCTCGCATCGCCGGCTACCACCTCCGGCCATCCCTCGCCGGATTCCGACGGTGAATAGTACCTGAAATCTTGCCGCAAAATCCTTCGATGCTCAGTTTTCCGAACTTACACCCAAACTTCAAAAATCCGGCCGGCGACTTCCCGTCGCCGGCGACGACTCCCAACACCTCCGCCGGTGACCCCTCGTCGCCGGCAACCTTTCCTGACCAACCCGAGACACACACATGGCTATATATACACACACATATACACACCCTTACATGCCCAAACACACACACACACCTCCCTCTCCTTGGCCGGCGACCACCGCCGTCCACTCAGGCCTTGGCCGGTGACCTCCAGTTGTCGGCCACCACCACTACCGTGCACTCACACACACGCACACAACTGTACACACACACACATGCACGTTTTCATACATACCAGCCCACTGCTGCTTCGGCGCCGCCGCCCACGGCAGCGCCACCACCCTGGCATCACCTCCATCCCACCAGCAACTTCTCCGGCGGCTGCTCAGGCAAGAGGAAAAGGAAAGAGAGAGAAAACAGAGGAGAGAGAAATGGTGGTGAGGGTTAGGGTTTTGGGGCGGTTTTTTGCCGTTTTCTAGCGAACGAGAAATCGGAATTGAATTCCGAGACCTATACCAGATTCGTCTCGTCGAGACGAACGTCGAATTTTTTCCACAACGTTGAATTTTTTCCAACCACCGGCCAGCGGCGGCGCCGGCGGTGGCGCCGCCCACCAGAAAACAGGAAACGAAGAGAGAGAGAGGAGAAAGAGAACTTACGAGTTTTTGGCGCGTTTGGCTCATTCGGAAAAACGGTGAAAAATGAATCGGGAGAGCCTCTATTTATAGAATTCCGGAAAGTCACTATTCATCCAAAATATCCAAATACTATTCATCGGTTGACTTTTTCCGATGTTACTATTCACGTAAATATCTTCGCTTCAATTCAACGTAAATATCTTCTGAAACTTTCGGTTTTGCCCTTTCCGTCGTCATTCGAGCTACGGGTCTCCGATTGATCCCTAGTTCATTTCTATCTTCTCATCTTTCCAAGACGCATCTTATGGTATAAGAATATCCTATATTCCACGTCTAATAAATTATCGATCTAAATCGTGCATTAAACACTTATCTGAAACGTACGAAATTATCAAATCTTAGGTTTAAATATTTAATTAATTTATTATGCTTCGTTTTGGTCCGGGGCGTTACATCCCTTACCCCTTAAAATAATTTTGTCCTCGAAATTGAATGCGTACTAAGAACGACTTGGAACTAAACGTGTACTAAGAGCCACAAGACTAGATACTTTGCTTGAACTCTCGTCTCCTTATTTCTGTGTTGCTTCCTTCTTTCCATTTCTCGTCAAGGACTCATAGACGTATTTTCGAAGGTTGCTACTCCTAATGACTCGCTTAACAGCGTATGATGGAAAAAGAAATGAAAAATGGATCGAAAAATAAAACGGCATCACGCGTGCACTCATTTCACAACATGGCACACGTGCACGTTTCCCATCACCCGACGTCACTCGGCGCCCGCTCCCGGTGCCCCCACCCAGCGCACGACCGTGCGCCAGCTTCCAGCAAGTTCTGTCTGGCCGCGCATGACCGTGCTCCCCAAGTACGACCGTGCGCCAGCCTCCAATGGCTTCTGCCAGCTGGGACACGACCGTGCCCCACGGCACGACCGTGTGCCAGCAGCCTACGCCCAGCAGCCTCCCCCGGTAGCCTCGTTTTCACCCGACATTTCCGGCCACTTCGTTCCAAACTTCTCGTTTCCAAGTACTACTTCTCCGATACCAACATATTCTTCTCCAAACCCATCTCACACATACACAAACATATATATATATAATATAGTTGGTACTGGTAAGTCGTATTCCTTCGTCAGCAAATGTAATTAAATTTCGATAGAAGTAAAGAAAAGAGAGAGATGGAGGGTGAGAAAGAGAGAGAGAGAGAGAGTTGAAGAGACGAGATTAATCTCGAATGTCACTTGTCGATCCGGTGAAGAGCTAGATAAATCCTCAGTAAAATAACGTCCATGCATTGCGTCATCACCGGCATCTTCTCGGTAGAAGTTGATGCTTGTTCGGGTTTTCTTATGTTGACCAACCAAGCTTCACAATTCTTTTTGCTAAGCATCTCGGTTGCCTTTAGATCCAAAATATTCTTTCAGTCAACTTTATCTGGGTCTCACGGAAGGTGAACTCAGGTTCTCCAGATGCTTTGAAAAATAGTCTTCCTTGCACGGTACTTGATTACCGCGTGATTGGACTCTAGCCAGTCCATTCCCAAGATTTGATCAAAATCCTTCATCTCCCAAGCGTGGAGATTAACTAGAAGGATCTCATCTTCGAAAGCAATCCTAAGGTGACAGTATAGATGTTTTATCCTAATAGTCTTTCCTGAGAGAAAGTTAACTTCTAAGGTTGGAGCGACTATCCTACCGTTCTCATGCTTCAGTAATTATAGCAGTCAACAAATATGAATAAAGTATGCCGTTCCGACATCAAGCAGGATGAAAATAGGTATATCAGAAATGGATAACATACCTGCCATCATCTCGGCTCCTTCAGTAGCTTCCGGGCGAGTAAGAGCGTAGGCTCGCGCTCTGCCTGCTACCGACCTCGAGTTCGGTATGGTAGCTGGTGGTTTTCTAGACCTTAGACAGTAGGTGGAGATGTGTCCCGGCATTCCACACCGGTAGCAATTCCGTGTCTCCTGTGGGCACGGTCTCTTGTGTAATTTTCTACACTGGGAACATAAGTTCTCTGGCCTCGGTGTTGGGGCAAAAACTCCTAGATTTTAGGGATTCTGGCAACTGTATACCGGGTGGCCTGGCTTCCTGCATTTAAAGCAGTCTTGGGTCCCTTGAAGGCAGGGCCCCTCGTGCATCTTCCCGCACTTGAGACAGATATATCCTGGCCTTGGTGAGGTAGCCACTGAATTCCTAAACTTCTGGCAGTGAAACGCGATATGTCCAGGTTCTCCACACCTGTAACAGTTTCGGGCCCCAAGGTGGCAGGGTCCTTCATGTGACTTCCCACCCTTGAAATACAAGTTCTTTGGCTCGGGAGTAGGGAGAAGCGAAGCATTGTTGATCCGTGGAAGCTGATGTTGGCCAAAGTCTTGACTAAGACTGATCAGTTTCCTCTTCCCCGTTGTTACCTCCATTCTCCGGGATGGCACCACGTCTATGCAGAGACTAGTGGCGATCTCTTGTGCTCTCTCTACGATCGCGGCATAAGATATTTCACCATGTCCCGCCAGAATGGAACCGATCTCCCTACGAAGACCCTTCTCAAAGTGTCGGGCTTTCTTGACATTCGTGTCTACCAGATGGGGCGCGTACCTACTTAATAGGTTGAATCTCTCCGCGTACTCTTCTACGGCGGTGGTTCCTTGACGGATATGTACGAAATCTGCTTCCTTTAGGTTACGGTACGACTGAGGTAGGAATTCCTATCTAACCACCTCTTTGAAGACTCCACATGTCATTGCCCTCCTGAATTCTGGCGACATGGTCCTTTCTTGTCCCTCCCACCAATAGCTGGCTCCTTCGGTGAGTTGTAATACGGCACAGGAGATCTTCTGTTCCTCTGTGCATGCTAAATGTTCAAAGAGTCTATCCAGCATCCTTAACCATTCTTCAGCTTCGATCGGTTCTCCCATTCCGTTGAAGATCGGTGGATCGAAACGTTTGAACTGTTCAATAATAAGGTTTGCGGCATTTCTTGACGATGGTGACAGTGCAACCTGAGTAATCCCTAAATATCGAGCCATGTCCCTTTGTTCGGACACCGCCACCAAATCCCTTCTCGTGGTGTTTACGTCATATTCAAACTTATTCTCCATTGACAACTTATTCTTTCGTGGTCTACCTCGTGGCATATCATTCTATAGATGACATATGTAACTAACCCTTATAATATATTCCACGTAACCCAACAATCTATAGCGTATACACAACACACACAATTAAATCGGAACAATGTATCATACACATAACATAAAAATTCAAATTATTGACATCTTCAAAGAGTTTTTATATATATATATAGCCCTCTGTTGTCAAAACTGATCTTACGCATTACAACCACGGACTGGGAAAACTCACTCATTAGTACACCCTATTACAACAAGGGTCCATGGTAGTTTCAACTTTTGGTCATACGATATCAACTCCTGCAAACGGTCATACTCGTACACTAGCTCACGCTGCTGCAGTCAGCGGCTTTGTGGCGGTGGCTTAGAGCAGTGTGTTAATTTTAGTGACCTCAAGAGGTTTTCACAAAATCTTTTCATCGTGATTGTAATGACGTCAAGAGGGTTTTTAACAAATTTTTTTTTTCAAGAGACAGTATTCTTAACACTTCAGCAATTTTTAAACAATTTATATCATATCTACAAAGTAACACATAACAGGTAAACACTAATTCCGCAAGTATTACAATCAGGGGGTCATCTATGGAGAGAGGACAGTGCCTATCTATATATGTATATTTATTTATTTTATTTTTTTTTGAAAACCCGACCACGTTTTGAAATCACACTTTTGAAATCACGTTTTGCCCATTTTTAAAACCAGTTCAAGCAAGTTCCCAATGTTAGAACTGCTCTGATACCATATTGTCACATCTCGGTTTCTTCCATACAAATATTTTTTTTATCAGAGTTTTAAAACAAAACAAAGACGTGCAAAAGAAAAAATAGGCAAGAGACAATCAGAATAAGAAGAGGGAAGAAGACAACAGAAACTTTCTCATAACATATCGGACACAAATGATTCTACATCATCACATCGGATATAACAGGATCCTTCATCATCAAAAATTACAGAAGTATATTACATATCAAAAGACATTGTTTCTTGGTTCTTCGTAAAAGTTGTTTTATGAAAATTCCCAAAAGTGGCACCATCTCTCTCTCTACTGCTCTATGGTTCGTCATCTCCTGTAGGATGAGTACAGATTAAAAGGGTGAGTGCGTGGAATACACTCGTGGGGATGAAATCCGCCTCTTGTGACTCTCAACAGATATAAAACTACTAGTACAATAATCTTAAGTCACGTTGTCACAGCACATAAAATGCGTAGCAGATATTAGAAATGGTAAGGGATGAATAGGTGCGGGGTTTCCCCGTCTTACCCGGGTCAACGACGTCTCGTCGACAATGACTCGAAAAAGACGAACGACGGAGAAAATGGAGTTCGGATCGAAAACACGACGTCGCGTGCGTGTCGGTACCCGACGGGGCACGCGCGTGCCCCCCGTCTCCCGGCGCCGTGCGCGCCCAGTGCACGCCCGTGCCCACCCGACACGGCCGTGCGCCAATGTCCAGAACACTCGGCCAGGCGCGTCGTGCACGACCGCGCGCCCAGCTCCCGGCGTTTCTCGGCAGCTACCGAGTTTTCTCGGTAGCACTCGACATCCTCAGCAGCGTGGCTCGGCAGCTCTCGGTAGATCTCGACGGCGTCTCGACGGTGGTCGAGTTTTCTCGACCAGCCATGCCTAGGTCGCTGGCGCCCAGGCTGCTCGACGCGCCACCTTCCCGGCGTTGCCCGGTGCGGCGGTGCCGCCTCCTGCCGCCACTACCTACCTCGCCGGATACCTTACATCGCCGGCTACCACCTCCGGCCATCCCTCGCCGGATTCCGGCGGTGAATAATACCTGAAATCTCACCGCAAAATCCTTCGATGTTCAGTTTTCCGAACTTACACCCAAACTTCAAAACTTCGGCCGGCGACTTCCCATCGCCGGCGATGACTCCCAACACCTCCGCCGGCGACCCCTCATCGCCGGCAACCTTTCCCGACCTACCCGAGACACACACATGGCTATATATACACACGCATATACACACCCTTTCATGCCCAAACACACACACACCTCCCTCTCCTTAGCCGGCAGCCACCTGCTGCCGGCGACCACCGCCGTCCACTCAGGCCAGTCGCCGGCCACCACCACCACCGTGCACTCACACACACGCACACAACTGCACACACACACATGCACGTTTTCATACATACCAGCCCACTGCTGCTCCGGCGCCGCCGCCCACGGCGCAGCCACCACCCTGGCACCGCCACCACCCTGGCGTCACCTCCATCCTACCAGCAACTTCTCCGGCGGCTGCTCCGGTGAGAGGAAGAGGAGAGAGAGAGAGAGAAAACAGAGGAGAGAGAAATGGTGGTGAGGGTTAGGGTTTTGGGGCGGTTTTTCGCCTTTTTCTGGCGAATGAGAAATCGGAATTGAATTCTGAGACCTATCCCAGATTCGTCTCGTCGAGACGAACGTCGTGTACGAAAATCGGCCGAAACCGACAATGTTGATTTTTTTCCGGCCACCAGCCGACGGTGGCGCTGCCCACCAGAAAACAGGAAACGAAGAGAGAGAGAGAGAGAAGAGAGAGAACTTACGAGTATTTGGCACGTTCGGCTCATTCGGAAAAACGGTGAAATGAATCGGGAGAGCCTCTATTTATAGAATTCCAGAAAGTCACCATTCATCCAAAATATCCAAACACTATTCATCGGTTGACTTTTTCCGATGTTACTATTCACGTAAATATCTTCGCTTCCATTCAACGTAAATATCTTCCGAAACTTCCGGTTTTGCCCTTTTCATCGTCATTCGAGCTACGGGTCTCCGATTGATCCCTAGTTCATTTCTATCTTCTCGTCTTTCCAAGACGCATCTTATGGTATAAGAATATCCTATGTTCCACATCTAATAAAATTATCGATCTAAATCGTGCATTAAACACTTATCTGAAACGCACGAAATTAATTAAACAATTAAAACATACGTACATAATTATCAAATCTTAGGTTTAAATATTTAATTAATTTATTATGCTTCGTTTTGGTCTGGGACGTTACATGTGAAGAGCCACTGACAAACTGCCACGTGGAAAATGGCTCTGCAAAGTACTATGTCTAAAGTATGAGACCATTAATGCGGATCCAGAGTAGGATGTGCTATGAAGCTCTAATCTTTCACACCGCATTAATTATGAAGATTTGAAGATCTTTTTGAATTGCAACTTGGATCATGTCTCTCTTCAACGGACATTTTCCAGACATCTATAAATAGAAGGTTGAGAGAATTGTGAAGACTACTGAACAAATTGTGCTCTTCAAGCTAGTCTACTATTCTTCACTATTTCAAGCTTTCAAGTTCAGTCACTCAACCTTCAGAAGTGGTCAAGCCAAGTATCAGAACTTTCAAGCTCACGACCATCTTCAAGCTTCACCAGTTGAAGAAACATTTTCTTTTAACCACTGTGACGTGTGTGCTAGGTTGTTTTATTGGTGTACTTAGTTGATAGGATTATATCCTTGCTAAGTTTGATTAGTCTTGTGTAGGCTATCTTTTCCTGTGTAGGAGTGTGTCCCTGTGTGGGAGTGTGTATACCCTGTGTGGGTGTTTAGACCTAGGAATCTGGGATTCTTGTAGGTATAACTTGTTTTGGAAGACGTTTGTAAAGATGAGTCTTGTAAAGCAAACTGACCATAACGAAGTTTCTCCTCAGAGGAGTAGAGTGGACGTAGTAGGATTACACCACCTTCGAACCACTATAAGCCATACATGTTTGCTGCTTATTTTAATTGTTGTATTGCTTTACTTGCATATCTATTCTGTTGTATCTACTATAAGCATATTGTTAAAACACATGTTGCAAAATCATACTTGGAAAAGAAAACTGATTTTCATCAGAAACTCTATCAAGTTTATTCCGCTGCGTTGCATTCTGAAACCAGGATAGTAACCTGATTCAGCTAAGGGCCAGGTTACTAACTCGAGACAGGATACTGTTCTCCAAGAGAGACAAAAACCTGTTATTCAGTTATATGTTTTTGTAAAGTTTGAAAAATCGATAGAGGTTCATTCACCCCCCCTCTGAACCTCTGACCACTTGGGACCCAACAGATGGGTTTGAGATTAATATGTTGTTTGGTTTAGAGTATTATGTATTTTCAAATGGTGTTTTCGGATATAAATTATTGTTTGCTTTATTGGTTAATATTGATAATATATTGTTTGACCCTTATACCCTTCCTATGCAAACAAAAAAGTTATCGGTGATGCTGAGGATCGAAAATGAAATTGAGTGCAATTAAGAAAACAAAATAGGTTACAATAGTGAACCAATGATCCTCAAACAAAATTAAGTGCAAAAAATCGAAATTGAAGAAGATTTCCTACAGATTTGAATACCCTCTCTATCCAGCACAAAGGATTGGGATACCAGTGAGCTTCATTCGTGTTACACTATTTTCTCTTCCACTTGGAACCACGAACAGCGGTGGATAGACGATGGAAAATAGGTATGCTTTGGTCATTTATTATGGGTAGTGAACATGATTGTCGATTTTGTGGGTGATTGTTCAGTAGAGTATGGAAATCCTCTTCATATGGAACAATTGGGGTTGTTTGTAAATTTCGTTAATGACTGAAGCGCAACGACTGTGGTTTGCGATTATCTCTTGTTTTTTTGTTATTTCCAGATTGAAGTGGATACACTTGTAATTGGGCATAAATTGTCGTTAGGATAATAATTTGGGAGTGGATGTTTAAAAATGGTTTTTGATTGGTGATTTTATTTCAATATACGTCGTTAATCATGGTATTTGGGTTTATGTCAGTTTATATGGCCACGAATTTGATGAGTTTGGTTGTTCTATCCATTGTTAGATTAATCCCTCCAATTCTGAACTTACAATTGTAGTTCGAGTTCTTTTCGGGGAGAAAGTCAATGTAAGCGAATTGAACCAACGGATGGGGAAGTGTGTTGTCGACATTCGATCCCTCTACATATCCAAACTTCCCTCACAAAAAAGAACCCAATGCGTCATTTTATGTCGTGTCCCTTTTGAGGGTATGAAACTCCCTCAACTTCTATAGTAAATGTGTAGATATAAACGGTTCCTTATAAACGTTGTCTAATCATTACTCGAGCTTATTTTAAATGTTTTAGAAAGAATGTTGCGGTATCTTCGTTTGGTGCGAGCCTCAACTCTCAAGACATGCTAGAGAAGTGGCCATACAATGCATTGAAAAAATTGATCGGTTGAAGCATGAACTTGTATTGGCGAGAGAGGGCGAACAAAAGTGGAAGAAATACTTGAAAGTAGTCGCATATTTGGCTATATCTTCGCTAGTGGTCCTTACTTGGGCTACATGATGAGAAAGAGTCACGCACAGAATTGTATTTTTGTAAGGTACGACAACATATTAAGCCTCTAAGTTCGTGAGGTTTTGTGCAATTTCATAGGTGGAAAAAAATCCTTGGATGTTACTTTATTTCCAAACATGTATTGTAGCTGCCATGGTATTTTGTAATCGCTTTCGTTGATACATGCAACTCAACGAAGTTCTGTTTTGGGAGTCCATGTATTTGTATATGTGTAAACAATTCCAGCTTCATGTTTTTTCAACGTGAGGTCTTGGACTATGTCATTGTGTTTGATGTTTATTAATATAAATTTGGATTAAGTATGGACAACAAACTGAAATGTGGTTGACATTACAAATATTTGTTAACCATAAACAATATTTGTTAACCATAAACACTAATCAATAGTCGAAATATGAAGTTGTGCTTTGGTTCAAAATAGATACATTTTGTGCAAACATATACCTAATGACAATGATAGTGCCTAAGGGGCTGGACAAGGGTTATCACCCTTCAAAAACTGCAAAAAAAGCTACGCATAGGCAAACTAATATTCAGAATTTCCTATGTTTGTGCAAAAGCCGTAGAGAACATAGTGTGAACGGCAAACATACAACACAACAACAAAATAGTTACATTAGTGCTGCAAAATAGATTAGTTTCACTTGTGGTGGACACTTACAACCAAGGGTTATGCGGGATGGGTATGGGCTTCGCAGATGTGCCCATCCAAAAGGGAAAGTCAATCGCATCAGCATCGAATGGCTCCTCCTTCACCACGATCAGAACTCCTATCGAACTACCCACAGCTTCGAAGCTTATTTCCTCGGGTTTGTAAACTTCAATTATCGTGCTCCAGAGATCATAGAAGGGGAAACGACACTCTCAAAAGGCTATTTCTAATTTGCTTTCCTGATTGAGAGAAAGACACATGGTCGAGTTAGTTAAGTAATATATTACGCATGTACTTCGATTCGTGGATAGGTAGTCAAATATGAAAAATGATATATAGACAATATATTGCATTCAATTGGGTTGTAATTTGCAAATTTACCTTGTTTTTGAAAAACCAATACTCGACCGAATTCAAAACGATGTGGTTCGTCCTATTCTTATATGTAACCCTGATGCTTGTGTTCACGTACTTGCAAAACTCTTTGTAGTTCACTAAATTTTTTGCAACGAACTCTTTCACATTGAATGCACTGAATCGGGCATCGCCTGTAACTTCCCTTTTTTTGTCGGCCATGTCAGTCAACACATTGGTGAAGACAATCCTACTACTAATGTTGTGTTGAGTGCAACATTTACGCAGCATCTCGACCAAATCTTTTATCTCGTCGTGTGTGAAAATGTGGTAGAAGTTGTCGAGGTTCTTGTTGCGTTTCGACATTGGTACCTGTTGCAAGTACAAAAGTATGTATGTCAGTTTAAAATGTTGTAGGACCTTATGCAAGTTATTTCTAGATTTTAAGCATGATAAGAATTATAAAATATCAAGTACAAGTGCACGAGTCCGTAATTGAAACAAATATCGTGGTGGCATCCACAAAATACGAGTACATAGCAAATTGTTATCAATACACAAAATATAGATCA
Organism: Scutellaria minor; assembly: GCA_954870855.1. Taxonomy (NCBI): domain Eukaryota; kingdom Viridiplantae; phylum Streptophyta; class Magnoliopsida; order Lamiales; family Lamiaceae; genus Scutellaria; species Scutellaria minor. Next base: position 22,459,919 of record OX940727.1, read on the forward strand.
ATTATTAAAATCCATGGGAAAGTTTGAAGCCCGCAAACTGCCAAAAGATATACATTTTAACAACAACCACATGTATTTTGGAAATTACATTATTAAATGATGTGATATAATTAACTGCAAGTTCATTCAATTCATTAGCATTTAAAGTGGGTAAAAACCACCATTCAACCACCAATGACAGATTACACATTTATACAAATGTGGACAAAATACAATATATCATCCTTGGTACAGCCACAGGTACGAATTTAACAACATGAATTAGGATAGCAAAAATCACCTAACAACACTTTGTTATCTTCAACAACTGTTACCTTTGCAAGTCCCCAAGATGAATAAATCTTTTTTGGATACATTTTAGCTCATTATTAATATCAACTCTATCGTATAGTCCATTCTTCTGGTAAAGACATGATAACACAAATATGTATGTGCATTTTATATCAATATTTATATCTTCGAAGCTTATTGTCTGTTGTACACACACTTCACATTTGTAATTACTTTTTTGCAGCTCATTAATGCATTCAATGTTGTATCTAAAAGCTTCATATTTGATACTTCTTTTTCATCACACATAACAAGTTTAGGTAGAGTTGGTGCATTAAATGTCCTGCAATACTTGAGTGATGATGACCCTTAAGACAACTTATATATACCAAGCTGCAATAATTATGTTAAGACACACATCTTCATACATAATCACAATCCATACTTTCAACAACAATTCGAATATGTCTAAGGATATAAAACTCAAACAGGAGGATTTTTTCTATGATTTGGAGTGGGATGAAAATGTAGGGTCCTTGTTTATTGATGTATTGGCAGACCAAGCGCGGATGAGTTTGTTTACTGCGGGTGGTGACAACAAGCATGCCATCCAGACAACACAATACTTTGTGAGCAAGTTTTTCAACAACAATTTCGACCTCAAAGAGTGTGTGAAACAGACACATAGGCTCCGAAAAAGGCATGCAACATTCTCTTCATTGATGCTTCGTGATGACATTTTTTGGATAAAAAAGACCAACATACTTGACTGCGAGTAAGCCACTTGGTCCCACATAATCAAGGTATGTACACCATTTTTATTTACATTGTTATATGCTTGTGTTGAAATGTTTATGGTATACATTAAACCCTCGTAATTAGTGGATTCTCACTTGATAAGAGTTTTTCTAGGAGGATCCTTTTGCACAAGCATGCTCTACGTATGGAGACCCACATTGGGATCACCTTCAAGTCATCTTCGGAGCCCCTTCGCAATTTCCTATACCACTTCCTCGTCCAAGGGGCGTACACGAAGTTATTTAGGTTTCCGACGATGTGAAACAAGTAACGGCTAAGAAATTCATCCCCCTAGATGAAGTTATTCAAATTTCAAGGACAAGGAAAGTAGCTTGTCAACAAACTTCTGGAATGAGTTGCAAAAGGAATGGGACGACTCTGATGAGGAAGGTTCATTTTTGTCCCCATCTCTCAAGAGAGAGATGAGTTCCTCAAACCGTACTGCCAATGGTGTAGGAAAAGAAAAAACAGTCCTTCCAGACAACATGTGTCTCAGCCTGCACGGTGCCTCGTATGTGTCATCCTCGGCCCATGCAACCCCGAACTCAAAGAAGTAATGCTTGAATGGACCATCAAAGTTAATTTTCAGTGTCTCCGGCATATTTGTGGCTCTTATTATTGCTTGTTTTTCCTTATGTATGTTGTTAGTCTTGGGGGATGAACTTCTGTGTCACATCTCACCTTAGTTATGATAGCTATGATGCATACTAGTATGACTCTGTCTTGTTGTTCCCGTAGTGTGTCTAGTAAACATTTGTTGCCAATGTTTACTAGAAGGGTTTATGTATTTCATGTATGATTTCAATGATATGTAGCCGGTGTCACTTTCTTTAACAAAATATCCACATTGTTTGTGAAATATAATTTGAAAATACTTGTATCTTTGAATTAGTTTTCACATTTAAGTGCAGTATTTTGCAACACGGGTTAGGTGTATTTGCGTTTGTGCTCATCAAGAGTTGACTTACTTGAGAACAATTCCAATTCAATTTTACTTGTACAATGTAGGGTGAACAACTTGCTTGCACTATTTGAAAATAAGTTTGTAACAGGAGATGATTTAAATTGAAAGAAAACAAAACCATGAGAAAACTCCATCTGCAATATTTGAAGTAGACATTTCCAAACATTTCAAAATAGGATGTTACGGGATTCTACAAATTATGCAAAAGGGCTGGACTTGCTTACAATGGCTATTCACAAAGGGTCGGTTCCAGGTACGATCATAAAAGATATTCAAGTTTAGGTTAACTTTCTTAATTACACAAAATACGCGGGCAACGGGGAAACTACGTTATGCGTATTAAGACTAACTAACCCAAAAAACCTAGCGAGTTACCCATTTTACTGAGCACATTCCACTTTCATCATGATGTCATCAACCAACACGGCCCTAGCCTCGTCTGGTAGGCTGTAAAAGAAGTCCAAATCAATTGGATTGTTACACAAGTACCTTGCAATATGCACCCTCGCCTTCAAGTTGGGAAACATAAAGCCTTCTAGCATATCGTACACATTATCGCGCTTCGTACTTGGTTCCATTTCCTTCTTGCCACGTTTCGTGATATCACCAATGTCCCGTGCAATATCTCCCATGTTTTCTTCATTCCGATCGCAATAAGTACTGATCTTGGTGATAAAACAATCACGTTCCGTCCCATCGTTCATTTCAGCCTCCCTCATATGTGTGTGCTTTGATCGTGTATAGCTCCCAGATCTGGCCCTTCTGTTGAAGTTGGTGGATGACACTTCATTCACGTTACACTGGGGCATTGATGAGTTGGCAGTGGGTTCATTTGTTGATGTGTTCAACAAGTCATTGATGGCATTAGTGAATCTCGTGCCAGCCTCTCCGGTTGCTCGGTCCTTGCCAAATATCTCCAGTCAATCCTTGTAGAAAGGCCACATCTTGTAGCGCATTGTGCGAGCGGTCGGATCAATCTGCGAAAAATAATTTATAGAGGTTCTTCTCAATATTTGGATTGTGATATCTTATGATGACAACACATTTCTTGAAAACATCAGCCATTAATTTAAATGCACATTACCTTCATACCTTGATAAAATCATCCCAGACATCGTCCTCCATATCGATCCGATGGTTCTCATCCAGACCGATACCACTCTTTGAATGCATCAACATGAGCGATGCATAACTTCACTTCCAATTGTGTATTTTGCTTGATATATGGGGCTCGGCTTTCAAATCCGTGCATGGGCAATGTTGGTGAATTGCTTGCTCCAACAAGTTCAGGTATCCTGTCCTAAACCCATTGTCAGACTTGTAACCTTTGACGACCAGGTCCTTCAATGCATGGACGAGTTGTTGTTCCTCGTGCAAACTCCAAGTTCATCTAGGTGTTACCTTTTTCTTTTTTTGTGCTTCACTGGTTATCTTCATCTCTTACTTCTGTTGAGAGGAATGTAATTTATCATATAAACACAGTAGATTACCCTGCATAGACTCTTTTGTTAAGTACATAGTGAATGATGTCATGCATGAACTTTTATAATAGTTGCAATAACAACACTTATGGACAAATTAACAGCCTTATTTGTGGAAAACATAGTATAACACGATTGGGATTAATGTCAAGGCATACTACATTACATTAATGCATCGTAGTTGATGAGCAGGAGTTCCCTCAATCCCATTTTTTGACTTCATTTGGGTGACTAATACATTAAACGTTATCTTGGTTAACAAACAAGTCTTTCAAGTTGGGAAAAAAAAAATAGAGTACAGTACATATATTCAACAAATCTGCGATCATAGTTTACCTAAAGAGTGGAGTTCCTATCATTCCACATTTGCATGGCAATATTGTCTCTCCAAGTAGTCCATTCTTGAGTACTCTCAACTTGATCGATGTAACTAACTTCATTTTGTGGTGCATCTTATCCATCAAGGGAAATGTCTGGCATCTCACTCTCCAATGGATCTTCGGATGCGTTAGTTCGGATGAAATTATGAAGAAGACAACATGCCAATATTATGTGGTTTTGGGTCTTGATTGGGTAGTACGAGTGACTCCTAAGAATACCCCATCGTGCCTTAAGAATGCCGAAAGAACGCTCAATCGCATTTCTGGCCCGAGCGTGGAACAAGTTAAACAACTCTTGAGGAGTTTGCGGGTTTTGGGAGGCATTGTTCCACTCTTACAGATGATACTGAACTCCCCTATATGGTGTAAGAAATCCTTCACCATTTGTGTAACCTCCGTCACATAAATAAAAATTTCCTGTCATGCATCACGAAGAAGAAAGTATGCATTAGCTCTTCCAATTAAGCTACATATCTTCTAATTTTTATAAATAGCTGATATATGAAGTCAAGAGTAGAAATGGACAATTGATGTTTAGGGTATTCAGGACATTGGAAATTGGCTCATACTATATTACCAATAGGGACTTTCAGTCCATTAATTCGGGTGATGGCATCTCGCAACACCCGACCATCTGCAGCAGATCCCTCCCATCCGGATAATATGTATACATAGTTCATGTTGCGATCGCAAACTGCGAGCACATTGATAAAAACATGTCCCTTGCGATTACGATATCTTGGCTTATCTCGAAGAGGTACTTTCACAGGTATGTACGTGTCATCTAATGCACCTAGGCAGCCCTAAATTTTTAATAGAAAATGAAATTTGCAATTATGAGAAGACCCACATCCAGGTTGAAGACACATAGAAATTATAAGAGAGTGAAACTTAATGTGCGTGATGCATACTCACCACGAAATATTTCCAACGATCGATCGGTTCATCGACATCTACCGGTCTTGGTTGCACAAGGAAAATGTTATGAAGCAGTAGCAAAGATACAAGGACGGAGTTGAAGTGTTTACTTATTGTGTACCCACTACGAGTAAAATCATCTTTCACGACTCAGTTTTTTTTGTGATGGGAAAGAATGGTTAGGAAGATACACACTTGTTCAGATATTGGGAGGTGAAAAATGGGTTGAAGACCACCAAAATGTTCTAACAGGTAACATAGTCGAGAGAAGGTATCAAGAGACATGCGAAGGTAGTTAATACATGTTACATCATTGGTGGTTGTCAAATAATGAATATGTTCCAATTGACGGGTGACTCTATTGGTAAGATTGTATCATCTTGTTCTTGTGTTCAAATTATGACGGGTCCTATCTGTTCGATAAAACCTCACATAGGCCTAAGACACAAGAACTAAAAATGATCTTATTGAAGCATTAATCACTTCAACAGCATGAAAGGCCGCCACAAGATCATCTAGTTCGTCACCAGGCATGTCTAAGACAAAATAAAACAGTTTTGTGTTTCAAATTAGCATTGAATTCTTCGTAGCAAGAGTTTGTAGTAATTTTATGTAGTAATTATGTATTTTGGTTTTGGGAATGTTATGTTTTGTGTTTTATATTCTGGTTAATCGGTATTTTACTATTCTTAAATAGGCATTAAGTTTTTTGGGATTGACGGGAGGACCTTAGGTTGCATATGGTGTCCTTGTTATTGTAGGTAGACTTTACAAAACATGGAAAAACACACAACTATTTTGCAAAAGGGTTCTGGTTGCTTTCTAAAAAGTGCACAAATATTTGAATATAGCCAGGACCATGTCTACAATGTCAACAAAAGATTTGGGTTTCATGTTACGTAATACATCTTTGCAATTTCACAGATCAACACAAATTGATCACCAACTAAGATAAAATTTATGCACATCCAGCATATTTATCTATTTATGCAATTTTCCTCCGGCACATTAATGCAAATATGTATAAAATGGGAAGTACATTAACGTTGCATCCAGTGAGGATCTCCTAAACTATACTAATGCATTCAATTTTTATCCAGTTTCGTGCAATATATAATTTTTATATAAACATAATCATCCAGTTAGGATCTCCTAGACTAAATATAACTGTCATCAATTATTGCAGCAAACACACACTATTCAAATGACATTTTACATTCAAGTAACCACATAAGTCCTAAAAAACTACAACACATTGTACCCAAACCATTCATTACGCAATTAATGCTTTCTTAACTACAACAAGTGTACTATACATTTGATCAACGTGCGCCAATAGCAAAACAGAAAGCATACCTGAATGAATGTACTTGCAGCAAACAGTTGTTTCTTCACCAGCCACAAAATAACTTTCTCTCCTAAATGTTACCTTCAAGACTGCACTTACAATGTGGTATATTAGCAATTTGATCATTAAGGAACTGATCTGCAAGCTATTTGAAAAAGTACTGGAAGGATGATATTAAAAATTACTTACCAAAACACGAAACTGGCATCCACCATTAGAACTCATATTTCAGCCCTTCAATGATGCCAGCCTCAACCATTCCATGTATGAAGAACCCAAATTAAAATGACAATGTGCACAAAATGTAAACCAATTAGTTCAAAGTGTTACAAATACAAGACATTCACAAACAAGATCGAAAAACTATAAAATGAAAAGCTATAAATTTCAAGGGGGAAAACATTATAAAAAAAAGGAAAATAAGAAAGGTAAAGACAATGAATGACATGGAGGAGAAAAGAGACATTGGTAATAGTTTATATTAACAGCGACACCCTAATTCAAAAAATAGAATTGCATTCTTTAATCATCATCGACACTACGAAAATTTGACTAAAATGAAAGTGAAATATGAATTAGTATTTAATAAGAACCAAGAAGAATACACTCTACATTTGTGTTTTAATTTATTTCATGATAACTCTACACAGTTTTGGATCAGGTAGGTGTCAATAGCATAAATTTACAAAAAGAAAATAAAAAGAATGAACAAAAGATAGAAACAAATCCGCTATCTGATATACTCCAAAAATAGGAAATAAAAATAGGATTTTCACATCTTTCTTTCATCTCAGTTATTTGTCTAAATGTTCCTTCTCATGATAATAGAGAAACAAAGTACAACAAACCAAAATAATAAAATGATGTGACACTATTTTTTATTTGTATGCCACTGCCTCCCCTCTAGCAATATAAGATCTCATTTTCAGTTACTTTACACATACCAAATGAGATAGTAAACACTTATAAAAGCACAAGAAAGTGCCAATCCTACTACAAGGACAATGGGTTTTCAAAAATAGACCTAAAGCAGGTAAATTTACCTAAGTCAAAGCCAATACATTAGGAAGGGGGCATGTGCAGTAGAACAACATGTGAAACTGAAGTGCAGTAAATATTACAAAAAATGCTTCAAGATTCTGCTTGATTGGATTCTGTCGAGTTCACACAGTTTCAATAAGGGTGAACAATGATGAAACTCTTTGGGAAAAACCTAAAATAAGTAGTCTCCACGCTCAATGTTTATGGCTGACGCATTAACAAAACAAATCACAAACACAAAGAGATTGAACTATCAGTCAAAGAAATCAAAAAAGTTTGAAACTTCAAGGCTTTCATCTTTTACAATTCACTGTAAAACCCTCAAATCATCTTTAAATTTTAAACCCAAACAATATACTGGGGTTGGGGACATATTTCAACAAATCTCATTCGAAAATATATACATTTTCATCTAAAATAGTACTTCGCACTCACGGAGCACACATATGTATTTCAAATAGCATCCAAAAAGTTTTTTCGGATATCTAACTGACCTTGTAAGATGTAGAAATCTGAGTGTTGTTGTTCGCAACTTCGAAGCACTTCAATGATAGACCAAGTCGCAACCTTTGGAGTGCAACTTCGACAGAAAATGTCGTTGACCTTCTTCAAACACTTCCGAAATATGACCGACTGATTCGACCAGGTTGGATGAGCAACCGGGAAGTTAGGTGGATACACGTATAGTTTGAACGTGAAGTGGGAAGATGAAGCGCAACGGCTAGGACATGGTTGAGCGTAGGTCGACGATTTGGATTTTGGAATGGGATTAGGGTTCATCAAATACGAAATCCCCAATTTGAAAGTGGCAATGACAGATTTGTAATTCATTTGATGATAAAGGGTTTTCTGGTCTTTTACTCCTGAATAGTAGGGGCTATTTGGGAAGTTCACAAAAAAATTACTGTTGGCTCCATTTGTCAGTTTAGGAACCCATCTATTTTTGGGGTTTAGAAACCTTCTTACAAGCCCATTTTAGCATAGGTTAAAACTGATGTTTTATCCGAGCCCAATACGAAAACCGGGCTTCAAACACTCAAAGCAAACATTGGTTTGGGTTGGATAAAAACTCTAAACCAGCCCAAACACATAAACCAAACGAGGCCTAAGTGTAAGAATTATTTAAAACTTGGTGACCAAGTAAAGCTTGTTAGAAATCTTAATCAAGCGTTTTATAACATCAAGTTATAACTATGTTGAATAAGTTTAGTTATGAATTCGTTTACTATACTCTTGTCTTTGTGTTTAGCAGTAAGTTCTATTAGATTTGATTTACATTATAAGTTTTGAGCTAAACTTGTAAATGAAATCATTAAGTCAAAAGTAAAACATTTCGGTCATAACTTATTAATGCTTTGTAAGAGACATCATTTTAAACTTCTTATGAGTTAATTGTACTCGAATCATCTTCTAAAGAGTTAATTGTACTCGATTAATCTTCTAACTCAATATAAAACTAATATATAACTTAATGTGTAACGTTTATTGAAAACTTATTGACCAAGTAAAGCTTGTTAGAAATCTTAATCATGCATTTTATAACATCAAGTTATAACTATATTGGATAACTTTAGTTTTGAATTCGTTTACTATACTCTTGTCTTTGTGTTTAGCAGTAAGTTTTATTAGATTTAATTTACATTATAAGTTTCGAGTTAAACTTCTAAGTGAAAACGTTAAGTCAAAAGTTAAACAGTTCGGTCAAAGCTTATTAATGCTTTGTAAGAGTCATCATTTTAAACTTCTTATGAGTTAATTGTACTCGAATCATCTTTTAAAGAGTTAATTGTACTAGATTAATCTTCTAACACAACATAAAACTAATATATAACTTAATGTGTAACGTTTATTAAAAACTTGTTGACCAAGTAAAGCTTGTTAGAACTCTTAATCATGCGTTTTATAACATCAAGTTATAACTAGATTGAATAAATTTAGTTATGAATTTGTTTACTATAGTCTTGTCTTTGTGTTTAGCCGTAAGTTTTATTAGAGATGATTTATAATATAAGTTTTCAGCTAAACTTTGAAATGAAATTGTTAAGTCAAAAATCAAACAGTTCGGTCAAAGCTTATTAAAGCTTTGTAAAAATTATCATTTTAAACTTCTTATGAGTTAATTGTACTTGAATCATCTTCTAAAAAGTTAATTGTACTTGATTAATCTTCTAACTCAACATAAGACTAATATGTAACTTAATGTGTAACGTTTATTGAAAACTAGTTGACCAAGTAAAGATTGTTAGAACTCTTAATCATGTGTTTTATAACATCAAGTGATAACTAGATTGAATAACTTTAGTTATGAATTCATTTACTATAGTCTTATCTTTATGTTTAGCAGTAAGTTTTATTAGATTTGATTTACATTATAAGTTTTGAGCTAAACTTCTAAGTGAAAACGTTAAGTCAAAAGTGAAACAGTTCGGTCAAAGCTTATTAATGCTTTGCAAGAGACATCATTTTAAACTTATTATGAGGTAATTGTACTCGAATCATATTCTAAAGAGTTAATTGTACTCGATTAATCTTCTAAATAAACATAAAACTATTGTGTAAATCTAAATGTAAGAATTATTTAAAACTTGGTGACCAAGTAAAGCTTGTTAGAAATCTTAATCATGCGTTTTATAACATCAAGTTATAACTATATTGAATAACTTTAGTTATGAATTCGTTTACTATACTCTTGTCTTTGTGTTTAGCAGTAAGTGCTATTAGATTTGATTTACATTATAAGTTTTGAGCTAAACTTCTAAGTGAAAATGTTAAGTCAAAAGTTAAACAGTTCGGTCAAAGCTTATTATTGCTTTATAAGAGACATCATTTTAAACTTCTTATGAGTTAATTATACTCGAATCATCTTCTAAAAAGTTAATTGTACTCGATTAATCTTCTAACTCAACATAAAACTAATATGTAACTTAATGTGTAACGTTTATTGAAAACTAGTTGACCAAGTAAAGATTGTTAGAACTCTTAATCATGCATTTTATAACATCAAGTTATAACTAGATTGAATAACGTTAGTTATGAATTTATTTACTATAGTCTTGTCTTTGTGTTTAGTTGTAAGTTTTATTAAAGATGATTTATAATATCAGTTTTGAGCTAAACTTTTAAATGAAATCGTTAAGTCAAAAGTCTAACAGTTCGGTCAAAGTTTATTAAAGCTTTGTAAAAAGTATAATTTTCAACTTTTTATGAGTTAATTTTACTCGAATCATCTTCTAAAGAGTTAATTGTACTCGATTAATCATCTAACTCAACATAAAACTAATCCGTAATTTAAAGTTTTACATTTATTGAAAACTTGTTGACTAAGTAAAGCTTGTTAGAACTCTTTATAATGTGTTTAATAACATCAAGTTATAACTAGATTGAATAACTTTAGTTATGAATTCATTTACTACAGGCTTATCTTTGTGTTTAGCCGTAAGTTCTATGAGATTTGATTTATAATATAAGTTATAAGCTAAACTTGTAAGTCGAAATGTTCAGTCAATAGTAAATAGTTTGGTCTAATCTTATTAAAGCTTTGTAAGAAACATAGTTTTCAACTTCTTAAGAGTTAATTGTACTTGAATCATCTTCTAAAGAGTTAATTGTACTTGATTAATCTTCTAAATCAACATAAAACTAATCTGTAACTCTAAGTGTAAGAATTATTTAAAACTTGGTGACCAAGTAAAGCTTGTTAGAAATCTTAATCATGCTTTTTATAACATCAAGTTATAACTAGATTGAATAACTTTAGTTATGAATTTGTTTACTATAGTCTTGTCTTTGTGTTTAGCCGTAAGTTCTATGAGATTTGATTTATAATGTAAGTTATAATCTAAACTTGTAAGTGCAAATGTTCAGTCAATAGTAAACAGTTCGGTCTAAGCTTATTAAAACTTTGTAAGAAATATCGTTTTCAACTTCTTGAGAGTTAATTATACTTGAATCATCTTCTAAAGAGTTAATTGTACTCGATTAATCTTCTAAATCAACATAAAACTAATCTGTAACTCTAAGTGTAAGAATTATTTAAAACTTGGTGACCAAGTAAAGCTTTTTAGAAATCTTAACCATGCGTTTTATAACATCAAGTTATAACTATATTGAATAACTTTAGTTATGAATTCGTTTAGTACATTCTTGTCTTTGTGTTTAGCAGTAAGTTCTATTAGATTTGATTTACATTATAAGTTTTGAGCTAAACTTCTAAGTGAAAACGCTAAGTTAAAAGTTAAACAGTTCGGTCAAAACTTATTAATGCTTTGTAAGAGACATTATTTTAAACTTCTTATGAATTAATTGTTCTCGAGATTAGCAACGCAAGTTTATGATTAAAATTTATATCTTATTCTTTGAGATGCAAGTCATTCTCGTCTTCACGATTGAATTACAAGTTTTCCAACTTTTATTTAGAAAGTAATTAGTTTAACTTGAAAAACTATTTAGGTGCTGTTAATTTGGAGTCATTTTAGTTTTGTTGAGAAATTATGGACAACATATTTATAATGTTGGATAAAAAAAATAATTTTGAGAAATATCAGTATTTTGTTGAAAAAGATAATGTGATATATATTTTCGACATATCATGTCAATGTAATTTGTGTTGGTGTGAATATGGTGTGCTTAGATTCAATAAATAAAATGTGATATTCAATGCTTTATGAAGAGTTTGACTATTTCATTATTAGATGAAATTGTCTCATATTCAATGTTTTATGATATCGATGTTTGGAAATTTCTTAGACAAGTGTTTTACGATCTTGATATTTCGAACCTTCTTAAATACGAAGTAGAGAGGATTATAATTACAAGATATGCAAGATATAATATTTTATAATATAAAATAAATATATGCTCTCGAAATTGAATTTGAGAAAGTAAATTCACTCAAATTATAATTTATATATTTTAAAACTATTTTCTACATTTATATATTAAAATTATAAATTAATATTCAAAAACTTTAATTTTTGACAATATTTAAATTTCATTATTTTCAAATCTAATTATATCATTAAAATATAATCATATCATTTAAGATAGCTTATTTTGTTTCATCTCTACTCTTGTGTATAAATTATAAGATAGCTTATTATGTAATATATATGTGAAACTTATTATATAAAATACTTAAAATTTATTTAGTTATTTTTTTTTCTATTGGTTGATAGTTTGGGAAGGAAAATGGCAAATCTATAAAATTTGTCAACTTCTCTCATTTTATATATATATATATATATATATATATATATATATATATATATATATCACAAAAACTTATATACACATTGTGCATGGATCTGTGATCCATGCACCAGTTCTGACCCGGCCCGTCACGCACTCTGAAGCGCCTGCACGCGCTTTTAAGTCGAGGACAAAATCCGTCCAAACATGCTCCTAGATGTCTGACATTTATGTTATGTTAAACATACATTTTAGTAGTGTTAGGCATGTATACCATTTAGTTATATTAGACATACCTTTTATGTTATGTTAACTATACTTTTTAGTTTTGTTAGACATACCTTTTAATTATGTTAGTCATACCTTTAGTGTTATGTTAAGTATACCTTTTAGTAGTGTTAGACATACATTTTAGTTATGTTAGACATACATTTTATAAGGCTAGCTGTACCTTAGCATTTTTTTTAAATTGACATATTAATACCTTTCATACCTTTTAGTTATATTATGCATACATTTAGTTATGTTAGTCATACTTTTTAATTATATTCATTGTACTCTTATATATATTATATAAATGTATGTTTATGTTGATATAAATATATAAATAATCTCATATAAATGTATAAGTAATATTACATAAATGTAAATATCTACAACTTGTGCCAAATTAGGGTTTTTTGTGTTGAAATTGGGGTTTAGGGTTTAGGGTTAAAAGTATGAAATCTGAAAATAAGAATATCACTAATATAACATAAAGGCATGACTAATATAATATAAAGGTATGCCTAACATAACATAAAGGTCAGGGCCAAAAAAAAAAAAAATGCGCTGAAAAAAAAAGAAGAAAATGCGCGGATCCGGGTTGGATTCAGCCCGACCCGACCCGACCCGAGTGCATGGATCTAAGATCCATGCACTAGTTGCACACCAGTCCAACTCTATATATATATATATATCACTTTAAATATAGTAAACACTATTATTTAGTCGTGATGTAGATATATTATACAAGTATCGAGTTAGTTTGATGTTCCTACTTCCTATGCCTATATAATTTCTTCGTCCATACGATTAATATTAAAAGAATTTAACCAATACAAAAATTCATATGAAACAATCATAAGGATATAATTTCATAGAATGATAATCTCATTACTCACAAATTAAATTCATTTTCACAAACTCTTACATAAATATTGTGAATTATAATTTATTCAATATTGTACTCTTCGAGCAAAATAAGATATGGTGTGTTGTATTTTAGAAAATTTCATAATCTCCAATCACATTTTTGGGCAAACTATCTCCAATAGCATTTAGCAACACAAAAATCACATAAAACAAAACTTTAAGTTCCATTTCAACTGTGCAGTGAATGACAGCTAACTTGTTACTACAAATCCCTGCAATCCATAATTGTTCCTACAAATTTTGCTTAAGTTCCATGCTTTTATAAGCTGAATTTATATTTCTCAACATTCAAATTTATCATCCAAATCATTCAATCCACAATCTGAAAGAATGTTTTCATAAATGCTGAATCCATTTAGTTTTATAACCAAAATAATTTACAGAGTAATCAGTATATTGTCATCCATTCAAGGCTTAAATATCCCCAATAAGTTCACAACCATATGCTTCTATTCATGTCCTGCCATCAACACATCATTGAACTTTAAATTGTTGTTAGACCAAGTAAGAGGACATGAGATTCCAACTGATTTTCATGTGAGAAGGCATGGCAGCGATAAAACGAAGGAGATCGGGATTCAAATCATATTCGGGTTTAGCACAATAGTTGCCCAGTCGTTGCTTGTGGAGCTCGATAAACTTTGCAATGTTGGGCAACACCATCTCCCTGCAATGTAAATGCAAAAGGGGAACTTTAGCTAAGACACTGCCTTTTTGTACATCCAAACCCTCGGGTCTCCGCATTTTATAAGCTTCTCCAGTGGTCGGCTCAAAATCGACTCTAGGCATTTGCTTCCATCTGCTATGGACAAACCAACCGTACTTGTAATCCCCAACTATTGGAGTACCAAGAGCTTCAGCGCAATGGACTCGCAGCTGCACGAAAGAAAGCCAAGTAAAGGATTGCTTAATATTCAATATAGTGCATATTTATGCATGCAAGAAATAAAATGATAAGTGGCACTATTAACCAAGCTTTTCTACATATATGTTTGACAGGACAAAGTTCCTCTAATGATGGAAAACACACGTGTTATCGCAAATTTAATCAGCTATAATATGCTTGTTTCAATAGTACAGGTGCATCAGAAAATGTCATATTGAGAATAAACAATTTACATACATCAAATTTGTGAATATTATGTTTTATCATGATTAGGGTCACTACTAGACAGTTGAAAATAAAGATCTTTTAGTAAGATTAGTTATTTCTTGTAACTTTGAAATTCCAATTATGAATTATATAACCCATGTAGCATTCAAGTGTTGAAACAGAGTTTTATTGGCATGTATTCCAACAGATAAAAGATTATCAACTTTCTCGAACCTGATGTTTACAGCTAGTACGCGGACATAATTCAATCCATGAACATCCGTTGATCATGGGGCCAAGGACGCGATATTCAGTAATTGCCTCTTGGGAAGCTTCTAATCCTGAATTATGAGCCAGAATAACTCTTTCAGTTATACCATCATTAAGAAGTACCTAAAATCAACAATATTCGATAATTATGTCATGAACAAGTAATCAGGGGAATATATTAAACTTCGGAGAAAGACCTTCGTAAGTGGGGCACTTATTGAGCCTTCTTTTTGTTTGGGCGAACCGATAACCAAAGCCCAATATCGCTGGTACATTGCTTCACGAGCATCATTCCAATTCTTAGAATACCCAAAACAAATAGGAAAGTGCAGGGAAAGATGAAGTACAGTTAGCAAAAAACTCAGCTGCTGAACAACCCGTGCAACCTCTAAAAGAAGTGGACTAAGAATGAACAGCAATGCAACTAGTTTTCGACATGATTGGCAGCTCTGCCTGAAATTTAAGTACCTTACACAAGGACTTCTTCCTCTTCTTCTCATCACCAAACAACCACTGAAGATACGAAATGCTTTTTTGGGTTCTTCCCATTAGCAGGAGACCACTGCTTTCTCTATCAAATCGATGCACCTAAAATAAGAATTGATAGAATGAAAAAGTTCAACGGGACAACACATGTATTATGCAAATTAAATGAATAAATATCCTAAACTGATTAAGTTGCAGTAACTTGCCAACTTCGGACCCTCATCGTCGTCATATGATAATGCTGCAGCAGCCAAGGCATCCATGCTGTTGTGAACCGACACAACTCCCTGTTTTACATACCATAAGCATTAGCAACTCAAGAAAGGCAAATGAACATCCATAACACCATTTCTAATGACAGGTTATTTAGAAGAATGTCCATGAAGCTAACCTTTACAGGCAGTTTAGGAGGTTTGTTTAACACTAGTATAGCAGAGTCCTAAAATGGAAACAACCAAAAAATAATAATTACAAACACAATCAACATATTAATAATACCAAAGAGATTGTTAATTGTGAAATTGATTGTGCAGATACTCTATACACAGAGAAAGCTAGTTTAAAAATATCCCAACCATTTATTTCTTTCTTTCTTTCTTGAAGGGGGTGGTGACTAGTAGATTGCACTAAGGCATCACAATCCATCCTAGTGCATTTGCAGGCTGACCCATCTAAGACACCGTAATAATAGGTGCATTCATCATTTAAATGAGCAGATATCAATACAGGTCCTTAATTAACAAGCATACCTTGTACTTCACAAGTCTTCTTAAGTATTCAATCTCATCAGCATTTGGATTCTGTGTTCCACTCGGTATAACATCAAACCTTTTGGAAACTTTACTTTCAGCAACAGATACTGGGACAGATATTCTGGCACCCACCTCCATGATGTCACTAGGTCTAATCTGCACATAACTGCTCCAGTTATTAAACAAGTAGTTCAAAATATCAACTAGGAATTCAAAACGTCAATAAGAGTTCCAAGTATGTGGCTCTGCTAAATGCATTATAACCTTCTGCATGGACACTGTTTGTCCTTCGCAGCATCCTGACAGACCACTTTTATTCAGACATTCAATCTGCACCTGTTGAGACCCAGACAAGAGATATTAAACACCATTTTCTTCACATTTAAAAGAAACCTTTATTCTACAGTAATAAACTAAGGTGTACATAAGTGATATGAACTGATGAACCCATATCTGCATCAACAAAAAAGAGAAGACCAGATGCACCATAGTGTGCAAGCTACAAGCTCCATCAACTTAAAATTGCCAATTCTGCATTTCAATATTTTACCCCAACTCTTTGAATTATCCCACATTGTTTTCGAGTCCATGAATCATAGGGGAAGTGGAAACATTATTTAATAGATTGGACTATTTCTTATACATGTAAGCTCATTACCATAAACTAACAATATTGCACAAAATTTTCAATAATTTCACTGTAAAGATAACTTCCAAGAATACAACTTCATACATATTTACATGTCCAGATAAAGAAGTAAAGAGTAAGACATTCATTGAGCACAATAACTCCATGTAAGAAAAAACAAAAACAAGAGAGAAAACTAATGAAGCATCAAAAGGAACTGAAAGATCAGGCACATACTAGGGATTTATTGAAATGATTCTGAATGACTGGTGGAGGGATGTCGTCCAAGTAATATTTGAGCCAGCTAATGGCAGTAACATGTACAGCTGAGGTTGACTTCCTTCCTGGCAAGGGATGGCCAGGGAATGGAGGCAAATAAAGCAGTTGTCGAGGTTTGGGACCCTCTTTTGGGCGGGCCAAATGAACTATGTTGTTTGATACCCGTATTACTGTAGGGGTAGAGGCAGGTGGTGGTGGACGGATCTTTGACCATGGTTTACCCTGGACTGCCAAGACGGCTTCTTGATTGAGGAACTTCTTCCGCATATATTTGGGGTATGGCTTGCTTTCTGAACTTGAATCCACAAATTCTACAATTAATTTGAGTATTGATTCTAACAGACTACTCATTGTAGGAAGAACTCTGTCTTATACAACTGATATCAGTTATATCTTGATCCCAATTTAGATGTTTTTAATTTCAACATACTTTCTTTGGACATACAAAAAAAAATTGTTGGATTCAAGCAAGAAATTGCAGCAACAAAACACCAAGAAGAACACTACAAGATTGATATAAACAACAAGAACACTCAGCGATTTACGTGGTTCAGCTCATTCACATGAGCTTAAATCCATGGGAAAATAGGGAATGGGAGATTTTATTGATCACAAAAGAAAACCTACAAGTTTCAGAGAATTTTACAAGCAATAATACACTCAGAAACCTGTGATGATTCCCTCACTTCTAAGCACTAGCTCCCTCTCTCTCTAAAACTCTAAATTGAAAACTAAACTGAACCCTATGGAGACTTACATATATATAAGCTACAGCAAAAGAAACAAAGCAAAACTGATAACAAACGAAACTTCAAATCAAACTAAAAGTTGGCCACTTGGATCCACAAACTGAAAATGTAAATGACTTCTTCAATCTGATTGGCTGAGCGAGAAACAGAAAAAACCGAACTTGAAATCGTGCTTCTCAGAAATGTACTTTTATAAGTGAAAAGACACTTCTTCTTTACTTAAACAAACATCAAATGTTGGCTAACCTTTTTTACACAAATGTTCATCACTATCTAATTCAGTGTTTAGTAATGTTCTCCATCAATGTATCTCAACATTGCAACTATTGCATAACTTGTTGATGAGAATATAAAAATACTCATCACAAAGCCGACACAAATGAGTTATGTCAAAAAATAAGAACTAGAGAAATCAATGCCAAAGAATGAGATATTATTTCTTAAAGAATGAAAAACTTGCAAAAAGAATTACATGTTACAAGTATTTATAGCTATCCTCTATGATAAGGGTAAGAAAGACATTTCATTCAAAAAACCCTAATTAAGAATTATGTGGAAGCATACTGGCCCAAGCCCTTGAGCGAGACCCGGTAGATGTCAGCACATTCTGGCAAATCTGATCTCGATGCTCCCCAAACTGAATAGTTTAATCAGCCCTTTTATCTGAAGGACTTGGTGTAAGACGTGTTTGGGGCCCAACTTTGGTGACCCAGATATGCACACTCCTTCGACAGACCTCAAGGACTTGGATTGAAATGGGATTATGGCCCAATTTTGGCATGGGCCTCTTATCTTCAAAAATATCCACATCACTTGTCAATCTTATTTATGTTTTATATCGTTCACAATAAAAATTACTCAGATTGATCATGTTCTTTGTAGTTTTAGAATGTTCATCTTCTCCTCACTATTAACTTATGGAGCACAATGGAAAGAAAACTTTTGCACATTAAGGATATTTCCTCTCTATATTGTATCATAATCAGGTGCCCAGATTTGCAAGATATAACTAAACTCTACATGCATGGGTTTAGCAAAATTAAGAAAATATAAAGAGATTACAATTTATCTTCTCGTAAAGTTTCCTAAATCTTTCAAGTTATTTACAAGCCTTCAAATCCATTAGGACAGTTGGGATCATGTGGCTGTATTTCCAGAACTTGGTTGCTGCATGTATATGAAAATAACAAGCTCTAGCACCGTCAACTAATGCATCTTTTGTCCATGGATTACAGATCTTAACTTGTCAAACAAGTTAAGTTCCACAACAGTAAACAATCATCATGGCTAAGTATTCTGAACGCCAATAAATGGCTAGTTTTTCCAAATTTATGGATGTATCTATTCCAATTTGATGAGACGGAACCTTCAATCGCAGAGAAATTCAAAACATTTTTTTCTATCTTTTCTCAAGTAAAATTTGTGTAGGGATGTAAACGAGCCGAACCAAGCCGAATATCACTGTGCTCGAGTTTGGCTCGTTTGTTGTTTTTGGGGATTGAGTTCGGCTCGAGTTCGTTACGAACTTTAAAAATGGAGTTCGAGCTCAGCTCAACATCAAAATTTTGAGTTTGATATTTGTTCGAGTTTGGCTCGAACAAAGTTCAATAACAAGCTAAACGAACTCAGCTCGAGTTCGGCTCAATAAAAGTTCGTCAAAAGTTCGGAGTGGGCTCGAATACAAGCTTGTTTATTCAAAGTTGAGTTCGGCTCGACAAAAGTTCGTTGGAAGTTCGAATTGAGCTCGAATACAGGCTCGATAGTTCAAGCTTGAGTTCAGCTCGAAAAAATTAGAGTTCGAGCTTGAGTTTGAAAGGTGTTTAACACTAATGCTCTCATGTTCTGTTAACCCACACTCTTGGTTCTTGGATTGGCACATGTTATTAGGAGTGTGTCTTTCTATGAAGGATATGGTAACCACCTTCCTGCCAGTTTATTCATTGTTTTTCCTAAACTTTATTCCTAGAAATGCCACCGGGTTTTAATGCTTTCTATTCATCAATGGTGTCCTCATAATGCAACTAACTGTATCTGGTGTATTGTGATTTAACAATAGCAACCCCAAATCATACTGCTCAAGGAAGGCACTGATACACCAAATATAGTATCCAAAATTCAAAGATACACACAGTAAGCGATCATTGTATATGTTAGTCTATTACTCATCAGAATCATACCTAAATCTCTCAATAGAAGCAAAATCAGATAATAAAGGTCCTAAATCATATAAGATTGCATTCGCCTAAATTGCATAAGATCTTTGCAGTAAAATTTGAAATCATTAAATTAGGGCACTAATCGTCAATTGACAAGACTGTTCTGTGTGTGTGTGTGTGTGAGAGTGAGAGAGAGAGAGAGAGAGGTATTAGCGGCGAACCTGCGGCGGCGGCGATGAGCTCCAATTGATTTCGAACGAGCTATAAGTCTCTGTCCTTATCCTCTATTACAACCCTCGGGCATCTCGGTGTTTCCACAGGGGTAGAACTGTCAATTCAACTTTTTTCCTCCTCTTTCCAAATTTCATACATTGATGATTGAAACACTGAGAAATATATAAGAGAAATAATATATATATATATATATATATATATATATAAAATAACAATTACCCCTAAGAATAGAAATGCCAAAAATTTCCCACCTATTTTCATTTTCTAATAATAAAAATTTCATCAGATTTTATATATATTTTTTTTGAGATATTAATTGAGTTTATTGTAAATTTCTAAAAATATTACTTTTGTGTAATAACTATATGTGGTATATAATAATCTAACTTTGCTGACAAATATTTTTAATGATATATATGGCAAGAAATATTAATTCATATGTATATAATAAAAAACAATTATACATATCAATTAAATATCTTGCCTTTTGAACTATTTTTTTTTTTTGAATACACATATAAGTTCATTATGGTTTGTTTTTCAAATCAATTAGTTATTCAATAATTAATTGAGTAATATGATATCAAATAATTATATATGTTACAACTAATTAGAGATGCCCAAACGGTTCGCCGGTTCCGGTTCCGGTTCGAACCGTCGGTTCGGCGGTTCCGGATTGGTGGAACCGAAACCGAACCGTGTGGGAGGTGGTTTCGGTTTCGGTTCCAAACCGCCGGTTCAACCGGAACCGGACAGTTCGGCCGGTTCGAACCGGCGGTTTGGCAGTGTTTTTTTTTTTTAATCTGGTGCCCAGTACCGCGGTACTGAGAGTCAGAAACCAGCGTTTTGGTTCAAATTTGATGGGTACCGCGGTATCCATATCCAGTACCGCGGTACCCACCTTTTTTCGTCCGTTTTCTTCCTTTTTTCGTACGCTTTGTCTCCGTCATACCATACCATGAGAAATTGAAATTTGGACTATAAAATATTGAAGTGAACAAACTTTTTCATTATAACTTGGAAAATTATTACAAGTTAGAATTCTATCTAATTTATGATCTAATCTATTACAAAAGTTCCTATATATTACAATTACAAAAGTCCATGTCTATCTACAAGAAATAAAAGTCTATCTTGAATTACAATTACACTTATCTATCTATCTATCTATCTTGAATTATATAATACAAGTCTAAGATCTAAGTATCTAATTAAGTAACTATTTAAACAACATTAGCCAAAGGGAGAAGGAAAAGAAAATTTGAAAAAGCTTGAGTTTCATTCTAAGTTTGGAATTGAAATTCCAAACTTAAAATGAAATTGCCTACGTATCCTTAATTGAAATCGAATTAAGGAATCAAAGCTCACGTAGTTCTTTTACCTCAACTTACCTTCTTCAATCATCTAGGTTGATGTCACTACCGCCGGAGGATGTTATGTTTGAGTCGTAGCCATACAAATCCGCTTCACCTTCCTCAAAGTGTGTGCAATCGAGGTTTTGTTGACGTTTGGTTGCTTTGACCCAATCCTCAAGGAGCATAAGGTTTTGGACATTCTCGGCGGCCAAGTTTGCTCGTCTTGCACTCAAAGTGTCGCCCGATACGCTAAAGGCATGTTCAACCGAGACCGTTGAGGCGGGACATGCAAACATCTCCTTTGCAATTATTGTTATTATAGGATATGTGGTGGCCCTTCGTGCCCACTACTTTAATAGATCCAAATTGTTCTCGAAAGCAACCGATTCAAAAGTAACACTTAAATAAGAATCTAATTCTTGTGATGAGTTCGTACTTCTAGCTCTTTTTTGCGTTCTAATATCATAAAAGTTATAAAATTGACTAAGGGTATCACCAAAACTAGATGAAGAAGATGAATAACTACTATGTCCTACATTTTGATCTCCTACATCATCACTACTACTTGAATCACCATGATTTGTTTTATATTGTTTAAATAAATCATACAAATAACCTTTAGCTTTAGCAACTACTTCTCTAGGATCAGGGATATATTCTACTAGATCATATTCACTAATCAATCCAAGTGGGAACAATGCATTATAGTACATAGTTAATAGTTCTTCTAATCCATCTTCTCTAATCCTAGGATCTAATAATTTAGCACATAAATATAGGGGGGTATCTCATGATAATATTTTAACCATTTTGCTTTCATCATAATAATTGCATCACTTAAAATAGGATCATCTCTATAAGAGTTAATTACCAAAGCAATTTTAACACATTGATCTAAAGCTAAAGGAGATGTAGGATAATAACATCCACTCACTTCCCTAGTGGCTTCTTCAAAAATTTTTAACATACTCATCATGCTTATACAAGAATCCCAAGAATGGGCAAATAACATAACATTACCATCACGAGTATCACCAAATTCCATAAAAAAAGCACATAAAAGTTCTCTATAATTATACGAATCTTGAAGCATGTAATAAGTAGAATTCCACCTATGTGGCACATCTTTCACAATTTTTTTTACTTCTAATCCATTCATTTTACAAAACGCGGCCCATTTTTTTCGCATTTGTACGGTATGACAAATTAAAGTAATTGCATCTCTAATTTTTTCTATTTCTTCTTCTAAAGTTTTTAATCCATCTTGAACACATAAGTTAAAAACATGACACATGCATCTAGTATGAAAAAGATGTCCACTTAATGAAGGTTTACAAAATTCAATTAGTGTAGGCAAGCTAGCTTTATTATTAGTTGCATTATCTAAAGCTATAGCAAATACTTTTGTTAATATACCATAATCATTTAACACATGTAGTACTTTTTGTGAAATATATAAACCGGTATGTTTTTTATTAAAATCAACAAAAGCAATTAAACGTTTTTGAACATCCCATGCATCATCAATCCAATGGCAAGTAATGCCCATATAATCATTTTTTTGGTAAGGATCTTTCCAACAATCACAACAAATCGCAACTTTTTGTTTAAGGTTAGCTAAATCTTGTAGTAATATATATTTTCTTTCACGTACTCTTTTATCAATATCCCTAGTGGCCGTATTTCTACTTATCATTCTAGCGGGTGGTTGTAAATATGTGCTCACATAATCTTCATAAAGGTCATCCGAAGCCCATGAAAAAGGTAGATGTTTTGAAGCAATAAAATCGGCGGTGCCTTTCCTAAGTTCTAGTTGACTAAATTTAAAGGTTAAAGAATCAATACCTTGTGAAGACCCGGTGAATCCTCGTAGTTGTGTTTGAGAGCGCTCCAATCCAATCTTGTCGGGATGCTTCTTCGTGATGTGGTTAGTGAACGTTCCATAGCCCCCTCCATGCTTGAACTTGTATTGCTTCCCACAATGGTTGCATGTCACTATGTAGTCAACGTTACTATTAGGCACGACATCCTTCTTGAAGTGAATGGAGAAAATATCACTTCGAACCGAAGAAGGTGCTCTACTTGAGGTGGTTTGAGTGGCATTCAAACTCTCTTGCGTCGGCGGCACTTCTTCTTCATCTTCGTCTTCGGCGGCTAAAGCTTGAGTGATTTGTTCCCCCAAATCGACATTTGGATCAAGCTCGTCACACCATTGATCAATGAGCTCATCTTCATACGATGGTGGAGGTGGCATGGGACTCTTTCCCTTCCCATGGGAGGATGAAGTAGAAGAACCTCTTCTAGACATGATGATGTATGTAAAAAATTTCCAATAGAAGTAGAAGTAGAAGTGTAGAACTAGAAGTAAATGATATAATTAAGAACTAGAAATTGAAATATAACAAGAATTTGAGAGGTTTTGAACTTGAAATATTGAAGTGAGCTAGAATGCAAGAATTGAGAGAGATAGCAAGAGAATTGGGGTGAGCAAATACACAATTTGAAGTTTTGAACCCCTATTTATAGATCTCAAAAATTCAAAAAAAAAAAAAAAAAAAAGCACCGAACCGGTTCGAACCGCCGGTTCCGGTTCGTTTGAACCGGCGGTTCGACTCATCTCCGCCGTCCATCTCCAACGACCACTTGATCTAGGCCGTTGGATCAAAATTTGACTAAAACCGCCGGTTTGAACCGGTGGTTCCAAACCGAACCGGTTTGGCCGGTTTCCAACGGCTATGTAATCGTGGCCGTTCATTTCCAACGGCTATTTTCGATTCAAAGAGAGCCGTACACGTGGCATCCTCCATTAATAAAAAAAAAAAAAAAAAGATAAAACCGGTGGTTCGAACCGCCGGTTAAACCGCCGATTCGCCGGTTTCTGAAATTTGGAACCGAAACCGAACCGGTTCCCGGCGGTTCCCGGTTCCGGTTTGGAACCGAAACCGGGTCAACGGTTCCCCGAACCATTGACCGCCGGTTCGAACCGGCCCGGTTTCGGTTTTCCGAACCGTTTGGGCATCTTTACAACTAATTTTGAATTAAAACTATATAAACTAATGAATTTGTTTGAAATCTAAAATATCTAAATTGTAGAAATTTTGACTTAAAACAGTATTTGCAAAACGTAATACTAATTTAAAAGCTATTTTTTTCAAAATCAATATTATTAATCATAATATAATAATTATATAATTAATATATATATACACATATAAATGTAGAGTATATCATATATACCTATTTGAGTTTGCAAATATATGAATAATTAAATGAATAAATTATATGAAATTATTGCAATACACATTTACATTAATTTTTTTTTAATTACATTTCATATAGATACATGATATTTTGGTATATACATACATTATTCTTGTATAAAGATTTTGAATTTTGATACATATGTAGATTTGCACATGTTTATGATTTGATATCTTTTTATAACATATCATTAATGTATTTTAGGTGTTTTGAAAGGACGATTCACCGTTCATTTTAATAATATTATGCCGAGTTTAATTAGGATATAAAATTATATTTTCTATATTTTTTTCATATTCAAAATTAAATATTATTTGTTAAGGGTTTATTTATTTTGATTATTGATTTTTTTTTAGATGGTAGAATATGGTGATGAAGTTTCCACTCTCGAAAAGCCACTTTAGAAGTTTGGTGATAATGATTATATCAAAATTACAACACTTTTTGTATTGACTCTTTTTTACTTATTTTTACACCTTTTTAAATTAAACTACATAATTTAAGATAATTGATCTATATTTTTGTTCAAAATACTTTTGTAAATAGAGAAATTTTGACATTAAGACATTTGGAAAAAAATTATATAGTTTTTTCAATGGTATGCTGAAATTAAATTTTTTTATTTAGGACTGTATAATTTTTTTATACTCATTATGAATATATTATTAAGCATATATGTACTTATTTCAAGACCAAAATGCTAAATTATTATGTTGATCATGGGATTATACTTGAAATATCAATATAATTATACTTGATGCATTATATCTTTTATATTAAGACAATATATCATTGGAAAATTGTATCATTAATATCAAATTTTCAAAAAAATTCAGATGACATAGCAAGCAATATATTAGAAATAAGTAAATTATATTGAATTTTATTATTAATATGTTTATATTTTAAAATGTAATAGATAAAATAAAAGTTTAACAGGTAGATTGATGAAAGCACAAATTGGTCTAGTGGTAGTATAATTTATTTAGATGGTGGGGGCTTTTGGGTTTGATTCCTATCCATAACATTTTGGATTGGTTAAAGATTTTTTTTCTAATTACTAATTATTAATTAATTGTATTTATCTAAATTTCTAAAACTTATAAAATTCATAATCATATATATTTTTTTCTCATTACTAATTATTAATTAATTGTATCTAAATTTCAAAAACTTATAAAATTCATAATCATATATATTTTTTTCTCATTACTAATTATTAATTAATTGTATTTATCTAAATTTCAAAAACTTATAAAATTCAAAATCATATTTAAATAAAATATATAAACGAATAGGCTTGCGAACTATAAACGAACTCGCTTAACGAACATGTTCGCGAATCCACTCAACGAACATGTTCGCGAACTATAAACAAACTTGTTCGCAAACCCACTCAATGAACATGTTCGTGAACTATCGAGTCAAATATGTTTAGGCTCGAGTTTGGCTCGATAAGTTATCAAGCTCGAAACTCGGGCTCAAGTTCGGCTCGTTAAGCTTAACGAACGATCTCGAACGAATATTTATCGAACCAAATCGCAAATAGTTCGCGAACGGCTTGGTTTGTTTACATCCCTATACTCGATCATCTCTAATTAGGTAAATTACGTTGAGTTCTTCCATTTCTAGTTACAGAAACTGCAGTTTTTGCATCATTAACACTCCAATAAACTGTCTTTTACATATATGTGCATCAGAACCTTACCATTCTTAATTCTCTTTAACTCTGCACAAGTAATCCCTTTAACACAACTCCATTCATCCAAAAATATTATAACGGAAACACAGTAGCTCGTTAACTCTTTATGTAAATGTATATTACCAAGTCCACCAACATTTTTGTAGAGCAGAAATCAACAGCAATAAGAACTTAACTTTGTAATGCAACAACACAATCAACAGCAAAATGAGTTCCCTCTCAAGTAAATAAGGTCAATTATCAGTATACACATTCCACAAAATACCACAATCATTAAAGCTTGTATATGCACTGATTGGTCACTACATTTTCAGTAATTACCTCAAGAACCACAAACCATATATATCAGTACTATATATGCACGGATTTCAAAATTACTCCAAACTTATCAAACCTCAAAATACAGAAGGAATATGAGAGGGCTTGGAAACTTACCAGATTTAGAGCTCAGCAATGAATGAATTCTTCGATAAAACTGAGACTCAAATCGCAGCCTTCAACGCCGTTCGGATAAAATTGCTTCCAGATGTGTATCATCGGAATTGTATCGTCAGCGGACGGCGGGGACGGTGGAGTTGGCGGTTGAAGTCGGAGAAGACGGAGGAGTGGAGGAGAATAGACTTTTTATGATTTCACATATGTGATGGGCTATTAACAAGATTGGCCTCAGTTGTAAGTTTTTCAAAACAAATTGGCCTATTGATTTAATGGGCCTGTTTGAGTTATAAAAATTGGATTAATTTTAGGGATAATTGGCAGAAAAATCACAACCTTCACTCAAATTGTTATTTTAAGTAAATTTTTCACTATTAATCAAGATAACATAACTTTATATATATAGTTTGTTTTATAACTAAAATCAGTTTGAAAAAATTGTATTTTATTTATTTATTAATAAGCTTGGTTGGAGTGGAGGGGATGAGTGTCAGAGACAAAACATACTAGAAAACTTGGATAAAGAGTTGTATATTAGGGTCCTTCTATAGTACACCGTTGTATTAATACACCAGTGATTTCAGCCATCAGATCTTATTTGATTTCATCTTGACCCTTCATTCACTTTTTATCTTTTTTACCTGCCTTAAGAAATTACTGTTGTAAAATCTAAGAATTCCCCCCAACAACCAAAAGAGTCTGGGCAATGTAGTCTAAATCTACCTTCTTCATTAATCGTATATAGCATTAATCTGCAACCATAAAAACGCAATCAAATATGTTTGTATTATGCATCTCGTTATTACGAATCATTTGAGATCCATATTCAATATGTTTGGATATTTGTTATGAAATCTCGTCATTAAAATTTCACATAACCTGCTTTTGTACTGCTACATCCACTTCATACCATGATAGTATCTCTACTGTCTATGATTATTTGAAATACCACAAAGTAATCAACCCATTTGATTGTTTGTTTTGTGTACGAATCATTCACCGAATTAATTGTGTACAGTGGTTTCCTATAATCCTAAGTCTAATTTGAATATGTTGTAAGAATGGCTGAATACGAGTGGTGTAATAGTACATTTGTAATGAAACAAAGCCATCCCATATATGCACTAAACCACTTGGAAAACATTGTTGTAAGAAGCAATGTATGCACTTATTTTGACCGCAGTGTTGTATATGATCGACAACCATTGCAACAAAAATATTTTGTAAGCAATACTACATAATGACAGTTAAAAACCAATGTCATCGATGTAGATGCATCCAAACTCATTGTCGTAATGTTTTGCGATGCAACAAACCAATGTCATCGATGTAGATGCATCCAAACTCATTACCGTAATGTTTTGTGATGCAACAAACCAATGTCATCGATGTAGATGCATCCAAACTCATTGCCGTAATGTTTTATGATGCAACAAACCAATGTCATCGATGTAGATGCATCCAAACTCATTGCCGTAATGTTTTGCGATGCAAAAAACCAATGTCATCGATGTAGATGCATCCAAACTCATTGCCGTACTATTTTATGATGCAACAAACCAATGTCATCGATGTAGATGCATCCAAACTCATTGCCGTAATGTTTTGCGATGCAACAAACCAATGTCATCGATGTAGATGCATCCAAACTCATTGTCGTACTGTTTTGCGATGCAACAAACCAATGTCATCGATGTAGATGCATCCAAACTCATTGCCGTAATGTTTTATGATGCAACAAACCAATGTCATCGATGTAGATGCATCCAAACTCATTGCCGTAATGTTTTGCGATGCAACAAACCAATGTCATCGATGTAGATGCATCCAAACTCATTGTCGTACTATTTTGTGATGCAACAAACCAATGTCATCGATGTAGATGCATCCAAACTCATTGCCGTAATGTTTTGCGATGCAACAAACCAATGTCATCGATGTAGATGCATCCAAACTCATTGTCGTACTGTTTTGCGATGCAACAAACCAATGTCATCGATGTAGATGCATCCAAACTCATTGCCGTAATGTTTTACGATGCAACAAAGGTTGTATCCAATGATGCCTTTAAAGAAACATTGCTGCATAAGCTTGATGCCTATGTACAAAAATGAATGCAACAATGGTTTTGATGTTGCATAAGATCGAAATAGATTGCAACCATTGTTGAATAAGATTGATTCATGGGTATCCAAAACAATTGCCACAATAGTGTCGATGTTGCATAGGATCCAAAAACATTGCAAGCCTTGTTGCTTAAGATTGATGCATATGTATCCAAAATCATTGTCGTTTTGATGTTTCATACGATCCAAAAACACTGCAACCATGGTTTTATATCTTGCATATGATCGAAAACCATTGCAACAATGATTTTGTATTCTAATCTTAGTTAGCAAATATTATTGCATATCATTGCTAGACATGTAGTTTTGGAATCAATGCAGTGTTGCAGTAATTGTTGCATAAGACTGATTCTCCAAAAACATCAAAGCCCTTGTTGCATAAGACTGATGCATATGTGTCCAAAATGATTGCCACAATGGTTTTGAAGTATCATACGATCCAAAAACACGCAACCTTGGTTTTATATCTTGCATATGATCGGAAACCATTGCAACAATGGTTTTTTATTCTAATCTTAGTTAGCAAACTACAGTTGCATATCATTGCTAGACATGTATTTTTGGAATCAATGCAGTGTTGCAACCATTGTTGCACAAGACTGTTTCATAGGTATTCCAAATCATTGCCACAATGATTTTGATGTTGCATAGGATCCAAAAACATCAAAATAATTTTTAATCATATTAATACAACGAAAATTTTATATTATGTGTTGTTTTCTTGATTTGTAACATTAATACAACGAAAATTTTGAAATACAAAATTTTGAAATTGGAATATTAAATGTCTTCCAGTAAAAGACATAAGAAAAAAACATTAAGCTTAATTATGAAATCACACACACACATATATATATATATATATTGTCAATATAAGGTCGATACCCATAGACTTAGAATCCAAATCTAAAAATACTTTGACATACCAAAATCCATCCTAATCGAATACATATATCATCGAAATATGAAAATCCATTCTAATCAATTCAGGATCTCCCAAATCGAATACATATATTGTGGAGATATGGAAATCCGTTCTAATTTATAATAGATTTGAAACAAGTAATTCCTCACGAATTAATACCGTTTCTTGAAATTTGATTTGGGATATTGATGTATCAATACCTAACTGTAACCAGTTGTACTTTTCAAATTTATCACTACACGTTCAGTGAGATTTTTTAAACTAGGGTTTACGAGTTTTGGTGGAAAGTTTGTAAGCTGATCTAAGCTTTTATTTCTTATCGGATTGTTATGATTCATTCACAGTGAAAGTCGGCCGATGTTGTCCCGCTGATACATTATAATTATTGGGCTACTGATAGTTCAAAAACCATAATTTCTTGAAAATCTTGGCAATTATAATGATATATAACTGATAGGTCGATGTTGTAGCGCCGAACCACTATAATTCTAGGGTTGTTGGAATTTGTTTTAGTTCGTTTGTCGATTGATTTTGTGTACAATTAACGTATGCTTATTAAGTTTGGTCGTTGGTTTGAATTGTGAGTTATTTTTAGATCAATCCACTATATAATATCATGCCTACAATTAAAAAATAGATTCGTGAGATTACTACATAAATATCACATACAATAAACTTATCTACAATTAAAAAAATAGATGATAAAGCTTATCTGTAATTAAAAAAAATATCACGCCTACAATTAAAAAATAGATTAAAAAATAGGTGGTTGAGATTAGTCGATAAATATCACAATACATGAAACTTATCTACAATTAAAAAATAGATGGTTGAGATGTATCTACAATTAAAAAATAGATGGTTGAGATGTATCTACAATTAAAAAATAGATGGTTGAGATGTATCTACAATTAAAAAATAGATGGTTGAGATTACTCATAAAGATGTAGAAGTACATGAAACTTTTAGACAAAATAGATGGTTGAGATTACTCATAAAGATGTAGAAGTACATGAAACTTTTAGACAAATTCTAAATTTATGTACAATTAATGAAAAATATGTCTTAACAAATATTATTTCAAGTATTATTGGTATTATTGGCAACTAAAAGAGAAGAAAAGAAATTGACAATTTAATAATGAGATGAGTTTGAAGTACTATTAATATTAATGGCAACTAAAAGAGAAGAAAAGAAATTGACAATTTACTAAGACAAAATGAAATGAGTTTGAAAAAAAATATATTTAAAGAATGATATAGAATAAGAAAATTTACTAGACAAAATGAGATGAATTTGCAAAAATAATAATTAAAGAATGATATAGAATAAGAAAAAAATTGACATGAATAAATTTTTTTATCTAAAAAGGGGATAGAATAAGAAATAATGATATAGAATAAGAAAGAAATTGAGATGAATGAGAAAAAAAGTTTATTTAAAAATGGAATAAGATAAGAAAGAATGATAGGCAAAATTAATTTATGTAAAAAAAAAAAAGAAATTGCGTACGTAAAAAATAAAAATAAAAAAGCAAAAATAAAAAATTACGTGCATAGAAAAAGAAAAAAGAAATATAAGCGTAAAAAAACAAAAAAGAACAAAAAAAAATTACGTGCTTAAAAAAAGAAAAAAGAAATATAAGTGTATAAAAAAGAAAAAAAAATTACGTAGAAAAGAATATCAAGCCAGGTAGAATATCGCGGAACTTAAGATATACGTGTGTTGCCACATAAGCCAGATTTGCTCCATAAGAAACCCAACAATGAGTTCCTTATCATTACTACATATATATAGAGTGTTGATCAAGCATGAGTTCCTTATCATTACTATATATATATAGAGTGTTGATCAAACACGCACCTAAATAATGCACACCGTGCTCACTTCTTAAAAAAAAATTTATTTTTAATTTTTAATATATCATATTATTTCTTTTCTCATGCTATTACCCCACATACGAAATTTTCATCTCACATGAACCTAACCTATCATCAACATATACAATTTGCATCCCACATATCAATATAGATCTTCTTCCCAATTCTATCATCAACATATACAATTTGCATCTCACATATCAACATAGATCTTCTTCCCAATTCTCATATCACAGATACTACACCATGAAAATTTGGTTATCATTAAAAAGTCATTTATTAAAAATTACAAAAAATGAATTAGTTAACAAATATGATAAATCTTCAATAAATTCTCAAGATCAATCTTATTGTAGCCCACAATTAAAGAAAAGAACGAAAAATATTTAATTAGCCAATTCTAAAGAAAAATCCTAATCAATGTTCAAGAAATCCTCAAAATGAATAATAAAAATTGAAATATGAATTAAGTAACAAAGAGAATAAATTCTCAACAAAACTTTAAAATCGACAAATCATATCTTAAACTCAACAAATACTCAAAATCAACAAATCATATCCTCCAACTTAATCATCAATTTTCAAGAAGTCTTCAATCAATTCTCAAAATCTCCAAGTCTCTTTAATTACTTGTATTTTGTGTCTTCAAATATAATGGATCTACACCGTGAAATTTTTTTAAATAATGTGATAAGGAATAATATATTACTTATCACATTATTTATATGTGTCTTCAAATATATTACTTCTAGAATATATTTATATTAAATAATAATTATAATAATAATGTGATAAGGAATAATACTTCGTGGTTGCTATTCAACTGAACACCAACAATTTAATTCATCTATAGACTATATATATAGATGGCATGAGAGAAATATAGCAATTTCTTCCATCTCTCTCGGATACTCTCTCTCCAGCCTTCTCTCTCCCTCGATCTCTCTCTCTGATCTCTCTCGGATACTCTCTCTCGGTCTCTCTCTCTGCATAAGATTGATGCCTATGTATTACAAACCAATTCAAAAACACTGCAACCGTGGTTTTATATATTTCTTATATAGGATCTAAAACAATTGCAACAATGTTTTTGTATTCTAATCTTAGTTAACAAACATTATTGCATATCATTGCTAAACATGTATTCAGAATCAATACAGTGTTGCAGTAAGATCCCAATCTCTTGCTTTGGTACCATATGATTCAAAACCATGCTAAAAAAGTTTTTTATACATTGGAACCAATAGAAACATTGATTCATATCATTTATTTATTTTGTTTGGAACCCTTGCACTAACGATTTTCATACCAGTTTCCACGCGATTCAAAATCGCTACAAGAATGATATACATGCATCCCAAATTAGGGTTTGATATCCATGAAGAGCACGCAATTGCGACAATGATTTTGATACCAATACGATTCAACACCAGTTGAACAATGATTTTTGATACATGTGTTATATCGAAATTCTAAATTAATGTTACCCCAAAAAATGTAGCACTTGAATACAAAATACAGTACAACACAATCAACAAGGAAGATCGATTTCCCTACTCTTAACTTATATGAATGCCTTAATTTTTATAAATTAACCTGGCACCGTATACATCACATATATACAACCTCAATCTCTTGTGTTGAAAATACTAATATGCACATCATAAATTGAAAACATTCCCGTTACCAAACACGGGACAATAAAACTTTGATCCATGTACTCGTGTAGGACATAGACAATCTTCTAATATTAACAAATTGTTAATTGATTGCACTTAATTATGATATATTGCTCCATATATATATATATATATATATATATATATATATATAAGAATGATACCCACAATTTAAGTATGAAAAATAATAATGTGGACAAAAATATTTATCCATTGAAATTTAAATATTATTATTTTTAATGTGGATAAGTACTCATTGTTGGAGTTACTGTTTATACGAAACATTACTAAATAATATAAGAATTATTGTTCGATTTGTTAAAACACCATATAGAAATTTATTCAATATTTGCAATATATATAATTTAAAGAATCGATTTTATAATATTATTAAATCACAATGTAAAAAAAAATACTTGTGGTTCATCAACCACCAATCTTTTCAGTAGATACTCGATTATTTAATAAACTCTCTAAGATAATATTTTTGCCCGATCCCGACTCGGGGATAGGGTGCTAAATTAATAATTCGCTAAAATGATAAGATAATAAATTTGGGATAGAGATAAACTATCTTCTACCATCCATTGGCGGAGTGGAGTGGTGATGCATCTGGGAGATATATCGTGTGCAATTACCCAATTAATGTGTGGTGTATTGATGCATTTGATCCTCTTCATTTACAAAGATTCCGTATGTGCTGCACTTGCCGTCCTGGAAGTCTTCAAACTTTCGTGCACATGCATCCAAGTTTGTTTGTAGATTGGTTCTTTCTTCTTGCAAGTTCTTCATCCCTGCACCATTGAAACAAGAGTATGGTTATATATAGATGGTAATTGATTTATTACCTGTTGCATGAATACTCGTAATGCTTAATGAATGGATATTCGATAACTTACAGTTGAGTCTATTTCAATCGTGTGTGCTTCTAAGTTCATGGTGATGTACAATTCAGAGTTCATACTTCTATCATACTCATCATTTGTATTCATAGTATTGTTTATGCTAGGGAAGAAATACTCTTCTTCATTTGTATCCATGACCTGATTAATGTCGATTGATTGTATATTACTTGGTATGAAGATGTCTTAAGATGTTTTGTTTTACAGACTGCAGAGATCCTCGTTTTGATCTTTTTATCTCTCCATACATTTTATTTAGGATAAATGTATATTTCCAAGATCTCAGAATTTTTCTTTATGATTCGCCAAATCGTTGATAGAAATCATATCCAAATACCAAACCCGACTTCTATATACTGCTTGCAAAGTGGAAGAGGTTTTTTGGAAGGTCAAAAAAAGGACGTCTTCTTTCGACATAAGAAATTCTTCCAACAATTCCGAGCCCAATCTTTTCAAAAAAGCACGTACAGTACTTTTGTGTTTTCGAGCCAAAGTTCTAGAGCAAGAAAGTCGAAGTATATACTTTATTCGATACAAACTCTTTTTTTTGGAAGATTCGCTATGATAATGAGAAAGATTTCTGCATATATGCCCAAATCGGTCAATAATATTAGAATCTGATAAATTAGCCCGAATCGGCTTACTAATGGGATGTCCCAATACGTTACAAAATTTCTCTTTAGCCAATGACGCAATCAGAGGAATAATTGGAACAAGGGTATCGAACCTCTTAATAGCATTATTGATTAGAAATGAATTTTCTAGAATTTGACTCCGTACCACGGAAGGGTTCATTCGCACGCTTGAAAGATAGCCCAAAAATTCAAAGGAATGGTTGGATAATTGGTTTATATAAATCATTCTTGGATAAAACCATAGCGAAAAATGACATTGCCAAAAAGTGACAAGGTAAAATTTCCATTTATTCATGAAAAGAGATGTCCCTTTTGAAGCCAGAATGGATCTTCTTTGATACCTAATATAATGCATGAAAGGTTCCTTGACCAACCATAGGTTCGCCCGAAAATCCTTAATCTTAACAAAGATGTTCACAAGACGTTTTAATTTTACATAGAAATAGATTCGTTCAATAAGAACTCCAGAAGATGTTGATCGTAAATGAAAAGATTGGTTACGTAGAAAGATGAAAATGGATTCGTATTCACATACATGAGAATTATATAAGAATAAGAATAATTTTTGATTTCTTTTTGAAAAAGAGGAGCTGCCTTTCTTTGGAATAATAAGACTATTCCAATTACAATATTCGTTGAGAAAGACTCGTAATAAATGCAAAGAAGAAGCATCATTTCCCTTGTTGCAGTACATGTTCTAGGGTTGCACGCAATCCTTTGTTATTCATATGTACTCGAGATAATAATCCTAAGGGGTGTCCAACAACCAGCGCAAGTATTTTCGATCTTTGTCAGTCAAAGATGCTAATTACCCGAAGAAGCCCAAACATTTTTTAAAACACTGTGGCCAACAGAGATGATTATTTTCAAGCCCGTTGATTGACCAATTGTGTATACAATTACCACACAATTGATGGTCTATTTTGTAGCGCCCCGGATCAAAACGAGCATAATTAATTAATTAAATATTTTAACTTATGATTTAATAATTTTGTGCGTATGATTTAATTGTTTAATTTATTTCGTGCGTTTCAGATATGTGTTTTAATGTGAGGTTTAGATCGATAATTTTTATTAGACGTGGAACATAGGGTAATTTTATACCAGTAGATACGTATCGAGAAAACGAGAAGATAGAAACGAACTAGGGGTCAATCGGGGACCCGTAGCTCAACCGGCGACGAAAAGGGCGAAACACGAGGTTTCGGAAAACCGGAAGATATTTCGGTGAATAGTAGCGTGGAAAATTCAACCGATGAATAGTGACGAGATATTTTCACGTGAATAGTGTTTTCTAACTTCTATAAATAGGGGCTCCTCCGATTCATTTTTTACCGTTTTTCCGAACGAGCCTAAAACTCGTAAGTCTCTCTCTCCTCTCTCTCTCTCTTCGTTTTCTGTTTTCTGGTCGGCGGCGCCACCACCGGCGCCACCGCCGGCCGGTCGCCGGAAAATTTCAACGTTGTCGGAATCGGACGATATTCGCACACGACGTTCGTCTCGATGAGACGAATCTAGGATAGGTCTCGGATTTCAAATCCGATTTCTCGTTCGCCGGAAAATGGCGAAAAACAGCCGCAAACCCTAAACCCTAACCCTTGATCACCCTTTCTCTCTCCTCTGTTCTTTCTCTCTCTCGCTGGAGAAACCACCGGAGGACGACCTGGGACTGCTGGAGGGCCGGC
Organism: Scutellaria minor; assembly: GCA_954870855.1. NCBI lineage: Eukaryota > Viridiplantae > Streptophyta > Magnoliopsida > Lamiales > Lamiaceae > Scutellaria > Scutellaria minor. The sequence goes on from OX940727.1 coordinate 22,496,732, forward strand.
GCCGCCGTGGGTGGCGGCGCCGGAGACGAACAGTGTTATATATGCATGAAACGTGCATGTGTGTGTGAATGGTGGTGTATCAGTGTGTGTGTTGTGTGGCTCGCTGTGGGGGCGGCGCCGGGTGGCGCCGCCGTGTGTGATCGGTGGGCCGGCGACGGGAGGTCGCCGGCGAGGTGGTTTGGTGGGTCGCCGGCGGCTGGTGGCCGCCGGCCAAAGCTTGATCAGTGTGTGTGTGTGTGTTTGCTAGCATGCGCGTGTGTGTGTGTGGGTGCGACGGTTGTGGTTGCTGGGCGGTGGCTGGTGGTGGCCGGCGACTGGGAGTCGCCGGCCAGGGTGGCGGTGGATACTGGTGGTCGCCGGCGGCAGGTGGCCGCCGGCCAAGGTTGGTGTTTGGGTGTGTGTGTTTAACCGTGAGTGTGTGTATGTTTGGACTTGGGAGTATATGCATGGTTAAAGGTGTTTGGTTGGCCGGAACGGGTTGCCGGCGACGGGGAGTCGCCGTCGGAGGAGCTGGGGTGGTCGCCGGCGACGGGAAGTCGCCGGCCGGAGTTTTGGTTGGAGTTGAAATTTTGGAAAAATGTGACTTCGAAGGATTTTGCGGCGAAGTTTCCGGGCACTATTCATGCCGGAATCTGGCGATGGACGGCTGGAGGTGGTAGCTGGCGGTGCGTGGTATCCGGCAAGGTAGGTGGTGGTGGCTGGGGGTGGCGCCACCGCGCCGGGCGACGCCGGGAAGTGGCCTGCTCGAGCAGGCCACCGTCGGGAAAATCTGGGCAAGGCTGGCCGAGAAAACTCGACCAGCCGTCGAGCCATGCACCCGCTGCCGAGAAATCTCGGCAGCTGTCGAGACGGGACACGACGCTGCCGAGAAAACTCGGCAGCTGCCGAGCCATGCACCTAGCCGCCGGGTTTTTCCACCCGGCGCCGGGTTCGCGCGTGCCGACGCGCTCGCGATGCCGTGTTTTCGATCCGAACCTCGTTTTCTTTCCGTCGTTCATCCGTATCGAGTCGTCGATGACGAGACGTCGTTGATCGGGGTCCGTGGGCCCGGTCAAAGTCAACCCTTTGACCAAAATTACCATTTTACCCCTAAACTTAAAATGCTCCGTTTGAGCTCGTTTCAACTCCGATTGAGCTCATTCTTTTTGCGTTGCGATCCTTATTTCATTTCCTATATATTCAGCCACTCATACAGATCTGACCCTCTCGTTTCTTGAACTCCATTCTTTAGATCGTTCGATCCGTCGCGTCGTTAACGAACGTTTTTCCGCCGGAACCTTTTACAGCTTTATTTATACAGTATTTAAGATCTAAGCAATACTGTAACGTATGTAGGCTACCTGTTAGATTGATGTTGAGTTATCTGACTGTTGACACTCGCTACTCGAGCTCTTAGTTATCAGACTTTCGGATTTATCAACTCACGTGGGCAAGGTGGGGGTAATTTCTATCTCTTTATCTGTCTACTGCTTTCCCTATTATATGCATGACTGAGGAACACTATATGCTGTGAATACACTTGCTGTGCCATATTAGCGCCCCGGATCAAAACGAGCATAATTGATTAAATTAAATATTTAACGTATGACTTAATAAGTATGCATGTTTACTTTGACTGTTTAATTTATTACGTGCGTTTCAGATACGTGTTTAACGCGTGACTTAGACGGATAATTTCCATGGACATGGTATATAGAATATTTTCATACCATAAGATGCGTCTTGGAAAGACGAGAAGATAGAAACGAACTAGGGGTCAATCGGAGACCCGTAGCTCGAACGGCGAAGGAAAGGGCAAAATCGGAAGATCCGGAAAAACCGGAAGATATTTACGTGAATAGTAACTTTGAAAAATCAACTGATGAATAGTGACGGGATATTTTGGATGAATAGTAACGGAGATATTTTCGGTGAATAGTAATTTTCCGAATTCTATAAATAGAGGCTCCTCCGATTCATTTTTCACCGTTTCTCCGAACGAGCCGAAAGCGACGAAAACGAGTAAGTCCCTCTCTCCTCTCTTTCTTTTTCCGGGATTCTGTCTCCGGCGGGCCACCGCCGGCGCCGCCGCCGCCGCCGGCCGGTGGCCGGAAAATTCAAAGTTGTCGGAATCGGACGATTTTCGCACACGACGTTCGTCTCAATGAGACGAATCTAGGATAGGTCTCGGATTTCAAATCCGATTTCTCGTTCGCCGGAAAACGGCGAAAAACAGCCTCTTACACCCTAACCCTAACCCTTGTGCCACCTTCTCTCTCTCCTCTGTTTTTCTCTCTCTTCTCGCCGGAGCTGACGACCGAAGGACCGCCGGAGGTAGGGTGACCTGCTGGAGGGCCGGCGCCGCCGTGGGTGGCGGCGCCGGAGAAGGACAATGTGTATATATGTGTATCGCATGGTGTGTGTGTGTTTGAAGGTGTTGTAGTGTGTGTGTGTTGTGCTCACTGTTGGGGCGGCGCATGGTGGCGCCGCCGTGTGTGAACTGATGGCCGGCGACGGGAGGTCGCCGGCGAGGCTGTGGGGAGGGTGGCCGGCGACTGGAAGTCGCCGGCCAAGCAAGAACCGTGGGTGTGTGTGTGTGGTACACCATACGCTGTGTGTTTGTGTGTGTAACTTGCTGTGTGTGTGTGTTTATGCAAGAGGGTGTAAAGGCTGTGATGGTGGTTGGGCTTGGCCGGAATGGGTTGCCGGCGATGAGGGGTCGCCGGCGGAGGTACTGGGAGTGGTCGCCGGCGACGGGAAGTCGCCGGCCGGAGTTTTGGTGAAGGTTTGGTTTTTCGAAAAATGTGACTTCGAAGGATTTTGCGGCGAAGTTTCCGGGCACTATTCATGCCGGAATCCGGCGATGGACGGCCGTAGGTGGTAGCCTGCGGTGCGAGGTATCCGGCAAGGTAGGTGGTGGCGGCTGGAGGCGGCGTCGCCGCGCCGGACGACGCCGGGAAGTAGCCTGCTCGAGCAGGCCACCGTCGGGAAAGCTGGGAAGGTCCTGGCCGAGAAAACTCGACCAGGTGTGCGCCGGGTGCAGCAGCTGCCGAGAAAACTCGGCAGCCGTCGGGTGTCGGGAAGCCGCGCGCACCGTGCGCGCCCATGCGCACCCGTCGGGTGCCGACGCGCACCCGACGCCGTGTTTTCGATCCGAACCTCGTTTTCTTTCCGTTGTTCATCCGTTTCGAGTCTTCACCAACGAGACGTCATTGACCGAGGGTCGTGGGCCCGGTCAAAGTCAACCCTTTGACCAAAATTACCGTTTTACCCCTAAACTTAAAATGCTCCGTTCGAGCTCGTTTGAACTCCGATTGAGCTCATTCTTTTTGCGTTGCGATCCTTATTTCAATTCCTATCTTCTCAGCCACTTGGGCAGATCTGACCCTCTCATTTCTTGGACTCCAATCTTTAGATCTCTCGATCCGCCGCATAGTTAACGATCGTACTTTCGCTGGAAACGTTTATAGCTTTAATTATACTTTATTTGGGATCTAAGGAACGTCATAACTTGTGTAGGCTACTTATTGAGTTGAGCGTTGTGATATCGGATCCTTTGGTACTCGCTTGGGAAATCTGATCCGCCGATACTCGTTGTTCACGTGGTAACCACCGAACGAGGTGGGGGTAATTTCTAACTCTGTAACTGTTTACAGTTTTCCCTATTTCAAAGTATGATTGAGAAGTCCTAAATGATGAGACATATGTTATGATTACGTGATCATGTTATACTGTGGCAACGTGGCTGAGTGTTATATTCCTGGTATGTATAATTGTTGACTGTTATAAGATGCGGATGTTATTCCCCACGAGTGTATTCAACGCACTCACCCCTTATTCTGTACTCACACTACAGGAGAAGAAGAGAATCTTGACGCGTAGAGAGGGGTATCCTATTGGCGGTGTCCTTTGTCCGGTTTTGTCTTTAAAGCTATGTTGAAACGATGTTCCACGTTTTGTAAAATGTTAACTGTATTTTCTCATCTTTGTAAAAGATCCTGATGTTTTTCCGCTGCGTAATGTTTTAAACTCTCTTTTATCGGTTGTATCCGATGGTTTAAGAGTATCACTCCTTGTCCTTTCCTTATTCTTTCTTTTTAATATCATGTACGCCTCTTTCCCCTTTCTCTCTTAACGCCCAAAAATGAAAAACTCTGATATTTTAACTGAAAGATTTCGGGGCGTTACAATTACTGTGGTTGGACTGATGTCCACCTTGATCATGCATTCTGTTCGTCCCCTGCTATTTTCTACTACTCCGAAAAAGTCTGGCGGTCCTTGAAATACGCTAGCGGTATATGAGACCGTTTACAGGGTAAGACGGGGGAACCCCGCACCTATGCGTTCCTAGCTATTTCTAATATCTGCTATGCATTTTATGTGTTGTGACAACATGACGTAAGTTTATTTTATTAGTTTTTATACATCTGTTGAGAGTCTCAAGAGACAGAGTTACTCCCACGAGTGTATTCCACGCGCTCACCCCCTTAATCTGTACTCACACTACAGGAGCTGGTGAGCATGTCGAACCCTAGTTGGAGAGAGGTGGTGTTGTTCCTGATCTTGTGTTTATTTAGGATGTGTCACACAAACACTTTCAAACAATGTTTTAAGTTTAACTCACGTTTTGTAATATTTCTGTATATACATTCTGAATATTCTTTGAACGAGAGATCCTGATGTTTTTTTCGCTGCGTATGATGTATATTATCAATAGTGAGACTGATTGCTATCGGCAGAGGCCGATTGTTCTTAAGTGAAAGAGTCACTTCGTCCCTTACCTCTTTCTTCTGTCGTCTCTTACTTATTCTTTCTGTTGAGTTTGCGTCTCTTGCTATTTTTTCTCTTCACGCCCAACGGTAAAACTCTGATAAAATACGAAAAGATTTTGGGGCGTTACATATTTTGTGTAATCTGATTGATCCCACTGTTCGTTGATGTAAGATTGTTGCATTTTGATTTTTTATCATTTCCTTTCATTTTCAAAAAATCCATTTACAATGAACACCATATGTAATGAATTGCTGCGAAATTTCAATATTTTAAAAATTCATGTACAGTAAAAATAAAAATTTTCTAAGATTGTGCACAATACCTATCACCAAATTTAGCTATCATTAAATTGACTGAAATATATTGTAACGAATAAATGATGCATGGTTTTGTTTTGTGAAACATAAATTTTTTAAATAATAAAAAAAATCAATTTTAAAGTATATATATATATATTATATATAGAGTAATGATAAGGAACCCATCATTGGGTTTCTTATGAAGTGAATCTGGCTTATGTGACAACACACGTATATCTTAAGTTCCGTGATATTCTACTTAGCGTGATATTCTTTTCTACGTAATTTATTATTCTTTTTTATACACTTATATTTCTATTTTTCTTTTTTTACGCATGTAATTTTTTTTTTTTGTTCTTTATTTTTTATGCTTGTATTTCTTTTTCTTTTTTTATCGCATGTAATTTTTTATTTTTTATTTTTTTGTTTTTTACGTACTTAATTTTTTTTTCTTTTTTTTTTTACATAACTTAATTTTGCATATCATTCTTTCTTTCTTATTCATCTCAATTTCTTTCTTATTCTATATCATTCTTTCTTATTTTATCCCATTTTTAGATATATTTTTTTATTCATGTCAAAAAAAAATTCTTATTCTATATCATTCTTTAATTTTTTTTTTTCAAATTATCTCATTTTGTCTTAATAAATTTTCTTATTCTATTTCATTCTTTAAATATATATTTTTTCAAACTCATTTCATTCTGTCTTAATAAATTGTCAATTTCTTTTCTTCTCTTTTAGTTGTCATTAATATTAATAGTACTTCAAACTCATCTCATTATATGTCAGTAAATTGTCAATTTCTTTTCTTCTCTTTTAGTTGTCATTAATATCAACCATACTTGAAAAAATATTTGTTGAGACATATTTTTCATTAATTGTACGTAAATTTAAAATTTGTCTAAAAGTTTCATGTACTTTTACATCTTTATGAGTAATCTCAACCATCTATTTTTTAATTGTAGATAAGTTTCATGTATCGTGATATTTATTGAGTAATCTCAACCAACTATTCTTTAATCTATTTTTTAATTGTAGGCGCAATATTTATTTTCTTAATTACAGATAAGTTTTATCATCTATTTTTTTAATTGTAGATAAGTTTCATGTATGTGATAGTTATCTACCATTTAAAAAAATAGATCATTGAGATTACTCATCAAAATCTACCGGTCACCTTCTTATACATTGTGAATATTATGTAGAATTAAAAAATAGATGGTTGAGATTACTCCATAAAAATTCTTATAAGAACTTTTAAATAATTTTTGGACAAGTTCTAAACTTATCTACAATTTCAAAAAATAGATGGTTGAGATTACTCATCAAAATCTACAAGTATATAAAACTTTTACACAATTCCTAATCTTAGGTACAATTAAAGAAAAATATTTCCAAAGTACGACAATTTATTAAGACAGAATGAAATGAGTTTGAAAAAATATATATATTTAAAGAATGATATAGAATAAGAAAATTTACTAAGACAAAATGAGATGAATTTGAAAAATAAATAAATTAAAGAATGATATAGAATAAGAAAAAAATTGACATGAATAAAAAAAAATCTAAAAATGGGATAAAATAAGAAAGAATGATATAGAATAAGAAATAAATTGAGATGAATAAGAAAAAAGTTTATTTAAAATGGAATAAGATAAGGAAGAATGATAGGCAAGTAAAAACCAAAAAAAAAATTATGTGCGATAAAAAAAGAAAAATAAATACAAGCGTAAAAAAAAAAGAAAAAAGAACAAAAAAATATTACATGCGTGAAAAAAAAAGAAAAAAGAAATATAAGCGTATAAAAAAGAATAATAAATTACATAGAAAAGAATATCGCAGAACTTAAGATCTACGTGTATTGCCACATAGTTAGATTGGCTCCATAAGAAATCCAAGGATGGGTTCCTTATCATTACTCTATATATATATATATATATATATATATATATATATATATAATATCACGGAACTTAAGATCTACGTGTATTGCCACATAAGCCAGATTGACTCCATAAGAAACCCAATGGTGGGTTCTTTATATATACAATAATGATAAGGAACCCACCCAGATTGGCTCCATAAGAAACCCAACGGTGGGTTCCTTATATATACAGTAATGATAAGCAACCCACCGCTGGCTTATGTGGCAATACACGTAGATCTTAAGTTCCGTCATATTCTACCTAGCGTGATATTCTTTTCTACATAATTTATTTTTCTTTTTTCTTTTTTATATGCTTATATTTCTTTTTTTACGCATGTAATTTTTTTTTTCACATACGTAATTTCTTTTTATTTTTTTTAAATAACTTAATTTTGCCTATCATTCTTTCTTATCTTATTCAATTTTTAAATAAACTTTTTTTCTATTCATCTCAATTTCTTTCTTATTCTATCCCATTTTTAGATAATTTTTTTTATTCATGTGAATTTTTTTCTTATTCTATATCATTCTTTAATTTATTTTTTTTTTCAAATTCATCTCATTTTGTATGAAAAAAAACAACTTAAGAAATATCGGGTTACATGCAATTAAATAAATACATGAAACTTATCTACAATTACAAAAAATATTCTTATTCATCTCAATTTCTTTTTTATTCTATCCCATTTTAGATAAATTTTTTATTCATGTCAATTTTATTCTTATTCTATATCATTCTTTAATTTTTTTTTCAAATTCATCTCATTTTGAATAAAAAAAAAAACAACTTCATTGATATATCGGGTTACATACAATTAAATAAATACATGAAACTTATCTACAATTAAAAAAAATTAAATTAATACATGAAACTTATCTACAATTAAAAAAAATTAAATTAATACATGAAACTTATCTACAATTAAAAAATAGATTCGTGAGATTACTCGATAAATATCACGTACATGAAACTTATCTACAATTAAAAAAATAGATGATAAAACTTATTTGCAATTAAAAAATAGGTGGTTGAGATTACTCGATAAATATCACATGAACCTTATCTACAATTAAAAAAATAGATGGTTGAGATTACTCATGGTGAAGTACATGAAACTTTTAGAGAAATTCTAAATTTAAGTACAATTAATGAAAAATATGTCTTAACAAATATTTTTTTCAAGTATTATTAAGAGAAAAAAAGAAATTGACAATTTACTGAGATATAATGATATGAGTTAGAAGTACTATTAATATTAATGGCAACTAAAAGAGAATAAAAGAAATTGACAATTTACTAAGACAGAATGAAATGAGTTAAAAAAATATATTTAAAGAATGATATAAAATAAGAAAATTTACTAAGACAAAATGAGATGAATTTGAGAAAATAAATAAATTAAAGAATGATATAGAATAAGAAAAAAATTGACATGAAAAAAAAATCTAAAAATGGGATAGAATAAGAAAGAAATTGAGATGAATAAGAAAAAAAAATTATTTAAAAATGAAATAATATAAGAAAGAATGATAGGCAAAATTAAGTTATGTAAAAAAAGAAAAAGAAAAAGAAATTATGTACATGAAAAACAAAAAAGCCAAAAAAAAATTACGTGCGTAAAAAAGAAAAAAAGAAATATAAACGTATAAAAAAGAAAAAAGAAAAATAAATTATGTAGAAAAGAATATCACGCTAAGTAGAATATCGCGGAACTTAAAATCTACGTGTATTGCCACATAAGTCAGATTGGCTCCATAAGAAACCCAACGGTGGGTTATCATTACTGTGTATATATATATATATATATATATTATATATATATTAAAATAGCTATATTCTACATTTCCATGGTTTATTTACATTAAAATGGTTTTACATTACAGTGTAGAATTGATTTGTAAATAATTTTTAATCATATTATGTGTTATTAGATGTTAATAATAGCATTTAATATTATATGTTGTTTTATTGATTTGTAATATTAATACAATGACAATTTTTAAACAAAAAGGTTTGAAAATGGAATGATTGTGATGATGGAATATCAGATGTCTTCCACTATAAGACATAACAAAAAACATTAAGCTTAATTATGAAATGAAATATGTATTCAATATATCTAATAATCTATTTTTGGATCCGATAATATATATATGTGTGTATATATATATATTTATATTTTGTAAATATAAGGTCGAACATGCATATCCAATCCAAATCTAAAAAGAACTTAACATATCAAAATCTATCCTAATTGAATCCATATATTCTCGAGATACGAAAATCCATTCTAATCAATTAATATCTAAACATGACATTAACATAAGGTTGTGTAGATCATAAATTATATGCAATCTGATAAAATAGGATGCAACCAATATTAGATGAAATAATAAGCAATAGTATGCAATACTATGCAACCAATATCCAATGAACTAAAGATGCAATGTAAATGGATGCAAATACGATTTTCAACGGTGAACTTGAGTGCATGTATGAAGGAATTAATAACAATACATTACCAATACCAAAATGCATGCAATCTAAATGGATTATAACATACGGCTTTAAATAAATTTGTTTCACTAGACTTGACATAAACAATGAATAATACAGTTTCATATAATTATTATTTACAAACCAATATTCAATTTATAATCACATCGACAAACAATAATTAATACACAAAATTAACTTGACACTCCATTTCATCACTCTTTCGTATTCCTGAAAGATTGGTGTACTATACGAGGCTTTTATAGAGTAGACTCATTCTCCAGCCATATTAGCCAATGAAATAACAATGCAAAATATATGATCGGATGTTGCAATGATGAGTACAACCTGTGGAGTCGCTCATTCAGCCAATCATATATGGTTGTTTTGTAATGGAATATATCATACCAACCAAATGGATGGTTCTTTTTGCTCATAATAGACACACAATTAAACCCCAGATGGTTTTATGCCTTGAGAATCGTAAGCAAATTCGTGTGGCTTGTGGTTTCAACCCTGGTAACCCAAATAATGCAAAGAAAAAATAATAATATGTCACCATTACATTGGGAACATGTTATTTAAGTGGGATTCGGGTCAAATGCAAACCAGCTTGGCCAATCGAACCATACGAAAATTGGAAGCTGGATTTTGCAATGATGAAGCGATCCCTGGTACCGCAAGTCCATCCAATGGAAATCGTGGTCTTACAAATGTATATGAGTCGTCGTCCACTGGTCTAGTGCTTTTGTTGTCCATTAGTCAGAATGTTGAACCCGTTGTGGTTACATTGGGAATTTCATTGATAGACTAGCCTGACAATTCTCCACGTGTCGTTACATTATCATATCATTTAACATTTAAATTTATCTGTAATATTTGCATGCATATACTAAAAAATTGGCAGTGTGTGTAATTTTACAATTGTGAATGTATTATGAAATATTTTCTGCCTTATTAAATTCAAAAATAGTTGCCAATGATACTACTCATATTAGTAATAACAAAACTATATATACTCATCAGCATCATCATCATAATATTAAAAATAATAATTATTATATTAATGACAATATTAACAACAACAATAATAATAATAATAACAATAATAATAATAATAATCACAAAACGTATGAAAACACATATTCACAAAAATTGTTGACTAATAATCACAAAACGTATGAAATTCACATTTTCACACATTGCCACATATTACCGACTAAAAATTTATTGTTAATAGGTAATATTATTATAACTAAATCAAAAAGATCATAGACTTGTTAATTGGATTTATGTAATTGACATATGCTAGCGTTAAATAATAGATACTATTATTATATATCATAAATTTGTTAAATTTAAATAATGTATAATAATAAATATAAATACATACAAAAGAAAAAAAATTAAATAAACATGGTCATAACAGAAAATTATTTTTGGAATTCCTGAAACTCATCAATTAGTCAAATCGAATAATTTGTTAAATAATGTCACGTTATAATTATTTAGTCATACTGTCATATAATATGTTATATGTAAAGTTAACTACCTCAAGTACAAAATCATAAATGTAATTTCCAATTCACAAAAAAATTATCGAATTTTTCAATTTTTGAAGTCTAATTTAAATTCTTATAAAATCTCGTGTATAACAGGAGCCCTAAACTAGTACATTTATATATATACATATGTAAATATCTTTATTTACATAAATCTATGTACACATGTATATCATTCATATATACATATACATGACCTATGAAAACTAGAATTTCCATTCCACTTCATCTCATTCACCAATACATTAGTAATGATGGTAATTGGAAATTAAAATTTACATGTACATACATCGATATAATATACAACAGTTATTAAAGAAAATAGTGTATCAAGTCAATTCGTAGATATTGATTTGTTTTCAAATATGTTTTTTTCACATAGTAATATTGTTTGAAATCTATAACAGAACATAGATTTTATTTCATTAATTCTATATACATTTTAATCGATTTCATGTTAGTTTTGGCTACAACCATTACGAATAAATCAAATTAAGGATTAGTAACTGAGCCTACACATTTGTTTGCCAACTCTAATAATTTAAGGACAAATATTAGTAGTATTTATTAAAGTGATTAAAAAAATTTATTTTCATTTACAGCATTCATGTGAAAAATATAACAAATTTTTCAATTTGTAATACTTTTTTTTTTGGGTTGCACAGTTTTATTTAACATTGGGAAGATACGAGATAGAAAACTTGTTATTTATGTTTTCATGACTGATCAGTAACCAAATTAATAATATTCGCCAAATTGCAATATTGAGATCCTACTCAACTTAAAATCATTAATTGCTCAGTCTTAATACTTGTTGCGTCGTATAGGAATCGCGGTTCGTATAGAGACGTCACCATTCAATTTCGTTACCAATCACCTACTCCATACGTATATGAAAGTGCAACAAAGCGAACAAAAAATACAGAAATCTAAAATTTCTTCATTTCTCTTTCATTAAAACCATAATTGTAAATGCATTTGAATATGGTCAGTGTTGTGCGCTTCAACTTTTGATCATTACCTTTCACTTAAATTATTCGAATGATGTATCAGATTTATTTCATGGTGTGACCAATGAATATATTTTGTTGTGATGCAGTGAACAATCAATATTAGAATATTTTGTAATGAAAGTCATCCATTTTGCATCTATTTTGTAATGAAAGAGTATATTTAATTACAATATACTCATATAGATAGAACAAGCAAACGTCTACCTCAACATAGATATCACAAGCCAATACACGTGTTCCTCAATGATTCCCAATAAATATAAACAGCCCTCTTAAATATCACTGTCTAATTCCAATGCATTGATACGATATATATATATATATATATATATATATATATATATATATATATGATTGCCTGGGTGAGTGACTCTGCACAGGTTCATAATCATTATGCAGTATTGAGCATGTATCTGCATGTCATTTGATTGGCCAAAATTCCTACGAAATTGTGTCTCTCCTCTGAACGAGGCATGTTTTACAAACTGTTGTACTATCTATTGCACAGATGAGAAAGTGAAGTGCAACATATTATTAAAAAATATTAATATTCTAATTTTACATTTTGTTTGTATTTTGTTTTCTTAGGGAATCCAGCTACTTATACGGGGCATATAACCCTCTCATTAATGTATACTTTCAGAAAAACTCAATTAATGAATCAGAAAACACAAACATTTAATGTCCCTAACACTTTATACAACGAACCATTTTGTAACATAATGATTAGTATTATATTAGTCCATCCACAACAAAGTATGTCCAACCTGTTGGACTATGTAATCTAGTAATGAAAATTGTAGTTTATGAAATTCATACATTCAATCATGAATTGAAATAGTTTAAATACATAAATATATACTATTATAAACCCTGTGTATCACACTTGATTTATGAAAAAAATATATTTTTAAATAAAGCAATGTGCAAATGTAGTATACTATTTGTAAAATTATAAATTTCTAATTAGTCTATCATTGAATACGAATAAGAAAGAGGCAACATTCAGTAATTATTTACTTAGTGTATCTCATTGCTTAACTCATCATTTTATGGACACTATTTTTTCGTAGTCAAACGGTAGATTATAAAAAATTATAATTATTATAAATTTGAGGTTTCAATTTTTGTAATGGGTCTACAAAACTTTCTAAATTGTACATAGAATCCACAAGGAATTTCAATTTTTCATTGATATTATTAATTTAGGATTTAACCTAGCATGAATGCAATAAGCATCTATTATTTTATGATTACAATTTTATCAATATAGGACATACATTGTTAAACTTGAAATAAAACCAAGCAGTCATTTCAGGAAATCAAAGTTTCAAATAACAAACTATATTATAAGACCAACAAAACAGTGTTGTCAATGTTAATATATAAATTAAAAATATGAACTTGGTTCATGTCGAAACTTAAATGAACAAATCTCACCCCGCAGTATAATAATAATACCATATCATGATTTACAATTAGGGTCAAAATACTTCAAAAACTATATCATGATTGCAATTATGTAATAAAAAAATTATTATTACTATTCATAAGGATATTAAGTAAACAAATCATAAAAAATACGGTAACAAACTTGAACGAAAAAATACAAGTGAACAAACTTCAACAAATAAATACAGGTTCATGCATAAAATTCAATTTAAGTGTACATGAAACCACATAACATACAACCATGTTAGAAATTCAGATATCTTTGTCACATACATTGACTACCATAACAAAATCTAATATATGAATGGACAATAATAAAAAATGATTTATCTCAAAAAATATTATATTGATGGATTGAATGCTTAAATAAATGATTTATTTGGATTTCAATGAAAAAATAAAAATTACATGTACGTACTTATGTCATAAATGGTAGTGGGTTTATTTGGAATGGTTTTATTAATTTGGCACATGCATAAATGGTCAACACATGCCAGGTTCCATTGTGGATCCTAATGTCATTTGAAATGACAAAATTGGGAGGTCAACCGTGTGGCTTATAAACAAAACAAGGTGTTGTATTTATTTTGCTAGGCAATCAATTTTTCCAACGCTGAATGTAATTGGCCATTTCAGCGGTGTGCAGTCCGTGGTCATCATTGCAGCCACAAAAATTACACAGAACCCACTAACATATAAATTTAAATAGATAATAGGCTCAATTGTGCAGCTGAAAAGAAGTTTTAAAACAAAATCAACAATTAATCAGGGTCTGTTGGTCTTTCAGTAATCAATAATTACTTTTGAGCAAGTGTTCGCTAATTTCTCTTCGAAATCTCAACTTTATATTATATGTAGCATAAGTCCCGTGTAATAAATCGGATTAAAAAAATACGCATAAACTGAGCTTCATAAAATTTGAAAAAACCTATAACTTTTATCATATAATCTTACAAAAACGACATGCATAATAAAATCTTGATAATTTTGAAATATTTACCTTATTTATGGTATATTCATTCGTATTAAAAATCATAAAGATTTGTAATATATCTTGAATATCATAAAAAAGTATACATACGATATATTTTTCAACACTATAACATTTACGAAGTATAAAATTTATGAATTCATATACTTTCTATTCAAATCTAGGAATTAGGTATAAAAACATAATTTAAATATATATATATATATATCTCGTTTGTACTTATACTTATAATTATAAGAATTAATAAAAAATGCTTTGTAATTTGTAATGCTGAATTATATAAAAAAAATTTCATTATTAATCTTCAAGAATAGATAATCGATGCTATTTAGAAGATGATAATATGTCGATGAAGAATTTTTTTTATATATATTTTAAATACTTTGATTTTCCATTTATGAATTTTCATTGTCATATATATATAAATCACTAATCTCATTTCTACTGTTTCAAGGTGAAATACAAATATTCATTATTTTAAAAATTGTATAATGCAAATATTTACATTTTTTTAATTTATGTATATTCATGGTATGAAAATATATAGAAATTGAGGAAAAAATTATAATTGTCTTCGATATTTTGTAAAGTTGGCATGAATTGTGTACACATGGTAATAATATCATGTCATCAAAAGTTGTGAATAACAAATTGTATCTTAATCCACTACAAGAAAATTCACCGACTGCGACGGATTTTAGTGACGAAAATTTTCCGTCACAAATTTGTTACTGAATAGTGACAGAAAAGATTTTGTGACGGAAAAATCCGTCACTACATGAATTCTGTCAAAGCAACGTTTAGTAACGGATTTTTTCGTCACAAAATTGTGACGGATTTCAATCCGTTACAAAATTCAAAATTAAAATAAAGGAAATGTCAAAAATACATGTTAGTGACGGATTTCAATCTGTCACTAAATTCAAAATTAAATAAAAGAAATGTCAAAAATATATGTTAGTGATGGATTTTTCCGTCACAAAATTGTGACGGATTTCAATCCGTCACTATTTTGTACATGACTTCAAAATTGAAATAAAAGAAAAGAATGCAATATATTATTACATAAGCACCATTGGCCTAGTGGTTAGAGTACCACATCGGCACCCGGGTTCGATTCCCATACAATGCACCATATTTGCACTGCTGACGTGGCGATGATGTGGCTTGGCAACACGTCGATGACTTGTGCTGATGATGTGGCGGTGACGTGTCATGATGACGTGTCACCTCCATGATGATGTCAAAATAATAACTACGGAATTTTTCATCTAGTGACGGAAAATTCTGTCAGAAATGTAGTGACGGAATATAATCCGTCACTAAAATTTAGTGACAAAGCTTTTTCTGACAGAATTTTTCCGTCACAAATCCGTCACTAATACAAGTTAGTGACGGAATTTTTTGTTTTAGTGACGAATTTTTCCGTCACAGTCGGTGAATTTTCTTGTAGTGATCTAAATCATTTTTATATATCCACGAACAAATTATTATAACAAAAATATATCATTCATTTACTTCAATAATAAATGATGTTTCCTCCATGATGAAAAAATGATTACAAATATGAAGTTTCATTATCATGGTAGCGTGAAGTTCACAATTTTATGAACAAAGATCAAATTTCTTTAGTTTCTGTTGTAATATAGTTTCATGGTTTTAAATTTATCAGGTGTTGAAATGTTTATTTTTTGATATGATTTTTGGTGTGGATAAAATTTGATTTTAAGGCCTCTGCACTAAAAATACATGTTTTATAGATTTTTTGGACCATATGTAATATTTTGAAATTTTATTTTGGTATAATATACAATAATATCTATATTTTAAACTCATTATGAATAAATTATTGAACATATATTAAATAGTCAAACAATTGTGACCACAAAAAAAAAATTAGTAAGATAGTGAAACACAAATGATGAAAATAATAAATATGTAAAATTGATGAATTATATGGGTAGTAGATTAGATTGAAATAACTATTCGTTGTGTATGTTTTTTCGTAATCATCATTTTCATATGAAAAAATTACTAACACTAAAATACAGATACCAAATGAGGTTGAAATACAATGAACATTTGTTCATAAAATACAATATAATATCACCATTTTATACTCATTACCATTGAACATAAATTTGTATAAGTGTTTCTTAGGTCAATTGTGACAACAACAATTAGTGAAGTAGACAAAAAATGTATGATGAAAATAAAAATATTTAAATTCGTAAATTATATGGGTACTAAATTAAATTGAAATAACTTTGAACATTTATATATTTAAATTTCATGGTCATGAGTGAAAAAGGTAAAAAATAAGATTTAAATTCTAGTTTAAAAACAATTATTTTTAGGGTTCCCTACTTTCATATCAAAATGTATAAGTCAAAGTCAATTTATATGTCAGTGCATCACACGAGACTTATACTAGTCAAATATATGAATGACCACATTTGCAACTACCCGAATTATTTTCTTATAATAATACAATCTTGTTTTTTAACATGAGAGTATATATTTGAAGCTCACTAAAAAAGCTAATTTATTATACTAAAGTTAACGTTGCTAATAAAAATTACTAAGTATTCTGCAAAACATATCCAATTAATTGTAGAAAAGAACACACCCTTACAATATACATATATGAAAACCATTTTATATAAATTAAGAGAAAAATATAAATTAAAAATTAAAAAAATTATTATAACAATTGATTGTGAAATTAAAAATAATTTTCTTCTTAGTTAATTCACTTAATGTCTTTAATTTATTGTAAATAAGTAAACACTAAAATAGTTAAGCCTAGTTGAAATAATTAATTGATGACTCCAAGCTTAAACATGCATTCTTTGAAATTAACTTGATGCATCTAAAGCTGCAAAAATTTATTAAATGGCTTTCAATTTGAAATTTCATATGAATCCAACCTATAATTCAACATATAACCTCATAAACTTTTACTTTTTTTTTTTTTTGAAAAGTCACCTAAAACTTTTGAAATCATTCTTGTTGTTGTTCTCTTATGCGTAAATTTCAATTTCAATTATATGATAAGCATTTTCAATAAAACTTATTGAATGTAGAGGCATACGACAACCAACAACATTTAATACAACTAGGAGAATGATGATATTTGATGCGGTTAATTGTCTTGGAATTCGTTCATACTCAAGTTATGCTCACAATGCCTATATAAATGATTGTCAGTTGTCGACGACATGCATATTTTGTTTCATTACCTGACGTCAAAATCTCAATTCAATCTCCGACCCCAGTGATTGAAAAAGAATCCAACCGCTTCATCACTACACAATGGTCAGTCAGTGCAAAGTACTTTGATTTGAAGATTTATTAGTAATATGAATGAAAACTAAATATGTTTCCATTGTTTTATGTAGGATAACATCCGCTACATCATCCTCTCAAACAAAGTAGTTTTAATATCTATGGGCGACAAACACATGGTTTATTAAATGATTAATACTTGCAACATTGATTAGTTTTCATGCTATAATACTTCTATTCACATGATATTTTCAATCATTCTTCGCAACAAGAGGAGGTTGAGTTGATGCAAGAACAATAACATATGCTCGCGCAGTACGATGAAGGACGTACGACCGACTGGTATTACGCGATCCGTTTACTACAGTACAAACAATTGTTTGCCCTTCGAAATGTTCACATAGCTGAATGGAGGATTGAGATGCTCATGTCATGCGTAAGGCTACAAACTAGTCTTCTCGAGCTCCAGAGCAATCATGACGATTCGGAAAACAATTGCAATGAGGAGCTCTTGCAGGAAAGGTGCATGGCTGAAGAGGCCATGCAAGAGTACGAAGCTTATCTGTTAGGAATATGATGCTCAGATGTTTGAAAATATTTGTCATCTATTGTCTCCTAGTTAATGTCTTTTTTTGATGTATTATAAATGAAATTAACATTATTATTTAATTAGTCTGTAATTTTCACTTTTTCGTTCAAATCAATTAATAAGTTGGTCGTAATAATCATTTCATACGCTGCAGTACCTATTATGTAATGTAACTGGTACGTACATTAAAAACAACAACACAAAATAATAACTGATTTACTTTATTTTTTAATAAAACAAATTAACTGGAGGATTTGACAATATTGTAATGATACGCAATCTGCATGCCGGCTCGAATTACAATATGACTAAGCAAGGGATACTGTAACAGTTGATTGAGTGTAATATTGAGATGACTAGTTCAAATTTATCAATCACGATAGCCCTTCATATCTCTTCCATAGAAGAGTATCCAGACAACCAAAACAAAAGACATAAAACGAAGCCCAGATGCCTACCTACAAACATTAGGATCGCCTGATACGAACTAATCAGTGGTCTCAACTACATTTCTTCTCGAACTGAAAGTTGAGTTTTTATTGTAAGCAAAGCAACACATTAATCAGAAATGGTTCGATACAACTTATGTCGTTGATCTTGCAATGGGCATATATGATGTTGGGTTTTGGACTTGTCAGATGACATATATGTAAAATTACATGTGTTGGATTAAATCGTTCGATTAAATCTCATTTTCATCTGTTGATCATCCAACTATCATGTGTAAAATTTCAAATACATCATATGTAAATATATTGCAGCCCTAATGAAATTCTAAAATCATGTATTTAAAATTATCGATTAAGTGTAACAAACCACTATGTCATGGGTGGGAAAATGATCAGCTTCTTTGTGGCGTATGTTTGTGCAAGTTTTCTACATAAATAAATGAGTTGTGTCCCAATTTACAGGTGCATGGTAACAGTCATTGTGTAGGAAATTAATAGTTGAGATGGAGGACATCAAATTTGGAAATACACTTCCTGAACACACAAATATCCATCACTCTGGGAGCGATGAATGTGGATCAAGAGTGCATTCAGACGAAGGTAGAGATGACTGGGAAAGCAGATGCAGTGCGGAGTCAAAATCCATGGACGACAAAATGGAGAAAATGTTTGTTCGATTGGTTGAGTTATAAAGATTGAGTTATAATTGGAGTGATATCAAAGGACTATCCGCATTGATACATATGTATGTAAGATAATAAGGTAATTGGAGCGATATCAAAGGACTCATATCCGCATTGATACGTATCTAAGATAATAAGGAATTACCATTGCAATAATTTTGGGAAGATATGGATATGGATTTTGAATTTGAATTCCAAGCTCAAATTATAAATAACATACTACATTAGTATTGAATCTTTTCAATGTCGGTGTTGTAATGGTTTTGCTCACCATCCAAACACAATTGTACCATTGAATATGTAATGGCCATAACATTGTTACGTTCTATTTATTCATTTAATTCGAATTCAAATACCTTGCATAACTTTAATTTCTCAACCTTTCTTCGAATATGATTTAAATCTTATTGACATAACGAAATAGTTTGTACAACTCAATAATATTTGTATCCAAAATAACGAGCTAACATCGCACCATCGGCTGATGTGAGAGTTTGAAATCCGTCGTTGCATTCATTTAAATTCATTGTTAAAATGGTTTACTAATCAGTGCATTCATTTTCAAGATGCATTCTTATTAATGTAAGGATTGATTTAAAAATAACTCCGAATTCACACCAACGAACAAGCTTAATAAGCATATATATGTTATTTGTACACAAAATCAATCGACAAACAAAATAAAATAAAATCAATAGCCCCTGAATTATAGTGGTTCGGTGCTACAACATCGACCTACTTCCAACAACAAACAAGCCTAAAATTAGCTTGCAAGATTTTCAAGAAATTTAGATTTTCGAACTATCAATAGCCCAAGAATTAGAATGTTTCTGCAAGCCAACATCGGCCGACTTCCACTGTGAAAGAATCATAACAATCCAAATGCATGTTTGCAACGTGAATGCAACGTGAATTAATTCAATCTATTCAATCTATTAAATCATAATTAAGATTTTGAATATTGATTTCAATGGATTTAGTTGTATCCCAACAATATATGACTTAGATTTGGATGCAAATGCATGTAATATTATGTATTAATAAATTCAAGATTAACAAATATTATTGTGATACTTCATTTACATTGATTTCGATTTATACATACATACAACATGATTGATTTACAATGATCAAATGCAAGCAAAATAGGTAAATGCAAACAAAATCAAATGCAAGGAATGATGCATTGAATTAGATGAATTCCTATTTTCAATGAATTAGATGAATTAGCATGCAACCAATATCCGATGAAATAGGATGCAATTGATGCAAATATAGTATGACTTACATTAAATATAGTATGCAACGTGAATTAATTCAATCTATTCAATCTGTTAAATCATAATTAAGATTTTGAATATTGATTTCAATGGATTTAGTTGTATCCCAACAATATATGGCTTAGATTTGGATGCAAATGCATGTAATATTATGTATTAATAAATTCAAGATTAACAAATATTATTGCGATACTTCATTTACATTGATTTTGATTTATACATACGTACAACATGATTGATTTACAATGATCAAATGCAAGCAAAATAGGTAAATGCAAGCAAAATCAAATACAAGGAATGATGCATTGAATTAGATGAATTCCTATTTTCAATGAATTAGATGAATTAACATGCAACCAATATCCGATGAAATAGGATGCAATTGATGAATTAATTCAATCTATTCAATCTGTTAAATCATAATTAAGATTTTGAATATTGATTTCAATGGATTTAGTTGTATCCCAACAATATATGGCTTAAATTTGAATGCAACAATATATGATTTAGATTTGGATGCAAATGCATGTAATATTATGTATTAATAAATTCAAGATTAACAAATATTATTGTAATACTTCATTTACATTGATTTCGATTTATACATACATACAACATGATTGATTTACAATGATTAAATGCAAGAAAAATCAAATGCAAGCAAAATAGGTAAATGCAAGGAATGATGCATTGAATTAGATGAATTCCTATTTTCAATGAATTAGATGAATTAACATGCAACCAATATCCGATGAAATAGGTTGCAATTGATGTAAATATAGTATGGCTTACATTAAATATAGTATGCAACGTGAATTAATTCAATCTGTTAAATCATAATTAAGATTTTGAATATTGATTTCAATGGATTTAGTTGTATCCCTACAATATATGGCTTAGATTTGGATGCAACAATATATGGCTTAGATTTGGATGCAAATGTATGTTATATTATGTATTAATAAATTCACGATTAACAAATATTATTGTGATACTTCATTTACATTGATTTTGATTTATACATACATACAACATGATTGATTTACAATGATTAAATGCAAGCAAAATAGGTAAATGCAAGCAAAATCAAATGCAAGGAATGATGCATTGAATTAGATGAATTCCTATTTTCAATGAATTAGATGAATTAGCATGCAACCAATATCCGACGAAATAGGATGCAATTGATATAAATATAGTATGGCTTACATTAAATATAGTATGCAACGTGAATTAATTCAATCTATTCAATCTGTTAAATCATAATTAAGATTTTGAATATTGATTTCAATGGATTTAGTTGTATCCCAATAATATATGGTTTAGATTTGGATGTAACAATATATGACTTAGATTTGGATGCAAATGCATGTAATATTATGTATTAATAAATTCAAGATTAACAAATATTATTGTTATACTTCATTTACATTGATTTCGATTTATACATACATACAACATGATTGATTTACAATGATCAAATGCAAGCAAAATAGGTAAATGCAAGCAAAATCAAATGCAAGGAATGATGCATTGAATTAGATGAATTCCTATTTTCAATGAATTAGATGAATTAGCATGCAACCAATATCCGATGAAATAGGTTGCAATTGATGTAAATATAGTATGGCTTACATTAAATATAGTATGCAACGTGAATTAATTCAATCTATTCAATTTGTTAAATCATAATTAAGATTTTGAATATTGATTTCAATGGATTTAGTTGTATCCCAACAATATATGGCTTAGATTTGGATGCAACAATATATGACTTAGATTTGGATGCAAATACATATTATATTATGTATTAATAAATTCACGATTAACAAATATTATTGTGATACTTCATTTACATTGATTTCGATTTATACATACATACAACATGATTGATTTACAATGATTAAATGCAAACAAAATCAAATGCAAGCAAAATAGGTAAATGCAAGCAAAATCAAATGCAACGAATGATGCATTGAATTAGATGAATTCCTATTTTCAATGAATTAGATGAATTAGCATGCAACCAATATCCGATGAAATAGGATGCAATTGATGCAAATATAGTATGACTTACATTAAATATAGTATGCAACGTGAATTAATTCAATCTATTCAATCTGTTAAATCATAATTAAGATTTTGAATATTGATTTCAACGGATTTAGTTGTATCCCAACAATATATGGCTTAAATTTGGATGCAACAATATATGACTTAGATTTGGATGCAAATGCATGTTATATTATGTATTGATAAATTCACGATTAACAAATATTATTGTGATACTTCATTTACATTGATTTCGATTTATACATACATACAACATGATTGATTTACAATGATTAAATGCAAGCAAAATAGGTAAATACAAGCAAAATAGGGTCTATGGATGTCAAATAAGTGTAGGATGTCAAATGAGTGTTGGATGGTCCAAACCATTGCAGTCCAGCCCAACTTAAAAAAGTTACCTTACACAGAAGTTACCGCAGTAAAAAAAACCGGTGTATTAATACAACGGTGTATAGTAGAATTACCCTGTATATTAATAGATAATAAATTTTTTATCCACTATCTTAGTAAAAAAACACACACTACATATATAAAGTTATGTTATTTTGACCAATAAATTTTTTTTGGTTAAAATGACAATTTGAATAAAGGTTGTGATTTTTTCAGCAATTAACCCTAAATTTTATTTCACCTATAATCCATTCTATAAAATTTTATTTCAATGTCCAAATATTATTGATAAATGATGAGGGTACCAAATAACATATTTCATTTGTATAATCAAAGTTATGAAATTATATGTGAAAATCTGAAATTATAAATAAACTGATTTCAAACTAGTTTTAGAAATCTAATAAAACAAATATGACAATAAGTTTTAAATCTAAGAAAAACTATTAAAAACAAATAAAACGTTGACATAAAATATGAAGAAATGTCTATAAATTTGAAAACTGTTATAAAACTCTAAAAAAAAATTATAGAATAATAATAATAAGTTCAAAATAATTAATAAAGCTAAATATGTAAAACCAACAAATACATTTCTGAAATTAAATAAAAGTATATATAATATATGAATTCTGAAAATCATAAAAAAAAATACAATTTTAAATAGTATCTAATAATAATAATAATAATAATAATAGTAAAGGCAATTTTTATTGAAATTAATAAGTTGAAACAAATAGAAAATTATAGTTAATGTAAAAATGTTTTTTTAAATCCAAAATTAGTTTATAAAAAATTTAAATATTAAAAAAAACATCTATATATTATTTTAAAATCTGAAATGCATTTAAAACCTACAAAAATATTTTATGAATCTATCATTTTTTTAAATATATACTAAAGTTTGGAATAATTATAAATGCAAATATAAATTTTATATATCTAATTTTTTATTAAATAAAAAATTAAAAATATGTCACAATTACATACAAATACATTATGTTATAAGAATTTAAATTATTTAATATATATGACAAACCAAATGCACGGGAGAACTAATAGTATATATAAATTATGAACATCAATTATTTAAGTTTTATACTCTACTTAATATGTTTGTAAGATGTTAAAAGTTTTTAAACTCAAAATGTAAAAGCACACCATTACAATTTATATAAATAAAAACTTAATGGCATAAATATTAATGTAAAAGCCTAATATTGTATCATAAATATTTAAATTTAAAACAAGCTATTTTACAGTTTTTTTCCCTCATCTTCTATTTTGGGTTGATAAGATGAACGAAAATGCAACACTTAAACCAAACTCGAAAGAGAAATTATAAATTTTGAAAAATAAACAGTTACATAAGTTTAATTATAATGCAAATAGTGTTGTTCATCTTCAATAAAGTTAGATTTGAGATTGTATAGAATTCAAAATATTTATTATGTATAATTGTAGAAGTAAAAATACATCTTTCTACTCTTCAAATTTACTGAATTTTTCGAGCAAAACATCAATCTTTGCTTCAAATGATTTCCTTCCTTCGAGTAATGTGTTGGCCACCTCTTCTGATATAATGAAATTTGAACTTTTGTCTTACAAATTAGTTTCAATTATATGATTATGGTGGTATCTAAAAGTGCTACATTGATAATAACACTTTTATAAATTTGTTGATGTATGTGGCTCCACTTAATTAACTTTTATCAGCATTTGTGGTGATCATATAAATAGAAGAAAGGTTGTTGACTTTCAGTTTTAAGAAAAAAAAAAAAAATTCTTTTTTTAAACCAACTTATATACCTTAAATTACCTATCGTGTAAGGAAAATTGGTACTATATTTTGATGGTACCTTAAATTAACTCCTGTATTAGTATTATGGTAGGAATTCCTAATTTTCATTTTAAATAGTTTATATGAAATCTTTTCATAAATATAATTTTATAAGATTAATGAACTGATCAATCACAACTCAAATTAATTATCTTTACAAATTTCTATTTTGTGGATTATGATTGATCCTAGATAGATTACAAAGACATCTATTTAGAATCAATCACAATTAATTGTGATTGATCCACTGCTAATTTTCCTTTTTCCTCCCTGAATATCAGGGGTTTCATATCAGAACCTTACCATTCTTAATTCTCTTTAACTCTGCACAAGTAATCCCTTTAACACAACTCCATTCATCCAAAAGAATTATAAACGGAAACACAATAGCTCGTTAACTCTTTATGTAAATGTATATTACCAAGTCCACCAACATTTTTGTAGAGCAGAAATCAACAACAGTTAGAACTTAACTTTGTAATGCAACAAGACAATCAATAGAAAAATGAGTTCCCTCTCAAGTAAATAAGGTCAATTGTCAGTATGCACATTCCACAATTTACCACAATCATTAAAGCTTGTATATGCACCGATTAGTCACTGCATTTTCGGTAATTACCTCAAGAACCACAAACCATATATATCAGTACTATATATGCACGGATTTCAAAATTCCTCCAAACTTATCAAACCTCAAAATACAGAAGGAATATGAGAGAGTTTGGAAACTTAACAGATTTAGAGCTCAGCAATGAATGAATTCTTCGATAAAATTGAGACTCAAATCGCAGCCTTCAGCGCCGTTCGGATAAAATTTCTTCCAGATGTGTATCGTCGGAATTGTATTGTCAGTGGACGGCGGGGACGGGGAGTTGGCGGTTGAAGTTGGAGAAGACGAAGGAGTGGAGAAGAATAGACTTTTTATGATTTCACGTATGTGATAGGCTATTAACAGAAAAATAAAAATATTTAAAAAATGCATAGGTTGTAAAAATTGTGAACTAGGTGATTTGTGAAATATTGTACTAAAAAATGATGGAAAACATAAATAAAATATCCACCAAACTCGATTGGAAGTTAGCAAAATCGTAAACTTACTAAAATCAATTAAAACCTATATATAACAATTCTCTATAATTTGGTTGGGTTAACATTAAGATTAGGATATTTACATAATAAAAACATTAAAAAGCATGAACAACCTTTTTATGGTAACTAATTGTCCAATGAAACGTGCATAATTTTAGTCGGTTGAATATTGAAGTCAACCAAAGAGGATAGTCAAAAACATGAATATTAACTCAAATCAATTGAAGTTTTATAAATTTGTAATATTGATGACTATGATGATATTGGTGCTAATTAGAGAGGATATTGATCATGATCTTGATGTGAAGTTGGAACTGTTAATTATGATGAACATATAATCTATATATATCATGTCTCAAATAGACTGATCTTAATATCATCCTTCAATTCGAATTAATAAAAGCATCACGTGGATTCCGAACATTTATGATCTGCAAAAATATGTAATATTGTTTGTGTCTTCATTTGACAAAATTGAGATCAATTCCTATAAAATGTGCAATATATATATATATATATATATATATATATATATATTAAATTCATGATTTCTTTTTTCTGCAATTAATTCTAAATAAATATCAGCCCAGATATATTTAAGCTAAAGCGCAACATGGACAAAACGATGAGTACTCTTCTAGTTATATTTGGGTTTTAGCTTGTAAATCGTAAAATGTGAAAAAAGAATAATTGACGTGGAATTAAAAGTAGTTCTAATTGGTTGAGCTTTGAGCCTTGATGTCAAAAGAACTTTTATGATTTTTTTTTTCTTGAAATATTTAAACAATTAAATATCAATAGTCTTTACTCCTTTTTTTTTCTTTTTTTTTTTTTTTTTTGTATTTTTGTTTTTTCCTCCAGCAAACTATAAGAGAAAAGACAAGAATGTCCTAAAGAATTCTAAAATGATTCGATTGCATGAGATGGGTATTTACCAGCATGCATTTTCTGTTTTTGTTCTTGGTTGTACTAAAACATAGTTCTTCATAGTTCACATTTCAAGTCCTTTATTTTGTAGTTGTAGAAGAGCAAAGGTAAGAAGGTTTAAATTCTTCACTGGTTTGGTTTTCTTCTTTTTTTCTGCATGATAATTTCCCCCAAAAAAATGTTGCATTTTACATTTAACCTCATATTATAGTGATTTTATCAAAATATGAATTTTCCATTTGAAGGTATTCAACTGAGAGAAAGATGGATGATGAGCAAAAGCCTGATCCCCTACTACTAGGACTAACCTATCACAAAAAGGTATGAAACGAATCACAGAGCTAATTTTGTTCTTAATTATAGTTACTTTTTATATTTTTAAATATATGTTTATATAATAGTCATTTTTTTAGCATCAGTTGAATTGATTATCTCCATGCATTGCTCATAAGTTTTGTTAGTATGCATCCGTAGCCTTGATCGGCTAATTAATGAATTAATTCATTACATTATTTGGCTTTTCAAAGTGGTTTGAGTTACCTTTTTTTATCATAGCAAAATGTTATACACACACATATATATAATTTCTAATACGTACATTTCAAAAAATTGAAGGCCAAGAATGAACCCACAAAGATGTTAACTCGAACCACAAATTGGAGTAGCAAGGGCTCAATCTCAATAAAAAAAGTGAGTCATTTCAATCCAGCTAGCTACGCTATGATGTTGATCTTGAGTATTTTGCATAATTTTTCGTGTTGATATGATGCAAGGAGGCGTGGCCGTCTTCAAACGAAGCAACAAAACTGCGAGACCTAGCCTCGGCTACCAAAGATTGGGTACCAACTAAACCACCAAAGAGGAGTTATGAAGAGCCAGAGATGGTATAAACTCTTCACTTACCTCATTTTCTCTTCGATTTTCCCCTCCTAATGTATATGCGAAGATTGCAAATATGATTTTGTAATTATTAGATCTTTGCAATTTCAGTCCTATATGAATAAGTTTTCACAATTAAGTCTTATAACTTTCAAAAATCTTGCCGTTTTAGTCCTGATATTGTGGTTTTTGTTGGTCTCGTAACTATTAGGTTTTGGCAATTTCAATTCCGTACTAATCAACTTTTGCAATAAAGCCCCAAACATTTTAATAAGTTGTAATTATAGTCATAAACTGATGGTACTTTTGTCGGAATTTTTCACG
Source organism: Scutellaria minor (assembly GCA_954870855.1). Classification (NCBI taxonomy): domain Eukaryota; kingdom Viridiplantae; phylum Streptophyta; class Magnoliopsida; order Lamiales; family Lamiaceae; genus Scutellaria; species Scutellaria minor. Next base: position 22,525,042 of record OX940727.1, read on the forward strand.
TTTTCTTCATCATGTTAGGTGCCATTACTGCTACAGCCAAATGAGAAGAAATTATTGCCAAAGCCAAATGACATTCCAACAAGGCCTCGTTCGGAGTTGAAGAGGAAAGCAAGAAGCAACCAACAACCCGAGTCAGCATCGCCATCGATGAAGAAAACAGCAGAGAATCTGGGGTGTGAAGTGTGCGAAATAAGCTGCTCGAGCAGGGTGACGTTGCAGCAACACCTAATGGGGCGGCCACACAAGGCGAAGCTGTTGTACAGGCAACTAAAGAGGGGCTGCAATGGCGATGCAAAGGGGAAGCCGAGGTGCGACGTTTGCAAGATATGGTGCTCCGATCGAGACGGGCTAAACATGCACTTCAAAGGGCAGAAGCATAAAGCTAAGCTCAAAGAATTGCAACTCTGTAACAACAATGGCGGACAAAGAGTTTCCAAGTCTCCCATTATGTGCCAGCTTTGCAATGTTCCTTGCATGAATGAGGATCTGTTCAACATGCACCTAAAGGGCAAGCAACACATTACTAAGGTGGAGCTCAAGCGCAGAGGATTAGTGCTCTGATACAACTACTCATATTAGTAACATATTATGAGTTTGATTTTGTATGGATGGATTTCCGGATTCCATCTTATGTTTTATTTTTTTAGTGCATGTTTTATGTGGGTATTAAAAGATTGAAGTGGTATTTAGTGTTTTATTCGTTCAATATGTTTTTGTTTTTTGTATGCGACGAAACATTAATTAGCATGCGATAGAATTATAGTTAAAATGTCACGTTTCATTGAGATAAATGGGTTGCAAATGTTGTGGTTGTAATATTTTTATTATAAAAAGTTATGTGAGTGATGAATAGATTATTAAATATTGAGTACTTTAGTAAGAAATGTGATAGATGATGATACATATTGTGAGATTTGGGGTGAGTTGGGTTGAAATTTGGTTTTTATAAATTTTATTTATATATTTAAGTGAACTTGATGCATTCGTAAAGTTGCAATGTCAGTCCAAGCATAAAGGAAATTAATTTGCTTCATCTTTGTGCATATATTGCTTTTTGTTAAAATTGTTGTTTTTCATACTACTAGAACTCCAACAATAATGGAAGTAATGTTTGATACGTGTTTGACAGAATTTTTTCTAGGCATGAGGAATTAGTGATAAGTGTACAAAAGATACTTAATACAATTATTGTGTTTTGAGTTTTGTGACCAAAAAAGTTACTTAAAATATAGCAGCGAAATTTTGGCGCACACAAAATTGTATAGATAACCACATATGAATATCCATATTTGATGAGGTGATGGATCTAAATAATAAATAATAATAAATAAAGAAGAGCAACTCAAGTTTTGACTACAGTTGATCAAGAAGACTAATTAGTAGCCGTTAGATTTATTCAGTTTGTTTGTTTGTTGTGAAGTTTGTTATGTGGCGCAGTTTAGATAGTTGTGATTGGTTATTGGTTGGCATCATTTAATTGGTGCGTGTGTTGGTATATATAGGCAGCTCATTTGTAATTCTAGTGTGAGAAAACAAAGCACCTTTATCTTTCTCTCTCTACAGTACTAGCAGCAGTTTTTTCTTGACGAACCTACAATCCAACAATGGCCGACGAAGAAGACGAAAGCGAATCCCCACCGCCACCGCCACCGCCGATTAGTACCGGAGAAGTTGAATTGACATTCCAGCAGAGTAGTATTGTTCATCCGGAAGCGGCGAGTACTAACAGAGATGCTCAAATTCAGACTAGGCAGAGGACACCGCCGCGGAGGTTAGAGATTCCGCCGCCGCCGCCACCGCCGTCGCCGGCGCAGGCGCAGGGTTTTTACCCATCTACACAGGTTGGAAGCTCTCTCTCTCTCACTCACTTCATCGATCATCACTTCGCGTGGGGTTGATTTTGATTAAGATTAGACTTGTGTTGATTTGATTAGGCTTCTTTAGGAGCATCGCGTCATAATATCATTCGTACTCAGATCCAAATTCAGTCTCAACGTCAATCTTCATCATGGAACACGCAAAGAAGATGGGAAAGTCATTCTTTATCATCGTTTCAGTCTGAGATGCAGGTTGAGTCGCAAATGCCTACTAACCAAGATAATATTGCTCATGCTGAGTTTGTAGCTGGACCCAGTAACGGCCATCTCCCAAATGCTGCTGAGAGCTCTGAAGATGACAATGCACCAGTACTATCAGTTGATGATCATACAACTCTTGGAAATGGAAACGCTCAACATCCCTTTTCTGCTTCCACTTCTCAAAATTCTACAGACGATGAGGACTAGGCTATACACAATATCACTCTCACCATTTTAGATAATGCACCTACACCACTTGCTACCTTCTTGTATATACTTCATCACACTACTACTGCATTTGAAAACTATATTGTTCCATTAATTGATCTTGGAATTCATGATGATGCTCATTTCATCTCTTTCATTTTACTTCACTTCTCTTCTAATCCTTGCAAATTTCTGTTTACTTGTGTGGTGGTTCTATTTCTATTTTTTTATTGTTGGCTTGCAAGCCTAATGATAGGTTTCACTAGTATTTATCTAATTCTTTTAATTTTTAGGAAATTTATAGTTTTTTTTTTCCTAATGGTATTAGGTTCTAATATTTTTTTATACCATTAGAATACAATTGTGTTTGTATCTATTATAATATTGTTATTTATTAAAGTGCTTGAAATTTTTTGTATAATATTGTTATTCCTACAATATGGACAATTTCGCATGTCTTCTTTATTTATTTACTTAAAATCCTTGCATTTTTCCTCGGTCACATTTGTTAGTTTAATAGATATTAAATATTTAGATTAATAAGTAACTTAATCTCAGTTTTCCCAATACATTAATGTCTTAATGTATATTATTTTGGGGATCGATTTTAATATTTTCCTAAAAAAGGTTCGTAATTTTTTTCTTTTAATATTTTATCGTTGTATAAATTTCACAACAAAACTCCATTTATTTGTTGGTTATCAAATATATGCTCAAATTTTGAGATTGCTCAATTTAGGGCTCAAGTTAATTTTATTTCACAATTTGGGATTTTAAATTAGAAGTGAAATTTCAGAACATGACCCTATTTAATTTCAGAACACTCATCATCATTGCTACCTTGTACATTCTTCATCACACACTTGCATTCGAAAACTAGGTTCCATTAATTGATCTTGGAAGTCATGAACATGCTGATTCCATCCATTCATTTTACTTCACTTCTCTTCTTATCCTTGCAAACTTTTTTTTACTTGTCCGGTGGTATTTATTTTTGTTGTTGTTGTTGGGAGGCTTAGAGTACTTTTTCATTCTTAATGAATACGTTTCAGTATATATTTAATACTTTTAATTTTTAGGAAATTTATTGTTTTTTTTTATTGTAATGGTATTAGGTTCCAATTATTTATCTAATATTTGTTTATCCCATTAGATTACAATGTATGTGAGATAATAGAGGCATAGATTTATCTATTATAGTACTGTTATTTATTGAAGTGCTTGAAAATGTGTGTATAAGAATTTCATTAATTATAGTATTTCATTTTCTTTTTACTATTTTCACAATGAGTAGTGTTTGTGTGCACCAAGTGCATGGATCATGATCCATGCAATTGAGTGTGAGGGTTAGGTCGGGTTGGGTCTGGCCCAGATCCGTGCCCAAGTTTTTTTTTTTTTAAATTTATGGCATAACCTTTATATTTACCGAATATAACTTTTATGTTTACCGAGTATAACCTTTATGCACAAATATCATAACATTTAAGTAAAATTACTTAGACTTTTTTCAGTATAGAAAACATAATTAAAAGTTATGTAACTTTTACGTTAACCGAATATAACCTTTATGTTATATTAGTATAACCTTTATGTACAAATCATAATTTTTATGTACTTAAAGAATAACATAGGGTTATATTATTTTAACGAAAATGTTAAATTATTATGCATTAAAGTTATATTATTACAACATAAAGGTTTTGAAAGGTTTTGAAAAATATTATAAGTCTGTCATACACTGCAAAAGGTTATGCGAACATAACTAAAAGGTTAGGTTTGGCGAGTTAAAAGGTTAGGTCAATATAATTGCGAAATTAGTGTTTGAGCTAGGGTTTGGGTGCGTAAGCACACGTGTGGGCGCGTGAGGCGCACATAGAACGCGTGAAATGCACTCTGAATTGGGTCAACCGGATTGCATGGATTTAAGATTCGTGCATCTGGTGCATAGAAACATTTGTGTTTCACAATAAGATTGTATGACTCATCATTAAAATTTTAATGTCCCTACAATATGGACAATTTTACATATCTTCTTTATTAATTTGTGTAAGTGCATCAATGCATTCTTCTCAATTGGGCACATTTGTTAGTTTAATAAATATTAAATAGTTGGCAAAAACTTTTGTGTACATATAAATTCAGGCCCAAACTTATATGATGCAGCCCACCACAATTTATTTTCTCTCTCTCACACACAGGCAGACAGTTTCACGCGTCTTCAGCGTCTTCTTCTCTCTCCTTCTTCAACGTCTTCTTCTCTCTCAGAAGAAAAACTCAAGTTCTCAAAATTTCAGTACAAACTCATTTTCTTCAGCGTCTTCTTCTCTTTCACATTGCAAATTTCAGTAATCGTCTTCTTCTCTTCGCAAACTTAATTCGAATTTGTAATCGTGTTATTCTATCTGACATTCAAAATTTCATTTTCGTGATTTTTATTTTATTTTTCGTGATTTATTTTTCAATTTCGTGTTCTCTATTTTTTTTCTTCTGATTTTTTATAAATTTCGTGCCTATGTTGTTGAGTGCATAAATTAATATAACAGTTCTATATAAAATTTATACATAACAGTACCACTCAATAAATACAACCGTATCACTAAAATAACACAACAGTATTACATAAATTAATATAACAGTTGTATATAATTTATACATAACAGTACTACTAACTTATACATAACAGTACCACTCAATAAACACACCCGTATTACTAAAATAACACAACAGTACTACATAAATTTATATAACAGTACTATATAATTTGTACATAACACTGTATCAATGGCGGAAATTTTTCCTTCGCGATTTTGTTAATCGATGTCGCAGTTCTCCCAAATTTTTTTGAGATTCGTCCTTCAATCTTCAATTCAAACACTAAAACCTTCAATCAATGGGTATTTGAACATTGTATCAACTTTAAACCTTCATCAATCACTGTCTCATCTTCAAACCTTCATCAATAGCGGAATTTTATTTTTTCAGAAACAGTATTTATGTGTTTATGGTCGAAATTTGATCAATATTAGACGTTATGTCAATGGATCGAAATTAAATTAGAGTATTAGTCTTTTTTCATGTTCAAAGAAGAGCTTGCCTTCGTGATCAATGGTTGTCGCAGTTTTTCCCCCAAGTCGCCGAGAAGATGATGAACAGTGAAACATATATATTTTTTTAATTGATGGCGCGTGTTATCACGCGCCATCTGTTTGGAGCGCGTCCTTTGTGCGAGTGGGTGCACCAGTAATTCGAATTGTTGTGTATGGATCCACTGATCCGTGCACAAGGTGCATAGCAGCACACCTCTAGATAGTTAGATTAATAAGTAAGTTAATCTCAATATTCCAAGGCATTTTTATGCCTAAATCGATGTATTTTATTTTGGGGAGCGATTTTGATATTTTCCCATAAAAGGTTCTTAAATTTTATTCTTAAATAACTTTATTAATATTTTATTATTGGATAAATTTCACAACAAGCTAGACTCCTTTTATTAGTTGGTTTTCAAATCTATTCTCAAAATTTGAGATTGCTCAATTTAGCGCTCAAGTACTCAGTCTTATTTCACAATTAGGGATGTTAAATTAGAAGTAGTGCAGAAAAAGATCCTATTTAATTTGATGGTTCTCGATCCTAAGCTTATTTTGAGATTTCTGATCAGTTCGAGGCCAAATCGACCTTATTTCTCCATTTGGGGTTTGAAATTAATTTTTGTTCTCAATTCCAACATAGAAGCGGATGGCAATAACATAGACTACGAATTCCATCTTCGTTTTATTTTCCCTTTTTTTCTCATAAAATTAAATAGTGGAACTTTTCTTCACGTGAGAGAAGAAAAATTTATATCTCATCAATTACTTTGTACCAAAACCAATTTTTTTTTTTTATATTTCTTCTTGAAAAATGGATTTGGAAAAAGATAGGTTGAAATTATTAATCTTTATTTGGATATGTGAAATTTAAAAAAAATTAAAAATGAAAGAATAGGAGACTCACCACGAGCCTTATAGCTCAATGCTACCCCACTTTTATAATGATATAGATTGTGATGTCCCAATACAAATTTGGATCATGCAAGTTCAAATGGTACTTGTTGTAAAATTCTTCCTTGTATAATGTCATCATAAATAAGACGTTTATACTCTTATGATATACTTAATTTGAAACATGAATTTTAGGGCATTTTCAATATTCAAATATATACTTTCAAAATAACTCAATTATATGCACAAACTATTGAAATTCTTCAGAAAATCTTTTTAAATAGTAATATAATATATAAATCAAGTTTGGAATGAAATTATATACTATTTTATTAGTAAGTATATGATAATTAGATATAAAGAAATAGAAACCTTGAAAAAGAAAAATATATCTATAAGTCATTCAATCACTTCTTTACACATATTATGTTTTTAGGGATGAGCATGGATATCTAAAATAACTGAATTGTGCAGAAATTCGGATAGAATCACTCTAAATCGATAAAAATTTGTTGATTGTTTGACTTTATTAGGACCAAATCTCTCCGATTATTTTTTTGTGTCAAAACCGAACTCTACCGATCCGAAGATTCAAATTTAGAACCGAAAAAAACCAAATTTGCACGTTTATCTCCCAATTTTTTCTTGAACACATACACTACAAAAATCGTGCGTATTATCGACGGAAATTTTTATCAGTAACTATTTTGCTGATGGAAATTCCATCAGTAAAAACTGTCGATATTATCCTCATCAATAATTAGAATTCCGTAGGTGTATTCCAACGAAAATATTCGTTAGTACTTCTTTTACTGATAGAAAACAATAAAGAAAATGTGGAAAACCCACGATTTTTTCCGCGGTTTTACTAACGGAAGCATGAATTTCTGACGGATTTTCTCTGTCATTATGATTTTTATTCACCGACGGAAATATTCCGTCGGTGATTTATGTTTTTTATTTACCGATGGATTAATTATGTCGGTAAATTAATATAATTTTATTTTATTTTATTTATTTATTTAATTATAATAATAAATTAAAAATTAAAAAAATGTAATTATTATTTCTTTGTGTAATTATTATTTAATAATAATAAATAAAATGAAAGAAATAAAATCAAATTAATTAAAATAAAAAATATTCAACCAATTTAATGAAAGTTTTAAATGAAAATTGTTTAATATAAAAAATGTTTATAAATGAGCGGTCATCATCATCATCCCGACGGTGAGGATCCACATCCTTGGCTGGGGCAGGGGGCACTGGTGGTAGGGGGCATCAGACGAGCTCCAGTCTGCTGTTGTAGAAGGGTTTGCTATGATTGCAGAAGCATCTTCATCTCTTGCTGATGGCGTATCAAATCCGTATTTTGGCATCGAGACTCCTCCTGTTCGCACTCATACGCTGCCAGCCTCTCCTCGTACTGACATCTTGTCCGATCTTTGACTTCTTACACGATCCGGTCGAGGTCCATGGATTGGCCGGAGACGTGGCATGAGAGGTGGTGCAGCTTGTCAGAGATCGCCTCTTGCCGGCCGATCCCAACCAGTACACCCGCCCCTCTACACATTGTCTGTCTCAATGTACAACCCGTCTAAATCAACGGGGCAGGACTCCGATGAGCCCTTCTTCGTCGTACTCAGTTGGGACATCCTCTCCTCGAAAGTCTCCTGAAACGGGGATCCAAGTTAAAAAAATCTAATAACAAAGTATAAACTATTTTAATAATTAAAATAGGAAAAACAAAAGGAAAATACTGACAGCAATTGCCTTGGCCCTGCCATCGGTGTACATCCCATCCTCCCCGGCAACATGCAACCTCTTGAAGAGCTTGTGCTTCAATGTCGGGGAACCCTTCTTTTTGGACTGTACAAAATTTTATTAATTGAATAATAATTAATAAAAATTTAATGTAAATCATGTTCATGTCTAAATAATTAATGACTTACAAGGTCTTCCAAATGCTCCACAGCTGTTCTCGAGCCTCATTTATGCTTGGCGACTCATGTACCCAGTTCGAGTGACTCACTCAGACGATTCTTCGAAGCCTGCTCGGACTTCGCCTTCACAGTGGGGTTAGCCCAGTAGTCTAGATGTAACATTCTCGACCAAAACATGCACGTCATTTGACATTCATTTCATGCATCATATGCATCTTATATTATTATGTGCTTTTATATGATTGGTGAGGAGAAAACCCTATTATAAATTTGAGACTTTAATAACGTTGAAGGGTTCAATGTAAATTATTTGATTAATAATAGTATAAATTATGGAAAAATAAATAAATGTAAATTGGATTATATATGTAAATATATACACACATAAGCAATAAGATGATATATATTAAATATGTGTGCGCGCACAAGTTTAGGCATGTTTAGATAAAAAAAAAATTGAATAAATATTATAGGATTTATATATGGAAGTGTCGTGTGTGTATGTGTTTGGTTATAAAAAAAAAGAAGTTAACTATTATTATAATATATATATTTATAAGTAGCATATGTATATATCTATTTGCGTGCATACATAGAAAGTAATGTATTATATATATATGAGTAATCAGGAGCTTTTATATATATATATATATATATATATATATATCTATATATGTAATTGCATGTGTATAGGTGATACGTGGATTTGTAGAAGCTTGCCACTATTATTTCTTTTAATGATAATAATATAATAATAATAATATAAAGACACTAAAGAAGTTTGCAGAGAGAGACGGTGGAAGGGGAGGATAACAGAGAAGAGAAAAACAGGGGAGTAGAGGAAAAAGAGAAAGGAAAGAAAAGAAAAAAAAAAGAGGGTTTGTGAATTTTGGGTTCGTTTCTTCACCGTTTTGCTTCAAATTTTGAGGGGAGCTCATGGTGATATGTTTTTCGATTTGATCGAAGTGAATTCTCAAAGATTATCCCAAAAAGGTACAAAGAAATTAGTGAATTCAATATATCTCAAGTTATCGTAATTTGTTGGATGTTTTGGTAACTTTAGAGGTTGAATTGGGAAAAACTTAAAACAAGAAACTTATAGCCCTATCTCTTAGCTAAACTCAGAAGAAAACCATAGATGTCTCGGTTAAGTATTGAGTAAGATAATGTCAAAAGAATAAAGGTTGCTAGAAGTTAATATTATATATGAAATAAATGAAATTAAAGCATACATGCATTACATTCCATTGCATAATAGAAATATATATTAAGGGGACAATTAGGCTAAATTACATTGAATCATATAGGAGCACGGGCTGTAGAACGGGAGGAGGAACCAGAGCGACGAACGGATTACTTATCATAGCTAAGTGAGTATAAACCGTATATGTGATTTATATGTGATGTTTGTTAGATGTGTTATATAAGAAATATGTATTGGTATGCAATTGTCATTGGGTCAAGTGATATATTGGTAAATGTATATGTGATCATATGTTCAGATGAATGACATGTTGCAGTACAATTTGCATGAAATTAAAAAGGTCTGTGACTGTCTTGCTATGGATCTGTATACAAAGTGGAGACCTTCGGGTTCATATTGGAGACCTATGGGTCTATATACACAGTGGAGACCTTCGGGTCAAATTCATATTGGAGACCTACGGGTCTATATACACAGTGGTATATTGGAAATCCTGGGACAGATCCAAGCTTGAGCAGTTCACAGAATAATAAACCAGACATAGTGGCATTTGCATATGTTTGATTATGTTTATGATTAATGTTAATGATTGTTATCTGCTTTTTATTTAATTAAGTTAATGGTTTATATTCATTGAGTTGCGACTCATAAAAATCGCATATATATATATATATTTAGGTCAATAGCTCTTTTGACGTGGGTTGTATATATAGACGCCACGCTATACAGGTTGGCCGGCTGATGCCTCGTGCAACCTTCTCCTCCTCCTCATTTTGCATTTTGAAACGTGTGTATCACAATTTGTATTTAATATGACAATGATTGATGTTGAGATATTGATTGTGTATTTTAATTTTATACGATATTAGTCCTATAATAATGTTTTTATACTTATATGGATAAATGAAACGTTAATATGATCTGCCTACATGATGACTATTTTATTATTAAATATACGTCATAGGGGTATAGGGTGCTACACTAGAAACACCTTCCAAGTGGAGTCCGGCACGTACATGGGTTGCTTCCTCTTAAAAAACCACATCTGTTTCCAACCGTTGATCATATCACGATAGCGGATCGCAGCCTTCTCCGGGTACAAGCATCGGATTTCATCGTCAAACGCTGGGTCCCAAGTACATTGTTTCTGCAAAAAAAAAAAAATTCAAAATAACAATACAACATTTATTGATTATTCTAACAAATTCAGAATAATAATCATAGAATTAAAGAAAATTAAATAATAAACTAACCGAGAACTCCTCCTAGTACACTGTCTTGGTGTCTGGCGAGACCAGCTTCCAGCTGAAGCCCTTCACATCGAGATAACTCTTGAACACATCATTAGAAGGATTGAGCTCTAATGTGACGACATTATGTTGTATAATTAAATTTAATTGTCATAAATAAAATTTAGTAAATAATAACAAATTAGAAATAAAAGTGTACTCATGCTCCAAACTCGACCCATATGACTGCCCGACGAGAGGGACCAACAGGCGCATGTGACGTCACCTACTGTGACGAGCGCTGGTCAGAAGCAGGGACACATGTGCCGGTAGTCGTGCCCCCTACGTCGTACTTGGAGCGGGCTCCACCAGTCGAACCAACAAAAGAGCCGTCGGTGGTGGAGTATGATTCGGAGTACTCTGGTTCCGCTCAACATCCTGGAGGCGACGACCTCCGTCTCGACCGCCTTGAGATGCTCCTCGTTCACGAGGAATTCGACCTCTACCAGCCATCTAACTATGAAAGAGTAAGAGAGACTAAATCTCCTATTTGCAAACTAACTAAACGTAATTTAAACCAATCTAAATTTTAATAATTTTTTAACTTTAAATTCTAATTATTATAGAACACTAAATTAATTCACCTAATTTAAGTAAAAAAAAATTCACGGGAATTTACAAAACTATCATTATTAATTCACCTCATTTAAGTAAACTAAAAACTAATTTTTATTTGACAAAATTTATAACTAACTTAAATTCTAATAATTAATTAACCTAAATTCTAATGAAATTTTGGCAGCGTTTTGACACATGCATAAATCTACCAAGTTATCGACTCTCTATCTCTACAATAAAAACTGCATACAATTCCCAATAATTTAATTAAATATAACCAATTACTGAGTTACATATAATCAATATTTTAATACAATTCACAAAATTGAACTAAAATCGAACTAATTAACTAATTCAACATTAAATTAACTTTATAGCAAATTAAATCATATTTTTTCATATCATTAACAACTAATTATAACATAATTATAAACTTCTAACTAAACTAAATTAAACTAACTAATTACGGAAATATTTAAACTAACTAAACTAAACTAATTAACAATAACTAGTTCAACTAACTAAGCTAATTAAACTAATGAACTAAATTAACTAACAAGATTAACCTAATTAAACTAAATTGAGAAAAATTAAATTAACATAAACTAACATCAAAATTTAAAATTAACAAAATAACCTTGATTAAAAATTAACATAAACTAAAATTAACAAAATAACATAAAATAAAAAAAAAGAAAAAAAAAGATCATACTCACTAACCTTCATTCCGACGATCCGTGTAGGAGGAGGCGGCGACAACAAGAGGTGGTGGGAGGGGGGTTGTGGGCAGCAGTGTAGGGGCAGTGGGGAGGGGTCTGGCAGCGGCGACAGCGGTGGTAGGGTGGCAATGGTGGGTGAAGGACGGAGAGAGAGAAACAGGCATTGGTGGCGGCGACGAAGGAGGGAGGGAGAGAAGACACAGAGAGAAAGAAGAGTGAGATGGAGAAGGTCTCGCAACGTAATTTAATTGTAAATTACTGACGGATTTACTGACGGAAATTCAGTCGGTAATTCTGGTGAAAATAATGGGGTTTTATTTCCGTCTGGATCAAAATGATGTCGTTTTAACTTACTCAAAATTTTTTGAGGGGAAAAAACGAGGTCGTACTGTTTGAAATTACCAATGGAACTTATTTTCGTTGGCAAAGTTTCAAATATTTTAAATTAGTTATTTAATAAATACTTATCGATGGAATTTCCATCGCAATATCCACAAAACAGTGTCGATTTAGTACTCTAGTGATGGAATTCCGTCGGTAAGTCTCTCACTCCTCTTCCAACAAATTTATTGTGACTCTTTTCCTTGACTTTTGTTCGAAAACCATAGTTCCAACAAATTTATTGTGACTCTTTTCCCTGACATTTGTTCGAAAACCATAGTTTGAGTTCTATTTACATTCTTATATGAATAATTCAATTTTATAAATGAGTACAATTCAATCAAACACAACAAACTTGCTAAATCGGTCGATGATATATGTACATGTTAAATATTCGATAAATATTCTCAAATATGTAAAATCAATCGTTTGAATGACATAAATAATAAAAGTATATAATTGTGCTATTACTAAATTAATAAGATTACAGTTGATGGATAAAAATCTAATTGATAATTATAAAGTTGGCTAGCGACCGGGATATGTATATATGTATTTATGTAATTAGTTCATATATACATCATGTACATATAATTAAAATAATACAATATTAAAATTTCTGGTACATTATGATTATTCATATATTAAAAAAATAATTAAATTAAGATTATTGAAGATAGATAAATCATAAAAAATGTTTTTTAAAGTACCCTAAACTTAAGTCTTACGACAGATTTACCGACAGAAAGCGACGGATAATTAATTTCCAAATTACTAATGGACATTTCATCGCTAAATTTGAAAAAAAAAGATGTCGTTTTCCCTTATCAATATTACCGATGGAACTTCCATCGGAAATTATTGGTCCCAAGTGGTCAGAGGTTCAAAGGGGGGTGAATGAACCTCTATCGATTTTTCAAACTTTTTAAAACACTTACTGATTAACAGGTTTCTGTCTCACTTAAAGAGAACAGTATCCTGTCTCGAATCAGTAACCTGGCCCTAGGCTAGAAGAGGTTACTGACCCGGTATCAGAATGCAACACAGCGGAATAAACTTGATAGAGTTTCTGATAAAAACCAATTTTCTTTTCCAAATATGATTTTAGAACATACGTTTATCAGGATGCTTATGATAGATGCAACAAGATAGATATGCAAACAATGCAATGCAACAAATAAGATAAGCAGTAAACACTTATGGCTTATAGTGGTTCGAAGGTGGTGTAATCCTTCTACGTCCACTATACTTCTTCTCAGATGAGGAACTTCGTTATGGTCAGTTTACTTTATAAGACTCGTCTTTACAAACCTCTTCCAAAATAAGTTGAACCTACTAGAATCCTAGATTTCTAGGTCAAATCCCACACAGGGTTTACAAACTCCCACACAGGGAAACTCTCCCACACAGGGAACACACTCCTACACAGGGAAAGATAGCCTACACAAGACTAACAAACTTAGCAAGGATAAAATCCTATCAACTAAGTACACCTAACTAAAACAACCTAGCACACACGACACAATGGTTAAAAGTGTATGTTTTTTCAACTGGTGTGGTGAAGTTAACCTTGAACTTTTAGAGCTTGAACACTTGAATGATTGGCTGCTTCTGAAGGTTGAGTGGCTGGACTAAGGAAAGCTTGAAGTAGCTTTTTAGTATTTCTAAATTTCCACTTGGCTTAGTCTCACACATCTTCAGCTCCTCACACCTTCTGTATATATATCTTGAGAATCTATCCGTTGAGGTGAAGTATCCGTTGAAGGGAAGATACTTCTCCATTTTGAATTCGAGCTTTGATTCTCCAAAGATCTCCACTGTGACTCCATTAAATGCATCATCATTGAAAGACAAGTTGGCGTGTAAAATCTTCCATGAGCATTTAATGAGTCTAACATTGATTACTGGACCTTGCTGACCTGGCATGTCGGTATGGGTCCGTTCCTGAGATTCATGCAACAGATACTCCTTGCTGAAAGATAGCTTTGTTCTTCCTTGAGTTGCATGATCTTCCTCGTACTTACTTGGATGAGAGTAACGTTTATCTTCTCAAGATAAGTCCGTTGGCTACTTCCTGACTCTCAATAAGCTGTTGTAGCTGTTGGCTTCCTGATTGCAGTTTGTAGCTTTCTGCTTTCGCTTCCTATTGCTACTTCCTGCTTCATCTTGTAGCTTCCTGTTTTCAGCTTCCTGTTGCTGCTTCCTGCTTCAGCTTGCTGCTCTTAGAAGATATTTCCCTCTATCTTCTAAGGTTGATTTTCCTTATTATTTGGAAAACCATTATATGACCTTTTATATACGAGGAACTAAAGATCACGTAATATGGAAACTAGGTTTTGATCTCTTAAGCAAACTGTTCTTTTCTTATTGTGCATATAGTTTTGTCTTATCAAGATAATTACTGAAATATCCCAACAATTTCCCCCTTTATCTTGATGATGATAAAACACAATAAGAACAAGAGTCAATAAAAATTGCTCTTTATTGAAACTTAGTGTTTGTACAGGTACAAATACTTTTTAATACAAAAGTAAGTAAGCTAATATTACTCCATCTAGCTTCACTTTTTTCTTCAGCTTCAATCAGTTCGTTGTTTCCACGTTTTTCCACCAAGAAGTTCTTCTTCTCACTCTCTACCATATCTGATCTCTGCATACATCTTTCAGCATGTTTTCATCAGCTTGTTGCATCCTTCAAGTTTTGAATGATAAGTTTACTGCATCTTTCAATCAAATCTTCAGATGGTAGGTGACATTTGATCGCCATTATTTGTTTATCCCTTTCTATAAGGCTTCAGCAGTGACCCTTGACTTGAAACTCTTCCCCTTTTTTGTCATCATCCTCCAAGTGGTTGTGCAGGGGTGGAGTTACAACGCCAAGTTAGGCACACCAAGTTTTTCTTATTTATTAATTACTGCTCAAAACCAAGGAGCAGTAACCTGTTCGTACTATCTTCTGAGCAACCTCCTTCTTATTCCTACCCAAGGGAATAAGCTGCTCAGCTTCAGTACGCGACAAGAGATCAGGAAAGTGACCGGTAGATGATCGGTTACCTTTGCAGCTTCGTCAGTGTCCAGGCACGTTCACCTTGGATCTTTGATGACTGTTGGTCTGGTTTTGTCTTTTACTTTGTCCAGACTCTAGCTCGAAGCTGCTTGACACTGGATTCTTGGATAGACTGTCAGTTTGCTGACAACCTTGTGAAACACCTGCTATTTTATTTTATCTCCATGAATGGCAGCAAGTGTCTTCTTTGTCCAAAGATCAGTCATTTACTTCCACATCAGCATTGACATGGGAGTCTTCCTCATGGGCTTTGGTCCCATATCTTCTCGGTGTTGAGGAAGTCGGACCCGTGTCAGATAAACGAGAGTATATGCGAATACCTTGTTTATCTTTTTCTCATCTTCTTTATCTTCGATCATCTTGAAGAGGATATTACGAGTGATCTCCGGCATCTCGAATGTTTTTCTGATAGCATCCATTCCATAGAGGATGTCCTTCCCTCTAGTGAGAGCCACGGGGTTGTTGAGATATCTTCCAAGAGTATTTTTCTATTCTCCAACACCCGTGATGACTTCTCCATTATCCCTTGAAAGTGTCCTCATCTGCTTGGTCATCAGAGATTTCTCATCTTTTTCGTCATCTTCTCCTCCATCTCCTTTATTTTCTTCACCCTTTTCTTCACTTCTTGGGGTCTTCATCATCATATGAAAAAAATAGCTGCAACTATATTTTTCAAGGAGAGTTATGGTTGTTCATGCTTTGAAGTGGAGCATTTTCTGAAGAGAGGTGATGAATGCTCGGATATAAATAGATAGTTGTGAGCGATTCTTTCAGATCGACGGTTGGGAAATGAAACGCATGATCAGACGGTTGAGACGAAAAAAGTGGAGGGACCTTTTCATAATATGTTGATCTTCATGGATAAACTTAAGTAACTGCCTTTTTAGTCTCTGAAAAAGGTAGATCTCTTGACTATTGTGATTTGATAGACAGCCGTCTCTCTAGATTTTTTGTACATGGCTACTTCTCTTGGATCGAGGTAGTCGCAACTTGATGCTTGCTACAAGGAAACAAGTCTTGGAGTAAATACTGATATCACTCGATGTGGATGCTAAGAATTCTGTTGATTCCCTTCTTGCGGTCTCCTTCTTGATCCTGTTATAGTAACTTGTTGCTATATGTTGTATCCTGAAACTGAATACTGTTAAAAAATCCTGATTTGATTAAAAACAATATCCTTGTCTAGTAAGCTGAATAAGTGTAAGAGAAATTCAAAAGATAAACTAAGTTCCCCCTTACTTAGGGACCTTATATCCTTACTCATTGGTCCAGATTTCTGGACTGTTTCAATCTCGAGTGTATATCCTGTCAGCCATGGTCAGCTTGCTATTTGAATACTTTTGAAGAGACTTGTCTCAGCATCTTGCTTTTCTTTAGCAGGTACACCAGGTATATCTTTTAGAAACTTGATCTCCTCAGTAATCTGTTTGATTACAGTACTTGCTTCAATGGGATCATAAGTAACTCAGACTAGTGTTGCTTCTTTAGTGACTTCAGCTACTTTAAAAAGCGTAACTTTAGTTACTTTGGCAACTTCTTTAGTTGCTTTGTCAGTAACTTGATCATCAAACATGTTATCCCGCTTGAAATATCACTTGACTAGTTAAATGTGTTTTTCCTTTTGTGAAGTTTGTATCTCTTTGAGAGCTTAGTTTAGTTTACTGATTTTTCATAACCTTCTGAAAAAAAATGATCTTTGTCTGAGTCAATGATTAGGAGTTTTGAGTACTGTGAGATACAGAATTCCCCCTAAATTTATGCGTTCTTTTATTCAGGTCAGTACTTTGTTGATCTCCCTAGTTGGCTTCTTCCAATTATCTGAGGATCCTTGTTGAGATAACCTTCCTTTAGCAATTGATGATCTTGACTTTTTGCTAGTAGAGTACTTCTATTTCCTTAGCACATTTTCTTCTTGGTTTTCAGCTTGTTGGTGTTGTCTGTGGTTGTCCTTCTTCCTTCCATTGAATGTTCTTTGTTTCTTAGCTTCTTGTTGAACAGTTTTCATCGTGGATTGTCTTTAATCGTCAGGCACTTGCTCATCGCAAAGACAAATATAATGGATAAGTATGAGAAACTGGGTTTAAACGAAATGCATGCCATAAAAAAATGATTTTGGTCACATGAAAAAAAAACGGTTTATCCAGCAGAAATGAGAGGATCTGGATAGGTAGCCAGATACGTTGGCTGTTAACCCAACGCACTCTGATACCACTTGTTGGTCCCAAGTGGTCAGAGGTTCAGAGGGGGGTGAATGTACCTCTATCGATTTTTCAAATTTTTTAAAACACTTACTGATTAACAGGTTTCTGTCTCACTTAAAGAGAACAATATCCTGTCTCGAATCAGTAACCTGGCCCTAGGCTAGATCAGGTTACTGACCCGGTATCAGAATGCAACGCAGCAGAATAAACTTGATAGAGTTTATGATGAAAACCAGTTTTCTTTTCCAAATATGATTTTAGAACATACGTTTATCAGGATGTTTATGATAGATGCAACAAGATAGATATGCAAACAATGCAATGCAGCAAATAAGATAAGTAGTAAACACTTATAGCTTATAGTGGTTCGAAGGTGGTGTAACCCTTCTACGTCCACTCTACTCCTCAGAGGAGGAACTTCGTTATGGTCAGTTTGTTTTACATGACTCGTCTTTACAAACCTCTTCCAAAACAAGTTGAACCTACTAGAATCCTAGATTCCTAGGTCAAATCCCATACAGGGTTTACAAACTCCCACACAAGGAAACTCTCCCACACAGGGAACACACTCCCACACAGGGAAAGGTAGCCTACACAAGACTAACAAACTTAGCAAGGATAAAATCCTATCAACTAAGTACACCTAACTAAAACAACCTAGCACACACAGCACAATGGTTAAAAGTGTATGTTTTTTCAACTGGTGTGGTGAAGTCAACCTTGAACTTTTAGAGCTTGAACACTTGAATGATAGGCTGCTTCTGAAGGTTGAGTGGCTGGACTAAGAAAAGCTTGAAGTAGCTTTGGAGTATTTCTGAATTTCCACTTGGCTTAGTCTCACACATCTTCAGCTCCTCACACCTTCTGTATATATATCTTGAGAATCTATCTGTTGAGGTGAAGTATCCGTTGAAGGGAAGATACTTCTCCATTTTGAATTCGAGCTTTGATTCTCCAAAGATCTCCACTATGACTTCATTAAATGCATCATTGTTGAAAGGCAAGTTGGCGTGTAAAACCTTCCATGAGCATTTAATGAGTCTGGCATCGATTATTGGATCTTGCTGACCTGGCATGTCGGTATGGGTCCGTTCCTGAGATTCATGCAACGAATACTCCTTCTTGCTGAAAGATAGTTTTGTTCTTTATTGAGTTGCATGATCTTCCTCGTACTTACTTGGATGAGAGTAGCGTTTATCTTCTCAAGATAAGTCTGTTGGCTACTTCTTGACATCTCAGTAAGCTGTTGTAGCTGCTGGCTTCCTGATTGCAGTTTGTAGCTTTCTATTTCCGCTTCCTGTTGCTACTTCCTACTTCATCTTGCAGCTTCCTGTTGCTGCTTCCTGCTTCAGCATGCAGCTTGCTGCTCTTAGAAGATATTTCTCTCTATTTTATAAGGTTGATTTTCCTTATTATTTGGAAAACCATTACATGATCTTTAATAGACGAGGAACTAAAGATCACGTAATATGGAAACTAGGTTTTGATCCCTTAAGCGAACTGTTTTTTTCTTATTGTGCATACAGTTTTATCTTATCAAGATAACTACTGAAATATCCCAACAGAAATCTTGCCAAAACGATGTCGTTTGTATCTGAAAATTGATGTCTACAAAAACGACAAAGTTTCACCATGATTTGTTAATGGATTTTTCCATCGGTAAATTACCGACTGACATCCGTCCTAAATTTCATCGGAAAGGTTTGTTTTCCGATGGATATTCTGGCGTCGGTAATTTCCAACGTCCTTCCGTCGTTAAACCATGGAGTTATTTAAAAGATATATTTTGTTTTTGTCGATGACATTCCATCGTTATTTTGATGGTATTTACCAATGGAATTTATCCGTCGGTAAATTTCATCGCAATATCACCTATTTTTTGTAATGATACATACTCATCATCATGTTATAAGGTGCCATTACTACTACTCACTGGCATATCTAGTTGAGGGACAAGGGGATACAATTGCACCCCATTTAGAAAATAATAATCATATATATTTTTTAAAAATCACTCCTATTAAAATTTGTAATTACAATTATTGTCAATATTACTTAAATAATACACATAACATTTCAAAATCTTGTTATCTTCAAACAAACTCATTACAGTTTTGGCATTATAATTCATATTTATTGTTTGGTTTAACTTATTAATTAGTTAAATAGTTGTTGTTTATTCATAAATTAGGTTGTGTTTTTTCATGTGTGTAAAATTTATTAATTTTGTGATCAACTTGTTGTGAATTCTTTTTGAAATTGTTGTGAATTATTATTGTAGTTGTATTTGTTATAGAATTGAACTTATTTACTTTTATGTGATTTTTATAGCATATTAGCATGGACGATGCAAATATTGAACACAAAAACTTATATCAGACAGTCTTACAAATATTTATCGTGAAACCATTTCACAAACAACATGTCAAGTTTAGGGTGTTATTTGTGGGTTGCCATGTCTCATGTAATAAGATATGTGAGACAGTCTCACAAGAAACTCACTCATTATTAAATGATTTTTGATCACTTTCATTGAGAAAGATATGTTCTTATAAAAACCTAATAATAATGTGATATATCACTTCATAAAAATAAAGACCTGACAAACCAAATTGTAGCTTGTAATTATACTCAAATCATTGCTTATATCTTATGCATGTATTTAAATTTCAAACAATGCTTACATTCGGATTTTTTATTATTATCAATTTGTTTATTATTTTGTACCCCATTTTTTAAATCCTAAATTCGCCACGACTACTACTGCCAAATGAAATGAAACTTTTGCCAAAGCCAAATGGTATTCCCCAATCACCAACAAGAAGCTGAAACTAACAATCCCAATCACCATTCCCATCAATGAAGAAAACAACAGAGAATCTAGGGTGTGAAGCAGAAAGATCTAGAAGATTTGTCTACAAGAATGAAATCTGAACATATATTTTATATACGTGTTATTTCCTAGTTCAAGTAGATCTTTCATGATCATTAAAATCTTGACTCCCGATATGTGACAAAGATTGTATCCTAGAATCTTCCTTAATACGTTCCCATAAATTGACATTCCATCAGCAACAGAGATTTTGGAAAGTAACGTCTCGAAGCCCATCCTTGCAAAAGGTTTGGTGAGTAAATCCGCCAATTGATCAACTGAACTCACATATGAAATGGAAAAAATACACTTAGAAGTAAGATCGGGAACAGAATGTATATCAATGGCTATATGTTTCATCCGAGAATGTTGAATCAGGTGAAGAGCCAAGTGAGTTGCACTCATATTATCACAAAGGAGCTTAGGTATAGTAACAATAAGAATGGCCAACTCTTTGAAGAGATTGACAATCCAACCAACTTATGATGATGTTGATGCAAGTGCTCTATACTCTGCCTCAGTTGACGAACGGGCTACTCCTGTTTGTTTTCGAGACCGCCACGATATCGGGTTATCACCCAGAAACACAATATACGTAGATGTTGACTTGCAGTCCTTCATATCTCCCCCAAAGTCAGAGTCAGAGTATGTCGTAAGATACTGATTAGAAATCTTATGAAAAAGTAAACCATGATGAAGTGTTTCTTTTAGATAACGAAAGAGACATTTCACACCACTCTAATCAGTACTCATTGGAAAGGACATACGTTGAGCTAAATTATTCACAATGAAAAAGATGACTGGCCTAGTCAGAGCGAGATACTGAAGACCACTTATAACACTCTGGTACTCAGTTGGATCAACATGAGAGTTTGCAACAACGGACTGAGGATTGTTATGAGTTCGCAGGGGTTTGGCTCCATCCATTCGATGTCGTCGAAGTAACTCTACAATATATTTATGTTGTGATAGAAAGAGCCCTTCTTTACATCGAGCCACCTCAACACCAAGGGAAAATGAGATGGCTCATAGGTCCTTCACAGCAAAACGAGTACTGCAAGTGTTTGATCGTTCAACATGCGAAGAGTGAGACCCTATCACAATCAAGTCATCGACATATACAAGAACCATAAGTCAAACAGCAGTATGATTATAAGAAAAAAGTGAAGTGTCAACCTTAGATTGAATAAATCCAAAAGAGACAAAAGCAGAGCTGAGTGAAATATACCACTCACGGGGAGCTTCACGAAGACCATATAAAGACTTACGAATAAGACATACATGGAAGGACCGAGCAACGTTAATAAATCCCGATGGTTGAGTCATATAAACTGGCATCTCAAATTTCCATGCAGGAAGACATTACCGATATCAAGCTGTTTCAAAGGCCAACTAGCAAATAGGGCTAATGTCAACATTGTGTGAATAGTGACGGGCTTGACCACTGGGCTAAAAGTTTCACGATAATCCACACCCTGTTGTTGATGAAACCCCTTGTCAACTAATCAAGTCTTATATCTTTCAATAGTATCATCAAGCTTCCATTTAATGCAGAAAACCCACTTACAACCAACAATATTTGCATATGAGGGAGGAGAAACAAGATCCCATGTACCATGACGTTGAAGAGCTGTAAACTCCTCGGCCATAGCCCAATGCCAATGATCAAATGAAAGAGCCTGAGAGACCGATGTTGGTTCTAAATCAACTGGAAGAGAATGCTTATTAGTGGTAGAGTAGAGTTTCTTGGGTTTGAAAATATTATTCTAGTCAATTTTGATCCGATTTATCCAATTTTGGTCCTCCTATAATGATTTTCCAGTTAATTTTGGGCGAGTGTTGTACACTCGCCCCCAATTTCAACTAGTTGATGATTTTACGCTGATATGACTTATATTTTCAGACGTGTCATTTAATTCCGATTTTTTTCTATCCAAAATGCCACAACATATGACATGTCATTATTTTGACACAAATATTAAATACTTAATAAAAAAATTGCTCACACTTAAAAATATTTACTGAAATGCTTAATTGATAAATAGAACACACACACTTAAACAAAAAAAGTGAAATTGAAAAAAAACCCCAAATCCCCCTTTCTACCAAGAACCCTAATTCCCCAACCACCATAATCAAATCAAAATTCTGAAGTTTGACCCCAAAATATCGGATGTTTCCCAAGTCTCAATGTCGCACTAGTGTTTGTGTGGAAGATGAGTTGTCCTTCGAACTTCCAAGACTGAAACAAATCAAGGAA
The DNA here is from genome assembly GCA_954870855.1 of Scutellaria minor. Taxonomy (NCBI): domain Eukaryota; kingdom Viridiplantae; phylum Streptophyta; class Magnoliopsida; order Lamiales; family Lamiaceae; genus Scutellaria; species Scutellaria minor. Next base: position 22,547,800 of record OX940727.1, read on the forward strand.
AGAAGTTTTGGGGTCATTTGAGATATAATATAAGTTGCTTAATTTTATGGTTTTTAAGTATGTTTTCAATCGTTTTGGTTGCTTAATTTAGGGCTATCTTGCAGAAGCAAGGTAGGTGTGACTTTTTTGTATGGGATGATAATAAAGAGTATGAAAAACTGAGGGTTGCTTATGAGAATTTGAAAGAAGACTATGAGAAGTTATATGAGGAGGATCTTCAACTCAAAGAACGCAACAAAATCTTCGAAGAAGATATGAAAGACTTGAAGATCGATATGAAGGATTTGAAAAAAGAAATAAAAAATATGGTGATGCTTTACAAGATTCTCAAAAAAGAGAAGAAGAAGCTGAAGGATAAGTCTAAGAGTTTGTGGAGACGGTTTGTGCTAATCCAACTTGTGCTTGTTATTTGTTGGTGGATTGCAAAGTGATTTGTTGTTGGAAGCTCAGCTGTTTGGAGTAGTTGTATGTTGTTAACTTTTGATTAGAAGTTAGTTTGTAGTAGTTTGGATCACTTTTGCACTAGTGTAAGAATAGTTTGATGGCATTAGTAATAAGATTAGTTTGAAGTAGTAAGTTACTTTGCACTTTTCTTAACTGGTCTTTTGCACTTTTATTTTATATGCTAAATATTTTGATGATTTGAAGATACACTCTTCCATATTTTAATCCAAAATAAGAATAATAAACATCAAAATTTCTTAACTGGTGCCTTGATATATGTAATGTGAAACACTCTGTCATTCAAAGACAACTCTGCTACCCTATCTTGATATATGTAATGTGAAACATATAAAGAAATGGACTTTTGAATAGCAAAATTGACAATTGAATAACAAGACAAAAGCTGCCAATTTCATTAATATCAATATGAATCATTGTTTGCCAATATCTTAGCCAACAGAAACAAAAAGCACAGAATACACAGGGCATATTCACATCAATTCACAATATCCAAAACATTAACAAAAAAAAAGCAGAAGGTCAATAGTTGTTCATAGCTACACAAAAAAGCACAGACTCCATTGCATAGATCTTCATTTTTCTTTCTATACTTTCTTCTTTTTAGTTGGAGGTGCCACTAACAGATCCAGATATTTCTTTCCATCATCCACCACCAATTTCTTGTCTATTAGAGGTTGCATTTTACTTGTCTTGAACCATTGTGCAGTTAACAACCCATCACTAAATGGAGCTGGTGTCCTAATCTGCACTCTAGACTAGGTTGCTGGTATAAGTGGGGTTGCAGGACCAACTGATGGATTAGCTTGATGTGGTATAAGTGGGGCTACTTGAGCAACAATTAATGAGTTTGTTGGAGGTGGCATAGGCTGGGTTGCTTACACTGTAGGTAGATCCATGAAAGGTGTATAAGATTGACTTGACATGTCAAATGAAGCTTGACTCATTTGAGTTATGTTTATTTTTTCCAAAGCATTGTCTTAGCCTTGATGTGTTTCACTGTCACCAACACCTTTATCATTCCTTGTTGAACTTCTTGTTGCCCTTCTTACACTTCTACCTCTTGCTTGCATATTGATATAATCAGACTTCACAAGTATCTGAATTGTTTATTTTATAATGGAGCATTTAAAAATTATTCATCAGTACCTCTGATTGGGAGATTGGGACTTTAAGAAGGGTATATTGTTTTATATTCCTACACTCTACAAGTTGTTCATACAGTGAGGGTCCTTGTTGTAGTGACTGTTGAGGGTTCTAATATTGATCTCCACCAACTTCTTCAAGTAGCAGATTATAAAGAAAATCATTAAGGGAGAAATGGACATCAGTTCAGAAGTTGATGCAATCTCTAATATGATCAAGGTCTGCAGAATACATGTAAAGGTACATCATTTGTCTGTCTCCTTCCCTTCTTGTTAGTGTTAGCATTTGTTGTCTCCTACATAACATGATTAAAATATATTAGTAAAATTCTATCAAGTACAAAAGTGAATAAGAATAAAATAACTCACTTCAGTTTGTTTAGTCCTTCGTTTTTATCTTTTCATCCTCACTTCTTGTACTGGCTTTGTCTTCTTCTTGTACTGGCTTTGTCTTCTTCTTGTTACTCCCTTGTGCAGGTTCATCACATTCTCTCATTCTTGCCTTCACTGACCTTCATCTCTTCTTTCTTGCAAAGTTTGGAGGCAGATGAGATATGTATAATGTATCATCCCAAAGTTGTTCATAGCTAATCTCTTTGATGGTTGGCTCATACACCTTGATGTAAGTGTCAACATAGTAGTATTTGTCCATATAATCTTCCAATGCCTCTAATTGACTGAGTATGACACATGTGGCATGCTTGCAAGGAATACCCGTCAACTGTCAACCTCTGCATGTGCGTATCCATTTCTCCAAATCCACAGTGTATTGAGTTCCATCATAACATGATATCTGATAGTACTTGTTATGGGACTTCACAGGAATGTAATCTCCAATACACTCAGTGTATTTGTTAAGAATTTTAGTAATCTTGGGACATAGCTTATCTTTCCAATTGGCAAGTGCTTTATTTCTGTTTTTTTGCAGTTTTGTCATTATATATATATATCCTGATCCACTCAAGCATGGTAATGATGGGCTTGTCCCTAACATCTGAGATGCAGAAGTTGAATGATTCACATGCATTGTTTAGAAGTATATCACATTTTGCTCTCTCCTTAAAAAAAGCCTTAGACCATTGAGTTGGAGGCTTATCATTAAACCTTTCCCAAACTGTCTCATTGTACTCTTTCTATGCCCTCGTTCCAGCTCTAAACTCCCTTGGTGTGGTAGCCTGAGCATAAGTCCATAGCATGTTCTTGTAGGTCATTCCTCTGTACCCAGTTGTCTTCATGTTGTTGTGTAGGTGTCTAACACAAAATATGTGCTCTGACCCAGGAAACACACTCAAACATGCATGTATTAATCTCTTCTGTTTATCTGATATGATGGTGTACTCTTCAGGCCTTTGTATCTTAAAATCTTGCTTAAGGACAGTAAGAAATCACTCCCATATATCCTTGCTCTCTGTCTTCACCAGGGTAAAGGTTGTTATGAGGGTGGACCACACTATATATCATATAAAAAATGCAATAGGACCACAAACAAGACGAATAAACACAATAAAACAGTCAACCACCAAACTTTGTTTAACCAACCACAAAATTTAAAGTTATCGGGGAGTATAAAAGAAAACTAACCATAATTTAGTCTATTATTGTCATTATCCGAAGACTTCCTCAGCAAAACCATTCTTCCTCACCCAACTCGCGAGCAAATTACTGCAGCCCTTGTGCACTCTAGGTTGAAGGATTTCGCGTCAAGGTGTTTGGAGTTTCGATTGATTTAGGTTAAAATTTCACTTTGCCTCTCGATTTGGAAGATTAGGGTTCTTACAACTAGGGTTGGGGATTTTGTTTGTTTTTTTTTGGTGAGCACACTTTGTCTCTCGATTTGGATTTTGTTTGTTTAGGATTCAGATTATTTTTATTTTTTTTATTTTATAATTTTAAAATTTTTTTGTTTAGTTTTATCAAGCAATTCAGTATTTAATTTTGTTTGTTTTTGTTTAGTTTTCATTAAACATTTTTTTTTATTAAATATTTAATTTTTGTGCCAAAATAATGACATGTCATATGATGTGGCATTTTGGATGGAAAAAAATTGGAATTAAATGACACGTCTGAAAATATAAGCCACATCAGCATAAAATCATCAACTGATTGAAATTGGGGGCGAGTGTTGTGCACTCGCCCGAAATTGACTGAAAAATCGAGATTCCGGCGAAAATAGGACCAAAATTGGACAAATCTAGAGATAGAAGGACTAAAATTGATGATGGGAAAATGAGAGGACCAAAATCGGACTACGTCCCTAGGAAAGGACGAAAAATGAATTTTGTCGTTTAAGCATCTCAGGCCTACTAACATCCCTTCACTCTCAACATCCCTTTTCTGCTTCCACTAATACACTGTCACTCTCACCATTTTAGATAATGCACAACACTCATCATCATTGCTATCTTGTACATTCTTCATCACACACCTGCATTTCAAAACCATGTTCCATTAATTGATCATTACTCTTCTTATCCTTGCAAACTTCTTTAACTTGTGTGGTGGTTTAATTTTTAATTGTTAGCAAGTTTAGACTACTTTATCAGGTTTCTATATTCATCTAACATTTATTATTTTTAGGAAGTTTATAGTTTTTGATTCCTAATATGCTATTAGCTTCAAATTATTTATCTAATATTTGTTTATGCTATTGGAATATACATGTGTTGTATGTGAGATATTAAAGTTGCATAGTTCTATCTATTATAATAATATTATTATTGAAGTATTTAATTTCAACGTATGTATATGAATTTCATTAGTTAAATGAATTTTTCATCCTAACATTTTTTTTAATATTTACTATTTTTCATAATGAGATTGTATGACTCAATAGTTTAATTTTCTTATAATATGCACAATAATACATATCTTTTTAATATTATTTTATGTAAGTGTATCAATACATTTTTCCTCAATGGGTGATCACATTTATAGTTTACATGGAACATTAAATAGCTATCTTAATAAGTCATTTAATCTCAATTTCTCAAAGATTAATATTATGTTTTAATGAATATTATTTTGCGGACTGATTGTGATATTTTCCCAAAAAAGGCTCTTAAACTTTTCTCAAATGAATTTATTAATATTTTATCATTGGATAAATTTCACAATAATTTATAAAACTATATTTATTTGTTTGTTCTCAATTATATACTCAAATTTTGAGATTTCTCAAATTTGAGGATTTATTGTTCAGGTTTCTTCTTCTTTAAAAAAGGATTTGGAAAAAAAAAAAAAGTTGAAATAATTAATCTTTGTTTGGATATGTGAAATAAAAAATGAAAAATGAAAAAAATACGGAATTCAATTGAGCTTAAATTGAAAAATCACTTAATTTAAAGGTTCAAATTGAGAAATAAGAATCAATTGAATCCTAGATTGAGATATCTTAAAATTTGGATCTATAATTAAGAACCAACAATTAAATGAAACTTGTTGTGAAATTCTTCTTTATATTATTTGATCATAAATAAGACGTTTGTACTCTTATGATATACTTAATTTGAAACACGAACTTTAGGGCATTTTCAATATTCAATTGTATGCTTTTAGAAAATCTTAGTTATATGCACAAACTTTTGAAAAATTTCAAAAAATCTTCCTAAGTAGTTATATAATGTACAAATCAAGTTTCAAATCAAACTATATAGTTTTTTATTATTACGAACTAATAGTACTCCCCTACGATGCGCGGTTTATTATTTATTACGATAATATATACGATTTGTAATATAATGTAGTTGTTATATTAAAAGGTTATTCATGACATCTTATTATTTTGAAATTTGTAAAAATTCATTTTTTTTAAAACATCAATATTCAATAATTAAATGTGAAAATAAAATTGAACATATTATATAATAATAATAATAATAATAATAATAATTATTATTATTATTATTACAGGTTTGTGTTTGTGAGCTGTAATTTCTGAATAATTAAGAAGTGGTTAATTTTACTTACTAATATGTTTTGTTCATATTTTTGTTCCTTTATATCTTAGAACTATTTTTAGAATTTGTAAATAATTTTTTACATTGTTTTTAGATGGATTTGTTAAAAAAACACATTATATTTATTCCAAAATTTAGTTTATATTAACAAAAAAATAGTTTCAAATTAATTTTACATTTTAAAACAATATTTTCTTAGATTTTCGAAACATTTTCAGATTTTTCTAGAACATATCGTAGTTTTTAAAACAATTTTTAGATTAACTATATCTATTTATTTGAAATAATTTTGAATAAATTACCAAATAATTATATTATCTATATTTAAAAAAATTATTCAATTTATTGATTATTATATCTTATACAATTAATATTACATACATATTTGAATTAATTTTTGAATTTTATTTGTTTGATTTTAGATTGTTAGACTTAATCTCACAACCTTTATTGTTATTGTTATTATTATTATTATTATTATTATTATTATTATTATTATTATTAATTTCTGATTTTATTATTATTTTAATATTTTTATAATAGTTTTCAAACTTTTAAACATTTTACAACCCTTCGGCCTTCATAAAATGAAATTTAGATTTTAAAACTATTTTCCACATTTATATATTAAAATTATAAACTAATTTTTAAAAAAATTAATTTTTGACAATATTTAAATTTCATTATTTTCAAAATCTAATCATATCATTAAAATATAATCATATCATTTAAAATAACTTCTTTTGTTTTATCTCTACTCCTATATATAAATTAAGATAGTTTATTATGTAAAATGTATGTGAAGCTTATTCTAAGACACTTAAAAGTTATTTAGTGTTTTTTTTTTATTCATTGATCGTTTAGGAGGGAATATGACAAATCTGTAAAATTTGCAACTTCTCTCATTTTATATATAGTATAGATATTCTAATTGAAAATAAAGAAATAAAAACCTTGAAAAAAAAGATATCTAGGTAGAAGACACTGATCAATCACTTCTTTACACATGTTGTGTTTGAATAAGATTTTATGAAATTTTAAAGAAAATGTGGTAAGTGTCACAAAATATATGACAACAAACAGTATTTAATACTTATAAATTATTATAGATATTAAAAAATTGGCCGAATCGTAAATCAATATTGTTAAAAATCAATATTTAATCCTTTTGAAGGGACGTAGGGAATGATTTTGCTACGAATGATTAACTAGGGATCACAATTAAATTCAAAAGCATCCTCTCCCAAAAAAAAGAAAAAGTAATTGGGACTTCCAGATACTACTGAATATTGTTGGTTTACATTACCAACTAAGTAATTAATGGGTACACATAATTAATCATCATTGAAGATGTACAATAAAAGGATAAAAAAAATTAAATTAGAAAAAAAAAAAAAAAAGGCGGATAAAAGCACCAATTCATCTATCAATCAATAAAAGAGTAAATATTCATTCATTGATAATAGAATAACCCTAAGGCTGATACTACAATAATTGAATCAATGAGCTGCTAACTCAAAATTCAAGAATGAGAGAGAATAAATCCTTTATTTCTGTTCATTTTTCTGTACAAAAAATTCTAGAGAGAGAGAAGAGGGGATGATACAGGCAAATCAAAAGCTCCCAGGTGGTGATCTTGGATCATGGTGATTATTAGCACCTGTACCTGAATAATCTGCAACTTCAATATCCATTCTTTCATTCTTCTGCAACAAATTAAATATGAAATCAGTCAAGAAATATTCATAGAAATATCAAGAAAATATGAAACTTATGTCTAGAAATAGAATTGAGAAGAAGGGGTGACCTTGAATTCACGATATAGATTATGGTTTGATGTATTCTCATCAGAAATTGACTTTAGGCTTCCTGCATAGCAATAAATTGACCAAACATTATATAAATATTAATTTAATCAGAAAGAATAATCATGTGGAATATGAAATTTGACAGTTATTTGAACTTACTTGAAGAAGGAACTGCAATTGTGGAAGGAAGAGATGAGAAGAGAGCAGCAAGCAAGAGCACAAATAGAAAGATCACAGCTTTCTCTCTCATCTTCATATGTATGTGAAAAGAAGAGTGAGAAAGGTAAGAAAAAGTTTGGTGGTGATCAGACCAAGAATTGTGAACAAAGACAATAGTATTTATGAAGGATCCATAGATCATTTGAGAAATTGAAATTGAAAAGGTGTATTCTTTATTAATTAATTTTTTGTGTTCTATAATATATATATTTAGATAATAAATAATAGTGATGCAAGAAAGTCAGCTTTGAAAGCACATGAATGAAGTATGTAGAGGGTACTCAGGGTAGTGGCACTTTGCCTAACATTATCCCCAGACAGGGTTTTGACTTTTTTTGCAAGTGCTGGACTCCTCCACCCACCATTGTATTAAAACCAAACATGTTTTATCTAATATACATTTTTTAATAGTGATTGTGGATTTTTTTATAAAAAAAAAAAAAAAAAAGAAAATCAGCAAATTGCCGACACTTTTTTACTTCATTGTGACCAAATATATCAGCTCAATAAGTAGACAACATTTATTACCCTTACCTCTCACATTAGTAGATCATGAACTCAATCCTTATCTTTTTTTTTTTTTTTTTTTTTCTAACAAAATGTAGATTGACATTGATCACATGATAACAGTGTTTCTGGGCATATTTTCAAGGGTTATTCTGTAATGGCCAATTCAACATCTTGTTCTTATATTTCACGACCATCTTGCAGTGTTTCTTAGTCTCAAATTTCAGAGAGAGAGAGAGAGATTGCAATGTTAGAGCAATAACACAATCTGAATAAAGTTTATTAATTCTTGAAGAGAAATACACAGCAGTTGAATAAATACATAACTTCAATGGTACATTGGAGCTTTCTTAAACATAACTCTAAAAACAGGTTCATCTCTCACAAGAGACAGAGACAACCTTCTCTGTCCATTTTGCAGGAAAACGCCAAGATTTCCACATACAGGTCTACAGATATTGCACACCCCAGGGCAATACACTAGCTTGTAGTCACTTTCATATTTGTCAATCTTGAACCAGTTGCTTATGGTTTCACGCCCCGGATTCCCTTCTACTCCTCCGGTTCTTACCATGTATCTTTGGATGGACTCTTCATAAGCCAGCGTCCACACTGTGGATTGAACACATGTCAAGGCTGCAGAGAACTTGATGTTTAGATCAGTTGACACACGAACCACGCCTTGAGAGTTGACAGGGTGGAAGGTTAATGGGAGGCCGTTTCTGACTTCCAACGGCTCTTGGATGACGCCAAGTGGGCATGTTTTGTTTCCGGTTTTGGCTTGTGTAAGGCCACCTCCTCTGCCACGAATAACTGGCAGAATGTAGTAGTCCACGCCTGTTTGGACCTTGTTTCCATCTATGTCGACCACTGCAGTGGCTTCTTCAGCAGCTAAAGAGTTGGTGTAAATGGACAAGAGAATGAAACACAGAGAGAAAAGAGGTGTCTTCATGATGAGAATGAGATAATGCATTCAAGAAATATGGATGAGAGGGCTGCTCTTATAGAAGACTTCAAAGATATGGCTAATCTTTGCTATTTTATAGAAAAGTCAATTTTCTGAGATGAGAGCCTTCAATACAACTCCATCTCCAGTCAAAATACACAGCTAAGAGTACCGAAAACCAATCTTAGATGCCTATTTTAGTACTATATTCACCAAGACAGATTTTGAAAAGTCAATAGTCAAACTTCAGCAAGAAATGAACTCTATGCATATCCGTTTCCTGTTGCGTACTGAAAGTGTACGTTCGCATTGATCATGTAGGGGGAGGAGAGGAGAAGAGTTGACAATCTGACAAATAGGATAAGATAATAGGATAGGATGTCAAGTTCTAATCTGCTCTATCATCAATACCAAAGAGCAATGGAAAAATCCGAACGAGCCTTGACTATTTGCTTTTGCAATTAAATCACTAACCCTCCAAGCAACCAAACAGATTAGTCACCTTGACTTTGCAACAAACATTTTGCAAAATTATGAAAGATTAAAACTTATGCAAATTAAGACAGTAAATTATGCCTCACACATCTGTAGCTAACCTTTGATTCTTCATCCGTGGAGTTCTTGGGTTTCTTTATATTGATAACAGCATTCTTGATGAACCAATCAACCTCCATAGTCTCATGTCCATTCAAATAAAACATCTAATTTTGATTGTTTAATCACCCCATCTAGAACAATCACAATATTGTCGTTGACATAGTGTCGAGAAGCTTCAGCTAGGAACTCATGAACGACACCGTTCACTTCAATCCAACTGCAACCCGGTGTTTTTTTAATTCTTTGATCTCTCATCGTTTTCATTGCCCTTAAAGCATCCTCCCACCTATTTTTCGAGCGATAGATACTCCAAAGCAGTATATACACCGAGTCATCATCAGGATCCTGTTCAAGTACTTCCTTCCCTGCCACTTCAGCCAATTCTAAATTCCCATGTTCCAAACAAGAAACAAGAAGAGATCTCCAGATAACAGCGTCTGGTTTCATGGGCATCCTCTTGATCAACTCTATGGCTTTCTCCAACTGTCCTGCTCGAACAAAAAGATCCACCATACACCCAAAATGTGCAATCCGGGGCTTTATTTGGTAGCTATTTACAAATATGTCAAATAATCTCTCTCCCTCAATAACTAATCCTGCATGGCTGCAAGCTGATAAAACTGAAAGAAAAGTAACTTCATTTGGAACCAATCCAGATTTCACCATTGATTCAAAAACAAGAAGGGCCTCTTTACCTCTGCCATTTAGTGCCAAACTAGATATCATGGTAGTCCATGAAAACAGATCTTTTCTCCTCATGCCATCAAACAGCTTTGCAGCTGAATCAAAACTTCCACTTTTTCCATACATATCCAATAACCCATTATTCACCGCAACATCCATAATGAATCCGGTTCTTTTATTAATGTACCCATGAATGGAACTTCCTAAATTCAGTGCCCCAATATCTGCACAAGCAGAAAGCAATGCAACGATAGTAAATGTAGTGGGAATACTGTCAACATCTTCACATCTCATCCTTGCAAACAATTCCAACGCTTCCATTGGATTTTTCCTGCGCACATACCCTACAATCATCGCAGTCCAGGAAACCACATTTCTCTGCGGCATTTCATCGAACAGTCTCTCAGCAGATTTCACATCACCATTTAAAAGATATCCATTGATTAAGCTAGTCCAAATGGCAACATCCTTAAAACATACACTACTAAACACATGTTGAGCTAAAACAACTTTTTCAGTTTTACCATACATATCGATCAGCGCGTTGTGCACACTTGGCCTCGGGTTTTCAAGATACTTGTACACCATCCCGTGGATTACTCTTCCATTTCTTAAATCCTTGCGGCGTGCGCAAGAAGAAATAGCAGCAACTACAGAATGAGAATCGGGTCTGACAAAATCGGACCATATCAACTGGGAAAACATCATTAATGTTTTTCTTGGTTGTTTATTATTGAGGTACAGATTCAGAAGAGAGGTCCATGAGCACACATCTGGGCTCGACATTAGCTCGAATATCTTGCGTGCTTCAACTATTTTGTTGAGTTTTGCATAAGCGTCGAGTAATCTGCAGGTGAAGTCCTGCTGAAAGATGCCGGCAGTGATGGTGTGAGCTAGAATTTCATTGAGAAGATAGCAATGGCGTCCACATTTTCTCAGCAGATTTTTCAGATTACCAACAGAACCCACCTGGGATTTTTTGATTTGTATATTTTTCATTAAATTAATAAATTAATCAAAAGTTGTGTTCTTGTTTCTTCAACAAAGAAAGAAGTGGCTGTTTTTGAAGAAGAAAGAAGGGAATTTTGATTGTTTGAAGTAGTTTATTATTCATTGTGTTAATATTTACAAGGGAGGAACTATAAGCACAACTCCCATTTCTAAGAGCACAACACTATTTTTATAAAAAAAAAAAAAATTCCAATTTTACCCTTAGGGTTTGTGTAACTACTTTTGTTCGGTCATTACGACCGAACGTGCTTCACGGTGTTCGGTCAAGGTGGCCGAACGTCCTTCTACGTGTTCGGCCAGGGTGGCCGAACGTCCTTACGTCCTTCTAAACGTTCGGCCACCCTGGCCGAACACTTAGAAGAACGTTCGGCCACCCTGGCCAAACGCTGAGAAGCACGTTCGGTCACCTTGACCAAACACCGTGAAACACGTTCGGTCGTAGTGACCGAACGGAAGTAGTTGCACAAATCCTAAGGGTAAAATTGGAATTTTTTTTTTTTAAGTAGTGTTGTGCTCTTAGAAATGGGAGTTGTGCTTATAGTCCCTCCCTATTTACAATGTGTAATAATATAATGAAGTTGTATAAATTAATATATTATTTATAATATTTTTATTATTTTAATTTAAAAAATGTACAATTAACAAATGATTTTCATGTTTCTCCTGTGCATTGCACAAATTGTCATATAACTTTAATAATTTTAATAAAACTTTTCTTTTACTTGGGCTAATTTAATTAGAAAAACAATACCCATCATTGTTAATTTTAGTTTTGAACATTTTTTATTTTATTTATTGATTTTATTTATTTTAAATTAATATTATTATATAAAATAATATATTCTTTCAATTATAATTAATATTTTCTTTTATATTTTTTATTTATATATTCCACTCTTTTACTTCAAATTGAAGTCTTCAATCATCATATATAATTTTCTTTCTTCATTTCGTCATTTCTCTCTCACAAAATTATTTGTTCAATTTTATTCAGTGTACATAGAAAATTTGGTGGGATTTCTTTGAAAATAAAAATATGAGAGAATAAGACCTGAAAGAATTTTTCTATCTTTGAATGTTTAGCAAATCTTGAATTCTTTTTTTTTTTTAATTTTATATAGATTTTAGAAATCATTATATTTACTTTTTTTCTTTTCTTGTTCTTTTTTCTTCTTTCTTAGTACATCTTGTTTTTTTCTTCATTCTTTATTTATTTTTCTTTTGTTGAGAAATCACTACATTTTCTCAATTTCTTAATTTACAGAGATTTGAGAAATCAAATGAATCTTTCTCTTTCATTTTTTAACTTTATATAGATTATGTAATATCTTCTAAAGTAAGATTGATTTTTTAATTTTATTTTTTTAATTATAGAATAGCTTATTAAGTAAGATTTACTATTTTAATTTAATTATTTATTATTTATTATTTATTGACAAGACACTTCGGGTATGTTTGTTTGGAGATTATGTAGGATTGGGGAAATTCGACTTTGAAATCCTGGGATTTGTAAATAAAGGTGAATAGTTAAAATCTATGTTTGTTATGAGATTTTATAGGTAGGATTATTACTGTAGATGTCAAATCAATGCTGGAAAAAGTATGTATGTGTCACGCCCCATTTTACGTTACTATAGAATATCAGAGTCTTTAACAAATTTCCTTTTTGGGCGTCCAGCAATTAAACAAACATACCTTTAAATGAGAGTAAAAATTTTCTTAAAAGAGATAATGGCAAACAAAATAAACCATCTCAAGTATCTCTATTTTATAGCAAACATAAACTTTGTTAACAGCGGAAGAAAATATGTCACTTCGTTGTAGGATAGTAAAATAACCTAACTTCGCAAAACCATACATATTAACAGTATTTAGGATCAACAAAAAGACACCTCTTTCATTCCTCGAGTAGACGGCTGTCACCTGTAAAATAAAATCATTTAAGGGGTGAGTGCACAAAATCACTCAGTGGGTTGGGATGGTGAACAATTACAACACTTAAAACACGTAACCATAACACTCCACAGCACATAAATGCGGTTTTAAGGCCGCCCTTTTTGAAAATACGATTCTGAGCCGCCGTGAAAACATTTTTACGTGGCTTGTAGCCACCTTGGGGTTAGTGTGGATCTGTGCCACTATGATAACAATCACTCTCATAACACTCCTTCACTCTTTCACTCCCATAACACTCCTTCACTCTTTCACTCCCATAACACTCCTTCACTCTTTCTCCCCCACATTGCACATTCACTTATATCACATAACAGACACACAATGCCACATTTACCAATCAACCATGTTCAACTCACGTCAGCCAATTACTGCACTTTATAGCACTTAATCACTCAAACGGGAAAGCAGAAATTCCCCCATAACCTACACCACACAACTGTCACTCAGAAAGTACAACATCTTTCACTTTGCACAACACGTTTACACTTCTAGGTTATAATAAGATACATACAATAATTGCACATAAGAGCGCACATTGTTCACATTATGTAATTTATAAGAATTTACCCCCACCTCAGATAAGTGGTGTCTCTGGCAACTGCTACTGTTCAAGAAAAACTAGGAGATTCCTCGTTGGTGTTTCCTATAAAAGTATAAGAATAGAACCTATTTAGCAGCTGAAAGAAATTGCTCATAACTTGGCTAAAAACGTGAGTTAAGACATTCCTAAATAAGGTTGATGATCAAGGTCTATGAGTAAAATCTTGAATGTAAAAGGAGAAAACTCGTACTACTTGGTAAGATGGGTTTTCGTGCAAACTAGAACTCATGACAGAAGAATAATACTAACTTACTAGAATAAAATTAAATCCGGCTAACAGAATTAGCTTTGCAAAATAAATAACTCTTTCAAAATAAATAAATCTTGCGAAATTAAACTGACTTGGCAAAATAATTGAATCTTGCAAACTAGCTTATTCTTGCGAAATTAAATCAATTTTGTGCAACAATTAAATCTTGCAGAGTTGTATCTAATTTGCAAAGTTGAACTCAATTTGCAAAAAAAATTAAAACCTGGTTTGCAAAAATTAATTTGCGAAGCTAAAATAATTTGCAGAGTATAAAAGTGATCTTTCTAGGCTAAAATAACTGAACTTGAAATGCATATTGCAAAGCAAAAAAAATAAAGCAACTCAACCTGTAGAGTAAAATAAAATCTTTGCCTAAGTTAAAAGGAATTAAATATGAATTGCATTTTGCAAAACCATGCTAAATATATAGAATTAAATCATGCAACATAAAGAAAACAACTCTCTTTTCCTCATCCCAAATCTGCTCCGACTAGCCATTTTCCGTTGCTGCTACCACCGACTCCGGCGACCCGTGTCGCCGGCGACTCACATCCAACAGACCACCACACTACCACCTATCTAGACGACCCACCGACACACACCTAACCACTCTACAGCTCAAGCAAACACAGCTCGAAGAGGGGCTGTTGACCAGCCCCAGAACAGACCCGGCGTGCCCCCGGCACGCCCTGACTCAGCGCCCAACGCCGCGCCCTCTTCCCCCAGTCCAACACCCCGACTCACTTGGTGGCAGCAACGACCAAAAATTAGGGCAGCCATAACAGGCTTGAGACGAAAGAGAAAGAGGGAGAGAGATATACCTGTGAAAGAGAAGGAGACTCGAGAGAGGGAGAGAAAACGAGAAGCAAGAAGGCTGTGTAATACTATTGTCTTGCAACCCTTTTTAATTACCCCCTTTTCACACACAAACCAAATAACATAATAGGTGTCATGTGCATGGATAAAAGAAGCAGGTGGTGGCGTGATGGTGTAAGGCTGAGAATTGAGCAAGCAATAAATAAATGTTTCTTCTTTTCTTAATTAATTAGTTACTGGAACTTTTAACTATTTACTACATATAACTACTTAGTCCTCTATCTAATTAATTATTTGAATACATGTACATATAAATACATATGTATATATTATACTCTAATTAATTAATTTGGGTGTTATAGTATGTGTAATATCATATTGTTAGTTGATGTAATGGTAATGATTAATTTGTTATGTTGAAATCACTTGGAAAAATTTATATTATATTTCTTACTTTGGTTTTTTTTCCTAATATTTATAAACAAAAAAATTATTTATACATATATAATATATACTATATATATCATACACTACTATTTAAAAAATCCATGTTTATCTATGAATATAATTTATACTATGTAAAAACACACACATATACATATACTATACTATAAATTTTCTAATACGTTTTAAAAATTCAATTAATACTATTTATTCTATGTAATTATATTCATATATTATTATATTCAAAATAAAATGATTATATATAAACATAATCATATATGTATATATTGACTACTTAATCACTAGTCAATTAATTAATTATGTCAGTGAATATATATATATAATTATTATTATAATCGTATATGTATGTATATATGTAATTTAACTTATATATATTACGTATATATATAAAGTTAAATATAAAAATTGTCACCATAACCATGCTACGGTTCATATACAAAGTTAAATATATAAACTGTCATCAAACACATTATTATCATAGTTTTGGACATCACAAAAACTTCAAATGACGATAAAGCATATCCAAGAAAAAAATATTTTAAAGAAATTGCAAATACTCAAGAAAACACCATTTTCACTAATAGTGCAAGTACGAGCACATAGATTAGTATTGCAAGCCAGAATATAAATTTTGCCCCACTCTTATTATCTGATGCGCAATAAAAACCACTGCCCGATGAACTTGCAACCTCGCCACCCTTAACAGTGGATGCTTGACTATGTAGCTCAGTGCAGCTACTGTTCAAAGTGTTATTTTGCATTAGGCTAGCCAGACTCCTAAATATAGTAGAAGACGAACATCTATAAGTAGTCCACGTGTCCAACCAAATAAATGATCCAACATGCTTAACACCACATGGACATGTGTAAAAGTAGTGACCCTTGTTCACAGTATTCTTACACTACAATAAAATCATAGGTCCTGCCCCACATGAACAATTCGGATGCTCCTGAAACATCTGTTTGTATGGAAAAGAATGAGATCAATTATTGATAGAAGAACATTTAAGTAGAGAATGTTGATCAGAATAAACTCAATTAGTCTTATCATAAAATAGATCATGAAGTTGTTCAAATACATAGGAAGTAGATAAACACAATCATGTTTTACCGGGAAAATAAAACATAATTTAAAACATTGTTTGAACACAATTGTAAGATAATAAATAGCTTAATATAAAATATAATAAGTATATGAAACGTAAAGATATCATCTTAGGGGTTTCTGTTCTGCCACATTGCATCTACCACATAGTCACGAAACTCAGATTGCTGCTCAATATGCGCAGTTGTGGGATGGTAGCGATGAGATATAATCTCGACGTCATACATCAACTGCTCCGAAGTCCACTCAAATAGAGCATCTAGTAACCTGCTATGACATATGAAATTGTGGATCACGCAACATGCAATCACAATTTTCACTTGTATCCGCATCTTATAAGAAGGCATCCCCTATCTTAGAATGGGAATTCGACTTTTTAACAACCCAAAACACCGCTCGATCACATTCCTCAAACGTGAATGTCGATGATTGAAAAGCTCCATTGGCGTACTGGCAACTGCTTCGCTCTATCGAAAATCATTGATATGGTAATGAGTCACCCTGTATGGTGCGAGAAAAGGCCCATAATTGGTATACCCAACATCGACGAGATAGTACTTTCCTAAATACGAAAGACTTTTTTTAGTTCTTTCATTTTTTTTCTTAAATTAGATAGGAATTAAATATGTAGGTTAATTATATATAATACCTTCTGGAGGCTAAGAAAAGTTGGGGTCATTTTGAACGACATTAAACAGAACATTTGCATCACTAGAGTTGACATCCCAACCGGTATATACGTACGTGAACATCATATTGAAATCAACAATTGCCAGGACATTTTAGGAGATAGTTGCCTTGTGAGATGGAAAGGCATTTTGTCTAGACTGTGGCACCCATGCCGGGATTAATGTCCCATCCATAACTCCAATTGCTCCATAAAATTATTGGAAAATGCATTGACTAATTTCATAATAAGACATATATATGTGGAATAATTTGAAATAAATTATACCTGGAGATATATGGAAAGAAATCGACATTGTTCGACACTTGTGGTGGGGTCTCATTATAGTTTGGGGACACTATATATATTGGGGTTAACTCAATATAGCATCAAGTACATGGTGGAAGTGGCCATGTATAGTCTCAAGTGAATGTTGAAAGCGTTCCATACACTCTCGATTTCGCACATGTGAAGAAATAGTGTGCAGAAACATCACAACCTCTTCAACTACTGATACCCATGCAAACTGACCCTGAACGAGTAATCCCCTATCCATCAAGAGCTCCACAAGGGCATAAAAACTTGGTTTGCTCATTCGTACTATATCATAGAATCTACCATCTGTCCCCATAAGGATTTCACCGACCCAATCATTTCCTTGAAGTCTCGATGTATTTCTTGGCACACGATTTGGAGTTGTGACCATTGGAATTACAATTCCAATAAGCACGATTGCAATACTTTCATCAGCTGATGAATAGCTCTCTGTGTCGGATGAATTACTTTTCCCAGAATCGGAATCATCCAATTCTTGTTCATCACACGAAGGTGATTGCGACAATTGTCACGCCTCGTTTTCTTTTTCAAAATATCAGAGTTTTCCATTAGGCGTGAAGAAAGAAATAGAAAGAGACATCTCATAAACAGAAAAAAGGAGTAAGAGACAACAGAAGAATGAGGTAATGGACGATGTGAATCACTCACATATCAATAATCGGTCTCAGTACCGATAATCTCAACACAGTTATCAGAAGAAATAAGTAAGGGACGACATAATCACATTAACATCAACTGTCGGATTCAACCGACACACATAAACATTCGCAGCGGAAAGTATCATCAGGATCTCACATCCGATATATAAATCAAATTATTACAAAACGTGATTTGATTAAAACATTGTTTGAAAAATGTGTGTAGGACATCTACTCAAATATATACAAAACCAAACACAACACCTCTTCTCTCCATCTAGGGTTCAACATGCTCGTTAGCTCCTGTGACGTGAATTACAGAATAGGGGGTGAGTGCGTGGAATACACTCGTGGGGAATAACATCCGCATCTTATAACAATCGACATATATATTATACAGGAAAAGTAACATTCAGTCACGTTGTCACCGTATATCATGATCACATAATCATAACATATAATCGTCACATTTAGTATTTCTCAATCATGCTTTGAAATAGGGAAAACTATAAACAGTTACAGAGTTAGAAATTACCCCCACCTTGTTCGGTGGTTACCACGTGAGTAGCGAGTACCAATATCGGATCACTCAAGGCTCAATCCAACAAGTAGCCTACACAATTACGGTGTTTCTTAGATCCTTAATAATATATAATTTAAGCTGTAAAAGGACTCCGGCGGAGAAACGATCGTTAAATACGCGACGGATCGAGAGATCTAAAGATTGGGATTTAGGAGATGAGGCTGAAAGTTCAGTCTATGTGGCTGAGATGATAGAGAATGAAATTTGGGTCACGACGGAAAAGAATGAGCTCAATCGGAGTTGAAACGAGCTCGAACGGAGTATTTTAAGTTCGGGGGTATTTTGGTAATTTTGGTCAAAGGGTTGACTTTGACCGGGCCCACGAACCCAGTCAATGACGTGTCTTCAGTGAAGACTCGATACGGACAAACGATGGAAAAAAACGAGGTTTAAATCGAAAACACGTCGTCGCGTGCGCGTCGACACCCGACGAGCTCAGCAGCTGCCGAGTTTTCTCGGCAGTGGGGCATCTCGTCTCGGCAAGCTGCCGAGTTTCCTCGGCAGCAGGGCACCTCATCTCGGCAGTTGCCAAGTTTTCTCGGCAGCGAGCGCGTACCACTCGGCGGCTGCCGAGTTTTCTCGACAGCCCGGCGCCCAGTATCCCCGACGTTGGCCTGCTCGACCAGGCCACTTCCCGGCGCCACCAGCCGTAACAGCGCCGCCCTGTGCCGCCACCACCACGTCCGCCGGAAAGCTCGCACCGCCGGATACCATCTCCGGCCATCCCTCGCCGGAATCCGATGGTGAATAGTACCTGAAATTCCACCGCAAAACCCTTCGATACCGTATTTTCAAAATCAAACCCCAACTAAAAAAACTCCGGCCGACGACTAGTCGCCGGCGACCTCTTCTAACCCCTTGGCCGGCGACCCCCCGTGCTGGCAACCTTTCCCGGCCAACCTAACACCCTAGCAACAACCAACACACCCATGCGTATACACACACACACGCATACACACACACACACACACACACACACACTTACTGACCTGGCCGGCGGCCACCTGCTGCCGGCCACCTCTCCTGAGCCTCACCAGCTCATCACCAGCGCTGGCCCCTCTGTTCCCATATGGTGGCACCACCCGGTGCCGCCCACAATAGCAACACAACTCACACACACCATCACACCTCAAAACACACACACACATGCACGATACATATATATATACTACTGTCCTTCTCCAGCACCGCCACCCACGGCGGCGCCGGCCCTCCAGCATCTCACCCTATCTCCGGCGACCTTCTGGTCATCAGCTCCGGCGAGAAGAGAGAAAAACAGAGGAGAGAGAGAGAGAAGGTGGTGCAAAGTTAGGGTTTTAAGGTTCGGGGCTGTTTTTCGCTGTTTTCCGACGAACGAGAAATCAGAATTGAATTCCAAGACCTATACTAGATTCGTCTCGTCGAGACGAACGTCGTGTGCGAAAATCGGCCGAAACCGACAACTTTTATATTTTTCGGCCACCGCCGGTGGTAGTGCGCCGGAATAGAAAGACGGGAAGAGAGAGAGAGGAGAGAGACTTACAAGTTTTTCGGCGCATTCGGCTCGTTCGGAAAAACGGTGATTTTTGAATCGAAAACACCCCTGTTTATAGAAAACTCGGAAAACACTATTCACGAGAAATATCCCGTTACTGTTCATCGGTTGATTTTTCAATGTT
Organism: Scutellaria minor; assembly: GCA_954870855.1. NCBI lineage: Eukaryota > Viridiplantae > Streptophyta > Magnoliopsida > Lamiales > Lamiaceae > Scutellaria > Scutellaria minor. Next base: position 22,568,210 of record OX940727.1, read on the forward strand.
ACTATTCACCGTAAAAATCTCGTTTTACTATTCATTGAAAATATCTTCCGGTTTTCCGAAACTTCATATTTTGCCCTTTTCATCGCCGTTTGAGCTACGGGTCTCCGATTGACCCCTAGTTCATTTCTATCTTCTCGTTTTTCCATCACGCATCTAATGATTAAATAAAATTCTATGTTTCACATCTAGAAAATATTTCCATCTTAAACTTGCATTAAGTCGTATCTTAAACGCATGAAATAAATTAAACAGTTAAAACATACGCACATAATTATTAAATCATAGGTTTAAATATTTAATTAATTTATTATGCTTCGTTTTTGGTTCGGGGCGCTACATCCCTTACCCCTTAAAATAATTTCGTTCTCGAAATTAAACGCGTACTAAAAACGACGTAACTGAATACTTTGCCAAAACTCTCGTTCTCGTATTTGTGTTGCTTCTTTCTTTCCATTTCTCGTCAAGGAACTTGCAAGCCTTGATTATTTGGCTAAGCTCAATGTTCTGAACTTTTATCGGTTCTGAGCTTTTCCAACCCTTCCTCGAACCTTCCTAACCGAATCACACTTTTGTTTCTCATTTTCCTCCTTTTTCAACTCATAGTTCTGATTGTTGTGATAATCATCCTATATACTTCTTATTTCCACCATTTTACTTACGAAGTAGGGTGAAAAGTAGATGGTGATGGAGAGTCGTGTTCCTCAGTCAACGAGAAATAAGTATGCTTTCGATACAAATGAAGAAGAGCGAGAAAGAGAAAGTTGAAGAGATGAGGGAAAAATTGTCGTATCCAATAGGATGATGAAAAGATCGAGATACGAATGAAAGACGCGATTCATCAAGTCCCTAAAGACAACTGGAGCATTGTTAAGTCCAAATGGCATTACTACAAACTCGTAGTGGCCATATCTCATCCTGAATGTTGTCTTAGATATATCGGCGTCTTTGACTTTCATCTGGTGGTATCCAGACCTTAAGTCAATCTCGAGAACACACTGACACCTCTTATTTGATAAGAAGGATCTTTAATTCGAGGCAGTGGATACTTGTTCTCTAGGGTCCGCTTGTTCAGCTCTCGGTGACCCATACACCTCTAAAAGCTTCCATCATTTTTCTTTACAAAGAACACTGGAGTTCCCAAGGTGATATGCTCGGTCTAATGGAGCCTTTGTCCAAAAGTTCTGGTAGTTGGACCTTCAGTTCTTGCACTTCCCTTGATGCCATCCCATAAGGAGCTTTCGACACCGGTGTTGATCCTGGAACAAGATCGATCTCGAAGGTCACTTGTCAATCTGATGGAGGACTAGGTAAATCCTCTAGAAACATGTAATGAATTCCTTTATCACCAGCACCTTCTCAGTAGAAGTTGATCCTTGCTCAGGGTTCACCATGTTGACCAACCAAGCTTCGTAATTTCCTTTGCTAAGCATCTCGATTGTCTTCATGGTCGATATAAACCTTGAGTCAACCTTAACTCGTGTCCTATGGAATGTGTATTCCGACTCTCCCGGCATTTGGGAGATGATATCCCTCGCACGACACTTATTTACTGCGTGATTGGGCTCTAGCCAGTCCAATCCTGGGATTATGTCAAAATCCTTTATCTCCAAAGCGTGAAGATCGGCTAGGAGAATCTTATCTTCAAAAGCGATCTTAAGGTGATGGTACATGTATTTTGTCTTTACCATCTTCCTTGACGGGATACTATCCTCTAAGGTTTTAACGACTATCCTACCATCTTCAGGTGTCAGCATTGTTAGGATGTATGCTATAAGCCTAGCTTTTATATGAACATCTTTATGTTATGAGATTCATTATGATCAAATGTTTGCATTTTATATTTGTTATATATATGTTAATGCAATTGCCCAGATTAATGTATATTATAGATAACATGGTGTGTGGTGTTACACAGAAGATCATGCTATCAGTTCCTTATAGATTATAAATAGTAGCTCACAACCAAGATGGATTTGGACAAACCATTGGAACGGTTGTAGTGTAATTTGGTATTAGTCTATCTTGACTATAAAGTTACACTAGTACATTTTGTATGTATTGAGCAGGACCATTTGAGGTTGTTCAATTTGTACTGACTCTATAAAAGAACAAGACCTCTGTTATTATGGATGTGCGTCTTCTTAATCCCTATATAATAACAGACACATGTAATCAGTGTTTGTCTCTTTAATTTGCCAATGGGTGAGATTTATTAATAAATCAATAGGCTCGGTGAATTGGGAAATAACATTGTTTATATGATGTGTTGTTTATTATAGAAGGAATCTATGTCCTAATTATTTAGGATGATGATGTCCCCTTGAGGAGCTCATAAAGATTATCATGTAAACCCTACAGGTGGATTTAATCCGACATGATAATAAAGATGAGTGGTTCTACTCTTGGAATTAGATGTAAATTAATTAAGTTGTTAGTAACTTATTTTATTTACGGACATTCGATATCTTAAACGCGGGGAAATAAACATGCACATAATAAAGGAGCCCATATTGTAATATGGGATTAGGACGGTAGTTCAATTATAACTCCTTAGTGGACCGAGTTATAATTAATGGGCTAAAGTTGGGTGTTCGGGCTGAACACAGGATACCTAAGCCCATTAGAAGGCCCAACCCTAATTCCTCCTCTAGGTCCCTGTTGTAGCCTATAAATAACCCTAACATCAGCGCCTCCTAGATCACGATTTCTCAATCTCACACGTAAAAAACAGATTTGCTAGAGAGAAGTGAGGAGACGGGATTTCTGAGCCTTTGGAAGTTCGTCACCCACACTACGTCCAAAGAAAAGGGATATGAATACGGTAGAAGATCGAGAGGTTTAGACATCGATCAGTTTGTCTTCGTGAAAGGTATGTTTTCTTCCGCTACGCATATCTTTATGGAACCCGATTCCGATCACACAGGGCCGGCGATCCATCGTTTCCAACAAGTGGTATTAGAGCCGAGTTTTTCCGGTTCTGTGCGATTGGATCGGTTTATACGTTTTATTATCATGTGCTATTCATACGTGTTATTTGGTTGGTTAGTAGTAGTGCATGTGATAGGATAACTCTGTGATTGCAGGTATCCTTAATCCAGCTATTATGGCATGTATGTATGTATGTATGTTTTAAACCCTCGGACCTGTCAAGGTTATTTTATTTTGGGTTGGTGCATGATTGTAATAGCTTAAACACGGTGGTTTGTCGTGTAGGTTTTGTTTATTTGATCGATCTAGAATCTGTATAGGGTTGATCGATGTAGAATCTGAATAGGATTGATCATTTTGATAGATGTAATCTGGTTGATTGAGGATTCCTATTCGAGAAAGGATTGGTCTTTGGATCTGATGGCGATAAGGATTCCTATTCGAACTAGGATTGGTTTTGGAGGCACTGCCGATAAAGATTGGCGTTTTCGGAGATGCAGTCAAACCCTAATTCTATCGATCCCCGTCTGGACGAGGCCATAATAGTTGGAATTTATTATATTCCATATTTATTGTCTTTCTTTTATGATGTTTTGATAAGCATGCTTTATGTGTTCTATATGTTATGCATGTTAAAATCCCTCATGATAAATAACTAAGTGGGAGAGGGATTAATTTTAATAAATCCCATAGCCTCCATTACTGGTTTGTAAGTGATGCCTTCAAACCTATACGTTGTGTTTGAGTGCCTTCTTCCACATCGGATGGGTTTGATTGCGGATCACTAGATCAAACTTCTTCTATGGATAATTATAGGAAATTATTTAGGAGCGTGTAATCTTCTCTATCTAAAGTGACACAATCCTAGGTGATGGACTTGGTATTAAGTAATGGTATACACTCACTACAAGAAATCACACATTTTGTGACGAATATTTTTGCGACGATAAAAAAATCGTCACAATTTGTTACTTAAAGGCGACAAATGTTATTTTCGTCATTAAAATATTAGAAATTGTGACAATTTTATTTTGTCACGATTGATAATTTTATTCGTCACTAATTTGTAAATTTCATGACGATATAAATTATTTAGTCACAATAATAATAGGTGACGATGTTAATAATAATTGGTGACGAAATTCGATGTCATAAAAATATATATTTTCATGACGATGCTATTTTTCGTCATTAATTATTCTAAATAATTGTTTACAAAATTGTTTCGTCACAATAATAATTGGTTACGATTTTTAATTATAATTGGTGACGATATTTGATGTCGTAAAAAATAAATTTTTGTGACGGTGTTATTTTTTGTCATTAATTAATTGAATTAATTAGTGACAAAATTCTTTTGTCACGATAATAATTGATGACGATTTTAATAATAATTGGTGACAAAATTCGATGTCATAAAAAAAAATATTTTCATGACGATGCTATTTTTCGTCATTAATTATTCTAAATAATTATTTACAAAAAAAATTCGTCACAATAATAATTGATTATGATTTTAATTATAGGTGACGATATTCGATGTCATAAAAAATAAATTTTGTGACGGTGCTATTTTTTGTCATTAATTATTTGAATTAATTAGTGAAAAAATTCTTTTGTCACGATAATAATTGATGACGATTTTAATAATAATTGGTGACAATATTTGACGTCATAAAAATTATATTTTTATGACGATGCTATTTTTTGTCATTAATTATTTGAACTTATTACTAACAAAATCGTATCGTGAGTGCATTAACATTTTGGGTTTTGAACATTCATATGTTGACTATTGAAATCGAGTTAATATATCAAAATTGGAAATCAATGACTTATATTAATAAGTAATGGTACTTTATAAGAAATAACAAAAATTATATGATAATAGAAAATTGAAAAATATCAAAAATTGAAATAAAAGAAATGCATGTAGGATATTATTACATGAAGCACTACTGGTCTAGTGGTTAGAGTACCACCTTGGGCACCCGGGTTCAATTCCCAGACAACACACAATATTGGCGTTGGTGATGTGTACGCTGACATCAGCACTGTGATGACGTGTCATGATGACATGTCACGACAACGCTCAAAATCTGGGAAAGACAAATTTTAGTGACAATAAATTAAATTCATTATGTAAAGTTACATTTTTAGTGACGAAACACCATAATTAGTGATGAAATTTGATGTCAAATGTGACATTTTATTTGTCACTATAGATGAGATGATATAGTGACGATGATTTTTAGCGTCATCAAAAGATGACTTTAGATGACGAATTCAAATAGCACCGGAAAAGATAAATTTTAGTAACAATAAATTAAATTCGTCATGTAAAGTTACACTTTTAGTGACGAAACACCATAATTAGTGACGAAATTTGATGTCAAATGCGATGTTTTATTTGTCACTATAGATGAGATGATATAGTGACAATGACCTTTAGCGTCATCAAAAGATGACTTTAGATGACGAATTCAAATAGCATCACAATTTACCTAATATGACGCACTTACAGCGACGTTCTTTGCGACGAAAATATTTCGTCACCAAACACCTTTTGTGACGAAAAATGGTGTTTTTATGACGAATTTTGTCGTCGCGAATTCTCAAATTTCTTGTAGTGACTTAGGTGCATATGATAGTATCCTCCCCATCGGAGTAAGTGCTGTTGTTTGCATGGCTAAAGATAAACCAACTATTAATTTTATTTTGTTTGACAAGATAATGAAATTAATGGGTAAAACCTCCTCTTACAAATGTTTGAATTAGCATACGTCCACACTATCGTGGCATGCGAAATTCATGATGTTTTGAGGTGTTGGTGAATTTAATTGTATTGTTTGAGGGAGACAATATTGTTTTAAATTCTATATGTTTTGATCTATGTATTTATTTACGTGATTCTCAGGATTTATCTATGGCTTTCAATCCTCTTGCTGTTATACTTAAAGAAAACAAACTTACTGGTCCTAATTATATTGATTGGAAATGGAACCTGGACATTGTCATGACTGCTGAAGAGTACAAGTTTGTACTCTCTGAGGTTTGTCCTAACAGGCCCGATGAAAACTCTAGTGAAGATGAGAGAAAGACTTATAGGAAGTGGTTCAAGGCAAATGAGATGGCGCGGTGTTACATTTTGGCTTCCATGTCAAATGTGCTGCAACATCAGCATCAGGCCATGACCACTGCCTATGACATGATAGTCAATCTCAAGGAACTCTTCGGACATCAGAGTCGGGCTGCCAGGTAGGAGGCCATGAGAAACTTGATGACGACCACCATGGCTGAGGGGACACCCGTAAGGGATCATGTCCTTAAAATGATGGCTCACCTAAATGAGATGGAAGTCCTTGGAGTCGAAATCGATGGGGAAACCCAGGTCGATATCATTTTCCAAACGCTGCCCAAGAGTTTTGAGCAGTTTCGCCTGAACTACAACATGAACAAGAGGTTGTATTCGATGGTGGAACTTCTGACAGAACTCCAAACAGCAGAAGGGATACTTCGTCAAACTTCTCAAGCTTATATTGCTGAAAATGTTTCTACTTCTAAGCCGAAAGGCGATGTGAAGAAGAAAAAGAAACAAACAGGTTCGGCAAAGAAAGCAGGTGGACCCAAGCAAAATGGTCCACAAGGTGGCGTGAAAAAGCCAAACGGCAAGTGCTTTTTATGCAAGCAGCCTGGACATTGGAAGATAGATTGTCCCCGTAAAAAGGAGAACAAAGAAGGTACATCTTATTCACTAATTACTGAAACATGTTTAGCGGTGTTATCTACCGGTACCTGGTGTGTAGATACGGGAGCCACTGATCATGTCTGCAATTCTTTGCAGGGGTTCCAGGAAACCAGGCGACTTAGTGAGGGCGAGATTACCATCTACATGGGTAACGCTATGAAAGTGACGGCTGTTGCAGTGGAAGATGTTTATTTATCTTTTGATAGGAATAAGACTTTGGTTTTGAGAATTTGTCTTTATGTACCTAGTTTTAGAAAGAACTTGATTTCAGTTTCTAAATTATTTATGGATGGATATTCTGTTTCTTTTAATGGCAAAGTTGTTGTTAAGAAAAATAGAGTTGTTATCTGTTCTGGTACGTTGGTTGGCAATTTATATACTCTTAATCCAATAACTCCTACAATGCAACAAATGGATATTAATAATACATCTTCTAACTCAAATAAGAGAAAAGAACCTTCTAAAATGAACCAAACATATCTTTGGCATCTAAGGTTAGGTCATATTAACTTAAGTAGGATTCAAAGGTTGATAGCCGATGGACCTTTGAGTTCATTGGAATTGGAAAGCTATCCGACCTGCGAGTCTTGCTTGGAAGGAAAGATGACCAAGAGGCCTTTTAAAGCCAAGGGGTATAGAGCCAAAGAAGTGTTGGAATTGGTTCATTCTGATTTGTGTGGTCCTATGACTATCCAGGCAAGAGGTGGTTTCGAATATTTTGTCTCATTTATAGACGATTTTTCGAGATATGGGTATATTTATTTGATGCGCCGCAAGTCTGAGTGCTTTGATAAATTCAAAGAGTACAAGGCTGATGTGGAGAAGCGTCATGGTAAATGTATCAAAACATTACGATCTGATCGTGGTGGCGAGTACCTTTTAGGAGAGTTTAGAAATTACTTATCAGAGGCTGGGATTCAATCCCAATTATCTGCACCTGGTACACCCCAACAGAACGGTGTGGCAGAACGAAGGAATAGGACTCTCATGGAAATGGTTAGATCAATGATGAGTTATTCGGAATTACCGAATTCGTTTTGGGGATGTCCTGGAAACAACGACGTACATTCTGAACTTGGTATCCTCTAAAACAGTACCCTCTACTCCCACAGAATTGTGGAATGGGCGTAAGCCTAGTCTGAAACACAATCGGATTTGGGGTAGTCCAGCACATGTGCTGAAGGGAGATGCTGATAAGTTGGAATCTCGTATGGAATTTTGGTTGTTTGTGGGCTATCCTAGAGGAACGAAAGGTGGTTTGTTTTATAGTCCTAAAGATCAGAGAGTAATTGTTAGCACGAATGCCCGATTCTTAGAAGAGGACTATGTAATGAACCATAAACCCATGAGTAAAATTGTTCTAGAGGAAATCAAAGGGGAAACTCCTACCTTAGTACCAACAGTACAAGATGAGATACCACAGGAGTCCACACTGTGCGTCACTAATGATACACTATTACCACAAGTGCCTCGTCGTAGTGGGAGGGTTGTTAGACAACCTAATAGATTCATGTTTTTGGGAGAGTCTTCGGACTGAGTACCTGGTGAACATGAATCTGATCCTTGGACCTATGATGAAACACTCCAAGATAAAGATGCAGAATCTTGGCAAAAAGCTATGAAATCTGAGATAGAATCTATGGATTCTAATCAAGTCTGGGAGCTTGTAGAACCACCAAATGGTGTAAAGGCCATTGGATGTAAGTGGGTCTACAAAAGAAAAAGAGGATCAGACAGGAAAGTGGAAACTTTTAAAACAAGGCTTGTTGCGAAGGGGTATACTAAAAAAGAAGGGATCGATTATGAGGAAACCTTTTCGCCGGTAGCCATGCTTAAGTCTATCCGGATTCTTTTGTTTATTGCTGCTCATATGAATTATGAGGTTTGACAAATGAATGTCAAGACAGCTTTCCTTAACGGTAGTCTTGAAAAAAACATCTATATGAAGCAACCAGAAGGATTCGTTGCAAAAGGCAAAGAGCATCTCGTGTGTAAGCTTAATCGGTCCATTTATGGACTGAAACAAGTTTGAGATCTTGGAACATCCATTTTGATGAGGTAATCCAGTCTTATGGATTTATTCAATGTCCGGATGAGTCTTGTGTATACAAGAAAAGTGACGGAAACGCGGTGGTATTTCTTGTACTATACGTAGATGACATCTTGCTCATTGGCAACAATATCAAGATATTGTCAGACGTAAAGGTATGGTTGTCCAAGCAGTTTGATATGAAGGACTTAGGAGAAGTTGGACATATTCTTGGGATCAAAGTTATAAGGGATCACAAGAAAAGAATGTTGTGCTTATCTCAAGCTTCGTATATTGATACTATCCTAGCTCGTTTTAGCATGCAAAACTTCAAGAAAGGTTTTCTACCTTTTCGATATGGAGTACCTTTATCTAAGGAGATGTGTCCTAAGACACCAAAGGAGATAGAGGATATGAAGACAGTTTCTTATGCTTCGGCCGTAGGAAGCCTAATGTATGCGATGTTATGTATGAGGCCAGATATCTGCTTTACCGTGGGCATGGTTAGCAGATATGAAAGTAACCCAAGACAAGGACATTGGACTGCGGTAAAGTATATTTTAAAGTACCTGAAAAGGACTAGAAATTATATGCTAGTTTACCGAGCAAATGATTTGCTTCCTATGGGTTACACGGATTCTGATTTCCAGTCGGATAGGGACAATAGTAAATCTACCTCGGGTTATGTGTTTACCTTGGGAGGTGGAGCCATAGTGTGGAGAAGTGTTAAGCAGAAATGCGTTTCGGACTCCACCATGGAAGCTGAGTATGTGGCAACCTCTGAGACAACCAAAAAAGTTGTATGGCTCAAAAACATTATGATGGACTTAGAAATGATTCCTGGTTTGCCCAAAGCTATCACAATTTATTGTGATAACAGTGGTGCAGTAGCAAACTCGAAGGAACCACGAGCTCATAAAGCAAGTAAACACATTGAGCGCAAGTACCACCTGATACGAGACATCGTAAAACGAGGAGAAGCTGTTGTCGCCAAAATTACATCAGCGGATAACCTAGCACATCCTTTCACAAAGGCTCTTCCAGCGAAAGCTTTTGATGGGCATGTTGAAGGGATAGGAATCAGATGTATGGCAGCGCTTATGGCAGCATAGTCTTTTAGTATAAGTGGGAGATTGTTAGGATGTATACTATAAGCATAGCTTTTGTATGAACATCTTTATGATATGAGATTCATTATGATCAAATGTTTGCATTTTATATTTTTTATATATATGTTTATGCAATTGCCCAGATTAATCTATATTGTAGATAACATGGTGTGTGGTGCCACACAGAAGATCATGCTATCAGTTCCTTATAGATTATAAATAGTAGCTCACAACCAAGATGGATTTAGACAAACCATTGGAACGGTTGTAGTGTAATTTGGTATTAGTCTATCTTAACTATAAAGTTACACTAATACATTTTGTATGTATTGAGCAGGACCATTTGAGGTTGTTCAATTTGTACTGACTATATAAAAGAACAAGACCTCTGTTATTATGGATGTGCGTCTTCTTAATCCCTATATAATAACGGACACTTGTAATCAGTGTTTGTCTCTTTAATTTGCCAATGGGTGAGATTTATTAATAAATCAATAGGCTCGGTGAATTGGGAAATAGCATTGTTTATATGGTGTGTTGTTGATTATAGAAGGAATCTGTGTCCTAATTATTTAGGATGATGATGTCCCCTTGAGGAGCTCATAAGGATTATCATGTAAACCCTGCAGGTGGATTTAATCCGACATGATAATAAAGATGAGTGGTACTACTCTTGGAATTAGATGTAAATTAATTAAGTTGTCAGTAACTTATTTTATTTACGGACATTCGATATCTTAAACGCGGGGAAATAAACATGCACATAATAAAGGAGCCCATATTGTAATATGGGATTAAGACGATAGTTCAATTATAACTCCTTAGTGGACCGAGTTATAATTAATGGGCTTAAGTTGGGTGTTCGGGCTGAACACAGGACACCTAAGCCCATTAGGAGGCCCAACCCTAATTCCTCCTCTAGGTCTTTGTTGTAGCCTATAAATAACCCTAACATCAGCGCCTCCTAGATCACGATTTCTCAATCTCACACGTAAAAAACAGAATTGCTAGAGAGAAGTGAGGAGGTGGGATTTCTGAGCCTTTGGAAGTTCGTCGCCCACACGACGTCAAAAGGAAAGGGATAGGAATATGGTAGAAGATCGAGAGGTTTAAACATCGATCAGTTTGTCTTCGTGAAATGTATGTTTTCTTCCGCTGCGCATATCTTTATGGAACCCGATTCTAATCACATAGGGCCAGCGATCTGTCGGTTCCAACAAGCATGTCATAAAATCCAACAGAGACAAAAGCATGGGTTACCCCGATATCAAACAGTATAAGAGCAGGGATACCAGATACTGTCAACATACCTGTCATGGTTTCGGGCCCTTCTGCAGCTTGAGAGCGAGTGAGGGCAAAAGCTCGTGCTTGGCCTGCTCCTGGCCTTGGTCTTAGGGCAGAAACTCCTGGCTTTTGGGGATTCTGGCAGCTATATGTCATGTGGCCCGGCTCACCGCTTTTAAAGCAGTTCCGGGTCCCTTGGAGACATGACCCCACATGTATCTTCCCACACTTGGGACAGACATTCCCTGGCCTAGGCATAGTGAGTAGCGGAGCATCCTGGGTTCTGGGGACTTGCTCTGGTTGAAATCCTGACTAGGCCCGTCCCTCTTCCTTTTCTCTGTAGTCACTTCCACTTTCTTAGGTGATGTCACGTCCAAGCACAATCGGGAAGCGATTTCTTGAACCCTTTCAACCACAGCAGCGTACGCAATCGTACCTTGTCCCACCAGAATGGAGCTGATCTCCGGACGAATGCCCTTTTTAAAGCGTCGAGCCCTTTTTACGTCTGTATCCACCAGATGGGGCGTATATCGGCTCAGCTGATTAAATCTTCTCTCATAATCGCCCACAGTGGATGGCCCCTGGTGGAGTTGCAGAAACTCCGTCTCCTTTTGGTCGCAATAAGATTGGGGTATATAGCTTTGCACGACCTCCTCCTTGAAGGCCTCCCAATTCAAAGCGTCTATCTGTTCCAGCGTCATTGTCCGTACACGTGATTCCCACCAATGGCTTGCCACATTAGTAAGTTGGAAAACGGCACAGGAAACCTTCTATTCCTCTGTGCAGGTTAGATGCCCGAACAAACGATCCAGAGCCCTCAGCCATTCTTTCGCTTCTAAGGGCTCTCCTCTTCCGCTGAAAGTCGGCGAGTTGAACCACCGGAACTACTCGATCGCTTGATTGGTGTCGCTCTTTTCCAAGGCAATTGGCACTGGCTGCGGTGTCTCAAAATGTCGAGCCAACCCCCTTAAAACTAACACCAAATCCCCCTCGGTGGTGTCCACCTGCTCCGGAGGATTTCCCTCTTGCGGCTGATCGTTCATCGGCGGTTGATTGTCTTTGGGTGGTTGATCTTGTCTTGGACGGCCACGAGGTATAGTGTTCTAGTTACAACGTACGAAAATCTATCCCTTAGTGTCTACCCCACGCAAACCAGCAAAATACGAAAGCAACAACAAGATAAACAAAGAGTAGATAGATATGATTCTGATAACCAGATAACATATAAACATTATTCCATAAATCAGGTAATAACCTCAAAGGTTCTCCCTCTCATTCGTTTATCATCATAACACACAAAAATGCATTGCACCTTTAAGGAAAAGAAATTCCCTCGGTATGGGAGGGTATTTTCCCGTCTTACTCTGTATCTTGAGTACAGAAGAGAATTCCCCATCTTATCCCATTTCTTTTAAATACATGAGAGAATTTCCCATCTTACCATGTACACTTAAGTACAAGAGAGAATTCCCCTCTTACCCCGTTTCTTTTAAATACAGGAGAGAATTTCCTACCTTACCCTGTACACTTAAGTACAGGAGAGAATTCCCATCTTACCTTTTTTTTTAAATACAGGAGAGAATTTCCAATCCTATCCCGTACACTAGGTACAGGAGAGAGTTCTCGTCTTACCCCGTTTCTTTTAAATTACAGGAAAGAATTTCACATCCTATCCCGTACACTAGGTACAGGAGAGAATTCTCATCTTACCCTGTTTCTTTTAATTACAGGAGAGAATTTCCCATCCTACCCCGCATAATTAAGTACAGGAGAGAATTCTCATCTTACCATGTTTCTTTTAATTACCGAAGGGTTTCTTTTTAAGAAATCTTTTTATCGTGAAACTTGTATTCTTAACACCTCTTCAAACCTAAATGGTTTATATCATGCAAACCAGATATCACATAACAGATAAACACTCTTTTCGCAGGTTTTATGATCGGGGGAGACTCCTATAAAGAGAGGATAGTGTCTATCTATATCTTTTGAAAAGATTTTCACGTTGAAAACATGTTTAAAAACAAGCTTGAGCAAAGTCCTACAAAGGGTAGAACTAAGCTCTGATACCATCTGTCACGTCCCGTTTTCTTTTTCAAAATATCAGAGTTTTCCATTGGGCATGAAGAAAGAAATAGAAAGAGACATATCTCATAAACAGAAAGAATGAGTAAGAGACAACAGAAGAATGAGGTAAGGAACGATGTAAATCACTCACATATCAATAATCTGTCTCAGTACCGATAATCTCAACACAGTTATCAGAAGAAATAAGTAAGGGACGACAAAATCACATTAACATCAACTGTCGGATTCAACCAACAAACATAAACATTCACAGCGGAAAGTATCATCAGGATCTCACATCCGATATATAAATCAAATTATTACAAAACGTGATTTGATTAAAACATTATTTGAAAAATGTGTGTGGGACATCTACTCAAATATATACAAAACCAAACACAGCACCTCCTCTCTCCATCTAGGGTTCAACATGCTCGTCAGCTCCTGTAACGTGAATTACAGAATAGGGGGTGAGTGCGTGGAACACACTCGTGGGGAATAACATCCGCATCTTATAATAGTCGACAAATATATTATATAGGAAAAGTAAAATTCAGTCACGTTGTCACCGTATATCATGATCGCATAATCATAACATATAATCGTCACATTTAGTATTTCTCAATCATGCTTTGAAATAGGGAAAACTATAAACAGTTACAGAGTTAGAAATTACCCCCACCTTGTTCGGTGGTTACCACATGAGTAGCGAGTACCAATATCGGATCACTCAAAGCTCAATCAAACAAGTAGGCTACACGATTACGGTGTTTCTTAGAACCTTAATAATATATAATTTAAGCTGTAAAAGGACTCCGATGGAGAAACGATCATTAAATACGCGACGGATCGAGAGATCTAAAGATTGGGATTTAGGAGATGAGGCTGAAAGTCCAGTCTATGTGGCTGAGATTATAGAGAATGAAATTTGGGTCACGACGGAAAAAGAATGAGCTCAATCGGAGTTGAAACGAGCTCGAACGGAGCATTTTAAGTTCGGGGGTATTTTGATAATTTTGGTCAAAGGGTTGACTTTGATCGGGCCCACGAACCCCAGTCAACGACGTCTCATCAGTGACGACTCAATACGGATGAATGATGGAAAAAAATGAGGTTCGAATCGAAAACACGGCGTCGCGTTCGCGTCGGCACCCGACGGGCGCGTGTGCGCGCGCGGCACCCGGCGGGCTCGTCAGCTGTCGAGTTTTCTCGATAGCAAGGCATCTTATCTCAGCAGGCTGTGGAGTTTTCTCGGCAGCGGGGCACCTCGTCTCAGCAACTGCCGAGTTTTCTCGGCAGCGGGCGCGCACCACTCGGCGGCTGCCGAGTTTTCTCGACAGCCCGGCGCCAGCATCCCCGACGTTGGCCTGCTCGACCAGGCCACTTCCCAGTGCCACCAGCCGCGGCGGCGCCGTCCTATGCCACCACCACCACATCCCCCGGAAAGCTCGCACCGCCAGCTACCACCTTCGGCCATCCCTCGCCGAAATCCGGCGGTGAATAGTACCTGAAATTCCGCCGCAAAACCCTTCGATACATGTATTTTCAAAATCAAACCCCAACCAAAAAAACTCTGGCCGGCGACTGGAAGTCGCCGGCGACCTTTCCCAACCCCTTGGCCGGTGACCCCCCGTCGCCGGCAACCTTTTTCGGCCAACCCAACACCCTAGCAACAACCAACACACCTATGCGTATACACACACACGTATATACACACACACACACTTACTGACCTGGCCGGCGGCCACCTGCCGCCAGCCACCTCTCCTGAGCCTCGCCGGTGCATCACCAACGTTGGCCCCTCTATTCCCACATGGCGGCGCCACCCAGCGCCGCTCACAACAGCAACACAACTCACACACACCATCACACCTCAAAACACACACACACATGCACGATACATATATATATATATATACTATAGTCCTTCTCCGGCGCCGCCACCCACGGCGGCACCGGCCCTCCAGCATCTCACCCTACCTCCGGCGGCCCTCCGATCATCAGCTCCGGTGAGAAGATAAAGAAAAACAGAGGAGAGAGAGAAGATGGTGCAAAGTTAGGGTTTTAGGGTTTAGGGCTATTTTTCGCCGTTTTCCGGCAAATGAAAAATCGGAATTGAGTTCCAAGACCTATACTAGATTCGTCTCGACGAGTGGATTTTTCAATGTTACTATTCACCGTAAAAATCTCATTTTACTATTCACCGAAAATATCTTCCGGTTTTCCGAAACTTCGTGTTTTGCTCTTTTCGTCGTCGTTTGAGCTACGGGTCTCCGATTGACCCCTAGTTCGTTTTTATCTTCTCGTTTTTCCATCACGCATCTAATGATTAAATAGAATTCTATATTTCACATCTAGAAAATATTTCCGTCTTAAACTTGCATTAAGTCGTATATGAAACGCATGAAATAAATTAAACAGTTAAAACATACGCACATAATTATTAAATCATAGGTTTAAATATTTAATTAATTTATTATGCTTCGTTTTTTGTCTGGGTCTAGAGGATCCTCCATTGTCTACAGAGTTAGAGTCTAGAGTAAAATTGAATGATGGACCAGCACGAGGTGATCCATCATTATATCCATAGCCAGGTGGTGGGGGGTGGAGGAATGCCATCATCATCAGAAGAACTCTCTGATTGGGAAGAAGGCTGTCTAGAAGAACAAGCAAAGTTACCGGTGGTCATCTTCTTCTCGAGCATCTTTGTGCATAGGTCGAAGTGGGGAAGACCACGTCGGATGATCGTATGATTATCCCGATGCTCCTACAATGTACACGTATACTTCCACTAATGAGTAAATTATTAGCCTTAATTAAATTTATTTATAAAATTTATATTAATGATTATATTCAAAATGTATGATAAAATTTGACATATATTAAAGGACGGGTAAGATCGAATTACCGCATAGATCGCATCCATAGCATCGTTAGGTCCAATGATTGTCTCCTTTTCAGGATCCCAACCAAGTCCGGAACCACATTTGAATCGTAGGTTGAAGAGCAAATGTCATGCATGCTTAATGTTCTTCCATTTTGTCTGAGCTTGATCAAAGTTGTAAGAGTAGCGACCCACAACGATGACGTTCAACCTATTGCAAATTTATCTCATTACAGGCTTCGAGAATGAGGTTGTGAGGAGGAGTCCGTTCAGATATTCTTGATGGTAGAATACTATGAATTAAACCTCGTTATCATGGGTCCACGTGACCTTTTCCACCCGCCCGATACCACCATTTCCACGACACATCTAGGTTTCACATGTGTTATTAGTGCAAGATTTTTTTTATTTAATTAATCAATTTATATTACAACAAACTTAATTCTATAAATATTCTCTAATTAAAAGATATTTTCCATCAATCTTAATTAAAAAATATTTTCTATAATTAGTGTCAGTGTAAGTAGCCACCAATCCTACTGAACATTGGTTTGTCTATTAGTAGAGAACATTGGTTTGTATATTACTCAATTTGGATCTTTAGTAGAGAACATTGGTCTGTCTATTACCATCTCTTTTTGTTGGGAGGAGCGTAATTTCTCGGTTGGGTAATCAAACTTGTGAGATGACCTTTTCACTTCTCATTTTTATTTTATACAAAAATGATGGGAAGGTGGTGATAGATTTCTATGAAAATTCTTAGAAAAATATGTCATATATTTTTTAAAACGATTAGACATATATATCATCTATTCATGATTGACTACCTTCATCTATTTTTTTTCCATAAAAAGGTTCAAAGTGTACATCGAAACAAAATATAAAATGACAACCATGATTGTAACAAAAATTTCTTGTGTGATTATTCAAAATCCACCACGTAAAGTTAGATCAAAAATTGAAGTTTTGGCATAAATTAATAACAATTAACATTATTATTATTATTATTAAAAAAAGAGACTACTACTGCTACTGCATAGAAATTGGAAGCAATTAAATAACATGTAAGATTTAAAAAAAAAAACACAAGTGTTCAATTTATTCATTAACCATTACATTATACAAGTGGCCAAATTACCACTAAATACTAGATTAAGAAAGCACCTCTATACAACATTGGTGCCTCCATTTCGATTTGATTCTCTATAGAGGTAAAGCTAACTATTGTTTTTGAAATAATGTAGATTTGTTCTATTTGGCATCAAACAATAAATTTGATTGATCCCAATAATATAAACAATCATTTTAATATAATGTCATCATTTAAACCAATTCTTTCCAACACAACATACCAACAGCATATCACAGAAACATGAATAGGTGTTTGTCATATAAAATAGCAAGTAGTAGTTTTATATATAATAGCCAAGTAGTGGTTTCATGTACAACAACGAACAAATTTTATAATAATCAAGGATACATACACATAATCTTTACATTCATTAAACACAAAAAAAAAAATTGGTCTTATTATAAACTGATGACATATACTAGTGTTCGTGCTCCATTTCTAAAAAAGAAAATCACATTTAAGGTAAAAAAAAACATTTTTTCAAAAATTATAACTAATTTGGAAAAAAAAAACAATTTGGTAAATTTAAGGCAACAAATTACAAATATATTTTCATACCAAACTTTTCACATTCAATAGTTTAACTTTTACATACATGGTAAGCTTAAAAAAAGAGGTTGTACTTGTGTGTGTGTGTGTGTATATATTGTTTATATATATATATAAAACATACCAACACAAATCAATAAGTATATTGTATTATTTGTCTTTAAACCAATTTGGTCGGTTAAAACCTAAATATACAAAGAAACGAAATCTTTTATCATCAGTTTGCCATTTAATAATTAATAAAATACAAATTTCTGACACTATACAAAAATAGAGGATTGGCTACTAATTAATTAGCTAGCTACTTTAAGAAAATATATACTATAATATGAAACCAATTTTTAAAAAAATAGAAAAAAATATCCATAAATCATAAAACAAATCTGCTCAAAACAAATCAACTAAAATCAGAAAATATCTGCAAATCATAAAACAAATAAACTCAGAGTAAAACAAATCTCAATTGCAAATACAAGTCAAATAACAAGCATATCAACAAAAAAATCTCAAAAATTCACATCAGTAAAAACCAACCTTCTTTTGACGTTTTGGACAGGGTACACAGTTGCTACCCACTGAACTTTGCTCTGATGAGATCTCAACCAACCACCCTCTCTCTTGCACTTGTGGATCGTTCCTCTTCCACTTCTTCTTCTTCTTCGTTCTCCGCAATTTCGGTGCCCCGATAGTATTAGTGTGCAGTGTGTGGGTTGTGATAGGTTCCATTTTACAACTCAAAGACTATATATAAACAAAACTAGTTCCTCAAAGAAACTCTAATCGCATATACAAAAATAAAATAAAATAAAAGTACATACATTCAAATGCGAAGTAGTCTAGGGACAGAGTAGCCAGATCTCACGGATCTACTTAAACATATAAAAAAATCATGTCTAAACAATGCACAAAACACATTTTGCAAGTAATCGAGAGGAATCTCTGCACCAAAAGTAGGTCTGTGACTTAAGACCAAAAAAATTCAACGCATGCAATAAAGAGGGTGGACAAAAATTGCAATTTGCAGGGTGGAAAAAAATTGCAGTTTGCAATAAAGATGGTGGAAAAGGGAGAAAGAGAAGAGAAGGGGAGAGAAGAGAGAGCAGGGGAAAAGACGGGACATATGAGAGAGAGAAATAGGGTTGGGGTAGAGAGAGTGAAAATCTGAGGGTGGAAAGGGAAGAGAAGATAGAGTAGGTGGAAAAAACTTGTAGGGCCCATTCATTTTTTTACTCTTGTTATAGGGTATATATATATATATTAAAACAATGATAAATAAGGAGTAATAATGTATTTATTATGTATTGGTATTTGTGTATTAATAGGTTACAGTATATAGTTAATTATAGTGTTTTTTTAAATAGGGTAGGCTTTTGGTAGATTTCATAATCCTTGACGTAAGTCCTTAAACAAACAAGGATTTGGGATTTTAAAATCTCAAATCCTGACCTGTGAAACTCGAAACAAACATACCCTTTAAGACGGGAAAGTGACATTCTTGTAAATTTGGCCAACTTTCTTGCCTTATTATATAGTATAGACTTCCATAGTTTTACCGCCATTTCTACTTTATATGAATTTCTTTGAAGGGTAAAACCGTCATTTTAATATCATCAAAAGGATAGAATTATCCCTTTTTTTGGGGATATTTTTTAGGGGGAAATTGCAAATTTAGAACATTAACTTATGGTCATTCATCATATAGTGACATTATTTTTTCGAGTTTAGACATTGGGACAGTAACTTTCAAAATTGAGCAAATTTAAGACAAATAGCCCGAATCGATGAATTTTCAGGTTAATTGGCACGAGAAAGTCACGTACCCATCTTAATTTGGGTTTCTCGCTGACGTGATGCACTCTGAATAAATTAATTTGATTTTTAAATGCCACATCATTAAAAGAAATCTAAAAATAATACTTTTCATATATTATTTAGTAATAATATTATTATTAATTAAAATGTTTATAATAAATCTTTGAAAAATTCATAAATTTCTTTTTAAAAATCTGAGAAATTGTCTTATAACTAAATATTTTTTTGTAAAAATCTAAAATTATTTCTGAAATCTTAAGAAATATTTTAAAAATATTATTATTTAATAATATTAATTATTATT
Source organism: Scutellaria minor (assembly GCA_954870855.1). NCBI lineage: Eukaryota > Viridiplantae > Streptophyta > Magnoliopsida > Lamiales > Lamiaceae > Scutellaria > Scutellaria minor. The sequence goes on from OX940727.1 coordinate 22,588,053, forward strand.
AAATTATTACAATAAATCTAAAAAATTATAAATTTATTTTAAAAATCTTAGAAATTTCTTATGAATGTTATTAGTTTTTTCAAACTCAAAATAATTATTTCTAAAATCTTAGAATAATAATTTTAAAATATTTATAATAAATATTTAAAAATCTAAAAATCGTATTTACAAAAAAAATTGGAAAAAAGTTTTGATTATAAATTATTATTAAACGATTAGAATAATTCTAAAAAAAATTAAATTCAAAACAATTATAATATAAACAATTATACTATAAAATTGGAAAAATAAAAGGCATAACCCTTAATTTCAGAACTCATAACCCACACACTATTAGAGATTGGATCATAAAAATGGTTTAAAATTCAGATCTGTAAACTCTCTCATTGATAACCCTTAGACTATGTTTATTAACAACCCTCCACAACTCAACCTCTTAATAAAAAATTCATTTATCTCTCCTCCACATACACAACACAACCCAACGTCTACAATTTTCACACTTTATCAATAACTTAACTGAACCTATAACAATTATTTATTTTATTATTTAATAATTACATATATTTTATAATCAATTTTTTTATTATTTGGAATGTGTACGAAATATATTAAATTATATAATATTCCAAATTTGTAATTATAAAAAAAATATATGATACACTTAAAATAAGTTACAATCTCAATAACAAAAATAAAATTACAAGAATTGAAATACAAAATTATAAATAAATAAGTCAAGCTACAAATAGATGAGTAAAAAACAACAATGCGGAAGATGAAAATTGCATATTTAATTATCGGTGTCGAATTTTTGCCATATATGCTCAATCAAGTCGCTTTTAAGAGCGGTGTGAGCTTCTCTGTTGCGAAGTTGCTCCCTATTGGTCATATAAGCAGATAGGCTTGCAATGCGTTCAGTAGAGTATTGAAAACTTTGATCATTGTCTATGGGATCATCGACAAGAAATTCTGTGGGATCATAATAAGTTTGGTACGTCTCTCGTTCATCCTCCACTATCATGTTGTGCATGATGATACAAGCCATCATAATTTTTCCCATCAAACTTTTATCCCAAATAAGACAGGGGCATCGAAGAAATGCGAAACGAGCTTATAGAACTCCAAATGCTCGCTCGACATCTTTTCACACTGTCTCTTGGTGTTGAGCGAATAACTTGTGTTTTCTGATTACTGGAGAAGTAATTGACTTAACAAATGCAGCCCATGAAGGATATATTCCATCAGTTAGATAATATGTCATATCGTTTTCCCGACCATTCATGATATAACTAACCTTTGGTGCTCGACCTTCCAAATCATCACTAATAACTGGAGATCGGTGGAGTACGTTAATATCATTGAGCGAACCTGGTGTTCCAAAGAAAGCATGTCATATCCATAAGTCATATGATGCAACAACTTCCAAAATAATTGTTGGTTTTCCACTTCTCCCTCTATATTGTCCAGCCCATGCAGTAGGATAATTTTTCCATTCCCAATGCATGCAATCAATATTGTCTATCATGCTCGGGAATCCACGTTATTCTCCGACATGAAGTAGTCTTGCCAAATCTTGTTCATTAGGCTTTCTGAGGTACTCGTCACCAAAATAATAAATGACGCCTTCTACGAAATTCATGAGAGATTGTCTTGTCACAGCTGCACTCATTCGCAAGTATTCATCAACAACATTTGCTGATGTCCCATACGCCAACACCCTCATAGCTCCAGTACATTTCTGTAATGGAGAAAGACCTTGTCTACCAGTGGCATTAGGTCTCTATTGAAAATATTTGTCATTGGTAGTAACAGCCTCCATGATACGGAGGAATACTGATTTTCACATCCAAAATCTACTTCGGAAGATCTCAGGAGTATACGTCAGGTTGTCAACAAAATAGTCGTTCATCAAACGTTTCTGACCAAGCTCGCGTTGTCTTTCACAATACCTTCTTCTAGCTCTAGGAGTAGGATCTTCTTCGTTCAAATTAAGATTGTTTAAGAGTAGATCCTCGGCGATGCGATCTACGTGGCGATTCTGATGAGCAACCCGTTCTTGACATTCATCAAATGCAGTAAAGAAAGAATCAGAACTTGAATAGTTATCTAGTGATTGATTTTCATTATGAGACATTTGGGAAGTGGAATGGGTAAAACTATTAGATATGAAATTTTTCTTCTGAGAGGATTGAGATGATATTAGTGTACGTTTGATGAGAGAATATGAGGGGATATATAGATGGAGATCAATAATGGAAGACAGGTGCATGTGATCAATTCTGCAAAGTGGATAAGAAAAGTGAAAAGTAGAATAAATACTAATTAGAATAAAAATTACAGTTACTCGATTTAACAAAAATCACACAAATAAAAAAGCTTACAAGACAATACTAAAACACATGACATCAAATAAAAAAACTTAGAAGACAATACTAAAAACACTACTTAAACTATGACAACAGATGACGTCTCATCTCTTCTTCATCTGGGGATAAGTGATCTTTCGCTAACAAAGCCATCAAAAGAGAGTGTTTCATCTTCATTTTCTCTATTTCCACTTTTTCTCTTCCCAATGTGTTGAACACTTGAACTTCACTATCTCTAGTGAGTCTTAATAAATGAAGTTCTGCAACAACCTCAGTATTAGATGAAGACTCCGATGTCTTACATTTTCCCTTATTTTTTTCGCCTGATCTCTACCTGTAGGACATGAAATAGCTGAACTACCATTGTCTGGAGTTTCTGCATTAGTGGGGCTAAAATATTCACCATCTTCACTGGTCCTTATTCTCTTTGAACTGTCATCACTTTCTTCGTTACCCTCGTCATCTTTAGCACGACTTCTTGAAGCATGATCAAATTTTATTTCCCACTTGGGAATTTTACTTATAACTTCATTAAATACATGCAAGTCAGCGAACTTACCATCGTATAATTGATGAGCTTCTTTCTCCATATCGTGTTGGCTCATTCCACTTCTTACTCGACCATGTGCTTCAATGTTAGCAGCAATCCACTTCTGGGCATTTTTATTAAGTCGTGTGAAATGACCTTTTAGTGATTCTATATTTCTTTCATTCATTTCTTCTGGATCTTCTCTTCGAGCTTCTTTGTACATCTTATGGATTTTCCCCCAAGACGAGTCAGTCCTTTGAAATCTGTCTTGTTTTTTATCTTCGCTAATGAAGTTCCAAGATGACATGAGGGCCACATCTTCTTTCACATTCCAAGTACTTTTGGTCACCCTTTCATTTGTATCCTGAAACAAATTGCGAGAGATATTTTGCAATGGCTAAGCTTGTTCAGAGGAGGAACTTGATTCAGATTCAGAGAAAATTGAGGATTTTGAGAAAACTGAGAATTTCGATAGTGTTCGGTATTAAAAAAAGACTGGAAATATGGATAGTTTTGGGAGTTTGGATAATCTGAAAGTTTGAAAAAAAATTTGGGTTACTTGGATCCATAATATAAATTAGGAGAAATAATAGAATATGATATAAATTATGAGAGATTATAGAAGATAATAGACAAAAGAGATGATTTGAGATTGTGATTCAAAATGTATCAATATTAGTCTCTATTTATAGAGAAAAAAAATCACGAATTTTTGTAATTTTTTTTTATATATATAATTGAGTGTATAAAAAAAATCACATAAACCAATCCCAACTTGATAAGTGGCATAATTTGATAAGATAGCCTCTTGGAAAGTGTGCATAACCTAAAAAATGGGGAGGTTGTTCCACCAACCGTTCGTGGAAAATGGACATAATTTTAATTATTTTTTAAATTTTCCTTTGTCTTTTGCTACAACCGGACGCATATATAGTTTTTCTTATTTACCTTCCCTCTGCACAAATCTCTCAACACAAATCCCTCACCCCGTTTTTCTTCTGTAATTCCTTCATATCCTCTACCGTTGTCGTCATCGTTGCCGTTGTCGTCACCGTCGGCTTCGTTGGCAAATTTGTCAATGAAGTCCTAATATCCTCTGCCACCACACCACCACCGTTGCACACCACCACCACCACACCGAAATCTCTTCACAGATTGACAATCAATTTTTGGTTCCTTTAATCCAAAACCTAGGATTACTTTTCTCTTGCAATTAAAACACTCTATCAAATAATGTTGGAAGATTTGAACAATGAACAATCAAATACAATTCTTGTATTGTCAAGTGAAGAAGATGAAGAAAATTCTGCAACATCTGCTTTTCTTAATCAAGTTATTTAGATAGTAAATGAAGGTAATTAACATTAATTTGTTTCAATTCACTCTGTTTATTCACTTTCCAGTGCATGTTTATTTATGATTTTATTGTTTCAATTCGATTAATTACATTGCTCACTGTTATACAAAATTTATATTTGAGGTATTAGTAATATATTTTGTAGGTATTAAACATGTTTCCTATATGGTATTGCAGAAATTTTATGCTTCAATGATATGTAATTTTTGGAAAATATTTCTGAGGTATTACTGAATTATTTTATAAGTGTTACATAAATGAACTACAAAGTATCATATATATGAACTATTGGTGTAGTACCCCGGATCAAAATGAGCATAATTGATTAATTAAATATTTAACATATGACTTAATAAGTATGTGCGTTTACTTTGACTATTTAAATTACTTACATGCGTTTCAGATACGTGTTTAATGCACGCTTTAGATGAGTAATTTTCTTGGACATGGTATATAGAATATTTCTATACCATTGGATGCATATCGAGAAAACGAGAAGATAGAAACGAACTAGAGGTCAATTGGAGATCTGTAGCTCAAACGGCGAGGAAAAGGACAAAACACGAAGTTTTAGAAATATCAGAAGATATTTACAGTGAAAAGTGAAACGAGATATTTTGGTGAATAGTAACTTTCGAAATCTATAAATAGAGGCTCCCCGATTCATTTTCTCACCCTTTCTTTGAACGAGCCTAAAGCGACGTTTACGAGTAAGTCTTTCTCTCTTCTCTCTCTCTTTTCTTTTTCGGCCTCCGGCGCGCCACCACCGACGCGGTGGTGTCGCCGCTGGCGATCGCCGGAATATTTTCAAAGTTGTCGGTTTCGAACGATTTTCGCATAGGTTGTAGCTCTCGTCGAGGTGAGTCTAGTGCTGGTCTTGTTTTTCTGTTCCGACGAATAGATCGCTGGCAAATCGCCGGTCAATCGTAGGAAAAACCTAAAGTTTGGAGTCTACCATCTTTTCTCTCTTCTCGTTTCTTGTTTTCTCTCTCTCATTTTCCTCACCGGAGTGGTAGATAGCCGTCTCGGAGTGTAGGACCACAGGTTGGGGGTGGTGGAGCCGTCGGGGGAGGCGGCGTGGCCGGAGTTGTGTGTGAGTGGTTTTGGGTGAGAAGCTTGGGTTTGTGTGTGTGTGATCTCTGTTGGGGACGGCACAGATGGTGTCGCCATGGGAAAAGTGATGGTCGGCGCTGGTGATGCACCGACGAGTCTTGACGATGGGTTTCCGGCGACTGGAGGTCGCCGGCCAAGTGTTTGAAGATGTGTGTGTTGTATATATATGCATGTTTGTGTGAGTTTTGAGGTTGGGAAGGGTTTGTTCTCACACCGGAGTTCGTTGGGGGTAACCGGAGATGGAGGAGGTTGGAACGGGGTTGCTGGTGAGTCTGGAGGTGGTGGCAGGTGACGGGAGGTCACCGGCAAAAAACTCTATTTTCAGGTGCACGGTCGCGCACGGGCGCGCGCGGTCGCGCACGATCGCGCGCGCGCCGAGAGGAGCTACTGGATGATCGCACACGGTCGTGCCCGGGGAGGAAATGACCGTGCGCGGTAGGGCAGATGCCGGAGAATACCCATCGATCTTAAAACGCTCCGTTCGGGCTCGTTTCAACTCCGATTGAGCTCATTCTTTTTTTGTTGCAACCCTAATCGAACCCTCTTTCATCTCATCCCATTAAACTGAACTTTTACCCTTGTCTCCTCAATCCCAATCTTTAGATCTCTCGATCCACCGCATCATTAACGATCGGTTTTCCGCCGACAATGTTTATAGCTTTAATTATACGTTTTTAAAGATCTAAGAAATGATGTAATGTATGTAGGCTATTATTTGGATTGAACTTTGAGGCACGAGGTTTGAGACACGAGACTTTGAAACTCGCTACTCACGTGGTAACCACCGAACGAGGTGGGGGTAACTTCTAAACTCTACGTGTTTACTGTTTTCCCTATGTGATATATGAATTGTTGAACTCTACATGTTGTGTTTATATACTGTGTTTATTTTACAATGGTGATGCTACGAAGGGACTTCGGTCCATATTTGTTCTACGAAGGGACTTCGGTCCATATCTATGCTACGAAGGGACTTCGGTCCATATCTATGCTACGAAGGGACTGCGGTCCATTTCTATGCTACGTGTCAATATGTGATGTGTTTATTTGCTGAACATATAGACGATTGATTTGTGCAACTGCATAATAATTGCTTGAATTTGGAAAGTATCCCCACGAGTGTATTCAACGCACTCACCCCTATTCTGTACTCACACTACAGGATAAGAAGAGAACCTTGACGCGTAGAGAGAGGGGTGTCTTATCAGCTGTGTCCATCTTCTGGTTTTGTCTTTTAAAGTTATGTAAAACTGTTTTGTTTCTATGTAAAGGATCCTGATGTTTTTCCACTGCATAAGGTTTCAAACTCCTTTTTATCGGTTGTATCCGATGTTCCAAGAGTTCTGCTTCTTATCCTCCTCTTTTTCTTTCTTTTTTATTTCATGCTCGTCTTTTTCTCTTTCTTTCTTCACGCCCAAAATGAAAAACTCTGATATTTTTAACGAAAGATTTCGGGGCGTGACAATTGGTATTAGATATAAACTCCACAGAATTACATACCTGAATTGCATGTATGTAATTTACTAAATAATGGACTTTAGCAAGTTGGACAATAATGTATTTAAGCTTACACACCATTTTAAGGACTGGTGGTATTAAATGTAGCACCCCGAACCAAAAACGAAGCTTAATTTATTAATTAAATATTTAACACATGACTTAATAATTATGTGTGTATATTTTAACTGTTTAATTTAATTACGTGCGTTTCAGATACGTGTTTAAAGCATGTTTTAGATGGATAATTTTCTTGGACATGGTATATAGAATATTTGTATACCATTAGATGCACAATGGAAAAACGAGAAGAAAGAAACAAACTAGGGGTAAATCGGAGACCCGTAGCTCAAACGACGACGAAAAGGGCAAAACATGAAGTTTCGGAAAATAGGAAGATATTCACAGTGAATAGAAACGAAGATTTTTCCGGTGAATAGTGGCGAAGACTTTTAAATCGATAAATAGTAACTAGGATATTTTCGGTGAATAGTGTTTTCGGAAAATCTATAAATAGGGGTGTTTTCGATTCGAAAATCACCGTTTTTCCAAACGAGCCGAAAGCGACGAAAACTTGTAAGTCTCTCTCATTTCTCTCTCTCTTTTCGATTTTCTATCTCCGCCGCCGCTACCGCCGGTGGCCGGAAAATTCCAATGTTGTCGATTTCGGCCGATTTTCGCACACGACGTAGGTCTCGACGAGATAAATCTAAGATAGGTCTCGGAATTCAATTCCGATTTCTCGTTCACCGGAAAACGGTGAAAAACGGCCTCCAAAACCTAAACCCTAAATTCCACCACCCTCTCTCTCTCTCTCTTCTGATTTCTCTCTCTCTCTTCCTCCTCTCGCCGAAGCAGTCGCCGGAGAAGTTGTTGGGTGTGAGGGTGAGCTGTCGGGGTTGTGGCGCCGCCGTGGGTGGCGGCACCGGGACTGATTTTCGTGTGTGTATGTGATCGTGCATGTAGTGTGTGTGTGGGTTGTGTTGGCTGTTGGGGGCGGCGTTGGTGGCGCCGCCGTGAGCTACTGGTGGGCCGGCGCTGGTGATGCGCCGGCGAGGTCGTGATAGTAGTGGCCGGCGGTAAGTGGCCGCCGGCCAAGCTATTTATTTTTTCATGCGTGTGTGTATATATATCCATGCGTGTGTGTATGGTTCTAGTATGTGTATGCACGGTTGGAGTGGTGGTCACCGACGACTGAAAGTCGCCGACCGGTGTTCTAGGAGTTGAGGGGGTGGTCGCCGGCGACTGGAAGTCACCGGCCAGGTTGCTGCAAGTATGTGTGTGTGTAAGCTTGCTCGTGTGTGTATATATGCTGCTAGGGTTTGGGGTTGGGTTTGGAAGGTCGCCAGCGACGGGAGGTTGCCGGCTGGGGGTCTAGGGAGGGTCGCCGGTGACTGGAAGTCGCTGGCCTGAGCTTGGTGGGAAGGAAAGGTTTGTGTTTGGCATGCGTGGGTAACGAAGAGTTTTGCTGCGGAATTCTGGGCACTATTTACCACCGGAATCTGGCGAGGGATGACCGGAGGTGGTAGCCGGCGGTGCAGGCTTTCCGGCGGACATGGTGGTGACGGCGATGGGCGGCGGCGCCGCAGCTGGTGGCGCCGGGAAGTGAGTTGGTCGAGCAGGGCTGATGCCGGGTACTTGGGTGCCGAGCTGCCGAGCCGCTACCCGATGCTGCCGAGAAAACTCGGCAGCTGCCAAGCCATCGAGACCCGTTGCCGAGAAAACTCGGCAGCTGCCGAGCCGCCGAGACCCGCTGCCGAGACGTCGGGTGTCGGCACGCACGCGCACATCCCATCGGGTGACAACGCGCACGCGATGCCGTGTTTTCGATCTGAATCCCATTTTTTCCGCCGTACGTCTTTTTCGAGTCGTCGCCAACGAGATGTCATTGACCGAGGTTCGTGGGCCCGATCAAAGTCAGCCATTTGACCAAAATTACCAAAATACCCCTAAACTTAAAATGCTCCGTTTGAGCTCATTTTAACTCCGATTGAGCTCATTCTTTTTCCATCGTGACCCAAATTTCATTCTCTATCATCTCAGCCATATGGACTGAACTTTCACTCTTATTCCTTCAACTCCAATCTTTAGATCTCTTGATCTGTTGCGTCTTTAACGATCGTTTTTCCGCCGGGAACTTTTATAGCTTTATATTCTTTAAACAAATTATACAAATTTTTCTTAGTTCTACTTACAACTTCATTAGGGATAGGAATATAATCACACATATCATAATCATTTAATATCATATTTGGAAACAATGCATTATAATATATATTTAGTAATTCTTCTAATCCACCTTCTCTAATCCTAGGATCTAATAACTTAGCACATAAAAAATCATTGGGTATTTCATGAAAATATTTTAACCATTTTTTTTTCATTACTAAGACGGTTGAACCTAAAATTGGACATGTTGAATATCTATATCTTTATATATATAATAACAATTACCCCCTACAAATAGAAATGAAAAAAATTTCCAGCTCATTTTCACTTACAAAATATGTAATATATTAATAATTAATAATTGATAATTATTAAATATAGAAAATATATTTTGTGTGATCTTCTACATATAGAAATTGCACCTATCATTAATTATCTCATATTAACCAATCACACATTTTCCTTATTTAGTTGCAGTATATCTAAATTTAAGCATTATTTTTCTTTACTAATTTATCACCTAATATATATATGAGTTAATTTAATTAATTACTACTCACCAATTGAGTAAAAAAATAAACGTCATTTTGTGATTCTCAATGTTCTAATTTTCTTACACCTACACACACATATATATATGTGTTGATTGAGTAATAATTACAATTAAATTCAATAAAAAACTCCACTTTTATAGATAAAAAAGTAACTAAAAAAATATGGTTAACAATATTAAAATAGCAATAAATTGATGATTATGATATAATTTATAATATATAAATTGGTAAACTTTGACTGCATAACTACATTTCAATATGAGATATCAAAAAATTCAAGATTAATATAAAATTAGTTGAAACATGTTTGATTGATACACTAAATAATAAATTAAATGATACATGTTTTTTATTTTAAATAAATTTGTATATGTCATTCGCAACCAATTTCTAGAATAAAAGCAACTTATTTTTTATTTAATTTTTATCAAAACATATTTTAAGTAATTTTTAATCTATTCAATATTTTTAAATATTACAAATAAATGAAAGTATAACAGAACAAGCAACTTACCTATTTTGTTATTTTAATACATTAATTTTAATTTGTGATGTGTATATAAGCATAAATAAATTAAACAAATAAATTTGAACAATTAATATGTTCTCCATAAAATATCTTAATATTTGAAAAATGTAAAATAATTTAGTACAGTTATGAACTTAATTTTTTTTTATGGAATCTAAATAGAAAACTAACTATGAACTTTAAAAGAAATAATAATACTTAATGGAATCTAAAACAAAAAAATATTGTCACGCCCCAAAATCTTTCACTTAAAAATATCAGAGTTTTTCATTTTTGGGCGTGAAGAGAGAAAGGAGAAGGAGACGAGCATGATATAAAATAGAAAGAAAATGAGAGGATAAGAAGCAAAACACTTGAAACCTCGGATACAACCGATAAAATGATTTTTAAACCTTACGCAGCGGAAAAACATCAGGATCCTTTACAAAGATGGAGAAATACAATTTTCTTTTACAAACGTGGAACATCGTTTTACAAACGAATCAACATAACCTAAAGACAAAACCAGAATCATCGACACAGCTGATAGGGCACCCATCTCTCTACGCATCAAGATTATCTTCATCTCCTGTAGTGTGAGTACAGATTAAGGGGTGAGTGCGTTGAATACACTCGTGGGGATACTTTCCAAGTTTTAAACAGTTATTATACAGTTGCACAAATCAATCGTAAATATGTTCGGCAAATAAACACATCACATATAAGGCACCACATGTAATCGTTTCCTTAACAGTCGACCTAGCCATTTCCCAACCCATTCCCAGCTAGCGGTGTATTTACGGACCACCCTGTCCATTCCTAGCGGTGTATTCACAGACCACTCAGTCCCTTCCTAGCGGTGTATTCACAGACCACCCAGTCCCTACCTATCGGTGTATCTACGGACCACCCTATCCTTTCCCCACAATAAAACAAATACGCACCCAACATTCACAGTAAATAGGGTTCAACGATAAGATTCAACATTTCATATATCAAATAGGGAAAACAGTAAATACATAGAGTTTAGAAATTACCCCCACCTCTTTCGATGGTTACCACATGAGTAGCGAGTACTGACGGATCAGATATCACAAGCGAGTACCAAAGGATCCGATATCACAAGGCTCAACTCAACAAGTAGTCTACACAAGTTATGACGTTCCTTAGATCCTTAACATCATATAATTAAAGCTATAAAAGCTCCCGGCGGAAAAACGTTCGTTAACTACGCGACAGATCGAGAGCTCTAAAGATTGGAGTTGAAGAAACGAGAGTGGATATCCAATCCATATGCCTGAGATGATAGAGAATGAAATTTGGGGCACGACGGAAAAAGAATGAGCTCAATCGGAGTTCAAACGAGCTCAAACGGAGCATTTTAAGTTTAGGGGTAAAATGGTAATTTTGGTCAAAGGGTTGACTTTTCCGATGTTACTATTCACGTAAATATCTTCGTTTCCATTCTCCATAAATATCTTCCGATTTTCGAAACTTCCGGTTTTGCCCTTTCCGTCGTCATTCGAGCTACGGGTCTCCGATTGACCCCTAGTTCGTTTCTATCTTCTCGTCTTTCCAAGACGCATCTTATGGTATGAAAATATTCTATATACCATGTCCATGGAAATTATCCGTCTAAGTCACGCGTTAAGCACGTATCTGATACGCACGTAATAAATTTAAACAGTCAAAATATACACACGTAATTATTAAATCGCACGTTAAAATATTTAATTAATAAATTATGCTCGTTTTGATCCGGGGCACTACAAATATACAAATTGAAAAAAGTCATTATTAAAATTTAAGATACACTTTAATATTTTGATTTATGCAATTGTATAACTCTAATTAGACTTTTAATAAAAAAATCAACAAATATATTCTAATAGGGTAAATTACATTTTTCAACCTGTACTATGTTCGTTTTTTAATTTTGCATCTTAAACTATTTTTTTCTCCGATCACATCATATACTATACGTTTTTTTTACTATTGCAACCTCCGGTCAATATTTTCTGGCAAGAAAGCGCCCACATGATTTTCATGTGCTAATTGAGGGTTATTTTCTTTATTTGAACTTTTAAGACATCAGTAAATTTGATTCATCAACTATTTTTAATGGTAAAGAGATCTGATTATTTGTTTAAACCTCACTGTTAATCTTTATCTGCTCAAACAATTTGCAAAAAAAATGTGGAAAAAATTAGGGCAAAATTCATTTTTGGAGGGGGAATTAATTAATGACTTAGAAAATAACGAAAATAACCCTCAATTAGCACATAAAAATCACGTGGACATTTTTTCGCCGGAAAATATTGGTCAGAGGTTGCAAAAGTAAACAAAACGTGTAGTATAGGTTGTGATAGGAGAAAAAAAATAATTTAGGATCCAAAATTAAAAAACTTGCATAGTATTGATTGGAAAATGAAATTAATACATTCTAATATATAGTGAAACACTTATTTAATATTCTCCATCAATATGTTATAAGTTTGTTCCTTCAGTAAATCGTCAAAATTTATGATAATATTATAACTATGAGCATCATACTCAAGTTTTCAAGTGAGAATATTAGAAAGTTAAATCATGTCGAAATAGTGACAAATATATGAAAATTATTTGGTGGGGGTGGGGGTTGATAGAGGATGTAATTGGAGAATGAATGTTATTTGACATTCTACTACATATGGCGATATGATGAAACTTTTTTGAAAAAGAATATTTAAAAAAAGGTTTGTTATATCTAAAAGATATTCTAAATAATCAAGGTTTGTTGTACATAGTCAACGTATCTAAATCAAAAATTACAACACTTGAAATTTATATACCATGCATCACACGGGTTACCAAATGAAATTAAAATATTATTAAGAACTTGATTTTTTCATAAATTGACATTTTCATATTAAACTCAAAATATTTAAATTTTATGATTATGCTTCACACGGGTATCATATTATATTGAAATTAATCTTAAATAATATATTATTTTGTGTTCAACATTTTCATATCAAAACACCAAAATAATAATTTTTATATACCCGTGCATCGCACGGGACCTATATACTAGTGAATTTAAAATTAGAACAATCTTAACATAATTATCTAAAGCTATAAGAGAAGTAGGATAATAACATTCACTTAATTCTCTAGTGGCCTCTTCAAATATTTTTAAAAGTTGAATTAAATTAAAACATGCATCCCATGAAGCTTCAAATAAAATAACTTCATCATTTGGATTTTCTAAATAAAATTCACATAGCATTGATTTATATTCATACGAATCTTGAAGCATATAAAAAGTAGAATTCCAACGATGTTTAACATCAATTATAAATTTTTTAACTTCAAGACCATGTCTCTTACAAAATCTTGTCCATTTTTTATGCAATACCGTAGACCTAGCAATTTCATAAATTGCTTGTTTAATAGGTTTAATATATTTTTCTAATGATTCTAATCCATCTTGAACACATAAATTTAGGATATGACACATACAACGAATATGAAAAAAATTGCCCTCAATCGGAGGTTGACAATATTCAAGCAAGTAAGGTAAAGCCGTCGTATTATTACTAGCATTATCAAATCCTATTGAAAATACTTTTCTTAAAATACCATATTCATTTAAAACATGTCTCATTTTAATCGCAATATGTTGTGCCGAATGTTTAATATCAAATTCTATATATGCAATTAAACATTTTTGAAGATTCCATGCATCATCTATCCAATGACAAGTAATACCCATATAATCATGTGTCTTATAAGGATTTTTCCATATATCACTACATATAACAACAACCTTTTGTTTTAAATTTTTTAAGTCTTCAATTAATTTATATTTATATTCTAATACGGTTTTTTCTATATCCCTAGTAACAGTGTTTCTAGAGATTTTTCTACTTGCCGGATTAAAATATTTGCTAGTGAATTTTTCATAAGAATCATCAGTTGGAAAATTAAATGGAAGATATTTTTCGGCTAAGAATTCAACTACACCTCTCCTAGTATTTAATTGACTAAATTTAAAAGTAATTTCATCCATACCTCCACCTTGAGAAGATTTAATTGACTAAATTTAAAAGTAATTTCATCCATACCTCCACCTTGAGAAGATCCGGTGAAGGCCCCCTGGAGTTGCGTTTGCCCTCGATCGAGCCCAACCTTGTCTGGATGCTTTTTTATCACATGGTTTGTGAAAGTCCTATAGCCTCCTCCACGCTTGAACTTGTACACCTTCGAACAATGGTTGCATGTCACATTGTAGTCGGTGGCTCTATTCGGCACTTTCTCCTTCTTAAAATGGAAGGAGAAAATGTCACTCCAAAGGGAAGAAGATTGTCGAGGAGTAGTGGTTTGTGTAGTGTTGCCACTCTCTTGCGTTGCTCCCCTCGGCACCTCTTCTTCTTCGGCAAAGGCGGCGACGGTGTTAGGGCCCAACATCGCCTCCATTTCTTCTTGATTACATTGATACGAATCAATGAAATCAAGATCTTCATTGTCGTGGAGAGATTGTAGTGGCGGCATCGGACTCTTTCCCTCCCACGAGACGAACCGACGGATGAAGAAGCTCTTCGAGATATTTTTTTGTGAGAATTGAAATGAAATCGAATTGCAAATTGAAGAACTACAAAAACTAAAATCGAGAGACTAGAAACTTGAAATTGAGAGCTTTAGAGAATAGAAATTATAGAATTGAGAGAGAGATTGGTGTAGAAATCAAAGGGTGGAATATGGGTATTTATAGATGTGGATTGAAAAATTTAAAAAAAAAAAAATTATCGCACGGTTCGAACCGCCGGTTCAAACCGGCGAATCCATGATCTTGGCCGTTGATCTTCAACGGCCACTTGATCTTGGCCGTCCAATTCAAATTCTTGCCCGAACCGTCGGTTTGGGGCCAGTTCTTCGGGTTTGGTTCGAACCGGCCGGTTTTCGAACCTGTTTCCAACGGCTACTTTGGCTTCAACGGCTCTTTAATCTGAGTTGTTGATCTTCAAACGACTCTTTAATCTCGTGCGTACACGTGACATTTTGCATTAAAAAAAATAGGGTGAACCGGCGGTTCCAACCGCCGGTTCGGCGGTTTGTATTATTTGGAATCAAAACCGAACTGCTTCACCCCGGTTTCCGGTTTCAGTTTGAACCGGAATCGAGTCAACGGTTCTCAGAATCGTTGACCGCCGGTTCCAGTTCAAACCGAACCGGCTGAGCACGTCTATTTTTGTATCAAAACAAATATTTCCAATACCAAACACAATTTAGTATCAAAAAATGATATTTATACTAAAAATAAGTGGTATCGATAAATAAATCACTAATACAAATGTAATATTAGTATCAGAAAAATAATGGATACTATAAAATTAATGGTATCAAAAATTAAATTTTCGTTATCAAAGATAAATAATATCCAAAAAGATATTTGATACTAAAAACAAGTGGTATCAACTAATAAATTATTAATACCAAAAATAAATTTAGTATCCAAAAAATGGAGGATACTATAAATTTAATAGTTGATAACTTGAATTATTTGATACATTTCGGAGCTTGATTTCATATCATTTTGTGTTAAAAAATACGCATTCTTGATATTTTAGATAGATTTTATTATCTTTTTAAGATTTCATGTATTTGCTTGATTTGAGAGGAATTTGAGAGGAATTTGACAGATTTTAGCACAAAGTGAGCTCAATCGATTAAAAAGTCAAGTTGGAGTCGAGATACGAAGTCGAAAACACACAAATTTGGGAGAAAAGTTATATCTCGAACTCTAAAAGTCCAAATTCGATGATTCTTGTCTTGTTGGAAAGTTGAGATGATTTTTAACAACTTTGATGTACAACACTTTTCCTAATTTTGCCTCCAAAAGAGCAGAAAATTGCAAGAAGACGGAAGTTGTACAAAATTGTTCAATTTTGAGTATTTTAGGCATAACTTGGTGTAGAAAATTGAAATCGGGCTGAAATTAGTAGCATTGGATAGTCAACTTCAAGGGCTATAACTTTCATGAAGACATCAAAGACTGATTCGGCCCATAAAAGGCCCAAAACGCATCTGAAAATCGAGATATGTGTCCACCCGGGGGCCAACCCGGGTTGGAAGTCGTCGGGTCGCGGGTTTCCTACTCGAATTGAACTCCTTTTCGACCAGGACTCTTGTCTAAATCCGATTTTAACTTTTCCAACTCTAAATAGGGACTTGATGAGTCATTGGAAGGAGGACAAGCACTAATATCCACGAAATAGATCTAGAGAACAAGCAAGAAACCAAGGAAGTGAAAATTCAAGAAAATCGAAGAGGAAGCACCCAATCGCAAATTCACTAAGTTTTTTTTTGATTTTATTTCTAATTTTTATCATGTCGTCTTGTAATTTATTTTGCATAACGAACATGATTATTGGCTAGGGATCTCTTGGTCTTAGGGCACAAGAGTAGTTCTATGGATATTTTGTTGAATTTCTAGTTTTACCTCTCAATCCATTATATCTTATTCATGCTTTTTCGTGTTTATTCCATGTATGAATTCTAGCCAAATTTATGCATGCTTTAATTAATTAGATTGAGATTGAGAGAAGATATCTAATTATAGATTTGAGAATGCATGATGCAGTTAATTGCTAGATTGAGAGATTGATAATAATTGGGGTGAGAATACAATCTTAGAAGCTTTTGGTAGATCGAGAGATTGGTAATAATTGGGGTGAGAATACAATCTTAGGAGCTTTTGGGGGTTGGTTATTAATTGTGCGAGGTAGAGATACATACATTAATAATCAATTGAGTTTGATTTTGCTAGATAAGTAAACTTGAGTGAAGTAGAATGAAATCGAGCCTTAGGATCCTTGTTTGAATATTGATATTTCTTGAAACTTATTTGTTTGATTTTTGATTTCGTTGATTTGTGTTAGATTTAGGTTAATTAAAAAAAATTCTCTTAGTTCGGTCACCTAGATAAAATTAGGTAAATTAATTAGGTAATTAATTTTGTCCTAATTTATTAATCTATGTGGGATTAACCTTGCCCATCCTTTATATAGCTGACAACGTATACTTGCGGTTAAGTGAGCTAGAAATAGACCTCGAACAATAGTATCGGAGAATAAATTTCTGATACCAAACATACTTAGAATCTAAAGAATAACTGATACTACATATAAGTTGTATCAATAAAAAAGATTTACAGATGTCAAATTTAACATTAGTATTAGAAAAATAATAGATGCTATAAAATTAATGGTATCGGAAAGTAAATTTCCAATATTAAATATTGAGTACTCATACATATATCAGAAGTAGGTGCATAGATACAAAAAAAAAATCATATTTAGTATCCATAAATTCATTTGATATCAAATTTCCGATACCAAAAACGACATTTCTTATAGTGACAGAATTAGAATTAGAGTAAACAACATTCTCACCAGAATAAGAGCACTTGCCTTGAGAATGTAGGATATTACTGAATTACTTTGCAGATTCATAACCTTCTTGGCATCCTTGAGCGCAAGCTAAAATCAGGCTTTGGAGGCCCTTAACTTTCTTCACTGTTGACATAATATATTGGGAATTTTCCCCGGGTTTCATCTAATTGTATTGCTATTTATTGGTCAAACAAGTTTCATTGGCCTGAATATCTGTTTGCTATGTTTTAATGCAATTGAATTTAAAGATTATTGGAATTTGCCAATACTTGGGAGACACTTGGAGGGTGTAGGATAGCTATCGAATAATCAATTAAAGATCAAGATAGAGAGCGGTAGTAAGATATTTTAAGATATTTAAGAACCTTATAGTACAATTTTACAATAAAATTTCTCAATTCATAGATGTGGAAATAACCAAATAATAATAACAAAAAAAATCATCTCAATCTTTCTTCTAGCGTGGTGGCAACATGAAGAGTCAATGAAGTTCCCAAAAAATAATAATAATAATAATAATAATAATAATAATAATAATAATAATAATAATAATAATAATAATAATAATAATAATATTTATAAATTCACGTTGAATTACATGATTGGAAATAGGTCTGAGCAAACCCAAACGTAACCTTAAAATTGAATCAAGCCGATCAAATCGGTTCAGTTTGGTTTTATTTGTATGTTTTGTTTAGTAACTTCGGTTTGGTTATTAAAATAAAAAACTGAATTTCAGTTTGGTTCAATTGTAAATTATGGTAATTTCTATCAATTGAATCAAATCGAATTATCCTTATTTTTAGTTATTTTTTGATGTTTTTATTACGAGTAGGTCTCCTATGCAACTGGTGAATGAATTTTAGATCCATGCACTCGGGTGGGCCGGATTCGTGCATTTTTTTTTCCTGACATTTATATTATGTTAGTTATACGTTTATATTATATTAGTCATACATTTATATTATATTAGACATACCTTTATGTCCAGATTTCATACCTTTAGAGCAATATTTTAACTTTAAAAAAAAATTCGCTGACGTTCATACTATGTTAATTATACATTTATGTTATATTAGTCATAACTTTATATACAAATATCATACCTTTATGTAATGCTTTAACTCTAAACCCTAATTTCGACATAATAAACCCTAATTTCGATACAAGTTGTAGATGTTTACCTTTATGTAATATTACTCATACATTTATATCAACATAAACATACATTTATGTAATAAATAAAGGTCTAATTTACATAATTAAAATGTATGACTAACATAACTAAATGTATGACTAATATAACTAAAAGGTATGAAAGATATTAATAGTTATCTGAAAATATGTTAAGGTAAATGTAAAAATCTAAAAGGTATGACTAACATAACATAAATGTATGCTTAACACTATAGAAAGGTATGTCTAACAATAAATAAAGGTATAACATCTGTGATCGAATTTGGGCGAATCTGGACGAATTTATGCTCGATCTTATGGTGCATGCGGGCACGTGGATGCGCGTAGGAGGTGAGTGCACGGTTTTAAAATTGTGCAATAGGTGTATACAAGTTTTTATCTTTTATTACATATGAATAATAATCTTTTTATTTCTCATTTTCCCCAAAATTTATTTTCTCTACTTGATATTCTAAAATATCAGGAACTTAAATATGGATGAGATAGTTATTTATGATATTAATATAATTAAAAAATTGAAATTATGAGATAAATATTAATCGTAATTATAATAGGATTTGAAATCTTAGTTAATTGTATATCATCTAGAATTCTAGTTGGAAAAGAAATCAAACAATTAATTGAATTAAGTCTATAAAAGAAAATTAATAACATTATCCCTATGAGAGAGAATATAGACGCCAATTACAAGGAGAGAAGCCAGATTATCATATTTTAATGAATCCGTCCCGGTCGAGAAGTTTTTTTTTTAGTTTTTATTATGAAAAGTTATTTGAGTAGTGAATTGATAATTAAATAGTGAGTTGTTTATTCAGAAGTGTGACAGATGAGGACAATATAATTGTGTGATTTGGGGGTGAGTTGAGGTAGAATTTGGATTTTGTAAATTTTATTTAAATATTGAATTGAACTTGATCCATTCCAAATCCGAAAGGAGTAGTGTCAGTCCAAACATAATTAAGGACATTTATTTGCCTTATCTTTGTACATATATTGCTTTTAACTTGTTTAAAATATCGTTTTTAATAATACTAGATCTCCCAATAATGATGACAGAATGTTTGATACATAAATGCAAGAGTTATCATACATGCATTACATAATTTTTTCTCACGATATACTTCCCTTTCAAAATGAATGTCATTTCGGAATCTAAATTTTATTTTAAATTAAAAACATTTTAAATTTTTATAAAATTTTATTTCCAAATTATTTTTATAAATATTCATTGGCTAAAATTTAGGAATTTAATATAAGATTAAATACTTCAGAACGACATTTATTTTGAAATGATAATAATAATATTTAATCATAAGTAATTCCGATTTCATTTAATAATTGATTTATGACTTAGCACAATTATCTTGAGAGTGTATCGCTTTAGGCATGAGGTATTAGTGAAAGTTGCAAAAGATATTTAATACAATTATCGAGGTTTGAGAGATGTGACCAAGAAATTAAGTTACTTAAAAAAAATTCCAAGTATTGAAATTTACGAAGGAAAAATATAGCAACATAATTTGGGCACTTACAAAATTGTATAAATAATCAGATATGGAAAAAAAATATATATATATAAAGAATTTTGTTGACAAATTTGTTAGGTGTGTTGGTATATATAGGGCCAGAGCAAGTAGTTTTCACAACCAACCACAATCGGAAACAGAGCAGTTTCTCTTTCACTTTCACAAGAAAGTATGGCGGACGAAGAAGGGGAGTCGCCACCGCCACCGCAGCATATAGAATTTACATTTCACTTACGTTCCAGAGTGAAAGCATTGTATTGTTCCCGAAAAGAGCGAATACCAGTTCCAGAGTGAAAGCATTGTATTGTTCCCGAAAAGAGCCGAATACCAGTAGAGAAGTTGAATCACCGCCACTGCAGCATATAGAATTTACGTTCCAGAGTGAAAGCATTGTTCCCGGAAAGAGCCGAATACCAGTAGAGAAGGTGAATCGTCGTCCCAGTCGCAGGAGCAGCATATAGAACTTACGTTCCAGAGTGAAAGCATTGTTCCCGGAAAGAGCCGAATACCAGTAGAGAAGGTGAATCGTCGTCCTAGTCGCAGGAGCATCAGCATATAGAATTTACGTTCCAGAGTGAAAGCATTTACGTTCCAGAGTGAAAGCATTGTTCTCAGGAAGAGCCGAATACCAGTAGAGAAGGTGAATCGTCGTCCCAATCGCAGGGTTTTTGCCGCCAGGTAGCAGCCAGTTCCACCATACTCACAGGTATACTGGAGATGCTTTCTATATATCTCTCTCCTATCATTCTCGCGTGTCTTTCTCAGACACGATCACACATTCATTAACAGATCATCAGACCTCTGAAACCACCCGAGCCCACAGATTTCATCTCTCTCTATCTCTCTCTCATCTCTCTCACTGTCTCTCACTCAATGATGAAAATTTCGTGGAAATATCATATCGATGGAAATATCGGTACAATATTTTTCTGATATTTAACGATATTTTCCCGACATTCCACCGATATTTATCGATATTTCAATGATATTTCACGGATTTTCATATAATTTGTACCATGAAATCACCGATATCGAAATCAATATCGATATTTATCGATATTTCGTCGATATTTCTCCAATATTTCATCGATATTTCACCAATATTTTACCTATTTTCCTATAAATTATATCATGAAGTCACCGATATTGAAATTGATATTTCACGATATTTTCCCAATATTTCACCTATTTTCCTACAAATTGTAGGATGAAGTCACTGATATTGAAATCGATATTTTGCAATATTTTACTGATATTTTAACAAAATTTCTCATTTTTTTACCAGTTATGTGGAAAAATGAAAATATCATAGATATATCAATTGCACCCTATTTTTGTATCCATCACGTGAAAAAATGGAAATATCGAGGAAATATCGAAGATATTTCCAGATATTTTCATCCATGCTCTCACTCCATGGATCATTACTGGTGGTTGACTTCGCCGTAGCCACAACATGGTATGGTATCATCACAGGTATAATTTGACTCTCTCATCTCTCTTTCTTCATCGATCATCACTTTTTTTTTTTCACAATAAATAATATGGAGAATTTCGCATGTCTTCGTTATTAATTTATGTAAATGCATCAATGTAGACAATTTCGCATGTCTTCTTTATTAGTTCACTCACTTCATTGATATCACTAGGGATTGACTTTCGCCAGTGTTTCTTCCGCGGTATGATTTGAGGTTCTCTCTTCATCAGCATCACTGTGGAGTTTATCTTGATCAAGCTTTTGTGTGTTAATAGGAAGGGTTTGCATTTCATCCTCCACAAGCATAGCAGCCAGTGTTTTGTCCGCCATCATAGGTATGATTTTGAGAGGGTCTCTCTCTTCATCATCATATGGAGTTTATTTTGATCACGATTGTGTGTTAATAGGCTCCTTCATCATCATATGGAGTTTATTTTGATCACGATTGTGTGTTAATAGGCTCCTTCAGGTGGAGGTCAAATATACCCAATTACTCGAATTGAAATTTAGTCTCAAGTTTTGCTCCATGGACTACTACTCAGATTAGTTTCAGCAAATGGTATCAGTCGAATAACCAAAGTGAGAGACAAATTCAGTTTCGGACCCAAAGTCCTTTTGTACCACCGCATCTGTGGAATAGTTTAGTATCGTCACTTGAGGAAGAGTTAACTCAATCTCAACCTCAGATGGCACATCTACCGCACTCGGAACCTCCATACTTTGATGGATACGGCTGGGACTTCCTTTATCAAAAATTGGTAACTGATGATCAATCAATTCAATATTGTCAAAGCTTTTACAGATGTAAGAAGTACAGAGTGCAGAGGATCGTTGCACGCACAAAAAATGCTGAGCAAATCACGATTACATATAGAGAGAACAAAACCATGCTAAGCCTTTTGCTACCCAAGATAATGCTCGTGATCAATTTACAGCTGGCCCAGTAACACCTAATTCCAATATCATCCAAATGCTTCTTCACATTCCTTTTATGCTTCTAGTAGGCTATACACATTAATATCACTCTCACACATGCTAGCTACCTTGTACATTCTTGATCAAACTGTATGTTCGATTAATTGATCTTAGAAGTCATGATTCTGATTTCATCTCATCATTTTACTTTTCTTCTCTTCTTATCCTTGCAAACTTTTTTTTTACTTCAAATGGTACGTCGGAGCTTTCTTAAACTTAACTCTAAAAACAGGTTCATCTCTCACAAGAGACAGAGAGAACATTCTCTGTCCATTTTGCACGAAAACGCCAACATTTCCACATACAGGTCTACAGACATTGCACACCCCAGGGCAATACACTAGCTTGTAGCCACTTTCATGTCTCTCAATCTTGAACCAGTTGCTTATATTTTCACGCCCTAGATTCTCTTCTACTCCTCCGGTTCTTACCATGTATCTTTGGATCGACTCTTCATAACCCAATGTCCACACTATGGATTGAACACATGTCGAAGCTGCAAAGAACTTGATGTTTAGATCAGTTGACACACGAACCACACCTTGAGAGTTGACTGGGTGGAAGGTTAATGGGAGGCTGTTTCTGACTTCCAACGGCTCTTGGATGACGCCAAGTGGGCATGTTTTGTTTCCGGTTTTGGCTTGTGCAAGGCCACCTCCTTTGCCACGAATAAATGGCAGTATGTAGTAGTCCACACCTGTTTGGACCTCGTTTCCATCTATGTCGACCACTGCAGTAGCTTCTTCAGCAGCTAAAGAGTTTGTGAAAATGGAGATGAGAATGAAACATAGAGGGCCAATTTGGTTTAAGGGTTGGGCTTAATAACCCACTTAAACCTTTCTTAACATATGTTTGGTTTGTGGGCTATGTGACATGTTTGTTTATTTGGCCCGGGTTAATATCCGGATAAAATGTTGGATTGACCTCTCTTATGCACATGTTTACCCAACCCACCAATTTTGGTGGGTTTAAGATACCCAATACAAACTCAAATTGCAAATACCTATATTACCCTTTATGTTGATAATATTTACAATCATGGCATGTATATATAGCTATTTTTGAACACTCTTTTCCCAACTTTTCCACTCCCCGCAGAACCCTAGCCACAATTGAACCACTATGATATAGATGACCATGTCGATCATCGATGGAAAGACAAGCATAAGTTGAAGCCCTCGAGTTAATATTCCGCCGGAAGTGCCACCTGCTCGTTACTCTGTTGTCCAGCATTCGGGTTAACTCGTCGGCAATGACACGGTCGGGTTTCGAGTAGATCTGTGAAAATCTGATAGAGTGTTTTCTGGCTCCACCATCCATACGTAAGTCCATCTCCTTACATGGTTTCGTATTTTCGAACATTTGGGTAGATTACTCTGTTTAGTTTAGTTTCTAGAATGGAGGCCATGGAGACCATGGTTAGTAAATTCACTATTGTGTAGTGCCACGTTCTAATGTAGATGTAGAAATGAACAGAGGTTTGCTCATCTATTAGATACAAACAGATTTGCAATAATAACTTTAATGAAGCTATTCTGTTTTTTTACAAATATGTTGCGCTGCTTTTCTTATTATGTTTTTTGGATTATGAGTTGGATTACAAGCAACAAACTTCATGATTATTTATATAAACCTTGGGCATTGGAAATAATTTAACTTTTTTGCTGCTTTATAACAAATACCCTAATCAGTTTCTTGTAGCAGCTTGTAGGCATGTTAATCTACTTTATCTTATCAACTTGGTACTTATATATAATCAGTTCGTAATCAGTTTGGTCTTTGCATTTGTTGTCTTACTTTCTTTGAATTTGTTGTTATACTTGTATGGGTTTTCATGGAAATAGTTTAATTTTAATATTTATGAAAGTATTATACCTCCGGGCTTGAAATTGAATTTAGATACGTTGTTTTAGATACATGATAGATTTCAATATTTCTTAAACTTAATCTCGATGAGTAATTATTGGAAATCTCTGATTCTGTCATTTCAAATAATTTTTAAATACATCTTTTTACATTCTGTGTTTAGGTTGGATCTTTTGACACCTGGTATTTGTTAATATATCATGTGATACATATGAACATAATATTTCTGGAGTTATCTGATTGGATATCATCACTCATGTTGTGTTCTATCATATCTCATTCTGACTTTTGTTGTTTTACCCTGTCAACTTACTAATATAACATTATAATTATCCCATGCCACACACTGATTTTATCTTTGATTCCCAAACCACTTGAAGCCATCATGAGAAATTCGAGGATGCATAAGCTGTGGGATATTCACCCCGTGTGTCTCCTGTCCATCCATCCCATCCGTTACTGCAATTTTGAGGCCAAACTGTTAGGTATATCTAGCTTCTCCCCTTTAAATGTGTCGTTCATATGAAAATAATACATAAAAAGAAAATATTTATTCGTATATAGTATCATAATAAATCTTAGTGTGATTCGAAGGTTTGTGCACCAAATTTGATTTATTGATTTAAACCGTAAAATGAGTCCTTTATAGACATATAGTGCATGTTGAAGGAGACGGTCTTTTGGCTCTACCTAGTGGTAATTTTTATCAAATCAAAGAATGTGCCAATCTTTAATATTTCTTCTTCTTGTGTGAAGATGGCATACATCACACAGTTTCCCGATATGATACCCGTGATAGAGAGTGTCTCGCTCTATTTGAATGTTTTTATAGTGCTAATCACTGTAGCCAGTATACGTATTCATCGTAGAAACTGTCGTAGGCGAATCAAACAAACTAGTGAAATCCGTTACAACCTTCGAGATAGGATCACAACCTTAGATCACACACACAGGATTAGCCAAGTAAATGACGTCACATGTCTGTATCACCTCCGTATGAGCTGTGATAGTTTCTTCCGATTATGTTACCTGCTTGAAAATGTTGGCGGTCTTGTGTCCGCCAGAAACGTACAAATCTCCGAGCAGGTTGCAATTTTCCTAAGCATACTCTTCCACCACAAGGAAAATAGGATTGTCAAATATGATTTCAATCGTAGTGGTTACACCATTAGTACACAATTTCATGTTGTTCTTAAGGTTGTACTGCGATTACATAGTATCCTTCTTGTACAACCTGAACCAATTCCTGATCACTGTATGATAGGTAGAAATACTTCAAGGTAATCACTACCTTCTGTTGTCTACTTTCTATATTTATATATACTTATAAGAAATAGTACAAATAATGATATAATTATCTACGACCACCAATCTTGTGTAGGGTTGTCTTGGTGCACTTGATGAAACTTATGTACCTGTCAAAGTGGCATTACAAGATAAACCACACTATAGGAATCGTAAAGGCAACATTTTCGTAAATGTGATGGCCGTTTGTGACCATCACATGAATTACGTATATGTTTTATCGGGTTGGGAGGGTTCGGCTGCTGATAGTCGAGTCTTACGAGATGCGATCACTCAACCTCATGGATTAAGAGTTCCCTATGGTAAATTTTGCATGCAAGTGCATGATTTCCTCCTCAAACATAATACAAAACTTCTTATTTCATTTAAACTTTCAAAAATTTGCAAGTTTCTGCACCTCCGTAATTATGAGAATTTGCAGGGAATTACTACTTGGTTGATGGAGGTTACACCAATGTCAATGGTTTTCTCACACCTTACAGAAGTGTTAGGTACATTTGCAAGAATGGGACAGTTCCAATGTGAGTCCTCAAACTCCTCAAGAATTTTTCAACTTAAAGCACGCTAGGGCACGTAACGTGATTGAACGTTCCTTCGAAATATTGAAAGCCCGGTGGGGCATACTTAGGAGCAATTCATACTATCCTATTTCAACTCAAAATGCTATTATCATGGCATGTGTTCTCCTTTATAAATTCATTCGAATAAACACCTCGAAGATCTATTCAAACATGATATTCCAGATTCATATGTTGAAAATGATGGTATAGACGCAAATGATGGACTACCCTATATCGATCAAGTTGAGTCTTCCCAAGCTTGGATCAATTGGAGAGATAGTATTGCAAATCAAATGTTCAATGACTCTCTTTCTGTTTGAATTCATATGTATTATTTTGAACGTTTTGTGAACATACATTATGTATTGTACTATTGTACCTCTTATTCAAAGTATTTGAAGTGTTGGCATCTCTTATTTATTTAAAGTCTACTTTCTTCGATTTGTACTCTCAAATGAATGTCTATAATTCAAATCTGCTCATTAGATATGGCTGAAGAAGATTCTTTGGTCCCCAAAGGACGTAAGACGGACAAAACTCGGAGGATGTGGACCTTCAATGAGGAGCACACATTGGTCAATGCCTTAAAAGAGTTGGTAGCCAGAGGGTTCAAATCTGATAATAGGTTTCGAACTGGTTACCTAAACGTGCTTGAGCGTGCGATGACACAAAATTACCTTGGGACAGATCTTAAAGCAGAGCCCCACATTGCTAGTAAGATCCATTCATCGAAGAAATGACACAACTCATTGACAAATATGATGGGGTTGTCGGGTTTCACCTTTAGTGCTGATTGGGTGATTGATGTTGTAGAAGATATCTGGCTTGAATATCTGAAGGTAATCATATAGTGTGGGTGTTTATAAACTTGTACATCATATTGAGGAACCACTAAACTTCATCCTACATTTGGCTTTTATTCAATATTATAGGTCGATCCACAGACATGGACTATGTTGTTCAAACACCTTGTAGGCATTAGCAAATGGCTCATCCTACATTATAAACACACGTGTATTTTAGATCCATTCATGGGATCGTAAGGAAAGTATACTATCAATAATAAGAAATGAACTTACACTTACAATCGTATTCCATGTAGCATCATCACATTTCAGGTCGTTAGACAATGGGTTATATTCCACTCCATTAGTATTTATAACCTTTGAGAACACCTTGAACCTCTTTCGAAGAACTTTCATATGCTTAACGCACGACCCATGTGTGAAATCCTTACTAAAGAATTTATTCACAAAGTAGAAACAGTTTGAATTGCAAGCCAATTGTCCCAACCATCCTCGAAGTGACCCATGCGTGCGTGATTGGCCAACACGTCGATGAACATAGAACTCACATTTTCATCCCATTCCTCGTTGAACATGTAGTCGGCTTGCTTCATTTCATTGAATACTTCTGCCATTGTTATATATTCACATGTGAAATTACCCATGTGTATATACTGCAGTAGTGAGAGCAATGTCTTACTATATTTGTCAACAAGAATTATTAATTAATATAAGTTGTGGACCCTATTGTATTGGTCATTTCAATGAGACTGCACTTGATTTGTGAATATTTACATGCATGTTGCGTGTATCAACCCGAACTTAGGAGAAACCACAAGAAGCCAACTACCTCACTTTAATGTTACATGTAAAACTCAACTACCCCAACCTAATTCAATTTCTCATCATGCAATTAAGGAGTGGAGTTCATATTGAAGGTCCAAATTGGTTTAATGACGAGTCAGAATGTGCCATAAATATGATAAGTCTCATTGTAACTATCTCTATTTGATTTTCCTTCACACATAAATGCCACATTTTTGTTCACAAGTTAATTAAAATTAGGAGGAGTTGATGACAACAAAGAATGAGTCATAAAGCTACCATCTTGACTTATCAAATAGAGAAGTGCACATTTTCAATTTCCCATGCTGCATTGACAATAAATGTTTAATCCAATTTTAAATAAATTGGGTAGCTTTGAGAAATAAAGTCCATTTATATGCATGAATGACATTTGACATAAATATATTATCTAATTAAATGA
Source organism: Scutellaria minor (assembly GCA_954870855.1). Lineage (NCBI taxonomy): Eukaryota > Viridiplantae > Streptophyta > Magnoliopsida > Lamiales > Lamiaceae > Scutellaria > Scutellaria minor. The sequence continues at coordinate 22,616,540 of OX940727.1, forward strand.
GGTATACATTTTCCACTTGTAAAATTTGGCATAAATATATTATCTAATTAAAATTTAATTTGGATGTTTTGAGGGTATTTTAGGTATTTCCACTCATGTGTGCATAATAAACATACAACCAAACACAATGATAATAAACAAACCCTTGTTAAAATGGAACAAACATTTAATCCAAACAAAAAACAACAAATAATCCTACTACACACAACATTCAATCCAAACAAAAAAACATCAAATTAAGGGTTAAAAGGTATCTAATCTAACCTAATCTAACAATCCCAACCCACAATCCAAACCACCCCAGAGAGAAAAGTGGTGTCTTCATTAAATTGATCAAAAAAGTTGTGTTCTTGTTTCTTTAAGAAGGAAAGGAGTGGCTATTTTGAAGAAGAACGAAGGGGATTTTGATTCCTTGAACTTGAAGTACTATTTCCATAGTTTTACCGCCATTTTATGTTTTATATAGATTTCTCTGAAGGGTAAAACCGTCATATTAATAACATCAAAAAGCCTCCCAAAAGAAACATAACACTAGTTTCTTCCCAAACTTAGTCAAGATAGAATTATCCCCTTGTTTTAGGGATATTTTTCAGTAGCCATTAGACAGAAGGGTGCTGCTGTAATGGCAAGCTTCAATCTCGGCCGTCCATTTCACCCCGCCGCCAGCCGGAGTCTACGGCGGCGGCCTATGAAACCGGCCTTTCGTATCTCATGTTCTAGCTCTCTTCTGCCAAATAAGGTAAGTGAGTATAGTGTACGCGACACTCTACACTAGTATTGTACTCCTTTCCTATGTCTGTAATTGGATTTTTTGAACAGTTTAAGAGGCCGTACACGAGTGTGATGATAGTGCCAACTGGAGTAGGAGCGGCGATTGGTGGCTACGCCGGCGATGCTTTGCCGGTGGCTCGAGCCCTCGCCTCCGTCGTCGATTGCCTCATCTCTCATCCCAATGTATTTATGTTTCAATTCCTCCTTTTCTTTTCTTTTTTTTTTTTTTTACACTGAAAAACAAATGGCAGAATCTAGACTTTGCAGCAAACTAGATTATTTTCTTATTTGTTTAATGGAAACTCATGAGCTGTTGCTTTAGATTGTTATATTCACTTGGCCTGAGTTAGCTGTTATCTAATTCATAGAAGCAAGAAGAAAGTGAAAATTTCCGAGCATAAATTGATGATAAATGAAGCAACTTGCTTTGGATATGCATCGGCGTACTGATTTTTGTGATCAGGGAATAATAATTTTTATCCAAGAGTTAATGCAAAACATGGAAATATGATGTGGTGCAAAGTTAATGCTATAAGAGAACCTTTGGCTATATTGTTTGGATGAAATAAGTTGTCTAATTTTCTGATTTGGCGGCTTAATGTTGACTATCAAGAAACTGAGTAAAACTAGTTTTGTTTTTAACGATTATCGTGGACTAGTGTGGCATCATTTCTTTGTAAAACGTTATAATCATTTCAGGTTCTTAATGCAGCAATGCTTTACTGGCCAATGCCAAATGTGCTATATGTTGAGGGCTATGCACTGGATAGATTTGCTGAAGGTATTTGGGCACTACAACCAGTTCATCAGAATAAGGTGCACCCCTTTCGGATCTTACATCGGTTGTCACAATATTGTTGCAGCACTTATTGATTATTATTTGTTTAAACATGGATATTCCTGTTATGTGAGCTAGGTGGGGCTGGTTCTTGATTCTGGGATAGAGGAAGACCTTCGAATTCGTCATTTACAGGTGGTGGATGCAACAAGGGCTTCTCTTGGTTTGCCTGTTGTTGAATATACTGTGACAGATGCTTCTCTTCAGGTATCCTCATAAACAACTGATTTAATATGTTTGGTGGACTTCAAAGGATGTAGATTCCTTTGCCACTTCTTAAAAGATTCTGTTCTTAAATCCTATAACAAGCGGAAACAAGAATCTGAAATGATGCTTCACATATTTTGTAACTTAACATGCTTCAAAGTTTGGGAATGGTCAACACAATGTTTCCATGACTTTATGTTGCTTCATGTGGTCTGAAATATACTAATAATTGCACAGTTTCAACAAATTAATTTGTCATAGACCAAAATTTTTTGTATTCATATCAGAGCATTAGTTTTTACCATGACGGTGGTTCTTCAATTCATGTATCTAGCATATTTTTTAGGTGGAGAAATGGATTGACCGTAAGACTGGACAATCCACTGGAAGGATAAGCCGTCCCGATTCCCTCTTAAGAGCTGTAAGTACACTGGTAGAGAGATCTGGGGTGAACGCCATAGCTGTTGTGACTCGCTTCCCAGATGATGATAGTGATGATGATGTGGACGACTATCGACAAGGAAAGGTACAATTGTTTGCTTTGCTATGTCGTCTGTTTTTTTTATTGGTATCTCACAAAGTCTGCATCATGCCTGCTATAAGTTTCCCTTCTCATTCTAATTTAGGCTTTTGTGAGTGCAGGGGATTGATCTTTTGGCTGGCGTAGAGGCAGTGATAAGTCATCTAGTTGTGCAGAAATTTGGTATTCCTTGCGCTCATGCTCCTGCTGTATTACCTTATCCATTGAGTCCTTCTTTATGCCCAAAATCAGCTGCTGAAGAGGTACATTCTCTGCTAGTCACTGTAAATATCTATTCTTTTGATGAGACGGCAATTGATCTTGTAAGAAAATTCAATTTGCCTTTGTGTGCAAAACGTTATTTAATGTGGAACGTAGAAGAAAATCAGCTGATTGCTATTCTCCTGCTACTAGAAATGTGTGTGTTATGTTTTCTTGTTTATAGTTTCATTTCCTTTCTTTAACTACTTCAACAACTTAGCAGTCAAATTCTGAAATTCTGTATATATTTGTGACAGTTAGGGTACACATTCTTGCCATGTGTGCTAGCTGGCCTCAGTACTGCACCACAGTATTTGGTCCACGACTCCAAGTCATCGAGAACAGATAGTATAGTAGCTAGTGATGTCGATAGTGTGATCCTACCAATAGATGCTTTTGGAGGAGATGGGGCTCTTGCTTTTGCTAGTAGGAAAACTAACAGGGTATGCATTTTCTGCCTATGTTCTAAAATCTTATTCTTGTGATTTATACTACACATCTGTTTCTTCTTTCAACATCTGATGTTCATATCTTTCAGCCGCTTTTAATTGGCGTTGAAGAGAATGAAACTGTACTCAATGATACCCCTGATAAGCTTGGGATTCCAGTGGTACATTCTGAATACCTGCCAACTTTCTCTTTCTTTTATTCATCCATCATCACTCTTTAAATGTGTGGCATATTTTGTTAGTGTAAGAATGAGTTTGTCAAACTACACGACCCTTGATTGCCAATTACCTGATAATGCAATCTGGTACTTGTAATGTAGGTGAAGGTATCAAACTACTGGGAGGCTATAGGAGTTATCGCGGCTCATAAAGCAGGAATAGACCCAAATTCTCTGAGGAAAGACAGAATAAAGAACGTACGAAGTACCAGTTTTGTCCCTTCCAATGGCTATTCAATTGCGCGTGAGCCTTTGTTGGCTTGATGGAACAAGTTGTTTTTTCTGTTCCTTGTTACATAGATTAAGTGTTCATCGATCCATAGACATACTTCGTAGTATCATTAATGTTACGATTTCGAATGCTAAATCAATATATATAGTCATTCATTTTGAGCATATGCAGCCTCTATCAATATGTTCCATGGAGAAAATCTGCATAGGATGAGCCGAGTTCCTTTCTGCTTTCCCATTTCTCATATGTTTTTATTGCAATTCTCAAGAAAAAGATTAAAGAAAAACAATTTACTGCATAAATGGAAAAAGAAAATGAGAGTTTTATTATTGAAGAACAATGAATACAATTACTTCTAAGAAAAACAATTATTGGACTATTGTAAGCTTATGATATATATACACACAATAATAAAAACGTGGCCTGGTCGTTCAAACTACACAACTATATATAAAAAAAGATTTTATTTTTACCGCAAATATAATTTTGTGCCTAAATTATCACAAATCCTATAAAAATATCATTATACTCTCACTTTATTGTATTTGATTAGATTTTAATTGTGGCCAACACACATCTCATCCATCAGAGTAAAAAAAAAAAAAAAAGGCGGTCAAAAGTCAAATATCTACCATCAATTTTTTAGTGCAACATGTTTATCCTCTCAATTCACATTTCAATTTTTTTTTTTTTACAAAATCATGGAGGCAAGAACCACTCCTACACGAATTTGAAATCAAAAGATTTTGCAAATTTTAGTGAAAAATTATTGATTTGGGTGGTTTTGAACGTGAGGTTAGTCTTCGTGTAAGACATTAAATTTTTTTACCGAATAAGCATGAAAATTTTCTGCTTTCGTAGGAAATTAGTATAACCATGAAACAAAATTTGATTGTTTTAAAGATTAAATTACTTTAAAATAAATATATAACCATTTCGATCTTTATTTCCTCTAAAAATATTGTCACCTTCTCTTTCTTTGCTCTTATCCTCAACACTCATGACTCACACAGTTCACTGAAATTCTTGTTTGCTCAAAATTGCTAGGCTCAGAGGAAGTACCTATGGAGGCATCAAGTTTCATTAATTCAGTCGCCAATTTTCACATCCCATCTTCAAAATTAATTCCTTCGAAAACCCTAGTTCCCGTTTCTAACCAAAGAATTCGCCTGATCTCCGTTTTCCAGACTAAATGTTGCATCAATCTTGAAAAAAACAACAGCAAACGCGAAAATTCTGCAGCTGTTGAGACCAGCGATGCTGATAAGGAGGATAGTAATTCAAATTGGGAGGCAGAATTTCTTAGGGGGAAAATGGATGGCAAAAAGCATTCGAAATCCAGGTTACTGCAAGAGAACGATCAAATGGAGTGGTGTGTTAGGGCTAGAAAAGTTGCTCTCAAATCTATAGAAGCTAGAGGATTGTCTGCGAAAATGGAGAGAATTGTCACCGGCGATAAGAAGAAGAAGAGGAAGAAAAAGAAGAAAAAGATGCCCAAAATTGATGAAACGAATCAGCTGAGCCCTGATGATGGTGAAGATGATGACGATGATTTGGATTTAGGTATTGATGAGGATGAATTTGACTTTGAATCTTTGGATATGAACACCACTCATCTTAGGAAAACAGTGAGCAAGCTTGCAGATGGGATGTTCGAAGAAAGGACGCAGAAATCCATGGAAACATTTGTTCAGAGGCTTTCGCAGTTTGCAGGGCCTTCAGATCGTCGAAAAGAAGTCAACCTCAATAAATCCATTGTCGAAGCTCAGACTGCAGAGGAAGTTCTGGAGGTCACAGGTGATGTAATCATGGCAGTCGCGAAAGGGCTCACCCCTTCGCCTCTGTCACCGTTGAACATCGCCACAGCGTTGCATAGGATTGCTAGGAACATGGAGAAAGTGTCGATGATGAGGACGCGAAGACTGGCGTTTGCTAGACAGAGAGAGATGTGTATGCTCGTGGGGATGGCAATGGCGGCCTTGCCTGACTGCTCGCCTCAGGGCGTCTCCAACATTGCGTGGGCGTTGTCCAAAATCGGGGGTGAGCTTCTTTACTTGTCCGAAATGGATAGAGTGGCTGAAGTGGCTTTGTCTAAAGTAGATGATTTCAATTCACAGAATGTAGCTAATTTAGGTGGAGCCTTTGCTTCTATGCAGCACTCTGCTTCCGAGCTCTTTGCTGAGCTCTCGAAGAGAGCATCGAATATAGTTAACACTTTTCAGCCTCAAGAAATTGCACAAGTTTTGTGGGCTTTTGCTTCTCTCAATGAGAATGCAGATTCTTTGCTTGATTCTCTTGACAATGCATTCAAGAACGATGAAATTAGAACGGACTCGTTTTCTAGGGACCAGTTAGGTAACATATGTTGGTCGTATGCGGTTCTTGGGCGATTAGATCGCGTGTTTTTCTCCAATGTGTGGAGAAAACTGATTGATTTTGATGAGCAAACTATTTTGGAGCAGTATAGAGAAGACATTATGTTTGCCACTCAAGTTCATCTAGTGAACCAGTGCCTGAAACTTGAATACCCTCATCTTGAACTGTCCTTATTGGATGATATGGAGAGTTTGATCGATCGTGCTGGGAAAACTAAGAAGTTTAACCAGAAGGTAACGTCCTCGTTTCAGAAGGAGGTGGGGCGTCTCCTAGTGAGTACTGGTTTGGATTGGGTGAAAGAGTATGATGTGGAAGGCTACACTTTGGATGCAGTGTTGGTTGATCAGAAATTCGCTCTGGAAATCGATGGGCCAACTCATTTCTCAAGAAACACTGGTGTGTATATATGTATATACATACCTTTGTGTGATTCTGTTTACATTCGAACACATTGATTGTATTGTTTTGTTGTGTTTCTTGCAGGGGTTCCGTTGGGACATACGATGATGAAACGTCGTTACATAACTGCAGCTGGGTGGAAGATCATGTCTGTGGCTCATCAAGATGTAAGTGGTGGTGTCTCTAATACTTGGAATGATGAGTGTGGATATGATAAATGGCTAATCTAATATTGGTTTTTCTGCCATGTTTTGTTGCAGTGGGAAGAACTTAAAGGTGAATTTGAGCAGCTAGATTATCTTAGAAGCTTGGTTTATGGTAGCATAGGTAAAGAAAGCAGCAATGTTGTATTATCATAGCAAACTGACAATTTCTTGTTTTTATCTAATTTATAAGATTTCAACCCGTTATTTATAAAACTTTGCCCGATTTACTTTCATATTTCAAATAATTTGATCTACTCTAAACCATCCACACTTGTGACCTGCAAACAGTATTTGACAAACAGAACTCAGATCAGATGCTTTGTTCACACTGCAAATTAGCAAGAAATGTACATAATCTTTGTTAAATAATTGGTTGCTATGCAGTTTTGCAGTGAAATTATAGAGAAACATGTTTTGTGGATGTATTCTCTATTTTGAGGATCAGTTCGGAACGGTATGCGGAGATTTAAAAAAAAAAAAAAAGTCGAAAGATAAAAAAGAAAAGGAAACGAGAAAATTCAATTTAGATAAAATGCATCGAATTAAAAAAATAAATAACTAAAAACTAATTTAGCATGCTGCATGTACCAACAAAGTTTTATTAACAATTAAAAGTCAAATACTTCACTTCTAAATATTACACTTCAAAAGTTACAAAGTTTTATAATCTAAAAATATATTTATTTATTGTTAAAAGTCATTAGAATATAGTTTTTTGTTATTAATTATCAAAACTTAAAAATTTAAATTATATGTAGCAATATATATTATTAATATAATATAATATAATATATATATATATATATTATGTAATTATATCAAGATAAAGAAAAATAAATTATATATATATATATTTAATTCTTTAAAATCAATTTTTCGGTTCGGTCCAATTCGCTTTGGTTTAGTCCCAATTTGGTTCAGATTATTGAAAAATCTCTAAAATAAAACCAAAAGAAATTTCAGTTCAATTTGATTCAAAGAAAGTCAAAAAGTCAATAGATATTCTCGTTTCGAAACTTTTTCAGTTTGAATTTTAGTCCGATTTTGATTATCTTCGACTCATGCACAACTCTACTAGCAATGTCAAGTACCAATCATATATGTCTATTTTTTTTTCCCTCCAATTTTAAGACACAATGGGAAAAGATTTCCATGTCTGCATGAAAATAAATGATAAAAATTAGACATAATCATTTAAACCGCCGACTCAGAGAAAATCTGTTTACATGACCATTTTGCCAAAATAATAATAATAATAATAATCATAATAATTTAGTTACACGACTAAGTTCAGAATAGGTGAAGTTACAAGATGAAATGCCAAAGTGATGGAAGTGGCTTCAACACTCAATTTTAAAGAAAATTTAATAAATAAATAAATAAATATATATATACACACACTCAATACATAAAAATATTAATATATAATGTGCATATATATATATATAAATTAATAATGTGTTTACACGGCTTGTTATATACAATCTAAAAAATATAAACAAACCTCTATGATTTAGAATAAGATTGCACCAATGAAATATGTGATTATTACCTCTTCAAAGATTTTTCTACACCTTGAATTTGCGCATTAATTGTAATATAAATCTATGGACCTGCCCATAGATAATATTTTTAAATTTAATTTGATAATATCAATCTCATCTCATATTTAAAAAAAAAAAACTAGTATTATGACTTATGGTCCAATTGTTATTCCTCATTTTCCAAAGAGTACACGATATAGTATTGCAATGATCAAAAAGCCCAAGCCCAAAAGAGCTACGCCTCCACCGGCTCTCTCCTCTCCCACCATCTATCTCTACGCAGCTCCACTCATAGAGCATCTCCAATGGAGCACTACATCTCACACTATCTCTACATGTATTGTGAAATGGTGCTTCAATCGTACACTACATTTTTCTACTACACTACAGATTTGAATAGTGCACCACTCAATGTAGTGGGCACTATTGCACTACAGTACATTTTTATTTTTTGATTTTTTTAATACAATTTTAATTTCACAATTTATTTTTAATACAATTTGCATTTCATCATTTCATGAAGCAATATTATTGTTTATGAAAAAATTATTATTTACTACATGTGTATTATATAAAAGTATTTTTTTAGGCTAAATAAAGTAAACATAATACATTAAATTACAAAGTACATTAAATTAAAATACATAAATCACAAAATACATCAAGACAATTAGGCCAAAATGCATAAATTAAAATAAACATAAAACATCTAAAGAACGATTAGGCTAAAAAAAGTACGATACGAGAATTTAAACGTCCTAATTAATAATCTCTGAGATTCCTTCTCGACCCTCCGAGATCTGGAAAATATTCGTTATACATATCAAAAGTATTATTTGTTGGTGGTTGTTGGGAAAGTTCTTCATTTTTTCGTATAATTTTTTCTTGTTTTTTTCGAAAATATTCACGTCAGCGTGGATCTCCAATGCTATCCAAATCAATCATCATAATTCTTTCCTCCCGTTCTTCTCTTCGCTCCTCACGGTCATAGTCTTTTTTTCCAGTTGCCTCCTTTAAAAAACTTAGAAGGGCTTCATTATCTTCATGCACAGTGTTTGCGAAAACACTAATATCTTCAGCTCTTTTTTCTTCATTTTGGATTTTTTCACCCCATCAGGTCGTCGTGATGATGAAGACCCACCACTACCACTAATATTTTCATCACTTAAATTGATTAAAAATGAATTTAATGTAGGTTCAGGAGATCCTGGACTTTCGTTCACCTCATTAAACTGATATCGGGACTTCCGTGTAGTATTATCCCATTGCGGAAACTCTTTCATGGTGTTCCATACATGGTCAAACTTGAATGATTTTTCCTTGATGGACGGATCATTCACATACAAAAATTTTGCCCTGCGTAATGCATTACCATGTTAGTACTACTTTACAAATTAGACTAGGAACAAAATTTAACAACTACTTACAATGTCATTTTCGGAAGCACCACTTGGATTTTCGCGTTCAACTTGCTCTACACATGCTATCAATTCCGAAACGGCTTTTTTTATGCCACTCGAATTGGTTGACGATTCATTCATTTTTTCTTTGACCCGATTCCAGAGTTGATTAGAAGTTTGGAATCCCCCTATGATTGGATCTTGACAGACTTCTTTGTAGCAATCACAAAGAAGTACATCTTCAGCAAATGAGTAATTTGGATTTCTGGCCATTTGAGCTGTAAAATAGTTCTTGTGAAACTGTGTTTTAAGTTGAATTGTATAACGTATATATATATGGAGAAATGAGTGAGAATGTTACGTGAGATGAGCATGTGAAGGCCTACTGCAACACATGTGAAATCCCATGTGAAATTACTGTAGGCATGTGAAGGGCTACTGCAACTTTATAGACTTCTGCAACCCATGTGCAGCTTTATAGACTTCTGCATCCCATGTGAAATTTCAGTAGACATGTGAAGGGCTACTGCAATTTTATAGACTACTACATTATATATTATCATGTGAATTTTTGCCTTTTTATATTCACATTTTTTTTAAAAATAACTAATAAAAATAATTATATTCAACAATCAATATAAAATAAAAATAAAAATATTATGCAATTATTAAGTTTAAATTTATATAAATTTTAAATCAATAAAAAATAAAAATAGTAAATGTAGTGCAGAATATAGCGAATTTTGCTGTAGCTCAGCGTTAATTTTGTTATGGTGTAGTGTTAACGATTTTATTACAGCCTCACTCAAGCGCCACCGCCACTTCTTTTCTCACCTCCACTTCGCCTTCTTTTCTCACCGCCTCTCCGCCACTGCCCCTTCTTTTCTAACCGCCACTTTGCCTTTCTTACCTCCTCTCTCACTGTCTTAGCCAACCGTTACATCCCCTTCGCCGTTAAACCTGCTGTCTATCAAAAACCCTAATTCTCATCTGTGTCTACGTTTATTTAAGGTAAGTTTAAATCCCTAATTTTTTTGCTTATTTTTATGTTCTAAACTCCTAATTTATGAATATAGGTGTACACGTGTTTTTGTGTGTGTGTGTGTGTGTATGTCTGTGTGTGTTTGTGTTTGTGTGTGATTACGCTTGATGTTAGATTGATGCTTGAAATTTTGATCATTTTTGCATTATGACCGAAGTCATTCATTTGTTTATGTAGAAATGAGTGTGCCGTTTCCAGACAACAACGAGGTTATGGGTGAACAGACTTTTCTGGATGAAGGCGATATAATTAATGAGTTCGAAATTGATGAAGAAGGTATATATGTAGTAGGAAAGTAGTTTCTGCAACAGATGCTGTGGGTTGATTTTTTTCAAATTAACTGTGTGCGCGTGTCTGTTAATGATGTTTTCTCCAGGTGATTGTCCATATATGTTGTGAGTTTTTCTTTTATAGGTTTTTGGCTATAGTAATTCAGATTAGAAGGGTTCTGACCGTTTAATATCTATGGCTATCAGAACTGAGTTCTGTAATGTTATACAGAATATTGATAATAAACTGGATATGGGATCATCAAAGAGTAGATGGTGGTACGGGCAGCAAGGCCATGGAATTATTTACTTCGTTTATTCAGTTTTGTATTGTTTTACACCTTTCAACCTTTTCACAGTAATGTACTCAGAATGTATATCTATGTGTGCTTCTGTAAGTTGTTGTGTTGATTGGCTGGTTGTGGTTTCAGAACTCCCTGATGCAGATGAGGAAGGTAGCTCTGATGGAGAAGAAGAATTTGGTGCGTTCATTTTATGGCAGTCTTATTTCGTTGATGATACTGAGCAATAACATGTCTATTATATATTTCTATATGTGTGTATTATATAAACAAGATATGAAGGAAAGCATTGCCATCATCTTTATTACTTACCTTTCTTGTCTTTCTAGTCATGTCAAGAGAAAAAAAAAAAGGGAACTAAAGCATGTTAGATATCGAACCGTTCTACATTTGATGATGATGGTGGTAATAAGCTACTTCAAGTGCTTGAATTTCCAAGTATGAATATCAATGGTTCCAACACCAGTATGGTATCTTTTAATGAATCACCTCATATTTGCTAAATAACTTGTGGCACATTATGTAACAACATGTGATAAATTGCAAAAATGTAAATGAAATCTATGTTATACTATGAGAGTTTCCTTCCTTGTAAATAGAAACTTATATATTATATATACTTTGAACAACTTGAACTTTCTAATTTAAAATACTTGGAATCTTTTGTCAAAAGACACATGTTGTAAGCATTAAATTTTGAAGTGTTTAATCCATGTTGTATAGTCTCACTTACTTGAGATTTGACTAATTCGCATTCTGTGAAGTGTTTATTTACTTCCATTACTGATTTTTGGAGAGTTAAGTTTTTATATCACTTGGCTGGTGCAAGGGATGGAATATTTATTCTACTAGAAGCATTGAAACAAGAAAACAAATCCATGTTGTTTGTCTTAACCTGTTATACTTTGATGTTGCAGATGGGGTTGATGATTCAATACATATATTCACTGGTCATACAGGTGAGATATGGTATGCCTGTTTCCTATCTTGGATAATTTTTTGATATATCCTAGTTCTTTACTTTATCTGCTTCTGGATTGGGGTGATCCATGTTGGTCTACAATGATGTACAACTTTAAGTGGAAATACTAGTCCTTATGTTTACTTAGGAAAATATGTTGTACCTTGTAGTATGTTAGTTAATTATTTTAGTTTTTACATCTTTTTTGCTGCTCTTGAATTTGTTTTGTTTGATTAGGTTTTGGATCGCTAAAATGAATTTGGGTCACTAGATGGACTTCAGTGGCTGAATTTTCTTAATTGTTTAGTGTTTATGACTTCCTTAAAAGCAGATTTAGTGGACAATATAAACTAGAGATTGGCCTAGGATGCCAATCTGTTGAAGAGGATAATGGGTTTCCTCCTGAATGAAATTAATTCCCTTCTTAATTTCTGTGATATTATAGTTTATAGATATAAATCTGGCAGTAATCACACGCATTACGGGAGGAGATATTTTGACTAAGCTTAGGAGCCATGTCCCTTTTCCTTACATGGTCATGTGTGTTTGTCACCCTGAAAATTTGTTATGGTTTATTCTGCTACGCATTGTGCTTATGTAACTGCTTCTTTTGCATCTAGGTGAACTATACACTGCTGCCTGCAGTCCAACAGATGCAATGCTAGTTGCAACTGGAGGTGGAGATGATAAAGGATTCCTATGGAAGATAAATCAAGGAGACTGGGCATTTGAGTTGAATGGTAAGAATTAGCCTTCTTGTTCACAGTTTCTGAAATGCAAAATATCAGAAGTAAAACTCTTTGATTCACAAGATCATTTACATGTGTGTATAGTTCCCATCAAACCAACTTTTTCCATGTCTTTTCTTGATTTGAATCTTTTTGGACTCAGGAATGCAATATATAAACTGAAAGACAACAAATGTGATGTTTCTTAAAAGAGCAGTTTGGATAAAATTCTATCATAAAACTATGTCTACACCTAAGAGTCCAGTAATAATACTAATATACTTGAATATGTATTTTGTTATGCAATGAAATGAGTTTTGTTTTTTAGGACGTATTGTTTCTTTTGATGCTTTAGTTGCATGTTAATTTGTCAAAATATCGAATTATAGCATGGTTATTGATGTACTACTATCAACAAAGGCAATGATGACAACATCACAGACATAATCTTTACTTTGATACTGAAATGTAGAACGGTCATCAAAACATCAGTGCTCTTGAAATTATTGTATGTTTTGGCTCCGTTTGCTCATGAAAAGAAGTGATAGCCTAATTTAATACAAGTTAATCCCTTGTTTACTTGAAATAATGTGCCGGAGTTATAACCTCAGGCCCGTTAAAATTTGAAAATTCAGGATTAATTGTGGGGGGAGGTGTGATAATTCTTGTCCTACAAAAAATCCAATTCCTATCAAAGTACAACAGTTTAATGATTTCTGTAAAACGTGTTATTTGAGTACATTTTCTCACATCCTGCATCTTCTCAACTATCCACATGCAGGTCACCAAGATTCTGTCTCTAGTTTATCCTTTAGCATAGATGGACAGTTGGTTGCATCGGGAAGCTTAGATGGAGTTATTAAAGTATGGGACATTGCTAAAGGAGACTTAAAATGCACTCTTGAAGGACCTACTGGAGGCATTGAGGTGATATTTGAGAAATTATGCTGGTGAACCATGTTGTGGTTTATGCTATCTAACAGTACTTTTTCAGTGGGTTCGGTGGCATCCAAAAGGACATTTGATCTTAGCTGGTTCAGAAGATTCCTCTGTTTGGATGTGGAATGCTGACAGGGCAGCTTATCTGAATGTGTTCACGGGTCATGCGAGTAGTGTAACCTGTGGTGATTTTACCCCAGATGGTATTTACTTCTATCATGAAAACTCTGGTGGCTTTCCCTGTCACTATAATGTTATAATTGGCTGACTCAATTTGTGTTATTTTAACTTTTTTAAGGTAAAACCATCTGTACTGGTTCTGATGATGCAACTATGAGAATTTGGAACCCTAAAACTGCAGAAGTTATCCATGTTGTTAAAGGTATTATGCTATTGAGTTTTTCTTTGCACATTTGTGTCATATGCTGCTGCATTTTCATTCTCAAGGAATTCAAGCTGCCTATCTGTTGGTGCAATGACTCCAGTTTTGGTGAACTTTCTTCTCTGTGATCCTATAAGAGATATCTGCTGCATGGTTTACTAATACTGCTGAACCACCATAAAGCTGTTCTTGTTCTGTTAGTTTTTTCTTTTCACAAGACTTTGAAGTGGCAAGAAGATGGACACCGAATGCTAGAACAGGAAAACACTATAAAGTCTGTTCTTATATCTGGCATGTGAATCGCATGATATCAAAATCACAAATCAACTGTGACCACCCCTTCTTTTGTTTAAACCATTTGTGAGTGGATATTGCATCAAATTAGCGTGTCTTTGGTATTTTCACTATTTAATGAAGTCTGAATCTAGTTCATTATGCTCTCTAGATGCTTAGTTTTTATGTGCTGGAGATTCTGGATATGTGGTATTTTTGTGGGTAGCTATTAATGTTGCCTCCTGCCTGCTGGATAGATAAAATGTCAATATCACTTGTGCAGCATTGATTAGTATCATGGTTATTCTGCTTCAGTTTTTTCTTATAACTGCAATTTAGGCTGGATTTATTCTGTCTACACAATGTTATTTGTGCTACTGAATACTGATTAAAAAGTTGTACTTATACTACAAGGTCACCCGTATCATACTCAAGGACTCACATGCTTGACGATCAACTCTGACTCTACTCTTGTGCTTACCGGGTCAAGTGATGGTTCAGTTCATGTAGTTAATATATCAACTGGGAAGGTGATTTTGTGTTATTTTGTTTCTTCATTCTACTGCTCTCCTAGAAAGGCAGTTCTTCCTTCTTGGGGAAACAAATGATCTCATGATGTCCTGATCCACAGGTTGTTTGTTCTTTAAACGCACATACAGATTCAGTAGAGTACGCTGCTTTTGAATCAAGGTTTTACCTGTTACTTTTCCTTTGTATCTTGTATTTTGGGAACAAATGGATATACTTAAATGACGACCAGAATAAACTTTTTTGGGATATTCTGTTGTGAAGTGGAATGTCTTGTTTCAACTGCTTCTTTAATGATTACTGACGCTCTATTGGTGTGAATTTCTTCTTGCAGCTCTCGACGGGATAGTTGGAGGGCGGCAACAGGAGGCATGGATAAGAAGCTTATAATCTGGGATCAACATTCATCACCTCGTTGCATATGTAACCATGAGGTCTGTTGGATGGATTCATATCCCCCGTCCCCCAAACCCAAAAATATTATAGTCAATAGTTATCATAAATTCTATTTTCTTGGATATCTGGACCAAAATTAAAAAGCTCTAGACGTGATTAATATGTTCACTTATACCATAGCTGTAATACAGCTCTCTCTCATTAATTTAATATGCATTCAACATTGGATCTTGGATAGTTCTGCTTCTACACTAGTGAATAAGTCAGATCATATGATTCCATTTGCCATGACTTTGTGCAATTCATATTGAAAACCTAGATAACTTGGGTTGCAGACTTGCAGTTAATGTCGAGGGAATTTGATTAATATGCATATGCAGTGGAAACAGTCAAGCTTATGCGGTTCTTGCCTAATTCTTTAATTGCATTTAAATGTGAGAAATTAGGAAGTGTTGGTCTTAGTGAATCAGAAAGATAGATACTTGATATGCTTTTAATCGAATGTTAGATATCATTGTCACCAATCCACCATTAAGATTGATAACTCTGCTGCCTATAGTTCTATCAGTTATGCTGCTTGCATATGCATGCAGATGATCCATCAAGTACTTCTATTTCAATTACAATAGGCTTAATATATGTTTTGCCAATTTGTTTTGCAGGAGGAGGTCACATGTTTGCTATGGCTTGCTGGATCTAGATACATAGCCACTGGGTGTCTCGATGGGAAAGTACGAATATGGGACAGTCTCTCTGGAGATTGTGTGAAAATATTGGGTGGACACTCTGATGCCATTCAGTCTATTGCTGCATCGTGTACTGGAGAGTTCCTAGTATCTGTTTCAATTGATGGAACCGCTCGGGTGTTTGAGATTGCGGAGTTCGGAAATTCATGATCAGTTCGTATCTTTGTATCCATTGTTGTACGTGTTTCTCTTTGCTCCTTTCCATCTGCTTTTGACTTATCTGAATCGGAAGCTTTACTCTTGGCTTTGGAGGAGAGCTCTTGACGTGAAACTTCTTTTTATATTTACCTACCTGGATGATTGAATATAGGGTATAGTCATACTTTGATCAATGTATTTTGTATTATGGTGACTTCTTGATACTTATTATTTTAAATGTTTGAATCAATTTTAATAGAGTGAACCATTCTGAAGTGTCTTAAGTTCAAAGCAGTGTTTGCATATATTTTCATTCTGAATGAAGAAACCGTACCAAAGTTGCTATAAAAACGAGGCTTTTACTTCATATCCAGTATTTTGAGACTTTAAATTTGCTTTTTCTTTATGAGCTAGAATTAAATACTACAAAGATCGGTTGATTCGGGATTTGAGTTTTGATCACATTTGAATCAACACTTTTATAAAGACTAAGAATATCACTTGAGTGAAGGGCTCATGGTCAAATTTAGCAAATCTTGCCAAAGGTGATAAGTAGAGCCCTCCTAGGAAGAGGGTATTTTGCATTCAAATAGTTAAACACCTGTGCTTATTTTTTCATGTATTCATTCAGTACAACTATTTTATTTATCTGGAATTATGTCATGAACCAGTAACCCTTGAATTCAATAACTTGCTGTAGTGGAAGAATCATACAAGTATGGTGGGATGGTGAAACTCCTGTTAATAAACATATATATTTCTCCTCTTTCTTTTCCGCTCTGAAAATTTGGAAAGGGGATTTATTTGCCTTGGTTTTTCCTTTTTTTCTTTCGTCGTTGCACGGGATTGATATTGATTCTTCATTTTAGAATTATTTTATCTAGATCAGTAATAATTTTCAACTATCAAACTTATATGGATGCTATTCTACATGGATGTTTTGAAACAAAAATAATTAAAACGCTTCAAAATTTTCATTGATGCACCCATTTTATATCTTCATTGCGAATCCCAAAAAAACTAAATTGTTCAACATCATTTTAATCATATAGAATTGTAATTCTCACACATTATCCCATTATCATACATGAATTAACAATTACTCATCCATTCATCAGAATAACCATCTATGTGTCACTTAATTTTCTCAAATTGTTCAATTCTATGCTTTCTTTTCAACAGTTTACCCAAATCTATCCACAAATAAGAACAGAATCTAAAAAATCCTTGCGTTGTTTCCACTTTTTGTAGAGACACAACTCCAATAGCAGCTGATTTTAATAGAAGTTGTCATCCTTCGATTAACTAATGAAGCTGCATTTTCAGGTTTTTTAACCAAGTCTTCATCATCCACAAGACAATTAAAGATTATACTATAACAATGCTTATCATGCAACTATTAAAAGCATATATAGATCATACAAAGAAAAACCTATACAAAGCGAGAGAAAAGGAATAGGACAAGGAACACAATTTAAGAAAAAATTATAAGGACTAAATCTTGTTAAGGAATTAAGAGATTAATAAATGCATTCAAAACTAAATGCATAGAAACCATATCTGATTATGAGCACCACCAAAGAAGTGAAAAGTCTCATTATCAAAATATAGTATTTTGGCTTCCTTTCTATTCATTCATTTTCTTTCTTCACATAAGAAAACATACTTGCTTATTATATTTGGGGATTATATTTTTATCTGCCAAAATATCAATCAATCAATTACAATACTTAAATAACTCAATATCCAATAACTGGTGATATTTTAACTGGACACATCTGTTAATTCACAATTTCAGAATCAGTTACAGTTGATTCTAGTTTCTGAAGAATTTTTAAATTGTTGAACAATTGATCATGGTTGCCCTTATGCCCCCAATGTCCAGCATGAATAGTTTATCATAAGGTTCTTACCTTATCTTCACCCATGATACGGACTTCTAAGTTCTTATATCAATGAAATGATATTAATCATAAGCATAAGTTGTAAAAAAAATATACGAAGATTTCATTAATATTTATTCATTATTGTTAAGCTTGAAATTGCATTCATAATGGAGAAAACTAATCAACTATTATAAAGCCTTTCCATCACTATTTATTTACTTTCGTGCACTAAGTTTACAAGAAATACAAGTCCTTTTTGCCATTCATTTTCTTTAATTTCCCCTCAATTTGTTGCATTATCATTTAATATAGGGTTAATTTCAATTTTGGTCATGTATGTAAGATCTTTTCTAATTTTGAACAATTAAGTATATGTTTTCTAATTTTTGTCCTATGTGTTTCAATTTTTTTCAATTTTAGTCAAGCTTTCAATTTTGGTTCTGTATGTTTCAAAATTTTCCAATTTCAATCCAATTTTGGTCGGATGGCCGTCACGAAATCTCACGTGACATCGGCGATTTTGAAAATTCCGATCAAAATTGGATTGAAATTGAAAAAAATTGAAATATACGAGACTAAAATTGTAAAACTTGACTAAAATTAGAAAAAGGTTGAAACATACATGACCAAAATTGCAAAACGTATACTTGATTGTCAAAAAATGGAAATGGTCTTACATATTGAACTAAAATTGAAATTAACCCTTTAGTTTATCACAAATGTTTTTGTGCACCAGGTGCACAGATCCTAGATTCGTGCAACCAGGTCGACCCAACCAGAAGGTGCATTTCATGCGTCCCATACGCACCTCATGCACCCAAACCCTAGCTCAAACCTTAGTTTTGCAGTTATATTAGTCTAACCTTTTAGTTTGCTGAACCTAACCTTTTAATTATGTTCGCATAACCTTTTATAGTGTATGACACACCTATAATACCTTTCAAAACCTTTATATTATAATAATATAACCTTCATGCATAATAATTTAACCTTTTCATTATGATAATATAACCTTATGTTATTCTTTAAGTACATAAAAGTTATGATATTTAAAGGTTATACTAATATAACATAAATGTTAAATTATTATAATATAAATGTTAAGCCATACTATATCAATTTTTATAGTGAAAAAAATCTAAGTAATATCACTTTAACACCCCAAACTAAGATAAATAAACCAAACCATTATACCAAATTTTTTATTTTTTTATTTTTTATGAATAATCAACATTTTCTAATTTGTAAAATTAATTATAGGAATTTTAATTGAATATTTATAATTTTTTAGGTATAATTTTAACTTTAAAAATATTTTTAACTCCCACACTTTAGTCTACTACTATAGCCAAAACTACTACAAATCAATTAAAAAAATATATTCAAATGCACTAGCATATTAGATTTGATAAATTACTATATAAATATCAAATTAAATATTATAATAAGTGGTAAGTTTGATATGTAATGCATTAAAAATGAATTTTAAATGAAAAATTTATTAAATTTGAAGTTATGGTTTATTAAAAAAAACTCACATCTTCTCACTTAGCACAATAAAAATTACAAATTCATAATAAATATTATTTCAATAAAAAAAACTATAAATAAGAATGATAAATTTGATTTTTCATGCATTAAGATGAATTTTTATTAGAAGTTATTTATTTTGAAATTATGATTAAAAATGAACATCCTACCCACTCCTTAGGGTCAATATCCATCAAATTATAAATATGAAATAAAATAACTATTATGCTTTAAATATTTGGTGAAAAATATTAATGTATAATAAATGTAATGTGAAAAGTAATTAATGATCTTTCCTAGAATGTACAGTTAAAATGGACGGGAAAATACCTTTGATATTGTAGGTCACGATAAGAGTCAAATAAGTCTAGAGGGGTGAATAGACTTATAAAAATAAAAACACTTCTTCAACCAAGAGATAAAATAAAGGTCTTAGTAAGAGTCTATTATCAAGATAGATGACTGAGAGTGAGATCGACTAATAAGATGTTATAACACTTAACGAAGACAGAGGGCGAGCTGTGAGGCTCTATGCAGAAATGTGAGGGCTCAACTCTTCCTTCTAACACAACAATAAATATAGCATGAGGGGATATACTTTAAGATGACAAATATGAGATAGAAAAGATGGCAGATGTGCTTAGAAGACAATTACAAATATGCAGGACATAAACAAGTAAAAAACATAAGAATTTATAGAGGTTTGAAGGTGGTGTAATCCTTCTACGTTCTCTCTTCCCTAGATAAGGGAATCCACTAAACAAGTCAACTTACTTCCTTAAAGAGGGGAACAAGACACACTTTCTTCCCAATATCCTGAGGAACACAACACAACACAACAACTTCTTTCAAACACTGGGGTATGCTCTTCCCAAACACACGTGAGAATATTCCTTAAACACAAGGAGGGATGACCCTATTTTCAAGGATTTGCAAGATGTATTTAAATGATTTTTCTCTCTTCTAATCTATCTTCTCACTTAGAAATAATTTTTATGAGTCTTGAGAATGAAGAACTTGATGAACTTTAGAGAGTTTGACCTTGTAGTTCTTGTTGGAAGATGTGTAGCTCATTAGGAATTAGTCCAGTTTTCATGAGTAAGAAATGATCACTATTTATAGGAGAGAGTTGAGTCCAACTATTAGAGAGATTCAATTTGAAAGGTGGACAAGGCTCCTTGTCTTTAGACATTAAGAGTACTTGTTTGTCCATCTTTTTCAGATGGAGCCAACAGTCTTCTGAAAAGGTTGTTGTACTTGGTTGTTAGGGAGTTTTGACCTTATGCTAACGGTAACTTGAGTCTCTTCTCTTATCTTTAGATCAGGTGCTATTTTTAATCAATTCCATGTTGATCTTCCTTAGTTGACTTGACGGCTGATAGCAAATTTGATGGAGAATGTGTGTTTTCTTAAATGTATCTGCTACAATGATTGATACTTCAATCTTCCTTAGTTGACTTGACGGCTGATAGTAGATTTGATGGAGAATGTGTTTCCTTAAATGTATCTGCTACAATGATTGAGACTTCAATAAATATGTTTTAATGAATTGAGGAAATATTCCAATCAATAGTCTTTTGTCTTCTTACTTTCGATAGGTCTTCTTGGATATATGCACAGACTCATCTTTTTTTCATTGAGGAATGTGATCTTAAGATGATCATTTTCTATTTCTATATTTCTTCTGATATGCTTTCATCTAAAACTATCTTCTAAATGAGCAAACATATCTAGCAGATAGTCTTCTGGCATGTGTTCCTTCTTGATGTGTGCTTTTCAATTTCTATGAACAAAACTGGTTTTCTAACATAAGGATGGTCTTCTAGCAAACTATAAGAATAGGAGACACAACTATACAGAGGACTCGACCTATACATACGAGATATCAGTAAGTCACACTGTAATTTGGGTTGATAAAGTATCAATATGAGTGTAATTCGAACCTTTCTCCCATCAAACTCGTCATCTTACACCCATTTGACTAAATCTTGAGAAGACCTCTCAAAGTTAAATTTGGACAATTTCTTAAATAGTTAACAACATTTTAAGGAAGAGTGAGGTTGGTGTGCCCCTGGGGTACGAATCCTATGATCGTGCCCCAATCTGACTTGCTGACCCGCATGCCTTTTTATTTTTATTTTTCTCTTCCTTAAATCCTAATTTAGAGTCTCTTCTCTCATTTTCTCATTCTCTTCTTCTTCTCTTCTTCATGTTGCACTTCTCTTCTTCTTCGTCGCCTCAATCTTCTTCGTATGATCTTCATCTTCCGCATATTTTTTTCAATTTCCGGTGGAGTGCACCAGATTGTATATTTACGTATACCAATTTTGAAGTCCGTCTCTTTGAACACAAATTGTTTGTGTTGGTACAAGCTTAAGTTTCTTCACTTGGGAACACAAAGCTATAGTTTATTGCTACAAGGGATTATTTATTTATATAGCTAACCTCAAAGGTTGAAACCCTTAATAGATGAGCTTTGCATAGTTTGAGTTTAGTGATTAGGGATGTCAATTTTACCCGCAGGGTAGGGTTACCCACAAGTAATAGGGTAATTGGGCATGACATCGCCCGAAGTTTAGGGTAACGGGCAACATACTACTCGTACCCACTAAAGTATGTTAGGGTAAGGGTAGGGTATGGGCTTAGCATTTTACCCGCTACCAACCCGATTACCATATATATATATAATATTATATATTTTATAAATATAAAGTTTAATAAATTTATCAAATCTAAATATATTTTTAAACATTAATATTAATAATACAAAAATAGTTTAAAATGTATGGATTTTCAACCTAATTAATTATAATGTTGATTGTTTCTTTAGAAACTTTATTCATCTACTATATTCTTGTTTGATAAGATTTTTAGAAGATTTTAAAATGTTTGTATATTCTTTGTAAAATAAAATCATATATTATTAAAGAAAACCAAAAATTGGAGGCAAAATATGAATGTCTAAATCAACGAATCTGTAAAAAATGATTGATAAAGTCAAAGAAAATAAAAATAAATAATCATGGAGATTTAAATGTTGGAAGACCTAGAAATTTTGGTTCAAACAATCTATCAAATTAAGAAAATTAATTATTACAGGTGTAGATTAATTTAGTTAGACATGTCATAAAAAAATGAAGATTATGATATAAATATATTTTAAGAATAATAAATAATAAAATATTCATTTTATTTTTCTATTTGATTGTAAAAGGTAAAAGTTCATTTACATTCCAAACTCTACTTAAAACATTTATATGTTTTGATTATTTTTCTTCTAAAATCTTGAATATCTTAAATCCTGAACTAAAATTAGATCTACATTAATATAGATTTAAAGAAAATCATTATTAGGAAAGTAAAACACAAAGCTGACGACAATATATAAATGTCTATATTAAAGATCACCAAAACAATATTAATATGGACAAATGAAAATAAGAATACATAATTATTGAAGTAGAATTCGAATAAATCCAAAAAATGTAAAATTAAAAAAGATAATTTATAATATGTCGTATACTTGTATAATTGATTAAAATTTTAGAAATATAAACATATCAAGAATTAAATTAAATGGAAAAGGTAATAAATAAAACAAAGAAAACATGTAATTTTAAAAACTTTAAAAAATATTTAACATTAGGGAAGAGTACAATGATATTTATAAAATAACAAAAATAAAAATAAAACAAGAGATGTAACACAAATTAAGTATATAATAAGAGTGCAAATATCTTAATTATGATGAAATAATAAAATATTGATAAACTAATGGAAAAAAATATTTTAAAATTATTTTGGAAAATTCATATTCGATCCTCAAAATATTATCCATTATGACTAGAAACACCTTAAATAAAATTGAGATTAAACAACAATATAATCTACTTTTTTATATTTATAATAAACAAGATTACTAAAACCTATAAGAAATTGCATTCTCAAACAAATGTTATTTAAGCAGATTATATGATTTGATTTAATAATGATAAATTACAAATATCAAATTAGAAGTTTGGAAAAAAAATAGTAGAATAAAATTATTATTTCTATAAACATAGTTACACATAAATATAATATATGAGATGTTACTTTAGAAATCAAGAAGTAACAACCAGATAAATGTGAAAAATATCTAATTTTTATAAACATCGATGATCTATAATTGAAGATTATCTGGAGATTATTTAAGATGTAACACATATATTTAAATATATTGAAACAAAGAGGAATGTGTCTTCTATACTTTCTGAGCGTATATTAAATATCTCTAAAATTTAAAGCAAAATTTTATAAAATAATCATAAAACATGGTTTATTACATAAGATAAATATGAATATAAACATAAAACTGAGAATTGTAGATATAAGAATGTTAGGATGATGAGTAAAAACAATACACTAACTATGTAGGATAATAAAACAATTGCATTAAAAAGAATATTGTGAGTGGTATCAAAAGACGAGAAATATATGAGACTTTTAAAATGGTTTAAATGTTCTAAAGAGATCATCAGAAGCTCCTATTAAATATAAATATATGACAAAGACAAAAGCATTTGAAATTTTTATAAAATATTTGACATTACATAAAGGTATAATGATATTTATAAAATGTTAAATTACAAAAACCAAGCCAAACTATGACCCTTTTTACACTATGGTACCCGAGTTTTGAAACGTTACTGTACCACTTCCAACCTTTGCGAATACTACTAATAGACCATCAAATACTATCGGCGGTGGAATATTCTCTTTGAGATGCTTATTCGATCTCAAAGGTATTTTTGTCTTTTAAAAGAGATGGGGTGGAAAATGAAAATTTAAAAAACTTGAGGTGGAGGCTGTAATTTGCGAATTCATAAAAATTACAAATAAGTCCTTGTAATACTTTGAATTCTCAAAATCATGCCCTTCAATTTGAAAATAAATGAGAGAAATTGAGTCATCAAAAGATAACCAAAATAACAAAAGTTCATAGAAAATTGATGCTTCAAACATGAGAATTATAACCCTTAAAATAACTTATAAAAATACATGTACTAAAAAGAGTTCAAGAAAAAGGGTCTGATTCGAATTTTCATTTTGTTTTTGCTTGATTTGAGATTAAATTGAGTGAGAACAAAAAAATTGAGTTGTGAATTTGATTGGGCTTGCTAGAGAATTAATTTGATCTAGGTTTTGTGCATTTTGGTGAAATTTTGGAGGAAATCAGATTTTTAGCTTGAGGGACGGTCATGAAATTTTCCGGCAATTATGGTGGTAGTTATTTGATAGTATTGGTGTGTTTTTTTGCCACGATTTTCTAAAATAATGAAAGAAAAAATGATGTCCAATTGAATTTAACCCAAAATATGAGGGCTGAGGTGAAATTTGGAATTTTGGAGGTTTTTCGTAGTGGTGGTGTGGTGGCCGCTGACGAGTTGATGGTTGAAGGAGGAAGATGTAGAAAAAATAAATGAAAAATTAATTAACTAATTAAAAGACAAAAATACCCTCAAGAGTAAGTATCTCGGAGAGAATATTCCACCGTGGCGGCCTATTAGTATACCATTTGCAAATATTGGTTGTTGTACAGTAAAGTTTCAAAATTCATATATAACAGAGCTAATCGAGATATAATGTGGCGAGAATTGAAAATGAATAAAAATATGTAATATAAAAAATTTCAAAGAGATGTATAAAGATTTAACATTACAAAGACATAAAACGTATATTATTTTCAAATAATATGATTTAATTGAGTAATGATAAATGACAAATGTCAAATTAGAAGTTTGGCATAAAAACAAAAGAACAATTTTTTTTTTCCGAAAATATAGTTAAAATAATATTCCCCTACCAACGGTGGACATGTCTTAAAATGTCTACTACTAATGTGTAAAGATCATATGCTTTTAAATATTGTAATTTGAAATTAATGATTGTGTTAGATTTTGACACATCAGCAGTGGATATATTAATATGTGCCCACAGTGGGTAGGGTAGCAGATCTGAACATAGTTAACCTATATATAATACATCCGATATCACTTAATAATAATAGAAGTAACAATGAGATAAATGTGAAAATCAATAGTAATTAATGACTATATGTATCTAATATTTTAAAAATATTATTGATTTGTAATGAAAGAATATGTGGATATTATTTAAGATGTTGCACATATATGTGTGTGGTACCAAAATTGGATGATATGACAGTGTTAAAATGATTATTGAAACATGTGTTCAAGACACCTTTAAATACCCTTATAAGGTATAAAGAATTTGAAACTCAAATTAAAAGAAAAAGGACAAGATCTACAAAGAATTGAAAAAAAAAAGTTGAAATAGACTATTATGAATGCATGTATTTAGATAGAAAATGATGCGTATATAATTCATATAGTTGATACATGCATATTGCAAAATAAATGTTTCTAAGATTTATTTTATAAAGTTTGGAAATTTATGGAGAAATAGATTATGTATATATAATATAAGAGTAAGTTTGGTGTGCACTTGGTGCACTATGCAATCCGGGTCATGTGCGGGTCGATTCAGATCCGTGAATCTCTTTTTTTTTTCCTTTTGTTTTTTCGCTTTAGGTGTTGACCATTATGTTGTATGAGTGTGACCTTTATGTTATATTAATATGACTTTTATGTACAAGTATGACAACCTTTATGTATTGAAACTTAGAAAAAAAAAAGATGAATTTCAGCACAATTTGTACATATAAACTTTTATGTGATATTACTCATATATTACTTATACCTTTATATTAACATAGTCATACCTTTATGTGTAATATAAAGGTGCAACTAGCATTGTAGCGCCCCAGATCAAAACGAGCATAATTTATTAATTAAATATTTTAACGTGCGACTTAATAATTACGTGCGTATATTTTGACTGTCTAATTAATTACATGCGTTTCAGATACGTGTTAATGTGCGTTTCGGATCGATATTTTTCTTGGACATGGTATATAGAATATTTTCATACCATAAGATGCGTCTGGGAAAGACGAGAAGATAGAAACGAACTAGGGGTCAATCGGAGACCCGTAGCTCGAACGGCGAAGGAAAGGGCAAAATCGGAAGATCCGGAAAAACCGGAAGATATTTACGTGAATAGTAACTTTGAATAGTGACGGGATATTTTGGATGAATAGTAATGGAGATATTTTCGGTGAATAGTAGTTTTCCGAATTCTATAAATAGAGGCTCCACTGATTCATTTTTCACCGTTTCTCCGAACGAGCCGAACGAGCCGAAAGCGACGAAAACGAGTAAGTCCCTCTCTCCTCTCTTTCTTTTTCCGGGATTCTGTCTCTGGCGGGCCACCGCCGGCGCGGCAGCGCCGCCGCAGCCCGGTGGCCGGAAAATTCAACATTGTTGGAATCGGACGATTTTCGCACACGACGTTCGTCTCGACGAGACGAATCTAGGATAGGTCTCGGATTTCAAATCCGACTTCTCGTTCGCCGGAAAACGGCGAAAAACAGCCTCTTTAACCCTAACCCTAATCTTGCACCATCTTCTCTTTCTCCTCTGTTTTTCTCTCTCTTCTCGCCGGAGGTAAGGGTGACGAGCTGGAGGGCCGGTGCCGCCGTGGGTGGTGGTGCCGGAGATGGACAATGTATGCATGTATGTATCGTGCATGTGTGTGTGTATTTGGTGGTGTAATAGTGTGTGTGTGTTGTGTAGGGATGAGGGTTGGTGGCCGGAGCTAGGGGGTTGCCGGCGACAAGGAGGTCGCCGGCCGATGACCGGAGGTCAGGAGGGTGGTCGCCGGCGACTGGAGTCGCCGGCCGGAGCTTTTGGATAAGTGTTAGATTTTGGAAAAATGTGACTTTGAAGGGTTTTACGGCGAGATTTCAGGTACTATTCACCGCCGGAATCCGGCTATGGACGGCCGGAGGAGGTAGCCGGCGATGCGAGGTATCCGTTGAGGTAGGTAGTGGTGGCTGGAGGTGGCGCCGCCGCGCCGGGCGACGCCGGGAAGTGGCCTGCTCGAGCAGGCCACCGTCGGGAAGAGCTGGGAAGGGCTGGCCGAGAAAACTCGACCAGCCGGGTTGAGCCACGCCCCGCTGCCGAGAAAACTCGGCAGCCGTCGGGCGTCGGGAGCCGCGCGCGCACCGTGCGCGCCCATGCGCACCCGTCGGGTGCCGACGCGCACCCGACGCCGTGTTTTCGATCCGAACCTCGTTTTCTTTCCGTCGTTCAACCGTATTGAGTCGTCGATGACGAGACGTCGTTGATCGGGGTCCGTGGGCCCGGTCAAAGTCAACCCTTTGACCAAAATTACCATTTTACCCCTAAACCTAAAATGCTTCGTTCGAGCTCGTTTTAACTCCGATTGAGCTCATTCTTTTTGCGTTGCGATCCTTATTTCATTTCCTATCTATTCAGCCACTCATACAGATCTGAACCTCTTGTTTCTTGAACTCCAATCTTTAGATCGTTCGATCCGTCGCGTATTTTCAACGATCGTCTTCCGACGGAACCTTTTACAACTTTATTTATAATTTATTAGGATCTAAGGAACGTCATAACTTGTGTAGGCTACTTGTTGAGTTGAGCCTTGTGATATCGGATCCTTCGGTACTCGCTTGTGATATCTGATCCGTCGGTACTCGTTGATCACGTGGTAACCACCGAACGAGGTGGGGGTAATTTCTAACTCTGTAACTGTTTACAGTTTTCCCTATATTGAAGTATGATTGAGAAGTCCTAAATGATGTGACATATGTTATGATTACGTGATCATGTTATACTGTGGCAACGTGGCTGAGTGTTATATTCCCGGTATTTTTATATCTGTGAATTGTTATAAGATGCGGATGTTATTCCCCACGAGTGTATTCAACGCACTCACCCCTTAATCTGTACTCACACTACAGGCAAAGAAGAGAATCTCGACGCGTAGAGAGAGGGGTGCCCTATCGGTTGTGTCCATCTTCTGTTTTGACTTTTAAAGTTATGTTGATCGTTTTGTAAAATATTCTGAATATTTCTGTGGATGTGAGATCCTGATGTTTTTCCGTTGCGTAAGGTTTTAAACTTCCTTTTATCGGTTGAAACCGATGTTTAAAGAGTATCTCTTCTTATCCTCTTCCTCTTTCTTTCTATTTTATATCATGCTCGCCTTCTTCCCCTTTCTCTCTTCACGCCCATCTATTAAAAACTCTGATATTTTAACGAAAGATTTTGGGGCGTTACAAGCATAACTAAAAGGTATGAGTAATATCACATATAGGTATGTTGATCCAAAAAAGCGTTGAAATCTTCATTTTTTTTTCTAATTTACAGTACATAAAGGTAATTTATGAATGTCATACCTATATAACATAAAGGTCAAATATTTATAACATAAAAGTCAACACATAAAAATAAAAAAAAATCAAAATTCCTGGATCTGAGTTGGATCGATTCGGATTGCACGGATTTTAGATCCATGCACCAGGTGCACAGAAGAATTTGTGATAATATAAAGTTTAAAAGATAAATTAAATCAAAGAAAAAATATTAAGAGTATAAATTCATATTTAAATTAAAGTTGAAAAATATTCAAAAAATATAAAATATAATATTAAAGTAATATATGGAAAAAGGTGGAAAATAGTAATAATGTAATTCAAAACATTAAAAATTATGGAAAAATGCACAATTTTTTTAATTTTCACACTAACAACACGTGCAAAACACAGTTTTTAACTTTAACTGTTTTGAACAAAACGTTTAACATTTATTAAATCACACGTGTAAGTGGTGTATTTCTTTTAACATAGGGGGATACATGAAGAATTTTTATATCATAAACGGGTTTCACGCATTTTACCCAAAATCAATCCATGAATTTGAAGAGGACTTAAACTGTAAATATGATTAGCACCTTAACAAATAAAATAGTAATAATTTTTTATTTAATTTTATGATAACATTTATGCATAAAATAATGTAACGTTCATACTCTGATGAATCATACATACATATACATACATATACATACATAAACTCATTTATTGGTTAACATTATATACGTGCAATGCACATAAGTTATTTTTTTTGGAAGAATACAAAATCTAAAAAGTTTTTTTTTTTTTTTTTTGAGATAGAAATATAGTATGTATTTTTATTATAAACAAGTGGTATATATATATTTTATTGATAAATTGTCTAAAACTAGAATGCGATCGAGTAAACATTTTTTTTTATAAATTTTAACTAATTTTGATTGAACTTAAGTGAATTATTGTAGTTAATGAAATTCTTATATCTTAAAATATAGTACTTAATAATAAGTTGTACAATTATAATATCTCACGTGCAACACACGTGTATTTTACTAGTGTGTATTTGTGACCTCTATTAGAAATTAAAAATTCCTTATCTCTGAATGTTCCGTGAACAATAGAATCAATGATTGGTAGAATTCTTGTTGACAAATACAAGTACCAAATTAATGGCAGCTCTGATAATAAAAATGGATTGTAATTACTTAAAACCGCAGCCATGGTCTTTTTTTTTTAATACCAAACATACACTTGTGCTAATTTTAAGCCTGCGAGTCTTTTTCTTATTGAGCTTAATGAATCAATCATTTTATTGTATGTCTTACTTTACTTGGACTAATGTGAAGAACAAGAAGAAGGAGAATGGAAAGGTGAAATGCGAACATGTATATTAATAGTGAAAATGAAGTAAAATGGAGATTTAAAAAAAAAATTCCATGAGAAAATAAAAAAAGGGAAAAAAAAAAACCAATGAGTTTTAAGAGAGCTAGAGAGATGAGAAAGAACAAATATATGATTGAATGATGAATTCTCTTGAAAAGTAGACGAGTTATTTGAGTGAATTGAGGTTTGGATTGGATTGAAAAAGTGACGATTCACTTTTTTTTTTAATTTTTAGCCAAGTCTTAGTCACTTAGCCAAAATAATTTCTACCTTAATCAAAGAGTACATTACTACCAAAGATAAAGTCCTATTTGATTCTTGTTTTGGCTCACATTGAGTGGTGGAGAGATTAGACGATTTGCAAGCCAATGGTAAGGTACATGCTTTGCTTTGACTTGAGAGTATTCTTCTCAAGTGATACACTTACCTTGTGAGTATTCACTCATTATGTAATGTCTAGGACAAAACGATGCATAATTGGCTAATTAAATAATTAAACCCATTATTGTTTGATTTAATTACGTGCGTTTCAGAAAAATGATATAATGCATAATTAATTAATCGGTTGTATAATTAAATCAAGAAACATAGGTTATAATTTAATAACGATATCGTAAAACGAAACCCAAAGGTATCGTAGTCGAAAACCGAAAGTTAAAACGTTAAAGGATGACTCGTTAAGGGTTCGTGACAAAAAATACAAAGAATAAAAAATATGTATATATAGTACGAAACAAAAACGAAAGAGATATTATCGAATCAAAAAGTAAAAAGTAAGATATTTTCTCCTCATTCTCTCTCTTCTCACTCCTCTGACTTTCCGGCCGGCAGCCGCCGTGCCACCACCTCCCCCTCTATTTCGGCCAATCTTCTCAACTCCTATAGCTTTTGCCGAGTCCATTCCAGATCTGGGCTCGGTTTTGCATTTCGACGTCTTCTTCGCCGGAAAACGGCCGGTCAAACCCGACCAAACCTTATTTCTCTCTCTCCTCTCTCTCTTTCTCTCTCTTCTCTTCTTCCTGCTCTCTCTCTCCCCTCCGCCGCCTGTGTCGAGTCGAGCCGGTGCGGTGGTCGCGTCGGTGTGCTGTCCTGTTGCTGCTGGAGTGCGCGACGGGCTGTCGGAGTGTAGGGTGTGTGCGTGTGTTGCTGTCAGGTGTGTTGGGGGCACCGCCGTGAGTGGCAGCGTCGTGCTTGCTGTATTTGGCTGTGTTTGGTTGTGGTCGGCGTATGGTGTCACGTTGGCGAGCTGGGTTGGTCGTGGCCGGCACGCGGAGTTGTGCCGGCGAGTCGGGTGTTGGGTGAGCAGGTTGCACCGGTGGTGTGGGAGTGTGCATGCGCGCGCGAACGTTGGGGCGAGGCTGCGCCTCGACCATGCGCACTGAGGTCTACGGGACGCACTGTGTGCGCGCCGGGAGGTGCCGGGTCTGCATTGTGTACTCGTCGGGCTGGGTCTGGGCGTGCTAGGTGGGTGTCAGGCGGTGCTCGATGCAACACCACCGTATGTGTGTTCGTGCATGTGGAGTCACCGGTGATGGGAGGTCGCCGGCCGTGAGTCGGGTTGTTTGTGTGTGTGGCGACGGGGAAAGCGGGAGTCGATCTATATTTTCATAAAAACACGGGGATCAGATCACAAACCTTAGATTCTTAGGATTTTACAAGTTAGCCCTTCATTTTTTCCATATATCGTTTTAGTCCTCCATCTTTCGAAAACTATGTTTTAACCCCCAAAGGTTTTCGAGCTTTAGACTTTGACCCCCAAAATTTTCGAAAATCATATTTTGACCCCAAAGGTTTTAAATATATCAAAAAGGTCCCAAATCTCTTCTGATTTTCGAGGACTTTAAGGGTCGAAGAGCTGGACTTATTAATGCCCTTACTACAGGTTTTTTTGTTTTACAAAAATGCCCCTGGTCAAAGTCAACTCTTTTCCAAATTTTACAAAAACGCCCTTGTACCTTAAACGCTCCGTTTAAGCTCGTTTTCCTCTGTTTTAACCCATTTTTGCTCCGTTCAAACTCTAATCTTTTTCTTTAAGCCCTATGATCTAGTTTTGAACCTTCATTTCGTTTTCTTTCCTTCAACGCTTCTTCTTCGAGAGTTCTGTTAAAGTATACGTAATTATCATAATAAGAATCTAAGAAACCCTCGTTTACATGTGTAGGCTTTCGAGTTAAGAACAAATATTAAGACTTATTATTCAACGTATCACGAGGGATTACCATCGAATAAGGTAGGGGTAACTTCTAATCTCTATATGTTTATGTTTTCCGTATTTGATATATGAATTGTTGAACCCTATGTACCGTGATTATATGTTGTGAATACTGTGTTCATATTATTATGTTGTGAAGGGACTGGGTCGTCTATAAAAGTACCGACAGTTAGGGATGGATTGGGTAGTCCGTAAAAATATCGATAGTTAGGGATAGACTGGGTCATCTGTAAAAGCACCGATATTGTTTAAGGACTGGGTTGTCCGTATAGGTACCGGTGGGAGAAAATCCCATATCGAAGAGGTAAGACGGGTTGTACCCGCACCTTCTGGACTGGGTCGTCCATTAATGCACCGATTTACATGCTGTGCAATATATGTGACGTGTTTAACTGTTGTTCTGATTTATGATTGATTGATTTGTCTGTTAATGAATTAATGAACTTAATTTATACGGAAATTATCCCCACAAGTGTATTCAACACATTCACCCTCACGTGTATTCACGCTACATAAAACAATGAAAGTGGAAAAGCGTAGCGAAAGGGGCTGTGTTCTTTTTCCCTTTTAGTCTTTCTGGTTTTGCCCTTTAAACAAAGTTGAGCATTTGTAAAAGTGAATTTGTTCTTCTATGTTATGGATCCTGATGATTTTCCGTTGCTATATTTTCTTCCGGCTATATGCCGAAGGTTTTAAACATGTAAAATTGTATCCTTAACTGTTTCCGAGGTTTCTATTTTAAATCCTTGTTTTATAAGTTATAAAATGTACGTCTCTTTTTTCCTTTCTTCCTGCACGCCCATAAAGAAAACTCTGATATTTTAAGTATGAAAATGGGGCGTGACACATTATTTGGAGTATTAATTCAAGAGTAGTTGGCATGAATAGGGGTGTAAATGAGTCGAGTTGAGTCGAATGTTGTCAGGCTCGAGCTTGACCTTGATTCTAAAACTCAAAGTTCGAGCTCGACTCGAACTTGACCAAGTTTATTTTTTAATGCTCGAACTCAACTCAACTCGACTCAACAAATGACTCTATAAGTTTGAGCTCAACTCGACTCGATTAAAATAAAGTAATACATTAAATAATATCTTTCAGTAAATCAAAGTAACTAATACCTAATGAGTATGCAACTATGTTATTTTCATCTTTTACTTTCTCAAGTTTTTGCAAATTAGTTAATTTTTCCTCTTTATGGTCTTTTTACATTCTTACAATTTAGTCGAACAAGACTTGCTAGACAAAATTGAGAAAAAAAAAGTGTTGGTTGGATCCTCAACTTCTTCACATATTTTGGTCTGAAAATTGAACCAAAGAAACTCATTTTTATCATGTTGGCATACATCGAAACACTCTATTTAAAGGAAAAATTAATTTGAAGGAGGAGATTATAGAAAAGAAATACGATTATGATTGAAAATTGAGAAGAAGAACAAAAGAAAGTGCAGAAAAAGAAAGAGAAGAATGGGGAAGAAAGAAGGAGAATGAAGCGTTGAGCCCTAATTGTTTTGAAAGAAAATCAAAATATTCACATAAAATTATTAGCTCTGCAATAATGACAATTAATATTTAAA
Source organism: Scutellaria minor (assembly GCA_954870855.1). Taxonomy (NCBI): domain Eukaryota; kingdom Viridiplantae; phylum Streptophyta; class Magnoliopsida; order Lamiales; family Lamiaceae; genus Scutellaria; species Scutellaria minor. The sequence goes on from OX940727.1 coordinate 22,650,536, forward strand.
TTTTGGAGAAAATGAAAAAATATAAAGAATTAAGCCTACAAAATGTTGGTTGTCGTGTATCATGGAAAAGTAAAATGTTTCAAAGTCTGTGTTTTAAAATATGAAAAATAGAAGAGAAATGTTCTAGTTCATGCGTTTAATTTTTTTTTCCCTTTTACATTGATATTCTGATCATGCTGAGATGGAATTAAGTTATTAATTTTAAATGCTATTATTTTCTGTTTTAATATATTGACTTCATCGAAATTGTGACAAATTTATGCTCTTAGTTTAGAATTACTGTATTTTTTTTATTAGTTACATTGGGCGCAGAGCACAAATTCTAGATCCGTCACTGATCCAATCCATCATTATTCCATGTATATTTTTCACTTCAGATGGTATGTGGACAACATTTCCATAAGGGTTTACAGGAACTATGAAAGGGTAGGAATAGCGTACCCAAAGAAGCAAGCAATGAGAGTGTATTCAAGCATTTGGGACGCCAGTAGTTGGGCAACTAATGATGATGACGTGAAGATTGATTGGTCCAAAGTTCCATACTTTGCCAGATTGCGTGGGTTTAGAGCACGGGCGTGCTACTATGAAGGGCCACTAAGTATAACTCAGTGTGGTGCAGCCACACCCAACTACTGGAGGAACTCTCCTTCATACACAAAACTCAAGCCTTGATAAACAGAAGCAAATGAAGCGGATCAGAGATAAGTTCATGGTCTATGACTACTACAAAGATATTGAACGATCAAAGGACTTTTACCTGGTGAATGTTTTAATCCACAATATTGATCACCATGTGTATCAAGCACCCTTTCTAAATTTCATTTATTCTTTTAGAATTGAAGCATGAATGATTTATTAAATTCTACAACATATTAAAGCATCAAATACGTTTAACTTCCTTTACCTATGTATATAGACAGACCCAAGTTTGAAAAGGGGAGATTTTATTGAGGTAATTATTTTTTGTTTCTCCAGATGAAAGGATCATAAATGGCTATCTAAGCAAATTTGGAGGTAAAAGTTTATAGATTTAGCGAAAAATGTAAAGTGATATTTCACATCAATAAAAGATAATTTAATCATCAAAAAAGGAATTTCTTTCTTTCTTTTTTTTTTTAACCAAAACGAACTATTATTAATTAATGGATGTAAGAACAATCAGATTCGAGAAGGCTCTACACAAAGTCTGGAGGCTCGATCCAAGACTAGAAAATAAACGAGCAGCCTTAGACAAACGATGTGCCACAAAATTGGCTTGACGATGAATAAGATTCACTTTAAATATGGGATTATCTCTAAAAATTCTCTTACAACTCTCAAGAATACCACCAAACTCCGAGTAGTTCATTTTGTTTGAGATGATCCCGTCATGTACAAGTTTGGAGTCTACCTCAAAGATAGCTCTTTGTAAACCCAATCCCTTAATCCACGAAAGTGCTTCAAACAAACTTAGAGCCTTACCCTCTTCCACTCGAATTTTCAAGGCTATATACTCTATACATGTTGCAATAAAAAGACCACTTGAGTTTGAAGTTGGAGATGTTGTGTTCATTAAAGTAGCTCCTATGAAAGGAGTGATGAGGTTTGGTAAGAAAGGGAAGCTAAGTCCTCGATATGTTGGACCTTATGTGATCACAAAGAGAATTGGTAAAGTAGCTTATGAGCTAGATCTACCTGAAGAGATGTCGGCTATACATAATATTTTTCATGTCTCGATGTTGAAAAAGTAAGTTCCTGACCCGAGTCATATAATTCAACCACAGACAGTGCAAATTCATGAAGACTTGACCTATGAAAATAAACCTGTTAAGATAACTGTCCGGGAGATCAAGAAATTGAGAAATAAAGAAATACCGCTAGTAAATGTGATTTGGCAGAATCATCATTTTGAGGAGGCAACTTGGGAGCGTGAAGAGGATATGAGACAAAAATATCCCCGAGTTATTCTAAGTTTTGAGAACGAAACTTTTATAAGGTATAAGGGATTGTAATACCCCAAATTTCTAATTAAATCTCTTTTATGAATAATAGATTTTTATTTTATCATGGCCTCATACTAGATTATAGTTAAGTAGTTACGTGAGGTGTTGAGAATTCTTAATTAATTAGTGAATTTATAACTCTATTAGATTAGAGATATGATTTTAGAATTTAAATCAATTAATGGGGATAAGACCAGTAAGGTAAGTAGTTGAGACACACTAGGAGTCCACGTGCTTTTAAACTCCTAAAGGATAAGAAATCTCAAATCTTAAGTGAATAAATATAGACAAAAACTTACAAAATAAAAACGTAACTAAAGAGATGAGAAAAAGAAAAGAAAAATAGAAGAGAAGATATCCGTTGTCTTCAAAAGAAAAGTCAGGAAATTGAAATAGTAGTTGAGAAATTTTAGGGATCCACTATCTACAAGAAAGGGGATTTGAAACCCTAGATATATAAATATATCATCATATATCACTTAGGAGTTATTAAACACATGTAGCCGTACGAGTGAAGAGAAAGAAAAAGAATGGAAAACAAAAATAGAAGGATGGGAAATTAATGGAAGTCGAGAGTTCATAGGTAATTGCTTATGATCAATTTAATTAGTAAATAAATAAAATAAGGCACAAATTGAGTAGGAGTATAAGACATGCGAGAATAGTCTTGATTTAAAATTTGGGGCATTCATTTGTGTTTTCGTGAATTTGTGAAACGTGGCCAGTAATTAAGTATTGGTATAACTAGTGAGAGTTAATTGCTAATTCTCTAATCTATGTTGCCTTCTTCTTTTCTATGCATGAGAATAACATTAAGTGGGTTGGCATTTAAACTTGAATTATAATATGACAATGATTTTAGGAACTGATCATTAGAGATTTCGTCCTTAGTTACATCAATAGTTTAAGTGAAGAATTTAAATAGTTTATTATTATATATGGAAGAGAATATCTTGTTAAGAAAATTATTTTGTTTTGCAATTCTTCTCTTTATTTCATATTGAATATAGTAAATATTTATGCTTAATTGCCTAATTGTCCAAATAGATAATCTGATCTTTCATGTTTGTGGTTCGATTTTCATAAGTTTTGGATTTGAGAATAAATTATTTAAATTAGTGATAGAGTTATTGTTTAAACATGAGAATTTTATACTTTGTCAATTGTTGGCTTGAGGAATTTAGTTGCTAACTGTTGATTTATATTCTTTTTTATATTGAAAACACACTAATTAAAGAGTGGTGATATAGAATTGAATTTAAGAATTAATGAATTATAAATTAGATTGAGATCATTGTTATTATTAATTAGGATGGGCAATTAATTAGATCAGTGCATTAAATTTTAGGAATTTTGATTCATGGTATGCTTAATTAATTAATTTACTTGTTTAGTTTAGGAATAGACCTCTGTCTATTTACAATTTATTACAATATTCAGTAAACAATACTTGTTAAGTAGATTATATTTAGTCCATTGTTGTAAATTGATGAGTTTTATTTAAGTACACTATTTTAATTTCTAATGGCATATTTAGTTTAGCACATGAATTTAATAACTAAGATGCTCAAAGGAGAAGAAAAACACAGGCTATACAGTAAGGTTGCATGAAGAGTTGTTAAACCCTTTGATGAGTTATAATATAGTGAGAAATATTATTTAGTGATATCACTTAGGCCACTAAATCATTTATCAATACCGAATTAAATGGTAAGTAGATTTCCTAATAACAGAACTATATTTGAGTAAAAGTTAATAAGTAAATAAGAAGTAGACTAGTTTTAACCTTCACACTAGGTGCAGGGACGGATCCAGACTTTTTTAATTGGGGGCACAAAATAATTAAAATATAAAATACGTGAAGAAATTTTTTAATACATAACAATCCAAGTCTATTACAATTGAAACCTACGAGTTTTCATTGACTGAAATATTTGCATTATTGACTCATTATCAACACTATCAAAATCTCTTTTTCAATGTATACAATCAAACTATCATTCATCTATTGATCTCCCATCCGATTGCGTAGACGATTCTTTACGATATTCATTGCAGAAAATACCCTTTCAACTGTAGCAGTGGCAACCAGAAGAATTAAAGCAAGTGTTATAAGCAAATAAACCAAAGGATATACCTCGTGCTTTTTCGTTTCTACCATCTTTTGTGCAAGAGCTTCAATACCTTTTAGTCTTCTAAACACATCTGTAGAATGCATATCAAGGATATAAGTTTTACGCTGATCATCAAGTGCCTCAATCTGAAATGTAGAGAAGTCTTGAGGGTAAAATTTAGCAAGGATGATCAATTTATGCTTATCAAAAGCCGAGAATGAATCATCTGGACATAAACATGCTACACAAAGTAACAATTTTGTATTAGCCTCATTGAAACGATCATTTAACTCCATGAGCTGCATATCTATGATAGAACAGAACACGTTAAATCGATAATGATGGAGATTTGTAACTTCAAGAGCTTTACGCCTTGATCTGCATCGAGCTACAAATTTATCACTCATATTCGAAACATCAATATTTTCTTTCTTAGAAAAGAAAGAAACTTGATCATAAAAAGAATCCCATCCTTCATCCCTCATCATTTGTAGCCGTTTCTTGGCTATTTTCACTAGAGCCATAGCATTGACAATATCTTGATCTTTCCTTTGTAATGCCTTTGACAATTCATTTGTAATTCCTAAGTTGGCTTTCATCAAATGTAAGGTAAAAATAAAATCAAATGACTGCATCAATCCCACTAAATTATTCGCCTCTCTTTTGCTCAGAACTTACCCCGTCCTCCACAATTATCTCAAGAACCTTGATTGTAGAAGAAAACAAAGTGATCAAACTAATCAAAGTATCATAATGAGAGCTCCATCGTGTATCACCTGGCCTTTTGAGTGTTGTTTCTTGATTTAAACCTTTTTCACTTGAAAGATCACCATTGTTGAGAGCACTAAAAATTTTCTCAGCTTCTTTTTTATGAAGAATGTCACACCTTTTGGAAGAAGCCCCAACAACATTTACCACACTAGTAACTGAAAAGAATAGTGTAGAAACTAGAATGTGTTTTTTTTTGCAACAACTACAAGAGCAAGTTGAAGTTGGTGAGTAAAACAATGGATGTAAAAGGCACATGGATTCTCCTTCAAAATAAGAGCTTTTAAACTATTAAACTCCCCTTGCATATTGCTAGCTCCATCATAACCTTGACCTCGCAACCTCGAAATGCTCAAGTTATGTCTAGAAAAGAAGCAATCAACTGCTTCTTTGAGTGCAAGAGCAGTGGTGCTAGTAACATGTTCAACACCGACAAATCTTTCAACTATACAACCATCCTTATTCACAAAACGTAGTACAATTGTCATCTGCTCCTTCATTGAAATATCATGAGATTCATCAACTAGAATTGAAAATAGTGCACCTCCTATCTCTTCCATGATGATATTAATAGTTTTTACCGCAACAACATTCACAATATCCTTTTGAATACTAGATGCTGTCAATTTGAAATTTTCAGGAGCACCTTGTATAACATATTTAATATCATCATTGTGATCAGCATAAAACTTCAAAAGCTCAAGAAAATTATCTTGATTAACGAAAGTCTTTGATTCATCATCACCACAGAATGCAAGCCCTTGACGTAAAAGAAATCGAACACAGTCAATTGATGCATTTAACCTCATTCGATAATCTCTTCTATTTTGATCTGTCTGCTTTTCAAATGCATATTGGATATGTTTCTGATTTTTCAAAGCTTCACACCGAGCCCAAACTTTGTTATGAGCACTATTAGGATCTCCGACATGTTCTTTTAGTCTTTCCCCTTTTTTCCAATTCCTAAACCCTTCACCAAAAAAGTCATCATGTGCTTGTTCTCCAGGTTTTGATTTAAAGAGATAACAACAAAGACAAAATACGACATCTTTGGATATGTTATACTCCAACCAATTTGCATATTCAGAAAACCAATTAGAATTGAAACGCCTTGATTTTTTTCCAAAGATTGTGAAAGGAAAATTATGCTTCAAGGGTTGACAAGGACCCCTCAATATGTATGCCCTTCGAACTTCATCTCTAATATTTGGATTATAATCCAAAATATGAATTCTTAACCCCGGATCTGTAGGAAGGTCTTTTGTGTCTACATCGTTCCTCAATAATTTTGCACCATCATCATTTTTTCCAATAACAAATGGTGGTTCTAATGCTTTTTTATAAAATCTTTCCATAGCTCAAATCCTAAAAAATCCCTAATGATATAAATATATCATAAGTTCAAACTCACCACAATTTAATGCTCCTGAAATAAATTAAAATCATATTAAATACTTTCTAGCTACAAAATAATACACATAAAAATCTTTTAAAAAAATAACCCTAAAATCCTAATAATGGGGGAGACACATATCTATTTTTCAAACCATAAAAAATTGAAAACCAAACTAAGTTAATCAATAACAAAATTCAATATATAATTAATCATATGAATAAGAATTTCCTCACAAGAAAAAAGCAAAAAATAAAAGAAAAAATCAACAGAAAAATAGAGACCACATGTAGAGATTATTATAACATCAACCCACATAGCAACAAAAATCAAATGATTAATTAATCTCCATTTACCTTGGAGTTGGGAATTTGGGGTGTATAAATTTGTTTCTCATCATGGTGGAAGTTTGAACCTTCGTGAAAATGGAATCATGGAGACTCTGATCAAATTGGAATTATGGTGGAAGTTGGAACCTTCTTGCAGAAGCCAAGTGGTGTTGCCATGTTGGGGCAATTACATATATAATATATTATATATAGTAGACACTGTAGACTAGTAGTAAAAAAATTTAAAAAAAATTAGGGGGCACGTGCCCCCCATGGGGTGTGTATGTCCGTCTCTGACTAGGTGGATAAATCCTAATTGTATTTTCATCTATTCTTCCACGTTTTAGAGTTGATTGAGAAAGCTTAGAAGTGTGTGAGGATCGTGAGATACGTAAGTTTTGGAAACTTCAAGTAAGTACATCTCTCACCAGCAGTATGAGTAGTTCTATTTTATTTGTTTGATATTGATGCAAAATTTACATGAAAACTTATTTATGTTCTCTGTGAGTATGCTTAAATGATTTGTTGAGTTAAGTACTTAGTGAGTTTTATTTATGTTATTCTATGAATGTGAAGAGATGTTTTGTTAAGTGTGGTGATTCCATAAGTTTGATCTAGTACAATATGCAAGTATTTTTGTTTTACGAAAAGTGAGAAAAGTATTTTGAGATAGAGTATATATATATGATTTTATTTTCTATGTTTTTAAGAGACTGGTACCGGGCACCGAGATCGTCTGCTAGATAAGTTAAGGGCTCCGAGACCGCCCTATGAGTATTGAGTTGCTCCGTTTGGATTCGGTGACTAGCTACCCCGGATTTTTTGGAGTTGCGCACATTGGTACCATGTCTGGGCCCATAGTATATTATTTTCAAGTACAAGAGTATATTATTGTTTTTATCAATGATGTTCTTGTTTTCTATTAAGTTGTAAAGAAAAATATTTTGTGAGATAGGTGATGTACTTGCTAAGCATATTTGCTTATAGTATTACCTCATACTGCAGATAAAGGCAAAGGTAAGATGTGATGTTAGGAGGTAGCAGCACTGAAGCGTGATTGGTGGTGATGACCTCAAAATTGGTTTAAGGTTTTTAAGAGTTTTCTAAGTTTCATGCAAAGTAAACTTTAGTTTTGAATTCTTTCGACGTAAAGTATTACACAAACAATTTAGTTCCTTTTGGATGCTTTAGACTGTTTTAAAACTTTAATATGTTTCTTAATAAAATTATTTCCGCTATTTAAAAAAAAAAGAAAATTCTATAAATCCTTATGACATATTTTTATTAGTTGGAAAGTTAAACATAATTTAGTAGAAATAACTACTCTACTTAAAAGGGGTGTTACATCATCCCTGACCACCATATCGAAACCCGTTTTTACATAATCATCGAAAAACTCGGCATAAGAGTTGACTTTTACATAATCTATTGGAGGTGCGTGCCACTTCAGACAAGGATTATGAGAGACAAGATGACAAAAAACACTAGAAACCTGGAGATGTGCTAGTTTCCATTCCTCAAAAGCATATGTAGCACTAGAAACAACTAGATAAGGTGGTCGATGAGAAGAATGCCAAACACGAGCATTTCTTTCCTTCCACACCTGTCATAATAACATCACAAAAAAAAAAAAAGCTTATTGTTTTTGAAATCTGTCAAGAACTAGAAACATCAATCAGAAATATCAAATCAGAAAAAAGGAATTTCTTTCTAAAACATATTAAACTTTACATGATTAAATTATTGGTAGGTACCAGGTCACCAAATTCTAATTAACTACACTCAAGTTAAATCTATATGGGATGTCACCCATAACTACCACCAAAGCTTTATTTTGGGACAAAAACATCATCTAATATTACAAATGGACAAATATACCATCAAATATAACAAAATGCATAAAACTACCATAAAGCAATGATTGTCCTATTTTGACTTTTACTAACATCCAAAATATATTAATTTTCCCTTTTTTGTAATTTAAATATATCCACTCCATTTATTTAATTAGATCCGAGTAAAGCGTAAACTGATTGAATATCAGACCCAACATGCTTCCGTATTTTTATATTATAAACCTTTTAGATTCAACTTTCGAAGGAATTTATACGTGGCATTGTTATTCATTCCAAACCACTATTTTTTAGACAGTATTGGCACGAGAAAAGTATTCCAGCCTATATACTTATTCCTAAAGGAAAATCAAACCTTAAATGTTTTAATTTTGACAAATTAAAATCATGCTACGTTTAATTCATACATTTGCCTTTGTCTCAAATCCTCCTGATTCCAGTTGGTTTTTACGGATCAGAGATCCAACCACACGCCCGCAGTTTGTGGTTTCACTCCTTCTTCACAACGAGGACCCATATCGCAATCCTTACTCTCACCACCTGGTAGAGTCTTCAAGGAGATCAAAGGGAGATGCACTGCCGGTATTGTTCTTATAGAGTAATCAAAATCTTTTAGATAGCATGAAGAAACAAAAAACCTCTTTTTATTGAAGAAATAAAATACAACTTATATTACAATACTTATTTCTCCGTCATTGGAGGAGAATACTTGTTTTAGCCGATCATGGCTACACTCTTTGGGGAATCCCCCATAAACTAGAAAGACTTAAAAACTTAAAACACTTATACTTGAGAGAGAAGTGCTCAGGAAATATTGATGATTTCTGATGCCCTTCTCAACTGATGGGAGCTCTCCTTTTATAGGTGAAATCCATGGATTTCAAATGCGGATTCAATTTTCTATTCACCTTTTGTCTTTTTCTTTGCCCCACTGCCAGATTTTTCCTCCACTTTCTTTTGGTGTAAGGTGGCCATGTGACTCCATTGTGTGACTCCATTATCTCCTGTTGGGTAAATAGTCACGTGAGTTCACCCACCATTATTTGTTGCTTTGTGGAATGGTGGTCCCTCCACTATGAAGATGCTCTTTATCTTCGTTTGGTGGATCGTTGATTTTGAGGTAGGTCCTCCCATGTCACCGTGTCGGGTGGAGTGCATGTGCATGTAGGGTATGGTATGAACCCTTTGAACCCTCTATATGGGAATTATCTTATACGGGAATTTCCCTTACACGAGGATTATTCCTCCACGGGAATTATTCCTACACGATAATTAATTCTTATTATTACACGGGAATTAATTCTATTCTAAACAAAGATTAATCCTTACGTGCGGATTTAATCATACACGATAATTTCCCAATAGCTTACATGGAAATTATTATCGAGTCTAATTAGAGTCGCTTTCTTTTACATCTTTGAGTTTTATTTTCTAAAAACCCTTTCTTGGACCCTTCTTCTTCTGTTGTGGTTCGGGCCGGTTTTTCTTGATTTTGAAGCCTTGTCCAAACAATAGCTTCTCCTATAATTGACAGCAAGAACATAGTCGTTCCTCCCATCATCCGATATGTATCATATTACATACCTTTTTCTCGTGTTTTCCGTTACCAGAGCCTTGTTTCCCCAGATTAGCTTTCTCTTATTTTCAAAGAGGTTCTCAGCGAATCCAGTGGTGTTTTCTGTCATTGAATTTAACAGGAAAGATCCATTCACAGAATTCTGAAAGATCTTGAATGAATATTTTACCTTATCCATCTCAGTGAGACAGACCCACATTCCCCATGCTCGTCTTGTAGATATGTCATCTTTAGTGAGGACGACTATTAGAGGATTGTTTGTTGGTAGTGATTTTGCTCTGTTGAACACCACCATATCAGGTCTCTATAGTTTTATGAAATGGAAAACCGGGTGAGTCCCCTTTCCTGTAATTTCTGGAGCCGCTGAAATGAACTTTAACTCCAAAATATCTCCTCGACCAAGATGTGGATTATTCTTCCATGAGTCGTGAACAACAGTGATAATCCATTCAGGTAATTTAGAAATTTCCGGGAAGCTTGGTGCAGTGGTAAGAATTGAAGCAATAGCTACAAAGTCGTACCATTCTCAAACGTCTCGTGGATTTGCACCCAGAAGCATCTACAGTCGTGGATATTTTCCAGACCAATCAGCAATAAGTTTGCTGGGATTGATCCCGATTTTTGTCACCAGTTTCTCCAAAGTCTTTTAATAAACCTGCAATGGAGAACATGATTTATTAGTGTTAACCTTCTTTGGGCCGGTTTGGGGCCTAAGGTTAATCTCTCCCTTTTCAACCCTAGAGGTGTGGGTTGACTTGGCTTATCTAGATCAAAATCCTGACTTTCCAAATTAATTGCTCTATCTATGTCCGATAGTTCACTTGTTTTGGCATTATCTGCCTTTTCACAAAAACCTAAAGAAAAACTTATATCAACAAGATGGCCTGTTTTGGGTACAAAGATACTCTTAGTGTTCATTGATGATGAACTTTTCTCGTGGACTTTTCTTTGGGTCACTGATGGTGAACCTACTTTGAGAAGAGGGCTTTCAAGAGCATCCCATAGTTAGGCATGAGCTACTCGTGTAGCATTTATGGCTTTTTGGACCTATTCCCAATCTGCCCTCTAAACATAGGCAGCTGCTTTGGCACGCATTCTCAGGAAGCCATATTTCTTATCTAACTCCTCAAGGTTTTCCCCGAGATGTCTAACTCGTACTGTGATATATCCATCTCTTATTAAGAAATCTGCAAGAATATTTTCATTAGATTTTACAATGATAATATCAAATAAATAATATTGACATTCTGCTTGTCATCTGATAATACGGGCTTTCTCGATTTTTCATTCGAGTTTATTTTTTAAGAAAACCTTAACATTTGTATTATCAACTTTTAATGTAAATTCTTTTGCAAGTAAAAATAAAGGCCATTTTTTGAAAGTCTTCCATACTGCACATAATTTCTTCTCGTTAATGTGTCATAATTTGTCTTGTTGTTCTGAGAACAACCCTCCAGTGTATCTACACGGTTCTTCACTTATAGATATCTTTCGCATAAACACTGCTGCCCATCGGAAGTCATTAGCGTCTGTATAGACAACTAATTGGTCTTCATCTTGTGGTATAGCAAGTTTAGGCAGATTGTTACAAATCTGTTTTAGCTCGCGAACTCTTTGGGAATGTATATCTTTCCATTTCCATTTCGTCTTTTCATCCTTTTGTAATAAAAGATGAAAATCCTTTCTGTAGTTTGCTAGGTCTTTTATAAAACTACGTGCAAAATTAACAACTCCTAAGAAGCTTTGGAGATGCTTCATGTCATTTAGAACATCAGGGAAATTACATATTTTTTCCACGATATGTGGCTGAAGTTCCATACTTGTGACACCGAGAAACTCGATTTTATTGACGGTGATTATTGACTTCTTTTCAGATAGCACTAATCTTTCTTTGTGACATGCTTCAGAAAATATTTCAAGATGCTTAATATGCTCTTTCATATTTTTTGATGCAATTAATATGTCGTTGATATAGACAAATATACACTCAAAATAATCTTTAAACAAATTATCCATCTTTCGTTGGTATATCTGGGGTGCATTTGTAAGTCCAATTGGAAGTACATTCCAGATATACTGACCTTGTGGAGTAGAAAAAGTCGTATATTTTCTAGACTCCTTTTCCATTTTAATCTGGTAAAAACCAGACTTATAATCAAATTTTGAAAACACTCTTGACCCTTTAATGCAGTCAATTAAATGTTCCCTATCCCGCATGTATAACTATTAAAATCTAGTATCTTATTAATACCTTTATAGTTAATTACTAACCTTGTTTTACCTCTTTTTATTTCATCGTGGTTTCTTATCAGAAAACCTGGGCTACTGTAAGAGAAGTTCCAGCTTCGATCAACTTAAGATTGATATGCTCTTTGATAATTTTTTGCATATCTTTCTTATCGACCATGTTCATCTGGATTGGCTTGTATTGAACCAACTCATATCAGAATTGTTCATTTACTTTCAAAGTTGCTTCAATTTTGTTCCTGTTCCACCAAGCTAGAGGATCCTTATTGAAGTTTCTTTGGATTAGCTTTTTGACATTTTCAAGGGAAAATAAACCTTCTTCATCAATGTCCTCAACAGGTATGCTCTCTTTAAGTGCATTCTTCAGAAGTTGGATAGCTTCTGTCGGTGCTTCTTCATAACCCTATTGCCTGAAAGATAAAAGAGTTTGATCAAATTTCCTTTTATCCTGCATTTTAGGATGTGTTAATTTGGTATCATCACCACGTTTACTGTGAAAATTAATGGGCATTATTCTATTGAATACCTTGTTTCTTCACAAAACCTGTATCAAACTACCACAATTAGTAGTAAAGGTTAACAGGTTCTTGTGATTATCTTGCTCAAATTTTGCAAAGGTTTGGATAAAGTTATTACCCAACAAAATATCAGCTCCTGTATCGTGAATATAGATCGGTGACATTTTTACCTTGAACCAAGGTGTATCATATGCGCATCCTATCATTATCCTTGCTTCACGACCACCCTTATTGAGTATTAGGATTTTCTGAGAAAAATCTTTGCCTGAAATAATGGGTAATTTTTCCACAACTTCATTGGAAAAGACTCCTGGTTTTGCTATGCAAATATCTGATCCTGAATCAATATAAGCAGCAAAGTATTATGTCTTATATTATTCGTACATCATCCCAACAGATATGATATAGAAAATGGGTTCGTCATTCCATCCTTATGAGGTGTCCATTGAGATTGAATTTTATACATCTCTCTTTTCGTCTATAAGGTTTGTGTTCCTCGAGGAAACTTAGACCCAAAGTCATAGAGCCTTTGGTTCTACCTTCATTACCAGTGACCGATACTTCATAGCCCGCTATTTCTAGCATGCCTTCGTATTTTCCAATCGCTGGTTGTTGTAAATGATATATTTCATCACAAGGAAAAAAGTTAATATTTTCAAATATATCAAAAACAACACAAATCACTGTCCAACCCTCAGGGCAATGCATTTTCACATTATTGATCCTAATCTGTTGCGGGTTGAAATCCTCGACTGGTTCTTTTCCTTTTAAGCTTAAAATCCTATTTTCAGAAAATGATATTTTATTACTGATTTCAGATTCAAATCCCATTGATCTATTAAGAACAAGATGATCTCTAATCACTATATTAACACCAACTATCCTAGGGATTTGGATTGGGTCTGGTGTCATAACTTTGGCGAATTTCTTAAAAATTAGGAATCTCAATATACTCTTTCCTAAGAAACAAATCAGAATGATGTGTATTGGAAAATGCATATGCAATTCTATATGTAATAGAGTATGGTTTATTACCCTCTTTCATTATATTTGTTATTACCCTCTTTCATTATATTTGTTCTTTTAAAATCTTGATGAATGGTTAAAACTCGACTAAAATTTTGGTCAGCTAGGTTGTATGCAATCCTAGGATGTATATCAAACATAAGTTTGCCAGCATACAAATTCCATACCATTGTACCAAGACAACCATCTCTTAGGTTATTGATTCTCCTATCCGTTACTGATAGATAAAGTTCTGAATCAATACATTCTTTGAATGTAACTTTGATTACTACTTCAATAGTTCCAATATGGATCCCATTTATAGTTACTGCTACTTCCTCCCTGATTCGGCTCAGTTCCTCAAGAATTTTTTTTTTGGAATAAGCTGCATATCAATTCTATTGTCAGATAATTCCATTGGAATAAAAAACTCACCTGAGTTCACTCGATAAATGATATTGTGTTTGCACTGTCTTAGTTCGATCTGGTTAAGGATCTTACTAACACCTCTAATTCTGAAACCGTCTCAGGGGCTTAGAGTTGAGTCTTGTCTCATGATTCTTTCCATCGTTTTGTTTGAGATGGTCATTTGTGAAAAAAATCCTGATAAACTATCCGATGTTTGAAGTCTATCTTCCGTCTCGAGGCTATTCGTCTGATTCTGTTGATGATCCATAAGATTCATTTGAATCAGTCTCGAATTCTTCTTCATAGATGCTTTCATCTGAAGAGATGTCCTCGAACTGGTAAACTGGTACCAAATCGCCATAGAAAACTGCATCAAGGATGTGTGCAGTCGGCTTGAATTGACGAATATCTCTCTGCTTTTGTGGGCAGTTTGGCAAAATATGTCATTTCGCACTGCATGTCCAACAATTCCAGTCTTTAAAACTTTCATTTGTACGAGTATGAGCTCGTTTGAAAGTTCTCCTTATTGGTGTTCTTCTTGTTGACTTCTTTGTGGATCTAGATCCTTGTGAAAAAAATCTGGAAGGACCGGATTTTTGACTAGACTTGTAGGTTTTGGCCTTGGATTTTGACCACCACGATCTTCCTTTATTGAAAGGTCTTATTTGGGATCCTCTGGACTTTGCATAAGATACACTTCTTAAGTGTTTCTTTCTCTTCTCATGTCTTTCCTGTTTTGATTCTCCGATTACAGATGGAAAATCATTGATATCGCAACAAAAAGGAGTTTTTTTGATTTGTCCTTTGAGTTTTTTCTTGTTCTTCTAAATGGTTGCTTGTTGGCACCATTCTCGTAAGTTGTCTTTTAAAAAAGACATCATCCTTGCAACTGTGTCAACCTGTCCTGTGGTAACTTATAGGATTGGATCAACATTTCTCTCCATGGGCTACAGATCTTTGCAAAGAACATCTTTGTTGCCACATTTAACGGAACTTCCATTTGGAAGTAATATTTGTGGAACCAATAGATGTATTCATCAGCCGCACATATAATTTTTAACTCGAGAGCATACAAGGCTTGTGTATATTCTCGACTTTTCACTTTCCTACTTTGGTCAAAGTATCCATCTACGATGAAGTAGACCTTAAGCATCCTTCCGACCTTTTTCGATGATAGCGTATAATCTATCTCCAGCAAAAGCTTTCTCTTTAACTTGGGTAGATGTTGATTCCCAAGCTATTTTGGCTGAACTTTCCAGACTACTTTTGATTAGTCTGATGAAATTTTCTTTTCCAATGTCCAGCGTTATTGAGGTCACTTTTAATGAGGTCATCCATTCATTGATTAATTTTTCCATATTTCGGAAATCGATAATGTCGATTGTGAGAACCAACCTATATAGATGTGTGGGTTCTAACATCGTTCTTGCCCATGTGCTGTTTGGAAGGGCTTTGTTCCTTTCCAGATGTGCTTTCACTCCCAAGTTTCTCCAAATATCCTCATCGACTTCAGATTTGACTTTTTCCCTAGATCTCTCAAGGGCTAGTGAGTTTAAACTCGTACTTCGTTTTGGATTAGGAACTGGAGAGTTCATCTTGATATTAACCAGATCTACTATTCCAAGATTGGATAGTGATTCGGTTAACTTTGGGATATCAACTCATGATGCCTCCATGTCAGATTTTCCTAATGACTTCACACATTAGTTCATCGTGACTTTTGGACTCCAGAATTTTCGTAGCTTTTCCTTTAGGAATAAGTGGTCTATCCCCGAACGCATCTTTGAAACATTCATCCATGGATCTGTTGGATCCTTTGGGTAATTTCTTTTTCAGATCAATAATTTCTTTTTTTAGACATTGGATCTCAGATAGAGATCTCATCATCGTCTCTGTTTGACCTCCATAGAACTGGATGGTCTTCTGGATCTCTCTAAGATGTTGTGAGATCTTAGAACTATCAGGAACAATCTTATGTCAATCCTTGTTGAACATCATCAGATTGATATTCCTGAAACTTGTATTATCTCGAAAAATATTTCGAATACATATTTTCTTGATTTTCTTCTCTGTTAGGCATAAAATCAATAATGTAAATATAAATCGTAAATTATTTCTTCAATAAACCTAAGACCTTGATACCATATGTGCTCCAGATCTAATAAACATTTGAATTAGATTTAATTAATTGATCTTGAAAAAATTATAGATTAAATTTATCAAATAAGACAAAGAAGTAGTTATTGTCTAATGATTGCACATATGTGTCCTAAGGTTATTTTGGTCATTTTATCAAAAAAGTGGTATTTTTATCCCTTTCTTTTATTGGATGGTATTTTTTTTCCTAAATAAAAGATTTTATGGTATTTTTGGGATATATCTCAATCTATATATCTATTATTACTACAACTATAAAAGTACAAATAATATTAACTTTCGTCCAATTTTCATAATACCTATTTTAACCATCCGTATATTATTTAACACAAATTTTTATTCACTTGGTGTATGGATACAAGATCCATGCACTCGAGTCGACCCGATTCTGACGCGCCGTCACGGGCCTCGGTATCTATGCGTAAACTCGCTTTCAGGTGTCATACATTTATGCTTTGTTAGTCATACATTTATGTAGTGTTAGTCATACATTTAGTAATGTTAGTTGTACCTTAATATTTTAGATAAATGTATGATATTTGTACATAAAGGTAGGACTAATATAACATAAATGTATGACTAACATAGTATAAAGGTTAGCGATTTTTTTAAAGTTAAAGTATTACACTAAGATTATGATATCTGGACATAAAAATATGACTAATATAACATAAATGTATGACTAATATAATATAAATGTCAGAATAAAAAAAATACGTAAATTCAAATTGACTCGAACCCGGACCCGACGAGTTACTTGTGCAAAAGGTGCACAGAAGAGTTACTCATAATTTAATTTTACTAAAACATGCCAATGACATAAAATAGAGTCCATCTAAATCACAACTATGTATCTCTCTCTCACTCCTTATATAATTTGTAATGTGGAGTCCATCCAAATCACAACTCTATACTTTGAAATATACAAACTAATTGAAATACTAATATCATTTACTTTACTATGGCAAACAAAAATAACTAAAATTAAATTATTGTGAATCATAATCATATTTTTCCAATTTACAAATTACTTAAATTGCTTTAATCTAACACTTAACTAATTTAATTGTTGTTATTAAGTAATTTATGATAGCAACAAGCCCATATAAACCTTCACACAACTTAACAGATTGTGCACATTTAAAATGAAAGTACAACATGAAAGCGTCACATTGAAAGATTGCTGAACTCAGGGGGAACCTTTCAGATTACAACTTTGGTTGCAACGCAGCATACAACAAATAAAAATAGGATATAGTCAAGTTGGTAAAGTTTGTGGAGCAAATTTCCACTGAATTATGGTGAAAATTTGTTCTGAGATTTATTTTTTGTCCAACTTTTTCCCACAGATGTTTACTATTTAGACACATCCTTCAATTTACATCTCATCCGATGAAGGGACCTACAATATGATGTAAGTAGTTCTATTCAACTCTCCTTCATAAAAGCAAACAAGTTGACATGAAAACGCGTACGACATGGTGACATTTATTGAGCAACATTGAGCAGCCACATTGATTAATTTTGAACATTAATAAATGTACTAATAATATAATAATTAGTAAGTGTTATTGGAGGGGTGACATAATTCCCTGCAATAATTCCATTAATGGAGAGAGAGAGAAAGAGTGCATTTATTAGGTGGGGTCTAATCTATTAAAAAATATTATTCCTTTTTTGCCCTTTTTTTTCTTAACTTTTTTTGCATTTTTTTAATAATATTATTAGAGAGGTCCATTAACCGTTAAAGATGCCCCCAAGGCTTATAATGCTTCAACCGTAATCGTATGGGCAGAAGTTTGAGAATTAAATGCAGGCCACCTTTTAAGAAAATTGAGAGAAAATTTTGCAAAATAGTCTCTAAGCTTGCCGCGTTTTTAACTCCAACCGTTCGATTAAGCGGGATATTTTTTGAAATCAAATCACAACCATTCGACCTTATCTCAAATCAGGAATGGATTTCAAATATTTCTGTATGGGAAATGAACAATTTCCGTTTCATTGCAACTCTTTATCTCGTGATGAGTTTTATATTAATTACTGATCTAAAAATATATTTTTTAAATTTATGAATTTGGATCACTGTTTTATATTAATTACTGATCTAAAAATATATTCCTTTGATTTTTTTAATTATATATGTATGACATATAAATCAACTTTATGAGAGATGAAAAATTTAATGTAACTAACTTAATATATCAAATTATTCTTCTGAATTAATTTGAATATTATCAAAATATATGTTGCAATTTGTGTATTTGCAAATTGTGCACATAATTATTAGTTTTTAAAAATAATTTTTATGATTTTTTTCATAATTCTATATTTTTTATTTTCTTTTAGTTTGTTTAGATAAGTTTTCACAATAACTCATGTGCATAAGTTTTAGGTTTTTGACTGATTTTGATTTACTGTGGAATTCAGATTTTATTTCAAAAATGTTGATTTATTTATATTTATTTTCATGTTTATTAAATAACTTTGGAGATACTATTTGAATAATTATAAATTTATCAAATAGTTGTAGATAGTATTTCTTTTTTATTTTTATAATGTTTTAGCTTCTTCAACAAAAGAATTATCTTATTATATGTATAGTTTACATTCCAATATTTTAAGAATATAAATTTATTGTTAGTTGGACGTCACACGTATTATATATATTTCATATATTTTTAAAAAAAAAATTATGTATTATATACAATATATATATATATAATATAATATTGATATCAACAATACATAACAAAAATCTAAAAAGTCAATTTATGAACAATCTTCTCTTACATCATATAGGACATATACTAAATAAAAAAAATACAAAAGTCAATTTATAACAATCTTCTCTTACATCATATAGGACATATACTAAATAAAAAAAAATACAAAAGTCAATTTATAACAATCTTCTCTTACATCATATAGGACATATACTATATAAAAAAAATACAAAAGTCAATTTATAACAATCTTCTCTTACATCATACAGGACATATGCTATATATATAAATAAATAAACTATTTTATTTTTCTCTTATACATTCAAATTAAATTTTATTTTGACAAAATATTTTTTTTGTAAATATGAATTATATTAGTAAAATAATAGTGTTGATGTATATCTATATATGTAATGACTAAACCATCATATAGAATAAAAATTATAAATTAAAATAATAGAGTTCAATTTTATATTTATAGCCTTTTGTTTTGATGGTCAATATTTGTATATCAAAATTATAACATTTTTTTACTTATTTTTTTACACCTTTTTTTTGAACTAAAGAACAAAATTTAATAAATCGATATATTTTTTGTTCAAAAGACTTTTGCAATTGAGTAATTCAGATTATAAGGCATCTAGAAACAAATATATGATATTTTTAATGATATGTTAAAATTAGATTTTTTTAGTAATAAATTTTGTATTTACTACGAATATCTAATAAGTATATATTTGCATAATTTTTTTTAGACTAATTATGGCAAACACAACTAATTAGTAAAATAGACAAACAACATTTGATGAACATAAGAAATATTAAAAATATTAAATGATATGGATATTAGACTAAAGTAAAATACCACCGAAGATCTATATTGTTTGATAATGATTAACATTTTTATTTCACAAAATATTAAAAATATTAAATGATATGGATATTAGACTAAAGTAAAATTACAACACTTGAAATGTATATGTCATGAATCGAGTATCAAATGATATTAATTTTTTTTTAAATTAACATTTTACATCAACTCGAAATATTTAAATTTTATGGTCGTTCATCACATGGGTAAGAAATTGGATTGAAATTACTATCAAGATATTTATTATATTGGGTTCAACATTTTCATATCTAAAACATTAAAATAGTTACATTATACATCATGTATCACACGAGAAGTATACTAGTATTTGTAACAATATTTTTTATAGCATACACGATGGTATTGTGTGTAAATATATATACAAAATTATACATTCATCAATTTATTTTAATAGTAGAAGTGGTCGTGTACATACGGTTTCTTCCATCCTACACCTAGTGGAGTGTGCTGGGTATATCAAATTATGATACGTGTATAATTAAATATTCTCACCTTAAATCCACATTAAAATTACAAAATTATATATATAAAAAGATAACATGATTTGATCAGTGTTTTAAAAATCATCCTAGTCGCACCAATTTTTTCCTATTCGGTCACTTTAGACAATAGACGGTCCTATGTGGAACAATTTGGCCCTAGGCGGGTTAGGCGAAATAATTCGACCCTAGGCGAACCTAGGAGGTCCTAGGCGCCAAATACTTTTTTTTAATTATTTTTTATTTCCTTTCATTTTTTCACTTTTTAGCAAAATGATGGTATTCTTAATGTATTATAGGTTTCTATCAAATTATTATTATTTAGTTAGATATAAATAAAAATTCACAAATTGAAAAATACAAATAAAAATAATTTTATAAATTAGATATGAAGTTTTTACTTGTCCTCCTACGTAAAATCAAAAACAAAATAATATAAGAGTTCCAAAAATATTTGTAAGGATAAAAATAACAAAAAAATTATTTAATTTAGATACGGCACCTAGACACTGTCTAGGCCTCGACAAGGCATCCTAGGCACTAGGCGCCAGTCAAGCGCCTGACTAGTGTCTAGCGAATTTTAGAACATTGGATTTGGTACATCCAATACACTTCACCAAGTGTAGGATGGATGAGACACCTTACAGATGTGCAATTTCTGATTCATCAATAAATAAATTAATTCTGTGAAAGTTATAAAAGAAATATAAAAACACTATTAAAAAGGAGAATAATAGCGTAGAAGATACGTATCGATCTGCCTATCTCAAGTCGCATCTGTTATCGAATTAATAAGGTGTTGCAAATCATGTGGTATGGATGAGTTAGACTTTTACCATGATTATGACTTATTTAATTCAATAATACACCATAAGTTTAAAGTATGTCATTTTTTCTTCAATTTATAGATCCCGTATCCCTGAAATGTAGGGATTGATACACCTATAACACGATTCATCATTAATTTATCAGAAAAAAATAAAAATAAAAGTCACGGATGGATCATGATAAATCTTATTACATAATTTTCAACTAAATATAAAAAACCTAAAGTCGGGTGAGACCACGGATCTATTTAGTGAGACAGGTCGGGTCGGACATAATAAAATATGTAATATTTTTTTGTATATTAGGTAATATTTTTGTATTATAGAATGCATTTTGGGTTTGGTTAGACTATCAGAAAATATGTAATACTTTTATGTGTATTAGGTAAAAAATTTCTATATATCATGTAATATTTTCTATTATAAGATACATAACCCAAATTGAATTAGGTCCGGTTATTAAAAACGCACGATCCTCCCTAAGGCCGCCTCATGCACTCTTCTTCCTCGCGCGTAAATTGTGCAACATGTAATATTTTTGTGTGTATTACGTAATATATTGTTGGAACCGACGGATCGCCGGCCCTATGCTATCGGAATCGGGATCCAAAGATAAATCGCAGCGGAAAGAAATCATACCCTTGTAGACCTCTTGATCTTCTGATGTATTCCTCTGAGCCCTTCTCGAACGTTGCGTGGCCAACGATCCTTCGAGAAAAATCAGTTCCGCTCTCTCTCACTTATCACGTGTTTTCTGTGATCTGAGTTCTGTGTTATGAGAGGCGCTGATGAAAAGAGCTATATATAGGCTACACCAGGGACCTAGAGGAGGAATTGGGTTGGGCCTCCTGATGGGCTTTAGTATCCTGCGTTCGGCCCGAACACATAACTGAAGCCCATCAATAATAATTCAGTCCACTAGAGAATTATTATTGAACTACCATCCCAATCCCATATTTAATATGGGCTCCTTATTATGTGTACATTTATTTCCCCGTGTTTAAGATATCGAATGTCCGTAAATTAAATAAGTTACTGACAACTTAAATAATTTACATCTAATTCCAAGAGTAGTACCACTCATCCTTATTATCATGTCGGATTAAATCCACCTGCAGGGTTTACATGATAATCCTTATGAGCTCCTCAAGGGGACATTATCATCCTAAATAATTAGGACACGGATTCCTTCTATAATCAACAGAACACCATATAAACAATGCTATCTCCCAACTCACCGAGTTTATTGATTTATGAATAAATCTCACCCATTGGCAAATTAAAGAAATAAACATTGAGCATACGTGCCCGTTATTATATAGGGATTAAGAAGATGTACATCCATAATAACAGAGGTCTTGTTCTATTATATAGTCAGTATAAAACGAACAACCTCAAATGGTCCTGCTCAATACACACAAAGTGTACTAGTGTAGTTTTATAGTCAAGACAGACTAATACCAAACTACACTACAACCATTCCGATGATTTGTCCAAATCCATCTTGGTTGTGAGCTACTATTTATAATTTATAAGAAACTGATAACATGATCTTCTGTGTGGCACCACACACCAAGTTATCTATAATATAAATTAATTGGACATTGCATAAACATATATAACAAATATAAAATGCAAACATATGACCAATGTGATTCTCATTCCATAAACGATGTTCATACAAAAAACAAGGCTTATAGTATACATCCTAACATATATTTCTATATATTATTATAGGTAATACTTTTTTTGTAGCGCCCCGGATCAAAACGAGCATAATTAATTAATTAAATATTTTAACCTATGATTTAATAATTTTGTGCATATGATTTAACTGTTTAATTTAATTTGTGCGTTTCAGATACGTGTTTACTGCACGATTAGATCGATAATTTTATTAGACATGGAACATAGGATATTTATATACCATTAGATGCGTATCGAGAAAACGGGAAGATAGAAACGAACTAGGGGTTAATCGGAGACTCGCAGCTCGAACGGCGACGGAAAGGGCAAAACTAGAAGTTTCGGAAAAAATCGGAAGATATTTACAGAGAATGGAAACGAAGATATTTACGTGAATAGTAACTCGGAAAAGTCAACCGATGAATAGTGGCGAGATATTTTCGATGAATAGTAACTTTCTGGATTTCTATAAATAAAGGCTCTCCCGATTCATTTTTCACCGTTTTTCAGAACGAGCCGAACGCGCCGAAAACTCGTAAGTTCTCTCTCTCTCCTCTCTCTCTCTTCATTTCCTGTTTTTTGGTCGGCAGCGCCACCGACGCCGCCGTCGCCGGCGCGGCGGCGGCGCCGCTGGTCGGTCGCCGGAAAATTTCAACGTTGTCGGAATCGGATGATTTTCACACACGATGTTCGTCTCGACGACACGAATCTAGGATAGGTCTCGGATTTCAAATCCGATTTCTCGTTCACCGAAAAACAGTGAAAAACAGCCCCTAAACCCTAATCCTATTCCTTGCACCACCTTCTCTCTCTCTCCTCTGTTTTTTCTCTCTCTTCTCGTCGGAGCTACTGCCGGAGGTCGAGACCCGTTGCTGGAGTGCCGGCGCCGCCGTGGGTGGCGGCACCGGAGAAGGATAGTGGTGTATATATGTGTATGCATGCATGTGTGTGTGATGTATGGTGTGTTTGTGTGTGTTGTGTGGCTCGCTGTGGGGGCGGCGCCGGGTGCCACCGCCGTGAGGGAAAGAACGGCCGGCGATAGGAGGTCGCCGGCGAGGTGGAGGAGGAGGCGGCCGGCGGCTGGTGGCCGCCGGCCAAACATGGCAGTATGGTGATATATATGTATATGTTTGTACGCGTGTGTGTATGGGAGCTCCTGTGTGTGTGGTGCACGACGGCTAGTGGTGGTCGGCAACTGGGGGTCGCCGGCCAAGGTGACGGTGATAGGTGGTGGTCGCCGGCGGCAGGTGGCCACCGGCCGGAACCTGAAATCAGTGTGTGTGTGTGTGTGTTTATGCGTATGAGTGTGTGTGTTGAGCGTGGGTGAGTTTGGTTGTTGCTAGGGTGTTGGGTTGGCCGGGAAAGGTTGCCGGCGATGGGGAGTCGCCCGGACGGGCTGGGAGTGGCCGGAGCTTTTGGATAGGTGTTGGTTTTCCGGAAAAATTGAGCCTCGAAGGATTTTGCGGCGTATTTTCTGGGCACTATTCATGACGGAATGCGGCGATGGACGGCCGGAGGTGGTAGCCGGCGGTGCGAGAAAACTCGACCAGCCGGGTTGAGCTGCGCGCAGCTGCCGAAAAAACTCGGCAGCCGTCGGGTGTCGGGTAGCCGGCGCGCACCGTGTGCGCTCGTGCGTACCTGTCGGGTGCCGACGCACACCCGACGCCGTGTTTTCGATCCGAACCTCGTTTTCTTTCAATCGTTCATCCGTATATAGTAGTCGATGACGAGACGTCATTGATCGGGGTCCGTGGGCCTGGTCAAAGTCAACCCTTTGACCAAAATTACCGTTTTACCTCTAAACTTAAAATGCTCCGTTCGAGCTCGTTTTAACTCCGATCGAGCTCATTCTTTTTTTGTCGTGACCCAAATTTCATTTCCTATCATCTCAGCCCTTTGGACTTGACTTTCAGCCTTGTCTCCAAAATCCCAATCTTTAGATCGCTCGATCCGTCGCGTATTTAATGACTGTTTTCCGACGACACCTTTTACAGCTTTAATTATAATTTATTAAGGATTTAAGGAACGTCATAACTTGTGTAGGCTACTTGTTGAGTTTAGCCTTGTGATATCAGATCCTTTGGTACCCGCTTGTGAAATCTGATCCGTCGGTACTCGTGGATCACGCGGTAACCACCGAACAAGGTGGGGGTACATTCTAAACCTTAAGCTTTAAGTTTCTGTTAATAAATGCATGAATGATGATAAATGAACGCGTGATATGTGAACTCGTACTTAATGAAATGAACCTCAATTGTGATGCTACTTGAATCTATGATTAGTGAAACGATTCTTAAATGATACAAAATGATTGAATCCTATGTGTTACGTGGGGGTAATTTCTATCTCTTATCTGTTTACAGTTTTCCCTATTTAAAGCATGACTGACGGAATACTAAATGTTGTGATTATATGCTTTGAATACATGATCATGATATACTGTGAAAGGACGTGGGTCCACATTCATTCTTACGTAGGGTCGGGAGATGCCCGCACCTGAGTTTCCGTAAGGTCGGGAGATACCCGTACCTGAGATATTGTAGGGTCGGGTGATGCCCGTACCTGAGTTTCCATAGGGTCGGATGATATCCGTGCCTGAGATTTAGTAGGGTCGGGTGATACCTGTACTTGAGATATTGTAGGGTCGGGTGATTCCCGTACCTGATTTTTGTAGGGGTAAGTCAGGTAATACCTGCACCTGAGATTTGTAGGGGTAAGACGGGGGATACCTGCACCTGAGTTGGGTTGCGAAATACATGCTATGCATTTTATGTGCTGTGATAATATGACTGAATGTTACTATTCCTGTATTTTATATCTGTTGATTGTTAAAAGAGGTGAATTTCATCCCCACGAGTGTATTCCACGCACTCACCCCCTATTCTGTAATTCACGTTACAGGAGACGTTGAGCATGAGGAACCTTAGTCGGAGAGAGGAAGTGTTGTTTCTAGTTTTGTTGTAATGAGACGAGGTCTCTCAAACATTTCTAAAATAATATTTTAAAGTTTATTCACGTTTTGTAACTAATTCTGAGTATTCTGTGAACGAGAGATCCTAATGTTATTTTCGCTGCTTTATTATGATGTTTATATCGGTAGTGAGACCGATTGTTTTCGGCAGAGGCCGATTGTTGATATGAAAAAGGATTTTCATCGTCCCTTATCTCTTTCTTCTGTTGTCTCCTGCTTATTCTTTCTATTGTATATGCGTCTCTTGCTATTTCTCTCTTCACGCCCAACGGTAAAACTCTGATAAAATACGAAAAGATTTTGGGGCGTGACATTTTTAATTATACATTGAAAAATATTACCTAATATACTCAAAGTATTATATAATTTCTTATGTTCAACCCGACCCCTCTCACAGAAATGGGATCCATGAGACGGTCTTATGCAAGATTCACTCTATAAAAGAGAAAACTTAAGTTTTCAAAATCATATATAAACCTTTACAGTACAAATCTTCTTTTATTTTAATTTGATCCCTAAACAAAGAGTTTCATATGATATTACACTTCGGTATGATTGGTTTGATGAAATGAGGTGGGAATGAAATCATCATTTTCACCTTCATTCCTATTTCTTTGATTGGTATGTTTTATAAGTAGGAATAGTGATTCCCACAGGAATTGTTATTACCATGGATGAGGAAATGACCATTCCTGCATACCTAGAGGTGCTCATTGTTCACGAACTACCAGTTTGGCGGTTCGAACCGGCGGTTCGATGAACCGCGGATAGGCAAACCGGAATCGAACCGTCGGGGTCACGGTTTCGGTTCCGGTTCAGAACCGGTGGTTACGCCGGTTAAACCGAAACCGCCGATTCGGTTTCGGTTTTTTTTTTTTTGTTTTTTTTTTGTTTTGCATAATTTTATTCTTTTCGATTTAAATGGAAAAAAAGAGAGATTATACTTATATAGTAAAATTAGAATGTGGCAAAAATATGGTTATAAATTTATAATCACTTAATTAGTTAGTTATAACCAATGCATAATGTATGAATAAATATTAAATTCGAAAAAGAAATTAATAGATATATTACAACTTTATAAACTTATTTTTACATTAATAAAATACAATCATTACAATTATTTACAAGTACAAGTAAAACATTACAAATGTACAATTTACAACTTCAAATGTTTAAAAAATTACAATAAACATATTACAAATTACAATTATAAGATTGAAGAAGAGGAAAAAAAAATTGAAAGAGCTTGAGTTTCATTCTAAGTTTGAAAGTGTAACTTCCAAACTTAGAATGAAATTGCCTATGTATCCTTGTCAAAACGAAGGAATCAAAGCTCACGTAGTTCTCTAAGTCACCGAAACTTACCTTTATTTGTCGACGTTGGTTCCGGCGGAGGAGGACGTGTTTGAATCGTATTCGTAGAGGTCATCTCCATCGGAGTTTAAGTTGGAGAGATCGAGATCTTGTTGACGATTGCTTGCTCTCACCCAATCTTCAAGGAGAGTAATGTTTTGTACATTCTCTTTCGTCAACTTCGATCTTCTTGGATTCAACATATGTCCTCCTTTGGAGAAGCATGTTCAACCTCAACAGTTGAGGCGGGACATCCAAAAACTTATTTAACAATAATGGTTAGTATAGGATAAGTGGTGGTCCTTCTTGCCCACCACTTCAATAAATCCATATGTTGTTCAAATACGGTTTGTTCAAATGTGACACCTAAATAAGTATCTAATTCTTGACAAGGGTTACTACATCTAGGTCTTTTTTGTGTTCTAACATCATAAAAATTGTAAAATTTACTAAGTGCTTGAGCCGGTTGAAAAATAGATGATTGACTACTACCTCCTGCATTTTGATCACTTATATTATAACTACAATCATCACCTAACAATTGTTTATATTCTTTAAAAAAATTACACAATTTTTTCTTAGTTCTACTTACAACTTCATTAGGGATAGGAATATAATCACACATATCATAATCATTTAATACCATATTTGGAAACAATGCATTATAATAAATATTTAGCAATTCTTCTAATCCATTTTTTCTAATCCTAGGATCTAATAACTTAGCACATAAAAAAACATCGGGTATTTCATGAAAATATTTTAACCATTTTATTTTCATTACTAAGACGGTGTCACCTAAAATTGGACATTTTGCATATGAATTTAAAATTAGAGCAATTTTAACACAATTATCTAAAGTCATAGGAGAAGTAAGATAATAACAACCACTTAATTCTCTAGTGGCCTCTTCAAATATTTTTAAAAGTTGAATTAGATTAAAACATGCATCCCATGAAGGTTCAAATAAAATAACATCATCATTTGGATTTTCTAAATAAAATTCACATAGCATTGATCTATATTCATACGAATCTTGAAGCATATAAAAAGTAGAATTCCAACGATGTTTAACATCAATTATAAATTTTTTAACTTCAACACCATTTATTTTACAAAATCTTGCCCATTTTTTGTGCAATACCGTAGACCTAGCAATTTCATAAATTGCCATTTTAATAGGTTTAATATATTTTTCTAAACCTAGCAATCCATCTTGAACACATAAATTTATCATATGACACATACAACAAATATGAAAAAAAATTGCCATCAATTGGAGGTTGACAAAATTCAAGCAAGTAAGGTAAAGCCGCCGTATTATTACTAGTATTATCAAATCCTATCGAAAATATTTTTCTTAGAATACCGTAATCATTTAAAACATGTCGAATTTTATGTGCAATGTGTTGTGCCGAATGTTTAATATCAAAATCTATATATGCAATTAAACGTTTTTGTAGATTCAATGCATCATCTATCCAATGACATGTTGGGTATATAATCATGCTCTTTATAAGGATCCGTCCATATATCACTACATATAGCAACTTTTTGTTTTAAATTCTTTAAGTCTTCAATTAATTTATATTTATATTCTAATACGGTTTTTTCTATGTCCCTAGTAACGGTGTTTCTAGAGATTTTTCTACTTGTCGGATTAAAATATTTACTAGTGAATTTTTCATAAGCATCATCGGTTGGAAAATTAAATGAAAGATGTTTTTCGGGTATGAATTCAACTACACCTCTCCTAGTATTTAATTGACTAAATTTAAAAGTAACTTCATCTATACCTCCACCTTGAGAAGATCCGGTGAAGGCCCCCCGGAGTTGCGTTTGCCCTCGATCGAGCCCCACCGTGTCGGAATGCTTTTTGATCACATGGTTGGAGAAAGTCCCGTAGCCTCCTCCATGCTTGAACTTATACACCTTCAAACAATGGTTGCACGTCACATTGTAGTCGGTGGCGCTATTCGGCACTTTCTCCTTCTTAAAATGGAAGGAGAAAATGTCACTCCGAAGGGAAGAAGATTGTCGAGGAGTAGTGGTTTGTGTAGTGTTGCCACTCTCTTGCGTTGCTCCCCTCGACACCTCTTCTTCTTCTTCGGCAAAGGCGGCGGCGGTGTTAGGGCCTTACATCGTCTCCATTTCTTCTTGATTACATTGATACGAATCAACATCGTGGACTCTTTCCCTTCCCACGAGACAAATCGGCGGATGAAGAAGCTCTTCGAGATATTTTTTTGTGAGAATTGAAATGAAATATAAATGAAATCGAATTGCAAATTGAAGAACTATAAAAACTAAAATCGAGAGACTAGAAACTTGAAATTAAGAGCTTTAGAGAATAGAAATTATAGAATTGAGAGAGAGATTTGTGTAGAAATCAAAGGGTGGAATGGGGGTATTTATAGATGTCGAATGAAAATTAAAAAAATAATAATAAATCTTGATCGGCCGGTTCGAACCGCCGATTCGGATGATCAGGGTCGTCGATCATCAACACTTGGATGATCACGACCGTTGATTCCAAAATCTTGCCCGAATCGGCTGTTTAACAGCCTGTTCGAACCGCCAGTTTTTGAACCGGTTTTACAACGGTAACTTGGCTCTAACGACTCTTTAATCTGAGTCATTGATCATCAAACGACTCTCTCATCTCGGTTATCCACGTGGCATTTCCAATTAAAAAAAAAAGTGAAAATCGGCAGTTAAACCGTCGGTTTAGGCGGTTTGGAATCTCGAAACCGGAACCAAACCGGTGGCCATCCGTTCCCGGTTCCGGTTCGAACCAGAACCGGGTCAACAATTCCTGGAACCGTTGACCGGTGGTTCGCCGGTTTTCCGAACCGGTTGAGCACGTTTATTCCTACCCCCATGGTATTATGTATTCCTGATTTCAAGGAAATGAACGTTTGTTTTATTAATCTTGACAATTATCATTATTTATTTTATATTTTCACAAATTAACTTTCTAAAGTTAAATTATTATATAAAATTATCTAAATAATATTAAATTACTTATAAAAAATATAAAATATTAATTAATAATTTAAAGTCAATATAAAAAATAGGAAAAAAAAATTAAATACATAGTATAAAATAATTAATAAATATAAAAATCTTAAAAATATAATAAAATAATATGAATATAATTTAATAATACGAATACTTTTAGTTCTGATATAAGATTTATATATATATATATATATATTTATTTGTAAATACATATAAATAAGATGAATGAATACTAGTATAGATAATAGGCTATTTAAAAAATTGTAAATAAATTGTAACTAAAATATATTTGTAGATAATATAAAATAAGATATTATAATTTTAATAATATAAAATCATATAAAATAATTGATAAAAAATGATAAATATATTATTATTATTATTATTATTATTATTAAATACGTTAAGAATATGTAAATAACACAAAAATAGTCAATTAATAATATAATTAAAATAATAAAATATATAAATATAATATACCTTAATATTTATACAATGATTAATTTTATGTAAAAAGAATTATTTTTAAATTTAAATATGCCAAATATTTTAAATTTGAGTGATATATTGAATATGAATATTAAATAAAATTATAATGGAAGGTAATTTGGTCAAATAAAGATTGATTTAAAATTTATACATTTTATTTATAGTTATCAATTATAAAATATAATCATAATGATTATTTCATTCATTTCCTATTCATTTGTGATACCAATCATAGGAATCAGTATTTTATACCATTCATTTCCCATCACCATTCCATTCTTGAGTTCATTCAATTCCCACCTAATTTCATTCCATTCCCACCAATCATGTCGTTAAGTCCATATCCATTTTGGTCATTTAGTGACACTACAAGAAAATTCACCGACTGTGACGGATTTTAGTGACGGAAATTTTCCGTCACAAATTTGTTACTAAATAGTGACAGAATAGTGACAAAAAATATTTTGTAACGGATTTTATGACGGATTTAGTGACGGATTTTTCCGTCACAAAATTGTGACGGATTTCAATCCGTCACAAAATTCAAAATTAAAATAAAAGAAATGTATTTTAATCCGTCACAAAATTCAAAATTAAAATAAAAGAAATGTATTTTAATCCGTCACAAAATTCAAAATTAAAATAAAAGAAATGTCAAAAATACATGTTAGTGACGGATTTTTCAGTCACAAAATTGAAAATTGAAAATTAAAATAAAAGAAATGTCAAAAATACATGTTAGTGACGAATTTTTTCGTCACAAAATTAAAAATTAAAAATTAAAATAAAAGAAATATAAAAAATACATAGTGACGAATTTTTTCGTCACAAAATTGAAAATTCAAAATTAAAATAAAAGAAATGTCAAAAATACATGTTAGTGACGGATTTTTCCGTCACAAAATTGAAAATTCAAAATTAAAATAAAAGAAATGTCAAAAATACATGTTAGTGACGGATTTTTCCGTCACAAAATTGAAAATTAAAATAAAAGAAATATCAAAAATACATGTTAGTGACGGATTTTTCCATCACAAAATTGAAAATTCAAAATTGAAATAAAAGAAATGTCAAAAATACATGTTAGTGACGGATTTTTCCGTCACAAAATTGAAAATTCAAAATTGAAATAAAAGAAAAGAATGCAATATATTATTACATAAGCACCATTGCCCTAGTGGTTAGAGTACCACATCGGCACCCGGGTTCGATTCCCTTACAATGCACCATATTTGCACTGATGATGTGGCGGCGACGTGGCGCCACGACGATGACTTGTGCTGATGTGGCGGTGACGTGTCACCTCCATGATGATGTCAAAATAATGACTAAATGTTAGTGATGAAATTTTTGACTTGTGCTGATGTGGCAGTGACGTGTCACCTCCATGATGATGTCAAAATAATGACTAAATGTTAGTGATGAAATTTTTCATCTAGTGACGGAAAATTCTGTCAGAAATGTAGTGACGGAATATAATCCGTCACTAAAATTTAGTGACAAAGCTTTTTTTGACAGAATATTTCCGTCACAAATCCGTCACTAATACAAGTTAGTGACGGAATTTTTTGTTTTAATGACAGATTTTTCCGTCACAGTCGGTGAATTTTCTTGTAGTGTGATGTATATCAATTATTAGCATGATCATGGTTTGAACTTAATTACAAATGTTTTCAAATCTTTATTCCATCTCTTCCACTTTCTCTAGCTTATTAAAGGAAAAAGATACCTTATGTTCGTTAAATAATCTCATCCATTAACTGTATTTAATAGTAATACAAATAATTTCAACTTGATTATGAGTTTGGTGCAATGGTCTGATTCATTCATGATATTGATTCTACAGAAATGGATCCTCTCAATTTAACAAATCATAAATTTAGTAAATTTCCTTAAATCTCATCCATTTATCAATTTAACAAATCATAAATTTAGTAAATTTCCTTAAATCTCATCCATTTATTTGATCAATGGATCATAACATGTCACATCATCCACTCTTAAATCTTAAACAATTAATTATAATAAATATAGAAGTAAACTTAACTTTAATTATAATAAATATAGAAGTAAACTTAACTTGGGATCCATGTATGACAGAAACAAATAATGTACTTGAGAATAATAAATTGATCTGGGATAATTGATGGCAGAAAATAGCACAGAAAGATTGATGAATTATCAGGCGTATAAAAATCTTTTCCAATTCATCAGGAAAGGAAATAGTAGAGAACAAGATATGAATAATGCTAAAAAAGTGTTTAAAATTTGAGAATGGATGATGTGGCATGTTATGATTCATTGATCAAATAAAAGAATGATCATCAATTGTTCAACATCATTAATTTAAATTATAATAAATATAGAAGTAAACTTAACTTGGGATTCATGTATGACAAAAACAAATAATGTACTTGAGAATGATAAATTGATTTGGGATAATTGATGGCAGAAAATAGCACAAAAAGATTGATGAATGTATAAAAATCTTTTCCAATTCAACAGGAAATAGTAGAGAACAAGGTATGAATAACGCTGAAAAATTGTTTAAAATTTGAGAATTGATGATATGGCATGTTATGATCCATTGATCAAATAAATGGATATGATTTAAAGAAATTTACTAAATTTACCATTTGGTAAATTAAGAGGATCCATTTCCTGATTCTACAGGTGGAACAACCTAAATATTTCAAAAAAGTTTGGATCGAACAACCTAATCGTTGATCAAATATAACTCTTGTGTGAGACGGTCTCACGTGCAATCTTACATAAGACAGAGTTTTGTATGAATCAATAAAGAGGTTAATCATGTTGGATATTATGTATGGTGTACTTAAAAATGACTTAAAAGATAAATGGGAAAGTCGAGGCAAGAGTTGGACTCTTTCTCCGTAAGACGAAATTGCCCCGTATTCAGTGCTTTACGGTCTATGGAAAATGTCCCCAAGATACAATGACTTACTAATTTAAAAGATTGCAGCACAACAATCCAAAAGTTCTTCAGCGAACGAAAACGATAATTGGAACTTTCTAAGATAGGAAGATGAGAGGATACAATTGCTAGAATGCTAATAATGCAATTTGCAGTGAAGTTAATGAAATGATTGAATGTGGGGTCTATTTATAGAAGTTGAAGAGGTGTAGTGTCTTTCCATAAGAGACACCTTTTAATTTGAAATGATGTCTTTTCATAATTAGATATCATTTTGTTTGAATTGAAGTCTTTAAATAATTAGATACCTTTTGGAATGAAATAGTGTGTCTCACAATGTTTCGGATTAGATGCATCCATTTAATTTTCGGTTACATTACTTCAATTCAAACTCACACATTCTCACAACTTTACACTACTTCAAACATTCACACATTTTCAATTTTAAGTTGCCAACTTTAAGCATTAATTTCTCATTCAACCGAAATTGGATTTGAGAAAATAAATACTCTAAATTTATCTACTTGAAATGTAGATTTCAAATCTGCAACTTGCTTTCATTTTTAACAAACGAAACCTCATATAAACATTGGTCAAAAATTGGTCAACTTATGTTTGAAGTGGTGTGACGTTGTGAAAATGTGTGAGTTTGAATTGAAGTAATGCAACTAAAAAGTAAATGGATGCATCTAATCCGAAACATTGTGAGACACACTATTTCATTTCAAAAGGTGTCTAATTATTTAAAGACTTCAATTCAAATAAAAGGATGTCTAATTATGAAAAGACATCATTTCAAATTAAAAGGTGTCTCTTATGGAAAGACACTACACCTCTTCAACTTCTATAAATAGACCCCACATTCAATCATTTCATTAACTTCACTGCAACTTGCATTATTAACATTCTAGCAATTATAGTCCTCTCATCTTCTTGCCTTAGAAAGTTCCAAATATCGTTTTCATTGGCCGAAGAACTTTTAGATTATTGTGTTGCGATCTTTAAGTTAGTAAGTTGTTGTATCTTGGGGACGTTTGTCATAGATTGTAAAACACTGAATACGGGACAATTTCATCTTACGAAGAAAGAGTCCAACTCTTGCCTCGATTTTCCCGTTTATCTTTTAAGTCATTTTCAAGTACACCATACATAATATCCAACAAATCCATTTAGTGACAAAAAATTTAGGTCACAAATCTGTCAGCGAACGTGTTAGCGACAAAAATTTTGATTCTAATGACAGATTTTTCCATGGTTATCGGTAAGTTTTTCTTGTAATGTCAGTCTATTTCACATAAGATCATATATAAGACACTCTTATATAAGTTTTCACAATCTGGATTTTGAATAAAGATTTTAAGTTCAAATCTCCATCTATATCCTAACACCGACAATTAATATTTACCATAACTCTTTGAACGCATCATCAGGATAATATTAGTCTCAATGATTGATCATAACTTCATCTTACCTGTCCAATGCATTTAATTCGATGCATAAATTCAACCAAAGTTCGATCTGAAGTGGGATTGGATTTGGTCAAATGGGTACCTTGAATTCGATGAAAAATAATTACAAGAGATCCTTCCATAAATTAATGGAGAAACAATAATATATATGAAAATATTAAAATATCTATAATGGCAACGCTTAATATGTCTATGTGTACACAATGGATAAAGTAATATGATTGTGTGTGTATATATATATGTTTCTTTTTAATCATTTTGGTTAATATATATTACATATACATTTATGTCGTCGTACTTATATCTCTATATCAACATAAAGATTGTATTATTAAAACATAATGATACACTTAATATAACATAAAAGATTAAATAAGGTATTAAATGTCTGTATGATATAATGTAAATATATAAACATTATAACATAAATGTATAAATGTTATAATTGAAAGGTAATATATTTTTCATTACAAGAACACGCTAGAGAGTGTGTGCATATACACTTGGGCGCGTGGATGCACGTGTTAAATCAGGTCGATCCAAATTGCATATGATGTAATTAGTTTCACATGAGTTTTTGTGAAAGTAAAATGCATACGACTGAATATAAAATTAGCAAGTGGGAGATATATTATATAATTTGATATGAAGAAGCTCAAGAC
Organism: Scutellaria minor; assembly: GCA_954870855.1. Lineage (NCBI taxonomy): Eukaryota > Viridiplantae > Streptophyta > Magnoliopsida > Lamiales > Lamiaceae > Scutellaria > Scutellaria minor. The sequence continues at coordinate 22,686,396 of OX940727.1, forward strand.
AATGTATCCCAGCTGCCTCATCTATTTAAAGAAGAGAAGAAAGACGCATCTCTGCACCTTTCACCAATATATATACATATATATATATATACTAGTAAAGAGCATGTGCGTTGCACGTGAATGACGAATTTTGTTGTTGTTATTGTTTAAGAAAAGGAATAGAATATAGTTACATAATATGTTATAATCTTTTTTCTATGGAGACATTAAAAAAATGCAATAAAACATAGAAATATGATATTGATGCTGCAATTTAAAAGAATTTTTTTTTAATATTATATAAATTTAAAAAAAAATCCAAAAAAACAAAAAAATTGGAAATGAAAGATAATAAAACATTAACTTGTAATTATATCTTTTCTTTTTTGATCTTCCTTTGTGTCATACTCTTACTCTTCTTTTTTCGAGATTTGTCTAATCAAGCTTTAAGTGTACTATTCCCCTCCTCATCGCTAGATACACTACAAGAAAAAAGGGTTACGACAAGTGTTTTTAACCCTTGTCGTAGCCATATAAAAACCGTTGTCGTAGATCGTAGTGTTGAAAAAAACCGTTGTCGTAGCCATATTAATAAATAAAACAATATTTTGTCACATCATCACACACGTCATGCTAGGGATGACATGTCATCATAAGGATGATGATCATCACTGAAATCATCATAATCAATATTATGCGTTGTGTGAGGTTTGAACCCGGGTGGCCCGGTGGTACTCTAACCACTAGACCATTGATGTCTCATATGACAATGTCTTGCATATATTTCTTTTATAATATATTTTTGATATTTTTCAATTTTCAATTTTCTTTTATAATATATTTTTGATATAAATTAAGTACCATTACTTATTAATATAAGTAATTGATTTCCAATTTTGATATATTAATATATATATATAATTGAATGATTAATGACTATATTAATAATAATTAATATAATTTTCAAATTATATATATAATGAATATATTTATAAAATTAATATATTTTTCAAATTAATATATGTATATTAATAATTAATATATTTTTCAAATTATATTTATAATTAATATATTTATAAAATTAATAATCTGTTGTACATATTTTCTAAAGTTTCTTTATAATAAAATAAAATTTAATTCTCAAAATTAGTTTATTTCATTAATTTAATTAATTCAACAATTAATATATGCATTTTTTTGTTAACTTTTATAAAGTACCATTACTTATTAATATAAGTAATTGATTTCCAATTTTGATAGATTAATATATATATATATATAATTGGAAGATTAATTAATGACTATATTAATAATAATTAATATAATTTTCAAATTATATATATAATGATTATATTTATAAAATTAATATACTTTTCAAATTAATATATGTATATTAATAATGCATATATTTTTCAAATTATATATATAATTAATATATTTATAAAATCAATATATTTTTCAAAATTATATTTACAATTAATAAATTTATATAATTAATGTATTTTTCAAATTAATATATTTATAAAATTAATAATCTGTTGTAAATATTTTCTAAATTTTATTTATAATGAAATAAAATTTAATTCTCAAAATTATTTTATTTCATTAATTTAATTCAACAATATATAGCATTTCTTATATTATTTTGAAAAAAAAAATTGTAATAGTTGACTTTTTTTTTAAATATTAGTCTACGACAACGCTTCTACGAGGCTACGACAACGTTAGAAAACAACTCTTGCCTTTGCTTTTCTCATATTTCTAATATATTAGAAAGTCTTTTTATTATTCCTATTTTATTTATAATTAATTTTAAGTAATCCAGCTTTTATTTGTGTTAAGTAATCAACATTTTTTGTTTAATTTAAGCTTATAATTTGTGGTTTATAATTTGTTGTAAATATTTACAAAATTTTATTTATAATGAAATAAAATTTAATTGTCAAAATTAATTTATTTCATTCATTTAATTCAACAATATATATCATTTTTTATATCATTTAATTAAGAAAAAAATAAAAATAATTGTCTTTTTTTTTTAAATTTCAGTCTACGACAAGGGTTTTAAAATGGCTACGACAACATTTTCTAACTCTTGTCTTAGGGGTCCTAGGACAACACGTCTACGACAACGGTAGGTTAATACCATTGTCTATGAGAGAAGTTTTCGGGCTACGACAACAGTTTAAAAATGTCTACGACAACGGTAGGCTAAAACCGTTGTCTATGAGAGAATTTTTGGGGCTACGACAATGGTTTCGACAACGGTTGCTAAAAAACCCTTGTCTATGAGAGAAGTTTTTGAGCTACGACAACGGTTTTATCTACGACAACGGAATTTTAGGCTACGACAAGGGTTTTTAGCAAAAACACATGTCGTAGGGGTGTTGTCTATGAGAGAATTTCTTGTAGTGATATGTGAATGTATTCTTCATTTTTCTTACTCTTCATTTTTCTTACTTTTAATCCTTCTTTTTTTTCTTTGGTTGATCTTCGATTGTTGTAGTCTCTATTAGTGTTGTTGTGGTATTATTTATTTTCTCTTCTTTTTTCTTCACGGGTTCTATGGCCTCAACTATTGCATTCAATATTCCATCTTCTATTTTTGTACTGAGTTCAACGCAATTAAAAAACGGATTTCACTTGTTCCTTATAAGCTGAATGAACTAATGGGTTGACCCTACATTTGTTTTTTTTTGTTACATTTATTATTTGTTTTTAAAATCATTTGCATTAAAGAAATTTTGATACCTTCTCAATAGAGTTCATGTAGTCTTGAACTGAATATCTGACATAAACTGACGTCGTGTCACCAAACATCGTTATTGTTGCTATAAGATGTTCTTGTTTCACCCTTAGTTTAATTGCATATCTGCAATCAATAAACTTATATAAGTTTTGTTGCATGTAATTGATCATTTTTTGTGATTTATTATTTGGAAGTTTTACCTCGGCATTGTTTGCACTGGATCATATTGAAACTTTTTACATGTTGTATTTCCATCATGTTTAGGTGCTGATGTTGTGCATTTTTTGCATGCATTGCACCATATCTTTGTTTTGTTCTCCACCTTATACACAATTCCAGTGAAATAATAATATGCATCTTGCATTTGTAAGAGATATTGACGAAACTTATTAAATTGATCAGCCAATAAAGACAATATATTTTGTGACATAGACCAGGGCTCGATCGGAAGAAGACCTAGGGGCTCTAGTTGTGCTACAGCTAGTCATGGGCTAGAAAGAGGGAAATTTATGCAGACCAAAATGCCTAATCAAGTTGTATTTGATTATTTTATCCACCGACTTATTCTAATGAGGTAATTAATTGAAATAATAGAGACTCAATAATTACAGATAAGAAATCACGAACCCATCAATACAGAGATCACAAAATCTATAGTGAGAAAACTTTTTTGAAAATATTAATATTAAAAAAAAAGAAAAAAAACAGAGATGATGAGAAATCGAAGGGACAAGATTGATAAGCAAGTTCCATAGAGCAGTAGTGGATTGAAAATGAAAGACCACTAACTAAAACCTCCCTAAATTGAGACACCTAAATCCCATATTTTTCTATCATTTTTACTTACTCTTATTTAATTATCAATTAATATCATGCATATATATATGTTCAAATTTAGCGTACCTTCGACAAATTATTTTTTCTCATAAAAAATAAATAAATAAAGAACCATTGCATGTTGAATTTAGTTTCTAGTTCAATGGTTGGTAAAAACTCATGTGCAACCGTCGCACCGTGCGACGGTTGCACTTATAGTGCAAAAAGACATACTTATAGTCATAAAAGATATACTTGAATAACTCATACTTGTACTGTAAAATACATATTTTTATAAAACACATACTTATACCTGTAAAGGACATACTTGAATTATGTCGCATGTGAGATAGTCTCACAAGAGACCAACTCTCAATGGTTTAATTTGGATAATTATCAATTATCCATCCTTTTTTTTTGTTTATTGGTTGTTGGGCATTTGAGAAGCTAATGGTCATGTTATTATAAATTAAACAGATAATGTTACAAAGAATTAAATGGTATTTCATGATTCTAACGAAATAGGTCACCAGTTGTTCGATTAAATGCTTCTTAAAGTTTTTAATAAACTTTTGTGATTATACGTCCCCATAATTTTGTTTATATCCCGTGAATTTTTTTTCTTCATTGGTTCTTCGGCCTTTGAAAAACTAATGATCATGTTACGAATTAAACTGATCATATTATTACTAATTATATGATATTAGATGTTTCTAATGAAATGGGTCACCAGCTGTTCGATGAAATGTTTCTTAGAGCTATTAATATACTTTTGTCATTATACATCCACATAATTTTGATGATTTGAATTTCACTTGATAACTAAATATTAATTGTCAGATAAAAGTAAATGTCGAGAAAAATAAAAATAAATTGAAAAATGTAGAAATAGCAAAGTCAAAAATTGAAACTGGTGGGAAAAAAATTGTTATCCTTCATTCCTATTATTATAGGATATAAAAGTAAATGTCGAGAAAAATAAAAATAAATTGAAAAATGTAGAAATAGCAAAGTCAAAAATTGAACCTGGTGGGAAAAAAATTGTTATCCTTCATTCCTATTATTATAGGATATAAAAGTAAATGTCGAGAAAAATAAAAATAAATTGAAAAATGTAGAAATAACAAAGTCAAAAATTGAACCTGGTGGGAAAAAAATTGTTATCCTTCATTCCTATTATTATAGGATAGGAGAAAGTACTACAAAAATTGTTACAAAGAAAATTGGTAAAATATGTTTCTCTCAAAGTCTGAAACTTGACGGAACATTATGATAATCTAAACCTTATGTTGATTATCTAGGAAAAACTTTCATGATTCAATTACATCTATTCCATCTTCCCATCAATTTTCTTCGACATTTTAACTGGTTGTCTCATTTTGTTGTCCTAAAACCCAAAAAAAAAAATTATTTTAAATAATTCATAATGCATGTATTTATTTGAATAAATTTAATACTTGCTTTTAAAACTTACTAGCTCAAACCCTAGTTTCAGAGTTATTTGGTCTAACATTTTAGTTTGACGAATCTAACATTTTAGTTTGGCGAACCTAACCTTTTAATTATATTCACATAATATTTTCCACTGTACAAAAGATTTATAATATCTTTCAAAACCTTTCAAAACCTTTATGTTGTAATAATATATAACATTTATGCATAATAATTTAATTTTTTCGTTATAATAATATAACCTTATGTTATTCTTTAAATACATAAAGACTATGATATTTGTACATAAAAGTTATACTAATATAACATAAATGTTAAATTATTATAACATAAAGGTTAAACCATACTATATGAATTTTTATAGTGAATTTTTTTTTAAGTAATATTACTTAATGATTATGATATATGTATGTAAAGGCTATACTAATATAACATAAATGTTATACTCGGTTAACATAAAAGTTACATAACTTTTAGTTATGTTTTTTATACTGAAAAAAGTTTAAGTAATTTTACTTAAAAGTTATGATATTTGTACATAAAGATTATACTTGCTAAACATAAAGGTTATATTCGGTAAACATAAATGTTATGTCATAAATTTAAAAATAAAAATAAAAAACCTGAACGCGGATCTGGGCCAGACCAAACCAGACCCGATCCGATCCGACCCGTGTGCTCAGCTGCATGGATCATGATCCATGCACTTGGTGCACACAAACACTTACTCATAAACAAATTAATATAATTTGATTATGGATAGAAAATGAATTAATATTCCTTATCCTTTGAGGAATATAATACTTTTTCTTATCCTGTGAGGAATGTTGTGCGAACGTACTCCTATACCTATGTTTATAAGTTGATTTAATTTAACTAAATTGTCAATCGAAAACATTAATTAGAACGTAGTAAAAAAATTTAACAAAAAATCAATAAAAGTCTTGTAGTACTGATGATGATCATATGCTTTTGTTTTATTGACATCACAAAATTTGAAAAATACTATTATTGAACACTTATTAAAATCAAGAATAAAACGTCTTAAATATAAGCTTCAATTATTACATCACAATTTTACTTTGGTGATGACTTATTAGATAATCAGATTATATGTATTAGGTTTTGATTACTTTGGTGAATGCAAGAAGCATCAAAATTTTAGTAAAAAAAATGGATATGGATTTGAAGAAAAGAAAGGGTATGACTGCTATGAATATTATTATGCTTTAGTGATGCGAAAACGGCTCTAGGCAGTTAAGCTGACATATATTGATTCTTTTTTCATTAAATCGGTAATTTAGACCTCAAACCAAAAATATTATTATTAAACAATTATTAAAATTAGTTGAAACTTATTTGTTAATTTTATATGACAAATAAAATAAAATTAGTTGAAACTTATTTGTTAATTTTATATGACAAAATAAAATATAGTTTCGTAACTATAAATCAAATAGCATTACATAGTAGATCAATTCAAATTAAGGAAAAAAAAATAATACAATTACTTTATATATAACACTTTTATATTAGAGTTCTAATTATAATAGAATTCTATAAGATTTTGAATTAGCTAGAATTCTAATATAAAATTATTTAAATATGAAAACTTAAATTACTATTATAACCTTAAATAATAATATTTGATAGGGATATATTCGGCAATCCATATTTTGTAAGAAACATCCACACTTTTATATAGGTAATAGATATATATATATATATATATATCTGTACTAGAATTAATTAAATAATTAAATTTAGGAAGATTTTTGGAAATGGGATTACTTGGTAAGTTGGTTGCTGCAATAGAATACAAAGCTGGTGCAGATTTGTTCCATGAACTATTGAGGTACAATCCTGATGATCTCTCCAAAATAAGCCCCGATATATATCAAGGATGTGATTTGCATGAAGGGGAGTTTGGACATGTTGGCTCTATCATCTGCTGGAGATATACACATGGTAAGTATAATATGAATCTCTAACTTTACCTATATATGCTATTTTCATGGGTATTTAATTGAACTTTTTACAGTTAGTTGTGGATCAGCAAAAGTCTATTCCATTATGTTCTAGAGTATAGGTCTCACGGGACATTTAAAATAGAGTTCACATAGATCAATAAAAGTAGGACAATTCATTTAACACGATCAAATTAGTTTCATATACAATTATGTAAAGCTCCGTCTCATGTAATGTTTCATGTGAAACGATCTAATATAAATTTTTGCGCATTTTTTATTTTAATGTCAAACTAAGTCAAGTTATTATTTTTTAAGTTTATAAATTCTTACTCACATTTAACTTACTTATAGTCAGTAAATTATAGACACAAATCGGAAAAAACAAGATACTTTTTATAGAGGAATAGAGAAAATTATGATGTATTGGATTCTACATCTAACAAATGTGAAAAATATAACAAGAAAATAAGATATATAATAAAAAAAAAAACCTTACAGTTATGTAAATATTCTTTTTATATATTCTTACTTCAAAACACAAAACACATTTAATTTATGATGCACAGATGGAAAAGAGAAAATAGCAAAAGAAGTAGTTCAATCAATTGATGAAGAAAAGAAGTTGATAGAATTCAAGGTGCTGGAAGGAGATGTGATGGAGGAATATAAGGCTTTCTTGATAACAATGCATATAGAGACTAATGGTGACATCGACTTGGTCACATGGACCTTAGAGTATGAGAGGCTTACTGAAGATGTTGAACATCCCATTTCAATACTCTCTCTCTTGATTGATGTCACCAAACACATCGAAAATCACCACATCGGCCAATCTTAAATACAAATCAGTATCCGATTCCGACAACGTTGAAATTTTCTAGCGACCGGCCGGCGGCGGCGGCGGCGCCCGCGGTGGTGCCGCCCACCAGAAAACATGAAACGAAGAGAGAGAGAGGAGAGAGAGAACTTACGAGTTTTCGGCGCGTTCGGCTCGTTCGGAAAAACGGTGAAAAATGAATCGGGAGAGCCTCTATTTATAGAATTCCGGAAAGTCACTATTCATCCAAAATATCCAAACACTATTCATCGGTTGACTTTTTCCGATGTTACTATTCACGTAAATATCTTCGCTTCCATTCAACGTAAATATCTTCCGAAACTTCCGGTTTTGCCCTTTCCGTCGTCATTCGAGCTACAGGTCTCCGATTGATCCCTAGTTCGTTTCTATCTTCTCGTCTTTCCAAGACGCATCTATTGGTATAGAAATATTTTATATACCATGTCCATGAAAAATATCGATCCGAAACACTTATCTAAAGCGTGCATTAAACACGTATCTGGAACGCACGTAATAAATTAACCAGTCCAAATATACACACATAGTTATTAAGTCATGCATTAAAATATTTAATTAATCATTTATGCTCGTTTTGATTCGGGGCGCTACACCCTCCTTGTAAAAAAACCCTCTGTATGTTTAATAAAAGTTTTTATTCATGGTGTTCATTCTAAAGCAAGTAAGTATATTTCAATTTTTGTTTAATTTTTTATTTTTTATATAAGCCTACCATGTAGGCTAAATCAATATGTGTTAGATCATAGCCACTAGGTTTGAACATGTCTTATTATATGAAATGAAGTAAAGCATAAAAATTAATTAAAGGTTAAGACACTCAGGTTTGAGCTTTACGATCAAGATGATTATAAATTCCTAATGTCCACCATTTTGCCGTTTCGCCAGAAAGGCATTGAGGCATTTGTGAAATCTAAAATTATTAAGGTTTTATATCTCAGTAAAATCCTAAGAGTCTAAATGTCCACCCTTTAATTGTTATGCATCCTGGGTTTGAAATGAGGCTCTGATACCCTTTAATATATTTTTTTAATTATATATAATAGTAACTCCATCTTTGTCTCGTGTTTGAGAAGAAGAAGAAAAAGAGAGGAAGAGAACAAAAGAGAAGAGAAGATGAGAGGAGAGAGCAACCTTGCTGATTCTTTGCCCTAATTTTTACTAAAAAGTATTATACATATTTTAGTGGTGGGTCGGGCGTGGGACGAATCCGTGCCCCCATACACCAATCTTACTCTAAAATTATATCTTGTCGATCGATAATAGTGTCCTTACTAATCGTGTATAACCATTAATTAAACGATAAGTTATATATTAATTAGATTAAGATAAAACTAGCTAAGACAAACATTGACTTATTAATTATATATACATACGTACTTCACATACATAATTATTATAATATAACAACATTATTCAAATGGTATGTTATGATTATGAATACAATATAATAGTCATTAATTTTAGATTGATGAAAAAAATCATAAAAAAAATGGTTTTTTTAAAACTCGCTAAATCCTAAATTTAGGGTTTAGCGATAGATTTATCGTTGGATTACGTCATATTCTACCAGTAAAGTTGCAAAAAAAAAATTTAAAAATATTATTGATGGCATTATTGTTGATAATTACCAACAGATTACATAATGTCTATAATTTTGCAAAAAAAATAATTTTTTTTATACTTTTAATTAATTATTATCAACAGAAATGTTCGTCAACAGATTAACAACGAAATCTCCGTCAGTAAAATCGTTGGTAAACATAATTTACTAATGGAAATATTTCTTCACCAATACCAACAAAATTTAATTTCATCAGTAATTCTTCACTATTTTCTTTCAAACAAATTGATTATTGATGGAAATTTGTCGGTATTCCATCAGTATTTAGTAAATACTGATGTAACTTGTCTGTCGGTAAATCACAACATTTTTATATATAGTGTGTAAATCGCAACATTTTTATAGTATGTTATCTCATTATCTTTCAAACGTTAGAACAGTCAGTAAAATCGTCGGTAAACCTAATTTACTGATGGAAATATTTTCGTGACCAATACCGACAATATTTAATTCCATCAATAAAATCATCGGTAAACCTAATTTATTGATAGAAATATTTCCATCACCAATACCGACAATATTTAATTCCGTTGGTAATTCATCATTTTTTTGTTTTTTTTTTAAATGATTATTTACGGAAATCCATCGGTATTCCATCAATAATTACCGATGTCCGTCAGTAAATCGGAACATTTTTATATATATTGTGTTAATTGCAACATTTTTGTTGTGTGTTATTTCATTATCTTTCAAACGTTAGAGTGCTTACCAAATCACATTGATGTGGATATGAGATCAATTTTATCTTTATACAATTATTCTATTATTTAGATCATTATATTGCGAAAATCAATCTCATTCTTATTATTATAATCAATGTAGAAAATATCTAGGTAATTGAAAATATTGAAAACTTAATTTTAAGGAAATATCAACATTGAATATTCTTGAGATTTCATGATTGTTATCTTATAATATATATCGATACTCCGCAATTAATATCACCATTTTAAAATATTGTATTGAATATGTTGGATAAGAACACTCAACAATGGGCTATGAGCCTGTCGAACATATACAGAAATGAACAAACAGAAAATACAGCAAGTCGAGTCGAGAAAGACCTTATTTCCTTAAAACGAGATACACCTAGGGTAGTGCTCACTGGTCCGTGCGTATAGTCTCCCAAAGATAAAATGACTTCGTCTTTAGAGAAGTAGCACCACAATCTCGAGAGCTCCAACGAACTTCTAGTGCTTCAGAATTGAGCTTGATACAAGGATGAAAAATAATGTAAGAGGTTTTTAATTTTGGTGTCTCAAAATGATGCATGATGACGCCTATATATAGGTCTCCAACCTGGGGGTTACACCTGAAATTAATGAGAATTTACTACCCAAAAATGGGTCTTTTAATGCAAGTTAATGGCCCGTTCAAAAATAAGAAACGGTCAAAAAATGCTCACTGCGCTGCAACACGACCTTTGCTGCATTCTGGACACGTTGCTGCATTCTGCAACACGTTATTGCTCCCAGCACTGCATTCTGCAGCGTGCTACTGCACCCGCTGTAGCAAGCAGCTCATGTTACTGCACCCACTACATTCAACAAGCACACGCTGCAACACCCACTGCATTCAGCAATATTGTCCGCTGTATTTAACAATACTACACGCTATTGCATTCATCAATACTGCTCCCGCTGCATTTGGGCGCGGGCGCGCAGCAACCTGACGCCATAACTTTTGCCCAAAAAGATAAACCCGGGTTAGGTAAAACATGAGCCCCATCTGCCTAAGTCCAGCCCAACATAATACTGCCCGTTGTATTCAGCAATACTGTACGCTACATTCAACAATACTGCACTCTATTGCATTCATCAATATTGTTTCTGCTGCATTTGGTCACGGGCGTGCAACTACCCGGTGCCGTAACTTTTGCCCAAAAAGATAAACCCGGGTTAGGTAAAACCTGAGCCCCATCCACCCAAGCCCAGCCCAACGTCCAATTGCCAAGGACCAAGACCCATGATTGAGGTCGGGTTCGGTCCGTGGTGAGCCGAGCCCCGCGTGTGTGTTGCACAAGCATACTATTCCAATAATATACTAATTACTAAGCCTCTTCTCATGGCTTAACTTATACTTGCATTTTCAAGGTCCATTTTTCTATGTGGGATAGTTAAGCACTCCTCCGGCATTCAAGACCTTTCATTCTCATTTCAAGTGATAAATTTTGGTGCTTAATTTTTCACTCACCAAAAATTGGTTTTGAGCAATTCAAAAGGCCTCGATTATCTACTTCAAATCTAAATTAAACTTTTGGCTTCCAAACCTTAAAAGGATTAACTCTTAGACAATTGGTCAAAGTGGTGCCACCCACTACTTTTAACAACTAATTTTCCAATAGAATATGCATAAGATTTCATGACTTTTGTTCAATTGTGTACATCAATATTCTACTATATTGTGTAATATATATCAATAGTCTGCAAGATAATATTGATATATATTTACAATGTTGTGTAATATATTGATAATCCGCATAAATTATTTGTGTTTGATTATTTTTGTGTTAAATATATCTAATTATAATTAAAGTTGAGTTTATATTATTAATTCCAAATTAAATGAATTGGTGAGTAATTTGAGTTTGAATTTATATGCTTATATTATATGGAACTATTATCGGGGAATATTGATATGTACAAAAATAAATGTAAATATCCCTAACTTTAAATTTCTTTAATTTTTCAAATTTGTACAGATGTCGACATTTATTATCGTTAAATTATCAATATTTTCATGAATTAAAAGAAAAGATCCCATGGAATTGATCATATTTTTTAACAATATTGCTATATATTAGCCTAGCACGTATTTATAAATAAACCAACAAGAAAAAATAAAATTATATTAATATATAATCACACTGCATTAAATAAGAAAACCATTACAAAATGAAACCACACAACAATAATATAAATTCACTCGCATATTAAAGAGGCTTCAAACTATCGACCAGGCAACTTGTTTATCGATCAACTTCAAAATTGGATCTCATAATCTCAAATGGGTTACGATACTGATGAGTGAGAATGGAAGGCAATAGTAATAAAAGGGGAAAATTGGTAAAAATACCCTGTATGTATACCTTAATTATGATCTTACCCTTTAAATTTTTGGGTTTTTTAAAATACCCCGTATGTTGGCGCTTCTTATTGAAAATACCCCGTCACCTGTTGTAGGAGATAACTAACCGGTCACATGTTGACGTGGTAGGTAAATACACATGTGTAATTGTCACGCCCCGAAATCTTTTGTTAAAATATCAGAGTTTTACCCGGGCGTGAAGATAGAAAAGCAAGGGTCGCTTAACATATACAGAAAGAATTAAGTAAGGGACAACAGAAGATAGAGGTAAGAGACGTTGAGAATCCATCTCATAACAAAAATCGACTTCATCCGATAACATTCGGTCTCACACCGATAATATACATCATATACAGCGGAAACTACTCATCAGGATCTCCCATCCTCGCAAGTACTCAAAAATATAAATACAAAAATATTACAAAAAACGTGAGTTAAACTTAAAACATTGTTTGAAAGTGTTTGTGCGACACATCCTAAATAAACACAAGATCAGGAACAGCACCACCTCTCTCCAACTAGGGTTCGACATGCTCACCAGCTCCTGTAGTGTGAGTACAGAATAAAGGGGTGAGTGCGTGGAATACACTCGTGGGAATAACTCTGCCCCTTATGACTCTCATCAGATATAAAAATACTAGTAAAATAATCTTAAGTCACGTTGCCACAGCACATAAAATGCATAGCAGATATTAAAAATGGCAAGGGACGCATAGGTGCGGGGTTCCCCCATCTTACCCTGTAAACGGTCTCATATACCGCTAGTGTATTTTAAGGACCGCTAGACCTTTTCAGAGTAGTAGAAAATAGCAAGGGACGAACGGAATGCATGATCAAGGTGGACATCAATCCAACCACAGTAATAATATGGCACAGCAAATATATTTACAGCATTTAGTATTCCTCAATCATGCATTTAAATAGGGAAAACTGTAAACAGATAAAAGGATAGGAATTACCCCCACCTTGTTCGGTGGTACCCACGTGAGTTGATAAATCCGAAAGTCTGATAACTTGCTATCTCAAAACTTAGTCCAATAAGTAGCCTACATAGTTACGATGTTTCTTAGATCTTAAATACTGTATAAATAAAGTTGTAAAAGGTTCCAACGGAAAAACGCTTGCTAACGACACGACGGATCGAACGATCTAAAGATTGGAGTTTTGGAGACAAGGCTGAAAGTCAAGTCTCAGTGGCTGAGATGATAGGAAATGAAATAAGGATCGCAACACAAAAAGAAAGAGCTCAAACGGAGTTAAAACGAGCTCAAACGGAGTTAAAACGAGCTCAAACGGAGCATTTTAAGTTAAGGGGTAAAATGGTAATTTTGGTCAACGGGTTGACTTTGAACGGGCCCACGGACCCCGATCAACGACGTCTCGTCATCGACGACTCAATACGGTTGAACGACGGAAAGAGAACGAGGTTCGGATCGAAAACACGGTGTCGGATGCGCGTCGGCACCCGACGGGTGCGCACGGGAGCGCACGGTGCGCGCGCGGGTTCCCGACACCCGACGGCTGCCGAGTTTTCTCGGCAGCGGGTGGCCCGTCTCGGCAGCTGCCGAGTTTTCTCGGCAGCGGGCTCCCAGATTTTCCCGACGTCGGCCCTGCTCGCCTGTCACTTTCCCGGCTCCGCCCGGCGCGGCGACGCCGCCTCCAGCCACCACCACCTACCTCGCCGGATACCTCGCACCGCCGGCTACCACCTCCGGCCGTCCATAACCGGATTCCGGCATGAATAGTGCCCGGAAATTACGCCGCAAAATCCTTCGAAGTCACATTTTTTCCAAATTTCAACTCCAACCAAAACTCCGGCCGGCGACTTCCCGTCGCCGGCGACCACCCCCAACACCTCCGCCGGCGACCCCTCGTCGCCGGCAACCTTTCCCGACCAACCAAACATCCTAACACAGCCTATACATATACATGTATATACACACACTCACACGTATAACATACACACACACACGGCTTCCCAGCCTTGGCCGGCGGCCACCTGCCGCCGGCGACCACCGGCGTTCCCCCAGGTCTTGGCCAGCGACCCCCGTCGCCGGTCACCACCAACACCGTCCATGCACACATACACGCACACAGGAAAACACACACACACACACATGGCAAGGTGTTATCACACACACACACATCGCAAGGTGTTATCACACACACACACCCACGGTTCTTGCTTGGCCGGCGGCCACCCGCCGCCGGCCCCCTCCACCTGAGCCCTCGCCGGCGACCTCCCGTCGCCGGCCCACTGGTCACTCATGGCGGCGCCACCATGCGCCGCCCACAACAGCGAACTCAACATACACACACACTAGCACACCTAAACCCACACACACATGCACGTTCATACATATATACCTACTGTTCCGGCCATGCGCCGCCACCCACGGCGGCGCCACCTCCCCGACATCACCACCACACCACCAGCAGCTTCTCCGGCCACCGCTCCGGCAAGAGGACGAGGAGAGAGAAAGAAATCAGAGGAGAGAGAAAGGGTGAAGGGGTTAGGGTTTGGGGGCTGTTTTTCGCCGTTTTCCGGCGAACGAGAAATCGGATTTGAAATCCGAGACCTATCCTAGATTTGTCTCGTCGAGACGAACATCATGTGCGAAAATCGTCCGATTCCGACAACGTTGAAATTTTCCGGCGACCGGCCGGCGGCGGCGTCGGCGGCAGAGCGCCGGAAAACAGAAAGACAGAAAAGAAAAGACGAGAAAGGAGAACTTACGTGTTTTCGTCGGGTTCGGCTCGATCGAAGAAACGGTGATTTTTGAATCGAAATCACCTCTATTTATAGAAATCCGAAAGTTACTATTCACGTGAAAAATCTAAGTTACTGTTCATAGTTGACTTTTCCGGGTTACTATTCATCATGTCTATCTCGTTACTATTCATCGTTAATATCTTTCGATTTTCTGTTCCGAAACTTCGAGTTTTGCCCCTTTCTTCGTCGTTCGGGCTACGGGTCTCCGATTGACCCCTAATTCGTTTCTATCTTCTCGTTTTTCCATTACGCTTCTAATGGTAAAATAAAATTCTACGTTCCACATCTAGTAAAAATTATCGTTCTTAAACGTGCATTAAACACTTATCTGAAACGCACAAATTAAATTAAACAGTTAATTCATACGCACAAAATTATTAAATCATAGGTTAAAATATTTAATTAATTAATTATGCTCATTTTGGTCCGGGGTGCTACAGTAATTGTTTTTGCGATTTTTTTGTTCTCTTTTCCATGTCAATTGAGAAAAGGAGGGAAAATCCAACTATTTCCCTCCCAAATCCTCTTAAAACAGTCAACCATTATTAACCATTATTATTCCAACTCTAATTGAGGCTTCCAAACATAACACCTCAATATTTCTCTTACCCATCCACAAAAAGAATGTCAAGTTCTTCAAATGGGGGAGAATTCTACTACTGTGGCTTGAGATCTTCTTTTTTCATCACCACTTACACTGATCCACCTCTTCTCCGGCGATTCCAGTCACTCACCATCTTCTTCGCTCCGATCCATTGCCGCTGCAAACCACCACCATCTCCAGTCAACTCAACTTATCACCACCGCTGATCTGCTACCTGTCGTACCGCGAATAGCAACGTCTCCATCGTCAACCTTCTTATCCAGCCAACCACTCCACCGTCGATCTTCTTCTCCGACCAACCACCATCTTCTTCTTCTCTCTCCTACAAACCTGCTCTGCCGCCCACCTAAGCCCCGAATGGAGATGAATGGATGGGGGAATTGGACTAGAGGTTGTCGGAGGAAGAATCAGTTAAATTTGTGGGATATTCAGAGTTTCAAGCCCCATTGTGAAGCTTCCTATTTTAGGATCAAACCCGTCTCTCCACGAAGACACCACCACCTTCATGCCTATGTTTATGTTTCAGCAACTTTCTTGATCTCCATTTGGCGCCGTTGCTGGTGTAGGTTGTTCTTGTCTTTGAATTTCATGGTAAATACGTAAGGATTTGGGGTATATTTGAGAGAGAATTTGGTTTGGTTTTCTCGAATTAGAAATAGGGTTTTTTTTTTTGATTTGGGGATTTGGAGATTTAACCTTCTCGTTGATTTGGGGATTTGTGGGAGGATTGTGTGACTTGGCACTCATTGTTTGACTTGGTCAAAAAACAAATGAGAAATAAAATCCACATGTGAAATGACTTGACACTCATTGTTTGACTTGGTAAAAAAACAAATGAGAAATAAAATCCATGTGTGAAATAACCGGCCACGTCAGCGAGTTACCTCCTACAACAGGTGACGGGGTATTTTCAACAAGAAGCGCCAACATATGGGGTATTTTTACAAACCCAAAAAATTAAAGGGTAAGATTATAATTAAGGTATACATATGGGGCATTTTTACCAATTTTCCCGTAATAAAAGAGTTACAAAGTTGCGTGGTAGTTAATGGAGAGCCAAATTATTTAAAAGAAATTAACATTTATGAGAAAAATAATATATGTTTGATAATGAAAAAAAGGAGAGAGTTCAGGGCGATGGCTTCTTAGGGTTTAAGGAGTGCAAGGACATCGACTTCGCGTAAAGAACCATTGATCTCATTGAGGAGATTGACATCGACATTGGACGGTGCACCAGTTTGCAAAAGGTGGCGTGCTTGGCTGATGCCTATCATAAACACAACTATGAAAACACATGCAATATTCTTAATCACTCTTGTGTTTGCCATCACGATCAATCAACTCTATACAACTTTAGAATTTGTTTTGATGATGCAGGGAGAAGAAGGATTAATGGCATATTTATATAATTTTAATCGTAATAATTGTTTGAATAGTATATATTTAATTTCAAATCATGGAAGAGACCAGATCATCTCAATTCTTAAGATATAGTTAATTCTTTGATACGCATAAATTGTTTATTAGTAACAAACACTAATGCGTACCCACTAATCCCTTTGAGCTTGCACGTTTAATATCAGATCCAATCTTTTGAGCTAGTCTCTCATTACATTATTCTCAGATAGGATTTTGGATTTCAAATTTAATTTTACTTTAATTTCAACCAATTATACTTTTAAAATCTAAAGAAATCATTCTAGCCCTACTAACATATCTATGATGAGATTTCACTTTGCGATCAGTTCATCTTGTTACGATTCATCTCACACCTAAGCCTTTTTTTTTTGTTGCCAAGTCATGGGAAAATTGATGAAAATACCCCTTAAATTACCCTTAATTAAAGTAACAAATAGAATTAAAAATATTATTTAATATAAAAATATAAAATCCGAAAATTTTATTTAAAAATTATAAAAATATTTTATATTATCTAAAATATTGTTTTTTACAACTTCTATTATTATTATTATTATTATTATTATTATTATTATTATTATTATTATTATTATTATTATTATTATATAGTTAATATTTTTTTTACATTTTCTTTGATTTTGGGATATTTTAAAATAATTTTCTGATTAAAAAAATAATAAATTGTTTATTAGCAACAAACTTGCACGTTCCTTTTCATGTGTGCCCAACACGTTCCTTTTCATGTGTGCAGTATAAGGCTCACAACAATAATTTAGATCTGCTAAATTAATTACTATGTATAATTGAATATTTGTTATTGTTATTGTAAGATTTTGGAAATGTCAACAAGATCAGGCTAGGATTACATATATATGGCTCATAAGAATCATATATTTAGATCCATATATAGTGTTTGCCATCATATCTGCTAAATTAATTAATACGCATAAATGAATATTGTTATTGTGGTTGAAAGATAATGGAAATGTCAACAAGAGGATTACATATATAAGGCTTATAAGAATAATTTTGATCCATATCATATCTGCTAAATAACAATTATTTATATACAACTGGAGTAGATCCATGCAATTCGAATCGATCCGATCCGGAATTACTTTCCATGGTCTCAAGTGCTTCCAGGCGCTCTCATGCGCCCCACGCGCCTAGGTGTCCGTGCTCACTCTCCCGTGGGTTTTTGTTTTGACAAATATGTAATACCTTTTAATAAATTATGCTATCGAGGTTTTTAATTATGTTAGCGAGACTTTTATGGTTTGTTGCCAATTCATGGGAAAATTGATGAAAATACCCCTTAAATTACCCTTAACAAATCATAATGCCACGTGGAAATGAAAGGGGAAAAAAGCTAAAATTAAAACATTAAAAGAAATGAAATCCCTAAGGGTATGTTTGGAAGGGGGTTCATATGGGTTTGACAAAACCCGCCATTGAAATCCTGGATTTTGTACTAAAGGTGAATAGTGAAAATGTATGTTTGTTTGAGGGTTTTATAAGGTAAGATTATACTGTGGATGTCGAATCAATGCTGGAAAATGTGGGTTGATATAATATTATAATGTGAAAATGTGGGT
Source organism: Scutellaria minor (assembly GCA_954870855.1). Classification (NCBI taxonomy): domain Eukaryota; kingdom Viridiplantae; phylum Streptophyta; class Magnoliopsida; order Lamiales; family Lamiaceae; genus Scutellaria; species Scutellaria minor. Next base: position 22,705,317 of record OX940727.1, read on the forward strand.
TGATGTGATATTTTTTTATGAAAATGTGTATTTAATAATGATTGATGATTGTAATATAGGTAGTAATGATTATGTCCAAATTTTGTGATACAAATTTAAATGCAGAAACAAACATACATTAGGATTTTGAAGTCCAAAACCCTTCCATGTCAAATCTCTTCCAAACTTAACCTAAAACCTTTCTTCTTCAACAACCACCGTTTCTTCTCAACTTCTTCATTCTCCTCCATCCCCTTTTTGATGAAGAAATCGTCAGGATTCTTCACAGTACTCCTCCATCCCCAATTGAAAGTTGGGGATTCTTTTTGAAGCCTTCATGCCACGAAAACTCAAATGCATGAATGATGATGTTTGGAAATAAAGGAAAATAAATGAACACTACAAGAAATTTGGGTTTTTACAACGGGTAAAACCCGTTGTCGTAGCTAATTTTTGAGCGTTGTCGTAGCCAGGGTTGCAAAAAAAATTTCGCCATTTTACAACGAACTAAAAGCGTTGTCTTGTGTAGATAAGACAACGATTTTCTATCGTCTTTTTTAAATATTAAATAGGATGTTGATGTCAACCGTTGTCTTTTTTAAATATTAAATAGGATGTTGATGTCAATCGTTGCACGAAAGTGTTGTCTTTTTTAAATATTTTTTAATTAAATATTAAATAGGATGTTGATGTCAACCGTTGTCTTTTTTAAATATTAAATAGGATGTTGATGTCAACCGTTGCACGAAAGTGTTGATGTCAGCATTCCACATCATCCAAGTGATGACACATCACCATATTGTAAACACATCATCATGGTAAATAATGCGCGTTGGCTGGGATTCGAACCCGAGAGCCATGGTCGTACTCCAACCACTAAACCACTACTGCTTTATGTTATAATATTCTACATGCATTTCTTTTATTTCAATTTTTGATATTCTTCAATTTTCTATTATCACATATTTTTTGTTAATTTTTATAATTTGTATTTTTAATATATTTTAAAAGGTTAAATATATATATATATATAATTGGAAGATTAATGACTAATTAATATATTTAGTAATGTTTAATCTAATTTCATTTTAAGACAATTATAAAATATACTAGTGCATATTTTTAATATATTTTATGAAAATACTATTTTTTTAAATTATTAGTTTGTTCATAGATAATATTAATGCAAATAATATAAGATAAAATCATAAAATTAATAATTAAACTTTTGAAATTTAATTTAATTAAAAAATAATTAATATTATCACTTGTTTTTTGTTAATTTTTATAATTTGTATTTTTAATATATTTTAAAAGGTTAAATATATATATATATATATAATTGGAAGATTAATGACTAATTAACATAAGATAATATAAGATATATAACATCATAAAATAATTTAACTTTTCAAATTTAATTTAATTAAAAAATAATGAATATTATTACATATTTTTTGTTAATTTTTATTATTTATATTTTTAATATATTTTAAAAGGTTAACAATATATATATATATATATATATATATAATTGGTATGATTTATATATATCTTTTTTTTTTGCTTTATAAAATAATTGTTTAAAATAATTTATGTGTTTTGTATTAATTTTAAAACCAAACTCATTTTATCTTTATTTTTATTTTAGAAAAACATTCATAATTTATGAATTATGAATTATAAAACATAATTTTCAAATTATGTTTTAAAATAATATATAAATTTTGTATTATTATATAAAAGGGTGAGAGTAATATTTTAGGTGTAGTTTCTTAATTAATTCAAAATAGTATTTTATAAAAATACTATTTTTCTAAAATTATGAGTTTGTTCATATAAGATAATATTAATGCAAATAATATAAGATAACATTATAAATTAATAAAATTTAATTTAATTCAAAAACAATTAATTTATAATTAACACAACACATAAAAAAAGCGTTGCACAATGGGTTGTCTATTGGCAAAAGAGTACTATGAAAAGACAACGCATAAAAGCGTTGTCTTTTATAAAAAAAAAAGATGCCATAAGACAACCTTTTGAAAAAGTGTTGCACAAAAGCGTTGTCTTTTTAAAAAAAAAGACAACATAAGACAACCCTTTGAAAAGCATTGCACAAAACCGTTGTCTTTTTTAAAAAAAAAGACGCCATACGACAACCCTTTGAAAAAGCGTTGCACAAAACCGTTTTCTATTTTTAAAAAAAAGACGCCATTTAACAACCCTATGAAAAAAGCGTTGTCTTTTCCACAAAAAGCGTTGTCTTTTAGCGAATTTTTTGAACAAAGACAACACTTTTCGGAAAAAGGGTTGTAAAAAGCCAAATTTTATGAAAAGGGTTGTCTTTGGGGGTTGTTAAAAGCCAAATTTCTTGTAGTGGAATTGAGAGGGAATGCTAAATTCGACTTCCAAGAAGAGAATAACCCGATAATGAGAAATAAATTCTCAAACTTGATTCATTAACACTCCGATACAATGTCTTGCTTCAAACTACAAAATATGAGTTATTTATTGGCTATAAAACATTAATGAGTAAATGGAAATGAAAAATCAAACGACTCAAGATTTTCAAACTTTCTTTGTAGGATAATGACTTCATAACCGTAACATTAAAGACTCACAACTCTCTGAATACTCAGAACTTGAAAGACCATAATATATTACCACAAACAATATGGAGCATTCTATAGAAAGTTATGACCCAATTATGAAACACGGGTCGAACAGTGAAAATGCATTGCATCAATGAATGACGATGGAAGGGTGTTCTTGAGGAGAGATAAAGGACATCTGGGGAGGAGATGGAAGGGGGGCAAGGGTGGTGATTGTGGCAGTTCCATTAAAGATGGTGGTGATTAATGAAGGGTGGTGGTCTTAAGACGAGAGGATGAGCGACAATGCGTTTGAGTGTTGCAGACGATGGTTGGGCGAGTGTGGTCACCATCGAAGCGGAGAAGACAGATCTTGCTGGAGAGAGGGAGATATGCAAGTCTGTGTTTATTAAGTTCAGATTGTGGTGTGTGAAGCGTGTGTGGTGAGAGAGAGAGAGGGGGTTGAAGGGTTTGTAGTGTTTTTCTCTCTCTAGAAATTGTAGTGTGCTTTGGGGGTGTAGAAAGTTTTGTACAGAGGGGGACAACCTAGGGTCTTGGTGGGTGTTTGTATATGAAGAAATAAAGTGTAATTTTCTTTTTACAATTATTCTATTATTCAGATTATTATATTACGAAAATCAATCTCATGTTTATTATTATAATCAATGTTGAACATATCGATATAATTGAAAATATTGAAAACTTAATTTTATGGAATATCGATATCGAATATTCTTGAGATTTTGTTATTGTTGTCCAATAATATATATCACTATTTTGGAACATTGTATAGAATATGCATAAGATTTCATGATTTTTGTTCAATATTTTAAATCGATATTTTACGATATTGTGTAGTATATATTCATAGTTTGCAAGATATATAATATCAATATATTTACAATGTTGTGTAATATATATTGATAAATATCCCTAACTTTAAATTTCTTTATTTGTAGATGACAACATTTGTTATCGTTATGTTACCAATATTTCCATGAATTAAAAGTAAAGATCCCATTGAAATGATCATATTTTTTTAACATTGCTCTGAGGTATAACACAAGAGTAGGGTTGGCATGAACCAGTTGCACGGATCTTAAAATCCGTGCAACACATATCCGACCCGACCCAGAACTGGCCCAGACAGAAAAATATATATATATCTTTTTTTTTCCTTTCACTTTCACACTAGGGCTAGGTTTGTTGCGCCTCTCTTCGTATTCTTCTCTTCTCTCCTTCTTCTTCGTCTTTTGCCTTTCTTTCTCGATCTCTTCTTCTTCTCATCTCTTCTCCCCTTCTTCATTTTTTGTCTTTCTTTCTCGAAGTACGACATTCTCTATTTCTCTCAGACCTCATCCTCTCCAAATCACGATGTGAGACTATTCTTTTTAAAGTTAAAAATCCATCTTTATCAGTTCGAAAAATATAAAATTGTATCTGATTTTGTGTTCTTAATGTTTTATGATAGATGATCATTCAAATACACATGTTGAGTTATCTACTGATGAAGATAAATTTATTGATGTGAATGTCTTGTATATATAACTGACTCATTTTAGTTCTGTTTATAAAAGGTATTCTTAATAATACATAAAGGTCACCTTATTGTTTATAAAAGGTATTCTTAATAATACATAAAGGTCACATTATTGTTTATAAAGGGTATTCTTAATAATACATAAAGGTCACCTTATTGTTTATAAAAGGTATTCTTAATAATACATAAAGGTCACCTTATTGAGACAGAAAACTTATAAAGGTATACTTAACTAAATCTAAAAAACATGCTAAGGTACAACTAATCTTACAAAAGATATGTCTAACATAACTAAAATGTATGTCTAACACTACTAAAAGGTATACTTAACATAATACTAAAGGTATGACTAACATAATTAAAAGGTATGTCTAACACTACTAAAAGGTATATTTTAACATAACATTAAAGGTATGACTAACATAACTAAAAGGTCTGTCTAACATAACTAAAAAGTATAGTTAACATAACATAAAAGGTATGTCTAATATAACTAAAAGATGTCTAACACTACTAAAAGGTATGATTAACATAACACTAAAGGTATAACTAACATAACTAAAAGATATGTCTAACATAACTAAAAAGTATAGTTAACATAACATAAAAGGTATGTCTAACATAACTAAAAAGTATATCTAACACTACTAAAATGTATGCTTAACATAACATAAAGGTCAGACACCTGGGAGCATATTTGGATGAATTTTATCCGCGACCTAGAGGCGCGTACAAGCGCGTGTAGGCGCGTCTGAGCGCGTGACGGGCCGGGTTGGAATTGGTGCATGAATCACAAATCCATGCACAATGTATATATAAGTTTACATTATATTAACATAATAATAATAATACTACATGTATATATTAATAAACCATGCAATATGAAGAATAAAAGTGAAATTATATTAAATGAGAAAACCATTAGAAAATGAAATTAACCACACGACAATAATATAATTAAATTCATTAGAAAATGAAATTAACCACACGACAATAATATAATTAAATTCATTAGAAAATGAAATTAACCACACGACAATAATATAATTAAATTCACTCGCAAATAAAATTACAGACTTCTAACTATCTACCAGGCAACATGTTTATCCAATTCAAAGTTGCAATACTCATCCTTAATTTGAGAATAGAGAGCCTCATTATGTAAAACAATTAATCAACATTTATGAGAAAAATAATTGAAGGAAAAATATGTGGATAATAGAAAAATGAGAGATTTGAGGGCGATGACTTGTTAGGGAAGGGAAAGGGGGATTAAGTCGATGTCCTTTGTGTTCTTAAGAAGGAGCTCTGCCATCTCAAAAATGCAAGGGTCGGCCTTTCCTTCATAATAAGGGTATTAATGAGCTCGAAGATGTTGAAAAGAGATTGATAGGGCATTAATAAGGGCCTTTTCCTCTCAAAATGTGTTTCTTTACTAATCAACCATTTTTGTTGTATAAGGTTGTAACAACTAATTTTGTGTATTAAATAAATAAAACATAAAAGAGTGCAAAAATTATATTTATTTGAATCAAATAAATTTTTTGGTTACAATCTCTTTGATTCTTTAATTCTTCTTTTCACATGAATTTAGAGTTGACTTCTGATCAAGACTTCTTTAGATTTAACTTGATTTGAAGAAATTGTTTGATTCGAGGGTTTAAAACCTTATTTGAATTAAGAAACATTTTTGGAGACCTTTGCGAAAAACGTCTTTGACTGCGCGAAGATTGTTTGACTAATATTTATTTTCAAATAATCAAAGAGACTAGATAGCTCAATTATTAAGAAATAATTAATTATTTCTTTGATATACATATTAATTGTGCTTTAGCTACAAACTTGCACGTTCCTCCTCATGCGTGCCCACTAATATTATATATATATATATATATATATATATAAATCTCTCCGGATCAATTGGGATAAATTTGTAATATTAATAAAATTCATCATGTGTTATGTCTAATATACCCTTTTATTTTAAATTTAGGATTAATAATCTCTCTCTTCATTTAATGATACTCTTTAAAGCTACTAATTATAATTTTATTTGCAAAGACAACATATAACAATATTTTATGCCATAAATTAAATAATGTTGATCATAATTAACAAAGCAAAAGCATAAATCAAACATACTCAAAGATAAAAACAATGGTTTTAATGGTTTCCTATAAAAACAATAGTATTAAACACATAGATTTATTCATCATGATCACCATTAAAACCACTCGTGACACTCGACACCCAATCCACATCCATCTCTTATTTATTTATATACATCACACTCACAATGCCATTTTTTCTTTTTTTTATTACAAGATTTTATTCTAACAAGTTTTCTGCTATAAAATAGTATCTGAGTTTTCTCCAGAGAGATTTAAACAGTGCTTTCAATTATACGCTTAACGAGCTCGAACTCGAACTAAATTTGTTTAACATATCAAACGATTAATTTGTATGTATGTATATTTATATATATAAGTATATATATATATATTAATTTGTGTGTATATATATTATTGGAAAATTGGTTGTTGAAAGTGGTGGGTAACACCACTTTGACCAATTGTTAAGGGGCTAAGAGTTAATTCTTTTAAGGATTGAATGCCAAAAGATTAATGTACATTTGGAGTAGAAAATCGAGGCCTTTTGAATCGTTCAAAACCAATATTTGGTGAGTGATAAATTAAGCATCAAAGTTGGTCATTTGAAATGAGAATAAAAGGTCTTGGATGTGGGAGGAGTGTTTAACTATCCCACATAGGAAAATGGACCTTGAAAATACAAGTATAAGTTAAGCCATGAGAAGAGGCTTAGTAATTAGTATACTATTAGAGTAGTATGCTTGTGCAACACACACTTGTGCGCAGGGCTCGACTCAGTCGTGGGCCTTAGTCCTTGACAATTGGGTGGATGAGGCTCGGGTTTTACCTTACCCGCTTTATCCTTTTGGACCATAGTGGAGTAAGTTGGGATAGTAAGCTGGAGCTTACTTAGTAAGCTGAAATACTGAGCTTACTTAGTAAGCTGCAAGTAAGCTGAAATGCAGCAAGCAAGCTAGAGCTTACTTAGTAAGCTGGAATACTGAACTTACTTAGTAAGCTAGAATGCAGCAAGCAAGCTACAACTTACTAAGTAAACTAAAATGCAGCAAGTTACTCAAAGAAAACAAAATGCAGGGTCGTGTTTCAGAATGCAGAGTTGGGTGTAGTAACGTGTTGTAGAATGTAGAAAACGCCGTGTTGTTGCACCGTGAGCGTTTTTTTTCATTTCTTATTTTTGAACGGGTCGTTAACTTGTATTAAAAGACCCGTTTTTAGGCATTTAATTCTCATCAATTTCAGATGTAACCCCCCATGTTGGAGACCTATATATAGGGGTCGTGCATTATTTTGAGACATGAAAATTTAAACTCTTGCATTGTTTTCCATCCTTGCATCAAGCTCAGTCCTTAAGCACTAAAAGTTCGTCGGAGCTCTCGAGATTGTGGTGCTACTTCTCTAGAGACAAAATCATTTTATCTTTGGGAGACGATACACAAGGACTAGTAAGCACTACCCTGGACATATCTCATCTTAAGAAAAGAGGATCTTTCCTCGACTCGACTTGCTGTATTTTTTGTTTGTTCGTTGTTGTTTCTGTTCAACAGGCTCATTGCCCATTATTGAATTCATTTTATCCAACAGTCTTAAGACGAGATATTCTGACAACGTCGAACAACGATAACGAAGACGGAAAACAGGTTCCTCTTACTGTCACCACTATTGCAGCAACTACGGCTACTGTTGTAGTATCCTCCACTACTGCTGCTACAGCAACCTTGAATGCAGCGGTCTGTCCAGCTGTTTTACCTACTGACTTCTACCTTTTGGGCGAACACCTCACGAGGAAAACATTGGTCGGTGCCGTCGGTGGTTTTGCGGTAAGTTTGGGTGAAGGAGAGAGCGTCTTCTACCTTTTCTTTTCAAATGTGCATCTCACCTAACTTTCTTCCTTCACCAAAGTGGGAAGGGGTAGATACTATGCTACAAGCTTAGGATGAGGTGTCACCAATTTAGGGACTTTGGTGATGAGTTGGATGGCTAAGAAGATCTCCAATCTAATGGGCCCTCATGGGTTTTCAATCACCTTCACTATTGGGCCATCCACTTATCTAATATGGGCTAAGAATTTGGGCTTGGGAAGAAAGGAAATATGTTCAAGGATTGTATATCCCATTATGGGCCAACAATGGGTGCAACCTATGTTGTTATATATCTATATACTAAATCGTATGCCTAGCTATATAATCAATAGAAGCACTATATAAAAAAAATGTTTGTCCAAGAAAATAATTGTTTACTAGAGACTAAAATTTAGGTCGTTATAATTAAAACATTTTAAAATATTTTTATATGTTACTTTTACATTGAACAATATGTATGATTTTAAATAATCTCTTTGATGTTGAGATTGCGTTTAAATATTTGAATTTGATATGTTGTACGACTTATCACATGGATGATATTCTTGTTAATTATTGCAGTTTAAGTGTTTAATTATTGTAGAATAGTTGTTATTCCAAAAAAAAAAAGGAAACAAAAACAAAAAGAACAACAAGCGGGGCAGGTTAACCCGCCATGTTTGCGGGGTGGGTTGAGACAGGAAGGGTGGTACGGGCAAGGATGAAAATATCGATATCGCAAGTGATATCGCAACCTTAATTTTACGGATATATCGATGGATATATCGATATCGCATATCGATATCGCAAAAATTTTGAAAAAATGACGGATATCTTATTAAATTTTTGGAAATTTAATATGAAATTTTAGGGATTATTTTAACACATCATTACACATATATTCCACCCAAAATCACAATAAAATAATATATTTAAAAATAACATATAAATAATAAACTTTATAAATATTGTACTGAATAGTAAAAAACTGACAATATATTACATAATACAATACAAAATTACTAAAATTACATGATACAATACACTAGAACCAAAAAGATGACCTATGAGGTTCAAACATAGTAAATGGAATGTCATCTTTGTCCAGACAGTACTGATACCAACTCATCACAATTTATAAAATTTAATTCAAAGTAAGCCCAAATTATAGTCCCTAACTAGTTTTATATTTGTGCAGTGTCTATGAGTGGTTGCAAATTACCCAAATACTGTATATTTCAAAATGTTTCCTATTATATTTTAATTCAATGTTTTAAGTCTTATTATATAAAAGTCATGTTTTCAATTGTAGCTTCGATGTAAGACTTAATTGGAAGTAATTAAGCCACAATTTATAAAATTTAATTAAAATTAGTAAGCCCCAAATTGTAGTCTCTAGCTAATGTTATATTTGTGTAGTACCAAATATATTTTCAATTTTATAAGATGTTGGTTAAATTTATATATGCTAAGATGCATGTTTTGAATTATATTTTAATTCTATATTTTATGCCCTGATATATAAAAGTCATGTTTTCAATTATCAAACAATTTTTTTTTCAGATTTTCAATTACCCAACGACGTGTATTGTCAATTTTCTTATATATCCTAAATTCAAAGATACCAAGACAAGACATATATATATATATATATATATAATTTTTTATCATCAGAGAATATATTATCTCTTATATCAAACAAAATATAGATGACAAAGTAAAAAAATCACATGTTTTAATTTTTTTGAATCAAAATCGCGAAATTTGCTATATATGCGATAATTTGCGATATATCCGCGATATTTCCCGATTTCCATCCAATTTTGTACTACACTGAACCGATATCGATACCGATAGCGATAACTTGCGATATATCCGCGATATATCCGCGATACCCAGGAAGAAATACATTAGCACCCAATATTCATATCCGCGATATATCCGCGATATATCCGCGATATTTCGCGATATTTTCATCCTTGGGTACGGGTGCTAGTTCTAAGAAAATTCTGGCCGGACAGGTCTTGGGACAGACCAAACCTATCCCAGACTCGTCTTGTTGCCTTCTTGCCTTCTCTAATTGTGATTCTACCTATATCTAATAATGGCTTATTTTTGTTAAATTTTTATTGGGTATCTCAGTGTTTTTTGATAAATTTTCAACAAGGGTTCTTCGGCAATATCATCAAATAGAAAAGACAAATTAAAAACATCACTACTAACAATGCTAAGAGTCATAACCCCAATGCCACCAACAAACACGACATGTTTCTTGGCAAAAATGACAGTATATACACTTGGTCATGTCAATATCATACCTATCTAGCTATTATAGGTATAAATGTAACATGTTAGTAGAACATATAACTGTTGGAACCGACGGATCGTCGGCTCTATGCAATTAATTAATCGGGTTCCATGCTAGATATAACAAACGCAGCGGAATAAGAGAGTTATACCTTTTGATCAATCTAGAAGAAAACGAGCCAAAGATTGATCTTTCGTAACCCTAGACCTCTTTGATCTTCTGATGTATTCCTACAACCTTTCTCGAATGTTGCGTGGTCAACGATCCTTCGAGAAATCTCAGTTCAGCTCTCTCTCTCTCTCTCACTATCATGTGTTTTCTGTGATCATCTAGAGGCACTGATGAAAAAGGCTATATATAGGCTACACCAGGGACCTAGAGGAGGAATTGGGTTGGGCCTCCTGATGTGTTTAAGTATCCTGTGTTCGGCCCGAACACATAACTTAAATCCATCAATAATAATTCAGTCCACTAAAGAATTATTATTGAACTAACGTCCCAATCCCATATTTAAAATGAGCTCCTTCTTATTATGTGCACGTTTATCTCCCTGTGTTTAAGATATCGAATGTCTGTTAATTAAATAAGTTACTGACAACTTAATTAATTAACATCTAATTCCAAGAGTAGTACCACTCAACTTTATTATCATGTCAAATTAAATCCACCTGCAGGGTTTACATGATAATCCTTATGAGCTCCTCAAGGGGACATCATCATCCTAAATAATTAGGACATAAATTCCTTCTATAATCAACAGTACACCATATAAACAATACTGTTTCCCAATTCACCGAGTTTATTGATTTAATAAATAAATCTCACTCATTGGCAAATTAAAGAAACAAATATTGTGTATACGTGGTTGTTATTATATAGGGATTAAGAGAACGCACATCCATAATAACAGAGGTCTTGTTCTATTATATAGTCAGTATAAAACGAACAACCTCAAATGGTCCTGCTCAATACACACAAAGTGTACTAGTGTAGTTTTATAGTCAAGACAGACTAATACCAAACTACACTACAACCACTTCGATGATTTGTCCAAATCCATCTTGGTTGTGAGCTACTATTTATAATTTATAAGAAACTGATAACATGATCTTCTGTGTGGCACCACACACCAAGTTATCTATAATATAAATTAATTGGACATTGCATAAAGATATATAACAAATATAAAATGCAAACATATGACCAAAGTGATTCTCATTCCATAAAAGATATTCATACAAAAGCTAGGCTTATAGTATACATCCTAACAATAAGGAGCAGAGACAATTATCGAAAAAGAGACATAAATCTGATTACCTAGTTGTCTTTCTCCTATTTTCTCACTCCTTAGCTTCAATGGTGATTGCTTGAGCAGGGCAAACGGTATCGACAAAAAGAAGGGTATCGAGAGGGTGAGACGGTAGAGGTTATCGATATGTGAGCTTAGTTTATTGTCATTCTATGAACGACGGTTACAACCTTTGGCATTCTTGGTTGTGAGAAGGAGAGATGCAGAGATTACACTTGAAACCGTTTCACTTTTTCTTGCAGTTTCACTCTTTCTTGTAAATATGAGAGGGTAAGACATGTAGCGGCTTTAGATTTCTCCAAAATGCTGAGGTGGCGGGGGTGGCAGTTCCAAGTTTTCTTCAATTGGAGCATTAAGATCTCATTCATCATCTATTATCATATTATGCATGAAGTCATGATATCTTGCAAATCACTTTTCAATCAAAAATGTGTTGGATTTCACAAATCTGCTTTGAAGAACTCCAAATGCACATTCTACATCCTTTCTACATACTTCTTATTTTTTCGCAAAACATTGTTTTTTGGAACCACTTGGTGAATGGATAGTTTGCACAAGAGTCGACCATTTGTGATATATTATCAACTAAATAATATCTCATATTGTATTCATTTTCTTGAATGATATAATGTGCTGGAGGAGCAACATCTGTAGGGTTAGAGAAAAGATGAGATGTCTCCAACATATTAATATCATTGTTGAATCCTGATATCCCAAAACATGCATAACATATCCAAATATCATAATGAGCTACAACTTCAAGAATAATTGTCATGCCCAAGTTATTGGACAATTTTTCCACTTCCAGTGCATATAATCAAGACTATCTAACATTTCTGGAACACCATGTTGCTTACCAATATAAAATAGTATAGCAACGCCATTAGGGGTGGACGATCTCAGATATTGCTCTCTAAATATCTCTACAATAGCACAACAAAACCTCTTAACCCACTCAAGTGTTGTAGACTCTCCAATTTTGATGTACTCATTAGTTTCATCAACTGTAACTGCATATGTTAGTTGTCTAAATGCAGTTGTTACTTTTTGGAGTGTAGACAAACCAAGTTTTCCAACTTCATTCTTTTGCCACATAAAGTAATGATCATGATTAGAAACATCACCTACAATACGAAGGAATAAATTTCAGGACATTTGAAATCATCGATGAAATTGTTCTTCATTGAATGTTGGATTTTCAGAGAAGTAGTCGTTGAAGAGGTTTTGTGCTGCTCCTTCTCGATTACTATAAATTGTTCCATGACCTATAACTAAACCTCCACTTGTAGAATTGATATTTTAAAGCCTAATAAATTCTTCCATCTTTTGATTGTTGTATATTTGTTGCATGAGTACTTTTTGGCTCCATAACGTAACTAGCCATCCATTGTTGAAACTCATCATCGGATGAGCTTGAAGAATAAGATGTTGTAAAAGGGTCGACATGATTGAAATCCATTTTTCGATTGTGAGACTAGTATAATAGAAGAATAATATATTAGAGAAGAAATGGATAATCAATGAGAAAATGAGGTAGAAGACAATGAAAAAATTCATCATTAAATAACCAACAATAATCTATATATATAAAAGTTGGGTTGCGACTCAAGTTGTTGTCACAGAATTTTCAAATCACTCTCCAATTGACAAGTGGCATATGTTTTCTTCATTTCTCTCTCATAGCCCTCCATGCTCTCTCAAACATGTTTATCCATAAGCAAAACTATTCAAATCTATCTCACCCCTTCAGTCCTCAACTCTTAATTGTATTAAATTGTATTAAAGAAAATATAAAAGGTTGAACGGAGATGAAAAATCTATCTCTCTCAATTTAATTATGAAGATGTATGAAAAGTCTTATGTCTTACAATGTGACAGTCCATGTTCTTTATCTTTCTTGATTCATCTTAAATTGGTTCTTATTGATAAATGCTCATTATGAATTCAATTGCATCAACTCAAAGCAGCCTTTGAAGAGCAGAGCCAGAAAAGAGAGGTGAATTTCGGTAGCTTAAGCAACGACACGGAGAAGGGTAACGATAAGGTGTCTTCATGGACTTGCTGTCACTGATTTCGATGGATTCGAGGGGGCATTTGACAATGGCACAAAGGTTGTAGAGAGGAGAAACAGAGTATTTGGTTTTTTTGTATGTAGTTTAAGTGAGTGTCAATTATATGAATGAAATTGAAAATTGATGGGCTAAGAATCGAAGGATGCTTGGGTTTGGCAATGCCTCATCGGCTTCTTCCTAAGAAAAGAACACACAATCTTCTCTTTTTCATTTTAATTTATATTCTCATTTTTGAAGTATTCAAATATTTCTAGCTTTGGAGTGATTGCAATTTGCAATGAATGGCCATCGCAAAATAGTAGAGCATGGTTGTATCCTAGGGTTTTTTTTTTCTTTTTTTTTTTGGAAATTCAGTCTTTGCAAATATGTTGCAAGATTTGTTTCTTTCAAGAATTCAAAGCTGATTGGAAATACGTTAGCTTCCTATGTTCATAAACGAAATCATTTTCACAATTAAGAATAGATTAAGAGGGTATTTGGTTGCATATTCTATTCCTCATTTTTTTAGTGTTCAATTATTTTTTCATTTACATGGACTTTTCCACCAAAAAAACTTCACTGTTTAATGAAAGGAATGACAATTTCCCACATAAATATTTAGAAAGAGAATCTTAGAAAAATATTTAGTATAACTTTTTTTTTTTATATATATTCAAGTACTTCAATTTAAGAATTAGATGATGGGGAAAAAATAAGAACACAATTATACAATATGATATAAACAATAGTTAGATAGTTCATGAAATAAAATATAAAATGATCTTGTGCAACGTACGGACATATCATAGTTTAATAAAGAAAACACAATACATGTGTTTTCAACTATAATCATTGATAACTCACTCAAACTTTAATAAAGCATAATTCATGTGCTTTCAATTATAACCATTGATAAATACTCACTCAATCTTTAAATCTCAATCCTTTAAAAAAAATTGAAAAAACAAAAACTTCTTCAAAAAAAAATTTGGAAAAACAAAAACTTTAAGAATGCACAATTCATGTGCTTTCAACTATAACCGTTGATAACTCACTGAATCTTTGAATCTCAACCCTTCAAAGAAAGAGTTTGAAAAACAAAGATATCATAAGAAAGCACAATACATGTATTGCTAAAATCCAGTCGTTGATAAACTACATTTTCTTTTAATCTCATACATTAGATTCTTATGATAATTTATATCAAATCTTCAATAAATAGTGAAGATATACCACACATTCTAAAGCACATCTCTCCAAAATCTCTTCATTTACATTATATTCATCTTCTCTCTAAAATGTCGAAGCCACGCAGTATTAGTTATATAAATGCTGAAGATCAACATCTTTGCGGTGTCTTTCTTGAAATTTCACAAGATCCAATTGTTGGTATAAACCAATCCAGAGATCAATTTTAGAAACGCATTACAGATAAGTTCAATTCTGAAATTTCAAACTTTAACATAAAAAAGTGTAACCAAAGATCACTACAATGTCGTATGCAAACAATTCTCAAATATACTAGAAAGTTCAATGGTTGTTTGCATCAGATTGAGTATATGAATCTAAGCGGTGCAAATGAGCTCAATGTCGTTAGTAATTATATATATATTTTACTATTTTATGTGACATAAATATTTTTTCAATAAATTTCAACATTCTTTGCAAATATGACAAGCAAATGGGTTGCTTGTGCAACAAAAAGGTAATAAAGAAATGTTCAAATTCGATCATGTTTAGTCTATTTTGAAAAAAAATGTGTAGGCTAAAAACACAAGCATAGTCTCAACATCATTTCCACAAGAAGTTGTTAATGAGTCTCCCATTTCTCTTGACCCTTTAGCATCTTCATTTTCAATCAATTTAAGCGATGAAAACATAAGTGGTGGTTCTTTATCACAACGGTCACAAGGGGTAAACAAGTCTAAATCTAAAAGAAAACAAAGTGAAAATATGTTATTTTTCTTAAACACTATGAAAGAGGAAAATGAAAAATTACGAGAATTATTGTCAACTTCGATGACAAATAGAGAGTGCGACATTGAGGTGCAAAGGTAAAAAATTGAAGCACAAAACAACAAACAACACAAGCAAAGTACCAATATGAAATGACTAGAGAAGATAACATACTACTCATCGATTTGGACATGGTTGCTGATACTGTAATATGTTAGTACTTCCAAGAACAACAACAAATAATTATGCAGAAGAGGAGACAATCTCAAGTACCAAAACCTACTAATATGTTTGATATGTTTGGACAATTTCCAGATTTTAGAGGGTCTAGATTTGGGGTTGGTCTCTCGAATTATTAGGTTTTATTGCTATTTTCAGTAATTTTATGTTTTATTTTCATGTATTTTAATTAATTTTCAGTAATTTCATATTTTATTTTCATGTATTTCAGTAATTTATATATATAACCACATTAAAGATTGTGGTCTTACATGTAGCACCATACTATACATATCTTCACAATAGCGCCCCGCTGTAAAACAATTTGTGGCGGTGGGTGCCGGAGTAACACCCTGACGGGCTTGCTCTTAGGTAGCAAATCTATTATTTTTGTTTATAAACTTTTTAAGTTTCCAAAAATATATTAATCTTTTTTATGAAAATGACTTAAATACCATGATTTATTATTAGGTAACAAATCTATTATTTTTGCTCATAAACTTTTTTAAAATAAGAAAAAAAAGGGTAAAAAAACAATAAAAAGAGAGAAGAAAACTGTCACTACGGTCTTTTGACTCTTTGGAACCCAACAATCGCGAATTTGATACTAGAGCCCATTTGAACCAAAGTCGTCAATATTAGACTACCTTTATCAAGGTGGTCATACGACCGGTTTTCAGAAGAAGACAAAGGAAGAATAAAAAAAAAAAAACAAAATTCATTCAATTTTCCACAACCGGGCGGAGAACCAACATGGGGTTGTGCACACTTTCCAACACCCAATTTTATCAAATCACGCCACTTGTCAAATAAAGATTGGTTCATGTGATTTTATTGAGATAATTTTTATACACTCAATTATGTATAAAAAAAAAAAAAAAATTTACCAAAATTCATGATTTTTTTTTTCTCTATAAATAGAGACTAATATTGATTTTTTTTTGAACTCCGAAGACTATCAAAACTCTCAGTTTTCTCAAAATTCTCAATTTTCTCCAAATCTAAATCAAATTCCTACCTCTGAACAAGCTCAGCTGTCGCAAAATATCTCTCGCAATTTGTTTCAGGATACAAATGAAAGGGTGGCCAAAAGTACTTGGAATGTGAAAGAAGATGTGATCCTCATATCATCTTGTAATAATAATAATAATTTTGTATTTCAATTCTATGAATTTTATTTTTGTTATTGAGATTGTAACTTATTTTAAGTTGGTCATATTTTTTTTTAATTACGAATTTGGAATATCATATAATTTAATATATTTCGTACATAATTCAAATAATAAAAAATTGATTATAAAATATATATATATGTAATTGTTAAATCATTAAATTAATAATTGTTATAGGTTGGGTTGATGTTATTGATAAAGTGTGAAAATTATAGAGGTTGGGTTGTGTTGTAGATTGTGTATGTGGAGGAGAGAGAAATGAATATTTTATTAAGAGGTTGGGTTGTGGGAGGTTGTTGATAAACTTAGTCTTAGCATAACAAAGAACTCAAACAACGCTTTCACACTGAACAGTCGCGGGTCTGTCTGAAAGGAGGTGATTTACAGATTTGGCGTTCAAATCCATTGCGAATTTTCAAGAAATTTACCTATTTGATCTATCATCGGCTCACAAAATGCAGTTGAGAGTGGTCGAAACTTCTTCTCCTTCCCAAATTTCAGGTATTCAAATTTCTCCCTCAAAATGCCAGTTCACAAACGGGCTCGTTCAATTCTCTCTCAGATTTTCTTTGTTTCCAACAAAAAGTTGTTTTCCACCGAAACTTGGATCGAGAACCATAAAACTTTTTCGATTTCTGAAAGAAATTCTGCCCACATAGAATTATGTTCATTGAACTTGTATGACATTGCCAAATCCGTGATTTCGAAGTGCTCACACATTTGGGATGCGAACAAAGCTGATAAATTTCACAAACCCTCACTCAAAGATTACATTTTGAGACTATCGAATATATCCCCTGAGACTGTACGTAGATTTTGGAGAGTTTCTGTATTGAAACCTGAAGATGTTCTTGAACTATTGCTGGGGTTTGAGTCTAAAGGAGGGAAATGTGATATTGAGGTTGAAAAGGTTGAGAGTTTGTGGGGGATTTTCAAGTGGGCAAGTGAACATACTAGGGGATTTGAGCATTTACCTGCTTCTTGTAAGATTATGGCTTCGATGCTTGCGCGGGTGGGGTTGTGTAGGGAAGTCGAGTGCTTGTTATCATGGAAGGAAAGCCAAGGAATTCTGTTGGATTGTCAGGGAGTTTTCAACAGTTTGATTGAAGGGTATGTGGGGGAGTTTGAATTGGACAGAGCCGTATGGACTTACGAGAGAATGAGAAGGTTGGGCTTAGTACCATCCGTGTCGAGTTATTGTTCTCTTCTTAGATATTTGGTTGAAATGAATGGAACCGAGATGATGTATTGTCTTTATGTGGATATGGTTGAAATGGGAATGGGAGGGAGTGTAGAAGAAAAGTTGATTCATGACAATGTTATTCGGCTGCTATGCATAGATGGAAAAGTGCAGGAAGCTAGAGATCTTGTTAAGAAAGTCTTGAATTTTGGAATCGAACCTAGTAACTCTGTCACTAATGCTATTATTTGTGGGTATTGTGATAAGAAGGACTATGATGATCTGTTGAGTTTCTTTGTTGAAGTGAGGATTGCACCTGATGTTATACTGGGGAACAAGATTCTCTTCTCATTGTGTAAAAACTTTGGTGTCGAACGAGCAAGCATGTTCTTGCAGAAATTGGAAGATCTGGGTTTCTGCCCTGATGAAAGAGCCTTGGGAATCTTGATTGGTTTCAGTTGTTGCGAGGGGAAATTGAAGAATGCTTTCTCTTATATCTCGGATATTATGTCAAGAGGTCTCAAACCTCATGTATACTCTTATAATGCTATCATAAGTGGAATGTTTAAGGAGGGCTTGTGTATCCACACTCGAGAGATACTTGTTGAAATGAATGATATGGGAGTAAATCCAACTTTGTCTACCTTCAGAGTTCTATTGGCGGGATTTTGTAAAGCTCGACAATTTGATGAAGTGACGGAAATCATGTGTGAAATGGCAGATCACAATTTAGTGGAACTCTTATCATCGGAAGATCGACTAACCAAAGCATTCATGCTCTTGGGGTTCAGCCCATTGGCTGTGAAGATAAGAAGGGACAACGACAAAGGATTTTCAAAAACCGAGTTTTTTGATAAACTTGGTAATGGGCTCTATTTGGACACAGATTTGGATGAGTATGAGAAAATAATTGCTCAGGTTCTTGATGATGCCATGATGCCAGACTTCAACTCCTATGTAATAGAGAAAATATATGGGCCAGATATAAAAGATACTCTTATAGTGATGGATGAAATGACAAGATGGGGGCAAGAAATGTCTTTGCTTGCATTGTCTTCATTATTTAGTTGCATCTCTAGAGCTTCTTTTGGTATCAAGATCATTGACCAACATTTGGGGGTCATGTCCAAATCAACTTATCAGCTTGATCAAAACACTTTAAATACACTTGTTCAGACTTACAGCAGAAAGGGACTTACTTTTAGGGCACGGATAATATTTGATGGGATGGTTCGAAGGGGTTACACAATTGATAATGATACATACTCTGCTTTATTGTTTGATATATGCAAGAAGGGTGATTTGAGAAGCCTACATTGCTACCTAAAGCTTGCATGCGAATCTAATTGGTCACCTGACGTGAGTGATGGAAAAGCCCTTCTGCGTTATCTGTGCAGGAATAAATGGTTTAATGAGGCATTGGAGCTATTTGAAACAATGCACTTTGTGAGATCATATGATATAGTGGAAATTTTTCACTCATTAATAGAAGAGTTATGTTGTCAAGGATTCACTAGTACAACTTTTGGTTTTCTGGATGAGATTTCAAAGCAAGCCACTATCTTGGATCACATAGCTTATAGCCATATTCTCAGTGGGTTTTGTCAGGAGAAGAGGTTCACAGAAGCCTCCAAAGTTTTTGAAACTATGCTTACTCAGAACTTATCACCACCTTTGGAGGTATCCATTCAGTTAATTTCTCAGCTCTGCAGGATAAACTACGAGAAAGCCATTGAATTGAAAAATATATACTTGAGGGATCAACCTTATTCTCAACTTGTTATCAACTGTGCTTTAATAAATGGTCTCTGCAAGTCAGGAAGGATTGGAGAAGCAACTAGTCTATTCAAAAAAGTATTGTTAGAAGGCTTAACTCCTGATGCTGACATATATAACGCTTTGATTGAAGGCTATTGCGCTAAAATTAACTTCAAAAAAGTCAGAGAACTCCTTGGGATTATGATAAGGAAGAGGCTGAGCATCTCTACTTCTAGTTATAGCAACATGGTGCGTCTCACATGCATCGAAGGAAAGTTTACTTCTGCGCTGAGTTTGAAAGATCTTATGCTTCGAGTAACAGACATTCCAGAGCTTGTTTTGTATAATATTTTGCTATTTTATGTTTCCTCAATGCGGAACAGTTCCTTATTGGATGCAGTTATTGATGCGCTTCAAAAGAATGGACTTCAGTTTGATGAAGTTACTTTCAACACTGTCATTCAAGGATTTTTGTTGTGTGGAGATGTATCACATTCTCTTCTCTACCTTACAACTATGATAAATCAAGATCTTAGACCAAGTAATCGTAGCTTACGAGGAGTTATTAGTTGCCTTTGCCAGAATGAGGAGGCCGAGTCAGCCTTGAGTTTGAGTCGAGAAATGGAATCACGAGGTTTTATTCATGGCTCCATCATTCAGAATAACATAGTTCAGGCATTTCTCACTAATGGTAAGCTTGATAAAGCAGTAGAATTTCTGGATAGAATAGCAGCAAAAGATCTGTCACCCAATAACATAAAGTATGACTATTTAGTTAAGCAGTTTTATCAGCATGGTAAACTGAATAAAGCAGTCGATCTTCTTAACATCATGTTGCGCAAAGGAAGTCCCCCCGAGTCTACTAGCTATGATTACATCATTCAAGGTTTCTGTGATGGCAAGAAGATGGAAATAGCTCTGGATTTTCTTACTGAGATGTTATACAGAGACCTAAAACCGAGTATGCTTACTTGGGATACTCTTATTCATAGCCTCAGCGAGTATGGTAGATTGGAAGAAGCGGAGAATTTACTTGAATCAATGATCCAGTTAGGTGAAACTCCAAGCCGTGATGCTTTTTGCTGTGTGATTAACAAGTACCGATCAGCAAAGAACTTTGGTAAGACATCTGAGCTCTTGAAAGTGATGCAGCAGAAGGGTTATGAACCGGATTTTGACACACATTGGTCTCTGATAAGTAACTTGAGCAGTTCTAGTAAGAAAGATGATAGCCATCGTAGCAGCAGCTTTTTGTCGAGTCTTGTTTCTGGTTTTGGATTCTCACGGAAGAAGAACGACTCCAGGTAATGTAAAAATCATAGCACTCTTTCTGTAATGAGGTTTTGGTTGATAACTACATTTACAAAAGACTCTTAACTCTTTATATTTATTTCTTTTGCAGCTAATCACATCACAATTATTCCCAATTCCCTCAATATTTAGCCTCACATTTTTCATAGACGTGCCACCACCAGCAATGGTGTCGAGTTGTCGCTCACCTCGTGAAGTTCGGTGAAGCCGGTTGTGAAATCTTACAGTAACAGATTTCATCGATGATAAAAAGTTCATGAACTCCACGACCTTCTCCAACTATATGTTGCTCGCTATGCTGGTAGCCATGGCTTGAATGACCGACTGATATCAAAGTATAATCATCTCCGTTTCTCGTCAAAATTAGGTGAGTGAGCAATCACTCCAGCTAATTGTTTACCAATTATCTAGTTGCTATATAATGTTTTACATTTTAAGTAAAATGGTGGTTCATTTTTTACAAATAGTATATATACATATATATTGAGGGAGTATAGATATACATATTTATGTGAGTTAAAAATTCATTTCTCACCTGGTTGAGTAATACATGCCTGCAACGTTGAAAATCAATATAACCATTAATGTGGATAACTAACTTCTTTCCTCCACTTAATTTAGATTAATGGTAAAGAAAATATTCTACCTAATTTCAGAATATATTAAAGCATAGTTATGCTGGTACTGCTAGTAGGTTATGATATGTTGGTAAAAGTTGACAATAGATTGAAGAGTGAGTCTCTTTATGTGGATATTGTCCAATAATCCTAATAATATTGGACAATTTAATTCAATGCCAAATTCAAATATTTAGAAACTGAAAGTGATTCCATCAGTTTTATTGCATGCTTTGTTATTCTTATTATTTATTTATATCTTTTTGTAATATGGCTTACTTGGTAATTGCTTGTTTGTCGCTCGTATTCTTACACTTGTCAGTGACGCCAAACAAAAAAGAGTATATGCGATCTTATTTGAAGACTAAAGGTCTTAATTTATATATATATGCAAAAAATTCTGGTCACAAAAGTCCATTATTGTTGTTTTTTTATCAACTCTTAAGTCATTATTTGCTATTTTTTCACTGAAGACCATATTTAATTCCAGATCCAATTAAATTACTAATTATTCTTTTATACTCAGTTAAATAAAAAATTTCACAACTAAGGATAGCGATACAAACCTACTGATCTTGAATAAAATTGCAATAGAGCAGCTATTGAGTTTTTGTTGGTTATGAGTAATGTAAATTATTGTAATTTTAGGGATTCCTGGTGTTTTTGTACGTATGACACCTGGAAACATTTACCCGAGCCTTGTAGTCTTTTAGTGTTGGACAGGTAAAAATCTTCTTCTTCATTGTACCTTTTTCCCATAGGTGTGGTTGTCACCATCCCCAGCTTCTCACTCCATGTATTACAGGCTTTCTTGGGGTCTCAAAATGTATGTATGAATCAAGTTGTGACCTTGATCATGGATATTTATGTGACACAATGGAAGCTCTAAATGAGTAATTTTTTCTTTGTACGATAAGATGACTGTGAATGCAGTGTCTATTACTCACCTTCGTAGCCAGCTTTTCGTTATTCTTCTCATACAGTAAGATCATCCAGTTAAAAGTTCTATATCCTTCTGATTTTTCTTATATTTTACTTTATCGTCATCTTTATTTTCATCTACAGTTGTGGAAAGAGCGACGTTTGATGAACGTACGAATCGAATGTGGGCTCACAATTGCTTCATTAATGGCTACTATTATGACCCTAACAGCAGGTATGCTTCATTCACTTATCTATATGCTCATGCACACTAACCAATATATAAAATGACCGCCTCATGTAGATAAAGCTTTAACTGAAGAAGAATATCATTTACTTAATATATCTTCAACATATCTCCCTGTCTTTGATACAAAAAGTGAGTGACAGTGATAATAGATTATGTTGCTGTCCTTTTCAGAAGGGTAGGACCGTTCAGGCCTAATTTATTTTGACCAACAAGTAGGAGTAGGAGGCCCATTTTAATTCTATTTCTTAGCTGTTTGGTCATGAGTCAATCAAACTAAACTCAAATTCCCAACTTTAAACTGTAGGTTCAAGTTGGGTCAAACATGATCAATGTTATCGATCAAATTGTGATCTATAAAATAGACTTTGTGCATTGAAAGCCAAGTGACACCCCCATCAAGACAAGAGGTAGCTTGTTCCAAGCCAGCCCTGCTAAGAGACTTCGACTAAGTGTGGTGAAGTTCTGTGCTTCTATTCCTCTTTCGGGGAGAAGTTGCCTATGAAGATCCCCGACGATCATGAGAACTAAAAGGTGTTTTTCCGTGTTTTATCCACATTTCTCTTTATCGACAATCGAGAGTGTGAGAGATGTAATGGAGATGGAGTTGGTTGCTCAACAACAATATACTTCTTCCATCCCAAAATAAATGTCATTATAGTCAATGTTTTTCATCTCAAAATAAAAGTCATTATAGGATTTCAAGAAACATTTGTTTATATTCTACTAAAGTTGTAATCATTTACTGTTTTCAAATTAAATGATATATAAAAGTGATTATTGAAAATTACTTGTAATGAATGTATTTGAGTATGAGTGAATCAGTCTTTTGATCAATGGACTATTTTGGGCTGAACATCCAATATTGGGTCTATCAAAGTCGTTTCATCAAGGGAAAAATTCAGATTTCATACCCGAAACTAGACTATATTTCAGATCGGGTATCCCAATGTCATCCCTCATCATAAGTAGTCCCCCAATATTTTGAAATTAATCAAAAAACATCATCGCCGTCAAAATTCCATCTGTTTGGACAGAAGTTAACTACCTGGAATGGGTTTGGTGCGAAAATTTCATCCAAACCCTAATTTTTTCCCCAAATCGCCCAAGCTAAGAACAGAAACCCTAATTTTCCCCCAAATTCGCCCAAACCAAGAACACGCCCTCTTCTCCAACCAAAAACCCTAATTTCTCTTTTAAAAATCACGAGCGCTCTCGTAAGTCTGGGCATCTATGGCAAGAAAAAGTGAATCATGACTGATTTCCACACCTCAATACAGTAAGTATTTCTCTTTTGTTGTTAGCAAAATGCGAATGTACTGTTACTGATTTTGGAAAAAAATCCGATTTTTTGGGCTCCATTGATTCCTGAAATGTATTGAGTATGCAAAACATACTCAATAATTTTCAGTATATAAAACATCACATTTCAGTATGCAAAAAAATCGAAATTTCAATTTCATTGAAGCTGAAAAAATAGAAACAAAACCTTAACCCATAATTTAGGCAAC
Source organism: Scutellaria minor (assembly GCA_954870855.1). Lineage (NCBI taxonomy): Eukaryota > Viridiplantae > Streptophyta > Magnoliopsida > Lamiales > Lamiaceae > Scutellaria > Scutellaria minor. Next base: position 22,729,942 of record OX940727.1, read on the forward strand.
ACCAATATCTCCTCCCTGGATTATCTTTCGACCAAGAGGTCTTGAGGGGCAACTTAAATCCACATTTACAATATTATTATGTATGCAACCCCTTTGAAGAACACCAGCTTGAATTTGAGGATGAAACACTGTTTTGGGACATTCTAAACACGTAATCGAACTTCAATAGCAGAATTGAAGAAAAAATAACCAGAATCGATCGATATTTGGCCAGAAATTGAAGCTGCGCTTGTCAATCTTGATGTTTAGGGGAAAAATTAGGGTTCTTGTGTTAATTTTCGCTCCAAACACTTCAGGTTAGGTAACTTCCGTCCAAATGGACAGAATTTTAACGACAGGGACAAAATTTGATGTGTTTTCAATAACTGGGGGACTACTTATGATGAGGGATGACATTGGGGCACCTGATCTGAAAAATAGCCTAGTTTCGGGTATAAAATTTGAATTTTTCCCTTTCATCAATGTACTTTTAAAAAAATTGCAATGCACTAATATTTGCTGAAATAGTATGTGACATTAATTTTCTCCAAAGCGAGTGCTGATATAAAAAGAATATATATTTTCATAAACTACAATTGTACATGCATAAAATTTAAATTAATTCATTATATTGAATTTAAATTTAAATATATAAGTTTTATTTATGTACAAACATGATAAGCAATCGAAACTTTTTTTTTCCTTTTGTTTAATCTAGAGTAAGATGTTGGGCCCAAATAAATTATTCATCTAAAAACTGAGTGGCACACACGTCTTTGCAATGAGACCCAAAAACAAATAAAACAATGAGGATTGTATATAAATATTTGTGTAATATAAATGGTCAAATAACTTTTTATTTGTTTCAGTTTAATCACTTATTTATAAATGGTCAAATAACTTTTGTAAATGTGTTGGACCTTTTTTCAATCGAGTTTTACATGTTCCATATTTTAAATGCAACTTACTTTCAGTTAGTCGTTGGATTAAAGATCACAATTGTGCCCTGATTGTTTTTCCAGATTTCTGTGTCATGCAGGACTTAGTCTCTAGGAGCCTGATTGGACTGGGTAGGCAATGCGGTCTATATCTCATGGACAAATCTTTATCGGTAACCGTGGATCCTGAAATTTGGCATAGAAGATTGGGTCATGCCTCTAGAGTAAAACTCCAGTACATTTACACTTTTGACAAAATTTTGGATAACTATTGTGATTCTTGCATGCATGCAAAACATACTAGATCTCAATTTTCTGAGTTCTATTCAAATAAATGATTGTTTTGTGGTAATTCACTGTGATATTTGGGGTAGTTGTAAAACTGCGTCTAAATGGGTCTACAAGATCAAGTATAAGCCTAATGGAGAGATAGAGCATTACAAAGCACGACTCATAGCCAAAGGTTTCACACGGATTGAAGGGATCGACTTTCATGAAACTTTTACGCCGATTGCAAAACTTGTCTCCGTTCGTAGCATGATAACAATGCAGTCAAATGAAACTGGGCTTTTACATCAACAAGATGTCAACGTCTTTCTTCATGGCGATTTGACTGAAGAAGTTTATATGAAACTTCTCCAAGGTTTCATACAAAGTGGAGATGCACGTGTTTGCAGGTTACAAAAGTATTTTTATGGCTTATGACAAGCATCCAAGAACTAGTATTAAAAGTTTATGACAGCTTTACTTGACATTGGTTTTCGACAATCTCGAGCAAATCATTCACTTTTTATTTTCAAGAGAGGATATGTATATGTTGTTGTCTTGATATATGTGGATGATGTAATTCTTGTTAGTACTAGCGAAGACAAAATCCAATTTGTTAAGAAGTACCTTGATGATAAATTTAGTATCAAGGACTAGGGACCCTTGAAGCATTTCTTGGTAATTGAGGTTGCTCACTCACAAGTATACATTGGATATCCTAGAAGAAAGTGGTTTGCAAGGTTGTCATCCAAGTTCTTTTCCTATGGAACAGAATGCTCGTCTAAGCCTTGATGAAGATAGTCCACTTGTAGACCCAACTCGCTATCGTCATCTCATTGGCCAACTTCTATACTTGACAGTCACACAACTTGACATTCAGTTTGCCACAAATATTCTTAGCTAATTCATTTCATCTCCTTGTCGCCCACATATGGAGGCCGTAACACGTGTGTTTGTGATATTTGAAAGCTATACCTGGGCAAGGCTTTTTTTTTTCCCAACAGATGGTGGTTTATCTCTGATAGCTTTTTGTGATTATGATTGAGCCCCATAACACACTGTTCTCGCATAAGTTATTTTATTTCTCTTGGAGGGGCGCCCATTTCTTGACGTATTAAGAAACAATCGGTTGTGTTTCGTTCTTTTGCCGAGGCGGAGTATCGAGCCATGTCTACCATATTTAGTGAGATTTTGTGGCTACGTTAGTTGTTATTAAGACCTTGGAGCACATAACCAAGGTGTTGTAAGTATGTTGGGCCATATAAATATACGTTATTGGGCCTAGGCTTCAACATTCTTAGCAGCCCAACTCGAAGCCCAAGAGAAGCCCAGGCCCAGTTCCTTTTAAGTTGTTGTTTGATCTCAGCCCTCCATCCATGCTCCTCGATCTTGCCCGTTGATTGATCCTATATATTTCTTTCCCCTCTCTCTTCTCTCAAACCCTAACCCTCTTCTCTCTCTCTCTCTCTTCGCGACACTCCTCTCTCTCTCTCCAGTACGTTTTCATACCCCGTCTCTGCCATGGCCACGCGATGCCTTCAGCTCTATTCTTGCCATTGCTCTGGCCATCCTTGGCTGCGGCTTGTACCTTGCCGTCTCTTTTGTCGGCTCTTATGCCCTATATATATGGTTGGTGTGTGAGAGAGGACAGTGTGGTACAAGAGAAGCTTGTTGTGTTTCTCTCATTCCTTTCAGTGTGTTTTGAGAAGGTGAACCTTGGTGAGAATAGTGTGATTTGAGCCTCTTCGAGTCAGTTATAGATGCGTTGATAAACTGACTCGGCTTCCTTCGATATATTGTGAACCGATCTAGGGCTTGGGGCTGAGATCTGTGGTTTTCTGTGGGTTCCTTGGAACTACTGCTAGTGTGTGGTGTTCTTGTGTGTTGGACTTGAAGAAAGGGGATTGAACCGAGTTGGATCTCAACCTTTTTTCGATCCATGTGTTGGATCTTCCTGGTTCTTTCTTATTTTCTCTTTTACTGCTTTGTTTGTTTTGGTTCTGTACTAGAAAATATATATTCTAGCTACATCGAATGTAATAATTAGCTAGGCTCGATGTTTGTGGACCGACTCCCAACAGTGGTATTAGAGCACCGTTGTTGAACGGTATCGGACTATTGGTGGTCATGTATCACGGCTAAAACCCTTTCTCTTTTATGTCTATTGGTAAGATCCTGTGTGATCTTTGTGAGTTTGTTGGGCTGCTACGTGCTGGTATAGTGTCTGATATCTCCAAGCCTTGCTTTATGCTTTGATTTGTTGTTTTTTGTGTGGATCTGTCTCTTTGTGCTTCGATCTGCCTTATTCCGCTCCATATCCTCTGTTACCTGGTTCCTCGGTATACCCATCTTATCCGGACCGACAGTGTCCCTGGAATCTGGGTTTGGGGGGGTTGACCAGGCTCTGTGATCTTCTTTGTGTGATATCCTGTTTTATCATATTGCTCGGTTTCTGTGTGATCTCCTTTCTGTTGTCTTGCTTTGTGCTCTGCTCTTTCATCATAAATGCTTATCCTATTGCATCCTTTGATGGAAAAGGTGATTTCTCTATTTGGCAACAGAAAATGAAAGGTGTGCTTGTGCAACAAAAATGTTACAAAGTTATAACTCTGTGTTATGATGATAAAGTCACTGATGAAGTAAAACATGAATTAGATGAACTGGCTTACTCCTTGATCATTCTGAATTTATTTGACTCTGTGATAAGGAAATTGGATAAGCATGATTTGCTAAATCTTTGTGGGATAAACTTGAAGAATTCTATACTGAAACATCTTTGTCATCTAAAATGTTTTTGCTTGAAAAATTCTTCAGATTTAAATTGGATTTGAGTAAAGACATAGATGCTAATCTTGATGTGTTCACTAAATTGGTTCAAAACATTAAATTAACTGGTGATAAGAATATTGATGAATATACTGCTTTTGAATGTTATTCCTGATTCCTATAATGATGTTAAATCTGCAATCAAATGTGGTAGAGATAAGGTTACTTTGGACACTGTTATTAATGGTCTGAAAAGTAAAGAATTGGATCTAAAAACCTCTAAAACCAATAGGTCCTTTGGTGATGTTAACTTTGTGAAAGGTAAGCATAAAAACAATTCTCAGAATAGACCCTCCACCAGTAGCCAAAGTAAGCCTAATCAGAACCATAATCAAAATCAGAATCAAGGTCAAAATCAGAAAAAATGATGATTTTAAGCCTAGGCCTAAAAATAAAAAGTGTTATAACTGTGGGAAACCTGGTCATTATGCTAATGTGTGTACTGAACCTAAGAAAGATAATAAAATCAATGGTCAGGCTAATATTGTGTCTGATAGTCTTGGTGATGTTTTTTTGACGAATGACTATGTGAATTCTGTGATTGCATCTCTATGTGACAATGATTGGATCTTTGATTCTGCATGTATACACCATATGACACCCCACAAGCACTTGTTTACTTCCTATGTGGAACTTGAAAATTGTAATGTTTCTATGGCTGATAGTAGTGAAAGCACTATGATTGGAATTGGAACAATTTGTCTTAAATTTGAAACTGGATTCGAACTAACTCTTAAAAAGGTGAGACATGTTCCAAACCTAAAAAGTAATCTGTTTTCTGTTGTTATTCTTGAAGATTGTGGTCTGTATGGTAATTGGGGGAAGGGCTGTTAAATGATTATGAAAGGGAATATGCATGCATTTAAAGCTGTAAGAATGCAAAACTTATATGTATGTTCTGCTGAACCTATCTTGCATGCAAATTCTGTGAAACATGACATGACAAATGTATGGCATAAAAAACTAGGACATATAAGTGAAAAGGGACTTGAAATTCTGCATAAAAAATCTTATTTGAAAGGTGATATGATTTCTGAACGCCCCTATGTGACTCATGCATTCTTGGAAAACAGCATAAGATGAAATTCCCTATCTCCTCTCCCCCTAATCCCTCTAAGTGTTATTCCATTCTTGAATATGTGCATGCTGATGTGTGGGGTCCTGCCCCTATGCCTACCCATGGAGGTAATCGTTATTTTCTGTTTATTGTCGATGATTTCTCTAGAAAGGTGTTTGTGTTTCTTATGAAGAACAAATCTAATGTATTTGAAAAATTTAAAAATTGGAAAAACTTTGTTGAAACTCAAACTGGAAAGAAAGTTAAAACCTTCAAAACCGATAATGGGACAAAATTTTGTAATATTGAATTTGATACTCTATGCATTGAATGTGGTATTAAAAGACATAAAATTGTTGCATACACCCCCCAACAAAATGGCATAGCTGAAAGAATGAATAGAACCTTGCTTGATAGGGTAAGATCCATGCTTAACTCATCTGGTTTGCCAAAACAATTATGGGGAGAAGCTGTCTTAACTGCTGCTTATGTGATAAATAGATCTCCTTCTGTGCCCTTAAAAGGGGAATTACTTGAAACTATGTGATGTGGTAAATCTGTTGATTTGTCTAATCTGAGAGTGTTTGGCTGTTCTGCTTATGTGTATCAGAAACTGGACAAACTTGAACCTAGGTCTATGAAGTGTGTTTTCTTAGGCTATCCAGAAGGTGTGAAAGGATATAGGTGTTGGATGAAAATTGAACCTGGTTTTAAAACTGTCACTAGTAGAAATGTGATCTTTAATGAGAATGAATATTCATGCTTATCTGCTCCTTCTGTAAATGTTCCTGTTGAGGTGGAGACTCCACTCATTCTACCTATTCAAACTGATGTTGTGGAAAATGAAACTAAACCTGTTAATAATCAGTCTGATAATGAATAATCTGATCAAATTGTTGACAATATACCTCCTAACAGTGATCTGAGTGATTACATGCTTACTAGAGATAGGACTAGGAGGAATATTAAGATTCTCTCTCATTTTGATGATTATCAACTTGCTTCCTTTGTGCATAATGTGTTTGATTCTTTGGATGGAAAAGAACCCAAGTCTTATAATGAAGCTTTAAAATCTAATGAATCTAATAAATGGTTAAATGCTATGAATGAAGTAATTAAATCTCTACATGATAACCATACCTAGATCCTTGTACCTAAACCTATTATGTGCTCAATTGTTAACTGTAAATGGTTATTTAAGGTCAAGCATGAAACTGATTCCATTAGGTTTAAAGTCAGACTTGTTGCTAAAGGATTTACTAAAAAAGAAGGCATTGACTACACTGAAATCTTTGCTCCTGTTGTTAAATTCACAACTGTTAGGATAATGCTTGTATTAGTTGCTCACTTTAATTGGGAATTAAAACAATTGGATGTTAAAACTGTCTTTCTAATTGGTGATTTAGATGAGAAAATTCACATGAAACAACCTGAAGTTTTTTAGGATAAGAAAGACCCTAACCATGTTTGTTTACTTAAGAAATCTTTATATGGCCTAAAGCAGTCTCCTAGGCAGTGGAATAAGAAATTTGATGCTTGCATGATATCTTTACAGTTTAAAAAAAGCTCTTATGACCCTTGTCTATATTTTAAAGAATCTGCCAAGATTTCTATGTTTCTTCTTTTGTATGTTGATGACATGTTGTTGGCTAGCTCTTGCATCCACTCTATTAAATATGTGATCAAATGCTTAAGTGATGAATTTGACATGAAGTTACTTGGTAATGCTAAGAGAATACTTGGGATGAACATTGTTAGGGATAGAACTTTGTGTACGATGTTTCTTAATCAATCCTTATACATTGAAAAGGTGCTTGAAATTTTTTCCATGTCTACTGCCAAACTTGTTACGGTTTCTCTTGCTGCCCATTTTGTGTTAAGTAAGGATCAGTCCCCCAAGACTGTTTTTGAAATTTCTGAAATGAAAAGTGTTCCTTATGCTAATGTTATTGGTTCGGTTATGTACTTAATGGTCAGCACTAGACCCGACATTGCATATGCGGTAAGTTGTTTGAGCAGGTACATGGCTAATCCTGGTGTTCCCCATTAGGAAGCCTTAAAATGCCTGATGAGATATCTAAAAGGTTCTGTGAATTATGGCCTTATGTTTTCTAAATGTGAAAAGGGTGTTAACCTGTGTGGTTATGTTGATTCCAACTTTGCTAATGACCGGGACAATAGAAAGTCCTCAACCTCCTATGTGTTTACTTTAAATGGTGCATGCATAAGTTGGAAATCTCAATTGTAAAATATTGTTGCCCTTTCTACAACTGAATCTAAATATATTGCAACCACTAAAGCTATAAAAGAAACAACATGGCTTAAGGGTATCCTGTCTGAAATTGGTTTTATGTATGGAAAAGTCATTGTTTTCTCTGACAGTCAGTCTGGAATTCAATTGTGTAAAAATCCTGTGTTTCATGATAGAACAAAACATATAGATGTTAAATTTCATTTTATCTGTAACATTGTTGAAATAAGGATTATTGATCTGGAAAAGATTCCCTCTGAATTTAATCCAGCTGATATGGGCACCAAGTGCTTGCCCCTTGAGGAGTTCAGGTCCTGCTTGAAGCCCTAAATATATCATCTGCCATGTGATGTATTTGTTGTCTGCAGTCTTTGTGACTGCTCTATATGATCTCTGTGATCTATCTGTCTTTCCCTTCTGTGCTTTGTGCTCTCTATGTGTGATTCTTTTCTTGCTCCCATCTTTGTGATGGTTTACTGTGTGTGTGCAGGAAAGAAAAAAATCGATGATGATGACCCCTTGTCCTTAAGAAAAAAAGACCACAAGACACCATTATCTGGCCTAAGGTGGAGAATGTAAGTATGTTGGGCCATATAAATATATGTTATTGGGCCCAGGCTTAAACATTCTTGGCAGCCCAACTCGAAGCCCAAGAGAAGCCCAGGCCCAGCTCCCTTTAAGTTGTTGTTTGATCTCAGCCCTCCATCCATGCTTCTCGATCTTGCCCGTTGTTGATCCTATATATTTCTTTCCCTCCTCTCTTCTCTCAAACCCTAACCCTCTCCTCTCTCTTTTCGCAGCGCTCCTCTCTCTCCAGTACGTTTTTGTACCCTGTGTCTGCCATGGCCGCACGACGCCTTTGGCTCTGTCCTTGCAAATTGCTCTGGCCATCCTTGGCCACGACTTGTACCTTGCCATCCCTTTTGTCGGCTCTTGTGCCTTATATATATATAGTTGGTGTGTGAGAGAGGGCAGTGTAGTGCAAGAGAAGCTTGTTGTATTTCTCTCATTCATTTCAGTGCGTTCTGAGAAGGTGAACCTTGGTGAGAATAGTGTGATTTGAGCCCCTCCGAGTCAGTTATACATGCGTTGATAAACTGACTCGGCTTCCTTCGATATATTATGAACCGATCTAGGGCTTGGGGCTGAGATCTGTGGGTTCCTTGGAGCTACCGCTAGCGTGTGGTGTTCTTGTGTGTTGGACTTGAAGAAAGAGGACTGAACCGAGTTGGATCTCAACCTTTTTCCGATCCATGTGTTGGATCTTCCTAGTTCTTTCTTATCTTCTCTTTTACTACTTTGTTTGTTTTGGTTCTGTACTAGAAAATATGGATTCTAGCTATATCGAATGTAATAGTTGGCTAGGCTCGATGTTTGTGGACCGACTCCCAACAGGTGCGACCCCTCTCTACTGTGATAACCAAGCAGCACAATACATCACAAATAATTTCATTTTTTCATGAGCAGACGAAACATGTTGAGATCGATTGTTATTTCGTTAGTGGAGTCAAAGGAAATCGAGGCTAAGAAAATTTCCACGTCTGCATTCACAAAAGCGGATAAATTTCGGGTTTTGATTGGCAAGTTGGGCGTTCGTAACCTTCATAATCCAACTTGAGGGGGAGTGATGGATGTTTCGAGAATCTTGGAGATTTTGGCGTATATTGTCCTATTCTATTTTTGATGTGCATCATTAATTGTACATTTTCCTTTTATTAGGACCCTTGTAAATAGAGTTGTGTGTATTATATACATCCTGTACTCTTTTGACGTTTATATACAAGCCCCAAATATATTTTGATGTCCTTCTCAGTGTGTCATTTATCATGAATTGAGTTCATACAAAATGAATATAAGCAGTGGCCTCATATCTAGTTAGTACCTCAAAGACTAGAATCTTAGGTTCAGAATGTTGATGCCTAGTGTGTTGAGTTAGAAAGCCTGTTGCTCAGTCTCTCTCTCGTCACTAAGGTTTCCAACTCACCAAACCCACGGTAGCACTACATCAAGCCCACGTCGTAACCCATATACGCTCATAAACACAGACGAGTTGAAGAGTGGATGAAGGAAGATCTTAGTACTCTTTTCAAGTGTGGCCCCTTTCAAAATCCAACAAATAAACTTATGAGGTCAACCAATGATAGTGGGCTTGGGCTGGATAAGTGGGTTGCCAATTGGGCTTTTCCATGTGGACCTCATCTTGGCCCTATATCCCAACATAGTGTGTATAAATCATGACCGTAGTTTAATTATCCACTCTAAATATGTGGGTTTTGAATATTGCATCTAAATTTATCTTGTAATCACGTAAATAATTTGGAGGGGATTGGCAAACTTTTGACTCTTTCTCCAATCCATTTAGGTTTTCTGGTGTTAGAGATAAGACAATTGAACTTTGAAATATGAGAGGTTTTAGTTTCAACTGGACTCTTTTGCTATTGCGAATATAATAATTACATGGCTTTTGGAGAATACATATGTAGGATATTTTTTATTGAATTTTGTATTGCTTTATAAATTTTGGATAAGATGAAAAGACTTATTATCTTTTGAGAAAGAATATTTATTATCCTCATTCTTTTAATTACCACTTGAATATTTAATTTGGTAGATAAATCTCCTATGTGCCAATTATACAACGGATTTAGATTTGTGTAATTGGGTGATCTAACCCGACCAATAATTGTTCATTAGAAAGATATTATATTATATACTTATATTGGAAAATATTACTTTTTTATTAAAGAAATTTACTCAAGTTTTGCACTTAAATTTTTTTAGTAGTGCTTTGGATATTTGGATATATACATATATATATATACACACACTAGTTGAGAACACGTGCGATGCACGTGGAGAGACAAACTTTTGAGACCTATTATTTGGTTGATTTCGTGGTTTTTTTTTCATTCACTTGTTCTTTAATATTTTGTTGAAGTGTATTCAAATTAATTATTATAAATTAATGTTTTTTCAATTTAAAATAGGTATCATAACAACAATAATTTATTAAGAAAAATATCATGAGATCCTCGAAATTGTGTGTAGTTAAGTATGAGTATAATTCAATGTGAAATCCAAATATACCGAAAATATTATTTTGGGAGTCGTCAAAAAAATGTTAAAAAATATTATTGTATTCGATTATAAATTCTAATTCCTCTATTCCTATAAATTAAAATATTAAAAAATAATAATAAGTATCGAATTTTTGAAACGAAAGATTATAATTCTAATTTGGCAATTAACTATACCTTATTTGATCTTTTTTTTTGTCTTAGTCATTTTTTCTTCGTGATTTGGTTAATAAATCTTTGATTGTATTATCTTCCTCATCGTCGGATACGTGGATGCATTCCTTATTTTTTGTCTTCTTAATTTTTCTTTTTTTCTTCTATTCATCATCTGTTTGTTTTTTTAATTCTGCATAGGATTGTTTTATATTGATATTGAGTTCCATTACCTCACCAAAATATATAAATTTGGATTGTATTCAACTTTATCACCATTATTTTGGGTTATATTAATTGTCACTCTATCATGACCTTTGTAAATATACTTGTAAAGGTACTTCACAGCCGTCACCCTGAACATATATATCTCAACATTGATGTTACAGTTATATCTAAACAACAAATATGGATTGTAAGGAACCACCCATTGAATATTGAATTCAGCATCGCGAATTTGAACAACCACCTCATTTTTTCGTCTTTTGTAGATTGGATAACTATATTTACCTTGTATAATGCTTTCACAAAAAAGGTCTTGGATAATGACATTTGGACTTACCTACAGATTAGAGAGGAAATAAGTCACTAAAATTTGGTGAAGTATAAACAAAATAAAGATAAAGAATGATGTAAAATTGTATAACATTAGCATTGGATTACTAACAAGTTAACAACGAAATATTAGAGACGGGCATCATCCGTACATGCATGATGCACCTCTAATTATATTACTATTAATGGATCTTCAATTCCATATTAGAGATGAAAATTCAGTTAATAGAGATAATAAATCTCTACAAATTAGAGACTGTACTAATGATTTCTTAGAATCTGTCACTAATATAGATTGATATAAATATTTTAATGAGTTTTCTACTCTTTTTTTTGGATAATGACATTTGCACTTATCTCTCATCATACATGAATTTTTTCAAATTTTTTCCACCACACGGTCCATGTAACATGTGTTTATTCACCAATTCATATATCCGAAAATTATTTTCTTCATTAGGAATTTCAGCACATACAAACTTATCAAATTAGTCAGCTACATGAATTTTATATCCATCCTTTAGAATTATAAGTAGATGAGCATGTGGTAGTCTCCTTTTCTGAAATTTGACCACATGAACATGTGCATAAACTTTTATGAATATTTGGTTCTTAAATAATTGATCTTTCAAGTCATGCAATTTTGCTTGGAAAACTCTCACAGCTAAATCTTGACGATCTTGAGCTTTTTGACTTTCATATAAATTTTCTTGTATTTCTATCCAATCAGGAATTGCAAGTCATGGTGATAAATATGTCTAGTTTTCCATATCTTTGGACTAAGTCAATGCATCAAGATATCTCTATCGCATATGCCTTAGGCCACCAATAAATGATGTAAGAAGAAAAATTCTCAACCCGATATGTTTAAATAATATTAAAAAAATATACCTTTAGAGTTACTTAGATTCGTTTGAACTTGTAAATTACATATTACTTGTCTTTTTTCACGATTCTACAAAACATGTTCCTGCAGTATAAGTCACTTAAGATTTGCATATCTTCTATTTTGTCCAACAAGTTTCCTTTGATGCCATTTATATTTGGAGTCGACTGTTCAAATATACAATCATTCAAAAAGCATTAAATATAAAATGAGGTCACAAACAAATAATAGTAATATAATCATTCAAAAAAGAATTAAATATAAAATGAAAACACAACCAAATAAAAGTAATACAATCATTCAAAAAAGAATTAAATATAAAATGAAAACGCAACCAAGTAAACCAAAAATGCTCGATCTACAATTTAAATCCAAGAAAGTTAAATAATAATAAATGAAGATAAAATAAAAAATTAAACAAATTCAATTCAAACAAAGAATGTGTTGCTAGTTCCCCCTATTCCATCAATGAAGACAACTCCCTCATTTTATTTTTCAATAGATTCTAATATGAAGATAAAAGTCATATGTTGATCAGCATTCAACTTTGTTTCAGCTTCCTAAACTTCATGAGGAATTTCATAAGACGATTCTTCTTGTAATTCTCTTACACACTCTACTTTAATATCGTCAATTTCCATAACAATGTTTGGGAGATCATATAAATTTATACTTGTAATACCCCGAAGTAGGATTAAGTGATGATTTGAATTCTTTAATATAATTGATTAATTTTGGGTTAATAGAATAACGTTTAATATAATTAGGGATTAGTTGGAAAGTTCGGAATAATTTTAACTATAGGATTTACGATAAAATATTTTTATAGGGTTTAAAAAGATTAGTTAACAATTTTACGGACATAAAATATCATAAATTGGATATAGTTAGAACCCCTCCGGATATAGTTAAGAGGTGTTACCGCCTTAAGCAACAAGAGTACACATGGCAAATGAGAAGGACAAGTGTCCTCAAGGATTGACACCTCATAAACCATTAAATAATATTAAATTATTTTCCCAAAATTATAAATAAGTGAAAAAATTTCACAAAGAAATGGATTTGCCAAAAAGGATTTTAGGTAATTATCTTTATTTATAGATTTATTTTTTTCATATATATATTCATCATATTCTTCAATTTTCTGGCCACCTCTACCATCGACTGTGTCACGTCCTGTTTTCTTTTTATAAAATATCAGAGTTTGCACACGAGCATGAAGATAGAAATAGAAAGGGACACTTATCACAACAGAAAGAAATAGCAGGAGATGACGGAAGAAAGAGGTAAGGGACAAAGTATTTCATTTACATATCAGAAATCGGTCTCAGTACCGACACTCACAACATACGCAACAGAACAATTCATTAGGATCTCATACTCGTCACATGTATCCCCACATCACAAAACGTAAATCATTTAAAACATTGTTTGGAAAAGTTTGCGTTACATCAGCTTGAAATCACAAATCCCCAAGACAGCACCACCTCTCTCCAACTAGGGCTCATCAGTTTCCTCATCTCCTGTAGTGTGAGTACAGATTAAGGGGTGAGTGCGTGGAATACACTCGTGGGAGTAAAATCCGCCCCTTATGACACAAGACAGAAATAAATACTGAATATAAAAGCGTCTACCAGCACGTTGCCACAACACGTAAAATGCATAGCAGATATTAGAAATGGTAAGGGATGAATAGGTGCGAGATCAGCTCGTCTTACCCTATATAACGGTCTCAATACCGCTAGTGCATTTCAAGAGGCTCACCAAACCTCAATAGAGTGGTAGCAATAGTAAGAGATGACAGAGTAGTAGAACATAGTAAGGGACGAATGCATGATCAGAGTGGACCTCTGTCCTTTCACAGTTATACTATGGCAGGACAAATATAAACACAGCACTTAGTATTCCTCAATCATGCATTTACTAGAGAAAACGGTAAACAGATAAAGAGATAGAAATTACCCCCACCTTGTTGAGTAACTAGTATTAAGTATCACAGACACGGTCCAACTGATAACCTACACAAGTTACAGTGTTTCTTAGATTCTTAATAGATATAATTAAAATTATAACTAATTTCGGAGAAAGAACGATCGTTTAAGGCACAATCAATCGAGGGATTTCAAAATTGAGGTTGAAGTAACAAGGGTAAAAGTTCAGTTCATCAAGCTGAGATGAAAGAGGATAAAATAAGGGTTGCAACGCAAAAAGAATGAGCTCAATCGGAGTTGAAACGAGCTCAAACGGAGCATTTTAAGTTTAGGGGTATTTTGGTAATTTTGGTCAAAGGGTTGACTTTGACCGGGCCCATGACCCTCGGTCAATGACATCTCGTCAACAATGACTCGATGTTGATGTACGATGGAAAAAATGGGGTTCGGATCGAAAACACGGCGGCGCGTGCGTCGGGGCACGCGCGCACCCGGCGTTCTCGGCAGCTCGGGTCCCCGTCTTGGCAGCTGCCGAGTTTTTTCAGCAGCGGGCACGCCCCACTTGGCGGCTGTCGAGTTTTCTCGGCCACCCGGCACCCGACACTCCTGTCGCCAGCGCCCGCGCCCGCGCCCAGCGCCCGTCTCCCGTCGCTAGTCGCCCACGCACGCACACCCTGCCCCCGGCGCCCAGCCCCGCGCACACACCCGGCCCCCGGCGCCCAGCCCCACACGTGCATCCCGTCCCCAACGCACACCCCGACGCGTACATCCCGTCCCCGACGCACATCCCAGCACCCGACGCTCGCCCACCACCACACATCTGGTACCCGATGCACCACCACCAGCACAACTGTCGGCCGGTGGTGGCTCCGACGACGACGGCGGCGGCGGTTCCGGCGGTGGCTGCTGAAAAGTAAAGAAAGAGAGAAGAGAGAGAAACTTACTTGTTCGCGTCACTTTCGTTTGCATCGGTCGAATGAAATTTTTTAATTGACTGAGCCCCTATTTATAGATTTTCAAAGTTACTATTTACCAAGTAAATTTAAATTACCATTCATTAAAATATTATTTTTCCGTTTTACCGTTCATCCGGATTTTACCCTCTCGTTTTACCTAACCTTTGTATTTGGCTCTTTTCTTCGCCATTTGAGCTACGGGTCTCCGATTGACCCCTAGTTTGTTTCTATCTTCTCGTTTTTCCGTTACGCATCTCATGGTATAAAAATATTCTATGTTCCAAGTCTAAGAAAATTATCGATCTTAATCGTGCCTTAACATATATCTGAAACACACAGTCGACACATACGCAAATAATTATTAAATTATAGGTTTAAATATTTAATTAATCAATTATGCTGTGTTTTTTAGTCCGGGGTGCTACAGACTGCCAACTCCGATATCAGATCCATCATCTGCGTTCCTCTACTCATCTAGTTCCACCACCAGCCCGTCCTCCTCCACACGAACCGCTTTTTGCCACCTAGCCTATCTTCCGTCATCCATAGTTTAGATGGTGGTGGTTCCATCGTCATCGTTAGAACAAAACCTCGTTATTTTTTCTTCCCTGATTTTTGAAAACTAATTCTTTTATTTCTTTTCTTCTTCCTATATCATCAGGTTGGATTCTTGTGTACTTTTTCCTTTAATTTCTTCTGTAATTATGTATATTTATTAAATAAAAGAAATCTTTTTATGATATTTTATTATGACATGACAGTTTGGGAGGGAAAATAACATTTTTGTTATTCCTTCCAACTGTTATGTTATTATATTAGTATAGATTAGCCTGAAATTCAAAAAATTCAAGTTAAATTGAGTGCAGTGTGCGCCTCTCCAATTTTAGGTTTTTTAAAAATTCATTTAAATTTTTGCTCAAATCAAGTTTGAATCAAACCGCATTTAACAAAATAATCTGCGGCATTGCACTGGCTTGAGGTGATAAATGTTTTGACATAAAAAAACATACATTTTGGTTAAGTTTTGAAGTAAATCGAAAATATTAGGATGAGTTTCTTCTTTCCTTCTTTTTAAAGAGGATTAAAATATTTCACTTCTACCCCTGGTGACTTAAACACAAGATTTAATTTTAGGTAGCAGCCAACATTCACCACTAGGCTACCATAACTTGTGTACAAAAAATATGGTTAGTATCCTAGGGGTGAAAGGTGGTGTGTCAAACCAACAAAGATAAATTCATATTCCGAAATAAGCAAATGAATGAGTATAACGGCAAGAATGGTCGATCTTCAGGGATCAGAGCTTAATTCTCTTGAGTATAAAACGAACAAAGGCGGATTTTTGATATTCTACTAAACTGATGAATCTAAACTAACTAAACTAAGAAAACAAGCAAATAAAATAAAAATGAAACAAACAACGAATGATGAAAAGAAATATGAAAGAGATTAACCTCACGAAACTCTGATTCACGGATGTTGACATTCGATTGCATCGTCGATCATAGGCTACAAATACCATCCTACACATTCAAGCATTTAACCTACATTCAAAACATGGACTAAACAATTAACCTATGTTCATGGACTAACCTACATTCAAAGCATTTAACCTACATTCAAAACATGGACTAAACATGAAGTCGTAGAAAAGTCCATGTTTTCCATATTTAATTGATCGAACCCAACATCCAATCAAAACTAGCTATTAACTAATTGACGTGCTTTCCAAATTAATTAACAACCGCATTAAGTTTTGGTGAAAACAGTTAAACCTAAACTGAAACCTAGAACCCAATAATCGAGATAGGTACAATTACTAAGTCTATGGTTTTGTTAGTCTCATTAATTCATTAGGCAATTACACAATCTCAGCAAAAAGCGTAATCAACCTATTGCTATTAAGTACCAATCATTCAACAATTATACATCCCAGCAACATGTAAAAGAGAACTCATGGATAACATTAACAAAATATAATTCAAATCAAATTGTCAGATCAACTCAAACTATATCTCACTATATGGAATTAAATCATGAATCAACAGATACTTGAAATAAAACAAGAAATCAAATCAAGCACAAAGTCCCACGGTGATAGCAATCGAATTAAACGACCCTTAAATCAGAGAAAACCAGAATGTGAGAATGTTTATCAAAATATCTCCTACCACTAATGGAACTAATGGACTAAAATCCTAAGGATATAAAAGTCTATTACAAAAGATAAGAAGTAAATCTTTTATTTGTACTTTCTTTCCCACCAAGTCACTTAAGCCCATTTGAAGTGGTCCCCTTCAAGCCCATTGAGTATAGTCTCCTTCAAGTCCATTGACTTCATCTTCACAATTAAAGCATAATTTGATTCTTTAAGCCTAATTTACTTCAAAGTCCACCAATGTCCACTCGTACACATAAATATTATAATTCAATCAATTAAGGCACAAATGAACTAGAATCAAGGATAATTATGATGATAAAATATATAGAAATAAAGACACATCAGAAACCAATTTAAAGAATGTATGCAACATTGGGTCATTAAGAAACAAAATTTTAATTTGAAAATTTCATTAGATTCTTGCTGAAATCAAGCTTGAATTGAAACTCAGATCGGTAAAATTGATTTGGAGCTAGCTATGTCATGACTTGAAAATGGAAGTGTTTTGGAGTATGAAACATCCATTATGGTTAAGTTTTTTAGACAACTCTGCCATAGCTACCTCCTCTACCATGAGAATCCACCATAACCACCACTACAAAAAAAATGCTCATAGACAACGGTTTTTAACCGTTGTCGTAGCCTGTTTTGGACCGTTGTCGTAGCCTGTGTTGTGGTAGGGGTCCGAAAATTTTCGCTCATAGACAACGGTTATTAACCGTTGTCGTAGCTATCTACGACAACGACGAAGACAACGGTTTTAAACCGTTGTCTTTTCTATCTACGACAACGGCAGGACAACGGTTAATAACCGTTGTCGTAGAGTTTATGACATCAGCTAGGCAACGGTGATCCTACGACAACGGTTAAAGATTTGTTTTCAACCGTTGTCTTTTCTATCTACGACAACGGCAGTACAACGGTTAATAACCGTTGTTGTAGAGTTCATGATCCATCAGCTGGGCAACGGTGATCCTACGACAACGGTCAAGGATTTGTTTGAAAATGTTGTCTTAGCTAGCAAGGACAACAGTCTACTTAAAAAACCGTTGTTGTAGGTTTTTTTTTTTTAAAATTGCTGAATACCTTTGAAATTATTGAAACTAAATAAATTAAATAATACTAAAAATAAAACAATATGAACATTGAATCCCCAAAATACAAATTACAATAAATTAAAATATTATCTTAAATCAAAAATATTCATGTCACAAGTATTTATCCAAAGTATTCAATTACATCACTTGAAAATTCACAATATATCATGAGACTCAGCTCGTACATAGATCCTTCAATTACTCCCACCACCAACCAAACATGATGAACCTGCAACACATAATTAAATTCCACATTTAATTTTATATCTCGAATAACCATACAAAAATCAAAACCCTTTTTATTGAGTCGAATATACCTCAATTAATTGAAATACAATACATACCTCAAGTCAAACAAATACAACTCAAGATTCAACCCATCAACAAAATAAGTACAATATCACTCATTATCAAACTAAGACATAAATATCATACTCAAAGCAACATATACCTCAATGTATTGAACCTCAATTCACCAAAAGGCATACAAAAGCAATAAGTTGACCTCATTCATTACCAATCCACAAACATCATCATCTACTCAAAGCAACCTATATTTCAAGCCATTGAAACACATTTCACCAAAAGCCGGCCTAAAACATACACTTAAAGGTGTTCAACTCATCAACAAGTATAATTGCATTCATCACCATGCATGAACATCTATTGAAAGCAACCTACCTCGAGTGTTTGACAACAAATTTCACCCAAAGAAAAAAAATACCAAAAAAAAAACCAACTCAAAAACAAATATATTATCATTCATTACCTAAAATTCATATATATGTTCTTGTACACGTTCCGCCCATTCCTTACGCACTTCATTAATCTCCAGTTCAGTGTAGTGGTCTCCAGTAAACTGTCAAAACACTTTCAATAAGCTTTCAATTATATTCAACCTAAAACATTTAAAGAAATGATATTTTTTTACCAATGCTTGTAGCGAACCAATCTTCTCAATCGTATCACACTCAACTATTTGTTTCATATACTTCATCACATAATAACCACATTGGAAAACGTCCAGTTGTTTAGGAGCCTACATATATTTGAATCCAATTGTTAATGACTTAAACTTATTAAAAATCTAAACTTATGATGTTATTACACACCTTAATTATTGTCCATATAGGTTTTTTTCTTCCTTTGCTCATTGTCTGCACTAAACATCGTTAAGGCCCTTCATAGGTGATATGAGTTGCATAATTTAGTAACAATCACATGTTAAAGAAATATAGAAAAAAAATAGTAATTAAACAAACCAAAACTTACAACTCAACAGCTTGTTTCCAAACTCCATCACGAATGCCTTTGTAAAGTGGATCCAACATTCCAACTTCCTCATTGTGAGGATCGATAACGGTAAGAATCCAATGTGTACTACATATATACACAAACAATCGGGATTGGGTGCATGTAATGTTCAAGTAAATTTAATGATCAAGTCAATTTAAAGGAAATAATATTCTTACTTACCCCACATTACATGGAAACAAAACAAGTTGATTGACCAAGGTACCGACAAGCCCATTTGCCAAAGCACGCGCCCTTTGCTCCATTCCATCATTGAGACTTTTCTTATCTTTTTTCGTGTATGGAATATGGTCAATGTTCCATGGATCAACAAATTTAAATCTCTTCGACATGCTTGAGCTCCTAATCTTGTTGTATAAATGCCTATAGATTAAAAAAAAGTTAGTAATATACATTTCGTATTCAAATAAAATAAGTTAATTAACTTACAAAATATTTCAATATAAATATACCATATGTAGACAGTAATACACGTATACGAAATTGGCTCCAACTTGCAAAAAGGCTCGACATCCTCGATGTGTACATAAAGGGTGTGATCTTGTCCAAAAACACCCTCATCGAGACTTATCATGACATTGCCCCTACCTTCAAGAGAAGTCTTGCAATAACAATACACCATGCGTAATGGTGTTGGTATGGTCGAGAAATCCATCATATGCTTACTCTTTTCAAGCTTTTTTTTCTTTTTTGGTTTCTAAATATTGCAATTTCACACATTAGAAATGTCAAACAAGTTCATATTATTATATAGTAACTATTGAAGTACTTGCCTCGTCTTGCAACTTGAGAAGATGCACCAGCCATGCAACATGAGATCCCACTGCATCACCAATGCTCAAGCACTCATGTGTTGGAATGGGCAATGCATCATTTTCATCAATTGCTTCATCGATGGCAACTCGCATGCAATTTTCAGGCAATTGCATTCCATGAATAAGCTCATTTGGACCATAAGGTCTCACAATAGTGCCATACGCAGCGATGTTGGTGCCCGACTCCAAACTTAATGCTACAAGTTTTCCTTACAAGATATATGTAAAAAAAAATAACCATTACAAACAACTACTATGATTTGACAACAATGATAAAACAACATGTTATACCTGTAATGTCGTATAGTTATCAATCAATTGCACATCATCCACATCTAAGTTGCGGATGTCATCCACATTTTCAACTGGAACAAGAGTTCTTTCTCGTTCAATACCCTTCAGGTCAGTTGAAGAAGGCTTGTACTTCACCGAGCAACTACCCTTCTCATCAGTATCAACTTCATGTGCAACGTATTTGTTTAAAGCAGCTTCCAGTCTTGCAATGCGTTCATCCTATTCGGCATTTTTCTTTCTTTCTTCAATCAACTCACGTTATTGGATGTCATACATATTATGCTTCTTTGACCCCTTTCCCCTTGAAACATTGTAATAAGTCCCCTGAGTGATATGACCTCCAACACCTCTCAAACGCCCATGGTGTTCTTCAGAGCCAAGTGCATTTGCAAGCAAGGTGGATTTGTGTCCCTCTAATTTCAAAATTCTTTCCTTTTTCTGGGTAATAAACTCATCCTAGTATTTAAATATCCAATAAGATGATTAATGTAATAAGTAAATAAGATTGCAAGATAGCTAATGAAATATAAAAAAATGAAGCTGAGCTTACAATCTTCGTAACTTTTTCTTTAAGGTTATCTCCTTCATGTACCCCATCTTTAGTCTTTCGTCCTTCAACCCAAAGCCTAGCCTGATTAATTTCAGCATCTTCACACAAGATCTGAGGCTGCATACATAAATAATTACAAATATAAGATCAAATATTTGCTACATATTTTTCTTAATATATACTAATAACATTTATTTAAAGTTACTTACATGATCCTTTGCATACTGTGCATACCCCTTTCGAGATAAACGATGGGGATATTCATGTAGAGCTCTTCATTCCTGTTGTTGTTCCCTCAATTTCTAGAGAACACATGCAAACATTTAACAATTAGCTTATAGATTTTCAAATGTAGATAACATTAAATACAAAAGTATAAAATACACATGTTACCTTGAAGTTATCAGACAGACGACTGATGACAAAAACACTCCAATCTTGAGCTTCAATACTAGGATATGCAGCCGGTGGCGTGTTCAAATCAGGTGACTCTAGCCTTCCATAAACAAACTCACTAGTGAGTTTGGCCTTGAATTGACGCCACTTGGAATTGGTTGAGTTAAGACATCCTCCCTTCCATTTTGAGTCAACATCGAAGGACATCTATGAAATGTAAAAGAAAACATTAAAAAATAAGATAAAATAAGAACGTTGCATGAAACTAAAAAATTACTTTATTACTTACATTAACAGACTCCCAAATAAGCTCCTTCACATCATTTGGAACAACTTTCCAATTTTCGTAAGTAATCTTCACTTTTTCCCACGCTAGAACCCCAATGTAACTTTGCATTTGACATGCAATTTCTCCAACTGGCTACCCCAAATCATTAAACTCGACAAGTTTTTTTATACCTTGAACCCTTTGCACTGACAGACAATGCATTACCATTCGTCCTCTTAGTGATCTTGTAGATTGGGTGTTTGATGTCAATGTATCTACTTCAACTTCATCATCAATCTCATCAACCAACCTTCCTTTGCCTTTGTCTTTTCCCTCATCTAATAGTGCTTTTTTACTCCGTGTAGTCATTGATGTAAGAAACCTGCAATGTAGAAAATAAACAATTAACCACACTTTCATAATCTATTAAACAATGCAGTTCAAATTAACTTAAGATAAACAATATAACACTAACACTTTGAAACTCAACGTGCAGATTTCAAGTATTTGTAAAGAGGCAGTTCATATTTAAGGACAAAATCAAATAATACCAAAGTTATTTAATTGTTTGCATGGTCAATCCAAGTCCCATCACAATCAACACGAACACATGAAGGGTCATCATCATCAGCATCATCATCTTTAGTAGGCATCTCTTTAGTAAAACAAGGGTGGTGGATTACCGCATCATCGAATTCACCACTAGCTGTGTAATCAAAGTACTCCCTAGTAGGTGTTGCAAGCACAACAGACCATTCATGATCCATAGGGTCTTCAATATAGAAAACTTATCTTGTTTGACTTGCCAAAATAAAGGAATCATGTTTGAATCCAATTTTACTGAGATTTACCAATGTGAATCCAAGATCATCTATCTTGATGCCACTTTTATTATCACACCATTTACATTTGAACATTGGTATCCGATGCTTGTGGTAATCAATTTCCCAGATCTCTTCAATAACCCTATAGAAGACCATGTCGGACACAACTGGTTTTTTTATCTTTCGCAATAGCAAGTTGCATGGTCTTTGCAACTAAGCTTACTCCAGAGTTCTGAACAGTTCGTACTGCATCACGCTCTTTTGTGTAGAAAGTAACCCCATCAACTAAGTAACTTGCAAACTTCAACACATGATTGTTAGGTCCCTGTGCTATCCATTTCACCCTGTCTGATATGTCTTCAGTGCTGCAATCCTTTTGATTTGCAACCTATTACAATGATATGTTAAAATTACAATATAATTGTCTACTTCACCATAATACTAGAATATATACGGTAATACACTTACTCGATCACGCAACCAACCAACAAACAATTTATTATGTTAATCTTGTAACCATTTTGCGGACTTAGCCCTTGTATGTGATGTCGTCTTCAAACAGGTCATGTGCTCACTAAACACATATCAGTGAAATTATTTATTAGATCACGAATAATCTACTTAACATTGTGTGAGTTTTGATGACTTACTCGATATAAGGATCAATCTCAACATCATTAGCGAGTACATGACGATGAGCCTGTAGCAACTCCTCACAAACATATACCACTTCAGCACTTGATAGAGGTTTTGTATGTTGGACGTGGTGATGCATTGCTAGGATGCCACATGTTTGCATATTTGACAAGTATTCTGAGCAAAATTCCACGGCCTCTTCAGCGATATAGCATTCAGCAATACACCCTTCAGGTCGACTTCGATTTCTTACAAAACCCTTCAAGACTCGCATGTATCTTTCAAACGGATACATCCATCTATACCATACTGGTCCACAAAGTTTGACTTCTCGTACTAGGTGAACAGTTAAATGTACCATGATATCAAAGAACGATGGAGGAAAGTATTTCTCTAACAAACACAATGTCGTTACAATCTCCCGTTGAATCTCATCGAGCTTTGACACATCAATCACTTTACCACACACCATATTGAAAAAGAAACACAATCTGGTGATAGCATATCTGACATTATCTGGTAAGACACCACGAATTGCCACGGGGAGTAATTGTCGCATTAAGGTGTGACAGTCATGTGACTTAAGTCCAACAAGTTTCAAATCCTTGAGTGAGACCAACTTGTTCATGTTCGATGAATAATTAGTTGGGACTTTCATTCGTGATAAAGATTCACAAACTTTTCTTCTCTCATTCCTGCTTAATGTATAACATGCAGGAGGTAAAAACATCTTCTTTTTCCCAACAATCGGGGCCAACTCAATCCTAACCTTCATCTCCAGAAGGTCTCATCTTGATGCTACACAATCCTTTGTTTTTCCTGGGATGTCGAGTAACGTGCCGATGAGACTTTCACATATATTTTTCTCAATGTGCATTACATCGAGAATATGCCGAACATGTAGATGTTCCCAATACTCCAATTGAAAGAAAATTGACTTCTTCTTCCAAATCAATTTGTCTCCAACCTCATTTGCTTGAGAATTTTTATTCATCTTCCCCCAGTTGCATTTTATTGAGGAAACTCTTTTTAAAACATCACGGCCAGCCAACGTATTTGGTGCAATTTCGAACTCTTGTGTTCCATCAAATGCTTTCTTCTGTCTTCTGTATGGATGATTTTTTGGGAGAAACCTTCTATGACCTGTGAATGACATCTTCCGACTAAACTTCAACCTTTTTGCATAAGTGTTTTCACCACATAAAGGACATGCATGATATCATTTCACCTTGCATCCTGATAAGTTTCCGTAAGCAGGAAAATCATTTATTGTCCAAAGCAAGACAGCTCTAAGTTGGAAACTTTCATCTCGATAAGCATCATATGATCGAACGCCTACAGACCACAATTGCTCTAAGTCATCAATTAAAGGTGCTAAGTAGACATCAATATCATTTCCAGGTTGTTTAGGACCAGCAATCAACAAAGTGAGCATGATAAACTTCCATTTCAAACACAACCAAGGAGGAAGGTTGTAGGTGATTAGTAGAACTGGCCAACAACTATATGTAGAGGTCATCAAACTATAAGGATTGATCCCATCCGCTGACAATGCCAATCTAAGATTTCTCGAATCAGAAGCAAACTCTGGCCATCTATGGTCCACAACCTTCCAAGAGGGTGAATCGGCTGGATGGCGTAGATAACCATCACTGACCCTCTTTTCAGCATGCCAAGTTAAGTCCTTTGAAACTTCCTTATTCCGAAACATTCTTTGAAATCGCGGAATAGGTGGAAAATACCACAAGACCTTTGCAGGAATTAAGTTCTTCATAGTGGAATTCCTGCCAATTTTCCATCTCGAGGCTCCACAAGTAGGGCAACTAGTAGATGCCTCGTACTCCTTCCGATACAAGACACAATCATTAGGACATGCATGGATTTTCTCATAGTCCATTCCCAAAGCTAATAAACTCTTCTTTGCATCGTATAAAGATGAAGGCAATTGATTACAGTCCGGCAGCATATCTTTCATCAATGTGAGAAGGTTATTAATACTACTATCACTCCAACCATATTTGGCCTTCAAGTTGTATAGTTTCACAATGGCAGATAACTTTGTGAATTTAACACAACCAGGATACAGTGGTTTCTCTACATCCTCAAGTAATTTTATGAATTCTTTTGGATTGTCTGTTTCTTCACATGCAGCGTGTATCATATCAATTGGGTCTTCATAGATAAAATTATTCTCACCATCACCAGATTGATCCAAATCATTTTTTGAGTACGTAGATCTTTCTCCGTGCCATATCCATGTATGGTATGTTAAATTCATACCATTACTCAACAAATGCAACCTTACAAGATCAACTTTTTTCCTCATAAGATTTCCACATGTTGAGCATGGACATGACATTAGATCACTATTTGCTACATTCTGCAAAGCAAAGTGAATGAAAGAATCTACTCCATCTTTATACTCACGTGACAATCTATCCTTGGACATCCATGATTTGTCCATTATCAACCTAAAAACAACTGATTCTTATTGAATGCCCTTTCCACTCTGATAATACAAAATTCAGAAAATTGTTGCTCGACTTTCACATAGTACTATACCTATCATTAAGGTCCATCTCAAACTACAAAACAAATACAAATAATACAACTAATGTAGGTCTCTACTGCACATTTTTATTACAATCAAATATGAAGCCAAATTTACAAAAATTGCACATGCCAAACATTAAGATTTTGATCAAAATGTGTCCATATCAATCAGCACAAACATTAGTCTTATTTGGATAATAGTATTGAACATAAATTTTGATTGCGTATAGTTTGATTCAACATTTTTTGGAGGAAAATTCAGCAATTTGTTATCAATCAATTACTTATACCTAATTTTTCTTGTGAAAGATATGATTGATCTCAAACAATAAACTCAAAACATGAATACAGATTCGAAAAGCAAGCAGATATACTAATGTAAATCATATAAACATCGAAACTACAACAGCAGAAACAACGCCAAGTAGAATTTAAACAGTACACCAAAATTTAAGATTAAAATGCCATGTCTCAATCACTTAAAACACCATTCAAGTTCAAAATTATAACAAAACAAATATTTTTCTGCAAATAACGACAAACATCAAAAAGTAATTTCTAAAATAAAAACATAACATTATATATCACATATGCAGTTTACAATTGAATCACAGATTATATAACTCCTCATTGATTAACACTACATGTCCTCATCTGAAACATCAGATATTCCTAACAAATAGACTACAACAGATTAAATCAAGATCTACTACCTGCAGTCATGCCTGGTAAACTCTGCTATCCAAGATTATGGAAGGACCAACAGTACATAACAATTATAAACTCTTATGAAGATTTAACTAAAATATTAACTAGCAGACTTCAGAGCTGATGCAAGTGTTAATGAAGTGAGTCTCTAAGAGACAAAGAAGTCAATTATTCAGGCATACATTTACAATCACCGAATTAATGGCATGTCATGAACACAAACTAGAGAAATAAAAAAATTTGAAGTCTAATAGAGCCAATTGAAGTTCATTCGAATTCAAACTTTGATTGCCAGAATGACCTTCGAAAGCCACACTTAAGAAACAAAAAATTTTGGAGCCATGAAAAAGAAAATTAAAATTGCCAGAATTACCTTCTAAACCTTGAGCCAACTCTTTTGCCTCAATTCATAGCTTCTTCAACCCTCTTAAGATACCTTCCATAAAATACATAAAACCATGAATGATTTGACTTAAGTAAAATAAAAAAACAGAGAATTAGTTTTCATTAACACGTAACTATTGGTCAACATTGCAAAATCAGATTAGTGACCATATAACATCCCTCACATGGGTGTGTGAATATGGCACATAAACAAAAACCAAAAAGGCAAAAACATTATTGAATCACTACTGTGTCGGCAATAAGTTGTAACTACAGGTTTAAGGTCCGTTTGGACAGAATAAAACCTTCCCAACAAGGCGACATCGCTTTCCACCAGCACGGCTTGTCCTACTAGAACTAAACTGGGTAGAAGAGATATCAGATAAAGAATTCGCTATTAATTTGCAGCAACACAAAGCAACATCTTTCCGTGTACCTCCATCATCATCTTCTAAATACACCACAACAGATTCTCTTGCGAATTCAAGAAGATCATGACCTGAACCAATAGCATCTCCATTATGAGAGGAGAAAAGGGCAACACAGGAGACAGAACAAAGAGTTAAAATACGACGCAGTCGAGAAATTTATTCAGGAAAGATAAAGCAGGTTAAATAAGAAAACATTCAAAGATAAGAAAAAGCAAGAAGGATGACAATTAAAAAAGAAGAAACCTTAATATTACACTTAATTTGTCAAATTTTAATTAAGTTTTTTGAGCTATACTAATATTGTATATACAATTAATTAATTGCTTACTGCACGTGGACAAACGACAAAAATGAGAATCCTACCAAGTCAAGGAGAATTTCTACTTATAGGAGCTATATTCCCTAAAATTATCTTTTTATTTCTAAGATAGGTAATTTCCATTAAATAAGCTTACATCACAATATTTCAGCTTTACACCTCACGTTTTATTCCGGGAAACTTGGATATAGTAGAAGACATCATGATATACTTTACAATGAAATGAAAAACTACTCGAATGCAAGATAATATTCCCTTTTAAAGCATCTCCAATGAAGTTGGGCAACAAGACAAGCACGACAAGTCATCCCAACGGTCCTAGCAAAACTTGAATGCACAATCTCATAGTTCCTCAAACTAAATTCAAGAAAACACACACATGAAGACCAATTCACACAATCCTAATAAGGAAACACACACAAGTAGTCCTTCAATCACTACACCAAACACACCAAACACAATTTTTCACATCCCAAAAACAGCTATAACACCAAACACACACACAATCTATAACAGTTAAAAAACAAAACTTTTCATTTCAGCTCAGGACAACTGCAAGGTCTCTTCATACCTTACAACTCCTAAAGCTACGCAACTTAAAACCCTAAATCGTAAAATTCAACCACAGCAAATCCCAAAAGCACAAAATTCTTCTCAAACAATCAAATCCAAGATCGACCCAACACTTTCAAGCCAAGAATTAAAGGGTTTGGTCTAAAACTTCCAAAGAATCAATTCAAATCAATACCTTATCCGATTCTTGGTCCTCTGCATCTCCATTAAAATCTCTTTCTTCAAGGATAGGATTGGACGAACAAAGAGGATCTTGGATTGAGCTATCCTCACAAGACTTAGCTGATTCACCAATCCCCGCCGCCGCAGAAGTCTCCGGCAGTTCAATTGGAAGATGGAAGAAGAGGTAGCAGGAAGGGGTAGCGCTATACTTAGGGCTTTGAAGATGGAGGAAGGGGTAGCGCTATACTTAGGGCTTTGAAGATGGAGAAAGGGGTAGCACTAAGTAATGCGCGAGAGGGGTGGAGCCGGCGCCGGAATTCAGTCTGAGACTAAGCGGCGGAGCAGGCGGCTGTGGAGTGTTTGGAGACAGAGGGCGAGGGCGGGACAATTGTGAGGGTGGGAAGTGGTGGTATAATATTACAATACTTAATTTGTCAAATTTTAATTAAGTTTTTTGAGCTATACTAATATTGTATATACAATTAATTAATTGCTTATAAAATTAATTTTTCATAACTTTTTTATATTAAAACTAATAATTTTTATTCATTTTATTTTTATTTTTAATTTATTTCTAAATAGTTTTATGTAATCTTTTATTTATGTTTAATTATTTCTTAAATTAATTAACATTTTGGTTTAATTTTCTAAATAATTAATTTTTCATTTATAATAACAAAAAAAATATTCTAAAATTTAATTCTCAAAATTAATTTTTTTCATTAATTTAATTCAACAATATATATCATTTCTTCTTTCATTTAAAAAAATATTATAATTTTTTACTTTTTTTTAAATTAATTAAATTAGTCTACGACAACGCTGATATGAGGCTACGACAACGCTAGAAAGCAACCATTGTCTTAGGTCTCAATTTTAATCTAGGACAACACCTCTACGACAACCTCACGTCAAAATTGTTGTCTTAGGGTCCTACGACAACACGTCTACGACAACGGCAAGTTAAAACCGTTGTCTATGAGAGAATTTTTTGATCTAAGACAACGGTTTTCTCTACGACAACGGTAATTTAGGCTACGACAATGGTTTTTTCAAAAAACCGTTGTCTTAGGGGTGTTGTCTATGTGCATTTTTCTTGTAGTGCACCCTTAAAGATCACACAAAATTTGGGGTACCTTTCAAATTAAACCTCACCAAATATATGTTTTCTACGTCAAAACACTTATTTTCTCAGGTCATAATAAATGCTCTAATCAATCTACAAATTTTAGTTTGATTCAAACTTGATTTCACTACAAGAAAAATAAGTATTTGCGATAAGATTTTTTATGAAAACAAAAATTGTTGCGAAAAGTCTAATTTTTGCGATAACAAATTGTTGCAAAAAATGTTGTTATAAATTGACAATACGTTATCACAAAAACAATGAAAAAAACTTATTTGCAATTAGCCACAACAGTGTTGTCGTAAAAAAATTATTTACGAGAAGGTTTTTGTAATTATAACTTAGCGACAAAATATTGTCGCAAAATGCTTTTGCAACAATTACCAATGATTTTGTGACAATATATATAATTGCGAATACACATTTTTCTTGCAACAATTACCAATGATTTTGTGACAATATATATAATTGCGAATACGCATTTTTCTTGCAAATGCTTGAGTGGGAATTGTATGAATTTTTGAAAAACCGCTTCAATTTTTGACCAAAATTGAAGTGGCTCACACACTGCATGTGTGGTTTAACATGAAAATTTGGAAACCTTGTTTTTCCTAAATTTACCCAAATTGAAAAAGCTAGTATCCTCAATTCAGAGCCCAAAAAACTCAATACTCCTACATGATAAATGACCAAAGTTATTATCATGAACTTGCAATTTAGCCAACTGAGTAATATAATATATATCATTCGTTTTCTAATGATAGTTCATTTTTTTAGTTTTCACATAAATTAATAAATGTATTTACTTATGACAATTCAAAGAACACTAATATTTGCATAGTAGGAGTATGAAATATAATAAACATTTTAAGGAAAGTGATTTATAAATTTTCGATGGATAATTTTTTTAAAATAAAAACTATCTTAATTTTTAAAAATAATGATCCCCTACCCATCATGTACACCATCGATGCATAAAATTCTATCCCTTTAAATATTTTGATTTAAAATTAATGATTGTGTTGCATCTATGACACATCAACGGTGGATACATTTGTGTCAACGATGAATAGTGTAACAAATTTGATTTTTTACACACAAAAAATCACAATTTTACTGACGGAAAAATCTATCGGCAATCTTGAATTTTTCGTCGGTAAACAGTTTACCGATGGAAAAAATTTCCGTCACTAATTAGAAACAAAGTTTTCCATTGGTAACATATTTAACGACGACATCAAATATTGATTTTGTGGAAATTTTCCACAAAATTACTAACACAAAAGGAGAAATTATTACCGAAGGAAATTTCCATCAGTAAATTTACCAAAAATATTTTTAAAAAAAATTAAAGTTTCAAATTACTAAAGGAATTTTACGTTAGTAATTTGAATATATATTAATTTTTCAAATTACTGAAGGAATTTTCCGTTAGTAATTTGAATATATATATATATAGATTAATTTTTATATTAAATTATATTAATTAAACTAATTAAGCTAATTAAAATAATTAAACAAAGTAAACTAATTAAATTAATTAAACAACTAAACTAATTAAGCTAATTAAACAACTAAATTAATACAATTATCAATTATCATATTAAACCTAAACTAACTTAATTACATTAAAACCAACATTAATGATATAATCAAACTATACTAACATAATTAAACATTAACATTATCAACCATACATTAAATTATTAACAACATATACTAATTAACATATTTGCAAAAAAACCAACATTGACATAATCAAACATTAACATTTACAACTATACTAACATAATCAAACATAAACTAACATTATCACAACTATACTAATATAACTTAATTAAACCTAAACTAACCTAATTATATTAAAACTAATATTACTTTAACATAAAATATAAAATTAACATAATTAATCTAAACTTAGATAACCAACATTAACATTAAACATAATAGTACATTATTAAACTAAACTAGCCTACTTATATTAAATTTAATTCACATAAAACATATAATTATATAATTAACTAAATTTTTATTTTTTTAAAAAAAAAAGAAGGCTTATATGGTGGCAGTGATGGCGGCTCGACGGTTGGAGGGAAAAGGGGCCTAGGAGAGCTAGGGGACGGGGGGTTATGGTGGCGGGGGAAGGGGCTGGGGAGGGGGTTTGGGGGGTACCGGTGGCGGTTGGAGGGTGGAGTTGGTGGTGGTTGGGAAGGAGGGAGAGAGAGGAGGAAGAACACTATTTTTATATTTAGTCGAATTTACCAACAGAATTTTCGTTAGTAAATCCACCAAAAATTTTGGGGGGAGAAATGCACATTACCGACGGATTTACCGATGGAAATTCCATTGGTAAATTTTTCAATTTTTTTGGGGGAAAAAATACTCTTAATTTATTTCCTAAATTTTTTTTGGGGAGGGGGAATACTCTAAATTACTAATGGAAATTCCGTTGGTAAGTTTTTCAATTTTTATATTTTTTTCCGACGGAATTACCGACAGAAATATCGTCGGTGGCTTTATTACCGATGGATATACCAACGGAAATTCCATCAGTAAGTTTATCAATTTTTTTTATTTTTTCTGACGAAATTATCAACAAATTTTTTTTGTGGATTTATTAACGATAGAAATACCAACGGAAATTCCATCAGCACATATGTTTCGTTTGATTTACTATGTTTTTTTCTGATATTTTATTTTCAAGCTTTGTTCCAATAACACCTTTTGAGTTCCATTTACAATCTTATATGAAGAATTCAATTTTATAAATGAGTTCAATCCATTCTAATACAATGAATTAACTTATTATATTAATCGGTAATATGTTTGTCACGCCCCATTTTCATAACTTAAAAAATATCAGAGTTTACATAGTGGGTCTGCAGAAAGAGAAAAGAATAGATTTTATAAAGAGAGAAAGAGATAACAGACGATACAAAGATTTACATATTCAAAACATCGGCACAAGTTGAAACAAAACGTTTGGAACCTTGAGTAGCGGAAATTCTCATACAGGATCCATCAAAAGAAAAATGCGATTTAGCTTTACAAATGAGAAACATTAATAAGCGTTATTTCAAAATCAAGTTTTCGAAAGCAAAAAGAGAAATCTTGATATAGCACCACCCTCTCTACGCTTCTTGATTCTCTTCATTTCTTGTAGCGTGAATCCACACGGGGGTGAGTGCGTTGAATACACTCGTGGGGATAATTTTCCATATTTTATAATTCGTTAAGCAGTTAAACAGATCAAATATATATAAGTTCATCAATTAGACACAACGTAGAATGCATAGCACATAATTGTAAATAAGCGCGGGAGCAACCTGTCTTACCCTACATAATAGTTTTTACACCATTGGTGCTTTTTACTGACCACCAGTCCCTTTGTTGCATTTTTTTACGGACCATTAGTCCCTCCGTAGCATGAATGTGGACCGTAGTCCCTTCATAACATAATCATAATATAAAAGTATGAACACAGTATTCACAGCATATAATCATGGCACATAGGGTTTAACAATTCATACATTAAACACAGAAATGTAAACTTGAGATTAGAAGTTACCTCCACCTTGTTCGGTGGTAACCCTCGTGTAAATCAAAGTCTAAAGTCCTAAAATGTTTGTTCCGTTTGAGAGCCTACATATGTAAAAAGGTTTCTTAGTTTCATTATTAGGATAATTATGCATAAATTAATTATATAAATTCTCTCGAAGAAGAAACGATAGGAAAAAAGAAACGAAATGAAAGCTTTAGAGATCATAAGAATGATGAAGCGATCGTGGAAGGTTAAACATGCGATCATAGGTGTAAGGGAAATGAGTAGAGCTCGAACGGAGGAAAAACGGGCTTAAACGAAGGAAAAATGAGCTTAAACGGAGTTTTTAAAGATGTAGGGGCATTTTTGTAAAATGTGGAAAAAGGTTGACTTTGACCAAAGGTCTTTTTGTAAAATTAGAAAAGATTTGGGGTTTTTTTGATATATTTAAAACCTTTGGGGTCAAAATTTTAGTGCCCTAGGACCAAAATCAAAGCATAATTGATTAATTAAATATTTAAACCTATAATTTAATAATTAATCGTGTATGTGTCGACCGTGCGTTTCAGATATATGCTAAAGACACGATTTAGACCAATGAAAACTCTAGATGTGGAATATAGAATATTTTTATACCATGAGATGCGCAATGGAAAAACAAGAAAATAGAAACAAACTAGAGGTTAATCGGAGAACCGTAGCTCAAATGGCGAAGAAAAGAGCCGAATATGAAGGTTAGGTAAAACAAGAGGGTAAAATTCGGACGAACGGTAAAACGGAAAAATAATATTTTAATGAATGGTAATTAAAATTTACTTTGTAAATAGTAACTTTGAAAATCTATAAATAGGGGCTCAGACAATTCAAAATATTCATTCGGCCGACGAAAACGAAAGCGACGGAAACAAGTAAGTCTCCCTCTCCTCTCTTTTTCTTCTCGTTTTTCGGTTTTCGGCGCGTCACCGCCGGCGCCACCGACATCACCGGAAAAGTCATCGGAGCGCCGCCGCCGCCGGCGGTGGCCAGAAAAATTGAAAGTTGTCGGTTTTGGCCGATTTTCGCACACGACATTTGTCTCGTCGAGACTAGTCTAGGATAGGTTTCGAATTTCAATTTCGATTTCTCGTTCGCCGGGAAACAGCGAAAAACCGACCCAAAAACCCTAAACCCTAACCTCGGTGTTGTGAATGTGGTAACGAAGGATTTTGCGGCGAAGTTTTGGGTACTATTCACCGCTGGATTCCGGCGAGGGGTGGCCGGAGGTGGTAGCCGGCGGTGCAGGGATTCCGGCGGACTTGGTGGCGGCGGAGGGCGGTGCCGCCGCGGCTAGTGGCGCCAGGAAGAGGGGCAGTCGAGCAGGCCGGCGACGGGAGAGCTGGGCGCGAGCTGCGCGCGCCGGATAGCCGTCTGCCGAATTTTCTCGGCCACCTGCCGAGCGCCTGGTGTCGCTGCCGAGTTTTCTCGGCCAGCTGCCGAGACCCGCGCCACGCCGCCGAGTTTTCTCGGCCAGCTGCCGAGACCGCGCTACGCTGCCGAGTTTTCTCGGCCAGCTGCCGAGAGCCGACCCAGGCTGCCGAGTTTTCTCGGCCACGTGCCTTAGCCGCCGGGTTTTTCCACCCGGTGCCGGGTACGCGCATGCCACATCGCCCGCCATGCCATGTTTTCGATCCGAACCCCGTTTTCTCCGTCGTACGTCGACATCGAGTTGTCACCGACGAGATGTCGTTGACCGAGGGCCGTGGGCCCGGTCAAAGTCAACCCTTTGACCAAAATTACGAAAACGCCCTTCAATCTTAAAACGCTCAGTTTGAGCTCGTTTCAACTCCGATTGAGCTCATTCTTCTTCCGTAGCGACCCTACTCGTTCCCTCTTCCTCACATTTCGATCAAAAATTACCAAAATACTCCTGAACCTAAAATGCTCGGTTTAAGCTCGTTTTAACTCCGATCGAGCTCATTCTTTTTCCGTCGTGACCCAAATTTCATTCTCTATCATCTCAGCTATATGGATTGATTTTCCATTTTCGTTTCTTCAACTCCGATCTTTAGAGCTCTAGATCCGTCGCGTATTTAACGATTATTTCTCCGTCAGAGTCTTTTACAGTTTTAATTATAATTATTAAGGATCTAAAATACATTATAATTTATGTAGGCTATTTGTTAGATTGGGCGTTGTGTATCAGACTTTGGGACTCGCTACTCGAGCTCTGAATTATCAGATCTTTGGTACTAGCTATTCACATGGTAACCACCGAACAAGGTGGGGGTAACTTCTAAATCTTTATCTGTTTACTGTTTTCTAGTAAAAGCATGATCTACAGGATATTACGTGCTGTGATTTTACTTGTTGTGCCATACTTATATTGTGAACGGGCTGAGGTCCACTCTGGGCATGCATTCTTCCCTACTCCTCTTCGATTACTCTCGAGGTTTGGTGGTCCTCATGAAATACACCAGCGGTATTGAGACCATTTAATTGGGTGGCGGGCAGATCCCGTACCCATCCTTCTCACCATTTCTAATATCTACTATGCATTTACGTGTTGTGGCAAAATGCTGGTAGATGTTTACTTTCTTTTGATTATCTGTCAAGTGTCATAAGATACAGAGGTTACTCCCACGAGTGTATTCAACGCACTCACCCCTTAATCTGTACTCACACTACAGGAACTGATGGGCTTGATAAACCCTAGAAGGAGAGAGGAGGTGCAATGTCTGGACCTGTTTTGTTAAGGTGGTGTCATACAACGTTTTCAAACAAAGTCTTATTTAATTCACGTATTATAATATTTGATACATGAGATGAAAGTGAGATCCTGATGGTTGGTTTCCGCTGCTGTATTTTGTTGTGTTATCGGTATCGAGACCGATAACTATCAGTAGAGGCTGATTGTTGATATGTGAATGATTCACATCATCTCTTACCTTCTTCTTCTGTCGTCTTTAATCTTCTTCTTGTTGTGTATAAAAAATAATAATAAAATATGTGTCCCTTATCTTCTCTTTCTTCACGCCCGTGGGAAAACTCTGATATTTTAAGTGAAAGAAAACGGGACGTGACAAAAATGAAATATTCAAAAGCTTTGGGGGTGAAAACCAAAACTCAGAAACTCTTAGAGGTGAAAATATAATTTCCAGAAACTTGAGGACCAATCAAAGAGCTCAAGGACCAAAACGTAATAAAACTAAAATATACGGTTTGCAAAATGGTCCCCCAAGTTTTCAAAAATTGCAACCAAGCCCTCTCTCCCCTAAACCCCCTACCCGTCATCACCTACCTATCTCCACCACCACACCACGCCGGTGACACCGTGTAGCCAGCGACCAACCTAATAGCACACCGATGCGACCTTCGCGCTGGCCACAAACACCAAGCATGGCGCCGCCCTCAACACACGCGCACACACTTGCACACACACAGCGCCACCAATGGGCGGCGCTCGACCGGACACATGTCGGTGCACTCCATGCCAGCCACCCACATAAACACACACACGACTCGACGATGGAGACACAGTGATGAGCAGCAGCCGAGAGAGAAAAGAGAGAATGAGAGAGAGAAAGAAGAGAGGGAGGAGAGAGAGCCGAGCTTCCATCAGCCGTTTTTTGGTGAAGGCGGCAGCGCAATGAAATAAAAAGGAAGGGAGAGAGAAATCAGACGAGAGAGAGGGAGAGAACGAGAGAGAAGGAGAGAACGAGAGAGAAAAGAGAGGATATGAGAGAGAAAAGAGGGTTTGGTTGGGTTTGACCGGCCGTTTCCCAACGAAGGAGACGTCGAAATGTGAATTCGAGCTCGGATTTAGAAAGGGCTCAGTGAGGGCTCCGTTCCATATGATAATCGGCTGAAATAGGGAGGAAGGAGGGCAGCATTGGTGACGGCACAACCGCATCTCAGCGGCCGCCTGCCGGAGAACAGAGGAGAGAGGGAGGGAGAGGAAGAGAGAAAAGTTACCCTTTTTCAAAAGTGATCCAATTCTTATCCATTGTGGTGTTGAACTTTTACATATATATGTTTCTGTTTTTTACCACGGACCCCTAAACGAGTCGTGCAACATTCGATAAGAAAAACGTTTCATCTCACGTTATCATTAATTAAATTATAACCTAATGTTCGATTAATGAATTACGATTTATATTATTTTTCTGAAACATACCTAATAATAAAATAAAAAATTAGGGTTAAAATTATTTAGTTAAACCAATTATGCTTCGTTTTATCCTAGGCGTTACAATGTTTGAAAGACAAATATGTAAAATCGTTTTAACAACATAATAAATAAAATTATATCTTGTCAATCAATAATAGTGTCATTTGATTACTAATCGTGAATAACCATTTAAACAATAATCATGTGAACAGATTAATTAGATTAAGATAAATCTAGCTACACAAATGTTGACTTATTATTATATATAAATATACATACATCACATATGTAATTATTATAATATAATAACATTATTCACATTGTATATTATAATTATTAACACAATATAACAATCATTAATTTTAAATTATTGAAAAAAAAGTCATCAAAATAAAGATTTTTAAAAAAATCATTAAACCCTAAATTTAGGGTTTAGCGACGGATTTACCGATGGAATAGTCATATTCTGACAGTAAATTTTGCGAAAAAATAGAAAATAATTTTTATAATTTTAATTAATTATTACCGACGGAAGTGTCTGTCGATAAATTTTAAATTATATTATAAAATTATTTTCTTAATTTTTTCTTTTCGCAAAAGTTACCTACAAAAATTTCCGTCACTAATTCTGTTGGTAAATTTTGCAAAAAAAATTAAAAAAAATTGAAAATCTTAACAACGGAATTTCCGTCGGTAATTTTGTAAAATAAATAAAAATAATATTTTTTTATGATTTTAATTAATAATTAATGACAGAAGTGTCCATCGACAAATTAGTGTCAAAAATTCCGTCTGTAATCTTATTTTTTCGACGGAATACCGACGGAAATTCCATTGGTATTTTATATTTTCAAAAAAATTGATTACCAAAAATCCATCGGTATTCCATTGGTAATTACCAACGGAACTTGTCCGTCGGTAAATTTCGTTGGTAAATCGCCCCTTTTTTGTACTGTTAAATGGAAGAAGTATTAAAGAAAAAATATGGAATAATGCAAATGAATGAGTTCTAGATTAATTTTATAGGGCCCAAAGTCTGTTGACTTCTTATAATTATTATTACTTGCTAATGTTTTTCTTTTTTTTAAACCGTTCGATTTTGAGAGCGAAAAATTTAATCTTTTGGTTCATCACCATTTAGGAAAATCGCAACAATTTATACACGCTAGTATTGATGTGCTGTGTTTAACAATTCACCTGCCCTTCTAAGAGAATTGTGCTTTTCAAGATCCACCAGTAGGGGTGAGCATGGATCTCGGAGATAACCGAACTGTGGAGAAACCCGAACCGAAACAATCCGAACCGATAAAGAATCGTTGATTATTTGACTTTATCTGAACTGAACCGCTCCGATTAATTTTTGTGTCAAACCCGAATTGTACCGAACCGAAGAACCGATTTCAAAGAAGTAACTACATATAAATTTGTATGTATCATTGAATTCATTTTTTTATATTGTTATATTGGATTAGTTACATATCAAAGTTTATTATTATTATTATTATTATTATTATTATTATTATTATTATTATTTAATACTATTATAATTTTAAAATTTCTTAGAATAAAATAACAATTAAATAATAAAATAAAATAATTTTAATGAATAATTTTGGGAGCACTTAAAATCTATAACTTCAATAGGTATTAATCAAATAATTGGTTTATAACTTATATAAAATAATGCATAAGATATTTTGAAAGATGAATTTTCTGATTACTACTTATGAGGTGTAGAAAGATTTCGAAGAATAAAATTTAATTTTTTTTTGAATGTAATATTTATTTTCCAGAAGAGACCTACTTCAGTAATTTATCAAATCTAATTTATTAGATTATGATTTGTTTTAAGATATAAATTAAATAACGTTGTACGATATATTTGTTTATTTATTTTTTGCATTTTGTTTCAATGAATATTTATTTTAAATTATAAAAATATAAATCTCCGAAACCCGAATTGATCCGCTCCGTTTTTCCCGAATCCCCGAAGGAACCGAACCAAAGTGACGGAGCAATTTCGGAGATTTTTTTTTCAAATTCTCCGAAAATCTCTGAACTTTGAAGCAATTCCGGAGATTTCCTTATCCCCAAATTGCTCCGGACCGTGCTCACCCCTATCCACCAGTGACAATGAATAAATTCTATCTTTTTTCTCATGGCTTATTTTATTATTGAATTGGTCAGTCTTCTTCCTTAATAGTTTAATTTAATTCTCAAATTCTTTAATTTAGATTAAAATTTTAATTTAATTGTCTTACTAATAGTTTTGTTCTATTTTCATAGTAATAATCCACATCATGAGTAAAACTTTCTTAAGAAAGCGCATATTAATTAATTCGTGCTTCACGCAACTTTTAATGGAAAAGGGTAGCCCACCATTTGTTTTGTAGCTTGTTGTGTTGGAAGCTTTTAGAAATGTTTCATTTTCAACCTTTTTATTAGTAAGCAGTGTTCTAAAATTCGTAGGCGCCTAGCGCCTAGCGCCTAGGCGTCGTATCTAAATTAAATAGATTTTTTATTATTTTACCTACTTTTCTTAATTTTTTATCCTTACCTAATATTTTTGGAACTCTTATATTATATTGTTTTGATTTTATGTAGGAGGACAAGTAAAAACATCATATCTCATTTATAAAATTATTTTTATTTGTATTTTTCAATTTGTGAAATTTTTATCTATATCTAATTAATTAATAATAATTTGATAGAAGACTATAATATATTAATAATATCATCATTTTGCTAAAAAGTGAAAAAAAAAAAAAAAAGGAAAAAATGTAAAGGAAAGAAATTTAAAAAAAAAAAAAAAAAGTATTTGGCGCCTAGGACCGCCTAGGGCCGAATTATTCCGTCTAGCGCCTAAAGTGACCAAATAGGCAAAAATCGGTACAGTTAGGAGCCACCTAGGGCCTAGGCACCGTCTAGGCCGATTTTTAGAACAAAGTTAGTAAGGTTTTTTTATATAAATGTTCCCACTTGTTTAGCATGTTGAAATAGTGTGGTACTATTCTCCAAAGCATGGGAAATGCTCCAATTCACCATCCAATCATAAAAAAGGAACCCACAAAGGTAGAAAATGGAATATGGTGGCCAACAACACATGAGATTCTTTATTTCGAAATAGCACTTTTTTTTTGATGCGGAAAATCCCATTCTGAACAATTCTCATGAGAGAAAATATTTTATGGTCTTATTAATTTTAGTTCTTTAAAGAGTTTGGTCACGTTTATAAAAATGGATTGTCGTGATTCAATTCTAATGATTCAAAATAGAGTAGTGCGAGATTGATGTAAATGGAATGCATCAATTCTATTGGTACGAGATTGAGAGAGTGACACGATCTCAATTTTGATGGTACGTGTAAGAAGGGTAAAATTGTTCAAATTTGATTACAAAATAATGAATGTTAAGTTGTTGCTTAAAAAAAAAAATTATACTGCAAATTACTAGGAATTAACAATATCTTTTCTTTCATATATTAGTATCTGTACATGCTAATTTCTTAATGACATCAAGGTAGACTGCATAAATGGATATCAAACTATGCTACTATTATCCAATTTGATACTAAATTATAATTAATTTGTAAGATAATGGATACTTAGTTTTATAATTGGGCACTAAACTCTAAACCTTGTATCAAATTTGATATTAATTATAATGTTTTATGCAAATTATTGTGTTCGATACACAATTTAATCTATGTTTTGATTAGTCAACAAGAAATAGTAGTTCACTTGATTCACGATTGTCACATAGAATGTTATTTGTCAAAAAAATTTGTGTTGGAACCACTAACGAAACTAAAATAAAGTTCAGAAAAAAAATTGCATAATACAATATCTATTTATACAATTCTCCCTAATATTTTATAAATTTAATGTATCTTGTATACATCAACGTCAAAATGAAATAAAATTGCAATAGAAAATGCAATCATAGGCACCAAAAGCCATGAAAACAAAACGTTTTTCTGTCTTTGATTTTGCAAGGAGATTCTTCATCATCTTTTCTTCATCCTTTGATTTCGAGTAACTGCACTTGTTTTAGTTGATCTTGTACTGTGGACTTAACTTTTCTCTAAAAATTGTTTTGAAACTCCATTGTTCTAATTTTTAATCTATATTGGTGATGAATGTTATGTTAAAAAATCTCATTTTAGAATTTCTGTTTTATTTGATGTTTTATTTCGTATTTCATTATCTTATATATATAGATGATTATTAATTATGTCATTTGATATGCGTCTTATAATTATAAGATAGACATTTAATCGAATAGCTCATGTGAAAAAGTCTTAAACCGTGGAAGTGCATTAAGAACTTAAACGCTCCCTTTCTCGTTTTTAAAAAAAATCTCTTGATAATTGTCGTCGTGTCCATTAATTTTTGTATTGAGTGTTTTTAAGAGGAAATTGTCTATTTGATTCCTACTGATCATGGGATCATTTCATTTTGATCTCAATGATTGCATATTTAGTTACATATTCAATCCCACCAGACACATATTTTGAATTTCCAAATCTCTGATACTATTAAGTTTAGGACGATTGCACTTTTAGCCCCATTTCTAAAAAATCGTAATAATCCAAAAACTAATTTTAAGAATTATAAAAATACATAAAAGTATGAATATTATTTAAAATTTAAAAATGTAAAAAAGCAAAGAAGAATAATTATATACAAATATAAATAACATTCAAAAAATATTAAAATCAATATAAAACTAGATTAATATAAACAATAATTTAAAAATAAGAAATGATTTAATTTTTTGAATATCTTTTATAAATTTAAAAAAGACCAAATAGAGTATAAATAATGATATAAAAATCTAAATAAAATCGAAATATTGTCGTAATATTGGCTTAATTCCAAATGATTGATGTGTAATCTAAATATATTGATTGAAATCCTTTTTTTTTTCTTTTCCTTTTGAAAATTTTCCAAAAGAACACCATAGGCGTTTATAAAGGTTTTTTCATTTATGATCAAGCGAATTGATGTTGTGTTACATTGTTTTAATTAGAACATGCACAACTGTTTGCACTATTTTAATGTAAAATATGTATTAAAATAGTGCAAAAATAACATGTAGCACCCCGATCAAAACGAGCATAATTAATTAATTAAATATTTTAACCTATGATTTAATAATTTTGTGCGTATGAATTAACTGTTTAATTTAATTTGTGCGTTTCCGATAAGTGTTTAATGCTAGTTTAAGAACGATAATTTTTATTAGACGTGGAACGTAGGATATTTATATACCATTAGATGCGTATCGAGAAAACGGGAAGATAGAAACGAAGTAGGGGTTAATCGGAGAACCGTAGCTCGAACAGCGACGAAAAGGGCAAAACCCGAAGTTTCGATCGGAAAACCGGAAGATATTTCCGATGAATAGTAACTCGGAAAAGTCAACTCGTGAATAGTGCCAAGATATTTTGGATGAATAGTAACGGAGATATTTTCGGTGAATAGTAATTTTCCGAATTCTATAAATAGAGGCTCCTCCGATTCATTTTTCACCGTTTCTCCGAACGAGCCGAACGAGCCGAAAGCGACGAAAATGAGTAAGTCCCTCTCTCATCTCTTTCTTTTTTCGGGATTCTGTCTCCGGCAGGCCGGCGCGGCGCCGCCGCCGCCGGCCGGTGGCCGGAAAATTCAACGTTGTCGGAATCAGACGATTTTCGCACACGACGTTCGTTTCGACGAGACGA
Source organism: Scutellaria minor (assembly GCA_954870855.1). Classification (NCBI taxonomy): domain Eukaryota; kingdom Viridiplantae; phylum Streptophyta; class Magnoliopsida; order Lamiales; family Lamiaceae; genus Scutellaria; species Scutellaria minor. The sequence continues at coordinate 22,772,842 of OX940727.1, forward strand.
ATCTAGGATAGGTCTCGGATTTCAAATCCGACTTCTCGTTCGCAGGAAAACGGCAAAAAACAGCCTCTTAAACCCTAACCCTAACCCTTGTGCCACCTTCTCTCTCTCCTCTGTTTTTCTCTCTCTTCTCGCCGAAGCTGACGACCGGAGGACCGCCGGAGGTAGGGTGACCTGCTGGAGGGCCGGCGCCGCCGGAGAAGGACGGTGTGTGTATATGCATGATCGTGCATGTGTGCGTGTTGCTAAGGTGTGGTAGTGTGTGTGTTGCTAGGGTGGCTGTTGTGGGCGGCGCCGGGTGGCACCGCCATATGGGAACAGGTGGCCGGCGATGTGGGGTCGCCGGCGAGGCCGCAGTGGAGGGTGTTTATATATATACGTGTGTGTGTTTTGTAGTGGCAGAGGGGTGGTTGTTGCGCGGCGGCTGTTGGTGGCCGGCGACTGGGGGTCGCCGGCCAAGGTCACGGTGATGAGTGGTGGTCGCCGGCGGCAGGTGGCCGCCGGCCAGAGAGAGAGATCAGTGTGTGTGTGTTTTCGCGTGTGTGTGTGTTATAGCATGCTTGTGTGTGGTGGCTGTGTTGGTGGATGGGCTTGGCCGGAATGGGTTGCCGGCGACGGGGAGTCGCCGGCGGAGGAGCTGGGAGTGGTCACCGGCGACTGGGGTCGCCGGCCGGAAGGTTTGGATTGATGTTGAATTTTTGGAAAAACTGGGTATCGAAGGGTTTTGCGGCGAGATTCCGGGCACTATTCACCGCCGGAATCCGGCGATGGACGGCCGTAGGTGGTAGCCGGCGATGCAAGGATTCCGGCAAGGTAGGCGTCGGCGGCGGAGGGCGGCGCCACCGCGCCGGGTGGCGCCGGGAAGGTGGCTGGTCGAGCAGCCTCGACCAGGCGCGCGCCGTGAGAAGCAGCTGCCAAGAAAACTCGGCAGCCGTCGGGTGTCGGGGAGCCGCGCGCGCACCGTGCGCGCCCGTCGGGTGCCGACGTGCACCCGACGCCGTGTTTTCGATCCGAACCTCATTTCTTTTCCGTCGTTCATCCATATCGAGTCGTCGCTGACGAGACGTCATTGACCGAGGGTCGTGGGCCCGGTCAAAGTCAACCCTTTGACCAAAATTACCGTTTTACCCCTAAACTTAAAATGCTCCGTTTGAGCTCGTTTGAACTCCGATTGAGCTCATTCTTTTTGCGTTGCGATCCTTATTTCATTTCCTATCTATTCAGCCACTCATACAGATCTGACCCTCTCGTTTCTTGAACTCCAATCTTTAGATCGTTCGATCCGTCGCGTCGTTAACGAACGTATTTCCGCCGGAACCTTTTACAGCTTTATTTATATTTATTAAGGATCTAAGAACACTGTAACATATGTAGGCTACCTGTTGGATTGACGTTGGGTTATCTGACTGTTGACACTCGCTACTCGGACTCTTAATTATCTGATCTGTCGGTACTCGTTGATCACGTGGTAACCACCGAACAAGGTGGGGGTAATTTCTAACTCTTATCTGTTTACAGTTTTCCCTATTTAAAGCATGATTGGCGGAATACTAAATGTTGTGATTATATGCTTTGAATACATGATCATGATATACTGTGAAAGGACGTGGGTCCACATTCATTCTTACGTAGGGTCGGGAGATGTCCGCACCTGAGTTTTCGTAAGGTCGGGAGATACCTGTACCTGAGATATTGTAGGGTCGGGCGATGTTCGTATCTGAGTTTCCGTAAGGTCGGGTGATACCCGTACCTGAGATATTGTAGGGTTGGGTGATGCCCGTACCTGAGTTTCCGTAGGGTCGGATGATATCCGTGCCTGAGATTGAGTAGGGTCGGGTGATACCCGTACCTGAGTTTCTGTAGGGTCGGGTGATTCCCGTACCTGAGTTTTGTAGGGGTAAGTCAGGTAATACCTGCACCTGAGCTTTGTAGGGGTAAGACGGGGGATACCCGCACCTGAGTTGAGTCGCTTTGAATATCTGCTATGCATTTTATGTGCTGTGACAATGTGACGTAAGATTATTTTACTAGTTTTTATATATCTGTTGAGAGTCACAAGAGACAGAGTTATCCCCACGAGTGTATTCCACGCACTCACCCCCCTATTCTGTACTCACACTACAGGAGCTACTGAGCATGATGAACCCTAGATGGAGAGAGGCGGTGCTGCTTTTGAACTTGTGATTTTTAGAGTGTGTCGCAAAAACATTTTCAAAATAATATGTTATAAGTTTATTCACATTTTGTAACTAATTCTGAGTATTCTGTGAACGAGAGATCCTGATGTTATTTCCGCTGCTTTATTATGATGTTTATATCAGTAATGAGACCAATTGTTTTCGGCAGAGGCCGATTGTCTAATACAAAAAGGATTTTCATCGTCCCTTATCTCTTTCTTCTGTTGTCTCCTGCTTATTCTTTCTGTTGTGTATGCGTCTCTTGCTATTTCTCTCTTCACGTCCAACGGTAAAACTCTGAGAAAATACAAAAAGATTTTGGGGCGTGACAGATGGTATCAGAGCAGTTCTAAGATTGAGAACTTGCTCGAACTGGTTTTAAAATGGGAAAACGTGATTTCGAAAGTGTGATTTGGAAACGAGAAAGGTTTTTGGAACGGGTTTTTAAAAGTAAGAAAGGTGGGATTTGAAAACGTGAAAAGATTTTCGAAAAGACACAGATAGGCACTGTCCTCTCTCCATAGGTAACCCCCTGAATGTAATACTTGCGGAATAAGTGTTTACCTGATATGTGTTACTTTGTTGATATGATACAACTGTTTAGAATTGCTGAAGTGTTAAGAATACTGTTTCACGATGGAAAAATTTGTTAAAACCCTCTTGACGTCATTACAATCACGATGAAAAGATTTTGTGAAAACCTCTTGAAGTCACTATAATCGACATACTGCTCTGAGCCACCGCCACAAAGCCGCTGATTGCAGCAGCGTGAGCTCGTGTGCGAGTATGGCCATATGCAGGAGTTGATATCGTGTGACTAAAAGTTGAAACTACCATGGACCCTTGTTTATAACAGGGTGTACTAATGAGTGAGTTTTCCTAGTCCGTGGTTGTAATGCGTAAGGTTGGTTTTGATACTTGAGGTCTATGGAGACCATGTGAGGATATCTGTGATACGTAAAGTTGCATTTGATGCTTGAGAACTATGACGATCATGTGTGGAAATTTATGATATACTTGTGGAATATAATACTTGCTCGATGAGTAGGATATATTATAAGGGTTAGTTTCGTATGTCGTCTATAGAGTGATATGCCACGAGGACGACCACGAAGGACTAAGCCATCGATGGAGAATCCATCCGTAAACGATGTGAACGCCGTGAAGAGAGATGGGGAGTCTGTACTAAGGGACTCAGCCCGACAACACGAGACCGCACAAGTTATGCCGCCACCATTATATGAAAATGGTGCCAGCCGAATCATTGAACAGTTTCGACAATTCTATCCGCCAACCTTCAATGGAGAAGGAGAACCAATCGAAGCTGAGGAGTGGTTGAGGACGTTGGATCAATTCTTTAGACATTTGGCATGCACAGAGGAGCAGAAGATCTCCTGTGCCGTTTTACAACTCACCAAAGGAGCCAGCTATTGGTGGGAGAGTCAAGAAAGGAGCATGTCGCCGGAATTCAGGAGCGCTATGTCCTGGGGAGTCTTCAAGGAGTTGATTAAACAAGAATACCTGCCCCAGTCATACCGTGACCAAAAAGAGGCAGAGTTCCTACGCATTCGTCAAGAAACCACCTCCGTAGAAGAATACGTGAGGAGATTCAACCGATTAAGCAGGTACGCACCCCATTTAGTGGATACGAATGCTAAAAAGACTCAACACTTTGAGAGGGGTCTTCGTTGGGAGATCGGCTCCATTCTGGCAGGACATGGAGAAATGTCTTATGCCGCGATTACAGAAAGAGCTCAAGCGATCTCTTATCGTCTCTGCTTAGACAGGGAGCCATCCAAGAAGGTGGAGATGGCAAAAGGAAAGAGAAAATGGACCGGTCCTAGTCAAGGCCCTGGTCGGCATAAGTTCTCACGGGCCAATAATGCTCCGCTTCTCCCTACTCCTACGCTAGGGAACTCATGCTCCAAGTGTGGAGGGTCGCATGTGGGACTCTGCCTCCATGGAACCCGACTTTGCTACAAGTATGGAGCGCCGGGACATATTGCAGCTAATTGTCAGAGGTTCAGAAAACCAATAGCTGCAACTCGAAGGCCAGGCACGAGCGTTCACCCTCCCTAGCACCGAGACTGTCGAGGGATAGATTACAGACAATGAACATTTAGTATTCTATATGTATATGTGTAGGGTAGTTAATATATCATAGATAGTGTACATACACCTTTTGGATGGTGTAAGGCTACTCTTATTAAGCTTCTATGTATATACGCGTATGTACTTTCTCGCATTTTTTTTTATATAAGTATATGTTTATGCCTCTTCACGTGTAATACGCTAATCTACTTACGTATAACAGTATTGCGTTATCCCAACGACTTATACATATATGTATATCGTAACAGAATTATGTCGAGAGGAAGACCCCGAAAAGAGCAACCCCAGCCGGCCAACCAGCCGGAGCTAGAAGAGACTGCCAATGTTGGGGATTTGGTAACTGTGCTACGAGGATTAGCACAACACTTTGAAACAAATCAGGCCGTCCCTCAGCGAGCTAGAGCTGACCCGAACTTGATTTATGAACAGTTTCGGCGGTTTAACCCGCCGACTTTCGATGGGAAAAGAGAACCAATGGAGGCGGAAGAGTGGCTAAGGTCACTTGACCGGTTGTTCGGGCATCTCACATGCTCTAAGGAGCAGATGGTTAGCTGCGCTATATTCCAGCTCACAGATGAAGCGAGTCATTGGTGGGACTCGTACGAACGAACTCTACTGCCTGCTCAAAGAGAGGGGATGTCGTGGGAAAATTCAAGGAAGTGGTTTCTCATCACTTCATCCCTCAACATTATCGGGACCAGAAGGAGACATAGTTCCTTCACCTCCGACAAGAAAGCTCAACTGTGGGAGATTATGAGCGGCAATTCAATCACCTGAGTCGGTACACTCCACACATGGTAGATAACGACCTCAAGAAGGCCCAAAGGTTTGAGAAAGGCCTTCGTTCAGAAATTAGTTCGATTCTCACTGGGCAGGGGAAGATAACATACGCAAGCGTCATCGAGAGGGCCCAGGAGATTGCCTCACGGATGAGTTTGGATGCTCTATCTCCTCAGAAGGTTTTTCCGACTCCTGGAAAAAGGAAGTGGACTGGCCCAAGTCAGGAACTTGCCCAGAACAAATTTCCCAGGGCAGTCAATGCGCCACTTCTCCCCACTCCCAAACCCGGAAACACGCGTGTTAGATGTAGAAGGATACACGCGGGACCAAGCCAGCCGGAGACACGAAGTTGTTATCGGTGTGGGGTACTAGGACACATCTCCACTAATTGCCCGAGGTCTCGAAACCGATCAGCTGCAGCTCCAAGCTAGCCGGAGACACGAAGTTGTTATCGGTGTGGGGTACCAGGACACATCTCCACTAACTGCCCGAGGTCTTGAAACCGATCAGTTGCAACTCCAAGCCAACCAGAGACACGAAGTTGCTATCGGTGTGGGATGCCAGGACATATTTCCAATAACTGTCCGAGGTCTCGAAACCCACCAGCTACAGCCCCAAAATCGAGGCCAGTGGTAGGCAGGGCACAGGCTTTCGCTCTTACGCACTCGGAGGCCGCTGAAGGAGTAGAGATGATGATAGGTACGTTACCAGTATGCGATATACCTGTTTACATCCTGTTTGATACTGGAGTGAAACGCTCATTCACATCTGTCTGTATCCGTAATTGCTAAAACATGAGGACGGTAGGATAGTCGCTCGGATTATAGAAGTTGTTATCCCCTCATGAAAGACGGAAAGGACAGAACACCTACACCGTCACCTTAGAATTGCATTTGAGAATAAGATCCCTCTCGTCGGGCTCCACGCTTTTAAGGAGAAGGATTTTGATATAATCGGGAAATGGACTGGCTAGAGTCCAACCACGTGGTAATCAGGTGTCGTGCAAGGAAGACTGTCTTTCACAGCATCTGGAGAACCGGAGTTCAACTTCCGTGAGACCCAGATAAAGTTGACTCAAGGAATAATTTAGACATAAAGACAACCGAAATGCCTAGCAAAGGAGATGGCAAGGCTTGGTTGGTCAACATGACGAACGTATTTCCAATCTTTAGATCGTTCGATCCGTCGCGTCGTTAACGAACGTATTTCCGCCGGAACCTTTTACAGCTTTATTTATATTTATTAAGGATCTAAGAACACTGTAACATATGTAGGCTACCTGTTGGATTGACGTTGGGTTATCTGACTGTTGACACTCGCTACTCGGACTCTTAGTTATCTGATCTGTCGGTACTCGTTGATCACGTGGTAACCACCGAACAAGGTGGGGGTAATTTCTAACTCTTATCTATTTACAGTGTTCCCTATTTAAAGCATGATTAGCGGAATACTAAATGTTGTGATTATATGCTTTGAATACATGATCATGATATACTGTGAAAGGATGTGGGTCCACATTCATTCTTACGTAGGGTCGGGAGATGTCCGCACCTGAGTTTTTGTAAGGTCGGGAGATACCCGTACCTGAGATATTGTAGGGTCGGGCGATGCCCGTATCTGAGTTTCCGTAAGGTCGGGTGATACCCGTACCTGAGATATTGTAGGGTCGGGTGATGCCCGTACCTGAGTTTCCGTAGGGTCGGATGATATCCGTGCCTGAGATTGAGTAGGGTCGGGTGATACCCGTACCTAAGTTTCTGTAGGGTCGGGTGATTCCCGTACCTGAGTTTTGTAGGGGTAAGTCAGGTAATACCTGCACCTGAGCTTTGTAGGAGTAAGACGGGGGATACCCGCACCTGAGTTGAGTCACTTTGAATATCTGCTATGCATTTTATGTGCTGTGACAACGTGACGTAAGATTATTTTACTAGTTTTTATATATCTGTTGAGAGTCACAAGAGACAGAGTTATCCCCACGAGTGTATTCCACGCACTCACCCCCCTATTCTGTACTCACACTACAGGAGCTGCTGAGCATGATGAACCCTAGATGGAGAGAGACGGTGCTGCTTTTGAACTTGTGATTTTTAGAGTGTGTCGCACAAACATTTTCAAAACAATATGTTATAAGTTTATTCACGTTTTGTAACTAATTCTGAGTATTCTGTGAACGAGAGATCCTGATGTTATTTCCGCTGCTTTATTATGATGTTTATATCAGTAATGAGACCAATTGTTTTCGGCAGAGGCCGATTGTCTAATACAAAAAGGATTTTCATCGTCCCTTATCTCTTTCTTCTGTTGTCTCCTGCTTATTCTTTCTGTTGTGTATGCGTCTCTTGCTATTTCTCTCTTCACGTCCAACGGTAAAACTCTGATAAAATACAAAAAGATTTTGGGGCGTGACATAACATTTCATATTGAGTAGTGTACATTACATTTTACATTAAAAATGAATATTTCATAATATTCATTATTATTAATTTATTTAATCATATTTTTACACTATTGTTATAATTGATCAATATATTTACACATGTAAACATTATTTAATATAGTTGTTCACTCTTTATATTTTAAATGTAATAAATAAAAAAATCATTTGACTAATATATCATCATCATCTCATCATCATATTTTTATTTTTTATGTTGAGAAATGATCAATCGTGTTAATTTTAAAGTTTTATATTATCTCTCATGTCGAAAAATTAACACTCCGTTATCTCAAATTTTTATCATGCAGACATTAGCTAGAAAATTACAAAATTATCAAATAAAATATTTAAAGTACTCAAAATAAAAAAAAATGGGAAAAAGGTTAGCGCTGCAACAGTTGAGAGGAAAAGTAGCACCGCAGTGTGCCTATCGGCTAATCAGGGCCCACATTAGCTCATTGCTGGGAGTGAAAATTAAGTGGTGGGTGATAACATAACTCTGAATTTAGTCATTTTGATTTTTGGAAATGAGTAGAAATTAAATTAAATTTTAAAATTTAATTCAACCTGAATAAATTTCACTTTGATTATAAAGTAATGTCAACTCTGAGTGTTAGGCATTGAGCATGTAAAGTTATGTTTTTAATTCCATATAAGTCACGATCAAATTATAAGTTATAAATATCAATTAGACCAAACTTTAAAATTCCAAAGGTCCATTTTGATTGAAGGATTTGATTGATGTGTGTTTGAAATTCATCACTTTTATTTTGAACTAATTTTGAAATCATTTTGATGGATTTCAAATTCATTTATTTGAAGACTGAAATTCACAATTTCAAATCACTCTACCCAAATGAAGTCTAAAATTATTTAAAATTATGATTTTTCCATGGAATGATTAAATATATTTAATAAACCCACTTAAATATATATAAAAAACAATATCAAATACCCAAAATCCATATTTTGGAAGGAAATCGAAATAATATTTTATACATTAATTGTCGGCCGAATCCACCATAATATTGTTTTCTACTTTAATAATCAAAACAAACCTTAAAGAACGAATTACGTATCCAAGGATTTATATGGAAAAAAAAAATTAAAAATCATCTCGATCATTACTAAAGAGGTTGTCGATCCGGGGTGTTCAACCTAAACTCAATTATAAATAGATGAACTTAATTAATTAATATCAATCAACTTACATTTACATTCTTTAGTCAAACATTATTTTACTATGTGACTGATTAATAATTGTTCGTGAATCGATGTAGAAATTAATGTATAGAAATCTTAACAAATCGATCATGATTCCCTGTGAGAAAGAGTTAATTCAGTGACTCCAAAACTCTACGAAATATATAGGAGGCCTTATTGCTTGTTGCTTTCTGCTATATCTTTTGTATGCGACAAACCACACAACACTTTCACATCATCCAAGAGCATGAACAGGGAAATCATGTTATAATTGAAACAACAATTTGAGATAAGTTAACTTTGAGAGTTTTTTATTTTCTTTTTCTTTTTCTGAGACATTAATGTGATATTGTATGCTCTTAATTGAGTTATAACCAATTTTGTTGTATCTCTAATAACTTTAAGTTTTGTTGATTATTATCGGTTCTATCATAATCTATTCTCTTTCATTAATACGGTAAATCTATTATAATCATTATAAGATAAAATGATGCATAATTGGTTAATTAAATAATTTAACCCCTAATTGTTTGATTTAATTATTTATGTTTCAGAAAAACGGAATAATGCATAATTTATTTATCGAGCTATAATTTAATCGAAAATGCATAGGTTATAATTTAATAAAGATATCGCAAGATAAAGCCCAAGGTTAACGCGTTAATGGGCGGTCCATTAAGGGCCCGTGGCCCAAAATCGAAGTATATAAAGTTAAAAGATGGAACAACAAAGTAATAATTTTGAACACAATTGAAAAAGGGTATCTCTCTTTTGTCTCCTTTCTCTCTCAGCACTCTCTCTCTTTCTCTCTCTTCCTCTCTCTCCTATCTCTCTCGGCGCTCTCTCTCTCTTTCTCCTCTCTCTCCTCTCTGCGTGTAACTTTCCCTTCTCCTACTTCTCCTATTGCTTTGCCGTCAGCGCGGCTATGGTCCGTCGGTCTCTCCAAGTGGCCCGATAGAAAGCTCCTGTCGAGCCTATCACGGTTCTGGGCTCGGTATCTCCCTCGGGCGTCATCTTTGTCGTAGATCAGAGGTGAAAGATGCAACGCTGCCGCCGTCCCCTCCGAGCTCTTCTCTTTCTCCGTTCTTCTCGGCCGCATCTTATTTCCCCCATTCCACCGTGTTGTTGCCATTGTGTCACGTTGAGTGAGCCGGCACGCCAGGGTATATATCTTTTGTTGGGTCGCCGCCTCGAGTGACGGCGGGTGTGTGTTGAGGTGCCGGGTGTGTGCGCTTCGGCTGTGTTTTTACGTGTCGCTGGTATGCGTGTGTGTGTAGTGTCAGGTTGAGTTGCCGGTGATATGGTGTCGCCGACAGCGGCGGTCGGAGGTGGTTACAGGTGAGGTGGCGCAGCTGGTTAGGGTTGGGGGTGAGGGGCTTATTCCGTAAATTTGAAAGAGATCAGGGGCTTGGGTACAAACCCTAGTTATTTTGTAATTTTACATTTTAGTCCCTGAACCTTCTAAAATATCATTTTAACCCCCAAAACTTTCAAAAATTATATTTTGATCCCAACGGTTTTAAAAATATCAAAAAGGCCCCAAAACTTTTTTGAATTTACAAAATGATCCTTGGATCGAAGTCAACCTTTTTTCAAAATCTATAAAAATGCCCCTACGCTTCTAAAAGCTCCGTTTAAGCTTGTATTTCCTCCGTTTAAGCCCGTTTTTCCTTCGTTAAAGCTCTAATCGATCCCTTTAAACCCTATGATCAAGATTCAAACTTTTGTTTCGTATTCTTCCCTTTAACACTTCTGAGAGAGAGATTTTTTACATTAACTTATGTATAATTAACGTAATAAGAAATCTAAGAACCCTCATTTGCATGTATAGGCTTTCAAGTTAAGGAAAGATTTTAGGCTTAGGATTTAAGTTTCACGAGGGATCACCACCGAACGAGATGGGGATAACTTCTAAACCCTAAGGTTTATGTTTCCATTAATAAATACATGAATGATTATAAAGAAATGCATGTTATGTGAACCTATTTTCATGATATAAACCCTAATTGTTATGTTATATGAATCTAAGATTTAGGAAACGATCCTTTAACGCTATGAAAAGTTGAATTTCATGTGTCGTGCTTACTTGCTTGAATTATATGAACATTCATGCATATCATATCTATGCTACGAAGGGACTAAGGTCCAAGAACATGCTATGGAGGGACCAATGGTCTGTAATGAAAGATGTTAATGGGATAAAAACTATTTATAGGATAAGACGGGCTGCTCCCGCACCTATCTATAGCTACGTGTCATGAGTTTATGTGCTATGCATTTTACGTACTATGTCTAATTGTTGTTCTTATAAATGTTTGATCAGTTTAACTGTTTAATAAACGTTATAACATGGAAATTATCGCCACAACTGTATTCAAATGCACTCACCCCGTGTGTTTTCACATTACAGGAAACGACGAAAGTAGAGAAGCGTAGCGAGGGGGATGTCATATCAAGTTGTGTCTATTTCATTTTTCTGATTTGTCTTTCTAAACAATGTTGCTAGTCATTTGAAAACTTAAACTATTTTTCTGTTATGGATCCTGTATGAATTTTCGCTACTTAGTTTCTAACGTTTTCTTCTGGCTATACGCCGAAGGTTTTGAACATGTAAAATCACAAGTTTAAAAGTTTCCGAAGTTTCTGTTATAAATGTTGTTTAAATCTTTATTCGCTTGTTATATTTGTAAGTTTTAAAATGTATGTTTGTCTTTCCTTTCTTGTTGCACGTCCACAAAGAAAACTCTAATATTTTCAAGTATGAAAATGGGACGTGACAGTTTTGGTATCAGAGTAAGGTCCTATCCTTTGTAGGGCCCTGCTCAAGCTCATTTTTCTTTTCAAATGTGTTTTATCGAGAAAATCTTTTGAAAATAAACGGATAAACATCTCTCTCTATATGTTTCTCTCCCTAATAATGGAATTTAATAAAATGAATGTTTATCTGCACCATGTTACCTGTTGTTTATTTATCATGTTGTTATTTATATTGTTGGGTTATATGGGGTCGACGATAAGGGGTATTTTTTCATGTGTTGCTTTTTGAAGGATATGTCACGAGGTCGACCGCATAGGGACCAATCGCCGATGAAGAATCCACCTGAACACAATGTGGACACCATGATGGGGGACTAGGTGTCCGTGCTGAGGGGGTTGGCCTGACATTTCGAGACCGCACAAGCTGCGCCGCCACCACCATCGAGGAGCGATGCAAACCTGATCATCGAACAGTTCTGACACTTCAATCTACTGACCTTCAATGAAAGGGGAGAACCTGTCGAAGCTGAAGAATGACTAAGGTCGTTGGACCGTCTTTTTAGACATCTATCTTACACAGAAGATCTCATGCACCGTGTTCCAACACACTGAGGAAGTCAGCTACTGGTGGGAGTCATATGAAATGACTATGTCACCGGAACAGAAGAGTTTTATGTCTTGGGGAATCTTCAAGGAGGTGATTATACAGAATTTTCTACCTCAATCATACCGCGATAGGAAAAAAATAGAGTTTCTGCATCTTCGCCAAGGAGCCACCAGTGGGAGAATACGAGAGGAAATTCAATCAACTGAGCAGATATGCGACTCATTTGGTGGACACCTACTCTAAGAAGGCCCGACGCTTCAAAAGAGGTATTCGCTCATAAATCAGTTCCATCTTGGCTGGTCAAAAGATCATGACATATGTTGAAGTTGTTGAGAGAGCTTAGGAAGTTGCTTCTTATCTACGCTTAGACGTTGCACCGTCTGAGAAGGTTGTAGTGGCATCAGGAAAGAGGAGATGGACTGGTCCAGTCAGAGCTTCAATTAGAACAAGTACCCAAAGACCAACAGTACTCCGCTCCTCCTTACTCCTAAGCCGGGAAACTTGTGTGCTAAGTATGGAAAGGATCATGTGGGACCATGCCTTCTAGGGACCCAGATTTGCTTTAGGTGCAGAGAACCAGGACACATTGCAATCAACTGTTAGAAGTTCAGAAACACAGTAACAACGTAGAAGTCGAGGCTAGGAGCAAGTAAGGCTCGAGCTTTCGCTCTCAATCATACAAAGACTGCTGAAGGATCAAAGTCCATAGCAGGTATGTTAACAGTATGCGATATCCCTGCTCTTATCTTGTTTGATATTGGGACAACCCACTCTTTTATCTCTATCGAGTTTTGTAATCTGTTGAGGCATGAGAACGGTAGGATAGTCATTGAAACCTTAGAGTTAGTATCCCATCGGGAAGGATACTAAGAACAAAACACCTTTGTCGAGGTCTGAGAGTCGCATTTGGGAATAGAATTCTTTTAGCCGATCTGCATACGCTAAAGATAGACTTCGATGTGATTTTAGGAATGGATTGGCTTAAGACAAATCACGCAGTGATCAAGTGCCATGCAAGAGATATCGTTTTTCAAATACTTGGAGACGAGGGGTTCACATTTTATGGAACATGAGTTGGAGTCAACCCGAGGGTCGTATCGGTTATGAAGATAACCAAGATGCTCAGCAAATGAGATTATAAGGCTTGGTTGGTGAACATGGTGAATTTCAAACAAGAAATGAGTCTCATTGAGAAGGTGTCTATCGTGAGAGAGTATATGGATGTTTTTCCGAAAGATCTACCCGATCCTCCGCCGGATCGACAAATTACTTTTGAGATCGATGTCATACCAGGATTAGCACCAGTGTCGAAAGAGCCACATCGGATGACACCAAAGGAGCTACAGGAATTGAAGATTCAGCTACAAGAACTTCTGGATAAAGATTCATTCGTCCAAGTATATCACCTTAGGGAGCTCCAATGCTCTTTGTGAATAAAAAACATGGAAGTTTTGGGATATGCATCGATTATCGAGAGCTGAATAAGCGAACCATCAAGAATAAGTATCATCTGTCTTGGATTAAAGATTTGTTTGATCAGTTGAGAGGTGCAAGTGTGTTTTCGAAGATCAACTTGAGGTCTGGATACCATCAGGTGAAGGTCAAGGATGGTGATGTACCTAAGATAACCTTCAGGACAAGGTATAGCCACTATAAGTTTGTAGTGATACCTTTTGGACTCAGTAATGCACCAGTTGTTTTTATGGATCTGATGAATCGTGTTTTCTATCCGTATCTCGATTATTTCATTATAGTGTTCATCAATGACATTCTGGTTTACTCGTGTAATAAGACACACCACGAACAGCATCTCAGGATCACGTTGGAAACTATGCAAAATGAGAAGCTTTTTGCGAAGTTTAAGAAGTGTGAGTTTTGGCTCAACAAAGTAGCCTTTCTTGGACATACTGTATCATCCAAGGAGACTGAAGTGGACTCTGACAAGGTAGAAGTTGTCAGCAATTGGAAAACTCCAACGAATGTTAACGAAGTGTGAAGTTTTCTTAGATTAGTCGGATATTATAGGAGGTTTATTGAAGGATTTTCGAAGATTATCATTCCAATAACCCGCTTGACACGGAAAGATGTGAAGTTTCAGTGGACAGAGCAGTGTGAACATAACTTCCAAGAGCTGAAGAAAATATTAATAGAGGCACCAATTATAACAGTTCCGGATCTAACGAAAGAGTTCGTGATTTATAGTAACCCATCCAAACAAGGCTTGGGGTGTGTTCTGATGTAATAATGGAAAGTGGTAACCTACGCGTCGAGGCAACTAAAGACTCACGAGCAGAATTACCCAACACATGATCTAAAGTTGGCCGTCGTTGTGCACGCTCTCAAGATTTGAAGACATTATCTCTATGGCAGAAAGTGTGAGATCTACACCAACCATAAGAGTTTGAAGTATTTCTTTGAACAGAAGGAGCTCAACATGAGACAAAGAAGATGGTTGGAATTGGTGAAGGATTACGATTGTACGATTCTCTATCACCCAGGGAAAACGAATGTGGTTGCTGACGTCCTTAACAGAAAAGGGAAAAGAACTGTGGCATTCATGATCACAAACAAGAACTAGCTAATTGAAGAGATATCGAGATTGAGTTTGGAAGTGGTTACGCCTCCGAGCAGCATCAAGGCTAAAGTTGCAGCTTTGTTCGTGAATCCCACTCTCTATGAGCGTATAATCCAGACACAAAGAAGAGATAAGTTTCTGACGAAGATGAAGGCTTGTATGGATAAAGAAAAAATAGAAGGGTTCGCTTTGTCAATAGATAGAGCCTTGATCTTCAGGGGAAGGTTGTGTGTGTTAAAGGATGAAGAATTGAGGAAAAAAATTCTAGAAGAAGCTCATTGCTCGCCATTATCTACACACCCTGGAGGTATGAAGATGTATAAGGATTTGAAGGAAAGTTTTTGGTGGAGAAACATGAAGGAAAACATTGGACTCTTCATCAAGAGGTGTCTGATTTGCCAATAGGTGAAAGTCGAACACCAACAACCAACTACGATGTTAACTCCATTAGAGATACCAGAGTGGAAATGAGAACACATCGCTATGGATTTTGTTGTTGGATTGCCGAGAACCAAGCGAAGAAACCACGTTATGTGGGTGATTGTGGATAGATTAACCAAGTCGGCTTATTTCTTGTCGATTAAGATGACCTTCGGTCTGGATAAGTTGGCTTGAATCTATATGGAAGAGATCATCAAGTTGCATGGAGTACCTGTACCGGTTTCCATTGTATCAGATAGAGATCAGCGTTTCACATCCAAATTCTGGCAGAGCTTGGAAAAGGAGCTAGGGGCCAAGTTAGCTTTTAGTACTACTTTTCACCCCCAAACAGATGGATAGTCGGAAAGGACTATACAGATTTTGGAGGACATTTAGAGGGCATGCGCCCTAGATCTCCACGGAAGTTGGAAAGATCATTTATGTCTTGTGGAGTTCACTTATAACAACAGTTATCAGTCAGCGATCGGGATTGAGAAGAATTTCACCTATGAAGAAGTTCCAGTGGCCATCTTGGATAGAAAGACTCGCAAGTTAAGGAATCGAGAAATGGTACTAGTGAAAGTTCAATGGAGTCGCCATGGAAGAAAATAAGCAACATGGGAACAAGAAGATGAGATCCTAGTAAAATATACAGATTTGTCGGTTATAGTTACGTATCTAAATTTCGAGGACAAAATTTTTCTAAGGGGGAAGAAATGTAACGCCTAGGATAAAACAATGCAAAATTGGTTAATTAAATAATTTAACCCCTAATTGTTTAATTTAATTATGTACGTTTCAGAAAAATGGAATAACGCATAATTTGTTTATCGAGCTATAATTTAATCGAAAAAGCATAGGTTATAATTTAATAAAAATATCATAAGACGAAGCCTATGGCCTAAAATCGAAGTATATAAAGTTAAAAGATGGAACAACAAAGTAATAATTTTGAACACAATTGAAAAAAGGTATCTCTCTTGTCTCTCATCTCTCTCTCTCGGCGCTCTCTCTCTTTCTCCTCTCTCTCTCTCTCCCCTCTCTCTCTCTCGGTGCGCTCTCTCTCTTTCTCCTCTATCTATCTTCTCTCTCTCTTTGTGCGCAGCTTTCCTTTCTCCTCCTTCTCTGTTGCTTCGCCGCCTGTGCGGCTATGGTTCGCCGATCTCTCTGAGCGGCCTGATAGAAAGCTTTGTCCGAGACCATCACAGTTCTGGTCTCGGCATCTCCCCCAGGTGCCGCCTTCACCGTAGATCGAAGGTGAAAGACGTAGCACTATCGCTCCCTTCGAGTTCTTCTCTTTCTCTATTCTTCTCGGTCGCATCTTCTTTCCCCCCTCCCACCGTGTTGCTGCCACTATGTTGCGTTGAGTGAGCAGCGCGGCCACACCGGTATGTCGTTTGTTGGGTCACCGCCTCAAGCAATAATGGGTGTGTGTTGAGGTGTCAGGTGTGTGCATTTCAGCTGTGTTTTTATGTGTCGCTGGTGTGCATGTTTGTGTGTAGCGTCAGAGTGAGTCGCCGGCGAAACGATGTCGTCAGCAGCAGTGGTCAGAGGCGGGCTGACGTGGCTGGGAAAGGTTGGGGGTGAGGGGCTCATTCCGTAAATGTGAAAGAGATCAGGGGCTTGGGTGCAAATCCTAGTTATTTTGTAATTTTACGTTTTAGTCCCTGAACCTTCTAAAATACCGTTTTAACCCCCAAAACTTTCAAAAATTTTATTTTGATCCCAAATGATTTAAAACTATCAAAAAGGCCCCAAAATTTTTCTGAATTTACAAAATGACCCTGGGTCAAAGTCAACCTTTTTCCAAATTTTATGAAAATGCCCATGCACTTTTAAAAGCTCCGTTTAAGCTTGTTTTTCCTCCGTTTGAACCCATTTTTTCTTCCGTTAAAGCTCCAATCGATTCTTTTAAACCCTATGATCAAGGATCAAACTTTCGTTTCGTATTCTTCCCTTTAACGCTTCTTCTTCGAGAGAGTTTCTACATTAATTTATGCATAATTAATGTAAAAAGAAATCTAAGAACCCTCGTTTGCATGTGTAGGCTTTCAAGTTAAGGAAAAATCTTAGGCTTAGGATTCAAGTTTCACGAGGGATCACCACCGAACGAGGTGGGGGTAACTTCTAATCCCTAAACTTTATGTTTCCGTTAATAAATGTATGAATGACGATAAACGAATGCATGTTATGTGAACCTATGTTTATGCTATGTGAATTTAAGATTTAGGAAACGATCCTTTAACACTATGAAAAGTTGAATTTCATGTGTCGTGCTTACTTTCTGTGAATTATATGAACATACATGCATATCATATCTATGCTACGAAGGGACTAAGGTCCAAGAACATGCTACGGAGGGACCAATGGTCCGTAATGAAAGATATTAACGGGATAAAAATTATTTATAGGATAAGACGGGCTGCTTCCGCACCTATCTATAGCTACGTGTCATGAGTTTATGTGCTATGTATTTTACGTGTTGTGTCTAATTGTTGTTCTTATAAACGTTTGATCAGTTTAACTACTTTATAAACGTTAAAACATGGAAATTATCTCCACAAGTGTATTCAAACGTACTCACCCTACATGTATTCACGCTACAGAAAATGACGAAAGCAGAAAAGCGTAGCGAGGGGGATGCCATATCAAGTTATGTCTATTTTCTTTTTCGGATTTGTCTTTCTAAACAATGTTGTTAATCGTTTGAAAAGTTAAATTGTTTTTCTGTTATGGATCCTGTATGAATTTCCGCTGCTTAGTTTCCAATGTTTTCTTCCGGCTATAAAATCACAAGTTTAAAATTTTCCAAAGTTTCTGTTATGAATGTTGTTTAAATCTTTTTTCATCTGTTATATTTGTAAGTTTTAAAATGTATGTTTCTCTTTTCTCTCTTGCTGCACACCCACAAAGAAAACTCTGATATTTTCAAGTATGAAAATGGGGCGTGATAACAATAAAGATATATATTTTTCTTATTACGTTATTTTATCAAAAGTTATACATTTTGTTTTTCTGAAAAGAAAAGTTATACATTATTACAATAAGCAATTAGATAACTTTAAGCTTTGCTGGTTATTTGTACAACAACTTTATATAACTTTTGTAAATCGTAATTTACAATTTGTAGATTAATATATTTTAAGAAAATGGGCAAAAATATGTAATCAATGTTATATATACATATACACACTAATATAGAGCACGTGCGTTGCATGTGAATGATGAATTTTGTTGTTGTTATTGTTTAAGAAAAGAAAAAAATATTGTTACATAATATGGATATACCTTTTTTAGAAGTAGTAAATTCCTTTTTCTATGTAGACAATAAAAAAAAGTAATAAAACATATAAATATGATGTCATGCTACCATTTAAAAAAAAAGTTTAATATTATATAAATTTGTTTGTAAGAGCTACATACAATTGTCCATGAGAAAATACAGGTTCGGGCAAGTACACACCAACATTAGGAATTGTTTGTCCTTGAGCTTTGTTGATTGTCATCATGAAACATAGCCTAACGGGGAATTGTTTACGCGTAAATTGAAATGGATATCCTTCACTTTCTGCAGGTGATAGGGGTATTCTGGGAATCAACACATGTTTTCCAATATGTTGTTCAAAAATAATTTCAGCATCAATTACATTATTTCTAAAATTTCTGCAAACCATTCTTGTGCCATTACATAAACCATTTGAAGGATCCAAATTTCTTAAAAGAATTATTGGGCAATTTCTCTTCAACACCAATTTATGAGGAGGTAAACCATTTGGAGTCAAAGAATTTAAAAGTTTCTCTCCATAATGTTTATCTGTTTCATCAGGAATTGTATGAGCGTATATTTTTTTCGAAAATCAATAGACTCTTTCGATTGAGAAGTGTATAGTTTGTACAAGTTATTTGAAACTTCTGAAGTTGCAAATTTAACTTTTCTATTATCACAACAAAATGTGGGAGACTCATACTAAAAAAAGAAAATTCAGTTCAATTTATATGACATACCTTTATGTGATATTACTCATATATTTATATCAACATAATCATACATTTATGTAATATTACTTATACTTTTATATCAACATAAATGTTATATTACTATAACATAAAAGTTAACCTAATTTTATATTTATAAAGAACATCCAGGAACGTGCCATCCTCTCAAGAGCTCAAAAATTATTATTAATAATATATTAATTAATTTTATTGTAAAAACAATAAAATATGGAAGGAATATATATGGAAATTCCATACAATTCCTTCTGATACATGTGAATTAAGGCACATTCTATTCACAGTTTCATTTTCAATATCAAAAAAATATAACTGAAAATTAGCTGGTTTGTTTCCATTAAGACTCAAACTTGGGAGATTGTGATAAATCATTCCTTGTACTCGAAAAGTGAAAACTCCTCGTCGTGCCGAAGCAAACTCTTTATCCAATTTCACTCCAAATGAAGTGAATGAGAATATGGAATTGTATGAACGTATATATTTTTCAAAAATCAACAGATTCTTCCGACTGAGAAGTGTATAATTCGTACAATTTCTCTAGAACTTCTGAAGTTGGAAGTTTAACTTTTCCATTATCACAACAAAACGTGGGAGGCTCATACTCAAATCTTGTTGCTCCACAATGAATGCAACTTGACATTTTTTTTAGTTTATGTTCCCCTGACATTAAAATTCATAATTAGATAAATATATTAATATATAATTTTCAATTTTATATGAAAATGTACTTCAATAAAAAGTTGATAGAATATTAAAAAAATATACCTTTAGAGTTACCTAGATTCGCTTGAACTTGTAAATTACATGTTGCTTGTCTCTTTTCACGATTCTGCAAATCATGTTCTACATAGTTTTTTCTCTTAGCATCATTAAAATTTGCATATCTTCTCTTTTGTCCAACAAGTTTCCTTTGACGTCATTTATATTTGGCGTCAAATATAAATGTTTGATCTACAATTTAAATCCAAGAAGGTTAAATAAAATAAATGAAGATAAAAAAAATATAAACAAATTTAATTCTAACAAAGAATGATTAGATCTTACGAATGTCATGAATTTTAGGATCGGTATCAATTCCACTCATCTCAAACATCGCTACTTTTCTTTGACTATATTTCAAAAAAAAAAGGAGTTACTAAAAAATTTTAGAAATAAGTTTTCATTATGTTTATAAATCTTTTATTAAAATTTGTCATCGTACTATAAATTAAAATTATCGGATTTAGTTGAAGATTTTAAGATTTGATAAATCTATTTGTACAATTAATTAAGTTCTTAAAAATTATTATTGTCACAAATAAAAGTATTACCAACATAATTGAAATTACTTAACTACTTAAAATCGGGTAATTAATACTATGTTATTTTTTTACTGCCAGTTTTTTTTATATAATTACCTAAAATTTAAAACATTATCATATTTAATGAAATTTATTAGTTAGAGAACCGAACATGTTATTATGCAGTTCAACTTCATTTGAATTTTATATAAATGGATCAGTTCGAACAAAATTTATTTGTTACAATCATTTGCAACATCTAAAATTTCATCTACTATTTTAATGTTTTTAATACATGTTATGTATTATAATGATGTTATTTTAAATTTCAGAATATGATATCGTATAAATTAATATAATAATTTGTTCTATATTGCTAAATCTAGACAATTTCAAATATTTTAAAATAAAATCAAACATAACTGTTACCACAACCTACGATTTCAAATTTTAAACTTCAATCTTGAATTACTCGTTGTAAACTTCAATCTTGAATCAATCTTGAATTACTCATTGTAATCTGCTCGAACTCTTGTCGTATAATCCTCACAAATTTCACACTGATCACAAAAACATTAAAAAAATTTGAAGACAAACCACTATTGCCAATGATATATATATATACACACACAATGTGTTCATATTAAATCCTAATAAACTTCTAATGAAATTAGATACAAAGAGTTTTCTTTCATTAGGACTTTAAATTAGAGTCCTAATAAACTTTTAATTAAATTAGATATAGAGAGTTTTCTTTAATTAGGACATTATTTTTTGCTCAAAAAAAAAAAAAAAAGGAATGAGAGAACCCTTCTCTATTAAGAAATTTGCGAAATGATGAGAAAAGAAGTGGTGATTGATTTGTTGGAAGAGTGCGCGACTAATAGAAAATTAATTAATAACAAAAATGTTTATAAATCTTTTATTAAAATTATGAGATTTAGTTGAAGATTTTAAGATTTGATAAATAAGAAGAGGTGATTGATTTGTTGGTAGAAAAAGATAACGGGGTGAAGGGTCAACAAATGCATACCAATTATTGATGTCACCTTCATATTAAATCAAATTAAACTAAATTAGTCATTGAATTTTAAAGAATTGGATGTATATTGATTTTCATATAAATTGATATTATTCAAAAATATGCTTATAATATATCATTGAAAAGCTCTTTAAATATATATTAATATAAGACTAATTTTAGTTTAAGATTCAAAATGTTCAAGATTACAAATGAAAAATAATTAAAACATGTAATTTTTTTAAGAAGAGTTTGAAATATAAAGGACTCTTGTTTTTTATAATCAAATAGAAAAATAAAATAAATATTAAATTACGTTACTATCCCTAATAAAGAGTTTTCTTTCATTAGGACTCTAATTTAATTTGATTTGATTTAATTATGTAGGAGGGTTAAAAATAGGCATTATGAAATTCAAATGGACGAAATATCCATACTTATATAGTGTAATATATCCATACTTACATATTTGTGTGTGTATATATATATACACACACAAAAACTTATATACACATTGTGCATGGATCTTGATCCATGCACCAGTTCTAACCCGACCCGTTATGCGCTCGGATGCTCCCACACGCGCCTCTAGGTCGTGGATAAAATCCGCCCAAACATACTCCCAGGTGCCTAACCTTTATGGTATGTGAAGCATACCTTTTAGTAGTGTTAAACATACATTTTAGTTATGTTAGACATACCTTTTTATGTTATGTTAACTATACTTTTTAGTTGTGTTAGACAGACTTTTTAGTTATGTTAGTCATACATTTAGTGTTATGTTAAGTATACATTTTAGTAGTGTTAGACATACATTTTAGTTATGTTAGACATACCTTTTGTAAGGTTAGCTGTACATTAGCATTTTTTTTAAACTAACATATTAATACCTTTCATACCTTTTAGTTATATTAGACATACATTTAGTTATATTAGTCATACCTTTTAATTATGTTAGTTGTACCTTTATATATATTACATAAATGTATGTTTATATTGATATAAATGTATAAATAATCTCATATAAATGTATGAGTAATATCACATAAATGTAAATATCGACAACTTGTGCCAAATTAAGGTTTATTGTGCCGAAATTAGGGTTTAAGGTTAAAATATGAAATCTGGAAATAAGAGTATCACTAATATAACATAAATGTATGACTAATATAATATAAATGTATGCCTAACACAACATGAAGGTCATAACCAAAAAAAAAAAAAAAGGATGGAAAAAAAAGAAGAAAATGCACGGATCCGGGTTGGATTCAGCCCGACCCGACCCGTGTGCATGGATCTAAGATCCATGCACTAGTTGCACACCAATCCAACTCATATATATATATATATATATATATTATACATAATCTTATATAAGATCTATAAACATTATTATACAAATATGTCGTACGTGTTAAGTGAATTCATATAAATATTATATTAAATTTCATATGTTCATTCAGAATTTACGAAAATTGTCTTTGTAACACACATCGCCATTCAAGGTTAATCATTATTTAATTTAATTAAATCTAGGGGGCTTAAAAATCTTAATTTGGATAGTGATGATAAAGGTACAACCGAACTATTAATGTTGAGTGTAAAGAAGTATTTCAAACTTTGTAAATTATATATTTCTATTACGACATATTTGATTTTAAATAAATTTTTTATTACTTTTACATTTCACATGTTTTATATTTAGACAAATTATATATCATACATATATATTATATATTATAATATTAAATGTTATAATATATAATAACAATTCAACAATTCCATTTATAAAAATTATTCTCATGCATCGCATGAAACTAAATATACGACAATCGAAACCAAAATGAAATAACCATATAATTTAGGAAATCAACAAATTTCTCATTTTTTTAACAACAATACGACAATCTATACTTCAATACGTTGAAATTTCAAGAATGATTCTTGATAAATTAACGATATCTATAATTAATTTATATAGTAACTTTGCAAGAGCAATATAATATATTGATAATATTGATAAACTTAGAGATGATTTTTTTTTAACACAAAAACTTATACGAGACGGTCTCATAGATAATTATCGTGAGACGAATCCTTATTATTCATAAACAAAACTTAATTATATTAGTATAACATTTATATACAAATATCATAACTTTTATATACTTAAAGAATAATATAAAAATTATATTATTATAACACAAATGTTAAATTATTATGCATAAATGTTATATTATTACAACATAAATGTTTAAAAGGTATTATAGGCCTCCAATACACTGCAAAACGTTAAACTAACATAACATAAATGTTATTCGAACATAATATAAAAGTTACACGAACATAACTAAAAGGTTAGTTAAATATAACAAAAAGGTCGGACGCGCGGGATAGGGTTTGAGCACGGATTTGGGCTTGCGTGTGGGCATGTGAGGGCGCGTGAAGTGCACATGGAACTCGTGAAAAGCACTGTCGGATCAGATCAACCCAATTGCACGGTTTTCAACCCGTGCACCTGGTGCATATAAATATTTGTGATAAATAATTATTGAGGCAATCTAACATATGATTTTATGAGATGGAGTTCACAATTAGAGTGCTCCCTATTTGGAAAATTGTTGACCAATTTCGATTTGAAATCAAAACTTTGAACCTTCATTATATGGTTCGGTTATAATTTGTATTATTTTTCAGATTGAGACGGTTAAACTGTTGGTTTATCTATTTTTTAAATCAAACAACCCAAAACGACGGTTAGAACGACAGTGTCAGTTTATAAATTGGAACCGAAACTGAAATCCCATGGTTCGATTTTAGTATGGCTCTCCATAATTATCGAAACTGATGGTTCAAATTGTCTGGACACCTTTATTCACAATCCAAATTTATTTTCATAAGTTAATATATGATTTGTGGATTGACTCAAAATTAATTATGTGAGATGATCTTATACATTAAAAAAATAAAAAGAAAGCTTAATCAGTTTAATATTCTAAATGATTCAAGAATGTTTCAAACGTTCCTCTCATTTTTGTTTTCAAGGAAAAATACATCCTTCGTCCATTTACTTTAACAAATTTTAGAAATATTAATGCTCCACATACTTCACTATCTATTTTGTTTTATTCCTTATACTTTTATGTTTTTATCTTTACCCTAAACTAAGTATTTCCTACACTTTTGTCATTCTATATTTTTCCCTATCTAAATCACACACACTAAAAAGATAAATATGTAAGGGGCTAAAGTTAAAAAAATAATAGTTATTAGGAAAGAAAGTGTACATATGAATATATAGGATAAAAACAAGAAAAATCTTAGTATAAAGGACAAACGTTTAACTAAAATAAAAGTAAACAGATAAACAAAAACTAGAAAATAAGAACAGTTGGAAAAATAATAAATTTTATGAAATTTATATTGGTGAAATATGTGTTTTTTGTTTTACTAAAATAATATCTAAAATAGTATCCGCATACACATTTATGTAAAATAAAAATAAATAAAGGAACCAAAAACTCCATTAAAGTGCAAGAAGACACCCCCCCACCCCCTACTAAGGGGCCCCATTTATTGACAAATCCCATGTCTCTTCTCATGTAAGTTATTCTCTCTCTCTCCACCTTCTCTGCAAAGTGTGAGTGGCCCCAGTAGATCCAGAAACTCTCCAATCCTCTCTCTCTCATTGCAGCACACCTTTTCTCTTTTACTTTTGCCTTTGCTTGTTGACAAATTTAAGCCTCCTTTGATCGCTTCTTTTCCTTTTCCACAGCACTAAATCCCTCTGCTTCTTTTCTTTCTCTGAATTTTAGCTTTCTCAAAGTTTCTGAGCTCATTTCTCTTCTATTCATCAATGGCCTCTCTTCGTGTCGCTCCTTTTTGTCCTTGTTTTCTTTTCCTCTTTTAATGTGAGTAACGGGTCTATTGAATTCTGCATTAAAAATGAGCTGTTGTTTTTGTGGTGAAATGAAGAGTGGATTCTCTGCTGGGTTTTGAAGCTGCGATTTCAGTTAGTTTTTTTTGTTTTGTCTTTCGATTCAGGTAAATTCCAATTTCTCATCCTTTTGTTTTTTTTTGAGTGAAAAGGATCTTCTTCGTTTTCTCTTCTCTCGGTTCAAAATGCGAGACTGTGTGTTGTGTGTGTGTGTGTTTGTGTGTGCTTGCTTCTTGTCTTTTTCCGCTTGAAGAAGTTGAGATTTGGATGGTGGGCTGATGGTTCTGATGATGTGATCTTAAATTATTAGAAAATCTTTTCTATTTTTTTTTTCCAAAATAGTTTTCCCTTGTTTTATATTTTTCTTAATTTGTTCATTTTTGCTGAATATTATTTTAGCTTTTAGTCTCTTCTCTTGCAAAAATCTGATCTCTGTTTGGATTTTGGCCTAATTTGAGCACAAGGAATCTTGTTAATGCTTTCTTCTTGCTTTCACTATTATTTTATTCTGCTTAGCTGGAAAATTGTCGGTTTAATCTTATCAAATGATAAAGATATTCGTGGAAACTGTTTGGTAGTTGATGGATATGCATTTTTTTATGATGCTATGTTGATTTTTTATGATAACGAAGAATCACAACAGTTTTGTATTGTACAATCCCCTTTCAAACATTGATCTTTCTTCCTCTGTGTTTTTCTCATGTGATCAAGTGGTTTTTTTGAATGTTTATGTTGTTTTTTCCTAATGAATCTTCTCCATTTCTTGGTATTGATAACTTTGATGCATATATAAGCGTAGATTGCTCTAGGAAATTGACTTGGAGTTGCAAAAGAGCAGAAAACAATGTGAAACATTCACTTCTCGACTCAACACTCTGTGTAGTTTACAATCAATCCGGCCAATATAGTTACATTCACTTTGACTTCTAGACACCTCAGGATTTATCGAGAGCCAGCATATCCTTACCATCTATTGAGCAACATTGAAAACTTGAAGGAATAAAATGTGTTACATGATTGAATTGAGTTTTGCAGATTTACACTCTTTTTGTTTCTGAATGTGATGTTGAGTGTTTGACTTTGCTTGACCAATGTATCAGTCAAATTATTTGGGTGCCTGATTATGCTTCTTTTGTCCTTGCATTAGGTGAGTTGGAGAAATCATGCAGTGTACTAGCCACATTCCCGTATATTACCATGTGAGGGATCTTAATGTAGGAGGTGGGAGTGGTTTTTCTTGGCATGTGTTTGATGGTAATGCTAACTGTGGAGACGAAAGAGGCTACAACATTGCTATGCCGCCCTATAACATGGAGCAGTACGTAGGTTATGATAAAGAAGTGTTGAAGCAGATAATACAGAATCATGAAGCCACTTTTAGATGTCAGGTATTTACCATCTGATTATTTAACTAATTTTGAACTGGTGATTGAGCTGGAACTCTGATATGAATCGTGTTCTTATTTCGTCACCATAATTCACATTTGGTCGTTTTGGTTTCCGTCATTTCAAAGTGGAGTGTAATACTCACATTAACTGTGGGAGTAGTTTATGAAAGGGTTAGGAATATGACAAGATGGTATTAGAGCCATGGTGCTATTGGCAGGGCAGATCTAATTTGATGTGTATGATATATTTCTCTAGGAACTAATAGTTGCTTCAAGATTCTCTATGGTAATTTTAGTTGCTTCATTTATGGTGTTGCTCTCCTAGGTCCAGGAACTACATCAATTATACAGAAGACAAAGGGAGTTGATGGATGAAATGAGGGTCAGAGAAATCTTTGCACAACATTTGCTATCACAAACATCAGAATCAGTTCGTTCTTTGTCTCATGCCCATCCTGAATTTTCTCAAAGACCATCACAAGCAATGAGCTGGCTGTTGTCTGAGGTCAAAACAGAGAACATTCAAAGATATTCCAGTTTTGTTGCAGAAAACTTTCAGCAACGTACAACAACACGACCCGATTCTTTTATACAACAAAACAACTATAAAGACGTCAATTTTCTGTCATCCATCAGTAAAACAAGTGAAAATACAATTGTGGATCTTGAACTTCCAGCTTATACATACCATGATGATCATATGAAGCAGTTTAAAAAGGGAAACACTTCTGAGCCTCCTAAGGAACTTCTGAACTTTAAGCTTGAAAGTGATTCGGATATCGGTTCTGTTAAAATGGGGTATCCATCAAGTTTCATCTTAAATAGCAGGAAAAAAAATAGTTTTATTGATCTGAATCAGCCCATACAGCTTGAAACTTACCACATGGAGATTATGCACAATGATCCATGTGTTCCTGTGGAGGTAATACCAAAATCTGTAGTTCCTAAATGCTCTGGCCTCCTGAACTGTGACGATAGCTCAAATGGTATAAATTCGTCAATGGCTATTGACTTGAATTCTTTGCCTATGAGTTGTTTTTCCGAGAATGAAATAACTCCTATTGAAAACCTCCGGTCTGTGAAAATGGAAACTACAGTACTTCTGGATCATAGCTCTGCCTATGATCATGCAATGAAGAATGAAAACTGTGTTGAAGACCATCCCATTGTACAAGAGATGCATGATAAGTTCTTGAAAACTGATATTGATATTGACTTGAATACTGGTGTAGTAGACGAGCATTCTCCACCTCTTTTGAGTTCATTTCTTCAGATCAGATCCGCAGAAGATACTGAGTTGGAGGGCCCGGAGAGCCCGGAGAATGAGGAGTGTTCTCCTCCTAGAGGAAAATCTGAGGATATTCAAGTCGAGACACCTCTTCTATCTGTACAAGGGAAGGAGGGAGAGCCATGTGTGGAGCTTGATACCATCGCTGCACGTACTTTAGTTATGATGATTTCTTCTCTAGGAGAAATGAACTCTACATCTCTGTGTTGGTTTGCTGAAATTGTTTCCTCCACTGGAGATGATCTAGAAAACGAAATTATGAAGCTCGAAAACGGTGCAGCTGATAAAGGTCGAGGTGAGGTGAAGGCTCTAAAACTTCCTCATGTTAAAAAGGAGAAAGTAACTTGTCCTTTGTCGAGTAGGTCTGGTAAGGGGCGTACAAAGGGAACAAAGCAATGCAAGGACTTACAAACAGAAGCTCTACCTTCTCTCGTTTCTCTCTCCAAAGATCTTCACACCATTGGAGGATTGGTGGAAACAGGTCCATTGAGAAGAAAAGCTGGCAAGAAAGCTTGTAGAAAACCCAGAAAGTTATCTCCTTCGAATGTGGTTAAGAAATCATTGAGCTGGGATTTGCAGCAACAGGGTGTTGTGCAGTGTTGGGGGAAAATAAGGAAACGACAAGGGGGTCGTAGGCGTAGGGCTACTGAATTTCTTCTTATTAGCTGAATTGGTTCATGGGGGTGAAGTTAAACATTTCTTTCATTGTGTATGGGATCTTATATACAATAGTTTTAATTGTTGTTAGAATCAGATTCCGTTGGTCATGGCGATTATGAACACTCTTGTATATATAGAATCAGTTTTTGTTCCAAATCTTGTTGAGAAATCCTTAATCCTTTACTTCATTAGTATTACATGCTCTTTGGCTATGTCTTAACAAATCATGGATTTATGTTATCATACTTGCCTAGTTCAGTCTGAAATTTACTGCAGTTTCAGGAATTAGAAACTGCAAGACTGGAACTTCCTAATTGGGTCACTTGGAAAAGAGAACCTCTTTTTCAGCCACAAAAGTTTGTATCCTTTTTAGCCAAAAGAAATTATTTTTTGGGTCTACTATGACCTAATCTTGATGATTGCGATGAAGTGGAATAATATGGTTTTTTAAGATATAGGTGGATGTAGGTAGATATTTTTGTGGTTCAATTGGGATAGAATGCCTTGATTTCTTATTTATATTAGTACACAACAGTAATGAAACAATTTGATTTTGATTGCACAGGCAAAAATGGTCTATATCTAAAAATATGCACTCAAGTCGTTGCTAAAAATGTATAACCTTGAAGAAAATGTTGGAACTTTTGGGTAAATGGACAAGTCAACTATTTAATTTTAGGAAAGTGTCCATATGATTTTAAAAGGTTTTTGTGAAATGTTGTACATATTAAACTATAATAGGTGTGTAGGAAATGTTAAATGATTTAAAAGAATCCTTAGATCCTAATTTAATGAAAATCCTCTAATTAAATTCATAAAATAACGCCCTTTATTTCATAATCTAAATTGAAAAAGTTTCGTTCTTCCTCCTTTTTTATTAAGTATCCAAGAGGGTTCAAAATTACATTTTAATTTGATATTTCTTGTGATTTTAAATATTGTTACCATACCATAAGATATGAGTTTTCATATTTTGTTATCGATTGATAGAAAATCATAAACATCAAGGATAGGAGAAATTTGTTTCCAAGGGGAAATAATCTAACTCCTTACGGTAATTGAATATATTAAATCATAAATTTTGTTGCAAATTTTTTTCGCGGTCTTCTTTTTTCTTCACCTTCTTCTCTTAATTCGTTTTTATAAGGTTGTTTTTCTTCCTTGTCTTCCTCTTTTTTCACGATTTTCTTTACCTCCATCAAGATATTCCATAACCATAATTACTAATCGGCTGAAACAAAGAAGATGAATGTCTAAAGAATGGTTTATTATTTTATTAGAAATTTATTACTTGCATCACTTAAAAATATTAGTTGAATTATATAAATATATTATTTCTATCACATAAATATATTATTTTATTGTATTACCTCATTTTACTAAAATATAATGTACGCGCATTACTTGTATCATGTAAAGGTATTGCCCACATAATTATGTAAATGTATTACTCAATCTATACTATACTAATAGCAGGTAAGTTGAAAAAATTTACCGGAATGCCATTTTCCCGCTCAAAAATATCACATCACAATGCTGACTGTGTAATTTTTTTTTTCTTTTAATGTTTCATGACTCAATAATTTTTAATCTATCTTTCTCTTCAAGCCTCTTGAATCAAGCTTACCCTACAAGACATTAGATTGTCTTTTTCTCCAAGGATCTTAAATTAGGCTTTTCCTACAAGCCATTGAATTGTCTTTCTCTCCAAGACTCTTGAATCAAACTTTCCCTACAAGCCATTGGATTATATAAGTAAAGATGTGTGTGGTTGTTTCAACAAAAAACACTTTCACATATGTGAGATGGTCTTCTAAATTTTCATCGTTATAAATTTTAGTTCTCCTCTTACTTTTTTCTTCTCTGATCTATGATGAAGTTTTTGTACCTTCCCAATATCAATTGTTAGGAGTTTATGGTTGGGATGAATTCATCCATATGAAAATTTGAGTTATATCAATCAAGGTACATACCTCAATTATCTGTATATTCATGAATTTTCATTTTGATTACCCTGGAAAAATGAAAAAATATATTGGGTTATATATATGATGCTCATATATTATGTAATTATGATTAAAATTGTACTATATTAAAGTAATTGAATTATATTGCAAGACGCGCAACGCGCGGGTACACTACTAGTTTACTTAAAGATATATCTTATTTTAATTACTTAAAACATAATTTTATTATCTTACTGAAATATATTAATTATTACACTTTTCTATTACATTACAACATTAGTTGTATCACATAAATGTAGTACTTTATTTACGTAAATGTATTATATATCTAATTTTACTAACATATAACGTAAAAGTATTACTCGCTAACTAAAATGTAACTCACATAACTCTCACATATAGTGTAAATATATTACCCACATACATAACAAAAAAGTATTACTCGCATAATTAAAAGTTATTACATGTTTGCTAGAAAACAAACAAATATGAGAAAATGTGGGTGGAGACAACTATTACATGTGGGCATGTAAAAATATGTTGGATCGAGTTGCACGGATCTTAGATCCATAGACCATTAATTGTATAAATTTTTGTGTTTATATATATATTTTTAAATTTAGAGTAAAAGAAAAGATTTTTTTTTATTATATATATATTTTTAATTAACATGAACGGAGTAAATAGTCTGAGAAGGGGTCCTAATTCTTCGTTGGGATCAAGCTTTCATAGTTTCATATTATTAAGATTTTATTATTATTATTATTATTATTATTATTATTATTATTATTTATTTATTTATTTGGGGGAGCAGACTTAACTGTTCAAATTTAAAATCCAGCAAACTTATTTTTATTTATTATGATTTGTGAATTTATAATATGTTACTTATTTTAATTTTGAATTTTAGTTAAAAACCATCAAATGGTATTATTTCTTTTAAAATTATACTTTTATTATTATAGAATGGGCCAGGTAAATTAAACGTCCATCAGAAGGTCATGCGATGTGAGTATGCTTTCGTCAAATATTTTAGGATATAAAGCAATTTTTCCATTTGAATTATATATGATTTAACCTTTTTGTATAAATTTTAACTTATTTCATTTTGTTGTACCACCTTTAATATATTTTATTGTATTGAACAAATCCTAACTCTACGCGTGTTAGAAATCAATATTTATGAATTGTTCAATACAATAAAATGCAATAAAATATAAAATCATACAACAAAATGAAACAATTTAAAGTTTATAAAAATAATATCCTTTATGTATATATAATTCAACGACGAAAAATAATTCAAATTCTTATGACATTGTTTTGTATTTAACTTGTGGATTTTGATTTGAGGTCTTGTAACTCAATTTAAAATATACATCGACTATAAATTAAACATAGAATGTCACTTTCGTTGAAAATACTCTAATTTTAGTATCCCTTTACTTTATCACTTAGTTAGTTTAATGATATTGCCATTGCACCAATATTAAAATTTTAGATTATTTTCTTAACAACATAAGTTTTAAATCATTAGTATATAGAATAGTTAAATGTAATAAAAAGTCAAAATGATTTAATGAATATAATATGGACATAAAATAGTGCTGAAATAAAACCAAAGTCAAAGTGGACTCTAAATAATTTGAGTTTGTCCAATCAATCCTACTCATAAATTACAAATTATACTATTTATTAATTAATTTTGGAGAAATATTTAAATTTTGATTGAAAAGGTATAATAAGTACTTGTGTAAAAGTGATATAAAAAAGTCAATATATTAAATTAATATTTATAAACTAGGCACATGCCTAACCCTGCTATTTATAGGCATTCGTGGGGTTAAAATCTAAACAAATTTCAGGTGTTACATTTGCCTCCATCATGACATGGTAATAATGGCCACATCAATTGCAATTAAAATTCCGTACCCTAGAAATTACTAAACACACCACATTCCTAATATTACTATACATTTTATTTATATACAGTAACATTAGGAATATGGTGTGTTTAGTAATTTTTGGGGTGCGGATAGCCGCACCCTTCAAATTGTTCCTTCAATTTCAGAGGCTAGCTTGTCAATTTTGCAAATAATTATGCTTGTAATGTTGTCGCAATGGAAAATGACAAATCACCTGAATTTTCCATTAATAATTTGGGGATTTCGAATTTAGATAACGTATAAAGAATTCCAGTAGCCATGTCAGTTCGAAAATATTTTCCGACCAAAATCGAATTTAAAATAAAAAAAATTGATAATTAAATGACAAAAAGTGAAAAATAAATAATTATGGCACCAAAATTGGATAGAGCCAACTTATAATTGGACGAAAAATGATATTTTCTCTAAATTATATATCATAATATATCTTTGAGGTCATATACTCATATTAACAAATGAGTAGTATATATAGGTGGTATAAAATGGTTAAAGAAAATAATAATAACATACTTTTGGATAACCAGATTCAAGAATATATATAGTTTTGAAATTAATTAAGAGAGAGAGAGAGAGGAGGAGGCGACAGTTTAAGAGAAGATGATGCCAATAAAATTCTTGTCGAGGTGAGCTAATGGCGATATCAACAACTGTTAGAGATATTCTCAATACTAAAATTTAGTGGTCCTCCTTAATAATCTCTCTCTTAATTAATAACTGTTTTGTTAATAAATATGGTTCCATTCTCCACCGTTTTGCAATAACTATAATACCCCTAATGAAAAGTCTCCCATAAACCCCTTTACAATTTTTTTTTTAAGTCTAATAAATGTATCTCATGTAATCTCGATCTGCTACAAAATCTCCTGAGATTCTTTTCTTACAAAGGTAATATTTCCAAACTTCAAGGTATAAAGATGTCTTATTTATTTGTTCTCTGCAAATGTTATAGAAATTATAATGAATTCCACAGGGTTTTTGATGATAGTTTGCTTTTCTGGAATTATTACTTTGTTTGCATTTAATATGGCCTAATGATCACAAATGACGAATCATGCTCCACCCCTTTTCCCAAGAAATACAGTTAAACTTTATTTTGAATAAATTAAGATCATTAGATAGTAGAAAGGATGAATGATCTCTTCTCTTTATCTGCAGCTTAATAAGTTAAATTGGTGGTTTAGAAAGTTGTTCAACAATGGCTAAAGTGGTGATAGATTTGTCAACAAAGGTGGAGAAAATGAAGCCGAAATTAAGAAGATTCTCAACAGGGAATTCAGCAACTACAGATCCAAAGCCTCTTCCCAATCATCTCCGAGCTTCAATTGGTTCTTGCCATGATTTCTGCAAATACGGATATAAACCCCATTTTCCTTCCCAATCTGCAATCACTCAAAACCAAGAAAATCTCAAAACTGAAGGAAATAAGATTAAGAGAATCAAAGACTTGAAACCCAAACCTCATGTAAGAAGTGATCAATCAGCAGATCATAAAACATTCTTGAAAAGTACAAAGAACCAACAAATTGGTCGAAAAGGCGTAATAAGACCATCTCTACCTCTTGCAAGCTCATATGTAACGATCAGAACGAGCAAGAGGTGTCCCAAAGAGGATACTCAAATCAAGAATTCTTTTGAAACTATTTTTGAAAATGTTCCAGAGAAAATCATACATGTAGTTGAACCAAACGATGAGAACCAAAAGGAGGATCATGCTAAGAAAACCGGAAAAGTTGTTCCAATTAAAGAAAAAGATTCTTCTTCAAGATCAAAGCTGAAAATGAAAAGTACTGGAAAAGCTCTTGAAAATGTAATTTCCGTGAGAGGTGATCTTCGTCATCAGGCTATGGAACAAATAAACACCAATCAAGATTGGACAAACAATGTGATGGATGAAACAGCTGGTACCAAACTGGTTAACATAAGTAAGAATAAGGTGAAAGCTCTGGTTGATGCTTTTGAAACCTTGATCAACAATCAAGAATCTGAAAGCTAGCTCAAAGGTCTATACAAATAAATAAGTGAATAAACATATGTATATGTTCAAGAAATATGAAATTCTACAATCAATGTACGATCAATATTAATCGTACAGTAGAAAATGGTTGAGAGAATTTCAACAATGTGATAAAGGTGGTAAATCATGAATATTGTAGTAGAAGATTTATGGCTAGATTAGAGAATAGTTTCCAATTGTGCCGAGAGGGCCAAGGAACGATCCAGGACCCTAGGCAAAGCACCTCTTAAGTCATGAGGTGAAGAGATAATGTAATATAATTAATACTACTTCAAATTAAATTGTTGTTTAATTGTTCAATACCATGCATTATGCTGATTGTTTCTTGTATTAACAAAGTTACGGTTATATTGTTAAATTCCAATAAAGTTTCCTTTGTTAATAGATATTTAAATTATTTAAAAAAAATGTGGATAAATTTATTTTATATTTCTAAATGGTTAAAATATGCTAATTAAGATGTTATAACCAGAAAAATAAACAATCGATCAATACTGTTGATCACCTGCTTGTCGGACCAAACTCCTAGCCGGAGTCGGACGGCAGACCGAGCACGGAACCGGGGTGAGTACCAAGCTGCTGACCGACCCTACCTTATGGCTCAGAGCCGACCAGCGCGCTCAGTAGGAGCGTCAGATTTGGCCGAGCGAGTTGAGTTGAGTTGGGTCGAGCCGAGCGGAACGGCTCGGAACCGGGCGCGGTTCGTGTGGTTTGGCCAGGAGAGAGTTCAATGACAAAATCTACCAAGAATAGAACAAATCTTGTATCATATCATATCCGATTTAGATAGGATTAAATTCGTTCCTTCCTTATTTGAGTCCTAAAATCAAGGGATTTATTTCTTCATTTCCAAGTTTCATATCTTGTGATTGGTCTATAAATAGGGTCTAAAATCCTCATAAAACGGATTCCAAAATCATTGTA
Organism: Scutellaria minor; assembly: GCA_954870855.1. Taxonomy (NCBI): domain Eukaryota; kingdom Viridiplantae; phylum Streptophyta; class Magnoliopsida; order Lamiales; family Lamiaceae; genus Scutellaria; species Scutellaria minor. The sequence continues at coordinate 22,808,346 of OX940727.1, forward strand.
ATGAGAGAGCTTTTTACTCTCAATCTTATATCAAAAACGTTCTGTCCGGCCAAAATCAGCCGACCAGAACCAGCCTAACCAATTTGCCCGAGTAGGCACCGGGCACCGTCTTTCTCTTATTTTATTCATTTTTACATCGTTCGTTCAATTCGATTTACTCGAGCCGGATCGAGATTTTTTGGTGTTAGGCTAGGATTTTGTGCTATACAAAATCTGACGTCAACATTTGGCGCTAGAAGAAGGGGGGCTTGAGAAACAACACATCGCTCAAAGACTACCCAGCATAACAGACAAACCTAGACATGGAGCTCCCACCTGATCCCCATAACCAGAACCCACTGCCTAGTGGCTCTGGTCAACGCCAGCAACATGACACTCCCGGAGTTGTAACCAACACGCCACTGGAAAGGATTCCTCTGGGTATCCCGCTACAAAAGCAACCTATACAGATATGCATATATACATAAATTTTGTACAATGATATACAAGTGAGCTATCATCAAAACTATATAGCTCATTAGCTCAAGTATTAGTAACTTGAAAGAATATGTCAGAAGAATAAATAATAAGTTATAAGAAGTACTTACAGATAACTCTTCACATAAACTGCAGTAAGCCACTACTTCCTCAAGATTCTATTCTTCCAAAGAGCTTTCTTTTCACAGAGTTATCTTCAGGTGGCTTTCCCTTCTTATATCTCATTCCTTTCCACCAGTTGAGAATTGACTCTTGATAGGTCTCTTCAAACTTCTTCTTGATGTTAGGAGTCTGAATCCATCGAAGTCAGAATTCTTCATAGAATGAGATTCGCACTCCTTGCTTGATCTTCTTTATTAGCTCTTTCTGAGTATCCAACTCTATATCCCTTGCCAATTGTTCATATATTACCAAGGCAACAAGACATGTTGGATATCCTATAAATCGATTCGTTTGACACAGGTGTCTGAAATATCTCAAGTACTCAAACCTTTTGAAGAGAATGATTTCATCAAATGTTGGATTACTGTTCTTCGGCAGAGACACCCTATCAAATATCTTCAAGTCCCATGTAATATTTTCTTTAAAGGGCCTTTGATCCAATAGAACCGAAACTTCAGCATATACATGATCTGGATCAAAGCAGAGAGTATTTTGAGGTGGATATTTGTAGAGAGCTTCATCAACTTTCTTTGCTGGCTCTGACTTCTTCTCACCGATCACACCTAATCTTGACATCCAGTCCTCCTTTTCTCTTCTCCTCTTTTCATCAGCCTCTTTTAGCCATCTCCATCTTTCTTCATCCAACTTTCTTCCTGCAGCAACACTTATATATGGTCTATCTTTCTAAACAGACTGTTCCTATCTACATTGTTGGTTCTGCTGCCTGCTACTCCTTTGAGTTGTTGCAACAACTGTTCTGATTGTTTGCTCTCTTTGCTGAGTTGCACTGATGCTTACTTTTTGGATGTAGTAGCCCCAACACCTGCACCTCTTTCATCTTTATCATCTTTCCTCTTCATGGATTGAGGACTTTGGTTATGTCCAGATATTGATCTTTTGTGCTTCTTAGAGACAAAAGGTTCATCATCATCCTCATCTTCTTTCTCCAAACCCTCACAACTTCATCCACTACAACATTCAACTTCTTCTCAAATTTTTTCTTATTTTTCCCTTTCTTGTCATCATCAATAGGGGTAGGTCGAGGAGATGCTGATTCAATAGGTACATGTTGAGGAAAGACACGATGAAGAATCATCCTTATTTCGCCAATAAACAACTCAAGATTGGAAATCCTATCGTTTGTACTCTGAGCAACATGAACTTGTGTTGTGGCACTCTCTTGAAGTGAGTTGAGTACTAAATTCTGTGTTGCAAGGGTCCTTTTGATCTCATCTTATCCCTTGCTTCACTGGCAGATTGTTGCACTCGCTCAACTCTCTTTCACTTATCATTGAGCCTGTTTTAAATACAAGAAGAAAGCTCAGACAACTCCCTTCGTAGGTTCTCCATTGAGGATGAGTGAGATTTGTCACTCATATGAATGTTGTTGGCCATGTTCACCTCATGCATCTGCAACGCTCGAATAAACCCTTGAACAACATCCATTATCCCTTTGAGGGATTGCTCTTGCACATCAGTAAGAGTCAAGATTCCAGCTTTAACAAGTTCCGCAGCTTCTTAAATATAAGGAACCAAAGCTTGACTCGTACTGTCTTCCTATTGCTATTGTTGTGTTGCTTCTTCTTCTTATAGCATCAGCAGGTTCAACAATCCGAAATGGTGAGCCATGTGGACTATCTCCTCGAGGACCTTCATTATCATCATCTGAGGAATCTTCTCCATCATCATTAGGGTCCTGTTCCGGAGCAGCAACTAGAGCATCTTTGTCTCCTCGAGACATTCTCTCCTCCTCTATATTCCCTTCTATATCCCCCGCCAATACTGCCTCAGCAGTAACTGCACCTGAGGTCTTCTTTGGAGAAGCTGTCTCAATAGCATTTTCAACACCATCATATTTCCTTACTTTAGCAACTTTGGTAGCAGCATCAAGAAGATCGAGATTCTGAGCATCAAGATATGTTTACTTAATTATATGTTGTAACTCCATCAGGAAGTGATCATCATCTGTTCTTTCTGATTCAGCACGTACTGTTTGGATGATCTCTTCAGCAAGTACTATCATGATTGCAGCATCAGCATCTGCTACATCTTATTCGCCTTTAGCATTCTGTACTGTTATTGAAACCAGTACAGGGAGTCCTGCCTCAGCAACTTCCTTCGTGGTTACTTCATCGGAAATTTCTTTGTTCAAGCTGTCCACGACTCCTTGAATCTTCTTAGAAGCTTCTTTCTCAGATGTTATCGCTATGTATTTCGGGGAATCTTCATAGTCGACCACCTCTTGCTCGTTGGTCTCCATTGCATCTAGGCTTAAAATGGGGGACAACGCTACTATTACATTACGTAATGTTGGAGAATCATGTCCTTCAATAGCACTGCTTCCTTCTCCAGCTTACAACTTGCGTGGGGTTTGTCTGATTAGTTCTACAATGCTCACTCACAACCCCAGCTACAGCTTCTGTTGATTAGCTTCCTCAATATCGAGATGAGCTAATTGAGCTTCAGCCAGCTCAAGTTTTGACATGTTCCTTACAGTCTCAGCGGTGGGGCTCAACAATGTGTTGTCCTCTACAGCGGTCATCGACTGTTTACCCTTAGCTTCATCAAAGGTACTCTTACCTTTGTCAGCTCTATGCTTCCTCAGAGTTTTCTGTCTCTCAATGACCTCCTGAAGCTTAGTATCCCGGCAGGAATCACCATACTCTGGTTGGAGTAGGGGTAATATATCATCAGAATCTGAAAGCTTGGCCCATCTAAGGACTAAGTCATCTACTCTCAAGAAGTCTTTCCATCTCAACATCTCTCTTCCCCTAGAGAGATGCATTTGTCTCTATAGCTCATACAACCTGAAGAATCTGTCATTAATCGACTCAACGGATTCGGTTAGGAGATTATACGACATATCTGAGTCGATATCATTGATGGTCTTTTCACAATCAATCCAGGCTTTGATCTGGTTGATTTGTTCATCAACTTCACTTCTGACCATCAACACTTTCTGTTTTTTTGCTTGCTTTTTGGGCCTTATGCTACATATCTCATTCATCTTCATAGCAAGTAACAACTTTTTCATCTTCCTTTTCTCTTTCTTGTTAGACAGGATGAGGTGCTTCACTTCAGGTACTGGCACAAGGGCCAAACTATCATCTACTTTCTAATCAATATTCTGATCAGTATCCTGTTTAGCTTTCTGATCATCATCAACTTTCTGATCAGTAGTTGTATCTGCTGCAATAGACCGAGCCTCATCAGAGTTGATAATTCTGGCAAGATCATCATTCACATTGAGATTCTTCTTCAATGGAGCTCTCTTGATATCCTTCTTGATCGGCCTCACAACAGGCATATCATCATTATTATCATCGGATGAAGAAGATTCAGTAGCTTTTTTCTCAGCATCACTGCTGCGTTCTGCTGCTGCTTTCATTTCTGAGTAATTTTCTACAATCTTACCTCTTGCAGCAACCTTCTTCTTCTTTAGTTGTTATGTCTTCCTCACAGCCTTTCTCCTGAAGAAGCCCTTTTTTATGCCTAAGTACCGACCAGGGGTGATTGGTACGGCTTTTTCTACCTGGATCCCCATCTTGCAGAGAATGAAAGTGATGGTGATCCCGAAACTCCTTCTTAGGGTTTTCTTGGAGGCTTCTTCCCAAATCCTCCGCAAGAGGAACTTACTCTAGTTGACTGTCACTCACTTGACAATGGTAGTCATCAACCGTATCCGAAGATTGATGCATCTATCGAAGCTTCCATATCTGCCTTCAATGGAGTACGCACAAATGTCAAAAAGAAATTCATACTCTGGCTTCAGTTTCTTCTTCTCAAAGCTCTTCTTCAACGGCTCTGAGATGGAATCCTACTTAAACAGGTTCCAACTTTCCTCCATAAACTTAGAGCCATACTTCTCAAGCTTTAAGGGTTGTAGACCATTGACATAAATATTGAAGGTGGAAGCAATGTCCTTCGCCGTCAAGGTGTACTCCTTTCCATCAGGACTCATCCTGAAAAGGATTGTCTTCGAGTTATTGGACAACTCGGTAAAAACATAGAACCTTTCGATAGTCGAGACTAATAGACCGTTGTAACGAGTAGTGAGAAGGCCAGAGATACCACTCTTCTCAACAGAACTCCATACTTTGGAGATAGCATCCTTATAGTAGATGGTCTCCTCTCCGAGTAGGACCGTCGTATTAACCAAACATCTTTCCAACACAATGGTTTCCCTTCCGCTAGTCATTGATGATTTTATTAGAGAATCTAAAAACTTCTGAAAGAGAGAAATAGATAACACTTGAATAGAGAGTAAATTCTTGCTTGTACGAGATAAATGTAGAATGTAAAATGAGATGGATGATGAGCAGTTTTATATTTCAAATAAGAGAAGGTTTTTGATCAACGGTCATGATCAAATGACTTATGTGAGAGACACAAAATCTGACAGTTGAGATAAAAAGACGGAGGGGCCTTTTTTCAATAAAAGAAACTTCTATAGTCAGACCGAAAATCCGTGTCTGTTCGTCTTCTGAAAAAGCAGATTTTGCATTAAATACGAGACTCCATTTCACCGCTCAAATGATTAGCATTTTAAGGGTTATTATTCCTGATACGAGATTGCAGATCTCTTAAATGTTGTTTCAATAAATGTTGTAAACTGCTTATTGTATCCTGATTGCAACTGTATTCTGAAGTACTGAATACTGGGAAACTAAATTCTGATTAGTTGTATCCTGAAATACTGAGAATTTCAATAATGAAAACTGAAATCCTGCATATTTCCCCCTTACTTCATGCTTCCATTACTAAGAAACCTATCTCATTCCATCTTTCATAACTTGATAATCCCAAGCTCATTCCTAAGCATAGAAAATCTTGATTCACATAAGGATTTTGTGAATATATCTGCCAACTGCACATCAGTATTTACCTTTTCAATCACAATATCTTTTTTCTCTACATGATCTCTAATAAAATGATGTCTCACATCAATGTGCTTTGTTCTAGAGTGAAAGACAGGATTGTGTGTTATAACAATAACACTTGTATTATCACACAAGATGGGAGTTTCTCTTTCTATAATCCCATAATCCTTAAGTTATTGTTGTATCCATAGAATCTGAGCACAAAAACTTTCTACTGCTACATACTCCACTTCTGCAGTTGATGTTGTTATGGATGTTTGTTTCTTGCAAAACCAAGAAACTAGCCTTTCTCTAAGAAATTGACAAGTACCACTCATACTCTTTCTATCAATCTTACATCCTACAAAATCAGAATCTGAATATCTCTTTAAGCTGAATCCTCCTTCTTTGGGATATCATAGGCCAACATCCTGAGTACCTTTTAGATACTTGATAATCTTTTTCACAGCTGTAAGATGTGACTCCTTTGGAGCTGTTTGAAATTGTGCACATACTCCTACTATAAACAATATCTGGTCTGCTTGCTGTAAGATACAGTAGGGAACCAATGAGTCTCCTGTATCTTGTAATATCGACATTCTTTCCACTTTCATCTTTGTCAAGACTGATCGATGTGGCCATGAGAATACTTACTGATGAGCAGTTCTCCATACCAAACTTCTTAATTAACTCATTGGTGTACTTGGCTTGATTTATAAAGATCTCATTGTCTAGTTGTTTTACTTGTAGACCAAGGAAGAAAACTTAATCCTCTCATCATGCTCATATCGAACTTCTTCTGCATGAGGGTTGAGAATTTTTCACAGAGATCTTTATTTGTTGAACCAAAGATAATATCATCCACATATATCTGTACAAGCAGAATATTGTCACCGTCCTATATTCTGAAAAGAATATTGTCCACTGTTCCTTTCTGAAAGTCGTTCTCCAAAAGATATAAGGACAAGATGTCATACCAAGCTCTCGTTGCTTGCTTTAAGCCATATAAAGCTTTCTCCAATCTGAATACTTTCTCTTCTGCTTGTTCTTCGAATCCTGGTGGCTGCTCCACATACACTTCTTTGGATAAGAGACCATTAAGAAATGCACTCTTGACATCCATTTGATAAACATTGAAATTCTTATGTGCAGCATAAGCTAAGAATATCCTGATTGCCTTAAACCTTGCTACAGGTGCAAAGATCTTATTAAAATCAATTTCTTCTTCTTGGTCGTATCATTTTGCCACCAAACTTGCTTTGTTCCTGACTACTGTTCCGGATTCATCAGCTTGTTCTTGAACACCCACTTCATTCCAATAACTCCTTGATGGTCAGGCCTTGGTACTAACTTCCATATATGATTTCTTTCAAAACCATTCAGCTCTTCTTGCATAGCCTATATGCAATTACTATCTTCAAGAGCTTCTTTAACACTCTTAGGTTCTACTTGAGATATAAAACATATAAACATTGCTTCTTGTAACTTTGATCTTTTTGTTCTTACACTTTTATTAATATCTCCTATGATAAGCTTTCTTGGGTGATTCCAGAGCCATGTTCTATCTGGCTCAAAATTGTAAGCGGGTTGTCGAACAGTAACCTGTTGGTCAGCTGTATTACTGTGGTTACTATTGGATTGCAGTATTCCATCTGCTTGCTGTGTAGTAACCTACGTTACTGTATTTCTAGATGCAGAAACTTCTGTTTTGTTTTCAGTAACTATATCAGCAGGTACTGGAACTTCATCAATGTATCTTACTTGATGATCTTTAACACTTATCTGGGATACTTCTTCCTTAAGCTTGTCCAACTCAGTTGTATCATAGTGTGGTTCATAAAAAACCACATGTATAGATTCTTCTACAATCAAGGTCCTTTTATTGAAGATCCTGAAAACTTTGCTTACTGATGAGTAACTAAAGAACACTCTTTCATCAGATTTTGCATCAAAGGTCTTCAAATGTTCTTTGTCATTGTTCAGAATGTAATATCTGTATCCAAATATGTGTAGGTATAAAATGTTTGGTGTAAACCAATACCAAACTTCACAAGGTGTCTTGTCATAGTCCTTGTTGATTAAGCATCTATTCTGGGTATAGCATGTTGTATTTGTAGCGTCAGCCCAAAATCTCTTTGGTATAGCAGCTTCAACAATCATTGTTCTTGCTGCTTTCTTCAGGGTTCTGTTTTTTCTTTCTGCAACTCCATTCTGCTGAGGAGTTCTGGCTGCAAAATACTCATGATTGATCTCATTTTCTAAATAATACTTCTCAATAAATCTGTTTGTGAATTATGTTCCCCTGTCAGACCTTATCTTCACAATACTCAAACTTTTCTCATTCTGTACTTTTTTCATGAATTCTGGCAGCTTGTTTTGAGTTTCTGATTTCTTGGCTAGGAAGATGGTCTAAGTAAATCTTGAATAATCATTAACAATCACTAGGAAATACTTCTTTCCACTAATACTAATAGGTTCAACTGTACCAAAGAGGTTCATGTGTAGCAGATCTAGAATTCTGTGAGAGGATCTTTGTACTTTATCCTTGAATGAGCTCCTTACTTGTTTACCTTTCTGATAGGCTCCACAAACATTCTTCTTTTTGAATGCAACATCTGGCAAACCTCTAACCAGGTTCTTCCTTGCTAATTTGTTGATTGTCTTGAAGTTCAAATGACTCATTCTTTTGTGTCATATCCAGCTTAATTCTGGAGTGCTCTTAGTAATGAAGTAGGTTGGCTGCACTGTTGAACTCCAACCAGCAAGATAGATGTTTTCTCTCCTGGTTCCAGTAATCTTCATCTCATTCGTCTTGTTGTCTCTGATCAGGCACTTGTTGAGGTTGAATTCCACTGAGCATCCTCTGTCGCAGAACTGACTAATACTCAGGAGGTTATATTTTAGCCCTTTCACATATGAAACATCACTAATACATGTATTGTCTTTGATTAAGCTTCTTGTGCCCTTGGTGCTTCCTTTAGAGTCATCTCCGAAGACTACCTTAGGATCTTTACATGGTTGGAAGTCTCTTAAGGCTTATTTGTTGCCAGTCATATATTTTGAACAACTGTTATCTATGTACCATACATCACCACTACTTCTTGGCAACTATTCATGCATGCATATCGGATAGATTTAAGTATCCATACAAGTATGAGTCCTGGGGATTAGTCTTCTTTGGGATCCACACTTTATTAATGACAATTAACTTATCATTAGCCTTGGTGGTTTTTGTTGGAACCGACGGATCGCCGGCTCTATGCTATCAGAATCGGGATCCAAGGATAAAACGCAGCGGAAAGAAATCATACCCTTGTAGACCTCTTTGATCTTCTGATGTATTCCTCTGAGCCCTTCTCGAACGTTGCGTGGCCAACGATCCTTCGAGAAAAATCAGTTCTGCTCTCTCTCACTTGTCACGTGTTTTCTGTGATCTATTTTGAAAGAGGCGCTGATGAAAAGAGCTATATATAGGCTACACCAGGGACCTAGAGGAGGAATTGGGTTGGGCCTCCTGATGGGCTTAAGTATCCTGTGTTCGGCCCGAACACATAACTTAAGCCCATCAATAATAATTCAGTCCACTAGAGAATTATTATTGAACTACCGTCCCAATCCCACATTTAATATGGGCTCCTTCTTATTATGTGTACATTTATTTCCCCGTGTTTAAGATATCGAATGTCCGTAAATTAAATAAGTTACTGACAACTTAATTAATTTACATCTAATTCCAAGAGTAGTACCACTCATCCTTATTATCATGTCGGATTAAATCCACCTGCAGGGTTTACATGATAATCCTTATGAGCTCCTCAAGGGGACATTATCATCCTAATTAATTAGGACACAGATTCCTTCTATAATCAACAGCACACCATATAAACAATGCTATCTCCCAACTCACCGAGCTTATTGATTTATAAATAAATCTCACCCATTGGCAAATTAAAGAAATAAACACTGAGCATACGTGGCCGTTATTATATAGGGATTAAGAAGATGTACATCCATAATAACAGAGGTCTTGTTCTATTATATAGTCAGTATAAAACGAACAACCTCAAATGGTCCTGCTCAATACACACAAAGTGTACTAGTGTAGTTTTATAGTCAAGACAGACTAATACCAAACTACACTACAACCATTTCGATGATTTGTCCAAATCCATCTTGGTTGTGAGCTACTATTTATAATTTATAAGAAACTGATAACATGATCTTCTATGTGGCACCACACACCAAGTTATCTATAATATAAATTAATTGGACATTGCATAAACATATATAACAAATATAAAATGCAAACATATGACCAATGTGATTCTCATTCCATAAATGATGTTCATACAAAAAGCTAGGCTTATAGTATACATCCTAACAATCTCCCACTTATACTAAAAGACTATGCTTCCATAAGCGCCGCCATACATCTGATTCCCATCCCTTCAACATGCCCATCAAAAGCTTTCGCTGGAAGGGCCTTTGTGAAAGGATCTGCTAGGTTATCTGCTGATGCAATTTTGGCGACAACAACTTCTCCTCGCTTTACGATGTCTCGTATCAGGTGGTACTTGCGCTCAATGTGTTTACTTGCTTTATGGGCTCGTGGTTCCTTCGAGTTTGCCACTGCACCACTGTTATCACAATAAATTGTGATAGCTTTGGGCAAACCAGGAATCACTTCTAAGTCCATCAAGAAGTTCCTGAGCCATACAACTTCTTTGGCTGCCTCAGAGGCTGCCACATACTCAGCTTCCATGGTGGAGTCTGAAACGCATTTCTGCTTAACACTCCTCCATATAATGGCTCCACCTCCTAAGGTAAACACATAACCCGAGGTAGATTTACTGTTGTCCCTATCCGACTGGAAATCAGAATCTGTGTAACCCACAGGAAGCACATCATCTGCTTGGTAAACCAGCATATAATTTCTAGTCCTTTTCAGGTACTTTAAAATATGCTTTACTGCAGTCTAATGTCCTTGTCCTGGGTTACTTTGATATCTGCTAACCATGCCCACGGCAAAGCAGATATCTGGCCTCGTACATAGCATTGCATACATTAGGCTTCCTACGGCCGAAGCATAAGGAACTACCTTCATGTCCTCTATCTCCTTTGGTGTCTTAGGACACATCTCCTTAGATAAAGGTACTCCATGTCGAAAAGGTAGAAAACCTTTCTTGGAGTTTTGCATGCTAAAACGAGCTAGAATGGTATCAATGTACGAAGCTTGAGATAAGCATAACATTCTTTTCTTGCGATCCCTTATCACTTTGATCCCAAGAATATGTCCTACTTCTCCCAAGTCCTTCATATCAAACTGCTTGGACAGCCATACCCTTACGTCTGACAACACCTTGACATTGTTGCCAATGAGCAAGATGTCATCTACGTATAGTACAAGAAATACCACCACGTTTCCGTCACTCTTCTTGTATACACAAGACTCATCCGGACATTGAATGAATCCATAAGATTGGATTACCTCATCAAAACGAATGTTCCAAGATCTCGAAGCTTGTTTCAATCCATAAATGGACCGATTAAGCTTACACACAAGATGTTCTTTGCCCTTTACAACGAATCCTTCTGGTTGCTTCATATAGATGTTTTCTTCAAGACTACCGTTAAGGAAAGCAGTCTTGACATCCATTTGCCAAACCTCATAATTCATATGAGCAGCAATAGACAAAAGAATCCGGATAGACTTAAGCATGGCTACCGGCGAAAAGGTTTCCTCATAATCGATTCCTTCTTTTTGAGTATACCCCTTCGCAACAAGCCTTGCTTTGAAAGTTTCTACTTTCCCGTCTGATCCTCTTTTTCTTTTGTAGACCCACTTACATCCAATGGCTTTTACACCATTTGGTGGTTCTACTAGCTCCTAGACTTGATTAGAATCCATAGATTCTAATTCAAAATTCATAGCTTTTTGCCAAGATTCTGCATCTTTATCTTGGAGTGCTTCGTCATAGGTCCAAGGATCAGATTCATGTTCACCAGGTACTAAGTCCGAAGACTCTCCCAAAAACATGAATCTATCAGGCTGTCTAACAACCCTCCCACTACGACGAGGCACTTGTGGTAATTGCATATCATTAGTGACACATGGTGCAGACCCCTGTGGTATCTCATCTTGTACCGGTGGTACTAAGGTAGGGATTTCCCCTCTGATTTCCTCTAGAACAATTTTACTCATGGGCTTGTGGTTCATTACATAGTCCTCTTCTAAGAATCGGGCATTTGTGCTAACAATGACCTTCTGATCCTTAGGACTATAAAATAAACCACCTTTCGTTCCTCTAGGATAGCCCACAAACAGCCGAACATCCGTACGAGATTCCAACTTATCAGCGTCTCCCTTCAGCACATGTGCTGGACTACCCCAAATCCGAATGTGTTTAAGATTAGGCTTACGCCCATTCCACAATTCTGTGGGAGTAGAGGGTACTGTCTTAGAAGGTACCAAGTTTAGAATATACGCTGTCGTTTCCAGGGCATATCCCCAAAATGAATTCGGTAATTTCGAATAACTCATCATCGATCTAACCATTTCCATGAGAGTCATATTCCTTCGTTCTGCCACACCGTTCTGTTGGGATGTACCAGGTGCAGACAATTGGGATTGAATCCCAGCCTCTGATAAGTAATTCCTAAACTCTCCTAAGAGGTACTCGCCACCACAATCAGATCGTAGTGTTTTGATACATTTACCATGACGCTTCTCCACATTAGCCTTGTACTCTTTGAATTTATCAAAGCACTCAGACTTGCGGCGCATCAAATAAATATACCCATATCTCGAAAAATCGTCTATAAATGAGACAAAATATTCGAAACCACCTCTTGCCTGGATAGTCATAGGACCACACAAATCAGAATGAACCAATTCCAACACTTCTTTGGCTCTATACCCCTTGGCTTTAAAAGGCCTCTTGGTCATTTTTCCTTCCAAGCAGGACTCGCAGGTCGGATAGTTTTCCACTTCCAATGAACTCAAAGGTCCATCGGCTATCAACCTTTGAATCCTACTCAAGTTAATGTGACCTAGTCTTAGATGCCAAAGATATGTTTGGTTCATTTTAGAAGGTTCTTTTCTCTTATTTGAGTTAGAAGATGTATTATTAATTTCCATTTGTTGCATCGTAGGAGTTATTGGATTAAGAGTATATAAATTGCCAACCAACGTACCAGAACAGATAATAACCCTATTTTTCTTGACAACCACTTTGCCATCAAAAGAAACAGAATATCCATCCAAAAATAACTTAGAAACCGAAATCAAGTTCTTCCTAAAACAAGGTACGTAAAGACAATTCCTCAAAACCAAAGTCTTGTTCCTATCAAAAGATAAATAAACATCTCCCACTGCAACTGCCGCCACTTTCGTAGCGTTGCCCATGTAGATGGTAATCTCGCCCTCACTAAGTCGCCTGGTTTCCTGGAACCCCTGCAAAGAATTGCAGACATGATCAGTGGCTCCCGTATCTACACACCAGGTACCAGTAGATAACACCGCTAAACATGTTTCAGTAATTAGTGAATAAGATTTACCTTCTTTGTTCTCCTTTTTCTTGGGACAATCTACCTTCCAATGTCCAGGCTGCTTGCATGAGAAGCACTTGCCCTTCGGCTTTTTCACGCCACCTTGAGGCCTAGCCTTTTGAGGTCCATTCGCTTTGTTTGCCGAAGGATTCTATTTCTTCTTCTTCTTTCCACCTTTCGGCTTAGAAGTAGAAACATTTTCAGCAATGTAAGCTTGAGCACTTTGACAAATAGTCCTTCTACCGATTTGAGTTCTGTCAGAAGTTCCGCCAAGGAGTACATCCTTTTGTTCATATTATAATTAAGGCGGAACTGCTCAAAACTTTTAGGCAGTGTTTGGAGCACGATATCGGCCTGGGTTTCCCCATCGATTTCAGCTCCAAGGACTTCCATCTCATTCAAATGAGCCATCATCTTAAGGACGTGATCACTCACAGGTGTCCCTTCAGACATGGTGGTCGTCATTAAGTTTCTCATTGCCTCCTGTCTGGCAGCCCGACTCTGGTGTCCGAAGAGTTCTCTGAGATTGTGCATCATATCATAGGCAGTGGGCATGACCTGATGTTGATGTTGTAGTACATTTGACATGGAAGCCAAAATGTAACATCGCGCCATCTCATCTGCCTTAACCCACTTTCTATAATGCGCTTTCTCCTCTTCACTAGAGTTTTCATCAGGCATGTCAGGACAGTGCTCATGGAGTACAAACTTGTACTCCTCAGCAGTTAGGACAATATCCAGGTTTCTTTTCCAGTCAATATAATTAGGACCAGTAAGTTTGTTTTCTTTGAGTATAACAGCAAGTGGGTTGAAAGACATAATGAAATCCTGAGAATCATATAAATAAATAAATAAATACACAGGTCATATCATTTAGAATTTAAAGCCTATATTGTTCCCTCAAACAATATAATTAAATTCACCAACACCTCAAAACACCGTGAATTTCGCATGCCACGATAGTGTGGACGTATGCTAATTCAAACATTTGTAAGAGGAGGTTTTACCCATTAATTTCATTATCTTGTCAAACAAAATAAAATTAATAGTTGGTTTAACTTTAGCCATGCAAACAACAGCACTTACTCCGATGGGGAGGATACTATCATATGCACCTAAGTATGTACCATTACTTAATACTAAGTCCATTATCTCAGATTGTATCTCTTCAGATGGAGAAGATCATACGCTCTTAAATAATTTTCTATAATCATTCATAAAGAAAGTTTGATCTAGTGATCCGCAATCAAACTCATCCGATATGGAGGAAGGCACTTAAAGCCAACGCGCAAGTTTAAATGCATCACTTACAAACCAGTAATGGAGACCATGGGATTTATTCAAAATAAATCCCTCTCCCACTTAGTTATTTAAATGAGGGATTTTAGCATGCAATAACAAGAAACATATTATAAAAGCATGCTTGATAACACAACAAACATGTAGATAGGCAATAAAAAAGGAATAATATAAATCCAACTATTATGGCCACTTCGATCGAATGTTTGCCTGCTAAACGGGGATCGACCTAAAAAAATTAGGGTTTTAAAACCCTAATTAGCGTCAACATCCAGCGAACAGAATCAGCGCCTAAATACAGCGATTGTTGCATAGAATCAGCGCCAATCTAGTGATCTGATCGAACAGCCCCATCCAGCAATCTATTCCAGCGCCTAGCAATCTGATCGAACAGCCCCTTCGAACGCCAATCCTAGTTCGAATAGAAGTCTTGATCGAACAGGAATCCTATACAGAATCTAGTTCGAACATCTACCAATCCTATACAGAATCTAGTTCGAACATCTACCAAACCCTATACAGAATCTAGTACGATCAGAATACACCATATGAGATCGAACAGAATTACATCGAGAACAAAACAAGAAAACGTAAAACCTAACACGACAAACCGCCGTGTTTTTACTATTACAATCATGCAACCAACCCAAAACAAAAAACCTCGACAGGTCCGAGGGTTTAGATCATACATTAATCATACATACAGACCATAATAGTTGGATATAGATAACCTGCAAAACCGAGTTATCCTACGCAATCCTACTATCATACAATCTAAATATAAAACGTATGAAAAAGCATAAGATCATAATAATAAACCGATCCAATTACATAGAACCAGAAACCGTGGCTTTGATACCAATTGTTGGAACCGACGGATCGCCGGCTCTATGCTATCAGAATCGGGATCCAAGGATAAAACGCAGCGGAAAGAAATCATACCCTTGTAGACCTCTTTGATCTTCTGATGTATTCCTCTGAGCCCTTCTCGAACTTTGCGTGGCCAATGATCCTTCGAGAAAAATCAGTTCTGCTCTCTCTCACTTGTCACGTGTTTTCTGTGATCTGTCTTGAAAGAGGCGTTGATGAAAAGAGCTATATATAGGCTACACCAGGGACCTAGAGGAGGAATTGGGTTGGGCCTCCTGATGGGCTTAAGTATCCTGTGTTCGGCCCGAACACATAACTTAAGCCCATCAATAATAATTCAGTCCACTAGAGAATTATTATTGAACTACCGTCCCAATCCCATATTTAATATGGGCTCCTTCTTATTATGTGTACATTTATTTCCCCGTGTTTAAGATATCGAATGTCCGTAAATTAAATAAGTTACTGACAACTTAATTAATTTACATCTAATTCCAAGAGTAGTACCACTCATCCTTATTATCATGTCGGATTAAATCCACCTGCAGGGTTTACATGATAATCCTTATGAGCTCCTCAAGGGGACATTATCATCCTAATTAATTAGGACACAGATTCCTTCTATAATCAACAGCACACCATATAAACAATGATATCTCCCAACTCACCGAGCTTATTGATTTATAAATAAATCTCACCCATTGGCAAATTAAAGAAATAAACACTGAGCATACGTGGCCGTTATTATATAGTGATTAAGAAGATGTACATCCATAATAACAGAGGTCTTGTTCTATTATATAGTCAGTATAAAACGAACAACCTCAAATGGTCCTGCTCAATACACACAAAGTGTACTAGTGTAGTTTTATAGTCAAGACAGACTAATACCAAACTACACTACAACCATTCCGATGATTTATCCAAATCCATCTTGGTTGTGAGCTACTATTTATAATTTATAAGAAACTGATAACATGATCTTCTGTGTGGCACCACACACCAAGTTATCTATAATATAAATTAATTGGACATTGCATAAACATATATAACAAATATAAAATGCAAACATATGACCAATGTGATTCTCATTCCATAAACGATGTTCATACAAAAAGCTAGGCTTATAGTATACATTCTAACAGTTTTCTTTTTATAAGTATCCTTTTCAAGATACTATTTGTGAACAGTGTGTGCCAGAACTTTCCATGTGTTACCTTTTTTTTTTTAGGAAGGTCTTTTCTTATACCTTTCCGGAGTATAAGCTCATTAGGATTTAAACATGTATGTTTTGGTATAGAAGGGGTAGATTTTCTTTTGTTGTGACCTGGAAGACTGCTGCAATTTTCTTTTGGTTGCATTATACTGATTCTGTTGCTTTCTAAGAATTTGTGCAGACTTACTGTCTGTGGTCTGCAGCATGGGCTTCTTTTTCTTATCCATTAAACCTAATTTGTTCAAGCTTCCCTTGGGTGGAATGAGTTCCTAAGTGAAGAATACTCTGATTTGAACAAACCTTTCAGTATTGGATGTGCTTGCTGCTTTTTGAGAGCTTTCTGCACAGTATCTTAGGCCATTTCCATTAAAGGTTTTTTGGGTCTCAAGGATACATTCCTGTACCATCTTAGCTGATTTACTGTATACATTGATTGTATTCTGCAAGCTAGCTTTCTTAGATTCTAGCTTAGTGACCAGCAGCCTGAACTTAAATACCTCAGCTTTGAGATTATTGCATTATATACTGTAATACTCGAGGTCATAAACTTTTTCTTTCAGTACAGTTTGCTGACTCTTGAACATCAAGATTTTCTCTTTCAGTTCCTCATGAGCTGAGTTTATCTGCTCAAAGTTACTCATGATCTATCGAAATGACTGGATCATGTTCGGTTTTTCACAACCAGAAGCCTCAAGAGATTGAGAAGTTACCTCATTATCTTTTTCTTCTTCACAGTCCTTTGCCATCAGGCACAACAATGCTTCTTCATCGGAGATAGAGTTGTCGCTTTCACTCTTTGAGGAGCATTGATCCTTAGCTTCTTCCTTCGTGCTGCTTGTTGTCTTGAGAGTTATAGCTTCACTTAAAAGAGCCCTGAGCTTTTATTTTTCATCATTCCTCATTTCTCTCATTTACTTTCTTTCATCTTCAGGATACTTGTGTACTTAAGGGTATGGACAGTTCCTTGCATTGTGTCCAGGCTTCCTGCAATTATAGCAAAGGTCAGAAGAAATAACACTGGACTATGGTGCTTCGTTTACCTGTGGGCTTGGAGATTTCTTCCTAACATATTTTTCTCTCTTGTTGGTCTTTAGGAACTTCTTGAATTTCTTGAGGAGGAACGTCATTTCTTCTTCAACATCTTCAGTATACAATTCTATTGGGTCCCAAGTGGTCAGAGGTTTAGAGGGGAGTGAATGAACCTCTATCGATTTTTCAAAACTTTTCTAAACAACTAACAGATAAACAGGTTTATGTTTCACTAGGAAGAAAGTAACTTATCTCGAGTCGGTAACCTGGCCCTAGGCGAATTCAGGTTGTTGTCCCGGTTATCAGAATGCAACGCAGCGGAATAAACTTGATAGAGTTTCGATTAAAAACCATTTTCTTTTCAAGATATGACTTTACACAATACGTTTTAACAGAATGCTTGTGATAGATACAACAAGATAAATATGCAATAAGGATAAGCAGCAAATAAGATAAGCAATAAACACTTATGGCTTATAGTGGTTGGAAGGTGGTGTAATCCTTCTACGTCCACTCTACTCCTTCACTGAAGAGGAACTTCGTTATGGTCAGTTTGATTTACAAGACTCGTCTCTACAAACCTCTTCTAAAATAAGTTATACCTACAGAATCCCAGATTCCTAGGTCTACACCCACACAGGATTTACAAACTCCCACACAGGGACATACTCTCACATAGGGAAAGATTACCCTACACAAGACTAATAAACTTAGCAAGGATATAATCCTATCAACTAAGTACACCAAATAAAACAACCTAGCACACACAGCACAATGGTTAAAAGTATATGTTTCTTCAACTGCTGTAGCACGAAGACAGTCTTGAACGTGAAAGATTAGATTTTTGGCTTGACTGTTTCTGAAGGTTGAGTGACTGAACTTTGAAGACTTGAGAGAATGAAGAATAGCAAAATAACTTGGATATCTCAATTTTTTGTTCAGTTGTCTTCACAGTCCTCTTTACCTTCTATTTATATGTGATGGAAAATGCCCGTTGAAGAGAGGCATGATTCATGTTGTAATTCAAAAGATCTTCAAATCTTCTCATTTAATGCGGTGTGAAAGATTAGAGCTTCATAGCTTATCCTACTCTGCGACGCATTAAATGATCCCATACTTTAGGCACAGTACTCTGCAGAGCCGCTTTCCACGTGGCAGCTTCTTAGTGGTTCTTCACAAACTTCTATCTACTGGTAACTAATCAGGATCCATCCTCGTGTAGTATCCAGTATCTTCCTCGTACTGTATTAAATGGGCTAGAGAGACTTTATTGCACGCAATTCTTGATTCAGTATTTCTTTTCCTCGTGCATCAGGATTCTGTTCCAGAGCAGTTTCCTGTCCTTAAGTCTTTCAGTCAGCTTCCTGGCTCGCGTATTTCTTGACACTTCCTGCTTATGAGCAGTTTCCTATTCAAGAGTCTTGTCGTCTGCTTCCTGATTTTGACTTCAATCTTAATCTTGCTGACATGTTATGTTGAGAATTTAAGCTTGATGACAGCCTCCAAGTCCAGAATCCTGTTAGAGAGAGTTCTACCTATCTTTCGGATATAAGCAATTTCTTAAACTTACAGTTCGAGAGACTGGGTAGGTAAACAAGAATCCACTTATAAATCGTGGAATATGGGTACTCTAAAAAGCCATCTAAAATTACATTGTCTCATCAAAACCTAGTCGGAAATATCCCAACAATTTCCCCCTTTTTGATGATGACAAAACCCATATAAAGCAGTAAAACAAAACAAATGCACTTTCATACTCGCAAGTTTACAAGTATAGCACAATGTAAGTTTTTCAACATATTAGTACATATACTTACATATTAATAACAGTAAGGAATTTAAAAGAATACAAGAATTCTTTTATAAGAGATGCTTACAGCCAAAGAAAGTCAGAGAGAACTGAAGAGTTAACTTTTGTCAGGTTTCTTGTCACCAAATAGCTTCCACTTTACAAGATCATATCCTGAGGATGCTTGTCGATTCATTCTGACAATCTCTTCATACTCCGTTCCTTTCCACCAGTTTAAGATAGAATCCTGATATGATTTTTCCAATTATGTAGCAATCTCGGGAGTCTGTTGTTGGAACCACCGGATCGCCGACTCTATGCAATTATCTAATTCGGGATCCATGCAAGATATGATTAACACGCAATGGAAGAAATCATACCTTTTGCAAAGACAAATAGATCGAAGTTTAGACCTCTCGATCTTCTGCTGTATTCCTAGCCCTTTGCTTTGGACGTCGTGTGGGCGACGATCTTCTAAAGTTTCAACTCTCTTGCCTCCTTATCACTCTCTCCTCGATTCTGTATATTTTAGAATACGTGAGTTTCTTGTTCTTCTAGGAGGCGTGAGTTAGGGTTATTTATAGGCTACAATAGGGACCTAGAGGAGGAATTAGGGTTGGGCCTCCTGATGGGCTTAGGTGTCCTGTGTTCGGCCCGAACACCCAACTTAAGCCCATCAATTATAACTCGGTCCACTAAGGAGTTATAACTGAACTACCGTCCTAATCCCATATTACAATATGGGCTCCTTTATTATGTGCACGTTTATTTCCCCGTGTTTAAGATATCGAATGTCCGTAAATTAAATAAGTTACTGACAACTTAATTAATTTACATCTAATTCCAAGAGTAGTACCACTCATTTTTATTATTATGTCGGATTAAATCCATCTGCAGGGTTTACATGATAATCCTTATGAGCTCCTCAAGGGGACATCATCATCCTAAATAATTAGGACACGGATTCCTTCTATAATCAACAACACACCATATAAGCAATGTTATTTCCCAATTCACCGAGCCTATTGATTTATTAATAAATCTCACCCATTGGCAAATTAAAGAGACAAACACTGATTATATGTGCCTGTTATTATATAGGGATTAAGAAGACGCACATCCATAATAACAGAGGTCTTGTTCTTTTATATAGTCAGTACAAATCGAACAACCTCAAATGGTCCTGCTCAATACATACAAAATATACTAGTGTAACTCTATAGTCAAGATAGACTAATACCAAATTACACTACAACCGTTCTAATGGTTTGTCTAAATCCATCTTGGTTGTGAGCTACTATTTATAATCTATAAGGAACTGATAGCATGATCTTCTGTGTGGCACCACACACCATATTATCTACAATATTGATTAATCTGGACAATTGCATTAACACATATATAACAAATATAAAATGCAAACATTTGATCATAATGAATCTCATATCATAAAGATGTTCATACAAAAGCTAGGCTTATAGTATACATCCTAACATCTGTATCCATCTTAGCCAATAGTCCTGACAGTAAGGAACTTCTTCTCCTTTCTTGACTTTATCGATCAAGACCCTCTGGCAATCCAATTTTCCTTCTCTTGTCATTTCCTCAAATCTCTTCAATGCTGATTCACAGGTTGGAAAACCTTCAAAAACATTATATTTAAGAAGGCTTCGAAAATACCTCCAGTATTCTGAGCGTTTGAACTTAGTGATTTCTGCAAATGTTGGATTCCTGTTTTTAGGCAAGTGTACTTGTTCAAAGATACTTAAATCCCAGTAGTAGTAGATATTCTCCGATCTTTGATCCAACAGTGCTGAAATCTCAACTGGGGCATCCTCCTTATTGAAGTTAGGAGCTTCTTGATCTGGGAATGAGTAAAGAGCTGCATCAATCTTCTCTTCAACCTGTGTTCTCCTTCCAACAACTCCCAGTCTCGAAATCCAATCAGCCTGCTTCTTTTTTCTTTCCTCATCTGCAGCCTTAAGCTGCTTCCGTCTTTCCTCAGACAATCTTGGTCCAGCAGGTATGCTCATATAAGGTTGTACATTCGAAACCTGTCCTGTCTGCTGTCTTCCTTTTATTTGTTGTTTTCCTCTTCCTCGGCCTCAGCCAGGTTGCTGTCTGTAAGTTCTTGGTCTTATTGAAGTGGCAGTAACATGTCCTCCTTGTTGTAATGCAGTGCTACTAACTTCTTGAGAAACAGTACCTCCAATACCTGCATTGTCATCATCATTTGGTTTTCTTCTTTTTGGATTACTACCTTGACCATGTTCAGAAGCATCTGCCCTATTGCGTTTAATTGTGGTCAAGGGTAGTTCATCATCATCATCTTGGTCAAGTTCCTTGGAGAAGGTTTCAACCATCTCATCATCTGGTTCAACTAACTGCTTACTACTTTCCCTCTTTTTAGCATCATCACTTTTAGCAGTAATGGGATTAGTAAATGCAATAGTTTCCCTTGGGTAAGCCCTTTCCATGATTGCCCTCATCTCTCCTAGTAACAACTCAATATTGAGAATGTTGTCATTGTTGCTTCGATTCGTGGCAATAATTTCTTCCTGAGTTAAACTCTGTGCTGCCTGAGTATTTCTGATTTCTTCTGTGATCTTATCTCGTGCCTCAAATGCAGCCTGTTGCTCTTTCTCAAACCGAGCTCTTGCAATGTGTTGAGCATTGAATTCAAAGTTCAATCTCGTCTGTATCTTACCAGGGAGAGCATCCAGTGTTTTCTTTAATTCTTCCAAGGTTTCCGAATGTGTTCGTTCTCTCATAATTATATTAGTGGCCAAATTCATTTGATGTGTCTCCATGGCCCTCATTAATCCTTGAACAACATTCATTACTCCTTGAAGAGTAAGCTCTCATGAATCAGTAAGGGTGTCAACCCTATTCCCTGGTCTTGATTCCTCTTGAGTGTAAAAGGCCAAGTTCTGATCCATAGCATTTCTAGTGTTTTCATTGGCCTGCTCTTTCTCTCGTGCCTCTTGATCAGCCAGATACTTCCTTCTCTTCTCCATTGTCATTTTCACCTTGTACGAAGGAGATTTCATTGGTTCATCTTCACTGGAACTGGATGAATTATTATCATTATTTGGAGTTTGTGCAGTAACAACAATTGTCCTTATCTCTTGGGAATCTTCTATTGGAGTTGTCTTAATAGCATCCATGCTTGAGTTTATCATTGGATTAGTTGACTCATCAGCTGCTTGAGTCTCAGTTACCTCTGTTACTACATTAGTAGTAACCTGATTACCCTCAGTAACCTATTCAAACACATTGGTTATTTCATTGGATACATCAGTACTCATATTTGTTGCTTCCATAGTAATCTTAGCTTCCTGTTGGATAGGAGCTTCAACCACCTCAGCAACCTCCTCAATTATTTCATCAGCAACCTGACTAATTTCATATGACTGATTTGTGTCAGTAATTGCCTCAGTAATTGGAATTTCAGCAAGTTCCTCGCCAGTTGCAGTAGAAACTTGATTTCCTTCTGTAAGTCTTAAAGCGACTTCATGCAGAAGATCTAGAGTTTGATCAGGTTTCCCTAAAGTCACTTGTTCTGTCTCCAATTCTTGAGCTTTTTGTATTGCGACATCAGCCAGTACAGGGAGTCCTGCCTCTGCATCCTTCTCCACAGATGTTTCATCGGCAACCTCTTCATTGATCTTCTTTAGAACACCATGGATTATAGGCGATGTTTCCCCCTCAGCAAGTTGATCATGAAGTGCAGGGGAAACAGATTAATCAAGCAATTGAATAACAGTATCCATAGTGTCTAATCGAGTCATAGGAGAAAGAGCTGCAGTACATGTTAATGTTGGAGAATCATGTGTTTCAACAGCCATTGAACTTCCTTTCCCTTATTGCAGTATTCTGGGTGGCCTCATCGACTCAGCTCTGCTAGCCTCCATTCCCAGTCGCGACATTCTTTCATTAGCTTCCTCAGGGTTGAGGTTAGCTAATTGAGCTTCATCCATCTCCAGCTCAGTAGGGATCCTAACAGTCTTAGCAGTGGGGCTTTCCATTGAGTAATCTTCCTCACGCGTCATTGACTGCTCACCCTTATTCTCTTCTTCTTCTTCATTGGCTAGCAAATATGCATTTAGGGTATCCTACCTATTTTGAATGAGAGGAATCATTCTTTCAGCTTGATGATCAATGTAATCATCACTGAAAAAGGGTAGAAATCCATGGGATAGATCATCTGCATACATAAAGTTCTCTATCCATGCTAGTATAATGTTTTCCACTTCTAGCCAATTAGTCCATTTTACCAATTCCTCTCCAGGACCCAGTCATTTCCATCTCCAATCATCATAAGTAACTGCGAATCTTTTCTAGATGGAGTTGGCAGATTCGTTCAAGGCCCTTCTGGCTTCTTTTGTAGTGATGGACTTTATGGATCGTACCACTTTGTTTAGAGTGTTGATCTCTCTTAACTCCTTTTTGGGTCCTAACCACATTCTTCTCTTGACTGTGGTGTCAGCTTTCTTTACTAACTTTCTCCTCTTTTTCCTTGATTCCTGAACTTCCTCAACAACAGGTTCAGCAACCTGATCAGAAAACTGTTCAGCAGCTATCTCAGTAACCTCTTTATCAGATTCAGCAGAGGGTTGGTTCACTGGAGCAGCGACCTGAACTTCCTGGACTTCTTCAGAATTCTCTTCAGCAACTGAAGTAGGAATCTCTTCTGTTTCCTGCTCGAAAGACACCATAGCCTCTTCAGGAACCTGTTTCTCAATATCTGAGGGGTTTGATTCATCAGTGACCTTTGCTGGAGAAGGTATTACTGACTTAGAGGGGACACTTTTCTTCGTCACTTTCTTCTTCTTTGGAGGAGCTTTCTTCACTATCTTCTTCTTAGTCGGTTTGTCTTCATCATTGCCTGAATCACTGGAATGGTCAGAATCCTGTGACTTGTTTGCTGGTTTCTTTTTGAATGTCTTTTCCTTCTTCTCCCCTTTGGTGTACCCCTTCTTTACTCCTAGGTACCACCCAATAACATACGGTATCCTTCTCTCCAGTGATATCCCCAGTGAAGACAAAATAGATGAAATTACAATTCCAAACCCCCTCCTTTCCCAGGGTTTGATTGTTTCCTCCCAAATTCTCTGAAAGAGAACTTGAGCCCAGTTTATTTCTACTTCCTTAACAATGACAGTCATCATTCGAAGCCGCAGATTGGTACATTTATCATAGCTTGCACACCATCCTTCAACAGTGTAGACCAAGATGTCATGCAGAAACTCATACTCTGGCTTGAGTTTCATTTTAGGAAAATTGCTGGTTGCAGCCTCTTCCTTAACAGAATCCAGTGTAAACTGGTTCCAGCTTTCTTCCAAATATTCTAATTCATACTCTGCTAGATCAGAAAGAGTCATACTTGTATCAGAAATACCAAAGGTTTTGGCGATGTTTGCCACAGTGAGGATGTGAGGTTCATCATCATCCTCATCAAACTTGAAAGTGATAGTCTCCTCATCCTCTGAGAGTTATGCCCAAGCATAAAATTTCTCTACCGATATGCTAGAGAATCTTTCATATGTGGTTGTGAACAGCCTATCCAACTTGTTGTTGCACACATGATCCCAGACTTCAGAGATAAGTTCCTTGTTGTCATATGGTGACTTGTTTCCCAGCAGTATGCTTGTGTCCACAAGTCTCCCTTCCAGCACTTTGTTAGTAGTTCTTCCTCCTTCTATTGAGTGTATATGTATAGATTGAAAGATGAAGAGAGATTTGAGAGATTTTTGTTTGCAGAGAGTTGGTAGGGAATTTTGAGTGTATCTGAGGAGACGTGACGTTGAAGATGAGGGAATATGATCAGTTTATTTTTGAAATCTCGTCCAAAAATATCGATGATCCAGATTAGAACTTAACGATCATTTATGATCTAACGGTTGAGATAAGATGGTTGAGGGGCAAATCTGTAATTTGCTAAAGACGTGTCAGATGTTTGAACCGCGCCTTTTTCGCCTCCACTGCAAAAGTGGTTTTTCACATTTAATGCGAGAGACAAACTTCCTTTCGTAATCATTACTGAACAGGTTACTATTGCTGGTACGAGGTTGCACGACTCCATGAATGCTGATCTTAACAAATGTTGTTTTGCAATCCTTAGGAACCTGTTAAACATAAACTTTTACAGAAATCTGTTGCATTATACTGTGTCCTAAAACCAAGTACTGTTGGAGAATCCTGTTTCTATTAAAGAACAGTATCCTGTTTCAAGAAGCTGAGTAAGCATTTAGAGTATATTCAAATGATTAGTTCCCCCTTACTTAGGAACCTCATAAAATTTTACACATTAAAGCTTGATGATCCCCTAGCTCTGTTCTCAGCACAGAGAATCTTGATTCACACAACGGTTTTGTAAATATATCAGGAAGCTGCATGTCAGTGTGTACTTTGTTTAGGACAATATCCTTCTTTTCCACATGATCCCTTATGAAGTGATGTCTGACATCAATGTGCTTAGTTCTTGAATGGAAGACAGGATTGTGAGTTATGACAATAGCACTTGTATTGTCACACAATATGGGTGTCTATTTTTCTATTAACCCATAGTCTTTTAGTTGTTGATGTATCCATAAAATCTGAGCACAACAGCTTCCAGCTGCTACATATTCTGCTTCCGCGGTTGATGTTGCAATAGATGTTTCTTTCCTGCAAAACCAGGAGACTAATCTTTGTCCCAAGAATTGACACGTACCACTGGTACTTTTCCTGTCAATTTTGCATCCTGCGAAATCTGAATCCGAATATCCTTTAAGATTAAATCCTCCATCTTTTGGATACCATAGTCCAACATCTTGAGTGCCTTTCAGATACTTGATAATTCTTTTTACTGCCGAAAGATGTGATTCTTTGGGTGTTGTTTGGAATCTTGCACAGACTCCAACTGCAAAAACTATATCTGGTCTGCTTGCTGTTAGATATAACAGGGATCCAATAAGTCTTCTGTACTTAGTAATCTCCACATCTTTTCCATCTTCATCTTTATCCAGGCTTATGGACGTGGCCATTGGTATACTTACAGATGATCCACTCTCCATTCCAAATTTCTTGATTAATTCTTTGGTATACTTGACTTGACTTATGAAAGTCTCATGCTCTAGCTGTTTGACTTGTAAATCAAGAAAGAAACTTAGTTCTCCCATCATGCTCATCTCAAACTTACTTTGCATGAGGGATGAGAACTTATCACATAGACTCTGGTTCGTAGATCCAAAGATTATGTCATCCACATAAATTTGGACAAGCAGTATGCTGTCTTTATCCTGTATCCTGAAAAAAGTCTTATCTACTGTTTCTTTTTGGAACCCATTTTCCAAAAGATACAGAGATAGTGTATCATACCAAGCTCTAGGAGCTTGTTTTAATCCATACAGAGCTTTCTCTAATCTGAATACTTTTTCTTCTGCTTGTTCTTCAAAACTTAGTGGTTGCTCCACATATACCTCTTCTGATAGAAGTCCATTAAGAAATGCATTTTTTACATCCATCTGATATACCTTGAAATCACTATGAGCAGCATAGGCCAGAAATATTCTTATTGCTTCTAGTCTAGCAACTGGAGCAAAAGTCTCATCAAAATCTATGCCTTCTTCCTGGCAGTATCCTTTTACTACTAACCTTGCTTTGTTTCTGACCACAACACCAGATTCATCCAACTTATTCTTGAATACCCATTTGGTTCCAATAACTCCTTGATGATCAGGTCGTGGAACCAGTTTCCAAACTTGGTTTCTCTTGAATCCATTTAGTTTTTCCTGCATGGCCTGAACCCAGTTACTGTCTTCAAGAGCTTCCTTTATGTTCTTGGGCTCATCTCGTGATATGAAGCATGTTAGAAGAGATTCCTGAGTTCTTGTTCTCCTTGTTCTAACTCCATCACTAATGTTTCCAATCACAAGTTCTCTTGGATGATCCCTGAGCCATGTCCTATCAGGCTCGAAGGAAGAGATAGGCTGGTGAATGATGGTCTGTTGATCTTCAGTATTCTGTATGTGATTACTGTTGGTCTGCTGAGCATTGTCTACTTGTTGTTTATCACTTGGTGCTGATGTATCCTGTTGTGCAGTGACCTGTGGTTGTGAGTCACTTACAGTGATCTCTTCTGCGGGTATTGGAACTCCATCAATGTATCATATTGTGTGATCATTGATCTTAATATTCGATACAACTTCTTTAAATTTCTCCAGCTCAGCAGTATCACAATGTGCTTCATCGAATACCACATGTATTGATTCTTCCACAACCAGACTTTTTTTGTTGAATATTCTGAAGGCTTTGCTTACTGAGGAATATCCTAAGAATACTCCTTCATCTGACTTCTCATCAAAGGTCTTCAAGTATTCTTTTCCATTATTTAGTATATAACACCTGCATCAAAATATATGCAAGTATGAAACGTTAGGTGTTACACCATACCATACCTCATGGGGGGTCTTGTCATGTTCTTTGTTGATCAGACATCTGTTCTGAGTGTAGCATGCAGTGCTAGTGGCTTCGGCCCAGAACCTCTTAGGAATTCCAGCTTCAGCAATCATGGTCCTTGCTGCTTCCTTCAGGGTTCTGTTTCTTTTTTCTGCAACTCTATTCTGTTGAGGAGTTCTTGCTGCAGAATACTCATGACTGATCCCATTCTCTAAACAATACTTCTCTATGAATTTGTTTGTGAACTCAGTTCCTCTGTCAGACCTTATTTTCACAATGCTTAAGCTTTTCTCATTTTGCAATATCTTCATGAATTCTGGTAGCCTGCTTTGAGTTTCTGATTTCTTGGCCAGGAAGATAATCCAAGTAAATCTTGAGTAGTCGTCCAAAATTACTAGGGAATATTTCTTCCCACTTACACTTACAGGCTCTACTGGTCCAAATAGATCCATATGCAGAAGATCCATTATCCTGTGAGAGGATCTCTTAACCTTATTTTTTAATGTGCTTCTTACTTGTTTGCCCTTCTGACAGGCTCCACAAACACTTTCCTTTTTATAGACAACATCAGGTAATCCTCTTACTAGATTTTTTCTTGCCAGCTTGTTGATTGTCTTAAAATTCAAGTAACTCATCCTCTTGTGCCATAACCAACTCAATTCTGGAGTACTCTTTACAATGAAGCATGTTGGCTGCATTATTGAGCTCCAATCAGCAAGGTAGATGTTATCTCTTCTGGTGCCAGTGAGCTTAACCTCATTAGTTTTGTTGTCTCTGATTAGATACTTATTGAGGTTGAACTCCACTAAGCGTCCTTTGTTACAAAACTGACTGATGCTTAGTAGATTATACTTTAGTCCTTTGACATATGATACATCACTAATACTTGTATTGCCTCTGATCAAGCTTCATGTGCCTTTGGTGCTTCCTTTGGAGTCATCTCAAAAGACAACCTTCGGTCTTTTACATGGTTAAAAGTCTCTTAATCCGGCCTTGTTGCCATTCATATATCTGGAGCAGCCACTATCTATATACCATACATCACTGCTGCTTCCTGGCACTGTATTTGCAAGTAAATCAGGTAGATTTAGGTACCGATACAAGTATGGGTCCTGGGTGGTTAGTCCTTTTTGGAACCCACACTTGCTTAATGATAATTGATTTACCATAAGCATTGGTGATTCTCTTTCTGTTGGTATTCTTACCAGAATACTGTTTGTGATGTGTGTGTACTGGATGTTTCCAGGTTTTGTACTTCCTGTTTGTAAGAGGTACTCCCTTATACCTTTCCTGAGCATGAACTCTTTGAAATATTGGCATGTAGGCCTTGGTATATGAGGGGTAAAGGTTTTGCTATTTTCTGGAAGTTTGTGCAGACTTACTAATATCTTCCTGTAGCAGGGGTTTCTTATCCTTATCCAAAGTATTCGTTTTATTCATACTTCCATTAATTGGACAGAGTTCCTGATTATAGGGAACTCTAGCTTGAATAAACTTTCTATCATTGGATTTGATGACAGTTCTCTGAGAAGTGATAGCACAGTATCTTATACCATTTCCTGTAAAGGTATTTTTGGGTTTCTTGGATACATTCTTGTGCTATTCCTGCTGACTTGCCAAAAACATTGATTGTGTTTTGCAGTTCAGCTTTCTCGGATTCTAGCTTAGTGATTAGCAGCTTGAACTTAGAGATCTTAACTCTAAGATTATTACATTATGTACTGTATTACTCCAGGTCTTCAACCTGTTCCTCCAGTACAGTATGCTCACTTTTGAGCTGGAGGTTTTTCTCTTTGAGTTCTTCATGAGCTGAATTTATCTACTCAAAGTCACTCATGATCTGTCTAAAAGACTGGATCATGTTAAGCTTTTCATAATTTGAAATATCAGTAGATTGAGAGGTTACCTCATCTTCTTCATTATCTTCACAATCTTTGGCCATTAGGCACAGTAGTGCTTCTTCATCAGAGGTAGAGCTGTTAGAGTCACTCTCTGATGTATAGTCATCCTTGGTGTCTTCTTTGGAGCTGTTTGCTGCCTTTAGGGCTTCAGCTTCACTAAGAAGAGCTCTGAATCTTTGTTTTTCAACCCTCTTCTTTTCTCTTCTCTGCACATTTTCATCCTCCGTATACTTGTGAACTTGAAGGTGGGGGCAGTTTCTGGTAAAGTGTCCAGGATTCCTGCAGTTATAACACAATTCAAATGTACCTGTGTTTGCCTGCTGTTGTGGTCTTTCCTGGAACTCCTTTCTGATGTTTGAGGCTTCCTTCTGTAGTCATTTCCTTTATGATTGGACTTCAGAAACCTCTTGAATCTTTTTAATAGAAATGTCATTTCTTCTTCAGTATCATCAGTAGATACCTCCTTTTGTCTGTTCTTCAGCTTACTGTCGCTTGTTGTATCTATTTCCTGTACCTTAGCAGTAAGTGCTGTTACTCTGGATGTTGATCCTTCAACTTCCTTTCTTCTTCGTTCAATGTCAAATTCAAAAGCCTTGAGATCCGAGAATAGATCAAAGGTGCTCATTGCATTGAGGTCTAGTAAGACTCTCATTGTTGTTTCCTTGTTGTGCCATTCCAAAGATAGGGCTCTTAAAACCTTCAAGTTTTTCTCATTTTGTTTGTAGGTTTTCCCCAGAGATTCCAGCTCACTGATGATTGATGTAAATCTTAAGTCTAGCTCCTCTAGAGTTTCTCCGAGTTTCATGTTAAACTGCTCATAGAGTTGTGTAGCTTTTGAAATCCTGTTTTCCTTGGCTAGCTCATTGCCTTCACAGATTAACCCTAGCTTACTCCATATTTCTTTAGTTGTCCTGCAGTCTTTGACTTTACTGAACGTGCTTTTATCCAGCGTAAGAAATAGAGCATTCTTGGCTACATTATCAAGGTTGGCTCTCTTCCTTTCTTCAGGAGTGTACTCATATCTTTCCTTGACAATATATTCTTGTAGTAGTGGTGCTCTTCTGTAGCCTGGTGCAGCTTCTTGTAAGCCTAATCCTGGAGGCATTTCGACATCATCATAGATAGTTGTTGCGTCTTCTCTTTCTCCGCTTACTGCTGCTGCAGTTTCTTCAGCTCACCTATATTCACGAAGTTGTGCTACATAGGCAGGGTTTTCCTTGTAGATTGTTGGCGGTCCTTCAGTGATAACATACCACATTTCGTCATACATGGCTGATAGATGAGCTTCCATGCGTATTCTCCAATCGTCATACTCATCTATGGAAAACATAGGTAGCTTGTGATGTGAGATATCCATGCTTATACGAAAACAATGAGTTTTGGTCACGTGAAAAGAAAACGTGGTTTAACCAGTAGAAATGGGTGGATTTGGGTAGGTGCCAGATACGTTGGCAATTAACCCAACGTGCTCTGATACCACTTGTTGGGTCCCAAGTGGTCAGAGGTTCAGAGGGGGGGTGAATGAACCTCTACCGATTTTTCAAAACTTTTCTAAACAACTAACTGATAAACAGGTTTCTGTTTCACTAGGAAGAAAATAACTTGTCTCGAGTCAGTAACCTAGCCCTAGGTGAATTCAGGTTGCTTTCCCGGTTATCAAAATGCAACGCAGCGGAATAAACTTGATAGAATTTCTGATGAAAAACCATTTTCTTTTCAAGATATGACTTTACACAATACGTTTTAACAGAATACTTGTGATAGATGCAACAAGATAGATATGCAATAAGGATAAACAACAAATAAGATAAGCAATAAACACTTATGGCTTGTAGTGGTTCGAAGGTGGTGTAATCCTTCTACGTCCACTCTACTCCTTCACTGAAGAGGAACTTCGTTATGGTCAGTTTGATTTACAAGACTCGTCTCTACAAATCTCTTCCAAAATAAGTTATACCTACAGAATCCCAGATTCCTAGGTCTACACCCACACAGGATTTACAAACTCCCACACAGGGACATACTCCCACACAGAGAAAGATTACCCTACACAAGACTAATAAACTTAGCAAGGATATAATCCTATCAACTAAGTACACCAAATAAAACAACCTAGCACACACAACACAATGGTTAAAAGTATATGTTTTTTCAACTGCTGTAGCACGAAGACAGTCTTGAACGTGAAAGATTAGATTCTTGGCTTGGCTGCTTCTGAAGGTTGAGTGACTGAACTTTGAAGACTTGAGAAAATGAAGAATAGCAAAATAACTTGGATAGCTCAATTTTTTGTTCAGTTGTCTTCACAGTCCTCTTTACCTTCTATTTATATATGATGAAAAATGTTCGTTGAAGAGAGGCATGATTCATGTTGCAATTCAAAAGATCTTCAAATCTTCTCATTTAATGTGGTGTGAAAGATTAGAGCTTTATAGCTTATCCTACTCTGCGACGCATTAAATGATCTCATACTTTAAACACAGTACTCTGCAGAGCCACTTTCCACGTGATAACTTCTCAATGGTTCTTCACAAACTTCTATCTACTAGTAACTAATCAGGATCCATCCTCGTGTAGTATCCAATATCTTTCTCGTACTGTATTAAATGGGCTAGAAAGAATTTATTGCCTGCAATCCTTGATTCAGTATTTCTTTTCCTCGTGCATCAGGATTCTGTTCCAGAGCAGCTTCCTGTCCTTAAGTCTTTCAGTCAGCTTCCTGACTCGCGTATTTCTTAACACTTCCTACTTATGAACAGCTTCCTGTTCAGGAGTCATGTCGTCTGCTTCCTGATTCTGACTTCAATCTCAATCTTGTTGACATGTTATGTTGAGAATTTAAGCTTGATGACAGCCTCCAAGTCCAGAATCCTGTTAGAGAGAGTTCTACCTATCTTTCTGATATAAGCAATTTCTTAAACTTACAGTTTGAGAGACTGGGTAGGTAAACAAGAATCCACTTATAAATCGTGGAATATGGGTACTCTAAAAAGCCATCTAAAATTACATTGTCTCATCAAAACCTAGTCAGAAATATCCCAACAATTGTTTTTGCTTACTGCTTCTAGCAGTAGCTGTATCTTTAACCCTAACTGCAAATGATGTTACTTTGGCACTTGACTCCTCAGCCTCCAACTTTTTCCGATTGATGTCGAACTCAAATGCCTTAAGATCTGAGAACAGATCAAATGTGCTCATTACATTGAGGTCGAGTGAGACTCTCATTGCAATAGCCTTGCTGTCTCACTCAACGGGTAATGCTCTCAGCATTTCACATTCTTCTCCTTCTGGCTGTAGAACTTTCTAAGAGATTCAAGCTAGTTCACAATGGCTGTGAATCTCAGGTCTAGTTCTTCTAATGACTCTCTAGGTCTTTGCTTGAACAACTCAAACAGCAGCGTTGTTGTTGATACTCGGTTGTCCTTGGCAAGCTCATTTTCTTCACATATTTGTTCCAATTTGTCCTAAATTTCCTTTGTGGTTCTGTAAGTCTTCACCTTACTGAAGGTTCTTTTATCTAGCGTGAGAAACAACGCATTCTTGGCCACGTTGTCCAAGTTGGCTCTCTTCCTGTCTTCAGCAGTGTATTCATATCTTGGTTTAACCAAGTATTCAGCAGGTGGATGAGCCCTTCTGTAGTCGAGTTCTGATGTATATTGAGTAGATTGGGGTCTCCGTTGTACCCTATCAACATCATCATCACTTGTAGCTCCTTCGAGTGCACCTTCAACTTCTCCAACAACAGCAGTTGTTGCTTCTGCTGCTGCGGCTTCAGTCTCGGCTCGTTCTCGTTCATGTAGCTCTCTACCCAATGCTAGGTTCAGCTTAGTGATCGCTGGTGGTCCTTTAGTAAGCACATACCATATTTCATCCTGCATGACCGAAAGATGAGCCTCCATACGTATCTTCCAGTTATCATACTCGTTTATGAAAAATATTGGCAATTTATGATTAGAGAAATCCATGTTTATGCTAAAACGATGAGTTTTGGTCTTAAAAAAACTGTTTTTCCCAACATAAACGAGTGGATCTGGGTAGGTGACTAGACAAGTTAGCTTTTAACCCAACTCACTCTGATACCACATATTTGTCCCAAGTGGTTCAAAGCTTCAGAGGGGGGTGAATGAACCTCTATCAAATTTTTACTTTTTAAAACTTTCTAAAAGATAACTATCGAATTCTATAACAGAATACAACAACTTAGTAGAATCAGTAAGCTGGCAGAATGTTGTTTCAGCTTACTATTTCAGAGTTATAGTATGCAGCAGAAAATACTAAGATAGAGTTTATTTTAGAAAAATGTTCTTTTTTCAAAGTATGGTTTTCTCAAACTTTTTTATACAGAATGAACAGATATAAATATATAATGCAGCATATAAAGATAAAGCGATAAATCACACAAAGGGTTTATAGAGGTTCGAAGGTGGTGTAATCTTTCTACGTCCTCTCTTCTTCTTCACTAAGGAGTAACTTCTTTAGGAAAGTTTGCTTTACAAGACTTGTCTATACAAACTAACTCACAACAAGCTAACACCTACTAGAATCAGATAGATTCTTAGGCTAACTCACACAAGGTTCAACAAACTCACACAGAATTACAAGTCTTAAAAATACTTAAGAGTAACACTCAGTGAGGATCTAAATCCTTCCCACTGAGGACACCGATAAAACAATCTAACACACAACACAATGGTTAAAAGTATATAGGTCTTCAACTGGTGCTTCAAAGATAGCCTTGAGATCTTTGAAGTTCTGAAAAACTCATCGGCTTGGTTGTTTCAGTAAGGTTCAGTGACTAAAACTTGAGAGAAAACTTAGTGTTTGCTTGAGAGAATACAAGAGATAATGTTTCAATAGTTTTCTCCAGCTAACTCCTCCTACTTAAATACTTGTAGGAAAATGTGTCCATTGAAGAGAGACACACTTCATCTTGAATTTGAAATCTTTGATCTCATTTGATCTTCGCATTAAATGATTCTGAAAAACTGAGGAAAAGTGTATGTCCTCTTCTGCAGTGTATTAATGACGCCACTCCTCGGCAACTGGTCATTTGTAGTTTCTCGGTCTAGATATCAGCGAGACATTGGCTCTTCTATCATCTCCATCTATCGGCTATTTTGATAAGACTCAATCCTCATATGCATTGATCTTCCTCGTACTGCATCATAGAATGTTGTCTTCCTGTTTTTTGATCAGAATGCAGTAACTACTTCTTGTTCTGCAGATGCTTTCTGTTCTGAACCATCAGAAAGCTTCTCTGTTCTCCTTACTGCTTACTGCTTGCTGATTTACTGTTTCTTGAAAATAGTATTCAATAACGCTCCTTAGCAGAATCCTGCTGCTATCAGAAACCTCCATCTTTCTGATTTCCAAGATACTTCTAACTTCAACTCAAAACAGAAACTTAAGAAAAACTAAGTTTCCACATAAACATCATGGAAAAATGTGGTACTCTAAATCCCTATACATTACTATTTTGTCTCATCAAAATCTACTCAAAAATATCATAAAACTTTCTTTCTATAGTAATACAGTTTATTGTTCATTTGTTGTATCTTGCTGTTTGTAGTAACTATACTTATTGCTTTTGCAGTAACTTGTTGCTTCCAATAACTTACTGTTTCTGTAGTATCTGACTTCTTTCTGCTTGCAGCATTTCTGTACTTCAAATCTTTAGTTACTGTATCTTGATCTCCACCATTCTTCATCTTAAAATCTAGACTCAAAACCTGGTCTAATATCACTTAAAGGTACTCTACTTTCTACTTTCCTATTACATTTGTATTTTGTCTTATCAAAATCTAAACAGTTATTTCCTAACATATAAAATAACAACTGCTATGACACTTGACTCTATTAGAAGAGATAATTTCCAGCCCAAACTCGTGTGTTTATGTATAAGTACGACTTCTAGGACATGTGTGACATAAGCACAACGATACTCATAATTCTTTATATACTTATTTGAATCTTAAAATAGTACACTACAAGAAATTCTCTCATAGACAACACCCCTACGACATGTGTTTTTGCTAAAAACCCTTGTCGTAGCCTAAAATTCTATTGTCGTAGATAAAACCGTTGTCGTAGCTCAAAAACTTCTCTCATAGACAAGGGTTTTTTAGCAACCATTGTCGTAGCTCAAAAACTTCTCTCATAGACAAGGGTTTTTTAGCAACCGTTGTCAAAACCGTAGTCGTAGCCCCAAAAATTCTCTCATAGACAACGGTTTTAGTCTACCGTTGTCGTAGACATTTTTAAACCGTTGTCATAGCCCGAAAACTTCTCTCATAGACAATGGTATTAACCTACCGTTGTCGTAGATGTGTTGTCCTAGGACCCCTAAGACAAGAGTTAGAAAACGTTGTCGTAGCCATTTTAAAACCCTTGTTGTAGACTGAAATTTAAAAAAAAAGACAATTATTTTAATTTTTTTCTTAATTAAATGATATATATTGTTCAATTAAATGAATGAAATAAATTAATTTTGACAATTAAATTTTATTTCATTATAAATAAAATTTTGTAAATATTTACAACAAATTATAAACCACAAATTATAAGCTTAAATTAAACAAAAAATGCTGATTACTTAACACAAATAAAACCTGGATTACTTAAAATTAATTATAAATAAAATAGGAATAATAAAAAGACTTTCTAATATATTAGAAATATGAGAAAAGCAAAGGCAAGAGTTGTTTTCTAATGTGGTCGTAGCCTCGTAGAAGCGTTGTCGTAGACTAATATTTAAAAAAGAAAGTCAACTATTACAATTTTTTTTTTCAAAATGATATAAGAAATGCTATATATTGTTGAATTAAATTAATGAAATAAACTAATTTTGAGAATTAAATTTTATTTCATTATAAATAAAATTTAGAAAATATTTACAACAGATTATTAATTTTATAAATATATTAATTTGAAAAATACATTAATTATATAAATTTATTAATTGTAAATATGATTTTGAAAAATATATTAATTTTATAAATTTATTAATTATATATATAATTTGAAAAATATATGCATTATTAATATACATATATTAATTTGAAAAATATATTAATTTTATAAATATATTCATTATATATATAATTTGAAAATTATATTAATTATTATTAATATAGTCATTAATTAATCTTCCAATTATATATATATATATATATTAATCTATCAAAATTGGAAATCAATTACTTATATTAATAAGTAATGGTACTTTATAAAAGTTAACAAAGAAATGCATATATTAATTGTTGAATTAATTAAATTAATGAAATAAACTAATTTTGAGAATTAAATTTTATTTCATTATAAAGAAACTTTAGAAAATATGTACAACAGATTATTAATTTTATAAATATATTAATTATAAATATAATTTGAAAAATATATTAATTATTAATATACATATATTAATTTGAAAAATATATTAATTTTATAAATATATTCATTATATATATAATTTGAAAATTATATTAATTATTATTAATATAGTCATTAATCATTGAATTATTTATATATATATTAATATATCAAAATTAGAAATCAATTACTTATATTAATAAGTAATGGTACTTAATTTATAAAAGTTAACAAAAAATATGTAATAATAGAAAATTGAAAAATATCAAAAATATATTATAAAAGAAATATATGCAAGACAATGTCACATGAGTTGTTTTCTAACGTTGTCGTAGCCTCGTAGAAGCGTTGTCGTAGACTAATATTTAAAAAAAAAAGTCAAATATTACAATTTTTTTTAAATGAAAGAAGAAATGCTATATATTGTTGAATAAAATTGATGAAATAAACTAATTTTGAGAATTAAATTTTATTTCATTATAAAGAAATTTTAGAAAATATGTACAATAGATTATTAATTTTATAAATATATTAATGAGAAAAATACATTAATGTTATAAATATATTAATTATACATATAATTTGAAATATATATTAATTTTATAAATATATTCATTATATATATAATTTGAAAAATATATTAATTTTATAAATATATTCATTATATATATATAATTTGAAAATTATATTAATTATTATTAATATAGTCATTAATCATTCAATTATATATATATATATATATATTAATATATCAAAATTGGAAATCAATTACTTATATTAATAAGTAATGGTACTTTATAAAAGTTAACAAAGAAATGCATTAATAATAGAAAATTGAAAAATATCAAAAATATATTATAAAAGAAATATATGCAAGACATTGTCACATGAGGCATCAATGGTCTAGTGGTTAGAGTACAACCGGGCCACCCGGGTTCGAATCTCACACAACGCATAATATTAATTATGATGATTTCAGTGATGATGTCATCCTTATGATGACATGTCATCCCTGGCATGGCATGACGTGTGTGATGATGTGGTAAAATATTGTTTTATTTATTAATACGGCTACGACAATTGTTTTTAACCGTTGTCGTAGACACAACGACAACGGTTTTTAAGATATTACGATCTACGACAACAGTTATTATATGGCTACGACAATAGTTTTTTTCAACACTACGATCTACGACAACGGTTTTTATATGGCTACGACAACGGTTAAAAACCGTTGTCTATGAGCGGATTTTTTTAGAGTCTACGACAACACCAGCTACGACAATGGTTTGAATATGGCTACGACAAGGGTTAAAAACACTTGTCGTAGCCCTTTTTTCTTGTAGTGAGTTTATATCAAAATTAAATTGAAATGTTAATATTAATTATTTGAAAATATCATTATTAAAATTAAAAAATTTGAAATTTGTATTAAATTAATATTAATTTATATTAAATTATTTTATTTTATTCTTAACTTCATTTTCTGAAATTAGACAAAAAAATAAAAATATAATGTTAACTACTTAACATATGATATTTTAACTTTACTTTTGTATTTATACATTTTTTTCTTATTACTTTAATAATTGTTAAGCAATGTTTACATTTAATGGATTATTATTGTACCCGTAGGCTTAGCCTAATGGTAGGTACATCTCGCAAACCAAGCATGCCCTCAGGTTTGAGTCTCCCCCACCCCAATTGTAACTTTAAAAAAAGCTATTTAAAAAAATTGATTAAGTTAAAAAGAGAACAACCACACACATTCCCCAAAACATATGTGGGATATCTTAAACCTTGGTTATTACAATTATCCATCTTTATAAAAATGGGGTACGACTTGGATTGCAAGATTTGTGGTACGACAAGATCAAATAGGAAAAATTGGTAAAAATATCCCGTATATTATTCCTAATTATGATCTTGTCATTTAATTTTTTGAATTTTTAAGAATACCTCATATTAGTCATGCCCGGTTTAACCGAACCGCCTGTTTCGATTTCGAACCGACAATTTGGCCAACCGGGAAGGGTCTAATCGGAACCGAACCGGGGTATGTTCGGTTCTGGTTCCGGTTTGTAACCGGCGGTTCGAACCCCCAGTTTATCCAAAAAAAAATTTGTTTTTTTTTTCGTTTATGGTTTGACTCAAATTTTTACGATCATACAATATGACAATATAAAACAAACTATCTATGTTAAAAAATAAACAACTTTGTATAAATATCCAAAAATTACAACTTACAAACTTCTAAGTTTTAATTAAAAAAAATTAAAGACTTAATTGAAATGAGTAAAGAATGTTGTGTAGATGATGTATCTCAAAGAAAGGAGGACATAATAAGACGTGCAATGAGACACATCTCATTATCTCCTCCTTTGTTTGAGACACATCATCTATTACACAACATTCTTTGCTCATTTCAATTAAGTCGTTAATTTTTTTTTAATACATGAAAGAAGAGGAAAAAAAATTGAAAGAGCTTGAGTTTCATTCTAAGTTTGAAAGTGAGTTTAAAACTTAGAATGAAATTGTCTACGTATCCCTAAATTGAATTAAGGAATCAAAGCTCATGTAGTTCTCTTACCTCACAAACTTACCTTCTTAGTTGGTCCCGGCGGAGGAGGATGTGTTGGAATCGTAGCCATACTCATCTACGCCATCTTCATCTAAGACCGTTAAATCTAGATGTTGTTGACGTTTCTTGGCTCGAAGCTAATCTTCAAGTAGAGTAATGTGTTGAACATTCTCTATGGTCAATTTTGCCCTTCTTGGATTCGACATATGTCGTCCTTTGGAGAAGGCGCACTCGACGGAGACGTTGGAGGCGGGACTTGCAAAGATCTCCTTTGCAATACTACTTAAAATAGGATAAGTGGTAATCCTTTTTGACCACCACTTCAAAAGATCCATAGAGTTTTCAAAAGAAATAAATTCAAATGTACAACTTAAATATGTATCTAATTCTTGTGTGGGATTAGACCCCCTTGCTCGTTTTTGTGTTCGGTTATCATAAAAATCATAAAATGCGCTAAGACCACTAACATTATATGGATATTGTGAAGAACTACTACTATCTACATTTTGAGAACCTAAATCATCCCCACAATCATCCCCTAATGATGTTTTATATTCTTTAAATAATTCATACAAAGTTGATCTAGCTTTACCTACAACTTCTATATAATTTGGAACATAGTCAAATGTATCATATTCTCCTAACAAAATATTGGGGAACAAAGCACTATAATACATTCGTAATGATTCGGTTAGGCCATCTTCTCTAATCCTAGGATCTAATAATTTAGCTATTAAAAATAAATCGGGAATTCAAAAAAATATTTACACCATTTTGCTTTAATGGATATAATAGTATCACCTAAAATAGGACATGTAGAATATTCATTCAAAATTAAAGCAATTTTGACACAATGATCCAAGGCTAATGGAGAAGTAGGATAATAAGTGTCACTTAATTCTCTAGTGGCTTCTTCAAAAAAATTTAATAGTTGAATTAAATTAATACATACATCTCAAGAGTTGTTATACAAATATATATTTTCATGGGGGTTTTCGTCAAAAAATTCAATTAGTAATCCTTTATAATTATAAGAATCTTGAAGCATAAAATAAGTTGAATTCCATCTATGTTTTACGTCCATCACAAATTTCTTAACTTCCATTCCATTATTTTCATAAAATCGGGCCCAACTTTTGTGACATATTGTTGATTTAGCAATTTCATGAATTGCATCCTTAATAGGTTTAATTTGATCACTTAAAGCATCTAGACCATCTTGTACACATAAATTCAAACAATGGGGTACACAACGAATATGAAAAATCTTACCATTTATTAGAGGCTTACAAAATTCTATTAACGTAGGCATACTAGCGGTGTTAGGAGCGGCATTATCAAAACCAACCGAAATTTTTTTTGTAACTATATCATAATCATTACAAATTTTTATTATTTTTCTAGCAATTGCTACGGAAGTATGTTTTTCATCAAATTCGGCATATGCTATTAATTTTTTTGCATATTCCATGCATCATCTATATATCCAATGACATGTTACTCCTAAATAATCATGCAATTGATAAGGATCTTTCCACACATCACAACAAATAGATACTCGTTGTGTTAAATTTTTTAATTATTTAATTAAAGTATATTTATATTCGCCATAAATTTTTTCTACGTCACGTGTAACGGTATTCCTAGAAATTCTTCTACTAGCAGGTTGTAAATAAACACTAGTATATTCTTCAAAATCATCGTCCGTTGGAAATTGAAAAGGAAGATGTTTTTTTTCAACTAATTCGGCTACTTCTTTCCTATGAAATAATTGACTAAATTTAAAAAGGAAAGAAGGTTATTACCATCGGTTCCCAAACTGGAACCGGTTTGTCGAGGAAGATGGGTTTGAGAGCGGTCACTACCCATCTTGTCCGGATGTTTCTTTATCAAATGGTTGTTGAACGTTCCATAGCCCCCTCCGTGCTTGAATTTGTAGCTCTTTCCACATTAGTTGCACGTCACCGTGTAGTCCACGTTCGAATTTTATACTTTCTCCTTTTTAAAATGTATGGAGAAAATATCACTTCGAAGTGTCGAAGGAGTTCGAGAGCCGCTATGTGTTTCACTCTCTTGAGTTGGCCTCCTCACCTCCTCCTCTTGCTCTTCTTGTTCGGCAAAGGCGGCGGCGGTATTAGCTCCGAGAGCTTCCTCCAAATTTGCATACTCCTCACTCCAATTAGAGTGAGGAGTGTATTGATTGATAATTTCATCGAGTTGAACATCTTGTGGTGGTTTCATAGGCTCATTTCCTTTACCACGGGAAGAACTGGCGGAAGAAGAACCTCTTCGAGACATTTTCGATCGAAATAGAATAGAATTGAAATTGAAATTTAGCACAAAAGTTGAATTGAAACTTGAGAATTGAGAGAGAATTGGAAGAATGGTGTGAGAAATGAATTTGAGGAGGGGGGTATTTATAGAAAAATTTTCAAAAAAAAAAATAAAAGATCCGGCAGTTCAACTGCCGGTTTGCAACGATCAACAAATCTCGACCATTGATCTCCAACGGTCGAGCGATCCGGGCCTTACACATGGCAGCTTAAAAAAAAAAAAAAATATATATATATATATATATATATATATATATATATATATCCGGTTCCAAACCGCCGGTCAACCGTGGTTCCGGCCACCACGGCTAGTATTTGCCGGAGTCCGGCGACAAAGGCTACTTTTCGCCGGAGCTCCGACGACACGTGTCATTTTCCGACGGACATGTGTCATTTTCACAATTTTTCAAAAAAAATAATAATAAATAAATAAAAATCCAGGAAACTGAACCGGATGAAACCGGTTCACGGTTCCGAACCGTTGACCCCCGGTTTCGAACCGGCAGGTTTCGGTTTTTGCCAAACCGGGGCACCTCTACCTCGTATGTTAATGTT
This sequence comes from Scutellaria minor, assembly GCA_954870855.1. Lineage (NCBI taxonomy): Eukaryota > Viridiplantae > Streptophyta > Magnoliopsida > Lamiales > Lamiaceae > Scutellaria > Scutellaria minor. Next base: position 22,850,775 of record OX940727.1, read on the forward strand.
AGTTGTTGAAAATATCCATTTAATATTAACTATGAGATATTCTTAAAAACTCAAAAAACTAAAAAGTAAGATCATAATTAAGGATAATATATAAAGTATTTTTCACCATTTTTCCCAGATCAAATATGAACTATAATTAATGTTTTTTTGTATAGAAACCAAATACTGCCAAAGGGAGATCCAAACCAAATCAATATAAATGATAAGGACCGAATAGTTTGGCAGCTGTATATTAATGACTTAGTGTACCATCATTTTCATGGATATCATTTTCATAGATATTTTTTCAAAGACGGCCAGGAAAAAAGAGTACAAGAACAACAACACATTCCCCACAACACATGGGATATTTTATGATGAATAACATTCTATTCAAACACGAATGGATGATCCTTCAACTGCAGTAACCAGACTTACCCTCAAAAAAAGGTCTTTGCAACAACATTGTCTGCAGCTAATATGGAAAATTCATGGATACTAGCAGCCTTAGCATATGTTGTTGCATTTGCTTTCATCTCAAAATTGATCACCAATCAACACGGGCCGAAACGCAAACTCCCACCGGGTCCAAAACCATGGCCTATAATTGGCCACTTGAACCTTCTTGGTCCCATTCCACATCAATCTCTTCACTTGTTATCCCAAAAGTATGGTGAACTTATGCTACTAAAGTTCGGAAAATTCCCCGTTGTGGTTGCATCATCACCTGAGATGGCCAAACAGTTCTTAAGAGTTCATGATGCTGTCTTTGCCTCTAGGCCTCGTCTTGCAGCTGGTAAATACATTAGCTATAACCACTCAGACATGACTTGGTCTCCTTACGGCCCATATTGGCGACAAGCTCGTAAGATTTACCTCTCTGAGATGTTCAATGCTAAAAAACTCGAGTCCTTTGAGCAACTCCGTATGGAGGAAAGATGCAATTTCTTGGCTTGTATACGGGCCCTGTCAGGAAAGCCCGTCCTGCTTAGAGACCATTTATCGCGATATACTCTATCAACTATATGTAGGATGATCTCAAGAGACAAGTGCTTTGGTAGGGTTGAAAAGGTGGACGAATTTCGAGCACTTGTGGATGAATGGTTTCTGCTGAGTGGAGTATTCAATATCGGGGATTGGATACCTTGGCTTGCTTTCCTTGATCTGCAAGGATATGTTAAGAAAATGAAGGGTTTGAAAAGGAAAATGGACAGGGTTTACAATTATGTGATTAACGATCACTTAGCTAGAAAGGCTGCAGAAAGAGAATTGGAAGGGAAAGATGTAGTAGATGTATTATTGGAAATGGCAGATGATCCTAATCTTGAAGTTCAGCTCACTAAGGACTGTGTCAAGGCATTGATACAGGTAAATTTTCTCATCAATTTTTCGATAAAATTTTAGAATTCATGTCTCATAATTATTGGATCTTGGCAATTTCACTTCTATATGAATTAATTTTTGTAATTATATTTTACAAATTTTAAAAATTTACAATTTTAGTTCTAAATTAATGGTTTTATTGGAATTTTATGAGATATTAGTTCATAGCTATTTCAGTCCAATACAAATGAGTTTTTGCAATTAAGTCTCAAACTTTAAAAAAAAAAATTCAATTTCAATCTTTTTTTATCAAATTTTCAAAATTGTTGACGTCGACATCATAATTTCAGCGGCCAATTAAACAAGTTTGAAAATTCTGATTAAAAATGATTGAAATTCAAAATAGGCAAAGTATCCACTTGGACACCTATATAAAAAATATGTTAGGTAAATGAATATTGATCGGGTTTGGACACTATGCTAGTAGTGTCAATCGGGTTTGGTTAGCATAAGTAAAGGTTTTAGCGAGTACGGAACAAGTATTGAAAAAAATAGGGTTTCAGGTACCTTACCCATTGCAATATCTATAATTATGGAACTATTTTTGCAAATCTCCCCCAATTTCTCCTCCATTTCAAAATAAACATAACTTTTGATTTGTTAATTCAAATTAACCTCTCTTGATATACATTTACAGAACCTAGTACTCGGTGGCGCGGATACCTCAGCTACAACAGTTGAATGGGCGATACACGAAATTCTCAAACAGCCACGCATTATTGAAAAGGCAAGAGAAGAGCTGGATAGAGTAATTGGAAGAGAAAGATGGGTAGAAGAGAGTGACTTCTCTCACCTGCCTTACATGGAAGCTATCATCATGGAAACACTCCGATTTCATCCACTTGCTACATTATTAGCTCCACATTACGCCACTGAAGACTGTGTTGTTGCAGGCTACGACATATCGAAGGGAACGACGATCATCATCAACACATGGAGCATAGGGAGGGACCCCGACTCATGGGATGCACCCGAAGAATTCTTGCCCGAGAGGTTCGTGGGAAAAGAAATTGATATGACCGGAAGTAACTTCGCGATGCTGCCATTTGGGTCGGGCAGGAGGAGATGCCCGGGGTACAACCTCGGACTTAAAATGGTTCGTACAACGTTGGCGAATTTGGTGCATGGATTTAACCTAAAATTGGTTGACGATATGAAGCCTCAAGATATAAGCATGGAGGAAGAGTACGGGCTCACTACCCATCCTAAATTGCCTCTTTCCATCCTCATGGAGCCAGCACTGCCACCTCACCTTTACTAATGTTCTAATTGTTATTAAAAATAAATGCAATATAATATAGATGCTTTTCAATATATATTTACATATATATTTGTCCTCTCATTTAAGCCTCATTCACTTTTATACTATCAATTTTACATAGTCCAAATTCGATTCCCTGACTATAACGAATTACCAATTTTGGTCTGACTTTCAATTTTTACCTACGTGGATGTCAAAATTGTTGACGTGGAGTTTCAAATTCACATTCTCATAGACAGAAATTGACATTCCAAGTAAAATTAAATAGAAATCGGAATAAAATTGATAGAAGACCAAATTTAAAATAAATAAAATTATTGGTAAAAAAGTGAACAAAATCTATCTATATATGATCTCGATGCATACTATAGAAGTGTGAATGTTTCATCAAGTTTCATTATGCCCTATAATCATTGTTCTATAAGTCCCCGGGTAAAATTCAATTTTGGTCCTCTAGAAAGGAATCTTGTACATGTAATTTTTTATTAGGCCTTTACGGCCCACTAACCCATTTCTATCAACTGATTAACGGGTCCAGCATGTGCAAATCACTTGGTCAATAAGAGCTCATTTTGGAGGTTTAAAGTGGACAAGACTCGTCACTACAAGGCCAAATTAGTTGAATTATTCCAACATAAAAATTAAAAAGATATAAAAAATTGTAGATAATTAATGAAAAAGTTTTTTAAATAACCTCTCTAATAAGTTATAAAATATATTTAAACAACTAAAATTTAAAATTAAAGCATTACAATTGACATCAAAATTGTTGACATAAAATGGCATTCCAAGTAAAATTAGATAGAAATTGGAATAAAATAGATAGAAAACCAAATTTAAAATAAATAAAATTGATGGTAAAAAAGTGGACAACATCTATCTATATATGTGATCTCAATGCATAGTAGCTACTATAGAAGGGTGAATGTTTCATCAAGTTTCATTATAGGGAAGGGAACTGAATCCCTAGCCAGTGTTCGAGAATCTATAGAATCGGCTGAATCTGACTCTATCAAGCAAGGGGCAATTAATCAAGTCCGACAGCAGGTTTTCCAACAAGCCTTACAAGGAGCTCTAGGAACTCTGAATAGTTGTTTGAGTAATGAGTTGCATTTACGTACCTACTATAGAAGGGTGAATGTTTCATCAAGTTTCATTATGCCCTATAATCATTGTTCTCAAGGACAAAAATATCGGTATCGGTAGAAATATCGGTACCTTGATTTTACGGAAAATATCGGTACCTCGATTTTGGTGAAAATATCGGTTGTTTACGCAAAAAATTTAAAAACTTTGTAAAATAAATTGAAAAATATATATAGTACTTTACATAATATTATAAGTAACATTAATACATATATTGAATTTAAATTTCAAATAAAAAGATATGTTTACAACAAATTTAGAGATAAACGATAAACTAAAAAAACGGACATTTAAAAAAAAATTTAAAAACTTTGTAAAAAGAATTGAAAAATATATCTAGTACTTTACATAATATTATAAATAACATTAATACATATATTGAACTTAAATTTCAAATAAAAAGATATGTTTTATACGTGAACTTATTTATTTTTTATATTTTTGGAAAAAAACCAAATATTTTTAGCATATTCAAGTCAAGATAGCCTCCAGTTTTGAATGGCTCTTGGACCCACCCTTATAAGCGTGTTTGACCAATTACTTCCAAGTTCCAACATTTCATTTTCTCTCTCTTGTTTTTTTCCCTCACATTGACGAGACCGAGAGAGAGAGAGACTGTGTGTATGAGTATTTTTTCTTGATTACAGAGAGAAAATTCCCCACATGCCAGCTTCAATCCAGGAGAGTCACCATCATGCGCCGCCGCAGTTGTTGAGCCGAAGCCAGCGGCGACTCCTCTTCTTCTTCCTGAAATGTGTGATCATGGTAATCGTGATGTCCCTTTTCCTCTTCTTCCTCGGATTCGCCGCCATTGTCCTCCTCCACTTCGTCTTTAAAAACTATTTTTACACAATACAGTAAAAACTCTCTATAGTAATACTCTATATAGGAATAAACTCCCTATAGTAATAAAAAGTTCAAGTCCCAACTTGGGACTAGTTATAAATAAGAATAAACTCCACATTGTCATAAGTCATACATTTTTCAAGTCCCGTCTTAAGGATTTATACCTCTATATAGGAATAAATGATTAATATATTATAAAAATATTTATTAATTATATTTTTGTTTATCAAAATCAATAACATTTTTAAGATGACTTAAAATATTTATCTATAGTCGATTGTGACATCGACTTAATTTTATAGATCGATACTTGATCCTTCAATTTGCGAGTGCTCAATAGCTCGCTTGCATGTGATCCCTCTTGTTGAAGCCAAAATGATTCCAACTTATCTAACATAACTAAAGCTTCATGACACAAAACTTGTGATATTTCAGCACTATCATCTTCCGGATTATCTCCTTCGTCTTCTTGCCTGATTCCCACGATAATTTCTTCATCGGTTAAGACATAAGTAATTTGTCGCTCATCCGGATGATTAAGGAAGACATCAATATCCATTTCATTGTGGTAATGTAGTGCCTTAATTTGAGAGCTCAATTCAGTGAGTAATTTTAGTCTCTCTTCATCCATTTCACTTGCAACTTGTACTTCATCAACACTAGAGGTTCGAATCTTGCAATGTTTAAAGCAATTTTCAATCGTTTTTGGCTTCACGTCTATTGACCAAGAAGCAACAACATTTACAATTCCATCAAGGATAGATATCTTTGATGATTCCAAAACACGATCTTCAATTCTTTTCAAGAGTAGACGGTTGAACCTACGACGATAATAACCTTTAAAGTTCCTTATGATTCCTGCATCACATGGCTGAATTTTGGATGTGCTATTGGGTGGCAAATACATAATTGTTGTATGACGAAGAGGGGGGAGATGATCCTTTTTTCCATGAGCAGTACAATTGTCCAAAATGAGCAAGACGTATCTGTCTAAACGATTATCGAACCACTTTAGCCATTCCAAAAAGAGTAAGGATGTCATCCATGCATTTGAATTCGCTCGATAAGTACAGTTGAGAGTATCACGGTTAATATTTTTGAAACATCTAGGATTAAGAAATTTACCAATGATCCAAAGAGGAAGTTTGTCGGAGTCATCCCCATTGCAACAAATGACGATTGTAATTCTCTCTTTATTTTGTTTTCAGCCCTCCAACTGCTTTGTCGCAAGAGAATTATCAGCTTGCATTCGATAAAATAGACCGATTTCATCCATGTTGTAAATGTCCTTCCATGCCCATTTGTCCAATTCTTCTCTTATTGAAGGCAAGCATGCTTCAATTTCTTCCATATCCACAGAACCACTCTCACCAAAACGGCGATGTGATTGAATTGCATGTCTTTGCTTGAATTTTCCTAACCACCCATTTGAAAATTCAAACAAGGTTGCTTCTGGATAAAGTTGCTTTAAGAAAATGTTTCCCTTTTCTTTTAGTAATTCACCACTAATATTGACATGCTCTTGGTTACACACAAACCACTCATAAAGTGCAGACTCCATTAGTGGTACTTTACCGATTTTATACGTATTGTATCCGGGTTCGGAACATCTTTTTCACGATCGACTGCCTTCTTGAACGTCTTAGATATTGTTGATTGTGATACTTCCAAACCATGAGTCTCTTTGAGCCACTTCATAAAATCCTTTTGCTTCCAACTAGGGTGCAAATCTTTCTTTTTGTACAACTCAGCTCTAATTTTTTCAGGAATTTGAGTTCTTTTCTCTTTAGTTTCCAGTTTGGATGCCATTTTGTTTGATGTGTAATACAAGAAGTATAACCCAAAATTTATACACATATATGGTCAAAGTTTATAGTCCCTAGATTCATTTTTTGATTTAACTCAAGTGTATGTATTTAAATTGTCAAAGCTTATAGTCCCTAGATTCATTTTTTGATTTAACTCAAGTGTATGTATTTAAATTTCTTAGTCAAAACTATTAAATTAGTTACATGAACTTGTGAGATAGATAATATACAATGTATATGTTATTTTTATATTTATATTATTTTTTATACGAAAAAATTATTTTTTTTTGTAAAACTCTATATAAGAATAACTCCATATAGTAATATTTTTTCCCGGTCCCAACGATATGACTGTATGGAGTTTTTACTGTATTCTCGGCGATTTTTTGGCGAAAAATCGGCGATAAATCCCCGATTTATCGCCGATATTGAGCAAAAAAAGCCACTGTTTGGTGACTTCGATTTTTCTCTGATTTTTCGCCGATTTTTCTTCAATTTTTCGGCGAAATTTCCCGATTTTTTTGTCACTGATTGTTCTATAAGTCCCCAGGTAAAATTCAATTTTGGTCCTCTAGAAAGGAATCTTGTACATGTAATTTTTTATTGGCCTTTTCGGCTCACTAACCCATTTCTATCAACTGATTAACGGGTCCAGCATGTACAAATCACTTGGTCAATAAGAGCTCATTTTGGAGGCTTAATGTGGACAAGACTCGTCACTACAAGGCCAAATTAGTTGAATTATTCCAACATAAAAATTAAAAATATATAAAAATTGTAGATAATTAATGAAAAAGTTTTTTAAATAACCTCTCTAATAAGTTATAAAATATATTTAAACGACTAAAATTTAAAATTAAAGCATTATAATTATATGAAATTTTGAAAACAAATTTCCAAAAACATTATGCGTAAAAACTATAAAATAAAAAGAAAAATAATATAAAAATATCTAAAGTTGCAATATTATGCAAAGATAAACCAAATAAAGTTTTACAAAATTATAAATTGCAAAATGTAAAATTAAACAGTTATAGAAATCAATTTAAGACCAATTTATATATAAGTGATTTTATTAGATCTACAAAAATACATAAGAAATACCAAAATTAATGAGTGATGAAAACATAAGCTTAGGTCTAATGAATAGATACATAAATAAATTTTAAAATAAATTAATAAGGACAAGAACGTTAATTTCCGTCCAGTGTTTATGAATCAAGTTATAAATTTAAAAATAAACTACATACATACATGGATACATAAATTAAGGCCTAATAAATTTACAAAATTGTCAATAAGCTATAAAAAGAATATGAAAATTTAAGAAATAATAACTTCTAGATGAATTTAATTTTCAATCTTTATATATTTATAAATACTTTTTTCATTAACTTAAATCAATATTTGTGAACTCTTTTATATATATGTATCTAGGTGATGTAGACTTGCCTATAAGCGATTTATGCCGAATTTAATTTTATTTTTTCACAATAAGATTTTAACGAAAATATCATTTTTTTATTGTGTAAGTAAAGTTTATCTAATATTTTACCAATAAGAGTAGGTCTTCTATGCAATTGGTGCGTGGATCTTATATCCATGCATTTGGGTCGGGTCGGGCCGGATCTGCGCCTTTTTTTATTTTGCTATGACATTTATGTTATGTTAGCCTTTTTCATCTTTCGTCTTCTTAGATTGAGGACTTTGGTCATGTCCAAATATTGATCTTTTGCGCTTTCTGGAGACCAAAGGTTCATCATCATCCTCATCTTCTTCCTCCAAATCCTTTACAACTTCATCCACTACAGTATTAAACTCCTTCTCAGATTTTTCTTTCTTTTCCCCTTTTTATCATCATCAATAGGTGTAGGTCGAGGAGATGCTATTCAGCACATACATGCTAAGGAAATGCATGATGAAAAATCATCCTTATTTCACCAACAAATAGCTCAAGATTGGAAATCCTGTCATTTGTGCTCTGAGCAGCATGAGCTTGTGTTGTGGCACTCTCTTGAAGTGAGTTGAGTACTAGATTCTATGCTGCAAGGGTGTTTTTGATCTCATCGATAGACTTATCCCTTGCTTCACTGGCAGCTTGTTGCACTCGCTCAACTCTCTTCCGCTCATGATGTTGTGCATTCCACTCATCATTGAGCCTATTCTGAATGTGGGAAGGAAGCTCAGATAACTCCCTTCGCAAGTTCTCCATCGAGGATGAGTGAGATTTGTCACTCATATGAATGTTGTTGGCCATGTTCACCTCATGCATCTGTAATGCTTGAATAAGCCCTTGAACAACATTCATTATCCCTTGGAGGGATTGCTCTTGCGTATTAGTAAGAGTTAAGGTTCCAGCTTTAACAGGTTCCGCAGCTTCTTGAATGTAAGGAACCAAAGATTGACTTGTACTGTCTTCCTGTTGCTGTGCTGCTTCTTTAGCATACTGCTACATTCATCTTCTTATAGCATTATTAGGTTCCACAATCCGAAATGGTGAGCTGGGTGGACTATCTCCTCGAGGACTTTCATCATCATCATCTGAGGAATCTCCTCTATCATCATTAGGGTCCTGTTCTAGAGCAGTAACTAGAGCATCTTTGCCTCCTCAAGGCATTCTCTCCTCCTCTGCATTCTCTTCTATATCCTCCGTCAATACTACCTCAGTAGTAACTGCGTCCGAGGTCTTCTTTGGAGAAGCTGTCTCAACAGCATTCTCAACACCATCATTTTTCCTTGCTTCAGCAACTCTAGTAGCAGCATCAAGAAAATCGAGATTCTGAGCATCAAGATATGTTCGCTCAATTATATGTTGTAACTTCTCCAGGAAGTGATCATTATCTATTCTTTCTGATTCAGCACGTACTGTTTAGATAATCTCTTCAGCAAGTACTGTCAGGATTGCAGCATCAGCATCTGTTGTATCCTGTTCACCTTCAGCATTCTGTACTGTTATTGAAGCCAGTATAGGGAGTCATGTCTCAACAACTTCCTCTGTGATTGCTTCATCGATAATTTATTTGTTCAAGCTGTCCAGGACTCCTTGAATCTTCTCAGAAGCTTCCTCTTCAGATGTTATCGCCATATATTCTGGAGAATCTTCATAGTTGACCAACTCTTGCTCGTCGGTCTCTATTTTATCTAGGCTCACAATGGGGGACAGTGCTGCTACTATATTGTGGAATGTGGGAGAATCATGTCCTTCAACAGCACTGTTTCCTTTTCCAGCTTGCAACTTGCGTGGGTTTTGTCTGATAGATTTTACAATGCTTGCTCGCAAACCCAGCTGCAGCTTCTGTTGATTAGTTTCCTCAACATCGAGGTGAGCTAATTGAGCTTCAACCAGCTCAAGTTCTGATGGGTTCCTTACAGTCTCGGTGGTGGGGCTCATCAATGTGTTGTCCTCCACAGTGGTCATCGACTATTCACCCTTAGCTTCATCAAAAGTACTCTTACCTTTGTCAGCTTTGTGTTTCCTCAGAGTTTCCTGTCTCTCAATGATCTCCTGAAGCTTAGCATCCCAGTAGGAATCAGCATACTCTGGTTAGAGTAGGGGCAATATGCCATCAGAATCTGAAAGCTCGGCCCATCCAAAGACTAAGTCCTCTACTCTCAGGAAGTCTTTCCATCTCAGTAGCTCTCTTCCCCTAGAGAGGTGCATCTGTCTCCAGAGGTCATACAACCTGAAGAATTTGTCATTAATAGACTCAGCGGATTCAGTTATGGGATTATACGCCATATCTGTGTCAATATCATTAATGGTCTTTCACAATCAATCTAGGCTTCTATTTGGTTGATTTGTTCATCAACTTCACTTCTGACCATCAACACTTTTTACTTATTTGCTTGTTTTTTAAGTCTTATGTTTCGTATCTCTTTCCTCTTCTTAGCAAGTAACAACTTCTTTATCTTTCTTATCTTTTTCCTGCTAGGCAGGATGAGGTGTTTCACTTCAGGTACTAGCACAAGGACCAGACTATCATCTACTTCCTGATCAGTAACCTGATCAGTATCTTGTTTAGTTTCCTGATCATCAACTTTCTGATCAGTAGTTGTATTTGCTGCAACAGACTGAGCCTCACCATAGTTGATAATTCTGGCAAGATCATCATTCACATTGAGATTCTTCAATGGATTCTTCTTCAATGGATCTCTCTTGATATCCTTTTTAATCGGTCTCACAACAGGCATATCATCATCATTATCATTGGATGAAGAAGATTCAGCAGCTTCTTTCTGAGCATCACTGCTACGTTCTGCTGCAGCTTCCCTTTCTAAGTCACTTTCTGCAATCTTGCCTCTTGCAGCAACCTTATTCATTTTTGGTTGTTGTGTCTTCCCAACAACCTTTTTCCTAAAAAAGCCCTTATTCACGCCTAAGTACCAATCGGGGTGATTCGTACTACTTCTTCCACCTAGACTCCTATCTTGTAGAGAATGGAGGTGATGGTGATCCTGAAACTCCTCCTCAAGGTTTTCTTGGACGCTTCCTCCCAAATCCTCCGCAAGAAGAACTTACTCTAGTTGACTATCACTCTCTTGATAATGGCAGTCATCAACCGTATCTGAAGATCGGTGCATCTATCGAAGCTTCCATATTTACCTTCAATGGAGTACGCACAAATGTCATAAAGAAACTCATACTCTGGCTTCAGTTTCTTCTTCTCAAAGCTTTTCTTAAACTCAGAGTCATACTTCTCAATCTCTGAGGGCAGTAGACCATTGACGAAAATGTTGAAAGTGGAAGTGATGTCCTTCGTCGTCAAGGTGTACTCTTTTCCATCAGGACTCATCCTGAAAATGATTGTCTTCTAGTCGTTGGACAACTTAGTAAAGACATAGAACCTTTGGACAAATGGGACTGACAGCCCGCTGTAACGAGTAGTGAGAAGGCCAGAGATACTGTTCTTCTCAACAGAAATCCATACTTTAGAGATAACATCCTTATCGTAGATGGTCTCCTCTCCAAGTAGGATCATCGTATTAACCAGACATCCTTCTAACACAACGGTTTCCCTTCCGCTGGTCATTGATGATTTTGTAAGAGAGATCTGAAAACTTCTGAAAAAGAGAAATAGATAACACTTGAATAGAGAGAGTCAGTTCTTGCTTGTGTGAGATAAGTGTAGAATGTAAAATGAGAGAGATGATGAGCAGTTTTATATTTCAAATAAGAAAAGATTTTTGATCAAAGGTCACAATCAAATGACTTATGTGAGAGACGTGAAATCTGACATTTGAGATAAAAAGACGGAGTTAGACCAAAAATCCATATCTGTTCATCTTCTGAAAAAATGGATTTTACATTAAATGCGAGACGTCATTTTCCCACTCAAATGATTTAGCATTTTAAGGGTTACTATTCCTGATACGAGGTTGCAAATCTCTTATATGTTGTTTCAATAAATGTTGTAAACTGCTTGTTGTATTCTGATTGCAGCTGTATTCTGAAGTATTGATTACTGAAAAATTAAATTCTAATCAGCTGTATCCTGAAATATTGAGAATTTCAATACTGAAAACTGAGATCCTATATACTTTCCCCTTACTTCACGCTTCCGTTATCGAAAACCTATCTCCTTCCATCCTTTATAACTTGATAATCTCAAGCTCATTCCTAAGCATAGAAAACCTTGATTCACATAGGGGTTTTGTGAATATATCTACCAACTGTACATCAATATGCACCTTTTCAAGCACAATATCTTTCTTCTTTACATGATCTCTAATAAAATGATGTCTGACATTAATGTGCTTTGTTCTAAAGTACAAGACAAGATTGTGTATTATAACAATAGCACTTGTATTATCACACAAGATGGGAGTTTTTCTTTCTGTAATCCTATAATCCTTAAGTTGTCATATCCATAGAATCTGAGCACAACAACTTTCTGCTGCTACATACTCCACTTCTGCAGTTGACGTTGCTATGGATGTTTGTTTCTTGCAAAACCAAAACCAAGAAACTAGTCTTTCTCCAAGAAATTGACATGTACCACTCGTACTCTTTCTATCAATCTTACATCCTGTAAAATCAGAATTTGAGTATCCCTTTTAAGCTGAATTCTCCTTCTTTGGGATACCATAGGCCAACATCCTGAGTACCTTTCAAATACTTGATAATCTTTTTCACAACTGCAAGATGTGACTCTTTTGAAGCTGTTTGAAATCGTGTACATACTCCTACTGCAAACACAATATTTGGTATGCTTGTTGTAAGATACAGTAGAGAACCAATGAGTCTCTTGTCTCTTATAATATCTACATCATTTCCACTTTCATCTTTGTCAAGACTAATCCATGTGGCCATGAGAATACTTATTGATGATCTATTCTCCATTCCAAACTTCTTAATTAACTCATTGGTATACTTGGCTTAATTTATAAAGATTTCATTGTCTAGCTGTTTTACTTATAGACCAATGAAGAAACTTAATTCTCTCATCATGCTCATATCGAACTTCTTCTGTATGAGGGTTGACAATTTTTCACAGAGATCTTTGTTTGTTGAACTAAAGATAATATCATCCACATAGATTTGTACAAGCAGAATTCTGTTACCGTCCTATATTCTGAAAAGAGTCTTATCCACTATTCATTTTTTAAAGCCGTTCTCCAAGAGATATAAGGATAAAGTATCATACTAAGCTCTCGGTGCTTACTTTAAGCCATATAAAGATTTCTCCAATCTGAATACTTTCTCTTCTACTTGTTCTTCGAATCCTGATGATAGCTCCACATACACTTCTTCAGATAAGAGACCATTCAGAAATGCACTCTTGACATCCATTTGATAAACATTGAAATTCTTATGTGCAGCATAGGCTAAGAATATCCTGATTGCCTCAAGTCTTGCTACAGGTGCAAAGGTCTCATGAAAATCGATTATTTCTTCTTGGCAGTATCATTTTGTCACTAATCTTACTTTGTTCTTGACTACTGTTCCGGATTTATCCAACTTGTTCTTGAACACCCACTTTATTCTAATAACTCCTTGATGGTCAGGCCTTGGTATCAACTTCCATACATGACTTCTTTCGAAACCATTCAGCTCTTCCTGTATACCCTATATCCAATTACTATCTTCAAGAGCTTCTTCAACATTCTTAGGTTCTACTTGAGATATAAAGCATATAAACATTACTTCTTCTGGCCTTGATTTTCTTGTTCTTACACATTCATTAATATCTCTTATGATAAGCTCTCTTGGGTGATTCCTGAGCCATGTTCTATTTAGCTCAAAATTGTAAGCGGGTTGATGAACAGTAACCTGTTGGTCAGCTGTATTACTGTGGTTACTGTTGGATTGATGTATTCAATTTGCTTGTTGTGCAGTAACCTACGTTACTGTATTTTTTAATGCAGAAACTTCTATTTTGTTTTCAGTAACTATATCAGCAGGTACTGGAACTCCATCAATGTATCTTACTTGATGATCTTTGACACTCATCTGAGATACTTATTCCTTAAGCTTGTCCAGATCAGTTATGTTACAGTGTGGTTCTTCAAACACAACATGTATAGATTTTTCTACAATCAAGGTCCTTTTGTTGAAGATCCTGAAAGCTTTGATTACTTATGAGTAACCAAGAAACACTCCTTCATCAGATTTTGCATCGAAGGTCTTCAAATGCTCTTTTCCATTATTCAAAATGTAACACCTGCATCCAAAGATGTGTAAGTATGAAATGTTTGGTGTAAACCCATACCAATCTTCATAAGGTTTCTTGTCATGGTCCTTGTTTATTAAGCATTTATTCTGTGTATAACATGTTGTATTTGTAGCTTCAACCCAAAATCTATTTGGTATAGCAACTTCAGCAATCATTGTTCTTGTTGCTTCCTTTAGGGTTCTGTTTTTTCTTTCTGCAACTCCATTCTATTGAGGAGTTCTGGCTGCAGAATACTCATGATTGATCCCATTTTCTGAACAATACTTCTCAATAAATCTGTTTGTGAATTATGTTCCCCTGTCAGACCTTATCTTCACAATGCGTAAAATTTTCTCATTCTATACTCTTTTCATGAATTTTGGCAGTCTATTCTGAGTTTCTGATTTCTTGGCCATAATCACTAGGAAATACTTCTTCCCACTAATATTAACAGACTCAACTGGACCAAAGAGGTCCATGTGTATTTTAGCCATTTCACATATAAAACATCATTGATACATGCATTGTCTTTGATTAAGCTTCTTATGCCCTTGGTGCTTCCTTTAGAGTCTTCTCCGAACACTACCTTAGGACCTTTACATGGTTGGAAGTCTCTTAAGGCTCATTTGTTTCCAGTCATATGTCTTGAGCAACTGCTATTGATGTACCATACATCACCGCTGCTTTCTAGCAACTGTTTCTGCATGCATATCAGACAGATTTAGGTACCCATACAAGTACGGGTCCTGGGGTGTTAGTCTTCTTTGGGATCCATACTTGCTTAATGACAATTAACTTATCATTAACCTTGGTGGTTCTTTTTGTATAAGTATCATTTGCAAGATACTATTTGTGAATAGTGTGTGTTGGAACTTTCCATATGTTATCTTTCCTTTTTTAGGAAGGTCTTCTCTTATACCTTTCTGGAGTATAAGCTCTGTGGGATTTAAACATGTATGTTTTGGTATAGGAAGGGTAGACTTTCTTTTGCTGTGACCTGGAAGACTGCTGCAATTTTCTTTTGGTTGCAGCATACTGATTCTACTACTTCCTGAGAATTTGTGCAGACTTACTGTCTGTGGTATACAACATGGGCTTTTTTCCCTTATCTATTGAACTTAATTTGTTCAATCTTCCCTTAGGTGGAAGGAGTTCCTGAGTGAAGTATACTCTGGCTTGAACAAACCTTTCAGTATTAGATGTGCTTGCTGCTTTCTGAGAGCTTTCTGCACATATTCTAGACTATTTCCATTAAAGGCTTTTTGGGTCTCAAGGATACATTCCTGTGCCATCCTAGTTGATTTGTTATATACATTGATTGTATTCTACAAGCTAGCTTTCTCAAATTCTAGCTTAGTGACCAGCAGCTTGAACTTAGAGACCTCAGCTCTGAGATTGTTGCATTCTGTACTATAATACTCGAGGTCAAAAACCTTTTCTTTTAATACAATTTGCTCATTCTTGAGCATCAAGTTTTTCTCTTTTAGTTCCTCATGAGCTGAGCTTATCTGCTCAAAGTCACTCATGATCTGTCGAAATGACTGGATCATGTTCAGCTTTTCATAACCAGAAGCCTCAAGAGATTGAGAAGTTACCTCATTTTCTTCTTTTTCTTCATAGTCCTTTGCCATCAGACACAACAATGCTTCTTCGTCGGAGGTAGAGTTGTCGCTTTCACTCTCTGAGGAGCATTGGTCTTTGGCTTCTTTCTCTATGTTGCTTGTTGTCTTGAGAGCTTCAACTTTACTTAGAAAGCCCTGAGCTTTTGTTTTTCATCCTTCCTCTTTTCTCTCATGTGCTTTCTTTCATTCTCAAGATACTTATATACTTGAAGGTATGGATTGGACTATGGTGCTTGGTTTACCTGTGGGCTTGGAGACTTCTTTCTGACATCTTTTCCTCTCTTGTTAGTCTTCAGGAACTTCTTGAATTTCTTGAGAAGGAACGTCATTTCTTCTTCCAACATCTTTAGTATACAACTCTTTATGTTTACTGCTGCTAGCAGTAGTTGTATCTTTAACCCTAGTTGCAAGTGTTGTTACTTTGGTACTCGACTCCTCAGCCTCCAACTTTCTCCGATTGATGTCGAACTTAAACGCCTTAAGATCTCAGAACATATCAAATATGCTCATTGCATTAAGGTCGAATGAGACTCTCATTGTATTATCCTTGTTGTCCCACTCAATGGGTAATGCTCTCAGCACTTTCATGTTCTTCTCCTTCTAGCTGTAGAACTTTCCAAGTGATTCAAGCTCGTTCACAATGGCTGTGAATCTCAGGTCTAGTTCTTCCAATGACTCTCCAGGTCTTTGCTTTAACAACTCAAACAGTTGTGTTGTTGTTGATACTCTGTTGTCCTTGACAAGCTCATTCCCTTCACATATTTGTTCCAATTTGTCCCAAATTTTCTTTGCGGTTCTGTAAGTCTTCACTTTGCTGAAGGTTCATTTATCTAGCGTGAGAAATAATGTATTCTTAGCCACATTATCCAAGTTGGCTCTCTTTCTGTATTCGGCAGTATATTCATGTCTTAGTTTAACCAAGTATTCAGCAGGCGAAGGAGTCATTCGAGCGTTGTTGTATGTTGAGCAGGTGTCTCCGTTGTACCCTATTAGCATCATCATCACTCGTAGCTCCTTCGAGTGCACCTTCAACTTCTCCAACAACAGCTATTGTTGCTTCTGCTCCTGTGGCTTCAGCCTCGACTCATTCTCGTTCACGTAGCTCTCTACCTAATACTGGGTTTGGCTTGGTGATCACTGGTGGTCCTTCAGTAAGCACATACCACATTTCGTCGTGCATAAGCAAAAGATAAGCCTCTATACATATCCTCCAGTCATCATACTCGTTTAAGGAAAATATTGGTTATTTATGATGAGAGAAATCCATGTTTATGCTGAAACGATGAGTTTTGGTCTTCAAAAAAAGAAAAATAATTTTTCCCAACAAAAACATGTGGATCTGGGTAGGTGACCGAATAAGTTGGCTTTTAACCCAACTCGCTCTGATACTTGTTGGTCCCAAGTAGTTTAGAGATTCAGAGGAGGTGAATGAATCTCTATCAAAGTTTTACTTTTTAAAACTTTCTGTAAGATAACTACTGAATTCTATAACAGAATACAACAACTTAGTAGAATCAGTAAGTTGATAGAATGCTATTTCAGCTTACTGTTTCAGAGTTATAGTATGTAGCGGAAAATACTAAGATAGAGTTTCTTTTAGAAAAACGTTTTCTTTTCAAAGTATGGTTTTCTCAAACTTGTTTATGCAGAATGAGCAGATTTAAATATATAATGCAACATGTAAAGATAAAGAGATAAATCACACAAATGGTTTATAGAGGTTCGAAGGTGGTGTAATCCTTCTACGTCCTCTCTTCTCCTTCACTAAGGAGGAACTTCTTTAGAAAAAATTGCTTTACAAGATTTGTCTATACAAACTAACTTCCAACAAGCTAACACCTACTAGAATCAGATAGATTCCTTGGCTAACCCACACAGGTTTCAACAAACTCACACAAAGTTACAAGCCTTAAAAACACTTAAGACTAACATTCAGTGAGGATCTAAATCCTTCCTACTGAGGACACCGATAAAACAACCTAGCATACAGCACAATGGTTAAAAGTATATGGGTCTTCAACTGGTGCTTCGAAGACAACCTTGAGATCTTTGAAGTTCTGAAAAACTCATAAGCTTGGTTGCTTCAGTAAGGTTGAGTGACTGAAACTTGAGAGAAAACTTAGTGTTTACTTGAGAGAATACAAAAGATAATGTTTCAGTAGTTTTCTCCAGCCAACTCCTCATTCTTAAATACTTGTAGGAAAATGTATCTGTTGAAGAGATACACACTCCATCTTTAATTTGAAATCCTTTATCTCATTTGATCTTAGCATTAAATGATTTTGGAAAACTGGGCAAAAGTGTATGTCCTATTCGGCAGTGCATTAATGGTGTCACTCCTCGGCAACAGGTCATTTGCAATTTCTCGGTCCAGATATCAGTGAGACATTGGCTCTTCGATCATCTCTATCTACCGACTATTTTGATAAGATGCAATCCTCGTATGCATTGATCTTCCTTGTACTGCATCATAAAGAATGTTGTCTTCCTGCTCCCTTATCAGAATGCAGTAACTACTTTCTGTTCTGAACTGCTTCTTGTTCTGCAGATGCTTTCTGTTTTGAACCATCAGAAAGCTTTCTAGTTCTCCTTACTGCTTACTATATATTGCTTGTTGATTTACTGCTTCCTAAAAACAGTATCCAATAGCCCTCCTTATTTTTAACTTCATTTCCTGAAATTAGACAAAAAAAATAAAAATATAATGTTAATTATTTGATATATGATATTTTAACTTTACTTTTGTATTTATACATTTTTTTCTTATTACTTTACATAATTGTAAAGCAGTGTTTACATTTAATGGATTATTATTGTACCCGTAGGCTAAACCTAATGGTAGGTACATCTCTCAGACTGAGCATGCCCTCAGATTAGAGTCTCCACACCCTAATTGTAACTTTAAAAAAACCTATTTAAAAAAAAAATTGATTATTGTTTCAAATTTATTTAGTTTTTCCTTTATCTGCTATTTTTTTAATTTTGTTGTAATATTTG
The DNA here is from genome assembly GCA_954870855.1 of Scutellaria minor. NCBI lineage: Eukaryota > Viridiplantae > Streptophyta > Magnoliopsida > Lamiales > Lamiaceae > Scutellaria > Scutellaria minor. Next base: position 22,869,469 of record OX940727.1, read on the forward strand.
GATTTTCTATGATGTAAGATTTATAACATGAAATTTTGAATTAAATCATAATTTATGTATTTAAAAAACATTGTGAATTTATTTTTTGAATTTTTTATTTTCATTATATTAATTAATTAATTTTTTTAGCATTTTTTATTTTTTATTTGAAATACAAATTATATTTCTTATGAAAAAAACTTGATTTTCTTTCATTAATGTGTGTTTTTATTACATTTAGTTATTTTAATGTATTTTTATATGTTTTAAAGACAATAATATCTATTAAATTTATATGTGATAGTCACATATAAGGTTATTAGCAAATCTTACCCAAAAAGTCCGAAATCAGGGTTTACATCCATTTTATATTCAATCGTGTCATATTTGAAACACCAAATGCTGCCAAAGGGAGATCCATGCAACAAAATCATGATAAAAGATAAGGAAATTAAAAAGAGAACAACAACCACACACATTCCCCAAAACACATGTGGGATATCTTAAACCTTAGTCACTACAATTATCCACCTTTATAAAAATCAGGGTACGACTTGGATTGCAAGATTTGTGGTACGACATGATCAAATAGGAAAAATTGGTAAAAATACACTATATATTATCCCTAATAATGATTTTGTTATTTAATTTTTTTGAATTTTTAAGAATACCTCATATGTTAAAGTTGGTTGTTGAAAATATCCATTTAATATTAACTACGAGATATTCTTAAAAACTCAAAAAACTAAAGAGTAAGATCATAATCAAGGATAATATATGAAGTATTTTTCACCAATTTTTCCAGATCAAATATGAACTATAATTAATGTTTTTTTGTGTAGAAACCAAATACTGCCAAAGGGAGATCCAAACCAAAACAATATAAAAGATAAGGACCGAATAGTTTGGCAGCCAAATACTGTATATTAGTGACTTAGTGTACCATCATTTTCATGGATATTTTATCAAAGATAGCCAGGAAAAAAGATTACAAGAACAACCACACATTCCTCACAACACATGGGATATTTTATGATGAATAACATTCTATTCAAACACGAATAGATGATCCTTCAACTGCAGTAACCAGACTTACCCTCAAAAAAAGGTCTTTGCAACAACATTGTCTGCAGCTAATATGGAAAATTCATGGATACTAGCAGCCTTAGCATATGTTGTTGCATTTGCTTTCATCTCAAAATTGATCACCAATCGACACGGGCCGAAACGCAAACTCCCACCGGGTCCAAAACCATGGCCTATAATTGGCCACTTGAACCTTCTTGGTCCCATTCCACATCAATCTCTTCACTTGTTATCCCAAAAGTATGGTGAACTTATGCTACTAAAGTTCGGAAAATTCCCCGTTGTGGTTGCATCATCACCTGAGATGGCCAAACAGTTCTTAAGAGTTCATGATGCTGTCTTTGCCTCTAGGCCTCGTCTTGCAGCTGGTAAATACATTAGCTATAACCACTCAGACATGACTTGGTCTCCTTACAGCCCATATTGGCGACAAACTCGTAAGATTTACCTCTCTGAGATGTTCAATGCTAAAAAACTCGAGTCCTTTGAGCAACTCCGTATGGAGGAAAGATGCAATTTCTTGGCTTGTATACGGGCCCTGTCAGGAAAGCCCGTCCTGCTTAGAGACCATTTATCGCGATATACTCTATCAACTATATGTAGGATGATCTCAAGAGGCAAGTGCTTTGGTAGGGTTGAAAAGGTGGACGAATTTCGAGCACTTGTGGATGAATGGTTTCTGCTGAGTGGAGTATTCAATATCGGGGATTGGATACCTTGGCTTGCTTTCCTTGATCTGCAAGGATATGTTAAGAAAATGAAGGGTTTGAAAAGGAAAATGGACAGGGTTTACAATTATGTGATTAACGATCACTTAGCTAGAAAGGCTGCAGAAAGAGAATTGGAAGGGAAAGATGTAGTAGATGTATTATTGGAAATGGCAGATGATCCTAATCTTGAAGTTCAGCTCACTAAGGACTGTGTCAAGGCATTGATACAGGTAAATTTTCTCATCAATTTTTCGATAAAATTTTAGAATTCATGTCTCATAATTATTGGATCTTGGCAATTTTATGAGATATTAGTTCATAGCTATTTCAGTCCAATACAAATGAGTTTTTGCAATTAAGTCTCAAACTTTTAATAATAGCAATTTTAATTCTGAAATGGTGGTTTTGCATAGATGAGCATTTAAAATTTAGTTTTCGCCAGTATATCAATCATGTGGTGCTTTTTATGGCGAGTGGACCCCTAAAACTAGGAATATTAAACGGTTCGTTGCCCCATAGGCCCGCCCGTTTAAATAAAAAGAACAGGGTTAGGGATGAATATTTTTCGCCCATTTAAATTTATCAGTTTATGACCCGAAATTCGCTATGACCAACCCGATGATTAACCAGTTGGCCCACTAGCCCGTATTTTTTTAATTTATTTTATGTTAGATCAATTTTTTTAATCTTAAGTATTTAAAATATATGACAAATCTTCAATTATATGTTTATTATCCTAAGTTTGGCATCTTTAAATTTTATTTATAAAAGTTAAAGATATGCAATATAAATAATATTTATAATATTTATAGACTAAATAATATCAAATACTAAATAATGCGTACAAATTAAATGTACTCGTATTGTATTGCAATTTATAGTAGTTTTTTAATGGTTTCATCCATGAATTGCAGCAAATAGAAATTCTCTGTCAATGTAATTTTAATGATATTGATGTACATAATAATCTAAAGTTAAAAAATTGTGTTGTATAGTAATTTTAAAATTTGAAACTTAAATATTCAAATATTTTGACATAAGTGGTACCTATGAAATTATAAACTATGTGTAGTTATATTTTTATGAATCATGTAATTTTCTATGTGAATTTTGAATGTTATCTAGATTTATATTTAAAATATGAATATAATTTTTATATTAATAACTGGATAATATTTTGTTTAGCCCAAGCTCGATAGGTTTAAGGTTAGGACGTTCATAATATTAGAGGCTCGTTTAAGTTGGCCCGTTTAACCCGAAGCCCGCTAGGGTTAGTCCGAAACCTTTAGGTCAACACATTTAACATCCCTACCAAGAACCCATATATGGATGATAGTTTTCTGGGTAATTGTAGGTTGTAGTGCCCCTTCAATTAGAACAATCGATTAAGCTATCAATTTACGATCTCAAAATATACAGATCGATACCAAACCTATAATTATATTTTATGATTTAAATTTTAAACTAAAATCGGGTCAACTATTAACTGAAACGCTCATCTTAATTCGAATATTCCGATTTGGATGTAGTTTTCCAAATCAGATGGGCAACTCTAATTGTAGGTATTGTACCAATCCAAAGCTTAATAGGACAATTATGATAGTTTTAGATGTGTTTGTGAAAGAAACAAATTTCTTATTAGTGTTTGGGTAGGGTTTGGGTTTATATCATTGTGTACACGCTACCGAATCCACTTAAATTATAGGTTCGCGCAGCGGGTACCCATGTGTATACTCAACCATTAAAAGCATATTTAACCTTTGCTCTTTATCAAAATATTCGTTATAATTTTATATGATCATATAAAAATATTACAGGCTGAAAGGAAAAAAAAAATATTTAAGTTTTTGTTACTTGGTTTGATTAATTTTAACACAAAAACTTGCGTGAGACGGTTTTACGAACAAATCATTTTTACCCACAAATCAAACTCATATTCACAAATTACATATGAATTGTGAAGTATGGGTTGTGGGTTGACCCGTCTCATGTAAGATGATCCGTGAGACATTCTCACATAAGACTCACCCTAATTTTAAAGGGTTAATTTCAATTTTGGTCATGTATGTTAGACTCTTATCATTTTTTGACAACCAAGTATCTGTTTTCCAATTTTCGTCCTCTATGTAAAAAAAAATTTCAATTTCAATCTTTTTTTATCAAATTTTCAAAATTGTTGACATGGACATCATAATTTCAGCGGCCAAGTAAGCAAGTTTGAAAATTCTGATTAAAAATGACTGAAATTGAAAAAAATTAAAACAAGAAGGACCAAATTGAAAAACAAATACTTAGTTGTCAAATAACTTAAAGTGTCTTACATGCAAAATTGAAATTATCCAAATTTTAAAATAGGCAAAGTATCCACTTAGACACCTATATAAAAAATATGTTAGGTAAATGAATATTGATCGGGTTTGGTTAGCATAAGTAAAGGTTTTAGCGAGTACGGAACAAGTAATGAAAAAAATAGGGTTTCAGGTACCTTACCCATTGCAATATCTATAATTATGGAACTATTTTTGCAAATCTCCCCCAATTTCTCCTCCATTTCAAAATAAACATAACTTTTGATTTGTTAATTCAAATTAACCTCTCTTGATATACATTTACAGAACCTAGTACTCGGTGGCGCGGATACCTCAGCTACAACAGTTGAATGGGCGATACACGAAATTCTCAAACAGCCACGCATTATTGAAAAGGCAAGAGAAGAGCTGGATAGAGTAATTGGAAGAGAAAGATGGGTAGAAGAGAGTGACTTCTCTCACCTGCCTTACATGGAAGCTATCATCATGGAAACACTCCGATTTCATCCACTTGCTACATTATTAGCTCCACATTACGCCACTGAAGACTGTGTTGTTGCAGGCTACGACATATCGAAGGGAACGACGATCATCATCAACACATGGAGCATAGGGAGGGACCCCGACTCATGGGATGCACCCGAAGAATTCTTGCCCGAGAGGTTCGTGGGAAAAGAAATTGATATGACCGGAAGTAACTTCGCGATGCTGCCATTTGGGTCGGGCAGGAGGAGATGCCCGGGGTACAACCTCGGACTTAAAATGGTTCGTACAACGTTGGCGAATTTGGTGCATGGATTTAACCTAAAATTGGTTGACGATATGAAGCCTCAAGATATAAGCATGGAGGAAGAGTACGGGCTCACTACCCATCCTAAATTGCCTCTTTCCATCCTCATGGAGCCAGCACTGCCACCTCACCTTTACTAATGTTCTAATTGTTATTAAAAATAAATGCAATATAATATAGATGCTTTTCAATATATATTTACATATATATTTGTCCTCTCATTTAAGCCTCATTCACTTTTATACTATCAATTTTACATAGTCCAAATTCGATTCCCTGACTATAACGAATTACCAATTTTGGTCTGACTTTCAATTTTTACCTACGTGGATGTCAAAATTGTTGACGTGGAGTTTCAAATTCACATTCTCATAGACAGAAATTGACATTCCAAGTAAAATTAAATAGAAATCGGAATAAAATTGATAGAAGACCAAATTTAAAATAAATAAAATTATTGGTAAAAAAGTGAACAAAATCTATCTATATATGATCTCGATGCATACTATAGAAGTGTGAATGTTTCATCAAGTTTCATTATGCCCTATAATCATTGTTCTATAAGTCCCCGGGTAAAATTCAATTTTGGTCCTCTAGAAAGGAATCTTGTACATGTAATTTTTTATTAGGCCTTTACGGCCCACTAACCCATTTCTATCAACTGATTAACGGGTCCAGCATGTGCAAATCACTTGGTCAATAAGAGCTCATTTTGGAGGTTTAAAGTGGACAAGACTCGTCACTACAAGGCCAAATTAGTTGAATTATTCCAACATAAAAATTAAAAAGATATAAAAAATTGTAGATAATTAATGAAAAAGTTTTTTAAATAACCTCTCTAATAAGTTATAAAATATATTTAAACAACTAAAATTTAAAATTAAAGCATTATAATTATATGAAATTTTGAAAACAAATTTCCAAAAACATTATGCGTAAAAACTATAAAATAAAACGAAAAATAATATAAAAATATCTAAAGTTGCAATATTATGCAAAGATAAACCAAATAAAGTTTTACAAAATTATAAATTGCAAAATATAAAATTAAACAGTTATAGAAATCAATTTAAGACCAATTTATATATAAGTGATTTTATTAGATCTACAAAAATACATAAGAAATACCAAAATTAATGAGTGATGAAAACATAAATTTAGGTCTAATGAATAGATACATAAATAAATTTTAAAATAAATTAATAAGGACAAGAACGTTAATTTCCGTCCAATGTTTATGAATCAAGTTATAAATTTAAAAATAAACTACATACATACATGGATACATAAAATAATACAAATATCTAGACGGATTGCATGGTGCAATTAGTGCAAAATAGAGATACTCATATATTAATTAAACATAATATTAAATGGGTAACCCAAATAATAAAGTGATAAGATGAGGACTAAATTGTAAATGTATAGTGTTTTCTTTTAGGGTGAGAATACTATGCACATTCCATGAACTACTTAACACAACCCAGTCTTTTAAAAATTAAAGGTATAAATATTCATATTTGAAATATGTTTTGTATTTTTTGGGTGTGGATAGCTCCACATTTTCTTTTAACTAACATGAAATTACATTTGCCACCTCGACCCCACTCCATACAATATATATAGACATCTCATTTCAATGCCTTTTTCAACTTCTCTCTCTTATTTCTGTTTCCCAAATCCCAACTCTCAACTCTATGAGGTTGTAGAACTGAGTTCAAAGATCCTGAAAAGGTAAACACGCTTCTTTATATATGTTCGGTTAAAGTCAAACACATAACTATTGGGAAAAGTTGAACAGTACCTAATTATAGGACTAAAATCATATTTTCCTTAATTTATAAATGAATTATGATTAGAAAAAAAGTGGGGCGTGTATAGCCACACACTTCTAGTTATTATTTGGTGGTACTATTATATACGTAGTTTCACCTCATCTTGGTTTCTTCTATCTTCTTTTTCTGATTTTATTTGTTGATGGATTTATGTTTAAATATTACTGAGAAGCCTATTTATGAGACTGAATTCTAAATTTTTAATAAGAAATTATTAGTTCTTGCTTAAGATTAATTGTGAAAGTGCTTAAAATATACATGTTAATTTTTACATTAATTGTTATTTTGTAAGTTGACATTTCGTTTTTAAACAGTTTTTAAATAGGTGGCAGAGGTCTTACAAATAAATTAAGGGGTGGTTTGATTTTGGACCATCTTCAGCACTACTTTAAATTAAATATTTGAATATGGTGTTTTTCTGCTTCAAAATTATTGTAAAATGTTGTGCTAACTTTTTTTAGTTATCATCTCTGGAGCAAGTTAATGTAAGGTCCAGCAGTATATATTTATTTTTTTTATTCATTTTCTTCGTTTTTCTTTTATTTTCATTTGTTTATATAATAATAAGGAATATAATAAGATATTTGTTTTTAGTGAAAAAAATAATTAAGATTGTTGGAATGCTCAATGACAAATTTTATATTAGAATAATGTAAAATTTACACTCAAATAGCATGTAGTATGTCCTTACATGTGAAATAGTAGGAATGGGTAGGGTGTGGAGGAAACTCATCAGAAATTCCATGTAGAGGAAGGTGAGGTTCGCAGGGAGAATGAATGGACTCTTGCACACTATTACCTATACTCCACCTCTGTTTACAATCGATTTCAAGTTGGATTAAAATTATTTTCGTTCCATAATTATAGATTCTTTCAATTTTTTTTTAATTAAATCATTCAAAGATGAGAGGATTAATGTCGATCCTCTACCTGTATATTAAAACACTCATAGAGAAGTTTATAAAACATACACCAACCTCCCAAAAACAATATGTTTAAAGTTGGGAACATCCCAACTACAAAACATCCCAAAACATAAGGCTAGAATCTAAAGATGAGAACACCCCATTAGAATCTAAAGTTCAGAATCCCAATTACCAACAAGTAAGGACACAAAACTATTACAACTTTCAAATTTATCAAAATGCATTTCTTCTTCTCTTTAATGGTCAAATTCATCATGTGGTCCGCTGTCTTGTTCCTTCTCTATGCATGTGTAAAATATACAAGGTCAGGTAGTTTTTGAAGGCAAAGACACTTAGCAATCAATCGTTGATGTCTCCAACATTCCAGATGATTTTGCCGTAAAATATGAAGCACAGATAAAACATTAGTTTCAATCCAAACACAAGAAAAACCTTATTTTGTACAATGATCAAGTCTTTCCCATTAGCATACATTTCAGCATAGAACACTATCACAAAACTAACTCAAATAATTTACAGAAAACAAAAAAAAAACCCTACCAGCAACATATTTAATCACCCCCCCCCCCCTCCCGTTGAAACAGGATTACCTTTTGAGGTTCCATGAGTATTTAATTTAACTTATACATCATTTGAAGATAGCCATATCACAGTGATATGTTAATTCGCTTTTTATAAAACAATCTTACCACCTCATACCTTAAAAATATGATAATAATATTTCCAAAACACACCATCCAACAAATAAACTTTATCAGTCAAGACAATTTTCCGAATAACCTGATTTTTAACCTGATGACAATCACATCAACATTCTCAAACTTACCCATTTCTAGCCCTCCAAAGAAACCAAAAAATAGGTGAAATTTGAATTTTCCGACCTAAATTGAACTAAAAGTGGACAGATTGTGGAACTAAATTAAAATCGTGATTATTAATTGAATCAAAATCGAAAGACTAGTGATGTGACCAAAAATGATCTTATCCATTTCTAATTAGGTATATGTTCCAAATATTAGAATATATCTTTACCAAGTTCGGTATTTTTCTCTAAAATGCAATGTCACATAAGGTTTTGTTTTCGACCTTAATTGTCATGCTTAGCTTGATATTTTCTTCTAAAATCTCTCATGCATAAGGTTGTGGTTTCACAATTTTCAATTGTGTCACACTATCAATTCCCCACTGAAAAATATGACAAGGTCACGTGTGTAATTGTAAAGTATGAATTAGAAGAAAAACGCATATCACACAATTGGTAATGCAAAAGTCAGCGTAATTAATTTTCTTTAATGAAGGATAGAGAATAAATCATTTTGGTTAATTGTAATCAGATAAACTAATGAGTTAGTCTTTTATGAGACCATCTCACGGATTTCCTTTCGTGAGACGGATCTATTTGACCCACAATCCAAATCAAAAACTCAAACCCAACCCAACCCAACCCACAACAATAGCAGCCCAGGCCTACATATCCACACAGTATGATGTTTCCACAGTCACCATCACATAAGAGTGGGAGAGAAAGGATGCTGCCACCATCGCACCTTCATAAGTAGGGGGAGAGAAATTATATGGTGAGGGAGAGAGAGAATGAAAACTCATTGTTGGGTCCAAACTATTGCTTCTATTATCTACCTCGGGGTAAGTATTAACTTCTATTACGATTTTATGTTTTTTTCTAGTTGACATCAAATTTTGTAAAGCACAAAATCCTAGCCAAACACTAAAAAATATCGATTTGGTTCAAAGAAATCGAACCGAATTAAAGTATGGAAAATTGAATAAAATAAGAAAAGCATTGGGCCCGGTGCCTACTCGGGCAAATTTGTTCGGCTTGTTCTGGCCGGTCAGTTTTGGCCGAACATAACGTTTTTTATATAAGAATTGAGAGAAAAGAGCTCTCTAATTGCTTGAATACCAGGATTTCGGATCCAGAATTTCCCCCCCCCCACCCCTTTTATAATGAGGTTTAAAGCCCTATTTATAGACTAAATCTAAGATATAAAACTTGGTAACTAAGATATAAATCCCCCGATCTTAGGGTCTAGACAAGAAAAATGTCGAGTTAAAATCTATCTAAATCGGATATGATTTGATCATGATTTATTTCCTTTCTTGAAGATTCTTTCTTAAAATACACTAACTCCTTTCTGCTCGCCTAGTGAGGATGACCTTACTCTCTGCCCCTCTATTCAATCTCCAGAAATGCTTCTGAACAACCCTTCCGGACTCTGAACCAATCCCACCCTCGCTGATCTGGCTTCTGGCCGGGTTGGCCTTTACCAGAACCGAACCCTGGTCGGATCGGCTTCTGGCCGGGTCGGACTCCTGGTCGGGTCAGATTCTAGTCGGACCATGTCCTTGGTCGGGTTGGATTCTGGTCGGACCAGGATCTTGGTTAGCCCTTTCTGGCCGGGTCGATCCTACTTGGGGTAAACTGTCAGTTCGGCTTACTCTTCGGGTTAGTCCGGCCGTCAAGCTAGCTATCGGGTCTGGTCGGCTAAGTAGGGGATCAACACTTCTAAATTTTACTAATGAGTAAATCTTGATTTTCCCCCCATAAATTGCAATGGACACACCACTGTGAACATCGGGAAGTCGAAGATCGTCATTTTCGATGGCCTCATGGACAAGAAGTTCCTCAATGACGTCATTGTTTATGGCATTGATATTTTTTTGTAATTTTAGGTGATATTAATGTCTTTTAGGATCACTTGGTTGTTTTAAATTAATGCAAGTTGTGCAACTACTAACTATATTTGTTTATGATTCTTTGTTGTAATCTGTTGGAGGTTTGTTCTTCAGTTTATGATCGAGGTGTTGCAGTTTATTGACATGAATTTTTAGTGTAATATGTAAAATTTGAAAATTGTGATAAAAAAGAGCAAGTCTCACTACTACAAATTCGCTGAACAACAACACTGGAAAGACAACGCTTTTTGTTGTCTTTCAACATTTTACAACGCTTTTTGTGAAAAGTGTTGTCTTTTTGTGTAAAAAGCGCTGAAAGACAACGCTTTTAAGAGAAAAGACAACGTTTTTCATAAGGTGTTGTCTTTCAGCGCTTTTTTTCGCTAATAGACAACACTTTTATGCAACGCTTTTTTATGTGTTGTCTTTCAGCGCTTTTTTTTTACAATAGACAACGCTTTTTTGCAACGGATTACTATGTGTTGTCTTTCGGCGCTTTTTTTCGCAAATAGACAACACTCTTTTGCAACGGTTTTTTTGTGGGTTATCTTTTGAGTGCCTATTTTCGCTAATAGATAACACTTTGTGCAACGCTTTTCACGGGGTTGTCAAATATATAGTGGAAAAAAAAACAAAGGTCAGAGTCGAACTCGAGACCTTTCAAATTGCATGTAACCACTTTACCAGGATACTTTCATTAGTTCTTTCTTACCCAAAGTAATAATAGTTCAAATTTCAGTAAAATAAATTTCTTAATGTTTATTCAATCTAAAAAGGTACTAAAATATATAAGAGCGTTGTCCGGCTTCGCTAAACCTTGTTGCCTTTACCTTCAAGTCCTCCGATCCTCTTCCTTACGGTCGGCTTTGAACCAGGCGATACCAGAACCTGCACTACCACTTGTTCGACGAGGCCTCTTGCTCCTTTGGGCTTTCAAAAAAAATAAGCTCGTGAAGACTCCATTCGCTATCATTAGGGATTGAAGGGGTGCGGAGGGAAGTGTGAATTGGGCGGAACCCTAAATCCCCAATTGAGAAATTCTCGATTCCGATACTCAGGCAAGTGATTTTCCTTTCTGTATTCCCAATGTTGATTTAGTATGTGTAGCTGCAAATTTCATCTGTTAAATCCTCTGTTCCCTTCTCTCTCTTTCTCCATCTTTCGTCGACTTTCCTTTGAATTTTTATAAGGCTTTGGCGATCGAAGGGGTGCAGACGGAAGTGTGAATTGGGCGGAACCCTAAATCCCCAATTGAGAAATTCTCGATTCAAGTGATTTTCCTTTCTGTATTCAATTTGATTTAGTATGTATAGCTGCGAATTTCGTCCGGCCAATTATCTGTTCACTTCTCTCTCTTTCTCCATCTTTCGTCGACTTTCCTTTGAATTTTTATAAGGCTTTGGCGATCCATGCGAATTTTCATTACGACTGGATGGTTTAGAGCTGATCTTTTAAGTAATCTATGATTACCTGATAATTCCTAAAACATGATCAATCATGTGAAAATTTCAATTCTACTTGTGAAGTACCTGACTTGTTGACATGGATAATTCTTTTCGTACTTATTTCATGGAAATTATTTTTTCATCTTGTTGGCACCTGAAGAAGGAACAGTGTCTCAGCTGGAGATAGGCATATCACCTACTGATATTAAAGACGAGTATAAGGTATGAGCCTCAGTGAAAATCTTGTCTTCTAGAAACTTCAATGGCTTGTTTACTTTGTATGAAAATGTGTGATAGCCTAATTTAATGCAACTTAATCACATGTTTACCTGAAGCCTGCTAGTAATATGAAAATTCAAGACTAATTAGGTGATATGAGTCCTGTTGTGGGAGGTGTGATAATTCTTATCCTTTCTAATTGCTTTCGCCTGGTCAATTCCGCCTGTTGTTGGTGGGGTTTTCTCATTTTTATTTTTTTATTGGGTAATAGTATATTTAATTAATTTTATTATTTGTTTTCAACATTGCCAGTATTTCATTTCAATTTTTCTTCATCATCTTTCTGATTCGTCTTCAATAATATTGTGCATATTTATATATCTAAAATTATATTCTGTCCTATCTGACAAATTTCCTATGGCTGTATTTGGACTTGAGAAATTGATGTCTGCTTGAGAATAAAATGAACACCAATTAATGTTGACGAACTTCTATAACTATTTCTAGAAAAAAAATATCAGTAGATATGAACAAAAACTCGAGCAGTGGGTATGGAATACCCATCCGGTTAGCTGACCATCTGTTTCATTTGACATAAAAAAAAGTGCGTACTGTAGTTTCTGTTTCGAAGCTTCAATTTTAGCTTAAGAAAGTTCAACATTCTTAATCGCATAGTATTTTTATAGGTATCTGTTTGAGTTCCCATGTTATTTTCTATCCATCCACATCTATAAATCCCTCAAAATTCATTTCTTGATTTCAGGGTGCTACATTGTTGGCTAAATAGAAGGCATTTCAGACAATCACATTTCTTGAAAGGGTATGTAATATGTATGTATTCTTGTTCAATGTTGATTTTTATCAGCTTATTAAATAAATGTTGACAGAACTATATGATGACACTTAAAATATTTTCTTGTGACCCAATAAGCAAGCTGTCTTTTCCAATTCTCTTGGAAGCATTTTTGGTTGTTGGTCTTGTTTAGTCGGTGCAACTAATGAAACTTTCTGTCAAAATGGTTAACTGATCTATTGACTCTGTATACATCCTTTGTATTGCTCTTTGTTTATAGATTTAAGCCATCAACCATTCTTTGATTGCTCGTTTCCTTTTTGTTGAGCCAATCATATAGTGCCTGAACCTTTTTCTAAGGTTGATGGTTGACTCATGTGAAGGAAAGAGAAAACTGAAATATATTAAACTTTCACTCTACTATTGAAGAAAGCTGGTTTGACTGGTTTTTGAAACAAGGAGTGCCACACAAGTAAAGATGCAGACACCTACTGCCAAAGATCAAAGTTACATGTATAGAAACAGATGGGCGCCTCTATATAATTATCATCTTTTATTCTTATATGGATGGATGTTGAGGTGTCTATCCATCCTTAAATCAATGGATTTTTTTTACTAAATCAAACCTGTCATTTCATATTAATGGCCTACGCATAATACTGACTACACTCCACTTCATTATTGTGACTGAATTGATTGTAACTAATATGTAATTGGATATTCCTCTGGAATTCTTGTTTACCTAATTGTGTATTATCTTAAAAATATCCATAGTTTTAACATTTTTTTAGTAAATCACTGTGCAGCTGCAGCAGTAATAGAACTTTCTTTTATCTTTTGCTATCACTACAGAACCTGGAGTTAAACTTTGTAATTTCTATTTTGTCAGGATGATGGTCTTCATGATTCAAAAAGCATAGCAGCCTTTGATTTTGATGGTTGCCTTGCGAAGACATCTGTGAAAAGGTATGAATTGTCAGTTCTTGAAGTCACTCGTAATGGTTTGACCTGTTCTTTAGACAACTCGACCCCACCAATGGAGTTTATAATGTTTCATGTTGTGAAAATACAAATTTTCTCCTAAAGTGGCTGCACTAGTTGCCTCGGTTATCTCCATTTCAAAGCCCAGAAAGGACAACGCTGAAATTCTAACATTCCTCAAAGAAAATGGCTTTTATATGTAATTACTTATCTGGTAATGTAGGGTGGTTTGATTTGATTTAAGGCGTAGTTTAGATCATTGAGTATGTCGAGGTAGGTACCATCCTTCTAGTCTAGTGCCATGGCCTCTGATATTTCTAGAGCCTTGCTCGTCTTTTCAACACTTAGACAGAAACATTACGATGGTTACTCAGATACATCACTATATTCTATGTTTCTGTTACAGTCATGCTAGTACTGTTTTATATGTACTCTTATGAATTGTTTTATAAACTTGAAGATTGTATACTGGTCATGCAAAGGATCTTGGGCCATCAAGATTTCTTCATTTCACCAGAGAGCGTGAGTTTGTGAGTTTGTACAGCTCATTCATCAAGGTAACCCTGTGGTTGTTTCATTTACAGTCAAGTAATTTGTAAGACTTTCTTCATTTTGGTGTACATATATAATGCATTAACTTATAGCTCATTTTTTAGTTTTTTTACTTGCTGTAGGTGTAACCTCGCCAAACGTTTTAACAAAGTACTTGAGGAAGCTGCAACGGAGTTCGACCTCCATGTTAGATTTTTGCATGTACGTTATCAATACATATGCTACATCCTATAACCCTGACTTCGAACTGCTCTAAATTCATATATATAAAGGAAAGTTGTTTGCAATGACACCGTATCATGAAGCTGGCATTTGATTCCGTTAAACTTTTTTACTCTATGTTTTTGTCTCTCTCTGTCATAATTTTTGCCAACATTTCTGGTTATGCACATGAATATTCTATACAGAGCAAGGCATAAAAGCATCTCTGTTGTACTAACCTGATGCCTTGACTTCACCTTGATAGTGTTTTGATATAACTTTCCATTTTCTGGTGTGACTTCTTAGGTTAAGTGCCCCAAGTATCCTGGATTCTGCTTAACTCGCCATAGGTCAAAATATCCATTTATAGAAATATTTCACAGCCCAGAACAGGTAAAGTCTTGATGCTCTTTCTTAGAGATCATTGTTTGAAGTTTTCACTCATTACAGAACCTCATCATTTTGTAAATGTGTTTGGCCCCAGTATTATTTTAGTTACAAGTCTGATATGCAAAACAGGGCTTGTAGCCATGGAAATGTATACACTGCTATGAAATCACAACCCTTCTGCTTGTTGATATGACTTTATGTTGATTGACAGTTGTAAAAAAATAAAAAATCACTTCACTCCCTATATTGGTTTGAAACACTTTTAAATGATTGATTTATGAATGCTTAATGTCATTCATTTTCAAAATATCACCACATTAAGAAAAGTCTTTTTTTATTAGTGGCAAACATCATGATTACATATCATTAGCCACCCCTAATGATAGCTGATTAGTGGAATCTCTACAAACTCATTTGAAAATTAGTAGACAATTAAACGAAAATACTGATGCTAATTACATATTTCTACAAACTTAATCTACTTTGATCTTTGCTAGATGGGTCTGGGTTCTTTAACTTTACAAGGGACATCACTTTGCTGAAAGTACACAAAGGGGAGAGAGAGAGAGAATGTTGCTGGAAAGATGACTGAATTGCAGGGTACATAAATGCTCATCATAAAAGGGGTGTTGGATATGTAGTCATCTTAGTGTATAACTTGTCTTGAAGGTATCAAACTGAATAGGTAAAAGAAGGGCTAATTCAAAGTGTAACATTTGGGTAATTTCACCGTTTTGGGAACTTGAGATGGACAAGGAATGGATGTTGAAGGACAGACTCTCAGATGAATACAAGGTCGGGGTTGAGTCTTTTATGCATTTTGCAATTCAAAATATAGATGATGTCAATGCAATGTCTTGTCCATGTTCAGATTGTGGTAATCTTAGGAAATGGAAACATGTCATTGTTAGGTTGCATTTGTTAACTAAGGGAATTGATAAAACATATCATACATGGATGTGGCATGGAGAGAGATGTAAGTCAGGAATGCCTATGCATGCTGGTGATCAGTTTAGGGGAAATGAATATAATTTTGGAAAAGAAGAACCAATCGACATGGTACATGCTGGATATGAATACACTAATCAAAATCCAAATGAATTTGGTAAATTGCTTGAGGATGCGGAAAAACCTTTATATCCTGGATGTTCAAATTTCACAAAGTTATCTGCCATCGTGAAATTGTATAACGTAAAGGTAAAATCTGGTTGGAGTGATAAAAGTTTTAATGAGCTCCTTAGTTTAGTTAGGCAAATGCTTCCTCCCCTAAACGAATTGCCTTCATCTCTGTACGATGCAAAGAAAACCTTGGTTGCATTGGGGATGGATTATGAGAAAATTCATGCATGTTCAAATGACTGTATCCTGTATCGTAAGGAGTACAAGGACCTTACTAATTGTCCTAACTGTGGTATCTCAAGATGGAAAGTGGGAAAAAATTCCAAGATTTGTGAAGGGATTCCAACAAAGGTCCTTTGGTACTTCCCACCTATTCCAAGGTTCCGACGGATGTTTCGAAACAAGGAGATATCTAAGGACTTGACTGGCATGCTGATAATCGAGTTGTTGATGGTTATTTGCGTCACCCAGCTGATGCACCATCTTGGAAAGTAGTGGACCATACTTGGCCTGAATTTGCTTCCGAGTCAAGAAATCTCAGATTGGCACTATCTATAGATGGGATCAATCCTCATAGTATGATGACTTCTACTTACAGTTGTTGGCCAGTAATGCTGATCACATATAATCTTCCTCCATGGTTGTGTATGAAACGGAAATTTATGATGCTCACTATGTTAATTGGTGGTCCTAAACAGCCGAGCAATGACATTGATGTTTATTTGTCACCCTTAATTGAGGACTTGAAACTCCTATGGGAAGTAGGTATTGAAACTTATGATAGTTTTCGAGATGAAAGCTTCCTACTTAGAGCAGTGTTGTTGTGGACCATCAATGACTTTCCAGCTTACGGAAACTTATCAGGCTGTACTACAAAAGGATATCGTGCATGTCCTATTTGTGGTGATAAAACTTACGCAAAAAGACTGAAACATAGTAGGAAAATGTCGTATATGGGTCACAGAAGGTGGCTCCGTGCTAGTCATCCTTATCGAAGACAAAAGAAGTCATTTGATGGTAATCAAGAGTTTGACCCTGCCCCAATAACATTGAGTGGTCGTGATGCTTTTAAGAGAGTAGCAGAAATCAAATGTACATGGGGCAAAAAGAGTTATAAAATTCCATCAAAACTCAATGAAGATAAGCCATGTTGGAAGAAGAAATCAATTTTTTTTGAACTTGAGTATTGGCAACACTTACATGTGAGACATGTTCTGGATGTGATGCATATTGAGAATAATGTTTGTGAAAGTCTAATCGGTACATTACTCAACACTCCAGGTAAGACAAAAGATGGAATAGCCGCTAGACTAGATCTTGTGGATATGAAAGTTAGATCAGAGTTGGCACCGAAGGTGGGTGACAAAAAAACTTTCTTGCCACCAGCTTGTTACACACTAAGTAAAGATGAGAAAAGAAAGGTTTGTAACTCTTTGATGGAAATGAAGGTCCCTACGGGTTACTTGTCCAATGTTCGGAATCTGGTATCAATGAACGATTTGAAGCTTGTTGGCCTGAAGTCACATGATTGCCACACTTTAATGCAATAATTGCTTCCAGTGGCTATACGGGGTGTTTTGCCTGATAATGTGAGACATGCAATCACTCGGTTGTGCTTCTTTTTTAATGTGATATGCAACAAAGTTATAGATGTCTCAAAGTTGGATGAAATTCAGACGGAGATTGTGACAACCTTGTGTTTACTTGAAAAGTATTTCCCTCCCTCGTTCTTTGATATCATGGTTCACCTAATTGTTCATCTTGTGCGAGAGGTGAAATTCTGTGGACCAATCTGGTACAGATGGATGTATCCCTTTGAGAGATACATGAAGGTCTTAAAAGGTTATGTACAAAATCGTTTTCGGCCTGAAGGTTGTATAGCTGAATGTTATATTACCGAGGAGGCTGTGGAATTTTGTTCAAACTACCTTTCTAGTGTTCACACAATTGGAATCCCATCAAAACATCGACAAGTTGACAGGACTAGGCCATTATCAGTTGCCAAAGTGATCAAAGCTAGTCCTGATGATTTGAGACAAGCTCATCTCTATGTTCTGACAAATCACATTGAGATTGACCCATATAGAAGGTGATATCGCTAACTCATTAAACCTTATATGTTGTTAATCTCACAGTGATCTAATTAACTTTTTTTAGACAACATATGACGAGCCTAAAGGTAACTTTTGAAAGAAAGTCGGAGAAACAACTCTTGGATGAACACAACAAGACGTTTATTAATTGGATACATGATCGAGTAAGCATTATAACTCTCTCCTTTCGTATTGAAGTTTATAATTATAATTACAACATTCATACAGTAATGTTGAATTATAGGTTGCAGATGAAATTAATCATTCCAATGGGCAAGTATCAGAAAAGTTAAAGTTGATTGCAAGTGGTCCCGAAAAAGATGTGTTGCAGTACTCAAGTTATTTGATTGATGGAGTTACCTATCATACAAGAGAGCGTAATAGTACACGAGCTGTTCAAAACTCAGGGGTCAGTGTAGTTGCAAAAACCATGCAAGTGGCTAGTGCAAAGGACAAGAATCCTGTAGTGACAGACATGGTTTATTATGGAGTTATTGAAGAGATATGGGAACTTGATTACCACGATTTTCGCATCTCAATGTTCAAATGTGATTGGGTTGAGCACAATAATGGAATTAAAATAGATGATCTTGGTTGCACAACAGTAAACCTCAAGAGAATTGGATTCAAATCCGATCGGTTTATATTGGGTAGTCAAGCTAAACAAGTCTTCTATATTGAAGACCCTCGAGATCCTGCATGGCATGTTGTACTTTCAACCCCTAGTAGAGAGTACTTTGATCACATCAATGGCGATGAAATAGAAGAATGTAACATCCACCATCATTGTTTTACAATGGGGATGCCCCCATTAGAAGTTGATGGTATGGATGAGGATGAATTATCATGTGTGCGTGAAGATTGTGATGGGATTTGGATTGATAATTGCACTTCCTAGTTCTTTAACTGGTATATATAATGATCTTATTACTTTTCTCTTATACTATTCTACTTATTTCTTAAAAATGTGCCAACTGGGCTAATCTTATTTCATTTTGCAGCTTCGAACTATGGTGTCTCGTACAAGGGCTTCGATAAAAGAAGATGAGACAATTGAGAAGGGTAAGAGTAAACTGCTGGAGGATAAAAAGGTAGTGTCTTCACATGAAGCTGATGATGATTGCAGAAGTGAGAATGATGAGGATAGCTCTATGTCTAAAGGGAAGAGTACACACACATCAAGAACGTCGAGGGGTCCTACTCATATGCATGCTCTTGCGATACAAAGAGCTCAATGTTTCAAAAAGAAAGTATTGTTCAATTGCAAAGGTCGGCCTATTGGGCCAAACGGTGCTGAAATGCAGAGTTATATTGGAGTGTTAGCTCGGGAAAAGGTCAATATAACAATTGATGATTGGAGGGAGGTGCTGACTGATGTCAAGGACTCAATATGGGAATCTGTCAATGTGAGTGTCATCTTTTTTGTTTTGTTTTTTAATTAAATAAAGAAGTCATTTTGCTAATATTTGGTTCTAATTATTTTTTTTGTAGTCGTTGTTTGATGTGCCTCCTGCATGGAAGAAGGGGTGTTTGTCTTCGGCTAACCAAAAGTGGCGTTAATACAAGACAAGACTCACAAATAAATATGTTTTTAGCCGAATAAATGTGCCATCAAAGTTGAATACTGCACCTCTTAATTCTGGAATTGACCCAATTGATTGGAGTAATTTTGTGATCAATTGCTTATCAGAAGAGTTCAAGGTAAGATTTAAGTAAAAATGCTTAATTGATATTTCTCGTCATGTGTGTCATATGATTGTTAATCTTCTGATGTAGACAAAGAGTGAGGAACAAAAGAAGCGACGAGCTTAGTTGCAATATCCTCATAAGCTTTCTCGTAAAGGATATGCATGTTTGGCTGAAGAGATTGTAAGTATTTGATTTTTTATTATCTATTTATTGTATCTTCATTCTTGTATTTAACGATCATTTTCTATAATACTTTATTGATTGTAGGCTGGTGAATTGGGCAATGATGATGAAATCAACAGAGCTATTTTATGGATTAAAGCACGATTGCCTAAAGAAGGGGAACTACAGGAAGAGAGTTTAAAAGAAACAATTACGAAAATTGTGAGTTTTTATGAATACTTGATTATTTTAAAAGCTAACACTCTCTCTCTTGCTTACCCTGTGGTCATTTATTGTTATGTTGTTTCTGATTTACTTCGAAGGACGAGTACATACAATAAAAAAAAGAGGGTAAGTTCTGCATTTCTGGAAAAAGAGATGGCATCCTTGCTAAAGCTCTTAATTCACAAGAACACATTGGACGTTTGAGGGGGACTGGAGGTCATGTCACTCCCTCGACTTACTATCATGTTTCTGGAAGTAATAGGCTGAATAAAGATTTGCTTTTACAAGAGCAACAAAAGATAAATTCAGAACTCGATGCACGAGTAAAAAAACTAGAAGCAATGATCTTGAAGAATGCACTTGCACATGAAGCTGATAGAGAAGAGAAGGGTAGTTGTTCAGTTAAAATCTCAAGTCCAGTTGTTATGGAGGTTCAGAGAGACAAAGATGATAAACCAGAAATTCAGAAGGACTTGTTTCGAAATGAAGACTCGGATGATGATCTCAAAATTGTCGAGGATAATTGGCCATCAAAGGTAAAAACTTGTATCATGTTACACAAAATAATATTTATGTACATATATATGAATTATATATATTACCTAATCTACATTGTAGGGTGAACCAGTCGCATTAACCTTGGAATCCCAGACAAATATTGTTGCTTATGGCACAATTATCAAAAAGGGTGGAGCTAATCAATTTCTTCATGGTAATCCTTTACCTGAAAATTGCATGAGTGTGTCCATTGATCAAGTAGTAGATCACGATGCCCCCTTGCCAATTCCTGGAGAATGTAATAGTCTTGGTGAGGCGGTAGGATCTCATGTTGCTTGGCCATCGCATTTGATCAAACCCAAAGTGAAGGTGATACTAAAATACATCATCTTACATGGAATTAATTTTTAATTAGCTGATCACATATAGCATGTCTACTTACACATCATGCTAATACAATTTTTAGAATCCTCGAAAGAATAAACGCGTGCACAAAGACCTGCCTACTATTGATCTATCAAGTGTGCCAAAGCCATTACATATGCTTTTTTGTTATACGAAGCTTGTTATTCAAAATAGAGGCAATGTACAGTTAGAGTTTGATCATGAAGTATTTGGCCGTGAGTTCAAAATCTTTGTTAACATTGAAGATATGGTTCCATTCTATCAGTTGGAGCCTATCTCATACACATGTGTGGTTGTTTATATGTGGTAAGTATTCTCGTCCATTTATTATTGTTATATGAACTATTATTATTATTATTAATTTTATTATTATTATTATGTCATTTCACATTTTGGTTTTTTTTTCTTGTTTAAAATGATGATTAGGCATCTCTACAAAAGGTTGCTAAAAGAAAACAAGCTTCAAAATTATAGATTTGTGGATCCATATGAAATAGGACATTTGCCATCAACAAAAGGTGATGAAGATCATAAAGAGAATGAGATGGAACGAAGGGGGCGTGCTCTAGCAGAAAGGTTGAGTGGTACATTGCCTGGCCAATTAGTTTTGGCACCTTGTAATGTAGGGTAAGTGTTCCTGACCTTTCTTGTACTCCATATTATGATAACTTGACGTTTTGCTAGCCCAATTTGTGTTAATTGTTAATTTCATAGATTCCATTGGATTCTAACGGTCATCAACCCCCACAAGGAAATTGTTCATTTGTTGGACCCTCTTTATCATCGCTTGCATGATCAAACTTGGAAAAACATTGTTGATTTGTAAGTTTCAATTTAATAAGTTTAGTAGATTTTTTTTTTCGTTTATTGTTATGTCGCATGTACGATGAATAATAATTTGTTTTATTATGAAGGGCCTTGAGAATGTTCAATATAGAAATTGGAAAGAATGGAAAAAAGCAACCTACATGGGAGGTAGTCAAGGTATGTATGGTGAAGATGTGAATACTACATTGGTAATACTTATATATTTATTTTATCATCACTAAAAAAGTTGATACTTATATATTGTAACGTAGGCCCCTTTGCAACCGGATTCCAAACAATGCGGGTATTTTGTGTTGTGGTACATGAAACAACTCATAGATAAGGGGGCAAGTGCGGACATGGTTTCATTTCGTTCAATTGTGAGTAACTATGTCCCATTTTATGATGTTAAGTTTTTGTGTTTGGATGCAGATGTTTTTTTCCGTTTAATGGTCTTATCTTCGTTTGCATACTTCAATGACATGCTTATAATGATTAGTTCCTGTTGTTCCTTTTGTTAAAGGCCTGCTTTTTGTGAATTGTAGTTTGCATTTTTATGATATCCTCTTGAATGTCTTTTTCCTGAGATTATTTCGTATAATTATGCTTTCTCATAATGAAGTTGACATTTCTATGTATTCTTTTTTCAAAGTTCACGCGTCTTAAATGCACTAGGGATGAGATTGACGAAGTTCGTGTTGAATGGGCTGAATGCGTTCAAGAACATATCAATGGGTAGCCCAAGGTGACTACTATCTTTTACTTTGCAATGCTCTCTTTTGAATATATATACATATTTAATATGATTTAGTATGATTTTTAGATTTAACTTTCTGCTTACATTCGACAGATTGTGGGGACGTCGTAGCTAGTGAGTTCATGTCAAGTTGGCCGGTGATGCTATTTTGGTAATGGTGGTGATGTTATTCAAACAAATACGATCATTTTGTTGTTGGTGGAGTTTAAATTTGCACCCGTAAAGTATTATGATTTGAAGTGTTATGATATTTCCTATTGTTGGGAGGATTTATGAATGTTGTGTTTGATATTGATGATGTTTATATGTTCCTCCAATGCAATTTTCAGTTTATATAATTATTGAGAATTATTATATTATTACAGGATACCAAATATATGTAATTTTGTAAAAAAATATGTAAATAAAAAAGACAACGCAAAAAAGCGTTGTCATAAGGAAATGACCACGCTTTTTAAAACGACAACCCTACCGAAACGACAACCTTAAAAAAGCGTTGCATATACAAAAGAGACAAAGGTTAGTGTTGCAGATATTTGTGTTGTTGCTGAGAAAGACAACGCTTTTTACGTGTTGTAAATATAGTTGCTAAATACAAAAATACAACACCTTTTTGCAACGGGTTTATGCGTTGTCGTATCGGGAAAAGACAACGCTTTTTAATGCGTTGCAAATATAGTTGCTAAATCCAAAATTACAACACTTTTATGCAACGATTTTATGCGTTGTCGTTTCGGGAAAAGACAACGCTTTTTAGTGCGTAGTCTATCAGCGCCCACCTACAACAACGCTGGATACGACAACGCTTTTTTTTCTGAAAAGACAACGGACAAAGTCCGTTGTCTATCAGCGAATTTGTAGTAGTGTCTTTTCATCCATTGAGTGTGAAAAAAGAATTTTTTTTAAATAAGATTTTTTTTTTAATATATCAAACATACATCAAAGGGGCAACTTCAGAAAAGCACCAAGCTGAGAATATATACTTGTTGCTAATAAAACACATACTTATATAAAACTCATAACTTATAACTATAAAACACATACTTATAGCTATAAAACATATACTTATATAAAACGTTTATTTATACAACAATATAACTATTAAGAATAAAACACATACTTAAAGCTGTAAAACACATACTTATAGTTGTAAAACATATACATTTATAAAACACTTACTTATATAGTAACATAGCTATTAACAATATGACACATACTTATAACTATAAAATGCATATTTATAGTTATCAAATACATACCTATATGACAACATAACTATAAATAATAAAACACAAACTTATAGTTATAAAATGCATACTTAGAGCTATAAAACACATACTTATATGACAACATAACTATTAATAATAAAACACATACTTATAGCTGTAAAATCCATACTTATAGCTATAAAACACATACTTATATGACAACATAACTATTAATAATAAAACACATACTTATGGTAGTAAAACATATATTTGGACTGCAAAGTTGGATTGCGCTGGTTATGAGTTTGAGACCTTAAGGGTCACGGGTCAAAGGATTCGTCTCACGGAAGAAAATCGGTGAGACGGTTTCACATAAGTTTTTGTGTAAACTAATTATATTATCTATTATATATTATAATTTTCTTTAGTCTCACTTGGAGCCAATAGGTTAAATTGATAAGACCGATTAAATAATCAATATAACAACTATTTTAAAAAATCCTTATATAAACTATGTAGGCCCCATTAATAATATAATTTAATACAAATATCGTTTGCGTACTTTGATTTGTATTAAAATAAAAAATGAAAAATATTTTTTTATTATACAAATTACAAAAAAAAAATTAAAAAATTGTATGATGTTTTGGAGCCGTGAGAAAAAGATAAGCGCCAAATAATTTTGAAATTTCCTACAAAAATAGTCCCAAAATAATCGACTTAATAGAATAAATTAAAAAATCAAATATTTGTGAGACTATTTAAGTAAGAGGTCAAAATTACTTGGACACATAATGATTTTATCCCTTAAGCATACCTTATCGCTCTTTTCCATTATGCAACTCAGATCAGTGTTTCAAGAGTCTGGATCTTGTAACACTAAATGTAATAGAAGATCTCACTTCGTGTTTCAACGCAGTAAAGATGTCTTGGTTCGTGACATTTATAGCTTTGAGATCATAGAATATATAGTTTTTGTGGCATAAAGAAAAATTTATAATATAGTAAATATTATTAGCTGATCAAGTATAATTTACAAATTAAATGGGCAACCCAAGTAATAAGCGGGAAGATGAGGACTAAAATTGTAATTATTTACAAATTTACCGGTTTAACTATCACGCAACTGCATTGGGCGCCACAACCACACACACTCTCTCTCTCTCTCTCTACAATTACACACACTCTCTCTCTCTTTCTCTCTCTAGCAATGTCGTCGTCTAGGAATGACGGCGCATCTTCATCTGGAAGTGGAAGTAGGAAGATAGTTCTGAAGAGTTGCGACGGCGTGACCTTTGAGATGGAGGAGGCTGTTATGCTACATTCTGAGATTATCAGATTCATGATCGAGGACGGTTGCGCTAATAATGTCATTCCTCTCCCTGTAGTCACTTCTAAGACCCTCGTTAAGGTCATCCAATACTGCAAGCGTCAATACGACGTCGCCGCCGACTTCTGTGCCGGCAAGATCTCCCAATCGGAGCTAGAAAAGGATTTGATTGAGTTTCATGAAAAGTTCGCCGAGGATTTGAAAAATGATCGAGAAACGCTGAAGGAACTTATCCTGGTATCTATCCTCTCTCTCTCTCTCTCTCTCTCTCTCTCTCTCTCTCTCTCTCTCTCTCTCCCCCCCCCCCCTGAGAATTCTTCCTCTGTATATCTTTATGAGTTGAAGATCTAGCTCTTACCTTTTCTATTTTTTTACTGTTAGAATTTTATTTTCTATTTTCTGTTTTAACTATGAAATATCTTCATTTTATTCTATGATGGAATTTTTTTAAATATTTCTGAAAAGGCCTATTCACTCTCAGATTGTGAAAATACGTAGAGAGCATATTATTACATTTATTCTCTGATCAGATTAAGCAGCTTCAACCGAAAGGTTGTTTACCTTTTATTTTCGTCATGATCTGCATTCTAAATGTGATGGTACTATTATTTTATGGAGATTTTATTAATTATCTAGATTTTATTCAATGATGGATAATATTTTCTGAATATTACCGAATAGCCGATTATGAGATTGAATTCTAATAGGAATTTCGTTAGTTCTTGAAACAAACATTTTTTTTTACTTTGATTCTTTAATCTCAACCTTGATTACCAGATCCTCTAAGCAATTTTTCATCGTTATAAATTCATGTAACAGTGAAACTAATATAGTTTAGGTTGTTGTGCATGGTTTAATTTCGATTAGAAGCTAATATTTAGTGCATTGACATTTTTTTTTTTAATTTGTTATAGGCGGCAAACTTCTTAGACATTGAGCCCCTTTATGTTTTTGACAGAATGATGACTAAAGAAGAGGAAGATGAGATAATTCGTAAGGGAAATGCAAATATTGGCTTTTAACAAATAGCTATACTCTCTTTTTACTCTCTCATTACTAGCTAGATCGATTCCATCTTTTACTGCGATGATTTTGGATTCCATGTGTCTTGCAATTTTACATATGGCTTAGTTTGATACTTTCCTTAAAATGTCATATAAGG
This sequence comes from Scutellaria minor, assembly GCA_954870855.1. Lineage (NCBI taxonomy): Eukaryota > Viridiplantae > Streptophyta > Magnoliopsida > Lamiales > Lamiaceae > Scutellaria > Scutellaria minor. The sequence goes on from OX940727.1 coordinate 22,895,834, forward strand.
TTGTGTTTTGTCAATGGTGATGCTAGCTTAGTTTGAAAATTTTCTATAAAACGCATGTCATGTATGGTATTGTTTTCTCAATCTTCCCTTAAAAAAAAAAAATTTAATCATTTTTTGCCTCATATCTATGATATCTTCCGATTTTGATTATTTAGTTATCACGATTTTAGTTTAGTATTACAATTTAAGAATCTATTTGATTTCAATCCAAGTTTGTCCGAAAATTTTGAATTTTATCGAAAAACGTCATGTGTCAAATTCTTAATAGGATTTTGATTTTGACATTACACCAACAAAAATTTAACACCTAACTTTTTTTGGTGAAATTTGTCAAATTAGATTAAAATTGAATAAATTTTTAAATTGTGGAACTACATTGAAATTCATGACAATTATGAAACTAAAATCAAGAGAAACCATAATCATGGGACTAAGGGGGTGTTTGCAAGAAATTTTGACAGCTTTTCATCACTTATTTAAGTTTTATGAATCAGTTTTTAGTGTTTTAATTCTCTTCTAGAAAATTATAAAATCTACAAGAATCTATAATTCAGAAACGGGCTGGGGGTTGCTTTGACAAATTCTCAATTAAAATTTAAAAAAATATCATTTTTTATTCCAATTTTATCCTTGTCAATTAAATGATATACCAAGTATGTCCTCTATCATTCTTTCACTCCCTCTATTTTTATATTAAAGTAAGGGTATAATTGTCCTACACTCACATGTATAGCTTATTTAGCAAATACTTCAAATTTTACTTCTATTAGCTTTTAAAATTATTTTGCAAACACAATCTACTTTTGCTAGTAAGTGATTTCTCCATAATCACTAAATTTAATCACTTTCTCAACCATACAATTTTTTGCAAACACCCCCTAAATATGATTTTAATCTCTAAAAAAAAATGACAAGATCAAGTGTATTTATGTAAATTGGTAATGAAAAAATCAGCCTATGCATCTAGGCGATAGGTGACCGGTGATGTGTGTACATTTGACAATTAGTGAAATACAAAATTCAGTGAAGGAAGGATGTATACAAAAGGCAATGAATAGATAGAAAATAATATAAATCACTTGTGTATTTACATATATACTCCGACTTTTATTAAAGTAGAATATAAAAATAAAATTATGTTATTATATCATTGGAATTTATTGAATTGGAGATTTCGATCCTTATCAATTTCCTAATTATGATTTTCTTGAGTAAGGCTTTTGATTTTAGAAAATTGATCATATTACAATTCTAAATTTCTAAATTTTGTTGACTATCATATTTAATACATGAAGTCTATAATTTTTTATTTATCGTTGAAATCTCTTCTAATTAATAGATTTCGGGTTGCTCCAATGTTTTTAACATTAATAGATTTTATGCACATGCATTCGTTTATGGTGTGTATTGAAAATAAAATTGAAAATGCAACGAAGGATAGAGAAATAAACATGCATTAGTTTATATATATGCAAAAAAGTACATTCCAGGGTTGGATTCGTAGGAAAATCCCTTTTGGCACTCGTAGAAAATAAAATGAAAAATTCTCTGATTTTATCTATAATAGTTGTTGATATTTGATAATCATATATATACAATGGTTTTAGAACCATGTGAAAAGACATTAAGGATTTGAGCAGCGTCTAAATGGAAATAGAAATATCAAACATATTCCAAAATATTGTATTTTCATATCTTTGATATTTTAAAACTTGGGGTGTGTTAATTTGTTTAATGTAAATGGTGAGTGGCACCAATTTAACCAATAATTAAGTGGTTAAAAGTTAATTCTTCTAAGGATTAGTTGCTAAAAGATTAATCTATGTTTAAATGAAGTCATGGGAAAAGACTTCGTAATTAATACACTCTTGTAGTGCTATGCTTGTGCAACACATACGCGCAGGGCTTGACCCAAACCTGACCTCGGCCTTGGTCCTTGGCAATTGGACTGTGGACTGGATGTGGGCTGTACGGGGCTCGGGTTTTATCTGATCCACTATTTTTTTGGGCCATGGTTGCAGTGTCACGGCTTTGCAGCATGTAGCATTGTGGCCCTGCGGCGAGAGCGTGCAGCACTGGGTTGCATGTAGCCTAGGGCCTTGTAGCATGCAGCGCTAGGTAGCGAGCTTTTCGTTGGCGTTTCAATTTTAAATGAGTCGTTACCTTACATCAAAAGACCTGTTATTGGGCACTAAATTTCCATCAATTCTCAGGTGTAACCCCATGTTAAAGATTTATATATAGGGGTCTTCATACATTGTTTTGACACATGAAATTCGAAAATCCTCATAGTTTTCTCCTTTGAGGGAAAATTGCAAATTTAGGACAGTAACTTTAGGTCATTCACCATTTAGGGACATTATCTTTTCGAGTTTTGAAATTGAGACACTATCTTTCAAAAACGGGCGAATTGAGGACAAAAAAGTCCGAATCGACGACTTTCGGGCTAATTGACATGAGAAAGTCACGTGCCTCATTGAATTCGGGCTTCTCGCTGATGTGGCGTGATGAGAATAAATGAATTTGATTTCTAAATTCCACATCACTAAATAAAATGCCAAATCATTTAATTAAAATAATAATTATTATTATAATTATAATAAACCATTAAAAAATCATTAATTTATTTTGAAAATCTGAAAAATTGAGTTACAAATGTTATATTTTTTTCATACTCAAAAAAATCATTTCTAAAATCTTACAATAATAGTTTTAAAATATTATTATAAATAATAATATTAATATTAATTATAATATTTATAATAAATTTAAAACAAATTAATAAATATATTAATAAAAATTTGAAAACTTGTCTTATAATTCTAAATTTTTTTTATATATCAAATATATATATATATATATATATTTAGGTTACAATTATTTTAAAATTTTAGAAATAATTTTGGATTTATAAAAAATAATTATAATTATAAGAAAAATTTTCAAAATTTTAAAATATATTTATTAATTTTTTTAGAATTTATTATAAATATTATAATTAATATTAATATTATTATTTAATAATAATATTATAAAGCTATTATTGTAAAATTTTAGAAATAATTTTTGAGTTTGAAAAAAATAACAACATTTGTAACTCAATTTTTCAGATTTTCAAAATAAATTAATGATTTTTAATGATTTATTATAATTATTATTATTATTATTATTTTAATTAAATGATGTGGCATTTTATTTAGTGATGTGGAAATTAGAAATCAAATTCATTTATTCTCAGCGCGCCACATCAGCGAGAAGCTCGAATTCAGTGAGGCACGTGACTTTCTCGTGCTAATTAGCCTGAAATTCGTCGATTTGGGCTTTTTTGTCCTCAATTCACCCATTTTTGAAAAATAGTGTCTCAATTTTAAAGCTCAAAAAGATAATATCCTAAATGGTGAATGACCTAAAGTTATTGTCCTAAATTTGTAATTTTCCCCTCCTTTGCATCAAGCTTAGTTCTCCAACACTAGAAGTTCGTCAGAGCTCTCGAGGTTTACGGTGCTACTATCTTTGAGTACGAAGTCGTTTTATCTTTTGGAGAGAATACGCACGATTCAATAAACACTACCTTGAACGTATTTAGTTTTAAGGGAAGAATTGTCTTGTTCCCGTTTCTCATTGTAATTGAATAGAATTCCTATAAGTCACATTTTGTTGTCTAATTTGTTCATTTTCATTGTTATTGAGTGACATACATACCAAGAATATTTTATTGGGCGTGTTACCATTTGTGTTACCTCAAATTTATCACATTATATTATTAGAAACTTTTATCACATATGATTGAATTAACTTTAATATTAATTTTTTTAAAAATTAATAAAATAGCAGTAAAACAATGATGTGGTGGATGTTATGCTGCAACGTTGAAAATTGTAAACTAATGCAACATGTGACGCATAAATTGGAGTTGAGAATTGACGCTATTAGTACGTACCCAATATTTGTAATTTTAGCGTACTATTAATTTATATTATAAATGAGACCTACATAATTTTACAAGAGTTTTCCGAAAATGTATCATCTATTATTTTATATAATTTATTAATTAAAAAAATATATTATTAGCTGATCGGGTATTAGTCAAAAAGCTTTAAATTAACTGTACTTAATTAAATAGGTAACTCAAATAATTAGTTGTTAGATGAGGACAAAAGTCAAAAGTTGTAATTATCTCCAAATTTCCTGGTAGGCAGTTTTTTAATAGATTGCAGTTTAACTAAATGTACATCAACGGCTCAAAGTCCCTTTCTCTCTCTCTATATATAGTCATAATACCATAATACCATACCTACCGTGTGCACGTTAAGATGTGTCCACGCTTGATGTTTAAAAAATTCAAAATACCTATTAATTTCACTTTTCATATAATAAGGGGATGATATCATTATACGTTATCGGTAGACATATATTATTTTATCATTTTCTTTTATATATATATATATATATCCACATTGAGATAGTTTTAATTTGATTAGGATAAATTCTTAATTGATGTTATAATTCTGGCTTTTTCCACAAATAGATCCAAATTATAGTTTTTTTAATTTAATCCCACAATTGAATGATTGCTCAATTGTGATAATTTTTCATCAATAATTTTCTCATTGATTGGGCATTTAAAAAAGAAGAACCGAAATTTAAAACTGAAATCCTGACACATTGGCATACCAAATATCCACCTCATAATATATAAACACACACATTTGCTTCATCTTATTCCCTGCTCCCCACCGAAGCCGTCGCAGACCACCACTCCATTGCCGTGAGAAGCCTCCCAAATCAAACATTTCTTATTCAATTCTCACATTTCAAGTGGAAATGAATCGATCAAAATCATTTTCCCTCAATTGTTATCAAACATTCAATAAATAATCAAAAACAACTGTTGGATTCACTGAAAACTACCACCCACCACTTTTAAGATCAAATTTCGATTTTTCTTAATACATAACCAAAATGCACGAAATTTGTCTTAACTACTCATCTTCTCATGTTATTTCAAAACCTAAATCAATCTTAAGAAAAGATTTTGAATCCAACTAGATTTCACAAAAATAAATTTGGTGTTTCAATTAACTTTAAAATCCATTTTTTTGATGCCCAAATTTGTGCTAAAATCATTATAAAAGCCTTGAATGTTTGTGGCTAGTATCGATGATACTTTCAAATCGAAAATTTATATTTTTCAATAGTTGAGTTTCTCTTCTAATGCTATTTGCAAGCTCATTTTAAGTTCGATTGAGATTTTCTACAAGCCCAAAATTTTTAAAATTTTAAATTTCGTTTAATGATATGTAGTTTAATTTCTTTTCTGAAAATTTTACTTATGATCAACGAATAAAAAATTTACACATGTTGTCACTTAGGTCACTAGAAAATCCAAACTAAAGGTGACGTGACATTTTGCGACCAAATTCAAAATTTTTGGCAAATATTGGAATTAAATCGAACAAAATTTTAAATTATGAAATTAAATTGAAATTATGATAATTATGAGATCATTTCCAAAAAAGTCCTAAGGTATGGAAAAAATGATTTATCCATTTGATGAAACTTCAACTGGAAGGGTGTTATAGCTTGTAGTTTCCATAAAATCGATCAATTTAATTTAATAAATTTACGATTTTATATTAAATTTAATGATGGATTGATAAATGCTAAAAAAACCTCGTCTTTTCCCAATTTGTAGGAGTTTTCACTCTGAGATAATAAATATGAATCAATATAAATCAGGAAAATAAATAATAATTAAAAAAATGTGAAAATTTTAATAATTTCATTTTGAATCAATATGAAATTGTGAATCAATCAGTTTTCAAAATTCTCATAAAAGTTAATAATTAGATATTATCCAATTTGGGTTTATATTAAATTTCCAATATTTCTACATTTATATTTAATTGTAAAATTATTTACAATTAAATAAACTTACCATAAATAAACATATTGTTTTCGAAATAAATCCATAAAACGTTTTGAAATAAAAAAAATTCCACAAATTATGGGTCACGAAATCATAATTTGCGGTAATCAATATAGATATGCAAGTTTACATAAAATATTATCATTTCATTTCATAAATTTATAATTTATTTATTGTTTCCAAAAGTATGGGGCTTTTGGACATGAAATGTTTTCTTATTACTATTTTTGACAATATTCTTGTTTTTATCTCCATAAAAATAAAGATATAAATTTATCAATTTAACACTTCAAAACTAAAGAAAAAGTTATAATATAGTAAAGATTATCAGGTGATTAGGTATTAATTGAAATTGTTAAGCATAGCTAAATTGGTAACGTACCTAAAGATTATTAGGTGATCAAGTATTAATTGAAATTGTTAAGCATAGCTAAATTGGTAATGTACCCAAATAATAAGTGGAAAGATGAGGACTAAATCGCAATTATTTACAAATTTACCCGTTTCTGTTGGAGTTTGCATTGTAATTGAATTCCTTTTTTGGCAAATAAATCTGAGGTCGCTTAACAAACACGCAACTGCATTTGGCGCCTCAACCCGACTCTATATATACATACATACACTCAGATAGTTTGGATCGACTCCTCTCACTACCTTTTCCAACTACTCTCTCTCTCTCTACATTTCTTGTTCCCCAAGTCCCAATTCTCCCTCTCTCTAGAAGGTTTACGTATTTGGAAATTCTGGATTGAAATTCGAGATGTCGTCGCCTACGAAAGCCGCATCTTCATCAGAAACAAAGAAGATAGTTCTGAAGAGTTCCGATGAGTTGGAGTTTAAGGTGGAGGAGGCGGTGGCGCGAATACCAAGGACTATAAGGTACATGATTGAAGACGGTTTCGTCAACGATGCCATCCCCCTGCCCATCCCTACGCCGATCCTCCAAAAGGTGCTCCAATACTGCGAGCAACACGCCGCCGCCGGAGATGCCGATCTGGTTGAGTTTGACCAGAAGTTCGTCGAGGATTTGAAAAATGATGAAGATATGCTGTTCCAAGTTATCTCGGTATCCTCTCTCTCTCTCTCTCTCTCTCTCTCTCTCTCTCTCCCCCCTGAAAATTCTTCCTCTGTATATCGTAGAACTATATTTCTACGATGGAATTCTTATAAGTATTTCTGAAAAGCCTATGTACTCTCATATTGTGAAAACTCTTAACAGAACATATTATTGCATTAATTCTGGCATCAGATTAAGCAGCTTCAACCGAAAGGTTGTTACCTTTTATTTTACTGATTTGCATTCTAAATCCTGTTCTGTTTGATGGTACTATTATTGTATTGAGATTTTATTAATTATTTTGATTCTTTAATCTGGAGCATTTTTCATTGTTAACACCAAAATTTCGTTAAATCTGTGCATTGACATATTTGTTTGAATATTTTATAGGCTGCAAACTTCCTAGACATGGGCGGGCTTCTTGAGCATACGTGCAAAGCAGTAGCAGAGTCTCTAAAGGAAAAGAGTGTGGAGCAAATTCGCCAAGAGTTCAACATAGTGAAGGACTTGACTGAAGAAGAGGAAGATGAGATTCGCAGGGAAAATGCGTGGGCTTATAACAACTAGCGATGATTTTGGATTTCTTTTGTCTTTCAAATTTGACATTGGCTTCGACTCTAAGCTCACGGTAGGATATATGGCATAAGCTTGAGCTTTGTCAACTCTAATGCTTGGTTTGAAATGTTTCTATGAAATGCCACGTAAGCTTTTGTTTTCTCTATTTTCATTGGTCACTATCCAATCCTCACTCCGAATATGATAATATCAAGTGTTGTCAAGTATAAAATATATGCAGTCATGTGTGAATCTGATATTCTTTATACAATATATATCACATGTGCATTGACAATTGACGAAATACAAAATTCAATGATGTATTTACATCTATACTTTGACTTTTATTAAAGTAAAATACAAAAATTAAATTTTCTTGTTAATTAATTTATTGAATATGAGATTTCGATCCTCATCAATTTCCAAAATATGATTTTCTCTTGATTAAAGTATATATATATATGCATGGCTTTCTTTTTTAGAAAATTGATCATAATACAATTCTAAATTTCTATATTAATCTGGGTTGACAAACATATTTTATACATGAATTCTATAATTTTTTTATTTATCCATGAATCTCTTTTAATTAGTAGATTTGGGATTGCTACAATGTTATTAACGTAAATAGATAATTTTATGTACATGCGTCAGTTTATGGTGTGTATTGAAAATACATGATAGAAAAATAATAGGACGTACATGCATTAGTTTACATGTATGCAAAAAATTACAATCCCATGGATTCGTTGGAAAATCCCTTTAGCACTCGAGCACTAGTATTCTTCAAACAAAATAAAATCAAAAGGTCGTTCTGAATTTATCTTATGTTGCAAAAGAGTTGTCTTTTCGCTACATCTTTTATTGTAGCAAATATAATATTTTTGTTGTAGTGTTGGATTGGAATTTTGAGACTCTAATTTAATTAGATACCTTTACATTGAGTATTTGTATTAATTATCTCTCAAATTTCACTCCGCTTAATTAGAATTATACTCATAAATTAATGACAAGGTCTCATGAGACCGTCTCACGGATCCTATTCCGTAAGATGGGGTGGGGTTGATCGACACGTAGTCACATGATACTTTTATATGTATTGAGTAATATTTTTATGTATATCATGTAATACTTGTATTCGTTTTTCTTTCATTTGAGAGACACTCCAGACCATTTTCGGTAAAACTCTATCTTTTGTTAATCAGTAATTTGAACATCAAAATTTCATCAAAGCAATAATTTAGTGTGTGTTCGTATATCTAATTTCAATCGCCACACCCTTCATTTATTGTTGCAATTCGAATTTATTATTTGGTGTCTAAGTTCATGTGTTCAAATAAGTTAGTTTCCTAAATTATCAATCTGAAAAATTATTATCCTAAATTACCAAATATTACAAGTTACTAAGCAAATTGGATATTAAGCTCTAAAAAGTTTACTACAAAAATATGGCCATATATACCAACGGACACACTCCATCGTTATTTGCCGACGAAATACTGACGGATTTTCGTTGGTAAACTTGTAAATTCTTTTTTTTTTTTAGTTTCTTAAATTGTAGGATAAATGTCACGATTTTCAATTTAGTCCCAAAATTTAAGAATCTGTCTGATTTCAATCCAATTTTGATCGAAAAATTCGTATTTCATGGGAAAATAGTTTCCAGTGACCTAGAAGTGATGTGGTGACACTTGTCAATTAATAAGAATTTGACATGTGTTGCCACATCATTTTTAGGTCACGGAACAACCATAATTTGGAGAAATTTAATTAAAATCGGATAGATTCTTAAATTATAGGACTAATTGATAATCATTACAATTATAAAATTAAAATCAAAAGATATCATAAATATGTGGGACAAAAAATGATTTTAACACAATTTTCTTTAATCTCAACTTGTACCAACAGGTAAAATTGATAATTCGATAAAACAATCAAGATAACAACTGCTTTTAAAAATGGTTATAAACTGTGAATGTCCCATTAATAAAATAATTTAATATATATATATATATATATCATTTGCATTTACACTTTGACTTGTATTAAAATAAAAAAACAAAAATAAGTTTTCTCTATAATACAAATTACAAAAATCAGTAAGATGTTTTAGGCCCGTGTGAGAAAAACGGTAAGAAACAAATGATTTAGAAATTTCCAGCAAAAATATGGTCGAAGTCTAGCAATTAATCGAATTAATAGAATAAATTGAAAAATCAAACAATTGTGACTATTTACAGAAGAGGTAAAAATAACTTAATGTTTCAAGGCAGTAAAGATGCCTTGGTTTGTGATATTTGCAGCTTTGAGATCAAAGAATAGTTTTAGTGACATAAAGAAACAGTTATAATAAAGATTATTAGCTGATCGAGTATTATTTGCAATTTACAAATTAAATGGGTGACCCAAGTAATAAGTGGGAAGATGAGGACTAAAATTGCAATTATTTACAAATTTACCGGCTTAATAAACACGCAACTGCATTGGGCGCCACTACCACTCTCTTTAACTCTCTCTCTCTCTCTCTACATTTCGTGTTCCCCAAATTCCAATTCTCTCTCTCTCTCTAGATGTCGTCGTCTAGGAATGACGGCGCATCTTCCTCTGGAAGTGGAAATCGGAAGATATCTCTGAGGAGTTCTGACGGCGTGATCTTTGAGGTGGAGGAAGGCGTTATGCGGTTTTCAGAGATTATCAGATTCATGATCGACGACGGTTGCGCCAATGATATCATTCCTCTCACTACTATCACTTCTAAGGCCCTCCAAAAGGTCATCCAATACTGCCAGCGTCAATACGACGTCGGCACCGCCTTGGACGCCGGCAAGATGTCCCAATCCGAGTCCGAAAAGAATTTGATTGAGTTTCACAAAAACTTCGCCGAGGATTTGAAAAATGATCACCAAACGCTGTGGCAAGTTGTCCTGGTATCCTCTCTCTCTCTCTCTAGAATTTTTCCTCTGTACATCTTTGATCTTTATGAGTTGAAGATCTAGCTAGCTTGTTACCTTTTCTATTTTACTGTTAGAATATTATTTTTAGGTTCTAATTATTATGATATGATTTAGGTTTCATATAACTATGAATTATCTTCATTTTATTCTATGATGGAATTTTGTTTAAATATTTCTGAAAAGCCTAATTTACTCTCAGATTGTGAATATACGTAAAAAAAAAAAAGAAATAAAAAAGGTATTATTACATTTATTTTCTGATCAGATTATTCAGCCGAATCAGCTTGTTACCTTTTTTTGTACTGATATGCATTCTAAATCCTGTTTGATGATTCTATTATTTTATTGAGATTTTTTTATTAATTATTCAGATTTTATTCAATGATGGATATATAATATTATCTGAATATTACAGATAGCCGATTATCAGATTGAATTCTAATAGGAAGTTAGTTCTTGATACATACATGCAGTGACGGACCCAGGATTTCGGCTCAGGGGGCCCAAGTCAATTAATAAAAATATACAATAAAAAAAAGTATATAAATCAATATATAAATCATTGTTGTTGCTACATTTGACTACATCACCGCCTAATCTTGTTTTTTTCATTCGTCACTACCACTTATCTTTCACTTTTAGCATATTTAATCCTCTTTCTTTAATTTTTTGAGCATATTGCATAATAATTTTTTTTTTTTAATAAAAATTGTAAAATGACAAAAATACCCCTAGTAATTTTCAAAAATCTCAGGGGGGCCCAGTGCCCCCCCGGCTTGTGTGTGCGTCCGTCACTGCATACATGCATGTTTTTACTTTGATTCTTCAATCTTAACCTTGTTTACCAGATATTCTGAAACAATGTAACAGTGAAACTAATTTAGTTTAGGTAGTTGTGCATGGTTTGTGCATTTCCATTAGAGGCTATTATGTAGTGCATTATTGACATATTTCTTTGAATTTTTTTTATGCGGCAAACTTCTTAGACATCGGGGACCTTTACATTTTTGTGAAAGACACGTACGCAAGGATACACAGTAATGATGACTGGGGAAGAGGAAGATGAGATTCATAGGGAAAATGCAAATATTGCCTTTTAACAAATAGCTAGTTATACTCTCTTTTTACCAAGTTACAATGAAACTACGATGATTTTGTGTTCCATGTGTCTTTCAATTCTGAAATTTTCGTAAACTCTATATGGCTTAGTTATAGTGGCGGATCCAGAAAATCGAAAGAGGGTATGCACTTTCTTTAGAATACTAAATTTTTTTTTACATAAACAAAATATATGCACTAAAACTTGAAAATGTATAATATTAAGAATTGCAACAAAAATATATTTATCTAAAGAAAGATTGTGTCGTGCTCTGTAATCTCTATTGAAATGGAATTGAGAAAGTTTATGAATTAAGGTGAGAAAAGTGTTTTATCTTTTATTAAAATTTATTTATTATACCTAAATAATTTATTATATAATATATATAGTCTTTTTTTTCAAAATAAGAGGGTATGCACTTGCATACTCTCTCTATGCTGTATCCGCCACTGCTTAGTTAGATACTTTCCTTCCAATATCACATAAGGTACTTAGTTTGATATTTTTCTATAAAATGCATGCCATGTAAGGTTTTGTTTTCTCAATCTTCATTATAAAAGGAAAATGGTGAAATTTATTTTTGGTCTCGTAACTAAGATATCTTTCTATTTTGGTTTCATAATTATCTTGATTTTAAGTTCAATCTCACAATTTAAAAATCTATTAGATATCATATAAAGTTTGCCTGAAAATTTCGAGTTTTGCTGGAAAAATGCCACGTGTCTAATTCTTATCAAGCTTTTGATACTGACATTCCTAACATTATCGGAGAATTTGACACTTAACATTTTGCCGTGAAATTCGTCAAAATTGGATTGAAATCGGATAGATTCTCAAATTGTGGGATTAAATTAAAAATCGTGATAATTATGAAATCAAAATTGAAAGACATCATAATTACGAGACTAATTAATCATGATTTTAACCCCTAAAACAATATGACAAAATCAAGTTTACTTATGTAAATTGGTAATGCAAAAATCAGCCTATGCATCTAGCTCGATAGGTATGGCCGGTATTGTGTGAATCTGATTTTCTTGGAGAATTATTGAAATACAAAATTCAATGAAGGAAGGATGTTTACTAAAAGCAATGAACAATAAAAAAATGATATAAATCACATGCGTATTTACATATATACTCTTAACTTTTATTAAAGTAGAAAACAAAATTCTTGTATACATTTTTATTGAATTGGAGATTTCGATAGATCCTCATCATTTTCCTAATTATGATTTTCTTGGGTAAGGCTTTTGTTTTCAGAAAATTGACCATATTACAATACTAAATCTCTAGCTTTTTTTGACTACCATATTTTATACATAAAGTCTATAATTATTTTATTAATCGATGATAAATCACTTTAAATTAATAGTGTTAATAAAAACCCTTGTAATATGATCAATTGAATTGATCAACCATGCAAGAATAACAAAGTTTGCAGCAATTACTCTAATAACTAAACTTGAAAGAAACCCATGAAATAAACGATCAACACACCAAGAATTTATGTGGCTCGGCCTAGATAACTTGGCCTACGTCCACGGGAGCAAGAAAACATTCAATCCACTAAGAATCAAACATAAAGATACAATCTTAAGATTTTTGCAGAATTAGGGTTTTATAGGATATGAACCCTAATCTCAGATCTCTCTTAATTTTTATCGATACTGTAGCGCCCCGGATCAAAACGAGCATAATTGATTAAATTAAATATTTAACGTATGACTTAATAAGTATGCGCGTTTACTTTGACTGTTTAATTTATTACGTGCGTTTCAGATACGTGTTTAACGCGTGACTTAGACGGATAATTTTCGTGGACATGGTATATAGAATATTTTCATACCGTAAGATGCGTTTTGGAAAGACGAGAAAATAGAAACGAACTAGGGGTCAATCAGAGACCCGTAGATCAAACGGTGACGGAAAGGGCAAAACCCGAAGTTTCGGTCGGAAAACCGGAAGATATTTTACGTGAATAGTAACATGGGAAAAGTCAACCGATGAATAGTGCCGAGATATTTTGGATGAATAGTAACGGAGATATTTTCGGTGAATAGTGTTTTCCGAATTCTATAAATAGAGGCTCCTCCGATTCATTTTTCATTGTTTCTCCGAACGAGCCGAACGAGCCGAAAGCGACGAAAATGAGTAAGTCCCTCTCTCCTCTCTTTCTTTTTCTGGGATTCTGTCTCCGGCGGGCCACCGCCGGCGCCGCCGCCGGCCGATGGCCGGAAAATCCAACATTGTCGAAATCGGACGATTTTCGTACACGACGTTCCTCTCGACGAGACGAATCTAGGATAGGTCTCGGATTTCAAATCCGATTTCTCGTTCGCCGGAAAACGGCGAAAAACCATCTCCAAAACCTAAACCCTAGCTTTGGCCACCTTTCCTCTCTCTTACTGTTTTCTGCCGCCAACTCGCCGGAGCTGCTGCTGGAGGACTCCCGGTGACGAGGGTGACATGCCGGAGGGCCGGCGCCGCCGTGGGTGGCGGTGCCGGAGATGGGCAGTGGCTTATATGTATGTATTCGTGCATGTGTGTGTGTATGTAGGTGTGTTAGTGTGTGAGTGTGTTTGCATGCTGTTGGGGCGGCGCATGGTGGCGCCGCCGTGTGTGATCGGTGGGCCGGCGACGGGAGGTCGCCGGTGAGGTGGTCTGGTGGGTGGCCGGCGGCTGGTGTCCGCCGGCTGGTGTCCGCCGGCCAAGGAAATCCGATGGTGTGTATGTGTGTGCGTAACCATGCGTGTGTGTGTGTTTTCCTGTGTGCGTGTATGTGGGCATGGACGGCGGTGGTGGTGGCCGGCGACTGGGGGTCGCCGGCCAAGGTCTGAGTGGACGGCGATGGTCGCCGGCGGTAGGTGGCCGCCGACCAAGGAGAGGGCTGTGTGTGTGTGTGTGTTTAGCTGTGACTGTGTGTGTGTTTGGACTTGGGAGTATATGCATGGCTAAGGGTATTTGGATGGTCAGGAAAGGTTGCCAGCGACGAGGGGTCGCCGGCGGAGGTACTGGGAGTGGTCGTCGGCGACGGGAGGTCGCCGGCCGGAGTTTTGGTTGGGGTTGAAAATTTGGGAAAAATAGGGTATCGAAGGGTTTTGCGGCGAGATTCCGAGTACTATTCACCGTCGGAATCCGGCGATGGACGGCCGGAGATGGTAGCCGGCGGTGCAAGGATTCCGGCAAGGTAGGCGTCGGCGGCGGAGGGCGGCGCCACCGCGCCAGGCGACGCTGGGAAGGGGCTGCCGAGAAAACTCGGTAGCCAGCCGAGCGAGCTTACCCGCTGCCGAGAAAACTCGGCAGCCGTAGGGCGCCGGGAGCCGCGCGCGCACCGTGCGCGCCCATGCGCATCCGTCGGCTGCCGACGCGCACCCGACGCCGTGTTTTCGATCTGAACCTCGTTTTCTTTCCGTCGTTCATCCGTATCGAGTCATCGATGACGAGACGTCGTTGATCGGGGTCCGTGGGCCCGTTCAAAGTCAACCCTTTGACCAAAATTACCGTTTTACCCCTAAACTTAAAACGCTTCGTTCGAGCTCATTTCAACTCCGATTGAGCTCATTCTTTTTGAGTTGCGATCCTTATTTCATTCTCTATCATCTCAGCCATATGGATTGGATATCCACTCTCATTTCTTCAACTCCGATCTTTAGAGCTCTAGATCCGACTCGCGTTTAACGATCATTTCTCCACTGGAGTCTGTTATAACTTTAATTATGCGATGTTAAAGATCTAAGAACACCGTTATGTATGTAGGCTATCAGTTGGATTGAATATCGAGATACGGGATTTCAGACACGGGATTTGAGACACGAGATCCGAGATACGGGATCGTTGGTACTCGCTTGGGAAATCTGATCCGTCGGTACTCGTTGTTCACGTGGTAACCACCGAACAAGGTGGGGGTACATTCTAAACTCAAGATGTTACTGTTTTCCATATTTGATAATTGAACTCTATGTGCTGTGATTATATGCTGTGATTACTGTATTCATGCATAGTTTATGATACGATGAACGAGAACGGATGTCATAAGTCATGATAGGGATGGACTGGTGGCCCGTAAAAAGCACCATACGTCATGATAGGGATGGACTGGTGGCCCGTAAAAAGCACCATACGTCATGTTAGGGATGGACTGGTGGCCCGTAAAAAGCACCATATGTTAGATATGCAACGGGTATAGTCGAGTGCTCTTAGAGCCGTGTGTTTTACATTATGTGCTATGCATTTATATGCTGTGACTACTTGACGAACTGCTATATGTTGGTTTTGTTGTGCTCACCTAATAACTGAAAGTTGGAAAGTATCCCCACGAGTGTATTCAACGCACTCACCCTTATTCTGTACTCACACTACAGGCAAAGAAGGGAATCCTGACGCGTAGAGAGAGGGGTGCCCTATCAGCTGTGTCCATCTTCTGTTTTGTGTTTTAAAGCTATTATGAAACGATGTTCTACGTTTGTAATAGAAAACTGTATTTCTTCCTTTTTGTAAAAGATCCTGATGTTTTTCCGCTGCGTAAGGTTTCAAACTTCCTTTTATCGGTTGAAACCGATGTTTAAAGAGTATCTCTCCTTGTCCTTTCCTTATTCTTTCTTTTATATATCATGTACGCCTCTTTTTCCCTTTCTTTCTTAACGCCCAAAAATGAAAAACTCTGATATTTTGATGAAAAGATTTCGGGGCGTTACAGATACTATGAAAAATCTATCCGATTAGATACGCCTCACACTCAGGAATAAAAGCGCTATGATCTATTTACATATCGGAAAAGATTCAGGGGTGAATTTTGAAGATTTGCTTGCTAAATCCTAACGGGATCAATATCCGGTCCATGCACAACTACTTCTTCTAGGAACCGGTTCGAGCCAATTTAGACTGGTTCTTGCCAAACCGATTCTGATTCTGTAAAGTCCAGATCATGCTTCATCTTTCCTCAGCTTGCTTGAGTCACACCAATCACAAATATATTTTGGGTTCGGGGTTGCTCCAATGTTTTTATTAACATAAAGATTTTATGTACATGCATTCGTTAATGGTGTGTGTGAAAAAATGGAAATATTAAATATATTCAAAAAAATATATTTTTATATATTTTGATATTTTGAAAATAAAATATATTGATATTTTGAAAATGGAATGTGTACAATATTTTATGGGTAGGTATAATCTCACTCATATTATAAACCACAATATATTTCACCATCCACGTCTATAAATTATCATCCATATTAATTTAATATTATTGTTTTACCACCCACAATTACAACCCATATTAATTTTAAAAAAAAATATTGCCACTCTTGTTAAGAAATTACAACTCATATTAATTTAGAATTCCTATTTCACCATCCATATTTTTAAGAAATTACCATACATGTACTAATTTAAAATTTTATTTTACCACTCATATTAAGAAATTACCACTCGTATGTGTTCATTTACAAAAAAAAAAAATATATATATATATATATATATATATTATCAATCACGTCCAGAAATTACTACTTTACCTCAAAATTATCACATAATATTATTAAAAACTTTTATCACAAATGATTGATTAAGCTTTAATATTAATTTTTTTTAAAACTAAAATAGCAACAAAACAATGATGTGGTTGAAGTTATGCTGCAGCAACGTTGAAATTTGTAAACTAATGCAACATGTGATGTATGTCTTATATGAGACGATCTCATATGAGACCGAGTTTATATAAATCAACAATTATATAAAGTTCCATCTCATGTAAGGTTTTAAACAGAGACGAAGCCACACTAGGGCCAAGGGGTAGTGGACCCCCTCAAATTTTAAAAATCAATTATATATTATACTAATTTTAAAATTATTTAAGAAAAACATACAAGAAATTTTTTATGTTAAGATATAATTGAGTTATAATTGTCATTGATTGTAATTAATTTATTTTTTATTTTGTCAATATATATTATTTCTCTTAATTATACATGATTCATGTAATTTTACATTCTGCAATAAGTTATTATTCAATATTTGATTAGAAAGAAAAATCACTTTAGGTATCAAATTAATCATAATATATAATAGAATGTTGATGTGAGTTTTCTAAACAATTGAAATGGGTAAATTATATTTGTGACCTATCTTTGTATTTTTTAATAATCCAACATTTGAGTTTTATTATTTTAGTAATTGAACCATTAAACATATTAAAAATTTAAAGTTTAACATGTGTTCATTGTGAATGATAAGGACCTAAATACATGTATAATTTAAATATGTTTCTTCCCTTTTATACCATGCACTATGAGTTGGACCCCCAACAAAACTTCTAACTTCGTCACTGATTTTAAATGATACGATCTCATATGAGCTTTTGCGAATTATGACATATGGGCATTATCTTATAGTACGTACACAATATTTGTAATTTTAGTGTATTATAATTTATATTATAAATGAGGCCTACATAATTGTATACGAGTTTTCAGAAAACGTATCATCTACAATTTTATATAAGTTACTAATTAAAATATCGGATAAATTTCATAACAAGACCCAATTTATAGATTAACTCTCATTTCTAGACCCAATTTTTAAAGTTTCTCAATAAGAGACTCAATTTAACATTTTTTCTCAATTTAAGGCTTGAAATATAGAGTCAGTTCTCAATTCACAAAATTCCATTATTTTCCTTTTTCTTTTATTTATATTCATAGATTTATTAATATTTCAATATGTATTTATATTTAAAATAAATTATAACATGTTAATACAATTTTGAAATGATTTTCATCCGGCTTTTATTATTATATATATATATATAATTAATATTATTCATAAAATTAATATTCTTTTTATTTTCTTAATTTTATGAATAAACGTACAGAAACCCAATTTTAATATTAATCAATTTAATATAAATTATATTTTATGAATTAATTATATATTTCTTTCTTTCTTTCTTTCTTTCCTTTTTTATATAAATTAATACAAGTTGGATAAAGATCGTTCCAAAATCGCACTAACTTGTCTTAATTTATCTAAAATATAAATACTATATTAAAATATAAATAAATATATAAATATAATTACAAATAAAAAATAAAAAGAAAATGGAGTTTTATCTTGAATTGAGAACAAAATCTAAATTTCAAGTCTAAAATTGAGAAAAATGATAAATTGAGCCCCTTATTGAGAAATTTTAAAAATTTGGTCTAGAATTTAAAGATAAATTGGATCTTGTTATAAAATTTATCCTTAAAATATCTATTATTAGCTGATCGGGTATTAGTTTGAAAGCTTTAAATTAAATGTACATTAAATGGGTAACTCAAGTGATTAGTTGTTGATGAGGACCAAAATTGCAATTATTTCCAAATTTACTGGTAGAAGCTTTTTTTAATAGATTGCGCTTTAATTAATGTAATTCAACGGCGCAACCCCTCTCTATATATCCACACTATTTTGTACAAATAGTTTTATGCACAATTTTATGTTCTTTAAACGTAGTTCCACAATTTATGCTCAATTTTGATCATTTTTTGTCAGAGATTTCAATTTCGTCATACCACTTAGTAGCATGAGGAATAATTTTCTCATCGATTGCGCCTTTAGAAAAACTTCAAAATTTAAAACTAAAGTGGCATATTGGCATTCCAAATATCTATCTCATAAATGATAAAAATAAAAAGGAAAATATACATTTGCTTTCATCTTCTTCCCTGCTCCACCAAAGCCGTAGCGGACCACCATTCCGCCACCACCAAGAAGCCTCCCAAATCATACTATTGAATTCTCACATTTCAGGTGGAAATCAACCAATCATTTTCCTCCATTGTTACAAAAGCCATAGTCAGACATTTAATAATTCACAAACAACAACTGCTAGATTCATTGAAAAACTATCACTACCAAGCTCAAATTTCAATTCAATTTTCCATAATCCATAACCAAAATGTAAGAATTTTTTCTTAAAACACTCATCTTCCTATGTTCCTTCAAAGCCCTAATCAATCTTAAGAAAAGATTTTGAATCCGACTAGATATCACAAAACTAAATTCTGTGTTTCAACTTTAAAATCTTTCTTGATGCCTAAAATTGTGCTAAAAAATCATGAAATATAAGTCTTGATTCCTCATTGCTAGTATCAAGGATATTTTCAAATCCAAAATCAAATATACGTAGAAATAAAGATATAAATTTATCAATTTAACCGATCAACACCACTTCAAAACGAAAGAGAAAGTTATAATAGAGTAAAATATTATTAGCTGATGGACTATTAATTGAAATTGTTTAAATAAACCATAACTAAATTGGTAATCTACCCTATTTAAAAAAAATATATTGGTAACGTACCCAAATAATAAGTGGAAAGATGAGGAATAAATCGCAATTATTTACAAATTTACCGGTTTCTGTACTGTATGAGAAATATGCCGAAGGCTTAAACTAAGTTTCTACAAGACTAGCCTTATAAAACTAGAAATTTAATAACTAACTACTAATTCAAAGTAGTGTGTCGAATTTAATTTCTTACACCTTAGATTTAAATGACGTGGTACCTGTAGTCTTATGTTAATTTAATAACTAATTAACTAAATAAATTATTTAATTGAATTCAAAGTTTCCTAACCTAATTACATAATATAATTGAAAATACTAATGGAATAACTAGCTAAATTACTAATGAATTTAAAAGATATATATATATATATAATACATTATTCATACATATTTAAAGACACAAATATATGAGAGTCATAGGACATTATTCATACATATTCATATTTTATTCATATATATTTCATAAAAATATTGAATGAATTAAAAAAAAACATTATCTTTAATAATGAAAAAAGAAAAAAGAAAGATCTATACATTATAGGATTTTAAATTTAAAATTGGACTTTACTTTTTAGTGGGTTTGTCCAATTTTTGAATTGGACTCACTTAACAATATAACTTTGAGTCTTATATGAAAATAAGTAAATATTTTGGGCTAGCACTGGGATGGAGCCCAGCGCTGCCCTTTAATAACTCCGCCCATGGAACCCATCCCTATGCCTAACATCCCAACATGGATCCTCGAGAAGGTGATGTTGTGGTTTATAGAACACCAAACAATATCAAATTACAATGGTTGCAGAAAAGTAAATCTGTTACAAAAGCAAAATGTTCCTGAAAATGTTGGAAACAAAACAGACGACACTGATCTAGAGAAAATATTACCGGAAATGTTGGGACACCGTAGGCAATACAACAACAACATAAACTCCTTCGAACAGACTTCCGCTTCCTCTTTCTCCCTCTTCACAACAACTTTCAACCACGAACAAGCCTTCAATGCTGCAACTTGATGCATTACTTGTGTGTTATTAGATAAATACCTTTTATGTTTGACATGCATTAGATCTATGTATGTCAGTCAATGCAGGCCAACCGGTCTTGCTGAACATGTATAGCCATTGACTGATAAACAGAAGGATGGCGTGAGGAGTATGGGGTTTATGGGTCTTTTATATCTGAAGCTAACTAAGTGTAACATGAAGATGTTAACCTGACTGGTGAATAATTTTAATAGTTCTAGTAGGATGGTTAGTATTGACAAATATCATCATTTTACTGTGACGACAAGTGACGTATTTGAAGTGTTTATGATATCGAGGAATGAAGGTCATAATGTGCAAACATATATTAGGAGTGATGAAGCATGTCCTTTGTGTGATAGGTTTTATGAGATGTATGAAATTTCTTATAGAGTTCCTTTAAGCATTTTGGTGGATGTAACTAAACCATTGGTTGACGGTGGCAATGATTTTAAGAGGATGTTTGTCTTGTATGCTATGTGTTCATTTCTAACACCTTCTTCAAATAAACTAATAAGTATGATTGTTGTGAAGTTTATTATTGATGTTAAAAAATTCCGAAGTTAGATTGGTGCTCATATGTTTTGGATAAGTTGTGTGAGACAGTTTGGGCCTTTAAGGATGATAAGTTAAGGTATGTAAGTGGCTGTGTCATTTTGCTGTAAATTTTATATTTGTAAAGGGTAAAATGACAAGGAGTTGCAGAACCTAGGACATTGTCTCTCATTCAACATTAGGCTGATGAGAAGATTTCCAAGAGATATTCTGAAGAGGTTGCTACTGGCCAATATGGGGAAGATGAGCTTTTGTTGAATGTGTACCCAATGTCAATGATTGATAAGATTTCTAAAGAGAAGGTAGGGACAGAGGTTGAAGAAGTTGAAGAGAATGTTGAAATGGCTGAGGAGATTCCTGTTAATGTTGAAAAATATGGTGAAGGACAAAAATGCATAAAATTTGATCTCTCGATAGGAGAGCTTGATGATGAAAAAATTAAGAAGATTACAAAAGATGTATGTTATTATATGAAACTATTACATGTTTTCAATCAAGTTATAATGTGATATCTTTGAGGTATTAATTAAATACCTTTAAGGTATCAATTGTATACCTTTCAGGTATCACATATGTTTGTTTAAGGTATAAGTTGAATACCTTTCAGGTATCATATGTATACTTTTAAAGTATCAAGTGTATTATGACTGACGAATATGTTTCTATTTTTCTTTTTTCTATTTGTATTTTGCAGGAATTACATGAAGTTTTTCTCTACTATAAGAAAGACATCAATCGTTTCGAATTACCACATGGTCAAGATGTTGAATATGAAGGAGAAATTTATAAAGAAATCGACTAGTAGCTTAACACCAGAGATGACTGATTCACACTTTTTTTTCTAATGAGAAGCTCCATAAATATATTGACAAAGTGGTTGAAAATTTTAAGATGATGAAGAAATTGGCATCGGAAATACCATCATTTGAGCTGCTGACTCCAGATTCTTCTGATTGTGAAGAATTTCATATTTCACACAATGAAACTGCTGAAGATGAGAATGCAGATTTATCTGGCAGAGACATTCCTTCAAGCAAAGAGTTGGTGATGTTGTGATGTCCATTGGTTTAAAGGGCAAACATGTTGTCGAGGATAATGGTTGTGCATTTTGGACAATAAAAAGAGGAAGTGGGGTATGTGTCAGAATTTGTTATTCATTCGAAAAAGTTTTTGAAAGAAATGGATCAAGGTCATAGAGAGATTGCTGATTTCTGTTTCTATGAACAGAACACATCTGACTGTGCTTCGTAAGTTTAAGCTATCTGATTTTATGTTTGAATTTGATAAATATTTATATTATGAATTATTACATGTGTAACTTTAAGGTATCACATGTATATATTCAAGGTATCACTTATATACCTTTAAGGTATCACATGTGTAACTTTAAGATAGCATATGTATACCTCCAATGTATCACTTATATACCTTTAAAGTATCACATGTGTAACTTTAAGGTATCATATGTATACCTCCAAATTATCACATATGATCACATGTGTAGCTTTATAGTATCATTTATAAATTTATGTGTTTTTTTTTAGTAGGGAAGAATTGTTTCAAAAAGGTTATCTTTATTATGTGCTAAGGAAAGACATAGTTTCATTATTTCCAAACACTCAAACTTACAATACTGTTATCATTGCATGGTCTCTCATGGTGAATGCCGATGAAGAGATTGAACAGAAAACAACTTGTTTTGTGTTCAACTTGGAACACAGTGTAAGTTATAAATAATTTGTATTTGCTACTGTTTATTTGTTTACTAGAAGTTGTGGTTTATTTGTGTAGGATAATGATGAATATGAGTTCATTTGAAGATAATTCAAGAGCAATGCGATACAGTTGGCAGATGTGGTTAGCTTCCAACAAGAGTAATCTCCTAAAATTTGTTGAAATGGTAATTTATTTATAGTAATTGATATGATAATTATATTGTAGTTAATTATATATTTTTAATGTTTTTTTTCTGTTGTTGGAAATTACAGATATTTATCCCATTTGTTTTTCAAAATCATTATGATGTTGTTATCTTTAATACGGTTCATAAGAAATTCTAATATCTATATAACATAAAGTATGAAGATGGGGATGATGAATTTTTCAAAGTTTCTGAAATATTGGTAAATGTTTTTAAGATATCTATTTTGAATAATTAGGTACCAACTATAAACCTTTAGGGTATGTTTGTTTGGAGATTATGTAGGATTGGGGAAATCAAATTTTAAAATCCTGCGATTTGTAAATAAAGGTGAATAGTTAAAATCTGTGTTTGTTATGAGACTTAATAGGGTAGGAATATTATTGTAGATGTCAAATCAATACTGGAAAAGTTAGTAAGTGCAATATTATATTATTAGTTGATATAATAGGTTAGAGTATATGGTTAATTATAGTGTTTTTTTAAATAGAGTAGGCTTTTGGTAGATTTCAAAATCCTTAGCGTAAGTCCGTAAACAAACAAGAATTTGAGATTTTAAAATCCCAAATCCTGACTTGTGAAACCCGAAACAAACATACCCTTAAAAAATCATTGTTATAACCTTAAGATATCAACTGAATACCTATTACATATCATATGTATATATATTAAAAAAAAATTGTTTTTTTTTGTTTTTGCTTTTAAATGATGTTCAGAGAAGTGAAATGTTGAAATTTTTAGCCGATTAAAAACATGAAAAAAGAGAAGAGATGACGAACTATGAATTTGAGAATGTGGAATTCAGATAACAAATATCAAATGAGGATTTAGACTGTGGTGTGTACATGATGCATCACATTAAGCATTTTAATGATGTTGTTTATACTTCTCCTGATTTGACGAAGGTATTTTGAAAATTTTTCTGTATTTTAGTTAATTTTTTGATATCATTTTGTGTTTTGACCATTTTTTCACATTTTCAGGCTGGTATAAAATGAGTTCTCAGAGTTGAATTATGTGCTGCAATTGTTTTATCTAACATTAATGAAGTTAGGAAGATTGTATTGGAAAAAGTATTTGATTTTTATCAACGTAAGCCTGAGTTGAGATTGAAGATAGCAGAATAAAAGAAGAAAGAAGCAACAAAGAAGAATGCAGGTTTAAAGAAGAAATAACTGCGATTCAAAAGATGTACAAGGCTCGTATAAAGAGAGCGTGAAAGTGATGTAATATTGATATTGACAATGCTTTTAGTTTCAATGTTTGAGTAATTGGATTGAAATAATGTTTTTAGTTTATATGTTCTGATAATTGGGGTTCATGACAATGTTTTATGTTTCATATGTTTGATAATTTGGGGATGACAACAATATTTTCTATTAATGTTAAATATTTCATAGATTGACTATATATTTTTGCAACTATTTAAGGTATTATATTTTACTATTATAGATCTTAGTTGATATCTAAAGTAGTTTCTTTTACAGGTACTAATGCAGTAATAAAAAATTATGAAATCAAACTATTAAAAGTATATTTTCTGTCTCTTAATAGTATTACATTAAGTAACTAAATAATTAGACAAAGTAATTTTGTTTCTAATACAGGTTAATACTGGAAGGTACTCTTGGATGCAACATAAGTAATTATGAATATAATATAATATATTAGATATATACATAAATGCTATATATATAAAGTTGTTAGGTATTACATGAAAACCTTTAAGGTATTAGGTGAATACCATTAAAGTATATATATAGCTTAAGGTATTACATATATTTAATAACATTTTCTTGGAATAAGAACTAATGATTATATCTATGAGGTATTATTTATTTACTATAAAGTCATTAATATGGAAAGTTCAAAAACATAAAGATATTGTCAAAGAGTAAAACATGAGGACATTAGTCGGATAATTAAATTTGCAAAATTGTATTTGTGACAGGCTAACAAATGGAGGTAATAGTTGACTGCAATTAAAGGTATTAATGTTTATACCAAAGATATTACATATGCAACTTTAAGGTATTACAGTAATTTGTTTAAGGTATTAGATATATTTATAAGGTATTACATATTTACGTTATTAGTATTACGTAAATACATTATAGGTATTACACAAGTTCCTTTCAAGTATTACATGAGTACCTTATAGGTATTACACATGTTCATTTAAGGTATAACATAAATACCTTATAGATATTACATAGGTTCCTTTCAGGTATTTATATTTGTTTGATTAGATACTTAAAAATATAAAACTAATTATAAATATAAATAAACATGATCAGAATGTATAAACCATAATAAATTAATAGTATTATGGAATTATAATGTTAAAATTAAACTAAAATAATCGGGATAATTGCGCGAAATCCCCATATTGTTTGGAAAATCGGTGAAACCCTCTTGTACTGTAAAAATTGCACGAAACCCCCTTGTGGTTTTCTAAATATAACTTGAAATCTAAAATGTTGTTAATGTTAATGGAAATGTCATACACGCGCTCATCATGCGTTTTTTTGTATTTTTTTTCACCTTTATGCTATAAAATGACATATTGACCCTTTTTAACTATATTAAAAGACTAATTCTCTTGTGGGAGGTTTCTTGCAATTACAAACACTTCTTTTAAACTTATTTTCTATATTAACATATATATATATATTTTATTTGATTTTTTTTATTTTTTCAATTAATTTTTTTCTATGTTAATTTTTTATTTAGTTATTTTCTTATTAATACTAATGATTGATACGTATGTTTCTTTTTTTATTTTTATTTATTTCAATTAATTTTTTTCAATATTGATTTTTATTTTGAGTTATTAATGTTTTTCTTTCATTACTTTAATTTTTTAAGTTCAATTTTTTACCATGTTAATTTTTTATTTAATTATTTATTTTATTGTTATTAATTACAATGGTTGATACGCATATTTCTTTTGTTATTTTTATTTTTTTTTCAGTTTATTTTTCTACAATGCTAATTTTTATTTGGTTAGTTTTTTTGTTATTAATTCAACTATTGATGAAGATATATAAAAAAGATCTTACTCGATATTAAGTAAAATATAAAATAATTAAAATAAGACTCAATACTTAAGAATTGTTAGGTATAACAAGCAATATTAATCATACCATGAAACAATTAATATACCAATTTATCAAAAAAAAATTATACATGAAAACTTGGAACATATCAATTTGTAAGAGACAAAAAAAAATTATTATATCGAAAAACTTTGAAGATACCTTGTACTCGCTTCAGGTTCTCTGTCACGCCCCAAAATCTTTCACTTAAAATATCAGAGTTTTTCATTTTGGGCGTGAAGAAAGAAAGGGGAAGAAGGCGAGCTTGATATAAAATAGAAAGAAAATGAGAGGATAAGAAGCAGAACACTTGGAACATCGGATACAATCGATAAAATGGAGTTTTGAAACATTACGCAGCGGAAAAACATTAGGATCTTTTACAAAGTTGAGAAATACAGTTAACATTTTACAAAACGTGGAACATCGTTTTACAAACGAATCAACATAGGTTTAAAGACAAAACCGGAATCATGGACACAGCTGATAGGACACCCCTCTCTCTACGCATCAAGATTATCTTCGTCTCCTGTAGTGTGAGTACAGAATAGGGGTGAGTGCGTTGAATACACTCGTGGGGATACTTTCCAAGTTTTAATATTGTTAAGTCGATCACACATTAAACAGATATAATAATTTAGCAAGTAGTCACAGCATATAAAATGCATAGCACACAATGCAGAACACACGGCTCGAAGAGCACTCAACTATACTCGTTGCATTTCTAACGTATGGTGTTTTTTACGGGCCACCAGTCCATCCCTAACATGACATATGGTGCTTTTTACGGGCCACCAGTCCATCCCTATCATGACTTATGACATCCGTTCTCGTTCATCGTATTATAAACTTTGCATGCAACAGTAATCATAAAGTATGCATGTACATAATAATCACAACAGGTATTCACAGCACGTAGAGCTCAACAGTTCAGATATCAATTATGGAAAACAATAACATATTGAGTTTAGAAGTTACCCCCACCTCGTTCGGTGGTTACAACGTGATTAGCGAGTATCGAAGATCTCGTGTCTCAGATCCCGTGTCGCAAACTTCGTGTCTCGAATCTCGTGTCTCAAATCCCATATCTCGATGTTCAATCTAACTGATAGCCTACATACGTTACAGTGTTTTTAGATCCTTAATAAAGAATAATTAAAACTGTAACAGACTCCGGTGGAGAAACGATCGTTAACTATGCGACAGATCAAGAGCTCTAAAGATCGGAGTTGAAGAAATGAGAATGGATAATCAATCCATATGGCTGAGATGATAGAGAATGAAATTTGGGTCTCGACGGAAAAAGAATGAGCTCGATCGGAGTTAAAACGAGCTCAAACGGAGCATTTTAAGTTTAGGGGTAAAATGGTAATTTTGGTCAAAGGGTTGACTTTGACCGGGCCCACGGACCCCGATCAACGACGTCTCGTCATCGACGACTCAATACGGATGAACGACGGAAAGAAAATGAGGTTCGGATCGAAAACACGGCGTCGGGTGTGCGTCGGCACCCGACGGGTGCGCACGGGCGCGCATGGTGCGCGCTGGCTCCCGGCACCCGACGGCTGCCGAGTTTTCTCGGCAGTTAGGCACGGCTCGACCAGGCTGGTCAAGGTTTCTCGGCAGCTAGGCACGGCTCGACCAGGCTGGTCAAGGTTTCTCGGCAGCTTCACTCCCAGCTTTCCCGACGGTGGCCTGCTCGAGCAGGCCACTCCCGATGTCGCCCCGCGCGGCGGCGCCACCCCCTGCCGCCACCACCTACCTCGCCGGATACCTTGCTCCGCCGGCTACCACCTCCAGCCGTCCATCGCCGGATTCCGGCATGAATAGTGCCCGGAAATTATGCCGCAAAATCCTTCGATGCTTAGTTTTTCGAACTCACACCCAAACACCCAAACTTCAAAACTCCGGCCGGCAACTTCCTGTCGCCCGCGACGACTCCCAACACCTCCGCCGGTGACCCCTCGTCGCCGGCAACCTTTCCCGACCAACCAAACACACACACACAGCCTATATATACACACACATATACACACACACACTTCCCTTTCCTCGGCCGGCGGCTACCTGCCGCCGGCGACCACCACCGTCCACTGAGTCCTTTGCCGGCGACCTCCAGTCGCCGGCCACCACCACCGCCATGCACTCACACACACGCACGCAATTGCACACACACACACCTAGCGTAAGGTGTGTTTGCACACACACATACACTGCCATGCTTGGCCGGCGGCCACCAGCCGCCGGCCGCCTCCTCAGACACCTCACCGGCGACCTCCTGTCACTCGTCGTTCTTTCCCTCACGGCGGCGCCCCCCGGCGCCGCCACCAACAGCATGCACAACAACACACACACAAACACACCATACAACACACACACATGCATGCATACATATATATATGTACTGTCCATCTCCGGCGCTGCCGTGGGTGGCGGCGCCGGTACTCCAGCGACGGGCCCCGACCCCCGGCGGCCTCCGGCGCGGTGGAGAGAGAAAACACAGAGGAGAGAGAAAGGGTGACGAGGGTTAGGGTTTGACTGTTTTTCGCCGTTTTCCGGCGAACGACAACTTGTTATTAAATTCTGAGACCTATTCTAGAATCGTCTCGTCGAGATGAACGTCGGGTGCGAAAATCATCCGATTCCGACAACTTTGAAATTTTCCGGCGACTGGCCGGCGGCGGCGCGCCGGAAAACAGAATATCCGAAATTAAAAGACGAGAAAGAAGGACTTACGTGTTTTCGTCAGGTTCGGCTCGATTGAAGAAACGGTGATTTTTGAATCGAAACCACCCCTATTTATAGATTTTCCGAAAGTTACTATTCACCGAAAATATCCGGATCACTATTCATCCAAAATATCCCATTTCACTATTCATCAGTTGATTTTTCAATGTTACTATTCACGTAAATATCTTCGTTTCCATTCACCGTAAATATCTTCCGATTTTCCGAAACTCCGTGATTTGCCCTTTTCGTTGTCGTTCGAGCTACGGGTCTCCGATTGACCTCTAGTTCGTTTCTATCTTCTCGTTTCATCAATACGCATCTTATGATATTAAAATATTCTATATACCATGTCCAAGAAAAATATCGATCCGAAACACACATTAGACACGTATCTGAAACGCACGTAATTAATTAGACAGTCAAAATATACGCACGTAATTATTAAGTCGTACATTAAAATATTTAATTAATAAATTATGCTCGTTTTGATCCGGGACGCTACATTCTCAATCTAAAATAAAATATACCTCAATAAAAAAATTTCTCATTGTTCACGCCATTAATCATCTAGATTTCTCCGAGAAATTCAATGGATTTTTTTATTTTTTTTTGTATAGACATTGATTTTGTTTTTAAATGTAATCTAATTATATTAAGGGTCTCGTTAATTACACTATGGGGTTAATTTGAGGTGAAATAACATACTATCGAATATTTCCACATTCTCCTCATCAATAGTTGACATTAATAACAATAAAATATTAACATTATAAAAAATTAAAATAAAAAAACCAAAAGCAAATGAGGAAACATACCAACCATTGTCATTAATAATAATAAAATAAATAACTAAATAAAAAATTAATATTGAAAACAATGAAAGGAAGAAAATAAAAGTAAAAAAGAAACATACATACCAACCATTAGCATTAATAATAATAAAATAAATAACTAAATAAAAAATGAACATTGTAAAAAAAATTAATTGAAAAAAAAAACAAAAGCAAATAAAGAAATATGTGTTAATATAGAAAATAAGCTTGAAAGAAGTGTTTGCAATTGCAAGAAACCCCCCCACAAGTGAATTAGTCTTTTAATATAGTCAAAAAAAGATAAATATGTCATTTTTTTATCAAGAAAAGTGAAAATAAATACATAAAACACATGCAAAGTGCTTGCATAGAATTTCCGTTAACAATAATGGACTTTCCGTTAACAATAATGGACTTGGAGATTTCGGGCATATTTAGAAAACCACAAAGGGATTTTGTGCAATTTTTAAAGAAGAGGTAATTTCACGTCGATTTTCCAAAATACAAGGGGATTTCACGCAATTATCCCTAAAATATTCTATCAATGGGTCTTCGAACCAAATTCCTTTGTTGCTGTTGAATTTGAACTAGGTTCTTTGTTCTTGTTATTTTCAAAATAACCTTTAATCCTCTATCGTCGTCCTTCGGTAACCGAACGGGCTCGATCAAGGACAACGTTTGATTGTATTGATGTTTCAGATTGATGTGTAGAAACTGTCGGAGATATCAAATAGTACAGTTTATTGCAATAACATCTCTTTTATAACTTTCTTCAACAATTCTTCTTACTTCTACATTTCCTTGACATTTCAACACAACGTTGTAATATTTTCATGTCATATCATGTCGTCAAGGAATACTATCACCTACCTTTTCGGTTGTATTGCAAGTTTTGTCATTTTTTTTTGTAAATAAGTATCGGGTATACTTTGTGCAGAGTTGACGTGTAGTACCCTTAAACAATGGTAGCATAACATATCATATTCCTCGAATTTCTTGCAAATACATGTTATCAGCTTGATCTCATAATCAAATATGACTTGATGCATAGGACCATTATCATCATGGGATGAAACATGATAAACCATTGTGTTTTTTTTCAACCATTGAAACTGTAGAAGTACTTGAAATGCATTTGATGAATTCTTCCTCAAAATCTTTGAAAACAGGCAATGTGTAAATACTTGAAGTATGTTTAACATACCCATCATTGGTAGGGTAGATTCAAGATTTGATCTTGAATGGAATTCATCATGTTGCTCTTTGAGTCTCCAAGGTTTAATTGTCTCCTTGAAATTTTTGAAAAATCAGTCAAACTTGTAATTTTCTAATATGGAACCTAATGGCGTTGTTTGTACTTTCACTTCTTTGAGATGACAACATTCTAGTTGAGAAGAAATCCTTGTTTAGTGTCGTACACGATTTTTCTTTCAAGCCGTACAATCTTGTAAACCAAGAATGATTTTCCAAACCATATTGTGATATCATGGTTTTCCAATAGATTTCAAAGTTGTTCTCATCAACACAACCTGATAAACATTTGTTGAATGATGCCTTAAATGACTTATCTAACTTCAGCTCTGCAAATCTACTTACTGCATTCTGTTGCAGATGCCATAAACAAAGTTATGTCCTGTTTGAGGAAGACTTGTATATTGATACATAAGGTATCAATCATTCTCATTTAAGGTATTTCATGTAGTGTGTTAAGGTATCAATAATTATCAGACATCAAATTTATCTCATATTAACATAAGCTATAAATTTATTTCTGTTTAAGGTATTAGACTATGTACGATTATGTATTGTCAAATTATTAGAGAAATACATTTTCTATTTTATTTGCAATAGCTAGACCTTGGTCTGTGAAAATAGTTACAAGACATTTCCATGCCATTAACTTCTTGAATACTTCAAAAAGCCACTCAAATATTTTTGTTTTTCATTGGTCAATAATGTACAACCGAACATGACGTTTCTTTGATGATTGTTAATGCCAACAAAAAAAGAACAAATGAGGTTATATTTATTAGTTCTATAGGTTTTATCAAACACCATGACATCTCCATAGGTTTGATAATCCCCTTTCATCATAGAATCCCTCTAGAAAATGCTACTTATTTTTGCCTTCGTCATCCAACTTAATTATATAGAAAAAGTCTTCTTCATTTGCTTGTTCTTCTTGTATCATGTCAATGATAGCTTGTGCATCCCACCTTCTATTGTTTTCATCTTTAATCAATTAACAAAGTTCATATGATCTGTCTTTGTATGCCCAATAATTTCCTCACTACCAGCATCTTTTACCATGTAACTATAAGAATTTACTATAGCCAAACCCGATGATACCATATGCTCAATTGTCTTACCTTTTTCCTCATCAATCTTTCTTTCTGAACGATGAAGATGATTCAATTCTGCTCTCGTTAATAGATGATTATGCAACACTACATGTTCTACAACTTTGAAGCCTTCGTCATTCATCTTTACACTCATCAAAACATTACATTTTGTCATAGTGATTGCCCTTTTTGTCTATTTTTTGCTAAAGCATTTTCCTGTTTCTTTAGTCCAACACAAAAGCATACAAAAAGTTCTCCTATCACCTATGTTTTTCACCTGTAGAATATCTAGTAGTTGATTTACGAACAAAGAACCCTAATTGACGAGCATGTTTGCCATAGAGTTCATACATCTCATCAATTGTATGTCTTGTTAGTTCAAATAGAGAGCCATTTACATCAGCTACCTCAGGCATGTTATCTATAAGAAAAGTATTGTAATACCTTTAGAACACATGTCTAATACATATAGAACAAATCAATAATACCTCAAAAGTATTTTCTTAAGATATTAATTACATATCATTCAAGCATGTAATTTTGTAATACTTGTAGAGCATATATCTAATATCTTTATATCATATACCATAATACCTTTAAAGTATTACTGATCATAAACAGTTATATAACTATGTTTGGAGCACAACTCAAAGCTCAAGCTCTGCCTTAAACTCAATCAACATAAATGAATATCTTAAAGTATTTTCATAATACCTTCAAGCATAAACAGACAGAAATCTAGTCAAACATATTAGAATTGGAAGAATAATAATTCAGCTCAAGTTTTTCCTTAAACCCAATCACCATATAAAAAAAAATGATATTATCAAAAGTAAACATGCACTAGAAAGTCAATAAAATCTCAGGAAATCACTGAAATGAAACAAAATCAGAGTGTATTACCTTCATTAATTGTATGTCTTATTAATCCAAGTAGAGAGCCACTTACATCAGTTGTCTCAGGCATGTCATCTATGAGAGAAGTATTGTAATACATTTAAAACATATGTCTAATACCTATAGAACAATTTTTTAATACTCTAAAAGTATTTTCACAATACCTTGAAGATATTAATTACATATCATTCATTCAAGCATGTAATTTTGTAAAACCTGTAAAACATATGTCTAATACTTATAGAACAAATCAATATTACCTCAAAAGTATTTTCATAATACCTTGAAGTTATTATTTAGATATCATTAAAGCATGTAATACCTTTAGAAGTTATTACCTTCATTTATTGTCTCAATAATGTAATTAAGAAAAGCTAATGTTACAACATTGTCTTCATCTTCTCCACTTGACAATATAAGCATTGTGTTTGATTCTTAACCTAAAATTATAATACTTATATCAACATTGTTTTCATTTCTATGTATACATTCTTGAAACTGTTTTCAGCCAAAAAAATTACCTTGCTCGTTGTTCAAATCTTCTTCCATTGTTGATTTTTCAAGATCAAAGAAACCCTAGATCTTAGGAGTACAAGAACCTAAACTTTGTAGTATTGTTGATCATGTGAAGAAATTGAGAAGAAATTGTGTGAGATACAAATTAATCATAGAAATTAAGCAGAAATTCGAGCTGTGAGATCGCGTCTCTCTCAACTGGCATTGTCCTCTCTCTCTCTGCATGTTGCGGCACAAAATTTAAAAAAAAAAAATCAAAAGGGACGGGTGGGCGAATTGGGTTAGGCGGTTGGAGCGGGTCGGGGGCTCGGATCCAAGGATCCGAGCACTTAGGGTACAAAAGTGTTGTCCATATATTTTTAGTTGATTAATTAAAACTTAGTTTGGAATTTTTTGATGTGCTATAATTTTATGCACTATTGCCCATAATTTTCTGTTATTTAAATATAAAAAAATGTATAAATTTTATTGTTCGAGATAATATGAAATTTATATCATGCCTCATGTTACAGTTGTTTCCTCGAAACAATTAACTATAAAATGTATTTTCAATGTCAAAACACTCCCCACTACAAGTCACAGCAAGCCATTTACTGATTTCAATTTGATTTAAAGGAGAATCAAATGATTAATTTTAGATTTCAAGAAAATGTGTCTTAAATTGACCCAAATTTAAAAGTTATAATGTCCAGATTTTAGATCTAGAGAAGTTAATGTCTTTAAATAATGAATAACTAAATGTTACTGTCCTAAAATTACAAATTTTACAAATTGATGTTAATTTACAATCTTATTTAGAATTAGGCTTAAATGCAAAAAAAAATCTAAGCTATTAACTTTATTGATTTTCTAACCTAATTCTTTTTATCAAATTGCAACCTAAACTACTAAATTTTATTAAATTGCAACTTCTGAGCCATTTTTCGGTGAAAACGTGAACACATAATCTACACGCTAAAACATAAATTTCTGCAATCTTGTACTTTAAGGTGATCCTTATTTGAAGTTAGCGTGCGCATCACGTGTTGACCTTTTTGCTGAAAAAATGGTTCAAAAGTTGCAATTTAAAAAAAATATGCAATCTGATTAAAAAAAAGTTTAGGTTGGAAAATGAAAAAAGTCAATAGTTTAGGTTGTTTTTTGCATTTAACCCTTAGAATTGATATAATGAGAATCTCAATTCTTAACCATCTCTACTTATAAATTTCTTTTTTGTCAATTCAATAAATTTTATTCTCTTTTAGCCAAGAGAAATGATTTTTACCCAACTATACCCTTCTAACATTTGAGGTGTTACTTCGGCCATTGCCTATCAGTATTTTTGTGACAAGTTCCCAGTTGTGAATTGGGGTCGGTGGATTTGGAGTAGTGAAATTCCAGCTAGGAGGTCAATTGTTACTTGGAGACTCATTCATGGTCAGTGATGGACTTACATTGGAGCCGGGGGCACTGGGCCCCTGAGATTTTTAAAAAAATTAATAATATTTTAGGTACTTTTATATTTTTATTTAAAAAATATGTATATTAATTAATTTTACTTGCATATTATCAAATTCTTATTAAAAATATCGATTTTTAAGGTAAATTGTTCATATATCTAAACTCGTTATTTATTTTTATTCATTGAGTAATGATATTAATTTAATTTATTTGATTATCAATTGTTATAGAATATATAATATATTTATTATTTTGGCTTAATAAAATATGAAGTGACTGTAAAGAATTATTATCATTGATTATTATTTTATGAATTGTTAGCTTTGAGTTAGCATTGTTGATAAGTTAGATGTTGATTTATAGTTTGTATAATAGTAATGTTAATTTAATGATATTTAATAATTCTAATTTTATCTTATCTTTCATAAATAATGAAAAAGTATTATAGAAAAATATCAGTACTAATATTAAAACGTGTTTCAAAATGAACAACATTCAAAGTTCACTTTTGAATCCAATGAGCGATATACTATTGAATAATTATTTAATAATACATCAGAAAATGATGTATTTGGAAATGTTAGCAACGAAGGTATCTTGCAATGATTTCAAAATAGGAAAAAATATAACATAAATATTGTAATCGTTTTTTTTATTTGTCATGTTGAAATGTTATATAGATATTGATTTTAGATTTTATTTTATAATGTGATACACTGACTTTATCGTAATTTTATGATTTTATTCTTAAAACTATTGTTATTCTTTTATTAGTTGGGCCCCCTCGATAAAAATCCTAGGTCCGTCACTGTTCATGGTCGTTTGATTGTGTTGGATAGCATGCGTTGAAGAGGTTTTATTGGTACATCTGTCTGCTGCGGAGAAGAGTTTGGATCACTTGTTTTCTATTTGTTTTGTTTCTAGAGACTTATGAAATTAGGTTGCATGGATTGTGGCTTGAACTTGGATTAAGATTCCGATGTTTTGTGTTTGATTCTTTAGGCTATGCATGTTCGTTTCAGCTAGCAGCTTGCAGATCTTTGGAAAGCGGATGTGGTTTCTCTCATGTTGTGTATTTGGACTTTTTCTCTTATTGTGGTGGAGTCGGGTATGTTTTTGATGCAGAGTTGCTTGCTGCTACGTTTGCTATTGAATCAGCTTTGGTTGGAGCCTGGTTCGGCTTATGTGGTGAGTCTTCTTTTGCATTAGTCGTCTAAGGTGCCTTGGTACTTTCAGAATAGATGGGCAACATCTTTGAAAATTATTGATCAGATGGATTTTAGAGTTTCTCACATTTTCAGGGCAATCAGATGGCGGATAACCTCACTAAGTTAAATGTTCAGTTTCAGTGGTGGAGTACGGCGCCAGATTGGATTAATTATTCTATGTTCTTAGATATTTCTGGACAATTCTTTTACAGATTTCAATAGTGCATTGATACTCTTTTTCCTCGGTATAGTTTTTTCCACAAGGTTTTGCTATGCCGAGGTTAAACGAGTCATGCATGGGATGTTTTCCTCTTTTTTATGTTCTCTTTTTCTTTTTTGTTTTATATAAAATTCGATCATTTATTTAAAAAAATATTTGAGGTGCAATATGATGGTACGAGCTACGTCAATGACGGTACAATAATGTAATATGGTGGTACGAACTACTTTAATAATGGTACATGGATGTAATATAGTGGTACAAACTATATTAGTTATGGTACACACAGAGGTGTACTATCGTAGTACTTGCTACATTAATAATAGTACAAGAGTGTAATACGGTATTGGTACCGGCTGATACAGAGTGAAATATGGTGGTACGGGCTAATACGAGATTAATTTTATTGAAAATACAATGATCCAAACAAATATTTTCTTAACAAAATAAAAGAATAATTTCAAACTAAAAAAGAATGTTTCTTTGTACAGTGGTTAGTTATAATTTCATATAGTTCATCCTAAAAGACAAATTCATGGATCCGATCCATTATTGAGTTGAGGTGTCACCACACTCTATCTTTAAAAAAAAAAAGACTTAGATATTGCTTTCTTTTAAAAATAAGTCAGAGTCATACCTACTCTTAACATGCATGAAGGGAAATGCAGGTAGACCCTCAATCAACGCAAAAGAAATGTGGAAAACTTGTAGATTGGGGTGACTTCCAAGTCTATGAAAATCAAAACATTCATTTGGATGAATTTTGGATTAAAAAGAAAATAAAACTAGTATCATGTCTGTGTAATACATAGAATAAAAAAAAAACTAAATTAAACTTAGTAAAATTAGAAAAATTAATTATTATTTATATAAGAAAATATATTTATATGGTTTTATATATGCGATACACATCGTTTAATTTAGTGTATATGGAAGATCTGGATGGAATACAATTGACAATATACGTATTCGTTACATATGACTAGGCAAAATGAAAGATACAAAAGGAACAATAAAAAGGCTAGGAAAATGTACAAGATTGAATATTACATTCATAACTTTAATTGAAAACAAAAGAACATGCATGCATGTAAACACTTAACGATGATTGACGTGTAACTCAATCTGAATACATAAGCTGCAATATTGAAATGGAGCGTAAGGGCATTGGCAATGGTGGTGCTTTAACACAAAGTTCCCATGAAACCTGATTCATTGATGGCCGATTCTTTGGATGTGGATTTACGCATTTCAGTGCTATTCTAACTGCACGAACCACATCCCGACACACCTTTACATCTTCATCTGGACATTCCAACCTCTTATCCAACATCTCTAACAACATCAAATTTTGAGCATGTTTGACGGGAAATATGGAGGAAATAAAATCCCCCGGATGATTCCCAAATATGGTTTCCAACGCCACCACACCAAAGCTGTAAACATCGCATTTCTCTGTAACAACCATGGTGTATGGCAGTTCTGCAAATTCAACCAACAAACATACCATCATATACATATATAGAATTAACATGTAGAATTGATGTGATGTAAACTGAGAGTATACCTACCTGGTGCAATATAACCATGAGTTCCGACAAGTGGAGTCTGATTTGATGAATCAGGATCCAACAATCTAGCTGTACCGAAATCAGATACACAAGCTTCAAGCTTTGAATCCAAAAGTATGTTGCTGCTTGAAATGTCCCTATGTATAATTGGTATGCTACAATCATGATGCATGTAAGACAGTCCATCCGCAATGCCCTTCACCACATTTACTCTCTTCATCCAGTTCAGTTCCACAGCTTCATTTGCATCCTTCAACACACTATAAAGACTTCCCCTTTCCATGTAATCGTAGATGAGAAACATGCAACGTTTGTGGAGACAAAATCCGAAAAGCTTCACTATGTTGCGGTGTCGTATTTCGGACAAAAACTTGGCCTCGTTCCTAAAACACTTGTCATATATTGGATTCTCTCCTTCAAATTTGTGAAGCTTTTTAACAGCAACAACTCTTCCACTGGATAGTTCTGCTCTGTACACACTTCCATAGGCTCCGGTGCCGATGCAGTATCTGAGGTCAAACTCTTCAGTTGATGCAATGATGTCTTCATATGCAATCTTCCCATCGTAATTCCATATCTTGAATATGTCCCCGTGATTCATATAATCAGATGTCACTAGCTTTGTTTTCTTTCCCTTGACGTAGTAGATGAACACGAATCCACAAAAAATCAAAGAGGCTAAGAATAATGAAACTGGGAGAAATATTTTTATTTTGTTGTGAGTAATAAGATTCTTGGAATCAGTAGGATGAAATAATTTTGGGTTGCCTTCAAATGCGCTCTTTGGAAACTTATTCCATACCATGGATGGAATTTGGCCCTCTAAATCATTGAA
Source organism: Scutellaria minor (assembly GCA_954870855.1). Lineage (NCBI taxonomy): Eukaryota > Viridiplantae > Streptophyta > Magnoliopsida > Lamiales > Lamiaceae > Scutellaria > Scutellaria minor. The sequence goes on from OX940727.1 coordinate 22,934,933, forward strand.
AGACAAATCGATTGATTTCAACTTGGAAAGAAATAGAGGAACTTCACCAGAAAGATTGTTTCTGGAAAGATAGATATCTAGAAACTGCGCAACAGAAGCGTTTCTAAACAGAGTAGGTATATGTCCACTGATGCGATTGTAGCTCAAACTCAAATATTGCAATCTTGTTAATTGGCCCAAGCTTTGAGGCAGAGAGCCATTGATGTTATTGTTGCTCAAACTCAAGGATTCCAATCTTGTTAATCTGCCCAAGCTTGGAGGCAGAGAGCCAGTGATGTAATTGTAGCTCAAACCCAAAGATCTCAAGCTTGTTAATTGGCCCAAGCTTGGAGGCAAGGAGCCACCGATGTTATTGAGCCTCAAATCCAAGTCTTCCAAGCTTGTTAGTTGGCCCAAGCTTGGAGGCAGAGAGCCATTGATGTTATTGTTGCTCAAGCTCAAAGATCTCAAGCTTGTTAATTGGCCCAAGCTTGAAGGCAAGGAGCCACTAATGCCATTGTTGTCCAGAGTCAAGTCTTTCAAGCTTCTTAATTGGCCCAAGCTTGAAGGCAAGGAGCCACTGATCATATTGCTTCTCAAATCCAGAGATTCCAAACTTTTTAATTGGCCCAAGCTTGTAGGCAAGGAACCACTGATGTAATAATTGTTACTCAAATCAAGAACAGTCAAACTTGTAAGATTTCCTAATTGATGCGGGATGGGACCGGAAATGGTGTTATGAGAAACATCAAGCACCTCCAATTTAGTGAGATTAGAGAGTGAGAAGAGCAACTCAGAGTCGAGAGAATTTCTAGACAAATTGAGATAAGTGAGATTGGGTAACATACCAATTTGTGTTGGGATTGTTCCATTGAAATAGATTCCACATGATGATGATCTGCTGAGATGAAGTGTAGTAAGGTATGGAAACGCAAGCACATCTAAGTCGTCCAGTGAATAGGCCAATGTGGATCTTGGATGATCACATAGATGCTGCGGGTTTATGATCTGAGTGACTCTGCCAGCATCATTGCAAGTGATGCCATCCCACTTGCAATGATTAGTTTGAGAGATGTTATAAGGCCACCACTTATTTAATGCATTGAATTCTCCATCTCTGCTGCTCTCATCATTATCTGCTATTGTTAAGAGTATGCTGCTAATGATGATCACGATCACAACACAGCGAAGATGAGAGGTGGAATCCATCATATTTAAAATTAATAAACAAAAAGAAATTCCAAGATTTGTGTTTTTGAGTAAGTGAAGTGGTCTACGTAAATGCATTTGCTGGGTATAATATTGGTTTAGAAGCACGGGGCCAAGACTTTAAAATATCTTTTTTGCAATAAAGTGCCCATTTAATTTCAAACGTTATAAAAAATCCAAAGAAGAAACTTTCAAGTCAACACGTCAACAGTCATTATAGAAGACTTGGTAATCATATATATATATTTTTTTACATTCCTTTATTCTATAATTCTAGATCCACAGGTCCCAAAATTCAAGCCAATTTTTAAATTATTAGTTCAATAACAGGCTTGGAATTCCACAATAGATACATTTTTTTTTTGTTTTTTTGGAATAATAAATAAAAGCTACACTAAGTGCACATGATTATAAATTTTATAAATTAACTATTAGTATTTTTCTACAATTTATACTTTCACCAAAACTTATATATATATGAGATGGTTTCCGTCTAACATAATTTGATTTGTGAGATAATCTCACAAATTAAAATTCTACCCTTAAAATTTTATGTCAGAAATAAATATGCACTTTTAATTTTAAATCGAGAGCAAGTAAAGTTGTCTTCTTACAATATTGCTATGCCAAATGTCTCTTTGCAATGGTAGTGCCCATTAAAACTGTATTTATAAAACTATAAATCTTTATTAAAAAATCCAAATAATAAAAAAGTTCCAAGTCAACACGTCAATTGTAATCATGCATAGACAAGGAAATCAACTCACCCCTCAAGTTTTCCTTGAATATTAAGGGTATTAGATTTAATGTTTTATTGAATTTAGTTTTAATATTTATTGTAAAACTTAATGCGCGCATGTACAGTTCTTTTTAAATTTTTTTTTTTCTCTTTTCATACACACAAAGTCAGTCAACATAAGACTATGTTTATCCATACCCAACCATACTCATAACCAACTAATAAACAATTCATTTTTCTCTCCTCCACATACACATTCTACACCACAACCCAATTTCATCTTTTTCACATTTTATCAATAACCACCCACAACCACAACCAACCTTTAATAAATTATTTATTTTATAATTTAACAATTATATCTATAATTAATTTTTATTATATTTTAAATATTTAAAAAATATTTACAATTATTTGATATTTAAAGAATCGTAATTATAGTAAAAAAAATTACCATACAATTAAAATAAATTACAACATTCAGTAACAAAATTAAAATTACAAGAATTGAAATACAAAAGAAAATAAATAAATTGAGTTACAAATACAAGCATAAATTACAACAAAACAAAAGATGCAAATTACATATTTAATTAATAGTATAAGATTTGGCACAAATTAGAAGAGAAAAGAGATTTGACACAAGTTAGAAGAGAAAAGAAAGTGTATGAGATTGTGATCCAAAATATATCAATATTGATATCTATTTATAGAGAATTTTATTTTATGAATTTTGGTGTATAATTTTTTTTTTAAGTAAATAAATTAAAATCTATAATTATTTAAATAAAATACACTCGATGAATCATATGATGACATGTGTCATCATAATTGATTATGGTCATGAAACAAACTTGGTCATGAAAATTAATTACATTTTCCTTTTTTTTTTAATTTATTTTTTGTCATCTTCCTATGACTTGGGCGTGAAAATGACCGATAAACATGGTCTAAAAGATAATGTCACAACCACAAATATAGCAACTTGGGGAAAAAATCTAGTGAGAACTTGAATTTCATATTTCCTTTTGTAAAGAGAAATAATTTTTTTTCATTTCCTGATAATACCCTTTTTGTTTGAATTGTCCCACCAGTGTCGAACTACATGAAATTTTCTTTAAGTATTATTTGATATTTTCTAACGAATTTTCTTACATGATATGGAATTCCAGAGCCGGTCCTGTGATATTAGGGGCCCGGTGCAAAAATATTGTTAAACCCTTCGTATTTTATAAAAAAAATAAACACCAGTGTATTTATTAATATAGAGATAGTTTCATATTTATACAAATAAAATGACATGTATAATTATGAAATATGTTATAATTGTCCTCAAAAAAAATATGGAAAAAATCTGTATTTATACAAATAAAATGACATGTATAATTATGAAATATGTTATAATTGTCCTGAAAAAAAATATGGAAAAAATCTGTGTCAAAAAACGACAGCAGCAAAATTCGAACAATCTGTGTCAAAAAACGACAGCAGCAAAATTCGAACACAGGACCTTGTAAAGGTGAAACCATATGGCTACTAACTCATCTGTGTTCTACTTTATATCAAATTAGCCAACGTTAGAGTTTATATATATATATATAAAATAAAAAAAAATTTAGGGGCCCTCGCCGGAACGGGGCCCTGTGCGGCGGCACTACCTGCACCGCCCCAGGGCCGCCATTGCGGAATTCTATAGAAGTTAGTCAAAATTTGATTGATATGAGTCAATCCAATCAACATTCGTAAACACGGGTCAACATGGTCAATGATGGCAATATATAAGTGGGTACTCATCCCAATCTACCCCTTTTCCTATAACACCATCCTCTATAATATAACATATAGGCCCTAAATACCCCTTTTTATAAGAACACATCACCATCTACCCCTTTCAATCATTAGCATTTATGACATTTAACCAAATATCAAGATTTGTCTTTATACATTTAATGCTTTCTTAATTAATTTCTATTTCCACTCCAAATACCAATTATATCCGGATAAAACGTAAATAGATCGAAATCATGCCCAACATGCTTTCGTAAAATAAATTCATCCCCTAAAATTCATACCTTTATTTGACCGCAACAGCACCGGGTGAGATGGTTTGCAAAGCCACCAGCTGGAAAATCACTGCCCCAGACCGTTCTACGAACAGCTCCTCACTGTTCAACTTCAACCTTTAGGGAAGATGGTCTGCAAGTTATCCAGCTCCTTCAGCAACTGTACAACACAACCTTGGTTCGTTTCCTACACCAGGTGTAAAAAGTATTCCTTCTAGGGGACGAACTAATTGTACTATGAACACATGTTGAAAGCAAAAGCCTTTCTTTTATTAAGAACTTAGGAAATATTTATTACAACATATGTAATCTCCTTTTGGGAGGAGAATTACTGGTTTAGCCTCTCATAGATAAGGCTTGAACTCGTAAACACATAAACTGTAAACACTCAAACTATTACAAAACTAAGAAAGATAGATGTTTTGAAGAAAACTGAGGGGAATAGTCGATGTCTTCAGTTTCCTTCGCTCTCCTTATTTATAAAGAGAAATTCGGATGTGAAATGCGGATTCCAATTCCTCTTGAATGAGCTGGCTGGCTGCTTTCAATTGTGGCCCATCAGTACTCCTTTCTCTTTATTGCCCTATGACTCAAACATGTGAAGTCTGTCGGGGAATCTCTTGCTTTTGACTCACCCTTCCATGTGATAGTGGTTGGTGAGTCCTTTTCTCGTGACCTATCCCATTAATAATTTGGTCGTTGTGGTCCCCGAGGATATCTTTTCTTTTGTACTGGACCCCTATCTTTATTGGCTCCAGCTACCTGTCGGTCGGGTTTGGGTCGGAATCCTTTCCCAAACTCGTGCTCTTTCTGTTCGGGGCACGCTTGACAGATCCGATCGATCCATCTTCCGATGTGTGCCATATTACAGAATTTCCGGTAAGTATCTTTGCTTGCCGGAATCTTGTTCTCCCAGAGGATCTTCCTTTTGGTTTCAAAAAGTTCCTCTGCAAAACTTGTTGTCGATCCAGTCATTGTATTCAGCATGAAGGATCTATTGGCTGAATTCTGGAAGACCTTAAATGAGTATTTGACCTTGTCCATTTCTGTTAGACAAGTCCAAAGTCCCCAAGCTTGTCGTGTAGAAGCTTCATCTTCAATAAATGCTCCTACCAATATCGGAACTTCTTCCAGGGATGTTGCCTTTATGTATTTTAAGGCATTCCCGTCCGGTCTCCGAAGTTGATAAAGTGAAAGGCCTCATGGAAGCCCTTCTTAGCTGGTTCTGGAGCGGCACTAATGAAATAGAGCTCCAGGATGTCTCCTCTGGACAAGTGTGGATTGTTTGTCCAGGTTTCATGAACTGCTTCTCCTATCCATCTCGGTAATTTCGAGATTTCTGGGAATCCTGGTGAGGTGGTATAAATTGAAGCTAGAGCTCAAAAGTTATACCATTATTGTACCTCGTTTGGATGACTGCCTGGTTTCATCCAAACTCTGGGATATTTCCCTGAGATATCAACTGTCGTTCTTTCCGGGTTGATACCTTTTCTCATCATTAATTTCTCCCATTGACGCTGATATACCTGCATAGGGGAAATTTTAATCTCGTCAGTGTGAGCTTGAACCTTCGTTTTGCCTGTCTGCGGCCTTAGGTTCAACTCGACCTCTTTAACCCCAAAGGTACTGGGTTGACTTGAAGACTCGGGTTGTGACACCAGAGCTTCAACATTCGTTATTGATGGTACGTCCTCAAGGAATGCATTACCTGTAACACTCGTAGGCATGGTATTTGAATCCATAGCCTTCGGGTTAGAGTCCCGATCTCTAAGTTCTCCTTTTAGCACCGTAGAAGATGCAGCCTGAAGGAGAGGCTTATGCAACGCTTGGAATATATATCCCTGAGCGTATTGGCATGCTCGTGTTAGATCAGAAACAGATTTTTGATCTTCTCGTTGAAGTCGTCCAACAACTTCAGCATTGAGACATAACGTCTCAAATTCTCGTTCAAGACTCTCCAGGTTTTCCCTGAGATGTCTTACTCGTTTAAGGACCTCGTCAGCCACGTGTCCTTCCATCTCGTGTTAAGAAATCTGCAAGAACATTTTCATGAGATTTTACAATGACAATATCATAATCATAATATTGGCATTCGGCTTGCCATCTAAGTATCCTAGCCTTTTCTGGGTTAGATTCAATTTTATTTTTCAGAAAAGTTTTAATACTTGAATTATCAATTTTTAGGATAAACTTTTTAGCCAGTAAGAAGAGAGACCATTTTTTAAAAGCCTTTCTGACTGCAAAGAATTCCTTTTTGTTGATATGCCATCGGATTGCTTCTCCATCTGTAAACAGACCGCTACAATATCTGCATGGCACTTCTCCATCTGGTGTGGCTTTCATAAGAACTGCTGCCCACCAATGATCACTGGCATCTGTGTAAAGAACCAGTTCATCCTCGTCTTGGGGTATAGCAAGTTTCGGAAGCTTGCTACAGACTTCCTTAAGCTGCTTAATCCCTTCTCGATGTTCATTTTCCCATTTGAAAGCAACATCTTTCTTTAGTAATTGGCTAAACACCTTCCTGTGATATGCAAGATTGTTGATGAACATTCCAGCAAAATTGACAACTCCAAGAAAGCTTTGAAGTTGTTTCTTGTCCTTGAGATCATCTGGAAATCCTTGTATCTTTTCTACAATATGACTTTGTAGAATGATCCCAGATTCATTGATTTCAATTCCTAGGAATTCAATCTGTCTCGTAGCAATTACTGTCTTCTTTTCAGAAAGCACTAATCCTTCCTTATGGCAAACATATGAGAAAATCTTCAAATGTTTGAGATGCTCCTTCATATTCTTTGACGCGATAAGAATATCATCGATGTAAACGAACATGAAGTTGAAATAATCCTTAAAGAGATTATCCATTTTTCTCTGATATATCTGGGGTGCATTTGCCAAACCCATAGGCATGACATTCCAGACATAGTGTCCTTGTGGTGTGGAGAAAGCTGTGAATTTCTTACTTTCTTCCTCCATCTTAATCTGGTAGAATCCAGACTTGCAATCAAACTTAGAAAATATCTTAGCACCTCTGATACAGTTAACCAAGTGTTCTCTACTCGGGATATAGTATCCATCAAACTCCAGAATGTTATTAATCCCTTTGTAATTAATAACAAGTCTAGGTTTATCTCTTTTGATTTCTCCATGATTCCTCACAAGGAATCCCGGGCTGCTATATGGAGAAACTCCTGGTGAGATCAAATTAAGGTCAAGATGTTCCTTAAGTATCTTCTGCATATCCTCACGATCATTTTGATTCATAAGGATTGGTTTGAGTCTTACGAACTCGTGTTCCTTTCCAGGTTTAACCTTTAGGGAAGCTTTGAGCTCGTTTCTGTCCTACCATGCTAAAGGATCTTCATTGTAATTTCTTTGGATCCTTTTCTTGAAATCCTCGAGTGATATTTGTTCTTCAATGGTAACATCACTTTGTGGATTCTCCATTATGGCTTTTCGCAATTCTGCAATAACCTCTGGAGTAACCTATTCTTCTCCTTGTATTCTGAACGAATACAAAGTATTATCCCATCTCTTGGTATCCTTTTGCTTGGAACCAAATTGTCTAAAAGATAATAAGGCCTCACCAAATCTTCTTTTATCCGCCATTTTTGGATGTCGAAGTTTGGCTTCATCACCACGCTTGCTGCGAAAAGGAAAAGGCATTTTTCTGTAAAATGCTTCCCGCAGTCTCTGGACAATAATCTTATGATCACATAACATTGTGAAAATAAGCCTTCTTATCTCATTTTCCTGTGTAAAGCGCTTGAATATCTGTAGGAAATTGTTTCTGAGCAAAACATCGGCACCTGTATCATAGAAATAAATTGGTGGCATCTTCACCTTATACCATGGGGTATCGCTTGCGTCGCCGATCATGATTTCCTCTTGTTTGATTCCTCGATTAAGGATAAGAATCCTTTTAGAGAAATCTCATCCTGCAATGGCTGGTAGATCTTCTCCCATATCTTTAGGAAAAACCTCCTACTTTGCAGTACATATTCCTGCTCCTGAATCAACGTAGGCTGCGAAATATTCAGCCTTATATTCAGCATATAACATTCCAATTGAAATGTATATAGAGAATGGACTAGTGGTCATCTGATTCGGTATCGTTTATTTACCACGGTAAACTCCATTCCATCTTGTAATCTTTCCCAAGGCATATGATCCTCAAGAAAGTTGATACCCAGTATTAACTGTTCTGGGATTTTTCCTGCGACTCCTGAGATAATCAGTTCGATTTCACCCATCTTTAGGCACCCTTGAAATCTACCGACTATTGGTTGTTGTAGATAATATAGGACATCACAAGGAAAAATATTATCCTTCTGGTTGATGTCAAATATTACTTCAACCTCTCTCCAGCCCTCTGGACATTTCAGCTCTCCTTGTGTTTTGAATACACCTGGGATTCACTGAACTATACTAGGCCTTTTTTCCTCCCAACGACTGCTACTCATCAGTCTATCTTGTTGGAAAGACATTCTCCTTGTCTCCATTCTAAGGCTTTGACTCCGGTTGAAGACAGGTTGATCTTGTATTTTCATATCTATCTCCTTTATAGTTGGAGATTCAATGAGTTCTGGTAAAACCACCTTAGCGAAATCATCGAAGATTTTTGGGACTTCGATAAATTCTTTTCTCAAGAATACATCGGAATGATGTGTATTCGAGAGAGCATAGGAAATCTTGTATGTGATCGAGTAGGGTCTATTCCCTTCTTTCATCAAGTCCTCTCTTTTAAAATCTTGATGAAGGGTTAAGACTTTGTTGAAGTCTCGATCTCCCAAATTGTATGCAATACGAGGATAGACATTAAATGCCAATTTTCCTGCACACAAATTTCCTGTGACTGCTCCAAGGCATGAATCCTTGAGATTTGAGATTCGCTTGTCAAATATGGCAAGATTGAGAGGCGAATCAATTCCTTCTTTGAAGGTTGCTTTAATAATTACTCTTATGGCTTCGATATGAATCCATGAGAGTGTATTTGCAACTTCTCTTTTAACTTGGCTTCTGATCTCATTAACCTCTCGGTAAGGGATCAACTGCATCTCGATCAGGTTACTTGTGAATTCCATTGAGATGGCAAATTCTCCCGTAGTAACCCTATGGATAATTTGGTGTTTTCTTTTACAAATTCCAAACTTATCCAAAGCCTTTTCCATAGCTCCAATGGTAAAACCATCGTAGATCTGAAGCTTTGGATCCTCTTTCATAATCCTCATGAGAGTCTTATGAGAAACTATTGTGTGAGAGAGAAATCCTGACATATCCTCTCTCATTGTTTGAAGAATTTCTTCTTCGCTCTGATTCTGATGTGGATTCACTTCCATCATCCGAATAGATCTCTTCTTCGTAGATGCTTTCATCTGAGGGTAGATCCTCAAATTGATACACCTGTATAAGATCTTGGTAATAGACAGCTTTTTCGAATTCTGGAGTTGCTTCGAACTGTCTAAGACCTCTCATTTGGTTATCTAGGCAATCCATTGAGATATGCCCTCTTGCTCCGCAAGTCCAGCAATTACAGTCTTTGAAGCTTTCATTAGCTCTAGTGTGAGCACGTCTGAAAGTCCTTCTTCCCGTAGTTCTGCTGGAACCTCCTTGGTTTGAACCTGTTGTTGAGGTTCTACTCCTGCTTGGTGCTGGTTTTTGCCCTGACTTATAACTCCGGGCCTTTTGTTTTGACCACATCCTTCTAGGTCTCCATGAAGACCTATGACTCCTTCTATTGTTGTTGCTTCCACGGCTATAAGGATGACTTATTTGCTTCCTTCTTTTATGTCTCCGTGGTTGACCTCCCACTATTGTTGAGATGTCATTTTCTTCACAACATAAGGGAACCATTTTATTGATTCCCCTTAATCTCTTGTAGTTCTTGTAGAGTGCTGTCTGGTGGCACCATTCAGATAGCTTAGCTTTAAGGAAGGACATCCTTCTGGCCACTGTATCCAAATCGTCTGCACTCTTGTATTCCCTGATGAGCATTTCTCCAGGGACTCGGAATCTTCGCAAAGAAAAGTTGCGAAACTTCTTTGTCATCCACCTTGGACTTCCATTGGTACTCGGTGAATAACTTGATATATTCGTCTATATGACAAATATCATGTAACTCGAGGCAGTAGAGGGCTTGTTTATATCTTTTTCTCTTTTCCTCTTCTATTCCCTCGAAATAGCCTATGCCGATAAAATGGATTTTGAATAATTTGGCCATATTATCGATAATTCCTGTTAAGGACTCACCAGCAGTTACATTATTCCTCATCTCTGGTGGTGTCATATCCCACGCTCTCTTTACAGATTCTTCAAGACTCATTTCAAGAAGTAAAATGAATCCTTCCTTTGTAAGATCAAGCGTTCCTGCTGCCATCCTCATCGATGCTGCTCAGTCATCAATAAGGACTTCTCGATTCTTGAAATCTAGAATATCTAGATTTAACATTAATCCATACAGATGTATCGGATTAAGTTGTGACTTTCCATAAGGCGTATTTTGAAGATCTGGCCTTTTGGATCGATGTCGAGTTCCCGAAACAATCGGGTCTCCTCTTGTAGTAAAATCTCCAGCGTGTGGCATTGGTTCATCCACATGATGTGAACCTGAACTTTCTACAACATTGGGATCTACTGGTGGTTGTGGAGGTGGTCTTGGGTGTTGGTCACGAGTAACCAAGGCTGAACCATCTCCTGTATTCATCTTTAGATCCACTATACCTAATCCTGCAAAGGACTCGACAAGTTCTTGTAGATCTTCAAGATTCATCCTCTCCATATCCATCACGTTAATTGATGGATTTTCCTTTGATGATAGCAATAAGCTTCTCATCTCAGGTCATTGGTCGTATGACTTCAGTAGGTATCCCCTTTTGGTGTAAATAGGGGACCGTTCCGAAATCTATACGTCTCCTTCCTTCGGGAACACTTGGTCTATCCTCCAGATTCTTTACTCTTTTTTCAATATCATGAAGGATTTCAAGAGTTTCCTTCTGATATCTAACCATCATCTCCATCTGGTTTTGGATTTGATGGACTTGTATTGGTAAATGATTATGGCGATTGCCATAATTCTGCACCGTCTTCTGGATTTCTCTAAGATCAAGGCCGATCTTAGATGAATCTGGAAGCATCTCGCTCCATTCAGGGTCTCCGTCTATCATCAATGATTTAGATGAACGATATCCTGAAGGTTTATGAGTTCGATGTATAAACATTGATTCACCCAAAGGAAACCCATGTAATACTCTTCTCCTTTTTTGCATTACCTCAAGGTTTCCCTGTCGGCTCCTGCTTCTTCTTGTTCAACATATTGGTTTTGCCAATATGTTACCTGGTCTCGGTGTTCTTGTTCATACATCGCTAAAATTTGACGATATCTCCTGTATGGTACACATCTTGGACAATTGTCCAGATCCATAATTTCGCGAGAAATTCTCCTCACCAAAGGTTAATTACATATAAAAATAATAAATATCTTAAAAGTTCTTAATAAACCTAGGCTCTGATACCATTTTGCCCATACGTTTTTCGTCCGATTTTATGCCCCATTATAAGATTTTCAATATCCGAAGGAATTTGTACGTGGCATTGTTACACATTCCAGACCACTATTTTTTAGACAGTATCGGCGTGAGGAAAGTATTCCAGCCTATATACTTATTCCTTTTAAGAAAATCAATCTTTAAAGTTTCATTATCGGGTCCGGATTTTCAATATTCGGGGTGGAATTATTAATTAAATTAGAAAGCATATAGATTGGATTTAGAAAAATGTGCTTGGAAGTAGTTAAAATTAAATGATTGAAAAGTGGGTCAAAGGGTTCAAAGGTTTCAAAAGGTCCTTTGACTAAGAAATGGGTATATTGGGATGTTTTGTTATATTAGGGGGTAGAAAGGGATATAGTTATATGGAATGAGGTATTTTGGGATATTTACCCATATATAAGTCCCCTTATAGTTAAAAGAAGTACGTTATAGTACTTTTAGTCAAGAAACTAATATTTTTACACGTATTACTAATATTTTGTAAATAAATATCTACAACCAACTAAAATATTGAGATAATTTTTATTTTAAATTTCATAAAATATTAGTAATACACGTACAAATACTAGTTTTATGGCTGAAAACATTATATTTAGAGTTAATAACCCCAAATACCCAAATTGATATAACCTATATACTTTTATACCCACATATAAAAGCAAATATTCCCAAATACCAAAATTCTTAATCACCTCTTTAATCTACTTTTAAAATCATTGATTTTACTACTTCCAAACACTTTTTACTAATTCCAATATATATTAAAATTTTCAATTTAACTAATAATTTCTACTCCAAATAATAATCGGATCTCGGAGCACCTTTAAAGATCAATTTTTTTCGGAATAAGTATATAGGCTGGAATACTTTCCTCGTGCCGATACTGTCTAAAAAACAGTGGTCTGGAATGTGTAACAATGCCACATACGAATTCTTTCGGAAAAAGAATCGAAAAGGGTTTTAATGTAAACATATATAGATCCTGAAAATGGTATCAGAGCCTAGGTTTATTAAGAACTTGAAGTTATATTTATTATTATTTTGTAATTAACTTTTGGTGAGGAGAATTTCTCGCGAAATATGGATCTGGACAATTGTCCAAGATGTTTACTATACAGGAGGTATCGTTAAATTTTGGCGATGCACAAAGAGGAACACCAAGAGAGATTAAGATATTGGAATAACCAATATGTTGAAAAAGAGAACGCAAGAGCCGACAGAGAAACCTTAAGGCATTGCAAAAGACAAACATCATATTATCAGGTTTTTCTTTCGGTTAACCAAATACTATATGCTTATCTGATAAACCAACAGGAATACGCTCATCAAAACCATGAGCCCTGAAGGAGAACTAGATTGGAGCGAGATACTTCCAGATACATCTAAGTCTCTCTAGATCTTAGAGAAATCCAGAAGACGGTGCAAAATTATGGTAACTGCCATAATCATCTACCAACACAAGTCCATCAGATCCAAAACCAGGGGAGACGATGGTGAAATATTAGAAGGAAACTGTTGGGATACATCAGTGGTTATCTTGATAAGATAAAACACTAACTCAAGAAGAAAAGAACAGTTTGCGTAAGATATTGATGCCTAGTTTCCACACCACATGATCAAGGAAAGATCATGTATTGGTTTCCCAAGATACAGGGAAAACCAACCTTAGAAGAAGTAAGAACACTTCTAAGGGCTAGCATGCTGAAGGAGCAACAAGCTAGTAGAAGTATCCTGAGCTGAAGAAGAGTCAGGATACTAGAAGAAGCTTGCAGCAGGTTGAGAAAGAATCGGAGTCAGGAAGCTGCAGACAGTAAACTAGGTTGCTACTATGGTGTAAGCTGGCCTAGGTTACAGGAGCAGGTTGCTGAGCAGGAAGCTGTTCTGAAAGGAGTATTCAGAAAGCTAGCTGCTGCTGCAAGAACCCGGCAAGAACTACAAGAATGTGTGCTTACGGCAAAAGGTTGTCGAGGATACAGGACTGGCCGAGGAGACAGAGTCCTTGCTGAAGACCTCAGAAGAGGATGTTGTTCTGACAACACTTTCTGAGGATAAGAAGACCTCTGAAGGGGTGAACTGTTGAGACAGTACCCTCAGAGGATGATCGAGGAGAAGCTGAGGTAACTGCTAATCAGCTAAGAGTACCTCATAAGGAGGTTGATGCTGCTGATGCTGCAAGCTTACAAGAACCTATCCAGGTTACAGCAGCAGAAGTTACTGAGGAAGTTAAAGTCTGCAAAAAGCTGCTGCAAGGATTCATATTCAACAAGACTGCAAGAAAGCAGTTACATCATCGCAGCAAAGAAAGAAGAAAACGGCATGCAGCTTCGCTGCAAGAAAAGATAAAGGAGTACTGCAAGTAAGGTTATAACAGTACTGTATGAAGACACTGCAAGAAGATCTATGTTACAGCAGCACTGTAATGCATTAACAGCTGCAAGCAGATCGAGGATACAGCGCCCTTGACAAGCAACCAACTGAAGAAGTATCCTGCGATCCAAGGAAGGATGAATGCAGTACGAAGGAAAGAGCCATTCGAGAGAAGACTGAAGTTGCAGACACGGAGCCAATATGAAGATGCCACGTGGACTAACGCGCTGCAGAAAGCTGCAAGCCGCAATCACCACGATAAAAGCTCCAGAAAAGTCAAGTCACATTAAATGCAAACCATGCCGTTGGTCATATAGCCCAGATGCATTTAATGTGACCTCAGAGGAGATCTTGGAGATAAAAGCTTATTTCTGAAGAAGCAAGAAGTATCTCTATTCAACAGATACTTCTCAACGGATAGAAATTCCAAGATCTATATATAGAAGGTGTGGCTGACTGAGCTGGAAGTTGGACAAGTCGAGTGGAAATTCAGAAATCATCCAAAGCATTTAGCTTCCACTTTCCAAGCCACTCAACCTTCTAGGAGCAGTCAACAACAACAGATGAGCTTTCAGCGAACAAGACTGCTTGGCACCAGTTGGAGTTTTTCCTTTTCTTTTTAACCTTAAAGCTATGTGCGTAGGTTGTTTAGGTGTCAAACAGTTGATAGGAGAGATCCTTGCTGTTTGTATAGTTGTCTAGGTGCTAGGCAGCTTCCCTGTGTGGGAGTGTGGAACCCTGTGTGGGTTAGCCTTTAGAATTTACAGTGCTGTGTGATCTCTGGATTCTAGTTGGCGGGCCTTTAGAGTTTGCAGTGCTGTGTGATCTCTTGACTCTAGGTGGCGTTTACTTTGTAAAGTTGATAGGTTGTGAGGAAGAGTCCTGTAATTCAATCTTGCTTAACAAAGTTCCTGCTCGAGGAAGCAATAGAGTGGACGTAGAAGGTTTACACCACCTTCGAACCACTATAAAGGATAAGATGTTTTATTACTTTCTCTCTTACGCTTTATCGTGCATATCTCTATCTACCATACGCATAAAACATCTTGGAAACGATCATGTCAAACCAGCCAGCTTTGTGCTTTAAAAGAGTTTATCTTTCCGCTGCGCTTAAAACTCTAAGTTATAGCAAGTACCACAGCCTTCTAGTGCTGTAAGCTATAACTAACTGGTACTGCAAGTTCTCATAGCTTGCAGAACAGTTTATTTTAAAAGGTTTTCAAAAATAGACCAAGGTTCATTCAACCCCCCTCTCTGAACCTCGGACACCGCTTGAGACCCAACAGAAACTCTTGAAATCCTTCATGATATTCAAAGAAGAGTCAAGAATCTGGAGGACAGGCCAAGTCTTTTTGGAGGAAGAAAACGTATAGATTTCGGAACAGTTCCCTATTTACACCAAAAGGGAAAACCAATCGAAGTCATGAGACCAATGACCCGAGATGAAAAGCTCATTGCTATCATCAAAGGAAAATCCATCATAAATTAAAAGTGATGGATATGGAGAGAATGAATCTTGAAGATCTACATGAACTTGCCGAGTCCTTTGCAGGATTAGGTATTGTGGATCTAAAGATACAAGCAGAAGATGGTTCAGCTTTGGTTACACGTGACCAACACCAAAGACCACCTCCACAATTACCAGTAGATCCCAACATTGCAGAAAGTTCAGGTTCACATCATGTGGATGAACCAATGCCACACGCTGGAGATTTCACTACCAGAGGAGATCCTATTGTTTCGGGAACTCGACAACGTTCTAGAAGGCCAGATCTACTTAATACGCCTTATGGAAAGTCACAGCTTAATCCGATACATCAGTATGGATTAATGCTAAATCTGGATATTCCAGATTTCAAGAATCGAGAAGTCTTTATTGATGATTGGGCATCGGTGATGAGGATTGCAGCAGGAACCCTAGATCTTACAAATGAAGAATTTATTTTACTTCTTAAAATGAGTCTTGAAGGATCTGTAAAGATCACGTGGGATATGACGGCACCAGAGATGAGGGATAACATCATAGCTAGTGAGTCATTAAAAGGAATTGTCGATAATATGACAAAATTATTCAAAATCCATTTTATCGGCATAGACTATTTTGAGGGTTTGGAAGAAGAAAAAAGAAAGAGATACAAACAAGCTCTCTACTGTCTCGAGTTACATGATATTTATTATATAGATGAATACATCAAACTATTCACCGAGTATCGATGGAAGTCCAAGGTGGATGATAAAGAAGCTTCGCAACTTTTCTTTACGAAGATACCAAGTCTCTGGAGAGAGATGCTCATCAGGAAATACAAGAGTGCAGATTATTTGGATACTGTGGCCAGAATGATGTCTTTCCTAAAGGCTAAGTTATCTGAATGGTGCCACCAGACAACACTCTACAAGAACTACAAGAGACTCCGAGGAATCAATAAAATGGTTCCCCTATGTTGCGAAGAGAATGACATCCCAACAGTTGTGGGAGGTCAACCACGAAGGCATAAAAAGAGGAAACAAAGAAGTCATCCTTATGTCCGTGGAAGCAACAACAACAGAAGGAATCATAGGTCTTCATGGAGACCTAGAAGGATGTGGTCAAAATAAAAGACCCGAAGTTACAAATCAGGGCAAAAACTAGCACCAAGTAGAAATAGAGCATTTTCATCAGGTTCAAAACACAAGGAGAGCTGAAATGTCTTGAAGGATGGAGAGAAGTTGAAGTAATATTTGACATCAACCAAAAGGATAATATTTTTCCTTGTGATGTTCTATATTATCTCCAACAACTGATAGTCGGAAGATTTCAAGGAAACCTAAAAATGGGTGAAATTGAAGTGACTATCGCAGGAATAATAGGAATACTCCCAGAATGATTAGTACTGGGTATCGATTTTTTCGAGGATCATAAGCTTTGGGAAAGATTACAAGATTGAATGGAGTTTACAGTGATTGATAAAAAACATAGAATCAGATGACCACTAGTCCATTCTTCATATACATCTCTATTAAGATGATATATGCTGAATACAAGGCTGAGTATTTTGCAGCCTATGTTGATTCAGGAGTAGGAATTCGTACTGCAAAACATGAGGTTTTTCCTAAAGAAATGGGAGAAGATCTACCAGCCATTGTAGGACGAGATTTCTCCCAAATGATTCTTATCCTTAAACGAGGAATCAAACAAGCAGAAATTATGATCGGAGGTGCAGGCGATACCCCATGGTATAAAGTAAAGATGCCACCAATCTATTTCCATGATACAGGAGCAGATGTTTTGATAGGAAACAATTTCCTACAAACATTCAAGCGATTTACACAAGAAAATGAGACAAGAAGGCTTATTTTCACAACGTTATGTGATCATAAGATTATTGTCCAGAGATTGCGGGAAACATTTTACAGAAAAATGCCTTTTTCTTTTCACAGCAAGCGTGGTGATGAAGCCAAACTTCGACATCCAAAAATGGCGGATAAAAAAAGATTTGGTGATGCCTTATTATCTTTTCAACAATTTGGTTCGAAACAGAAAGATACCAAGAGATGGGATAATACCCTGTATTCATTCAGAATACAAGAGGAAGAACGAGTTCCTCCAGAGGTTATTGCAGAATTGTGAAAAGCTCTATTGGAGAATCCACAGAGTGATGTTACCATTAACGAACAAATATCACTCGAGGATTTCAAGAAAAGGATCCGAAGGAATTACAATGAAGATCTTTTAGCATGGTGGGACAAAAACGAGCTCAAAACATCCTTAAAGGCTAAACCTGAAAAGGAACATGAGTTCGTAAGACTCAAACCAATCCTTATGAATCAGAATGATCGTGAGGATATGTAGAGGATACTTAAGGAACATCTGGACCTTAAGTTGATCTCACCAGGAGTTTCTCCATATGGCAGCCCGGGATTTCTTGTGAGGAATCATGGAGAAATCAAAAGAGGTAAACCTAGACTTGTTATTAATTACAAAGGGATTAATAACATTCTGGATTTTGATGGATATTATATCCCGAGTAGAGAACACTTGGTTAACTGTATCCAAGGTGCCAAGATATTCTCAAAGTTCGATTGAAAGTCTGGATTCTACCAGATCAAGATGGAGGAAGAAAGTAAGAAATTCACAGCTTTCTCCACACTACAAGGACACTATGTCTGGAACGTGATACCTATGAGATTGGCAAATTCACCCCAGATATATCAAAGAAAGATGGATAATCTCTTCAAGGATTATTTCAGCTTCATGTTCGTATACATCGATGACATTCTCATCGCATCAAAGAATATGAAGGAACATCTCAAACATTTGAAGATTTTCTCATATGTTTGCCATAAGGAAGGATTAGTGCTTTCTGAAAAGAAGACAGTAATTGCTACGAGACAGATTGAATTCCTAGGAATTGAAATAGACGAGTCTGGGATCATTCTACAAAGTCATATTGTAGAAAAGATACAAGAATTTCCAGATGATCTTACAGACAAGAAACAACTTCAGAGTTTTCTCGAAGTCGTTAATTTTGCTGGAATGTTCATCAACAATCTAACATTTCACAGGAAGGTGTTCGGCCCATTACTCAAGAAAGATGTTGTTTTTAAATGGAAAGATGAACATCGAGAAGGGATTAAGCAGCTTAAGGAAGTCTGTAGCCGCATCAAATGAAGAAGTGCCATGTAGATATTGCAGTGGTCTGTTTACAGATGAAAAAACAATTCGATGGCATATCAACGAGAAAGAATTCTTTACAGTCAGAAAGGCTTTTAAAAAATGGCCTCTCTTTTTACTGGCTAAAAAGTTTACCTTGAAAATTGATAATTCAAGTGTCAAGACTTTTCTAAAAAATAAAATAGAATCAAAACCAGAAAAGGCTAGATTACTTAGATGGCAAGCTGAATGCCAATATTATGATTATGATATTGTCATTGTGAAATCTTATGAAAATATTCTTGTAGATTTCTTAACACGAGATGGAAGGACACGTTACTGACGAAGTCCTTAAACGAGTAAGACATCTCAGGAAAAACCTGGAGAGTCTAGAACGAGAATTTGGGACGTTATGTCTCAATGCCGAAGTTGCTGGACAACTTCAACGAGATGATCAAAGATCCATTTCTGGTCTAATACGAGCATGCCAATACGCTCAAGGACAATTGTTCCAAGCGTTGCATAAGCCTATCCTCCAGGCTGCATCTCCCACAGTGCAAAAATGAGCGATTAGAGATCGGGACTCTAACCTGAAGGCTATGGATTCAAATACCATGCCTACGAGTATTACAGGTGATGCATTCCTTGAGAATGTACAATCTGCAATGAATGTTGAAGCTCTAGTATCACAACCCGAGTCTTCAAGTCAACCCGACACCTCTAGGGTAAAAGAGGGAGAGTTGAACCTTAGGTCACAGACCGGCCAAAATAAGGTTCAAACTAACGAGATTAAAATTTCTCCTATGCAGGTTTATCAACGACAATGGGAGAAGTTGGTAACTAGAAATGAAATCAACCCAGAAAGAACAATGGTTGATATCTCTGGAAAGTACCCGAGAGTTTGGATGAAAAACAGAAGTCATCCAAATGAAGTTCAAGAGTGGTATAATTTTGGAGCTTTAACTTCGATTCATACTACGTCACCTGGTTTCCCAAAAATTTCAAAATTATCAAAATGGATTGGGGAGGCAGTCCACGAGACTTGGGCAAATAACCCACATTTGTCCAGAGGTGATATTTTTGGAGTTATACTTTATTAGTGCAACCCAGAACTAGCCAAGAAAGGCTTTAATGAAGCTTTTCATTTCATCAAGTTGAGGAGGCCGGATGGAAATGTCTTAAAAAACATAAACAACTTCACTGGAAGAAATTTCAATACTGGTAGGAGCATTTACAGAAGATGAAGCTTCTACAAGACGAGCATGGGGACTTTGGGTTTGTCTAACAGAAATGGACAAAGTCATATACCCTTTTAAGTTTTTCCAAAATTCAGCGAATGGATATTTCCTACTGAATTCAATGACTGGATCAACAATAGGATTTGCAGAGGAACTTTTCGAAACCAAAAGAAGAACCCTCTGGGAAAGGAAGATTCTGGCAAGCAAAGAAACTTATCGGATGTTCTGTAACATGGCGCATGTGGGAAGATGGATTGATCGGATCTGTCAAGCATGCTCGGATCAGAAAGAGCCCGAGTTTGGGAAAGGATTCCGACCCAAACCCGACCGACAGGCATATGGGTCTAACATGGATAAGGGCCCAGCACAAAAGAAACGCTATCCTCGGGGATCACGACAACCAAACTTTTAGAGATTCCCCTGACAAAATAAAATGGGATAGGTCACTAGAAAGTGACTCTCCAACCAACATCACATGGTGGGCTGAGTCAAAAGTAAATGATTCCCGACAGACCTAACATGGGCTGAGTCACAAGGCATAAAGAGGAAGAGCACTAACTGGCCAAATTGAAAGCAGCCAGCCAGCTCATTCAAAGAGATTTGGAATCCGCCTTTCAAGTCTAGATTTATATCTATAAATAGAAAGAAAGAAGGAAGCTGAGGACATTGACCATTCTCCTTAGTTTTCTTACAATAAAAACTTTGTAATATTTTGAGTGTTATTTGTTTATGTGTGTACGAGTGCAGACCTCATCTCTTATGAGAGGTTAGACAAGTATTCTCCTCCCAACAGGAGATTACTAATGTAATAAATATTTTGTTTAAGTTCTTAATAAAAGAAAGGTTGTTGCTTTCAATATGTGTTCTTAGTATTGTTTGTTTATCCCTTAGAAAGAGTACTTTATACACCTGATGTAGGAAACGAACCAAGGTTGTGCTGTGCAGTTGCTGAAGGAGCTGGATAACTTGCAGATCATCTTCCCCAAGGGTTGAAGTTGAACAGTGAGGAGTTGTTCGTAAAACAGTCTGGGGGCAGTAATTTTCCAGCTGGTGGCTTTGTAAACCATCTCACCCGGTGCCGTTGCGATCAAAGAAATGTATGAATTTTAAGGGATTTATTAATTTTACGGAAACATGTTGGGTCTAATTTTGATCAGTTTACGTTTTATCCGGATATAATTACTATTTGGAGTGGAAAGATAAATTAAGTTGGAAATTTATGCTTAAAAACATCTTTGGAATTTAATGAAAAGTTTATATGTGACTAATGATGGAATTTGGGTAGATAGGGATATGTTATAAGGAAAGTGAGTATTTGGGGATAATATGTTATATGTGTGGGTAGTAAAGTATATATGTTATATGAAATTGGGTAAATGGGGATGGGAACTCTTATATTTAACGTAATACTATAACATAACAATTTTAGTCATAAAAATAATATTTGTACGTGTATATATATTACTATTATTTGTATGACCATGTTTACATGTGGATTGGAATATTGATCAGCATAGAGGGGAGGAGGGGCCGAGGGTGGGCAGCGGTATGGGGAAGGAGAGAGAGAAGAGGGGGTGTGGGAAGAACCAAGGAAGACCCATGCCCTAATTATATCTCTTACTCCTGGCTTTTTTAATAGAATATTTAAATTTAAAATTTTTATTAACAAAATTTAGTATAAAAGGGGAGTTTTAATGAAATAGGTGATCTGGTGGTGGCGACTTTTGACACATCTCATTATTTTATTAATTTTTAATACAAATCGCCACCATCAACTAATTTAATTATTTTTTAATACTAGTTGCCACCAGTGGTGGCGACCATCATAAAATTTAATATATTAAATGACAGATGACAAACAAGTATATTTCGATAATATTTGATTTGCTACAATTTAATATTAAATGACAGATGACGAACAAGTATATTTAAATAATATTTGATTTACTACAATTTAATTCGTGTGTTTTAAATACGTAAGTGATAGTTATATTTATCGGATAAATATTACTATTCGATAATTAACTTTGTTTGTAAGTAATCTTAATTATTATATCATATATGATCTTAATAATTAATGATAAATAATAAAAGAGTGAAATAAATATATCAAACAACTATAAATATGTGATATCCGAGTTTCTCATGAACTTCATGCATTGTATGTATCTCTTATTATTTATGTATTGTGATTTTTGCATGATTGTATTTTACTTTCAAATATTAAGTTATTTATATGCTTTTTTATAAAGCATGATTTGTGATGAGAAAATCTAATTATAGTTGGCTGATAATGTTTGAGTGCACTATGTAAATTATTTTATTAATAGAAGTATTAACTTAAATATAAATTTTTAAAGGAAGATAAGTGCATGATTGCTTTTAAATATATATACACCCACGTACACAAAACATATATATGTGAAAATCATAAAGTTGTTGCGTATATAAATATATCTGACAACTCCACTAATATTAATGTGTGTGTATATATATATAATTGTGTGAAAGTAAATGAAAATGGTTTCCAACAACTCTTAACACAATATTATAATAACAATAAAAGTGAAATTTAATAGAAAAGGAATTGGGAAGACGGTGGACTGGGGATATGCATGCATCTCTAATTTTTATTTTGGGTTAACAACACTATTCACCACAATTCTTATAATGTTGTATCCAAAATACCACCAAATATAATAGTATGTACAATATACCATCAAATATAAAACTATACATCAAACTATCATCAAATGTAAAACCATATCCCAAAACACCACAAAAACATTAAATATCCTATGTTGACTTCTAACAACTTCCATGATTCCTTAATTACACTTTATTATTATTTAAATAAAATCTATTCCATTTATTTAATTATATCCGAATAATACGTAAACAGATCAAAATCAGGCCCAACATACTTTCATAAAATTAATTCATCCCTTAAAATTCATACCTTTATTTGACCGCAACAGCACCGGGTGAGATGGTTTGCAATGCCACCAGCTGGAAAATCACTGCCCCCAGACCGTTTTACGAACAACTCCTCACTGTTCAACTTTAACCCTCGGGGAAGATGATCTGCAAGTTATCCAGCTCCTTCAGCAACTGCACAACACAACCTTGGTTCGTTTCCTACACCAAGTGTATAAAGTACTCCTTCTAAGGGATAAACTAACAATACTAAGAACACATGTTGAAGTAAAAAGTTTTTCTTTTATTAAGAACTTAAACAAAATATTTATTACATCAGTAATCTCCTATTGGGAGGAGAATACTTGTTTAGCCTCTCATATGAGATGAGGCCTGCACTCTTACACACATAAACTAGAAACACTCAAAATATTACAAAGATTTTTATTTAGAGAAAACTAAGGGCAATGGTCGATGTCCTCAGCTTCCTTCTATCTCTCTATTTATAGATTGAAATCCGGACTTGAAATTTGGATTCCAAAGCTCGTTGATCACCACCTGACTTATTCCTTTAGTGCTCCCATGTGATAGTTTGTTGGGGAGTCATTTTCAGCTAGTTAGTGCTCGTCCTCTTTTTCTTCCCTATGACCCATCCCATGTGATAGTGGTTGGAGTTGTCGGGGAATCATTTATTTCTTCACATGGCTCAGCCCATGTGATGTTTGTCTTTTCTCATAACTCACCCCATGTTTGTTTGTCGGGGTATCTTTCTCTTAAAAATTAGGTCTGCGTGGTCCCCGCGGATAACGTTTTTTGTGAGCGGGACCCTTGTCCTTTTCAGACCTTTGTTTCTGTTGGTCGGGTTTGGGTCGGAATTCTTTCCCAAACTCAGGCTCTTTCTGCTCTGGACATGCTTGGCAGATCTGATCGATCCATCGTCCAACATGTGCCATATTACAGAATTTCCGGAAAGTTTCTTTACTCACCAAAATCTTATTTTCCTAGAGGTTTCTTCTTTTTATTTCGAAGAGTTCCTCTACAAATCCTGTTGTTGATCTAGTCATGGAATTCAGTAAGAAAGATCCACTTGCTGAATTCTGGAAAAACTTGAATGGATATTTGACTTTGTCCATTTCTGTTAAACAAACCCAAAGTCCCCATGCCCGCCTTGTAGAAGCTTCATCTTCTGAAAATGCTCCTACCAGTATTGAAATTTCTTCCGGTGAAACTGTCTTTATGTTCTTTAAGGTATTTCCATCCGGTCTCCTAAGCTTGATGAAATGAAAAGCTTCATTGAAGCCTTTCTTGGCTAGTTCTGGAGCTGCCCTAATGAAGTATAACTCCAAAATATCACCTCTAGACAAATGAGGATTATTTGCCCAAGTCTCGTGAACTGCTTCCCCTATCCATTTCGGTAACTTCGAAATTTCTAGGAAACCCGGTGACGTGGTATGAATCGAAGCTAAAACTCCAAAATTATACCACTCTTGAACTTCATTTGGATGACTTCCGTGTTTCATCAACCATCGTTCTTTCTGGGTTGTACCCAAGCTAAAACTGTTGGGTACTTTCCAGAGATATCAACTACCGTTCTTTTCGGGTTGATTCCCTTTCGAGTTACCAACTTCTCCCATTGCCTTTGATAAACCTGCATAGGAGAAATTTTAATCTCGTCAGTTTGAACCTTATTTTTGTCTATCTGTGGCCTAAGGTTCAACTCTCCCTCTTTTACCCCAGAGGTGCTGGGTTGACTTGAAGACTCGGGTTGTGACACCAGAGCTTCAACATTTGTTATAGTTTGTACATCCTCAAGGAATGCATCACCTGTAACACTCTTGATTATGGTATTTGAATCCATAATCTCCAGGTTAGAGTCTCGTTCTCTAATCACTCCTTTTTGCACAGTGGGAGATGCAGCCTGGAGGATAGGCTTATGCAACGCCTGAGACAATTGTCCCTGAGCGTATTGGCATGCTCGTATTAGACCAGAAACGAATCTCTGATCATCTCGTTGAAGTCATCCAGCGACTTCGGCATTGAGACATAACGTCCCAAATTCTCGTTCAAGGCTCTCCAGGTTTTTCCTAAGATGTCTTACTCGTTTAAGGACCTCGTCAGCAACGTGTCCTTCCATCTCGTGTTAAGAAATCTACAAGAACATTTTCATGAGATTTCACAATGACAATATCATAATCATAATATTGGCATTCAGCTTGTCATCTAAGTAATCTAGTCTTTTCTGGTTTTGATTCTATTTTATTTTTCAGAAAAACCTTGATACTTGAATTATCAATTTTCAAGATAAACTTTTTAGCCAGTAAAAAAAGAGGCCATTTTTTAAAAGTCTTTCTGACTACAAAGAATTCATTCTCGTTGATATGCCATCGAATCGCTTCTCCATCTGTAAACAGACCGCTGCAATATCTATATAGCACTTCCTCGTCTGGTGTGGCTTTCGTAAGAACTGCTGCCAACCAATAGTCACTGGCATCTGCATATAGAACCAGTTCATCCTTGTCTCAAGGTATAGCAAGTTTCGAAAGCTTTTTGCAGACTTCCTTAAGTTGTTTTATCCCTTATCGATGTTCATCTTCCCATTTGAATGTTGCATCCTTTTTAAGTAATGGGCTGAACACCTTCCTGTGAAATGCTAGATTGTTGATGAACATTCCAGCAAAATTAACAACTCCAAGAAAACTTTGAAGTTGTTTCTTGTCTTGAAGATCATCTGGAAATCCTTGTATCTTTTCTACAATATGACTTTTTAGAATGATTCCAGACTTGTCAATTTCAATTCCGAGGAATTCAATCAGTCTCGTAGGAATTACTGCATTCTTTCCAGAAAGCACTAATCCTTCTTTGTGACAAACATCTGAAAATATCTTCAAATGTTTGAGATGCTCTTTCATATTATTTGATGCGATGAGAATATCATCGATGTATACGAACATGAAGTTGAAGTAATCTTTGAACATATTATCCATCTTTCTTTGATATATTTGGGGTGCATTTGCCAATCCCATAAACATCATGTTCCAGACATAGTGTCCTTGCGGTATGGAGAAAGCTGTAAACTTTTTACTTTCTTCCTCCATCTTGATCTAGTAGAATCCTGACTTGCAATCGAACTTCGAGAATATCTTAGCACCTTTGATACAGTTAACCAAGTGTTCTCTACTCGGGATATAATATCCATCAAAATCCAGAATATTATTAATTCCTTTATAATTAATAACAAGTCTAGGTTTACCTCTTTTGATTTCTCCATGATTCCTTACCAGGAAACCTGGGCTGCTGTACGGAGAAACTCCTGGTGAGATCAACTTAAGGTCCAAATGTTCCTTAAGTATCTTCTGCATATCCTCATGATCTTTCTGATTCATAAGGATTGACTTGAGTCTTACGAACTCATGTTCCTTTCCGGTTTTAACCTTCAAAGATGCTTTGAGCTCGTTCCTATCCCACCATGCCAAAGGATCTTCATTATAATTCCTTTGGATCGTTTTCTTGAAATCCTCGAGTGATATCTGTTCTTCAATGGTAACATCACTCTGTGGATTCTCCAATAGGGCTTTGCGCAATTCTGCAATAGCCTCTGGAGGAACTCATTCTTCTCCTTATATTCTGAATGAATACAAATTATTATCCCATCTCTTGGTATCTTTTTGTATCGAACCATATTGTCGAAAGAATAATAATGCATCACCAAATCTTTTTTTATCCGCCATTTTTGGATTTCGAAGTTTAGCTTCATCACCACGCTTGCTGTGAAAAGGAAAATGCATTTTTCTATGAAATACTTCCCGCAGTCTCTGGACAATAATCTTATGATCACATAACGTTGTGAAAATAAGCCTTCTTATCTTATTTTCTTATGTAAATCGCTTGAATGTTTGTAGGAAATTGTTTCCTAGCAAAACATCTGCTCCCGTATCATGGAAATAGATTGGTGGCGTCTTTACTTTATACCATGGGGTATCGCCTACTCCTCCGATCATAATTTCTGCTTGTTTGATTCCTCGATTAAGGATAAGAATCCTTTTGGAGAAATCTCGTCCTGCAATGGTTGGTAGATCTTCTTCCATTTCTTTAGGAAACACCTACTGCTTTGCAGTACATATTCCGGCTTCTGAATCAACACAGGCTGCAAAATACTCAGCCTTGTATTCAGCATATATCATCCCGATAGAGATGTATATGGAGAATGGACTAGTGGTCATCTGATTCGGTATCTTTTATCCACTACTGTAAATTCCATTCCGTCTTGTAATCTTTCCCAAGGTTTATGATCCTCAAGAAAGTCGATACCCAGTATTAATTTCTCTGGGATCTCTCCTGCAATTCCCGTAATAGTCAGAACAATTTCACCCATCTTTAAGCTTCCTTGATATCTTTCAACTATTGGTTGTTGTAGATAATATAGAACATCACAAGGAAAAATATTATCCTTTTGAGTGATATCGAATATTACTTCAACTTCTCTCCAGCTTTCTGGACATTTCAGCTCTCCTTGTGTTTTGAATACACCTGAGATTCGCTGAACTGTACTAGGCCTTTTTCTTCCCAACGACTGCTGCTTATCAGTCTGTCTTGTTGGAAAGACATCCTCATTGTCTCCATTCTGAGACTCTGACTCCTGTTGAAGACAAGTTGATCTTGAATTTTCATATCGATTTCCTTTATAGTAGGAGATTCGATAATCTCTGGTAAAACCACCCTGGCGAAATCCTCAAATATTCTTGGGACTTCGATAAATTCCTTTCTCAAGAATACATCTGAATGATGTGTATTCGAGAGAGCGTAGGAAATCCTGTAGGTAATCGAGTAGGGTCTATTCCCTTCTTTCATCAAATCATCTCTTTCGAAATCTTGATGAAAGGTTAAAACTTTCTTGAAGTCTCGATCTCCCAAGTTGTATGCAATTCTAGGATAGACATTGAATGCCAATTTTCCTGCATACAAGTTTCCTGTAACAGCTCCAAGGTATGAATCCTTGAGATTGGAGATTCGCTTGTCAAGTATGACAAGATTGAGTGGC
Source organism: Scutellaria minor (assembly GCA_954870855.1). NCBI lineage: Eukaryota > Viridiplantae > Streptophyta > Magnoliopsida > Lamiales > Lamiaceae > Scutellaria > Scutellaria minor. Next base: position 22,962,662 of record OX940727.1, read on the forward strand.
GAATCAATTCCTTCCTTGAATGTTGCTTTAATAACAATTCTTATGGCTCCGATGTGAATCCATGAGAGTGTATTCACAACTTCTCTTTTAACCTTGCTTCTGATCTCCTGAACCTCTCGGTAAGAGATCAACTGCATCTCGATCAGGTTACTTGTGAATTCCATTGGGATGGCAAATTCCCCAGTAGTAACTCTATGGATAATTTGGTGTTTTCTGTTACGAAACCCAAACTTATCCAACGCCTTATCTATAGCTCCGATGGTAAAACCATCATACATCCGAAGCTTTGGATCCTCTTTCATAATCCTCATTAGAGTTTTATGAGAGACTATTGTATGAAAAAGGAATCCTGACATATCCTCTCTTGTTGTTTGAAGAATTTATTCTTCACTCCGATTCTGATGTGGATTCACTTCCATCATCCGAATAGATCTCTTCTTCATAGATGCTTTCATCTGAGGGTAAATCCTCAAATTGATACACCTGTATAAGATCGTGGTAATAGACAGCTTCTTCAAATTCTGGTGTTGCTTGGAACTGTCTTATACCTCTTTTCTGGTTCTCCAGGCAATCCGTTGAGATATGTCCTCTTGCGCTGTATGTCCAGCAATTACAGTCTTTAAAACTTTCATTAGCTCGGGTGTGAGCTCGTCTGAAAGTTCGTCTTCTCATAGTTCTACTGGAACCTCCTTGGTTTGAGCCTGATGAAGAGGCTCTACTCCTGCTAGGTACTGGTCTTTGCCCTGATTTATAACTTCGGATCTTTTGTTTTGACTACATCCTTCTAGGTCTCCATGAAGACCAGATCATGAAATTGAATTTGTGATTGATCTACACCCAGGAGTTTCCCTTATATCTAAATCACCGTATAGAATGACACCAGGTGAGTTGAAAAAACTAAATACACAGTTACAAGAACTACTAGACAAAGGTTTTATTCGGACTAGTTTTTCACCGTGGGGAGCACCTGTTTTATTTGTTCGAAAAAAAGATGGTACCATGAGAATGTGTATAGATTATCAAGAGCTGAACAAAATCACAATAAAAAATAAGTATCCCTTACCTCGAATTGATGATTTGTTTGATCAACTGCAAGGTGCATCCATCTTTTCAAAGATCGACTTCCGATTAGGTTACCATCAACTGAAAATAAAAGAGAAAGATATTTCTAAAAGCAAATTTAGTACGAGGTATGGACACTATGAGTTTCTAGTAATGCCATTTGGACTGATAAATGCTCCAGCAACATTCATGGACCTGATGAACAGGGTATTTAAAGACTTTTTGGATAAATTTGTCATCATTTTTATTGACAATATCTTGATTTATTCCAAGAATAAAGAAGATCGTGTGGTGCATTTGAGGCTCGTGTTAGAAATCTTGAAAGAAAAACAATTAATTACAAAATTAAAGAAATGTGAATTCTGGTTAGATCGAGTTGTCTTCTTGGGACATGTAATATCAGGAGTAGGGATTTCAGTTGATCCAAGTAAAGTTGAAGCTATTGATAACTGGCCTCAACCAAGAAATTCATTAGAGGTGCGCAATTTTTTTGGTTTAGCAGGATATTATCGAAGATTTGTAGAAGGATTCTCCAAAATTGCTTCTCCATTGACGCAATTAATTAGGAAGAATGTGGCTTATACGTGGATGGAGACATGTCACTACAAGAAATTTGAGAATTCGCGACGACAAAATTCATTATAAAAATACCATTTTTCGTCACAAAAGGTGTTTGGTGACGAAATATTTTCATCGCAAAGATTGTCGTTGTAAGTGCGTCATATTAGGTAAATTGTGATGCTATTTGAATTCGTCATCTAAAGTCATCTTTTGATGACGCTAAAGGTCATCGTCACTATATCATCTCATCTACAGTGACAAATAAAACGTCGCATTTGACATCAATTTCGTCACTAATTATGGTGTTTCGTCACTAAAAGTGTAACTTTACATGATGAATTTAATTTATTGTTACTAAAATTTATCTTTCCTGGTGCTATTTGAATTCGTCATCTAAAATTTATCTTTCCCAGATTTTGAGCGTGTTTCGTCACTAAAAGTGTAACTTTACATGACAAATTTAATTTATTGTTACTAAAATTTATCTTTCCTGGTGCTATTTGAATTCGTCATCTAAAATTTATCTTTCCCAGATTTTGAGCATTGTCGTGACATGTCATCACAACAAGTGTAACTTTACATGACAAATTTAATTTATTGTTACTAAAATTTATCTTTCCTAGTGCTATTTGAATTCGTCATCTAAAATTTATCTTTCCCAGATTTTGAGCATTGTCGTGACATGTCATCACAGCGCTGATGTCAGCGCACACAACACGTCATCCCAGATTTTGAGCATTGTGACACATAGTGCTGATGTCAGCGTACACATCACCAATGCCAATATTGTGCGTTGTCTGGGAATTGAACCCGGGTGCCCAAGGTGGTACTCTAACCACTAGATCACTGGTGCTTCATGTAATAATATCCTGCATGCATTTCTTTTATTTCAATTTTTGATATTTTTCAATTTTCTATTATCATATAATTTTTGTTATTTTTTATAAAGTACCATTACTTATTAATATAAGTCATTGATTTCCAATTTTGATATATTAATTCGATTTCAATAGTCAACATATGAATGTTCAAAACCCAAAATGTTAATGCACTCACGATACAATTTTGTTAGTAATAAGTTCAAATAATTAATGACAAAAAATAGTATCGTCATAAAAATATATTTTTTATGACGTCAAATATTGTCACCAATTATTATTAAAATCGTCATCAATTATTATCGTGACAAAAGAATTTTGTCACTAATTAATTCAAATAATTAATGACAAAAAATAGCACCATCACAAAAATTTATTTTTTACGACATCGAATATCGTCACCAATTATAATTAAAATCATAACCAATTATTATTGTGACGAATTTTTTTTGTAAATAATTATTTAGAATAATTAATGACGAAAAATAGCATCGTCATGAAAATATATATTTTTATGACATCGAATTTCGTCATCAATTATTATCGTGACAAAAGAATTTTGTCACTAATTAATTCAAATAATTAATGACAAAAAATAGCACCGTCACAAAAATTTATTTTTTACGACATCGAATATCGTCACCAATTATAATTAAAAATTGTAACCAATTATTATTGTGATGAAATAATTATTTAGAATAATTAATGACGAAAAATAGCATCATCATGAAAATATATATTTTTATGACATCGAATTTCGTCACCAATTATTATTAACATCGTCACCTATTATTATTGTGATGAAATAATTTATATCATCATGAAATTTACAAATTAGTGACGAATAAAATTATCAATCGTGACAAAATAAAATTTTGTCACAATTTCTAATATTTTAATGATGAAAATAACATTTGTCGCCTTTAAGTAACAAATTGTGACGATTTTTTTATCGTCGCAAAAATATTCATCACAAAATGTATGATTTCTTGTAGTGTGTTAACGAAGTTTTCCAGAACTGAAGAAGCGACTAACATCAGCTCCTATCTTAGTGATTCCTACAGGAACTGGAGGCTTCAAAGTATACAGTGATGTTTCGAAGAATGGTCTTGGTTGTGTGCTGATGCAAAATGGTAAGTTGATTGCATATGCATCCCAACAATTGAAAGAATATGAGAAGAACTACCCCATCCATGATCTAGAGCTCGCTGCGGTGGTATTTGCACTGAAAATTTGGAGACATTATTTGTATGGGGAACGTTGCGAGATCTACACTGATCATAAGAGCCTGAAATATATTTTCACCCAAAAAGAGTTGAATATGAGGCAACGAAGGTGGTTAGAACTTGTGAAAGATTACGATTGTATCATCAATTATCACCCAGACAAAGCTAATCTGGTGGCAGATGCATTAAGCCGAAAGTCAGTAGAAAGAGTAGCAACTATGACCTTAATTCAAAAGCTCGAGCTACTTGACCTATAAAGAATGAATGTGGAAATCGTTGATCACGAACTAGTAGAAGTAAAACTTGCAGCGCTAACACTCAGACCTACTTTGTTGGATAGAATCCATCAAGGACAGCAGATTGATGAATAATGTACTAAAGTGAAGAAAGACATCATTTTAAGAGAACCATCTAACTTTCAGTTAATGGAAAATGTTGTACTTTGATACAGAAATCGATTATATGTGTCTGATGTGGATAAGGTTCGTGAAAATGTGATGACAGAGGCACATTCGACACCATATTCAGTCCATCCAGGAGCCACTAAAATGTATGGAGACTTCAAATTGCATTACTGGTGGCCGGGTATGAAGAAAGATATTGCACGGTATGTAGAACAATGTTTAACTTATCAGCAAATCAAGACAGAACATCAAAGACCTACAGGAATGTTGCAACCCCTATTCATTCCGGAGTGGAAATGGGAGAGTATAACTATGGATTTTATCACAGGTTTACCCAAGACAGTTAAAGGTTATAATGCAATCTGGATTATTATGGATCAATTAACTAAATCAACTCATTTTCTTCCGATTTGTACCACATATCCTATGGACCTTTGTTGGTCCCAAACGTCCCAAGTGGTCAGAGGTTCAGAGGGGGGTGAATGAACCTCTATCGATTTTACAGACTCTTTAAAACTTTTCTGTAAGGCAGGTTCCTGACTCAGAGGGAGAGGAGCAACCTGACTCTAATCAGCAACCTGGCGAATGCTTGATCAGGTTCCTGACCTGTCTATACAGTACACAGCGGAAAACTTGATAGAGTTCTTTTTGGAAAATAGTTTTCTTTTAAAAATAAAGCTTTTTATGTCAAACTTTTTATGCACGATGCTGATGATATAAACTGTAAGATATATATGATAAGGTAAATGCAATATAGTAAGTAAATCAAAGCATATAAGCACACACGATATATAGTGGTTCGAAGGTGGTGTAAGTCTTTTACGTCCACTCTACCCCTTCACACAAGGAGGATCTTTGTTAGGTCAATTCGAATTACAAACCTCGCTTTACAAACTTCTTCCTAACAAACTACGCCTACTAGAATCCCAGACTCTAGTCGAAGGCCACAATCCCACAAAGGGCAAGTAGCCTATTTCTAGACTACACACTTAGCAAGGATCTAATCCTCTCAACTAATTTACACCATAAACAACCTAGTGCACATAGCACAATGGTTAAGAAATAAAACGGTTTCTTCAACTGGTGCTGAGCAGTCTTGATCTTTGAAAACTTCGATGCTATGGTAGACTGCTCCTGGAAGGTTGAGTGACTGAGCTTAATATGAGCTTTTTGGAGAATAAAAGACTTGAAAGATTTTTCAGTGTATATCAAAACTTTAGTTGTCTTTATGGTCACTCCATCCTTCTATATATAGATCTTTGGAAAATGTCTGTTGAAGAGAGATATTGTTCCTATTTCAGTTCAAAATTGATTTTCCATATCTTTGCATTTAATGCGATTGACAACTTGAGAATATAGGGCATGTCCTATTTTTCTCCATTAATGGCGCCACACCCTGGTTGTAGACCATTTGCAGAGCCTCAGGTCCAGGTGGCATCTTCTCATTGGGTTGGCTCAAACTTCTGTCTAACGATTCTTTGTCAATAACCTTCCTCGTACTGCATTTAATATACACTCCTTGTATAGTGATAAATGCGCTGAATGGAAGTTGTCAGCTTGCTGTTTTCTTTTTTAATGTTTGTATTTCCTAGATGTCAGCTTTCTGATGTGAATTAGCTTTTTGTCGTGGCATCTAATCTTCAGCATCCTGACTTGAGTAGCTTCCTCCATTTTGACAGTTGTTTAGCCTTCTTCGTGACTTCCTAATCTTCAGATTTATTTGATTCTTCTTTGATTACAAGTATTCTTTAAAATCCTATTTCAACCATTTATCCCCTTTTTTTTTCTTTTTTTTTCTTTTCTTTGTTTATTTTCTTTCTTTTCTTAAAGACCCGTTACAATGTTCATGAGGATATGCTTATATGTCCATGTTTCCATTTACAACAGGTGAAGAATGGATGCTCTAACTTTCTATTCAAAGTTATGTTGTCTCATCAAAACCTATGCAGAAATCTCTCAACAATTTCCCCCTTTTTTATGATGACAAAACCTAAAAAAATAAGATCAAGTAGCTTCTTTTTATGAAAAAGAAATCTCATGTTTACAATGTGCAGATATAGCTTGCTGGATAACAGAATCCTAAGTAGAGTGTAGAAATTCTTTTACAAGAGATGTTATATCAGAAATGGTCTGTAAACATGCTTTCACTTCTTCTTGATCCTCAAAACAGCTTCTTTTGAATCTGATTATCTTCTGTGCTTCTTCGTTGGTACTGTTTTGCCTTTTCTTCATACTTCATTCCTCTCCACAAGTTCGAGATAGAATCCTGATAAGACTTTTCAAATTGCTTGGCTATGTTGGGAATCTGAATCCATCTCAGCCAAAAGTCTTCACAGTAGAAGAGTTGATCTCCCTTCCTGACTCTCTCAATCAGCTTTTCTTACCAATATAGCTTTCCTTTTCATGAAAGATACTGATACTCCTTTAGCGCCTTCTCACATGATGGATATTTTTTGAAGTGGCCTGCACGGCACATATCTCTGAAGTATCTCATATAAGCTGATCTTTTGAAATCACGAATCTCCTCATAACTCGGATTCCTATCCTGAGGCAAAGTAGGTGGAACGAAGATTTCCATGTTCCAGAAAATAGGATCAATGATGTTTTCTGGTTTCTGATCAAGTAGAACAGAAATCTTAGCTGGAACTTTGTCACTAGTAAAATTTGGAGCTTCCTGATTTCGATAGGAGTGTCTCTCAGTGTTGTAGACTCTATTGCCAATAACTCCTAGCCTTGAAATCCAGTTAGAGTCCAGCTCTCTTCGATCAGCAGGAGCTTTATACACAGCAACCTGTTGCTGTTTTCCCTGTCCTCTTCTTTTATCTCCTTTAGTTTGCAGCCTTTGTGTTCTTTATCTTGTTGTAGGAGCAAACTTAAGTTGTTGCAGTTCTGCCTGCTACTTGTTTGGCAACATTCCCAGTATCTGCATTTTCATCATCATCATTTCTACTCTTTTTCGAATCAACATCCTGACCAGGTTCAGAATTAGATCTTTTTCGCTTGCTTCTTCTGGTCAATGGAATATGATTCTTTTCTTCATCTTCTTCAGCAATTTTCCTTGTTGTAGATTCTCCCAGTATCTGCTTTTTCATCATCATCATCATCATTTATACTCTTTTTCGAACCAGCATTCTGACCAGGTTCAGAATCAGATCTTTTTTGCTTGTTTCTTCTGGGCAATGGAATCTGATTCTCTTCTTCATCTTCTTCAGCAATTTCCCTTGCTGTAGATTCAACAAATGCCGCATCAGGCTCCTGCTGTTTCCATTTCTCTTGTTTTCTTCATTTTTCTTCCCCCTTTTTGGCATCATCAAAATTAATGCCCTGTTGGGTGGCAGCTTCAGCAGGATAGACCTTTCCCAGAATATAACGCATCTCTCCAACCAACATTCCTAGGGTCTTGTACCCATCTTTGAGTTCAGCAATATCTTTACTTTGAGAGGAGGAACATTCTTTGAGATCACTCAAGACAATACAATGGGTATGCTGAGTGTCTTTTACATCTTTCATACTAGTCTATAGGTCAGTGGTGATATTCTTCTGTCTTGTTTCAAATGTAGCTCTAGATTTGGTCTGATTGTTGAATTCTTTGTTTAGCTTGTCATTTATTTCGCCAGGAAGTTCTTTAACTAACTTCCTTAATTCCTCCAGAGAAGAATCCTCGGTGGATACATGACTAGCCACATGTCTATTAAGAGCTCTTGCAAGTTCCTGAATTGCATTCACTACAATTCTAAGTGTTGGCTCTTGAGAGTCAGTTGGAGTCTCGGTTCCAACCTCTGGTAGAGATTCATGTATGACCAGGGCTTGATTCGCACATCTTCTGGTTTCTTCCTTATCTTGCTGCGCTGTCTGTGCTTGTTTGGCAGCAAGGTAACTTATCATCTCCTCTTGAGTAAGTGGAGTTTTACCAGGTTTTTTGAGTAGAGGAGGGTTTGGTTCATCATCATTATTAGTTGATGAGTCATTATCATTGTTATTTGGAGGTGGAGCTAACGCTGAAACAGGTTCCTTGCCATTCGAACACAATGTTACATCCTTCTCAATTGTCCCTTATGGATCTTCAGCAGGGGCTGTCTCAGCAGTATCCATGCCAAGATTTTGTGATTTATGTGTTGTCTCAACAGAGACATTGGGATCAGCATTATACTCATTAGTAACATGATTTTCCTCAGTAACCTGTTCAGTGATAGTGGTTGCTTCATGGGAACTGATTGTCGCCTGCATTTCTTCTCCAACTGTTGCTTCCTCAGCGACTTCAACTGCTTGAAAAGATGCAGTTGTACTTGCTTCAGCAACCTCCTCATTTGTGTCATCAGCAACCTGACTGACTTCAGAGGTGTGTATAGTGTTAGTGATTGCTTCAACAACCGGTGCCGCACAAATTACTTCTCCATCAGTAATTTCTTCACCATTCCCATCACTTCTTTCAGTAGTTTCTCCCGTAGTTTCTGCATTTCTCTCTGTAGCTGCTTGAGTGTCTGTATCAGCTTGCTGTGTTACTGCTTCAGTAAACACAGGGAGTCCTGCCTCTGTAACTTCCTCCGGGGTTGCGTCATCGGCAAACTCAGTCTGAGTAAGTTGTTCAGATTCATCATTGATGGGTGCCGTATTCAGCCCGAACACCCAACTTAAGCCCATTAATTATAACTCGATCCACTAAGGAGTTATAATTGAACTACTGTCCTAATCCCATATTACAATATGGGCTCCTTTATTATGTGCACGTTTATTTCCCCGCATTTAAGATATCGAATGTCCATAAATTAAATAAGTTACTAACAACTTAATTAATTTACATCTAATTCCAAGAGTAGTACCACTCATCTTTATTATCATATCGGATTAAATCCACCTGTAGGGTTTACATGATAATCCTTATGAGCTCCTCAAGGGGACATCATCATCCTAAATAATTAGGACACAGATTCCTTCTATAATCAACAACACACCATATAAACAATGTTATTTCCCAATTCACCGAGCCTATTGATTTATTAATAAATCTCACCCATTGGCAAATTAAAGAGACAAACACTGATTACATGTGTCCGTTATTATATAGGGATTAAGAAGACGCACATCTATAATATCAGAGGTCTTGTTCTTTTATATAGTCAGTACAAATCGAACAACCTCAAATGGTCCTGCTCAATACATACAAAATGTACTAGTGTAACTTTATAGTCAAGATAAACTAATACCAAATTACACTACAACTGTTCCAATGGTTTGTCCAAATCCATCTTGGTTGTGAGCTGCTACTTATAATCTATAAGGAACTGATAGCATGATCTTCTGTGTGGCACCACACACCATGTTATCTACAATATAGATTAATCTGGGCAATTGCATTAACAAATATAAAATGCAAACATTTGATCATAATGAATCTCATATCATAAAGATGTTCATACAATAGCTAGGCTTATAGTATACATCCTAACAGGGAAGTTGTCGACCAAGCTGAGATGATGTGTGTGAGTGTATTTTTATCATGCGTGTGTGTATGGCGGTTGTGTGTGTTGGGCTGCTCTGGGGTGGTTGCCGGCGACTGGAAGTCGCCGATCGGAGTCCCAGGTGGTGGGGGAGAGTCGCCGGTGACTAGAAGTCGCCGGCCAAGAGGTTGTGTTTTTTGGGTGTTTGAGCGTGTGTGTGTTTGCATGTTGAGTGTGTTTTTGGTTGCTGGGGGTTCGGGGCTATGTTAGAAAGGTCGCCGGCGACTGGAAGTCGCCGGCCGGAGTTTCGTTGGTTGGGGTTTGGTTTTTTAATACATGGGTATCGAATGGTTTTGCGGTGGATTTTTAGGTACTATTCACCACCGGAATCCGGCGAGGGATGGCCGGAGGTGGTAGCCGGTGGTGCAAGCTTTCCGGTGGACATGGTGGTAGAGGCATAGGGTGGCGTCGCAGTGGCTGGTGGTGCCGGGAAGGTGGCTGGTCGAGTAGGGCGACGCCGGGAGTGCCGGGTGTCGGGCTGCCGAGAAAACTCGGCAACCATCGAGAGACGCGCATATGCTGCCAAGACACGCTGACCCGCTGCCGAGAAAACTTGTCACGCCCTAAAATCTTTTGTTAAAAATATCAGAGTTTTTCTTTTTGGGCGTGAAGAAAGAAAGGGGAAAAAGGCGAGCTTGATATAAAATAGAAATAAAATGAGAGGATAAGAAGCAGAACGCTTGGAACATCGAATACAACCGATAAAATGGAGTTTTGAAACCTTACGCAGCGGAAAAACATCAGGATCTTTTACAAAGATGAGAAATACAGTTTTCTATTTTATAAACGATCAACATAACTTTTAAAAGATAAAACCAGAAGATGGACACGACTGATAGGGCATCCCTCTCTCTACGTGTCAAAATTCTCATCTTCTCCTATAGTGTGAGTACAGAATAGAGGTGAGTGCGTTGAATACACTTGTGGGGATACTTTCCAAGTTTTAACAATTATTATGCAGTTGCACAAATCAATCGTAAATATGTTTGGCAAATAAACACATCACATATAAGGCACAACATGTAATCATTTCCTTAACGGATGACCTAGCCATTTCCCAGCCCATTCCCAGCTAGCAGTGTATTCACGGACCACTCAGTCTATTCCTAGCGGTGTATTTACGGACCACCCAGTCCCTTCCTAGCGGTGTATTCACGGACCACCCAGCCCCTTCCTAGCTGTGTATTCACGGACCACCCGATCCCTACCTATCGGTGTATTCACGGACCACCCGATCCCTACCTATTGGTGTATTCACGGACCACCCGATCCATCTCTAACGGTGTACTTACGGACCACCCTGTCCCTTCCCCACAATAAAACAATACGTTCACAATATTCACAGTAAGATTCAATATTTCATATATCAAATAGGGAAAACAGTAAACACATAGAGTTTAGAAGTTACCCCCCATGTAACACATAGGATTCAATCATTTCGTATCATTTAAGAATCGTTTCACTAATCATAGATTCACGTAGCATCACTATTGAGGTTCATTTCATTAAGTACGGGTTCACATATCACACGTTCGTTTATCATCATTCATGTATTTATTAACAGAAACTTAAAGCTTAAGGTTTAGAATGTACCTCCACCTCGTTCGGTGGTTACCACGTGAGTAGCGAGTATCAAAGATCTCGTGTCTTAGATCCCGTGTCTCAAAGTTCAATCCAATAGGTAGCCTACATAAGTTACAGTATTCTTAGATCCTTAATAACATATAAATAAAGCTATAAACGTTGCCGGCGGAAAAACGATCGTTAATGACGCGGCAGATCGAGATATCTAAAGATTGGGATTGAGGAGACAAGGGCAAAAGTTCAGTTTAATGGGTTGAGATGAAAGAGGGTTCGATTAGGGTCGCAACAAAAAAAGAATGAGCTCAATCGGAGTTGAAATGAGCCCGAATGGAGCGTTTTAAGATCGATGGGTATTCTCCGGCATCTGCCCTACCGTGCACGGTCATTTCCTCCCCGGGCACGACCGTGCCACCGCGCACGACCGTGCGCGATCGTCCAATAGCTCCTCTCGGTGCGTGCGTGATCGTGCGCGACCGTACACCTGAAAATGGAGCTTTTTACCGGTGACCTCCCGTCACCGGCCACCACCTCCACGACTCACTAGCAACCCCGTTCCAATCTCCTCCATCTCCGGTTACCCCCAACGAACTCCGATGTGAGAACAAACCCTTCCCAACCTCAAAACTCACACAAACATGCATATATATATACAACACACACACATCCTTAAACACTTAGCCGGCGACCTCCAGTCGCTGGAAACCCATCGTCAAGACTCACCGATACATCACCAGCGCCGACCATCACTTTTCCCATGGGGGCACCACCTGTGCCGCCCCCAACAGAGATCGCACACGCACACACACAAACGCACACACATATACACACATGCACGTTTACATACATATACATACTGTTCGTCTCCGGCGCCACCACCCACGGTGGCGCCGGCCCTCTAGCTACAACCTCTCACCCCCGGCGAACCTCCGGTCAACTTCTCCGGTGAGTAGGAGTGAGAAAACAGTAAGAGAGAGAAAGGTGCCCAAGATAGGGTTTAGGGTTTCAAGATGGTTTTTCACCGTTTTCCGACGAACCAGAAGTCGGAATTGAAATCTGAGACCTGTTCTAGACTCATCTCGTCGAGACATATATCATGTGCGAAAATCGGCCAAAACCGACAACTTTAAAATTTTTCCGGCGATCGCCGACGGCGGCGCTGGTGGTGGCGCACTGGAGACGGAAAGAGAGGAGAGAGAGAGAAGGGAGGAGAGAGAAACTTACCCGTAAACGTCGCTTTAGGCTCGTTCGAAGAAAGGGTGAGGAATGAATTGGGGGAAGCCCCTATTTATAGAATTGGAAAAGTTACTATTCACCAAAATATCTCGTTTCACTATTCACGTAAATATGTTCTGATATTTCCGAAACTTCGTGTTTCGCCCTTTTCGTCGCCGTTTGAGCTACGAGTCTTCGATTGACCCCTAGTTTGTTTCTATCTTCTCGTCTTTCCAAGACGCATCTAATGGTATAGAAATATTTTATATACCATGTCCAAGAAAATTATCCATTTGAATCACACATTAAACACGTATCTGAAACGCACGTAAGTAATTTAAACAGTCAAAGTAAACGCACATACTTATTAAGTCATATGTTAAATATTTAATTAATCAATTATGCTCATTTTGATCCGGGGCGCTACAAAACTCGGCAGCTGCCGAGCCCGCCGGGAGCCACTGCGCACGCGTACGCCCGTCAGGTGCCGACGCGCACGCGACGCCGTGTTTTCGATTCGAACCCCATTTTTTCCATCGTTCGTCTTTATCGAGTCGTTGCTGATGAGCCGTCATTGACCAGGGTTCGTGGGCCCGGTCAAAGTCAATCCTTTGACCAAAATTACCAAAATATCCCTAAACTTAAAATGTTCCGTTTGAGCTCGTTTTAACTCCGATCGAGCTCATTCTTTTTCCATCGTGACACAAATTTCATCCTCTATCATCTCAGCCTTTCGGACTGAACATTCACTTTCATTTCTTCAACTCCAATCATTAGATCTCTCGATCCGTCGCGTATTTAATGAACGTTTCTCCGCCGGAACCTTTTATTGTTTTATTTATACTTTATTAAGGATCTAAGAAACGTCATAACTTATGTAGGCTACTTGTTGAGTTGAGCCTTGTGATATTCGATCCTTTGGTACTCGCTACTCACGTGGTAACCACCGAACAAGGTGGGGGTAACTTCTAAACTGTATATGTTTATTGTTTTCCCTATTTGATATATGAACTGTTGAATCTTATTGTTGAATCTTTCGTACTGTGAATATTGTGTGTGTATTTTTATGTTGGGGGAATGGATAGGGTGGTCCGTAAATATACCGCTAGGAATGGACAGGATGGTTCGTAAATACACCGTTAGAGAAAGACAGGGTGGTCCGTAAATACACTGCTAGGAATGGACAGGGTGGTCCGTAAATACACCGTTAGGAATGGACAGGGTTATCCGTAAATATACCGTTAGAGAAGGACAAGGTGGTTCGTAAATACACCGATAGCTGGGGATGGGTTGGGTCGTCCGTTAAGGAAACGATTACATGTTGTGCCATATATGTGATGTGTTTATTTGCCGAACATATATATGATTGATTTGTGCAACTGCATAATAATTGTTTGAACATGGAAAGTATCCCCACGAGTGTATTCAACGCACTCACCCATATTCTGTACTCACACTATAGGAGATGAAGATAATCTTGATGCGTAGAGAGAGGGGTGCCTTATCAGCTTGTCCATCTTCTGGTTTTATCTTTTAAAGCTATGTTGTTTGTTTGAAAACAAGAACTGTATTTCACCTTCTTTGTAATGGATCCTGATGTTTTTCCGCTGCATAAGATTTCAAACTCTATTTTATCGGTTGTATCCGATGTTTCAAGTGTACAACTTCTTATTCTCTCCTTGTTCCTTCTATTTTATTTCATGTACGTCTTTTTCCCCTTTTCTTTCTTCACGCCCAAAATGAAAAATTCTAATATTTTTAAGAAAAGAAAACGGGGTGTGACAATAGGTCCGGATATAGCACCATCTCTCTGCCTTTAAGGTTCATCATTCTCGTCATCTCCTATAATGTGAATTACAAAATAGGGGGTGAGTGCGTGGAATACACTCGTGGGGATGAAATCCACTTCTTATAACAGTTAACAGATATAAAATATTGGAAATGTAACATTCAGTCACGTTGTCACGACAAATAAAATGCAAGACACGTATCTCGTAACTCATCCATTAGGTGCGGAAATTTCCCAACTTACCCTTCCAAACGGTCTTATATACCGCTAACGCATTTATAGGACCGCCAGACCTTTCAGGTAGTAGATGGGGTAAGAGATAGTTGTTTTTTTCGATCCATAAAACCCTCCAAACATACAATATGAACCGAAGTCCTTTCACAGTATAACATGAACACATATACATAGCATATAATCACAACATTTAGTATTTCTCATTCATGCTTCAGAATAAGGAAAATTATAAACAGATAAAGAGTTAGAAATTATCCCCACCTTGTTTGGTGGTTTCCGCGTGAGTAGCAAGTAACAAAGATCAAGAATCGTAATGCTCAATCCATCTGATAGCCTACACAATTTGTGGTGTTTCTTAGATCCTTAATAAGTATAATTAAAGTTATAAAAGATTTCAGAGGAAAAACGATCGTTAAAGACACGACGGATCGAGAGATCTAAAGATTGGAATTGAAGAAACAAGAGTGGATGTTCAGTTTATAAGATTGAGATGATAGAGAATGAAATTTGGGTCACGATGGAAAAAGAATGAGCTCGATCAGAGTTGAAACGAGCTCAAACGGAGCGTTTTAAGTTTGGGGGTATTTTGGTAATTTTGGTTAAAGGGTTGACTTTGACCGGGACCCACGACCCCCGGTCAACGACATCTCGTCGATGACGACTCGATGATAGCGTATAACAGAAAAAACGGGATTCGGATCGAAAACATGACGTCGCGCGCGTGCGCACCCGGCGTCGGGTGGAAAACTCGATAGGTTCGGCGGCCTCGGCGGCCTGCGCGCCAAGCGCGTGCACGTCCCTCGGCAGCATGCGCGCCCGGCACCCGGTGCTTCTCGGCAGCTCTTGGCGTTCTCGACAGGGCTTTCTCGGCAGCACCCAGCGGTCTCGGCAGCCTCGGCATTCTCGGTAGGCATCTTCGGCAGCCTCGGCGGACTCGGCCAGCGCCACCCGACACCTGGCGCCCAGTGCGCCCAACCTGCGCGCAACTCACCCCGGCTGCTTCCAGCAGTCGCCTGCTGTGACGGTGCCACCCGGCACCGTCCCCACCTAGTCCGCCGGCGATCCCAGCTCCGGCTACCACCATCTCCGGCCACCCTCGCCGGATTCCGGCCGTGAAAAGTACCTCAACAACAAAAACACACCCTATACACAAAACCATACACCCTTCCTTTCCATGCTCCGACCGGCGACTTACCCTTCCCTGACCCCTGGCCGGCGACTTCCAGTCACCGGGAACCTCCCCAACCCAGCCACACACACAACAACATACTACACACACGCATACTTAACACACACACACGCATAAATACACAGCTTGGCCGGTGACTTCGAGTCGCCTGCCACCCACCTCTAAGCCTCGCCGGCCACTAGTAGCTCACGGCGGCGCTGCCAGTGCCGCCCCCAACAGTGATCACACACGCACACACACAAACACATACTCACACATGCATATACACACACAACCCATAACAGCCCCAGCGCCGCCACCCACTGCGGCGCCACCCCTCCGACGACTCACCCAATCACGAGGAGGACCTCCAGCAGCAGCTCCGGTGAGAAGGAGGGAGAAATCAGAAGAGAGAGAAAAGTTAGCAATAATTAGGGTTTAGGGTTTGGAGAAGGTTTTTCACCGTTTTCCGATGAATGAGAAATCAGAATTGAAATCCGAGACCTATCCTAGACTCGTATCGACGAGACCTACGTTCTGTGCGAAAATCCACCAAAGCCGACAACTTTGAAATTTTCCAGCCACCAGAGGCAGAAAACAGTAAAAAGAGAGAGAGAGAGGAGAAAGAGACTTACGAGTTTTCGTCGTTTTCGGCTCGTTAGGAAAATTGGTGATTTTTGAATTGAAAGCGCCCCTATTTATAGAATTCCCGAAAAATACTATTCACGTAAAAATCTCCAAGTTACTGTTCACGGTGAAAAGTCTTGGCTACTATTCACGTAAAAATCTTCATTACTATTCACCGTAAATATCTTTCGGTTTTCCGAAACTTCGTGTTTTGCCCTTTTCGTCGTCGTTTGAGCTACGGGTCTCCGATTGACCCCTAGTTCATTTCTATCTTCTCGTTTTTCCATTACGCATCTAATGGTATAAAATTATTCTATGTTCCATATCTAGAAAAATATATCCATCTAAATCATGCAGTAAACACGTATCTGAAACACACGTAATTAAATTAAACAGTTAAAAATCAACGCAGATAATTATTCAATTATGGGTTTAATATTTAATTAATCAATTATACTTCGTTTTTTATCCAGAGTGCTACAGTTGGTGATGTCGCTTATAAACTTGATTTGCCTGCATCAATGTCTCAAATACATAATGTATTCTACGTGTCTACGCTGAGAAAGCACATTGCAAACCCATCTCATATTTTAAATAAAGAACCCTCGAAGCTGAAAGCAGATTTAAGTTATGAAGAAGTACCAGTTGAGATTTTACTACGAGAGGTAAAACGACTCAGGAATAAGGAAATTACATTAGTCAAAGTATTATAGAGAAATCAACTGGTAGAGAAAGCCACTTGGGAAAGAGAAGATGAAATGAAGTCTAAATACCCAGAACTTTTCAGGTAAGTGAAATTTCGGGGACGAAATTTTTATAAGGAGGGGAGGATGTGATATCCAAGTTTCTCATGAACTTCATGCATTGTATGCATTTCTTATTATTTATGTGTTGTGATTTTTGCATGATTGTATTTTACTTTCAAATATTGAGTTATTTATATGCTTTTGCATAAAGTATGATTTGTGATGAGAAAATCTAATTATAGTTGGCTGATAATGTTTGAGTGTACTATGTAAATTATTTTATTAATAGAAGTATTAAATTAAATATAAATTTTTAAAGGAAGATAAGTGCATGATTGCTTTTAAATATATATATACCCACGTACACAAAACATATATATGTGAAAATCATAAAGTTGTTGCGTATATACATATATATGACAACTCCACTAATATTAATGTATATCTATTTCTATTACACTATATAAGTATAAATGTTTCGTCCATTTTTTATAATGTCAATTTTAACCCTCCTACATAATTAAATCAAATCAAATTAAATTAGAGTTCTAATGAAAGAAAACTCTTTATCAGGGATAGTAACGTAATTTAATATTTATTTTATTTTTCTATTTGATTATAAAAAACAAGAGTCCTTTATATTTCAAACTCTTCTTAAAAAAATTACATGTTTTGATTATTTTTCTTTTGTAAACTTGAACATTTTGAATCTTAAACTAAAATTAGTCTTATATTAATATGTATTTAAAGAGTTTTTCAATGATATATTATAAGCATATTTTTGAATAATATTAATTTATACGAAAATTAATATACATCCAATTCTATAAAATTCAATGACAAAATTAATTTAATTTGATTTAATATGAAGGTCATATTAATAATTGAAAGGATTTAGTTGAGAATTGAAATATTGAATTGGAAGACATAATGGGTTATTAAAAGAAAAAAAAAGATTTAGTTTATATATGAAATCGAAGACATAGGGAATTCTTATCGGTTACAGAAAGTGATATTAAAAAAATTGTCTCTTTTATATTTCATATAAACACATTCATGCACGTAAACATATTGAGCTATTTACATGAATATATCAATCAGAGTGCCACCGAAGAGAAAATCGAATAACAAACATTTTAAAAGAGGAAGTGAGATTGAGCAATGATCAAAGGAAAGAAAAATCGATAAAGTAGATGAGTTCCTTTTGTAGGTTGTATGATTATTTTAGAGAGTAATTGTATGAATGGATTTTGTAGGTTGTAAATAAAAATTTTCATTTTTTTAAGGACGACGATTTTTTAAAAATTGGATGGTAGAGATAAATAATGGAGTTGTATTCAGAACTTCCATTAACAAAATTTTGACTTAATTATGAAACCAATTTATTATAACTCTAATTTAAAATCCTAACTAATGCTTAGTAAATTAAAGTCCTAATTAAAAAAAATTCTCCATATCTAATTTAATTAGAATTTCATTAGGACTTTAATTTAGAGTTCTAATGAAGGAAAACTCTTTATATCTAATTGCATCAGAAGTTTATTAGGATTCTAATTTAATATGACCACATTATATATATATATGACATATTTGTATTATTTATACAACAACATAACAAGTACCATTGGCAAGAGCACAATCATATTGCGATTATCTCATCAAGGTTTTCATAATTGGTGATAGTGGTTTGTCTTCAAATTTATTTAATGTTTTTTTGTGATCAGTGTGAAATTCATGAGGATTGTATAATTTTGTTATTTTTTCTTGCATGGCCTTTTCTTGGATTCTGTTTTTCCCTAATTTTCATATATTGGGGGTTTTAATTAGTTTTTTTCATATTTTTTAGTAAAAGGATATTGCTGCATAGTCAATAAATGATGAAATTTGTCATTATTCCTTGATTATTTTTTATTAATATTATAATCTTTGTATATTTGTATTTTCGAGGTCTGAACTTCTTTTCCTGTTATCATTGTTCAAGATAGCATAATATGATTTATGTAGTCTTTCAAATTCTCTTGTATAATTTACAAGTCTTAAACAAATACCGTCCCAACCAACAATTCACCAATGAATCAAAAGTTTCCACATTTTTTCCTAATTTTTCTGTACATCTATTCCAAGGGGAAAACAGTGCTCAACAACCATAAATTAAACTTATTTTTATGTCGTAAAAGGAGAACATACACAACAATAAGCTACTCAATTCCTTCAATTCAATCTAATATAGCATATGATACAAAATCCCAATTCTTTTTGCTAATATTTCAACTTTACTTGTAATTTTTTTTCTTTTTTTTGAACTTACAAACTCATCTATTCCAATCCTGAATTTTAAACTCCTCAATCATATATTTAGAAAATATAATCAGAACCCAACAAACAAATTGTACATACATATATCAATCTGTAATTAGTATATTTAGCCACACCTTTATTTATCTGAAATTTATTACATTAAGATATGTATGAACTTTGTCCTGAATTGATAGTTCATAAACATATCAGGCTATATATTTTTTTCTTCTGTGACAGTAAAAAAATAATATAGTATTAATTACCCGATTTTAAGTAGTTAAGTAATTTCAATTATGTTGGTAATACGTTTATTTGTGACAATAATAATTTTTACGAAATTAATTAATTGTACAAATAGATTTATCAAATCTTAAAATCTTCAACTAAATCTAATAATTTTAATTTATAGTATGATGACAAATTTTAAAAAAATATTTATAAACATAACGAAAACTTATTTCTAAATTTTTTTAGTAACTCCTTTTTTTTGTGTGAAATATAGTCAAAAGAAAAGTGGCAATGTCTGAGACGAGTGGAATTGATACCGATCTTAAAATTGGTGACATTCGTAAGATCTAATCATTCTTTGTTAGAATTAAATTTGTTTATATTTTTATTTTAACTTCATTTATTATTATTTAACCTTCTTGGATTTAAATTTTTTTTGAACGATTGTATGTTTGAACAGTCGATGCCAAATATATATGTCGTCATAGGAAACTTGTTGGACAAAAGAAAAGATATGCAAATCTTAATGATGCTAAGAAAAAAAACTATGTAGAACATGTTTTGCAGAATCGTGAAATGAGACAAGCAACATGTAATTTACAACTTCAAGCGAATCTAAGTAACTCTGAAAGTATATTTTTTTTAATATTCTTTAAACTTTGTATTGATGTACATTTTTCATGTAAAATTGAAAATTATATATTAATATATTTATCTAATTATGAATTTTAATGTCAAGGGAACATAAACTAAAAACTATGTCAAGTTGCATTCATTGTGGAGCAACAAGATTTGAGTATGAGTCTCCCACGTTTTGTTGTAATAATGGAAAAGTTAAACTTGCAGCTTCAGAAGTTCTAGAGAAATTGTACGAACTATACACTTCTCAATCGGAAGAATCTATTGATTTTCGAAAAAATATACGTTCATACAATTGCATATTCTTATTCACTTTATTTGGAGTGAAATTGGATAAAGAGCTTGCTTCAGCACGACGAGGAGTTTTCACTTTTCGAGTACAAGGAATGATTTATCACAATCTCCCAAGTTTGAGTCTTAATGGAAATAAACCAGCTAATTTTCAGTTATATTTTTTTGATACTGAAAATGAAACTACGAATAGAATGTGCCTTAATTCACATGTATAAGAAGAAATTATACGAAAGCTCATTGAAATACTAGAGGAAAATTCATATGCCAAAATCTTTAGAAGACTAACAGAGTATTCTTCTCTAGATGACGTGCAACTTTGTATCACAAAAGATGTGAGATTAGATCAACGAGTTTATAATGCTCCGACAACAGATGAAGTTACAACTGTTTGGATTGAGGGAAATAATGATAATGTAGGGTTTGAACGAGATATTATTGTTAGTGCTCATTCCGGAGACCAATATAGAATAATGCATTATTTTGGATGTTATGACCCTTTACAATACCCTCTTCTATTTTCAAGAGGTGAAACAGGATGACACCAAAATATTCATAAGGAGAAAGGTACAAATTTATGTTATAATATATTTCAAGAACATATATATTTTAAGAAATAATTAACTTTTTTCAAAATTTAATTTTATTGGATTTTTTAACACATATACAATTGCAGCAAATGTACCAAATGTCCTGAATACTTCTAGACTTACATCAAGTCTACTCTAGAGGAAATTATCTCCCAAGAGCAAGAAGGTATGTACTACAACATACGTATTCCTAAAAAATCCGATCAAAAAGTTTATGTTCATTCTAATCATTCCAACCATTGTTTCTCATAATCAGTTGTCGTAAAAGGAAATGCAAAAAGAGTCTCTTGCACAGAATACAGTTGTTATAAGTTACAAATTAGAGATCCAAGACACTCTACTCTATTATTTGCGGGAAGATTGTTACAACAATATGCAGTTGACAGTTATATAAAATTGGAGACAACAAGATTACAATTTTTCCATTTGAACCAAGCAAATTTGAGAACTAAATTCTACCAAGGGATCATGGATAGTGTTTTTAGAGGTGAATTTCGTGGTAGTGAAGTTGGATCGAAATTTTTTCTTCCTGCATCAATTATTGGTGGCCCAAGGGATATGCGAAGAAGATATCTTGATGCATTGGTGTTGGTTCAAAGATATGGAAAACCAGATCTATTTATCACCATTACTTGCAATCCTAATTTAGCTCAAGATCGTCCAGATTTAGGTGTGATAGTTTTCCAAGCAAAATTGCATGACTTGAAAGATCAATTATTTAAGAAACAAATATTCGGAAAAGTTGTTGTACATGTTCATGTGGTCAAATTTCAGAAAAGGAGACTACCACATGTTCATCTACTTATAATTCTAAAGGGTGAATATAAAATTTATACAGCTGACCAGTTTAATAAGTTTATATGTGTTGAAATTCCTAATGAAGAAAATAATCTTCGGATATATGAATTGACACTTGGCACATAATATATTTGTACACCAACAAATGTAAGAGCTCTATGGGATACATATTTTAATGCAATGTCTGAAGATTTCAAAAAAGAAGCAAACACATCGTCATCTTATAGGGTAGCGAAAATCTTGAAGAGTGTTAATTTTTTTTGGAGAGTATGGAAAAAAGTATAAATTTGTATGTATCCCAATCACTGCTATGGAAATTGACGATATAGAAGGAAAATGTGGAAAAGATGACGAGAAGAATTATCTGTTGAAATTTCTCCTGAAGATCGTAAAGTTGAAACAAAGTTGAATGTTGATCAACATATAACTTTTACCTTAATATTAGAATCTATTGAAAAAGAAAATAGGGGAGTTTTCTTCATTGATGGACCGGGGCACTAGCAAGACATGTTTATATTGTGTGTTGTTAACCTATCTTAGATAAAAAAATCAAATAGCTATAGCGACTGCCACATCTGGAGTAGCAGCCACATTGATGCCAAAAGGAAGAACAACACATTATTAGGGTTTTTCTCACGGGTGTGAAGAAAGAAATAGCAAGGGATACATCTCATAAATAGAAAGAAAAAGTAAGAGACGACAGAAGAAAGAGATAAGGGGACGAAGTGATACAATCACATATCAACAGTCAGTCTCATTACCGACAACACAACATATTTTAGCAGTGGAAACAAACCATCAAGATCTCACATCCATCTGTATACTCAGAATATATACAAAGCGTGAATAAACTTAAATATTGTTTTGAAAATGTTCGTGTGACATCAGTCTAAAAACACAAGCCCAGACATAGCACCGCCTCTCTCCAACTAGGGTTCATCAGACCCGTCATCTCCTGTAACGTGAATTACAGAATAGGGGGTGAGTGTGTGGAATACACTCGCAGGGATGAAATCTACCTCTCATAATAATCATCAGATATAAAATACTGGATATGTAACATTCAATCACATTGTCACAACACATAAAATGCATAGCATGTATATCGCAACCCAACTCAGGTGCGGGTATCTCCCGTCTTACCCTTACAAATCTCAGGTACGGGTATCACCCGACCCTACAGAATCTTAGGTACGGATATCTCCCGACCCTACAGAATCTCAGGTACGAGTATCACTCGACCCTACAAAATCTCAGGTACGGGCTGTAGCGCCCAGGACAAAACGAAGCATAAATGAATAATTAAATAATTAAACCCTTAATTGAAATATTTCTATGTGTGTTAATTTTAGGTGTTTAGATTTATTTATGTGCGTTACAGATATGTGTTTGATGTCGGTTTAAGAGGGACATAATTGTTAGATGTGGAACCTAGAAGATATTTATATAATGAGATGCGAAATGGAAAAACGAGAAGATAGAAACGAACTAGAGGTCTATCGGGATTTCGTAGCTCAAGTAGTGAAGAAAACAGTGAAACAAAGAATACGACGTATACGAGACGTATACGAAGGGAGGCATACGAGATATTATTGATGAATAGTAGCCTTTTTGAAAGAGTATATATAGGCAGTTTTTAAGTCGATAAATCACACGAACTCATAATTGAAAAACACGTAAGTTTTCTCTCTTTCTTCTCTTTCTTTTTCCGGTCGCCGCCGCCGCCGCCGCCGGTGGCCGGAAAAGTCAACTTGCTCGGTTTCAAGCGGTTTTCACATAGGTTGTAGCTCTCGTCGAGGTGAGTCTAGTAATGGTCTTGTTTTTCCGTTCCGACGGTTAGATCGTCGGCAAATCGCCGGTCAACCACCGAAAAAACCTAAGTTTGAGTCCATCACCTTTTCTCTCTCCTCGTTTCTTGTTTTCTCTTTCTCATCTTCCTCGTTGGAATGATAGATAACCTTTCCGGAGTGTTTGTCCATGGGTAGGGGGTGGTGGAGCCGCCGGAGGAGGTGGTGTAGCCGAAGATGTATATGTGTGGTTTTGGGTTGAGCTTGGGTCTTGGTGTGCGTTGTATGTTGTTGGGTGGTTGCAGGCAACGGGAGGTCGCCGGCCATGGTAGTAGAAGGGTTGCCGGCGATGGGAGTCGCCGGCCGGAGCTAGAAGCTTGGGAAGGTGATGGTAGCGCTGCTGTGTGGGCTAGTCCACGCAGGACCGTGCGCCAGGAGTGAGCGACCGTGCGCGGCCACTGGTATGTGGCGCACGGTCGAGTATCATGGGGCACGGTCGTGTGCGGTTTTGCACGACCGTGCGAGGGGAGTGTTTGTAGGGTTTTTGCCGAGTGCGTCGCGTGCGCACCGGTGAGCATTTTCGCGGGTCGTTTAGAGTCATTTTTTCCATCGTTTTGTTGAGAGTTGGGGGTCTAGGTCGTGTCAACCCTCTTACCAAGTTTACCTTTCACACTCTTCTCAATATCCTTAGTCTTCGAGTCTTGCTTATCCGTCCCGTCTTCTCGATTGTTCTTTTCTTTATTTACATCCGTCTTTTAATCTTTTGAGGATCTAAGCTATCACGGTACTTTGTAGGCTATCTGTTGGATCGTACACATTAGGCTTGACTTTTTATCTTGTCAGATCACGTGATAACCTTTTATCGAGGTGGGGGTAATTTCTAATTCTCAAGTTGTTTACTGTTTTCCCTATTTTGATGCTCGTTTGAGAAACGCTAAATGCTATGTATTATAAGTGTTGTGTCATATTTATATTGTGCATGGGCTGCAGTCCACCTCTGAACATGCATTCGTCTCCTACCCCTTTTCTACTACTCTTGGAGGATTGGTGGTCCTGGAAATGCACCAACGGTAATGAGACCGTTTTTATAGGATAAGATGGGAAATAACCGCACCTATTCGTCCCTTACAATTTCTAATGTCTGTTGTGAATTTTATATGTTATGACAATGTGCCTCTTGGTTGTGTTCTCGGGTTTTATTATATATATATCTTTGTCATATGTTATAAGATGCAGAGCTTATCTCCACAAGTGTATTCCATGCACTTACCCCTTAATCTGTACTCACACTACAGGAGATGATGAACAGTAGAGTAGTAGAGAGAGAGATTGTACCACTTTTGGGATTTTCATAAAATATCTTTACGAAGTATCAAGAAAATAATGATATATATCTTTTGATATGTAATATATATTCTGTAATTTCTGATGATGATGGATCTTGTTAGAAATTTTTCCATTGTGATGACGTTTGAGAATCGGCTGTGACCGATGTTTTGTATGATATGGAATCGGTTGTGTCCGATATGTTATGAGAAAGATTCTGATGTCTTCTATCCTCTTCTTCTTCTGATCGTCCCTTGTCTTCTTCTTCTTTTGCGCGCCTCTATTTTTATTTAAAACTCTGATGATTTGTATGAAATAATCGGGGCGTGACACGGGCATCACCCGACCCTACAGAATCTTAGGTACGAGTATCACTCGACCCTACAAAATCTCAGGTACGGGCATCCCCCGACCCTACAGAATCTCAGGTACGAGTATCACTCGACCCTACAAAGGAATGTATGTGGACCCACATCCTTTCATAGTATAACATGACACGTAAACAGCGTATAATCACAATATTTAGTATTCCGTCAATCATGCATTAAATAGCGAAAACTGTAGATAGATAAAGGGATAAAAATTACCCCCACCTTGTTCGGTGGTTACCACGTGAGTTGCTAGTACCAAAAGTCTCGTATCTCAATGTTCAACTCAACAAGTAGCCTACATAAGTCATGACGTTTTTTAGATCCTTAATAAAGTATAAATAAAGTTGTAAAAGGTTCAGGCGGAAAAGCATTCGTTAAATACGCGACAGATCGAGTGATCTAAAGATTGGAATTTAGGGGGCAAGACTGAAAGTTCGGTCCAAAGGGTTGAGATGATAGGAAATGAAATTTGGGTCACGACAGAAAAAGAATGAGCTCGATCGGAGTTAAAACGAGCTCGAACGGAGCATTTTAAGTTCAGGGGTATTTTCGTAATTTTGGTCAAAGGGTTGACTTTGACCGGACCCACGAACCCCGATCAACGATGACTCGATTCGGACGAACGATAGAAAAAATGAGGTTCGACACGAAAACAAGGCATCGCGTGCGCGTCGGCACCCGACGGGCGCGCGCCACCCGTTGGGCTCGGTAGTGGGACACCTCGTCTCGGCAGGCTGCCGAGTTTTCTTGGAAACGGGTCTCAGTGCTCGGTAGGTTGCCGAGTTTTCTCGACAGCGTCTGGGACCCGGCTCCCAACGTCGGGCCTGCTCGATCTACCACCTTCCCGGCGCCACTGACCGCAACGGTGCCGCCATATGCCACCACCACCAGGTCCGCCGGAAAGCTTGCACCGCTGGCTACCACCTCCGGCCATCCCTCGCCGGATTCCGGCCGGGAACAGTTCCCGAAACTTCGCCACAAAACCCTTCGACATCACATATGCAAAACCAAACCCCACCCTTTTTCAGCTCCGGTCGGCGACTCCCAATCGTCGGTGACCCTTCCCGAACCCCCGACCGGTGACCTCCCATCGCCGACAACCTTCCCCAGCCAGCCCCAAGCCCTAGCAACCCATAAACACACACACATGCTAACACACACACACGCTTGCAAACACTCAACCAAACACAGCCCTTGGCCGGCGACTTCTAGTCGCCGACGACTCTCCCCCACCACCTGGGACTCCAGCCGGCGACCTCCAGTTGCCGGCCACCACCTTCTGGCCGCGCATACACACCCATTCGCCACCAAACACACACACACACGTACATGAAATACACACACACATCAACTGTTACAACTTGGCCGGCGGCCACCTGCCGCTGGCCACCACCTCTTAGCCTCGCCGGTGCATCACCAGCGCCGACCTAGTGATCCCTCACGGTGCCGCCGCCCACAACAGCTACAACACAGCCTCCCACACTCAACATACTCAAAAACACACACATGCACGTTTTACATATATACACACACTGTTGCTCCGGTGCCGCAGCCCACGGCGGCGCCACCACCCTAGTATCACCACCACACCACCAGCAGCTCCTCCGACGGCTGCTCCGACGAGAGGAAGAGGAGAGAGAAAGAAAATAGAGGAGAGAGAAAGGGTGGCACAAACTAGGGTTTGGGGCTGTTTTTTGCCATTTTCCGGCGAACGAGAAATCGGAATTGAATTCCAAGACCTATCCTAGATTCGTCTCGTCGAGACGAACATCGTGTGCAAAAATCGGCCGAAACCAACAACTTTTATATTTTCCGACCACCGCTGGCGGCGGCGCGCCGGAAACAGAATATCAGAAAAAAAAAAAGAGGAGAGAGAGAGACTTATGGGTTTTCGTCGCTTTCGGCTCATTCGGAAAAACGGTGATTTTTGAATTGAAAACACCCCTATTTATAGAAAACCCGGAAAACACTATTCATCGAAAATATCCCAATCACTATTCATCGATTAAAAGGTCGTCGTCACTATTCACCATAAATATCCCGTTTTACTATTCACCGAAATATCTTCCGATTTTTCGAAACTTCGGGTTTTGCCCTTTTCATCGCCGTTTGAGCTACAGGTCTCCGATTGACCCCTAGTTCAATTCTATCTTCTCGTTTTTCCAAGACGCATCTAATGGTATAAAAATATCCTATGTTCCACATCTAGGAAAAATATCGATCCAAAGCACGCATTAATCACGTATCTGAAACGCACTTAATTAATTAGACAGTCAAAGTATACGCACATAATTATTAAATCATAGGTTTAAATATTTAATTAATTAATTATACTTCATTTTTGGTCCGGGGTGCTACATTCACGAAAACAGTAAATGTTCCATTTCCAAACAAAGTGGTGCCGCCGAATTATTGCGTAAAGCAAATTTGATTTTGTGGGATGAAGTTCCAATGGCAAAATGATGGGCAATTGAAAATGTGGATACATTACTGAAGGATGTTACTGGAAATGATAAAGATTTTGGTGGAAAAGTGATAGTTTTTAGAGGAGATTTTAGACAAGTTTTACCTATTGTCCCAAGGCAACAATTTTACAAACAATTTTTGCTAGCATGGTCCAATCATATGTGGCCAAGAATGTAGAAAATACTTTTATCTAAAAATATGAGAGTTGTAAAAGATCCTAATTTCAGTGTATTCTTACTACTAATTGGTAACGGAGAGGAACCAACATGAAGAAGGAAATATCTCAATTCCAAAAGAAATGATCATTGAGTATGATAATGAAGAAGATTTTATACAACGACTCATCAATGCTATTTTCCCAAACTTACAGAAGAATGCAAAATCAGCAAAAAATGAGCAAGTTGATAAGTTGAATGATAAGCTGATATCCATATTCCCAGGAGATCGAAAAACTTTTAATAATTTTGATGAAACAACTGATGAAATAGATAAACATTATGGAGAGAAACTTTTAAATTCTTTGAATCCAAATGATTTACCTCCTCATAAATTGGTGTTGAAGAGAAATTGCCCAATAATTCTTTTAAGAAATTTGGATCCTTCAAATGGTTTATGTAATGACACAAGAATGGTTTGCAGAAATTTTAGAAATAATGTAATTGATGTTGAAATCGTTTATAGACAACATACTGGAAAACATATTTTAATTCCCAGAATACCCCTATCACCTGCAGAAAGGGAATGATATCCATTCCAATTTAGGTGTAAACAATTTCCCGTTAGGCTATGTTTCGCGATGACAATCAACAAAGCTCAAGGACAAACAATTCCTAATGTTGGTGTGTACCTGCCCAAACCTATATTTTCTCATGGACAATTGTATGTAGCTCTTTCAAGAGGGACTAATATGGCATCCACCAAAGTGTTGATAAATCCAAAAATGGGGGAAAAGGGGGAAAATACAAGAACCAAAAATGTTGTTTACAAACAAAATAATGTATTATTTTTTTATATACATTAGTTCATTCTTGCAAGGAACAAGTGAGATCCATTTTCTAATTGCGTTGAACTACAGTACAAAAATAGAAGATGGAAGATTGAATGCAATAGCTGAAGCCATAGTACCCGTGAAGATAAAAGAGGAGAAAATAAATAATACTACAACAACACTAACAGTGACTACAACAATCGAAGATCAACCGAAGAGAAAAAGAAGAATTAAAAGAAATAAAAATGAAGAATACATTCATATCTCTAGCGACAAGGATGAGAATAGTACACTTCAAGCATTATTAAACAAACCTCGAAAAAAGAAGAGTAAGAGTATGACACCAAAGAAGATCAAAAAAGAAAAGATATAACTACAAGTTCATGTTTTATTATCTTTCATTTCCATTTTTTTTCTTTTTTTAGATTAGTTTTTTTCTTTTTCACATTTATATAATATTAAACTTCTTTTTTTAAAATGGCAGAATAAACATCATATTTATATGTTTTATTATCTTTTTTTATTGTCTACATAGAAAAAGGAATTTACTACTTCTAAAAAGGTATATCCATATTATGTAACAATATTTTTTTCTTTTCTTAAACAATAACAACAACAAAATTCGTCCTTCACGTGCAACGCACGTGCTCTTTACTAGTATATATATATATAATTGTGTGAAAGTAAATGAAATTGGTTTCCAACAAATCTTAACATAATATTATAATAAAAATAAAATAATAATAAAAGCGAAACTTAATAGAAAAGGAATTGGGGAGACGGTGGACTGAGGATATACATGTATCTCTAATTCTTATTTTTGGAGAGAATAATCCCCATCACCAATGAAGTTAAAAAAAAAAAGAGTATGCTGGTTCAGATAGGAGAAAAAAAAGGGAAGAAAATTATAGTTAGGTTTGATTAGTAATATTTAATCGAAGAGTACCATCAAATTTGCTATTAACAATCTTCAAAAAGTGAATTGGAAGCCTATGCAATCGAAATCTTTGGAGATCCAGCTAAGTAAAAATTTATTATAACTACAAAGTATAAATTAGTATTTCGTGAATAAATGATGTTAATTGATGATACATGGTATTACATGTTTTACGAGATTTGATTTGTTGTTCTAGAGCTATCAAATTCAATAATTATTATGAAATGAATTGTGGGTTGAATAATTATTGTGGATTATAGTGGAGAGTTATATCAAACAATGTGTTTTGACGACAAGAAGATGAAATTATATTTCTGGGTCAGATTTATGTTGGCTATGGGATGTTGTGTGCATGAAATTGGTGTTGTGTGCACGAGATTGGTGATGTGTGCATGAAATTGGTGTTGTGTGCACGAGGTTGGTGCTGTGTGCATGAGGCTAGTGTTGTGTGCACAAAATAATTAGTGTTGTGTGCACGAAATAAATTGTAGCACCCCGGATCAAAACGAGCATAATTTATTAATTAAATATTTTAACGTGCGACTTAATAATTACGTGTGTATATTTTGGCTGTCTGATTAATTACGTGCGTTTCAGATACGTGTTTAACGCGTGACTTAGACGGATAATTTTCGTGGACATGGTATATGGAATATTTTCATACCATAAGATGCGTCTTGGAAAGACGAGAAGATAGAAACGAACTAGGGGTCAATCGGAGACCTGTAGATCAAACGGTGACGGAAAGGGCAAAACCCGAAGTTTCGGTCGGAAAACCGGAAGATATTTTACGTGAATAGTAACATGGGAAAAGTCAACCGATGAATAGTGCCGAGATATTTTGGATGAATAGTAACGGAGATATTTTCGGTGAATAGTGTTTTCTGAATTCTATAAATAGAGGCTCCTCCGATTCATTTTTCACCGTTTCTCCGAACGAGCCGAAAGCGACGAAAACGAGTAAGTCCCTCTCTCCTCTCTTTCTTTTTCCAGGATTCTGTCTCCGGCGGGCCACCGCCGCCGCCGCCGCCGGCCGGTGGCCGGAAAATCCAACGTTGTCGGAATCGGACGATTTTCGCACACGACGTTCGTCTTGACGAGACAAATCTAGGATAGGTCTCGGATTTCAAATCCGACTTCTCGTTCGCCGGAAAACGGCAAAAAACAGCCCCTAAACCCTAACCCTAACCCTTGTGCCACATTCTCTCTCTCCTCTGTTTTTCTCTCTCTTCTTGCCGGAGCTGACGACCGGAGGACCGCCGGAGGTAGGGTGACCTGCTGGAGGGCTGGCACCGCCGTGGGTGGCGGCGCCGGAGAAGGACAGTGTGTGTATATGCATGATTGTGCATGTGTGTGTGTGTTGAGGTGTGTTGGTGTGTGTGGTGTTGCATGTTGTTGGAGGCGGCGTCGGGTGGCGCCGCCGTGTGGGAAGGAACGGCCGGCGAGGTGGAGGAGGAGGCAGCCGGCGGCTGGTGGCCGCCGGCCAAGAGTGGCAGTAGGTGTGTGTGTAAACACACCATGCGTGTATGTATGGAAGCCTCCGTGTATGTGTGTGCTCGGCGGTGGTGGTGGCCGGCGACCCCCAGTCGCCGGCCAAGGTGAGAGTGATGAGTGGTGGTCGCCGGCGGCAGGAGGCCGCCGGCCGGAGCTGGGAAGATCGGTGTGTGTGTGTAATACGTAAGTGTGTGTGT
The DNA here is from genome assembly GCA_954870855.1 of Scutellaria minor. Classification (NCBI taxonomy): domain Eukaryota; kingdom Viridiplantae; phylum Streptophyta; class Magnoliopsida; order Lamiales; family Lamiaceae; genus Scutellaria; species Scutellaria minor. Next base: position 22,994,061 of record OX940727.1, read on the forward strand.
GTTTATGCAAGAGGGTGTAATGGCTGTGATGGTGGTTGGGCTTGGCCGGAATGGGTTGCCGGCGACGGGGAGTCGCCGGCGGAGGTACCGGGAGTGGTCGCCGGCGACGGGAGGTCGCCGGCCGGAGTTTTGGTTGGGGTTGAAAATCTGGGAAAAATAGGGTATCGAAGGGTTTTGCGGCGAGATTTCGGGAACTATTCACCGCCGGAATCCGGCGATGGACGGCCGGAGGTGGTAGTCGGCGGTGCAAGGATTCCGGCAAGGTAGGCGTCGGCGGCGAAGGGCGGCGCCACCGCACCGGGTGGCGCCGGGAAGGTGGCTGGTCGAGCAGCCTGGGCGTCGGCGACCTGGGAAGGACCTGGCCGAGAAAACTCGACCAGGCACGCGCCGAGAGAAGCAGCTGCCGAGAAAACTCGGCAGTCGTCGGGTGTCGGGAAGCCGCGCGCACCGTGCGCGCCCGTGCGCACCCGTCGGGTGTCGACACGCACCCGACGCCGTGTTTTCGATCCGAACCTCGTTTTCTTTCCGTCGTTCATCCATACCGAGTCGTCGCTGATGAGACGTCATTGACCGAGGGTCGTGGGCCCGGTCAAAGTCAACCCTTTGACCAAAATTACCGTTTTACCCCTAAACTTAAAATGCTCCGTTTGAGTTCGTTTGAACTCCGATTGAGCTCATTCTTTTGCGTTGTGATCCTTATTTCATTCTCTATCATCTCAGCCATATGGATTGGATATCCACTCTCGTTTCTTCAACTCCGATCTTTAGAGCTCTAGATCCGACGCGCGTTTAACGATCATTTCTCCACCGGAGTCTGTTATAACTTTAATTATGCGATGTTAAAGATCTAAGAACACCGTTATGTATGTAGGCTATCAGTTGGATTGAATATCGAGATACAGGATTTGAGACACGGGATTTGAGACACGAGATCCGAGATACGGGATCGTTGGTACTCGCTTGGGAAATCTGATCCGTCGGTACTCGTTGTTCACGTGGTAACCACCGAACAAGGTGGGGGTAACTTCTAAACTCAATATGTTACTGTTTTCCATATTTGATAATTGAACTCTATGTGCTGTGATTATATGCTGTGATTATTGTATTCATGCATAGTCTATGATACGATGAACGAGAACGGATGTCCTAAGTCATGATAGGGATGGACTGGTGGCCCGTAAAAAGCACCATACGTCATGATAGGGATGGACTGGTGGCCCGTAAAAAGCACCATACGTTAGGAATGCAACGGGTATAGTCGAGTGCTCTTAGAGCCGTGTGTTTTTACATTGTGTGCTATGTATTTTATATGCTGTGACTACTTGACGAACTACTATATGTTGGATTTGTTGTGCTCACCTAATAACTGAAAGTTGGAAAGTATCCCCACGAGTGTATTCAACGCACTCACCCCTATTCTGTACTCACACTACAGGAGAAGAAGAGAACCTTGATGCGTAGAGAGGGGGTGCCCTATCAGCTGTGTCCTTTATCCGGTTTTGACTTGTAAATATATGTTGATTCATTTGTAAAACGATGTTCCACGTTTTTGTAAATGTTAACTGTATTTCTAATCTTTGTAAAAGATCCTGATGTTTTTCCGCTGCGTAAGGTTTCAAAACTCCTTTTTATTGGTTGTATCCGATGGTTTAAGAGTATCTCTTCTTGTCCTCTCCTTTTTCTTTCTATTTTATATCATGCTCGCCTCATTTCCCTTTCTTTCTTAACGCCCAAAAATGAAAAACTCTGATATTTTGATGAAAAGATTTCGGGGCGTTACATAAATAGTGGTGTTGTGTACACAAAAAATTATGGTGTTATGTGTATGGAAATTCGTAGTGCTGTGTGCACATAAATGTATGGTGTTGTGTGTATAGAATTCATGTCCGGAGGGGGGGTTTGCAGTAACTTTACTGGCCCCGATGAACATGTTAGAAATGAAATACGTGGTTTCAAGAGAAGATGCATGGGAGAGAATTGTGAAGAATCCTATTATCGTGCATAATTTCTGCTTACTGTATTTTATCTCATGTAATTTATACTTTGTAGGTAATTTTGATGTGGCGTGACGTTATAGACGTACTGGGCAAGCTGTGGAGCTCCTGCAGGGTTTTGAGCAGTTGTGTACATAAATGACGACCTGTTGGACATGATTGTGGTTTATGCTACTTTTGCTTTTAGATATTAAATCTCGTTTGGACATGTCCTATATTATATAATATGATGTGTACTAATGGGTTAACATGAAAATTGTTCGTGAGTTGCTGACTTGTTGAGACTTCTTTTATATGAATGTGAACAGAGTAGTTTTGGGTATGAGATAATATTATGTTGTAAAAAATATATAGATATATATATATATATAACAGGTTTTTAGATTGTGTTATATTTAAAATTTGTTATATGTACGGTTGGGTAAGTGTGGTCGTGACAAAATAAATATTACTAATAATAATGGTTAGTTTCACAACAACGTTTAATTATTTATTTATAGTTATTTGATATGTTTATTTCCATCTTATATTATTTATTATTAAGATCATATGTAGGGGTGTAAACGTGCCAAACTCAAACGAACGAGGGTTGTTCATGTTCATTTATTTATCTTAAGAAAGTGTTCGTGTTCGTTTATTTAATAATTGAACATGTTAACAAATGTTAACGAACGATTCACAACATGTGTATTAATTTCTTATAAACTCGATCACGAGTAGTTTGGCGAACGCTCTATTTGTTCACAACCCTAGTCATATATGATATAGTAATTAAGATTAACTTACAAATAAAATGAATTCTAGAATAATAATATTTATCCGATAAATATAACTAACACTTATGTATTTAAAATACACAAATTAAATTGTAGCAAATCAAATATTATTGAAATATACTTGTTCGCCATCTGTCATTTAATATATTAAATTTTATGATGGTCGCCATCAATGGTGGCATCTAGTATTAAAAAATAATTAAATTAATTGATGGTAACAACTTGTATTAAAAACTAATAAAATAGTGAGATGCGTCAGCGGTGGTGACTTCACCTATTTTATTAAAACTCCCTTTTTATACTATATTTTGTTAATAAAAATTTTAAGTTGCAATATTCTATTAAAAAAGTCCTTATTCCTGATGATGTCCCTTTGTAATTTTTTATTTTCACTTAAATTAGTTTTTTAATTTTAACTAGTATAGGGTTGTTTGATGCACATGAATACTATAAGATCAATTATTGAATTATTAGATTGTTCATATATATTATAATTGTGGATATGATTATGTATACCATATAATGATTGTCGTATATATTATGTTTAAATGTGACAATGTGAACTATTAAACTGAAACAAAATTTAGTCATATTGTTGTAATATAAGTATATAGATTACAAAATTTGAAATACTACTCTATATACAATATTAGTACTTGAGTTAACCATTTTTGTCATAAATAAAGATTTTCAAGTCATATATATATATATATATATTTTTGGAACATAACAAAATAAAATATCTATACTAATGTTGTCCAGGTCTTATCATTGTACAGTGGAATCATCAAATTTATTTTGTACATTGTTTTTTTTTTCTTCTTCCGATCCATTATTCTATCACAAAAACTTGCGTGAGACAGTCTCACAGATAGTTTTCTTGAGACGGAACCTTTTTACCAACAAACCTAACACATTTTCATTAATTTACATGTGAATTTTATAGTGTGGTGTAGCGCGTAGGACGAAACGATGCATAATCAGCTAATTAAATAATTAAACCCTTAATTATGTGATTTTAATTACGTGCGTTTCAGAAAATCAAAATAATGCATAATTAATTTATCGGAAGTATAGTTTAATTGAAAGGCATAAGTTATAATTTAATTAAAAGTATCGCAGTCGAAAAATCGAGAAAATAGAAATGAAAGTGAGGCCAATCGGAGAATCGTAGACCAATTTACGAAGAATATGAAAAATCGAATAGGTCTATATATAGTAAGAAACGAGACGTAAAAATGAAAAATCGTTCAAAAAGTGAAAAAGGGTAGGATATTTTCTCTCCTTCTCTCTCTTCTCTCTCCTTTGGTCTCCGGTCGGCGGCCGTAGGGCCGCCGCCGGTGGCGAAACTTTTTTCTCGGTTTTGGCTGATTTCTTCATAGGTCATAGTTTTCAACGAGCCCGTTCTAGATCTGGGCTCGGTTTTTCATTCCGACTTCTCTTTCGTCGGAAAACAGTCGGTCAAACCTCTAAAAACCCTAATTTCTCTCTCTCTTCTGGTTCTCTTTCTCTCTCTTCTGGTTCTCTTTCTCTCTCTTTCCTTCTCTCTCTCAGCCGCCAGACCGCCCTCTCTGTCGCCTGTGTTGGTGTGTGTCGTGTTGGGAAGGGGTGGTCTGCTTTGTGCGTGTGTGTGTGTGCGTAAGTGTGCTGCTGTGTTGTGAGGGGTGGCGCTGTACAGCGTCGCCGAGTTCGCTGCAGGTGGTGGCCGGTGCTGGTTGCACTGGCGTGTGACCGCGCATTGCAACGCGATAAAATTATTAATTCTTTCCTAACCTAACCAACTAGTAGCTAAGGCAAGTCAAAGTCGATCCCACGAGGAGTGAAGAATAAACTATATCACCTATGTTCAATTCAAACAAATATCAGATTATGGGGGGGTTTTGAGATTGATTATCTACCACTAAAATACTAATAATCTAGAAAGCAAATTAAATAAGGATTCAAGATATGCAAATATTCCAGTTAACAGTTCAATTATCCCCCGATATCAATTATTCTCTAATCAACATATTACCCCTCTCTTAGATTATCATGGAATTATCACCCCTAGCTTAACACTACGCGTCATTAAACTGAATCGTCTCTTAAGATTAGTTAATTATGATACGCTCACTAACTCACCAAATTTAATTGAACAACCTAGGATACACTCACTAGATTTAATTCATTCAAATGCATTAATCACCAAGACGATAGGATGAACTAGACCCCAAATCAACACGCGTGATTCGATAATTCTAGAATTATGTTACCCTAGAGATGCACGACCTCTAGTTTACCACTTTATGAAACTTAAATGGCGCATTGACGCTTTAAGATTCTAGCAGTCAATTATCAAACACTTAACCTAGGTAGCCAATCCAAATCAAGCATTAATAATTGAAAACATTATGCACAAATAACATAATCAATTCCAATCAAACATCGAGAGGGAAATACAGATTAATTAGAAAATAATAGATAAACGGGTTCAAACTGTAGCGCCCCGGATCAAAACGAGCATAATTAATTAATTAAATATTTTAACTTATGATTTAATAATTTTGTGCGTATGATTTAATTGTTTAATTTAATTTGTGCGTTTCAGATAAGTGTTTAATGCACGTTTAAGAACGATAATTTTTACTAGACGTGGAACGTAGAATTTTATTTTACCATTAGAAGCGTAATGGAAAAACAAGAAGATAGAAACGAATTAGGGGTCAATTGGAGACCCGTAGCCCGAACGACGAAGAAAGGGGCAAAACTCGAAGTTTCGGAACAGAAAATCGAAAGATATTAACGATGAATAGTAACGAGATAGACATGATGAATAGTAACCCGGAAAAGTCAACTATGAACAGTAACTTAGATTTTTCACGTGAATAGTAACTTTCGGATTTCTATAAATAGAGGTGATTTCGATTCAAAAATCACCGTTTCTTCGATCGAGCCGAACCCGACGAAAACACGTAAGTTCTCCTTTCTCGTCTTTTCTTTTCTGTCTTTCTGTTTTCCGGCGCGCTGCCGCCGGCGCGGCGGCGCCGCCGCCGGCCGGTCGCCGGAAAATTTCAACGTTGTCGGAATCGGACGATTTTCGCACACGACGTTCGTCTCGACGAGACGAATCTAGGATAGGTCTCGGATTTCAAATCCGATTTCTCGTTCGCCGGAAAACGGCGAAAAACAGCCTCTTAAACCCTAAACCCTAACCCTTGATCACCCTTTCTCTCTCCTCTGTTCTTTCTCTCTCCACCGCGCCGGAGAAACTGCCGGGGGTCGCCGGAGGTCGTGGTCAGACGCTGGAGTGCCGGCGCCGCCGTGGGTGGCGGCGCCGGAGAAGGACAGTATGTATATATGTATGTATTTGTGCATGTGCGTGTGTATGTAGGTGTGTTAGTGTGTGAGTGTGTTTGCATGCTGTTGGGGCGGCGCATGGTGGCGCCGCCGTGTGGGAATGAACGGCCGGCGACGGGAGGTCGCCGGCGAGGTGGAGGAGGAGGTCGCCGGCGGCTGGTGGCCGCCGGCCAAGAGTGGCAGTAGGGGTGTGTGTGTAAACACACCCTACGCTATGTGTGTGTGTGTGCATCTGTGTGCGTGTGTTTGAGTGCACGGTGGCTGGTGGTGGCCGGCGACTGGGAGTCGCCGGCCAAGGTGGCGGTGGATACTGGTGGTCGCCGGCGGCAGGTGGCCGCCGGCCAAGGTTGAACGTGTGTGTGTGTGTGTTTCATGCGTGAGTGTATATGGATGTGTTAGGGTGTTGGCTTGGCCGGGAAAGGTTGCCGGCGACGGGGAGTCGCCGGCGGAGGGGCTGGGAGTGGTCGCCGGCGACGGGAGGTCGCCGGCCGGAGTTTTGGTTGGGGTTGAAAATCTGGGAAAAACAGGGTATCGAAGGGTTTTGCGGCGTAATTTCCGGGCACTATTCATGCCGGAATCCGGCGATGGACGGCCGGAGGTGGTAGCCGGCGGTGCGAGGTATCCGGCTAGGTAGGTGGTGGTGGCTGGAGGCGGCGCCGCCGCGCCGGGCGACGCCGGGAAGTGGCCTGCTCGAGCAGGCCACCGTCGGGTAACCTGGGCAGAGGCTGGCCGAGAAAACTCGACCAGCCGGGTTGGGTCGCGCCTAGCTGCCGAGAAAACTCGGCAGCCGTCGGGTGCCGGGTGCCGGCGCGCACCGTGCGCGCCCGTCGGGTGCCGACGCGCACCCGACGCCGTGTTTTCGATCCGAATCTCGTTTTCTTTCCGTCGTTCATCCGTATCGAGTCATCGCTGACGAGACGTCATTGACCGAGGGTCGTGGGCCCGGTCAAAGTCAACCCTTTGACCAAAATTACCATTTTACCCCTTAACTTAAAATGCTCCGTTTGAGCTCGTTTCAACTCCGATTGAGCTCATTCTTTTTGCGTTGCGATCCTTATTTCATTTCCTATCATCTCAGACCTTTAGATTTGAATTTCAGCCTTGTCTCCAAAATTCCAATCATTAGATCGATCGATCCGTCGCGTTTTTAACGACCGTTTCTCCGCCGGAGTCTTTTACAGCTTTAATTATAATTTATTAAGGATCTAAGGAACGTCATAACTTGTGTAGGCTACTTGTTGAGTTGAGTCTTGTGATATCGGATCCTTTGGTACTCGCTTGTGAAATCTGATCCGTCGGTACTCATTCACGTGGTAACCACTATACGAGGTGGGGGTAATTCCTATCCTTTTATTTGTTTACAGTTTTCCCTATTTAAATGCATGATTGAGGAATACTAAATGCTGTGAATATATTTGTTGTGCCATATTATTACTGTGGTTGGACTGATGTCCACCTTGATCATGCATTCCGTTCGTCTCTTGCTATTTTCTACTACTCTGAAAAGGTCTAGCGGTCCTTAAAATACGCTAGCGGTATATGAGACCGTTTACAGGGTAAGACGGGGGAACCCCGCACCTATGCGTCCCTTGCCATTTCTAATATCTGTTATGCATTTTATGTGCTGTGGCAACGTGACTTAAGATTATTTTACTAGTATTTTTATATCTGATGAGAGTCATAAGGGGCAGAGTTATTCCCACGAGTGTATTCCACGCACTCACCCCTTTATTCTGTACTCACACTACAGGAGCTGGTGAGCATGTCGAACCCTAGTTGGAGAGAGGTGGTGCTGTTCCTGATCTTGTGTTTATTTAGGATGTGTCGCACAAACACTTTCAAACAATGTTTTAAGTTTAACTCACGTTTTTTTTATAATATTTCTGTATTTATATTTTTGAGTACTTGTGAGGATGGGAGATCCTGATGAGTAGTTTCCGCTGTATATGATGTATATTATCGGTGTGAGACCGAATGTTATCGGACGAAGTCGATTTTTATTATGAGATGGATTCTCAACGTCTCTTACCTCTATCTTCTGTTGTCCCTTACTTAATTCTTTCTGTATATGTTAAGCGACTCTTGCTTTTCTATCTTCACGCCCGGGTAAAACTCTGATATTTTAACAAAAGATTTCGGGGCGTGACAGATGGTATCAGAGCAGTTCTAAGATTGAGAACTTGCTCGAACTGGTTTTAAAATGGGAAAAACGTGATTTCAAAAGTGTGATTTTAAAATATGGTCGGGTTTTTGAAAATACACAGATAGGCACCATCCTCTCTCCATAGGTAACTCTCCCTGAACATAGGACTTGCTTGAGTAAGTGGTTACCTGATGTGCGTTACTTTATTAATATGATATACATTGTTTGGGACTGATGGGGTGTTAATGAGACTGTTTCACGATGAGATAATCTGTTAAAACCCACTTGACGTAATTACAATCACGATGAAAAGATTTTGTGAAAACCTCTTAATGTCACTACAATTGACCCACTGCGCTGAGCCACCGCCACAAAGCCGCTGACTGCAGCAGCGTGAGCTCGTGTGCGAGTATGACCGTTCGCAAAAGTGGTCTTGTGTGACTAAAAGTTGAAACTACCATGGACCCTTGTTTATAACAGGGTGTACTAATGAGTGAGTTTTCCCAGTCCGTGGTTGTAATGCGTAAGATCGGTTTTGACAACTGAGAGCTATAAAAACCCTTTGAAGATGTCAATAATTTAAATTTTAATGTTATGTGTATGATACATTGTTCTGGTTTGATTGTACGTGTTGTGTATACCCTATTGTTAATTGGGCTACGCGGTGTAGATTATAAGGGTTAGTTTCGTATGTCGTCTATAGAGTGATATGCCACGAGGACGACCACGAAGGACTAAGCCATCGATGGAGAATCCATCCGTAAACGATGTGAACGCCGTGAAGAGAGATGGGGAGTCTGTACTAAGGGACTCAGCCCGACAACACGAGACCGCACAAGTTATGCCGCCACCATTATATGAAAATGGTGTCAGCCGAATCATTGAACAGTTTCGACAATTCTATCCGCCAACCTTCAACGGAGAAGGAGAACCAATCGAAGCTGAGGAGTGGTTGAGGACGTTGGATCAATTCTTTAGACATTTGGCATGCACAGAGGAGCAGAAGATCTCCTGTGCCGTTTTACAACTCACCAAAGGAGCCAGCTATTGGTGGGAAAGTCAAGAAAGGAGCATGTCGCCGGAATTCAGGAGCGCTATGTCCTGGGGAGTCTTCAAGGAGTTGATTAAACAGGAATACCTACCCCAGTCATACCGTGACCAAAAAGAGGCAGAGTTCCTACGCATTCGTCAAGAAACCACCTCCGTAGAGGAATACGCGAAGAGATTTAACCTATTAAGTAGGTACGCGCCCCATCTGGTGGACACGAATGTCAAGAAAGCCCGACACTTTGAGAAGGGACTTCGTAGAGAGATCAGCTCCATTCTAGCAGGACATGGTGAAATGTCTTATGCCGCAATCGTTGAGAGGGCTCAAGAGATCGCCACCCATCTCTGCATAGACGTGGTGCCACCCAGGAGAATGGAGATAGCAACGGGAAAGAGGAAACTGATCAGTCTTAGTCAAGACATTGATCAACACCAGTTTCCACGAATCAACAATGCTCCGCTTCTCCCTACTCCCGGGCCAGAGAACTTGTATTTTAAGGGTGGGAAGTCGCATGCAGGACCCTGCCACCTTGGGGCCCGAAACTGTTACAGGTGTGGAGAACCTGGACATATCGCATTTCACTGCCAGAAGTTTAGGAACTCGGTGGCTACCTCACCAAGGCCAGGAACTATTTGTCCCAAGTGTGGGAAGATGCACGAGGGACCATGCCCACAGGAGACACGGAATTGCTACCGGTGTGGAATGCCGGGACACATCTCCGCCCATTGTCTAAGGTCTAGAAAACCACCAGCTATCATGCCGAGTTCGAGGCCAGGAGCAGGCCCGACTTGAACGATCGTCTTCACTCGGTTAGAGTGCCGAGAGATAGATTACGGATGATGAACTTTAGTATTCTATATGTATATGTGTAGAGTAGTTTTACATCATAGATAGTGTATATACATCTTTTGGATGATGTAAGGCCACCCTGATTAGGCTCCTATGTATAAACGCATATTTACGTTCTCGCTTATTTTATATAATATACGTTTATGCCTTTTCACATATATCACGTTAATCTACTTACGTATAGTAAGTATCGTGTTATCTCAACGACTTATACATATATACTTATCGTAACAGAAACATGTCGAGAGGTAGACCAAGGAAGGAACAACCGCAACCACCGGTTAACCCACCTGAGCGGGAAGAGAATGCCAACGTCGGTGATCTGTTAACTGCGCTAAGAGGATTAGCACAACATTTCGAGACCAATCGGGCCGACCCTCAGCCAGCTAGGGTTGACCCGAATCTGATATATGAACAATTCAGACGGTTTAATCCGCCAACCTTTGACGGACGAGGGGAACCGATTGTAGCAGAGGAGTGGCTACGGTCATTAGACAGGCTGTTCGGACATCTCACCTGCTCTAAGGAGCAGATGGTTAGCTGCGCTATCTTCCAGCTAACAAACGAAGCGAGTCACTGGTGGGACTCGTACGAGCGCACGTTGTTGGCCGCTCAAAGAGAGCAGATGACTTGGGAGGAATTCAAGGAGATAGTTTCTCGTCATTTCATTCCTCAATCATATCGAGATCAGAAGGAGACAGAGTTCCTTCATCTCAAACAGGGAAGTTCGACTGTAGGGGACTATGAGCGGCGGTTCAATCATTTGAGCCGGTATGCCCCACATCTGGTGGATTCAGATCTTAAGAAGGCCCGAAGGTTTGAGAGGGGTCTTCGCTCAGAGATCAGCTCGATCCTCGCTGGGCAGGGGACGATGACTTATGCGAATGTCATCGAAAGAGCCCAGGAGATTGCATCCCGGATGGGTTTAGATGTTGCATCCCTCAAGAAAGTTTTTCCTGTTCTTGTCAAGAGAAAATGGACTGGCCCAAGCCAGAGCTTCGTCCCGAATAAGTTTCCCCTGACAAGCAATGCTCCCCTTCTTCCCGTTCCTCGACTAGGAAATCCGTGCCCGAGATGCAGAAAAGTGCATATGGGGTCGTGTCAGTCAGAGACGCGGACCTGTTATAATTGCGGGACACCGGGGCACATTGCAGCGAATTGCAGGAAGGCAAGAAGTACGCCGGCTACAGGATCGAACTCGAGGCCAGTAGCAGGAAGGGCGAGAGCTTTTGCTCTATCTCGTCTGGAGGCCGCGGAGAGATCGGAGACGATTGCAGGTTTGCTATCAGTATCTGATATACCTGTTTTCATCTTGCTGGATGATTGGGGTGATATATTTTCTTCGTATTTGTTGACTGCTATAATTGCTGAAGCATGAGGACGGTAGGATAGTCGCTCGGATTATAGAAGTTATTGTCCCTTCGGGAAAGACGGTAAGGACAGAACACCTACATCGTCACCTTAGATTTACTTTCGAAGATAGAATCCTTCTAGTTGATCTTCATGCTTTAGAGATGAAGGATTTTGACACGATCTTTAGGATGGACTGACTAGAATCCCAACACGCGGTAATCAAATACCGTGCAAGGAAGACTGTCTTTCAAAGCATCTGGAGAACCAGAGTTCACCTTCCGTGAGACCCAAATAAAGTCGACTCAAGGAATAAGTTTGGACATAAAAGCAACCGAGATGTTTAGCAAGGGAGATTGCAAGGCTTGGTTAGTCAACATGACGAACTCCGCGCAAGAATCGATTTCTGCTGAGAAGGGGTCGGTGATAAAGACATTCATGGACTTGTTTCCAGAGGATTTACCTGGACCTCCACCGAATCAACAAGTGACCTTTGAGATCGATCTCGTTTCAGGATCCGCACGGGTGTCAGAAGCTCCTTACTGGATAACACCGAAGGAATTACAAGAACTGAGGGCCCAGTTACCAGAACTTTTGGACAAAGGTTTCAACGGACCAAGCGTGTTGCCTTGAGGAACTCCAGTGCTCTTCGAAAAGAATAAAGATGGGAGCTTAAGAATTTGTGTCGATTACCAAGAGTCGAACAAGCGGACTATAGAGAACAAGTATACACTGTCTCGAAGTGAAGATCTCTTCGACAGATTAAGAGGAGCCAGTGTGTCCTCGAAGATTGGCTTAAGGTCTGGGTATTACCAGATAAAAGTCAAAGACGCAGATAAATCATCAATCAGTACCACGAGATAAAGAAGGAGAATAGTAAAGAGAAGGAATACGGTCCGGCCAGGAAGGATCGAGAAAGAATTGGAAAAACTCAGGATTGATGAAAGTTCTGAACAACCAGCTTAGCCAGAAAATCAAGGAACTTGCAAGCCTGAGAAAGTTCCTTGATGAGAAATTGAAAGACAGAAGCAACTCGCATATAAGATGTCGAGAGTTTTGACAAAGTATGCAGTTTCGCAGCTTTTAGTATACGTTTAGTTACGACGTTCTTAGTACGCGTTCAATTTCGAGGACGAAATTATTTTAAGGGGTAAGGGATGTAGCGCCCCGGATCAAAACGAGCATAATTAATTAATTAAATATTTTAACTTATGATTTAATAATTTTGTGCGTATGATTTAATTGTTTAATTTAATTTGTGCGTTTCAGATAAGTGTTTAATGCACGTTTAAGAACGATAATTTTTACTAGACGTGGAACGTAGAATTTTATTTTACCATTAGAAGCGTAATGGAAAAACAAGAAGATAGAAACGAATTAGGGGTCAATTGGAGACCCGTAGCCCGAACGACGAAGAAAGGGGCAAAACTCGAAGTTTCGGAACAGAAAATCGAAAGATATTAACGATGAATAGTAACGAGATAGACATGATGAATAGTAACCCGGAAAAGTCAACTATGAACAGTAACTTAGATTTTTCACGTGAATAGTAACTTTCGGATTTCTATAAATAGAGGTGATTTCGATTCAAAAATCACCGTTTCTTCGATCGAGCCGAACCCGACGAAAACACGTAAGTTCTCCTTTCTCGTCTTTTCTTTTCTGTCTTTCTGTTTTCCGGCGCGCTGCCGCCGGCGCGGCGGCGCCGCCGCCGGCCGGTCGCCGGAAAATTTCAACGTTGTCGGAATCGGACGATTTTCGCACACGACGTTCGTCTCGACGAGACGAATCTAGGATAGGTCTCGGATTTCAAATCCGATTTCTCGTTCGCCGGAAAACGGCGAAAAACAGCCTCTTAAACCCTAAACCCTAACCCTTGATCACCCTTTCTCTCTCCTCTGTTCTTTCTCTCTCCACCGCGCCGGAGAAACTGCCGGGGGTCGCCGGAGGTCGTGGTCAGACGCTGGAGTGCCGGCGCCGCCGTGGGTGGCGGCGCCGGAGAAGGACAGTATGTATATATGTATGTATTTGTGCATGTGCGTGTGTATGTAGGTGTGTTAGTGTGTGAGTGTGTTTGCATGCTGTTGGGGCGGCGCATGGTGGCGCCGCCGTGTGGGAATGAACGGCCGGCGACGGGAGGTCGCCGGCGAGGTGGAGGAGGAGGTCGCCGGCGGCTGGTGGCCGCCGGCCAAGAGTGGCAGTAGGGGTGTGTGTGTAAACACACCCTACGCTATGTGTGTGTGTGTGCATCTGTGTGCGTGTGTTTGAGTGCACGGTGGCTGGTGGTGGCCGGCGACTGGGAGTCGCCGGCCAAGGTGGCGGTGGATACTGGTGGTCGCCGGCGGCAGGTGGCCGCCGGCCAAGGTTGAACGTGTGTGTGTGTGTGTTTCATGCGTGAGTGTATATGGATGTGTTAGGGTGTTGGCTTGGCCGGGAAAGGTTGCCGGCGACGGGGAGTCGCCGGCGGAGGGGCTGGGAGTGGTCGCCGGCGACGGGAGGTCGCCGGCCGGAGTTTTGGTTGGGGTTGAAAATCTGGGAAAAACAGGGTATCGAAGGGTTTTGCGGCGTAATTTCCGGGCACTATTCATGCCGGAATCCGGCGATGGACGGCCGGAGGTGGTAGCCGGCGGTGCGAGGTATCCGGCTAGGTAGGTGGTGGTGGCTGGAGGCGGCGCCGCCGCGCCGGGCGACGCCGGGAAGTGGCCTGCTCGAGCAGGCCACCGTCGGGTAACCTGGGCAGAGGCTGGCCGAGAAAACTCGACCAGCCGGGTTGGGTCGCGCCTAGCTGCCGAGAAAACTCGGCAGCCGTCGGGTGCCGGGTGCCGGCGCGCACCGTGCGCGCCCGTCGGGTGCCGACGCGCACCCGACGCCGTGTTTTCGATCCGAATCTCGTTTTCTTTCCGTCGTTCATCCGTATCGAGTCATCGCTGACGAGACGTCATTGACCGAGGGTCGTGGGCCCGGTCAAAGTCAACCCTTTGACCAAAATTACCATTTTACCCCTTAACTTAAAATGCTCCGTTTGAGCTCGTTTCAACTCCGATTGAGCTCATTCTTTTTGCGTTGCGATCCTTATTTCATTTCCTATCATCTCAGACCTTTAGATTTGAATTTCAGCCTTGTCTCCAAAATTCCAATCATTAGATCGATCGATCCGTCGCGTTTTTAACGACCGTTTCTCCGCCGGAGTCTTTTACAGCTTTAATTATAATTTATTAAGGATCTAAGGAACGTCATAACTTGTGTAGGCTACTTGTTGAGTTGAGTCTTGTGATATCGGATCCTTTGGTACTCGCTTGTGAAATCTGATCCGTCGGTACTCATTCACGTGGTAACCACTATACGAGGTGGGGGTAATTCCTATCCTTTTATTTGTTTACAGTTTTCCCTATTTAAATGCATGATTGAGGAATACTAAATGCTGTGAATATATTTGTTGTGCCATATTATTACTGTGGTTGGACTGATGTCCACCTTGATCATGCATTCCGTTCGTCTCTTGCTATTTTCTACTACTCTGAAAAGGTCTAGCGGTCCTTAAAATACGCTAGCGGTATATGAGACCGTTTACAGGGTAAGACGGGGGAACCCCGCACCTATGCGTCCCTTGCCATTTCTAATATCTGTTATGCATTTTATGTGCTGTGGCAACGTGACTTAAGATTATTTTACTAGTATTTTTATATCTGATGAGAGTCATAAGGGGCAGAGTTATTCCCACGAGTGTATTCCACGCACTCACCCCTTTATTCTGTACTCACACTACAGGAGCTGGTGAGCATGTCGAACCCTAGTTGGAGAGAGGTGGTGCTGTTCCTGATCTTGTGTTTATTTAGGATGTGTCGCACAAACACTTTCAAACAATGTTTTAAGTTTAACTCACGTTTTTTTTATAATATTTCTGTATTTATATTTTTGAGTACTTGTGAGGATGGGAGATCCTGATGAGTAGTTTCCGCTGTATATGATGTATATTATCGGTGTGAGACCGAATGTTATCGGACGAAGTCGATTTTTATTATGAGATGGATTCTCAACGTCTCTTACCTCTATCTTCTGTTGTCCCTTACTTAATTCTTTCTGTATATGTTAAGCGACTCTTGCTTTTCTATCTTCACGCCCGGGTAAAACTCTGATATTTTAACAAAAGATTTCGGGGCGTGACACAAACATCCCTGCTAACCGGAATTGAGAAATTAGCCAAGCATCTTTGATGTCAAATCCACAATAGCAATTGAATACTCCATCCGAATTAAACTAGAAAATAAAGCAATGTTTTTCTCTCTCTCTAAATCTCTACGTAAATCATCCAAATATGCCCAAGAGAAATTAAAAGGTTATTGTGGCTTGGGGAGCACTCCAAAATCTATAATCCTAGGCATGTGGGCGAGTTTTAAACCCTAAGGAGATGGGCTTCCTTCATTTTTAGGCCCAAAAACTCGTTCAGGATTTCACTGGGCCGCGATGGGCTTCACACTAGCAGACTGGGCTGACACTGGGTTTCCCAGTGTATTGGGCGTTTGGGCCCAACTTGACCCAACTTTGTTCCGGCTTTATTTCTCGGCCCACGAACACATCTCTTGGCTCGAAAATACTCCAAAACTCCTGAAATAATCAAAAAAATAATATATGAAGTAATTGAGGGTCGAAAACACATATAGGTACAAAAATGGTGCATTCAATTATCTAAAAAGATTATAAAATCATAAATATATCCACAATAAAATGCACTTATTTTCTACCTATCAGCGTGGGTGTTGGAGGTGGTGGCTGGCGCGTGGTGTCGTGCCGGCAGTGTTGGTTGTTACAGGCAGGCGCGCAGTGTGGGGTACTGGGAAGCACGCGTACAGGGGCACGGGGTGTGCGTGATGTGCATGCGGTGTGCGCATCGGGAGGGGCGCGTTGTGTGCGCATCGGGTAACATCGGGGCGCGTTGTGTGCGCACAGGACAGTGCCGTGTGAGTGTTAGTCCGTGTCATGTGCGTGCGTGGTGTCGCCGGCGACATGAAGTCGTCGGCCGGGAGCCGGGGGTCTCAGTCAAAGTCAACCTTTTTCTGATAATTTATGAAAACACCCCTACACCTTTAAACGCTCCGTTTAAGCTCGTTTCTCATCCATTTTAGCTCATTCTTTCTTCTATCGAACCCTCATCGATCCCTTTTCAACCTCATGACCTCTAAAGCGTCTTTCGATCCCTTTTCCCTATCGTTTCTTCTTCGAGAGATTTTATGTAATTAATGTAATAACGAAACTAAGAAACCTCTTTACATGTGTAGGCTCTCAATCGGAACCACCACACTAAAAACTTGATACTCTATTTTTACAAGCAGTTACCACCGAACAAGGTGGGGGTAACTTCTGATCTCTATATGTTTATTATTTTTCGTATTTGATATATGAATTGTTGAATCCTACGTGTCGTGATTATATGCTGTGATTACTATGTTCATGCTATTATACTATGAAAGGACTAAGGTCCACATTCATATCACGGAGGGACTAATGGTCCATAAAAAACATCACGGAGGGAATAATGGTCCATAAAAAACATCATGGAGGGATTGGTGGTCAGTAAAATGCACCAACGGTATAGAAATCATTTTGTAGGATAAGACGGGTTGTACCCACACCTATTGTTATCTAAGTGTTATGCATTCTATGTGCTATGTCTAATTGCTGAACCTATATATGCTTGTTTTGTTTAATTGTTTAATAACTGTTAAAACATGGAAAGTATCCTCACGAGTGTATTCAATGCACTCACCCCCATGTGTAATTGCATTCCAGGAAGTGACAAAAATGAAGACGTATAGAGAGAGTGATGTCATATCAAGATTCTCTCTTTTTGCGTTCAAAACTTAACGTTGAAACAATATATTAATATTTCACGTTTGTATCTATTTTGTAATTTGATCTGATGGATCTTGTATATGTTTATCCGCTGCTTAAGGTTTCTAAACGTTTCGTTTCGGTTGTCGCCAACGTTTGTTTATGTAAAACTTTTTATCGTCTTCTATCTTCTTCTGTCTTTAAAATGTTTGTCTCTTTCCCCTTTCTTCTTGCACGCCCACAAGAAAACTCTGATATTTTAAGTATGAAAATGGGGTGTGACATGTGGGTTGTGAGTTGACCTGTCTCATATAACATGGTCCGTAAAACGGTCTCACATAAGACTTACTCTTATTCCATTGACATGGTTGAGTGTTAAAATAGTTTGGTTTATAAAATATTTCCTTAATAGTAATCAATAAACACAACATATATTATATAGTATGTAAAATATAAATACTAATGTGCGACCAATTTAAGTGAACAATCGAGCAAACATGAAGAGAAAAAAATAAATTATCCTCACCTAACTGCAATCCTAAACTTTAACAAAGAACCCTAGTTTTGGGGGATTCGAAATTTCTGCAAATGTTTGATGGTTCAAATGGAAGAAAAGCAGCGAAAAAAACATAATTTTTAACTAATTAAATTGGTTCCTTGCTCTCACGTGCCAAAATCCGGCGACTTAAGTGGTCGACGATGGCCGGAGTCCTTAAATTGGACATTTTATTATACATACAAGACCAAAATCGGACATATCAAACATACGAGAATTTTTTTGGATAAGATCTAAGTTACGAGACTTAAAAATTATTTTTCCCTTTTAATAATTATATTAAAATTCAGAAGATGAGATTTAATTATGAAAGAATAAATACATGACTCATAGATGAAATTAAATCGAGATATTAATAAATTTATGTGATGAGAATTCATAGTTTGTGAGTTATTTTGCATTACAGATTGAGAATTCAATTTATGTTGAAGTTTCGGGCTTTTCTACAACACTAACAATTTTCCATGTGAGGAAGCTTACAAGTTCACACAATTATCCCATGGACCAATTATCAAAATTAAAACCGATGAAATCAAGGGAAGAAAAAAAAACTCTCTTCTTGCCATTACTTACATCTGATTAGATAATTTCATATGCGATTTTATTGATTCCCAACTTGACTCCTTCTGAGGTAGTTGAGGGCTCCCTTCCACTGTCGCTATGCGCCATAAGTAACCAGGGACGAAGGGATCATGTGGGGCGGAGGGGGGGCATTGGGCCACCTAAACTTTTAAATAATTATGAATTATAATATATACTTTAATAACTTTGAAGATATTCTTTAGGAAAAAATTATATATTGTATGTAAGTTATTTCTTTTTAATGTTAAGTCGTAATTGAGTTTTCATATTCATTGTCTTTTATTTATAATTTTTATTTTTCTTGAGTTAATGTATATTTATATGAGTCACATATCATTATTTTTACAATATATTGATATTCAATTTACCTTAATTTCTTTTAATCATTTTAGATACGTAATACAAATATATAATTACAGTGTAAGTTTTCCTAAAACCTGAAATGTGTAAATTATACTTATGGTCATAAATCTTTCGGTTTCTTTATATAATAAAATAATATTCAACATTTGAACGTTATCATTTTAGTCATTGAACATTTAAAACAAATTTGCTAAAGATGCATAAGTAGGCTACCACAATTATAATTTATTTGTTTCAAAAGTTGAAAATGCAAACAATGATCTATATTTTAATGTTTGTGAAAAAAAATATATTGAAAATTGAAAGCTCAACATGTGTTCATTGTAAAAAAAATGTACATTTTATGCGTATATATTATCTAATTTTTATAGTATTGTTAGAGTTTATTATCCACACTGCCCTATAAATTAAGGTGTCTAACCATTTAGGACAATAAGTTTTCAAGCTGACAACTCAGACAACATATTGATTGTTGAAATGATTTATATTTTATAGGATCTTAATGCTGTTAAAAAATGATTGTCCTTAATTTTTTGATATAAACATGTGTGAAGCACATAATACATAGATGTGGTGTAAAAAAAAATATAGATCGTTCATTAAAATTGTCAGATAGCTTTAGAAGTTAAAAAGTTTCTAAAATGTTTCAAAATGGAATATTGCAACCCATTGATACTCTTGTAGTGAAAGGTGAATCATTTATATATGTTTCAAATCTCACAAGAAAATGAGAAGTCAAGATAATATGTTTGAAACCAAAATTCAGATTTAATAGACAATTTGAAATACATTATAACTTCTATATTTTCTAAATTGATTTTTTGATTTCATTAAACTTTTTAGTATGTAGTTTTATCTTCTCTTGTACGATTGTCATGTAAGATCATTTTGTTGCTTGAGTAGTTTATGTAGCATCCATGCCATGTCAACAAATTTTAGCCAACAAAACTAGAAATTAGCCCCATGCACATAACATGACATTTGGCCCAATTGCAACATTCGGCCAAAATTATCATTTTCTCAATTATTGGATCAAAATGGTCAGCAATAAAACTAGTAATTAATTAAAAGCTAGACGTGATATATATGTTGCTAATATTCATCAGCATTATCTATTTATTTGTAACAAACGTGACAACACTATATACACCTAAATTTCATAGGTTGTGAGTGCTTAGGCTGTCAACATACAAGAATGGCCCATCCATGCAATTTGAGCTACATTTCAAATCTCACACTAAATATCATCGTATTATATACCCATCCATGTTCTCTCAACACCATTCATCAGATATTCTAATAATTCTCCCATAACCATGGAACTCTCATGGGAATCAAGTGTCACAGATTCCATCAATGCCATTTATCTTCTATTTTCAGCTTACTTGGTTTTCGTAATGCAACTTGGATTCGCAATGCTGTGTGCGGGCTCTGTTCGGGCTAAGAATGCCATGAACATTATGCTCACTAACGTAGTCGATGCTGTTGTTGGCAGCCTTTCCTATTACTTATTCGGCTTTGCTTTCGCCTTTGGCGAGGGCCCGAATGAAAACCCATTCATTGGGACAAGCTATTTCGCTCTCAAAGATATTCCAACAAGCTCATATGATTACAGCTTCTTTCTTTACCAATGGGCTTTCGCCATCGCCGTGGCTGGTATTACTAGTGGCTCTATAGCCGAAAGGACACAATTTAGTGCCTACTTAATTTTTTCATTCTTTTTATCGGGCTTCGTTTATCCGGTCGTGGCCCATTGGGTTTGGTCATCGAGTGGGTGGCTAAGCCCGAGTTCGGGCTCGTCCTTGTTCGGTTCGGGGGCCATTGACTTTGCAGGTAGTGGAGTAGTGCACTTGGTGGGTGGCATTGCCGGGCTTTGGGGATCACTAATCGAGGGCCCGAGAGTGGGCCGGTTCGATACATTCGGAAAGCCCGTGATTATGCGTGGACACAATGCAACTCTTGTGGTTCTTGGAACATTCCTACTATGGTTCGGCTGGTTTGGATTCAATCCGGGCTCTTTTAACAAGATCCTCGTATCGTATCCAAACACAGCGAACCAAGGAAACTGGACCGCCGTGGGCCGTACAGCTGTCACCACGACATTGGCTGGTTCTACTGCCTGAATTGCCACCCTATTCGGGCGGCGACTTCTGGCAGGCCACTGGGACACTCTTGTTGTCTGCAATGGTGTCCTAGCAGGGTTCGTCGCCATTACATCGGGCTGTGCTGTTGTGGAACCATGGGCTGCAATACTATGCGGGTTCGTAGCCGCCAGGGTTCTCATCGGGCTCAACATGCTGGCGTTGAAGCTCAAAATCGACGACCCATTAGAAGCAGCACAGTTGCACGGTGGATGCGGAGCGTGGGGATTGATCTTCACAGGGCTGTTCACCAAGGAAGAGTTTGTGATCCAAGTGTACGATTCGGGCCGGGCCAGGCCGCACGGCAGGTCTTATGGGCTTTTGCTGGGAGGTGGGTGGGGGCTCATTGGAGCTCAAGTGGTTGAGGTAATGGTGATAATTGGTTGGGTTAGCGCGATGATGGGGCCGTTGTTTTACTTGCTTCATCGGCTAAGAATATTGAGGATTTCCATAGATGAGGAAGTTGCAGGGCTTGATATATCCAGCCATGGAGGATATGCATATAATGCTCATGAAGAAGAGAGTGGTCCTAGAGTTTATGGAGAGTATATGCGAATGCAAACTCACTCATAAATGTATGTACACTACGTAATTATAAAGGAATTAGTAAATATATATATGTACACCTTACATACATTAGTAAATTTTAGTAAATATATATATACACACCTTACATACACTAGTATGTTGCATTGCATCTGGTCCCTTTTATTGTTGTTTTTTTGGTTTTTCTAGTCTTGTTCATTCCTTTTGATATTCAGAATTTTTTTTCTAATATTTTTGTTTTACTTTTCCGTTTCATATAATTAAATATGTTAGAATTATTAAATGTATACTTAAGCAATGATATAATAGAATGTGTAACACAATTATACCAAAACAAAGAATAGTTTTTGTCTAGATTTAAATGGCTACCCTGATCATTTAGTGGTCTTCGAGTGATATTTTAGGTATAAAAATATGTTTTGATATATGCTGATGGAAAATGAATAATATCTACATCAATTACATTATTTGAAATCCTTTTCAAACCATCCTTTGTTCCATTGAACAAACTATTCATTGAATCCAGATTTCGTAGAAGAATAATTGAACAATTTCTCTTTTACCAACTTATTAAGAGGTAAGTCATTTGGAGTTAAAGAGTTCAAAAATTCCACTACATAATATTTGTCCATTCATTGAATCTTTGTCACTGTTATATTGGATGTATCATCTGAAATTGTCTTCGTTGTCGGTTCTTAATTGTTCGATCTTAATAAGATCATTCCTTGATCTCATGTCCCGCAATAGTGTAATTTTCCTCATCTTAGGCAACAAATAAAAATTGACATGACTTGACAAAATATGTTGAATTGTTGTCCTTGAAACGATCTGTAATATTGTCGGGGTCTCCACAAAAAAAAATATTAATAATAATAAAAAATAACTATTACTTTTGCCATCAAAATCTTTATCAATTTCTGCATTCTCAATCACTCATCATTTCATCATTGATATTTCATCCCAAAAAGATCTAATATGGTATGCAAAACTCTGCAACTCCAGTACTTTGTTTTGAAATAAGACATTCACTTGTCTCTTGCAGAATTTAATGATTTTAAAATTTGAATGTGTTGTTCTGACTCCCAGCATTATCGTTAATGCAACTCCAGATGTTGTAGTAGCAAGTTCTATCTATTTTGTGATATGATATGTCAGCTAATAATGTGTAAGTATGTTTTTCTTGTCGTACCAGATCCATTAACGAAGAAAATTCCTCAATTTCTTTACTTATGCAACATATGGTCATTAAATACTCAGTTTGTATAAAGCATTCCCATTGTTGTATCTTCTTTCCTCCCATTCTCGAAATTAATCTAAAAAAAAATATTTATGACTTTTGTTACGACCCTAATAATTGCAACTCGAGCTAATTGCAGGTTACATAAGCTCTCTATAACCGTAACATAAGTTTTGCAATTATTTTATCATTATTTGTTCAGATGCATAATGTATGAGTTTTGTGTGCCAAGGATTCGAGATTACAAAAATTGATATAATGGTTAGGAATCAAGATGGGATAAGGGCAAAATACGAACTTAATATCATTGATGATAGATAAACCTGCTTTTCAAAAAGCAATTATAACCAAAAAAACAAAAAACACAATGATACTAAGAAACTAATAACCAAAAACCTTAACATAATCGTGCATAAACATGATTACTATCCCACAATAATACTTCATTCAGCAATGCAAAAACACTATTTTAAATTGAACAAAATACCAGATAGGCATTCTGAAATGCAGAAAATCAGAATGAGCTTACATTCTCCATCTCGAAACTCCCAAGTGAAAACATGATGCTGTTCAAACAGGTTGATTTTCTGAGTAGTATTGTTCTCCTTGGAGTAGTAGAAAAGGTCACGGTCCAATTCCATCAAGATATCATC
Organism: Scutellaria minor; assembly: GCA_954870855.1. Taxonomy (NCBI): domain Eukaryota; kingdom Viridiplantae; phylum Streptophyta; class Magnoliopsida; order Lamiales; family Lamiaceae; genus Scutellaria; species Scutellaria minor. Next base: position 23,017,464 of record OX940727.1, read on the forward strand.
ATTTTTTAAACCTTTGATAGGATAAATATTTTCATGAAAATATTCAACATCAAAATCTCTGCTGATGACAAATTCCTTTGTCCATGATGTTTCCACTCCATATTCCTTCATCAACCAAATCTCTATAGCATCAATAGATGTATCATTGTTGCATAAACACAGGCAATCCCCTAAAGCAGACAGGCCAACTAAAAATATCATACTTCCTTCATGTAGTATATAGCATGCATACTCAGTCGAGCAAGAAGGAAAAAGGAAGCAATGAAATCAGTAAAATTTTGGCCAAGGAAATAAAAACGTAAAAGGAAAACTTAAAGAAGCGCGTTTCAAAATGCGACTTCAATCTGGTAAGGTAGTTATTTTATTTTCTTTGCTTTCTTGTTTCAGTTTTGCAGGTTGATCGAGCTGGATTGCGAGGCCGTTTTCTCCCGCATTACTTAACGGTTTAAGGAGCGGTTTGAAGATAGATAATCTATATAAGGCGTAGATTAGTTCTTATTTAGACTTCACTTCGAGTTATAAACTGTAGAGAGAAATATTCATCTTCAAAGACTTAGACGCAGATTAGGGTTTCTGTGTGAGATCACTTGATACTTTGTAATTCTTTGATTGTTTCATAGTGGATTGCTTTCATCTCAGTGGATGTAGGGATATCAACCCGAACCACTTAATTCCTGGTGTTGCTTTCGTTATTTCTTGCATTGTTTGTTCTCGTTTTTCTCATTCTTCGACTCTCTTGTGTCGACGGTTTGTGGTGCATGCAAAGTTGTGTGCTACTGTGGTTGGTTTCTTGATCTGATTTACAAGACTTCAAAAGGAGCAGGAGCAGAAAAGGTGCTAAAAAGTTCTGTTTCGAGATCAAAGCAAGAAATTAGTGGTTCGGAGCAATTTAAACATCCCACCAACTAATGGAGATTTCCATTAACAAATGCCCCATCTCTATCACGGACATATATAAGAGGGACAACATGTGCTACTTTTCTCTATGATCCTGCTCCAATCACTACAATAAAAATTAAAAATAGTGACGAAAAATAGCGACGAAAATTGATTTTGTCGCTAAAATTAATTTTAGCGACGAAATTTTAGTATTTGTCGCTAATATTAGTGGCGAAATTAAAGATGTTTTCACTAAAATGTCTAATCTAAATTTAAATAAAATGGAAGAAATGTTAGCAACATTGTATTGTATTTTCGTTAATAAGTTAGCAACGAAGTTAGAAATGTCGTCGCGAAAGGGCTATCTAAATTTAAATAAAAAGAACAAATATTAACGACGAATAATGTAGTTGTCGCCACTAAATTAGCAACGAATTTTAATTATTTCGTCACTAAGTTAGCAACGAAATATGATATTTCATCACAAAAAGCCTCTTTGAATGTAAATAAAATTGGGGAAATGTTTAGCGACGGGCTTTGTATTTTGTCACTAAGTTAGCAACTATTTTTTATATTTTCGTCACTAAATATGTATATATATAAATAGAAACACGAAAATCATTTCCCTTGCAAAATCACCCGCACTTCCTCTGCAAAACTTCGTCCAATTTTCCGGTAATGGTTCCGCCAGCTGATGTTTCCGCCACCACTCCATCACCCTGGTTCCTCCCCCATTTCGTCAATACTTTTAATAAATTTGGTTCATAAATTATCCTTCTTACAGATTGTGCAAGCCGATTTGTATATGAAATCAGAGTGACAACATGTAAGGGTTTGTCTCTCCCCCTTTTGAGCTCTCATCTGGAGAACCATGTACCCATCAACGACAAGAGAGACCGAACTTGATCACTGGATAGTAGTGAAGCTCAAAAGGTTCAACATCGAGCCCATCTTCAAATTCCAAAATATTGTGCAATTTTGACTTGTACTTGATGTTGCTCTAATCAGTTGCTCCAACTCTTCAACTCTAAAAACTCGAAACCTTGAACCCGATTACCTGCAAGACAAACACCGGGAGAGATTCCCGGCGATGGGACTCCGACGCTCAAATCAATAGGGTTGCTCAGTAAAATCTCTCAAATAATATGCGTATGTATTTAATATGATTGTGCTTAAAAATAGAACAATAAATATAAGAGGTATATATATAAACTCCCTGGAATACGTATTGGTTGAGATTTATCCCACGAAACGTGGGATATGAGTTACTAGCTCCTCAAAAATAGGGATTAGTTGGATTCAAAACCTGTTCGTCACTTTTCACCATCAACTAGTTCGTCATTATACTTCAAAGTTGCGTTAGTTCGCGTTTCCTTAGTTCGCTCCAACGGTGTCCGAACTGTTTAATTCTTTAAACCCTTCAGATACGTTGACTTTGACTTCATTCCGGTTTTCAAGAAGACTCGGTTCGACTCAGTTCGACCAGACTCGATTCGACTTAGTTCGACCATATCAAGTACTCCCCCCCTTTGAAGTACGTGTTTACACGCACTAGTGCAGTTCGCTAATATGTTACCCGAACACTTGGCGCACCTTTCCGAGGCGAGATGTCCCCTCAACCACGCTAATCCCACCTACGCAACACTTGGCAGGGTAGATTTCCCGCCCAGTGTCCTTTCGTCTTCCACCGTTGGATTTTCTTGCATCTAACGGCCGAGAGTTCGCGACCTTTCACTTTTTTCCCCCCAAAATCGAGGAATCCTCCCTCTATATATATCTCTTCCATCACACCAGAAATACTTTTTGTGCAACCAATCACTGTAGCTTCACTTACAGTTTTTCTTTCATCAATCAAGGATCTTTCTTCTCCAATTTCTAGGTTTCTTCAATCACATCAGGTACCCATCTTCTTCTCCTTTATCCTTATATTTCCAATGGCATCTTCTCATCCCGTAGTTTAGGCTTCTAAGAAATCTAGGAGAAAAACCGTAGATACGGTATTTTCCTCCACTAAGACCACCCAAACCCATCTAACACTCCTTAGCTCGCTTATGGTAGGCGGTTACTCTGTAGTAATCCCCCATCCCGAGGACCGACCTCACTGAGCTTCCCTCGATCATCAGACATGGTTTTTGAAACACGTCACCCTAGGATTGGTTCCTCTCATTCACCCATTCTTTGTAGAAATTGGCTCGGGCTTCGGAATATGCCTGAACCAATTACACCCAAACTCTATAAGCTATATAGTATCTTTTTACATGATATGTAAATGGATGGGGGTCGAACCCTCTTTCAATCGATTTCGTTCTTGCTTCATTCTTAAAAACAGCAATCCTTTTTGTTTTTATTTAAGCCCTCGTGGGGGGGCGAGGCGAGCTACTTTTTTGTCTCTTGGTGACGAAAAGGTTAGCGCTTAGGAGCAATACCATTTTTTCATTCGTGGACCAACGAACCAATCCTTCCATTCTTTACCCTGGGTTCAAACCACTGTTCAGTCTGATCCCCCTCCTCCCCTTAACTACCAGATCTCCGTTTTGAACAGAATTTTTGCCAAGGGGTGGTTCAATATCGTCCAATTGAGCTCTTGCGAGTCGTTACTGTCATTCTGGGGGTTTTATCCGAATAGCCGTGTTTCTTCTCGATTTAATTTAGGTCGATCTTTCTTTTCCTCGTTCTTTTCAGTGTTAATTCGAACTTGTTTGCGTACATGATGGCTTACCCAATTTGTTTCTTTTTGCAGATAGAAAAATGAATTAATTCTTCAGTTTTGCAGACGAGGTCTCTGATGAGGAGAGGACTCCGTACTCACCTTCCCAACATTGTGTGAACACCGACCTAGCTGTAGCCTACAAGCAATCGGAGGAAGCTCGCCTTGTCGAACTGGCTAATAAAACCCCTGGTTCGACCGAGCATGTGGTTCATGAGGAAGAAGGTGTTCTCCCTGGGAAATCGGAGGCTACCTTGTCGACTTCTCCTCCTCATGCCATACTGCCTGCCGGCAAACCCCCGCCAGTTCGCCTCTGTCCATGACTTGTTCATCCGAGCCTATAGATCTAACTGATGATGCTGCAGGGGAGGTATTGGGAACCGGCTCCTCTCGCCAACAGAAAAATAGGGGGTCTGGCAGCTCGCAGCGGTTTGCAACAAAAAACAGAAGACCGTTGAGGAGCCACCAGTCATTTCAGAGGTTCCGGAGGAGGTGGCGGTGCAGAAGGGGAAGTCGGCAGAGGGCGAAGAGGATGCCGAGGAAAAAGAGATTCGACTGAATCTCACACGTTTGGCCAACGCAAAGAAATTTTTTAAGGGTTTGAGCAGGAGGGCCCTTCGGCGGCGAGACCAGGTGCAAAATTATCGAGACCTTGTGCAGGAAAGGGAGGAAGAGAAAAAAGCTCTGGAGAGCGACTTGGCGATCCACTTCGGCCGAGCTACTGAGTTATTCGCTCGGTTAGAGCAATACGAGATCGAGCTCGCTACAGCTCGATCTGAGGTATCGAAAAGAGAGGAACTGCTCGTGACAAAAGAGCAGTTTGCCATGGAGAAGCAGAAAAAGTTCCTCAGAGCTGAGGCGGAACTTAGGAGATTGAGGGAGGAGTTAGAGCAGGAGAAGAATATGCGGCTTCAATTCGCGGAAGATATGAGGGATGAGGGATTCCGAGCTGGGATTATAGAGGGCTTCCATCGATTCGCTCGGAGTCCAGAGATGGAGCTAATAGCTGAAGAGTTCCGTGAGAGTCTCTTCAGGCGCTTATGGAATTCAGTTCTCTTTCTCTCTAAAGCCGCTCCCATGGTCGAGGCTTCTTTCAAGGAGAGCATTCGCCTGTGCCAGGAAGAGGTGACGGAACCTATGCCCGAGTCCCCTCTTCGTTTCTGTCTCTCTTCGCTGGATAGGAAGTTAAAGCAGTCATTCCCCACTCCTCCTGGCTGGTGCGGAGATCCGAATGAGCATGTTGACGCCAAGTGGTGGGCCGGCCTCTTGGAGCAAGCCATTTCAGAGATCCTCCTCCCAAGTACCAGTTCGAATCAGCTCGGTGAAATGACTTCGAACTTGGTCACCGATCTACCTGACGACATATTCGCTCCCATGCCACCACCTCGTCCTACTGATCCCTCTTCTTCGATTCTTCCTGAAGAACCTCCCACTCTACCTTAACTGAACGTTTTACTTTCTTCCACATTTGTAACTGTCTTCTGTTCGTAATGAATGTTATCAATGTTTACTTTAAATGTTTGCATTTGTAATTCATGTTATAATCTTCGTTATAGTTCGATCATTCATAAGAAAACTTCAACTTGCTTAATCAAGTTTTTGTTTGAATCGAATCATTCCGAGGGAATGTTCTAGTTCGTTTGATCGGGACATTCCGGGGGAACGTTTCAGTTCGCTTAATCAGGACATTTCAAGGGAATGTTTTGGTTCGCTTAATCAGGACATTCCGAGGGAATTTTTTGGTTCGCTTAATCATCAAGTATAACAGCAATATAAAAATAAAGCAGAGAAAAAAAGTGACACGGCGATGTAACGTGGTTCGGTCGAATTGACCTACATCCACGGAGAGTAAATGTTTCTCGTTTTATTAAGTAATAGGAATTGAAAAAAGTAATAAGTAACATACAGAAGGATGGTCTCTCAAGTATAAAATTTCTTCAGATGACTCACATGCCATGGTCTTGGCAGCTTTTTTCCTTCTTCATCTGTCAGTTCGTAGGATCCTCCTGGTAAAATCTTCGAGACAACATACGGTCCTTCCCAAGTAGCATCTAGCTTTCCAATTTCGATCAAGGCATCTGATTGTCTTAACACCATATCCCCTACTTGGAATTCCCTTTTTTCGAACTTTCTTATTGAATGCTGCTTGAATGCGCCTTTTATAAAGTTCATGACGAACTCGGGCATCATCCCTCAGTTCGTTTACGAACATTAAATCAGTTTTGATTAACTCTTCATTTTCTTGCACTTCAAAATTGGTGATTCGCAACGCTTCTCCTTGAATTTCCGCTGGAACTACTGCTTCCATTCCAAACGTCAAACTAAAGGGACTCTCCCCTGTTGACGACCTAGATGATGTTCGGTAGGCCCACAATACTGATGGAAGTTTGTCCACCCAGTTCGATTTCTCGGTCTCAAGTCATTTTTTAAGCCCACCCAATATGATCCGATTCATCACTTCAACCTGCCCATTCGCCTGTGGATGTGCAACTGCGGTAAATACTTGCAGAATTTTCATCTCTTCGCACCATCCAGTGATTTTCTTTCCTCGGAACTGAGCTCCATTGTCGGACACCAAAATTCTAGGTAAACCGAACCTACAACAAATATTCTTCCAAATAAAATGGATCATGTCAACTTCCGTAATCTTGACTAAAGGTTCAGCTTGGACCCATTTAGTGAAGTAATCCACCGCTACCACCAAGAATTGTTTACTTCCTCTAGCTTTAACAAACGGACCAACTATGTCGATTCCCCACCTGGCAAAAGGACAAGACGAACAGACTGTTAACATATCTGTAGCCGGTATGTGAATTCTCCACCCATTCTTCTGGCAAGATTCACACTTTCTAACTAGCTCCTCCGCATCCTTCTTCATTGTGGGCCAATAGAAACCAGCTCGTACCACTTTTCGAGCTAAAGCCCTTGCTCCTGCATGTTCGGCACATCCTCCTTCATGAGCCTCTTTTAGGACCTTAATCCCTTCTTCTTAAGATAAACATCTTGCATCCGTTGGTAGAAAAGTTTTCCTATACAACAATCCATCAAGGATATAATAGAAGCGAACCTGTCTTTCTAACCTTTCCAATTCTTTCGTTGTTCCTTCCTTTTTACCCTCCAGTAACTGCAAGAAAGGAGTTCTCCAATCGGATTCTGCCTTGTTGATACTCGCAACTTCATTTTCTCGCCCGACGCCCATCACGGTTATAGTTCTTTGCGAACAATCCCGTAACGAACTGCCTATCTTCGATAAAAAATCGGCCTTCTGATTTTCACTTCTAAGAATCTGTTCGATCTGAAGCTTTTCAAACCTGTTTTCCATATCCCTGATTTTGTTCACATAGGAAATCATCCTGTCCTCTTTGACTTCACATTCATTTCGAAGTTGTTGTGTTACCAACTGTGAATCTGATTTCACTATTAAATAGCGAGCTCCAGCATGTTCGGCTATTTTTAGGCCCTGCAAGAAAGCCTCATATTCTGCTTCGTTGTTAGATGCTTTGAACAATAATTTTATGGCGAACTGTAACTCATCTTTTTCCAGACTAATTAGCAATATTCCTGCTCCAGCTCCTTGACGAGATGAAGACCCATCTACGAACAACTCTCATTCCTTCTGTTCTGGTATTCTAGTTGTTTCTTTAATAAAATCCACCAAGGCCTGGCCTTTAATAGTTGTTCGAGGCTCATACTTGATGTCAAATTGTCCCAGTTCGATAGCCCATTTGACCAATCTTCCTGATGCCTCAGGTTTTCCAAGAACCACACTCAATGGATGATCAGTTCGCACTGTTATCGCGTACCCCAGAAAATATGGCCGCAATCTCCTGGCTGCAGTAACTAATGCGTAAGCCACCTTTTCAATCTCAGCGTACCTCACTTCGGCCCCTTGAAGAACCTTACTGACAAAGTATACAGGGAATTGGTCCTTTCCTTCTTCTCACACAAGAACCGAACTGAATGATTCTTTGCCGATTGATAGGTATACTATCAGCGTACCTCCTTGTCTTGGCTGCTTCAACAACGGCAATGAGGAAAGGAAAATCTTCAATTTCTCAAATGTTTTCTGACACTGTTCGTTCCAGCCATACCGGCCACTTTTTCTCAAGACCTTGAAGAAAGGCAACCCTCTATCTGCTAACCTTGATATGAACCTGCTTAAAGCAACAATGCGACCAGTTAGAACTTGTACCTCTTTCATAGTTCGTGCGGGGGACATCTCCTGTATAGCTCGAATCTTGGTAGGGTTCACCTCTATTCCCCTTTATGTCACCATATATCCCAAGAATTTTCCTGCCTTGACTGCGAACGAACACTTGGCTGGATTTAGCCGCATTCCATGTCTTCGAATTGTTTCCATGGTTTCCGCCAGATCGGCTGTATGCTGACTCACTTGAACACTTTTTACCAACATGTCATCCACATAAGCCTCCATGTTCCGTCCTAACTGATTCTTGAACACATTGTCCACCATTCTCTGATAAGTAGCTCCTGCATTCTTCAAACCAAATGGCATCACGGTATAACAATATGTTCCTGAGGAAGTAATGAAAGCCACTTTGGCCTTATCTTTCGAATGTAATAGAATTTGATGATATCCTTGCGCAGCATCCATCATACTGAGCAGTTCGCAACCAGCAGTTAAGTCTACCAACTTATCAATTCGGGGAAGTGGGTAATGATCCTTCGGACAAGCTTTGTTCAAATCTCGAAAATCAATACACATCCGCCATTTATTTCCAGGTTTAGGCACCAACACCACGTTAGCCAACCACTGAGGATATCGGATCTTCTCAATGTGCCCTATTTCTAACAACTTCTGTACTTCTCTTTCTATTATCTTGTTTTGCTCATCACCGAAGTGTCTCAACTTCTGTTTGACTGGCCGAGCCTCAGGTTTAACATTTAGCCGATGAACTGCTACATCTGGGCTTATACCTTTCATATCCTCCAGTTTCCATGTGAACAAATCCACATTCTCCTTCAGTACCTGTAATATCTCACTTCGAGTTGGTTCGACCAAATGACTACCAATACGAACTATATGTCCTAGCTGTTCTGGAATTAATTCAATACTCATCAATTCTCCTTCTTCAAACTCTGCTACGTTCGTCTCTCTCCCCTTCTTTCGATTCTGATCCTCTTATCTATCGATATCATCTCTTTGCTCGTTGATACACTTTTTGGACTTCGAATAGCGAACTGAAGCGACATAACAACGTCGAGCTGTCTGCTGGTCGCCATGAACCACTCCTACCCCCACTATTCGGCCCTCTTCGTTCTCTACCGGAAATTTCATCATCAGATGTGCGGATGAGATGATTGATGCGTAAGTGCTCAAAGATGGACGACCTAGTATCACATTATATTATGAAGGTGTGTCAACCAGCAGGAAAGTCACTATTTTGTTCTGTCTCCACTCCCCTTCTCCCAAAACCATCGGTAACTGGACCCTTTCGAACACAATCACTGTATCCCCTGCAAAACCATAAAGAGAGGTCTCTACATGTTTGACCTCAACCGATGATCTCATCTTTCTAAAACAGTCCATAAACATGATGTCCACCGAACTGCCTGTATCCACAAATACTCGCTCAACGTTGAAACCTTCGATCTCAGCTATAATTACCATAGCATCAAACTGTGGACTTTGGATGGCCACTCTATCTCGAGCCCCGAACTCGACCACTACTCCATCGAAGATCGTTTGGACCTCATCTCCTTTCTGTCGAACTGAATTTAGTCTTGCTTTACGAGCTCTGTTCGAATCTCCGTCTGTTGGGCCCCCCATGATCATGTGGATGGTGGGTCTTTCTTCCCGCTCTGGCCTATTCCACGGCGGGGGTGGCGGAGGCTAAGGCAATTCAGGTCGCTCCTGTCCCCTTTCCCTTCTGGGTTCCTCTCTAACATTCTTCTATTCCCTATTGTCTTGTCGATGGGGACGAACATACCGAGCAAGTCTGTTTTCCCTAACCAATATTTCCAGTTCGTCTCTCAGATGCAAGCACTCATCAGTGCCATGTCCGTATTCATTGTGAAACCGACAAAGTTTGCCATTCCCAAAGGTAGACAGTTTTTTGGGAGTCGGGCTCCAAGTCGTTGGCCATTTTAATTGGGGTAGATTCCAGATCTCCATCAATACCTATTCGGGAGAAATAGTCAACGGTGTATATTGATCATACCTCCTACCAGCCTTGTTACTTCACAACAATGGGAGTGTGAACCTCGCTCGAGACTCCCCTACTCCTTCCTCGCAAACTCCTGTTCCTGCAACTTGTTCATCCGACCAGAACCTTCGCCTTTTTTCATCCGAACTGCCTCTTCCAGGTTGATGTACTTGGTGGCTCTTTGCAGTAAATCATCAAAATTTTTAGGCATCTTCTTAACCAAAGAGGTATGAAGATCCCCCTCTTTTAAGCCTTGTATAAAGGCATTGACTATCAGGTCATCTGAGGCCTCAAGAGCTTCTAAGGTTGCAGCCGTAAACCTTTTAACGTATTCCCTTAATGTCTCATCCCCTTTCTGTTTTACTCCAAATAGGGTTTGGGTAGATCACCGTTGTCTTCTGGCACTAGCGAACTGATGTAAGAATAGATCTGATAATTGTCCAAAATCTTGAATAGTCCCATCATTCAATTGGTTGAACCAAGTCTGAGCAGCCTTAGTGAGGGTGGTAGCGAATACCCTACATTTGATGCCATCCGAATACCAATGTAAGAGAGTGGTATTTTCAAATCTACACAAATGATTCCATGGATCAATAGTGCCATCATAGTCAAAATTCACTGGCCGAAAAAAGGCTGGTAATTCGTCTTCCATAACTTCTTCTGAAAAGGGGTTTCCCCTGGAACTCCTCGGAGCTCGTCGGATACTCCGTTGAACCTCTCGCAGTTCTCTCTTTAGACCATCAACCTTCTCTGACAGTTCGTCATGCTCTCATTTTTTACCACGAGGATGATCAAACTAGTTTTCCCTCTCCCCTGTTTGTGATTTATCATCGTTTGCCTCTTTTCCTCGATTGATATCAACGTTGTCTTGTTGCGACTCAACCCTTTGTTTTCCCAAAGCTTTTTGAACAGCCGCTTCCACCAATTCTGCAAGCTCCTCTGGCGTTAGAGTGATGGTATAAGGGGGCTCCACCGGAGTGGGACTCCGGTTACCATCTCTATCTTCAGATCTTCTAGAAGAATCACCAACTTCCATCCTTCTCCTCGATCCTCTGGTATTCACCATCTTTGATACCTCAACGTCTTAAAAGCTCAAATAATATAGTTTCCCACTGACGGCACAAATTGATGTTGCTCCAACTCTTCAACTCTAAAAACTTGAAACCTTGAACCCGATTACCTGCAAGACAAACACTGGGAGAGATTCCTGGCGATGGGACTCCGACGTTCAAGTCAATAGGGTTGCTCAGTAAAATCTCTCAAATAATATGCGTATGTATTTAATATGATTGTGCTTAAAAATAGAACAATGAATATAAGAGGTATATATATAGACTCCCTGGAATACGTATTGGTTGAGATTTATCCCACGAAACGTGGGATATGAGTTACTGGCTCCTCAAAAATAGGGATTAGTTGGATTCAAAATCTGTTCGTCACTTTTCACCATCAACTAGTTCGTCATTATACTTCAAAGCTGCGTTAGTTCGCGTTTCCTTAGTTCGCTCCAACAATGTCCGAACTGTTTAATTCTTTAAACCCTTCAGATACGTTGACTTTGACTTCATTCCGGTTTTCAAGAAGACTCGGTTTGACTCAGTTCGACCAGACTCGATTCGACTTAGTTCAACCATATCAGTACTGATAGACAGCCAGACCGGGGACTGCTTTAGAAAGATGAGACTTGGCAAACTCACGAGTCTTGAGTAAACCAAGCCATGACTTGCAAACACACTTGCAAATTATAACGGCTCGAACGGGAAGTCTTGAGAGGATATCAATGATGATTTCAGATGGTAGATATGCGAATAAATTATGGTTCACATCAAGATGGCTTCTCTGGTTCATGGTAAAAGGTTTATATGGTGGGCCTCTGAATATTGGTATGTGCGCGCTCTTCAGATTTATCTCCCTGATCAAAGAAACCAAGTAGCAGTGTAAAATAAATCTGCATTAAATTTATCATTCGCTTGGTAAATTTTTGAATAATTAAGTTACAGAACATGCTACATTTGATGCAATTTTCACAACCATGAATATAAAAAGAAGCATGTGTATAAAACTAAGTAATAATCATAGCGGCCACACACACACATATAGAAAAAGACAGTTAATCTAACATAAAGGCCACAGAGAGAGAGAGAGAGAGAGTTAATCTCACATGCTTCTTCTGTGAAGAAAGAATCTTTCAAACAATTACTCAAACTAAGCATCAAGAGTTTTCGGACTCAATTGTAAAAAAATACATTTAAGCCTAAAATGATTCAACTGTGGAAAGTTGCATCCTTTTCAGGAGAGTGAGTTTAGTGCATAACAGAGAAATCATGTTTATAAAACCGAATTACACCAAAACCCTATTCGTGGGGAAAAGGATAAATAGAGAAAATTCTAGATTTGATCCAAACATGAATTCTCAAAACCCTACAACCGTAAAAATGAAAATAAATGGAGATTCAAATAAGTATAATTCGATGAAATAGGACACTTCTTACCCGCGCGGTAGTGGCAGTTGTGGTGGATGTGATTGCGGGGGCGAGAATAGTGAAGAAGACGGAGGTTATTAAAAAGCCAGACATTGGATTAAGAGACTCAATTTTGAAATAATTTGGTATGCGCGTGAGCAGAAATCTATACTATGACTAGCACTCATATGCACCTGATACACACATACATGTGGATCGGGTTTGGGTGTGGGTTGATTTGGATCCATGCATTTTTTTTATTTTTTATTCTGACTTCTATGTTATATTAGTTATACAATTATGTTATATTAGTCACACTTTTATATTAAAAGTTTTTGTCCTATACTATATATAAAATGGGGAAGTTGGAAAATTTTACAAATTTGTCATTTCCCCCCTAAATTATCAATCAATAGAAAAATAAAAAACTAAATAACTTTTAAATATCTTATAAAATCATCTTTACATATATCTTACATAATAAGTTATTTTAAAAATTTATATATAGAAATAGCGATAGAAATAAGTTATCTTAAATGATATGATTATATTTTAATGATATGATTAAATTTTGAAAATAATGAAATCTAAACATTGTTAAAAATTAAAAATTTTGAAAATTAATTTATAATTTTAATATATAAATGTGGAAAATAGTTTTAAAATCTAAATTTCATTTTATGAAGGGTTGCAAGATGTTTAAAATGTAACACCCCAAATTAAATTTTGACTACATAATATACAATAAAATTTTTCAATAATTGAAAATTAGATTTAAATAATAATAATAGTAATATAAATAAGTATAAACTATTACATAAAAATAAAACTAAAATTTATTATATGTATATATAAATACACGTACACATACATATATATATAGAAAGTTATTTACTCTTTTATGTGACTAAGGAAAGTAAATAAATATATGCATACAAATAAAAAAAACAGAAGAAAATAAATAAATAAATAAATAAGTAAATAAACAAATGAGATGATAATGGATGGTAATGAGGTGGCAATAATTTTTGGATGAGTGTTTCAACAATTTTACCACCATCCTACACGTGTGCCTAAGTAAGCATAAAAAAACTAGAGAGTAGATCAAATTAACTTTTAGAAAGAAAACAAAGAAAGCAAAAGCAAAGACTCAGAGTAGATGAAAAACTTCTCAAAATGGGTAAGCACTTTACCATTTTAACCAAGAGCGACATTCTTGTGCACAAGGTGCACAAATTCAAATTTGTGCACAATAATATTGTTATATTATATGAAGCAATACTGTTATATTATATGAGCAATACTGTTAAAACTATATATAATATAACAGTATTACTTCATATAATGTAATAGTATTGTTGTGCACAGATTTGAATCCGTGCACCTTGTGCACAAAAGTTTTTGTCTTTAACCAATCTTAGTTATGTATTTAATTTTGCTTCCATAACATAACCTATTTGATTAATTATTAATTTATGAAACTTTCTTTGATTAAGGATGATTTTGATATGGAAATTTAGTGATATATATGTATCCTTGGCATTATTTTATAGAACTTAAGAAATTGTAAAATTAATTATGCGTATATTAAAGTTTTAAACATTTTTTTGTATGATAATTTGATTATGTAATAATCCAAGAAATATACCCAAGCACCTATACATATGATTAAGTCTAATTTCTCATAATAGAATGTTATTATATATATGTGTATTGACGTGCATGCATAGGAGATTGCCACAGTTTTAAGTAATGACAATAATACAATATAATAATAATAATAATGTAATAATAAATAAAGATCAAACTTGGCGGTGGGATTATAATAAATCACACCCATTTTCCTTCTTCTTGTAAATCTTTCGGTCAATCTCCCTTAACTCTTTTTCTCAACTCTCTGCCACCCTCCCTCTCTCTTCTCTCTATTTTTCTTCACGTTGTCTTTGTTACTTGAAAATGACGGAAAAAGAAATGAGAAAATCGAGGACTGTGGAAACACAGTTTCCTTAAAACAGATTCGCTATCTATGAAAGCACAGAGTTAAGCACGAACTCTTGCTCAACGGCGAACTGAAATACGCCCGATCGGAATCACACAGTGGAAGGAAATGAGGAAAAACGAGAGCAAACGATGAAGAAGGCTGATATTTTTCGATGATCAATTCAGAGGTGGGAGTCTCGTTTTATAGGCATTCCAAAACCATTTCTAAACAGCTGTAGTGATGACATGAACGTGCCTAGACGTTTTGGAAGTTGAAAGGCCAAATATCACATGAAACGGAACGAAAAAATGGCAAAAGGAACGAGGCTGGACCCACTGCTTTCCGAACCGACATTCGTATATGTAGGTCGCGTGTGCACACAAGTCAATGATTCGTGAGCTCAAATCAGCTCGTGATTTGCACCCCCTGCGCATGAGAAAGAGTCTTCTTGCCAATCTTTCTTATCATCCACTAAAGGAAAAATCAATATATATTAGAGAAATAGATTGAATTTTCCGATGTGGGATAACAACCTTTTTCAAAGGATCCAAACATGCAATTTTGAGACTCAATTTCTCATTCACCCTTCAACCATTTTGGGCGTACAATGAGTCGTCTCGAACCTAACATGATCCAACTTTCCATTTCCGAAACCGGGTACGGGACCCATGTCAAAACTTGCCCCAAACTTCGGCAAAACATCTATTTTTTCCAACAATCTTCTCTTCTCATGACAATGAGTCGTGTTGTGGATGTAAGCCACCGTGGTCGGCAGTGCTGCGGATGAACGTGGGTGTGGGTGTGTGCGGTTGTAGTCGGAGGCGTTGAAGGAAATGAGGGTAAGACACATTCTCAAGATTCGAATCATCACAGATAATGCAAATTCAAACATCATTTAAGGTGGGGGTAATTTACTTGCTTCCACGTTTACGATTCCAAATGATTTTTAACGTGAATGTAACACCCTAGTTAATGGCTAATTAAAGTAATTTTTTATTTTCTTCTCTTATCCTAACCAAGTAATGGAGATTAGTGTAATATAAGTGATGACTCACACACTTCTTTTTCTTGATTTTATAACACCTCATCTCTTGATCAATTAAGAAGATGGCACATTTTATCTCCCCCAAGGTCAACTCTCCTCCATCAACCACCACCATCTTGCCGCCACTAACCGTCACATTTCCGGTTAGAAGATTTGGACCAAAAGGTAGAACTCAACGGCCCCGTCACGGGTACAGACTCGGTTCGGCCGCCGGTGTCACCGTCGTCGCGTAAGGACGACGTAAAAGGGGGCTGCCGTTCTTTCTCCTAAACATGTAGCAGATTTCTTCCAAGATGCCATTTATCCGAGGTAGGGTAATTTCTATGCTTCCACGTTTAAATTTCTAAGTGAGTTTGAAGTGGGGGTAAATTACGTGCTTTCACGTTTACATTTCCAAGTGTTTTCAACGTGAAGTTATGGGCTACATGAAAACGTATGTGGTTATTTTATAAACGTTGCATCATATGTCTTATGATATGACGAAATCCAAGGTGTGTTATCTGTAAAGTTTATGAACGTGCTTATATAATGAAATGCTTGACAAAGCGGCTAAAGAACCGCGCGGCTAAAAGAACCGTATCAAGTGGCTAAAGAACCACATATTAGCAGCTAAAGAACCGCGCGGCTAAAAGAACCGTATCAAAGTGGCTAACGAACCACATATAGCGGCTAATGAACCGCGCGGCTAGAAGAACCGCAATGAAGTGGCTAAAGAACCACATTTATGTGTTTAATGTCTTGAATGTTTACGTTTTTATTATGTTTTTCTATCTGCGAATTCCCCCCCCCACTGAGTGTCATTTGCACTCACCCCTTTTATATTTAAAATATTTACAGTTTAAGGAAATCTTGAGAGTGAAGCGCGGGCAGTGGATGTTGGTAGCCGATGTTTTTAAAGGTTGCAAAAGAGTTTTATTTACGATGTTTTTATTTTTATGAAAAATGTAATTCATAATTATTCTTTATCTTATTTATATTTATATTTATAAAAATGTGAGTTTTTGTACGTAGCGCCTTAGTTAAAAATTTCCTTTATTAAAAAGAAACGGGGCGTTACAGGTGGTATCAGAGCGGGTCTACGATTCTGTAGACTTGCTAAAATATTTTGTTTTCAAAAAAAAAAAATCTTTTACTCAATGCAAATCTGAAGAGATGTAAAAACTTTTGTTTGAAAGGAAAATTTTATTAGCTACCGACATTCACTCTGCCGCTCGGCTTCGCTAAGGTATGCTATGCTATGATGACAGACGAATGATAGAGAAGTCTATTGAGGTTATTATTTGATTTGTGGAATAATGTTTTAGGCGTTTATTTGTTTGAGCTTTAAGTATGAGATGATGTTTAAGAGGTGATTTCGCTACGAAAACTTACGATTGTGTATGGAAGATGGTTAGGCCTAGGGTTGTTGCTAGAAAAATGATAAAGTAGATGCGGAAGTCTTAGAGGTTAGCATACTCTCAGGAAGAACTATAACATGTCGAGACGTACCATTCGCTTTGACAAGAAATTTTTTACGGCTGACTTGCATATTTTGGAGACGAAGGACTTCAACGTAATTTTAAGAATGGATTGGCTCAAAACTAACCACGCTGTAATTACGTGTTGCGAGAGGGAGATTCTTCTTCAATCACTTAAACACGAAGGATACACCTTCTTCGAAATGCGAATTGGTGTGAACCCACAAGTGGTGTCAGCTACGCAGGCAACCAAAATGAAAGAGAAATTACGAGGCTTTATTGGCCAATGTGGAAAATCTTGAACCGGAGTCAGACCCGACCAATTGGGTGCCGATAGTGAAGGAATACGAGGACAAAGCGGCTAAAGAATCCTGCGGCTAAAAGAACCATATCAAGTGGCTAAAGAACCACATATTAGCGGCTAAAGAACCGCGCGGCTAAAAGAACCGTATCAAAGTGGCTAACGAACCACATATAGCAGCTAATGAACCACGCGGCTAGAAGAACCGCAATGAAGTGGCTAAAGAACCACATTTATGTGTTTAAGGTCTTGAATGTTTACGTTTTTATTATGTTTTTCTATCTGCGAATTCCCCCCCCCCACTGAGTGTCATTTGCACTCACCCCTTTTATATTTAAAATGTTTACAGTTTAAGGAAATCTTGAGAGTGAAGCGCGGGCAGTGGATGCTGGTAGCCGATGTTTTTAAAGGTTGCAAAAGAGTTTTATTTACGATGTTTTTATTTTTATGAAAAATGTAATTCATAATTATTCTTTATCTTATTTATATTTATATTTATAAAAATGGTGAGTTTTTGTATGTAGCACCTTAGTTAAAAATTTCCTTTATTAAAAAGAAACAGGGCGTTATAGTGAAGCTATGTGCCTACGTGAATATTATGTGCTTACTATATAAGTGTCGTATTATGTGCTTTACTATATGACGCACTTGAATGTGTGGTATTTGCAAAGTGAATGAATGTGCTATGTTAACAAAATGTTTCCAAGGCGGCTAAGACCGCAAAAATGTTTCAAAGGTGGCTAAAAACCGCAACAAGGCTAAGACCCGCAAAATGTTTCCAAGGCGGCTAAGACCAGCACCAAGGCAGCTAAGACCCGCAAAATGTTTTTCAAGACAGCTAAGACCCGCAACTATGTGCATGATGATTGAAATGTTTGTGTTTCTCTTATGTTCTATCTGGTTAAAGGTTAACTCCTTGTAATTGTGTGTTTATGAACAGTGTGCTCTCTTATGTGCGAAATTTGTTATGTGCTATTGAATTTGATATGAATAATCTATTGTGAATTTTCAATGGGAGATTGTGATGACGACATAAAATTGTTGAGGTTATTGAGGTCTAATTATGCTGGACTTAAAGAATTCAGGTTATGCCTGGCTTAAAGACCCGAGAGGGGTTTGATTAAACCCCTAATTCATGTGTTTTTTTTTCTTTGAATGTTAAATGTTATGAAATGTTAACGTTTTTACCTCCACTAAGTGTCTTCATACACTCACCCCCTATATGCTAAAATATTTCAGTTTAAGAAATCTTTGAGTGTGGTACGCAAGCGGTGGATGCTGGTAGCCGATATTCTAAAGATTGCAAGAGAATATGTTTTATTTCATGAGTTTTAGAAATTTGTATTTCAGAACTATTTCTGATTTTATTTGTCTTTATAATTATAAGTGGAAGAATTTTGTACGTAACGTCTTAGCTAAAAATTTCCTTTTATAGAAAAAAAATGGGGCATTACATAAAAGTTTGAAAACTATTATAAAAATGTATTTGAATTTATTGATTTTTATATCTTATTAATTAAAAAAATAAAAAAATGTATCTTATAAAATGTATTTGAATCTGTTTATGAGGGTTGTAAAATGAACATATATTTACTGATTATAACATATATATATATATATAACATATATCAGATTAAAAAATGAATTCAATTTATTGATTTTTATATCTTACACAATTAATATTACATATGTATTTGAATTAACATATATATATATATATATATGAATTCGGAATAATTGAGTTATTTGTGTTTGTTGAGTTAGAAATTTCAAAAAATATTAAAAGGAATGTATATTTTATATAAAAAAATCAACCATTACATTAAGTTTTACAAATCCAAATTATCAAATATTATATAACAAACCGTGCGTTGCATGGATGTACTACTAGAATCCTAAAATCAGAAATGAAAGAAGGAATACTTGATTTGATGTCTTTATCTATATGTGGCATTAAAATTCAATGGATCAACTAATATAATTGAAAATTCATTTAATGAATATAAATATATAATAAAATCAATAAGTATTTATTTAAAAGCTTATAAACTATTTTGAAATACCTAAAAATCTAAAAGACTTTTAACAATAAATTTCATTTAAAATAATTTAAAAAATTTAAAAAGTTATGTTATTACAAATTATATATATATATATTTATATATATATGTTAACAATAATAAACCGCACATCGCGCGGGTGTACTACTAGTTATTATAAACAAAAACTCTTCCTTCTAAGAATGACAGACAAATTTATAACAAATTGCATCCTTTCTAAAACACTTCCTTGTAGTCGC
Source organism: Scutellaria minor (assembly GCA_954870855.1). Lineage (NCBI taxonomy): Eukaryota > Viridiplantae > Streptophyta > Magnoliopsida > Lamiales > Lamiaceae > Scutellaria > Scutellaria minor. The sequence continues at coordinate 23,036,762 of OX940727.1, forward strand.
AACCAAGGATGAAAATTTCAAATGACATTTCTTATGTCATGTGACAATCATATGCAAAAAAAAATTCAGGAATTTGAAATTTTAATAAAATTTATCCTTCAAAGATGAGTAAAAAGGAGTTTAATTTTCAAGTTGATAATTTTGGACAGTATTAGCTTACAATATTTCACAAATTTAGGAAAATTTTAGATGAAAGCACCAATTAAATCCAAATTTTTCGGATTTTCGGGCCAAATTTGCTGATGTGAATTGAATTCCTCACATGTAACCTACATTTTGTGAAATTTCATAAGTTATTTTCCCAAATTGCCAATTCGAAAAGTTAATAAATTTGTCAGACCATCTAAATTACTAATTAAATTAAATTATAAAATCCATAAAAGCTTAAAAAGAGGTTTTTTCTGGTGTTGAAATCACTATATTGCCGACTTCTTGGTATCTAGATGACTAAAATTGTCGATGAGTTGTAGAATTGGTTTTACAAATAAGTCTCTCCGGAAGTAATAAAATAATGACATAACTTTACTGACAAATTGGGATTTTGATGGTTAAACTTTGCATTTGCGGTCAAAGATAAACTTTCATCACTAACTTTCGAGTGAAACATCATTTTCCATCATTAAAATATTATTTTCTGAAATAATAAAATAATGATCATTCTTAAAAAAGAAATATGTAAAATTCATGCTACAATATATAGTGTTTCGTAGCCAATTCAAATATTTGTAACAAATAATAAAATAATGACATCTTTTGGAGAAAAGATAATGGAATTCTATTTCTACAGCATGGATGTTCCACCGCTAAAATATGTCTTCGCCTTTTAAATCAATTAAGTGTAGATGAGAGACAAATTTCACAATTATATTGCTATATCTGCCGCAATTTTTTTTTCTAAAAGTAATATAAATGATCTTGCAGAAAATTTAAGAATTTCTTTGCTATTTTTGTGACTAATTCGATTACTTTTTTTCCAAAATACTTCTTAGTTTTCTTCAATGTGTACTTCCGTGACAAAATCTATACTAATGTAAAAACATGATAATTGAAGAAAATTACAAAAATGTCATTTTCCAGAAATATCTTTTTTCGTTCAAAACAGTCTTATAATAATGTTGATTGTGTAAATATTAATATTTTAGTTTTTTTTTCCCTATTTTTCAAATTTTTAATAATATACAATAAAAAGATGTAAGAATTGATCGAATTTGAAAGTATCAACTGACACAACCTTTTAAGGCCGAATAAAAAACTGAATTTTATTTCTATGTTAATATATCTTAAAGGTATGTTTGAAAGGAGATTATGTTGGATTGTGGAAATCTTGTCATCGAAATTTTGGATTTATAGTAAAGAGTAATATTGAAAATGTGTTAAATCAATGTTGGAAAAAGTTGGTTACGAAAACGGCTGCATCGATATATCTCCAATATTTTCATTTTTTTACATAATCGGTAAATAAATTTTGTTAAATTATCAGTAAAATATGGATATCGATTTTGTTATCGGTGGCTTCATGGTAAAAAAAATATAGGAAAATGTAGGTGAAATATTATGAAAATATAGATAAACATCAGTATCGATTTCGATATCAGTGCTTACAAATTATAGGAAAATCTCTGAAATATCAGGAAAATATCGGTAAATATTGGTGGAATATTGGGGAAATATCGTTAAATATCAAAAAAATATATTTTCCACGATATTTCCGTGAAATTAAGATACCGATATTTAGGTCGAAACCAAAATTTTCATCTTTATTTGAAATTAATAAATGTCTTGGATTTTTTTGTCACAATAGCAGCGAACACATTAATATGTATCCACGGTGGATAGTATAGCAGTCATATGATAATGATTAAATAATTGTAAAATAGGTAGTAATGATTGTATTCAATTTTAATATTCAAATTTAATATGAAAACTAAACATACATTAGAATTTTAAATATTTCCATTGTTGTGATACTCATGTACATCTCAAACAACTTTAATTTCACAAGCAAATTTTTAGCACAAATATTGGAAGTAAGAAAAAAAAATGAAAAAGATCGAGAAAACGTGAAAATAAAAATTATTAAACTGTCCATCTCGAAAATGTATAAAAGATATTGTCGAGAACTTTCAATAAATGAAATTGAAAGTAAACTGTCCATCTCCTCCTACGATAATCGTTTATTGAGAAAATTTGAATTAACTTGTGCAATGTCCATACATGCAAACTCTGTTTCACATTTATTTGCTCAAAAGAATATTTTTTAGTCTATCGAAAATGCAAAATATATAAAATGATAGAATGAAGATGGAAACTTGATAATGCATATTGTGCGAAAACTCTATCTTAAGAATCAAGATGATTTTCTTTTTTTGTCTCCCTCACTTTTCAGTAAAGCAAGACAATTTTAAAATTATAATTGCTCAAATAATAGAAAAGCACAAATAAATAAATAAACAAACATAAACAAAATTTGTCATTTGTCAAAAAAAAAACAAACAAACAAACAATTTTGCAAATTTCTTGAAAACTTCATCAACATAAACAACCATTATTGACATAATATATATAATATATTGGTATCTTCCTCTTGGTAACAAAAAATAAATAAAATTAAAAGATAACATAAAATAAATGAACTTGGATTCAAGACTTCAATTATTGTAAAAACAAGAGAGAGATATTTTCTATCATTTATGTTAGTTTAAATATTGAACACTTGAGCAAACTAGGATTTAATTGGGCTATAACTAAATGGTTTAAGCAAAAAACAAAAAAACAAAAAACAAAAGGCATATAAATGGGCTTCACCTTTGGGCTGATTAATTGTCTTAAAATTATTTGGGCATACACTCTAATCATGGGTAATAATTATAGGTAATTCTATTCACAACTACCAATATTTATCTCTACAACCGCAATATATTTAATTTCTTTGTTTAATTCTTAATATTTTTTATTCTTTTCACAATCATTATATCTCCACCACCTTCATTATCTCAACCGGCAACCCTCTCTTTATCCAAACCAAAACATCATTCGTTTCAGTCTCCATTTTTCCATAAACTGTGAATTTCAATGATTTGTCACACAATATTTAAATTGAAATGAATAATTTTTTTATTAGTATCCACTAGTAAGTTTTCCCGTGTGTTGCACTGTTTGTCATATAACATGTGATAAATTTTGATTTTTGATAAAATAACATAAATGTTTAGAAAAAACCGAGTATATAGAATATTTAATTTTTAAAAAAAAACTGAGCTTACATAACTATATTTTACCTTATACACTTATATAAAATTGAAATAAATATATTTAAATATTTCTTTTATCTTATGATTGTATTTATTAATTGCAAAAAATTGGATTAATAAAACAATATATATATATATATATATATATATAATTATAACTCAATCAATTGATTGAGAAGTCTATATATTAATTTAAACATAGAAAAAAAATATAAATATATTAAATTAAATAATTATAAAAATAATACAAAACCATATAAAAATAGAAACAAAATCATAAATAATTATTTTCATTTATTAGTTTGGAGAAATAAACCAATATATATTAGTGTGCTAACATGAAAAATAAGATTTTCTATCATAAATTATCTTATTAAAATTGTATATGACAAAACAACATAATTGTTTGCAATTGAAACACTTTATAACAATGTTACCATTATTTTAAACATGTGATTAGACACTTAAAAAAAATCAATAAACCATTTTAAATATGCTTAAGTCACTAAACTATGATCCAACTAAAATTAAAGCAATCTATTTATTCAATATTTAGATAATTATTTTCTTTATTATTTTTCACAAATAAATAATATAAAAACTATATTTTCAAGTACAAACTAATATATATTAAATATAAATTTCATTATTATAACCATTATTATATTATAATACTATTTTTTAATTCCAACATAATTCATATATGTCATGGGATATAAAATTAAAATTTTATTTGACAAATTATTTAAAATCTCAAACTTTTGAGATATTTTAGCAATGACTTATTCAATAAGACTCCAATTACATATTATATATGAGGAAAAAAAAACTTTTGTCATAATTGCATCAAAGAGAGAAAAAAAGAAAAAATATATATATCCATAATGTGACATTTTTGAGAGGAAAAATGGCAAATGAGTAATTTTTACCAACTTCTTTGCTTTTATATTAGTATAGATACATTTTATTTCAAGTTATTTTGGATTTAGAATTTTTCAAAAAAATTTCTATCCATCTACAACCTTGACTCTCTCTTTTTCTATATTTGGAACTTCGACTGATTTACACTGTATAAATATAAAAACAAAAAATTATGTATTGTCCAATGTTCCTCTACGTGGGAACAACTCTTTTGATTTTTTTAAGGAGATATAATTATTACCTCACAAACTTAATTTTCTTATAATGTTAATTATTTTAGTGAAATATTTCAAGATATTAAAAAAATGTTGAGGAATTTAATGAGCGAAGAGATAATTTTAAATAACTGTAAAAAAATAGATTTGGAGTTTTGAGTGCACAAAATCTCTATTTGCGTACAAATAAGGAGAACACAATAGATTTGGAGTTTGGAGTGTATAAAATCTCTCTTTGCGTACATATAAGGAGAACAAAAGAGTGGTGGTTGGAGGCTATTAAAAAAAAGGTTGACTTAAAAAGTTAAAATAGAAAATTCACATATATAATAATTGTAGAGAAAAATAATGTAGCTGTGAACAGAATTACCCCTATATATATATATATATATATATATATATATATATATATATATATATATATATAAAATTCATATATCCGCTAATGTTATTATGGAGTGATTGAATTTAATTTTTTTACCATTTATATTTTTGTTATAAGTGGTGTTTAAAAACATTTGAGTTAAAAGTAAAATCACCATGTTTGAGGATTGTAATGGGGCTGTGCAACATCGACCAGCCGCCATGGGCGGATTTTCATTAGGACAGCACTGGGTAAGCCCAAAATATCCTCTTATATGTATATATGTCTATAGTTTATGTTTTAGTTAAACTAAATTCAAAAATATACACAAGCCAATTAAAAGTAAAATCCACTCACAAATTTAATACCCTTATATTTGGATTGAGATTTGCCGATCAAAAATTGGATGAGCAAAATATAAATATTTGTTTGTTATGGGATCTTGGGTGATTCTCAAACCCTTTTTTTTTTTATCATACTTTTTTCTATTATTTCTACAATCCACAATAAAAATATCTATTTTTTCTACAATATAAAAAAAATTAAGTTTTCTACGTTTTCCAATGTGATGATAACTTTAATCTTACCTTATAAAATCCTAAAACAAACGCAAAATTATCAAAATCCATTTGAATTTCAAATGCACACTTACAAAATTCACTTATGCCTCAGTCCAAACACATCAATATTAACCCATGCGATGCATGGTCATAAAATTTAGAATAATATAATTAAATTGTAGTTAAAAATAAATATGTATATATATATATAAATTTCATGAAATAAAAATATTTATTAATAGATTATACATTTTAAATAATTGAGATTGATAAAAAAATTATGTTTTGAAGTCTCGTAGAACACAAATTAAGTGAACATTGAAATATTTTGTTATATGTATATATTAATGTACCGAAACATTTACTTTTTAGCCCACCCCACTATTAAATCCTGTATCCGCCCTTGCCAGCCGCTATTAGAAAAATTGCACATGAGTAATTCTCCGATCTTTTCGTTTCAGTGACAAATAATTGTGTGATGAAATCGGCCAATTATCAGAAAGCTTAGTTACCAGCGAACAAAATGCTTGGTTATTCGAACCCCTTCATGATCAAGAGTTCAAAAAGACGATCTTCTTGATGAAGCAGGAAAAGTAACCCGGTCCAGATGGCTTCAATCAAAAAGTTGGTCCAACTGTCATTATCAGAGCATGCATTTCCACCGTCGGTGAACGACACTAATATTGTGTTGATCCCAAAGGTCTATGGCTGATTTGCGGCCTATATCTCTATGCAATGTTCTCTATAAAATCCTTTCCAAGGTACTTGCTAACTGTAACATCTCAAATTTTCTTAAATTTGTAGGTATTTTTTTTAAGAATAACTGTTAATAACTTTGCAGCGGAAATAAAATAATACAAATTTTAATCAAAAGTCTAAACAAAATTAATAAGATAGAAATCGTGAGGACATTTTTTTTTTGAAAATACTAGTTTAATAATCCACCAACACCTTCATTTAAAGAACCCAATAAAAACAATTAAGTCATGCTAATGCAAATTTAAGGGAAAAACAATCAATCTTCCATGAATTAAAATAGTTTAAATGAAAGCAATAAATGTAACTCTAGCCACCACGCATCCACTCCACTCCACACCCACGTCATTATTCTGAAATGTTAGATTATATACATGGGGTGAGCAAAACTTAGGCTCAGTGAGAACATACTAGTCAAGGTTATAGGCGACTTGTAATAGCAAGACAAATATCACAACATGCAAGTAATAAAACATTTCCTCTTGGCCAATATATTTTAAGCACGGAGGGCATACCCAAGGATCTAACTTTTGAACCTTGGACCTCAAAGGTCCCTGACTAGTTTATCTTGCATAGATTATAAATCATAGCAAGCATCTCATGCATAGATCGTAGATCACAACAAGCATTTTCAAAAAATCATTTTCTCATAACACATTGCATCAATTCATCAATCACATTCACACAAAATATTTAATAAAGACAAACACGAATTAGAAATCCCCACCTTAAAAGTTAAAAGTCTTGAATGAAACGAAAAAGAATGCAAGCCTAATCCTCGCGAGTCACACCTTCTTCGTCATCTAGTCATCCAACGAAACAAACTATTCTTAATCTATTTGCTACTTGGAAAACCCTAATAATTATTTTAAATAAAGTTAAAGCTCTAAAAGGGTCTAAAATCAAGATTGGACTATTCTGAAATTTAACACAAAGATTTTTAGGATTAATTTGGGAATTTTAGAAAGCTTGGATCATTCACTGGAAGTCAATAGAATAGGAAAAGTTGTAGGAAGGGGACAAAAATGGCCATTTCTCTCTCTCCTAAGCTTACGTAATTTTGTTGCTCCCTAACCCAATCTTCTCTCACCTTCCACTTGAATTTCATTTAATATTATATTTAATTTAATTTTACTTTTATTCTACCTTTTTCCATACGGTCCCCCTCCGGTCCCTCACTAGACTCTCTCTCTCTAGTCCCCTCTTTATTAGACTCTCTCTGGTCCCCTCCTAAACTAGTACAGTTACTCTCCATACAAAGGTTTTGATGTGGAAATAAGGTATTAAACATGTGGTTTTAACAATTCTTAACAGTTTAACATGGTTGAAGTATTATTAATTGATTTCCTTAAACTAGTTGAATTCTAATTAAGGATCTACCTCAAATTCAGCACATAAACAAGAGAAACTAGTCTAAACAAATTACATGAAAAGTAGAACTAAAGGAGAGAGGGAAAAAAAATGCACACCTTTTAAGAGAGAATTGAAATATCCTAGCCCTACCGTAACATCTTCCACCTATTTATAGGATGAGAATTAAAAGCCCTAAATCTAGAGAAAAAAAATGTATTGGGCCTCCTAATGTCTTGGGCTCACCATTTAGAAAGAATTTAATAAGACTTGGGCTTGAATTTAATTTAGGTCCACCTATGAAATAAAATCTCACATTCCCTAGAATAAATATTAATAACCTCCATAATATTATTTAAAGAAAAAAAAATTATTAATTTAATCTCCTCTCCTTTTTTATGGGCGCTATATCCCTACCCCTAAATTAATTTCGTCCTCGAAATTAAGAACTTACCAAATTTAGAAAAACTTGGATACTTCGCTCGCAAGTCATCTTCTTGCTCCCACTAGCTTCTTCTTTGCTAGGAGGACTCCATTGTACTTTAATTAATGAAATCTCTCTATTTCTTAGTTTGTGCACCTTACGATCAAGAATCATCTTCGAAAGCTCTTCATAAGTCAAATCTGGGTTGACCTCCATTGTTGCATAGTTGACGATGTGACTCGGGTCATAAACATACTTTCTTAGCAAGTCTGTTCTTTCATAAACATACATATCTTCTAGCGTTTGTATAGTTCTTTCCAGAACTTTGATGTAAAACAAAAATCTCTATCGGATACTATGGACACAGGAATTCCGTGTAGCTTAACAATATCACGAATGTAGATCTGGGCTTACTGTTCCAAAGTGTAAGTCATTTTCATTGGCAAAAAGTGTGCAGACTTTGTATTTTCTGGCCAATTTTCGGTGAGTGTCACACACTTACTCCCAATTCCATGATTTTTAATCACTTACGCTTATGTTGCAATTTTTTGCACATGTGGCAATCCATTTTGCATTATTTTACTATCTTAAATATCACATCACCATGCCACATCATTTAATGAATTTTAAAAAACAAAAAATTAATTAATTGAATTAGAAAAAAACAGAATTAAAGTTAACCAAAAAACAAAGATATTAACAGAATTAAAAAAAAAAAAACACAGAATTAATCCCAAAATCAAATTCCAAATATTCATCCACTAATCTTGTTTTCTTTCTCGTCCACCTTAACCCTTTTCTGCAAATCCTCTAATTCTCCCTCATTTTCTCACAATAATCCCAATCATTGCCTCCTAATGGTTAATCGGTAGTTCAAATTACATATTCACTTCACAATTTTGCCCCGATTCAGCAAAACTAAAGTTCCGCCATAGATGAAGGTTCATCTAATGCCCGGAAACAACAACATCGTCGCATCGGTGCTCGCACAAGTATTCCATAAATCATATAACATTCTCAATAGATTCTTTGTCATTCGTTTATCATCATAGCATAGCATGGTCATGTTGGATAGCGTATACCCAACTTGCATATATCAACCAGAAAAACATAACATAAGTAAAAACATCATGTAACACATAACAGATGAGCACTCTTTTTCTTCAGTTCTTATGACTAAAGAGAGACACGTATAGAGAGAGGATGGTGTTTATCCCTTTCTTTTCGAAAATACTTTCTAGTTTAAAACATGTTTTTCTCGTTTAAAACACATCTTTCTCATTCATCATCACCACACACCGGAATGCCTTGCACCTATAAAATTTCCTTCGGTACAGGAGGGTATTTCCCGCCTTACTCCGTATCTTAAGCACATGTGGGTGGTTCCCGCCTTACCCTGTACCCTCAGGTACAGGAGAAAATTCCCCATCTTATCCTACTTCCTTAGGTATGAGAGAAATTCCCCATCCTACCCCATACACGTTTTCAAGATCATTGGTGCTTAGCCGTTTCTTTTCGAAAAGATTTTCTCATTTTAAAACACGTTTGAAAATAAAAACCAGCTTGAGCAAAGTCCTACAAAGGGTATAACTAAGCTCTGATACCATCTGTCACGCCCCAAAATCTTTTGTTAAAAATATCAGAGTTTTTCTTTTTGGGCGTGAAGAAAGAAAGGGGAAAAAGGCGTACATAATATTTAAAAGAAAGAATAAGGAAAAGACAAGGAGTGGTACACTTGAAACATCGGAGACAACCGATAAAATGGAGTTTTGAAACATTACGCAGCGGAAAAACATCAGGATCCTTTACAAAGAAGGAGAAATATAAATTTCTGTTACAAAAGAACATCATAACTTTGAAAGTCAAAACAGAAGATGGACACAGCCGATAGGGCACCCCTCTCTCTACATGTCAAGATTCTCTTCTTCTCCTGTAGTGTGAGTACAGAATAGGGGTGAGTGCGTTGAATACACTCGTGGGGATACTTTCCAAAGTTTTAACATTGTCAAGCCGATTACGTATTAAACAGATATAACAAAACAACAATTAAACACATCACATATTATACGCAACACATAATCGTTTCCTTAACGGATGACCTAGCCATTTCCCAGCTAGCGGTGTATTCACGGACCACCCTATCCCTTCCTAGCGGTGTATTCACGGACCACCCAGTCCATCTCTAGCGGTGTACTTACGGACCACCCAGTCCATCTCTAACGGTGTACTTACGGACCACCATGTCCATCTCTAACGGTGTACTTACGGATCATCTTGTCCCTTCCCCACAATAAAACAATACGTTCACGATATTCACAGTAAGATTCAACATTTCATATATCAAATAGGGAAAACAGTAAACACATAGAGTTTAGAAGTTACCCCCACGTAACATATAGGATTCAATCATTTCGTATCATTTAAGAATCGTTTCACTAATCATAGATTCGCGTAGCATCACAATTGAGGTTCATTTCATTAAGTACGGGTTCACATATCACGCGTTTGTTTATCATCATTCATGCATTTATTAACAGAAACTTAAAGCTTAAGGTTTAGAATGTACCCCCACCTCGTTCGGTGGTTACCACGTGAGTAGCGAGTATCAAAGATCTCGTGTCTCAGATCCCGTGTCTCAAAGTTCAATCCAACAGGTAGCCTACATAAGTTACAGCGTTTCTTAGATCCCAAATATGTATAATTAACAGTATAGACGATATCGGTGAAAATACGATCGATACAGACGAGTCGAAATGGAAGACCTAAAGATTGAGGTTGAAGGAACAAGAGGGAAAGATCAGTTCAGTACACTGACATGAAAGAGGGGGAGATTTGGATCGCAACGCAAAAAGAATGAGCTCGATCAGAGTTGAAACGAGTTCAAACGAAGCGTTTTAAGATTTAAAGATCGAGGATGAAGACAAGAGAGTGGAAGTTAAATCCAACATTCTGATAAGATAGAGGAAAATATTTGGGTCGCAACGGAAAAAGAATGAGCTCAATCGGAGTTGAAACGATCTCAAACGGAGCGTTTTAAATTTGAGGGACGGTTACCCGGCGCCGGCTTGCCCAGCGCGCCCAGCCTCCTCCCGGCGCCGGCCAGCCTCTCAGCCGTTTTCTCCCCCCCTAAAATTCCGGCCATGGCCGGCGACCTCCCATCGCCGCCAATACCACTAGATAAAGCGACATAATGAGGTGCCGCCCCAACACTCAACTCCGGCTGGCGACCTCCGATCGCCGGCAACGAACAACCCAAACACACACACACACACACTATCACGTAAAAACACACACACATCAGATTACACATACACCCAACCACTTTCCACCACCACTTTCGGCTCCGGTGCCGCCACCCATGATGGCGCCACCACCCCCAACTGATAGCCCGACATCCCGGGAAGGTCAGCCACCACTCCGGCGAAGGAGGAGAGAGAGAGAGAGAACCGAGGAGAGAAAAAGGTTGAAAATCATGAAAAACAATGATTAGGGTTTTCCGGCGACGTTTTTGCCGTTTCCTGGTGAACAAGACATCGGAATTGAAATCCGAAACCTATCCTAGACTCGTCTCGACGAGACCTATGTTCTATGCGAAAATCGGCCGAAACCGACAACTTTAAATTTTTCCAGCCACCAGCGGCAGCGGCGGCGCCAGTGGTTGCGCCGCCGACCAGAAAACTCAAAACGAGAGAGAGAAGGAAGGAGAGAGAGACTTACGACTTTTCGTTGCTTTCGGCTCGTTTGGAAAAACGGTGAAAAAAATGAGTCGAATGAGCCCCTATTTATAGATTTCCAAAATTCACTATTCATCCAAAATATCTTGGGTTACTATTCACCGGAAAATATCTTTCGTTTTTTTCGAAACTTCATGTTTCGCCCTTTTCGTCGCCGGTTGAGTTACGAGTCTCCGATTGACCCCTAGTTCTTTTCTATCTTCTTGTCTTTTCATTACACATCTAATCGTGTAAAAAATATTCTATGTTCCACGTCTAATAAAATTATCCATCTAACTCGTGTATTAAACACATATCTGAAACGCACGTAATAAATTAAACACTCAAAATAAACGCACATACTTATTAAGTCATGTGTTAAATATTTAATTAATCAATTATGCTCGTTTTGATACGAGGCGCTACAGGGGATTGGGGGTTGGATCCGGCTTGAATCTGCGACCAAGTTTTTTTATTTTTAATTTATGACATAACATTTATGTTAATTGAATATAACTTTTATATTATATTAGTATAATTTTTATGTATAGATATCATAACCTTTAAGTAAAATTATTTAAGATTTTTTTTAATATAAAAAACATATTTAAAAGTTATATAACATATATGTTAATCGAGTATAACATTTATGTTATATTAGTATAACATTTACATACATATATCATAACTTTTAAGTGATATTACTTAGACTTTTATTCACTATAAAATTTATATAGTATGACTTAACCTTTATGTTATAATAATTTAACCTTTATGTTATATTAGTATAAAATTTATGTACACATATCATAACCTTTGTGTACTTAAAGAATAACATGAGGTTATATTATTATAACAAAAATGTTAAAATATTATGCATAAAAGTTATATTATTACAACATAAAGGTTTTGAAAGGTATTATAGGTACAAAGGTTATGTGAATATAACTAAAATGTTAGGTTCGCCAAACTAAAAGGTTACACCAATATAACTGCGAAATTAGGATTTGGGCTAGGGTTTGGACGTGTGGGTGCGCGTGTGGGTGTGTGAGGCGTGCGTGGGATGCATGAAATGCACCATTGGGTCGGGTCGACCCAGTTGCATGGATCTAGGATGTGTCACCTAGTGCACAATAACATTTGTGTTTTTAAAAAAAATTGTATTATACTTATATTTTGCATGATAAATTTATTGATATTTAGTGTTGAAATATTAATTTAGCCTCTTAAAATTAATTAACCCCTCAACAATAAGTCTCTAAATCCCACCCCTGCCTATATAGCTTGCCAATTTTCTGCGAAATTCCTACTGCACGCTAAGAAGAGAATCATATTAAACAAGAATAAATAAGTTCCAAAATGGGTTTAACTATTTAAGCATTATTACACCAATATATGTTATTTTAATTATAAACTATTTTAAAATGAAACGAAAAAAAAATAGCACCTGCTAAATTATCATTAGACCACACCTAAATTAATTACTTTTCCTTTCTTTTCTTATGTGAGTTAAAAATAAATTACAAATACACAAAAGTTTCCAAAAGAATTAATGACATATAATAGCGATCTTACTTGCGAGTACAATTCTATCAACATATGAGCTAATATTAAATGAGTCCATCTCTTGTACAACCGTCTCATGTGCAACGGGATCATGTAAGGTTGTGTCCCGGGAAACAGTCGATCGCGCGTCATAAAAATTGAAAAAAATATATTTATAGCTCTAAAAGAAATACTTAGAGCTGAAATTTAACTACTTTCGATTGTGTAGGATGATAATTGAAACTCTCCTTATTATTTTCTTTCATTTGATGAATAACACAAGAAGCAAATAAATTCACCACTCATCTGTGGTGATCGACTCTTACTTGACTTTAATACTAGTTAATGAGGTTGAGAAAAAGATTAATTAATTTGCCATTTCGGGACAATGCAATCAAATTTTAGCACCATTGTCAGGAAGTTGATCGAAATTTATTGTGTCCTCTTGTGTTAATTAGTATCCTTTTTTTATTCATAGGATTTTCTAATGTTTTCATGTGTTAGACTACTCAAGTTCGTGTCTTCCTCTTCAGTTTTGGACCCGAAAAAGAGTTCGGTCCATCTCCAGGGACAAAAGGATGCTGCCGCATGCCTCAAAGAAAATTTTGAGCATCGTTAAAGTTAAAAATCATTTGAGAGACGAGGGACGAAACTAGAAGGTCCGATGATCCATTCTAGATCAGACTTTTCATCATTTTCTCATGAAAATTGAAGGGTTTTAAGCAATGATTGAAAGCTTGAAACATGTTTATTTCGGTTAGAAGGATGTTTGAACTTGAGTATTTAATTATTTTATTACTAATTATTCATTTTCTTTGTTTATTATTGTTTCATTCCTTTCAAATTAGTTTCCTTCGTGTTTCATAGTACTTTCGTAATGAAATCCAACCCACCCCATATTTTTCCTTTCTTTTGATGGTTAACATAAAAGGCATGATAAATTCCATCATTCTTTGTGGATTGACTCTTATTTGCGCTTGCTATTTGTTAGTGAGGTTAGAGAAAGAAATATAAACTAAATTTGTCGTGTTGCGACAACGCAGTCGCACACTCAATTTACAAACTAGAAGAAATTTTGTTTAAGCAAAGAAATTAACATTGTGAGGAGGATAGAAAGACTAAGCAGTTGACTTAGAGGTCATTTTGTATATTCCACGAGATCCTATCAAAAATAAAAGATAAAAAAATTGACCTTCAAAATTTATTTTATTGTTGAATTCATATTGTTTTAAACTTAAAAATTCAGTGTTTACTCGATAAGATACCGTGGAATGTACGACTATTAATGGAATCTATATAAGTAATACATGAATTTTTTTGTTAATATTTGTTTTATATTTGTAGAAGATTATATTGCACTATTTGATTTAATTAAGTGTACCATATGTAAAATGTAAATTGAAAGATTCAATAAAAAAATCAAGAGAATGGTTGGTGTGCCCCTAGTGTACATGACATCCCTACCCAAACTCTATTACCTTTAAGTAATGTATGATTAATATTTCTTGAAAACATATATTTCATTTATACAAATAATATCTTATGAATATACAATTAATATTTTTCACTAAAACTTATATTTTAGTTACACAAGTAAATAACTTATATATATACAACTAATATTTTTCAATTAAACTTATACTTTAGTTAAACAAGTAATGTCTTATTAAGTAAACAACTAATACCTTTCACTGAAACAAGTAAAATTGTTGGATATGATGTATGTTGTACTTGAAAATAACTCAAATGATAAACGGGAAAGTCGAGGAAAGAGTTGGACTCTTTCTCTGTAAGACGAAATTGCCCCGTATTCAGTGTTTTACTGTCTATGGCAAACGTGCCCAAGATACAACGACTTACTAACTTAAGGATCACAGCACAACAATCCAAAAGTTCTTCGACGAATGAAAATGATATTTGGAACTTTCTAATATAAGAAGATGAGAGGACTGCAATTGTTAGAATGCTAATAATGCAAGTTGTGGTGAAGTGAATGAAATGATTGAATGTGGGGTCTATTTATAGATGTTGAAGAGGTGTGGTGACTTTCCATAAGAGACACATTTTAATTTGAAATGATGGCTTTACATAATTAGACATATTTGGTTTGAATTGAAGTCTTTCCATAATTAGACACGTTTTGGGATGAAATAGTGTGTCTCACAATGTTTCGGATTAGATACATCCATTTAATTTGGGTTGCATCAATTCAATTCAAACTCACACATTTTCACAACTTCACACCTTTTCAACTTAAGTGGCCAACTTTAAACATTAATTTCTCATTCATCCAAAATTGGATTTGAGAAAATAAATACTTTAAATTTATCTACTCGAAAGGTAGATTTCAAATCTACAACTTATTTTTGTTTTTAACGAACGAAACACCATGAATAAATTGATCAAAAATTGGTCAACACCAATTTTTCCAAACCAATTTCCAACAAAAATTACATTATTCCTTATAAGTATACAACTAACACCTTAAGAATATACAACTAATGACTTCGAGGGTACGCATCTAAAAGTCCTTACGCAAGGTGTATATAAGATTATAGAAAAAGAAAAGACCAGATATACTTTTTTAGTTGGTTGATTAAAATTTAATACACCGCTCAAGGAAAACTAAATCCGAGAAAAACATGCATCACATTCTCTTATACATATTTTTTTCCTAATATTGTTTATAAATAAGAAAATTAAATTAAAATAAATCAGACAAGACCTAAACTTAACGTGCATCAAGGGAAAACACGTACGTAGACCATAAATCAATGGAAAATAAATGTGGAAAACTTGTTGGTTGGGTGGACTTCCAAGTCTATATGAGAATTGACACATTGATTAATTTGGACGACTCTTGTAATTACAAGAAACTAAAACCTTCAATACAATTGACAGTATACATATCAATTACCATGCATGACTGGGCAAAATGAAAGATACAAAGGAACAATTAAAGAGACAAGGAAGATTGAATTTTACATTCATAATACGTATGTAAACACCTCAAATGATAACGTGTAACTCAATCTGAATACATAAGCTGCGATATTGAAATGGAGCGTAAGGGCATTGGCAATGATGGCGCTTTAACACAAAATTCCCATGAAACCTGATTCATTGATGGCCGATTCTTTGGATCTGGATTTACGCATTTCAGTGCTATTCTAACTGCACGAACCACATACCGACACACCTTTACATCTTCATCTGGACATTCCAACCTCTTATCCAACATCTCTAACAACGTCAAATTTTGAGCATGTTTGACGGGAAATATGGAGGAAATAAAATCCCCCGGATGATTCCCAAATATGGTTTCCAACGCCACCACACCAAAGCTGTAAACATCGCATTTCTCTGTAACAACCATGGTGTACGCCAGTTCTGAAAATTCAATCAACAAACATATCATCAGATGCATATGTAGAACTAAAATGTAGAATTAACTAATAGTATACCTACCTGGTGCAATATAACCATGAGTTCCAACAAGTAGAGTCTGATTTGATGAATCAGGATCCAACAATCTAGCAGTGCCAAAATCAGATACACAAGCTTCAGGCTTTGAATCCAAAAGTATGTTGCTGCTTGAAATGTCCCTATGTATAATTGGTAGGCTACAATCATGATGCATGTAAGACAGTCCATCTGCAATACCCTTCACCACATTTACTCTCTTCATCCAGTTCAGTTCCACAGCTTCATTTGCATCCTTCAAAACACTATAAAGACTTCCCCTTTCCATGTAATCATAGATGAGAAACATGCAACGTTTGTGGAGACAAAATCCGAAAAGCTTCACTATATTGCGGTGCCTTATTTCTGACAGAAACTTGGCTTCATTCCTGAAACACTTGTCATATGTTGGATTCTCTCCTTCAAATCGGTGAACCTTTTTATCAGCAACAACTCTTCCACTGGGTAGTTCTGCTCTGTACACACTTCCATAGGCTCCGGTGCCGATGCAGTATCTGAGGTCAAACTCTTCAGTTGATGCAATGATGTCTTCATATGCAATCTTCCCATCGTAATTCCATATCTTGAATACGTCTCCATGCTTAGAATCATCAGCTGTCACTAGCCTTGTTTTCTTTCCATTGACGTAGTAGATGAACATGAACCCACAGAAAATCAAACAGGCTGAGAATACTAAGAATAATGAAACAGGGAGAAATATTTTTATTTTGTTGTGATCATGTCTTGTTTTTCTGTCAGTATTGGAATCATTAGGATGAAATAATTTCGGGTTGCCAGCAAATGCGCTCTCTGGAAACTTATTCCATACAATATATGGAATTGGGCCCTCTAAATCATTGAAGGACAAATCAATTCTTCTCAACTTGGAAAGAAATAGAGGAACTTTACCAGAAAGATTGTTACTGGAAAGATACATATCAAGAAACTGTGCATCAGCATCATTTCTAAACAGAGTAGGTATATGTCCACTGATGCGATTGTCACTCAAACTCAAATATTGCAATCTTGTTAATTGGCCCAAGCTTTGAGGCAGAGAGCCATTGATGTTATTGTATCTCAAACTCAAGTATTCCAATCTTGTTAATCTGCCCAAGCTTGGAGGCAAAGAGCCATCAATGTAATTGTAACTCAAACTCAAAGATCTCAAGCTTGTTAATTGGCCCAAGCTTGGAGGCAAAGAGCCACTGATAACATTGTACCTTAAACTCAAAGATCTCAAACTTGATAATTGGCCCAAGCTTGGAGGCAGAGAGCCACTGATGTTATTGAAGCTCAAATCCAAAGATCTCAAGCTTGACAATCGGCATAAGCTTGGAGACAGAGAGCTACTGATCATATTCAAGCTCAAATCCAAAGATCTCAAGCTTGACAATCGGCATAAGCTTGGAGGCAGAGAGCCACTGATCATATTCATTCTCAAATCCAAAGATCTCAAGCTTGTCAATTGACCCAAGCTTGGAGGCAGAGAGCCACTGATCATATTCATTCTCAAATCCAAAGATCTCAAGCTTGTCAATTGACCCAAGCTTGGAGGCAAATAGCCACTGATACCATTGTACCTTAAGCCCAAAGATCTCAAGCTTGTTAATTGGCCCAAGCTTGAAGGCAAAGAGCCATTGATGTTATAATTGTTACTCAAATCAAGAACAATCAAACTTGTAAGATTTCCTATTTCAGGCGGGATGGGACCGTAAATGTTGTTATAAGAAACATCAAGCACCTCCAATTTAGTGAGATTTGAGAGTGAGAGGGGCAACTCAGAGTAGAGATGATTTCTAGACAAATTGAGATAAGTCAGATTGAGTAACTTACCAATCTGTGCTGGGATTTCTCCAGTCAATCCAATTCCACATGATGTTGATATGCTGAAATGAAGTGTAGTAAGGTATGGAAATGCAAGGACATCTAATTCATCCAGCGAATAGGCCAGCAACCCGGGTTTAATAAGATAGCATGGACGTTGCGGGTTCATAATCTTTGCGACTCTGCCAGCATTATTGCAAGTGATGCCATCCCACTTGCAATGATCAGTTTCTGAGTTGTTATAAAACCACCACTTATTCAGTGCCTCAATTTCTCTCTCTCTGCTGCTCTGATAATCATCTGAACTAGTCTTTGGTGCTACTATTGTTAAGAGTATGCTGCTGATGATGATAAGGATCATAGCACACCCAAGATGAGAGGTCGAATCCATCAAATTGAAAAATGGATAAAGAAGAAATTCCAATATTTGTATTTTTGATTAAGTGTAGTGGTCTTCTTACAATTGCTCTGGGTATATAATACTTTTCAACCAGGATGCTAAGACCATTTAACTTACAGGTCCACTCATTCAACATATTGCTCTGCCAATATGTCTTTTTTGCAATATAGTGCCCATTCTAACTGTATTAACGTTTAAGAAATGCAAATAAGAAACTTTCTAAGTCAACGCATCAGCTGCCATTGCCTTGGAAACAAGGACGAAAATATTGGTATCAGTAGAAATATCGGTACCTTAATTTTACGGAAATATAGACGGATATATCGATATCGGTTGAAATATCGGACATTATTTTTAAACATATGGAAACTTTGTAAAAAAATTGAAAAATATATCTAGTAGTTTACAGATTATTATAACTAATATTAATATATATATTGAACTTAAATTCCAAACAAAATATATGTTTACAACAAATATAGAGATAAACTACTCCCTCCGTCCCGCAAAACTCTTCACACTTGTTAATGTTGACTTTGTCAACTTAGTATTTTTCCTTTTTCTTGATTAATAAAATCAATTATTAATTAATTTGGTGAGCAAGTGAACTTGGTGAACAAGAAGTGGAGTTAGTGGATTGAAGAAGTGCTCAATCATGGAATCAAGAGCGTCTATAAATACGAAACAATTTGCAGAGATTGATACACACTTCCAGATTTGCATACAAGAGAACACAAACAAGTTATTCATATCTAGTTTTTCTCTTGTATTGTTTAGTCGACCATCTTTTGATTATCAACCTTCCTATTTCTTTTCCGTAGAACTATAGAGTATGTCTACTCCAATAGTTCTCTAGCAAAGTAGGTTCGTTGCTTGGTGGATAGGTTTTTATTAGTTTACACGTCCATTGTTTTCATTATAGTGGACGTATCAAGTGTCGTTTTAAGAGGTTCTTTCCAAGTCCTCATTTGTGTTGTGTATTGCAAAGATAAATCGAATAAGACACTTTTTGCCATGTAGGCATTCCACGAGTATCATTATATACTCGTGGATAAATTTCTTGTCTTGTTAATTTTTATCTTTGATTTTTCCGCTGCATGTTATCCCTGGTGTTGATAACATTATACACAACATTTGGTTTATGTTGTTCTTTATCTTGCATAGGAGCACTCGGATATTTTCAACACTAATTTGGGCACAATTTTTAAGAAAAAATGAATATTTGTTTTATGATTGAGGGTATAAGGGTCAATTATGTGAGAAAAAGATAAAAAGTAATAAAGTGTTGAGAGAGAAAAAATAATGGTATTGTGTGTAAATAAGTGTGTATTGGGAGGGTAATAATTGTGATAAAATTTGCCATTTTTGGGTGTGCAATTATTTGGGGATAGATTAAAAAGGAAAGTGTGAAGAGTTTTAAGGGACGAAGGGAGTATTATATAAACGTTGTCTGTTATGATAACATGACAAATTTTGTACAAAATTAATACAAAATTCTAGTAATGGCTTGAACTCTTATGAGGTTGAAATGAATAAGATGACATGTCATCTTGATTTCACTCATGAAGCTTATTTGGTCTTCCACTAATACATTTAAAAAAAAAATCAAAAAAATCAGAAATTGTACTGACATTTTGTACAGCCGATATATAGGCAAAATCGCACGAAATAACGTCATTTTTACCGATAATGACATTTTTACTGATATAAATATCATCGATATATAGGTGATATTTTGGTGAAATTTTCCTGCAACCCGTTTTTCTTTCGGTATCACGAAAATCTATCGCCCAAATATCGCGATTTTTTCATCCCTGCTTGGAAATCAACTCACCAACCCCTCTAGATTTCTACTTTTCGTTTAAATGGATTTATGAAGGATAATTTTTTCGGGTCAATTCACAACCCACGCCCTACTATTAACATGTTTATGAGTAATGGAAAATTGATCATTATATTGATTACCTTATATAATATATCATTGATGTTGACCCATGACTTGTGGAAAATGTTTTTTAATTCATAAATAATTTGAATTGTTGATCCACATTTATTTAAAATATTTTTTACTAGTTTATTATCCAAATTGCTCAGTAATTTCGAGGATTTGACAATTTCGGACTATAAGTTTTCGAGCTGATAATTTTATCCTTTAACTTTAGGGACCCACCCAGACCCACATATATATAGTTCTTTTTTTTCTTTTTTTATTCTTCTTCCTCCTACCTCTCTTTGTCTTGATTTCTTCTCCGTATGTGTTCATGCATCTGCGTTCTTCCTTCTTCTCCATCCACTTTATTTCCTTCTCCTCCATCCTTCAACCGCGTTCATCATTTACGCTGCAACTCTTATGTAATTTTTCTTCTCTTTTCACCTTCTCTTTTCACCTCCTTTTTTATCTTCCTCTTCCCTTCTTATTCTTTGATTTCACCAATGTTGTCGTTATCCTTCTCTTCTTCTTTTTTTCTTTTTTTCTCTCTTCTTTCTTAATTTCTTCATATGATTGCATTCAAATCTAGGGTTCTTATTTTGCTAATACTCCATCAAATTCTTCTCTTCCTAATGATTATAAAAATCTATAGTTTTTATTTTCCTATAACTTGAAATTCTTTCTCTCTTGCTCCGATTCATAGCAATATACGACAAATTTATACAACAAACATCATAGTTGGTTATTGATTGAGTAATATGAATTGCATAAATTTTGGGGAAGAAGATGATAAAAATCTTGTATTTGAAATTTTAAGATTTTAAACTCACTACAGTAAACTGATACCTTAAAAGTATACAACTGATACCTTAAAAGTATGCAACTAATATTTTTCACAGAAAGAGCAACTAATACTCCTAAGAGTATACAACTTAAAATTCTACCCTTAAAATTTTATGTCAGTAATAAATATGCAGTTTGATTTTAAATCGAGAGCAAGTGAAGTTGTCTTCTTACAATATTGCTATGCCAATTGCAATGGTAGTACTGCCCATTAAAACTGTATTTACAAAACTATAAATCTTTATTAAAAAAATCCAAATAATAAAAAAGTTCCAAGTCAACACGTCAACTGTAATCATGCATAGACAAGGAAATCAACTGACCACGCTACCCCTCAAGTTTTCCTTGAATATTAAGGGTATTAGATTTAATGTTTTATTGAGTTTAGTTTTAATATTTATTGTAAAACTTAATGCATGTACAGTTCTTTTTCAAATTTTTTTTCTCTTTTCATACACACAAAGTCAGTCAACATAAAAGATAATGTCACAACCACAAATATAGCAACCAGGGGAAAAAATCTAATCAGAACTTGAATTTCATATTTCCTTTTGTAAAGAGAAATAATTTTTTTTCATTTCCTGATAATACCCTTTTTGTTTGAATTGTCCCACCAGTGTCGAACTACATGAAATTTTCTTCAAATATTATTTGATATTTTCTAACGAATTTTCTTACATGAAACGGAATTATATAGGAGTTAGTTAAAATTTGATTGATGTGGGTCAATCCAATCAACATTCTTGAACACGAGTCAACATGGTCAATGGAGACAATATACAAGTTCTCTTATAGTTAAAAAGTCAAAATTTGATTGATGTGAGTCAATCCAATCAACATTCGTGAACACGGGTCAACATGGTCAATGGAGGCAATATACAAGTCCCCTTATAGTTAAAAGTAGTTTGTTAACATAGTACTTTTAGTCAAGAAACTAATATTTTTACATGTATTACTAATATTTTGCAAATAAATATCTACAACCAACTAAAATATTGAGATAATTTTTATTTTCAATTTCATAAAATATTAGTAATACACATACAAATAGTAGTTTTATGGCTGAAAACATTATATTTAACGTAATACTATAACATAACAATTTTAGGCGTCATAAAAGTAATATTTATACTTGTATATATAATACTATTATTTGTATGACCATGTTTACATGTGGATTGGACTATTGATCGGCATAGAGGGGAGGAGGGGCTGAGGGTGGGCAGCGGTGTGGGGGAGGGGAGAGAGAAGAGGGGGTGCGGGAAGAATGAAGGAGGACCCATGTCCTAATTATATCTCTTACTCCTGGCTTTTTTAATAGAATATTCAAATTTAAAATTTTTATTAAGAAAATATAGTATAAAAGGGGAGTTTTAATAAAATTGGTGAACTGGTGGTGGCCACTTCTGATGCATCTCATTATTTTATTAATTTTTAATACAAATCGCCACCATCAACTAATTTAATTATTTTTTAATACTAGTTGCCACCACTAGTGGCGACCATCATAAAATTTAATATATTAAATGACAGATGACGAACAAGTATATTTCGATAATATTTGATTTGCTACAATTTAATTTAAATGACAAATGGCAAACAAGTATATTTCAATAATATTTGATTTGCTACAATTTAATATATGTGTTTTAAATACGTAAGTGATAGTTACATTTATCGGATAAATATTACTATTCGATAATTCACTTTGTTTGTAAGTTAATCTTAATTATTATATCATATATGATCTTAATAATTAATGATAAATAATAAAAGAGTGAAATAAATATATCAAACAACTATAAATAAATATTACTAATAATAATGGTCAGTTTTACAACAACGTTTAATTATTTATTTATAGTTATTTGATATATTTATTTCCATCTTAATTATATTGTTTATTATTTAGATCATATATAGGGGTGTAAACATGCCGAACTCGAACAAACAAGGATTGTTCATGTTCATTTATTTATCGTAAGAAAGTGTTTATGTTCGTTTATTTAATAATCGAACATGTTAATGAATGTTAACGAACGGCTCACGACATGTTTATTAATTTCTTATCAACTCGATCACGAGTAGTTTAGCGAACACTCTGTTTGTTTACAACCCTAGTCATATATGATATTAACTTACAAATAAAATGAATTATCGAATAATAATATTTATCTGATAAATATAACTAACACTTATGTATTTAAAATACATAAATTAAATTGTAGCAAATCAAATATTATCGAAATATACTTGCTCACCGTCTGTCATTTAATATATTAAATGTTATGATGGTCGCCATAAGTGGTGACAACTAGTATTAAAAAATAATTAAATTAGTTGATGGTGGCAACTTGTATTTGTCACGCCCCAGAACCTTTCGTTAAAATATCAGAGTTTTTCTTTTTGGGTGTGAAGAAAGAAAGGGGAAAAAGGCAAACATGATAATAAATAGAAAGAAAAGGGAGAGGATAAGAAATGGTATGCTTGAAATATCGGATATCACCGATAAATAAAATTTTGAAACCTTACGCAGCGAAAAAACATCAGGATCCTCTACAAAGAAAGGGAAAAATACAGTTTTCTATTTCAAACATTCATCATAGGTTTAAAAGGCAAAACCAGAAGATGGACACAGCTGATAAGACACCCCTCTCTCTACGCGTCAAGATTCTCTTCATCTCCTGTAGGGTGAGTACAAAATAGGGGTGAGTGCGTTGAATACACTCGTGGGGATACTTTCCAAACTTTAATATTATTAAGTCGTTCACATATTAAACATATATAAAAGTTCAGCAAGTAGTCACAACATATAAAATGCAAAGCACAAAATTAGAACACGCGGCTCTAAGAGCACTCAACTATACTCGGTGATTTTTAAGGGCCACTAGTCCGTTCCTAATATATGGTGCTTTTTACGGGCCACCAGTCCATCTCTAACATGACTTAGGACATCCGTCCACGTTTATCGTATCATAAGCTATGCATGAAAACAGTAACCATAAAGTATGCATGTACATAATAATCACAGCGTATATTCACAGCACGTAGATTTCAATAGTTCAAATATCAATTATGAAAAATAATAAACGTGTTGAGTTTAGAAGTTACCCCCCCACCTTATTCGGTGGTTACCACGTGAGTAGCGAGTATCAAAGATCTCATGTCTCAGACCTCGTGTCTCGAATCTCGTGTCTCAGATCTCGTGCCTCGAACCTCATGTCTTAGATCTCGTGTCTCAAAGTTCAATCCAACTGGTAGCCTACATACGTTACAACGTTCTTAGATCCTTAATAATCATAATTAAAACTGTAAAAGTCTCCGGCGGAGAAACGGTCGTTAAAAGCGCTACGGATCGAAAGCTCTAAAGATCAGAGTTCAATAAACGAGAATGGATAATCAATCCATATAGCTGAGATGATAGATAATGAAATTTGAGTCATGACGGAAAAAGAATGAGCTCAATCGGAGTTAAAACGAGCTCAAACGGAGCATTTTAGGTTTAGGGGTATTTTGGTAATTTTGGTCAAAGGGTTGACTTTGACCGGGCCCACGACCCTCGGTCAACGACGTCTCATCGGCGACGACTCGAAAAAGATGATCGGCGGAAGAAATGGGGTTCGGATCGAAAACACGGCGTCGCGAGCGACGGGGTACGTGCGGACCCGGTGCCGGGCGAAAAAACCCAGCGGCTAGGCACGTTTCTCGGCAGCTGCTGAGTTTTCTCAGCAGCATCGTGTCCCGTCTCGACAGCTGCCGAGATTTCTCGGCAGCGGGTGCTCAGCTCGATGGGCTGGTCGAGTTTTCTCGGCAGCTCTCACCCGGTGCTCCCGGGGCCGGGCCTGCTTAACTGTCCCTCTTCCCGGCGTCACCCGCCGCGGCGGCGCCGCCGTATGCCACCACCACTAGGTTCGTCGGAAAGCTTGCACCGCCGGCTACCACCTCCGGCCATCCCTCGCTGGATTCCGGCCTTGAATAGTACCCGAAACTTCGCCGTAAAACCCTTCATCACCACATTTCAAAACCCAACCCCACCCTTTTTTGCTCCGGCCGGCGACTCCCAGTTGCCGGCGACCACTCCCCGGACCTCCTGGCACCCCGGTCGGTGAGCCCCCATCGCCGGCGACTTCTCCGGCCATCCCCAAGATACATATACAACATATATATATACTCCCTCACTCACACACACACTCGTATACACACACACGAATCCCCAACCTTGGCCGACGGCCACCTGCCGCCGGCCACCACCACCACCCACCGTAACCCTGGCCGGCGACCCCCAGTCGCCAGCCACCACCAACCGCCGCGCACACACACACAGGAGCAACACACACACATGGTATAACACACACACACACCATCGGGTTTCACTTGGCCGCCGGCCACCCGCCGCCGGCCACCACCCCCTGACCTCGCCGGAACACTGGCCGGCGACTACCAGTCGCCGGCCACCCCCTCTCCAGCCACACAAGCATCTACAGCAACCTACAACACACACATGTACACACTCAAAACACACACACTCAAACCATGCAAACCCTAACCCTTTTAGTCCACTTCCTACTCCAGCCGGTGACTTCAAGTCACCGGCCACCACCTCCAACCCATCACACACACACCCAGCTACTGTCTCAGCAAGTTTTCCGGCGAGAGAAGAGAGGAAGAGAGCTGACGGGGAGAGAGAAGAGGGAGGGAGGAGAGAGAAAGATTGGCCGGATCTTTGACCGGCGATTGCCGGAGGAGGAGAGATCCGTTCAAAAATCCGATCCCGGTTTCGTGACGGGCTCGATGAGAGATTCAACTTAGAGCTTGATTTTATCCAAAACGGAAAAGAATCGAGGTGGAAAGGAAGAGAGAGAAAATGGGTTTGGAGACTGTTTTTCGCAGTTTTCCGACGAATGAGAAATCAGAATTAAATTCCGAGATCTATTCTAGATTCGTCTCGTCGAGACGAACGTCGTGTGCGAAAATCGACCGAAACCAACAACTTTCATATTTTCCGGCCACCGGCTGGTGGCACGCCGGAAACCAAAAAGAGGGGAAGAGAGAGGAGAGAGAGACTTACGTGTTTTCGTCGCTTTCGGCTCATTCGGAAAAACGGTGATTTTCGAATCGAAACCACCCCTATTTATAGAAATCCGGAAATCACTATTCACCGAAAATATCTCCGTTACTATTCATCTGTTGACAAATCTCCTTTACTATTCACGTAAATATCTTCATTTCCATTCACCGTAAATATCTTCCAATTTTCCGAAACTCCGTGATTTGCCCTTTTCGTCGCCGTTTGAGCTACGGGTCTCCGATTGACCCCTAGTTCATTTCTATCTTCTCGTTTCATCAATACGCATCTTATGGTATAAAAATATTCTATATACCATGTCCAAGAAAAATATCGATCCGAAACACACATTATACACGTATCTGAAACGCATGTAATTAATTAGACAATCAAAATATACGCACATAATTATCAAGTCATACGTTAAAATATATAATTATCAAATTATGCTCCGTTTTGGTCCGGGGCACTACAGTATTAAAAAATAATAAAATAATGAGATGCGTCAGTGATGGCGACTTCACCTATTTTATTAAAACTCCCCTTTTATACTATATTTTGTTAATAAAAATTTTAAATTGCAATATTCTATTAAAAAAGTCCTTATTCCTGATGATGTCCCTTCGTAATTTTTTATTTTCACTTATTATTATTTTAATTATAACTAGTATATGGTTGTTTGATGCACATGAATACTATAAGATCAATTATTGAATTATTAGATTGTTCTTATGTATTATAATTGTGGATATGATTATGTATACCATATAATGATTGTCGTATATATTATGTTTAAATGTGACAATGTGAACTATTAAACTGAAACAAAATTTAGTCATATTGTTGTAATCTAAGTATATAGATTACAAAATTTGAAATACTACTCTATATAAAATATTAGTACTTGAGTTAACTTAACCATTTTTGTCATAAATTAAGATTTTCAAGTCATCTATATATGTATATTTTGGAACATAACAAAATAAAATATCTATACTAATGTTTTCCAGGTCTTATCCTTGTACAGTGGAATCATCAAATTTATTTTATACATTGTTTTGTTTTCTTCTTCCGATCCATTATTCCATCACAAAAATTTGTGTGAGACAGTCTTACGGATAGTTTGCTTGAGACGGAACTTTTTTACCCACAAACCTAACTCATTTTCATTAATTTACATGTACATTGTGTAGTGTGGGTTGTGGATTGACCTGTCTCACATAACATGGTCCGTAAAACGGTCTCATATAAGACTTACTCTTATTCCATTGACATGGTTGAATGTTAAAATAGTTTGGTTTATAAAATATTTCCTTAATAGTAATCAATAAACACAACATATATTATATAGTATGTAAAATATAAATACTAATGTGCATATTTGTAATTGAGCACAACTTAATTAATATTCTTATTTCAAAAAAAAAAATCAATTTTTTTTTTATAGATTTTCTAATTTGAATTTTGTAATAAATTCTAAGCAAATGAGCTTTACAAATACACTAAAAAAAATATTCAAATGATAGATGACTATCATTGTTTGAGATCTCATACAATTGTTATCTTATTCAACTTTGTCATGATAGATGACGATCATTGTTTCTTTTTAAAATGGTGAAGGCATTTTTTATTCTGACTTATGTTGATTGATAGGTGCCATTTTTCATATATTTTTGTGTATATTTAGGTATTTGCTTGAATATATTTAGGTATGTTTTTATAGTGATTTAAAAGATATTTTTGTATTAGTTGCATTTGATGGTTTTTATAGTTAGTTTCATGTTTTTAATGGAAAAACTTGAGTTTCAGATTACACATGTAGGTGTGGAATAAAGAACATATCTCTTAATGTAGAAGTCCAAATTGAGATATCTTAATTATGTTGGAAGGCTAATTAAAGAGAAGATCTACAACTTTCATGTTCAACACATTTCTCAATTATGACTCCAACAAAACAAAAAATTCAGAGAAAGACAAAAGTTGTAAAGTTCGGTTTTTCGTCCAAACAGGGCTCTAGTATTTTGGTCATAACTTGCTCTAAAAAATTACAATTGATTTGAAATTTGTGGCATTGGAAAGCTAACTTCAAGATCTACAATTTTCATGAAGAATACAGTGCAAATCCAGCCTTTGTAACTGCACATGAACCGTGTTATGGCGCATGACCATGGGGAAAATTGCAAATTCAGGACAGTAACTTTAGGTCATTGACCATTTAGGAACATTATCTTTTCGGGCTTTGAAATTAAGACACTATCTTTTATAAATTGGCGAATTTAGGATAAATATGTTTGAATCAACGAATTTTAGGCCAATTCACATCAGAAAGTCACGTGCATCACTTAATTCGGGCTTCTTGCTGATATGACTCGATATGAATAAATTAATTCGATTTTTAAATGTCAATTTTTAAATGTCACGTCAACAAATAAAAAGCCACATAATAAAATTACATAACACAATTAAATTAAAATAAAATGTCACATCATTTAAATTAAAAAAAATTCTTAAAAAACCTAAATTAGAAAAGAACCCTAATCATTCTTCTCATTCTTCAAAATTCAATAGTTCAATTCAAAATTCAACAATTCTTAAGGGATTTAAACTCACATCTAACATCCCAAAAAGTGTGAGTTTTGAATTCATATTTAAATGCACATTTAACATTCTCAGTGGATTTAAACTCACATTTAACGCCATCGCCATTCTTCTCTGAAGGGAAGTCCTCCTCACCCAGCATTCATGAGTCCCTCGAATCAGTGGCATTCGACCCCCACAACTTGGCTTCTCAACTCAGAAGAGGAGAAGCGTCTGGGAACATTAGGTTTGGGGGACTCCTTTCAAAGGAGGTTTCTGATTTCTTTTGGATCTTTTTATCATTTGAGCGTGTGAAAGACTCAAACAACGCAGGTCAGGCTAAAAGAGGGGAGATCGGAGCTTGAACAATAAAGGTAGAGCAAATCTGGGTTTGATTCGATGTTCTTCAAAGGTCTGAACAAGTAGCAGCAAAAAATCAAGACGAAAATTGATTGAAGGAAATTAATCGCAAGTGCATGGTGTCAACTATATATAGGATGAGTAAGGTCAATCTCACAGAGACTAGTGAAATAGAACAATGTTAATTACCCAATTAATTTACCTAACTCTATCTAGGCGACCGAATTATGAGAATTGATTTTAATTAACCTAAATCTAAAATAAATAAATGAAATAAAAAATCAAACAACCTAGTATCAAGAAAATCAATATTCAAACAAGGATCCTAAAACTACGATTTCATTCTACTTCAATCAAATCTAATCTAGTAAAATCAAGTTCAAATCTAAATTATCTTATGTGAGCAATCACGATTATAGATTATAAATTATCTTATCATTAATTTTTGTATCTTTATCTCACAATTAATAACCAACTCTCAAAAGCTCCTATGATCGTATTCTCACCCCAATTATTATCAATCTCTCAATCTAGCAATTAATTGAGTCATGCATTCTCAAATCTATAATTAGATATCTTCTCTCGATCTCAATCCAATTAATTAAAGCATGCATAAATTTGATCAGGATTCATACATGGAATAAATACGAAGAAGCATGAATAAGATATCATGGATTTAGAAGAAAGATTAAAACTAAAAATTCAACAAAATATCCATAGACCTACTCTCGTGCCCTAAGACCACGAGTTTCCTAACTAATAATCATGTTCATAAAGAAAAATAAATTACAAGATGACATGATAAAAATTAGAAATAAAATCAAAGAAACTTAATGAATACGCGATTGGTTTCTTCCTCTTTGATCATGAATCTTCAATTTCTTGCTTCCTTGGTTGCTCTCAATATGTATTTTGTGGATATGGATCTTCGTAAGTTGATATGGGTTCTAAAGTTCCTATCGGGATTCAAAAGTTGTTTATTTCGAGTCCCGAAACCTCAATTTATACCTAGGAGGGTTAAAATTAGATTTGGAGAAGAGTTTTAGTTGAAGAAGAGATCTAAAACGAGTAAAAGATATGCGATCCGGCCAGGTCTGGATAACCTGGACCGGGTCGAAAAGTTTGGCGTCATTCTGAACATAAAAACGTGCGACCTGGCCGGGTCGCGGGAGACTCGGACCGGGTCAAACATACTGACTTTGATATTGGGCTTAAATTAATGGTATTGGATAGCCAACTTCAAGGGCTACAACTTTTATGAAGAAGTCAGGGTAAAATTCAGAGTTTAAAAGATATAATTTTTCATCCAAAACTGTGTGTTTTTTACTTCATATCTCGACTCCAACTTAGCTTTTCAATCAATTGAGCTTTCACTTTGTGCTAAAATCTATCAAATTCCTCTCAAATCAAGCAAATACATGAAATCTTTAAAAGATAATGAAATCTACATAAAATATCATGAATGTGTGCTTTTTCTCCAACTTAGCTTTTCAATCAATTGAGCTTTCACTTTGTGCTAAAATCTATCAAATTCCTCTCAAATCAAGCAAATACATGAAATCTTTAAAAGATAATGAAATCTACATAAAATATCATGAATGTGTGCTTTTTAACGGAAAACGATATGAAATTAAGCCCCGAAATACATCAAATTAAGCAAGTTATCAATGAGTCCCTCGGATCAGTGGCATTCGACCCCGACAACTTGGCTTCTCAACTTAGGAGAGGAGAAGCATCTATAAACATTAGGTTTGGGGGAAACTCTTTTCAAAGAAGGTTTCTGATTTCTTTTGGATCTTTTTATCATTTGAGCGTGTGAAGGACTCAAACAACGCAAGTCAGGCTAAAAGAGGGGAGATTGGAGCTTGAACAACGAAGGTAAAATAGATTTGGGTTTGATTTGATGTTCTTCAAAGGTCTGAACAAGTAGCAGCAAAATATCAACACAAAAATTGATTGAAGGAAATTACAGACGTAGCAATGACATCTTTCTTCTCATTGCTTTTTGGGATTCAATTGAACGGTTGAATTTTGAAGGAGAAGTAGAATGATTAGGGTTCTTTTTCAATTTAGGTTATTAAGATTTTTTTTGTTTTTTGTTTTTTTATTTATTTAAATGATGTGGCATTTTATTTTAATTTAATTGTATTACTTAATTTTATTATGTGGCTTTTTATTTATTGATGTGGCATTTACAAACCAAACTAATTTATTCATATCGAGTCATATCAGCGAGAAGCCCAAATTAAGTGATGCACGTGACTTTCTCGTGCGAATTGGCTCGAAATTCGTCGATTCCTGCTGATTTGTCCTAAATTCGCCGATTTTTAAAAGATAGTGTCTCAATTTCAAAGCCCGAAAAGATAATGTCCCTAAATGGTGAATGACCTAAAGTTAATGTCCTAAATTTATAACTTTCCCCACAACAATGCGCTAGTCACGAACAATTTTGTTTCCACGCATGCTTTGACCGTGCACGAGGACATGATCGTACCCGAAGACACTTTTCTTGTCCAAAACTTGATTTTTGGTGTATTTTTTTTCTAATCAACCTAGAAGACCTCCAAAATGTTATAAATATCCAAAATTGTTCCACAAATCAGGAAAAAATTTCGTAAAGCGAAAAATACATATTTTGAGAGCAACTGAAGAAAGAGAAGATCAAAGACTTCAAAGATCGAGGAATCGGAAGCTCATTGTTGGTCGTTGGGGATGCTGCCAAAAACCACCTTGGTTCGTTGGTTTTCGCTGCTATGTGGATAGATCAAAGTCAATACAGATCGCAGTGGGATGGGTTCGCTATGAAGATTACAAGCTGGAGAAGTCTTTCCTAATTTCAAGGGTAGCCAGTTGGGCTTTTTCTCTTCTTTGTGGTGGAGTCGGGTATGTTTTTGATGCAAAGTTACTTGCTGCTACGTTTGCTATTGAAACTACGCGTGCTAGATAATGGAATCAGCTTTGGTTGGAGTCTGGTTTGGCTTATGTGGTGAGTCTTCTTTTGCATTATCGTCTAAGGTGCCTTGGTACTTTCAGAATAGATGGGCAACATCTTTGAAGATTATTGATCAGATGGATTTTGGAGTGTCTCACATTTTAATGGAGGGCAATCAGATGGCGGATAAACTCACTAAGTTAAATGTTCAGTTTCAGTGGTGGAGTATGGCGCCAGATTGGATTAATTATTCTATGTTTTTAGATATTTCTGGACAATTCTTTTACAGATTTCAATAGTGCATTGATACTCTTTTTCCTTGGTATAGTTTTTTCCACAAGGTTTTGCTATGCCGAGGTTAAACGAGTCATGCATAAGATGTTTTCCTCTTTTTGATGTTCTCTTTTTCTTTTTTGTTTTATATAAAATTCGATCATTTATTTAAAAAAATATTTGAGGTGTAATATAATGGTACGAGTTACATCAATGATAGTACAATAATGTTATATGGTGGTACGAACTACTTTAATAATGGTACATGATGTAATATAGTGATACAAACTATATTAGTTATGGTACACACAGAGGTGTACTATCGTAGTACCTGCTACATTAATAATAGTACAATGGTGTAATACGGTACTGGTACCAGCTGATACAGAATGAAATATGGTGGTACGGGCTGGTACGAGATTAATTTTATTAAAAATACAATGATCCAAACAAATATTTTCTTAACAAAATAAAAGAATAATTTCAAACTAAAAAAGAATGTTTCTTTATACAATGGTTAGTTATAATTTCATAGTATAGTCATACTATAGTTATAGTTCATCCTAAAAGTCAAATTCATGGATCCGATCCATTATTGAGTTGAGGTGTCACCACACTCTATCTTTGAAAAAAAAAAGACTTAGATATTGCTTTCTTTTAAAAATAAGTCAGAGTCATACCTACTCTTAACATGCATGAAGGGAAATGCAGGTAGACCCTCAATCAACGCAAAAGAAACGTGGAAAACTTGTAGATTGGGGTGACTTCCAAGTCTATGAAAATCAAAACATTCATTTGGATGAATTTTGGATTAAAAAGAAACTGAAACTAGTATCATGTCTGTGTAATACATAGAATAAAAAAAAAACTAAATTAAACTTAGTAAAATTAGAAAAATTAATTATTATTTATATAAGAAAATATATTTATATGGTTTTATATATGCGATACACAGGGACGGACCTACATTGAAGGGAGGGGGGCACTGGGCCCCCTGAGATTGTTAAAAAAATTAATAATATTTTAGGTATTTTTATATTTTTATTAAAAAAATATGTATATTAATTAATTTTACTTGCATATTATCAAATTCTTATTAAAAATATCAACTTTTAAGATTTTTAAGGTAAAATGTTCATATATCTAAACTCATTATTTATTTTTCTTCGTTGAGTAATAATATTATTTTAATTTATTTGATTATCAATTGTTATAGAATATAAATATATTCATTATTTTGGCTTAATAAAATATGAAGTGATTGTAAAGAATTATTATCATTGATTATTATTTTATGAATTGTTAGCTTTGAGTTAGCATTGTTGATAAGTTAGATGTTGATTTATAGTTTGTATAATAGTAATGTTAATTTAATGATATTTAATAATTCTAATTTTATGTTATCTTTCATAAATAATGAAAAAGTATTATAAAAAAATATCAATACTAATATTAAAAAGTGTTTCAAAATGAACAACATTCAAATTTCACTATTGAATAATTATTTAATAATACATCAGAAAATGATGTATTTGGAAATGTTAGCAACGAAGGTATCTTGCAATGATTTCAAAATAGGAAAAAATACAACATAAATATTGTAATCGTTTTTTTTTTATTTGTCATGTTGAAATGTTATAAAGATATCGATTTTAGATGTTATTTTATAATGTGATACACTATCATAGTTTTATGATTTTATTTTTAGAACTATTGTTATTCTTTTATTAGTTGGGCCCTCTCGATAAAAATCCTGGGTCCGTCACTGGCGATACACATCGTTTAATTTAGTGTATATGGAAGATCTGGATGGAATACAATTGGCAATATACGTATTCATTACATATAACTAGGCAAAATGAAAGATACAAAAGGAACAATAAAAAGGCTAGGAAAATGTACAAGATTGAATATTACATTCATAACTTTAATTGAAAACAAAAGAAACATGCATGCATGTAAACACTTAACGATGACGTATTGACGTGTAACTCAATCTGAATACATAAGCTGCAAGATTGAAATGGAGCGTAAGGGCACTGGCAATGGTGGTGCTTTAACACCAAGTTCCCAGGAAACCTGATTCATTGATGGCCGATTCTTTGGATCTGGATTTACGCATTTCAATGCTATTCTAACTGCACGAACCACATCCCGACACACCTTTACATCTTCATCTGGACATTCCAACCTCTTATCCAACATCTCTAACAACATCAAATTTTGAGCATGTTTGACGGGAAATATGGAGGAAATAAAATCCCCCGGATGATTCCCAAATATGGTTTCCAACGCCACCACACCAAAGCTGTAAACATCGCATTTCTCTGTAACAACCATGGTGTACGCCAGTTCTGAAAATTCAACCAACAAACATATCATCAGATGCATATGTACAACTAAAATGTAGAATTAACTAAGAGTATACCTACCTGGTGCAATATAACCATGAGTTCCAACAAGTAGAGTCTGATTTGATGAATCAGGATCCAACAATCTAGCAGTGCCAAAATCAGATACACAAGCTTCAAGCTTTGAATCCAAAAGTATGTTGCTGCTTGAAATGTCCCTATGTATAATTGGTAGGCTACAATCATGATGCATGTAAGACAGTCCATCTGCAATGCCCTTCACCACATTTACTCTCTTCATCCAGTTCAGTTCCACAGCTTCATTTGCATCCTTCAACACACTATAAAGACTTCCCCTTTCCATGTAATCGTAGATGAGAAACATGCAACGTTTGTGGAGACAAAATCCGAAAAGCTTCACTATGTTGCGGTGTCGTATTTCGGACAGAAACTTGGCTTCATTCCTGAAACACTTGTCATATGTTGGATTCTCTCCTTCAAATCGGTGAAGCTTTTTAACAGCAACAACTCTTCCACTGGGTAGTTCTGCTCTGTACACACTTCCATAAGCTCCGGTGCCGATGCAGTATCTGAGGTCAAACTCTTCAGTTGATGCAATGATGTCTTCATATGCAATCTTCCCATCGTAATTCCATATCTTGAATATGTCTCCATGCTTAGAATCATCAGCTGTCACTAGCCTTGTTTTCTTTCCATTGACGTAGTAGATGAACATTAATCCACAGAAAATCAAACAGGCTAAGAATAATGAAACAGGGAGAAATATTTTTATTTTGTTGTGATCATGTCTTGTTTTTCTGTCAGGATTAAGATTCTTGGAATCAATAGGATGAAATAATTTTGGGTTGCCAGCAAATGCGCTCTCTGGAAACTTATTCCATACCATAGGTGGAATTGGGCCCTCTAAATCATTGAAGGACAAATCAATTGTTCTCAACATGGAAAGAAATAGAGGAACTTCACCAGAAAGATTGTTTCTGGAAAGATAGATATTTAGAAACTGCGCAACAGAAGCGTTTCTAAACAGAGTAGGTATATGTCCACTGATGCGATTGTCTCTCAAACTCAAATATTGCAATCTTGTTAATTGGCCCAAGCTTTGAGGCAGAGAGCCATTGATGTTATTGTTGCTCAAACTCAAGGATTCCAATCTTGTTAATCTGCCCAAGCTTGGAGGCAAAGAGCCATCAATGTAATTGTAGCTCAAACTCAAAGATGTCAAGCTTGTTAATTGGCCCAAGCTTGGAGGCAGAGAGCCATTGATGTTATTGTAGCTCAAATCCAAATATCTTAATCTCGTCAAGTGACACAAGCTTGAAGGCAAAGAGCCACTGATACCATTGCCCCATAAACTCAAAGATCTCAAGCTTGTTAATTGGCCCAAGCTTTGAGGCAGAGAGCCATTGATGTTATTGTTTCTCAAGCTCAAAGATCTCAAGCTTGTTAATTGGCCCAAGCTTGGAGGCAGAGAGCCATTGATGTTATTGTTGCTCAAGCTCAAAAATCTCAAGCTTGTTAATTGGCCCAAGCTTGGAGGCAGAGAGCCATTGATGTTATTGTAGCTCAAATCCAAATATCTTAATCTCGTCAAGTGACACAAGCTTGAAGGCAAAGAGCCACTGATACCATTGCCCCATAAACTCAAAGATCTCAAGCTTGTTAATTGGCCCAAGCTTTGAGGCAGAGAGCCATTGATGTTATTGTTTCTCAAGCTCAAAGATCTCAAGCTTGTTAATTGGCCCAAGCTTGGAGGCAGAGAGCCATTGATGTTATTGTTGCTCAAATCCAAATATCTTAATCTCGTCAAGTGACACAAGCTTGAAGGCAAAGAGCCACTGATACCATTGCCCCATAAACTCAAAGATCTCAAGCTTGTTAATTGGCCCAAGCTTGGAGGCAGAGAGCCATTGATGTTATTGTTGCTCAAGCTCAAAGATCTCAAGCTTGTTAGTTGGCCCAAGCTTGAAGGCAAGGAACCATTGATGTAATAATTGTTACTCAAATCAAGAACAGTCAAACTTGTAAGATTTCCTAATTGAGGCGGGATGGGACCGGAAATGTAGTTATGAGAAACATCAAGCACCTCCAATTTAGTGAGATTAGAGAGTGAGAGGAGCAACTCAGAGTCGAGATAATTTCTAGACAAATTGAGATAAGTGAGATTGGGTAACATACCAATTTGTGTTGGGATTTTTCCATTGAAATAGATTCCACATGATGATGATCTGCTGAGATCAAGTGTAGTAAGGTATGGAAAAGCAAGCACATCTAATTCGTCCAGTGAATAGGCCAATGTGGATCTTGGATGATCACATAGATGCTGCGGGTTTATGATCTGAGTGGCTCTGCCAGCATCATTGCAAGTAATGCCATCCCACTTGCAATGATCAGTTTGTGAGATGTTATAAGGCCACCACTTATTTAATGCATTGAATTCTCTATCTCTGCTGCTCTCATCATTATCTGCTATTGTTAAGAGTATGCTGCTAATGATGATCACGATCACAACACAGCGAAGATGAGAGGTGGAATCCATCATATTTAAAATTAATAAACAAAAAGAAATTCCAAGATTTGTGTTTTTGAGTAAGTGAAGTGGTCTGCGTAATTGCATTTGCTGGGTATAATATTGGTTTTGAAGCACGGGGCCAAGACTAAAATATCTTTTTTGCAATAAAGTGCCCATTTAATTTTCAAACGTTATAAAAAACCCAAAGAAGAAACTTTCAAGTCAACACGTCAACAGTCATCATAGAAGACTTGGTAATCATTTTTTTTTTTACATTCCTTTATTCTATAATTCTAGATCCACAGGTCCCAAAATTCAAGCCAAAATTTTAAATTATTAGTTCAATAACAGGCTTGGAATTCCACAACAGATACTTTTTTTTTTTTTTTGGAATAATAAATAAAAGCTACACTAAGTGCACATGATTATAAATTTTATAAATTAACTATTAGTATTTTTCTACAATTTATACTTTCACCAAAACTTTTATATATATATATATATGAGATGGTTTCCGTCTAATTTGATCTGTGAGATAATCTCACAAATTAAAATTCTACCCTTAAAATTTTATGTCAGAAATAAATATGCACTTTTAATTTTAAATCGAGAGCAAGTAAAGTTGTCTTCTTACAATATTGCTATGCCAAATATCTCTTTGCAATGGTAGTGCCCATTAAAACTGTATTTATAAAACTATAATCTTTATTAAAAAATCCAAATAATAAAAAAGTTCCAAGTCAACACGTCAACTGTAATCATGCATAGACAAGGAAATCAACTCACCACGCGACCCCTCAAGTTTTCCTTGAATATTAAGGGTATTAGATTTAATGTTTTATTGAATTTAGTTTTAATATTTATTGTAAAACTTAATGCATGTGCAGTTCTTTTTAATTTTTTTTTTTTCTCTCTTTTCATACACACAAAGTCAGTCAACATAAAAGATAATGTCACAACCACAAATATTGCAACTTGGGGAAAAAATCTAGTCAGAACTTGAATTTCATATTTCCTTTTGTAAAGAGAAATAATTTTTTTTCATTTCCTGATAATACCCTTTTTGTTTGAATTGTCCCGCCAGTGTCGAACTACATGAAATTTTCTTTAAGTATTATTTGATATTTTCTAACGAATTTTCTTACATGATATGGAATTCCAGAGTCGGTCCTGTGATATTAGGGGCCCGGTGCAAAAAAATTGTTAGGTCCTTCGTATTTTATATAAAAAACAAAAAACAGTGTATTTATTAATATAGAGATAGTTTCATATTTATACAAATAAAATGACATGTATAATTATGAAATATGTTATAATTGTCCTGAAAAAAAAATATGGAAAAAATCTGTGTCAAAGAGATAGTTTCATATTTATACAAATAAAATGACATGTATAATTATGAAATATGTTATAATTGTCCTGGAAAAAAAAACCCGGTGCAAAAAAATTGTTAGGCCCTTCGTATTTTATATAAAAAACAAAAAGCAGTGTATTTATTAATATAGAGATAGTTTCATATATGTGTCAAAGAGATAGTTTCATATTTATACAAATAAAATGACATGTATAATTATGAAATATGTTATAATTGTCCAGAAGAAAAATTCATATCTGTGTCAAAGAGATAGTTTCATATTTATACAAATAAAATGACATGTATAATTATGAAATATGTTATAATTGTCCAGAAAAAAAATATGGAAAAAATCTGTGTCAAAAAACGACAACAGTAGAATTCGAACACAGGACTTTGTAAAGGTGAAACCATATGGCTACTAACTCATCTACGCTCTACTTTATATCAAATTAGTCAATGTTAGAGTTTATATACGTTATATATATATATATATATAATAAAATAAAAATTCAGGGACCCTCGCCGGAACGGGGCCCTATGAGGCGGCACCACATGCACCGCCCCAGGGCCGCCACTGTGGAATTCTATAGAACAGTCAAAATTTGATTGATATGAGTCAATCCAATCAACATTCGTAAACACGGGTCAACATGGTCAATGATGACAATATACAAGTCCCCTTATAGTTAAAAGAAGTACGTTATAATACTTTTAGTCATGAAACTAATATTTTTACACGTATTACTAATATTTTGCAAATAAATATCTACAACCAACTAAAATATTGAGATAATTTTTATTTTCAATTTCATAAAATATTAGTAATACACGTACAAATACTAGTTTTATGGCTGAAAACATTATATTTAACGTAATACTATAACATAACAATTTTAGTCGTAAAAGTAATATTTCTACGTGTATATATATTACTATTATTTGTATGACCATGTTTACATGTGGATTGGAATATTGATCAGCATAGAGGGGAGGAGGGGCCGAGGGTGGGCAGTGGTGTGGGGAAGGAGAGAGAGAAGAGGGGGTGCGGGAAGAACGAAGGAAGACCCATGCCCTAATTATATCTCTTACTCCTGGCTTTTTTAATAGAATATTCAAATTTAAAATTTTTATTAACAAAATTTAGTACAAAAGGGGAGTTTTAATAAAATAGGTGATCTGGTGGTGGCGACTTCTGACACATCTCATTATTTTATTAATTTTTAATACAAATCGCCACCATCAACTAATTTAATTATTTTTTAATACTAGTTGCCACTAGTGGTGGCGACCATCATAAAATTTAATATATTAAATGACAGTTGGCGAACAAGTATATTTCGATAATATTTGATTTGCTACAATTTAATATTAAATGACAGATGGCGAACAAGTATATTTAAATAATATTTGATTTGCTACAATTTAATTCATGTGTTTTAAATACATAAGTGATAGTTATATTTATCGGATAAATATTACTATTCGATAATTCACTTTGTTTGTTAGTTAATCTTAATTATTATATCATATATGATCTTAATAATTAATGAGAAATAATAAAAGAGTGAAATAAATATATCAAACAACTATAAATATGTGATATCCGAGTTTCTCATGAACTTCATGCATTGTATGTATCTCTTATTATTTATGTATTGTGATTTTTGCATGATTGTATTTTACTTTCAAATATTGAGTTATTTATATGCTTTTTTATAAAGCATGATTTGTGATAAGAAAATCTAATTATAGTTGGCTGATAATGTTTGAGTGCACTATGTAAATTATTTTATTAATAGAAGTATTAACTTAAATATAAATTTTTAAAGGAAGATAAGTGCATGATTTCTTTTAAATATATATACACCCACGTACACAAAACATATATATGTGAAAATCATAAAGTTGTTGCGTATATAAATATATATGACAACTCCACTAATATTAATGTGTGTGTATATATATATATTTGTGTGAAAGTAAATGAGAATGGTTTCCAATAACTCTTAACACAATATTATAATAATAATAAAAGCGAAATTTAATAGAAAAGGAATTGGGAAGACGGTGGACTGGAGATATGCATGTATCTCTAATTTTTATTTTTGGAGAGAATAATCCCCATCACCAACGGAGTTAAAAAAAAAAGAGTATACTGGTTCAGACAGGAGAAAAAAAAGGGAAGAAAATTATAGTTAGGTTTGATTAGTAATATTTAATCGAAGAGTACTATCGGATTTGCTATTAACAACGTTTGAAAAGTGAATTGGAAGCCTATGCAATCGAAATCTTCGGAGATCCAGGTAGATAGAAATTTATTATAACTACACAGTATAAATTAGTATTTTGTGAATTAATGGTGTTAATTGATGATACATGGATATTACATGTTTTATGAGATTTGATTTGTTGTTCAAGGGCTATCAAATTCAATAATATTATTATGAAATGAATTGTGAGTTGAATAATTATTGTGGATTATAGTAGAGAGTTATATCAAACGATGTGTTTTGACGACAAGAAGATGAAATTATATTTTTGGGTCAGATTCATGTCGGCTATGAGATGTTGTGTGCATGAAATTGGTGATGTGTGCATGAGGTTGGTGTTGTGTGCATGAAATTGGTGTTGTGTGCACGAGGTTGGTGTTGTGTGCACGAGGCTAGTGCTGTGTGCACAAAATAATTAGTGCTGTGTGCATGAAATGAATAGTGGTCTTGTGTGCACGAAAATTCATAGTGCTGTGTGCACATAAATTTATGGTGTTGTATGTACAGAATTCATGTTCGGAGGGGGGGTTTAGCAGTAACTTCACTAGCCCCGATGAATATGTTAGAAATGAAATACGTGGTTTCAAGAGAAGATGCATGGGAGGGAATTGTGAAGAATCCTGTTATCGTGCATAATTTCTGCTTACTGAGTTTTATCTCATGTAATTTATACTTTGTAGGTAATTTTGATGAGGCGTGACGTTATAGATGTAGTGGGCAAGTTGTGGAGCTCCTGCAGGGTTTTGAGCACTTGTGTACATAGATGACGACCTGTTGGGCATGATTGTGGTTTATGCTACTTTTACTTTTAGATATTAAATCTCGTTTGGACATGTCCTGTATTATATAATATGATGCGTACTAATGAGTTAACATGAAAATTGTTCGTGAGTTGCTGACTTGTTGAGACTTCTTTTATATGAATGTGAACAAAGTAGTTTTGGGTATGAGATAATATTATGTTGTAAAAATATATATAGATATATATATATATATAACAGGTTTTTAGATTGTGTTATATTTAAAATTTGTTATATGTGC
The DNA here is from genome assembly GCA_954870855.1 of Scutellaria minor. Taxonomy (NCBI): domain Eukaryota; kingdom Viridiplantae; phylum Streptophyta; class Magnoliopsida; order Lamiales; family Lamiaceae; genus Scutellaria; species Scutellaria minor. The sequence continues at coordinate 23,079,076 of OX940727.1, forward strand.
GGTTGAGTAAGTGTGGTCGTGACAGAGTGGTATCAGAGCCCAGCTGATGGTCCTATAGTCTGTCTATGTACATTTGCTTAAAACTTTGGGAGCGCAGCTATGCCAGTAAGTTATTTTAAATTTTATTTATTCTATGTGCATCATAAATTATATAATTGACCATGTGGTGTAGGATCGTAGTGTTGTTATACAAATATGGTAAGTGGTGAAGGTGAGAGTAGTGGGACGAAAAGAACTCCTGAACCTGAGACACAAGCTGCGGGTGTCGAACGTGATGCTATCATTGCATGACTGGTAGATTTAGTTGAGCGGCAATCTCAACAAATCCAACAACTTATTCAGCAAAGGGACGCTAATAAGCAACCGCGTGATGAAGTTAATCAACCACAGCCCCGAGTAGAACATGCTGAAATGGTTTGTGAGTGATTTTGAAAACTGAACCCACCTATATTTGAGGATGCTAAAGATCCCTTAGTTGCGAAAGATTAGCTGAGAACTCTGGATAACATGTTTCAGTACAACAGAATTCCTGAAGTGGAGAAGGTTTTGTGTGCATCGTTTATGCTGCGGGGTAGTGCTAGACATTGGTGGGATACCGTTAAAAGCATTGAAGATGTTGTCATTATTACTTGACAGAGATTTAAAGAGATTTTCAGAAATAAGTACTTCACGGCCCCAGTCAGGATAATGAAAATGAATGAATTCATACAGTTGAAATAGGGAACCATGACTGTTACAGACTACCTCAATAAATTTGAGCAATTATCCAGGTTTGCTGAACATATGGTTAGTACTGAAGCTCTGAAGGTGGAAAGATTTCTTGAGGGTTTAAGGCCCGAGCTTTACAGAGACGTTAGTATGGTAGGGATCCAGGGTGTGACTTATTCTCAAGTCGCAGAAAGAGCACAGATTGCAGAACAAGCTCCGGCGTCAGCTTCAACAGAGGCCAGCACTATAGTGGAGTGGAGATAATAAGAAAAGACCAATGCAGTTTCAAAGACCAAGACCTGATTTTCAACCCAAACAGGTCAACGACCAGAATAAGAAGCAGATAAACGTTTTAAGATTGATCAGAGTAGAGTACCGCCACCACCACCCTTATGTCCAAATTGTGGCAAATCGCATGTTGGGATTTATCTTTTAAGCCCAAGAAACTGTTATTCTTGTAGACAAAAGGGACATATAACCCGTATGTGTCCAAGTAGTGGTAAACAAAAAGATCAGGGGAGAGCCTCGACAGGAGTTTTTACGATGACCAAGGAAGATGCTGAAGACAATCCAGTTGTCACAGGTAAACTCTCTATCTTTGGTATTGCTACCTTTGTGTTATTTGATTCTAGAACTACTCAGTCATTTACATCCACTAAGTATATGAGGAGATTGGGTGAACTACCTACCTTAACAGAAGCTAGGTTTGATGTGATGATTCCATTTGGTGATTCAAAACAAACCAATCAAATTCTACAAGGATGTATTATTTTGATAGAAGGTGGAAAATTGTGTGCTGATTTGATTGTGCTAGATATGAATGATTATGATGTGATATTGGGTATGGATTGGTTATCAAAATATGGTACTATAATTGATTGCCAGAAAAAAAAGTATTACATTTAAGCCAGTAGGAGATGAACTTTTCTCTTTTGTCGGATTAAAGAAATGTTCTAAATTTCCAATGATATCAGCAACCAGGGCACAAAGATTACTGGAAAGTGGTTGTGAATTTTATTTGGTGAGTGTAATGAGTATCGAGGGGCAACATTGCTCGACTGTGAGTGAAGTACCAATGGTGCAAGAGTATTCAGAGGTATTTCCAAAGGATCTTTCAGGATTACCACCAGATCGTGAAATTGAATTTGTGATTGATCTACACCCAGGAGTTTCCCCTATATCTAAATCACCGTATAGAATAGCACCAGATGAGTTGAAAGAACTAAAGACACAGTTACAAGAACTACTGGACAAAGGTTTTATTCGGCCTAGTTTTTCACCGTGGGGAGCACCTGTTTTATTTGTTCGAAAAAAAGATGGTACCATGAGAATGTGTATAGATTATCAAGAGCTGAACAAAATCACAATAAAAAATAAGTATCCCTTACCTCGAATTGATGATTTGTTTGATCAACTGCAATGTGCATCCATCTTTTCAAAGATCGACTTCCGATCAGGTTACCATCAACTGAAAATAAAAAAGAAAGATATTCCTAAAAGCACATTTAGTACGAGGTATGGACACTATGAGTTTTTATTAATGCCATTTAGACTGACAAATGCTCTAGCAACATTCATGGACCTGATGAATAGGGTATTTAAAGACTTTCTGGATAAATTTGTCATCGTTTTTATTGACGATATCTTGATTTATTCCAAGAATAAAGAAGATCGTGTGGTGCATTTGAGGCTCGTGTTAGAAATCTTGAAAGAAAAGCAATTATTTGCAAAATTCAAGAAATGTGAATTCTGGTTAGATCGAGTTGTCTTCTTGGGACATGTAATATCAGGAGTAGGGATTTAAGTCGATCCAAGTAAAGTTGATGTCATGCCCCAAAATCTTTCATTAAAAATATCAGAGTTTTTCTTCTTGGGCATGAAGAGAGAAAGGGAAAGAAGGCGTGCATGATATAAATAGAAAGAAAAATGAGAGGACAAGAGGTGATACGTTTGTAACATCGGATACAACCGATAAATAAAAAGAATTTTGAAACCTTGCGCAGCGGAAAAACATCAGGATCCTTTACAAAGAAGGAAAAATACAGTTTTCTTTTACAAACGAGCGACAACTTTAAAAGATAAAACCAGAAGATGGATACAGCTGATAGGGCATCCCTCTCTCTACGCGTCAAGGTTCTCTTCTTTTCCTGTAGTGTGAGTACAGAATAGGGGTGAGTGCGTTGAATACACTCGTGGGGATACTTTCCAAGTTTTAACATGTTATGCTGATCACGTATTAAACAGATATAACAAATCAGCAATTAAACACATCACATATAATACAGAACACATAACTCAATTATAAATAGACACACAACCCATGACTCACAAAAAGACTCGCAGTCCAATGGTCACTAAGCCCAAAGGACACTGCACCGACTCACAACCGAACACGCAGCCCAATGGACACTGAGCCCAAAGGACACTCCGCCGACTCACTACTGGACACGCAGCCCAATGGACACTAAGCCCACTGGACACTCTGTTGACTCACTACTAGACACGCAGCCCAAGGACACTAAGCCCACTGGACTCTCTGTCGAAACCTATCACACTATCGTAAAATAAACACAGTATATAAACACAGCACGTAGGGTTCAACAATTCAAATATCACATAGGGAAAACAGTAAACACATAGAGTTTAGAAGTTACCCCCACCTCGTTCGGTGGTTACCACGTGAGTAGCGAGTACCAGAGATCAAATATCTCAAAGCTCGAGTAGCGAGTACCAACAATCTCATGTCTCAAATCCCGTGTCTCAATGTTCAATCCAACTGATAGCCTACATACGTTACAGTGTTCTTAGATCCTTAATAAATATAATTAAAGCGATAACAGACTCCGGCGGAGAAACGATCGTTAACTATGCAACATATCGAGAGCTCTAAAGATTGGAGTTGAAGAAACGAGAGTGGATATACAATCTATATGGCTTAGATGATAGAGAATGAAATTTGGGTCACGACGGAAAAAGAATGAGCTCAATCGGAGTTCAAACGAGCTCAAACGGAACATTTTAAGTTTAAGGGTAAAATGATAATTTTGGTCAAAGGGTTGACTTTGATCGGGCCCACGACCCTCGGTCAACGATATCTCATCGGCGATGACTTGAAAAAGACAATTGGCGGAAAAAACAAGGCGTTGCGTGCGCATCGGCACGCGTAGACCCGATGCCGGGTGAAAAACCCAATGGCTTGGCCTCGTTTCTCGGCAGCGTCGGGTCACGGCTCGGCAGCTGGCCGAGATTTCCTGATAGCGGGGGCGTGGCTCGACGGGTGGTCGAGTTTTCTCGACGGGTCGTCACCCGGCGCTCCCAGCGCCGGGCTGCTCAACAGCCCCTCTTCCCGGCACCACCAGGCGCGGTGGCGCCGCCTCCACCGCCGCCACCTAGTTCGCCGGATACCTCGCACCGCCAACTACCACCTTCGGTCATCCCTCGCCGAATTCCGGCGGTGAATAGTGCTCTAAACTTCACCGTAAAACCCTTCGAAGTCACATTTTTTCCAAAACCAACCCCAACCAAAAACCTCCGGCCGGCGACTTCCCGTCACCGGCGACCACTCCCCAGACCTCCTGGCATCCCGGCCGGCGACTCCCCGTCGCCGGCGACTTCTCCGGCCACCCTAACCTATACATACAGTAGATATATATATATACACTCTCATTCTACACACACGGTTACACACACACATACCTTTCAGCCTTGGCCGGCGGCCACCTGCCACCGACCACCACCCCCAGCCGCCAAAACCACTGGCAGCCTACCCCAAGGCAGCCCACACACACAAACAGCGAGGTATACACACACACGATCATATACACACACTCACATGTGAACACACACATACACAACAGCTTGGCCGGTGGCCACCCGCTACCGGCGACTCTCCCCCCTACCACTTGAGACTCCGGCCGGCGACTTCCAGTCGCCGGCCCCCCACCTGCTAGCCACGCATGCACACACATGAAGACACACATACACGCACATATATATGTATACACACACACCCACGGTTTCAACCTGGCCGGTCTGAGCCTCGTCGGCGTATCACCAATATCGGCCTCCTTGTTCCCACATGGCGGCGCCGTCCGGCGCCGCCCTCAACAGCAACCAAACATCACACACACCTTCACACCCTCAAACACACACACAAGCATGACATGCATTTATACATACACTGTTCCGGCTAGGCGCCGCCACCCACGACGACGCCACCATCCCGGCGACTCCCCCTCACACCCAGGTGGCTTTGCCGGCCACTGCTCCCGCCAAAGGAGGTAGAGAGAGAAAAAAAAACGAAGAGAGAGAAAAGGTGGTGCAAGGGTTAGGGTTTAGGTTTTGCTACTATTTTTCGCCGTTTTCCGGCGAACGAGAAATCAAAATTGAATTCCGAGACCTATCCTAGATTCATCTCGTCGAGACGAATGTCGTGTACGAAAATCGGCTGAAACTGACAACATTGGATTTTTTTGGCCACCGGCCGGTGGCGGCGGAGACAGAAACCCGGAAAGAGAGAGAGAGGAGAAAGAGACTTACTTGTTTTCATCGCTTTCAGCTCGTTCGGAAAAATGGTGATTTTCGAATCGAAACCACCTCTATTTATAGAAATTCGGAAAAACACTATTCATCCAAAATATCTCAATTCACTGTTCATCGGTTGACTTTTCCAAGTTACTATTCACGTAAATATCTTTGTTTCCATTCACCGTAAATATCTTCCGATTTTCTTTTCCGAAACTCCGTGATTTGCCCTTTTCGTCGCCGTTTGAGCTATGGGTAAAAAAATTACATGTTTTGATTATTTTTCTTTTGTAATCTTGAACATTTTGAATCTTAAACTAAAATTAGTCTTATATTAATATATATTTAAAGAGTATTATAAGCATATTTTTGAATAATATTAATTTATACGAAAATTAATATACATCCAATTCTTTAAAATTCAATGACAAAATTAATTTAATTTGATTTAATATGAAGGTGATATTAATAATTGAAAGGATTTAGTTGAGAATTGAAATATTGAATTGGAAGAAATAATGGGTTATTAAAAGAAAAAAGAAGATTTAGTTTATATATGAAATCGAAGACATAGGGAATTCTTATCGGTTACAGAAAGTGATATTAAAAAAATTATCTCTTTTATATTTCATATGAACACATTCATGCACGTAAACAAATTAAGCTATTTACATGAATATATCAATCAGAGTGCCACCGAAGAGAAAATCGAATACAAAATATTTTAAAAGAGGGAGTGAGATTGAGCAATGATCAAAGGAAAGAAAAATCGATAAAGTAGATGAGTTCTTTTTGTAGGTTGTATGATTATTTTAGAGAGTAATTATATGAATGGATTTTGTAGGTTGTAAATAAAAATTTTCATTTTTTTAAGGACGGCGATTTTTTTAAAATAATGGAGTTGTATTCAGAACTTCCATTAACAAAATTTTGACTTAATTATGAAACTAATTTATTATAACTCTGATTTAAAATCCGAACTAATGCTTAGTAAATTAAAGTCCTAATTAAAAAAAACTCTCCATATCTAATTTAATTAGAATTTCATTAGGACTTTAATTTAGAGTTCTAATGAAGGAAAACTCTTTATATCTAATTGTTAAAATCCTAACTAATACTTAGTAAATTAAAGTCCTAATTAAAAAAAATTCTCCATATCTAATTTAATTAGAATTTCATTAGGACTTTAATTTAGAGTTCTAATGAAGGAAAACTCTTTATATCTAATTGCATCAGAAGTTTATTAGGATTCTAATTTAATATGAACACATTATATATATATATGACATATTTGTATTATTTATACAACAACATAACAAGTACCATTGGCAAGAGCACAATCATATTGCGATTATCTCATCAAGGTTTTCATAATTGGTGATAGTGGTTTGTCTTCAAATTTATTTAATGTTTTTTTGTGATCAATGTGAAATTCATGAGGATTGTATATTTTTGTTATTTTTTCTTGCATGGCCTTTTCTTGGATTCTGTTTTTCCCTAATTTTCACATATTGGGGGTTTTAATTAGTTTTTTTCATATTTTTTTAGTAAAAGGATACTGCAGCATAGTCAATAAATGATGAAATCTGTCATTATTCCTTGATTATTTTTTATTAATATTATAATCTTTGTATATTTGTATTTTCGAGGTCTGAACTTCTTTCCCTGTTATCGTTGTTTAAGATAGCATAATATGATTTATGTAGTCTTTCAAATTCTCTTGTATAATTTACAAGTCTTAAACAAATACCGTCCCAACCAACAATTCACCAATGAATCAAAAGTTTCCACATTTTTCCCTAATTTTTCTGTACATCTATTCCAAGGGGAAAACAGTGCTCAGCAACCATAAATTAAACTTATTTTTATGTCGTAAAAGGAGAACATACATAGCAATAAGCTACTCAATTCCTTCAGTTCAATCTAATATAGCATATGATACAAAATCCCAATTCTTTTTGCTAATATTTCAACTCAACTTGTAATTTTTTTTTCTTTTTTTTGAACTTACAAACTCATCTATTCCAATCCTAAATTTTAAACTCCTCAGTCATATATTTAGAAAATATAATCAGAACCCAACAAACAAATTGTACATACATATATCAATCTGTAATTAGTATATTTAGCCACATCTTTATTTATCTGAAATTTATTACATTAAGATATACATGAACTTTGTCCTGAATCTATAGTTCATAAACATATCATGCTATATATATTTATCTTCTGTGACAGTAAAAAAATAATATCGTATTAATTACCCAATTTTAAGTAGTTAAGTAATTTCAATTATGTTGGTAATACGTTTATTTGTGACAATAATAATTTTTACGAACTTAATTAATAGTACAAATAGATTTATCAAATCTTAAAATCTTCAACTAAATCCAATAATTTTAATTTATAGTATGATGACAAATTTTAAAAAAAGATTTATAAACATAACGAAAACTTATTGCTAAATTTTTTTAGTAACTCCTTTTTTTTTTGAAATATAGTAAAAAGAAAAGTGGCAATGTCTGAGACGAGTGAAATTGATACTGATCTTAAAATTGGTGACATTCGTAAGATCTAATCATTCTTTGTTAGAATTAAATTTGTTTATATTTTTATTTTATCTTCATTTATTATTATTTAACCTTCTTGGATTTAAATTTTTTCTGAACGATTGTATGTTTGAACAGTCGATGCCAAATATATATGTCGTCATAGGAAACTTGCTGGACAAAAGAGAAGATATGCAAATCTTAATGATGCTAAGAAAAAAAACTGTAGCGCCCCGGATCAAAACGAGCATAATTGATTAAATTAAATATTTAACGTATGACTTAATAAGTATGCGCGTTTACTTTGACTGTTTTTCTTATTTCGTGCGTTTCAGATACGTGTTTTAATGCGGGATATAGATCGATAATTTTCATGGACATGGTATATAGAATATTTTCATACCATAAGATGCATCTTGGAAAGACGAGAAAATAGAAACGAACTAGGGGTCAATCGGAGACCCGTAGCTCGAACGACGACGGAAAGGGCAAAACCCGAAGTTTCGAACGAAAAACCGGAAGATATTTCCGGTGAATAGTAACATGGGAAAAGTCAACCGAGGAATAGTGCCGGGATATTTTGGATGAATAGTGATTTCTGAATTCTATAAATAGGAGGTCCTCTCAGTTCATTTTTCACCGTTTCTCCGAACGAGCCGAACGAGCCAAAAGCGACGAAAATGAGTAAGTCCCTCTCTCCTCTCTTTCTTTTTCCGGGATTCTGTCTCCGGCGGGCCACCGCCAGCGCCGCCGGCCGGTGGCCGGAAAATCCAACATTGTCGGAATCGGACGATTTTCACACACGACGTTCGTCTCGACGAGACGAATCTAGGATAGGTCTCGGATTTCAAATCCGATTTCTCGTTCGCCGGAAAACGGCGAAAAACAGCCACTTAAACCCTAACCCTAACCCTTGCACCACCTTCTTTCTCTCCTCTGTTTTTCTCCCTCTTCTCACCGGAGCAGTTGAGCGGAGGTTCGTCGACGATGTGGGAGTAGGCTGGAGGGCCGGTGCCGTCGTGGGTGGCGGCGCCGGAGACGGATAGTGGATGTATATATGTGTATCGCATGGTGTGTGTGTGTTTGAAGGTGTTGTGGTGTGTGTGTGTTGTGCTCACTGTTGGGGCGGCGCATGGTGGCGCCGCCGTGTGTGAACTGATGGCCGGCGACGAGAGGTCGCCGGCGAGGCCGTTGGGAGGGTGGCCGGCGACTGGAAGTCGCCGGCCAAGCAAGAACCGTGGGTGTGTGTGTGTGATAACACCTTGCGATGTGTGTGTGTGTGTTTGGTACTCGCTTGTGAAATCTGATCCGTCGGTACTCGTTGATCACGTGGTAACCACCGAACAAGGTGGGGGTAATTTCTAACTCTGTAACTGTTTACAGTTTTCCCTATTGAAGTATGATTGAGAGATACTAAATGATGTGACATATGTTATGATTACGTGATCATGTTATACGGTGGCAACGTGGCTAAGAGTTACTTTTTTGGTAATGTATAACTGTTGACTGTTATAAGATGCGGATGTTATTCCCCACGAGTGTATTCAACGCACTCACCCCTTAATCTGTACTCACACTACAGGCAAAGAAGAGAATCTCGACGCGTAGAGAGAGGGGTGCCCTATCGGCTGTGTCCATCTTCTGTTTTGACTTTCAAAGTTATGATGTTCTTTTGTAAAAGAAAACTTTGTTTCTTATCTTTGTAAAGGATCCTGATGTTTTTCCGCTGCGTAAGGTTTCAAAATTCCACTCTTTGTCCTTTTCTTTTTCTTTCTATTTTATATCATGCTCGCCTCCTTCCCCTTTCTCTCTTCACGCCCAAAAAGAAAAAACTCTGATATTTTAACGAAAGATTTTGGGGCGTGACAAAAACTATGTAGAACATGTTTTGCAGAATAGTGAAAAGAGACAAGAAACATGTTGTAGCGCCCCGGATCAAAATGAGCATAATTAATTAATTAAATATTTAATCTATGATTTAATAATTATATGCGTATGAGTTAACTATTTAATTTATTTCGTGCGTTTCAGATACGTGAGTACTGCACGATTAGATCGATAATTTTTCTAGACATGGAACATAGGGTATTATTATATCATTAGATGCGTAATAGAAAAATGAGAAGATAGAAACGAACTAGGGGTTAATCGGAAACCTGTAGCTCGAACAGCAACGAAAAGAACAAAACACGGGGTTTCGGAAATATCAGAAGATATTTACCAAGATATTTACCGAGATATTTATGGTGAATAGTAACTTCTGAAATCTATAAATAGAAGCTCACCCCAGTTCATTTTTCACCCCTTTCTTCGAACGAGCCAAAAAACGACGTTTACACGTAAGTCTCTCTTCTCTCTCTTTTTTCTTTTTCGGCCTCCGGCGCGCCACCACCGGCGCCGCCGCCGGAGCCACCGCCGGTGCGGTGGTGCCGCCACCGGAGTTCGCCGGAATATTTCGAAGTTGTCGGTTTCGACCGATTTTCACACACGACATAGGTTTTGACAAGTCGAGTCTAGAATAAGTCTCGGTTTTCTTTTTCGACTTGTTGTTCGCCGGAAAATGGTGAAAAACCACATCAAAACCCTAAACCCTCACCCTAGCCAACTTTTCTCTCTCCTCGGTTTTCTCTCTTTTCCTCCGTTCTTTTAACCGGGGATGTTGTCGGAGGTTTGCATGGAGACGAGGGTGAGTTGTTGGAGGGACGGCGCCGCCGTGTGGAGTGGTGCCGGAGTTATCTTGATTTGGTTATTCTGATATATGCATGTTTGCGTGTGTGTGTGTTTGAGTATGATCTCTGTTGAGGGCGGTACGAGTGGTGCCGCCATGAGGAAAAGTAATGATCGGCGCTGGTGATGCACCGACAAGTGTGACGATGGGTCTCCGACGACCTTCGGTCGCTGGCCAAGCGTTTTTGAGATTGTGAGTGTTTATGTTTATATATATATGTTGGTGTGTGTGAGATGAGTTTGGAGAAGAATGGGTTGGTGACGGAGAGATAGTAGTTGGGAACGAGAAGTTGGAACGAAGTGGCCGGAAACACCGGGAAGAAGTCGAACTGCTGGGGGAGGCTGCTGGGCGCAGGCCATTGGCGCGCGGTCGTGCCATGGGGCACGGTCGTGCCCCAGCTGGCAGAAGCCGCTGGAGGCTGGCGCACGGTCGTGCCAGGGGGCACGGTCGTGCGCGGCCAGGCAGAACTTGCTGGAAGGTTGTGTACGGCCAAGGTACGCCGGGAATGGGCGCCGGGTGCGAGACGCGTGTCGGGTAACGCCGTGTTTCCAATCCTTTCCCGTTTCTTTTCATTTCCTTATACGTCTATCATCGGGTCTTAGCCGATGAAGTGTCGTTGACTGAGGGTCGAGGGCCCGGTCGAAGTTAACCCTTTGATACCAATGTACTTTCAAACTTCATATATGTTGTTGAGCTCGTATCAACACCGAACGAGCTCGTGTCTTATCCAATCTTTAGATCCTTCGACTCGTCGCGTATACGTTTATCGCTTTAATTATAATTAATAAAGATCTAAGTACAACGTAACTTGTGTAGGCGATTTGTTGGATTAAGATTGAGTTACTTGATCGGATTAAGTTTGTGTTATCAGATCATTTGGTACTCGCTTGTGAAATCTGATCCGTCGGTACTCGTTGATCACGCGGGTAACCACCGAACAAGGTGGGGATAATTTCTAACTCTGTAACTGTTTACAGTTTTTCCTATATTGAAGTATGAATGAGGAATACTAAATGCTGTGAATATACGTGCTGTGCCATATTATATACTGTGAAAGAACTTCGGTTCACATTGTATGTTCGGAGAGTCCTACGGGACTGTAAAAAATCGTCTCCCTCCCTTCTACTACTCTATTGAGGTTTGGTGGTCCTCATGAATTACACCAGCGGTATTGAGACCGTTTCTTAGGGTAAGACGGGTTGTTCCCGCACCTATCCTTCTTATCATTTCTAATATCTGCTATGCATTTTACTTGCTATGGCTTTGTACCGATTGTTATAAGATGTGGACTTTATCCCCACGAGTGTATTCAACACACTCACCCCCTTATTCTGTACTCACACTATAGGAGCTGTTGAGCATGATGAACCCTAGATGGAGAGAGAGGTTGTGCCGCTTTTGAATCTGTTTATTTAGGTTGTGTCGCACAAACATTTCCAAACAATATATTATGAGTTTATTCACGTTTGTATATATTCTGTGTATTCTGTGAACGAGAGATCCTGATGTTTTCCGCTGCGTATGACGTTTATATCAGTAGTGAGACCGATTGTCTTCGGTAGAGGCCGATTGTTGTGTATATTTTATCGATATTGAGACCGAAGTTATCGACAGAGGCCGTTGTTGTCATGTGAAAGATTCACATCGTCCCTCCTCTCTTTCTTCTGTCATCTCTAATCCCCTTCTTCTGTTGTCTCTTTCTTCTTCTTTGTTAAGATCCTGATGGTTATTTCCGCTGCGTAAGGTTTCAAAAACTCCATTTTATCGGTTGTATCCGATGTTCCAAGTGTACCACTCCTTGTCCTTTCCTTATTCTTTCTTTTATATATCATGTACGCCTTTTTCCCCTTTCTTTCTTCACGCCCAACGGTAAAACTCTGATAAAATACGAAAAGATTTCGGGGCGTGACACATGTAATTTACAAGTTCAAGCGAATCTAAGTAACTCTGAAGGTATATTTTTTTTAATATTCTTTAAACTTTGTATTAATGTACATTTTTCATATAAAATTGAAAATTATATATTAATATATTTATCTAATTATGAATTTTAATGTCAGCGGAACATAAACTAAAAATAATTCCAAGTTGCATTCATTGTGGAGCAACAAGATTTGAGTATGAGCCTCCCACGTTTTGTTGTGATAATGGAAAAGTTAAACTTGCAGCTTCAGAAGTTCCAGAGAAATTGTACGAACTATACACTTCTCAATCGGAAGAATTTATTGATTTTCGAAAAAATATACATTCATACAATTCCATATTCTCATTCACTTCATTTGGAGTGAAATTGGGTAAAGAGTTTGCTTCAGCATGACGAGAAGTTTTCACTTTTCGAGTACAATGAATGATTTATCACAATTTCCCAAGTTTGAGTCTTAATGGAAACAAACCAGCTAATTTTAGTTATATTTTTTTGATACTGAAAATGAAACTACGAATAGAATGTGTCTTAATTCACATGTATCAGAAGGAATTGTATGGAAGCTCACTGAAATACTAGAGGAAAATTCATATGCCAAAATCTTTAGAAGACTAAAAGAGTATTCTTCTCTAGATGACGTGCAACTTTGTATCACAAAAGATGTGAGATTAGATCAGTGAGTTTATAATGCTCCGACAGTAGATCAAGTTGTAGCTGTTTGGATTGAGGGAAATAATGATAATGTAGGGTTTGAACGAGATATTATTGTTAGTGCTCATTCCGGAGACCAATATAGAATAATGCATTATTTTGGATGTTATGACCCTTTACAATACCCTCTTCTATTTCCAAGAGGTGAAACAGGATGACACCAAAATATTCATAAGGAGAAAGGTACAAATTTATGTTATAATTATTTCAAGAACATATATATTTTAAGAAATAATTAACTTTTTCCAAAATTTAATTTTATTGGATTTTTTAATACATATACAATTGCAGCAAATGTACCAAATGTCCTGAATGCTTCCAGACTTACATCAAGTCTACTCTAGAGGAAATTATCTCCCAAGAGCAAGAAAATATGTACTACAACATACGTATTCCTAAAAAATCTGATCAAAGAGTTTATGTTCATTCTAATCATTCCAACCATTGTTTCTCATAATCAGTTGTCGTAAAAGGAAATGCAAAAAGAGTCTCTTGCACAGAATACAATTGTTATAAGTTACAAATTAGAGATCCAAGACACTCTACTCTATTATTTGTGGGAAGATTGTTACAACAATATGCAGTTGACAGTTATATAAAATTGGAGGCAACAAGATTACAATTTTTTCATTTGAACCAAGCAAATTTGAGAACTGAATTCTACCAAGGGATCATGGAAAGTGTTTTTAGAGGTGAATTTCGTGGTAGTGAAGTTGGATCGAAAATTTTTCTTCCTGCATCATTTATTGGTGGCCCAAGGGATATGCGAAGGAGATATCTTGATGCATTGGCGTTAGTCCAAAGATATGGAAAACCAGATCTATTTATCACCATTACTTGCAATCCTGATTTAGCTCAAGATCGTCCAGATTTAGCTGTGAGAGTTTTCCGAGAAAAATTGCATGACTTGAAAGATCAATTATTTAAGAAACAAATATTCAGAAAAGTTGTTGTACATGTTCATGTGGTCAAATTTCAGAAAAGGAGACTACCACATGTTCATCTACTTATAATTCTAAAGGGTGAATATAAAATTTATACAGCTGACCAGTTTAATAAGTTTATATGTGCTGAAATTCCTAATGAAGAAAATAATCTTCGGATATATGAATTGACACTTGGCACATAATATATTTGTACACCAACAGATGTCAGAGCTCTATAGGATACATATTTCAATGCAATGTCTGAAGATTTCAAAAAAGAAGCAAACACATCGTCATCTTATAGGGTAGCGAAAATCTTGAAGAGTGTTAATTTTTTTTGGAGAGTATGGAAAAAAGTATATATTTGTATGTATCCCAACCATTGCTATGGAAATTGATGATATAGAAGGAAAATATGGAAGAGAATGATGAGAAGAATTATCTGTTGAAATTCCTCCTGAAGATCGTAAAGCTGAAACAAAGTTGAATGCTGATCAACATATAGCGTTTACCTTAATATTAGAATCTATTGAAAAAGAAAATGGGGGAGTTTTCTTCATTGATGGACTGGGGCACTAGCAAGACATTTTTATACAGTGCGTTGTTAGCCTATCTTAGATAAAAAAATCAAATAGCTATAACGACTGCCACATCTGGAGTAGCAGCCACATTGATGCCAAGAGGAAGAACAACACATTCACGAAAACAGTAAATGTTCTATTTCCAAACAAAGTGGTGCCGCAAAATTATTGCGTAAAGCAAATTTGATTTTGTGGGATGAAGCTCCAATGGCAAAATGATGGACAATTGAAAATGTGGATACATTACTGAAGGATGTTACTGGAAATGATAAAGATTTCGGTGGAAAAGTGATAGTTTTTAGAGGAGATTTTAGACAAGTTTTACCTGTTTTCCCAAGGCAACAATTTTATAAACAATTTCTGCTAGCATGGTCCAATCATATCTGTGGCCAAGAATGTAGAAAATACCTTTATCTAAAAATATGAGAGTTGTAAAAGATCCTAATTTCAGTGAATTCTTGCTACTAATTGATAACGGAGAGAAACCAACAGACGAGGAAGGAAATATCTCAATTCCAAAAGAAATGATCATTGAGTATGATAATGAAGAAGATTCTATACAACGACTCATCAATGCTATTATCCCAAACTTACAGAAGAATGCAGAATCAGCAAAATACATGACAGAGCGAGCCATATTATCTGCAAAAAATAAGCAAGTTGATAAGTTGAATGATAAGCTGATATCCATATTCCCAGGAGATCTAAAAACTTTTAATAATTTTGATGAAGCAACTGATGAAACAGATAAACATTATGGAGATGAACTTTTAAATTCTTTGAATCCAAATGATTTACCTCCTCATAAATTGCTGTTGAAGAGAAATTGCCCAATAATTCTTTTAAGAAATTTGGATCCTTCAAATCATTTATGTAATGGCACAAGAATGGTTTGCAGAAATTTTAGAAATAATGTAATTGATGCTGAAATCATTTTTGGACAACATACTGGAAAACATATTTTAATTCCCAGAATACCCCTATCACCTGCAGAAAGGAAATGATATCCATTCTAATTTAGGTGTAAACAATTTCCCGTTAGGCTATGTTTCGCAATGACAATCAACAAAGCTCAAGGATAAACAATTCCTAATGTTGGTGTGTACTTGCCCAAACCTGTATTTTCTCATGGACAATTGTATGTAGCTCTTTCAAGAGGGACTAATATGGCATCCACCAAAGTGTTGATAAATCCAAAAATGGGGGAAAAGGGAAAAATACAAGAACCAAAAACGTTGTTTACAAACAAAATAATGTATTATTTTTTTATATACATTAGTTCATTCTTGCAAGGAACAAGTGAGATCCGTTTTCTAATTGCGTTGAACTATAGTACAAAAATAGAAGATGGAAGATTGAATGCAATAGCTGAAGCCATAGAACCCGTGAAGATAAAAGAGGAGAAAATAAATAATACTACAACAACACTAATAGTGACTACAACAATCGAAGATCAACCAAAGAAAAAAAGAAGAATTAAAAGAAATAAAAATGAAGAATACATTCACATCTCTAGCGACAAGGACGAGAATAGTACACTTCAAGCATTATTAAACAAACCTCGAAAAAAGAAGAGTAAGAGTATGACACCAAAGAAGATCAAAAAAGAAAAGATATAACTACAAGTTCATGTTTTATTATCTTTCATTTCCAATTTTTTTCTTTTTTTAGATTAGTTTTTTTCTTTTTCACATTTATATAATATTAAACTTCTTTTTTTAAAATGGCAGAATAAACATCATATTTATATGTTTTATTACCTTTTTTTATTGTCTACATAGAAAAAGGAATTTACTACTTCTAAAAAGGTATATCCATATTATGTAACAATATTTTTTTCTTTTCTTAAACAATAACAACAAAATTCATCCTTCACGTGCACAATATAAAGGAATTTATTATAACTACACAGTATAAATTAGTATTTTGTGAATTAATGGTGTTAATTGATGATACATGGATATTACATGTTTTACGAGATTTGATTTGTTGTTCAAGGGCTATCGAATTCATTAATTATTATGAAATGAATTGTGGGTTGAATAATTATTGTGGATTATAGTGGAGAGTTATATCAAACGATGTGTTTTGACGAGGTTATGGGATGTTGTGTGCATGAAATTTGTGTTGTGTGCACGAGGTTGGTGCTGTGTGCACGAGGCTAGTGCTGTGTGCACAAAATAATTAGTGTTGTGTGCACGAAATAAATAGTGGTGTTGTGTGCACGAAAATTTATGGTGTTGTGTGTACGGAAATTCGTAGTGTTGTGTGCACATAAATGTATGGTGTTGTGTGTATAGAATTCATGTCCGGAGGGGGGGTTTGCAGTAACTTTACTGGCCCCGATGAACATGTTAGAAATGAAATACGTGGTTTCAAGAGAAGATGCATGGGAGGGAATTGTGAAGAATCCTATTATCGTGCATAAATTCTGCTTACTGAGTTTTATCTCATGTAATTTATACTTTGTAGGTAATTTTGATGTGGCGTGACGTTATGGACGTACTGGGCAAGCTGTGGAGCTCCTGCAGGGTTTTGAGCACTTGTGTACATAAATGACGACCTGTTAGACATGATTGTGGTTTATGCTACTTTTGCTTTTAGATATTAAATCTTGTTTGGACATGTCCTATATTATATAATATGATGCGTACTAATGGGTTAACATGAAAATTGTTCGTGAGTTGCTGACTTGTTGAGACTTCTTTTATATGAATGTGAACAGAGTTGTTTTGGGTATGAGATAATATTATGTTGTAAAAAATATATAGATATATATATAGCAGGTTTTTAGATTGTGTTATATTTAAAATTGGTTATATGTACGGTTGAGTAAGTGTGGTCGTGACAAAATAAATATTACTAATAATAATGGTTAGTTTCACAACAACGTTTAATTATTTATTTATAGTTATTTGATATGTTTATTTCCATCTTATATTATTTATTATTAAGATCATATGTAGGGGTGTAAACGTGCCAAACTCGAACGAACGAGGGTTGTTCATGTTCATTTATTTATCTTAAGAAAGTGTTTATGTTTGTTTATTTAATAATTGAACATGTTAACGAATGTTAACGAACGGTTCACAACATGTGTATTAATTTCTTATAAACTCGATCACGAGTAGTTTGACGAACGCTCTGTTGTTCACAACCCTAGTCATATATGATATAGTAATTAAGATTAACTTACAAATAAAATGAATTATCGAATAATAATATTTATCCGATAAATATAACTAACACTTATGTATTTAAAATACACAAATTAAATTGTAGCAAATCAAATATTATTGAAATATACTTGTTCGTCATCTGTCATTTAATATATTAAATTTTATGATGGCATTTAATATATTAAATTTTATGATGGTCGCCATCAGTGGTGGCATCTTGTATTAAAAAATAATTAAACTAATTGATGGTGGCAACTTGTATTAAAAATTAATAAAATAGTGAGATGCGTCAGAGGTGGTGACTTCACCTATTTTATTAAAACTCCCCTTTTATACTATATTTGGTTAATAAAAAATTTAAATTGCAATATCCTATTAAAAAAGTCCTTATTCCTGATGATGTCCCTTCGTAATTTTTTATTTTCACTTATTATTTTTTTAATTATAACTAGTATAGGGTTGTTTGATGCACATGAATACTATAAGATCAATTATTGAATTATTAGATTGTTCTTATGTATTATAATTGTGGATATGATTATGTATACCATATAATGATTGCCGTATATATTATGTTTAAATGTGACAATGTGAACTATTAAACTGAAACAAAACTTAGTCATATTGTTGTAATCTAAGTATATAGATTACAAAATTTGAAATACTATTCTATATACAATATTAGTACTTGAGTTAACCATTTTTGTCATAAATTAAGATTTTCAAGTCATCTATATATATATATATTGGAACATAACAAAATAAAATATCTATACTAATGTTGTCCAGGTCTTATCATTGTACAGTGGAATCATCAAATTTATTTTGTACATTGTTTTTTTTTCTTCTTCCGATTCATTATTCCATCACAAAAACTTGCGCGAGACAGTATTACAAATAGTTTCCTTGAGACAGAACCTTTTTACCAACAAACCTAACCCATTTTCATTAATTTACATGTGAATTGTGTAGTGTGGTGTAGTGCCTAGGACGAAACGATGCATAATCGGCTAATTAAATAATTAAACCCTTAATGATGTGATTTTAATTACGTGCGTTTCAGAAAATCGAAATAATGCATAACTAATTTATTGGAAGTATAGTTTAATTGAAAGGCATAAGTTATAATTTAATTAAAAGTATCATAGTCGAAAAATCGAGAAAATAGAAACAAAAATGAGGCCAATCGGAGAACCGTAGACCAGTTTACGAAGAATATGAAAAATCGAATACGTCTATATATAGTAAGAAATGAGACGTAAAAATGAAAAATCGTTCAAAAAGTGAAAAAGGGTAGGATATTTTCTCTCTTTCTCTCTCTTCTCTCTCCTTTGGTCTCCGGCCGGCGGCCGTAGGGCCGCCGCCGCCAGTGGCGGAATTTTTTTCTCGGTTTTGGCTAATTTCTTCACGGGTCATAGTTTTTAACAAGCCTGTTCCAGATCTGGGCTCGGTTTTTCATTTCGACTTCTCCTTCATCGGCAAACGGCCAATCAACCCTTTGAAAACCCTAATTTCTCTCTCTCCTCTCTTTCTCTCTTTTGGTTCTTTTTCTCTCTCTTTCCTTATCTCTCTCAGCCGCCGGACCGCCCTCTCCGTCGTCTGTGTTGGTGTGTGTCGTATTGGGGAAGGGTGGCGCTATCGTGGGCGGCGGTGCCGGGTCTGCTTTGTGCGTGTGTGTGTGTGTAAGTGTGCTGCTATGTTGTGAGGGGCGGCGTTGTGCAGCACCGCTGAGTTCGCTGCAGGTGGTGGCCGGCGCTGGTTGCATCGGTGTGGGTGTTGGAGGTGATGGCCGGCGCATGGTGTCATGCCAGCAGCGTTGGTTGTTACAGGCAGACACTGTCACGCCCCGAAATCTTTTCACATTTTATCAGAGTTTTACTCGGGCGTGAAGATAGAAAAAGGTAAGGGACGCATATGAAGACAGAAAGAAAGAAGCAAGGGACAACAGAAGAAAGAGGTAAGAGACGAAGTGAATCTTTCACTTATCAAAACCGACCTCTGTCGATTACATTCGGTCTCACTACCGATATATTACAACATATGCAGTGGAAATTATACCTCAGGATCTCTCATCCATATATGTATCAAAAGAATGTTACAAAACATTGTCTAAGATATGTTTAAGAGACATCGTCTCATTACAACAAAATAGGATCAACACTTCCTCTCTCTCCAAATAGGGTTCCTCATGCTCGTCATCGTCTGTAGTGTGAGTACAGATTAAGGGGTGAGTGCGTGGAATACACTCGTGGGGATAATATCCACCTCGCACAACTCATGTCTGAATTAAATACCGAAAAGCTATCCTACAGTCACATTGTCACGACACATATATATGCAAAACAGATATTAGAAATGGTAAAAAGAATAGGTGCGGGATTCCCTCGTCTTATCCTGTATCGGTATTTCACCGCTTGTGCATTTCAAGAGGCTCACGACACCTCCACAGAGTAGTAGAATAATAGCTGGGGACGCACAGAATGCATGATCGGAGGACCTCTGTCCTTCCACAATTATATCATGGCACAACAAGTATAAACACAACACTTAGTATTCCTCATTCATGCAAGTGTTTACTTAGGAAAAACGGTAAACAGATGAAAAGTTAGAATTTACCCCCACCTTGTTCGGTGGTTACCACGTGATCAACGAGTACCGACGAATCAGATATCACAAGCAAGTACCAAAGGATCCGATATCACAAGGCTCAATCCAACTAAGCACACAAGCACAAATCCAGCAAGTATGCAAGCTCAACCAATCGAGTAACTCAATCTTAATCCAATAAATCGCCTACACAAGTTACGTTGTACTCAGATCTTTATTAATTATAATTAAAGAAAAACGTATACACGACGAGTCGAAGGACCTAAAGATTGGATAAGACACGAGCTCGTTCGGTGTTGATACGAGTTTGACCACATATATAAGTTGGAGAGTACATTGGCATCAAGAGTTGACCTCGACCGGGCCCTCGACCCTCGGTCGAAACCTCCCGTCGGCTAAGACTCAATGGTAAAGGATACAAAGGAAAATGTACGGGAAAGGATTGGAAACACGGCATTACCCGACACGTATCTCGCACCCGACGCCCACTCCCGGCGTGCATTGGCCGCGCACGACTGTGCCTCCTGGCGCACGACCATGCGCCAGCTTCCAGAAATCTCTGCCTGGCCGCACACGACTGTGCTCCCCTAGAACGACCGTGCGCCAGCCTCCAGCGGTTTCTGCAAGCTGGGGCACGACCGTGCCCCACGGCACGACCGCGCGCCAGCAGCCTGCGCCCAGCAGCCTTCCCCCAGCAGCCTCGTTTCCGCCCGGCGTTTCCGGCCACTTCATTCCAAACTTCTCGTTCCCAACTACTATCTCTCCGATACCATCCCATACTTCTCCCAACCCATCTCACACACACAAACATATATATATACGTAAACACACTCATCACAAAAATGCTTGGTTGGCGACCGAAGGTCGCCGGAAACCCATCGTCTCAACCCACCGGCGCATCACCAACGCCAGTTATCACTTTCCTTATGGCGGCACCATATGTGCCGCCCCCAACAGAGATCACACACAAACACACACACATGCATATAAACATAATCAACCCGTCATAACTCCGACACCACCACGCATGGCGGCGGCGTCCCCCTAACAACTCACCCTCGTCTCCATGAGAACCCCCGACAACATCTCCGATTAAAAGGACGAAAGAAACGAGAGAAAACCGAGGAGAGAGAAAAGTTGGCTAGGGTTAGGGTTTAGGGTTTTGCAAAGGTTTTTCACCGTTCTCCGGCGAACGACAAGTCGGAATAGAAATCCGAGACTTGTTCTAGACTTGACTCGTTAAAACCCACGTTGTGTGCGAAAATCGGCCGAAACCGACATCTTCGAAATATTTCGGCGAACTCCAGTGGCGGCACCACCGCGCCGGCGATGGCTCCGGTGACGGCGCTGGTGGTGGCGTGCCGGAGGCCGAAAAAGAAATGAGAGAAAAGAGAGACTTACGTGTAAACGTCGCTTTTTGGCTCGTTCGAAGAAAAGGGTGAAAATGAACTGGGGTGAGCTCCTATTTATAGATTTCAAAAGTTACTATTCACCATAAATATCTCGGTAAATATCTTGGTAAAAATCTTCTGATATTTCCGAAACCTCGTGGTTTACTCTTTTTATCGTCGTTCGAGCTACAGATCTCCGATTGACCTCTAGTTCATTTCTATCTTTCTATACTTCCAACGCGCAACTAGTGATATAAAATTATCCTACATCCCACGTCTAGGTAAATTATCCTTCTCATACAAGCATTAAACACTTATCTGAAATGCACGTATTTAAACAGTTAAAACATACGCACATATATATTAAATTCTGAGTTTAAATATTTAATTAATAAATTATGTTTCGTTTTGGTTCAGGGTGCTACAGGCACGCAGTGACGTGCCGAGTGTTGGGAAGCGCGCGCGCAGGGGCGCGGGGTGTGCGTGGTGTGTGCGCCAGGTAACGTCGGGGCGTGCTGTGTGTAAGCCGGACAGTGCCGTGTGCATGTCAGTCCGTGTCATATGTGTGCATGGTGTCGCCGGTCAAAGTCAATCCTTTTCTGATAATTTATGAAAACACCCCTACACCTTTAAACGCTCCGTTTAAGCTCGTTTCTCATCCGTTTTAGCTCGTTCTTTCTCCTATCGAACCCTAATCGATCCCTTTTCAACCTCATGACCTCTAAAGCTTCTTTCGATCACTTTTCCCTATCGTTTCTACTTCGAGAGAGTTTATGTAATTAATGTAATAACGAAACTAAGAAACCTCTTTACATGTGTAGGCTCTCAATCGGAACCACCACACTAAAAACTTGATACTCTATTTTTACACGCGGTTACCACCAAATAAGGTGGGGGTAACTTCTGATCTCTATATGTTTGTTGTTTTCCGTATTTGATATATGAATTGTTGAATCCTACGTGACGTGATTTTATGCTGTGATTACTATGTTCATGCTATTATACTGTGAAAGGACTAAGGTCCACATTCATATCATGGAGGGACTAATGGTCCGTAAAAAACATTACGGAGGGACTAATGGTCCGTAAAAAACATCATGGAGGGATTGATGGTCCGTAAAATGCACCAACGGTATAGAAACCGTTTTATAGGATAAGACGGGTTGTACCCGCACCTATTGTTATCTAAGTGCTATGCATTCTATGTGTATGTCTAATTGTTGAACCTATATATGCTTGTTTTGTTTAATTGTTTAATAACTGTTAAAACATGGAAAGTATCCCCACGAGTGTATTCAACGCACTCACCCCCATGTGTAATTGCATTCCAGGAAGTGACGAGAATGAAGACGTATAGAGAGAGTGATGTCATATCAAGATTCTCTCCTTTTGCTTTCAAAACTTAACGTTGAAACAATATATTAATATTTCACGTTTGTATCTATTTTGTAATTCGATCTGATGGATCCTGTATATGTTTATCCGCTGCTTAAGGTTTCTAAACGTTTCATTTCGGTTGTCACCAACGTTTGTTTATGTAAAACTTTTTATCATCTTCTATCTTTTTCTGTCTTTAAAATGTTTGTCTCTTTCCCCTTTCTTCTTGCACGCCCACAAGAAAACTCTGATATTTTAAATATGAAAACAGGGCATGACATGTGGGTTGTGAGTTGACCTGTCTCATATAACATGGTCCGTGAAATGGTCTCACATAAGACTTACTCTTATTCCATTGACATGGTTGAATGTTAAAATAGTTTGGTTTATAAAATATTTCCTTAATAGTAATCAATAAACACAACATATATTATATAGTATGTAAAATATAAATACTAATGTGCGACCAATTTAAGTGAACAATCGAGCAAACATGAAGAGTAAAAAATAAATTATGCTCACCTAACTGCAATCCTAAACTTTAACAAAGAACCCTAGTTTTGGGGGATTCGAAATTTCCGCAAATGTTTGATGGTTCAATTGGAAGAAAAGCAGCGAAAAAAACATAATTTTTAACTAATTAAATTGGTTGCGTGCTCTCACGTGCCAAAATCCGGCGACTTAAGTGGTCGATGATGGCCAGAGTCCTTAAATTGGACATTTTATTATACATACAAGACCAAAATCGGACATATCAAACATACGAGAAATTTTTTGGATAAGATCAAAGTTACGAGACTTAAAAATTATTTTTCCCTTTTAGTAATTATATTAAAATTCAGGAGATGAGATTTAATTATGAAAGAATAAATACATGACTCATAGATGAAACTAAATCGAGATATTAATAAATTTATGTGATGAGAATTCATAGTTTGTGAGTTATTTTGCATTACAGATTGAGAATTCAATTTATGTTGAAGTTTCAGGCTTTTCTACAACACTAACAATTTTCCATGTGAGGAAGCTTACAAGTTCACACAATTATCCCATGGACCAATTATCAAAATTAAAACCGATGAAATCAAGGGAAGAAAAAAAAAAACTCTCTTCTTGCCATTACTTACATCTGATTAGATAATTTCATATGCGATTTTATTGATTCCCAACTTGACTCCTTCTGAGACCAACAACACATACTTTCTGACAACTTCGCCCTTGTGGACGAGCTTTCGACCACTGCTTGGGGGTAGTTGGGGGCTCCCTTCCACTGTCGCTATGCGCCGTAAGTAACCAGGGACGAAGGGATCATGTGGGGCGCAGGGGGGGCATTGGGCCACCTAAAGTTTTAAATAATTATGAATTATAATATATACTTTAATAACTTTGAAGATATTTTTTAGGAAACAATTATATAATGTATATAAGTTATTTCTTTGTAATGTTAAGTCGTAATTGAGTTTTCATATTCATTGTCTTTTATTTATAATTTTTATTTTTCTTGAGTTAATGTATATTTATATGAGTCACATATCATTATTTTTACAATATATTGATATTCAATTTACCTTAATTTCTTTTAATCGTTTTAGATACGTAATACAAATATATAATTACAGTGTAAGTTTTCCTGAAAACTGAAATGCGTAAATTATACTTATGGTCATAAATCTTTCAGTTTCTTTTTATAATAAAATAATATTCAACATTTTAACGTTATCATTTTAGTCATTGACAAATTTACTAAAGATGCATAAGTAGGCTACCACAATTATAACTTATTTGTTTCAAAAGTTGAAAATGCAAACAATGATCTATATATATTTTAATGTTTGTGAAAAAAAATATATTGAAAATTGAAAGCTTAACATGTGTTCATTATAAAAAAAATTGTACATTTTATGCATATATATTATCTAATTTTTATAGTATTGTTAGAGTTTATTATCCACACTACCCTATAAATTAAGGTGTCTAACCATTTAGGACAATAAGTTTTCGAGCTAACAATTCAGACAACATATTGATTGTTGAAATGATTTATATTTTATAGGATCTCAATGCTGTTAAAAAATGATTGTCCTTAATTTTTGATATAAACATGTATGAAGCACATAATACATAGATGTGGTGTAAAAAAATATATAAACCTGATATATATGTTGCTAATATTCATCAGCATTATCTATTTATTTGTAACAAACGTGACAATACTATATACACCTAAATTTCATAGGTTGTGAGTGCTTAGGCTGTCAACATACAAGAATGGCCCATTCCATGCAATTTGAGCTACATTTCAAATCTCACACTAAATATCATCTTATTATATACTCATCCATGTTCTCTCAACACCATTCATCAGATATTCTAATAATTCTCCCATAACCATGGAACTCTCATGGGAATCAAGTGTCACAGATTCCATCAATGCCATTTATCTTCTATTTTCAGCTTACTTGGTTTTCGTAATGCAACTTGGATTCGCAATGCTGTGTGCGGGCTCTGTTCGGGCCAAGAATGCCATGAACATTATGCTCACTAACGTAGTCGATGCTGTTGTTGGCAGCCTTTCCTATTACTTATTCGGCTTTGCTTTCGCCTTTGGCGAGGGCCCGAATGAAAACCCATTCATTGGGACAAGCTATTTCGCTCTCAAAGATATTCCAACAAGCTCATATGATTACAGCTTCTTTCTTTACCAATGGGCTTTCGCCATCGCCGTGGCTGGTATTACTAGTGGCTCTATAGCCGAAAGGACACAATTTAGTGCCTACTTAATTTTTTCATTCTTTTTATCGGGCTTCGTTTATCCGGTCGTGGCCCATTGGGTTTGGTCATCGAGTGGGTGGCTAAGCCCGAGTTCGGGCTCGTCCTTGTTCGGTTCGGGGGCCATTGACTTTGCAGGTAGTGGAGTAGTGCACTTGGTGGGTGGCATTGCCGGGCTTTGGGGATCACTAATCGAGGGCCCGAGAGTGGGTCGGTTCGATGCATTCGGAAAGCCCGTGATTATGCGTGGACACAATGCAACTCTTGTGGTTCTTGGAACATTCCTACTATGGTTCGGCTGGTTTGGATTCAATCCGGGCTCTTTTAACAAGATCCTCGTATCGTATCCAAATACAGTGAACCAAGGAAACTGGACCGCCGTGGGCCGTACAGCTGTCACCACGACATTGGCCGGTTCCACTGCCGGAATCACCACCCTATTTGGGCGGCGACTACTTGCAGGCCACTGGGACACTCTTGCTGTCTGCAATGGTGTCCTAGCAGGGTTTGTCGCCATTACATCGGGCTGTGCTGTCGTGGAACCATGGGCTGCAATACTATGCGGGTTCGTAGCCGCCGGGGTTCTCATCGGGCTCAACATGCTGGCTCTGAAGCTCAAAATCGACGACCCATTAGAAGCAGCACAGTTGCACGGTGGATGCGGAGCGTGGGGATTGATCTTCACCGGCCTGTTTGCCAAGGAGGAGTTTGTGATCCAAGTGTACGATTCGGGCCGGGCCAGGCTGCACAGCAGGTCTTACGGGCTTTTGCTGGGAGGTGGGTGGGGGCTCATTGGAGCTCAAGTGGTTGAGGTAATGGTGATAATTAGCTGGGTTAGCGCGATGATGGGGCCGTTGTTTCACTTGCTTCATCGGCTAAGAATATTGAGGATTTCCATAGATGAGGAAGTTGCAGGGCTTGATATATCCAGCCATGGAGGATATGCATATAATGCTCATGAAGAAGAGAGTGGTCCTAGAGTTTATGGAGAGTATATGCGAATGCAAACTCACTCATAAATGTATGTACACTATGTAATTATGAATGAATTAGTAAATATATATATGTACACCTTACATACTAGTAAATTTAGTAAATATATATATATATATATATGTATGTATGTTGCATTGCATCTGGTCCCTCTTATTGTTGTTTTTTGGTTTTTTTAGTCTTCTTCATTCCTTTTGATATTCAGAATTTTTTTTCTAATATTTTTGTTTTACTTTTCTGTTTCATATATTTAAATATGTTCGAATTATTAAATGTATACTTAAGCATAGATATAATAGAATGTGTAACACAATTATACCAAATCAAAGAATAGTTTTTGTCTAGATTTAAATGGCTACCCTGATCATTTAGTGGTCTTCGAGTGGTATTTTAGGTATAAAAATATGTTTTGATATATGTTGATGGAAAATGAATAATATCTACATCAATTACATTATTTGAAATCCTTTTTAAACCATCCTTTGTTCAATTGAACAAACTATTCATTGGATCCAGATTTCGTAGAAGAATAATTGAACAATTTCTTTTTTACCAACTTATTAAGAGGTAAGTCATTTGGAGTTAAAGAGTTCAAAAATTCCACTACATAATATTTGTCCACTCATTGAATCTTTGTCACTGTTATATTGAGTGTATCATCTGAAATTGTCTTCGTTGTCGGTTCTTAATTGTTCGATCTTAATAAGATCATTCCTTGATCTCATGTTCCGAAATAGTGTAATTTTCCTCATCTTAGGCAACAAATAAAAATTGACATGACTTGACAAAATATGTTGAATTGTTGTCCTTGAAACGATCTGTAATATTGTCGGGGTCTCCACAAAAAAAAAATTAATAATAATAAAAAATAACTATTACTTTTGCCATCAAAATCTTTATCAATTTCTGCATTCTCAATCACTCATCGTTTCATCATTGATATTTCATCCCAAAAAGATCTAATATGGTATGCAAAACTCTGCAACTCCAGTACTTTGTTTTGAAATAAGATATTCATTTGTTTCTTGCAGAATTTAATGATTTTAAAATTTGAATGTGTTGTTCAGACTCCCAGCATTATCGCTAATGCAACTCCAGATGTTGCAAGTTCTATCTATTTTGTGAAATGATATGGCAGCTAATAATGTGTAAGTATGTTTTTCTTGTCCTACCGACAAAAATATCGGTATCGGTAGAAATATCGGTATCTTGATATTATGGATATATCGTTTTCGGTGGAAATATCGGTTTTTTACGCAAAAAATTTAAAAACTTTGTAAAAAAATTGAAAAATATATCTAGTACTTTACATAATATTATAAGTAGCATTAATACATATATTGAATTTAAATTTCAAATAAAAAGATATGTTTACAACAAATTTAGAGATAAACTATTTTATAAACGTTGTCTCATATAATAACATGACAAATTATCATACAAAATTGCTTTACAGGCTAGCTCATTATCCTCTTACAAATATATTTTGTTATTTTAATCATTTCCTTTAAAAATGGTAAGAAAAACTCATACATTTAGAAAAAACACACACATACATATATACATATATATATATATATTAAGTTAAATACATTTGTATAGTTGTAAAACATATTTGAATAACTGCTCCCTTGTACCAGCAGTTGACTTTGCATTCAATAACTTCTCCCCCACACACACTCAACACCGAGAGAGAGAGGTTCAACTGCAGGCAACAATGACAGACAGACATAGATGAGAAATCCCACCACATCTCACCTCTAAATAATCGCCGCCGCCACAACCCTCACCGCCGTGTAGATCATGCTCACCACCAAACAAAACACCGTCGTTTTTGGCATCCTCATGGAGGCGCGTTACAGCTACTCTCCAGCGTTCAAGTAAGAACCAGAAAATGAGAATATCACCGACACGAAATTCTGGCGATTTTTTGGCGAAATTATCGGTAATTTATCGCCGATAAATCGCGACTTTCTGACAAAACTACACACTTCTCACCGATTTCGATATTTTGGCAATTCTTTTCGAAATATCGCCGATATTCTGACGAAAATTTATGACAGCTGATTTCTGTGTCGCCCATGCTATTTTGGCTATATTTCGGCGATAAATCGTCGAAATATCGCGATTTTATGGACACTGGTCCTACCAGATCCATCAACGAAGAAAATTCCTCAATTTCTTTACTTATGCAATAAATGGTCATTAAATACTCAGTTTGTATAAAGTATTCCTATTGTTGTATCTTCTTTCCTCCCATTCTCGAAATTAATCAAAAAAAATAAAATTATGACTTTTGTTACGACCCTAATAATTGCAACTCGAGCTAATTGCAGGTTACACAAGCTTTCTATAACCGTAACATAAGTTTTGCAATTTTTTTATCATTATTTGTTCAGATTCATAATGTACGAGTTTGGTGTGCCAAGGATTCGAGATTACAAAAATTGATATAATGGTTAGGAATCAAGATGGGATAAGAGCAAAATTCGAACTTAATGTCATTGATAATAGATAAACCTGCTTTTCAAAAAGCAATTATAACCAAAAAACAAAAAACACAATGATACTAAGAAACTAATAACCAAAAACCTTAACATAATCCTGCATAAACATGATTACTATCCCACAATAATACTTCATTCAGCAATGCAAAAACACTATTTTAAATTGAACAAAATAACAGATAGGCATTCTGAAATGCAGAAAATCAGAACGAGCTTACATTCTCCATGTCGAAACTCCTAAGTGAAAGAAAGCTTGGGGTGTAAAGCATGGCGTTGTCATGATGCAGTTCAAACAGGTTGATTTTCTGAGTAGTATTGTGCTCCTTGGAGTAGTAGAAAAGGTCACGGTCCAATTCCATTAAGATATCACCATTTTTGAAAACTTTGATAGGATAAATAATTTCATGAAAATATTCAAAATCAAAATCTCTGCTGATGACAAATTCCTTTGTCCATGATGTTTCCACTCCATATTCCTTCATCAACCAAATCTCTATAGCATCAATAGATGTATCATTGTTGCATAAACACAGGCAATCCTCTAAAGCAGACAGGCCAACTAAAAATGTCACACTTCCTTCAAAAGGAGGAGGAGGAGAAAAGGTGCTGAAAAGTTCTGTTTCAAGATCAAAGCAAGAAATTAGTGGTTTGGAGTGATTTAAACATCCCACCAACCAATGGAGATTTCCATTAACAAATGCCCCATCTCTATCACGGACATATATAAGAGGGACAACATGTGCTACTTTTCTCCATGATCCTGCTCCAATAGTATATACATGACACTCCAGTTCAGGCTTAGGAATTCTCAACAATGAACCACGTGATTCAGGATCACTCACGTAGTCCTGGAAAACCTGAACTACCTTATGTTGGCCACTTATTTTGCTCACTCCAAATCCATAAGTGACTACTTGTAGAAAAGAGTGGACAAATTCCCATGGACAGTGAACCTCGATATAGTCACGAGTGATCGGATTGCATATGTGAAGAGAATGAGACTGAGTACTCCAACTGATCAGAAAAAGTAAACCATTAGTTGAACCATGTACCCATCCACGACAAGAGAGACCGAACTTGATCACCGGATAGTAGTGAAGCTCAAAAGGTTCAACATCGAACCCATCTTCAAATTCCAAAATATTTTGCAATTTTGAATTGTACTGATAGACAGCCAGACCAGGGACTGCTTTAGAAAGATGGGACTTGACAAACTCATTAGTCTTGAGTAAACCAAGCCATGACTTGCAAACAAACTTGCAACTTACAACGGCTCGAATGGGAAGTCTTGAGAGGATATCAATGATGATTTCAGATGGTAGATATGTGAATAAGTTCTGATTCACATCAAGATGGTTTCTCTGGCTCATGGTAAAAGGTTTATATGGTGGGCCTCTGAATGTTGGTGTGTGTGCGCTCTTCAGATTTATCTCCCTGATCAAAGAAACCAAGTAGCAGTGTAAAATAAATCTGCATTAAATTTATCATTGACTTGGTAAATTTTTTAATAAGAAAGTTACAGAACATGCTACATTTGATGCAATTTTCACAACCATGAATATAAAAAGAAGCATGTGTAAAAAACTAAGCAATAATCATAGCGGCCACACACAATACACATATAGAAAAAGACAGTTAATCTAACATAGAGGCCACAGTGCCACACACACACACATAGAGAGAGAGAGAGAGAGAAAGAGAGTTAATCTCACATGCTTCTTCTGTGAAGCAAGAATCTTTCAAACGTTTACTCAAACTAAGCATCAAGAGTGTTTGGACTCAATTGTAGAAAAACACATTTAAGCCTAAAATGATTCAACTGTGGAAAGTTGCATCCTTTTTGGGAGAGTGAGTTTAGTGTATAACAGAGAAATCATGTTAATAAAACCGAATTACACCAAAACCCTAATTCGTGGGGAAAAGGATAAATACAGAAAATGCTAAATTTGATCCAAACATGAATTCTCAAAACCCTAACAACCGTAAAAATGCAAATAAATGGAGATTCAAATAAGTATAATTCGATGAAATAGGACACTTCTTACCGCGCGGTGGTGGCAGTTTGCGGTGGATGTGATTGCGGGGGCGAGAGAAGTGGAGAAGACGGAGGTTATTAAAAAGCCATACATTGGATTAAGAGACTCAATTTTGAAATAATTTGGTATGCGCGAGTAGAAATCTATACTATATATAAAATAGTAGAAGTTGACAAATTTGTATTGACAAATTTTACAAATTTGTCAACTTCCCCTAAAACTATCCATCAATAGAAAAAAAAGAAAAAAAAAATAATTTTTTTTAAATATCTTAAAGATTCACATATATCTTACATAATAAGTTATTTAAAAAAATTATATATAGAAGTAGTGATATAAATAAAAGAAGCCATCTTAAATGATATGATTATATTTTAATGATATGATTCAATTTTGAAAATAATGAAATCTAAACATTGTCAAAAATTAAAAATTTTGAAAATTGGTTTATAATTTTAATATATAAATGTGGAAAATAGTTTTAAAATCTAAATTTCATTTTATGAAGGTTGTAAAATGTTTAAAAATTTGATAACTATTATAAAAATATTAAAATAATAATAAAATCTGAAAAATAATAATAATAATAATAATAATAATAATTATTATTATTATTATTATAATAATGATGAGGAGGAGGAGGTTGTGAGATTAAGTTTATCAATCTAAAATCAACAAATAAAATTTAATAATTAATTCAAATACATATGTTATATTAATTGTGTAAGATATAAAAAATCAATAAATTGAATACATTTTTTAAATAAAAATATTAAAAATATTTGGTAATTGATTCAAAATTATTTCAAATAAATAAATATAATTAATCTAAAAATTGTTGTAAAAAACTATAATATGTTCTAAAAGAACTGAAAAATGGTTTAAAAAATCTATGAAAATATTGTTTTAAAATGTAAAATTAATTTGAAACCAATTTTTTTTTTAATATAAACTAGATTTTGGAATATATATAATGTTTTTTTGAACAAATCCATCTAAAAACAATGCAGAAAATTATTTACAAATTTTAAAATAATTCTAAGTAGGGGTTTTTATATATGATTTGATAATATAAGACTAGGACCGATTTAATTTGTGTATTTCCTATAAATTTTGTTTAGATATGGAAAACCAAATTAAATCATAAGATGACCATATATGGATGAACCTTAATCCCAAGTGATTATAAACTCCTATTTAGTTTGGTGTGATTCTTGATTTGCTTGTTTCTATTTGTTAATGGACTTTTGCAACACTTGCATTTTAGAATCACATAGAATTAAATGGCTGAGAATATAAATTCATAGATATGGAATGTAGCGTCCCGGATCAAAACGAACATAATTGATTAAATTAAATATTTAACGTATGACTTAATAAGTATGAGCGTTTATTTTAACTATTTAATTTATTACGTGCGTTTCAGATACGTGTTTAACACGTGACTTAGACGAATAATTTTCGTGAACATGGTATATAGAATATTTTCATACCATAAGATGCGTCTTGGAAAGACGAGAAAATAGAAACGAACTAGGGGTCAATCGGAGTCCCGTAGCTCGAACGACGACGGAAAGGGCAAAACCCGAAGATCCGGAAAACTGGAAGATATTTACGTGAATAGTAACATTGAAAAATCAACCGATGAATAGTGATGAGATATTTTGGATGAATAATGATCCGGATATTTTTGGTGAATAGTAACTTATGGATTTCTATAAATAGAAGTAGTTTCGACTCGAAAATCACCGTTTTTCCGAACGAGCCGAATGCGCCGAAAACTCGTAAGTTCTCTCTCTCCTCTCTCTCTCTTCGTTTTCTGTTTTCTGGTCGGCGGCGCCGCCGGCCGGTCGCCGGAAAATTTCAATGTTGTTAGAATCGGACGATTTTCGCACACGACGTTCGTTTCGACGAGACGAATCTAGGATAGGTCTCGGATTTCAAATCCGATTTCTCGTTCGCCGGAAAACGGTGAAAAACTGTCTCCAAACCCGTTTTCTCTCTCTTCCTTTCTACCTCGTTTCTTCTCCGTTTTGGGTAAACTCAAACTCAAGATTGAAGCTCTCGTCAAGCCCGTCACGAAAACGGGCTCGGATTTCTAAACGGATCTCTCCTTCTCCGGCAATCACCGGTCAAAGATCCGGCCAACTTTTCTCTCTCCTCCCTCCCTCTTCTCTCTCCCCGACAGCTTCTCTTCTCTCTCCTCTCGCCGGAAAAGTTGCCGGACAGCGGCTGAGGGTGTGTGTGATGGTTGGAGGTGGTGGCCGGCGACTGGTGGTCGCCGGCCGGAGTAGGAATGGACTGGAAGGGTTAGGGTTTGCTTGGTTGGAGTGTGTGTGTTTATGTATATGTACGTGTGTGTATATGGAGATTGTATGGTTGTGTGTTGCGCGGCCTACTGGTGGTGGCCGGCGACGGGAGGTCGCCGGCCAGTGGTTCCGGCGGCTGGTGGTGGTGGCGGCGGCAGGTGGCCGCCGGCCAAGTCTTGTTGATGTGTGTGTGTATCTTGCATACATGTGTGTGTATAAGCTTGTTGTTGGTGTGTTTGGAGGTGGCCGGAGAGGTCGCCGGCGACGGGGAGCTCGCCAGCTGGGGTTCCCGGAGGTCAGGAAAGGGTCGCCGGCGACTGGGGTCGCCGGCCGGAAGTTTTGGATTGGTGTTGAATTTTTGGAAAAACAGGGTAATGAAGGGTTTTGCGGCGTAATTTCCGGGAACTATTCATGCCGGAATCTGGCGATGGACAGCCGGATGTGGTAGCCTGCGGTGCAAGGTATCCGGCGAGGTAGGTGGTGACTGCAGGGGGTGGTGCCGCCGCGCCGGGTGGCGCCGGGAAGTGGCCTGGTCGAGCAGGCCACCGTCGGAAACTGGGCAACGGGCTGTCTTTGCAGGTGTTTTGGCTGAGTTAGGCGGCTCCGTTGTGGCCGCCGTTGGTCGTAGTTGGTAGCCTGAAGTGGGGGAAATCTGGGGGTGTGATCAGAGACCGGTGGTTCGCCGGTCGGCGGCGGCTGGAAGCCCGTTTAGGTAGCCTGTTCGCGCGGGCGCGACGACCGGAATCCCAAATCTTAAAACGCTTCGTTTGAGCTCGTTTCAACTCCGATTGAGCTCATTCTTTTTGCGTTGCAATCCTTATTTCATATCCTATAATCTCAGCCATTTGGATTGAACTTTAAGCCTTGTCTCCAAAATTCCAATCTTTAGATCGTTCGATCCGTCGTGTCGTTAACGAACGTTTTTCCGCCGGAACCCTTTACAGTTTTATTTATACTGTATTTAAGATCTAAGAAACACCGTGTATGTGTAGGCTACTTGTTGGACTAAGCTTTGAGGTGTTGGGTTATCAGACTTACTGTTCTAGCTACTCACGTGGTAACCACTATACGGGGTGGGGGTAACTTCTAAACTCAACACATTTATTGTTTTCCATAATTGATGATTTTGTTATGATATTGTATGTTATGAATCGTCTTTGTGACCAATAATTGTCTTTGTGACCGATAATTATCTGTGTGACCGATAATCGTCTGTGTGACCGATAATCGTCTTTGTGACCGATATTTGTCTGCGTGACCGATAATCGTCTTTGTGACCGATAATTGTCTGTGTGACCGATAAATTGTTGAACTCTACGTGCTGTGATATATTCTGTGTTTATTTTACGATGGTGATGCTACGAAGGGACTTTGGTCCATAACTGTGCTATGAAGGGACTTCGGTCTATTTCTAAGTTACGTGTCATTATGTGATGTATTTATTTACCGAACTTTTATATGATTGAATGTTTGAACTTGGAAAGTATCCCCACGAGTGTATTCAACGCACTCACCCCTTATTCTATACTCACACTACAGGAGAAGAAGAGAACCTTGACGCGTAGAGAGAGGGGTGCCCTATCAGCTGTGTCCATCTTCCGGTTTTATCTTTTTAAAGATATGTTGTCCGTTTGTAAAAGAAAATTGTATTTCTCTTTCTTTGTAAAAGATTTTGATGGTTTTTTTTTTCCGCTGCGTAAGGTTTCAAAATTTTATTTTATCGGTTGTAACCGATGTTGCGACTATAACACTCCTTGTCCTTTCCTTATTCTTTCTTTTAAATATCATGTACGCCTCTTTCCCTTTTCTCTCTTAACGCCCAAAAACGAAAAACTCTGATATTTTAACTGAAAGATTTTGGGGCGTTACATGGAATCCATTCCTTCTCGTGGGAAGTAGAAAGACAGTTCTCTCATTTGTTAATTTTGAAACTGAATGGTTTGAGATTTTCTAATTTATAATTGAATTATAAATTAAACATTCACTAGTAAATTAATGGTAAATGAGGATAACAGGTAATTGAAGAGGTTAACGGATAATACCTACTTTAACTACGAATTGTCGATGGAGGGTTAATTTATGTGTATTGGTTATATCAGTGGATGACTCAACTTCAATAAGTAAAATATTCTATAATTGTAAGAGTACAATTCCGTATTTTTAGTGGAGTAATATCGGAATTAATAAGTCGAATTAATTAATTAAAGAGTTTAATTGTTTATTCAATTTATTGGAGCTTATGATTATGGTCCATGGTCCCCGGTTTGCCTTTCTAAGTATAACAGGTTGAATATAAGTTTATATATTTCTAATGATTTATGGGAAATAGTTTTCCATGAGATTTGGGAAATTATATATATATATATATATCATTTAATTTCGGGAATATTTGATAGAGTAAACTACTTTTTTCACCCGTTATGTTTGTCGTTTCGCAGTTTTGCCCTTTTTGAATTCGGGCTTGCAATTTAGGACATTATTTTTTAAAATTTCACAATTACTGCCCAATTTCAGCCCGAATCGATTAATTGGGCTGAAATCGCACGTTTTTTGCACGTGACACCTCAATTCGGGCTGAAATTGCTTAGGTGGCTGATCATTTATTGACGTGGATTTTCTTTCAAATTAAAAAAAAAACCAAAACCCTTGCCCTCCCCTCCCATGGCGGCGCCTGCGCACAACATCCGCCCTCCACCACCACATCAGCCCGCCGGTGAGAGAAAAACCGAGAGAAAGGGAGAGAGATGGTGGTTGTTGCAGCGGCGATCGGAGAAGAAGGCGGTTGGGGGAAAAGCTGATGGTGAGAGAGATGGTGGTGAGGAATCAATGTGAAACAGGGAAAGCTGCGAAGATGGTGATGGAGACGGGGAAAGGAGAAGAGACGATGGTGGTCGAGTAGTGGTAGATGAACAGTAGTAGCGGCAACCTGCGAAAAGGAGGATCTGTTGGTTGGAACAGAGCAGCGGCGGCGGCGATCTGATGGACGGAGAAGATGGGATCGATGATGATGAAGGCGGTGGAGAGCTGTTGGAGAAGAAGAAAAAACGATGGCGATCGGAGAGGTGGAAGAAGATGGTGGTGATGAGATTGAAGAGGAGAAGAAGACGGCGGCGGCGGATATTTGCGAAAAAAGGGGAAGACGATGAATAGTAGGAGGGTTGCAAAATTTTTTTTTTTGGTGGAGAAGAAAGGGTTTTTTTTAAATTAATTTTGAATTAGGTAGTGGGGCCCACTTAAAATACACATGGCGCCTGCCAATTAATTGCAAAATTCCACGTCAGATAATCACTCGCCACCTCATCCATAAAACGTGTAATTTCAGCCCAAATAAACAATTCGAGCTGAAATTGGGCAATAATTGCTAATTTTGAAAACATAAAATCCTACATTGCCATTGATAAAAAATAAAGTTCTAAATTGTCAATCCGTAAAACAGAAAGTCCTAAATTGCAAGCCCGAATTCAAAAAGGGCAAAACTGCGAAACGGCAAACATAGTGGGCGAAAAAAGTAGTTTACTCTATTTGATATTCTAAAGTGATGACTGTATTAGAAATTAAATAAATATTTTGATATTTATTTGTGATATCAATATAATCAATAAAGTTGATATTATAAGATTATATCAACTACAATTATATTAAGATTAGGACTCTTAATTAATTGGTGGGATTTGGAATCCTAGTTGGATAAGGACTAATTAGATTAAGATTTTGAATCTTAATAAGATTAGATTTCTAGTGACAAATAAATCCCAATTAAATTGGGATTAGAATTTCAACTGATATGTAACTAATAGAATTGAGTATATAAAAGAAAGTCGCGGTCTCTCTCCATATAAGATTTACATGCCAGTATCAGATCAAATACACACCTATTTTTCTGAGAGAGACACCTAATTTTGAGATCTGATCTCAATTTTTTTGCCTAAATAGTTCAACATCTCTTCCAACTCAACATCCTATGATCTTAAAGAGTAATTTAATTAGGAATTTATAACTAATATTTGGGGTGTCCGCTGCTGTTTGATTAGATCGATAAGACAAATCTTATTCGACTTGAATTCGATTTGGGATCCGTTTAATTTCCAACACCCATTTCCAGAATTAGTATTATAATTAGAATTTTTTTCTTGAAGG
This sequence comes from Scutellaria minor, assembly GCA_954870855.1. NCBI lineage: Eukaryota > Viridiplantae > Streptophyta > Magnoliopsida > Lamiales > Lamiaceae > Scutellaria > Scutellaria minor. Next base: position 23,117,032 of record OX940727.1, read on the forward strand.
ATGGGGCTATACACACCCCACTAGGGGTGGGTAATATACCGAAAATACCGGTATACCGCACTTACCGTACCGAAAAAATACCGAAAATATCGGTATACCGAAAATTTCGGTAAGGTATGATACCGTACCGGTAAATTTCGGTACGGTAACGGTATGAATTTTTTTTTTTCGGTATACCGAACAGTTTTGGTATACCGGTATAAAAATAAATATCAATATTATTTTTTAATAATTCTAATACAAAAGGATGTTCGGTATACCGGTATAAAAATAAATATCAATATTATTTTTAATAATTCTAATACAAAAGGATGTTCGGTATACCGGTATAAAAATAAATATCAATATTATTTTTTAATAATTCTAATACAAAAATCTTTTTCGGTAATACAAAAATCATTTTCGGTATGGAACGGTATGTCGGTCCATTCCGGTATACCGGTATGGAACGGTATATCGGTATGGAACGGTATGCCGGTCCATTCGGTATACCGGTATGGAACGGTATGCTGGTCCATTCCGGTATACCGAAATGACGGTATGGTAACGGTATGAACTTTTCTTATACCGAAATTTCGGTATACCGAAGGTACGGTATACCAAAATTTTCGGTAAGATAACGGTATGAAATTTCGGTATACCGAAATTTTCGGTACGGTAACGGTATGACGAGAAATTTACGGTATACCGTACCGAACCACCCCTACACCCCACCACTTAACATACTCCATTAAAATTAATGTAAATAAAATTATATAGATAAAGACAACCATATCCTTACTATTGAATTTATAAAAAAAACAAAATTAAATGAAATAGACATTCCAAACACACCCACCTAATTTAATAACTAAAGACACCCCATTTGACACACTACACATATATACATTACGTATCTTCTTCTTCCTCATAATATTCTTTTACCTCTTCATTAAGTCTATTAAAACTTTAAAAGTAGCTTCACAAATCCACCTCTTGAGTCAAAAAGATATCATGGAGCAAGAAATAATACTTGTGATGGATAATGTAGGTTCTAAAGTTTCATTTTCCCATTTATTTTTTGTAGAGTAGTAAAAGAAAAACAAATCGTAGAAAATCGCAAAAACAAGATCGGCTAATACAGGTCAAATTCACTTCACAACACTCGACCAGTACTAGCCGAACACAGTACGTAAATTTTGACCTGTACTAACCGAACACTTAATGAAAGTTTCGACCAGTTATGGTAGAACACTTAATGTAAGTTTCGACCAGTTGTGGTACAACACTTAATGTAAGTTTCAACCAGTTGTGGTCAAACACGACATGTTAGGTTCAGCCTATAGAGGTTGAACAAAGTAATTTTTTTCAAAGTGTTATCTTGTTGGACAATGTATTTACTTGTACATCTCATACTTTTATAGGAAATCAATTCAAATGAAACTCAATTGAACATTATTAATGAACCGAAAGAATTTAACATGTATGAGCAAATAGATTTTCTGAAAGAATTTTGAACACATGAAGTTTTTGATAATCTTGAAGCATTGGTATAAAAAAGAACGATTTACTAGCAGGAAGAAATGTGAGTGTTCGTTTATGTTGAAAGGAATCCAGTCTAGATATAATATAATTTTTTGTTGCAACCTAGGTGTCGAACTTCTTGTTGGTATGTAGGTTTTTTCTTAAGGGTGATTTGGTGTAATTGAATTTCTTGTTGGTATGTAATTGAACTTTCGTCTGAAAGATGTCGAACACTATGCAAACCTTTCGATATATACTGGTCGAAACGTGGTGCATAATATTTGGCCATTATTGATCGAATAATATATTATTGTTGGCAGTGTGATGTTCTACTTGTATATCTATTTCTGTAACGCCCCGTTCTTATAAACTACTGTAGAATATCAGAGTTTAATAAATTTTTCATTTGGGCGTCTAGATACTCAATAAAATATGCATTTCCAAGGTAATTTAAACTTGCAAATAAAGATAAGTGGGTTTGAACATCCCTGTTTTATAAAACGTGAATCGTACACAGCGGAAGAAAATATTTTTTTCTTTATAATTATACAGCTAAACTGTACAGCCTTGCAAACTAGATTTCCCAAAAGATTTCAAGATCATCTTCTATACAAATAAATAATATAACACCTCTTTCATTTCCAATAAAACTCTTTCGCAATCCTTAAATATCGGCTACCGGCATCCACCACTTGTACACCATGCTCGAGGATTTCTATAGGCTGAAAACATTTTAACATAAAAAGGGGTGAGTGCATGAAGACACTCAGTGGGGTGGGACTTGTGAGCAGTTAAAACATAACATGAAACATAGACATATATTTCATCAACCACATAATTGCGGATCTGGGCGCCTTGAAAAAACTTTACGGTTCTGAGCCGCCGTGAAAACATTTTGTGGTTTTGAGCCACCGTGCAAGCATATCCTTTTCATAATGTTAGTGTGGTTCTGAGCCACCGTATTGTTAGTGTGGTTCTGCGCCACCTTGCAAACATATCCTTTTATTAGTTCATCATCATCCTCATCATCATCATCATCCTCATCATCATCGTTATCATTATCATCATCATTATCATTATCATCATTATTATCATTGTCATCACCATCATCACCATCATCATCATCACCATCATCATCACCAGAGCCGCCGTGCAAACATAACATTCACATAATAATTTCTTTCATCTTGCAAACATTGCACATTCACTTTTGTCACGTAACAGGCACATAATGCCACATTTACAAATTAAATAAATTCATCTCACATCGGCCAACTATCTCACGTTATAGCACTTGATCACATAAATGGGAAAGCAAGAATTTCCCCATAACCTTCACCACATTTCACCATTCATGAAGCATAACACATTTCACTTTGCATATCACGTTTAAACTTTCATGTTATAATCAGAGACATACAGTAATTGCAAGTAAGAGCGCACATCGTTCACAACATGTAATTTATAAGAATTTACCTCCACCTTAGGCAAAGGTGGAGCATCTCTTCTTAAGTTGTCGAGCAAACCTAGATTATTCATTTTTCCCTCGTTTCCTACATAAGAATATAAGGATATAAACTTGTTTTAGCAGCTTAAAGAGATTACTCATAACTTAAATTAGAACGTGAATTAAGATATTCCTAAATAAGGTCGATGATCAAGATCTATGGATAAAAGCTTTTGAGTATGAAAGAAGATAACTCGTACTATCTGGAAAACGAGCTTTGGTGCTAACGAAGACTCCTAAAGGGAAAAGAAATTGAATTTGCAAGAACCGACTTAATTTGCAGAGGGAAACTTTAATTTGCAAGAAGAAATTTTATTCTTGCTAAGTAAATTGATTTTGAAAGAACTAAATCAACTTTGCAAAGTAACATAAATAAATCTGCAAAATAGAAATAAAATTCAATCTTACAAAGTTGAGATTAAATTTGCTGAGTAAAATAAATCTTTGCCAAGCTAAAAAAATGAGTTTGAAATACACTTTGAAAAGTAAGGCTAAACTTAGAAGATAAACCCCGACAAACATAAAAAGAAAACCCTTTCTCCATCACCTAAAATCTGCTGTGACTAGCCCCTTTCCGTTGCTGCTACCACCAACTCCGGCTATCTGTGTCGCCGATGACTTACACCCGACTGACCACCAGACTCCCACCTACCTAGACGACCCACAAACACACACACAGCTACACCACAACGCAGCTAAAAACAGCACGAAGGGCGCCCATCGGCCAGCCCAGCGCAGACTCAGCGTGTCCCCGATGCGTCCCCAGCCCCTTCCCAGCGCACCCCTGCACCCGACTCAACCCATACCAGCCCCGACACGCACCAGACGCTCCCAGCATGGTGCCCTACACCTGCCACCACTCCCAGCGGTGACCAACAGCCCACCCGCCAGTGCACCTTGCACCGGCGACTCCCAACTACTCCCGGCAGCAGCGTGCAGCAGGAACAGAGCGGAAGGACAGCAGCAGAGCAGGAATAGCAGGGAGGGAGAGAGAGAGAAAAAGAGAGGGAGAGGGAGAGAGAGACCGCGAGGGAGACAGAGAGAAGAGAGAATCTGTGTGTGGCGTACAAATGCTGTCTTGGCTTTTTTTTTTATTACCTTCCCCCCTTTCACACCCAAACTGGATTAATAGATAGGTGTCAATAAATGGAGAGAAGGAGTAGCAGGTGGCGTGGTGGTGTGAAAGGAGTAAACATCTTATTCATGCTATTTCTTAATTAATTAACTAATTGAATTTACTTAATTAATTACCATGCCTAGTTAGTTAACTAATACACACATATATAGCATGTATATTAAATATGTGGGTCCCCAGCCCAAACTACCCCTTTTAGTATAAGTAAATCCTTTAATACCCCCAGTGATAAAATAGTGTCAATAGTACCCCAAAATATAAGAGTTGATCCCTTAATACCCCAAAATCTGCCAACCTGCCTGCCAACAATTAATTTTCGTAACTACCTGCTTTCACATCTCTGAAATCCATTAATATAAAAGTGGGTTGAACGAAATTATTTGAATTGCAAACAGTTCACGAACATTAAAAAAGAGTAAACCCTACACGAGAATAAAAGTTAAACGTTGAACAAAAATAATAATATGCCACATTCATGGGAAAAAAGAAATTAAATCGAAACATTAAAAAACAAGGGTTCACGAGAATTAAATTTAATGTTTCCCTAAATTGACTTTAATGATTCACGAACATTACGTTTAATGTTGCACGAACATTAAATTTAAACCTTACACGAAATTAAGTTTAATGTTTCACGAATATTAAAAATGAAACCTAACGTTACACGACAATTAATTGAAATGATATATTAAACTGGAATGTAAATGTGCACGAAGAATAGGCTAATGTTGCCCGAACATTATGAAAAGTCATATGGGTACACGAACATTTCAGTGAATTGAATTTTGTGGGCCCGAAATTAACGGGCCCAACAACCCCACCCTTAGAAACCCCCTGATTCTCTCCCTTGCAATTAAAAAATTGCCCTTTCACAAAAAAAAGTTCTTCCCCTTTCCATTAAAAATCGTCGTGTAGCCCTAATTCTCGAGGATTGCCGGCGCCTCTTCCTCCGGCGGACGAAGTCTCTGGATCAGGTCCAGTACAGATTGAGTATGGCAGCGAACAATGTTAGTTCCCATCTCCCTTCTTTTTCATTTTTCTGCCATGTATTTTTTTTTACAGTAATGAATTCTACAATTTGTTAGCATGTTTTGGTTTCAAGCTTGAACTAGGATTTAGGTTTTCTGTTGCTGTTGATGGAATGTGGTTATAATTATAGGTGTTTGTATGATTTACGCTTCAATTTGAACTGTGTTTGTTGTTGGTGAGATTTCTCGAAAAATAGGGCTGCACGAAGATTTTGCAGAACGTTACACGAGGATTTAACTATCATCTTAGGGGTGCACGAACATTTTAATTCAACGTTACACGAAGATTTCAGTTTTTGTGTATTGAACGAAGTTTAAAATTTCAACGTTACACGAACATTATGCAATTAAATGTTACACGAAAATTACTAGTGAAATGTTCGTGCACCGTTAAAAAATTTGGAGAGAGAGAAATGCTCGTGTAGCCATATTAGGAAATGAGAAATTATATAAGTACACGAGAATAATTTATATTAATGTTCGTGCATCATGTAATATAAAAATATAAAAATTTATTTAAACTAAAAAATTTTACTTGGACTATAAAAATTTATTTAATGGTATCGAACTTATATTAAATTAAACAAAATTAAAAAAAATTATTTACAAATATCGAACTTAGTAATAATACATTTAAACTATAAAAATCATTATTTAAAATATCGACCTTAAATGAAATTATCAAATTAAATTAAACAAAATTTACTAAGATAATGTTGTATTAATTTAAAAAAATACATCTTAGTTTTAAGATGTTTTGAAAATAATGTAGTAATTTTAAATATGCTTTGTAAAACTCAATCTCACTAATTAAGTAACAACTCGCGACAAAATGTACATAATAATATAATAATTTTTCTAACTCAATAAATTCGACAGAAATTATTAATGGAATGCTAACTTTAGTGCATGTATGATGAACATAATACAAGAAATGCCCTTGATTATAATCATGAAAATTATATAAATGAAGTTTTAGAATTTGCATTTTCCTTTTTTTTTTTTAGTTAACGATTGAAGTTGTATAATTAAGATGACAAGTACGTATGAGTTACACTTGCATAATTAAGCTTTTCCAATTTTCGTGAACATAAATAAAATCTAATACAAGACATTTATTTAATTTAAATATGATTCCCACCTTATATCTATTAAACTAAAGAGAATTTAATTAACTGTTTTTTTAAGCAAGGTTTTAATATAGTAATTGATATCAAACTGATTTTACTTGATAAATATACCAGACTGAATGTATTTAATTATTATTATTATAATTTGTTTTTTTTTTTTTGAGTAAAGCTAGAGTGAATGTATAAAATATGTCAAGTCAACTAACTTCTAAAATTTGAGGGTGTAAATATGATACCAAATTTATCAAGAGAATTATAACTACAAAATGATTGGAGTTGTCAAAATCAAGGACAATCTTACAAAATTTGATATAATTTTTTGAAGTTGAATCCAATTATAGTATATGTCGATTGTATTTATAATTTCAGCAGATTACGTAGTGGCTGTGGGACATGAATTTGAGACCTGCATATTTAACATTAATAATATTCTTTTCTGATATTAATAAAACAATTACATTAAATATTAATAATTAACCATCTATTGAAATGACTTTTATATTCATAATTATTGTTTTGTGAATATAATAGTTTGTTTTATATGCATTTAGATCGTTGATATGCCTTGCAAAATTAATTAATTAGATATTTTTTATTATTTTAGTACCATTGGGTCCGTGAGGGTTGCCAGGGTACATTGGCATATATCAATGGGTATACACGTCTGAGCATATTAGATGAAATTAAGGAGGAGTTGTTACAGATTGGTAGGGATTGCCTACTGGACCTTCTGAGGTCGTGTTTCGGCCATTTTCTGAGGTGGCAGACTGACCTCGAGAGTTGCAAGGCCTTTCTGCACGTGTTGATGTCACGTGAAGTACGTAGTAGAGATACTCCTGTGGATGAGCGATGGTTCCTTATTGGACGAGACCACCATCTTTGCCGGTTCTCTAGGAGAGAGTTTGCCTTGATCACTGGATTGCGATTTGGAGATTCTGAATTTAATCCTCGTGGGCCGCACTATCTACCTGATGATGGAGTATATCACAGAGTCCACGCCGGCTATGCTCATGTGATTGTGTCTGATCTTCGGTAGAGATTTATCGCTGGGGATTTCATACATCACGGGCTGATTCTTTGAAGATTGCCAAGATCCTCATTGTCTACTGCATCATATTGGGAGTCGATATCGATAAATTGACTGTTGATCTATGGGTTTGGGTTCTAGTCGAGCAGAAGGCTCTTTGGGAGAGCTTTACGTGGGGTAAGATATCTTACCTGACCCTACTCCGATACATTGACAAGCTACCAACAACAATCCAACCACAGAGGGGGAATAGGGTATTCAGATACCACTTCTACGGGTTCTCCATGGCTTTACTGGTGAGTTGTTTATATTTTTTAATTAATCTTTACTTTTATATGTTTACTTGTTTATGTTTTATACTTGAATTTTGGATGGTAACGTCTGAATAATAATATTCAGATGTGGAGTTTCGAGGCGATGCCCGTGACACTCGATTACGCCTGTTCCCGGGTACAGACTGACTTTTACATGCCTCGCTGTTTGAAGTGGTCCACTAGGATAAGCGATGAGGATGTCACCCACATACTTTCCGAGCAGGTATTTCACGTTTTTTTAATGACAGTCCTTGATCCATCTATATTTATAATTTGTAGTCGATGATGGTAAGTTGTTGACACTTGGAAACAAGTAGGGGCCTGTTCTGAGACTTTTGAGCCTACTCCTGAGGAGACACTGCAGCCGTATTGGCAGAACATTGATGATGAGCTCGATGTTGGAGTACAGCCCGTCCTGCCACGGCGTGGCAGGCCACCAGCTGCTGCTGTTGTAGCTCCAGTTCAGGGGACAACACATCGTGGTCGGACGGTACGGAGCACTGGGTCAAACAGAGCTACATCGTTGCCGGAAGAAGTTGGAAACAAAGATCGGGGTTTGCCGAGCTCCCCAGAGAGGGTTTATGATCATCATAGAGGTCCGGATCCTAGTTCTTCACAGCATCAGGAGGACCCTATACCGGCGAGGCCGATCAGCTGAAGACACCGACAGCAGATATCGTCATCAGACGAAGGGACACCTGATGCAGGAGATGAGGGCTTGTATGATCGACTGAGCTGTCTGATCGACACTCGTCATTGAGAGATGCAGGATTACATTAGAGAGCGGTTTCGTCATATGGAGCAGCAGGTGCCTGGCTTAGTGCACGACTCGGTTTATCAGGAGACGCAACGCTTGGAGTTGGAGATCCCGGGGATGATCAGAGATGAGCTTACTCATCTCTTCGGAGAGAGACAGTAGTTTCATGACTACTATCATCCTCAGTCGCACCCCGATCAGTGGACCAGTTGGCATCACACCAAGTATTACACCCCATCTGTTCCACCTCGGCCGTCAGCACCGGGAGCCGGTACCTCATACGATCCTGTCGACTGCAGCTTGGATCCAGCGAGGCCTAATGCAGTGTTGTCAGTAGGACCCGCACACGACATTCAAGATACGAGCGGAGGCCTCCGTCTAGTGAGAGAGCTCCCTCCCTCCCATCTTGTCAGGAGTCCATTCAGACAGGTGGGTGTTAGGAGGGATACGCTGACTATAGATGACTTCATTGCGTGGATTGATCGTTGTTCTGACGAATCTGACTGGTATGTTTGATGCTCATTTCATAATTAATAACTGCATTTTTTCTTTATTGTGTGTTTTTATATAATGAAATTCCCCTACATGAGTTGCAGGCGTAATATCGGTGTTGGTTTCCCAGTTGGTCCCGACTTCTTCAGGACGCTTCTGGATTCGAAGGAGGATACTCATTACGAGGTTTGAATCTTATTTTTGGTCCTATTTTAGTTATAATTTCGAAATTGACCGATCATATTATATGACGCAGTAGGACACTGCTTTGAAATTGTTTGTAATTATGTTAGGCCATTGACGCGTACTTGAGGATTCTCCAGATCCAACCAGCACTGGCTGGGGTTTCGGTGAGGCCACAGATGCAGGGGCACTATCAGATGTTGGACTGCCATTTCTTCGTAAGTTTCTTTTTTTACGTCATATCATTCATGCATTTTTGTCAGTTGTTTTCTGGATTCCAATTATCGATAATTAATTACATAGGAGACCTGCAAAGAGATATGGATGAAGAAGCACAGGCATGACCCTGTGGACACGAAATATGTCTACCCTACGCGAGAGACATTCCCTGCTAGTGATTTGGATCGGCTCATTGAGTATGTTGAGGGTTCGCGACCCAAATGGGGTCATACGAAGCCGTGGTGGAGGGACATTAACGATGTAAGTAAAAGACCATCTCAAATATGTGTTTTTGAATTGTGACAATGCAAGTCTGACCTATAATTTATTTGCAGCTGTATTTGGTGATGAATCTGGATGGGCACTGGGTGGCGGGCTGTATCGACATGCCGAAGATGAAGTTAGTTCTGTACGATAGCTTGCGCCACACTTGGAACAAAGCCAAGAAGAGTTTGAGGTACAAGCAGACGCTCCCGGTACGTCGTGTACTGCCTGTCTTGCTGGAATGCGTGGACTACAAAACAAGGCGTGGTGGGGATGCTTGGATCGCTGAGGAGTTGCAGTTAACGAGTGCCAACCCGAAGGTATGTTACAAACAAAGGGATGACACATCATGTGGTATATATGCCGTGAATGCGATCGAGAGTTGTTTGAGTGGCACCTGGCCGAGACCAGGCATGATAGAGCCACTGGATGCTGTTAGACGTGAGATCGGATTGACCTTATTTAGGTTCTCTTCAGATGCCTCTACCATTCAGTCGTCAGATTTGTGAGATTGTATTACTGATACATTTTGTGAAAGTGGTAGTCTTTAATTAATTAGAATCTACTGGTTTTTTATATGGTTTACGTGTGTGAGCATCGGCACATTAGCTAAAAAAATTTCAATCAACAATACTTCCAGAACAGTGTTTGAATAAAAAAGATTACAACATAAAACACGATATGATATTAATACAAAGTTTGAATCACGATCTCATTGCAAAGCTAATTAGGTATCTGCTGCCTCAGATAGATCTCATATTTACGGCGTGTGTGCTCTTCCGAGCCACAAACAGAACATTTTTTCTTTCTCCTAGTCTTCGGCATTGCTTCATTTCCGGTATCTTCGACATTACCAGACTGCACATTAAATGGTATCTGCTCGGTGCATCTAGCAATATTGTGTCCAGACTGCCCACAACGACTACATGTTCCGACCGTACGTGCACTCCACGACTCCGGACCTGATGATGGGATTCGTTTCCCTTTTGGTCACCCGGCCTGCTTTGGTTTATCCGGTGCTCGACAAACTCATTTTTGAACTGGGTCGAAGGAACTCCATTCTTGTGGGTCGGGCACCGGGAGAACCTCGTTTGCCCACATACCCTTTAACCATTCCGTCGTGTAATATGGGAGCACGTACGAAGTGATTAATCCCTTTGCAAAACTATTCAAAAACCATGAAAAATGAAACATACTCATCGTGCAACAATTAGCCTGAAAATATTTCAAATCAAAAGTGCTACCTTATTGCGGCATAGGCATGTGAACACGGAATCCCGTCACATTGAAAAACCATACATGTGCCCTCACTTCGAGAGAGTTCGACTATGTAAAACTTGTTCTCATTCGTCACTTTGTACTTATCACCTCCGAGTTTGGAGACCTGCATTCTTCGACCTTGTTTTACGGCTTCCAGTAACCTATCATGCACTGTTTTGGTGAGGGTCTGTTCTCTGACATTCGCTGATTCTCTTCTCTCGACAAACCATTTTTCCATTATTCGCCGAGCACACTCCAAGAAGGAGCAAACCGGTAGCTTTCTCGCCCAAAGAAGACGAGCATTCCAACTTTCAGCTGCATTTGATGTCATGAAGCTATACTGGCGAACAGGACATCTAACACGACTCCACCTACTCAGTTCTGCCCTGCATAATATCTCAAGGGCGCCTACACAGTTTGTTGCTTCCAGATCTCTAATGTACCTTCAAAATCCAAAAAAAAAAAAGTCCAATTGGTTAATCCGGTTACTACTTTGTATAAAACAATGATGGGTAATTACTACTCGGTTATCAATGTTTATAATCTGTCGGGTAATTGAAGTACCTGTCGAACTCAGAATGTTGATAACAGTATGCTGCTTTCTGGAAGAGTCCAACTATTCCAGAACCGTGTTTCGCAAGATTCTGCCGCAAATGATAACAACAAAATCCATGAGATGCTTCTGGATATACTTCCTCGATTGCATTACTGATATTTTTGTGTTGATCGGACACTATCAGTAGCTGGTCATGACATCCAAATGTTTCACGAACATGTTTAAAAAACCATGTCCAAGTGTCATCATTTTCGACACTACCTATCCCTGTTGCAAGAGGAAAAATCTGATCATTGCCATCTTTTGTAACAGCGACGAAGCCTATACCTTTATACTGCCCCTTCAGGTGACAACCATCCACAACAATAACCGGTCGGGAATAATTTTGAAATCCACGAATAGATGCACCCAATGCGAAGAAAACATATTTGAATTTTCCATCATCATGCGTGTCTAAGGCTGTATAAGTCCCGGGGTTCGACTTCTTCAGCATTTCCAAGTACATTGGAAGCATCGCGAATGACTTTTTTGGATCTCCGTATGCAACCCTCATTGCATGACGTTTAGCCCTCAATGCAACCTTGTAACTAAGATGTAAACCATGTCGCTCAGTCATTTCTTGTATGATGCTCCTAGGGACAAGCGATGAGTTATCGTTATGAACCTGGTCGGCATAGTACTCACCGATCACAGTACTTGGCATATGACGACGAGAGCTACTGTTCAACGAGTCCGTACATTCATGAGGTATAATACTCTTCGAGATGTACCATATGCCACATTTTTCACGGCCATTGAGCATGAACGGACAATTTTCCCTGGTGCATTTCACGTACCACCTCTGTTTGTCTAAACGGTGCACACGGTATTCTACTTGATTTTCCAGATGGTAAAAACCTACTGCGTTCTGCATCTCTTTTTTATTCCCAAACGTGGCTCCTTTTTGCAGAGTACATGGGTTAGACTCATTTACCTCAAACTCGGATACACTAGGTTGCTCAAATGACGGTGTATCTGGAATAAACCATGTGGGTTGCAAAATGTAGCTCAAAAATTCATCGTACGCCATTCGCTGCTCGTCGTTCAAATTATCCTGAACCTCTTGACCTAACTCGAGGTCATCTTGATCATTATCTGCAAGATATTCAACATATAATATGTAAAAACAAGATTTTTTGTTCGTCAATCTCAACGTATAAATATAATTTGAAATTGAGGATTACCACTTTGACTCTCAGGTCCACTGTCTGAACGTCTTACTGTTGCACTGGTTGTGGTTCTTGTGCAGCTACTTCATTGATTTGTTCAAGTTGTGTATACCTCTGATTCGCATACGCAATTGGAGAACTATTCAAATCAATACGCTCCATACCCAAACTCGTGGGCAGGTTCATCTCTAATAATGGAGAAGGCCAACACTCAAATCTGGGGTTTGAAGATGTCCCAACCTGCGTTGTCTGAACCTCATCGTATAAACCCCATTAGGCATAAAAAGAAGGTTCACCTGCAAGTCCGAGTGGAACTGATGAAAACCCGAAATTCTGTACAGTATTCTCGATACTCATGTTCACAAATTCTTGATGCGATGAACCAACATTAAATGCTCCAGATGACGAACCTTCAGTTATCCTATTCTGATTCGTAGCCGACAACACACTCTCCAGATTTCTAGTATCCGTCCTCTTTAGTGAAACAAAAACTACAAGGACATCATCGACGGTTTCCAATAATCGAGCTAGATCCGCATCATTCTTTATTTTTTTTCTTTTCAGTAATCCATCGGACACCACCAATGACTGGATCACATACCTCCACAAATTCAAGTCTGCATGCACTATTCCATGAATTGACTCGAACAAATCATGAAATGTAATTTGTTGAAACTGAAACACCTCTTGTGAACCATTTTTATACTCCAGGCCTGCCCAGTAACCTCCAAACCAAATCATTACAGTCACATATCCCATCGTTTACTGAACATTACAAAAAAACATTTACATGCGAGTCAGTTATTTCATAATACTTTTCCTTCGAAACAACGAGAATAAAACAAAAATCAATTAATATTTAATATAATATTATGGAATGGGAAACAATCAAAACTGCAACAACATAGGTAATATAAAATTCTTGTTATTCAGGATTATGAATAAAGTAATTAATAATCATATATTAAAGAGTTAATAAAATTTATTAATAATTCATAATCAATACGTAATTACTAATGATTAAACTATTCACAGTGGTCATGAATTCAAAATAATTACTACTTCTAAATAATTACTGGTAAAATATACTATAATTCTTAATAATTATATAATTTCAAACATAACAACAAGTAGACATGAAAAATCCAGATCCAACTCAGTAATGAAAATAATTATTCAACATTATCAAAAAATAATAAATAATACCTTCGGCGTATATATATAATAATCGTATAAACAAAGAATATTTTCATATATAAAAACAAAAATTTACTCTTTGAAATAATTTATAATATTTTCTATTATTTACTCATTATTTTATTCACAGAATACAATTATTAAAATTTTCGTTCGCTTTGCTAAATATTCAAATTTTCGTGTAACATTAAATACTAACAATTCTGATTTTACAGAAATTCTCGTTGAATAGAAGCACTTTGAAATAATTTTCGTGCAGGAGTTTAAAATAATTTTCGTGTAGCAGTTTAAAATAATTTTCGAGTAGCATTTAAACATAATTTTCGGGTAGCGTCTACGAATAATTTTGGGGTAGAATTTTCAAATATTTTTAAAAAAACCTTTTAAAATGAGCAAATTTTCTTTTAAAATTAATTTTCGTGCATGATTTACATTTAATTTTCGTGCATAATTGTAGATTAATTTTCGTGCATAATTGTATATTAATTTTCGTGCATGATTTACATTTAATTTTCGTGCATGATTGTAAATTAATTTTCATGCATGATTTTCATTTAATTTTCGTGCATAATTGTAAATTAATTTTCGTGCATGATTTTCATTTAATTTTCGTGCATAATTGTAAATTAATTTTCGTGCATGATTTTCATTTAATTTTCGTGCATCATTGTAAATTAATTTTCGTGCATCATTGACAATTAATTTTCGTGCATCTTTTATATTCACAATTTTCGTGCATCATTAACAATTAATTTTCGTTCATCATTTACAATTAATTTTCGTGCATCATTTATATTCATAATTTTCGTGCAACGTTTATATTCATAATTTTCGTGCATCATTTACAATTAATTTTCTTTAACATTTGCTAAATTTATTTCTTTAACATTTGCAATTAAAATCTTCGTGTAGCATTACAATTAAATTTTCGTCAACTACACATTTTATGTAAATTTCGTGCAAGGTTTCAACAATTTTTAATTTTCGTGAAATGTGCAATAATTCTAATGTTCGTGGACCTCTAACGAGTAATGTTCGTGCATATCTAATACATAATGTTCTGCCAGTGTAACAAAATTTTATTTTAATACTCCTAAAATTGCTCCTAATCCTCGTGGCCCTCTAATAATTAAATGATCGTGTAAATCATGGTATGTGTGGACAAAAAACATTATAAAATGGTCTAATACTCGTAAACAAATTACATACCTTGAGAGAAGTTTAAATTCTTCGTGCACCGCTAAACAAAATTTTTTTTTTCCTCGAAACAAATTTTTGGGTGTGATTTAGGAATAGAGGAGTAACAAGTGAGAAGCTTATATAGAGAATTGTATGGTTAATAAATGACATATAAATTGCTAAACTACAAAATTGTCTGACCTTATAGTAAATTATCGTGTAACCCTATTAATTTCTATTACTTTTTGACCCATGCCCTTGCATGCAAATTTCACTTCACCTTGCACATGTGTAGCCGTCCAAAACCATGCAAATGTCACATCCCTTAACTGTTGAATGGTCTGACCGGTCAAAAAGGGTAGAAAAGGTCTCACCCTTATATTTTGGGTTAGAAAAGGAAATTGCTTATGTGTTTGGGGTATTTATGGCCATTTGCTCTTAAATATGTCATACTTATATATGTGTGATGTGTGCATGTGACACATTTTTATATATATAATAAATTTTAAATTTTATTTTATTATTATTATTTTTTCTTTTTATATTTTGGTAATTAATTCATACTACTATTAATTAAATACTTTACATTGTTATTATTTAAGTCTTATTTTAATTATAGAAAATTCTCGTTATATTTTTACATAGTCAAAATTTAATTTGGGGTGTTACAGTTTCTATTACGATATTGAAAATAAACAAGAAATTCGAACTACAAATCGTTCGAGAATGATAAAATAAACGAGAAATTCAAACTATAAATCATTCGAGAATAATACAATAAACAAATAATTCAAACTACAAATTGTTCGAGAATGATAAAAAAACATAAGATCTTCAACTACAATTAAAATCTACATTGTACGAGTCCTGTGAGAACTACGAGTGGATACCCATATAGAGGATTCAGGTGGTTCCTCATCATCAATCTTTAAAGCATGATATGCACCGACCAATAATATTTTGTACTTGATTGGGCATATGAAATTCAACCTCTTCAACTTGACGACTCCTATTAAAAGCGGTAGGTATCCTCCTAGATGGCTTACATGTAACATTTATTAAAATATTAGTATTTATATGCATATAGTATCAATGGTGTTCGACCACAACTTGTTGAACAAAAATGATGTTTGAAGTGTAGAAAATGTCGATCACTACCTATTGAACGACTATGAAAGTGTTCAACAACTACCTGTCGAACAAGTATGAAAGTGTTTGATAACTACCTCTCGAAATTGGTACATACCATTCGATCATAAGTTGTAGAACACTGCTTATCATTTTCAAGAAACCAGGGTTGAACACCACCTGATTTCTACTTCGATTTTTTCATAATTTTCACTAAATTCTCCATAAAAATTTGAAATTTCTAATACGAAATTGTAATCCTAAACTCAATGTGGGAGTGAAGAAGATGAGTAGATGAGTGAATTGGATGTCTGGAAGATGAGTAGATGGGTGAGGTGGGTGTAGCAAATGATTTGATATTTTAATTAATTCAAAGGGTATAATAGTCCATTTGAGGGGTCTGTTTAGGAATTGAGATATATTAAATCTTTTAAATGAAGTGTTTTAAATAAGTAGAGGGTTGTGTATAGTTGGGCTCTTTCTATAAATAATATTATAATTTGGAAATTTTTCTAGACTAGAAAGTGAAACAAATTGGGGATGAATGAGTTTTGCAAGCATTTTCATCCCTCTAAAAAAATTGGTTCATAAATTTGGTCGCACTATTAGTGAGAGAAGCAACAACGACGATCAATGTTATTAATTATTGCTATAATTGATTCAAAGATTAAACATGGCTGTCAAGATACATTGCATGAGATTTTTTTTTTGTTACAAATAATGAGTAGCAGCAACGTGGTCATTACAGCTCATGACTGTGAAATTAACAGATCGAAACAACAATGAGATGAGGAGCATCCCAAGATGCGATAATAGAAACAAAATTACACCCAATCTTTATGCTTGTTAGTCCCAAAATTATAGGACCATTCTAGTAAATTTGGTCTAGTAAAATTAAAATACTCTCGAGGAAGTTGTTTGAATCCAAAATGCATTAGTGATTGACACATTAATATGTGTCTACGGTGGGTTGGGTAACATGCTTATGTAAATATATATATATATAGGGTGCGGCTATCCGCACCCCAAGGAATACTAAACACACCCCAATTGTGTTGATACTGTTCACATCACATGTGAACAGTAACAACACAATGGGGGTGTGTTTAGTAGTATGTGGGGTGCGGATAGCCGCACCCATATATATATGATAACTTGCGTTATTTTTTGGGCTCATTCATAACATTTTGTGTTAAAAAGCATACATTCATGATATTTATACGGAAGATATTTTCTTTTTAAGATTTCACTTATTTGTTTGATTTGAAAGAAATTTGATAGATTTTAGGAAAGTGGAAACTCAATCGATTGAAAAGTCAAGTTGGAGTTGACATGTAAAGTTAAAAATGTGCAATTTTGAGAGAAAAATGATATATCGGACTCTAGAATTCTAAATTTAATGATTCTTATTTTATTAGAAAGATAAGAAGGCATTCTACAACTTTCATATTCAACACTTTTCTTAATTTTGCCTCATAAAGAGCAAAAAATTACAAGAAGATGAAAGTTGTACAAAATCATCATGATTCTTATCTTGACAAGGTTCGAGTATTTTGGGCATAATTTGGTGTGAGAAATTGATACTGATATGATATTAGTGATATTGTATATTCAACTTCAAGGGCTACAACTTTTATTAAGAAACTAAAGGTCAATTCTACCCATAAAAAGCCCAAAATGCGTCTGAAAATCAAGATTATTTCCATCCGGGGCCAACCCGGATTGAAAGTGATCGGGTCGCGGATCTCCTACTCGAATTAGACTATTTTTCAACTAGGATTCCTATCCAAGATCGATTTTGAGTTTTCAACTCTAAATAGGAACTTAGGAAGTCATTCGGAGGGGACAATCACTCATATTCACGAAATTCATCTTGAGAATAAGCAGAAACCAAGGAAATTGAAGATTCAAGATCAAGAAGGAAGCAATCAAACACAAATTCACTAAGTTTTTCTATGATTTTATTTATAATTTTTATCATGTCGTCTTGTGATTTATTTTGCTTTTCGAACATGATTATTGGCTAGGGATCTTATGGTTAGGGCACGAGAGTAGTTCTATGAATATTTTGTTGAATTTTTAGTTTTAATCTTTCCTCTAAATCCATGATATTTTATTCAGGCTTCATCGTGTTTATTCCATGTATGAATTCTGGCAAAATTTATGCGTGCTTTAATCAATTGGATTGAGATCGAGAGAAGATATCTAATTATAGATTTGAGGATGCATGTATTACGCCCCATTTTTAAAGCATGTAATTATCAGAGTTTATCTTATCAGACATCCAACAAGATAGAAAAGAAACATACTCTTTAGCAAAAAGAAAACATAAACGAGTATTAGATAACATTTGAGGCAAAGTCTTAATAGCTTTAAAATTGTGCTTCTACATAACATAAAGCATTTGAAATATAACAGAAAAACGTTTGAAGCATACAATGGAAGTCTATTACAGGATCTATGCCAATCGGCTAAGTTTTACAAAACAACAAATTGAAATCATTTAGAAAAGCTAATTATGGAAAGCATTAAATATTTTCTAGCGATAGAACATCCCCCTATTCACACCTCCTCATTCTCGTTTGCATCTGGAGTGTGAATACACAAAGGGTAAGTGTCTGGAATACACTCGTCGAAGTATTTTCCAAACCTAACATATAGTAGCAGTAACAATAATAAAGAATCATAACCAAAACAATTAAAGCACCACACATAACACGTGGACGTGTGGTTATAGATAGGTGTGGATTTTTCTCATCTTATCCTATAAACGGTTTTTAATCCCATTAATGTAGCTACAAGATCGAAATCTTCATGTCAATAGTTTGAGGCAGAGCTACCATAGCTGTTGTATGTTGTTCATTGTATGCACACATAATTCACAACACATAATCACATCATCACACTGAATTTAAACATATCATAACATTATATTGATCGTAGATTCATATAACATTCAATCATTAGTCGAGCATTCATAACATTAAGTTTAGAAGTTACCCCCACCTTGTTCGGTGGTGACCTACATAAATCTCTGAGCTCTAAAGTCTAACGTTTGTTCTACAAGCCTACACATAACCTAAAACGTCTTAGTTTCCAATTATACTATAGCGATTAAGATTAAGTTTAGAAACTCTCTCGAAAGAAGGAACGAGTAAAGGAAAGTGATAGGATTGGTGGGTCAGAATTACCAGCAAGACTTAAAATTAAAATGAACAGATTGATAATGTTGTTCCAAATGTCACAACATTTACCAACACATTCATACACTTAGTAAAAATCAGAATATGCAACGGAATATAAAAACGAACAAGGACAGGAGATTTATCCATGAGTATTTAAAGATACTCGTGGAATGCCAGCAGGGCAAAACTCTTTATTACTACAAGAGTAATTACAAAAACAATCACAAAGAGATCTTTTGAAAGAATCTCTTTGAAAACTCTCAAACACTCTAAGATTATCTCCGACTCTAAGAATGTTAAAACCCTCTGTAGGGTTTACAAAGCAACAAACCTAGAATCTATCAAAGGAAAGACTCTATTAAACAGAATGTTGTCACAGATGTTCCAACACTCTGTTGCTTTGAAACTGTCCTAAATTCTCTCTAACTATGCTCTTGTTTTGTTCTCGGATTTCTCTGGAAAGTGCACACCGATCTTCAGCCTGAATTGAGCTATTTATAGACTCATTCAGATCGTGTTTTTTGTCCATGATCCATCCATGATCTTCATCCACCTTCAACACTCTCCATGATTCCATCTTCTCTATGATGTTCCACTTCTTTTTTCTCTATCTTCTTGCACGTCTTCTCTCCTGTTTTTGGCACGTCTTTGATCAGCTTCTCTCTTGTCAAATTCCACGTGTTTAATTCCTGCAAAAGAGTAATAGCCAAGCAAGAAACAAACTCCTATTTTGTAGGAGAGAAACTTAATGTTAAAGATTCTTTCAAATCTTTCAATCCTAAGAATAAGTTTCTTATAAAATCTCAACAACCAAATCAAGCATAAATACTAAGTATCTTAAAGT
Source organism: Scutellaria minor (assembly GCA_954870855.1). Taxonomy (NCBI): domain Eukaryota; kingdom Viridiplantae; phylum Streptophyta; class Magnoliopsida; order Lamiales; family Lamiaceae; genus Scutellaria; species Scutellaria minor. Next base: position 23,137,148 of record OX940727.1, read on the forward strand.
ATAAATATACTATTAAAACACATTAATATATAAAATTAAATATGCTAATAAAATACCAAAGAAAAGGTAAAATTAAATTAGTGTTAAAATAACACTAATAATCTCCCACTTTTTGGCTTTTCTGCTCAAAACCATATTTAATTTTCTCCCCCTAAATACCTGCAAGAAAACCTCAATTGCAACCAAACAAATATCATTCATAAATCAAGAAGCAATAGTTTTCAAACAAGTAAAAACAATCCACAATAAAGTCAGCCCATAAAAGCAGAAAACAAATGTTTTAACATTAATCACAACATCTTAAAAAAATATCCAGCATCCAGCAACAGCTTTCTTCAGTCATCCACTTCCTTCATTTTCAGCAACATCCTCTTCACCTCCCTCAGCCTCTTCTTCACCAGCCTCCTCATCCTCTTCCACTTCTTTTTCCCCTTTTTGAGCAGAAAGAGACAAAAGTAAAGCATCTCTTATCTTGATCAAACCCTCAATCTGCAAGGTTAACTGTTTCACCTGCAATGTGACAACATCAGTAGCAACAGTTTGGGGACCAACCGAAGAAGTATCATCTTTGCCATAGGGAAGATCTATCTTCCTGTTTCCAGTAAGCAAGGTCTTGGCAATGATGAGCACAGGAACTCCAGTAGTGAGTATTTTAGAAGATGAAGGCTTGAAGCCTTGTTTGCACAAAATAGAGTAGATCAAAGAAAGGTATGACAGCAACCCGGAGGAGGAATACTTGCCAACAAACTTGGCCATATTCACCATAATATACCTCCCCAAACTGAAAGAAATACCCAACCCTATCTTGTACAACAACAAAGCCTGATCCTCAGTCACTGTGGTGGTGTTTCGAGAAGGTAACCAATTATGAATGGTTATCTTATGTAGCACAGCATACAAGGAGGTAAGCAAAGAGACAGTAAATAACTTCGGCCAAGAAAACAATAAACCATCGGAAATGACCCTAGAAACAGCATCCAAATCAACCTCAGAATCTTCCCAATCTCCACAAGAATATCCCAAGGTTTCACTCACAACTTGCTCAGTAAAATTATACAATCTCCCCCTCAAATAACCTTCCCAAATTTTCTACTATGCACATCAACAATAGACTTATTCAAATTTGCATAGAATTCAAACACAACAGATGAGGAGTAAGGGGAAATCTTAGTCACAGAGGCATATAATTTTCTTTCCTTAAGAAACCTATCCACCTTCATTTCAGTAAATTGTCGAGTATGAATTCTTCGCTCATGAATAAGGGTTCGACAACATAGTTTCCTCCAATTTGCAGAAGATAATCCAAAATAGAACTTGGGGGTTTTGGATGTTACCTCATACTCAGAATCAATAAGAGTATCTTCAGAAATTGGGGCTGAATCAGACTCGACCTCAGACGGTGGTGGCACACTCGAAGTGGTAGCAACTTCTTTGGGCTTGGCAGATTTCTGAGCCTTGAGTTTTATCATGAAGGCAACGATGGTTTCAGCATTGTCCGAGTCTGAAGTGGGAGTATCAGACTCAACGCCTTCTTCTTCAGCAATCTCGGTTTTGGAATCTGAGTCTGTCGACTCAATCTCTACCGGCGGCGAGTGATTGTACTGTGGCGCGAAGGGAGAAACTTGGGCACCATGGAATCGTAATCTTCATCTTCTGGATGAAGAACAACAAGCGATGTGGGAGGATCTTCAGGTGTTATGCCAATAGAGGGGCCAACATTTTCTGGGCGGCTTGGAATGGCAGTGGATGTTCTCAATTTTCTCTTTCCTGCCATGGTTAGGGTTTTGCGAATTTGGGGAAAAATAGAGATGGATTGAGTTTCAGAGAGTAGATGGAAGAGAGTAGGAGTGAATTGTGAATTGATTAGGCTTGGAGAAACGTGAATTATAAAGGAGCACTAAGTAACTGCAAACCCTTAAATTTCTCAAAAAATTTCAAATTCAAAAATCAAAAATAAATTGATTTTATCCAAATGAATTTGAATTAGAAAAATTATCCAAACATAGAAAGATATACATCATAAGATCAGAAACATTAGGAGATGAATTATCCAACTCAGAAATTGTATCCAAAAATTAAAAATTCTAGGGATGCCTAAATATAATATAATATGCAAAATTTCCAGATTTTGTGCTCAGCAATGTTGACACATTTGTAACAACAATTCATTTGAAAAATTAAACCGACTAAAAAATATAACACAGTGTACCATAAACAACATTTTTAGCACATGTTAATCTCTACAAACCTTTTGAAAAGATGACATCGTCGTAGTGAGCACCCTGTCTCTGGTTACTCGGTTGAGAGATTAACTTTTTATTATGGATTGTGGTATCTCCTACACCTTTTTACAAGGAAGCATCGTCATAGCGAGTGTCGTGCCCCAAGTTACTCAGTGTAAGTCACACAATCCTTTTTAAGAAATCACTAGGCTGCTTGAAAAGCATCGTCGCCGCGAACGCCGTGCTCCAAGTGCTTTGTGATTTTTATCAAAATTTTAAGCAAGGTACACTTTAAAATGAACCATTAACTGAAATTATGGAATTGTTAGAACAAATGTCTACAAAGAGTCACACATCATCCAGAAAACACACAAGCAAACATATGCCTAAAAACCCTAGACAGAAAGCCTGAATAATGGATGTTTTTCAGATTGTGACAACATTAGGAACAACATCCGTAAACTGTAAGTATGCAATCAGATCACACACAAACCACGAGAGCTTTTCAAGGACGCAAATCTCTCAAAATCTAAGGCTTTGGTAAATATATCAGCTATTTGTTTATCAGTGGATACATATTCGAGTTGAATAAGACCTTTCTCTACTAAGTCTCTAATAAAATGATGTCGAATGTCTATATATTTTGTTCTTGAATGTTGAACAGGGTTCTTTGAAATATTAATGACACTCATGTTGTCACAATACATAGTCAAATTATCACAATTAATACCATAGTCATTAAGCATATGTTGTAACCAAATCAATTGAGAACAATAACTTCCGGCTGCTACATATTCAGATTCGGCAGTCGAAAGAGACACACAATTTTGCTTACGACTATACCATGAGACCAAATTATTTCCCAAATAAAAACATCCTCCACTAGTGCTTTTCCTATCATTCACATCTCCAGCCCAATCAGAATCACTATATCCTACAATGTTAGGATTTGTATCTTTAGAGAACCATATTCCTAGATTACATGTACCTGCTACGTACTTTATGATTCTCTTAATAGCATGTAAGTGAGATATTTTAGGACTAGACTGATAATGGGCACACACACAAATGCTAAACATATTATCAGGTCGACTTGAAGTAAGATACAACAAGCTATCTATCATTGATCGGTACAGCGTTGTGTCAACATCTACTGCAACATCATCTTTTGATATTTTCTACGTAGACCCCATCGGTATCCTCATATGCTTAGCACTTTCAAGTCCGAATTTCTTCATCAAGTTCCTTGCGTATTTGCCCTGGGAAATGAAAATGCCTTCATTAGATTGTTTCACTTGTAAGCCCAAGAAATAAGTAAGCTCACCGATCATACTCATATCAAATGTTGATTTCATAGCATCTATAAAAGAGTCTAAACTATGTTGCAAGTTAGATCCAAATACTATGTCATCAACATAAATTTGTGCAATGATTATATCATTATTATTCCTCTTAATAAACAAAGTTCGATCGGCCTCACCTCTAATGTATCCAAAATCAAGTAAGAAGTTAGTTAACCTACCATACCATGCACGAGGGGCTTGTTTCAAGCCATATAAGGCTTTGTCAAGCTTGAACACATGGTTAGGATAGAAAGGATCTTCAAATCCTTTAGGTTGTTCAACGTATACTTCCTCATCCAAGTAACCATATAGAAAGGCTCCCTTAACATCCATTTGATATAAGGTGATTTTTAGATAGCATGCTATAGCAAGTAAAAGTCTTATAGACTCAATTCTAGCCACAGGTGCGAAGGTTTCGTCATAGTCGATACCTTCGACTTGTGTATAGCCTTGAGCTACAAGTCGAGCTTTATTACGAACAACATTACCCGATTCATCAGTTTTATTCCTAAAAATCCATTTAGTACCGATCACATTGGTATTGGAAGGTCTAGGAACTAGAGTCTATACCTTATTTCGGGTAAATTGTTCAAGCTCCTCTTGCATAGCTTGAATCCAAAAGTCATCTTTCAAAGCTTCTAAGACATTTTTAGGTTCTAATAGAGACACAAAACAGTAGTTTCTTACCTCATCGTATGTGGTAGTCATACACACATATCTTACCATGTCTCTATAATTAACCGGTTCCTTCCTTCGTGTTCGAACTCCTTCTTGTACTCCCCCTATCATCTGGCTTGTAGGGTGATCTTTTCTGATCCGCGGGGGTGGATCTCTTCTTACTGGATCATGAATCTCATTATCACTTTTATCAGATTCAATGTTGTTACCAAATGTTCCTTCAAATGTTGGAACATCAGGTACAACATCAGATCTGTCAGTTTCTGTATCAGCAGGAACAGACGGATTCTCCATTAGATCCATTACCATATCTTCATATGTCTTTCCTGCAAGATCAGAACAATCATCAAACACTATGTTGACAGATTATTGAATACTCCTTATCCTTAAATTATACACACGATAATCATGGCTATTTAAGGAATATCCAAGGAAGATGGCTTTGTCACTCTTTGAATCAAACTTAGCAAGATTTTCTCTGTCATTAAGCACATAACAAACACACCAAAAAACATGAAAATGTTTCAAATTCGGTTTTCTTCCTTTCAAAATTTCATAGGGTGTTATTTTGCAACCGGGCCTTAGGTAAACTCTATTTCCAATATAGCAAGCAGTGTTTAAAGCCTCATCCCAAAACCTTTTTAACAGATTTTTAGAACTCAACATAACTCTAGCCATTTCTTGTAAAGTTCGATTCTTCCTTTCGGCAACCCCATTTTGTTGAGGTGTTTTGGGAGCCGAAAACTCATGAAAAATTCTTCTTCTTACACAAAAATCAGCAAAGAAACTGTTTTTAAATTCTTTTCCATGATCAAACCTAATTCTCAAAACCTTTGAAGAGAAAGAGGTTTTGATTTGAGTAAAAAGCATTTTAAAGTAAGAGAAAGTTTCTGATTTTTCACTCAAAAAGAAAATCCAAGTGAAACGTGAAAAATCATCAACAATTACATAAGAGTACCTCTTACCACCAAGGCTTTCTACCTCAACTGGACCCATAAGATCCATATGTAAAAGATCAAAACAGTGAGCAGTACCTGTGTATGTTCCACCAGATGTGGCAACATTATGTGGAACACGAGTTTGTTTACCTTTCTGGCAGTCTTCACAGACTACTTTATTTTTGTAATTGAGATCAGAAAAACCTTTTACTGCTCTAAAATTCATCAGCTTGTGTAAGGTACGAAAATTCACATGTCCCATTTTTGATGCCACAAAATTGTGTCATCAAATTGGACCTTGTTACAAGTGACCTTGTTACCAACAAGATAACAATTATCTTGAGATCTCGTTCCTGTCATAACATAAGTGTTAGCTTTATCAAAAACTTCACATGAACTTTTATTAAACTTTACCTCCAAGTCATCATCGCAAAGTTGACTTATGCTAATTAAATTAGTCATAAGACCATCAACTAACAATACACTTTTTAGACTTGGAAAACCTGGTACATCAAGAGTTCCGCTACCTAAGATTTTACCTTTTGCTCCTCCTCCATAAGTAATATAACCTTCGGCAAGTGGTTCAAAATCTTTTAAGTACCTTTTTGACCCCGTCATATGACGTGAACAACCACTGTCGAAATACCACGACCCTGCAAGGTTAGTCCTCAAAGCAGTATAAACAACATTGCAAACAATAGGAGCTTTAGGAACCCAAACTTGTTTCACAACAGTTCTTCGTTTGTCGGAAATGTTGTTCGAAATGTTGGGCAACATTTCAGACAACATTTGATTACTGGACATATCTCTTTTCAGTTTAAAACAAAATGGTTTTATATGCCCTTTACAAAAACAGTAATGACAAACAAACTTCCTTTTCCTATGACCTGAGTTAGAAGATTCACCAACATTCTTAGACTTCTCTTTCACAAAGATGGTTTTAGCATGATTTTCATCAAAAAGATTCAGAAAAACTGATTCTTTAGAATTGAATCCAATACCTGCTCGATCAGTTTTACCTTCTTTCAAAACCTCATTGACTTTCGTCGAGCTACTCGTCCATTTCGCAATCGTGGCCTCAGCATTATCCAATTTCGATTAAACTTTATCAAGCTCTATCTCATTCTGAATGAGGGTTGTTTCTATCTTCACTAAAGATCCCCTCATGATGTCATTTTCTTTGGATAGGACTTCAATTTTCTTGTTCTGCTTCTTCCAATCTTTGAGTAAAGATTTATAAACTTCTTGAAGTTCTTCAAAAACTTCATCTCTATCAAATTCTTCTTCATCTGGAAGAGAATCTGTATCCACAACATTCAAGCAGGTTACATTCAAAAAATTGAACAAGTCATACCAGTCGGATGTGTCGATCAATGTGGCCACATCTTCTGCAACAAGAAAAGTTTGGTCATTCTGTTCGCCAATTGTTGCAAGCATCAAAGACTGGTTCTGACTATCTTCAAAGTCATCCTCATCCTCATCATCACTCATGGAAACCCAGTGGTTTTTTATCCCATACTTCCGAAGAGTATTGACACATTCATTCACATAATGTCCCCATCCCAAGCAAGCATGACATTGAATACTTTCAAGATGCTTCGGATCAAATCTGCCATGTTCAGATCTTGCTCTTCTGGGATTAGATTGGAGTTGGGCAGGTGTACCAGTTTGCTTCCATGTAGATTGAGTGGTATTCTTGATTTGAAAATTCTTCTCTTTCGGATGGAATTTCTTTTTGTTGATCTTCCTTACCATCGAATTGAACTTCTTGGTCAGCATCGCCACATTGTTTCCTTCAGTGACTTCCTCCAGTGGTTCATCATCGTCATCGCTCTCACCATCAGTTTGAGCTTGGAAGGCAATGTTCTTTCCCTTCGAGCTTCCTTCTTGATTCTTCAGATTTAGCTCATAGGATTGCATGATGCTTTGGAGAGTATCAAAATCCATCTTCGCAAGGTTGTGTGCTTCTTCGATAACACACACCTTCATGTTGTATTTTGGTGTCAATGTGTGGATAGCCTTGGACACCAAATTCTTGTGCGTGATAGAGTCTCCGAGCACCACGAACTGATTAGAGATGTCACGTAGTTTCTCAAAATAGGAACTAATGTCCTCATTCTCTTCCATTCGCATGGTTTCGAATTGAGACATTAGAGTTCTCAATTTTGTCTCCCTTATAGTGCTATCTCCTTCATAATGCCTTTGGAGGATGTCCCATGCCTCCTTTGCTGAAGTACAATTCTGGACAAGTTTGAAGACGCGGAGATCTACGGAACCAAGGATAACGTCAAGTGCCTTAGCATTGAAATTTGAGTTCGCGATTTTAGTCACCGTCCACTCATTCTTCGGTTTGAGTACAATATCACCATCTCATTCACAGGTCTTCTTTGGATGTTCAAAACCATCTAACACAACGTCCCAAGCATGAATGTCTATAGACTTAATGTGGGAACGGGTTCGGATTTTTCAATAGGCATAGTTCGATCCATCTAGCACCGGCAACTTTCCGTGAGGATTACACCAATCCATGTCTTGCACGTACAAAATAGGATCTTATCACGTATAAAGTCGAGTGATACAAGCTCTGATACCAATTGATAGGATTGGTGGGTCAGAATTACCTGCAAGACTTAAAATTAAAATGAACAGATTGATAATGTTGTTCCAAATGTCACAACATTTACCAACACATTCATACACTTAGTAAAAATCAGAATATGCAGCGGAATATAAAAACGAACAAGGACAGGAGATTTATCCACGAGTATTTAAAGATACTCATGGAACGCCAGCAGGGCAAAACTCTTTATTACTACAAGAGTAATTATAAAAACAATCACAAAGAGATCTTTTGAAAGAATCTCTTTGAAAACTCTCAAACACTCTAAGATTATCTCCCAACTCTCTAAGAATGTTAAAAGCCTCTATAGGGTTTACAAAGAAACAAACCTAGAATCTATCAAAGGAAAGACTCTATTAAACAGAATGTTGTCACAGATGTTCCAACACTCTGTTGCTTTGAAACTGTCCCAAATTCTCTCTAACTATGCTCTTGTTTTGTTCTCGGATTTCTCTGGAAAGTGCACACCGATCTTCAGCCTGAATTGAGCTATTTATAGACTCCTTCAGATCGTGTTTTTTGTCCATGATCCATCCATGATCTTCATCCACCTTCAACACTCTCCATGATTCCATCTTCTCCATGATGTTCCACTTCTTCTTTCTCTATCTTCTTGCACGTCTTCTCTCCTATTTTTGGCACGTCTTTGATCAGCTTCTCTCTTGTCAAATTCCATGTGTTTAATTCCTGCAAAAGAGTAGTAGCCAAGCAAGAAACAAACTTCTATTTTGTAGGAGAGAAACTTAATGTTAAAGACTCTTTCAAATCTTTCAATCCTAAGAATAAGTTTCCTATAAAATCTCAACAACCAAATCAGGCAAAAATACTAAGTATCTTAAAGTGTAAATATACTATTAAAACACATTAATATATAAAATTAAATATGGTAATAAAATACCAAAGAAAAGGCAAAATTAAATTAGTGTTAAAATAACACTAACAGAAAGAACGATCAATATGGGTAAGCATGGTGTAAGGTATCTTCAAAACGCTTAATGAGGTTATAAAATATTGTTTTTAAAAGATGATATAAGAGAAGGAAGGAAAACGAGAGCCTTTGGAAATGATTTAAAATGTTAAAAGGATCTTGAGAGTTTAAAACTCGATTATAGGGTTTAAAGGGATCGTTTAGGTTTAAAAAGAGGTAATTTGGGCTTAAAATAGAGTTTTTAAGAACATAAGGGTAAATCTGTAAATTTTTGAAATGTTTACATTTACCAGAGGGGTGGGTCAAATTATAATTTTCAAAAAGTTTGGGGTCATTTTTATATTTTTCAAAACTTGTGGGGCCGAAACATAAATTTCATAAGTTCTTGGGGTTAAAACATAAAGCTTAGAAAGTTTTAGGAATTAAAGAGGAATTTCAAGAAACTTTGGGGGCTTAAGCATAATTTTCAGAAAGTTGAGGGACTAAAACGTAAATACACCAAAAACCTAGGGTTTTGAACTTTGTCCTCAACTTTATTAAATTTACAAAGGGAGCCCCTCCACTCCATAGCCCCCATCCGCCACCTAGCCACCCTCCCCGCCACTGTTCCACCACAGTTGGCAAAATCATCGCCGACGACAACCATGAGCATGCCACCACCTGAACTAGACACCCCCCGACGCGACCCCCATCCCCACCTGACCTCGGACGCACTGTAGGCAACAACCAAGATACAACGCCGCCGCCGAACTGCGGCGCATATAACCCGACCAAACACACCAGGACGAGCTTATGCCGGCCACACACCCACACCGAACGACCAGTACGTTTGTGTGTACACACTAAGCCCCACAGTGCACACTGCGCGCTCGATCACCAACACAATGCTGCACCCACAGCGGCACATGCACCCATACACAAGATCCACCGACGTGACACCTCACACCAGCAACTCCACCACACCAGGACCACGACGCGACAAGGGAACCTTGACAGGGAGTAGGAAAGGGAACATATGGGAGATGAGGAGGAGAAAAGAGGTTGGTGGCCACACCTTTCGCCGATGATTTCCGGTAGAGACAGCGGTGGATTTCTGATCCTAGCCCAAATCTGAGACAGGCTCGGTGAGGGCTCCATTTTGAGGTAAGGTTTGATCGGAGACAAGAGGGTAATGACCGCACCGACGGCGGTCGGTCGAAGATCGGAAAGAGAAAGAGAGAGAGACACCTTTCCAAAGTGCTCCAAAATTTGACCTAGGTGTATTAACACACATAATTAAAAAAGTAATTATGGGTTAAATTATTTAATTAATTTCAATTATTTAAGAAATTATTCCTAGATTCTACATCCCTTCCACTTAGAAAAATTTCATTCTCGAAATTTAGATATGTACTTATATAAGGTAAATCTGGATACTTCCTAAGATCTCGTCCTCTTGTTCCCACGTTGCTTCATTCTTTCCATGGCGACTCCATTGAATTTTCACTAGGGTCATTTCTCGATTCCTTAACTTGTAATTCTTCATTTCCAAGATAGTAACTGGAACTTATTCATATGTTAAATCCTTCGCAACTTCAATGCTCTCTTAATTGATCACGTGGTTCGGGTCAAAAATATACTTCTGTAACATTGACACATGAAAAACGTTATGTATGCCGGTGAAGTTCGGTGGTAAAGCTAGTCGGTACGCCACTTATCCAACTTGATCCAAAATCTCAAACGGTCCCACATATCTTAGGTTGAACTTTCCCTTTTTTTCGAAACGATAAACTCCTTTAGTGGGTGACACTTTCAGAAAAACTTTGTCTCCCACATCCAACTTCAGCTCTCTACGTCTTTTGTCTGCATACGATTTCTATCTGTCTTGCGTTACTCTGATTCTTTCTCGGATCTTCCTTTACTGTTTGTTCAACTAGTTTGAGTCCCAAAATTTTCTTCTCGCCCATCTCACCCCAACATAGAGACGAACAACAATTTCTTCCATATAATGCTTCATACGGTGTCATTCCGATTGTTGACTGCTAACTGTTGTTGCAAGTGAACTCTATCAAATACAAGTGATCTTCCCAACTTCCGTGAAGATCCAAAGCGCAAGCTCTTAACATATCTTCTTGAATTTGTATGGTTTTTTCCGGCTGTCCATCTATTTGCGGGTGGAAAATACTACTGAAAGCTAACTTGGTTCCTAACTCCCTCTGCAAACTCCCCTAAAATCTAGACTTGAAATGAAGATCTCTATCATATACTATAGAAACTAGTACTTCATGTAGTCTGACGATCTTTTTCATGTAAATTTGAGCCAATTTATCCAAACCAAATGCTGTCTTGATCGGTAAGAAATTAGCAGACTTGGTTAACCTATCCACAATAACCCATACAACATGATTTTCTCACTTGGTCTTAGGTAATCCGACAACACAATCCATAGCGATGTGTTCCCACTTCCACTCGAGTATCTCTAACAGAGTTAACATTCCTACTGATCGTTGATGTTCGACTTTCACTTATTAACAAACCAAACACTTCTTAACGAAAAGTCCAATGTTTCCTTTCATGTTTCTCCACCAAAAGTTTTCCTTCAAGTCTTTGTAGATCTTCGTACCTCCAGGGTGTGTTGACAACAACGTGCAATGAGCTTCTTCCAGAATTTTTTTCTCAGTTCTTCATCTTTTGGCACGCACAACCTTTATCTGAAGATCAGGGTTGCATCTGTTGACACAGTAAGCCATTCTATTTTTTCTTTATCCATACGAGTCTTCATCTTTGTCAAATACATATCCCTTCCCTAAGCCTCGGCTATTCATCCATGGAGTGTACGCTTCACAACCAAAGCTGCAACCTTAGCCCTGATGCTATTTGGAGGTGTGACGACTTCTACGCTCAACTTCAACATTTCTCCGATCAACTCTTCCTGGTTCGTAATCATATAAGACACTACTCATTTCCCTTTCATGCTAAGTGCATCAATACCCACATTTGCCTTTCCTGGGTGATAAAGAATCATACAGTCGTAATCTTTCACCGATTCCAACCACATTCTCTACCTCATATTGAGTTCCTTCTGCTCGAAGTAAAACTTCAAATTCTTGTGGTCAGTGTAAATATCTCATTTTCTGTCATAAAGATAGTGTCACAAAATCTTGAGAGCGTGTACCACAACAACCAGTTCTAAATCATGTGTTGGATAATTCTGCTTGTGAGTCTTCAACTATCTTGATGCGTAAGCTACCACTTTCCTTTGTTGCATCAGGACACACCATAAGCCTTATTTGGATGTATCGCTATAAATCATGAACCCTTTCATTACTTCTGGAACTATCAACACTACTTCTGGAACTATCAACACTGGTACCTCTATCAACCTCTTCTTCAATTCTTGAAAGTTACGTTCGTACTGATCGGTCTACTGAAACTTCACTTCTTTTTGAGTCAAGCAGGCCATGGGAGTGGAAATCTTCGAAAATCCCTCGATGAATCTTTTGAAATAAGGCTAAACTAAGAAAACTTTGTACTTTGTTAACGTTTGTCGATGCTTTCTAATTGCTAATCGTCTCTACTTTGTCAGGGTCCACTTCAATCCCTTTGGAGGAGACAATATGTCCAAGAAAGGTTACATTGTTAAGCAAAAACTCGCACTTCTTTAATTTTGCGAAAAATTTCTCATTCCGCAGCATCTTCAACGCAATACTGAGATGTTGTTCATAGTGCGACTTATCACATAAATAGACCAGAATGTCATCGATGAACATTATTATGAAATGATCAAGCTATAGATGGAACACATGATTCATCAGATCCATAAATACAGCTGGTGCGTTACCGAGTTCAAAAGGCATCACCACAAACTCGTTATGGCTATACCTTGTCCTGAAGGTCGTCTTAGGTATATCAGCATCCTTAACTTTCACCTGATGATATACAAACCTTAAGTTGATCTTCGAAAACATGCTTGCACCCCTTAGATGGTCAAACAAATCTTCAATATGAGATAGAGGATACTTGTTCTTGATAATCCGCTTATTCAACTCTCGATAGTTAATGCACATAAAAAAACTTTCATAAATTTTCTTTACAAAAAGCACTGGAGCTCCCTAGGGTGACACACTCGGATGAATGAATCCCTTATCCAAAAGTTCATGTAGCTGGACCTTCAATTCCTTTAGCTCTTTTGGTGTCATCCGATATTAGGCTTTTGATACCGATGCTGATCCAGGTATCAAATCTATTTCGAACACAATTTATCAATCTGGCAGAGGGCCGAGCAGATCTTTTGGAAATACATCCACGTACTTCATCACTATTGGTACCTTCTCGATGGGGTTTGCTTCTTCTTTGAAATTTACCATGTTCACTAAGCAAGCTTCGCAATCTCTTTTGTTGAGTAGCTTGACTACTTTTATAATTGACACAACCCTCAGGTTGACTTGAACTCGCACCCCACTAAACATAAACTCATTTTCTCCAAGTAACTAAAAAATGATCTCCCTTGCATGACACTTGATCACTGCGTGATTTGCCATAAGCCTATCCATTCTCAAAATCACATTAAAGTTCTTCATCTCTAGAGTATGCAGATTGGCTGATAGAACTCTATTCCCAAAAGTGATTTTCAAATAGTATACTAACTTCTAAGGTTTCAACGTCTACCCTACCGTTCTGATGTCTGAATAGATCATAAAACTTGATAGAGATGTTTTGTTCTGGTCGAAGTTTTAGTTCAGACCATTCCACTTTCTACTTTCTTGCACCTCGTTCACTTTTTTAGGTGGTCTAAAATCCAAGCGTAAGCTCGATACAACTTCTTGAGCTCATTCAGCAGCTTCGACATAAGTCATTGCTCCTTGTCCAACCAAGAGAGGACAAATCTCTGGGCGGAGACTCTTCTCAAAATGCCTGTCCTTCTTTACATCGATGCTCACCAAATAGGTTGTGTTCTTACTCAGCTGGTTAAAATTCTCCTTGTACTCATCCATGAATATTGTTCATCAACGAAGATGCAGAAACTCTATCTATGTCTTGACACGGTGTGGCTGGGGTAAGAAATTATGGATGACTACCTCCTGAAGACCCTTCAAGACCCTTCAAGATATGACATTCATTTATTTCGGCGGCAAGGTTCCATCATATGATTTCCCTCAATAGCTAACCTTCTCGGTAAGTCGAATCATCAAAGACGATATCTTTTGTTTTTCCATACAAGTCAAGTGACTTAAAAAATTAGTTCACGGATCTCAGCCATTTCTAAGCAACGACGGGTTCCCTCTTTTCACTGAGGATTGATAGGTTGAAATGTAAGAACTGCTCGATCACAAAGTTTACGTCGCTCCTCGGCGGTGGTGGTGATGGTGTTGCTTATGCGGTATCAAAGTGATATAATCCCCTTAGCACAAAAATAAAATCGCCCATGGTGTCATCTTTGGTGCCCTTCATGGTCGGCCTCGTCACTTAGTGTTTCAAAAGCGACATACATAAACTACCCATTATCAACTACCTCAGCCCCAAAACCCAACAACATAAATAACATCAATGAGATAAACAATAAACATCATATATGTGAAATCCTCCTTATAGGTAAAATTCTCATTTTGTGATCAGGGAGAGAAGCGTGAACGGAGAGATGCTTATCCGACCTATTTTTTTAAGTTTTTCTCATTAAAACAAGTTTAAAAAGAAAACCGAGTTTGAACCCAAACTGTCACGCCCTATTTTTAAATCATGTAATTATTAGAGTTTATCTTATCAGACGTCTAGCAAGATACAAAAGAAACATACTCTTTAGCGAAAAGTAAACAAAAACGAGGTTTAGATAACATCTGAGGTAAAGTCTTAATAGTTTTAAAATTGTGCTTCTACATAACAGAAAGCATTTGAAATATAAAAGAAAATATTTGAAACATACAGTGGAAGTCTATTACAAGATCTATGCCAATCGGTCAAGTTTTACAAAACAACAAATTGAAATCGTTTAGAAAAACTAATTATGGAAAGCATTTAAATATTTTCTAGCGATAGGATATCCCTTATTCATGCCTCCTCATTCTCGTTTATATCTGGAGTATGAATACACATGGTGTAAGTGTTTGGAATACACTCGTGGAAGTACTTTCCAAACTTAACATAAAGTAACAGTAACACTAATAAAGAATCATAAACAAAGTAATTAAAGCACAGCACATTGTTTTCTCTATCTTATCCTATAAACAGTTTTTAATCCCATTATTGTAGCTACAAGATCAAAATCTTCATGTCAATAGTTTGCGGCAGAGCCGCCATAGCTATTGTCTGTTCTTCATTGCATGCACACGTAATTCATAGCACATCATATTGAAGTTAAACATATCATAACATTAAAGAAGCATTATATTGATCGTAGGTTCGCGTAGCGTTCAATCATCAGTGGAGTATTCATAACATCATCGGTAGATTGAGCATTCTTATAGAAAACAGAATTAAAAGGTTAAGTTCAGAAGTTACCCCCACCTTATTCGGTTGTGACCTACGTGAATCTATGAGCTTTAAAGTCTTACATTCGTTCGTTCTACAAGCCTACGTATAATATAAAGCGTTTTAGTTTTTAATTATACTATAGCGATTGAGATTAAGTTTAGAAACTCTCTCGAAAGAAGGAACGATTCAAGGAAAGAATGATCGACATGGGTAAGTATGGCGTAAAGTATCTTTAAAACGCTTAACAAGGTTATAAAATGTTGCTTTGAAAAGACGATATAAGAGAAGAAAAGGGAAACGAGAGCCTTTGGAAATGATTTAAAATGTTAAAATGAACTTGAGATTATTGGGTTTAAAGGGATCGTTTGGGCTTGAAAAGAGGCAATTTGGGCTTAAAATAGAGTTTTGAAGAGCATAAGGGCAAATCTGTAAATTCTGGAAAGGCTGACTTTGACAAGAGGGGTCAAATTGTAATTTCAAAAAGTTTGGAGTCTTTTTTTATATGTTTGAAAACTTTTGGGACCAAAACATAAATTTCATAAGTTCTTGGGGTTAAAACATAAAACTCAGAAAGTTTTGGGGGATAAAGAGGAATTTACAGAAACTTTGGTTGCTTAAGCATAATTTTCAGAAAGTTTAGGGACTAAAACGTAAATACACCAAAAACTTAGAGTTTGCAACTTTGTCAAATTTACAGAAGGAGCCTCTTCCCTCCACAGTCCCCATCCACCACCTAGCCACCCTCCCGACCACCGATTCTGTTACAGTCGACGACATCATCGCCAACAACAACTACGAGCACGCCACTACCTGCAGCGGTGCATGACTCCCCCCCGAACTAGACATCCCAAACGCAACCCCCATCTCCACCCAATCTCGACTGCGCCGTATGCAACAACCATGACATAGTGCCATCGTCGAGCTGTGACGCGTACAACTCGACTAAACACATCGATGTGAGCTCGCGCCAACAACACACCTATCCTGAACGACCAGCATATCTGTACGTGCACTCCGACCCACATAGTAAGCACTACGCGCTTGATCACCAACACAGCACCGGCCCCAAGACGCGATGGTGGAACCACGATAGGGAGAAGGAAAGGGCACAAATGGGAGAGAAAGGGGAGAAAGGAGGTTGGGGTCGCACCTTTTGCTAGCAAAGACGGTTGTGGATTTCTGATTCAAGCCCAAATCTGAGATGGGCTCGGTGAGGGCTTCATTTTGAGGTAAGGTTTGATCGAAGATGAGAGGTTAAGGATGACACTGGTGGCGACCAACCGAAGATCGGAGAGAGAGAGAGGGACACCTTTCCAAAATACTCCAAAATTTGACCTAGGTGTATCATCTATCAGTATTTATGTATCCACTTTTGGGTCGATGGGCTTCATCTTATTACATTATATTATGCAATGGGTTAAGCTAATTTAGAGAGAGGTTAATCTATAATCGTGATTGGTCAAATAAGATATATTGGATTTGAGTTTGATTTTACTAGATTAGTAAACTTGATTGAAGTAAAATGAAATCGTAGCCTTAGGATCCTTGTTTGAATATTGATATTCTTGATATTTGGTTGATTGATTTTTGATTTCATTTATTCATTTTAGATTTAGTTTAATTAAAATCAATTCTCATAATTCGATCACCTAAATAAAGTTAGGTAAATTAATCAGGTAATTAACATCGTTCTAATTCACTAGTTTCTGTGAGATCTACCTTATTCATCCTATATATAGTTGACACCGTGCACTTGCAGAATTAAAAAATAGGTTCGAACAATATATGTGTGTATATAAATATATATATATATAATATGATTGTTTAAGATGAGACCGGATCCTCTGTACCAAAATCTCTGTCTCATTTGTGTGCCACATCAAAACTACATAGTTTTGATATTGGAAAAAATATATAATTTGTAACCGCTTTTAATTTGAAAATCAATATAACGTGTTTTGGGATATGGTACACGTGTGGTACATGGATATTTGTTACAAGGGATCTGATTTGGTTTAAGATAACACTAATCACCTAATTTAATCACCCACTAATTTGTAAGTTGTTTGGACTCAATAATTGATTGTCTATAATTAACATGAATATAAGTATATAACATGGGAATTTCATCATGTATGCGTCTGCCAAGCTCCATCACTACAAGAAAATTTACCGACTGTGACGGAAAAATCCGTCACTAAACACTACAAGAAATTCTCTCATAGACAACACCCCTACGATATGTGTTTTTGCTAAAAACCCTTGTCGTAGCCTAAAATTCTATTGTCGTAGATAAAACTGTTGTCGTAGATCAAAAACTTCTCTCATAGACAAGGGTTTTTTAGCTACCGTTGTCAAAACCGTTGTCGTAGCTCAAAAACTTCTCTCATAGACAAGGGTTTTTTAGCAACCATTGTCAAAACCGTTGTCGTAGCCCTAAAAATTCTCTCATAGACAACGGTTTTAGCTACCGTTGTCGTAGACATTTTTAAACCGTTGTCATAGCCCGAAAACTTCTCTCATAGACAATGGTATTAACCTACCGTTGTCGTAGACGTGTTGTCCTAGGACCCCTAAGACAAGAGTTAGAAAACGTTGTCGTAGCCATTTTAAAACCCTTGTCGTAGACTGAAATTTAAAAAAAAAAGACAATTATTTTAATTTTTTTCTTAATTAAATGATATAAAAAATGATATATATTGTTGAATTAAATGAATGAAATAAATTAATTTTGACAATTAAATTTTATTTCATTATAAATAAAATTTTGTAAATATTTACAACAAATTATAAACCACAAATTATAAGCTTAAATTAAACAAAAAATGTTGATTACTTAACACAAATAAAACCTGGATTACTTAAAATTAATTATAAATAAAATAGGAATAATAAAAAGACTTTCTAATATATTAGAAATATGAGAAAAGCAAAGGCAAGAGTTGTTTTCTAATGTTGTCGTAGCCTCGTAGAAGCGTTGTCGTAGACTAACATTTAAAAATAAAAGTCAACTATTACAATATTTTTTTTCCAAAATGATATAAGAAATGCTATATATTGTTGAATTAAATTAATGAAATAAACTAATTTTGAGAATTAAATTTTATTTCATTATAAATAAAATTTAGAAAATATTTACAACAGATTATTAATTTTATAAATATATTAATTTGAAAAATACATTAATTATATAAATTTATTAATTGTAAATATAATTTTGAAAAATATATTGATTTTATAAATATATTAATTATATATATAATTTGAAAAATATATGCATTATTAATATACATATATTAATTTGAAAAATATATTAATTTTATAAATATAATCATTATATATATAATTTGAAAATTATATTAATTATTATTAATATAGTCATTAATTAATCTTCCAATTATATATATATATATATATATTAATCTATCAAAATTGGAAATCAATTACTTATATTAATAAGTAATGGTACTTTATAAAAGTTTACAAAGAAATGCATATATTAATTGTTGAATTAATTAAATTAATGAAATAAACTAATTTTGAGAATTAAATTTTATTTCATTATAAAGAAACTTTAGAAAATATGTACAACAGATTATTAATTTTATAAATATATTAATTAAAAATATAATTTGAAAAATATATTAATTATTATTAATATAGTCATTAATCATTGAATTATTTATATATATATATTAATATATCAAAATTGGAAATCAATTACTTATATTAATAACTAATGGTACTTAATTTATAAAAGTTAACAAAAAATATGTAATAATAGAAAATTGAAAAATATCAAAAATATATTATAAAAGAAATATATGCAAGACAATGTCACATGAGTTGTTTTCTAACGTTGTCGTAGCCTTGTAGAAGTGTTGTCGTAGACTAATATTTAAAAAAAAAAGTCAAATATTACAATTTTTTTTTTTTAAATGAAAGAAGAAATGTTATATATTGTTGAATAAAATTGATGAAATAAACTAATTTTGAGAATTAAATTTTATATCATTATAAAGAAATTTTAGAAAATATGTACAATAGATTATTAATTTTATAAATATATTAATGAGAAAAATACATTAATGTTATAAATATATTAATTATACATATAATTTGAAATATATATTAATTTTATAAATATATTAATTATATATATAATTTGAATAATATATTAATTTTATAAATATATTCATTATATATATATAATTTGAAAATTATATTAATTATTATTAATATAGTCATTAATCATTCAATTATATATATATATATATTAATATATCAAAATTGGAAATCAATTACTTATATTAATAAGTAATGGTTTTATAAAAGTTAACAAAGAAATGCATTAATAATAGAAAATTGAAAAATATCAAAAATATATTATAAAAGAAATATATGCAAAACATTGTCACATAAGGCATCAATGGTCTAGTGGTTAAAGCACCACTGGGCCACCCGGATTCGAATCTCACACAACGCATAATGTTGATTATGATGATTTAGTGATGATGTCATCCTTATGATGACATGTCATCCTTAGCATGATGTGTGTGATGATGTGGCATGACGTGGCATGACATGTGTGATGATGTGGCAAACTTACGTGACAAAATATTGTTTTTTTATTAATATGGCTATGACAACGGTTTTTAACCGTTGTCATAGACACTACGACAACGGTTTTTAAGATATGACGATCTACGACAACGGTTATTATATGGCTACGACAACGGTTTTTTTCAACACTACGATCTACGACAACGGTTTTTATATGGCTACGACAACGGTTAAAAACCGTTGTCTATGAGCGGATTTTTTCAGAGGCTACGACAACGGTTTGAATATGGCTACGACAAGGGTTAAAAACTCTTGTCGTAGCCCTTTTTTCTTGTAGTGAAAACAAAAAACTCTGTCACTAACTTGTATTAGTGATGGATTTGTGACGGAAAAATTCTGTCAAAAAAAGCTTTGTCACTAAATTTTAGTGACGGATTATATTCCGTCACTACATTTCTGACAGAATTTTCCGTCACTAGATGAAAAATTTCGTCACTAACATTTAGTCATTATTTTGACATCATCATGGAGGTGACACGTCACCACCACATCAACACAAGTCATCGCCGTGACGCCATGTCATCGTGACACGTCACCGCCACATCAGCGCAAGTCATCGTCGTGGTGCCACATCGCCATGTCATTGTGACACGTCACGGATTATATTCCGTCACTACATTTCTGACAGAATTTTCCGTCACTAGATGAAAAATTTCGTCACTAACATTTAGTCATTATTTTGACATCATCATGGAGGTGACACGTCACCGCCACATCAGCGCAAGTCATCACCATGGCGCCATGTCATCGTGACACGTCACCGCCACATCAGCGCAAGTCATCGTCGTGGTGCCACATCGCCATGTCATCGTGACACGTCACGGATTATATTCCGTCACTACATTTCTGACTGAATGTTCCGTCACTAGATGAAAAATTTCATCACTAACATTTAGTCATTATTTTGACATCATCATGAAGATAACACGTCACCGCCACATTAGTGCAAGTCATCGCCGTGGCGCCACATCAGCAGTGCAAATATGGTGCGTTGTATGGGAATCGAACCCGGGTGCCGATGTGGTACTCTAACCACTAGGCCAATGGTACTTATGTAATAATATATTGCATTCTTTTCTTTTATTTCAATTTTGTGACGGAAAAATCCATCACTAACATGTATTTTTTACATTTCTTTTATTTTAATTTTGAATTTTCAATTTTGTGACCGAAAAATCCGTCACTAACATGTATTTTTGACATTTCTTTTATTTTAATTTTCAATTTTCAATTTTGTGACGGAAAAATCCGTCACTAACATGTATTTTTGACATTTCTTTTATTTTAATTTTGAATTTTCAATTTTGTGACGGAAAAATCCGTCACTAACATGTATTTTTGACATTTCTTTTATTTTAATTTTCAATTTTCAATTTTGTGACGGAAAAATCCGTCACTAACATGTATTTTTGACATTTCTTTTATTTTAATTTTGAATTTTCAATTTTGTGACGGAAAAATCCGTCACTAACATGTATTTTTTACATTTCTTTTATTTTAATTTTGAATTTTCAATTTTGTGACGGAAAAATCCGTCACTAACATGTATTTTTGACATTTCTTTTATTTTAATTTTGAATTTTCAATTTTGTGACGGAAATATCCGTCACTAACATGCATTTTTAACATTTCTTTTATTTTAATTTTGAATTTTCAATTTTGTGACGGAAAAATCCGTCACTAACATGTATTTTTGACATTTCTTTTATTTTAATTTTGAATTTAGTGACGGATTGAAATTCATGTAGTGACATTGTTTTGACAGAATTCATGTAGTGACGGATTTTTCCATCACAAAATCCGTCACAAATTTTTTTTTGTCACTATTCTGTAACAAATTTGTGACGGAAAATTTCCATCACAGTCGGTGAATTTTCTTGTAGTGCATTACTCATCTATATATATCTTTACACATGTTTAGACAATATTGGTAAAAAAGATATTGCGTATGGAATGTTGATGGGTTACCCATCCCTACCCCCTATTGAATTGATGAAGTTTCGTATAACTTGCATTTATTCAATTGATGGCTTTGGAACTTGGAGCCCCTTCAATCTTCAACTTCAATACATCAACGTAATAATGCTATAAATTTTCGTTTCTTATAAATTATGGAAAGAAAACAACTAATATAAACTATAATATGCATGCCAAAAAAAAATGCATTTATGGAATTTTTATAGATATATTTTATTATTTTCTGAAGATTTGACGAGTTTGCATCTTTTGAAAGAAATTTGATAGATTTTAGCACAAAGTTAAAATATTAAAACTTGCGGAATAAGCTAGAAAATAGGTAAACAATGACATATAGTATTTGTGAAATTGGTACAATAAAACTCATTTCAAAAATTGATAAGTGAATTATGGATTATGAGTTGACCCGTTTCACAAATCCATTATTTAGTCAATTGTGATTACATGATATCTTTCTCTTTTCTCTATTTTTCTCTTATTATTTCTCTCTTGTGATAGGAATGTATTTATAAAATGCCATGATTGCTCTTCCATATGTGCTTTTTCTTGCTACAACTTTGTGAAAATGAATAACTAAATTTAGCATAATCAATATGTATGATTAATGTTTTTATAGTTAATTTATATTATAGCAGATAAGTGGACCAAAAAAAAGATTCTTCTTAAATATAAAAGACTAAAGAAAATAAAGGTGAAATATAAAAGATGAAAATTAAATGAGGAAAATTTAAAAACGAAAAATCATTTCTTTCCCTAAAAATTGGTGAAGCTAGGGTTAATGCTTCACCCATGTGTTGAAGGACTCCATATAAATAAACTAAGTTGTGAGAGAGGGTAGAACTATTTTAATATTTAATAATTTGAACGTAGAGTCTTGAAAAACATATTTGCTGGGTTAATTAAATTTTCAAATATCTATGATTTTTTTTTTCACATTGTTAATTATTATTATTGTTACTTAATTGGTTTGCAATCCAAAGTTCATGAAATTTTAATATTTTATAGCTTCAATTCGAAATAGATGAGCATTCGCATGTAAAAATATTAAATATGAATGGATGAATATTCCGGTTCCATATATACCTTAGTCTAGTCATGTGATGAAAGTTAGGAGATTTTTACCCCATATATATAAAAAAAAAAAATTCAAAATCATTCATAATCAAACCATCCTCTAAGTTTCAATTAATGATTTGGTGCATAATTAAAATAAATCCCACCTAAAATTCGATTCATATCTCTTTCGCAATTATATTACTCCTTCTTTTGCAATGAGTTGAAAATTAGTAAAAATATGAAAGGGCTATAAAGTTACCATAAAGATTAATTTGAGATGTCATCATGACAATCATTAATGTAAAAAAAAAAAACTCTCAGAACTCATAATGTACCTTAAAATCTCAACCTTTTCTATGAATCATTAATGTGTGAAAAAAATAAATCAATAACTCTCATAATTGTATACAATTTTAGAATGTCCATAAAGATTGAGATGGTAGAAGAAATCTATCATGTGAAAACCCCATAATTTTATTTTAGCACATGCATGGGTTTCTTACATAATGAATTGACCACAATGATTAGTTTGACCCGTTTTGTTGATCTGTTTGAACTCTGTCTTACATAAGGTATCATGTGAGACCGTCTCACGTAAGACCTACTCTAAAATAATTAATTATAAAAATAAAGGTATATTATATATATGTACATATACATACACAAAATTTATATGTCCACAACTGATGTGTAAAAATCTCAACTCTTTTAATATTGTGATTTGAAATTATAAAAGGTTGTTTTGGGTTTATGAACACATCAGTGATGGACACATTAATATTTACACACGGTGGGTTGAATTATATATATATATATATATATATAATATTTGATTGTTAAGATAGCACTAGTCACCTAATTTAATCACCCACAAATTTGTAGGTTGTTTGGATTCAAGAATCGATTATCTATAATTAACATTGTTGATCCCCTGCTCATCCGACCAGACCAGTTTCTCGGAAGAGGAGAAAACCGAGGATCGAACCGAGCTGAGGTGATACCTAGGATGGTCGGACCGACCACAACGGGCCGCCCGAACAGAGGATTTGCAGTCTTGGGACTGAGATAGGTCGATATGTCCGACCAGAAGGGAATGATCCGACCACGGCATCCGGGAGGCGAGAGCCGGATGAGCAGAGGAGATTTCTCAAAAGGAAAGAGATCCGGAACTAAATCATGTCCGATTCAGATAGGATCAAATCCGATTTTACCTTATTCGGACCCTAAAATCTAGGGATTTGTTTCTTATTATCCAAGTAATGTATCTTAGTTTTAGCCTATAAATAGGGCTCTAAACCCTCTCAGAATGGGATCGGAAAATTACTGTATTCATTGCAATTAGAGAGCTTTTACTCTCATCTTTCACAATAAAAACGTTCTGTCCGGCTAGAAAAGGCCGACCAGAACAAGCCTAGCAAATTTGCCCGAGTAGGCACCGGGCACAGTCTTTCTCTTACTTTATTCGGATTTTTTCTTATTATTTGCTCGGTTCAGTTTACCCGAGCCGGGCATACTTTTTTGGTGTTAGGCTAGGATTTTGTGCTCTACAAAATCTGACGTCAACAAACATTACCCATGTTTAGATAATATTGGTAAAAAGATAATGCATATGGAATGTTGATGGGTTACCCATCCCTACCCCTTTAAAATTGATGAAGTTTCCTATAACTTGCATTTATTTAATGAATGACTGGAAATTGGATTCACTTTCAATCTCCAACTTCAATAAATCAACGTAGTAATCACTATAAGAAAAATATTCGTATTGAGATTTTTTGCAACAACAAAAGTATTAGCGAAAAGTCTAGTTATTAGGAAAATAAATTGTCGCCAAAAATGTTAATATAAATTAATAATATGCTATCACAGAAAGTAATGATTTTTTTTTTTTTTGCAACAACATTGTTGTCTGTAATACATTAGCGATAACAATGTTGTCGCAGAAAAACTATTAGCGAGAAAACTTTTGCGATAATAATTTAGCAACATAATTTGGAAATTGGAGTCACTTTCAATCTCCAACTTCAATATATCATCATAAAATATATATTCATTACTTGATGGCTCGTCATTTATAGTCTGATCTAGTGTGATGAAGTTAGGCAATTTTTACCCCATAAATTAATTTTTGTTTTTTTTATTCTAAATCATTTATTAACCGTTCACTAAGTTTGTGTTCAATTAACGATTTAGTGCATAATTTAAAATAAATAAATTCACACCTAAAATTGGATTCATATCACTTTCGCAATTATACTAATACTTTTTTTTGCAATGAGTTGAAAATTAGTAAAAGTATGAAAGGGCTATTATAAT
Organism: Scutellaria minor; assembly: GCA_954870855.1. Taxonomy (NCBI): domain Eukaryota; kingdom Viridiplantae; phylum Streptophyta; class Magnoliopsida; order Lamiales; family Lamiaceae; genus Scutellaria; species Scutellaria minor. The sequence goes on from OX940727.1 coordinate 23,162,296, forward strand.
TAAAGTTACCATAAAGATTAATTTGATGTAAAAAACAAAAACTCCACAACTAGTCTATGCAATTTTAGAGCAGTGAATGGTACAGGAAACCCATAATGTACCTTAAAAACTCAACCTTTTGTATCAATCATTAATGTGTATACAATTCTTGAATGTCGATAAAGATGTGAGAACAATAGAAGAAACCCATCACGTGATATTAAACTCCATAATGCACGTGCTTAAATCTGTACGTCTTTCATTATAAATATGACTGCCTTGATGCTCTATTAAACCACATTACATCATACTTTCATATCTCTTATTACAAAATTTCATCATCTGAAAATATATTAAAAATGGCGATTGCTGGTTCAATAACTCTACTGATTTGTTCACTTGCTGTGATGAGTACTCAAGTCCTTGGTGGTATCTACGTCAACATTACGATTTTGGAAAGCGCAGTTGCGAGAGGAGCAGGTTTTATTTTTCCTTATGATTACCGAATGGCTGAATTAATAATTTAAATTGATAAATATTCCATGAATACTTTTTAGTACTATGTAACTTATTTCTATATTATTCATTTAATCACTGCTCTTTTGTATAGTTTGCTTGGATGGGAGTCCGTAATTGGATTATTTATCTGCAGGTAACTCCGTAACATAGAAACAAGAGAAAATGCTTTAATTTATTTTGTGCATAGTATTTAATTTCTTTCTTTTGTTAATTGTAAGTGTTTTGAATTTGTGGATTATAGGGTGGTGGATGGTGTCGTTCAAAACAAGACTGTATCAACAGATCAAAAATAGATTTAGGGAGCAGTCACTTTATGGAAAAACGGACCTACTTTGAAGGGTCTCTTGACAATGACTGCCAATTTAATCCAGGAACATATATATATGTAATCGACATTATATAAATCAATTAATTTGAAGATATAGTATTGTATTAATATATAGTTTTTGTTTTTTTTCAATTAATTTCAGACTTTTGCGACTGGCATAAAGTATATATTCATTACTGTGATGGCTCGTCATTTATGTCAGATATCGAAAATATTGATCCTGTAAGATTTATTAAATTAATGTTTATATATATATATATATATACACATATATTTAATTACAATGACTATGCTATTCGCCTGTATTTAATTAGGTTATATGATGTTTTCATTGTTGTTGTTTCTGCAGGAAAACAACCTTACTTTTCGGGGTGCGAGGATTTTTGATGTTATGATGGAGGAGATGCTTGCTAAAGGAATGGGGAACGCAGAGAATGTATGATTAATATTGTTTTATATTTTTATTACTATAAATCATTAATTTATTTTAACAAACTGATCTTGATGATATTATTGTTCGTAGGCTATACTGACGGGTACCTCAGCAGGTGGATTGGCCACCATCTTGCATTGTGATGTATTTCAAGCACTCTTACCTAATACCTGTAGAGTAAAGTATGTTTCTGATTCTGGTTTCTTCATTCATGGGTAAGAGCCAATCTCACAAACTAACATTCAAAATAATTAATAGTAAGAAAATAAATTGAATTTACAATATCAATCATTTTCCATGTTTTACTAACAGAAAGGATCATCCTGGATTCAAGAGTAGCGAGAACCGTTTTGCTGATGTAGTTGAAATCCATGTATTCCTCTCTTACCCTACATTTTTCTTACATATTTCTTTTATTTGTAATTGATACATGATCCATTCAAACAGGGAATTAATTAAGGTCCCAAATTAAATTCAAGTACAATATGACGAATATACAATTCATATATAAGTCCTCTCACCATGCTTAAATTGTAGGAGTTCTTAGAAAAATTGACATGCTACATGGATATGTTTCGGAGTTCTTATTGATATATACCACAACATGTGTGTGTGTGTATATATATATTAAAATTGTAACATATTTCTTTTTTATATTTGGCATGTAGGAATTAGCTAATTCATTGCCTACATCATGTACATCAACAAGGAATCCAGATTTGGTGAGAAGAGTTGCACTTTCTTGTAAAATATAATAAATTAATCTCTTTTTAGTTTTTTTTTTTTTTTTTCCTTTAAAGTGAAATCCAAACTCTAACAAATATTGTGTTAATCATAATCTTTTTTCAGTGTCTTTTCCCTGAGTATTTGGTAGATGACATCCAAACGCCACTTTTTATATTAGAATCAGCTTTTGATATGTATCAGGTAACGTTCATTTTCTATTAAGATATAATTACATTCAAATAGAACTAGCTAGAATAAAAAAAGAAACAAAGTTCATTAATTTATTGAGGCAATATTTACTTCTAATTAACTTTAATATTTTTTTATAAAACTTATTTTATGAGCCCTCATTTTCAAATTTTGTCAGTATATATAATACGTGAAATTTAAGTAGTAGAACAGCAAGTATTTATTCATTTTATGTTAAATCCTTACATTTACATTTTTACTTATCAATTAATTTATCTCAGATTACAAACAATTTGATACCTGATGTTGGTGGTTCGGGCGAATGGCAAAATTGTATTACAGCTAACTTTACATTCTGCAATGCTACTCAATTACAAATCTTGAAAGGTACATCAATTATATATACATAGGTGTGAAAAAGTATTGTAATTGATATGAAGAAAGTTTCAATTATATTGTAATTCTTCAAAATAGAACACAAATTAGAGCTGTAAGAAACTAATAATTTGGCCTGGTTGTAAGGCCTAATGACCAAATTAATTATAATTAAAAGAATTTTAAACATTATTCAACACAACAACAAAAAACGAAAAAGAAAATATTCACATCATTAATGTTTATGATTTCAGATTTTCGAAGTACTTTCATAGGAACTTTGATGAATCTCAATAATTGTTTGAGTAGAGGAATGCTCGTTCATTCTTGCTATCGCCATGGCCACATATATCAAAACAATGGGTGGACGTGCTCATCTCTTGATGGAATTGCACTCGCAAATAAAGTAAGAATATTGCTATTATATATATATATATATATATATATATATATTTTTTTTTTTTACTATTAATTATTTTGCGTATTCATATATTATTTTAAATTCACATAAGGACAGAAAGGAACCTAAGATTTAGGTGTGGTCTAATGATAAGTTCGCACGTGCTCTGTGTTTTCAGATATTAATTGGACATATGATTTCTTGTCGTTGCATTTAAAAATAGTTTATAATTAAATTAACATATATTGTTGTAATGCTAAATAAGTTAACCCTTTTTGGAACTTTTAAAATATTTACGATCTCATTGATAACCCTCCGTTATTCATTTTTAATATGATGCAATATGAATTTTGCAGACAATTGGGCAAGCTATAGGCGACTGGTATTTTGATCGAAGTCCTTTTAATGAGATAGATATACAGAATGACAGTCCAAGAAATTGTACTGCTCCATGTGTGGGGGAGTGTTTTGACCAAAAGTGTCTTGCTAATCTACATCAATGATCAATAATTTCTAATTCTTGACCTTATAAAAATATTTACATATTTAGAAGATCCTATTATATGAATTTCTCCATTTTATTATGGCCATGCATTCAGTTAAATCAAGCATCGTTCAAAAAACTAATATTTTGGTACCATTGTTATAAGTTTATAAATTTCTTTATTTACAACATTATAACCATTAGCTGATCCAAGATTTAAAATTTGGGGTGCGATAAATAACTGTAAGTATATAAATGGAATATTATTTATTATTAACATTTATACCAAACTCAATGCTTACAAAAAAAAAAAAATAGATATGATTTTTTTTTTTTTGCTTGTTTTGAAGATTTTATTATACAAGATTATTATTTAATCATTTTAAAAGAAGCGACAAGTAAAAGTCGATCCCACAAGAAACATGAGAATTAATTAAATTAACCGGTACTAATAAACAAGATAAGGGAGGAGGGTTGGATATTATCTAGCTATCAAGCAACTATGAAACAATCAAAGATGAAAACAATTAAATAAACAAGAATCAATTAATAAACAAAGCACTAGTTCTCACTTCAATATCATATTCTATTCTTGATCAAGTGAATTAATTAATAACGATGCTCTCACTCTATCTCTCAAACTTCTGTTCCTAGATTAGCAACAAGCTCTACTAACCCGAAACTTCTCTTACGTTTAATCTATTAAAACAAGCTCTTTAATAAATCTTGTTCAATCAAACAACCTAATAGGTACGACCTCTATATTTAATGTGACAAACACATTAATCTTTAAGATGCTAGGACGAACTAGACTCCAAATTCACAAGTTCAATCCAGATAATTTAAAGATGTGTTGTCCCTAACGAATCAAGCGTTATTTGCTACAAAGGAATATAAATTCGTAAAAATTACGGCTTATAGTTTATACTCTAGCAATAGATATCACAACAATTCAATTCAATGGTCCTATTAAATCAAATTATGCAATATCATAAATCGATAAACCAATCAACACAAATCATTCAAGAGATCAAAAAAACATTACTAATCATCCAGAGTAAATCAGAAATAAAGGTTTAACATCCATTCGAACTAGTGTACGGAAATTCCTCGCATCTTGAGAAAATAAAAAACAAATCCTAAACTAAGACTCTCTCTTCCACGGTGCTTTGTTTAGCCGCGCTCTTTACCAAAATTCTCCTCTCTCTCTCTCCGGCAAGGTAAATATATTTTTGCATCAAATTATGGGTCAAGGGTTTCTTTCTCAATCCATAGTCTCTCGTTGGTTATTGGACTCTTGTTGGACAATCTTATGGCTATTGTTGGGCTCCTGCTAGGCTTTGAGTTCTTGTTGGGCTTTTGCTCGTGCATTGGATCATCTAATGAAAGTTTGTTGATCCAATGTGTCCCTTTTACTGAACCTTTCACACATAATCCGATCTCTTTTTGTTCATCGACCTCATTATTCTTCCTCTCCAAAATTGCTCCAAAATCACTAGATTAATCAAGAAAATAAACAATTAGAGTTTTTAGACATAAAATAAGGATATGTAGAAAAATAGCAAGTGCAAATATATAAAATTCATTGAAAACACATTCTAGACTAATCAAATTATGCTCATTTTTCTACATATCAAATAATGTTTTGGAACTCATGATATGGACGAAAAGATCGATAAAGAATTGGCTACTAAAATTTTGTTAAGACAACAAAAACGAACTATTACAAAAACTAATTAGATGTAGGGCTACTCAAATTTTATCAACAGAAGTAACAAAGAAATATTACAAAATCAATTAAATGCAACCATAGGGATTTAACCCTCAGTTGGCTTAGCCGAGACAGCAGGCTGACCATCAAACCAATTGGACAACACTCAAATGATGTTATATATCTGCATAATTTATTATATATAAATTTAATTTGCAAAGATATTGTGGTACAATTGTACTCTTGTCTCCACGTGGCTCTGCCGCTGATTATAACCTGAAATAGTTGGTTTAATTTAAATAGGAATTTCACACAATACGATAGATTTAATAACTTTACATAACACCCATTTCTAGTAGGATTATTACTTCTACTAAATCGTGCTTAACATTCTTGCAAAATAAAGGCAAATTCATATAGATTTTTTTGGGAATAAAAAAACAATGAAAAAACGATGGGATTAAATTTTACATCAAAAGAAATCAAATATAAAAAATTAATTAGTATCTAATTATAGCTTCAAATAAACTACTTAGCATGAAAATTTAGAAAATTCTAAAATCATTTTCGAGGTTCTGGTGTCACCATCAATCACACTTTCACCATTGCTACCCTCTAACATCATACTTTACCATGGCTCTTATTTGTAATGCTTAGTAAGTACACCTTATAATCTCACTAAATACTATTATTTGTAACTTTTGAAAACTACTAGAAAGATTAACTAATAAAATAAAAATATTCTTATACTGAAAAATAATATACTATGGCCCAACCATAGTATTAATGAGTGCAACTTCGAAGAACCCAGGTAGCCAGCTATCAAATCTAAATGGAGTAACTCAATACTAAGGAAATTTAGGAATCAAGAAAGTAAGACTCGGTTCTACTGTCTTCAGCAGAAGCTGAGTACGTTGCAGCAGCTGGAGCAGCATGTCAAGCTATATGACTGAAAAGAATATTGGAAGATATGGGATACTAATTGAAATGAGACCCCTAATCTTAGATAAGTCGTTTGAGGGTTCGCCACGGTTCATTGTTGTGCTTTAAGTTCGAATTTTATTATGTAATTAACCCAATTAGTAAATCTTAAAGTTATAGAATCTGGAAAGTAACAACAGATTTAAACCTAATTAATTTATTCGCTATGCAATATTATCTGACTATTGCTCTCTCTTTTTCCTCGATCAACGCTGCGGTTGTTTTCTCTCTTTATGTTTATTCCTCAAATGAGATTATGTTTTTAAGTAGTCGATTTTTAAGACTTCTCAACTACCTAATTTAATTTCCTTATCTTAATGGAAATGAATTTAAATTTTAAAATGATATATCTAATCTAATATGAGATACTAATTCACTAATCATTAAAGTTCTAGTTGTATAAAATATAATATTTCAATCACCACATATATAATTTCATTATAGTTTCATTATAAATCGTAAAAATACATAATAACTAAAACTTTTAGTTCATTATTTGTAAAAGATATTTAAAAAAATTAGGGAATTTATATAGCGCAAATCCTTAACTCGGTTTGTAATGGCATGTGATTTGATCATATAACATCACCTGTTATAATTTAAAGAGTTTAATATCAAATTTAATCAGTAATCTAGGTAGTCTAACAATTTAATACAATATTTTACAAAAATTCTTAATTATATGCCAAATTTTTTTGCCCGAAAGCACCAATTGATCTCATATTACATGTGAATTGCACATTCATGTCCAATTTCAGGCTTTATGGCTCAATTCGCTAATGTGAATTAAATTTCACACATGTAGCATAAATTTAGAAATTATTTTCGCATGTGACAGTCATATTTTCATTAATATACATTTAAAATATTAAAATAAATAAATAATACATTAATTGAAAAAAGAATAGAGCTTTCTTTATCGAACTAATGTATTTACAGTTCCAAAATAATAATTTTACAATCCTTCAATATTTACTTAGTAAATAATTTTGTTTTTTCAATTTATTAGTAAACAAAAACTTCATAATTTTCAAACCAAATTTTATTAAATACATAAACTATTTGTACTTCAAATTTGATGTTTCTCAAGGGTTGTTTTGTTCTATTAGAGATAATTATAAAATCTTCAATATCATTGATTTATTTTATATTGATGTGTTGTATCATTAGTTGATTTATTTGTAGATTAGATACATATCCAAAATTATTTTTCCTCCCCTCAACCTTTGGACCATCAAGAGTGGTTGCTTCCTCCTCATCAAGCGACACCTCTTCCACATGGTGATTGGTGACCATCAAATTATCTTCCCACAGATGACATCAATTTTGGAAATGCCAAAACTTCACTGGCACCACATATCCCGGACAATGACAGAGAGGATATTGTGAATCCAGCATTCATAGTATGTGTATCTTGAATTCAACTAGAGGCATTAATAGGACATCTATATAATGAATAGTGTAACTGACATATAATTTCTTTGTTTGTATAACTTATTCAATATTATATTAATCAACCTTTTATGTGTATATATGTTTCACTAAAGATTAATTAATTGAGTTGTAACTGATAGAATCCAACTTAATTCATCGAATTATTATAAGAATTGTTCACAGACACGTAAAAAAATTGTTCAAAACAGAAGAATTCAAAAATTTCAACATGATTTCCAAATCCAATAAAGTAATTGAGATGGTTATAGTTTTTTTAATCAGTGGAGCAATCTTGTTTACATCTCAAGCTATGAAGAAATTCACTTTGGGAGGCTCATTGGCTTCACCAAGTATCTGCTCTAAGATTAATATAACAACAGAATGTAAGACACAATGTTTTAACAGCTTATGTCAGGATCCAGATGTGTCGATAGGCCCTGAGGGAGTGTCCTATGATTGTTGTTATGAGATTTCCCATTATATTAGTGGTGTGTGCTTCAACGAAGTTCTTGACGAAGCTAATGCTTGTTGTGAATTACAATCAAATCCTGTTTATCCAAGGGCCGAACTATTTTTAATGTATTGTTTTGATCTTACAACATAATAATTATAGATTTGGCTTATTAAATAAATAAAGTGAACAATTTCATGTAGATAGAAGAGTTTATGTACCATCTTGTATAATGCAAAGCATGGTGTATCCTCATGTATCTCATTTTCACTACTACTCCATCAGTGCATGCAAATAATTTACCAATTTTAAAGTTTAATAAAAAAGTATCCTTATAATGGGTAGTGTTAACTAAATTCTTTAGCTACCCATGCAAGTGTGGTGTAGATTGTAGAAGTGGTGAACAAGATCGATCCCATGAAGACTAGTTATGTAAAACTAATTAATTATCCAAATTCAACCTCAAACTTTATTTAGGCAATCAAATATCACGAGTTTTAGATAAAGCAGATTAAAATATAATAAAATAAATGAAATCAATCACAATAAACCTTTATGGACTTTGACGGTTGTGATAAGAAGTCGCTAGAAGTTGGTATGGTTGAAGGATCGGGGCTCGTCAGAGATAAAGCTGGGCTGGAGAAGATACAAGAGATATCAAAGCTAGATATGAGTGATATTGGTTGTCTGATTGATTGCCCGAAGGAAATGAATCAACATTTGTTCGAATGATTGAGATGGAAAGAGACATTTAGATCTATCTTAATTGCTTTTTAATCCTTAAATGTTTTAATTTTGTTATTTCAGCATTTTATGTTTTCTAAGATTACAAAAACTTGTGGTTCCCCTTTTGGTTATAAGAGGTGGCATGGAAAAATTGCATCAACTCTCTCTCTCTCTCTCTCTTCTAACTTCTATTTCTCTCACTATTCTATTTCCTCCCATTTCTCTCTCTTCTAACTTCTCTTTCTCTCACTATTCTATCTCCTCCCACTTCTCTCACTATCCTATTTAGGAAACAGATCAGAAAGGATACGCAAGTCAGGAAGCTGATTACAGGATTCAGGAACAGGAAGCTATTTCTGAAACAGAATCCTGGCGCACAAAAGAAAGCGACTACTGCAACCAGAATAGCATGCAGTAAGTCTTCTCTAGCCTATTCAATACAGTACAAGGAATAAACCAGATACTATATGAGGTTTTGGTTCCTATTATATTACCAGTAGATAGAAGTTCGTGAAGAGCTAATGAGGAGTTGCCACCTGGATAGTGGCTCTGCAAAGTACTGTAGCTAGAGTATGACACCATAAATGTGGATCAGAGTAGGACATGCTATGAAGCCCTGATTTTACATACCGCATTAAATGCAAAGATTTGGAGATCTTTTTGAATGACAACATGGACTATACCTCTCTTCAACGGGCATTTTCCATAATCTATAAATAGAAGGTATAGAGGACTGAGAAGACTACTGAACGATTTGAGCTCTCTAAGTTAACTTGTTATCAATCTTTTTCTCAAGCCTTCAGGTTCAGTCACTCAACCTTCAGAAGCAGTCAAGCCAAGCATTCGAGCTTTCTTGTTCAAGGCTGTCTTCGAGCTACACCAGTTGAAGATCAACATATACTCTTAACCATTGTGCTGTGTGTGCTAAGTTGTTTTAGTTTGGTGTACTTAGTTGATAGGATTTGATCCTTGCTAAGCTTGTTAGTCTTGTGTAGGCTATCTTTCCCTATGTGGAAGTGTGTACCCTATGTGGGATTGTGAACCATGTGTGAGATTTGGCCTAGGAATCTTAAATTCTAGTAGGTTTAACTTGTTTGGAAGAGGTTTGTAAAGACGAGTCTTGTAAAACAAACTGACCATAACGAAGTTCCTCCTCAGTGAAGGAGTAGAGTGGACGTAGAAGGATTACACCACCTTCGAACTACTATAAGCCATAAGTGTTTATTGCTTATCTTATTTGCTACATTGCTTTATTTGCCTATCTATCTTATTGCATCTATCATAAGCATCCTGATAAAAGGTTTGTGTTAAAATCATATTTGAAAAGAAAACTGGTTTTCATCAGAAACTTTATTAAGTTTATTCCACTGCGTTGCATTCTGATACAGGGTTAGTAACCTGATTGAGCCTATGGCCAGGTTACTGATTCGAGACAGGATACTGTCTTCTCTGTTGAGACGGAAACCTGTTAGTCAATGAAAGTTCTAAAAAGTTTGCAAAATCAATAGAGGTTCATTCACCCCTCTCTGAACCTCTGACCACTTAGGACCAACAAAGTTGGTATGGTTGAAGGATCGGGGCTCGTCAGAGATAAAGTTGGGCTGGAGAAGAAACAAGAGATATCAAAGCTAGATAAGAGTGTGACTTTGCAGGGAGAGAAAGTGTAACGCCCCCTTCTAGTAGGGTAGTTATTTCTACTAAATTATGCTTAACTTTCCAACTAATAAAAATATGTCATAAAGATTCATAAGATTTTTTTTTTTGTTTTTTAAACAGTGGAAACAATTTTATTAAGAAACATATAAGAGTTTTAAAACGGTCTAAAGCATCTAATAAGAATTAAATCATTTGTGTAAAACTTTACGTCAAAAGAACTCAAAACTAAAGTTTATTTTGCATGAAACTTAGAAAACTCTTAAAATCTTAAACCAATTCCGAGGCCGTCACCACCAATCACGCTTCAGCACTGCTACCTCCTTGCATCACATCTTACATTTATCTTTATCTGCAGTATGAGGTAATACTATAAGCAAAAATGCTTAGAAGGTACATCACCTATCTCACAAAATATTTTTCGTTGCATTCATATAAATTATAAATAAATAATCACGAAGCATTTAACTTAATAACTCATTAAAGCATACTCACATAAAACATAAATAGATACTCACGTAATTTTACATAATCATTAAATAATCAAAGCAAAGCTACTAACACTGCTGGTGAGAGATGTACTTACTTGAAGTTTCCAAAACTTACATATCTAACGATCCTCACACACTTCTAAGCTTTCTCAATCAACTCTAAAACGTGGAAGAATAGATGAAAATACAATTAGGATTTATCCACCTAATACACAGGTTAAAACTAATCCACTTCTTATAATATTTATAGCTTTATTTTTTTTAATATTTATTTATTTATTTAAATGCAGTTCCATTATAAAAGAGATCTTACATGCCGTTTAATTATTAAATTTCATGCAATTCTCTTTTCAGCCACAAACCCCCAGTAAAGACAGGAAATTTCTCACCCTTTCATCCTTTGGTTTTCTTTTAATATAAGCAGTCCTTTTATCCGCCTCTTTAGTTCTTTTAATATAAATTATTTTATCACTTTTTGATAAACCACACAATTAGTTTTCTTGACTGTGAATATCCATCGTTCTTGTTGCTGCTGGCAGCCTAGTTCATCAGACTATATTCTTTTAAATCACAAACTAGTAAATGATAGTTTTATAGTCTGTTCCTAAACTAAATAGGTGAACTAATTAACTAATCAATCATACTATGAATTAATCAAATTCTCAGGCTACACACACGTATATGGATAAATAGTGGTCCAAGTCTTACAATTACTTAATATCATCCCAAACACATTCATCTTATTCTCATACATGGAAACTGGACATGAGTATATAAAAATAGTTTATATTAGTTAAGTACAATTATTTAGTATTCATCATCAAAATAATTTCTTAAACCAACTAACCAACTGGTTTAGTAAGAAAAACCATTCCCTCTAATGTTCAACTATTCTGCTGTAAACAGTAATCTAAATTTAAAGTTAAACCATGTGAATCAATAATTACTCATGCAATGACTTAAATTCTCCAACCACACTGCATAATTAGTTAAGTAATAGCCCCAACTCTTATAATTACTAAATCCAAGAATTATGAAAATTCATATACAAACAGAAATGCCAGGATTAGCTATTTAAATCACAACCCATCAATTTTAGTATGACTATTAACTTATTCAAAATAAAATAAAGGAAAGCCCCAATCTAGCCCATTCAATTAACATAAAGATATTTTACCCCAATAATTACCTACTGATTTGTGGAACATAAAAGAGTGTTATATCCCAGAATTAAATTATGAACTATGCATGAATTAACAAAACTCCCATTATTTATATCAGAATCAATATTTAACGATTTCCTATTCCGTATGCTCTACCACTTTTACTTGTTACCTTTTCTTCAACTTCAATTAATAATTAATGATTTCCAAAGACTAAATCAATCATATAAATCCCTTCTGAATGCGGACAAAATAAAGATGTATAATACCTTATGACTATTCCAGCGGTAGAGAATTTCCTTATCAAGTTTCCCCCTTTTTTCGTCGTCTCGTTTTCTTTTTTTCTCTTTTCGTTCTATTTATTTTATACGGCTTTATGTATTTAATAACTCCCAAGTGATATATGATGATCTATTGTTGGTCCAAGTGGTCAGAGGTTCAAAGAAATGGTGAATGAACCTCTCTCGATTTTGCATTTTAAAAACCTTTCTATGAACAGGTTCCTATTTCTACAAAGAAGACAGTAACCTGACTCGCTTCAGGAACCTGGCAGAATGCTGATTCAGGTTTCTGACTCGATATCACAGTATGCAGTGGAATAAGTAAAGATAGAGTTTCTTTATGAAAACCAGTTTTCTTTTTTAAATATGATTTTAACACAAACCTTTGAACATGATGCTTATGATAAATGCAACAAGATAGATATGCAACAATGCAATGCTGCAAGTAAGATAAATAGTAAATACTTATGGCTTATAGTGGTTCGAAGGTGGTATAATCCTTCTACGTCCACTCTACTCCTTCTCAGAGGAGGAACTTTGTTATGGTCAGTTTGTTTTACAAGACTCAACTTTACAAACCTCTTCCAAACAAGTTAAACCTACTAGAATCTAAAATTCCTAGGCAAAGTCCCATACAGGGTACACACTCCCACATAGGGAAAAATAGCCTACACAAGACTAACAAACTTAGCAAGGATCAAATCCTATCAACTAAGTACTCCTCACTAAAACAACCTAGAACACACAACACAATGGTTAAAAGTATATGTTTTTCTTCTACTGGTGCGGTGAAGTCAGTCTTGAACTTGAGAGCTCGAATACTTGAATGATAGACTGCTTCTGAAGGTTGAGTGACTGAACTTGAAGGCTTGAAAATAGCTTGAAAGATTGATAGCTTTAGAAATATAGAATGCTCAGTTGTTCAATTATTCAGTAGTTTTCACAATCCTCGTTATCTTCTATTTATAGCTTTTTAGAAAATGCCCGTTGAAGGAAGGCATGGTCCATGTAACATTTCAAATAGATCTTCAAATCTTGCATTTAATGCGCCGTGTAAAATCAAATCTTCAAAGCATGTCCTACTCTGATCTGCATTAATGGTGCCATACTCTAGCTATAGTACTTTGTAGAGCCGCTTTCCAGGTGGCAACATCTCATTGGCTCATTGATAGATAGAAAATAGGTGAATTTTATTGTGGATATATTTGTGATTTTATAATCTTTAGATAATTGAATGCACCATTTTTGTACCTATATGTGATTTATGTCTCCAAATACTTCATATATTATTTTCTTGATTATTTTAGGGGTTTATGGAGTATTTTGAAGTTAAAGGAAATGTTCAAGGAGTAAAGGAAGAAGACGAGATGAGTGTGGGCCATGGAAGTGATATTGATTGGGCTTGAAGATCAAGGAAGGTGTTGAAGAAAGATTTGGACCCAAATGAGATAATGGGCTTGGCAATTTAATTGAAGGCAAATAAAGGTTTTGGGCCACTGATTTAAAGAAGGAAAAAGCCCACTACATTTGTGCAAAAGGAAAGCAGCCCATTTTATCAAAGATGGAAAAAGAGGCCCAATCTACTTAATTAAGGGAATGAGTACGCCACCAGATTTCAACACCATTTATATATTGACTTTTCCTCTAAGAAAGAATTTCTCTCTCCACTTTTACTTTATTGTTCACGTGAGTTTAGGAGAGACGAGATTAGAGAGAGAAACTTAGAGTGAGAAACAGGAATTAGGTTTTAATCCTTTATTTTGGAGATTGATTTGATGGATCTCAAAATTGCTTTGATGGAATCAATTACAAGTATGATCGGCTAATCTTTCAATTCCGGTTAGCAGGGATGTTTGAACCCATATTTCTTTTATATTTTAATTAATCTCGTTTCCTCTTCTCGATGTTTGAATGAAATTGATTATGCTATCTGTTAATATTGTTTTCAATTGTTGATGCTTAATTTGGATTGACCACCTAGGTTAAGTAATTGATAATTGATTGCTAGAATCTTAAATCATGAATCCTAATTGTTGTGATTTAATTTTCATAAGTGGTAAACTAGAGGTCGTGCATTTCTAGGGTAGCATAATCCTAGATTATCGAATCGAACTTGTGTATTTGGAGTCTAGTTCATCCTATCGTCTTGGTGATTAATACATTTAATGAATTAAATCTAGAGAACTTATTCTAGGTTATTTAATTAAATAGGGTTAATTAGTGATCTTATCCTAATTTAACTAATTTTAAGAGACGATTCGGTTTAACAAAGCTTGTTGTTAGACTAGGGGTGATAATTCCATGATAATCTGAGAAAGGGGTGTTACATTGATTAAGATATAATTGAAATTGGGGGATAACTGAAACTGGGATGCTTTTTTATATATTGATTTCTTGATAATTTGTTTTCTAGTTTCTTAATTAGTGTTTATCAATCTGAAAAACCCCCCACCTTTTCTGTGTCTTGAATTAAACATAGGTGACATAGTTTATTCTTCACTCCTCGTGGGATCGACTCTGACTTGCCCTAGCTACTAGTTGGTTAGGTTAGGAAAGAAATTATTTAATTTTATCGCGTAACAACACGCGGTCAAATTTTGGTGCCGTTACCGGGGAGTGGTTTGAATTTATTGTGTCATCTTGTGTCTTTTCTCATTTATTTCAATTTTATAAAAAAAATTATAAAAATTCGAAAAAATAAATGAAAAAATATATTATGTTGTTCAGTGTGTGCACTTCTCTGCCCTGTTTTTACCTGCTGCTCTGCTTCATTTGCTGGTATGCTCTGTTTTGCTCTATTTCAGAACAGCTTCTTGTTCTTAAAACCCGCAGTCAGCTTCCTGACATGTGTATTCTTTTGATCTGCTTCCTGATTCTGAATAGCTTCCTATTCCAGAATCTTGTTGTTAATTTTCTGATTCTGAACAGTTTCCTGTTCCAGAATCTTGTTGTCAGCTTCCTGACTCTGTTTTCTACTTCCTTTCTGATATATGCAACTCCTTAAATCTTAAACAAAAATAAGATGAGAAAACTAAACTCCACTTATAAAATGTGGAACATGGGTACTCTAAAAGATCATCTAATATTAGATTGTCTCATCAAAACCTAGTTAGAAATATCCCAACAATTCCCCCCTTTTTGATGATGACAAAACCCATATAAAACAGTAAAAACAGATGAACTTTTATCATGTAATATGTACAACAAGTATCTATGTAAGTTTTTACAACACATAAATAAGCAAGCTTACATCTTCATTAATACAATGAAGAAATAAAAGAATACAAACAAAATTCTTTACAAGGAATGTTTACACAAAGTATGTTTGATATAGTTAGTAAGCTATTCTTCATCAGGTTCCTTGTCACCAAACAACTTCCTCTTTACTAGGTCATGTCCTGATGATGCTTGCTGATTCTGTTTGACGACCACTTCATACTTAGTTCTCTTCCACCAGTTTATAATAGAATCCTGATATGATTTCTCCATCTGCTCAGCAATCTCAGGAATCTGTATCCACCTAAGCCAATAATCCTGGCAATAAGGAACCTCTTTTCCTTTCTTGAACTTTTCAATCAAAGCCTTTTGGCGATCTAATTCTCCTTCTCTTGCTAGTTCTTCATACTTCTTCAGTGCTTGCCCACAAGAAGGAAAATCCTTAAAAAAGTTGTGTTTAAGAAGATTTCGAAAATACCTCCAGTATTCTGATCGTTTGAACTTTGTGAGCTTTTCAAATGTTGGATTTCGATTTTTGGCAAGTATACTTGATCGAAGATACTTAAATCCCAATAATGATTGATATATTCAGGTTTTTGATCCAACAAGACTAATACTTCTGTTGGAGCATCTTCTTTATTGAAGTCAGGGGCTTCTTGATTAGGGAATGAATGTAACGCTGCATCAATCTTCTCATCAATTTGTGTTCTGCGTCCAATAATTCCCAATCTTGAAATCCAATCCGTCTACTTCCTCTTTCTTTCTTCATTAGCAGCCTTTAGCTGTCTCCATCTTTTCACACTCAGATGAGGACCTGTAAGCAAAGACATGTAAGTTCTGACATTAGGACCAGTTTTCTGTAAAACTTGTTGTCTGCCTCTTCCTCTGTCTCAACCAGGTTGCTGTCTCTAAGTTCTTGGCTTTGTCGCAGCAGTAGTAACCTGTTCTCCTTGCTGTAATGCAGTGCTGCTTACTGCCCGAGAAACAGTACCTCCAACACCTGCATTATTATCATCATCATTTTTCCTCCTTTTAGGCTCACCACCTTGACCATGTTCAGAAACATCTGATATCTTGCGCTTAATGCTGGTCAAGGAAAGTTCATCATCATCATCATCATCTATCTCCTTTGTGGTGGCCTCTACCATCTCATCATCTAGTTCAGCTAGCTGCTTTCTTTCCCCCTTTTTGACATCATCACTTCTAGCAGCATGAGGGTTAGTAATTACAGTAGTCTCGTTCGGGTAAACCAGTTCCATGATGGCTCTCAGTTCTCCTATCAACAGCTCAAGATTCTGAATCCTGTCATCTGCGCTGCAAGCTGTGGCATTTACTTCCTCTAGAGATAGATTTTGTGCTGTTTGATTACTCCTTATCTCATCTATGATCTTATCTCGAGCATCAGAGGTAGCTTGTTGTTCTCGCTCAAACCTGCTTCTGGCAGCATGTTGAGCATTGAATTCAGAATTCATCCTTACTTGAATCTTTCCAGGAAGAGCATCTAACTTTTTCTTTAACTCTTTCAAGGTTTCTGAATGTGCTCTATCTCGCATGATTATATTGGTGACTAGATTCATCTGATGTGTTTCCATGGCCCTCATCAATCCTTGAACAACATTCATCACACCTTGAAGAGGTAGTTCTTGAGAATTAGTAAGGGTCTCAACCCTATCCCCTGGTCTTAATTCCTCTTGAGTATATAAGACCAGGTTCTGATTAGCCTTTGCTCTTGTTTCTTTTTCAGCTTGCTGTTTCTCCCTTATCTCCAATTCAGCCATATATTTTTCTCTCCTCCAATGTCATTTTGGCCTTCCTAAATACATTGAAATGAGGAGAGTTTGTTGGTTCATCATCACTGGAGCTAGATGAATCATCACCATTATCTAGGACTGGAGCAACAACAACAACAATCATTCATTTACCTCCTGCAGGCTCATCATTCTTTACATCTTTCCCTTCTAATTCCTCCATCGGAGCTGTCTCAATAACATCCGTGCCCGAGGTCTTCATAGGATCAGCAACCTCAACAGCTTCTTGAGGTTCAGCAACCTCTGTAGTTAGAACATCAGGAACCTGACCACTCTCAGTAACCTGTTCAGGCATAACAGTTACTTTATTGGGTAAATCAGTACCCAAACCTGTTGCTTCCACAGTAATCTCAGCTTCCTATAAGGTATAAACTTCGATCACCTCAGCAACCTCCTCAATTACTTTATCCGTAACTTGACCGATTTCATATGACTGATCAATGTCAGCAGTTGCTTCAGTAGTTGGAATCTCAACAACTTTCTCAATAGTTGCAGCAGTATCTTGACTCACTTCTGCCAGCTTTGAAGCAGCAGTATGTAGAAGTTCAAAAGTCGGATCAGGTTTCTCCACAGCAACCTGTCCTGCTTCAATCTCTTGTGCTTTCTATACTGCAATATTGGCCAGTACAGGAAGTCCTGCCTCTACATCCTCCTCTACAGATGTTTCATCGGCAATCTCCTCATCGATTTTCTTCAGAACACCCCGGATGATTGGTGATGCTTCCCCCTCAACATGTTGATCATTAAGAGCATGGGAAACAGAATAATCAAACAACTGAATATCAGCATCCAAGGTATCTAGATGGGTTATAGGAGTAAGGGTTACAATACCTGTAAAGGTTGGAGAGACATGAGTCTCCGCAGCAGATGAGCTTTCTTCGTCTGGTTGCAACATTCTGGGGGGCCTTTCTGATTCAGCTCTGCTGGCCTCCATTCCCAGTTGCAGCATCCTTTCATTAGCTTCCTCAGGAGTGAGGTTAGCTAGTTGAGCTTCAGCTATCTCTATCTCTGTAGGGGTCCCAATAGTCTTGACAGTGGGATTCATCAATGTGTGGTTTTCCCCCTGCTTCATTGACTATTCTCCCTTATTTTCCTTGCCCTTAGCCTTGGCCATCCAGTAGACATTCAACGTCTCCTGCCTATTTTGGATGAGAGAGATCATTTTCTTAGCTTGAAGATTAATGTAATCTTCGCTGAGAAAAGGTAGAAGTCCATTGGATAGATCATCATCTTCAGATACAAAGTTTTCTATCCACACCAAAATGAAATCTTCCACTTCAAGCCAATCAGTCCACTGCATCAACTCCACTCCAGGGCCCAGTCTCCTCCATCTCCAATCATCATAAACAACAGCAAATCTCTTCCAGATAGAATTGACAGACTCTACTAGAGCCCTTTCAGCATCCTCTGCAGTGATGGACTTTATAGATTATGCTACCCTGTTAAGGGTGTTAATCTCTCTCAGCTCCTCTTTTGGCCCTAACCACTTTATTCTCTTGATAGTGGTTTCAGTCTTCTTTACTAGTCTCCTTCTCTTCTTCCCAGGTTTTTGGGTTTCTCTAGCAACATGTACAGCAACCTGACCAGAAGCCTGTTCTCCTGAAACCTTTTCAGCAACCACTTCTCATCAAATTCATCAGGAATTTGGATCGCTGGAGCAGCAACCGTACGTCTTGGACAGCTTCAGGATCCTCTTCAGCAACAAGAGGATTTGGAGCAGCAACCTCTCCTGATGTCTGCTCCAAAGACACTAAAACTTTCTCAACAACTGGTTCCACTGGCTGATCAAGAACTTGTTTACCAACAGCTGATGTACTAGTTTCATCAACAACCTTGGTAGAGGGAGTGGTCAAATGTTCAGTGGGGGCAGTATTCTTCTTTGTCCCTGTCTTCTTCTTCGAGGGGCTTTCTTTACCATCTTCTTATTTGCTGGCTTATTATCATTATCACCAGAATCACTAGAAGAGTCAGGAACCTGTGGCTTGTCCGCTGGCTTTTTCTTGGGTGCTTTCTTCTTCTTCTCACCCTTGTTATACCTCTTTTTCACTCACAGGTACCATCCAGGAGCATAAGATACCCTCTCTCCAGGGGTAACCTCTTCGAGGTCAGAATGGAGGAAATTACAATCCTAAACCCCCTTCTCTCCGTGGGTTTAACTGTCTCCTCCCAAATCCTTTAAAAAAGGACTTGAGCCAGTTGACTGCTGCTTCCCTAACAATAGTAGTCATCATCCTCAATCTAAGATTGGTGCATTTATCAAAACTCCCACACCTTCCTTCCACGGTGTAGACGAGGATGTCATGCAGAAACTCATACTCCGACTTGAGTTTCTTCTTGGGAAAGTTGCTAGTGGTTGTCTCTTCCTTCATTGAATCCAGTGTGAACTGGTTCCAGTTTCCTTCCAGGTATTCTGATCCATACTCTGTAAGATCAGAAAGTACCATACCTTGATCAGAAATGCCAAAGGTCTTGGTAATGTCTGCTACAGTCAGCGTGTAGACTTCATCATCATCTTCTTCTATCTTAAAAGAGATGGTCTCCTCATCTTCAGAAAGTTCTGCCCAAACATAGAACTTTTCTACTGATATGGTAGAGAATCCTTCATAGGTAGTTGTGAATAGCTCATCCAGTTTGCTGTTGTACACACGCTCCCAGACCTCAAAAATGAGATCCTTGTTTTCGTAGGGTGACTTATCTCCAAGCAACACCCTTGTGTCAACTAGTCTTCCCTCTAGCACCTTGTTGGTTATTCTTGTTCCTTCAAGTTAAAAGAAGAAGAAAATGAGAGAACTTTTCTTGTAGAGAGTTAGTAAGATCTTTTGAGATAGACAAACAGTGAAAGTGTAGAGTGGAAGATGAGGGGTTTGATCAGCTTATATTTGAATTCATGTTCTAAAAATATCAACGATCCAGATTAGAACTTAGGAGACGTGTTTGATCCAGTGGTTGAGATAAAATAGCGGAAGGGTAATTCTGTAAACTTACTGAAGACTTGTCAGATGGTTAAACCGCACCTTTTTCACCTTCACTGAAAAAATGGTTTTTCGCTTTAAATGCAAAAACAAAACTATCTCTTATAATCATTACTAATTAGGTTACTATTCCTGGTACGAGGTTGCAAGAGTAAATGAATGCTGATCTTAATAAATGTTGTTTGCAACCTATAAGAACCTGTTTCAAGATCCTGTAAAGAAACCTGTTGGAGTAACCTGTTTCTGATTGCTGTTACAACAACCTATTGCAGTAACCTGTTGTTGCTTGCTGTATCCTGAAACTTAATACTGTTAGAGAGTCCTGATTTGATAAAGGACTGTATCCTGTTCAATTGTACTGAATATATGAAAATAGAAAACACAACTTAAGTTCCCCCTTACTTAAGGAACTTTTAAGATCTTACACATTAGAGCTTGATAATCCCAAGCTCAGTTCTCAGCATAGAGAATCTTGATTCACTCAAAGGCTTTGTGAATATGTCAGCAAGCTGCATATCAGTATGTACTTTGTTCAGTACAATATTCTTCTTCTCCACATGATCCCTTATGAAGTGATGTCTAATATTAATATGCTTAGTTCTTGAGTGGAAGAAAGGATTGTGGGTAATGGCAATAGCACTTGTGTTGTCACACAGAATGGGAGTCTCTCTCTCTATTATCCCATAATCTTTTAACTGTTGATGTATCCACAAGATCTGAGCACAACAACTTTCTGCAGTTATATATTCAGCTTCCGCGGTTGATGTTGCAATGGATGTCTGCTTCCTACAAAACTAAGAAACTAACCTATGTCCCAAGAATTGACAAGTACCACTAGTACTCTTCCTGTCAATCTTACATCCTGCAAAGTCAGAATCTGAAAATCCTTTGAGGTTGAATCCTCCATCTTTTGGATACCATAGGCCAACATCTTGAGTGCCCTTATGATACTTGATAATCCTTTTTATTGTAGAAAGATGTGACTCTTTTGGTGCTGTTTGGAATCTTGCACAAACTCCAACTGCAAATACTATATCTGGTTTGCTTGTTGTTAGATATAGCAGTGATCCAATAAATCTTCTATACTTAGTGATCTTCATCTCTTTTTCACTTTCATTCTTATCCAAACCGATAGATGTGGTCATTGGTATACTTACAGATGATCCACTTTCGATTACAAACTTCTTGATTAACTCCTTGGTATACTTGACTTGACTTATGAAAGTCTCATGTTCTAGTTGTTTGACTTGTAAACCAAGAAATAAGCTTAGTTCTCCCATCATGCTCATCTCAAATTTACTCTGCATGAGGGATGAAAAGTTATCACACAAACTTTTGTTTGTGGATCCGAAGATTATGTCATCCACATAAATCTGAACAAGCAGTATGTTGTCTCCATTCAGTATCCTGAAAAGAAACTTATCTACTGTCCCTTTCTGAAATCCATTTTCTAGGAGATACAGGGATAGTGTATCATAACATGCTTTAGGAGTTTGCTTTAATCCATACAAAGTTTTTTCCAATCTGAATACTTTGTTTTCTGCCTATTCTTCAAAACCTGGTGGCTGTTCCACATATACTTCTTTAGACAGGAGTCCATTTAGGAATGCACTCTTCACATCCATCTGATAAACCTTGAAATCATTGTGGGCATCATAGGCCAGAAATATCCTTATAACTTCAAGTCTATTAACTAGAGCAAAAGTCTCATCAAAATCTGTCTTCTTCCTGGCAGTATCCTTTTGCTACTAACCTTGTCTTGTTTCTAACCACATCACCAGATTCATCTAGCTTATTTTTGAATACCCACTTAGTTCCAATAACTCCTTGGTGATCAGGCCTTGGAACCAGTTTCCATACATGATTCTTCTCAAATCCATTCAGCTCTTCCTACATGGTTTGAATCCAATTACTATCTCCAAGAGCTTCCTCTATACTTTTGGGTTGGAACCAGTTTCCATACATGATTCTTCTCAAATCCATTCAGCTCTTCCTACATGGTTTGAATCCAATTACTGTCTCCAAGAGCTTCCTCTATACTTTTGGGTTCAACTTGTGATATGAAGCATGTGAACAATGACTCTTGAGGTCTTGATCTTCTTGTTCTGACACCTTCATTAATGTTTCCAATCACAAGTTTTCTTGGATGATCCCTGAGCCATATCCTGTCAGGCTCGAAAGAGTAAGTAGGTTGGTGGATAGTAACCTATCACTACAAGAAAAAAGGGCTACGACAAGTGTTTTTAACCCTTGTCGTAACCATATTCAAACCCTTGTCGTAGCTGGTGTTGTCGTAGGGTTTGAAAAAATCCGTTCATAGACAACGGTTTTTAACCGTTGTCGTAGACTCTACGACAACGGTTAAAAACCGTTGTCGTAGCCATATTAATAAATAAAACAATATTTTGCCACGTAAGCTTGCCACATTATCACACACGCTAGGGATGACATGTCATCATAAGGATGACATCATCACTGAAATCATCATAATCAATATTATGCATTGTGTGAGATTCGAACCCGAGTGGCCTGATAGTACTCTAACCACTAGACCATTTATGCCTCATGTGACAATGTCTTGCATATATTTCTTTTATAATATATTTTTGATATTTTTCAATTTTCTATTATTAATGCATTTCTCTGTTAACTTTTATAAAGTACCATTACTTATTAATATAAGTAATTGATTTCCAATTTTGATATATTAATATATATATATATATAATTGAATGATTAATGACTATATTAATAATAATTAATATAATTTTCAAATTATATATATAATGAATATATTTATAAAATTAATATATTATTCAAATTATATATATAATGAATATATTTATAAAATTAATAATCTATTGTACATATTTTCTAAAATTTCTTTATAATGAAATAAAATTTAATTCTCAAAATTAGTTTATTTCATCAATTTTATTCAACAATATATAGCATTTCTTCTTTCATTTAAAAAAAATTGTAATATTTGACTTTTTTTTTTAAATATTAGTCTACGACAACGCTTCTACGAGGCTACGACAACGTTAGAAAATAACTCATGTGACATTGTCTTGCATATATTTCTTTTATAATATATTTTTGATATTTTTCAATTTTCTATTATTACATAATTTTTGTTAACTTTTATAAATTAAGTACAATTAGTTATTCATATAAGTAATTGATTTCCAATTTTGATATATTAATATATATATATATATATAAATAATTCAATGATTAATGACTATATTAATAATAATTAATATAATTTTCAAATTATATATATAATGAATATATTTATACAATTAATATATTTTTCAAATTAATATATGTATATTAATAATTAATATATTTTTCAAATTAATAATCTGTTGTACATATTTTCTAAAGTTTCTTTATAATGAAATAAAATTTAATTCTCAAAATTAGTTTATTTTATTAATTTAATTAATTCAACAATTAATAGATGCATTTCTTTGTTAACTTTTATAAAGTACCATTACTTATTAATATAAGTAATTGATTTCCAATTTTGATAGATTAATATATATATATATATATAATTGGAAGATTAATTAATGACTATATTAATAATAATTAATATAATTTTCAAATTATATATATAATGATTATATTTATAAAATTAATATATTTTTCAAATTAATATATGTATATTAATAATGCATATATTTTTCAAATTATATATATAATTAATATATTTATAAAATCAATATATTTTTCAAAATTATATTTACAATTAATAAATTTATATAATTAATGTCTTTTTCAAATTAATATATTTATAAAATTAATAATCTGTTGTAAATATTTTCTAAATTTTATTTATAATGAAATAAAATTTAATTCTCAAAATTAGTGTATTTCATTAATTTAATTCAACAATATATAGCATTTCTTATATCATTTTGAAAATAAAATATTGTAATAGTTGACTTTTATTTTTAAATATTAGTCTACGACAACGCTTCTACGAGGCTACGACAACGTTAGAAAACAACTCTTGCCTTTGCTTTTCTCATATTTCTAATATATTAGAAAGTCTTTTTATTATTCCTATTTTATTTATAATTAATTTTAAGTAATCCAGGTTTTATTTGTGTTAAGTAATCAGCATTTTTTGTTTAATTTAAGCTTATAATTTGTGGTTTATAATTTGTTGTAAATATTTACAAAATTTTATTTATAATGAAATAAAATTTAATTGTCAAAATTAATTTATTTCATTCATTTAATTCAACAATATATATCTTTTTTTATATCATTTAATTAAGAAAAAAATTAAAATAATTGTCTTTTTTTTTTAAATTTCAGTCTACGACAAGGGTTTTAAAATGGCTACGACAACGTTTTCTAACTCTTGTCTTAGGGGTCCTAGGACAACACATCTACGACAACGGTAGGTTAATACCATTGTCTATGAGAGAAGTTTTCGGGCTATGACAACGGTTTAAAAATGTCTACGACAACGGTAGCTAAAACCGTTGTCTATGAGAGAATTTTTGGGGCTACGACAACGGTTTTGACAACGGTTGCTAAAAAACCCTTGTCTATGAGAGAAGTTTTTGAGCTACGACAACGGTTGCTAAAAAACCCTTGTCTATGAGAGAAGTTTTTGATCTACGACAACGGTTTTATCTACGACAACAAAATTTTAGACTACGACAAGAGTTTTTTGCAAAAACACATGTCGTAGGGGTGTTGTCTATGAGAGAATTTCTTGTAGTGTATTGATCATCAGTATCATGTATGCGGTTACTGTTGGTTTGTTGAATCATGTCTGCTCGTTGTTCATTATCCTGTATTACTGTATCCCTGTGTGCAGTAACCTGTGAACCACTTGCAGTAACCTATTCTGCAGGCATTGAAACTCCATCAATGTATCTTACTGTTTGATCCTTGATCTTTATATTGGATACATCTTCTTTAAGTTTGTCCAGCTCAGCAGTATCACAATGTGGTTCATCAAACACCACATATATTGATTCTTCCACAACCAAACTTCTCTTGTTGAAGATTCTGAAGGTCTTGCTTACCGAAGAGTATCCTAAGAATACTCATTCATCTGATTTTTCATCAAAGGTCTTCAAGTGCTCATTTTCATTGTTCAGTATGTAACACATGCATCCAAAGATATGTAAATATGAAATATAAGGTGTTACTCCATACCATACCTTATAGGGAGTTTTGTTATGGTCTTTGTTGATCAGACATCTGTTCTGCATGTAGCATGCTGTGCTGGTTGCTTCTGTCCAAAATCTCTTAGGAATCCCAGCATCCGCAATCATAATCCTTGTTGTTTCATTTAGAGTTTTGTTCATTCTTTTTGCAACACCATTCTGTTGTGGAGTTCTTGCTGCAGAATACTCATGACTGATCCTATTTTCTAAAAATACCTCTCTATGAATTTATTTGTGAATTTAGTTTCTCTGTCAGATCTTATTTTCACAATGCTTAAGCTTTTCTCTTTCTGCATTCTTTTCATGAATTTTGGCAGCCTGTTTTAAGTTTCTGATTTCTTGGCCAGGAAGATGGTCCAAGTAAATCTAGAGTAATCATCCACAATTACTAGAGAGTATTGCTCCACTTGTCCAAATAGGTCCATATGCAGAAGATCCATTATCCTACGAGAGGATCTCTAAACCTTATCCTTGAATGAGCTTCTTACTTGTTTACCCTTCTAACAAGCTCCACAGACATTCTCCTTTTTATAAGCAACATCAGGTAGCTCTCTTACTAGGTTCTTCCTTGCCAGCTTGTTGATTGTCTTGAAGTTCAGGTGGCTCGTCCTCTTGTGCCATAACCAACTTAACTCAGGAGTGTTTTTTGTAAGAAAACATGTTGGCTGCACTGTTGAACTCCAATCAGCAAGGTAGATGTTGCCTCTCCTGGTGCCAGTAAGCTTAACCTCATTTGATTTGTTGTCTCTGATCAGACACTTGTTGAGGTTGAACTCTACTGAACATCCTTTGTCACAAAACTGACTAATACTTAGGAGGTTATACTTCAGTCCTTTGATATATGATACATCACTGATACTTGCATTGCCTCTGATCAAGCTTCCTATACCTTTGGTGCTTCCTTTGGAATCGTCTCCGAAGACAATCTTAGGTCTTTTATATAGTTGGAAGTCTCTTAATCCAGCTTTCTTGCAAGTTATATGTCTAGAGCAGCCACTGTCTATATACCATACATCACTGCTGCTACCTGGCAACTTTACCTACAAGTAAATCAGGTAGATTTAGGTACCCATACAAGTACGGGTCCTAGGTGGTTAGTCTTCTTTGGGACCCACCCCTGTTTAATGATAATTGGTTTACCATAAGCATTGGTGGTTCTCTTCCTGTTAGTATTCTTAGTAGAATATTGTTCGTGATGTGTGTGTACTGGATGTTTTCAGGTTTTGTGCTTCCTGTTCGAGAAATGTACTCTCTTATACCTTTCCTAAGCATAAACTCTTTGGAATATAGACATGTAGGACTTGGTATATGATGGGTAGAGTTTTTGCTATTTTCTAGAAGTTTGCTGCTTTCTTTTCCTATTGGTAGCATATTCATTATGCTGTTTCCTGATGGTTTGAGCAGTCTTATTGTTGTCTTCCTATAGCAGGTATTTTTTACCTTTATCCAAAGTACTAGTTTTGTTCAAACTTCCATTGATTAGAAGAAGTTCCTGTGCATAGGAGACTTTGTCTTGAACAAACTTTCCAATATTGGATTTGTTGGCAGGTTTCTTAGAAGTGCTGGTACAGTATCCTATACCATTTCCTGTATAGGCATTTTGGGTTTCTTGGATACATTCTTGTGTCTTTCTTGCTGACTTGTTATACACATTAATTATATTTTGCAGTCCAGCTTTCTCAGTTTCTAGCTTAGTGACTAGCAGTTTGAACTTAGAGATCTCAGCTCTAAGATTGTTGCATTCTGTATTGTAGTACTTTAGGTTAGTAATTTGTTCCTTCAATACAGTATGCTCACTTTTGAGCTAGAGGTTTTCCTCTTTTAGTTCTTCATGAGCTAAATTTATCTGCTCAAAGTCACTCATGATCTGTCTAAAAGACTGGATCATGTTAAGCTCTTCAGAGTTAGAAACATCAAGAGATTGTGAAGTTATCTCATCTTCATTGTCTTCACAATCCTTGGCCATTAGACATAGCAGTGCTTCTTCATCGGAGGTAGAGCTATCAGAATCACTCTCAGATGAACAATCATCCTTGGCTTCTTCTTTGGAGCTGCTTATTGCCTTTAGAGCTTCAGCTTCACTAAGAAGAGCTCTGAACTTTTATTTGTCATCCCTCTTCTTTTCTCTTCTCTATATCCTTTCATCTTCTGTATATTTGTGAACTTGAGGATAAGGGCAGTTTCTGGCGAAGTGACCAGGTTTCCTACAGTTATAACACAAGTCAAAGGAACCTGTGTTTGCTTGTTGTTGTGGTCTTACCTGGGGACTTCTTTCTGATGTCTGAGGCTTTTTCTTGTAGTCACTCCATTTATGGTTGGTCTTCAGGAATCGTTTAAACTTCCTCAGTAGGAGTGTTATCTCTTCCTCAGCGTCATCAGCAAGTACTTCTTTCTGCTTGTTCTTCAGTTTACTGCTGCTTGTAGTGGCAGTATCCTGTGCCCTAGCAGTAAGTGCTATCATCTTGGATGTTGATCCTTCAGCCTCCTTTTTCCTTCGTTCAATGTCGAATTCGAAGGCTTTGAGATCTGAAAACAGATCAAAGGTGCTCATCCCATTGAGGTCCAGTGAGACTCTCATTGTAGTTTCCTTACTATGCCACTCCAAGGGTAGGGCTCTTAAAACCTTAAGATTCTTTTCATTTTGTTTGTAGGTTTTTCCTAGAGATTCCAGCTCACTAATGATGGCTGTGAATCTTAGGTCAATTTCCTCTAGGGTTTCTCCAGTTTTCATAGTGAACTACTCGTACAATTGTGTAGCTTTTGAAATCCTGTTGTCTTTAACGAGCTCATTGTCTTCACAGATTAACCCTAGTTTTTCCCATATTTCTTTAGCTGTTTTGCAGCTTTTAACTTTGTTGAAAGTGTCTTTATCCAATGTCAGAAATAGAGCATTCTTGGCCACATTGTCAAGGTTGGCTTTTTTTCTTTCTTCAGGAGTATATTCATGTCTTTCCTTGACAATATATTCCTGTGATGGGCCGAATCCTGGAGGTATTTCGGCATCATCGTTAATGATTGTTGTACCTTCTACTTCTCCACTTGTTATCGCTGCAGCTTCTTCAGCTCGTCTATATTCGCAAAGTTGTACTATATAAGTGGGGTTTGCTTTGTAGATTAATCCGTATATAAGTTCTTTAGAATTTCTCGTATCGTTTTTCGTGGATTAGCATCTCGAGGTCCTTTGATGGGCATAAAGAAATCGTCTTGGTAGCAACCAAAAAGGGGTTAGCTCCACAGTTAGTCTACAAGCAAGGTAAGTAGGTCCATTACCGGCCGGCTTCGGACCGAAATAACGGAGTAATCCCTTTATCTCGGATCGGAGATGCTAACAGGGCGGGAATCGAAGTGGGGGACCTCTCTACCGCCTCCTGTCAAGTATGCTCCCCAGACATAGACTCCGTACAGGGTAGTACTCTTGGAAAGATAGAATATCACCGCGTGAACATAACATGTTGTTACGAATGTAACTCCCTCCCGAGGTATCGACCACTATTCTAAATAGAGTAAGACGGAGAACTCTTGTTCATTGGAGCGCCGGAGTGCGGAGGTTGTTCCCATCATTGAAGTCAGAGTGTGGGACTGGGCCTTCCGAATCCTGGAGGTATTTCGGCATCATCGTTAATGATTGTTGTACCTTCTACTTCTCCACTTGTTATCACTGCAGCTTCTTCAGCTCGTCTATATTCGCAAAGTTGTGCTATATAAGTGGGGTTTGCTTTGTAGATTACTAGAGGTCCCTCAGTTATGACATACCACATCTCGTCGTGCATGGCCGATAGATGGGCTTCCATGCATATCCTCCAATCGTCATATTCATCTATGGAAAACATAGGTAATTTGTGATATGAGAAATCCATGTTGATGCTAAAATAATATGTTCTAGTCCATAAAAAGAAAAACAGTTTATCCAGTGGAAACGGGTGGATCTGGATAGGTAGCCAGATGAGTTGGTTGTTAACCCAACTTGCTCTGATACCACTTGTTGGTCTCAAGTGGTCAGAGGTTCAAAGGGGGGGTGAATGAACCTCTATCGATTTTGCATTTTAAAAACCTTTCTATGAACAGGTTCCTATTTCTACAAAGAAGACAGTAATCTGACTCGCTTCAAGAACCTGGCAGAATGCTGATTCAGGTTTCTGACTCGATATCATAGTATACAGCAGAATAAGTAAAGATAAAGTTTCTTTATGAAAACCAGTTTTCTTTTTCAAATATGATTTTAACACAAACCTTTGAACAAGATGCTTATGATAAATACAACAAGATAAACATGAAACAATGCAATGCAGCAAGTAAGATAAGCAGTAAACACTTATGGCTCATAGTGGTTCGAAGGTGGTGTAATCCTTCTATGTCCACTCTACTCCTTCTTAGAGGAGGAACTTCGTTATGGTCAGTTTGTTTTACAAGACCCAGCTTTACAATCATCTTCCAAACAAGTTAAACTTACTAGAATCTAAGATTCCTAGGCAAAGTTCCACACAGGGTACACACTCCCACACAGGAAAAAATAGCCTACACAAGACTAACAAACTTAGTAAAGATCAAATCCTACCAACTAAGTACACCTCACTAAAACAACCTAGCACACACAACACAATGGTTGAAAGTATATGTTTTTCTTCAAATGGTGTGGTGAAGTCAGTCTTGAACTTGAGAGCTCGAACACTTGAATGATAGACTGCTTCTGAAAGATTTAATTTAAAAATTTGGGATATTACAGAAAAACTTGAAAAGTAATGAAAATGGGTTGTCTGATTTATTATCCGAAGGAAATGAATCAACATTTGATCCAATGGTTGAGATGGAAAGAGACATTTAGATCTATCTTAATTGCTTTATAGTCTTTAAATATTTTCATTTTTTTATTTCAGTATTTTATGTTTTCTAAGAATTCAAAAACTTGTGGTTCCCGTTTTGGTTATAAGAGGGTGACATGGAAAAATTGCATCAACTCTCTCTCTCTCTCTCTTCTAACTTCTCTTTCTCTCACTATTCTATATTCTCCCACTGCTCTCAGCAAATTTATATCATTCCTCGATTCCACTAAATTACAAAATATTTAATATTAAATATACAGTAGCTATAGTACACTACACAAACATATACAACAAGATAGGTTTTAGGATCATGTTTTTCATCTAATTCTCATCAAAATATCACTTTAATCAATGCAAGTTTATTAATTTATTATCCTATATGAGCAATCACGAATATTGAATTAAAAACTCTCTCGAGCTAGCTAACCAATTGGTTAAATGGTATCGAGGGTATCTCTACTCCCAAAAGCCCTTAAGATGGAATTATAATCATATAAATTCATTAATCTCTCTATCTAATTTCACTTATGTATCATGTGTTTACTTTTCTGTAATAAATCTACACTCTCAAATTTTGATCTAATTACTAAAACATTCTCGATTACTGGCTAGACAATCAAACAAGAAATTAAATCATAAACACATAAATAGGATAAACAAATTAACAACTTGAATTGAAATTAAAGATCCATAAAGATTTGAATCAGGCTACTCACAAATCTTAGAAACTTCAGGAAATTAGCTAGAAATGATGATAAACAAACTCGTAGACAAGATTGAAAACATTATATAAAAACTAATAATGTAACGATGTCACGCCCCATTTTCATAGTTAAAATATCAGAGTTTTCTTATGGCGTGCAGAAAGAAAGGGAAAAGAAACATATATTTTAATCAATGGAGCAATCTTGCTTAAATCTCAAGCTATAAAAGAATTCACTTTAGGAGGCTCATTGGCTTCACCAAGTGTCTGCTCTAAGATTAATATAACAACAGAATGTAAGACACAATGTTTTAACATCTTATGCTAGGATCCAGAAGTGTCAATAGGCCCTGGTGGAGTGTCCTATGATTGTTGTGATGCGATTGCCCATTATATTAGTGGTGTGTGCTTAAACGAACTTCTTGACAAAGCTAATGCTTGTTGCAAATTACAACCAAATCCTGTTTATCTGAGACCCCCACAACTTTCAATGTATTGTTTTGATCATGCAACATAATAATTATAGATTTGTCTTATTAAATAAATAATGTGAACAATTTCATGTAGATAGAAGAGTTTACATATCATCTTGTATAATGCAAAGCTTGGTGTATCCTCATGTGTCTCCTTTTCACTACTACTCCATTGGTGCATGCAAATAATTTACCAATTTTAAAATTTAATAAAAAGTATCCTTATAATGGGTAGTGTTCACTAAATTCTTTAGCTACCCACGCCAGTGTATGGTGTAGATTGTAGATGTAGTGAACAAGATCGATCCCATGAATACTAGTTATGTAAAACTAATTAATTATCTAAATTCAACCTCAAACTTTATTTAGACAATCAAATATCACAAGTTTTAGATAAACCAGATTAAAATATAATAAAATAAATGAAATCAATCACAATAAACTTTTACGGACTTTGACGGTGGTGATAAGAAGTCGCTAGAAGTTGGTATGGTTGAAGGATCGGGGCTCATCGGAGATAAAGTTGTACTAACTTCTATTTCTCTCACTATTCTATCTCATCTCACTTCTCTCTGATAGAGTTTATGATTTTTCACTACTAAATATAGCGTACAATACAAAATATATATAGTGGTTAGAAGACTTTAGAAATCAATTTACCCCTAAAATTGTGCTAATCAGTTATGCTAATTACAAATCACAAGGAAGCAAAATAAATGGAAAATATATATGTTCAATATTCAACACTTCCCCTCAAGTTGGATCGTGAAGATTACGAATGCCCAACTTGCTAATTAGAATTTGAAGATGATCAGTTCGAAGTGCCTTTGTAAAAATGTCTGCAATCTGATCAGACGTGGAGATTTTTTTTGTCTCTATTTCTTTTGACTCAACTCTTTCCCGAACAAAATAACAATCCATCTCGACGTGCTTTGTTCGCTCGTGGAATACTGGATTGTTAGCAATATAGTG
Organism: Scutellaria minor; assembly: GCA_954870855.1. Taxonomy (NCBI): domain Eukaryota; kingdom Viridiplantae; phylum Streptophyta; class Magnoliopsida; order Lamiales; family Lamiaceae; genus Scutellaria; species Scutellaria minor. The sequence goes on from OX940727.1 coordinate 23,194,782, forward strand.
TGTCGCTTGATTATCACAGTGTAATGGAGAAGCTGTATTTTGAGTTGCCCCCAGATTGTGTAACAACCATCTAAGCCATAATACTTCACTAATTGTGGTGGCCATCGCCCTATATTCTGCCTTAGCTGAAGATCTCGAGACTACCGATTACTTCTTAGTGCGCCAAGATATGACCGAACCTCCAAGCGATATAAAGTAACTTGTACTGGACCTTCTGGTCATTTGACATCCTCCTAATCTGAGTCACAGAAAGCCTCAAGTTTTAAATCTCCATTTGTTGGAAAAAATATACCTTGACCTGGTGTCGTCTTTAAGTAACGTAGTACTCTGTAGACAATATCCATGTGAGTTTGGCGAGGTGAGGTGATGAACTAGCTAAGCATGTTTGTTGCGAACTGGATGTTTGGTCTGGTTACTGTTAGATACCATAACCATCCTATGATACATCAATATCGAGTCGAGTCTACAGGCAGACTCTTCTCATCAAGGGTGAATCGTGCATTTTTCTCCATAGAAAATGCATTTGGGCGTTGTTGGTCCCAAGTGGTCAGAGGTTTAGAGGGGAGTGAATGAACCTCTATCGATTTTTAAACTTTTTAAAACTTTGGTGAACAGGTTATTGATTCAAAGAAGAATGCATAACCTGACTTGATTTAGAAACCTGGTAGTATGCTGTATCAGGGTCCTGATTCGGTATCACAGTATGTAGCAAAAAATACTCGATAGAGTTTCTATTTTGGAAAACACTTTCTTTCGCAAGAGTGTTGTTTTGATAAATGGTTTTAGCAGAATGCTTGTGATGTATGCAAAAGGTATATCAATGCAAAACAAATAAACAAAAACAGGTAAACACTTATGGCTTATAGTGGTACGAAGGTGGTATAATCCTTCTACGTCCACTCTACTCATTCCCAGAGAAGGAACTTTGTTAAGTCAGTTTGATTTATAAGTCTCGACTTTACAAACCTCTTCCTAACAAGTTATACCTACTAGAATCCCAGATTCTTAGGCCAAAACTCACACAGGATACCAAAACCCACACAGGGTACACAAACCCACACAGGGTAAACAATCCCACACAGGGCAAGTAGCCTACACAAGACTATATACTTAGCAAGGATGTCAATCCTATCAACTAAGTTACATCAAGCTAAAACAACCTAGCACACAATAAATGGTTAAAAGGATAAACGGTTTCTTCAACTATTACAGAGAGAATACAACTTTAAACTTGAAGGCTCGAATGCTTGAGTAGCTGTTTCTCGAAGGTTGAGTGACTGAACTTTTAAAACTTGAGAAATATGAGAGCTTGAAAAATGCTTGAATGAGTTGGTAGTTCAGTTAACTTCATAGTCATTCCATCCTTCTATTTATATTAGTTGGAAATATGCCTGTTGAAGAAAGACATTGTCCTTGTCATGTCGAAAGTGATCTTCAAATCTTTGCAATCAATGTGTCTGAAAAATACGGCTACTGATCCTTGTCCTTCTCTGACCCGCATTAATTGCACCACACTTCGGTTACAGTGCTTGCAGAGCCGCAGATCTAGGTGACATCTCTTCATTGGCTTGACACAAACCTCTGTCTAACGGACCCTTGACAGGAGCCATTCCTCATGTGATATCAATGTATTCCTCATACTGTATTGAATATGTCTGGTACATTTACAGCTTCCTGCAAAGGCTGCAGTGGCTGTTTACTGCTTTGTGCCAGCTTTTCTGATCTGCATCAGCTTCCTGTTCCAGAACAACTTTCTGTTCTCGAAACCTGTAGTCAGCTTCCTGTTTCATCTGCTTCATTGATCCTGGTTCCTTCTTCAGGTTACTGATTATCTGAAAGTCAATATTCAAGACATCTTCTTTTCCAGAATCTTGCTATGATCAATATCTTTCTATACTAAGCAACTTTGCAAAACATAACTTAGAAAGATTAACCTATTAGGTTATAATCCACTTATAAAATGTGGAAAAAGAGGTACTCTAAAGTTTCATCTAATATTACATTGTCTCATCAAAACCTAGTCAGAAATATCCCAACAATTTTTCCCTTTTTGATGATGACAAAACCCGTAAGTAAGCAGCATAAACATGTGTACTTTTATACTCATAAAATGTATAAGTACTATACAAAGTATCAGAGCTATATGCAAATAAATAAACTAGCTTAGAACTTAAGAAAAGAAGTATAAAGAATACAAAAATTCTTTGTACAAGAAGTGCTCATTCTATTGGTTTCCTGAAGTTACAATAGTAAGCACGTCCTCATCAGGTTCTATTGTCGCCAAACAGCTTCTTCTCCAAACAGCTTCTCATTCACAATATCATGTCCTGAGGTTGCTTGTTGTTTCTTCATATTTAGTTCTTTTCCACCAGTTTAAGATAGATTCCTGATATGATTTCTCCATCTGCTTAGCAATCTCAGGAATCTGCATCCATCATAGCCAAAAGTCCTGGCAGTAGGGAATCTCCTCTCCTTTCTTTGATCTGTCAATCAGCTTTAATTGACAGCCTAACCTCCCTTCTCTCGCAAGCTCTTCATACTCCTTCAGAGCTTTCTCACATATTGGGGAATTTTTAAAAAAGTTAGACCTACAGAGATTTCTGAAATATCTCAAGTATTATAACCTTTTGAAGAGAGTAATCTCTTTGAAAGTTGGGTTCCTGCTTGTGGGCAGAGATACTTGCTCAAAGATATTCAGATTCCAGAAACAATTTATGTTGTCAGGTCTCTGATCCAACAACACATCTATCTCAGCTGGAGCAGCTTCTCTGTTAAGATCAGGTGCTTTTTGGTCAGGAAAGGCATGTAAGGCAGAGTCTATCTTCTTAGCAACTTTAGATCTTCGAGGTCCAACAACTCTAAGCCTCGAAATCCAATCAGCTTGTTTTCTCCTCCTCTCCTCATCTGCTTCTTTCAACTCTTTCCATCTTTCTTCACTTAGCAAAGGACCTACAGGCATATCTATAAAAGGTTTAGTATGAATAACCTAGCTCTGCAGTCTTTAACGAGTTATCCTCGACCAGATTGCTATTTTTGAGTTCTTTGACGAGTAGCAGTACCAGCAACCTGTCCTCCTTATTATAATGCAATATTGCTAGCTGTCTGGTTCCCAGCAGCCCCAATACCTGCATCACCTTCTCCATCATCATCTTTCTTTTTTCTTTTTGGCTCAGTCTGACCATGACCAGAGTCAGATCTTTTGCGCTTGACAACCTTGGCCAAAGAAGAAGCATCATTATCATCATCATCATCTTCAATTTCTCTAGCAGTGGCATCCACCATTGCATCATCGGGTTCAGTATGCTGCGTGCCACCTTCTTCCCCTTTTTCGGCATCATCAACTTTAGTAGGGCAGGGGCCAGTAACTTCAGCGGCTTTGGCAGAGTAGACTTTCATCATGATAGCTCGCATCTCTCCAAAAAATAGTTCAAGGTTCAGGATCCTGTTCTTGATACTGCGAAGATCTTGGCCTTGGATAGAGAGATCGTCCTGCATGTCGGCCATCACTAGATTTTGTACTTTCTGGTTGTTCTGTACTTCATCAACAGAAGTATGTACCTCTTTCAGTGTTACTTTATGAGCATCAGAAACAGCTTTCCATTCCCATTCAAATCTCTGTCTGGTCTGATAGTGGGCACCGAATTCATCATTCAGCCTACCTTGTAGTTTAGAAGGAAGTTCAGATAACTCCTTCCTCAATTCTTTCATAGCTGATTGATGGGCTTTTTCTTGTGTTTGGATGCTAGTGGCTACATTCATCTCATGAACCTCTATAGCTCTCATCAGTCCTCGAACAACATTCATAATGCCTTGTAGCGATAATTCCTGAGGGTTAGGAAGATTCTCAACCCTTACCAGTGGTTCTGTTGGCAAATGAGTATAAGGAACCAGGGCCTGACTCGATTCTCCTTGTTGTTTTGCTGCATCTTTATCCAACATCTGCTTCAGGATCTCCTCAAGTGTCCTCTTAAGTTTGTGATACTCTGTTTGTGGAGGATTGTCACCTTCGGAAACCTCATCATCGCTGCTAGATGAGTCATTTCTGTTAGCAGGATTTGAAGTAGGAGCAATAGCAACAGTCATCTTTTCGCCTTTAGTAGGCCTCTCATCTGCATCATCAATCCCTTATATATCCTCCGTCGGAGCTGTCTTAATAGCATCCTGGCCCGAGGTCTTCATCAGAGAAGGGGCTATTTCAATAGCTGTCTCAGCAGGTTCAGCAACTTGTGTATCCTTAGCTCCAACATTAGAAACCTGATTACCCTTAGTAACTTCTTTAGGCATAGTGGTTACTTCATTGGGTATATTAGTATTCATACTTGTTGCTTCCACAGTAACTGCAGCTGCAGAAATATACGCAGTTTCAGTTACCTCCGCAACCTCCTCAATTGCCTCATCAGCAACCTCACTGTTTTCACAAGACTATACAATGTCAGTGGTTGCTTCAACAATTGGAACATCAACAACTTTCTCTGCAGTTGCAATCTCTCGTAAGTTGTTGCTTTCTTCTCACCTTCAGCAGCAACCTAAGCAATTTCCTGCTCAGCATACTCTACTGTTACTTCAGCTAGCATAGGGAGTCCTACCTTTGCAATCTCCTCCACGGATGCTTCATTAGCATACTATTTTTGGACATCATCGCATACTCCATGGATGATAGGTGATGGTTCCCCCTCAGAAGATAAAACATGATAAACTGGGGAATCAAGATAAGTTAACACATTATCCTCAGAGTCCATCACATCCAAAGCAGTGATAAGGGAAAGAGCTGCGATACCTGAGTAGGTTGGAGAATCATGCGATTGCGCAGCTTTAGAGCTTTGTTCCCTCTGTTGCAGTATCCTGGGGTGGTTTCTGGTTTCTGCTCGGCTTATCTCCATCCCCAGTTGAAACATTCTTTCATTGGCTTCTTCAACAGTGACTGCTCGTCCATTCTACTTTCATCCTTGTTTTATGCTTTGAAGTAAGCATAAAGCTTCTCTTGCCTCTTTTGGATCGAAAGATCATCACAGCAGCTTGAGGATAGATGTAGTCCTCGCTAAAGAAAGGTAAGAGACCATTGGGAAAAGTCTCACTAGCATCAACAAAATTGTTTATCCATTCAAGGATAATCTCTTCAACCTCCAGCCAGTTTTTCCATTGGATCAGGATACTCCTTGCATCCAACCTCCTCGATCTCCGGCCTTATAGAAAACTACAAACCTCTGCCAGATGGAGTTTGCAGTTTCCAACACTGCTATTTCAGCTTCCTCTGCAGTGATTGAGTCTATGGAGTTCCCAGTCTTGTTTAGGATGTTGATCTCCCTTAATTCTTCTTTTTCGCCCAGCCAACTCCTCCGGATGGTGGCGTCAGCTTTCTTGACCAACTTTCTTCTCTTCTTTTTTGGGGCAGCATCATATTCATCTTGGACAGCATCGGGATGCTCCTTGGGAACTAGAGGAACCTGTTCAGCAATAGGAATGCTTGAAGCAGCAACCTGTCCCGCTGCCTGCTCAGCATCCTGTCCTTCACTTATAGGTAGAAAAGATCTTCTCAACAGATGGCTCGACATCTGTACAGGCTTCTAAAGCCTCCTCAGTAACTAGGTCTGCTGGGAAGTGGTCTCGACTAAAGTTTGTTCCACGAGCAAATTATCCTCAGTAGTTGGTGGGATACAAATGGTTAAATATTCAGAAGAGATGGGAGTTTCTTCTACAGAGTCAGAATCTCGCAACCTGAGGACTTGAGGGGGTTGCTCTGCTGAAGCGTTCTTTGCACTTTTTTCTTCTTCAGCGGAGCCCTTTTAGTCACTGGTTTCCTTGTTAGCTTTGCATCATCATCGCTAGAGTCATCGGAGGATAGCATATGGGATCATCTTCCATATCCTTCTCTCCAAGGGGATCCTCTTCCAACTGAGGATGGAGGACAACACAATGTCAAACCCTCTCATCGGCGTGGTTTTGATGGCTTTCTCCTAGATCCTCTTGAAGATAAACTGGGACCAGTTGACTGCCACTCCTCGCATGATCGCAGTCATCATTTGCATCCTGAGACTGGTGCATTTGTTATAACTCCTGCACCTGCCTTCCACGGAGTAGACAAGGATGTCGTGAAGAAACTCGTACTCAGGTTTGAGTTTCTTCTTCCCAAAGTTCCCAGAGGAACTTTCTTTCACAGAGTCCAGTTTAAACTCATTCCAGCATTCCTCCAGATATTCTGAACCATACACTATCAGGTCAGAATATAGCATACCCTTGTTGGAAATGCTAAAGGTCTTGGCAATGTCCTCAGCAGTTAGGGTCAGGATTTCTTCATCATCTTCCTCCAACTTGAAAGGATGGTCTTCTCATCATTAGAAAGTGCTGCAAATGTATAGAACTTTTCTACGGAAATGGCAGAGAACCCTTCGTAGGTAGTAGTGAACAACCTATCCAACTTGTTGTTTCCCACTTGTCTGCAAATCTTCCTGATGAGCTTCTTGTCCTCGTATGAGGACTCATCCCTGAGAAGCACCAACTCGTTCACCAGTCTTCCCTCCAACACCTTGATTTCTCTTGCATCAGTCATTGTAAAGTCTGAAAAAGCCTAGGATAAAGAGAGAAACTTACTTTGTAGAGAGTTAGAGAATATCAGAGTAAGTAAAGTGAGCGTGGAGAGAATGATGAGGGGTTTGGCGGTTTTTATATGAATTTTAAGTTTTCGATCAATCTACGGTCTAGATTAGAAACTGAAGAGACGCAATAGATCTAACGGTTGAGACAATGAGAGTGGAAGGGCAAATCTATAAAAAATTCTGAAATCATGTCAGAAGTTAATCCGCACCTTTTTTGACTTCTCTGATAAAGTGGTGTTTACATTAAATACGATTCCCAAAATTATCTCTTGTAATCATTGATGATTAAGTTACTATTCCTGATATGAGATTGCAGGGCTTCATGAATGCTATATTAGTAAATGCTTTATCTTGTCCTTAGTAACCTATTAATCGAGTAACCTATGGCAACTTGATACAGTATTCTATGGTAGTAACCTGTTGTTACTTGTTGTATCTTTGAAACTAAAAACTGTCAAAAAATCCTGATATAGAAAAGTATAGTATCCTGTACCAGTATGCTGAATGTAACATAAGAGTGCTTAAAAAGAGTAAGTTTCCCCTTACTCAAGGAACTTATAAGATCTTACTTATTAGAGCTTGATAATCCAAAGCTCATTTCTCAGCATTGAAAACCTTGATTCACACAAAGGTTTTGTGAATATGTCAGCAAGCTACATGTCAGTGTGCACTTTCTCCAGGGTTATATCCTTTCTTTCCACATGATCTCTGATGAAGTGATGTCTCACATCAATGTGTTTTGTCCTCGAGTGGAAAACAGGATTGTGTGTAATGGCTATGGCACTTGTGTTGTCATATAGAATTGGAGTCTTCTTTTCTATAATGTCATAGTCCTTCAATTATTGCTGAATCCATAAGATATGTGCGTAGTAGCTTCCTGCGGCTACATATTCATTTTTAGCAGTTGATGTTGTAATAGATGTCCTCGAAACTGACAGGTACCACTGGTGCTCTTCCTGTCAATCTTACAGCCTGTGAAGTTTGAGTCTGAATATCCTTTGAGGTCGAATCCTCATTCCTTTGGATACCAACATCTTGAGTCCCTTTTAGATACTTGATAATCCTCTTTACTGCGGCAAGATGTGATTCTTTTAGTGTTGTCTGAAATCTTGCACAGACTCCAACTGCGAATACTATATCTGGTCTGCTTGCTTTAAGATATAGCAAGGATCCAATAAGCCTTCTGTACTTGGTTATGTCCACATTTTTTCCACTTTCATCCTTATCCAAACTAATGGATGTGGCCATAGGTATGCTTACTGATGTTCCACTTTCCATTCCAAACTTCTTGATTAGTTCTCTTGTATATTTGGCTTGATTGATGAAGATTTTGTTATCCATCTGCTTTACTTGCAAGCCAAGAAAGAAACTTAGTTCACCCATTATGCTTATCTCAAACTTACTTTTCATGAGGGCTGAGAACTTTTCACACGAATTCTTATTTGTGGATCCAAAAGTAATATCATCCACATAGATCTGTACAAGTAAAATACTGTCTACATCCTGTATTCTGAATAAGGTCTTGTCAACTATTCATTTCTGGAATCCATTCTCTAATAGATACAGGGACAGTGTATCATACCAAGCTCTAGGAGCTACTTCAATCCATATAAAGCTTTATCCAGTCTGAAAACCTTATCTTGTGCTTGCTCTTCAAAACTAGGTGGTTGTTCCACATAAACTTCTTCTGATAAAAGTCCATTTAGGAATGCACTCTTCATATCCATCTGATAAACTTTGAAGTCATTGTGGGCAGCATAGGCCAGAAATATCCTTATAGCTTCAAGTCTGGCGACTGGAGCAAAGGTCTCATCAAAATCTATGTCCTCTTCTTGGCAGTATCCTTTTGCTACCAGTCTTACCTTGTTTCTGACCAAAGTACCTGTTTTATCCATCTTGTTCTTGAACACCCACTTAGTTCCAATAACTTCTTGATGATCAGGCCTTGGAACCAATCTCCACACCTGGTTCCTTTCAAATCCATCCAGCTCTTCCTGCATAGTCTGAATCCAGTTACTGTCTCCAAGAGCTTCTTCTATATTCTTGGGTTCTGCTTGTGATATAAAGCATAAGAAATAGATTCCTGGTACCTTGACCTCCTTGTTCTCACTCCTTCATTAATATCTCCTATCACAAGCTCTCTAGGGTGATCCAAAACTGAAAATCGATTGCTGAGTAGTAGCCTGTAGTTCTGCAGTATTCTGATTCTGATTGCGGTTACTGTTGGACTCCAGTATCCTTTCTGTTTGTTGTTCAGCATCCTATGCCACTGCATTCCTAAATTTAGTAGTCTGTGGACTGCTTGTAGTAACCTCTTCAGCAGGTACTGAGACTCCATCGATGTATCTTACCACGAGGTCGATCGCATAAAGACCCACTGTCAATAGAGAATCCACCTGAACACGATATAGACGCCATGAGGGAAAACTTGGTGTTTGTACTGAGGGGTTTGGCTCGACATTACGAGGCCGCACAAGCTGTACCGCCACCATCGTCAAGGAACGATGCGAACCAAATCATTGAACAGTTTCGATGTTTCGATCCACTGACCTTCAATAGAAGAGAAGAACCGATCGAAGTCGAAAAGTGGTTAAGATCGTTGGATTGACTCTTTGGACATTTGGCATGCACAGAAGAGCAGAAGATCTCCTATGCCGTGTTGTAACTCATCGAATGAGCCAGCTACTGGTGGAAGTCATACAAAAGGACTATGTCACCAGAACATAAGAGTGTTATATCTTGGGGAGTCTTCAAAGAGGTGGTTAGATAGGAATTCCTGCCTCAGTCGTATCGTGACCAAAAAGAAGCAGATTTCATACATATTTGTCAAGAAACCACCACCATAGAAGAGTACGAGAAGAGATTCAATCAGCTGAGCAAATATGCGCCTTAGTTGATAGACACCGATTTTAAGAAGGCCCAACGTTTCGAAAGAGGCCTTCGCCTAGAGATCAGTTCCAATTTGGCTAGTCAAGGAACCATGATATATGCTGAAGTTATTGAGAGAGCTCAAGAAGTTGCTTCTCGTCTACGCTTAGACATTGCACCGCTCGAGAAGGTCATGGTAAGACCAGGAAAAAGGAAATGGATTGATTCGAGTCAAGACTTCAATCAGAACAAGTGTCCAAGGACCAACAGTGCTCCACTCATCCCTACCCCTAAGCCGGGAAACCCATGTACCCAATGTGGAATGATTCACATGGGACCATGCATGTAGAGAACTCGGAACTGCTTCAGTTGTGAAGATCCGGGACACGTAGTAAGCAACTACCAGAAGTGTAGAAATCCGGTGGCTACAGCATCGAGGCCAAAGAACTCATGTTTCAAGTGTGGAAAGTCATATGTAGGACCCTGCCTCTATAGAACTCGAAACTGCTACAAGTGTAGAGAACCAGAACACATTGCGGTTAATTGTCAGAATTTTAGAAACCCAACAGCTGCAACGTTGAGACAAAGGCCAGGGACGGGCAAGGCTCGAGCGTTCTCCCTCACTCGCTCAGAGGCTGTCGAGATATAGGTTATGGACGATGAACTATTAGTATTATATATGTAGATAGATATGTAGTGGCTCTTACCTTGTAGTAGTGTACATGATCCTTTTGTTTAATGTATGAGCTGCCCATCTTTTGCCTATACATATATGATACCAGTTTATCTTTTGTTATTCAATGGAACCCACGTTTACTTCTCTCCTCATGATTCATGCTTAATTTCTTTACTTATAGTATTATCGTGACACCGAATTTGTTGAAGCATGAGGACGGTAGGATAATCGCTAAAACCCTAGAGGTTAGTATTCCGTCAGGAAAGACAGTAAAGACGAAATACCTGTACCGTCATCTAAAGATTGCTTTTGAAGATAGGATTCTTCTAGCCGATCTTCATGCATTAGAGATGAAGGATTTTGATATAATCCTAGGGATGGACTGACTTGAGTCAAATCACGTAGTGATCAAATGTCGTGCAAGAGAGATCGTCTTTCAAACATCTGGAGAACCAGAGTTCACCTTTCATGGGACACGAGTTAGAGTTGACTCAAGGATTATATCAATCATGAAGGCAACCCAGATGCTCAGTAAAAGAAATTGCGAAGCTTGGTTGGTCAACATGGTGAATCTCGAGCAATGAATGAATACCATCAAGAATGTGCCGGTGATAAATGAATACATAGACGTTTTTCCAGAAGATTTACCTGGCCCTCCGCCAGATCGACAGGTGACTTTTGAGATTGATCTTGTACCAAGATCAGCACCGGTGTCGAAAGCTCCATATCGTATGACACCGACAGAACTACAAGAACTGAAGGTTCAACTACAAGAACCTGAAAAATATAGTGATTTCTCAACAAAAGATAAATGCATAGAGAATGAAAAACAAAAAACAAGATATACAAAGAATGAAGAAAAAAAAAACAAGAAAAAATAATAAATATAATTATTTCTCAAATCTATATAAAACTAAAAAAAATGAAAGAATACAAGATTTGCTAAACATTCAAAGATATAAAAATTCTTCCAGATCTTGTTGTCTAAAGAAAAAAAGAACAATATAAAATCGTAATTATTGTGATTTCTCAAATCTATATAAAGTTAAAAAAATGAAAGAATACAAGATTTGTTAAACATTCAAAGGTACAAAAAGTTCTTTCAAATCTTATTATCTCATATCTTCATGATTTCATTTAAGGAGATCCCACCAAATTGTCTTTGTACACTAAACACAAATTGAACAAATAATTTTGTGAGAGAAACATGAAGAAATGATGTAAGAAAACTATATATAATGATTCAATTATAAGAGTGAAATATACAAATTATAAAAAATATAAAAGGAAAGATTAATTATTATAATTGAAGGAAATATTATTGTGTATAATAATTTCAATTTGACGGAAATATAAATCAACAAATAAAATAAAAATGTTAAAAAATAAAATTAACAATTACAATTATTAAAGTTATATGATAATTCGTGCAATGCACATGAATAATATGAAAAATCATTTGTATATGGTATATGTTTTAAATTAAAATAATAAAAGATATTATAAATAATCTGTTAGTTTATACAACTTTATTATATTATTATAAATTATTAAATATTAACACAATAAATAATAAACCGCGCATCGCGCAGGTAGACTGCTAGTACTATATATTAAAGCAAAAAAATTGGCAAAAATTACAAGATTGCCACTTTCCCGCCTAAAATATCATGTCAATAAAAAAAAAGTAAATCTTACTTGATAAGCTATTCTTTAATAAGAATAAAAAAATCAATCTTACTCTAGAAACTATTCTATAATCTATATAAAGCTGAGAGATGAAGAGAGAGATACATTGATTTCTCAAATCTATGTAAAACTAAAAAATAGAGAAAAATATAGTGATTTCTCAACAAAAGAGAGATGCATAGAGAATGGGAAAAAAAATAAAAAACAAGATATACAAAGAATGTAGAAAAAAATAGTAAATATAATTATTTCTCCAATCTATATAAAATTAAAAAAAATACAAGATTTGCTAAGGCATTCAAACGTAGAAAAGTTCTTCCAGATCTTATTGTCTAAAAAAAAAAAGAACAATAGAAAATCGTAAATATAATGATTTCTCAAATCTATATAAAACTAAAAAAATGAAATTAAAGAATACAAGATTTGCTAAACATTCAAAAGTAAAAAAAGTTCTTTCAAATTTTATTTTTTCATATCTTCATCTAAGGAGATCCCACCAAATTGACTTTGTACACTAAACACAAATTGAACAAATAATTTTGTGATAGAGATATGAAGAAATGACGTAAGAAAACTATAAATGATGATTCAAGTATATGCGAGTGGAATATACAAATTATAAAAAAATATAAAAGGAAATATTAATTATTATGATTGAAGGAAATATTATTGTATATAATAATTTTAGTTTGACGAAAATCTAAATCAATAAATAAAATAAAAATGTTTAAAATAAAATTAACAATTAAAATTATTAAAGTTCTATGACAATTCGTGCAACGCACATGAGTAATATGAAAAATCATTTGTATATAGTACATGCTTTAAATTAAAATAATAAAAGATGTTGTGAAAAATCTGTTAGTTTATGCAACTTTATTGTATTATTACAAATTGTAAATATTAACATAATAAATAATAAACCGAGCATCTCGCGGGTGGACTACTAGTTAAACCTTAAAACCCCTCACCTCTCCTCAGCCCCCCACGCTACCCCCCACCCAACGTCCGCTTTTGATATGTATCTGCAGGTAACGTTCAGTTAAAAAAATTCTATGTAAATTGGATCTTGAATTCAACTAGGCACTATAACATATAGGCAATTCTGTTTACATTCATGTCATAATGGATGGTGGAACTGAGATATAATTTCTTTCATTTGTATGACTTATTCAATAATATATTGAGTAATGACAACCTTTTCTGTATTTGTATGTTTCAATGGAGATTAATTAATTGAGTTGTAACTGATAAAATCCAACTTCATGGAATTACTATGAGATTAATAGCAGGCACTTCAACAAATTGCTCAAAACACTAGAGATCGTTATTGTTGTTCTAAACACTAGGAAATCTTGCTTAAATCCGAAGCTATGGAGAAATGGACTTTGGAAGGCTCATTGGCTTCACCAAGTGTCTGTTCCAACATTAATATAACAACAGAATGTCATGCACAATGTTTTAATTTCTTCTACTAGGATCCAGATATGACAATAGCCCTTTTATGGAGTGTCCCATGATTGTTGTGATGCGATTGTGCATTATATTGACGGTGTGTGCTTCGACGAATTTCATAATAAAGCTTATGCTCATTGCGAATTAAAACCAAATCCTGTTTTATGGAGGGACGAACCACTTTTAATGTATTGCACATATATTGTATCATAATAGCTATAGATTTATCTTATTAAATAAATAATGTAAAGAATTTCAATGAAGATAGAAGAGTTTACGGTTCATTTTGTATTATGCATAGCTTGAGTGTGACTTCATGTCTCTCCTCTTCACTGTTACTCCATCGTTGCATGCAAATAACTTACCAATTCCAAAATTTAATAAATTAAATGTATCCTTCAATAATAGTTAAAAACTTAACATTTTATAATTTGTATCTATTCATCAGTTTTACTGAATAAATAATTTGAACAATTTTATTAGAAAAGAGGTTTTATGTCTCTTGTCAATCTTATACATAGCTTGAATATACATCCTTAATATTGCTCAATCAGGCAATGTAGGTCAAAACATTAAAAAAAAAAATATATTTATATATATATATATATTAACAAAAGACATTTCTCGTGCCACGTGGCTATCACATGCAAACATTTTGTCTTAATTCAAATTGAATAAAAATTATCTTAAAGATGATTAAAAAATCAAGATGGTTATATATAATTTGGACATAAAATATATCGTCATATTGTATTTAAGTTATCGTTTAGTCCAAGCATGGGTAATGTATCAATAGAATAACAAAGACAATTTCATGTCTTAATCCTTATGCATTCAAATATGTTGATCAGCCAAAACATTTTCACCGGATCAATTCATGTCAATAGTTTGCTATTGACAAACTAGTTGGTCCCAAATCATTTACAACACCAAAATCAAAATAGTCCAACAACATTTCTAGAAAACTCATAGCCTAACAATGTAAATAGCCCAAATAGATTTGAAATTTGCCCATAGACAAATTATATATAAGCCCAACAAGATGAGCCTCAAAGCAAATCTACAATTCTAAATCAATTGCATGTTAGATTAATTCTCCAATCAAGCTTGTTGAAGTTAGTCAAACCTTAATATATAACTGACCTTTTTTACATTAGTTGACCAGTATTTTTGGTCAATAACATAGTTTTTATCATGTCCAAGTCTTTAATTTGAGTAATTTCAATATTGACCATAAATTCTAAATTGTACCAAAATCCATAATTTGATGAGGTCAATCTGCAGTACACATCGAATTTTATATAATTTGATAATATCACATAAGACTTTAGCTAAAACACAAGTGGACCCCCAAAGTGTAATCATATCATTTGGATCCTCAAAATTATTAATTGGTTCTCAACCATGATATGGTAGGAGCCCACATCATGCTTATACCCAAGTTGGTCCCAAGTGTCTCTTACAAATTTAAGTTTAATGGAAATGTACATTGAAGCATATTTCCATGCACAAACACTAATTTGAGAACTCTTTCGAAACAACATAACCTTTCATTTTCCATCAAGAATTTGTTTGTCATCTTGTAGTGAAAAAAGATGGCAAACATTCATCACCATCGAATTGTGACCCAATGATGCCTTTAATTAGCAATCTTATGGAATTTGAATAAGTATTTCCAATGAAACATTGATTATCTATATATATATATGTATATATGTATGTGTGTGACGAACACATTAATCTTTAAGACGAAAGGACGAACTAGACTTCAAATTCACAAGTTCAATCCAGATAATTTAGAGATGTGTTGTCCCTAACGAATCAAGCGTTATTTGCTACAAAGGAATATAAATTCGTAAAAATTACGGATTATAGTTTACACTCTACCAATAGATATCACAACAATTCAAATCAATGGCCCTACTAAATCAAATCATGCAATATCATAAATCAATAAACCAAGCAACACAAATCATTCAAGAGGATCAAGAAAACGTTACTAATCATCGAGTAAATCAGAAATAAAGGTTCAACATCCATTCGAACTAGTGTACGGAATTTAGCCTCGCATCTTGAAAAAATAAAAATCAAATCCTAAACTAAGACTCTCTCGTCCGCAATGCTTTGTTTAGCCTCGCTCTATACCAAAATTCTCTTCTTCTCTCCAGCAAGGTAAATATATTTTGCATCAAATTATAGATCAAGGGTTTCTTTCTCAATCCATAGTCTCTCGCTGGTCATTGGACTCTTGTTGGACAATCTTACGACTATTGTTGGGCTCCTGCTAAGCTTCGAGTTTTTGCTGGGCTTTTGCTCTCGCATTGGATCATCTAATGAAAGTTTGTTGATCCAATGTGTCCCTTTTACTGAACCTTTCACACATAATCCGATCCTTCTTTGTTCATCGACCTCATTATCCTTCCTCTTCAAAATTGCTCCAAAATCACTAGATTAATCAAGAAAATAAACATTTAGAGTTTTTAGACATAAAATTAGGATATGTAGAAAAATAGCAAGTGCAAATATATAAAATGCATTAAAAACACATTCTAGATTAATCAAATTATGCACATTTTTCTACATATCAAATAATGTTTTGGAACTTATGATATGGATGAAAAGATCGATAAAGAATTGGCTACTAAAATTTTGTTAAGACAACAATAACGAACTATTACATAAACTAATTAGATGTAGGGCTACTCAGACTTTATCAAGAGACAACTAAAAAAATTATTAAAAAATCAATTAAATGCAACCATAGGGATTTAAACCTCAGTTAGCTTAGCCAAGCCAGCAGGCTGACCATCAAACCAATTGGACAACACTCAAATGATGTTATATATCTGCATAATTTATCATATATAAATTTAATTTGCAAAGATATTTGGGGTATAGTTGTACTCTTGTCTCCACGTGGCTCCGCCACTGATTATAACCTGAAATAGTTGGTTTAATTCAAATAGGAATTTCACACAATACGATAGATTTAATAACTTTACATAACACTCATTTCTAGTAGGATTATTACTTATACTAAATCGTGCTTAACATTCTAGCAAAATAAATGCAAATTCATATAGATATTTTTGGGAATAAAAAAGCAATAGAAAAACGATTGGATTAAATTTTACATCAAAAGAAATCAAATATAAAAAATTAATTAGTATCTAATTATAGCTTCAAATAAACTACTTAGCATGAAAATCTAGAAAATTCTAAACTCGTTTTTGAGGTTCCGGTGTCACCATCAATCACACTTCACGTTGCTACCCCCTAACAGCATACTTTACCATGTCTCTTATTTGTAGTATGAGGTAAATATATACTATAAGTCAATGCTTAGTAAGTACACCTTATAATCTCACTAAATACTATTATTTGCAACTTTTGAAAACTACTAGAAAGATTAACTAATAAAATAAAAATATTCTTATACTGGAAAATAATATACTATAGCCCAACTATAGTATCAATGAGTGCAACTTCGAAGAACCCAGGTAGCCAACTATCAAATCTAAATGGAGCAACTAATTACTAAGGAAAGTTTAGGAACCCTTAGCTTCATGAGTTAGTCTCTTGTGAAATCGTCTCACGGATTCCTTTTCGTGAGACAAATCTATTTCATCTACAAACCCAAATCTAAAACTCATACCCAACCCAACCTATAACATTAGCAGCCCAAGCCCACAACAAAAACCCAATATTCCACATCCCACAGTCACATTGTTGCATAAGAAGGGGAGAGAAAGGATGCTGCCAAAAAGCCTTTGTTGCACCGTTGCATAGAGGGGAGAGAGAAATGATGTGGTCAGGAAGAGTGAAAATGAAAATCCATTACAACAGTCTATTGAATCGAATTTTCAATGTAATATGCATAATTTGAGTATTGTGAGAAAAAATTGTAACGCCCCACTTTTTTTCTATAAAGGAATTTTTTAGCTAAGGTGTTACGTACAAAATTCACCCATTTTATAATAATAAAGATTGTCACGCCCCGTTTTCTTTTTGTAAAATATCAGAGTTTTGCTTTGGGCGTGAAGAAAGAAATAGCAAGGGACGCATATCACAACAAAAAGAAATAGCAGGAGATGACAGAAGAAAGAGATAAGGGACAATATGAAACATCAGTTATCAATAGTCGGTCTCAGTACCGACAAATTCAACATTCGCAGCGGATTACAACATCAGGATCTCATACCCAAATATGTACACAAATATTACAAAATGTGAGTTAATTTAAAATATTGTTTTGAAAAAGTTTGGAGACCTCGTCTCATACAACAAAGTCAGAAAACCGTTCATCCTCTCTCCGACTACGGTTCCTCATGTTCATCATTGCCTGTAGTGTGAGTACTGATTAAGGGGGTGAGTGCGTGGAATACACTCGTGGGAATGAAATCCGCCTCTTGTGACTCAACAGATAATAAATACTAGTAAAATAATCTTAAGTCACGTTGTCACAGTACATAAAATGCATAACAGATATTAGAAATGGCAAGGGATGAATAGGTCCGGGCTTCCCCCGTCTTACCCTATAAAACGGCCTCATATACCGCTAGTGCGCTTCAAGAGGACCACCAAACCTCAACAGAGTAGTAGAAAATAGCAAGGGACGAACAAAGTGGACCTCGGTCCTTTCACAGTTATATTGGCACAACAATTATAATCACATCACTTAGTATTTCTCAATCATGCATTTAATAGGGAAAACAGTAAATAAATAAAGAGATAAAAATTACCCCCACCTTGTTCAGTGGTTACCCACGTGAGTCGATAAATACGATAGTCTGATAACTCGATAACTCAAAGCTCAGTACAATAAGTACCCTACACAGTTACGGTGTTTCTTAGATCTTAAATACAGTATAAATAAAGCTGTAAATGATTCCGACGAAAAAACGTTCGTTAACGACACGACGGATCGAACGATCTAAAGATTGGAATTTTGGAGACAAGGCTGAAAGTGAAGTCTAAAGGGCTAAGATGATAGGAAATGAAATTTGGGTCACGACAAAAAAAAATGAGCTCGATCGGAGTTAAAACGAGCTCGAACGGAGCATTTTAAGTTTAGGGGTAAAATGGTAATTTTGATCAAAGGGTTGACTTTGACCGGGCCCACGGACCCAAGTCAACGACATCTCATCGGCGACGACTCGGAAAAGATGAACGGCGGAGAAAATGGGGTTTGGATCGAAAACACGGTATTGCGGGCGCTGGGGCACACACGCACCCGGCACCGGGTGAAAAACTCGGCAGCTCGACACGGGTGGCTCGGTGGTCTCGGCAGCTCGGCAGGAGCTTCTCGGCAATTTCGGCAGCTGGTTCGGCGGACTCGGTGGCTGCCGAGTTTTCTCGGCAGCCATGCGTGGCTCGACCAAGCTGGCCGAGTTTTCTCGGCCAGCACCTTCCCAGGTCGCCGGCGCCGTTGCTGATCAACGCGCCACCTTCCCGGCGCCACCCGGTGAGGTGATGCCGCCCTCTGCCGCCGCCTCCAGGTTCACCGGAAACCTCACACCGCCGGCTACCTACTCCAGCCACCTCTTACCGGATTCCGGTGGTGAATAGTGCCCGAAAACTCGCAGCAAAATCCTTCGATGCTCAGTTTTTCGAACTTACACCCAAACTTCAAAACTCCGGCTGACCACTTCCTGTCGCCGGCAACGACTCCCAACACCTCCTCCGGCGACCCCTCGTCGCCGGCAACCTTTTCCGACCAACCAAACACACACACACAGCTATATATACACACGCATATACACACACTCACGCTCAAACACACACACACCTCCACCTCCATGGCCGGCGGCCACATGCCGCCGGCGACCACCACCGTCCACTGACAAGCACACGCACGCACACAGTTGCACACACACACACATAACGTATGGTGTATACTCACACACACATCCTCACTGCCAAGCTTGGCCGGCGGCCACCAACCGCCGGCTGCCTCCTCCGACACCTCGCCGGCGACCTCCCATCGCCGGCCGTTCTTTCCCTCACGGCGGCGCCCCCCGGCGCCGCCTCCAACAGCATGCACGAACACACACACCACACAACACACACATGTATGCATACACATATATACACTCTGTCCATCTCCGGCGCCGCCACCCACGGCGGCGTCGGCACTCTAGCGACGGGTCTCGACCTCCGGCGGCCTCCGGCAGCGGCTCCGACACGGTGGACAGAGAAAACACAGAGGAGAGAGAAAGGGTGGTTCAAAGGTTGGGTTTAGGGTTTTGCGGCTGTTTTTCGCCATTTTCCGGCGAACGACAAATCGGAATTGAATTCCGAGACCTATTCTAGAATCATCTCATCGAGACGAACGTCATGTGCGAAAATCGTCCGATTCCGACAATGTTGAAATTTTCCGACGATCGGCCGGCAGCGCGGCGGTGCCGGTGGTGGCGCTGCCGGCCAGAAAACCAGAAACGAAGTGAGAGAGGAGAGAGATAGAACTTACGAGTTTTCGGTGCGTTTGGCTCGTTCGGAAAAATGGTGATTTTTGAATCGAAATCACCTCTATTTATAGAAATCCGGAAAGTTACTATTCATCGAAAATATCTCTGTTACTATTCATCGGTTGACTTTTTCCGAGTTACTATTCATGTAAATATCTTCATTTCCATTCTCCGTAAATATCTTTCGATTTTTTCCGAAACTTCCGGTTTTGCCCTTTCCGTCGCCGTTCGAGCTACGGGTCTCCGATTAACCCCTAGTTCATTTCTATCTTCTCGTTTTTCTGTTACGCATATAATGGTATAAAATTATCCTATGTTCCACGTCTAATAAAATTATCGATCTAAAACGTGCATTAAACACTTATCTGAAACACACGAAATTAATTAAATAGTTAAATCATACGCACATAATTATTAAATCATAGGTTAAAATATTTAATTAATTAATTATGCTCGTTTTGATCCGGGGCGCTATATCCCTTACCCCTTAAAATAATTTCTTCCTCGAAATTGATCGCGTACTAAGAACGACTCAGAACTAAACGTGTATTTAGAGCTGCGAGACTGGATACTTTGCTAAAAAGCTCATTATCGTGTATCTGTGTTGCTTCTGTCTTTCCATTTCTCGTCAAGGAACTTTCTCAGACTTGCAAGTTCCTTGATTATCTGGCTCAGGCTTGCAAGTTCCTTGATGATCTGGCTAAGCTCGATGTTCAGAACTTTCATCGATCCTGAGTTTTTCTAATTCTTTCTTGATCCTTCCTGGCCGAACCGCATTTCTGCTCTTTATTCTTCTCCTTCTTCATCTCATAGTACTGATTGGTGATTTATCTGCGTCTTTGACTTTTATCTGGTAATACCCAGACCTTAAGTCAATTCTTCGAGAACACACTGGCTCCTCTTAATCTATCGAAAAGATCTTTACTTCGAGGCAGTGTATACTTGTTCTCTATAGTCCGCTTGTTCGACTCTTGGTAAACGACATAAATTCTTAAGCTCTCATTTTTCTTCTTCTCGAAGAGCACTGGAGCTCCCCAAGGTGACACGCTTGGTCCATTGGAACCTTTGTCCAAAAGTTCTGGTAACTGGGCCCTCAATTCTTGCAATTCTTTGGTGTTATCCAATATGGAGCTTCTGACACCAGTGCAGATCCTGGAACGAGATCGATCTCAAAGGTCACTTGTTTATTCGGTGAAGGACTAGATAAATCCTCAGTAAAAAAAACGTCCATGCATTCCTTTATCACTGGCATCTTCTCGGTAGAAGTTGATGCTTACTCGGGTTTCCCTATATTGACCAACCAAGCTTCGTAGTTCTTCTTGCTAAGCATCTCGGTTGCCTTTAGGTCCAAAATATTCCTTATGTTGACTTTATCGGGGTCTCACAGAAGGTGAATTCCGGTTCTCCAGATGCTTTGAAAGACAGTCTTCCTTACACGATATTTGATTACCGCGTGATTGGACTCTAGCTAGTCCATTCCTAAGATTTGCTCAAAATCCTTCATCTCCCAAGCATGGAGATTAACTAGAAGGATCTTATCTTCGAAAGCAATCCTAAGGTGACGGTACAGATGTTTTGTCCTTATAGTCTTTCTTGAGAGAAAGCTAACTTCTAAGATTGGAACGACTATCCTACCGTTCTCAAGCTTCAGCAATTATAGCAGTCAACAAATATGAATAAAGTATGCCGCTCCAATATCGAGCAGGATGAAGGTATATCAGATATTGATAACATACTTGCCATCGTCTCGGCTCCCTCAGCAGCTTCCAGGCAAGTATGAGCGTAGGCTCGCGCTCTACCTGCTACCGGCCTCGAGTTCGGGGCTGTAGCCGGTGAATTCCTCTCCTTCCGGCAATTTTCCGCTATATGTCCCAACACCCCACAGTTAAAACAGTTCCGCATCTCTTGCTGACACGGTCCCGTGTGCATCTTTTTGCATCTCGGGCACGAATTTCCAGGTCGGGGAACGGGAAGAAGTGGAGCATTGCTTGCCCTGGGAAACTTATTCGGGACAAAGCTCTGGCTTGGGCTAGTCCACTTTCTCTTGACTGGAGCAGGGAAAACTCTCTTGAGGGGTGCAGCATCTAAACCCATCCGGGATGCAATCTCTTGGGCTCTTTCGATTACACTCGCATAAGTCATCGTCCCCTGCCTAGCGAGGATCGAGCTGATCTCTGAGTGAAGACCTCTCTCAAACCTTCGGGCCTTTTTAAGATCTGAATCCACCAGATGTGGGGCATACTGGCTCAAATGATTGAACTGCTGCTCATAGTCCCCTGCAGTCGAACTTCCCTGTTTGAGATGAAAGAACTCTGTCTCCTTCTGATCTCGATAAGACTGAGGAATGAAATGACGAGAAACTATCTCCTTAAATTCCTCCCAAGTCATCCGCTCTCTTTGAGCGGCCAATAGCGTACGCTTGTACGAGTCCCATCAATGACTCGCTTCGTCTGTCAGCTGGAAGATTGCACAGTTGACCCGTTGCTCTTGGGAGCAAGTTAAGTGGCCAAATAAACGGTCAAGTGACCGTAAGCACTCTTCTGCCTCCATCAGTTCCCCCTTTCCGTCAAAACTTGGTGGGTTGAATTGCCGAAACTGTTCATAGATCAGGTTCGGATCAGATCTCGTTGGCTGTGGTGCGGCCCGGGTTTCTTCAAAGTGCTACGCTAACCCTTTCAGCACGGTAACCAAATCTCCGACATTGGCAGTCTCTTCTCACTCCGGCTGGTTGGCCGGGTGGGGTTGCTCCTTGCGGGGTCTTCCTCTCGACATAATTCTATTACGATATATATATATATATAAGTCATTGGGATAACACGATACTTACTATACATAAGTAGATTAACGCGATATATGTGAAAAGGCATAAATGTATGTTATATAAAATAAGTGAGAACGTAAATACGTGTTTATATATAGGAGCCTATTTAGGGTAGCCTTACACCATCCAAAAGATGTATGTACATTATATATGATGTAAAAACTACTCTATATATATACATATAGAATACTAAAAGTTCATCATCCGTAATCTATCCTTTCGACGGTTTTAACCAAGTGAAGATGAATATTCAAGTCGGGCCTACTCCTGGACTCGAATTCGATGTGGTAGCTGGTGGTTTTCTAGACCTTAAACAGTGGGTGGAGATGTGTCCCGACATTCCACACCGGTAGCAATTCCGTGTCTCTTGTGGGCACGGTCCCTTGTGTAATTTTCTACACTGGGAGCATAAGTTCCCTGGCCTCGGTGTTGGGGTAAAAACTCCTAGATTTCGGGGATTCTGGCAGCTGTATGTCGGGTGGCCCGGCTTCCCGCATTTAAAGAAGTCTTAGGTCCCTTGAAGGCAGGGCCCCTCGTGTATCTTCCCACACTCGGGACAAATATTTCCTGGCCTTGGTGAGGTAGCCACCGAATTCCTAAACTTCTGGCAATGAAACGCGATATGTCTAGGTTCTCCACACCTGTAACAGTTTCGGGCCCCAAGGTGGCAGGGTCCTACATGCGACTTCCCATCCTTAAAATACGAGTTCTCTGGCCTAGGAGTAGGGAGAAGTGGAGCATTGTTGATCCATGGAAGTTGATGTTGATCAAAGTCTTGACTAATACTGATCAGTTTCCTCTTTCCCGTTGCTACCTCCATTCTTCTGGATGGCATCATGTCTATGCAAAGACGAGTGGCGATCGCTTGAGCTCTCTCAACGATCACGGCATAAGACATTTCACCATGTCTTGCCAAAATGGAGCTGATCTCTCTACGAAGACCCTTCTCAAAGTGTCGAGCTTTCTTGACATTCGTGTCCACCAGATGGGACGCGTACCTGCTTAATAGGTTGAATCTCTTCGCGTATTCTTCTACGGAGGCGGTTCCTTGACAAACATGTAAAAAATCTACTTCTTTTAGTTTACGGTACGACTGAGGCAGAAATTCCTGTCTAACCACCTCTTTGAAGACTCCCCATGTCATTGCCCTCCTGAATTCTGGCGACGTGGTCCTTTCTTATCCCTCCCACCAATAGCTGGCTTCTTCAGTTAGTTGTAATACGGTACAGGAGATCTTCTGTTCTTCTGTGCATGCTAAATGTTCAAAGAGTCTATCTAGCGTCCTCAGCCACTCTTCAGCTTCGATCGGTTCTCCCATTCCGTTGAAGATCGGTGGATCGAAATGTCGAAACTGTTCAATAATAAGATTTGCGGCGTTTCTTGACAATGGTAACGGCGTGACTTGGGTGATCCCTAAATATCGAGCCATATTCCTCTGTTCGGGCACCGTCACCAAATCCCTTCTTATGGTGTTTATGTCATGTTCAGATAGTTTCTCTATCGATAACTTATTCTTTCGTGGTCTACCTCGTGGCATATCGTTCTATAGACGACATATATAACTGATCCTTATAATATATCCCACATAACCCAACAATCTATAATAATGGATAAATTAATAACAAAAATCACAGTACAAATAAACATTTATTCTGCGAGTCTTATGTTCAGGGAGAGTCACCTATGGAGAGAGGATGGTGCCTATCTGTGTATTTTTTGGAAAACCCGACCATATTTAAAAAAAAATACTTTTGAAATCACGTTTTTCCCATTTTTAAAACTAGTTCGAGCAAGTTCTCAACATTAGAACCGCTCTGATACCATCTGTCACGCCCCATTTTCTTTTCGTAAAATATCAGAGTTTTGCTTTGGGCGTGAAGAAAGAAATAGCAAGGGACGCATATCACAACAGAAAGAAATAGCAGGAGACAACAGAAGAAAGAGATAAGGGACAATATGAAACATCACTTATCAATAGTCGGTCTCAGTACCACCAAATTCAACAGTCGTAGCGGATTACAACATCAGGATCTCATACCCAAATATGTACAGAAATATTACAAAACGTGAGTTAATTTAAAACATTATTTTGAAAAAGTTTGGAGACCTCGTCTCATATAACAAAGTCAGAAAACCGTTCATCCTCTCTCCGACTACGATTCCTCATGTTCATCATTGCCTGTAGTGTGAGTACTGATTAAGGGGGTGAGTGCGTGGAATACACCCGTGGGGATGAAATCCACCTCTTGTGACTCAACAGATAATAAATACTAGTAAAATAATCTTAAGTCACGTTGTCATAGTAGATATTAGAAATGGCAAGACATGAATAGGTGTGGGATTCCCCCGTCTTACCCTATAAAACGGTCTCATATACTGCTGGTGCGCTTTAAGAGGACCACCAAACCTCAACAGAGTAGTAGAAAATAGCAAGGGACGAACAGAGTGGACCTCGGTCCTTTCACAGTTATATATGGCACATCAATTATAATCACAACACTTAGTATTTCTCAATCATGCATTTAATAGGGAAAACAGTAAACAAATAAAGAGATAAAAATTACCCCCACTTTGTTCGGTGGTTACGCACGTGAGTCGGTAAATTTGATAGTCTGATAACTCGATAACTCAAAGCTCAGTCCAACAAGTAGCCTACACAGTTACGGTGTTTCTTAGATCTTAAATACAGTATAAATAAAGCTGTAAAAGGTTCCGATGGAAAAACGTTCGTTAACGACACGACGGATCGAACGATCTAAAGATTGGAATTTTGGATACAAGGCTGAAAGTGAAGTCTAAAGGGCTGAGATGATAGAAAATGAAATTTGGGTCATGACAAAAAAAGAATGAGCTCGATTGGAGTTAAAACGAGCTCGAACGGAGCATTTTAAGTTTAGGGGTAAAATGGTAATTTTGATCAAAGGGTTGACTTTGACCGGGCCCATGGACCCGGGTCAACGACGTCTTGTCGGCGACCACTCGAAAAAGACGAAAGGGCGGAGAAAACGGGGTTCGGATTGAAAACACGGTGTTGCGGGTGCTGGGGCGCACACGCACCCGGCGTCGGGTGAAAAACTCGGCAGCTCGGCAGGGGTGGCTCGGCGGTCTCGGCAGCTCGGCAGGAGCTTCTCGGACGTTTCGGCAGCTGGTTCGGTGGACTTGGCGGCTGCCGAGTTTTCTTGGCAGCCATGCGTGGCTCGACCAAGCTGGCCGAGTTTTCTCGGCCAGCACCTTCCCAAGTCGCCGGCGTCGTGGCTGATCAACGCGCCGCCTTCCCGGCACCACCTGGCGCGATGGCGCCGCCCTCCACCGCTGCCTCCAGGTTTGCCGGAAACCTCACACCGCCTACCTACTCCGGCCACCTCTTGCTAGATTCCAGTGGTGAATAGTGCCCGAAAACTCACCACAAAATCCTTCGATGGTCAGTTTTTCGAACTTACACCCAAACTTCAAAACTCCGGCCGGCGACTTCCCGTCGCCGGCGACGACTCCCAACACCTCCGCTGGCGACCCCTCATCGCCGGCAACCTTTCCCGACCAACCAAACACACACACACACACAGCTATATATTCACACGCATATACACACACTCACCTCCATCTTCATGGTCGGCGGCCACCTGCCGCCGGCGACCACCACCGTCCACTGAGGCCTTGGCCGGCGACCTACAGTCGTCGGCCACCACCACCGTCGTGCACTCACACGCACGCACACAGTTGCACACACACACAACGTATGGTATATACACACACACACCCTCACTGCCAAGCTTAGCCGGCGGCCACCAGCCGCCGGCTACCTCCTCCGACACCTCGCCGGTAACCTCCCATCGCCGACCGTTCGTTTCCTCACGGCGCCGCCTCCAACAGCATGCACGAACACACACACTCACACACCACATAACACACACATGCATGCATACACATATATACTCTTTGTCCATCTCCGGCACCGCCGTGGGCACTCTAGCGACGGGTCTCGACCTCCGGCAGCGGCTCCGACACGGTGGAGAGAGAAAACACAGAGGAGAGAGAAAGGGTGGTTCAAAGGTTAGGGTTAGGGTTTTGCGGCTGTTTTTCGCCATTTTCCGGCGAACGATAAATCGGAATTGAATTCCGAGACCTATTCTAGAATCGTCTCGTCGAGACGAACGTCATGTGCGAAAATTATCCGATTCCTACAACGTTGAAATTTTCCGGCGATCGGCCGGCAGCGCAGTAGTGCTGGTGGTGGCGCCGCCGACTAGAAAACAAGAAACAAAGAGAGAGAGGAGAGAGAGAGACCTTACGAGTTTTAGGCACGTTTGGCTCGTTCGGAAAAACGATGATTTTTGAATCAAAATCACCTCTATTTATAGAAATTTGGAAAGTTACTATTTATTGAAAATATCTCTGTTACTATTCATCGGTTGACTTTTTCCGAGTTACTTTTCATGTAAATATCTTCGTTTCCATTCTCCGTAAATATCTTCCAATTTTTTCCGAAACTTCCGATTTTGCCCTTTCCATCACTGTTCGAGCTACGGGTCTCCGATTAACCCCTAGTTCGTTTCTATCTTCTCGTTTTTCTGTTACGCATCTAATGGTATAAAATTATCCTATGTTCCATGTCTAATAAAATTATCGATCTAAAACGTGCATTAAACAATAATCTGAAACACACAAAATTAATTAAATAGTTAAATCATACGCACATAATTATTGAATCATAGGTTAAAATATTTAATTAATTAATTATGCTCGTTTTGATCCGGGGCGCTACAAAGGTAATTAAAATTGGAAATAATTCTGAAATACAAATTTCTGAAATTCATGAAATAAAACATGTTCTCCACAATCTTTAGAATATCGACTACCAGCATCCACCGCTCGCATACCATGTTCAAGAATTCCTTAAACTAAAAATATTTTATCATAAAGGGGTGAGTATTTATAATACACTCAGTGGGGTTAACTTGTAACCAAATAGAACATATGAGAAACATAAACATTTCAATCCATCAAGCACAGAGTTGTCGTTCTTAGTCGCCATGAATACAATGTGGGTGTTAGCCGCCATGAATACATTGTGGGTCTTAGCCACCTTGAATCACGGATCTTAGCTGTCATGTAATCATTTCATTGTCATATACATTCTCATTCACCTTGCATATAACATACATTCAATTGCATCGCTCATTTTGCAGCATTTAGCACACAGTACAATGCTCATATAGTAAAGCACATCTTATTCAAATATGCATAGAATTTCACAACGAAACCATCATGGAAACATTAATGTGGAATTAAACAAGTTACCCCCACCTTAGAAAAAGCTGGAGCGTCTGTTCTTAAGTTGTCGAGCAAGCCTAGATAATTCCTTTTTCCTCGTTTCACCCATGAGCAGTTGCTTCCTGATGTGTGGAAGGGGAAGAAGACAGCTTTGTACAAGATGGAGAGAGTCGAGTATGTGAGAGAGAAGAGAATGAAAGAGAAAGTTGGAAAGAGAAGAAAAAAGGGTCCTTCTGCACTATGTCCATTTCTTTCCTCCCTTTCTTTTCTTTATTTATTTTCCATCCATGTTAAAAGAGTCATCAAGGTTGTTGCCACTTATCCTATTCATCAATTATTCACTCATTTATTTGTTAGTTCATTCACTTATTGATTCATTTATTAAATTATTATTATATTATTACTACTATATAAGAGGTGGCAATCTACCATGCACATCATCACCACTCATATTATAATATTAAAGCTTTCTTATACATATAAATGTATATACACCCGTACTAACACACACATATATATATATATACTAAATTTTAGTTTTATTTTTTTTCTTTAATAGTTTATACTTATTTATATTACTATTATTATTATTTAAATCTCATTTTCAATTCTTGAAAATTCTTGCTATATTTAACGTAGTCAAATTTTAATTTGGGTATTACAATAACAGCATACCATATGTTCACGCCTCATTTCTTTGGGCCCACTGGGTTGGGCGGTTCTAAGGAATTTCCTTTGAGTTGGGGTGAGAATTCATTGGGTTAGCGTCTTTCATGTGGTGCAGGTCGGGTCAAAAAATACCCGTCTCACGGAATTAGATCCATGAGACGGTCTCACATGAGTTTTTGTATAGCTTCATCTAGTGGGCAATCTAGAAAACCCAATACTAATCTATATATATACACACACACACACAACACACACATACAATAAAAAAGATGTCTAGTTATGCTATTTATTTTACTTGACGACGCTAATTAGCGTCATGAAGTAAATTACCCACACTTATACAAGTGTCACAGGTTGTGTTATTAAATTTGTCGTTGTAAATTTTTTCCTGACATAAAAGTCATGTGTGGGTAAACTTCATTTAATGACGCTTTTGATAATTATGTTACTAATATTAAAAATAGCGACACTATTTTATATTACTATTTTAACACTTCCATAGTGTTTTTTGCATTAATATGCCAACACTAATCATTTATGTCACAAACACTAGTCATACATTTTATAATATGCATTGTTAAATTTACAACATTGTAGAAAATAAGTGTAGTTCCATTAGCAATATTTAGATCAAATAACATCATTAATTTTATAACACAATTTAAGAGTAGAAGTCATAAAATTAATGATGCTTCCTACAAATCTGCAACTACCTACAATCATTGTCCTTAAAATAGGTGATGCTATTAAAACTATAATGTACTAGAATTGGCAACACAATCTACAATTTGTGTCATTAATTAGTGTCCTAATATAAATTACAATTTCAAATTTATTTCAAAATTGGTGATATTGTTTATAACAAATCTCCTCAAATCAGTAACAATTAGAGAGATGATGTAATGCCTAGGATAAAATGATGTATAATTGGAAAATTAAATAATTAAACCCCTAATTGTTTGATTAAATTATGTGTGTTTCAGAAAAATGATATAATGTACGATTAATTAATCGAATGTATAATTAAATCAAGAAGCATAAGTTATAATGTAATAACGATATTGTAAAACGAAACTAAAAGATTCGTAATCGAAAAACCGAAAGATAGAAATTAAAATGAGGCCAATCTGAGACCCATGAACTAAATTACGAAGAATACGAGAAAATCGAAAGTTATATAAATACATTGAAAACGAAACGAAAATGTAATAGTTCATCAAAACCGAGAAGGTAAGATATTTTTTTCACATTTTTCTCTCTCTTCTCTCTCCTCTGATTCCGACCGGCGGCCGCCGCCGCCGCCAGAGCTTCCGACTCCGTTTCGGCCAATTTTCTCATTCTTTGATGCCTTCGCCGAGCCCGTTCCATATCTGGGCTCAGTTTTCCATTTCGAAATCCCCTTTACCGGGAAACGGCCGGTTAAACCCTCTTTTCTCTCTCATCTCTTCCTTTCTCTCTATGGTTCTCTTCTCTTTCTCTCGATCTGCTCTCTCTCTCTCTCGCTCTTCGTTCTCTCCCCTTCGCCCTCTGTTTCCATCACCGTCGTGCGTTCTCCGATGCATCGTCGGAGCCGCCGCGGCCTGGTGGTTGTGTGTGTGTAGGTGACTGTGTGCGTGTGAGTGTTCTTGTGTGTGTTTGGGGCGGCGCTGTGCAGCATCACCATGGTCGCTGTTGGTGGTGGCCGGTGCATGGAGTCACACCGACAGTGCTAGGTTGGTGGTGGTGGCCGGCGTGAGGAGTCACTGCCATGGCCGTGTCAGTGGTCGTGTGTCTGTATGTGTGTGTATGGTTGTGTGTTGTGTGTTTGGTTGTTGTCGGCGACGGGAATTCACCGGTCATGGTTGGGTGGTCGGCGCGACGGATGTGCCAACAAGATCTAAGGGTAGTGTGTTGTGTCGCCGGCTATGGGAAGTCGTCGGTCGGGCTTGGGGGCGGTGCTGGAAGCACCGCCGTTTTCTGCTGCTGCTGCTGTTTGTTGCGAGTGACGGGGGGATGTCATGCCTGGTGTGCGTGCGTGTGGGCACCGGGTCGGGAGCGCTGGTGCGCATGTCGGGGGGTATGTTGGGGGTGCTGCACGCGTGACGAGGGTACGTGCGTGCGTTGGGTGAGTCGTGGGCGCGTGTGCACGTGTTGGATACGTTGTGCGCCCACCGGGTACCGTGTTGGGCGTATTGTGTGCGCACCGGGCGGACGCCGTGTAGCGTCCCGGACCAAAATAAAACATAATTTATTAATTAAATATTTAACACATGACTTAATATTTATTTGCGTATATTTTGACTGATTAATTAATTACATGCGTTTCAGATACGTGTTTAATACACATTTTAGATCGATATTTTTCTTGGACATGGAACATAGAATAATTCTATACCATTAGATGCGTATTGGAAAAACAAGAAGAAAGAAATGAATTAGGGGTCAATCGGAGACCCGTAGCTCAAACAGTGACAAAAAGGGCAAAACCTGAAGTTTCGGAAAACCGAAAGATATTTTCAGTGAATAGTAAAATAGAGATATTTACGATGAATAGTAATGGATGAATAGTAATGGAGACTTTTAACTCGTGAATAGTGACCGAGATATTTTTTGGTGAATAGTAACTTTTGGAATTCTATACATAGTGGCTCTTTCATTTCAAAAATCACCATTTTTTCGAACGAGCCGAAAACGATGAAAATAAGTAAGTCTCTCTCTCCTCTCTCTCTCTTTTCGGTATCGGCCTCCGGCGTGACATCGCCGGCGCGGCAGTGCCGCCGCCGCCAATGGTCGGAAATTTTCAAAGTTGTCGGTTTTGGCCAATTTTCGCACACGACGCAGGTCTCGACGAGACAAGTTTAGAATAGATCTCGGATTTCAATTCTGATTTCTCGTTCACCGGAAAACGGTGAAAAACTATCTCAAAACCCTAACCTTAACCTTGCACCAACCTTTCTCTCTCCTCTGTTTTTCTCTCTCCACCACGCCGGAGCTGCTGCCGGAGGACCACCGGAGGTGAGGGGTGTCGTTGGAGGGTCGGCGCTGCCGGAGATGGATAGTAGCTATATGTATGTATACGTGCATGTGTGTGTGTTGTTGGTGTAATAGTGTGTGTGTGTTGTTGTTTCTGTTGGGGGCGACGCCGCCGTGTGTGAACGGTGGGCCGGTGACGGGAGATCGCTGGCGAGGGCCCGGGGGAGGTGGCCGGCGGCAGGTGGCCGCCGGCCAAGCTATTGGATGTGTGTGTGTGTTTAACCGTGTGTGAGTGTATGTATACTCTTGGGGGTATATGTATGTATAAGGGTGTTGGGTTGGCCGCGAAAGGTTGCGGCGACGGGGGGTCGCCGGCGGAGGAGTTGGGAGTAGTCACCGACGACTGGAAGTCGCCGGCCGGAGTTTTGAAGGTTGGGGTTTGGTTTTGAAAATATAGGTATCGAAGGGTTTTGCGGTGGAATTCTAGGCACTATTCACTGCCGATTTCCGGCGAGGGATGGCCGGAGGTGGTAGCCGGGCGGACATGGTGGAGGTGGCCGGCGCGGTGGTGCCGGCGAGTCGTGGAGGTGGTGGCCGGTGACGGGAGGTCACCGACAAAAGTTGTGTTTTCAGGTGCACGGTGGCGTATGGGTGTGCATTGTCGTGCGCGCACCGGGAGGAGCTACTGGACGATGGCACACGATCATGCTCGGTGGGCACGGTCGTGCGCGGGTGTGAATGACCCTGCGCGGTAGCGCCGGCCCCGGAAAATACCCCTTAATCTTAAAACACTCCGTTTGAGCTCGTTTCAACTCCGATTGAGCTCATTCTTTTTTTGTTGCGACCCAAATCAAACTCTCTTTCATCTCAACCTATTAAAATGAAATTTCACCATCGTCTCCTCAATCCCAATCTTTAGATCTTTCGATCTGCCGCGTATTTAATGATCGTTTCTCCGCCGAAGTCATTTACAACTTTAATTATACAATATTAAGGATCTAAGAAACACTATAACATATGTAGGCTATCAGTTGGATTGAACATTGAGACACAAGATTTGAGACACGAGATCTTTGATATTCGCTACTCACGTGGTAACTACCGAACAAGGTGGGGGTAACTTCTAAACTGTATTTGTTTACTATTTTCCCTATTTGATATATGAACCATTGAATCTTATTGTTGATCCCTATATGTTGTGAATATCGTGAGTGTATTTTTATGCTAGGGAAGGGACAGGGTGGCCCGTAAATACACCGCTAGGGATGGACTAGGTGGTCCGTAAATCCGTAAATACATTTGTTTACTGTTTTCCCTATTTGATATATGAACCATTGAATCTTATTGTTGATCCCTATGTGTTGTGAATATCGTGAGTGTATTTTTATGCTAGGGAAGGGACAGGGTGGTCCGTAAATACACCGCTAGGGATGGACTGGGTGGTCCGTAAATTCACCGTTAGGGAGGGACTGGGTGGTCCGTAAATACACCGTTAGGAAGGGACTGGGTAGTCCATAAATACACCGTTAGAGAGAGACTGGATAGTCCGTAAATACATCGCTAGGAAGGGATAGGGTGGTCCGTAAATACACCGCTAGCTGGGAATGGGCTGGGTCATCCGTTAAGGAAATGATTACATGTTGTGCCATATATGTGATGTGTTTATTTGCCGAACATATATACGATTGATTTGTGTAACTGCATAATAATTGTTTGAACAAGAAAAATATCTCCATGAGTGTATTCAACGCACTCACCCCCATCTGTACTCACACTACAGGAAATTACGAGAGTCAAGGTGCGTAGAGAGGATGGTGTCATATCAAGACTTCTCCTTTTGTTTCTTTCTCAAAGTTTAACGTTGAGACGTTGTTTTAAAAATTCACGTTTGTAAAAGATAAACTCATCTCCTTTTCTTTATGGATCCTGATGATTTTTCCACTGCTATGTTTTAAATGTTTTATTTCGGCTAAACGCCGAGGATTTGTATATACAAAATCTTATAATGTCTTTTTCTAAAGGTTTTCTATTTTATTTCATGCAAGTCTTTTCCCCTTCTTTCTTCACGCCCACAAGTAAGACTTTGATTTTTTATGAAAAGATTTTGAGGCATGACACGCCGTGTGCGTTCGCTC
Organism: Scutellaria minor; assembly: GCA_954870855.1. Lineage (NCBI taxonomy): Eukaryota > Viridiplantae > Streptophyta > Magnoliopsida > Lamiales > Lamiaceae > Scutellaria > Scutellaria minor. The sequence goes on from OX940727.1 coordinate 23,228,378, forward strand.
GAGTGCATATGTCGTCATGTCATCGAGACAGGAAGTCATCGGTGGGGTGTCGGCTTGTGTGTGTGGCAACGGGACGGGGTTTTGGTCAAAGTCAACCCTTTTCTGATTATTTAAGAAAATGCCCTTACACATTAAAACGCTCCGTTTAAGCTCGTTTCTCATCCATTTTTAGCTCATTTTTTCTCCTAACGAACCCTCATCGATACCTTTTCGACCTCATGACCTCTAAAGCTTCTTTCGATCATTTTTCTTTATCGCTTACTCTTGAGAGAGTTTATATAATTAAAGTATATGTAATTAACGTAATATGAAATTAAGAAACCTTTTTACCTGTGTAGACTCTCAATCGGAACGAACACCTTAGCACTTGATACTTTGATTTATACGTGGTTACCATCGAACAAGGTGGGGGTAACTTCTAATCCCTAATGACTTTATGCTTCTGTATTTAATGCATGATGTGATAACGATCGCATGCATATGAACTTGATGTTAGAATCCTACGTGTTGTGGTTATATGTTGTGATTATTGTGTTCATACATGTATTAAGATGATGTTGAGAAGGGACGAAAGTCCACATTCATATGAAGCGACAAAGGTCCACGTTCATGCTGAAGGGACGAAGGTCTATTTTCATATTATGGGATAACTGGGTTCCATAAAATAAGTCGGGGAGTACCCACACCTGGGGTCAACGGTGAGTACCCGCCTCGCTATAGATATGAGCGCTATGGGACTATGTGTCCGTTAATGAACCGTTTATGTGCTATGCATTATATGTGTTATGTCTAATTACCGATCTTATATATGTTTGATTTGTTTAACTGTTTAATAATTACTAAAATACGTAAATTACTTCCACGAGTTTATTCAACACACTCACCCCCACGTGTATTCACGCTATAGGTAATAATAAAAGTAGAGAAGCGTAGAGAGACCATGTGTGGATGTATGTGAGATGTTTCATGAGGCACTTTTCTGGTTGTATATGCAAGTTGGGTATATGTTATCCTATATGACGGATAAGCACATCTCCCTATGCGTTTCTCTCATAGATCACAGAATTTAACAAAATGAATGTGGATCTATACTATGTACATGCTATTTGTTTATTTGTTGTTATATATATTGTTGGGTTATGTGGGGTAGATTATAAGGGTTAGTTTTTGTATATTATCTTTAGAATAATGCCTCGAGGCCGACCATGAAAGAACCAGCCACCAACGGTAAATCCACAAGAACAAGGTGTGGATGCCATAATAGGGGATTTAGTATTCGTCCTTAGAAGTTTGTGTAACGCCCAATTCTCTAATCACATGCATCTTACATTGAAATGCATTCATGAGCATTCAATCTATATTTCTAAGCATCTTATTACGAAATGCGCTGAATTCTCAAGTATATGTCTATTTTATGATCTAATTAGTCATGATTACTTTATCTATGCATGATATTATTATGGCATTCCAACTCTATAGCCTAAAATACACTGTTTAGTGCTTTTTCTTTTACAGTGGAAAGGTTTGGCTTGGGAAGAGAAGATAGATGTGCTGAAAACGGTTATAAATACGCTAAATGCATAATATCTCTAAAACGACATTCCTAGATTAACTTGATTACACTTCTAATTTATGAATATCATTTCATTTATTTATAATTCTAAAGTAAGTAAAATGCTGCAATTTGATTGGTTAGTTGACTAGGGTGCACCAAAGCACTTTTAATGTGTTGCACTAGATTATTGAGATCTTTCATCCAACACTAACCTTCTACTTAGGCCAAAAACATGGCATATTGTCCATTTAACACCCACACATGTCTAGCCAATAAGAACAAAGCAAGTGGAAGTCTTTAGCATGGTCAAAAGTGGTAGGAAATGTCTTTTTATGCTTTCATTTGTTCACATTGGACTCAAAAATGAACAGCCCTCTTCTCATCTTCCTTTCTTCAACCTTAGAACCCCAAATACCATACAAAAACTGAAATTTATCATGGAGGTTGCATATGAGATGAATTGAAGCTAGTTGGTGACTCTTTCGGTGAAAATGTTGCATCCTTAAGCTTAATTGCTAGGTCTGATCCTATCTCTGTGTTTTATGCTTAAAATTATGTTCATATGATGATTACATGATCTGATTTTATATGTAGTATTATGAAGATGAATTGAAGATAACTAAGTTAGTTGAAGTATGAATCTGATAAGTTGTGGCTGATTCTATTGATGCTGGATATTGTTATAATGATTGGAAGTATGCTTGAAGAATTAGAGGATAGGTAACTCAAGTGGTTATTTAGGTTAAGTTATGCAAGAACATAATTAGTTCGGTTCATGTGAGTTTTATTATTGCAAAGTTAGGGGCTGTCCTATTAGTGTTCTTAATTTATTGAATTAAGGAATGATATTAAGATGAATTATAGGTTTTGATGTGTTTAATTGAATGATAGTGTCTCTTCATTGAATGAGCATTTAAAGGTATGTATATGCATGTTTGATCCTTTTAGGTTTATAAGCACATCATATCTTCCCCAAGGGCCAAACACTCCCACTATTGTACTTGCTTTGGATTTGAGGTAAGTTGAAGCTTTTAATTGCTGCATTACAAGAACTAATTGATATTCATGTAATTTGAATGATATGTGAATGATTGTTCTATGTCTACGATTGAATGGTATGTGAGATTAACGTGATACATGATGCATATAAAAGATGTTTTGAAAGAGGAAGTATGGTACTTGATTGATTGAGAGTAGGCAACATGACTATACGGTCTATAGATGATAGTTGAGCTATCGGAGAGTAGACACAATGTGTACGGTCTGCTGATGTTGGTTGAGTACTAATGATAGTGCTTAACTAACAGAGAGTAGATATCATGATATGATGATTGGCCAATCTTAATGAAACGCTTGTACGGCCTACTGATATTGATTGAGTACCAGCCTTCCGGGTACCCTACAAAGAATGTTTTCAAAATAAATGAGTATGGAAAAGCATATTGCATGATATGATTCATTATACGTGGTTGTGTGCATAAGTTTCAACTTACTGAGCTTATTGCTCATTAAAAAGTTTTTGTAATGCAGGTAATGATGTGCAGTGATAATTGGTCTCCTAAATGGCCAGTTAGTTTGTTCATATGCCATGCTCGAGATGAACTTTTGAAGATTATGTTCAGTTACTTATCTTTTGGACAAATAAACCGTTGAGGGTCTTTTGTTGTAAATGGATATTTTGGATTCCATGTATAAACGATGATATATTTCAATCAACAAAGTTCCTTTCAAGTATTATGAAGTTCTCTTGCAAAAATTAAATATTGGGGACCTTCTTTAATGACTGACTGCGTTTTCAAGTTAAGTCAAGCATCTAACATTCTCATACATGTGTTTCTTAAAAGTATTTCGAATTAGTAAAGCGTGGGGGTGTTACAGTTTGGCTCGACACTTTGAGGTCGCACAAGTTACACCGCTCGTAAAGGTCGTAGTGATGTCTGCAAAAAGGAAATGGACTAGTTCGGATCAGAGCTTCAATCAGAACAAGTACCTAAGGACCAATAGTGCTCCGCTCCTCCGTAGGGAAACTCGTGTGCCAAGTGTGGAAAGTCTCATGAGGGACCATGTCTTCTAGGGACCAAGGTTTGCTTAAGGTGTAGAGAACCAGGACACGTCGCCATCAGGTGTCCGAAGTTCAGAAATGCAGCAATGATGAAGAAGTCGAGGTCTCAAACAAGCAAGACTCAAAATTGCTTTAGGTGTGGAGAACCGAGACACATCGCGTTTAACTATCAGAAGTTCGGAAACCCAACAGCTGCAATACCGAGGCCGAGGTTAGGAACAGGCAAGGCTTGGGCTTTTGCCCTCACTCACTCGAAGGCTGCTGGGGGATCGAAGACCACGAGAGGTATGTTAACAATATGCGATATCCCTACTTTCATTTTATTAGATATAGGGGTAACCCATTCTTTTATCTCTGTCGAGCTATGTGACCTATTAAGCATGAAATGGTAGGGTAGTCGCTGAAACCCTATAAAATTAGTATCCCATCGAGAAGGACGAGATTTTTAGCAAAGTATCCAGTTTTGCCATTTTTAGTTATGCTTCTATATTTCGAGGATGAAATTCTTTTAAAGGGGAAGGAATGTAATGCCTAGGACAAAATGATGCATAATTGGCTAATTAAATAAGTAAACCCCTAATTGTTTGATTTAATTACGTGCGTTTCAGAAAAACGTATAATGTACGATTAATTAATTGAATGTATAACTAAATCAAGAAGCATAAGTTATAATTTAATAACGATATTGTAAAATGAAACTAAAAGATTCGTAATCAAAAAATCAAAAGATAGAAACGAAAATGAGGCCAATCGGAGACCCATGGACTAAATTACGAAGAATACGAGAAAATCAAAAGGTATATAAATATGTTGAAAAAGAAACGAAAATGTAATAATTCATCAAAATCGAGAAGGTAAGATATTTTTTTCAAAATTTTATCTCTTCTCTCTCCTCTGATTCTGGCCAGCGGCCGCCGCACCGCTGCCGTGCCACCACGGCGCCGTCGAAGCTTCCAACTTCGTTTCGGCTAATTTTCTCATTGTTTGAAGCCTTCACCTAGCCCATTCCAGATCCGGGCTCGATTTTCCATTTCGACATTCCCTTCGCTGGAAAACAGCCAGTCAAACCTGGCCAAACCCTTTTTTCTCTCTCCTCTCTTCCTTTCTCTCTCTTCTGGTTCTTCTCTCTCTCTCAATCTGTTCTCTCTCTCGCTCTCTGTTCTTTCCCTCTCGCTCTTTCTTTCTGTCACAATCGTGCGTTCTCCGTCACATCGTCGGAGCTGCCGCGACCTGGTGGTTGAGTGTGTGCAGGTGAATGTGTGCGTGTGAGTGTTCTTGTGTGTGTTTGGGGGTTGCGCTGTGCAGCGCCACCGTGCTCGCTGTTGGTGGTGGCCGGCGTGTGGAGTTGCGTCGGCAGTAATGGGTTGGTGGTGGCCGGCGTGAGGAGTCACCGGCCATAGCCGTGTTAGTGGTCGTGTGTCTGTGTGTGTGTGTGGTTGTGTGTTGGTATGTGTTTGGGTGGTGTTTGGTTGTTGCCGGTAATGGGAAGTGTCCCGTTGCCGGTCATGGTTGGGTGGCCGGTGTGACGGATGTGCCGGTGAGATCTGGGGTGGTGGTGCTGTGTCGCCAGTGATGGAAAGTCGTTAGCCGGGGTTGGGGGTGGCGCTTCGTTTTCTACTGCTGCTGTTGTTTGTTGCGTGCGTCGGGGGGCGCTGTGCAGGATGTGCGTCAGTGCGAGCGCCTGGTCGAAGGTGTTGGTGCGCACATCAGGGAGCATATCGGGAGCGCTACGCGCACGACGGGGGTACGCACACACACTAGGTGAATCGTGGGACGGCCCTAGCGATCTCTAAACCCACAAATGGAAGCTCAAGAGGTGGAACGCATTCCTTCGATCGCAGGTACGAGTTGGAAGGAAATCTGTGCGAAGGCTTTCTGTGGGTAAGACAAAGGTAGATGTAAGCGATATGTGTGTATTGGTCTTATTCTTTTTGTGCGCCTTGTGAGCGTATTTGGATCTGCGAAGGCAATCACTCGGCTATTCCCCTAACCCAACCCGAGAATGGACCAGAGGGAACCGCAGTATGGGGAATGTCACTGTTGTGTACGACATCCCAAGCTTGATAATAATCCTTTACCGGGGACAATCAGATTGTTGACGTTAGTAGACTAATCTATTCATTGGTTGAAAGGAATTCTTATGGGAGTTGGGGTTCTCTTCATTCTCTTTATCGACCTCACAGTGAAGAATCTTAAAAGATTTAGGAGTATCGGGTTGTAAGGCGCAAGGGGATCTTTCGGTATGCTAGCTTCTTTGATTCAGAGTGAGTTTCTTACTCTTGAAAAGCAGGTCTTACAAAGATCGGGATGCATTGGCCTTCTAAAGTGAAAGTGAAACTGGGAGGTGGGGTACGACTAACGGAGTGAGGTAAATAACATCTTGAAGTGAAGCGAAGGCATTATTGAAGAAGGAAAGAGATGGCGGGTCGCCTACTTATACTAGTAGGTAGGTCCCCTTCGGTGCTTGTTCGATCTGGTCGAAGGAAGGAGAATCTGATTTTGAATGCACCCTAAATAAATGAAAGAAATGGGCTCGAAAGCCGGCCTTACTCAATAAGCCCCTTTATTTGATTTTAGTAGAATCCGCAGTTCTTGGTCTTGTTGGAATTTCCTTTTGATGAGATCAAGCCAAAAACAAGCAACTGAAGCTGGAGGATGTTTGACTTTGATTGAATCAGTGCTGAATTTGATACCTCCTCAGATGCAAGAAATGCCCACAAGTGCTAAATGAATGCGGATAAGAAGTTGGAGCAGTCGCTAAGGGACCTAACTAAGTCCATTATTTGCAAGTCCTTCGACTCAGATTGCTTGTCACGTCCCAAAATCTTTTCATATTTTATCAGAGTTTCACATGGGCGTGAAGAGAGAATAGCAAGGGACGCATATCACAACAGAAAGAAAATAAGCAGGAGACAATAGAAGAAAGAGGTAAGGGACGATGAGAAACCTTTTCATATCAACAATCGGCCTCTGCCGAAAATAATAGGTCTCACTATCGATATAAACATCATAATAAAGCAGCAAAAACAACATCAGGATCTCTCGTTCACAGAATATTCAGAATTAGTTACAAAACGTGAATAAACTTAAAATATTGTTTTGAAAATGTTTGGAGACATCGTCTCATTATAACAAAGTTAGAAACAACCCATCCTCTCTCCGTCTAGGGTTCCTCATGCTCATCATCGCCTGTAGTGTGAGTACAGATTAAGGGGGTGAGTGCATGGAATACACTCGTGGGAATAACTCTGCCTCTTGTGATACTTTACAGATATATAAAAACTAGTAAAATAATCTTAAGCCACGTTGTCACAGCACATAAAATGCATATCAGATATTAGAAATAGCAAGGGACGAGTAGGTGCGGGTATCACCCGTCTTATCCTATAAAAACAGTCTCATATACCGCTAGCGCATTTCAAGGACCGCCAGACCTTTTCAGAGTATTAGAAGGGGGGAGACGATTCTTTTATGGTCCATAGAACCCTCCGAACATGCAATGTGAACCGAAGTCCTTTCACAGTAATAATATGGCACAACAAATGTATTCACAACATATAGTTTTCCTCAATCATGCTTTTAATAGGGAAAACAGTAAACAGATAAAGGGATAGAAATTACCCCCACATTGTTCGGTGGTTACCACGTGATCAACGAGTACCGAAGGATCAGATATCACAAAGCTCAACTCAACAAGTAGCCTACACAAGTTATGACATTCCTTAGATCCTTAATAAATTATAATTAAAGCTATGAAAGGGTTCCGGTGGAAAAACGTTCATTAATGACGCGACGGATCGAGAGATCTAAAGATTGAGATTTAGGAGACAAGGCTGAAAGTCAAGTCTAAAGGGCTGAGATGATTGGAAATGAAATTTGGGTCACGACAAAACAAGAATGAGCTCGATTGAAGTTAAAACAAGCTCGAACGGAGCATTTTAGGTTTAGGGGTAAAATGGTAATTTTGGTCAAAGGGTTGACTTTGACTAGGCCCACAGACCCCGATCAACGATGTCTCGTCATCGACGACTCGATACGGATGAACGACGGAAAGAAAACGAGGTTCAGATCGAAAACACGGCGTCGGGTGCACGTCGGCACCCGACGGGCGCGCACGGCGCGTGCGTGGCTCCCGGCACCCGACGGCTATCGAGTTTTCTCGGCAGCTTCTTCTCCCAGTGCGCGCATGGTCAAGTTTTCTCGGCCAGGTCCTTCCCAGTTTTCCCGACGGTGGCCTGCTCGAGCAGGCCACTTCCCGGCGTCGCCCGGCCACCACCTCTCCAACCCCTCAAACACCCTCAACTTCCAACACACACACGCTCATATATATAAACACACACACACTGTTCATCCTCGGCCGGCGGCCAACACCCCTGAGCCCTCACCGGCGACCTCCCGTCGCGGGCCCTCCGATCACACACAGCGGCGCCGCCCACAACAGCAAGCACAAGCAACACACACCACCACCCCGTCACTCACACACACATGCACAAAACATACATATATAGCTACTATTCCGGCCCGACGCCACCACCCCAACTTCACCACCACACCACCGGCGAACCTCCGGCCAGCTTCTCCGGCGAGAAGGAGAGAGAAAACAGGAAAAGAGAGAAAAGGTTGTGAAGGTTAGGGTTTAGGTTCTCAAGGCTGTTTTTTCGCCGTTTTCCGGTGAACGAGAAATCGGATTTGAATTTCGAGACCTATCCTAGATTCGTCTCATCGAGACGAACGTCGTGTATGAAAATCGACCAAAACCGACAAATTTGAATTTTCTGGCCACCGGCCGGCGGCAGCAGTGGCGCCGACTCTGAAAATAGAAAGACAGGAAGAAAAAAAGTAGAAAGAAGGACTTACGTGTTTTCGTCGGTTTTGGCTCGATCGAAGAAACGGTGATTTTTGAATCGAAATCACCCCTATTTATAGAAATCCAAAAGTTACTATTCATCGAAAATATCCAAATACTATTTATCGGTTGACTTTTCCCATGTTACTATTCACGTAAAAATCTTCGTTTCTATTTTCCGTAAGTATCTTCCGATTTCCCGAAACTTCCGGTTTTGCTCTTTCCATCGTCATTCGAGCTACGGGTCTCCGATTGACCCCTAGTTCATTTCTATCTTCTCGTTTTTTTTATTACGCATCTAATGATATAATAATATCCTATGTTCCACGTCTAGGAAAAATACCAATCTAAAATGTGCATTAAACATGTATCTGAAACGCAGGTAATTAATTAAGCAGTTAAATCATACGCACATAATTATTAAATCATAGGTTTAAATATTTAATTAATTTATTATGCTTCATTTTGGTCCGGGGCGCTACATCCCTTACCCCTTAAAAGAATTTCGTCCTCAAAATTAAGCACGTACTAAGAGCGACTCGGAACTAAACGTGTACTAAGAGCTGCGAGACTGGATACTTCGCTAAAAAGCTCATTATCGTGTATCCGTGTTGCTTCTGTCTTTCCATTTCTTGTCAAGGAAGTCACTCTGGCTTGCAAGTTCCTTGATTATCTAACTAAGCTCGATGTTCAGAACTTTCGTCGGTCCTGAGCTTTTCCAATTCTTTCTCGATCCTTCCTGGCCGAACCGCATTTCTGCTCTTTATTCTTCTCTTTCTTCATCTCATAGTACTGATTGGTGATTTATCTGCGTCTTTGACTTTTATCTAGTGATATCCAGACCTTAAGTCAATCTTCGAGAACACACTGGCTCTTCTTAATCTATTGAAGAGATCTTCACTTCGAGGCAGTGTATACTTGTTCTCTATAGTCCGCTTGTTCAACTATTGATAATCGACACAAATCCGTAAGCTCCCATCTTTCTTCTTCATGAATAGCACTGGAGCTCTCCAAGGCGACACGCTTGGTCCGATGGAACCTTTATCCAGCAGTTTCTGTAGTGGAACTTCAGTTCCTGCAACTCTTTCGATGCTATCCAATAAGGAGCTTCTGACACTAGTACAGATCCTGAAACGAGATCAATCTCAAAGGTCACTTGTTGATCCGGTGGAGGTCCAGGTAAATCCTCTGGAAACAAGTCCATGAATTCCTTTATCACCGACACCTTCTCAACAGAAGTCGATTCTTGCTCAGAGTTCGTCATGTTGACCAACCAAGCCTTACAATCTTCTTTGCTAAGCATCTCGATTGTCTTTATTTCCAAAATTATTCCTTCAGTCGACTTTATTTGGGTCTCTCAGAAGGTGAACTCCGATTCTCCAAATGCTTTGAAAGACGATCTCCTTTGCACGACAATCGATTACCGCATGATTGGACTCTAGCCAGTCCATCTCCAAGATCGTGTCAAAATTCTTCATCTCCAAAGCGTGGAGATCACTAGAAGAATCTTATCTTCGAAAGCAATTTTAAGGTGATGGTGTAGGTGTTCTGCCCTTTCCATCTTTCCCAAGGGGATAATAACTTCTATAGTCCGAACGACTATCCTACCATCCTCATGCTTCAGCAATTACAGAAAATAACCGATATGCATGTGTGTTTCATTCCAGTATCAAACAGGCTGTAAATAGGTACATCAGTTATTGATAGCGTACCTGACATCATCCATCAGCTCCCTCTGCAGCTCCTGGGCGATTAAGGGCATAAGCCCGTGCTCTGCCCGTCACCGGCCTCAAGTTCCAAGATCTCGGACAGTGGACCGCTATATGCCCTGGCACTCCGCAAGTGTAACAGTTCCGTTCTTCGGGCTGACACGATCCCGTATGCACCTTCCTGCATCTTGGACACAGGTTCGTACGTCGGAAAGTAGGAAGGAGTGGAGCATTACTTGCTTTGGGAGTGGGAATGAGTGGAGCATTGTCTGTCCTTGGAAACTTATAGGGGCAAACTCCTGACTCGGGCCATTCCACTTCCTTTTCCCAGGAATAGGGAGAACTTGGTCGAGGGGTGCCGCATTCAAACCCATCCGGGAGGCGATCTCCTGGGCTCTCTCGACAACACTTGCATAGGTCATCTCTCCTTGCCCAGCCAGGATCGAACTAATCTCCTTACGAAGGCCCCTCTCAAATCTTCGGGCCTTTTTGAGATCAGTATCCACCAGATGTGGGGCGTACCGGCTCAAATGATTGAACCGTCGCTCATACTCCCCTACAGTTGAGTTCTCTTATCGGAGATGAAGGAACTCCGTCTCCTTCGTGTCCCGGTAGGACTGAGCGATGAAGTGGTGAGTAACCACCTCCTTGAACTCTTCCCACGACATTTGCTCCTTTTGAGCAGGCAACAACATTACTCGTACGAGTCCCACCAGTGACTCACTTCATCTGTGAGCTGGAAGATGGCACAGCTGACCATCTATTCCTTAGAGCAAGTTAGATGGCCGAACAAACGATCGAGTGACCTTAGCCACTCTTCCGCCTCCATTGGTTCCCCTTTCCCACCAAAAGTCGACGGGTTGAACCGCCGGAACTGTTCATAGATTAAGTTGGGGTCAGCTCTAGCTGGTTGTGGGACAGCTCGGTTCACTTTGAAATGCTGTGCTAACCCTCGTAGCACAGTACCCAGATCCCCAACATTGGCAGTCTCTTCTCGCTCCGGCTGGTTGGCCGGCTAGGGTTGCTCCTTACGTGGTCTTCCTCTCGACATATCTCTAATTCGATATATGTATATATATAAGTCATTGAGATAACGCGATACTACTATACGTAAGTAGGTTAACATAATGCACGTGAAGAAGCATAAACATATACTATATAAAATAAGCGAGAACGTATGTACGCGTATATACATAAAAGTCTACTAAGGGTAGTCCTACACCATTCCCAAAAGGTGTATGTACACTATCTATGAAGTATGAACTACCCTTTACATATACATATAAATAGAGTACTGTTTGTTGCGTTATATATACATATATCAAAGTTCTACTATGTCGTCTATGATACAGCTGCGAGAGGTGGCGGAGGCCCCGATATTTCCGGCGCTCTGTCTTAGGGATCGCCAATCTCCGGATCGTCCTCCGACTCGGAGCTACTGCTGGACGGATCATTAGGTACCGGCTCCGGAGTATTCGGAAGGCCATGTCGGCCCCATAGTTCCAATATCCATCTCGCTACATTCCTGAAAACCACGATGGGCATGTTACCTACTGACGAGAATGCTAGCTCATTGTGATATTCTAGGCGAGCCTTAACCTCCCACTCATGTGGTAAGGTGTGAATCATATGCAGGCATGCTTGAATGCCACTGATCCTACCTCTCGTACCTTCCAGCTCTCTCCAGCAGTGAAGGAGTCGAGCAATATGCTCACCAATTGATATATCTTCCGTCACCCTAATCTCGAAAAAACGGCGTCGAAGCCGCTCCTCTCACGTCTTAATAACCGGTACCCTCCCGCTAAAGACTATATAAACCCTATTCATCTGTCAAGTTAATTACAAGAGTCTCTTATCGTATGTTTATATCTGTAGTGCTTCCCTCCAAACCTAACGGTTCAAGGACAAAATCACAAAACAGGCAACATTCATATTCCGCAAATCTTATGTTCAGGGAAAGTCACCTATGGAGAGAGGATAGTGTCTGTCTGTGTCTTTTCAGAAACCTTTTCACATTTTCAAATCACATCTTTCCCACTTTAAAACCAATTCGAGCAAGTTCTCAATATTAGAACTGCTCTGATACCATCTGTCACGCCCCAAAATCTTTTCATATTTTATCAGAGTTTCACATGGGCGTGAAGTGAGAATAGCAAGGGACGCATATCACAACAGAAAGAAAATAAGCAGGAGACAACAGAAGAAAGAGGTAAGGGACGATGAGAAACCTTTTCATATCAACAATCGGCCTCTGCCGAAAACAATCAGTCTCACTATCGATATAAACATCATAATAAAGCAGCGGAAACAACATCAGGATCTCTCGTTCACAGAATACTCAGAATTAGTTACAAAACGTGAATAAACTTAAAATATTATTTTGAAAATGTTTGGAGACATCGTCTCATTATAACAAAGTCAGAAACAACCCATCCTCTCTCCGTCTAGGGTTCCTCATGCTCATCATCGCCTGTAGTGTGAGTACAGATTAAGGGGGTGAGTGCGTGGAATACACTCGTGGGAATAACTCTGCCTCTTGTGACACTTTACAGATATATAAAAACTAGTAAAATAATCTTAAGTCACGTTGACACATCACATAAAATGCATAGCAGATATTAGAAATAGCAAGGGACGAGTAGGTGCGGGTATCACCCGTCTTATCCTATAAAAACGGTCTCATATACCGCTAGCTCATATTCTTTTACGGTCCATATGACCCTCCGAACATGCAATGTGAACCGAAGTCCATTCACAGTAATAATATGGCACAGTAAATGTATTCACAGCATATAGTGTTCCTCAATCATGTTTTTAATAGGGAAAACAGTAAACAGATAAAGGGATAGAAATTACCCCCACGTTGTTCGGTGGTTACCACATGATCAACGAGTACCGAAGGATCAGATATCACAAAGCTCAACTCAACAGGTAGCCTACACAAGTTATGACATTCCTTAGATCCTTAATAAATTATAATTAAAGCTGTAAAAGGGTTCCGGCGGAAAAATGTTTGTTAATGAAGTGACGAATCGAGAGATCTAAAGATTGAGATTTAGGAGACAAGGCTGAAAGTCAAGTCTAAAGGACTGAGATGATTGGAAATGAAATTTGGGTCACGACAAAAAAACAATGAGCTCGATCGGAGTTAAAACGAGCTCGAATTGAGCATTTTAGGTTTAGGAGTAAAATGGTAATTTTGGTCAAAGGGTTGACTTTGACCGGGCCTACGGACCCCGATCAACGACGTCTCATCATCGACGACTCGATACGGATGAACGACGGAAAGAAAATGAGGTTCAGATCGAAAACACGGCATCGGGTGCACGTCGGCATCCGACGGGTATGCACGGCGCGCGCACGGCTCTCGGCACCTGACGGCTGCCGAGTTTTCTTGGCAGCTTCTTCTCCCGGCGCACGCATGGTCGAGTATTCTCGGCCAGGTCCTTTCCAGTTTTTCCGATGGTGGCTTGCTCGAGCAGGCCACTTCCCGGCATCGCCCGACGTGGCGGCCCCACCTCCTGCCACCACCACCTACCTCGCCAGATACCTCGCACCTCCGGCTACCACCTCCGGCCATCCTTCACCGGATTCCGGCGGTGAATACTGCCCGGAATCTCGCCGCAAAATCCTTCGATGCTCAATTTTTTAAAAATCAACCCTCACCCAAAAATCCTCCGGTCGGCGACCCTAGTCGCTGGCGACCACCCCCAGCCCTTCCGCCGGCGACTCCCCGTCGCTGGCAACCCTTTCCGACCAGCCGAACACCCCTACCATACATATACTCCCAAACCTATACACACAGACACTCACGGTTACACACACACATACCTTTCCGGCCTTGGCCGGCGGCCACCTGCCACCTTCCCCAGCCACCCAGATCACCGTCCAGTCGCCGGCCACCACCTCTCCAATCCCTCAAACACCCTCAGCTTCCAACACACACACACGCTCATATATATAAACACACACACTATTCATCCTCGGCCGGCAGCCACCTGCCGCCGGCCACCACCCCTTTGCCCTCGCCGGCGACCTCCCATCGCCGGCCCTCCGATCACACACGGCGGTGCCACCACCCCAACATCACCACCACACCACCGGCGAACCTCCGGCCAGCTTCTCCGACGAGAATGAAAGAGAAAACAGGAAGAGAGAGAAAAGGTGGTGAGGGTTAGGGTTTAGGTTTCCAAGGCTATTTTTCACCGTTTTCCGGTGAATGAGAAATTGGATTTGAATTCCGAAACCTATCCTAGATTCGTCTCGTCGAGAAAAAGGTCGTGTGTGAAAATCGGCTGAAACCGACAACTTTGAATTTTCCGGCCACCGACCGTTGGCGGCACTGCCGCCGGCTGAGCTCCGAAAATAGACAGATGGGAAGAAAAAAAGAAGAAAGAAGGACTTACGTGTTTTCGTCGGTTTTGGCTCGATCGAAGAAACGATGATTTTTGAATCGAAATTATCCCTATTTATAGAAATGCGAAAGTTACTATGCATCGAAAATATCCAAACACTATTCAACGGTTGACTTTTCCCATGTTACTATTCACGTAAAAATCTTCGTTTCTATTTTCCGTAAATATCTTTTGATTTTCCGAAACTTCCGGTTTTGCCATTTCCGTCGTCATTTGAGCTACGGGTCTCCGATTGACCCCTAGTTCATTTCTATCTTCTCATTTTTCTATTACGCATCTAATGATGTAATAATACCCTATGTTCCACGTCTAGGAAAAATACCAATCTAAAATGTGCATTAAACATGTATCTGAAACGTAGGTAATTAATTAAGCTGTTAAATCATACGCACATAATTATTAAATCATAGGTTTAAATATTTAATTAATTTTTTATGCTTCGTTTTGGTCCAGGGTGCTACACTGCTATCAGAATCTCTAAAAGATAGGATTGGATGGGAACTCGCTTGAACTTGAAGAGAGAAGCAACTGCTTCTTCTCCATCAAAAGAAAAACAAGCATCTGACTAAATCTAAATAGTAGGCCCTTTAATCTTATTGCCTAATTGTTCATAAAATCTCGTTTATTACACACGGGTCTTATACTAGTCAATGGTTTTTTTTCTCTCAAGTCTCTCAAATGCTGCCATGTGGAGCTCTCAATAGTTGACACATCAGATTTTTGAGTTATTTTTGTAGTGCCATGTGTCTCTCTTAAATAGGTTTTTTAGTTACCTCTTTTAAATAATTTGTGAGCAAACACACGCACAGAATAGGAAAAGGCACGGAAACACATGTTGCCCGTTATAGAACGTGGTATCTCTATCTCTTCCTATTCGTTCAGAATCCTCCATCTCTAGGCCATAGCTCCGACAGCCCTCCATCCCTTCTTCAAATCATCACCTATATCCACTTCGGTTGCACATTTCATCAATTCGGTGTCTTATAACCTCAGCAAGATGCTTTCAATATACGTCATTTTCTCCTCTCAATCTTTTTCTCTTCTTCTCTGCATTCAGGTATTTGAGTTTTGCAAAAATGGTTTCTTTTAGGAATATTTATACTTTGTGAATGATTTGGGTTATGGGTTTCTGAGAAATTGAGAAAGTCATTATGTTCAAATGTTTTTCATAGGGGCCATCACTGTTGGCCTTGGCACTTGGCAAATCTTCAGTAGATAAGAAAATGTTCGTTTCTTTAGTTTAATGTGAGTTATTTCACAATTTTGATTGTAATTATTATCTGTCAATGCCTACCTCTGTTTTTTTTGGGAGGATTTGTGATTCTCTCATCTCCCCCTTGTCTCCCCTACAATGATAGCCAGGCTAAATTCTTGCTTCAGACAATTTTCTACTATAAGTTTGGGGTTCCAATCATTTAGTTGTAGCAGACACGAAATTGATGTTTGAAGACTCGGTTGCAAAGCTTCGTTAAAATCTGCCTCCAACTCTAAATGCTGGAATTGAGCCCATGCAACAACAACTAATCAAGGTATATATCCAAATTGACCCCTTTTTTATTTTTGGATTGCAAGAAAAGGAGAACTGAAAGTTCATTTACTTTCAATTTTTTTAGATTTAAGTTATGGATTAGAGTGGTTGTTTAACATTCATATGCAATATGTATATGCTTTTCTTTTGGTGGGTTAGTTTATGAAAGTCGCTGAATTTGGGTTACATGGTTGGGAATGTTTACCCTTTCACGGAGCAAGTGCTTCTCCGTTGATGGGTAATTTGTGAGAGTGTTAAACTTACATTTTGTGTTTGAGAATGTTTACACTTTCAAAGAAGAAATGCAAAGTTGGTATTGTCAATGCTAGGCATGCATAATGGGCATGAAATATGATAAAATTTGTATTTGATTTGATGTATTGGAAAGTAGACATTGTTTCAATCTCCCTGTGAATGCTTTTACATGTATGTATTAGCAAAGGTTATGCATGTTTAGAAAATGTACACTGAAGTTATATTCTTATTATGTTTCTAAGGTGTTTGATTGACTACTCCTTTATATTGGAATGGGTAAAGGGTCAAATAGTTTGGCACTTCTGCTTGAGGAAAGGAGTTGAGAGAATTTTGAATCAGAGTTCTGGATTTTTGTTAATCCTTCGCCGTAATAATATCTCGGGGTTTGCAGCGATAACTTGGTATATCTACTATACGCCCATTCAGTAAAATATGTTTATGGTTAACTAATTGGCGGCTTGCGGGAATAGTCGAAGCCATACCCAATCGAAAATGGATGTTATCCAAACGCATTTCAAGTAATTGTAGTAAAACTTGACCTGTTGACCCCCTGGCTTTTCCGGCAATACGAACGTATTTAAGTAATTGTCATTCTGTAAGACCATAATGAAAGCACAATTTTTGTTTTTCTTCTAGTCGAATACGATATAGAGATGTTTTCCCGGAACGGGATTGGTTTCTAAGATCACTTCCAACTTTAGGCCTTTTATTAGTTAGTCCTGGTAAAGCCCCCAGGTGGCGTATTTTTTTGAAATCAGGTCCTCGGTAACGCGACATAAAGACTCCTTATTTTTAATTTAGAATTCATTTCATTCTTTTTTTTTTGAAAAGAGGTAGTGTACTTGTACTATAAAGAAAAGAAGAATGAGATAAATTGGATAAATATCCAAACTTTCCATTATTATATAATTATTATATATTAGTATATATATAAAAGATCCTTTTCCTGACACAGTTGAGAGTTCACTATAAGTTAACCTATAACTTAATCTATAACTTAATAAATTCATGGATTTTTGGAAAGAGGGGAAGACACTTTTTCAATATTTTTTGATTTCAAATTCCAAAGGAAGATTATCCATTTTTCTTGAATAAAAAAATGAAAAAGAGAAAAAAGTTGGCTATCAGAATCGAACCAATGACCATCGCATTACAAATGCGATGCTCTAACCTCTGAGCTAAGCGGACCCACAAAATAAACATTTTCTATGCATAGGAATTCAATACACTATAGTATAGTGTCTCTAGAAATCTATAATTCCCAATAAATATTGGATATTATAGAACATAACGATTTATATAGCGATATATAATTTTGATTTCTTTATCACAATTCTTAATTCGAATACAATTCGAATATTATTCTATTCGATAGTCAATCTTAAATATTTTTAGAGAGTCTAGTCAAATTTTCTTTATTTTATTTTTGATTTTGAATTCACATGGCATTTGAAATTCTTTTTTTTAGACTTCTATATTTTCTATCCTATATATTTTGAATTCTAGATTTCTTTCAAATTTGATTGATTAGTTATAACTAATCAGACATTCCTCGGCTTTCATTCGTAAGGGGTAAGTTAAGAAAAAAAAAATATCGACCCTTCAAGTATCCCCCTTGAGTGTCCATTTTCTTTTCCCATTGAGGCCGAACCTAAACCTGTGCTTGAGAGATAACTGCCCATATACTGATAAGGGATGTATGGATTCTCGAGAAGAGAGGAGCCATGGTGGTCCACCCCAGACCGCCCGGATCCCATGAGTGAATCGAAAGTTGGATCTATATTAGATCTCACCCGAATTGCCCCATCTATCCTCCTGAGGAGAGGTTTGGTTTCAAACCCCTGTTTGAATAGGAGGAGTACGCTATGCTAATGTGCCTTGGATAATCCATATCTCAGGGTCAGGCGCCAATAGATGGAACCTCCGGAACCACAATGACAGGAATTCAAGCTTCAAGAACACATGCAATACTACAATTGCATGCAAGAACAATAATCCACCAAAACATAAAATGAAATCGATCAAAGTTCAAACAAAAACTCAACACAGTGTTTACGTGGTTCGGCTTAAGATGCCTACATCCACGGGAGAAAGGGGAAGGAACTTTATTGATCTCACTCTGAAAATTACAACTTCACAAGAAACAGTAAACCCTAATAAATGAGCTAGCTTGCAGACGAATTAACTCTCTCTCTAGAACAGATCTCACTCTAACTCTAACTAATGAAAAAAACTACATTATATAGAGAGTAGAATGCCGAAAACCGCTTGAGAAATCGTTGAGTATCAACGGAGAAAACGCGCCCACAAGATCTGCTGTTGAAACCACCCTCTGAAGCTCGATCTTGAAATTTACCAGAAAAAACTGATTGAAGTCGCGCTTTCAAAATGCAACTGTTTAAGTAAAAACCGATTTCTCCTTACTTAGCCAAAATATGTGTTTTTCTTCCAGGCTTCAATAGCCTTTGCTGATGCATGCTTACATCCTTCAATTCTCCACCTTAAGCATGCTTAAGCTTTCTCTCCAAGAAGTTCAAGTGTTTTGTGATAACAACAGTGATATACAACTAGCTAAGCATCAAGGCTATCATGAGAGAACCAAACATATTGATGTTAGGTTGTATTTCATTCGAGATATCATTGAGCAAGGTGGAATTGAAGTCAAGAAGATTCCTACTGAAGAAAACCCTGTTGATGCATTTACTAAGGCACTTCTAGTTGAAAAATTCAAAATGTTGGCCTTCCTGATTAAAGCCAAATTCCTTCAACATCCCTTTTATCCAAATTGCTTCATTTATTACCTCTGTAAGTGTTATGAACTCAGACTCTGTTATGGATAGAGCAACCACTGATTGTTGAGTCGACTTCCAGCTGATAGTAGTGCCAAATAAAGTGAACACAAATCCAGTAAGTGACTTCCTTGTATCAACATTCGAAGCATAATCAACATCAACATAACCTGCAATAGGTTTATCTGAATCTGTTGTCTTTTTGAATACCAATCCTCATTCTACTGTTCCATTCAAGTACTTCAAAACTCCTTTGGTTACCTCCTAGTGTGCTGGTCCGGGATCAGCCATGTATCTGCTAATTAAGCTCATGCAATGTGCAAGATCAGGCCCGCAACATACTATTCCATACATAATGCTTCCTACTGCATTTGAGTATGGAATTCTTGTCATCCTATCAGCTCCCCCTGATCACTAGGACACTGATCCTTGGACAACTTTACATGTTGAGCAATAGGTATAACTGAGCTCTTACACTGATTCATCTGATATTTAATAAGTACTTTCATGAAATAAGTACTTAAGTCCAGAAACACTTCACCATGTGATCTATTCTGTTTATATTCATGCCCAGCATCCTCTTAGCTTCACCGAGATCCTTCATCTCAAACTCATGGTTAAGCAAGCATTTAATAGTATTCAAATTTTCAACAGAATTGCTAGCAATTAACATATCATCAACATATAGAAAAAGGTATGTGTGTGTAGTGTTATTCTCATGCTTGAAATAGACACATTGATCATGCTTACTCCTAATAAAATCAATTTTCCTCATATAATCATCAAACCTTAAGTACCATTACCTTGGGCTTTGTTTGAGACCATATAGTGATTTCTTTAGCAAGCAAGTTTTTCCTTCTTTATTCTTCACATCCAACCCTTCTAGAACAACCATGTATATCTGTTCCTTTAGTTCTCCATGCAAAAATGCAGTTGTGACATCCATTTGGTGAAGCTCCAGGTTGTATTGAGCTATCATTGCTAGCAACATTCTTATTGAGCAATGTTTAACCACAGGAGAGAAGATCTCTGAATAGTCTATTCCCTCCTTTTGTGTAAATCCTTTGGCCATCAATCTGGCTTTAAACCTGATTTTATCCTTGTTGAATGCTTCAACCTTTCTCTTAAATAACCATTTGCATCCCACCAGCTTGTAATTTGATGGCTTATTGACAACTATCCAGATGGAGTTCTTCTTCAGAGAATTCAGCTCCTCCTCAATTGCCTTATTCCACTTCTCTTTTTGTTTGCATCTCATAGCTTCATTATAGTCTTTTGGCTCATGATGCTCAATAGTTTCTGTAGTAAGCAAAGCAAAAGAAGTGTTAGCAGTGTGACCAAACCTTATAGGTGGTTTAACTTGCCTTCTAGGTCTATCCCTAGTTAATTGGTAGTTTGTCAGCTGTGGATCATAATCATTATCAGAATGATCATCATCTAAGGGAGCATTATTATTAGCACCACTCTGATCTATTAATCTTTGGTTATCCATTGCAATCTTGTCTTCATTAAAGACTTTGGTAGACTCCACCTCAAATTGCAACCTGTCATCCAAAGAAACAAGTTTATCAATAGAATTATTCTTATTGAAAGGCATTTTAAACTCATCAAATGTAATATCTCTACTTATGATGCACTTCATTTGATCTTTTTCATAACACCACAACTTATAGCCTTTTACTCCCTTTGAATATCCTAGAAAGACACATTTGAGTGCCCTAGGTTCCCGCTTGTCTTGCTTTACATGAGCATAGACTTGACAGCCAAATACTCTTAGTCTTGAGTAATCTGCAGCCTTTCCAGTCCACCTTTCTTGAGGAGTTTTAAAATCAATAGCTGAAGATGGACTCCTATTGATCAAATAGGCAGCAGTAGCCACTGTTTTTCCCTAAAAACCCTTAGATAATCTAGAACTAACAAGCATGCATCTGACTTTGTTCAATATGGTTTGATTCATCCTTTTAGCCAAATCATTTTGTTGAGGGGTGTTAGGGACAGTCTTATGTCTTAAGATCCCTCTTTCCTTGCAATATGAGTTGAATTACTCATTTACAAACTCAAGTCCATTATTAGTCCTAAGGCATTTGAGTTTCTTTCCAGAGGCATTCTCTACCTCTTTTAGCCATTCTTAAAATCTGATGAAAGCTTCATCCTTGCTTTTGAGTATTACCACCCAAACTTTCCTGGAATAATCATCAATCAAAGACACAAAATACTTTCCACCATTTCTGGTGTGTGTCTGTGCAGGTCCCCAAAGATCTGAGTGAATGTACTCCAAAGGGCTAGTTGTGGAGTGACTTCCAGAGTGAAAGCTCATCCTTTTTGCTTTGCTAAGGATGCAATGTTCATACATATCTAAGGTTGAAATCTTATCTTTTCCAAACACAGATTGTTTGCTTAGCTCCTGTAGACCCTTTAAACTGATACGACCAAGCATTGTTTTATCCATCTCTCTTGCTGAATGAGAATCTCCAGTTGCTGTATATCCATATAGATAGTAAAACTCATATTTCTTGAAGTCTTTGAGTACAATCTTGGAGTTCTTTTCTGCCTCCATGACTCCACCTTGAACTTGCAGCTTATATCCTTGAGAGTCAAGCATACCTAGTGAAATCAAGTTCCTTTTTAACTCTGGAACATATCTCACATTTGAGAGTGATCTTATCTTCCCATCATACATCCTCAATCTGATAGATCCAATTCCATGGATCTTATAGGTCTTGTTATTACCCAATAACACTGCTCCTTCATCCTTTAGAACCAAATCATGGAACCAATCCTTAATAGGGCTCATATGGAAAGAGCATCCTGAATCCAATATCCAGTCTTTTGAGGTTTGGTTTGTGGTGATGGCAAGCACTTCAGCAGATTCATATCCACTGTTAGAACCAGATGTCTCAGCCGTTTGATTTGCTTGTTTTTCAATAGCAGATCATTTTCCTTGTTGTAACTTCTTAAACTTGAAGCAATCCTTTTTAAAATGTTCAGGCTTATAGCAATGAAAACATCTCCGACCTTCAATATCATCCTTAGTCTCTTGACTTTGCAGTGGAGCCTTCTTGTTTATAGGTTTTGATCTCTTCTTGAATTGCTGCTTCTTTTGTTTCTTATGTTTTACAATTAACCCCTCAGCTCCACCTGCATTCTTGAGATCAGATTCTTTTGATAATTCTTTTGTTTTGAGCGCAGTATCCACTTCATCTAAGGTGATCGAGTGCTGTCTTCCATATAGAACTGAGTCACAAAAATTTTCAAATTTTTTAGGCAAAGCACTCAGCAACATAAGGGTTTATCCTCTTCTTCCAATACAACATCTACATTCTCCAGATCATCTAGCATTTTATTAAAATCCTCCAATTGATCTGGCAATGACCTTTCTTCCAAGATCTTGAATGCATAGAGCCTTTTCTTGAGATAAAGTCGATTTGCCAGAGTCTTCACCATATACAAGCTTTCCAATTTTTCCCAAACCTCCTTTGCAGATTCAAGCTTCGCAACTTCTCTCAAAACCTTGTTCTCTAAACTGAGAATTATGGTGTTGTGTGTCTTCTCCATAACCACAACCTTTTGTTCTGCCCTCATGGTTTCAGGAAGAGCTTCGATTCCTTGCAATGCCAAAGCCAAGCCTTGTTGAACCAAAAGTGCCTTCATTTTTATCCTCCACAAGCCAAAATCCCCCGAGCCATTGAACTTTTCGATCTCAAACTTGGATCCCATTCTTGAAGTCTTCTACGATTCCCATAGACGGTGCCACTTGACAGGAATTCAAGCTTCAATAACACATGCAATACTACAATTGCATGCAAGAACAATAATCCACCAAAACATAAAATGAAATCGATCAAAGTTCAAACAAAAACTCAACACAGTGTTTACGTGGTTCGGCTTAAGATGCCTACATCCACGGGAGAAAGGGGAAGGAACTTTATTGATCTCACTCTGAAAATTACAACTTCACAAGAAATAGTAAACCCTAATAAACGAGCTAGCTTGCAGACGAATTAACTCTCTCTCTAGAACAGATCTCACTCTAACTCTAACTAATGAAAGAAACTACATTATATAGAGAGTAGAATGCCGAAAACCGCTTGAGAAATGGTTGAGTATCAACGGAGAAAACGTGCCCGCAAGATCTGCTGTTGAAACCACCCTTTGAAGCTCGATCTTGAAATTTACCAGAAAAAACTGATTGAAGTCGCGCTTTCAAAATGCATCTCTTTAAGTAAAAACCGATTTCTCCTTACTTAGCCAAAATATGTGTTTTTCTTCCAGGCTTCAATAGCCTTTGCTTATGCATGCTTACACCCTTCACACAAGAATCCTTAGTTAGAATGGGATTCCAACTCAGCACCTTTTGAGTGAGATTTTGAGAAGAGTTGCTCTTTGGAGAGCACAGTACGATGAAAGTTGTAAGCTGTGTTCGGGGGGAGTTATTGTCTATCGTTGGCCTCTATGGTAGAATCAGTCGGGGGCATGAGAGGCGGTGGTTTACCCTGCGGCGGATGTCAACGGTTCGAGTCCGCTTATCTCCAACTCATGAACTTAGCCGATACAAAGCTATATGATAGCACCCAATTTTTCCGATTCGGCGGTTCGATCTATGATTTATCATTCATGGACATTGATAAGATCCATCCATTTAGCAGCACCTTAGGATGGCATAGCCTTATTTATAATTTATAAGGGTAATTAAGGGCGAGGTTCAAATGAGGAAAGACTTACGATGGATACCTAGGCAACCAAAGACAAGGAAGGGCGTAGTAATCGACGAAATGCTTCGGGGAGTTGAAAATAAGCATAGATCTGGAGATTCCCGAATAGGGCAACTTTTCAAACTGCTGCTGAATCCATGGGCAGGCAAGAGACAACCTGGCGAACTGAAACATCTTAGTAGCCAGAGGAAAAGAAAGCAAAAATGATTCCCGTAGTAGCGGCGAGCGAAATGGTAGTAGCCTAAACCGTGAAAATGGGGTTGTAGGAGAGCAATACAAGCGTCGTGTAGGGGATATTGTTGAAATCAAGCTAGTATACTTTTCATGTGGTTTAGATTTCTATCTTACAATTACCTAATAATACCTTCCAACATGTCAACACTATTTCAGGAGTTTTAGTCTCAAAATGTGACATCAAGCATGTTTCGATATATTTATCTTCATGCTTTTGTACTCATTGACAAAAAAAATGACACAATATGAGTGAAAATATTACAACATTATTATAGATAAATTACATGGATTTTCATATATGTCAGATAAATTAAAACTTGGATAATACATTGAAGTGATGCAACAAGGAGCAAAAACTCTGGTCTGGTTTGTTTCAAATTCAACAAGATTGTGTTTGAATTGAGTAATTTGAAGTACAAGATTAGAAATAAATGAATTTAAAATCCATCCACATTAGAGTCTATTTAAAATCCACTCAAATTGCTAAAAAAATGATCAAATGCAAGGAGATTTTATTTGAAAATTAGTTTTTTTTTGAAGTTTTATTTAGAAAATTAATGAGGAAACTGTCAAAGGATTGTTTATGCTATGGAAATGTGGAAGGTTAGTTCAAATGCTTATACTCTGCCGGTGATTTTTCGAATGATTTGAGCTTATGTTTAGGTCCAATTCTACTGTTCTAACTGTTGCTTAACTGTATTTTACCTCAATAAATTACATTTCCTGAGAGTAAAATTTTTATTTTTTCAAGATTTTTGAGGTAAGAATTTGATGTTAAAGATATTTGGATGTGTATGAGTTGGATCTATGGCTCTCTGTTATGCGAAGTTACACATTATATTATTTTAGTGGTAGGATGGATGAAACTGTTTATAGAAGAAAAAGATTATTATGAAAGACAGTTTGCTACGTTAAAATCATTTGATACATTACTTAATTGCTCTAATTTTTTATTTATTTTTTAATCATACTTGCTACTCCTGCTGTCCTTTACACTAATACCAAACAATGTAATGCATGTGTGGGACTTTTTGTATTATCTAATAATTACTAAAGTCTTTGGTGTAAAATAACAACATCTGGAAAAATAACTATTCAAAGAAGTTAATTAAATTAATTCGACATTGATAAGTATGATGTGTTAATTTTGTAGATAAATTAATCTTGAAAATATTTTAAACGCAAGTGATGAATGTAGATAAAAATGCAAGTTATCAAGACAATGGCGCTAACATATATCAAAGGTCTTTGTAAGCAAAAGTCAAAACCCTCTAATATAATGCATGATTGTTAATCCACAACACAAACAACAACAACAATAATGATCAATGTATTTATTATATGTAAGAATATAATTAATAATATTTAGCTTGGGTAAAACAAGTGCATTAAAATTCTTGATCATATATATAATTACTTTTATTGTTAGTCTAATCATATATATTTATTGTTAGTTATAATTCTTGATCAGCGATCAAACACGTCTTTTATAAATGTTGTGCTAGTGTTAAGAGATTCATGAATGGTGTTTTTCTTGTGCCTTGCAAGCAGAAGTGAGTGGAGAAAATTAATATCACCTACAAGCCTGTTGGCAACCGGGTAAACAATTCCTCAGAGTTCTTGGAAGCACTGCTACCTTTGTTACTTTCAGTATGTAATGGTCTTGCTTGGTTTTTTTTTTTTTTAAAGGATGACGAGTTAACAATATTGGATGATTGTGAATTTAAAAATCACTCTGTCTTAACATATTTGTTCTCTTTTATGAGAACTATTGGAAGCTCAACCATTTGTGTTGAGTGTTCCTTTAGTCTTCAATTAGTTTTGGTTGTCAATGAATACTTAAAATGTGTTTTAATTGATCCCATTGACAAGTGGTGCAAGCAGGATCTATTTGGAATTATTTTCTTATTACTGTTTTCCTGATTCATAGCTGCAGCTGCACATACATAGATGCTACACCCATTTAATGTCAGAATAATGCTAAGCTTTACAATAAAAGGAGGATAATCTTATATTCTAACCTCTCTGCAGTCTGGCACTGTTTTGTTTTTCGATTTGAACACTTTATATGTCTCTTTTTCCCCTAATGTTTCCAGTGTTCTTACTCGATAGCATGGAACTGCCGGCAATGGTGTGAATTAATCTTGCAAAGGTCTTATTTTATTGGTGCTTCAGTTTTCTGTTTGAATATTCTCAACCTAATACTCTCTTCTCCTGGTTCTGTTCCATTGCATATCTGTCACTCCAAGCAGTTGATACCGTCATTGCTCAGACTGCAGATTTCCTGTTGGAAGGTGTGTCCTTCTGTCATCCCTGTTCTATATTGTTGTAGATCGGCTATATCGGCGGCGGAATCAAAGTCGGAAGGATGGCGGCGAGAAGGTGGAAATGTTGCAGGGCGAGGAGGAACGTGGATTGACCATGCAAGGATTGGCCGTAGTAGATGGATGATGTGGAGTTGATCATATCTTGACTTTCCGTCATTTGCAGATTTGGAGATCGGATCTTGCAGTTAGTTATGAATTGCAAATATTTGGTGTATCTTCTATTTCCATAATTTACTCCTTTTAAATAATGTAATAGTGGGATAGGAAGGGGGAATTTCTTTGGCGAGTATTTTCCTGGGGATTGGAATTGGAACTTGGGACTTGGGAATTGAATTTCATAATTCAATTTATTAATTTTATCGTTCGTCTTGTCTTGCTTCTCTGAACTCTAACAATTTGGTCCGACCTGCCGGATCATGACGACGACGAGAATGGAATCCAGACTCGAGGTGGTGGAGAATGCGATCGTGGTGTTGGAGAGAGAAGCACGAGAGGCCAAGGCTGCTAGGGTTTCTATCGATGCAAAATTAGAGGAACTCACGGCTATGATCAAGATGATGATGGCCGGGAAAGGAGTTGAGATGGGTGAATCCTCGACGGTAGTGGGCGATCCGATGCAGCCAAGGGTACCGCCTGTTGAACGACGATCGCCTACTACGGCGTCAGCCAGAGTGGAACTCCTAGGGTTTAATGGTGATAATCCTTCAGCATGGATTTCCCGTGCCGAATAATTTTTCCATTTGGATAATACTCCGGATGACTTGAAACTGGAAATGGCACTAATTGCAATGGAGGGAACCACACTTCAATGGATGCAATGGCTAATGGCTCAATACCTGGGGCTAAGTTGGAGGCGGTTTACGGTGGAATTATTGAGGCGATACGATGATGATCCTAGGGCGAATCCATTTGAAACCCTAGCCTTAACCCAACAAACTGGAACGGTTGATGAGTGTGTCGATCAATTCATCACGAAAATGGCAGCGGTTAAAGAGATACCACCCGACTACGCCTTAGGTCTGTTCCTCCATGGCTTACGAGATGATATCTGTCTTCGTATCAGGTCGAAAGATGCTAAAGATATTTGCCAGACCATGCACCTAGCTCGTGAGATTGAACAAGAGCTCACGGTTATACGTGGATCTCGGTTTTCTGGAGGGATCAGTAGGGGCAGCCGATTCAGAAGTCGGTGCAGGTCACGTCATAACAACGACCAAGCGGGTACTACCCGCCGAATAAAGCGCCGACCTCGGCACGGGAACCACCCATCAGTGGAGCATCCCGTACTTCGGAATCTGTCAGTTCGGTGAATCAAGGACGGACTGGAGGAGCGAAATACATGTCAAATACGGAATTTATGGATCTAAGAAACAAGGGTTTGTGCTTTAAATGTAGGGAGTCGTACTCTCCCTTGCATGTGTGTACAAACAAGTCACTTAGAATAGTGTTGTTGGGGGAGGATAAAGGTGGCGACGAGGCGATGGGAGGGGAAGAGAACCATGATGAGATGGAAGGTGATGGGAGCGCACTACATAATTTAGAAGTCTCTGCATTATCTACTTGTAGGTTAGATGGTCCATGTACCATGAAGATGACGGGTGCAGTGAACGGCATAGCAATTATGGTGATGGTAGATAGTGGGGCGTCTCACTGCTTCATTTCAAGTGAGCTCGCTTCGCGGGTTGGTCTCCGGTTGGATGCGTCAATTAACTTACCGGTTACTCTAGGGAACGGGAATCAATCACAAACGACGGGTGTTTGCAAAGGGGTGCAACTCTCCCTTGGTCAGTTGAAGTTTGGAATTGATGCCTTTGTCTTTCCGATTGGAGGGATCGACCTCATTCTGGGAATTACTTAGTTAGCTACTTTAGGTGACGTAAAGGCAAATTGGGTCGATCTTACCATGACGTTCATGCACAATAATGAGCAAGTAACCCTTCGAGGCGAGCCCGGACTGACCCGACGCCAGGTCCAATCTGCAGCGGCCTTGCAAATTTCGTCGGCACACCAACGTTGGTGGGTTTGGCGACAGGAGTTCCTCACCTTTGCACATACCAAAGTGACATGCGTACCACTAGAAATTGAGGCTCTGTTAAAAGAATTTCCAACCGTGGTGGAGCCCTCATCCAGTTTACCACCTACAAGGAATTGTGACCATCGCATTCCACTTCTTGCCGGGTCATCCGCCGTATCAGTTCGCCCATGCCGCTATAGTGCTGCCCAAAAATCCGAGATCAAAAAATTGGTCTAGGAGATGCTGACATCGGGCTTAATACAACCGAGTACGGGGCCTTATTGCAGCCCTGTTTTGCTTATCCACAAGAAAGACGGAAGTTGGCGGTTTTGCGTGGACTATCGTGAGCTCAACAAAATCACGGTGCCGGATAAATATCCTATTCCCATCATTCAAGAGCTTCTCAACGAGCTATATGGAGCCACATGCTTCACACGACTCGACTTGAAGGCGGGATATCACCAAATCCGCCTCGCACCCGAAGACATTGAGAAGACAGCCTTTCGAACGCATTCTGGGCACTATGAATGGCTTGTTATGCCGTTTGGTTTGCGCAACGCTCCCTCTACTTTTCAGTTTTGCATGAATGACTTATTTCGACCATGGCTTTGCGTGTTTGTTCTTGTGTTTTTTGATGATATTTTGATCTATAGCAGGGACTATCAGTCACATGTTGCTCATCTCCGATAGGTCCTAGGTCGCCTAGCATCAGCGGCCTTCGTGGTGAATAAGAAAAAGTGTGCTTGGGCCTTACATTCTATCGAGTACCTTGGCCATGTTTTCACGGTTGATGGCGTAAAAATGAATCCATCTAAGGTGGTGTCAGTGCTTAAATGGCCGGTGTCAAAATCAGTCCGCGGTGTTCGGGGTTTTCTCGATCTTACGAGATACTACCGAAGGTTCATCAAGGACTACGGAAAGCTTGCCTTGCCACTAACCTCTCTTCTACGCAAGGAGTCGCTCCTTTTTGTATGGTCAGCTGAGGCACAATCTGCCTTCACCGCATTACAACATGCAATCACGACTGCATCGGTTCTCGTCATGTCAGATTTTTCACAACCATTTTGCATCGAATGCGATGCATCTGAAAGAGGCATAGGCGCGGTTCTAATGCAGCTCGGTCGACCAGTGGCTTACTTTAGCAAGGCTATCTCGGAACGCAATGCATCCAAGTCCACCTATGAAAAGGAGTTAATGGGTTTAGTGTTGGCCGTTCTTCATTGGAGACCCTACTTGTTGGGTAATTGTTTCACTGTCAAAACCGACCATCGAAGTCTTTGGCACCTCCTACACTAATCTATAGCCTCACCAGCACAACAATACTGGGTAAGTAAGCTCTTGGGGTTCGATTTTAATATTGAGTATAAGGCCGGCGTGGCCAATTCTGCTGCAAATGCGTTGTCTCGCCGTGATAGGGATGTCGAGTGCACCGCTGTCTCAATTCCTTAATGGATCGATTGGGGAGCCTTGCAAGCCGCCGTTCGCCAATCTGAGGCATATGGGTCGATCATAGCAGCCCTTGAGAGGAAAGAAACCTTGCAACAACCATTCACCCTGATCAATGGTTTCCTATTTTACAAAGATTGTATTGCAATCCCTAAGAGTTCATTATGGGTCAACAGGCTGTTTGAGGAATTTCATGCAACACCGGTGGGCGGTCATGCCGGGGGTTTCCGTACGTATCCCCGAATCGCAGCAAACGTGTATTGGCCAGGGATGATGAAAGACATCACGGAACGAGTTGCCAGTTGCTTGACGTGCCAGAGGAATAAGGCCGATACCGGTACGCCGGCGGGACTTTTACAGTCGTTGCCTATTCCCTCTCTTATATGGGAAGACCTTAGTATGGACTTCGTTTTCGGCCTTTTGAAGTCGAAGAAGTTGGATACGATTTTGGTTGTCGTGGATCGTCTCTCCAAAGCTGTCCATTTCATCGGGTTGACACATCCATATACGGCTAGGGACGTGTGTCACGGCCCAAAATCTTTTCATATTTTATCAGAGTTTTCACATGGGCGTGAAGATGGAAAAAACAAGGGACACTTATTACAAACAGAAAGAATGAGTAAGAGACAACAGAAGAAAGAGGAAAGGGACGAAGTGAATCTTTCACTTATCAACAATCGGCCTCAACCGATAACAGTCGGTCTCACTACCGATATAAAACAACATACGCAGCGGAATCATTCTTCAGGATCTCACATCCTTATATGTATCAAAATATTACATAACCCAAAATACATAAATCATGGTTTGATAAAGTTTGTGTTACATCGTCCAATCATGCGAATACAAAAGATAGCACCATCTCTCTCTCCGTCTAGGGTTCCTCTTGTTCATCATCATCTGTAGTGTGAATACAGATTAAGGGGTGAGTGCATGAAATACACTTGTGGGGATAAAATCCACCTCTTATGACTCATGACGGTAAATAAATACTGAAAAGTAGCCTACAATCACGTTGCCACAACATATAAAATACACAGCAGATATTAGAAATGACAATGGACGAGTAGGTGCGGGATTCCCCCGTCTTACCCTAATAAACGGTCTCAATACCGCCGGTGCAATTCAAGAGGACCACCAAACCTCAACAGAGTAGTAGAAGATAGCAAGGGATGAATGCATGATCAGAGCGGACCTTGGTCCTTTCACAGTAATAATATGGCACAACAAATATATTCACAGCATTTAGTATTCCTCAATCATGCATTTAATAGAGAAAACAGTAGACAGATACAGGATAGAAATTACCACCCACCTTTTCGGTGGTTACCACGTGAGTCGTAAGGTCTAAGGATCTAATAACACAAGCTCAATCCAACTAATACTCAAGCCCAATCCAACGAATAACCTACACAAGTTACGGTGTTCTTAGATCTTTATCATATATAGTTAAAGCGATAAACGTTTCTTTCGAAAGAAAACGACTGTTAAATACGCGACGAGTCGAGCTCATTCGGAGTTGATACGAGCTTTAATGAAGTATAAAATGTTGGAGAGTATATTGGTAAAAAGATCGAAGGGTTAACTTTGACCGGGCCCACGACCCTCGGTTAACGACATCTCATCAGCTAAGACCCAATGATAAACGATACAAAGGGAAAGGAACGGAAAAGGATTGAAAACACGGCGTCACCCGACACACGTCCCGCACCCGGTGCCCACTCCCGGCGTGCCCACTCAGCGCACGACCATGCCCCATGGCGCACGACCGTGCACCAACACCCAACATCCCCTGTCAGGTCGCGCACGACCGTGCTTCCCAAGCACGACCGTGCGCCAGCTTCCAGCGGATCCTACTGGCTCGCGCACGACCGTGCGCCAGCCTCCAGTACCTTCTGCCGGCTGGTGCACGACCGTGCCCTCCGGCACGACCGCGCGCCAGCGTGTCCAACAGCCTGCGCGCCTAGCAACTTCTCCGGCTGCCTCGTTGCTGTCCGGTGCCTCCGGCTACTTCGTTCCAAACTACATCTCCGATACGTAACCATTCTTTCCCAACCCCATCACACACACACAAACATATATATATGCATACACACACATCCTCAAAACACTTGGCCGGCGACCGAAGGTCGCCGGAAACCCATCGTCACAACCCACCGGCGCATCACCAGCGCCGGTCATCACTTTCCTCATGGCGGCACCACCTGTGCCGCCCCCAACAGAGATCATACACGCACACACACATTCACACACACATACATGCATGCATATATCATACTCAACCCGATATAGCTCCAACACCACCACTCACGGCGGCGTCGTCCCTTCAACAACTCACCCTCACCTCCGGGAGAACCTCCGACAACATCTCCGGCTAAAAGGACGAAGGAAAAGAGAGAAAACCGAGGAGAGAGAAAAGTTGGTTAGGGTTAGGTTTTAGGGTTTTGAAGTGGTTTTTCGCCATTTTCCAGCGAATGATAAGTCGGAAATGAAATCCGAGACTTGTTCTAGACTCGACTCGTCAAAACCTACGTTGTATGTGAAAATCGGCCGAAACGACAACTTTGAAATTTTCCGACGAACTCTGATGGTGGCAGTGGCGCGCCGGAGGCCGAAAAAGAAACGAGAGAAAGAAGAGAGACTTACGTGTTTTCGTCACTTTTGGCTTGTTCGAAGAAAGGGGTGAAAAAATGAACTGAAGGAGCCTCTATTTATAGATTTCAAAAGTTACTATTCACCGATAAATATCTCGTTTACTATTCACCGTAAATATCTTCTGATATTTCCGAAACCTCGTGTTTTGTTCTTTTCATTGCCGTTTGAGCTACAGATCTCTGATTAACCTCTAGTTCGTTTCTATCTTCTCATTTTTCCAAAACGCATCTAGTGATATAAAAATATCCTATGTTCCACATCTAGGTAAACTATCCATCTCATACATGCATTAAACACTTATCTGAAACGCACATATTTAAACAGTTAAAACATAAGCACATATATATTAAATCCTAAGTTTAAATATTTAATTAATAAATTATGTTTCGTTTTGGTCCGGGGTGCTACATCCCTTACCCCTTAAAAGAATTTCGTCCTCGAAATTAAACGCATACTATAAGAAGGAAGATAAAGGTGTACCTAGGAAAGGTAAGTCGGGATACTTTCTCAGGATTTCGTCTTCCAGTTCCCAAGTTGCTTCTTCCTTTCTATGTCGGCTCCACTGGATCTTTACTATAGCCATATCCCGATTTCTTAGTTGTCGTTGCTTTCTATCCAATATGGTTATCGAGACTTCTTCATACGTCAAATCTTTTTCCAGTTCTATGCCTTCTTGTTCGATTATATGTTGTGGATCAAATATGTACTTCCGTAGCATAGAAACGTGGAATACATTGTGCACTCCAGCGAAGTTCGGAGGTAAAGCTAGACAGTACGCGACCTCTCCAACACGATCTAGAATTTCAAACGGTCCACGTACCTTGGCTTCAGCTTCCTTCTCTTTCCAAAATGATGGACCCTATTTGTAGGAGATACCTTGAGAAAAACTTCATCTCCCACTTCAAATTCCAGTTCCCTCCGTCTCTTGTCCGTATATGCTTTCTATCGATCTTGGGCTACTCGTATCCTGTCCTGAATCTTCTTTATTACTTCGACTGTTTGATCCACCAATTCGGGTCCCAAAATTTTCTTTTCGCCCATTTCATCCTAGCATATAGGTGATCGACACTTTCTTCCATAGAGAGCCTCATAAGGTGCCATACCAATGGTCGATTGATAGCTATTGTTGTAGGCAAATTCCACTAAGCATAGGTGTCTTCCCAACTTCCTGGAAAATCCAAAACACAAGCCCGCAACATATCCTCCAAGATTTGCATGGTCCTTTCTGTTTGTCCGTCAGTTTGTGGGTGGAAAGTTGTGTTGAAAGACAACTTGGTCCCCAACTCCTTTTGTAAGCTCTGCTGGAACCTGAAAGTGAACCGTGGATCTCTATCAGATATGATAGAAACTGGTAGCCGTGCAGTCGGACTATCTCTTCAAGATATATTCGTGCCAACTTGTCCAGTCCGAAAGTCATCTTGATTAGCAAGAAGTGGGTAGACTTCGTTAATCTATCAACGATTACCCATACGACGTGGTTTCCTCGTCTGGTTGTCGGCAACCCAACCACAAAATCCATGGTTATATGCTCCCATTTCCACTCCGGTATCTCTAGAGGTGTTAGCATCCCAGCCGGTCGTTGATGCTCTGCTTTCACTGTCGTTGATGCTCTGCTTTCACTTGTTGGCAGATAAGACACCTCTTGACGAACAACCCTATACTCCTTTTCATATTTCTCCACCAAAAATTCACCCTTAGGTCTCGGTACATCTTTGTACCTCCAAGGTGTGCAGATATTGGTGTACAATGTGCCTCTTTGAGAATTTCTTCTCTTAATTCTTCATTCTTAGGCACGCACACTCTTTCTCTGAAGATCAGAGCTCCATCGGTAGCCAAAGTGAATCCTTCGGCTCTTCCACTATCTATAAGGGCTTTCATTTTCATTAGAAAGTTATCCTTTTTCTGAGCTTCTACGATTCGGTCACGTAGCGTGGGTTTTACGAATAACGCTGCCATCCTGGATTCGATGCTAATCGGAGACGAGACTATCTCCAGATTTAGCTTTGATATCTCCTCGATCAAATGGTGCTGATTGGTGATCATCGACGTCACCACTCCTTTTCCCTTTTTGCTAAGGGCGTCAGCTACCACATTCGCTTTTCCAGGATGATAGTGAATCGTAATATCATAATCTTTTACCAACTCTAGTCATCTTCTTTGCCTCATATTGAGCTCTTTCTGCTCAAAGAAGTACTTCAGGCTTTTGTGGTCGGTGTAGATTTCACACTTCACGTCGTAAAGGTAGTGCCTCCAGATCTTGAGGGCGTGTACCACCGCTGCTAGTTCCAGATCGTGAGTCAGATAGTTTTGTTCGTGGATCTTCAGCTGGCGTGATGCATACGCCACTACATTTCCTTCCTGCATCAGAACACACCCCAAACCTTGCTTGGATGCGTCACTGTAGACCATGAAGTCTTTAGACATGTCTGGAACTATTAAGACTGGTGCTTCTGTCAGCCTTTTCTTCAGTTCCTGGAAACTACGCTCGCGTTGCTCACTCCATTAGAACTTCACATCCTTTCTTGTTAATCGAGTCATTGGAGTGGCGATCTTCAAAAATCTCTCTATGAATCTTCGGTAGTATCCAGCTAGGCCAATGAAACTCCGAACTTCCTTCACATTCGTTGGAGTTTCCCACTTACTAACAGTTGCCACCTTTTCAGGATCTGCCTCGATCCCTTGTGTAGAAACGATGTGGCCCAGAAAACCTACTTTGTCCATCCAAAACTCGCACTTCTTGAATTTGGCGTAAAGCTTCTCATTCCTTAATACTTCCAGTGCGATTCTAAGATGTTGTTCATGGCGCACTCTGTCGCACGAGTAGATGAGAATATCATCTATGAACACTATGACAAAGAGATCCATATAAGGATGGAAAACTCGATTCATCAAATCCATGAAGACAGCCGGAGCATTACTTACTCCAAATGGCATTACTACAAACTCGTAGTGGCCATACCTCGTTCTGAATGCTGTCTTGGATATATCAGCGTCTTTGACTTTCATCTGGTGATATCCAGATCTCAAGTCAATCTTTGAGAACACACTAACACTTCTTAATTGATCAAAGAGATCTTCGATCCGAGGCAGTGGATACTTGATCTTTATTATTCTCTTGTTCAGCTCTCGGTAATCAATACACATCTGAAAGTTGCCATCCTTTTTCTTTACGAACAGCACGGGTGCTCCCCAAGGTGACACACTCGGTCTGATGAAACCCTTGTCCAGCAGTTCCTATAGTTGGACCTTCAATTCCTGCAACTCTTTCGGTGCCATCCGGTAAGGAGCTTTAGACACCGGTGCTGATCCCGGGATAAGATCTATCTCAAAGGTCACTTGTCGATCCGGTGGAGGACCAGGTAAATCCTTTGGAAATACATCCGTGAATTCCTTTATCACCGGTACCTTCTCGATAGGAATTGATTCATTCTCGGAGTTCACCATATTGACCAACCAAGCTTCGCAATCTCCTTTGCTAAGCATCTGAGTTGCTTTCATGGCCGAGACAATCCTTGAGTCAACTTTAACTCGAGTCCCGTGGAAAGTAAACTCCGGCTCTCCTGGTGTTTGGAAGACTATCTCCCTCTCACGGAACTTAATTACTGCGTTATTGGACTCTAGCCAGTCCATCCCTAGGATTAAATCGAAGTCCTTCATCTCCAAAGCATGGAGATCCGCTAGAAGGATCTTATCCTCAAAGGCAATCTTAAGGTGACGGTATAGGTGTTTTGTCCTTACCGTCTTTCCTGAGGGGATGCTAACTTCTAGAGTTTGAGCGACTATCCTACCGTCAACATGCTTCAGCAAATTACAGAAGTTGACAGATATGAAGGAGTACGTCGCTCCAGTATCAAAAAAGATGAAAGCTGGTATATCAGATACTGATAACATACCTGTCATCGTCTCAGCTCCCTCAGTAGCCTCCGGATGAGTAAGAGCGAAAACCTTCGCTTTACCTGCCACCGGCCTCGTATTCGGCCCTGTAGCCAGTGTGTTCCTCGTCCTCCAACAATTGGCCACTATGTGCCCTGGCGCCCCACAGGTATAACAACTTTGTGTCTCTTGCTAACACAGTCTTGAGTGCACCTTTCTACATCTAGGGCACGGATTCCCAAGTCGGGGAACAGGAAGGAGTGGGGCGTTGCTTGCCCTCGGAAACTTATTTGGGGCAAAGCCCTGGCTCGGGCCAATCCACTTCCTTTTGACAGGTGCAGGGAAGACTCTTTTAAGCGGTGCAACATCCAAACTCATTCGGGAGGCGATCTCCTAGGCTCTTCCAACGACACTTGCATACGTCGTCGTTTCCTGCCTAGCTAAGATCATGCTGATCTCTGGGCGAAGGCCTCTCTCGAATCTTCAGGCCTTTTTAAGATTAGTGTCCACCAGATGTGGGGCGTACCGACTCAAATGATTGAACCGCCGCTCGTAATCCCCAATAGTTGAACTCCCTTGTTTGAGATGAAGGAACTCTGTCTCCTTCTGGTCCTGGTAAGTCTGAGGAATGAAGTGGCTAGACACCACTTCCTTGAAATCCTCCCAAGTCATTGCTTCCCTTTGAGCGGGCAGTAGGGTCCGCTCGTACGAGTCCCACCAATGACTCGCTTCATCCGTGAGCTGGAAGATGGCACAACTGACCATCTGCTCCTTTGAGCACGTTAGGTGCCCAAACAGTCGGTCTAGTGACCTTAACCACTCTTCCGCGTCGGTCGGTTCTCCCTTTCCACCAAAAGTTGACGGATTGAACCATCGGAACTGTTCAAAAATTAAGTTTGGGTCTGCTCTAGCTGGCTGTGGGGTAGCTCGGTTAATATCGAAATATTATGCTAACCCTTGTAGCACAGTAACCAGATCTCCGACATTGGCATTCTCCTCGGCTGATCGACCGATCATTGTTGCTCCTTTCGAGGTCTGTCTCTCGACATAATTCTGTTACGATATGTATATACGCATAAGTCGTTGGGATTATTAACAACGTTATAAATATAGAAGATAACACGTTATTCGTGATAAGACACAAATACAAACTTCATAGGATGAGCAAAAGATATATGTACATATATACATAAGATCATAAGAAGGATAGTACTACACCATAACAAAAGATGTATGTATACTATCTACGATGTAAGAACCCTCCTATGCTTATACATATAGAATAACGTATCAGGTGTAGCTTATAATATATACATAACAACGTCTTTTCAAACCATCTACTCTACATTAACGGGAAGCGACGGAGGTCCCGATCCATCATGAGGGTCATCCCCCTCTATGTAATCTCCTTTAGATCCTCCTCCGGATCCTCCTCTGACTCGGAGCTGCCATTGAGAGGATCATAAGATGATGGCTCCGGGGTAGTCGGAAGGCCATATCGGTCCTAGAGCTCCAGCATCTGTCGCGCTATGTTGCCGAAATCGGTGATAGGCACCAGATTCACGGACGAGAACACTATCTCGTCTCTGTAAACCAAGCGAGCTCTCACCGTCCACTCCTGTGGTAAGATGTGGATCATGTGCAGACCAGCCTGCGCTCCGCTAATCCTACTTCTCATACCCCCAATCTCTCTCCAGCAGTGGAGGAGTCTAGCTATATGCTCCCCCACCGATACATCGTCTGTCACCCTACTCTTAAAGAAGTGACGTTTAAGTCGCTGCTCTCGAGTCTCGAGAATAGGGGCTCTCCCCCTCCCTCTACCAGCTCTGTATATCCTATTCATCTGTCAAGTTATTTTACGTGAGTTCCTAACGTTATATATCCATACTTGCGATGCTCCCTTCCAAACCTAATAGTTCAAAGCGAAATAACACTTAACAAGCAAACACACATATTCCGCAGTACTCACTACAAGAAATTTGAGAATTCGCGACGATAAAATTCGTTATAAAAACACCATTTTTCGTCACAAAAGGTGTTTGGTGACGAAATATTTTCATCGCAAAGAACGTCGTTGTATGTGCGTCGTATGAGGTAAATGCGACGCTATTGGAATTTGTCATCTAAAGTCATCTTTTGATGACGCTAAAGGTCATCGTCGCTATATCATCTCATCTATAGTGACAAATAAAGCGTCGCATTTGACATCAAATTTCATCACTAATTATGGTGTTTCGTCACTAAAAGTGTAACTTTACATGACGAATTTATTATTGTCACTAAAATATTAATTTTTAGTGATGATTATCCATTTACTACCAACTTTGTCAAATTTTGGTGACACAATTTTAGTCACAATTTGATTAACTAATTCGTCATATTTTATATAATTTGTCACCAAAGAGTTAACCTTTAGTGACAAAATTTTGACGTTGTTATATGTATCCATATAATGATGACACAATGAGTCACGAAAAAGTAAGATTTGGTGACAAAAATATTATGGTCACTAAATAGTGTAAAAATGGTGATGAATTATTTTTGTCATAATAAATATTATCTAGTGACGAAGATGATAATTGTCGTTAAATATTTAGATACAGTGACATCATATATTTCGTCACGAAATAATTATACTATTGTGACCAAATTTATCGTTAGTATATGTATATATATAATGACAACACAATTTGTCACCAAAAAGTAGGACTTTAATGACCAAACTTTTATTGTCACTAAATGATGTAGTAATAGTGATGAAATATTTTTATCATAATTAAATATTATTAAGTGACGAAGTTGGTAATCATCACGAAAAATTTAGATGACAACGTATATCATCGTTACTAATTAGCTTACGGTGACAATATTTTTTGTCATTAATTAAATATTATTAAATAATTATTTTTATTGTGGATTTAAATTATATATACAAATACTATTTAAATAGATTTATAATTGACAAAAATAATTATCATGATAAACTAATTAAATTCTAAATTACAATAAATAAATATCTACTACTACCATTAAATTAAAGATCATAAATTTAAATTGCATAATATGATAAAAATGTAGTGAAATAAATTGTACCAAAAGTCGAAAGCAATAAACATATTGGAGTTAGAAATAAAAAAACATAAAAAAATATTCTCCTAAATCTTAAAGTTTCATCCCTTTTATCAGACAATAAATTCATAAGCTTGTTTAGTTGGTCTTTCAAGGCTATTATTTCTGCACCTTACTCCAAGAGCTGATCACCTTACACAGAGAGCTGATTTTTAAAATCACTCACTTATTTTTTCTTGTTCTGAGCTGCTATTATCCTCACTCAGACTTCTCAAAGCTATTAAGCCTATTAGGACAGGAAACCATACATAAAAAATAACCATACCAGAAACAAAAAAGAAAAAAAGGCCAATAGAATTATGATTAAGTAGGAATTTGGAAACCAAGTGTTGTATTCATAGTACTCGATTCTATTCTGAAATCATAACAATAAAATCCAAAATCAAGCAGTTACTTTCTTGAAGTACAAAGATAAGATTACGACTCTAATATTAGTTTACCCAGAGATCTGAAGAGGAGTGAAGTCTACATTACTTGGAACCTGCAAATATAAAATATAAATCAAATTGCTAGCTTCAATAAAATGCAGTACAGCAGGAAATTGTCATGCCACCTTATAGTTACTAGGAGGTTGCCATTGTCCACGAAGCCCGTTTGGTCCCAAAATAGAATGTTTAGACAGAGTTTCCACCTTTGGGCCAGGAACACTTAATGATCTACAATAGAAAAAACACACCAAATAGTGATTAAAAGAAGGCTGGAAAACATAAAATGAAAATCCTGTTCTACAGAATTGTTTTGTCTTCACAATCATCAGAAAGTCAATCAGAAACATGAGATGTCAAGATAGTTCAAAAATCTCTGAAGAGTCTAACTATATTAACAAACCAAGCAAAGCAATCAAACATATATATGTGTGTGTGTAAAACGAATAATAAAGTTTAAGGTGATACAAACATATCCTATAAACTCAGGACTTTGCGATATAAACCATAGATGCAGCAGAAATGAATTGCATTTAAGAAATAAACCATATAAACCAAGGAAGTTTTGCTTGAACAACTGGTTTCAATTCCTCAAGCTCAGTCACTGCAGTATTCAATTTCTGCCTAGGCAGATTAAGAAAAGGTAAACTTTTATTAAGAAAAACTACAATAATGACAGCTAGCTTTACCTCCAACAATAGTACATGATAGTAATAAATAAATGAGCAATAGTTGTTAATCGTTACCCTTTTTAGATGAAGTTTATTACCTTATGAAGTTGTTCTATAGTCTCGATGGCAAGGTATTGTCTCAGTAACCAAACTAAAACAAAAGACAACACGTAGCTTTCATAAACAGTCTTTTCCATATTTCATGCTACTTGATATATTTTAAAGAGAGATTGTTACTATATTAAACAACAAATCCCAACAAGACATCGTTTCTCACCTTGAAAATCTAAGGAGCATAACATACAGGTCAATTACATTCTTTTCTTCATGAAAGATGTCAGCCTACATGGTAAACAAAGTAATTAAGTTCGAAAAATAATAGGAAATCAATAGAAAACATGATTGGAAGAGAGATTCATGATATAAAACATTATGGGAGATAAAACAACGATGAGAAACAAACAATTAGGTCATATTTTACGATGTAAAGCTAAATATGAAATGTAAACTTAGTGTGTGTGGAGCATCAAGAAACAATTACTTCAAACCAAATATACGAAAAATCAGAGCTCCAGCCAACCAAAAAGGATAGTATAATAGAATTTTAGCCCAGAACACTATACAAAAAAATAGAGTAAAGGTATACCAAATTCATAAAAAAGAAATCAAAACAGACAAATGTGGAGCGATAAAAAAACTGAACCATCAGGTTTTTCTCCCTACACCAGATGAGTACCTAAATTATCTAGATACAGTTGTCATACAAACAAAGAAAATCAAATGAAGCAATATAATGTTTTTTTAGAGCTGGGACTAGGAGATATTATATCATGACAATGATTCGCTTAAAAACCTATTAAGAAATAGTCGAGAACTATTATATATCATTTTTCAATATTTAGCTCATATTAGTTTCACCTATACTCTTATTTGAGAACCATATTGAGATTATTTTGCCAAGAACGTTATCACCAGGAAATAAGTAAAAGTGGAGAAACTACATATTGGAAATGAATATGCAGGGCCTTTGGGAATTCTTAAAGTTGTTACAGCTGGTATAAAATTACTTTTCAAATAAAATCTCCTCCAGTCTAAATGAGATACTCGTTTATTCAATTTAGACCCATCCTTAGTCGTCATATCCATTTTTTAAAAATATCTAGCAACTCATTTTAGTCATCTCTTTATTCAAGCCAATCTTAGTATTTATGTTTTTCATGGATTCCCATTTCAAGTTTCGCTATTCTCATGTGCAGCATACTTAAATCTATATATAATAATCCATGAATAGCAAATTGCAATCACCTAAAAGTTAAAGAGATGAATAATAAGAAACTCACCCCAAACACTCACGGTACAACGTCTACGCTAAGGTTGCATTTTCAATCATTAGCACAAATAAAAGATACATCTTGAAAGAAATGGACCAAATAAAAAAAAAGAAAAGAAAAAAAGGACCACTATTTCTAAACTTCAATTGAAATATTTGAATTGCAAAATGCAAAAATTAACAATAATAGCACCTTGAAATCAAAGACTTGTATATTTGAAATTAGGGTGAAAAGTATTAATATCATCCCACCTTTGTTTTTTGCATATGTATAGTTCTACTTGGCCCAATTTCATGTATCCACAAATAAGAGTGTTCCAAGAAATAACATCTTTTTCAAGCATTCCATCAAACACCATACGGGCCTCAGCCATTGCAACACACTTCATATACAAATCCAATAATGAATTCTC
This sequence comes from Scutellaria minor, assembly GCA_954870855.1. Classification (NCBI taxonomy): domain Eukaryota; kingdom Viridiplantae; phylum Streptophyta; class Magnoliopsida; order Lamiales; family Lamiaceae; genus Scutellaria; species Scutellaria minor. The sequence continues at coordinate 23,270,766 of OX940727.1, forward strand.
TATTATACTAAAACCCATTAACCCAAATTTGCTGACATGTCCCTGAACTTGTTTCCCAACACAAAAGAGTAGTTACACATACCCTTTTTTACAAATGTATAGTGTTTGAATCTCTTTTTCTTTTTTAACAACTTCTGAGGTATATATTTGAGCTTCAAACGGGAATACAATCAAGAAAATCAAAATTCTATATAAAATCCTTTCATGTTATCCTACAAGATTCTTGAATTTACTAGTTAACAATTTTATATAAGGCTGTAGGAGAATTATCAAAATCTCCATGAGTATATCTAGTCAATATAATAAACTCAAAAGCAAAAATATTTAATACTTATGTAACTCACCTGTAGCTTTGAGTTCTTGATTGTTCTTGATCATGAATGCTAGGATCAAAACTGGTCAGAACTTTTTTTATTACATTTAATGGTTGCTTTAGCCATACAACATTATTACCCAAAATAATTCAGATCCATCAAAATATAAATAGTTTTTGCTGAAGACATAAATATATTATAATACCATATATTAAATGATGAACACAGACTCTGGAGAGATTTTTGTTCGTGCTCAAGAACACACAGAGATAGTGACAAATTTCAAATAAAACAGCCTGCTTGCTAATCAATGTTCCAGATATAATTCAAATTATGCTGGCTAGACATCCTTATATGACATAAGTTTATTAATTAAATATATAACCATAATGATCAATGCAACAAGACGACGATGAAAATGAAGCGATAGACATTCAGCTTAGCGGCTACGCATAAAAGTACTTATTTTCTTTAAAATTTCAATCTGGACAAGGTTACTGTACATAAATTCTGGAAAAGTGACAGCTAGCTTTTTATTCACCCAGTACAACTGAAACCAAACTCAATAAAAAAATAATAAATCAGGCATTACTGGGATTCAAGTTAGAGCTCCAAATGACCCAACACATGAAACAATTCGAGGCATAACATGAACCCCATTCATACAACTGCCGAACAGTTTACATTACACTACAAATACAAACGGTGTGGGGATTGAAATTCAAGAAATTTTCAATGCAATCGAACAACAATTATCAGACAAATAATAGATCGAGTTGGGGTTTACATGCTTGAGAATATTGTCGAAGATTTTAGTAGAAGAGTAGGAGACAACATTTTATCGATTCTATATGCATGAGACAACATTCAAAATTATATGCATAAGAGAAATAAGGTCTGGAGAAAGTGTTTCAATATTAATTTCAATAAAAGAGGTTGAAGATATACCTTTTCTTCAAGTACCGCGTGGCGGGCACTACCTGCTTGCATAGCTTTCGTCCTTTCAGGTTTCCCCAAGAGTAGAATAAACTCCATTTTCTTTTCGCACCATTCCTAATTAGGACAAGGAAAATGATTTGAATTTTGAGTAATGTGGAAAATATACATGGGAACAGCAAAACTTCATCATAACAGTATGCACGATTCTACTGAATCCGACAAAGTTTTGCATTTGTTACCCGTAATCTAACAATACTTGATCAAATTCAATTTCTAGCAATGAAACAGTTACAAAGACCAAAGGAGAGGAAAAGCTAATAGTACCGTGCCAGTAATGTCGGTGACGGATAGACCTCTCCCTTTCCAAAATCGCTACAGAAACGATTCTATTACTCTGTTCTTCTTATTCTTCTGAGGGCTATTAGATGCGCCAGTGGATCCGACAACCCGATCCGAGTCCTCGATATCAAGAGACCCGGTTGACGTGCAAGCAGATAGCCCGCGCTTGGACAAGAGAGAAATTGAGCGAATTGACCTCGAATTCCTAAGCAGCTGACTAGAAGGCATGATGTAGTACCCCGAACCAAAAACAAAACATAAATGGTTAATTAAATAATTAAATCCGTAATATTTTATGTGCGCTAATTTTTAATTGTGTACGTGCGTTTCAAGTATACACTAGTGTATGATTTAGACCGATGAAAATTTTAGGTGTGGAACGTAAAATATTTTATTTCCATGAGATGCGCAACGGAAAAACAAGAAAATAGAAACAAACTAGAGGTCAATCGGAGACCCGTAGCTCAAATGGCAAGGAAAAGAGTCGGATACGAAGGTTCGGTAAAACGGAAGGGGTAGAATCCGAATGAACGGTAAAACGGAAAATAATATTTTAAGGAATGGTAAATTAATTTTACTAGGTAAATAGTAATTTTGAAACTCTATAGATAGGGGCTCAGTCAATTCAAAAATTTTCATTTTTCCGCCGACGACGAAAGCGACGCGAACAAGTAAGTTTCTCTTTCTTTTTTCTTTCTTTATTTTTAGTCGCCGGAGCGCCGCCGGAAAAGTCGCCGGAGCTGCTGCCGAAGCTACTGCCGCCGTCGCCGGAATCGCCGCCGGAGCCGCCGTCGGCAGTGGTGCTGGTGGTGGTAGTACGCCGGGTGCCGGGTGTGCGATGGTGTGCGAGCGTCGGGTGGCGGTGTGTGCGTCGGGGACGGAACGTGCGTGTCGGGGCAAGCGTCGGGGGGGGTCAAGTGCGCACGGGGGCTGGGCACCAGGGGGGTGGGCGCGCGCGGGTGATGGGGGCCGACTGGCCGAGAAAACTCGGCAGCCGGGAGCTGGATGTGGGCGGGCGCGGGCGACGGGACGGGCTGGCTGAGAAAACTCGGCAGCCGGGAGCGGGGTGCGCATGCGCGTGGGCAACGGGGGTGAGCTGGCCGAGAAAACTCGGCAGCTGCCGAGTGCTGGGTGCCGGTTGGCCAAGAAAACTCGGCAGCTGCTGAGTGGGCGCGCCAACGTCGGGTGTCCGCGTGCCCCGACGCACGCGACGCCGTGTTTTCGACCCGAACCCCATTTTTTCCACCGTACGTCAACATCGAGTCGTTTTTGACGAGATGTCGTTGACCGAGGGTCGCGGGCCCGGTCAAAGTCAACCCTTTAATCAAAATTACCGAAATACCCCTAAACTTAAAATGCTCCGTACGGGCTCATTTCAACTCCGATTGAGCTCATTCTTTTTGCGTTGCAATCCTTATCTCATTCTCTACCACCTTAGCCTAAGAAACTAAACTTTCACCTTTATTGCTTCAACCTCAATTTTTGAGTTCCCTCGATCCGGCGCGCGTTAAACGATCGTTCTTTCTTCGAAATAAATTATAGCTTTAAATATAATTATTAAGAATCTAAGGAATATTGTATCTTGTGTAGGTTATCAGTTGGGCCGAGTTTGTGATACCTAGTAGTAGCTACTCGACAAGGTGGGGGTAACTTCTAAATCTTTATCTGTTTACTGTTTTCTAGTAAAAGCATGATCTACAGGATATTACGTGCTGTGATTTTACTTGTTGTGCCATACTTATATTGTGAACGGGCTGAGGTCCACTCTGGGCATGCATTCTTCCCTACTCCTCTTCGATTACTCTCGAGGTTTGGTAGTCCTCTTGAAATACACCAGCGGTATTGAGCCCGCTTAATTGGGTGGCGTGCAGATCCCGTACCCATCCTTCTCACCATTTCTAATATCTGCTATGCATTTTACGTGTTGTGGCAACGTACTGGTAGACGTTTTATTTTCTTTCCGTTATCGGTCGTGTGTCATAAGATGCAGATGTTACTCCCACGAGTGTATTCAACGCACTCACCCCATAATCTGTACTCACACTACAGGAACGGATGAGCTGGATAAACCCTAGAAGGAGAGAGGAGGTGCTATATCCGGACCTGTTTTGTTAAGTTAGTGTCACACAACATTTTCAAACAAAGTCTTAATTAATTCATGTTTTATAACATTTGATACATGTGATGAAAGTGAGATCCTAATGGTTTGTTCCGCTGCTGTATTTGGATGTGTTATCGGTATTGAGACCGATTGCTATCAGCAGAGGCTGATTGTTGATATGTGAATGATTCACATTATCCCTTACCTCCTTCTTCTGCCGTCCTTAATCTTCTTCTTGCTGTGTATAAAGAAAAAAAAATATGTGTCCCTTATCTTCTCTTTCTTCACGCCTGTACGAATACTCTGAATTTAAGTAAAAGAAAACGGGGCATGACACATGACGGCGACGGCGACGGCAAAGGCAAGTTTTAGGCGTTGATACAATATAACCTAGATTATATGCATAAGAGAAATAAGGTAAAATATACATTCTATGATTTGAAATTAGATTTTCCGCATCTTCAATTGATATCCCGCCACTTCTTCCCAAAATAAAACAATTTCCCGTCTATTTTAAAACAACTTCTTCCCAATTTATATATATATATATATATATATATTATAATTACCACTAACAATAGAAATGTCAAAAATTTCCGGTCTATTTTCATTTCTTAATAATAGAAATTTCATCAAATTTTATATTTTATTTTTTTGTGATATTAATTGAGTTTATTGTAAATTTCTAAAAATATTACTTTTGTGTAATAAATATATATGGTATATAATAATCTAACTTTGTTGACAAGTATTTTCAATGATATATGACAAAAATTATTAATTGATATGTATATAATAAAAAGAATACGTATCAATTAAATATCGTATCTTTTGAACTATTTTTTTCGAATACACATATAAGTTTAGTATGATTTGTTTTTCAAATCAATTGGTTATTCAATAATCAAAATCTAATTTACAAGCTATCTTTTTCAAAATCAATATTATTGATCATAATATGATAATTATATAATTAATATATACATACACACATATAAATGTAGAGTATATCATATATACCTATTTGAGTTTGCAAATATATGAATAATTAAATGAATAAACTATATGAAGTTACTATATAAACCACTTTTGAAGTATGGTGATAATGATTATATCAAAATTATAACACTTTTTGTATTGACTATTTTTTACTTATTTTTACACCTTTTTAAATTAACAGAATTTAAGATAATCGATCTATATTTTTTTTCAAAAAACTTTTGTAAATTGAGAAATTCTAACTTTAAGGCATTTGAAAAAAAAAATTATATAGTTTTTTTAATGGTATATGTTGAAATTAGATTTTTTTATTTTGGACTGTATAAATTTTTTACTCATTATGAATATATTATCAAGCATATATTTGTATACTTATTTTCAAGACCAAAATGCTAAATTATTATGTTGATGATGAGATTATACTTGAAACATCAGTATAATTATATGAAACATCAATATAATTTATATGAAACATCAATATAATTATATATTTTATATTAAGATAATATATCATTGGTAAATTGTATCATTAATATCAAAATTTCAAAAAAAATTCAGATGGCATGGCAAGCAATATATTAGAAATAAGTAAATTATATTTAATTTAGTTATTAATATGTTTATATTTTAAAATGTAATAGATAAAAGAAAAATTTAACAGGTAATATATTTACAATTTCATATAGTTTATTCATTTAATTATTCATATATTTGTCATTTCAAATAGGTATATATGATATACTCTACATTTACATGTGTGCATATATATATATATATTAATTATATAATTATTATATTATGATCAATAATATTGATTTTGAAAAAGATAGCTTGTAAATTAAATTTTATATTATTGAATAACTAATTCATTTGAAAAACAAACCATAATAAATTTATATGTATATTTGAAAAATATAGTTCAAAAGATACGATATTTAATTGATACGTATATTTTTTTATTTATTATATACATATCAATTAATAATTCTTGCCATATATCATTGAAAATATTTGTCAACAAAGTTAGATTAATATATACCATATATATTTATTACACAAAAGTAATATTTTTAGAAATTTACTATAAACTCAATTAATATCAAAAAAAATAAAATATAAAATTTGATGAAATTTATATTATTAGGAAATGATAGAGCTTAAGGACAGAGACCGAGAGAAGTAGAACCTGGAACGCGATCACAACTCCTCCTCGTTCGAAATCAATTGGAGCTCATCATCGCCGCCGCAGGTTCGCCGCTAATACCTCTCTCTCTCTCACAGATAACAGTCTTGTCAATTGACAATTCAGTGCCCTAATTTAATGGTTTCAAATTTTACTGCAAGGATCTTATGCAATATAGGCGAATGCAATTTTATATGATTTAGGACCTTTATTATCTGATTTTGCTTCTATTGAGACATTTAGGTATGATTCTGATGAGTAATTTGTGTATCAGGCGGTGTTTTTTTAATTATGTCAGCTTGTGATCTGATTAATGTTTGATATTTCTCGTCGGAATTTAGAAATGCCTCCATAACAATTAAGGGTGCATTAGGAATCTGTCTATGGTGATGTTTTCCTGCATTATGTGTAGAATGTTGGCTTCTGTATCTGAATTGGGAAATGCTATGCTACTCAATTGTGTATAGTTTAATCTGATTATTACTCAAGTATTTTGAGTCATTGGATGTGTTTATATAACATCATTTATATTTAATCTAATGGCTCCCACTCACACTTGGTTAGCATTTGGTGGCTTGTGCTATTTGATATGTTTAGTTGTGAAAGCTCATTGCTTGGTAATGCCTTAGAGGTGCAATGTAGTATCGAGAATTTTGGGCTCGGCCATTTATATTTATTTATTCACTCAAACATTATACAACTAGACCCTTTCGAACAAAGATCATCAATGGTTAATGTGCTTGTATGTAATGTTTCTGATGAGCAATTGGTGTATTATGTATTGTTCTAATTTTTTGAATGGAATTCTGTATCTAATTTTTTGTACGATAAATTTTTTAAGACTTACTCACCCTCAAGTAGTCAATTGACTCATAAACACCCGCATTAGGAGAAGTTATATGTTAAGTAACTTAATTGTGTAACTGGAAAAAATATACCTCAAGATAGTTTAACCCATTCTCATTTGAGATATTGTAGAGTAAAAAGTTGTAAAATAATTAGCCTACAGCCACAAGGTAAAAACTAGCATTTAATAATTCATATTGGTGAAATAATGGTTCAATGGTTTGAGATATTGGCATATGCTAAGTGCTTATTTAGCTATTCTGTTCATGTCTATTCATTGCTACAAGATTTTCTTTTGCTTCACTCTAAATTTCAAATTATCTGGAGGTGGTGGTGTATGAAGGCGTTATAAGGGAAAAACCTTCAAGCATAGAAGAGGCATGAGAGTTCATTAAAGGTTAGTCATATTTCTATAATGATCCTTCCTGTATATTCTATTAATATTTCATTCTTATGGGCCTCACATATATATATTATAGGTTATTCTGGTGGACATGCTGCAACTGTGAGTTCTGTTCTTGTAACAAATATTAGCACTGGATTAAAAAAAGGGGGATGGGACAAAGTTGAGGTAATATTAACTGAATCAATTTAATAGCTTTTTATGGGAAACTAGTAAGAAGTGGAGGTCCCTTTATTTCTTATTATCATCTATCATGATCCATGGATGTGTGATAAAGGGCGCTTTTATTATTTTGGCCCACTCATTGAATAAGGAGATAATGTTTCTTAGTCATCTACAAAATATTTTGTTTCATAGAAAATGACAATATTCTGCATGAAGCCCATATTATTTCTTCAGGTGGGAAGCCATTATGTTCAATGCTTTCTATGATATCCCATTAAGAGCACATGCAATTCTATTCTGGATCAGGAAAATACATTCTAGGTGAATAACTTATGGAACGAGGATGTTATGATGTCATCACATCATGGTTTTATTTTGTAGTCTCACATGCTCTAGAAAATTCCCTTGTATTTTTTATATATGAATTGCTTGAGCTAGAGAATTTAGTTTCTCTATTTTCCTCCTTGACTCCTTCAAATATCTGGAACTATTGATAGAGTTATTCTCATTCTTCAAAAGAATATGATGAAGGCAGAGTGAGATGTGAAGTGAGAATAGACCACATGTAAACAGAATACATGTTTGTTGGGATTTGGTTGGTTTCCACTATAGTTAATGAATGATGCCATATTCTTTTTATGCACTGCCCCATGGTGCCAAATTTGCTGTATAGATATGTTTTCATTGCAATCTAGCAGTGTTTTGAATTTTGTTAAAGAGTGACATCGTAAACCACTAAGCAATTTATGCAGAATACTTATAAGTATTATGTATGAATGGAAAACATATGAGTTGTTATTTTACCATCTTAAGAATAGCCTTGTGAAGCCACTCCATATGCAGCACTGTATACTTGTCCTTTTCTTGTCAATGTTCCTTAGATTTTCTATTTTCAGTTCTCAAGCCATCACAGATTTCTTTTATTTGTTCACCAGATCGTACATTCATTATCTCCATATTCATATGGTGCTTGTTCTAAATCCAACATAAAACTGTATCATTTTTTAGGACACCTGATATGTCCGCAATGCAACCGAGAGGGGGAGAGACCTTTGTGGTCCACCATATACACAATGTGACATTTGAGTCAAAACCTAAATTATTCCTAGAAAATTGAATGTGACCTATCATGTGGCTTTAGGGCTTAGGAAAAAAACTATTCTCAATTTGTGCAAAAAGGAGAGTTAATGATACTCATTTTCTACATTGCGTATATGGTTTACATTATAGGACCAAAATTGCAATTCCCTACTTTCATCGATCTGTTTTCTAGTTCTTGATGAAGATTATGCTTACACCACATTTTGTTTTCTTGTACTTAAGATATCGAACACCTCCTTGAAAATGAGAAGGGCCATCGTTGAGCTCTGCAACATCATTACCACACGAGGGGCTCGTCTAGCTGCCCGTTTAAAGTATGTCTTTTTTTTATATCTATCTATTTTGTATAAAGTTGTGTATTCTGAATGAGTGCAATTTGTAAGCAAACTGTATATAAGTCATCAATTTAGAATATGAAGGATTTTTTAATATAATATATGAAGCATGCTATAACAATGTAGAACGAAGAATTGCTGAATGTTTCCAGTTGTAACTTGTTAAACCTTAGCATTTTCTTCATTTGTTATCTGCAGCATCATAGCATTTTTGAGGTGTCTTACAACATATTGTAGGTTTTGCTTAGTTTTACACTAATTCATTTGATTTGATGTTCCATTTTGTTTTCTGGTGCATGAGCTATTAAAAAATGACTAGTTTTTTTTGCTGTACATCAGTGAAGTTTGCTGATAGGATGAAAGACAAAGACAATCAAGAGATGGTGATGTTCCTTGGCAGTAAACATCTTTTTTTCCATTGATTGGATTCCTTTTCTTGTATTTCATTTATTCCTCTTTATCTTCTTTTCTTGGTTATACAATTCAAGGGACTATTCACTTGCTAATAGTTTAGACTTTTTAGTACCTTGGTTTGGCTTTTCTTTACTAACTTACCATGATGATTTTATGACAGCATGTTTGTTTCTACGGTGAGGAGGCTTCGTGTGTTGAAAAGCTCGAAACTTCCTATATTGTTTCGTGAGTTTTTCTTTCATTTTTGCATTATGCTATTGTCTAGCATCTTGCAGAATCCGGATCTAATCCACTATGCCTGCATTGCAAAAGGCACAACCTTATTGGCCGAATTCAACTCCAAAGACGCCGCCCTAGGCATAGTTGCAGCGAAATGCCTTGATAAGACGCCTCCATTCCATGCGACATTTAGTCAGACCGTCTGATCAACAACTTACGCTTTTTTGATAGATAAGCCTTTCATTTATTTCTCGATTTCTGATGGGAAATTGGAGAAGCCCGAGGTGTTTGCGTTTTTAGAGAGCATGAGAAATGCATTTGCTGGGTTTTCCAAGGGTGAAAAGAGTTTGAGATCCCATTGTTTTCAAGGAAAATTTAACCCTGTTTTTCATCAGTTGTTGGGATCGAGTTTAGATCAATTGAAGGGAATCGGGTCGCCGATTGGGCAAAGGTTGGGGGATAGTGGGATCCTGCAATGCGGATCGGGTCCAATCAGGGAGAGGCCTAGGCACAATGGAGACAAGGAGCGGAATTAGGTGAAAAACAGGTTGCTTGGGGAATTCAAAATTGGAAGGAGAAATGGGGAGAAAAAGGAGCATGATGAAGCTCGGGGCAGAGGGATTGGGTTGAGCTGTGAGTTTTTACCTGTTACCCCAAAAAATGGGGGGTTCTACTCTGGAGAATTGTCGGGGCATCAAAAGGTAAAAAAGGTGTGGAAGAAGCAAGTGTGGGTTATTCTGTCTCTTGATGTGTTCATTTGTGTGATCTTGTTCGTTGTCTGGTTGTGGGTTTGTCGTGGTTTCAAATGCATCAATAGCTGAACACTGGTTTTCAGCTTTGATTTTGAGGAGTTGCAGATTATGGTGTTTCTACTGCTGGTAATGCTGATTGAGCTCATTTTTGTTTATTCAGTCAACCCTATGTGTGTAATATAGTACACGGTATGTTGATAGATATCGATGTTGCTTCTTTTATTGCTTTGTATAACTCTATTCCTTTTTCAACTTATTGAATGCTCCAAACTTGTGCATACACACGTTTTATTGGATATTTGTTTCTTTTAAGAGGTTCTTTACATGGAATGGATTGAAGAAATGCTCAAAAATCTTCAATGGCATGCTGTGAAGTAGTTTTTTGTTGAGCTAGTTTGACTATGTCTGTTGTTCTGAAGACACTTGCAATAGTTAGGCTTTATGTGATTTTGGAATTTGCATTTATATCTGGTTGTTTTGCTTCATAGTTTTACTTCCAATACTTTAAAGAACATGGTTTTATGAAATAAATAGTTTGCAAAAATGGCTCACTGTTTAGGAGCCTTAGAGATTCATGTAGTAGGATTGGATCTAGTTTTGTTGTGTATTAATTTGCAAATCAGACCTTACTTGCTAAATTGGGTTTCTCTTGCATTATGTATTATTGTTGGGAGAATGAATCACCTTTGGTTTAGGTATTTCAGGAAAAAAAGATACCTCTGGAAAAAGAATATCCAATTAACGCATAGAAATTTGAGGGGAACTGTATGTTAATATTAGAGAATGTAGGGATCATTCCAAGATCTATGTGCTTTTAATTTCAATGCTACATGATACATCATCATTAACTATGTTTAATCGGGAAGAAGTCATTCTCTCTACTACGCTAGTTGGACTTCACTAATTTTGTATTTTTTAGAAGTTGGATTTCCTGATTGTTAGAGTGACTTTAATGTATCTGCAATCTATGTGCATACAAATAAGTGAAGCTACAAGATGCTAGACAATATAGGAAGTTCTTAGATACTCAAGGTCAATACATGACCAGTTCAATCTCAATATATTTATCTACAATTTAAACAAATTGATATTGTTGATCAATTGGTTATTACATGATTTCAAAGGGTCTGGGTTCGAGTTCTAACAATAGTGCACACAATGCTATTTTTTGTCAGTAATTAGTACAAATAATTAACGATGAAAAATATCGTTATAAAAGTATATTTTTTACGACGTCGAAAATCATCACCAATTATTATTAGAATCGTCACCAAATAATATTGCGACAAAATAATTTTGTTAGTAATAAGTTCAAATAATTAATGACAAAAAATAGCATCACCAATTATTATTAGAATCGTCACCAAATAATATTGCGACAAAATAATTTTGTTAGTAATAAGTTCAAATAATTAATGACAAAAAATAGCATCGTTATAAAAGTATATTTTTTACGACGTCGAATATCGTCACCGATTATTATTAGAATTGTCACCAAATAATATTGCGACGAAATAATTTTGTTAGTAATAAGTTCAAATAATTAATGACAAAAAATAGCATCGTCATAAAAATAATTTTTTTATGACGTCGAATATTATCACCAATTATTATTAAAATTGTCATCAATTATTATCATGACAAAAGAATTTTGTCACTAATTAATTCAAATAATTAATGACAAAAAATACCACCGTCACAAAAATTTATTTTTTACGACATCGAATATCGTCACCAATTATAATTAAAATCGTAATCAATTATAATTGTGATGAAATAATTTTGTCAATAATTATTTAGAATAATTAATGACGAAAAATAGCATCGTCAAGAAAATATATATTTTTATGACATTGAATTTCGTCACCAATTATTATTAAAATCGTTACCTATTATTATTGTGATGACATAATTTATGTCGTCATGAAATTTACAAATTAGTGACGAATAAAATTATCAATGGTGACAAAATAAAAATTTTGTCACAATTTATAGTATTTTAATGACGAAAATAACATTCGTTGCCATTAAGTAACAAATTTTGACGATTTTTTTGTCGTCGCAAAAATATTCATCACAAAATGTGTGATTTCTTGTAGTGACTTATATCAGGGAGGGTCACCTATGGAGAGAGGATAGTGTCTATCTATATCTTTTCGAAAACCCGACCATATTTTAAAATCACACTTTTGAAATCATGTTTTTCCCACTTTTGAAACCAACTCGAGCAAGTTCTCAATGTTAGAACAACTCTAATACCATTTGTCATGCCCCAAAATCTTTTCACATTTTATCAGAGTTTTCACATGGGCGTGAAGATGGAAAAAGCAAGGGACACTTATTACATACAGAAAGAATGAGTAAGAGACAACAGAAGAAAGAGGTAAGGGATGAAGTGAATCTTTCACTTACCAACAATCGGCCTCAGCCAATAACAATCGGTCTCACTACCGATATAAAACAAACATACGCAGCGGAATCATTCTTCAGGATCTCACATCCTTATATGTATCAAAATATTACATAACCCAAAATACATAAATTATGGTTTGATAAAGTTTGTGTTACATCGTCCAATCATGCGAATACAAAAGATAGCACCATTTCTCTCTCCGTCTAGGGTTCCTCTTGTTCATCATCGTCTGTAGTATGAGTACAGATTAAGGGGTGAGTGCGTGGAATACATTCGTGGGGATAAAATCCACCTCTTATGACTCATGATGGTAAATAAATACTGAAAAGTAGCCTACAATCACGTTGCCACAGCACATAAAATACACAATAGATATTAGAAATGACAAGGGAGTAGGTGCGTGATTCCCCCGTCTTACCCTAATAAACGGTCTCAATACCGCCGGTGCAATTCAAGAGGACCACCAAACCTCAACAGAGTAGTAGAAGATAGCAAGGGACGAATGCATGATCAGAGCAGACCTTGGTCCTTTCACAGTAATAATATAGCACAACAAATATATTCACAGTATTTAGTATTCCTTAATCATGCATTTAATAGGGAAAACAGTTGACAGATACAGAGATAAAAATTACCCCCACTTTGTTCGGTGGTTACCACATGAGTCGTAAGGTCTAAGGATCTGATAACACAAGCTCAATCCAACTAATAATCAAGCCCAATCCAACGAATAACCTACACAAGTTACGGTGTTCTTAGATCTTTATCATATATAGTTAAAGCGATAAACGTTTCTTCTGAAAGAAAACGACTGTTAAATACGCGATGAGTCGAGAGCTCTAAAGATTGGAAAAGGATCGAGCTCGTTCAGAGTTGATACGAGCTTTAACGAAGTATAAAACGTTGGAGAGTATATTGGTAAAAAGATCAAAGGGTTAACTTTGACCGGGCCCACGACCCTCGGTCAACGACATCTCATCAGCTAAGACCCAATGATAAACGATACAAAGGGAAGGGAACATAAAAGGATTGAAAACACGGCGTCACCCGACACGTGTCCCGCACCCGATACCCACTCCCGGTGCGCCCACTCAGTACACGATCGTGCCCCATGGTGCACGATCGTGCGCCAACACCCAGCATCCCCTGCCAGGTCGCGCACGACCGTGCTCCCCAAGCACGACCGTGAGCCAGCGTCCAGCGGATCCTACTGGCTCGCGCACGACCGTGCTCCCCAGGCACGACCGTGCGCCAGCCTCCAGCAACTTCTATCGGTTGGTGCATGACCGTGCCCTCCGGCACGACCGCGCACCAACGTGTCCAACAGCCTGCGCGCCCAGCAACTTCTCCGGCTGCCTCGTTGCTGCCTGGTGCCTCCGGCTACTTCGTTCCAATTTACTCGTTCCAAACTACATCTCCGATACGTAACCATTCTTCCCCAACCCCATCACACACACAAACATATATATATGCATACACACACATCCTCAAAACACTTGGCCGGCGACCGAAGGTCGCCGGAAACCCATCGTCACAACCCATCGGCGCATTACCAACGCCGGTCATCACTTTCCTCATGGCGGCACCACCTGTGCTGCCCCCAACAGAGATCACACACGCACACACACATTCACACACACATACATGCATATATCATACTCAACCCGATATAGCTCCGACACCACCACTCACGGCGGCGTCGTCCCTCCAACAACTCACCCTCACCTCCGGGAGAACCTCCAACAACATCTCCAGCTAAAAGGACGGAGGAAAAGAGAGAAAACCGAGGAGAGAGAAAAGTTGGCTAGGGTTAGGGTTTAGGGTTTTGAAGTGGTTTTTTGCCGTTTTCCAGTGAACGATAAGTCAAAAATGAAATCCGAGACTTGTTCTAGACTCGACTCATCAAAACCTACGTTGTGTGTGAAAATCGGCCGAAACCAACAACTTTGAAATTTTCCGGCGAACTCCGGTGGCGGCAGCACCGCACCGGCGGCGGCGCTGGTGGTGGCGAGCCGGTGGCCGAAAAAGAAACAGGAGAGAGAGAAGAGAGACTTACTTGTTTTCATTGCTTTTGGCTCGTTCGAAGAAAGGGGTTAAAAAATGAACTGAAGGAGCCTCTATTTATAGATTTCGAAAGTTACTATGCACCGGTAAATATCTCGTTTACTATTCACCGTAAATATCTTCTGATATTTCCGAAACCTCATGTTTTGTTCTTTTCATTGCCGTTTGAGCTACAGATCTCCGATTAACCTCTAGTTCGTTTCTATCTTCTCATTTTTCCAAAATGCATCTAGTGATATAAAAATATCCTATGTTCCATGTCTAGGTAAACTATCCATCTCATACATGCATTAAACACTTATCTGAAACGCACGTATTTAAACAGTTAAAACATACGCACATATATATTAAATCATGAGTTTAAATATTTAATTGATAAATTATGTTTCGTTTTGGTCCGGGGTGCTACAATGTGGCTAATGCTTTTGCTAGAGGGGTTGTTCGACTACACGGTGTGCCACGTTCAATCCTCATGGACTGAGACCCAATTTTCCTAAGTACTTTCTGGAAGAAATTATTCGTTGCACTTGGCACTAAGCTCCGCATGAGCTCGGCGTATCATCCCAAAACCGATGGCCAAACTGAAGTCATGAATCGGTGTTTGGAGGCCTATCTAAGATGCTTTACATCCGAACACTCGCTGCATTGGGCTTGATGGCTACCGTGGGCAGAATACTGTTTCAACATGAGTCATCACACGACGACGGGTTGCCGTGTATGGACGACCTCCTCCAGCTCTATCCCAATACCTTCCTGGTGAAATTCGAGTGCGGGCAGTGGCACAAGATCTTGTGGAACGGGCGTCTATCCTTAGGAATCTCAAGTATCAGTTATCCAAAGCTCAAGATCGCATGCATTCGCAAGTCAACAAGCATAGGCGAGATATCAGTTTTGATGTGGGGGGATCGGGTGTTTCTGAAATTTCGGCCGTATCGTCAAAGCTCCCTTTTTCAACAGTTGAATGTGAAGTTGGCTCCGAGGTTCTTTGGCCCGTTCGTCGTTGTTGAAAAGGTGGGATCCGTTGCTTATCGTTTGTTGCTGCTGGAAGGGTCTAAGCTGCATCCTGTTTTTCATGTCTTACTCTTGAAGAAATTAATTGGCGATCATGTGGTCGAATCGGGCTTGCCACCAGATTTGCTGAGCGAAGGACCGGAGTTTGTTCTTTCAGAAATTCTACGAGCAATAAACATTTGGCGTGGCGATGATCGGGTTCCCCAAGTATTGGTTTCATGGAATGGGTTGCCAGTTGATGATGCGACGTGGGTCGATGTGGATGTCTTTCGTTCGTAATTTCTGGAGTTCCGCCTTGAGGACAAGGTGACTTTTGAGGGGGAGGGAATTGTTGTAGATCGGCTATATCGGCGGCGGAATCAAAGTCGGAAGGATGGCGACGAGAAGGTGGAAATGTTGCAGGGCGAGGAGGAACGTGGATTGACTATGCAAGGATTGGCCGCAGTAGATGGATGACGTGGAGCTGATCATATCTTGACTTTCCGTCATTTGCAGATTTGGAGATCGGATCTTGCAGTTAGTTATGAATTGCAAATATTTGGTGTATCTTCTATTTCCATAATTTACTCTTTTTAAATCATGTAATAGTGGGATAGGAAGGGGGAATTTCTTTGGCGAGTATTTTCCTGGGGATTGGGAATTGGAACTTGGGACTTGGGAATTGAATTTCATAATTTATTAATTTTATCGTTCGTCTTGTCTGGCTTCTCTGAACTCTAACATATATGATTTGAAATATAAAAATAAAGTCTGCATAAAATCCAAGGAGGTCACCTCTAAATATAACGCTGGTTGAATATAACTCCTTTCCATTGTGCGGGTATTTTGCCATGGGTAGTGCTGACTCTTTAATAAGCCTTTGGGATGCTAAGGAGATGATGTGTCCGTACGTTCACGAAACTAGAGTAAGTTTCTTACTTTCCATCTTTTATGCCCCTCCTAGCAAAACCACCTTTGTTATGAAATTCCCTCATCTTGTCAAAATATTGTTGGTGTTTTTGGACAAATTAGACCTTTTCTTTAATCCTACCAGATGGCCTCTTTGGACTACAAGTTTCAATCACACTGGAGAATATATGATTTCTGCAAGTGAGGACTTGTTCATTGATATTATGAGTTTCACAAATTTTCATTAGGAAATTCCAGTTGTCTTTTATGTTATAACATAGTTTGCATCATCATGTATATATTTACTTTATCATCATCGCATAAACTTATATATGTTTGCAATGTAGGCTATGTTGCAACCTGATGATAAATAGTGCAATTTTTTCGTGGTGCGGTACATCAGACAACTTCTTGATGAAGATGTAATTTTGGACATGGCTTCATTCAGGATTTTTCTTGTAGTGCGATTACCTAGTGTAGAGCCAGAATTCGGGATTTTGACTTAAAGCCAGGATTTTAAGGCCCGTAACCTACTTTCATTAGTATTTAAAGGTTGGAAACCTAGAGAAGAGGAAAGGACGCATACTAGGAGAGAGATTCACCTTAGATTATCTTTTATTTTTTGTTTTCTCTAGTTTCAAGTATGATGATTCTTCAAGACATCAATATGCTTGGCTAGGATTTTATTCATCCGATATGAAGGGAAGTTTGAAATCATCTTTCTTACTATGTGATTCTTTTTTTGTGACGTTTAATTTAGTTTGTTTTCCAAGTTACTTTGTGTTATCTATTTTACATGCTTATGATTTATGAGTGTTTGATAGTGTGGCCAGTTTTGTCGAATGTTTTGTATGCCTACTGCTAGAATAGATGTTGATAATCTGTAATTGTTATAGTAATCGAATCATTAGTAGCAATTGATTTCAATTAGGGTAAACACGAGTTCATGTTAAACTGGTCGAACGTTTCGTATATACTGCTTAGGTTGGCCTATCGTCTTTGAGTTCAATGTTGTTGGTAAATTAAATCTGGAGGTCGTACCTATTAGGTTGTTTATCAATTAGGGTCAATTGGGATTGTATCTTTAATTGAATATACCTTAAGGGATGACATGAATAATTAACATTTAAGGATTGAGATTTTGGGTTAAACTGAATTAACATTACATGCAATCATAATAGGAAGACGATAGGTGATATCAATTTGAACTAAAAACCAGATGAGTTTTCAATAGTTGATTTGACAATTTTTGTTTGGTTTGTTTATTTTGCTTAGTAGTTTGGTTGATTAGTTTTAAATATTTTTAATCCAAACCCCTCCCACATTATATGTTGCTTGATTTAGTATGTTAGTACTTAATTGATTTGACTGCTTTTTATGGATCGATTCCTATTTTTCACTACTGCAAATTAGTGGAGGAAAAAGTGATTTAACTTTTGGTGTTTCGACGGCACACCAGGTGGTACAATGAATATTAATGGGGATTGACTTTTAATAGCGTTTATTTTGGTTATGAACAATTGTGTTGATTTATATTTAAAAAAATGATTTTGATATATAAGGTTGTTCATGAAAAATTATTATATATTTTTTTATGAATTAATTAACATTCATTTTTCAAAAGGTCAATAAGTTTTATTGTTTGTATTTTCAAAATTGGGGCGTGCCAAATAAAATAAAACTATTATTTTTCCACCCAATCGACATAATCATATGTGAATAAAAATTGAAATAAAACAGTTAAAATTAATTAAATTCATGTAAAATGATGAATTTTCGATGTAAATCAAATTTTTAGTACTCCTTCTATCCACCAAAAATGGACTGGTTACTGTTCGCACGAGTTTTAAGAAAGTAGATATGATATGTAAAAAGTAAAGGGTATTGTGGTCATCATACTGTACAATCCTATTTGAGTTAGGAAAATAATTAAGGATTAATATATTCTCGCCAATTTTCTAATGGAGGGAAAATTAAAAAAATAAATTAAAAATAAAAATACAAAACAACACAGCTGACAGAATTCATTACAACAATTTTTACAAATTAAATACACCTACAGGGAAATCATTCAATATTTGGACATAATTCAAAATACATTTAAATCAAATTTGAGTTCCCACCTAATCAACCATGTCTTGAGTTTCCTCCAAATTCAAAATCCTAAATTTTCCCACCTAATTCACCAACACATTAAATACCAAAGGACTGACAGAATTCATTACATCAACTTTTACAAATTAAATACACCTACAGAATTGACATATGAAAGAAAAAGAGGTTAAAGACTTGTCTCCAGAGCTGAATTGCATGGTGGCTCAGTTCTTGAATCAATACAGCACCAATGGCAAGCCACAAAAAGGCAAAATGAAAGAAATTGGTGAAGTGCTAGGTATCTCCAGTAGATCTGTTACTAGAATCTGGGCTACAACAAAAAAATGATAAGTGAATGGGAGGTTATAACATTCAACAACAACAAAATAGTGGAGTATAAATCCCAGCAAATCGAATTGGATATTGAAATGCTCAAAGAACTTCCTTGTAAGAGCAGATCTACATATAGAAGAATAAGTACGGGATTGGGAATGAGCAAGAGTTTAGTGGGAAAGTGGGCTAAGAAAAAGCTGATCAGACCTCATACCAATTCCATCAAACCAGATTTAACACATCAGAATAAGTTGTTAAGGTTGCATTACAGTTTAAGTGCACTACAATTTGATAGAGTAGTTAATATAATTAAGTTTGAAAGCATGCACAACACGGTTCACATTGATGAGAAGTGGTTCTACATCACAAAAACAAGTGACATATACTACTTGCTACCTGGTGAAGAAGAGCCTTACAGGTCATGTAAGAGCAAAAGATTCATAACCAAACTAATGTTTATGTGTGCAGTAGCTAGACCACTATATGCAGCAAGTGGGGAAGTATTTTTTGATGGGAAAATTTATTTGTTTCCCTTCATTAAAAAAAAACCAGCCCAAAGGAATAGCAAGAATAGAGTAAAGAGCACTCTAGAGACAAAGCCAATCGAAGCAATTACCAAAGAAGTCATAAAAGAGTGTTTGATCAACAAAGAACACAACATTGCCAATTTAAAAAACTATCAGAAATTTTTCATCATTTAGTTAAGATTGCAAGTATCCAAAACAAAGCATGTATCATTGAACTTATTTTGCTTTGTTGGTTACATAACAATTGAAAATTCAGATTATACCAGCCATCAAGTCTAAGTGGTCACTACATGCAAGCAAGGACATTTATATACAACAAGACAATGCCAAACCACATATCAATAATAATGACCTTGATTTCAAAGCTGCTGCAACATCAAAAGGATTCAATATCCAACTTGTTTGCCAACCAGCTAATTCCCTAAATACAAATATCAATGATTTAGGTTGGTTTAGAGCAATGCAAAGTTTGCAAGATGAGACATCATCACATAATGTGGATGACCTTGTGACAAATGTTACTCTTTCTTTTGAAAAACTAACCCATATCACATCAAACAATGTTTTCCTCAGTTTGCAGGCATATTTGATTGAGATAATGAAGTGTAAAGGACATAACACTAACAAGTTGCCTCATATAAACAAGGCTAAGCTAATGAGAGAAGGAAAACTACCACAAGTCCTACAAGTTGATGATGACTTAGTGAAGCAAGTGATAGATTACTTAAGGCAACGTGAAAATGAAATTGAGTCTTCATATGATATGAAAACTCTAATTTCAAATTTGGGTTATTAGGGACTTCAAGTAATAATCACACTTTTTGAAATTTTTTGATATGTTTGCAGCATAAACATTTTGGCAATCGAGACAATCAAGTGTCTTGTTTAAGCTGTAAACATGTGTTTTGCTTTAAGTTGCAAACATGTGTTTTGCTTTAACTTAATGTAACCATGTTTCTTTTGTATGCCTTTGACTCTCATTATATATGGAACAAATTCTAGTAATTATTAAGTCACATAACCAACAATCACGAAAACCATCAGATTATAATTGCATCATAGGGTCAGCACATCACATTCATGTCTCCAAAACTAAGAAAATCATCCTTGTGGTGACATTGTATATGCATATGGACTGATTCTCAAGCAATCAAACACAATCACAGAACCATATCAGTGACTAATCGAAGCAAATCGTAGAACCAACATCATATAACCAACAATCACATAAACCCTCAGATTATAATTTCATCATAGAGTCAACACAACACATTCAAGTCTCCAAAACTAAGAAAATCATCCTAGTGGTGACATTGTACATGCATATGGACTTATTCTCAAGCAATCAGACACAATCACAGAACCATATCAGTGACTAATCGAAGCAAATCACAGAACCAACATCATATAACCAACAATCACATAAACTATCAGATTATAATTGCATCATAGGGTCAACATAACACATTCAAGTCTCCAAAACTAACACAATCATCTTAGTGGTGACATTGTACATGCATATAGACTGATTCTCAAGAAAAAACCAACAATCACAGAACTAACAACCAAACATCATCATTTCAGCACGAATATTTCATCTTGCCCAACAACCAACCCTCAGATTATAAAAATCCATGTAAACATAAAAAATTTAACATTCATAGAGGGATATTAGAGAAGACCTCTCAATAAGCTTCAACACGCCCAGAATCCACAGAGCATAGGATTCAACCATGTACCGACGCAGTTCAGGGCTCCGTGGCCCACTTGAACTCCCAAATATTTTGGCAAAATCATCTAAAACATCAGCTTCCAAGTCAGATTCGAAAACAACAGTGTTGAAATCGATATTATCCAACACCAGATTTCCAAAAATTTCAAAATCGGAAACCTCTATTTTCGGAACAACAGATTCGAGAACCACTATTTCGAAATCAAACACTAGGACCGATGAAGAGGATTTAACCATCACGAGAGAGAGAGCGAAGTAGATTTTTCGAGATGCGGATTTGAGAGCTGCTAGGGTTTCTTGGGGAGGGAGAGAGAAGAAGTGGGGAGAGTGAAGTAATGGGAACCGATTAAGTGGGTGGGGGTAATGAGAGGGGTTTAATTAGTGTGGCTTAATTAGAGTGAAGTGGGAAGATTAAGTGGGTGGGGTCAATGACAATGTGAGTAAATAAAAGTAAATTGAAGGGTATAGATAAATGGTAATATTGTCATTTTAGGAAAATAGTCTATTTTGTGTAGACGGACAAATATGGTAACGCAATCCATTTTTGGTGGACGGAGGGTGGACGGAGGGAGTATTAGTTTTCTAACTATGTGTGACTTATGATATAACATTCCAACATGACTGTTTAGCCAAAAACATAGACTCAAATGATTGTAAAATATAATTGTGTTTCGAGTTAAAATAGTAAATTAAAGTCATTACATATTTTTTGCTAAATAAAAAGAAGGGTCATAATGTGGTTTTTTTTTTTTTTCAATTAACCTTTAAGTTTTAATTTTTAAAATTTAAATATTTTTAAATAATTATATATGTTTTATGATTAAACGGTCGATTGTGAACCGATCCTTGATACACTCTCTTTAGGCATAAGAAAACATAAAGACAAAGTCTTGGGTGAGACCGTCTCACGGATCCCATTCCGTGAGACGGATAGGGTCGGGTCAAACATAAAAATTATGTAATACTTTTGTGTGTGTTATGTAATACTTTTATGTATATTAGGTAATACTTTGTATTATAGAATGCGTTTTGAGTTGAGTCAGACTATAAGAAAATATGTAATACTTTTATGTGTATTAGGTAATACTTTTATGTATATCAAGTAATACTTTTGTATTATGGGATAATGACCCGAATTGTGTCGGGTCGGGTCAACACAAAAACGCGCGGATCCTAGCTAGGCGCCCAAGTGCTCTTCTTCCTCGTGCGTGAATTGTGTAATATGTAATACTTTTGTGTGTATTAGGTAGTACTTTTATGTATATTATGTAATACTTTTTGAAAATATCACATAACTTAATATCATGTAATACCTTTATGTATATGAGGTAATACTTTTATGTATATCATGTAATACTTTTGTATATATCATGTAATACTTCGATCCGACCCTACCCGTCTTACGAAATGAGATCCGTGAGACGGTCTCACACAAGACCTACTCAAACATAAATGTGGTCAGAGTCAGACTGCTTAGGACCGATTCTTAACCGGTCTATCCAGCTAAAGAAAACCAATCGACTGATTTTATTAATTTTTTTACTCTTTTAAGAATTTAAAGTTTTAAAATGTTTGAAAATTAATTACTTCAATACTAATTCTGATGGACACTCAATATGGGACAAACTCATACACTAACATTATATACAGTGGATGACTTTCTAGTTCGGTAACCAATCAACGTGAGACAACTTTATAGTATATTACATTATATTGTAAACAAAGTAATAAGAAAATTGAAAATATATTCATATTTTCCTAAAAGAATATTCATATATTATTAAACTTAATGAGATATTTTTTATGTTTTTTAAAAATTGGGGAGATATTATTTGATATTCTATTATGTAATTTTATATTTTAAATTTATTATTTTGAATACTATTTTAGATTTTATTAACAAAATTTCTGAATTTATCATTATTACCAAAAAGATTGTATCATCATCTTCAGCATCATTTATCCTCTTTAATTTTATAATCTGTTTTTACATAATATAAGAAAATCTCAAATAAATATTGTCAAATTTCATTTAACCGAGAGGTTTTGTATCATCATCTTTATCATCATTTATCTTCTTTAATTTTATAAATTATTTTACATAATATTAAAAAATCTCAAATAAAATACTGTCAAATTTCATTTCACCGGTCAGACCTCCCGTTGAATCGGTGATAAGTTTGATCAAACCGATCAGATTCTACAAACACGGATTTTAAAAAAATATATTATTAAATAATATTAGTAATTATCATATTAGATTTCTCATCATTTTTTTAATTAATTTTCAAATAAATGGATCTACTGTCCAAAACATAAACTATATATACGTTGAATTAACTAGGAAAAATCCTCTTTCAATTTTCAATCAGATATTCTAATTTGGGAAATGGCGAGCAAAGATGAATCAATTGATTTTCCAAATGATTTGATCGAGAAAGTACTCTTAGCTTTACGGCTGCTCAGATTTTGATTGAGAAAGTACTCTTAGCTTTACGGCTGCTCAGATTTAAACAAGTCTCGCAATCATGGAATGATATAATTTCTTCGCCGCAGTTTATCATATCTCATCTACAGCAATCGAAGATGTCAGCTTCAAGGTTAGATTTATCAATTATCAGCCCAATTGCAGTTTTTCCACAAGTATCTAAATCAAGATTTAATGGTTTTAAATGTGGAAATGGGCAATTTGAAACAGATGTATCGCTCAGATTCGATTACAGTGTAACTGTAAGTTCTTGTGATGGAATTGTTTTGTGTAAGACTTATCCATCAGATCAGATTTTACTGTGGAACCCGTCATGCAGAGCCATGGATGAAAATATCCGCAAATATCTTCGATATTTCCTCGATATTTAGGGTGCAATCAATATATTTTCAATATTTTTATTTTTCCACATAACCGGTAAAGAAACAAGAAATTTTGTTAAAATATCAATAAAATATCGACGAAATATCGATTTCAATATCGGTGACTTCATCCTGCAAACAAAAAATTTTGTTAAAATATAAGTATGTCTGCGAAATATCGATTTCAATATCGGTGACTTCATCCTACAATTTGTAGAAAAATAGGTGAAATATCGATTTTAATATCGGTGACTTCATGGTACAATTTATAGGAAAATAGGTAAAATATTGAGGAAATATTGATGAAATATTGGGGAAATATCGACGAAATATCGATAAATATTGGTATTGATTTCGATATCGGTGGTTTCATGGTACAAATTATATGAAAATCCGTGAAATATCATTGAAATATCGATAAATATCAGTGGAATGTCAGGGAAATATCGGAAAAATATTGATAAATTTATGTATCGATATTTCCACCGATATCGATATTTCCATAAAATTAAAATATCGATATTTCCATCGAAATCGAAATTTTCATCATTTTGCAGAGCTCATACCAGGGTTTTATGTCCATATAATGACAACCAGGTTTCGTGGGCCTATGCCGTGATCCAATCACCGATGATTTCAAGATTGTGGGTTTCCTGGTAACTGAGTTAGTTGTTGATGGATGTGTTTATTGGATTTTGTCTAGGCGTGACTTCAGCGGTGTGATGGATATTATCTGCTATGATTCTATAAAAGACAGCCCAAAGGAATTGAGGACAAAGATATAATATCTTTGGTGTCTTCTGCATTGCTGGTTCAATAATGTGTCTCAATCGGTGATTCAGTTGTGGACTTGGAGAGAGCACAAATGGATGGTTTTTATGTTAATTGAAAATGACCCAGTTCCATTTGATACCTTCAAGTCACTGTGCTTTCATGTCCAATCCCCACCGAAAAAATATGAGACAAGATCAATTGTATTGTAAAGTATAAATCTCGAAAGAAAAACATACCATGCATAAAATTGGTTATGCTGGTACGTTTCATTGGTCACTGTCCAATCCCCACTGAAAAAATATGAGACAAGATCAATTGTATTGTAAAGTATAAATCTGGGAAGAAAAACATACCATGCATAAAATTGGTTATGCAAAAATCAGCCATGCATCTCGGCGCTAGGTGGTCGGTCATGTGTGAATCTGATTTCGATCACGTGTGAATCTGATTTTCTTTAAACAATATATATTACGTGTATTGACAATGAAATCTCTATAAACATTGATTTATTGATGAGATCTCAATTTTTTCTTTAACCCGAATAAATTAAATCTCTTTTAATTAATACATTTAGATTTGTTCTAATGTTTAATAACGTAAATATATTTTATATGCATGCATTAGTTTATTGTTGAAAATAAAACTCAAAAAACAAAAAAGGATAGAAAAATAATAGATATATACCAAGTTTGGAAGGAGATTATGTAGGATTGAGGAAGTCCTACTTTAAAATCATGAGTTTTGTAAATAAAGGTGAAGAGTTGGTCTTGTGTGCACTTGGTGTACATACAATCCGGGTCGACCCAGTTTTTGACCCGAATTCGCGTATTTTTTTTTTTGTTTTTTTTTTTTTGCTTCAGGTTGTGACCTTTATGTTGTAAATGTATGACTTTTATGTTATAAATGTGTGACATTTATGTACAACTATCATAACCTTTATGTACTGTAATTTAGAAAAAAAAATAAAGATTTTCAATATAATTTGAACTGTGCACCTTTATGTGATATCAATGCGACCTTTATGTTATATTATGTCACCTTTATGTACAAATATTCTGACCTTTATATAATATATAAAGATGCATAAATGTCAGAATATTTGTACATAAAGGTGACATAATATAAACATAAATGTCACATTAATATCACATAAAGGTACATAGTACAAATTGTGTTGAAAATCTTCATTTTTTTTCCTAAGTTACAGTGCATAAAGGTAGGGATAGTTGTACATAAAGGTCACACATTTATAACGTAAATGTCACACATTTATAACATAAAAGTCAAGACAAAAATCTGAAAAAAAAATAAAAAACTCACGGATCCGGGTCAGATCGACTCGGATTGCATGGATCTTAGATCCATACACCTGGTGCACAGGAGTTTTTGTGAAAGGTGGATAGTTAAAATTTATGTTTGTTATGAGATTTTATAAGATATGATTATTACTATGCATATCAAATCAATGCTAGAAAAATTGTATATGTGTGATATTATTTTGTTCGTTTATATAATAATAATGATTGAATAATTGTAATAATAGAAATTTAGATGTGTATTGAAATACATAATGTATTACATTGTAAATTTAGGTATAACTTTTTTGTTTTAGTAAAATATAATAGTATTTGAATTGATTTTATAATTTTTAATTTAGAATCCCCAAATAAATATGAAATCTCAAATCCTAATATGTGAATCTCCTTACAAACATTGCCGACAATTAATGTTCAACAACACATGTATGTAAAAGATTACATTCCAGTGTTAGATTCGATGGAAAATCCCGTTGGCACTCGGACACTGGTACTTTTCAAACAAAAAAATAATATTATATCAAAAACTAACCTGATTTTGTCAACTGTCTTCGCATTTGATAATCATATACAATAATTTTGGAGCCATGTGAGAAAGCATTAAGGGTAAATGTGTATCATACTAAATCTCTAAGGGCAAAAATCATTTTTGGCCTTGTAGGAATTTTCGATTCTCAATTGTGGCCCATTTTCAGGTTTTTTTTGGCCCAGACGATGAGTCCGTCTAATTTTTAACGGGGATACCATGTGCCCCGCACGTGGTCGTTAAGTGGCTTTTGGGGCAAAAATCATTTTTGGCCCTATAGAAATTTTCGATTCTCAATTGTGGCCCATTTTCAATTGTAGCTAACGTTTTCTGTTAACTGACTAACGGAGAGGGTTCAATTCGAGAATTTTTGGGCCACTTTTGAATATAGGGGCCACAATTGAGAATCGAAAATTCCTACAGGGCCAAAAATGAATTTTGCCCAAATCTCTAATTATGATTAAGGAATATTAATAGGAATGATTTTAGGAATAAAATTATATAAAAAATTAAAAAAACATATAATTTAAAATAAAATTTAATCTTTAAAACAACATTTATTTTAAAATGGAGGGAGTATATAATATTACTATTACAAGCATTTTTTTTCCATATGTTACACAGATTGTCATATTTGTTAATGAATTTTACTAAACTATCAAAAAATTATTCATTACAAATAAATTTAGTTTATTTATTGTTATAAACCTATTAAACTATTGTTAAAAAAGTATTTATTAATTAATTTCTTTTAACCAAAATAATATTATATAATTATTAAGTAGTTGGTACTACAATATATATATATATACACATTTCTCACTTCATATAAAATGTTGTATTATTAAACATAATATTTTTTTTACGATTATATAGTATATTACAATTTGAATTTAAATGTTTGCACTTTTTCATATATAAAAACTTTCTCTTACTGGCTATCATGGATCGGTCTCCCCTTCTTTTCAGAGGGCCGGCGGGACATGGGAGCCTCAGCTCATGCATCGGGTTTTTCTGCTATCAATGAAACCTAAAGAAAGACAAAAAACCTCCGATCACATCATCTGCTTGATATGGAAAGCGATGGGTCTTTCTTTCTCCATTGAATCAGTCTAATGATCCTTCTCTCACTACTGAACTATTTGAGGTATAGATTGTAAATTACCTTTAGAAACCTTTTTAAATTATATTGAAGAGTCATATATTTTTTTTATAAAATATAGGATCTGATTTACAAAAAACAATTCTAACATTTTTTTTATTTAAAAAAATTATTTGATTTAATTTATAGAATTTGGCAATTTCGGGCATTAAGTTTCGGACCGACAATTTAGGTCAATAACTATTCAGGCTTTCATGAATTTCAGCCTGAATCACTCAATTAGACCGAAATTGCACGTGAGCCCTTAATTTCGGACTTTTCAGGGCAATTTTACTGATGTGGCTTTTGCTTATCTTGGGTGGCATAAAATTTTACAAATCATAACCCCATGTGGAAATAAAAGGGAAAATGCATACACTTTAGTTTTCATCAAAAAAGGGTAAAATTAAAAAATAAAAAGATATGAAATCCCTAAAACCTTTCTTCTTCAATAACCATCGTTTCTGCTCAACTCTTTGATTCTCATTCATTCCCTTACTGAGGAAGAAATCATTAGGATTCTCCACAATACTACATCTCCAATCGATGTTTGGGGATTCTTTTGTACGCCTTCATGCCATGAAAACTCGAATGCATGAAGATGGCAATAGAAGGATGTTCTTGAGGAGAGATAAGAGATTTTGGGAGGAGATGGAATGGGGCAAAGGTGGTGGTTGTGGCGATTACATTGAAGATGGCGACAATTGAAGGGTGGTGGTGTTAAGACGGGAGGATGAGAGACGATGGGTTTGGGTGATGCAGGCGGCGGTTGGGCGAGCAGATTGGCGGCACGCTTGTGGTGGTCACATCGCAACACAAAAGGTGGATCTTGTTAGAGAGAGGGAGATTTGCAGGTCTCTGTGTTTAGTGATAACTTGCATTATTGATGCAGTATGTGTTAAATACATATGTGTGACTCAGAAAATAGGATTTGAAGTGTACGAAAAGATCAAGCTTGGAATCGGCCGAAATCTGGTTGAACTAGAGGTTGCATGAAAACTAGGCATGCATGAACCGTCGCTGGATAAGTTAGGGTTCTTGCGCCAATTTTGGAGCTTGCAACAGAAATTCATTTTTATCCGTTAGGAGAGCGGTTAAATTTTTAGAGGGCTTTTATCCTACACATACATATCTATATATAGTTGTAATTTGAGAGTGTTTAGCAGAGTAGTGAATAAGCTTTGAGATATTAGCGTTTTCTGGGTTATCTTCTAGAACCCTAGTTTTCTGATTTCGTCTTGTACTCATATTCTCTTGATTGGTTAGTTCTTAACAGTGGATGTAGGCTCTTAATGAAGCCGAACCACTATACATCGTCTGTGTGTTGATTTACTTTTGTGTTTTACATTTTCTTTTGTGTTTTGGATCATCTTGCTTGAGTGTTGTGTTCTTGGGTTTCACTTGATTTTTGCTGTGAATTGGAGTTGAGTTATCTACAATTGGCGCCATCTGTGGGAACTTCCACAACCATTGATGATGAGCACCATGAAGCTTGACATTGAGAAGTTCACCGGAGAAGAAGAATACAACATGTGGAGAGTCAAGATGGAAACACTCTTAATGCAGAACAACTTGGAGGATGCGATGCTTGAAGAAAGTGATGAATCTTCATCAACTACTGCAGAGAAATGAAAAGAGATTGAAAAGAAAGCTAGGAGCGTCATAATCTTGTGTTTAAGTGGAACTGCACTGCATGAAGTTTGCAAAGAAACCACAACAAGGGCGATGTGGCAAAAGTTTGATTCGATTTACATGACAAGAACTCTGACTAACGGACTCTATCTGAAACAAAAGCTTATCTCCTTCAAGATCCAAGATGAGAAGAAAGTTCTAGAAAAGATCAAGGAATTCAATAAAATAGTTGATGACCTGGAGAACATAGATGAAAAACAAAAAGATGAGGATAAGGCTCTTCTACTCTTGAATTCACTGTCTAAATCCATGGAGCATTTCAGGGATACCCTCATTTATGGGAGAAACACTCCCTTGACATTGAAGGATGTGCAGGTATCCATCAAAACCAAGCTAATAAGTACAGGATCTGAGGTGAAACAAATAAACCAAGCAGAAAGTTTGGTTGTGAAGTTCAAAGGGAATAAAAAGGGCAAGACTCAAGGCAAGGGACAACAAAAGGCTAATCAGGGTGTTCCAAGCAAAATAATAAAGGGGTTGAGATAAGAAAGTGTTTTTCTTGTCACAAACTAGACCATTTGAAGAAAAACTGCCCAGAGAGAAAGAAGACTCAACCGAGTCAACAAGCTGCTGTAGCTGAAGAAGCCTATAACCATGCTGAAATGCTCAGTGTGATTAACACTCAATTGAACAATGAGTGGGTGTTAGACTCTGGATGTTCTTTTCATATGTGTCTAGTGAAAGAATGGTTCACTGAACTAAAACTGGAAGATTCTGGATTGGTGCTACTAGGCAATGATCATTCATGCAAGGTGTTTGGTATTAGAAATATTAGACTGAAGCTTCATGATGGGAAGATCAAGATATTGCCAGGAGTCAGGTATATCCCTCAACTTAAGAGAAACCTAATCTCACTTGGTTTGTTGAATGCAACAGGTTATGAGCTGAGAACACATCAATGACTCATGCTCATCACAAAGAACAATGAGGTGGTAATGAAAGACAGAAAAACAAATGGACTTTTCACCCTAATTGGCTCAACAGTAGAAGGAGAGAGCAATCCAGTGATGAGTGATCAAGAGGCAGAACTATGGCACAAGAGGCTAGGCCATGTTGGAGAGAAAAGTCTATGTGAGTTGTTAAAAAGGCAACTCCTAGGTGGAAATCAGATCACAAGACTTGAGGCATGTGATCTCTGTGTTCTGGGAAAGCACACCAATCAAGGGATTCTAGATTATGCTCATGCAGATGTATAGAGGCCTACAAGAACTGAGTCTCAAGGTGGAGGTAAGTATTTCCTTTCTATCATAGATGACTATTCCAGGAAAACTTGGATTTATATCGTGAAACATAAGAATGAGGCATTTGATAAATTCAAAGATTGGTTAACTCTTCAAGAGAATAAAACTGGAAAGAGGTTAAAACACTTTAGAACTGATAATGGATTAGAGTTTCTGTCAGAAGAATTTCAAGAATTTTGTAGAATTAAAGGTATAACAAGACATAGGATAGTTATAGCTACACCACAACAAAACGGCATAGCTGAAAGAATGAATAGAACTATCTTGGAAAGAGTTAGATGTTTACTTCTAGATGTTGGTCTGCCAAAAAGCTTTTGGGGTGAAGCAGCTTCAACTGTTGTGTATCTTATTAATAAATGTCCTTCTTCTACTATTTCTTTTAAAACTCTAGATGAGATTTGGTATGGAAAACAATCTGATTATCAATATCTAAAAGTTTTTGGCTGTTTAGCTTATGCTCATGTGAGACAGGATAAGTTAGATCCAAGGGCTGTGAAGTGTATCTTCATAGGTTATCCTCAGGGAATTAAAAGATATCAGCTCTGGTGTTTGGAGCCTGGAAATCAAAGGTGTTTCATTAGCAAAGATGTGGTCTTCAGAGAATTAGTAATGGGCTACAAACTAGGAAATGAGCAGATAACAAGAACAAGAGCTCAAGTTGAAACACACATTGAAGATGAACTTCAAGTTCAGGTGGATCTGGAGGCCATGGCTAATCAAACTCCAAATCAAGATCAAAATCACACTGAGATTGGAGAAGAAGAACAAGTTAATCACCAAGAAGAAACTCAAGATCTCAGTGGATACAACCTAGCAAAAGACAGGGAAAAAAGAGTGATCCATCCACCAAACAGATATGGAGAAGCTGATTCAGTCTCATATGCTCTCACAGTAGCTTAAGACATTGAGTACTCAGAGCCATCTAACTACAATCTGAAGAAATGGACAAATGGATTCAAGCCACGAATGAGGAATTAATGTCCCTTGAGAAAAACCAGACTTAGGAGCTAGTTGATAAATCAAAGGACAAGAGAGTAATATGCAGTATGTGGATATTGGTCCCAAGTGGTCAGAGGTTCAGAGGAGGTGGGGGTGAATGAACCTCTATTAATTTTTCAAACTTTTTAAAACATATAACTGATTAAAAGGTTTTTGTCTCACTTAAGATGACAATATCCTGTCTCGAATCAGTAACCTGACCCTATGCAAAATCAGGTTACTATCCCGGTATCAGAATGCAACGCAACGGAATAAACTTGATAGAGTTTCTGATGAAAATCACTTTTCTTTTCCAAATATGATTTTTCAACACACGTTTATCAGGATGCTTATGATAGATGCAACAATATAGATATGCAGTTAATGCAATGCAGCAAATAAGATAAGCAGTAAACACTTATGGCTTATAGTGGTTCGAAGGTGGTGTAACCCTTCTACGTCCACTCTACTCCTTCATTCAGGAGGAACTTCGTTATGGTCAGTTTGCTTTACAAGACTCGTCTTTACAAACCTCTTCCAAAACAAGTTAAACCTACTAGAATCCTAGATTCCTAGGTCTAAACCCACACAGGATTTACAAACTCCCACACAGGGAAACTCTCCCACACAGGGAATACACTCCCACACAGGGAAAACTAGCCTACACAAGACTAACAAACTTAGCAAGGATAAAATCCTATCAACTAAGTACACCAAACTAAAACAACCTAGCATACACATCACAATGGTTAAAAGTATATGGTTTCTTCAACTGGTGCAACTTGAAGACAACCTTAAACATGAAAGCTCAGATGCTTGGCTTGACTGCTTCTGAAGGTTGAGTGACTGAACTAGAAAGCTTGAGAGAATGAAGAATGGCAAAATAACTTGGAGAGCTCAATTTCTTCAGTAGTCTTCACAGTCCTCTTTACCTTCTATTTATAGATAATGGAAAATACCCGTTGAAGAGAGGCATGATCCAAGTTGTAATTCAAAAAGATCTTCAAATCTTCTCAATTAATGCGGTATGAAAGATCAGAGCTACATAGCATATCCTACTCTGAGCCGCATTAATGATGTCATACTTTAGATATAGTACTCTGTAGAGCCGCTTTCCACGTGACAGCTTCTCAGTGGCTCTTCACTAACTTCTATCTACTGGTAACTAAACAAGATCCAATCCTCATATAGTATCCAGCATTTTCCTCATACTGCATTGAATAGGCTGGAAAGACTTACTGCATGTTGTTCTAATTGCAGTAATCACTTTTTCTTGTACATCAGGATTCTGTTCCTGAACAGCTTTCTGTTCTTAAATCCTGCAGTCAGCTTCCTGACACGCGTATCCTTTCTGACTTGTTTCCTATTTCTGAACAGCTTCCTGTTCCAGAATCCTATTGTCTGCTTCCTGATTCTGGCTTCAACTTAAATCTTACTGACTTCTCACGTTGAGAATTAGTCTTCATGAAAGCTCTAAGTCCAGAATCCTGTCAACAAAAGTTCTACCTATCTTTCTTGTTTAACCATCTTCCTAAAGTGTTACTTGAAAGATTAGATAAGCAAACAAAAATCCACCTATAAATCGTGGAATATGGGTACTCTAAAAGTTCATCTAAAATTACATTATCTCATTAAAACCTAGTCAGAAATATCCCAATAATTTCCCCCTTTTTGATGATGACAAAACCTATATAAAACAGTAAAAATAGATGTATTTTTATACATGTAAGATGTACAAGGATAGCACAATGTAAGCTTTACAACACATCGATACATATGCTTACAATTTCAAAAAGAAAATGAAGGATTTAAAAGAATACAAAAATTATTTACAAGAGATGCTTACAGCAGAATGATCAGAGATAATCAGTAAGCTATCCTTCATCAGATTCTTTGTCACCAAACAACTTCTTCTTTACTAGATCATGTCCTGAAGATGCTTGCTGATTCTGTTTGACGACTTCTTCATACTTCGTTCCTTTCCACCAATTTAAGATAGAATCCTGATATGATTTTTCCAACTGTGCAGCAATCTCAGGAATCTGTATCCATCTTAGCCAATAATCCTGACAGTAAGGAACCTCTTCTCCTTTCTTGACTCTTTCAATCAAAATCTTATGGCGATCCAATTCTCCTTCTCTTGCCAGTTCCTCATACTTCTTCAATGCTTGCTCACATGATGGAAATTTTTGAAAGAAGTTACATTTGAGAAGGTTTCGAAAATACCTCCAGTATTCTGAGCGTTTGAACTTAGTGATCTTTTCAAATGTTGGATTCCTATTCTTGGGCAAGTATACTTGTTCGAAGATACTTAAATCCTAGTAAAGATTGATATCCCCAGTTCTTTGTTCCAACAGTACTAATACCTCAGCTGGAGCATCTTTCTTGTTGAAGTCAAGGGGTTCTTGATCTGGGAATGAGTGAAGAGCTGCATCAATCTTCTCTTCAACTTTTGTTCTTCTTCAAACAATTCCCAATCTTGGAATCCAGTCCGCCTGCTTCCTCCTTCTTTCCTCATCTGCAGCCTTAAGTTGCCTCTATCTTTCCTCAAAAAGCCTTCTTCTTGGGTCAACAGGTATAGCCATATAAGGTTGTACACTGGAAATCTGACCTGTTTGCTGTCTTCCTCTTCCTCGACCTCAACCAGGTTGCTGCCTGTAAGTTCTTGGTCTTGTTGAAGCAGCAGTAACCTATCCTCCTTGCTGTAATGCAGTGCTGCTTACTGCTCGAGAAGTAGTACCTCCAGCACCTACATTATCATCATCATCTGGTTTCCTTCTTTTAGAATCACCACCTTGACCATGTTCAGAAACATCTGATCTCTTGCGTTTAATCTTGGTTAAGGGAAGTTCATCATCATCATCTTGATCAAGCTCCTTGGAGAAGATTTCAACCATCTCATCATCTGTTCAATTAGCTGCTTACTTTTCCCCTTTTTGGCATCATCACCCTTAGCAACATTGGATCGCCAGATATCTTCTGGTAATTGCAGCAACCTCCCTTGGGTAAACTCTTTCCATGATTGTCCTCATCTCTCCTAACAACAACTCAATGTTGAGAATGCTGTCATTGTTGCTTCGAGTGGTGGCAATAATTTCCTCTTGAGTTAAACTCTGTGCTGTCTAAGAACTCCTTATCTCCTCTATGATCTTATCTCAAGCCTCAGATGTAGCTTGTTGTTCTCTCTCAAACCTTTTTCTTGCAACATGTTGAGTATTGAACTTAGAGTTCAACCTTGTTTGTATCTTTCCAGGAAGATCATCCAATTTCTTCTTTAAGTCTTCCAAGGCTTCCGAATGTGCTCGTTCTCTCATAATGGTATTTGTGGCTAGATTCACCTGATGTGTTTCCATGGCCCTCATTAATCCTTGAACAACATTCATCACATCTTGAAGAGTGAGCTCTTGTGAATCAGTAAGGGTCTCAACCCTATCCTCTGGTCTTGATTCCTCTTGAGATATAGGACTAGGTCCTAATCCAATTTCTTTTTAGCTTTGTCCTCAGCTTGCTCTTTCTCCCGTGACTCCCAATCAGCCTGATATTTCTTTCTCTCCTCCATTATCATTTTAACCTTCGCAAATACATTGAAGGGAGGGGAGTTTGTTGGTTCATCATCACTGGAGCTAGATGAATCATCATCATCATTTGGAGCTGGAGCAGCAACAACAGCCATCATATCTTTACCTCCTGTAGGCACATTATCTTTTCTCTTATCCCTTCTAAATCCTCCGCCGGAGCCATCTCAACAACATCTGTGCCCGAGGTCCTCTCCGGATTAGTAGTCGCAGCAGCTGTTTGAGGTTCAGCCACTTCTGTCACTGTGTCACTAGTAACCTGATTACCCTCAGTAACCTGTTCAGGCATAACGATTACTTCATTGGGTACATCAGTATCCAAAATTGTTGCTTTAACAGTAATCTCAACTTCCTATAAGGTAGAAGCTTCGACTACCTCAGCAACATCCTCAACTACTTCATCAACAACCTAACCGGTTTCATATGACAGATTAGTGCCAGTAATTGCTTTAGTAGTTGGAATTTCAGTAACTTCCTCCTCAGTTGCAGCAGAATCTTAACTCACTTCTGCTAGCATTGAAGCAGCTTCGTGTAGAAGGTCTAGAGTCTGATCAGGTTTCTCCATAGCAACCTGTTCTGTTTCCATTTCTTGAGCTTTCTGTACTGCAATATTAGCCAGTATAGGGAGTCCTGCCTCTGCATCCTCCTCTATAGATGCTTCATTGGCAATCCCCTCTTCAATCTTCTCTAGAACACCATGGATTATAGGTGATGCTTCCCCCTCAATAGGTCGATCATGAAGTACAGGAGAAATAGAATAATCAAGCAACTGGATAACAGTATCCACAATGTCTACATGAGTCATAGGGGAAAGAGTTGCAGTACCTGTAAAAGTTGGAGAGTCATGTGTCTCCGCAGCCATCGAACTTTCTTTCCCTTGCTGCAGTACTCTGGGTGGCCTCATTAATTCAGCTCTACTAGCCTCCATCCCCAGTCGCAGCATCCTTGCATTAGCTTCCTCAGGAGTGAGGTTAGCTAACTGAGCTTCAGCCATCTCCAGCTCAGTAGGGTTCCCAACTGTCTTGGCAGTGGGGTTCATAAATGTGTAATCTTCCCCAAGTGTCATTGACTGCTCACCCTCATTCTCCTCAGTCTCAGCCTCAACCTCGGCCATCAAATAGGCATTCAGGGTATCACTGAAGAAAGGTAGAAGTCCATAGGATAGATCATCCTCAATCAAGAAGTTTTCTATCCATACTAATATGATATCTTCCACTGCAAGCCAATTAGACCATTTCACCAAGTCCACTCCAGGGCCCAGTCTCATCCATCTCCAATCATCACAAATAGCTGCAAATCTCTTCCAAATGGAGTTGGCAGACTCTTTCAATGCCCTTCTTGCTTCCTCTGTAGTGATGGACTCTATGGATTGTGTCACCTTGTTAAGAGTGTTGATCTCTCTTAGCTCATCTTTGGGTCCTAACCACCTTCTTCTCTTGACAATGGTATTAGCCTTCTTTACTAACCTTTTCCTCTTCTTCCTTGATTCCTGAATCTCTTCAACAACAGGTTCAGCAACCTGATCAGAAATCTATTCAGCAGCCACCTCAGTAACCTCTTTATCAAATTCACCAGAAGGTTGGATCACTGGAGCAACAACCTGAACTTCCTGGACATCTTTAGAATCCTCTTCAGGAACTAGAGCATGAATCTCTCCCGTTGTCTGCTCCGAAGGTACTATAGTCTTTTCAGTAACTGGTTCCTTTGGTTGATCAGGAACCTGTTTATCAGCATCTGATGGATTAGATTCAACAGTAGCCTTAGTAGGAGAAGGTGTCATAGGCTTAGAGGGAACAATATCATTCTTTGTCACTTTCTTCTTCTTTGAGGGGGCTTTCTTCATCATCATCTTCTTTGTCAGCTTATCCTCATCATTGCCTGAATCACTAGAAGGGTCAGGAACCTGTGGTTTGTTCGTTGGTTTCTTCTTGGGTGCTTTCTCCTTCTTCTCTCCCTTAGTGTACCCCTTCTTCACTCCTAGATACCACCCAGCAGTATAAGATACCCTTCTCTCCAGTGGCAACCTCAACGAGGTTAGAATGGATGAAATTACAATTCCAAACCCTCTCCTCTCCCAGGGTTTGATTGCCTCCTCCCAAATCCTCTGAAAAAGGACTTGAGCCCAATTGACTTCTGCTTCCTTGACAATAGCAGTCATCATCCTGAACTGTAGGTTGGTACAGTTATCATAGCTTCCACACCTTCCTTCCACGGTGTAGACAAAGATATCATGCAGAAACTCATATTCTGGCTTGAGTTTCTTTTTGGGAAAGTTGCTGGTGGCAGCCTCTTTCTTTACTGAATCCAATGTGAACTAGTTCCAACTTTCATCCAGATATTCTGTTCCATACTCTGTCAAATCAAAAAGTATCATATCTTTATCAGAAATGCCAAAGGCCTTGGCAATATCTGCCATAGTGAGCGTATTAACTTCATCATCATCCTCGTCAATCTTGAAGAAGATGGTCTCCTCATCTTCTGAGAGTTGTGCCCAAGCATAGAATTTATCTACTATTATGCTAGAGAATCCTTCATAGGTAGTTGTGAACAGCCCATCCAACTTGTTGTTGCACACATGAATCCAGACTTCAGAAATAAGATCCTTGTTATCGTATGGTGACTTGTCTCCCAATAACACACTTGTGTCAACAAGTCTTCCTTCCAGCACTTTGTTAGTGATCTTTCCTCCTTCCATTGAATGTCTGTGAAAAGCTTGAAAGACGAAGAGAGATTGAGAGAGTTTTGTTTGCAGAGAGTTGGTAGCAGTTTTTGAGTGTATCTAAGAAAGCGTGATGTTGAAGACGAGGGAATATGATCAGTTTATTTTTTGAAATCACGTTCCAAAAATATCGACGATCCAGATTAGAACTTAGAAGAAGTGCATGATCCAGTGGTTGAGATTAAATATGGTGCAAGGGCAATTATATAAATTGCTGAAGACGTGTCAGATGTTTGAACCGTGCCTTTTTCGCCTCCACTAAAAAAGTGGTTTTTCGCATTAAATGCGATAGCCAAACTCTCTTTCATAATCATTACGAAATAAGTTACTATTCCTGGTATGAGGTTGCACGGCTTAATGAATGTTGATCTCAGTATATACTGTTTGCAATCTTCAGGAACCTATTTCAAAGTTCTGTTACAGGAATCTGTTGTCATATGTTGTATCTTGAAACTGAATACTGTTAGAGAATTCTGTTTTGATTAAAGACAGTATCCTGTTCCAGTAAGTTGAATATATGAAAACATAGATAATACAGCTTAAGTTCCCCCTTAAGGAATCCTTAAAATCTTACACCTTAGAGCTTGATGATCCCAAGCTCAGTTCTCAGTATAGAGAATCTTGATTCACATAAAGGCTTTGTGAATATATCAGCAAGTTGCATGTCAGTATGTACTTTGTTTATAACAATGTCCTTCTTCTCCACATGATCCCTTATGAAGTGATGTCTGACATCAATGTGTTTAGTTCTTGAGTGGAAGATAAGATTGTGGGTTATGACAATAGCACTTATGTTGTCACACAGAATGAGATTCTCTCTCTCTCTATTATCCCATAGTCTTTTAGCTGTTGTTGTATCCACAAAATTTGAGCACAACAACTTCCAGCCGCTACATATTCAGCTTCCGCAGTTGATGTTGCAATAGATGTTTGTTTTCTGCAAAACCAAGAAACTAACCTGTGTCCCAAGAATTGACAGGTACCACTAGTACTTTTCCTGTCAATCTTTCATCCTGTAAAATCTAAATCTAAATAACCTTTAAGATTGAATTCTCCATCTTTTGGATACCATAGTCCAACTTACTTTGTATGAGGGATGAAAACTTATCACACAGACTCTTGTTTGTAGATCCAAAGATTATGTTATCCACATAAATCTGAACAAGCAGTATACTTTCTCCATCCTGTATCCTGAAGAGAGTCTTGTCTACTATTCCTTTCTAGAAACCATTTTCCAAGGGATACAGAGACAGTGTATCATACCAAGCTCTAGGAGCTTGCTTTAATCCGTACAAGACTTTCTCTAATCTGAATACTTTTTCATTTGCATGTTCTTTAAAACATGGTGGTTGTTCCACATATACTTCCTCTGATAGAAGTCCATTAAGGAATGCGCTCTTTACATCCATCTGATAGACCTTGAAATCATTGTGAGCAGCATAGGCCAGAAATATTCTTATTGCTTCAAGTCTAGCAACTGGAGCAAAGGTCTCATCAAAATCTATGTCTTCTTCCTGGCAGTATCCTTTTGCTACTAATCTTGCTTTGTTTCTGACCACAACACCAGATTCATCCAACTTGTTCTTGAACACCCACTTAGTTCCAATAACTCCTTGATGATCAGGTCGTGGAACCAGTTTCCAAACTTGGTTCCTCTTGAATCCATTTAGTTCTTCCTGCATGGCCTGAACCCAGTTACTGTCTTCAAGAGCTTCCTCTATGCTCTTGGGCTCCACTTGTGATATGAAGCATGTTAGCAATGATTCTTGAGTCTTGTTCTCCTTGTTCTAACTCCTTCATTGATATTTCCAATCACAAGTTCTCTTGGGTGATCCCTGAGCCATGTCCTGTCAGGCTCGAAAGAATAGATAGGTTGGTGGATGATAACCTATTGGTCTTCAGTATTTTGTGTGTGATTACTATTGGTTTGCTGAGTATTGTTTGCTTGTTGTTCATCATTCTGCGTTGTTGTATCCTGGTGTGCAATGACCTGTGAACTGCTTGCAGTGATCTCTTCTGCAGGTATTGGAACTCCATCAATGTATCTTACTGTTTGATCGTTGATCTTAATTTTCGATACATCTTCCTTTAATTTGTCCAGCTTAGCAGTATCACAATGTGGTTCATCAAATACCACATGTATTGATTCTTCCACAACCAGACTTCTTTTGTTGAAGATTCTGAAGGCCTTGCTTACTGAAGAGTATCCTAAGAATACTCATTCATCTGATTTTTCATCAAAGGTCTTCAAGTATTCATCTCCATTATTCAGTATGTAACACCTGTATCCAAAGATATGCAAATACGAAATATTAGGTGTTATACCATACCATACCTCATAGGAAGTCTTGTCATGGTCTTTGTTGATCAGACATCTGTTCTGAGTGTAGCATATTGTGCTAGTTGCTTCAGCCTAGAATCTCTTAGGAATTCCAGCGTCAGCAATCATAGTCCTTGCGGCTTCCTTCAGAGTTCTGTTTCTTCTTTCTGCAACTCCATTCTGTTGAGGAGTTCTTGCTGTAGAATACTCATGACTGATCCAATTTTCTGAACAATACTTCTCTATGAATTTAT
Source organism: Scutellaria minor (assembly GCA_954870855.1). Taxonomy (NCBI): domain Eukaryota; kingdom Viridiplantae; phylum Streptophyta; class Magnoliopsida; order Lamiales; family Lamiaceae; genus Scutellaria; species Scutellaria minor. The sequence continues at coordinate 23,311,324 of OX940727.1, forward strand.
TTGTGAACTCAGTCCCTCTGTCAGATCTTATTTTCATAATACTTAAGCTTTTCTCATTCTGCAACCTCTTCATGAATTTTGGCAGCCTGTTCTGAGTTTCTGATTTCTTGGCCAGGAAGATGGTCCAAGTAAATCTAGAGTAATCGTCCACAATTACTAGGGAATATTTATTCTCACTTACACTTACAGGCTCCACTGGTCCAAATATGTCACGTCCCATTTTTTTTTGATCAAATATCAAAGTTTTCATACGAGCGTGAAGATAGAAAAGCAAGGGACACATATCACAACAGAAAGAAATAGCAGGAGACGACAGAAGAAAGAGGTAGGGATGATATATATATCATTCAGACACCAGTAATCGGTCTCAATATCGATACTTACAATATACGTAGCGGAACAATTCGTCAGGATCTCACATCAGTTACATGTATCCAAATATTACAAAACATGTATAGATTAAACCATGGTTTGAAAGTGTTTTGCGTAACATCATCCTGAAATTACAAATCCCCAAGAGAACAAGACAACACAGCCATCTCTCCCACTAGGGTTCATCAGTCTCCTCATCTCCTGTAGTGTGAGTACAGATTAAGGGGTGAGTGCGTGGAATACACCCGTGGGAATAAAATCCGCATCTTATGACACACAACAGAAATAAATACTGAAAATAAAAGCATCTATCAGCACGTTGCCACAGCACATAAAATGCACAACATATATTAGAAATAGTGAGGGATGCGTAGGTGCGGGTATTCCCCTGTCTTATCCTATATAACGGTCTCACTATCGTTGGTGCATTTCAAGAGGACCACCAAACCTCCATAGATTAATAGAAGAGAGAGGGAGACAAATGCATGATCAGAGTGGACCTCAGTCCGTTCACAGTATAAGTAAGGCACAACAATTAAATTCACAGCACATAATATCCCGTAGTTCATGTTTTTACTAGGCAAACAGTAAACAGATAAAGATTTAGAAGTTACCCCCACCTTGATGAGTAGCTAGTATTAAGTATCACAAACACGGTCCAACTGATAACCTACATAAGTTACAGTATTTCTTAGATTCTTAATAAACATAATTAAAGCTATAAATAATTTCGAAGAAAGAACGATCGTTTAACGCACGACGAATCGAGGGATCTCAAAATTGAGGTTGAAGTAACAAGGGTGAAAGTTCAATTTCTTAGGCTGAGGTGAAAGAGGGTGTAATAAGGATCACAACGCAAAAAGAATGAGCTCAATCGGAGTTGAAACGAGCTCGTACGGAGCATTTTACGTTTAGGGGTATTTTGGTAATTTTGGTCAAAGGGTTGACTTTGACCGGGCCCACAACCCTCGATCAACGACATCTCGTAAAAAATGACTCGATGTTGATATACGGCGGAAAAAACGGGGTTCGGGTCGAAAACACGGCGTCGCGTGTGTCGGGGTACGCGAGCACCCTGAGCCGGGGAAAAAAAACCCGGCGGTCTCGACGGCTACCAAGTTTTCTCGGCAGCTCGGGTCCCCATCTCGATAGCTATCGAGTTTTCTCGGCAGCTTGGTTCCCCATCTCGGCAGCTGCTGAGTTTTCTCGGCAGCGGGTACCCGGCTTTCTGCAGCTGCCGAGTTTTCTCGGCAGCGGGTGTACCTCACTCGGCGGCTGCCGAGTTTTCTCGGCCACCCGACACCCGGCGCTCCCGTCGCCCGCGCCCAGCGCCCGTCTCCCGTCGCCCGCGCAGTGCGTGCACACCTGACCCCCGATGCCCATCCCGGCGTGCACACCCGGCCCCCGACGCCCAGCCCCGTGTGCACACCCGGCCCCGATGCGCACATCCTGTCCCCGACGCACAACCCGGCACCCGACGCTCGCTCATCGTCGCACACTCAGCACCCGACGCATCACCACCAGCACAACTGCCGGCCGACGGCGGCGGTTCCGAAGACGGCGGCGATGGCTCCGACGGAGGCAGCGGCAGCAGCTCCGTCGACTTTTCCGGCGGCGCTCCGACGACTCGTTGGTGGCGGGGGAAAAATGAAGAAAGAGATAAGAGAGAAACTTACTTGTTCGCGTCGCTTTTGTCGTTGGCGGAAAATGAAAATTTGAATTGACTGAGCCCCTACTTATAAATTTTCAAAGTTACTATTTACCATGTAAATTTTAATTACCATCCATTAAAATATTATTTTTCCGTTTTACCCTTCATCCGGATTTTACCCTTTCGTTTTACCTAGCCTTTGTATTTGGCTCTTTTCTTCGCCATTTGAGCTACGGGTCTCCGATTGACCTCTAGTTTATTTCTATTTTCTCGTTTTTCCATTGCGCATCTCATGGTCTAAGAATATTCTATGTTCCACGTCTTAAAATTTTACCCATCTAATACTTGCATTAAACAAATTTTGAAACACACATAGACAATTAAGAATTAACGCACATAAAATATTTTAATTAGAGATTTAATTATTTAATTACCCAATTATGCTTTTTTTTGGTCCGGTGTTACAAAATAGATCCATATGCAGAAGATCCATTATCCTATGAGAGGATCTCTTAACCTTATCTTTGAATGAGCTTTTTACTTATTTGCCCTTCTGACAGGCTCCACAAACATTCTCCTTTTTATAAGCAACATCAGGTAATCCTCTTACTAGATTTTTTCTTGCCAGTTTGTTGATTGTTTTGAAGTTCAAGTGACTCATCCTCTTTGTGTCATAGCCAACTCAATTCAGGAGTACTTTTTGCAATAAAGCACGTTGGTTGCATTGTTGAGCTCCAATCAGCAAGGTAGATGTTGTCTCTCCTGGTGTCAGTAAGCTTAACCTCATTAGTTTTGTTGTCTCTGATTAGACACTTATTGAGATTGAACTCCACTGAACATCCTTTGTCACAAAACTGACTGATACTTAGGAGGTTATACTTCAGTCCTTTGACATATGATATATCACTGATACTTGCATTGCCTCTGATCAAGCTTCATGTGCCTTTGGTGCTTCCTTTGGAATCATCTTCGAAGACAACCTTAGGTCCTTTACATGATTGGAAGTCTCTCAATCTAACCTTGTTGCTAGTTATATGTTTGGAGCAACCACTATCTATATACTATACATCATTGTTGCTTCCTGGCAACTATATCTGCAAGTAAATCAGGTAGATTTAGGTACCCATACAAGTACAGGTCCTGGGCGGTTAGTCTTCTTTTAGACCCACACTTGCTTAATGATAATTGATTTACCATAAACATTGGTGGTTCTCTTTCTATTGGTATTCTTAGCAGAATATTGTTCGTGATGTGTGTGTACTGGATGTTTCAAGGTTTTGTACTTCCTATTTGAGGAAGATACTCCGTTATACCTTTCCTGAGCATAAACTCTTTGGAATATTGGCATGTAGGCCTTGGTATATGAAGGGTAGAGTTTTTGCTGTTTTCTGGAAGTTTGCTGTTTTCTTCTCCTATTGACAGCATACTGATTATGCTGTTTTTTGAAAATTTGAGCAACCTTACTATTTTTTTCCTGTTGCAGGGGTTTCTTACCCTTATCCAGAGTACTTGTTTTGTTCAAACTTCCATTGATTGGAAGGAGTTCCTGAGCATAGGAAACTCTAGCTTGAATAAACTTTCCATCATTGGATTTGTTGTCAGTTCTTTGAGAAGTGCTGGCATAATATCCTATACCATTTCCTGTAAAGGTATCTTGGGTTTCTTGGATACATTCCTATGCATTTCTTGCTGACTTGCTATACACATCGATTGTGTTTTGCAGTCCAGCTTTCTCAGATTCTAGCTTAGTGACTAGTAGTTTGAACTTAGAGACCTCAGCTCTAAGATTATTGCATTCTGTATTGTAGTACTCCAGGTCAGCAACCTGTTCCTTCAGTACAGTATGCTCACTTTTGAGCTGGAGGTTTTCCTCTTTGAGTTCTTCATGAGCTGAATTTATCTGCTCAAAGTCACTCATGATCTATCTAAAAGACTGGATCATGTTAAGCTTTTCACAATTAGAAACATCAGCGGATTGTGAAGTTACCTCATCTTCTTCATTGTCTTCACAATCTTTGGCCATTAGACATAGTAGTGCCTCTTTATCGGAGGTAGAGCTGTCAGAATCACTCTCAGATGAACAGTCATCCTTGGCTTCCTCTTTGGAGCTGCTTACTGCCTTTAAGGCTTCAGTTTCACTAAGAAGAGCTCTGAACCTTTGTTTTTCATCCCTCCTCTTTTCTCTTCGCTGCACTCTTTCATCCTCTATATACTTGTGAACTTGAGGGTGGGTGCAGTTTCTGGTGAAGTGACCGGGTTTCCTGCAATTATAACACAAGTCAGATGTACCGTGTTTGCTTGTTGTTGTGGTCTTTTCTGGGAACTCCTTTCTGATGTTTGAGGCTTCCTTTTGTAGTGATTCCCTTTGTGATTGGTCTTCAGAAACCTCTTGAACCTTTTTAACAAAAGTGTCATCTCTTCTTCAGCATCGTTAGTAGATACTTCTTTTTGTTTGATCTTTAGCATACAGTTGCTTGTGGTGGCAGTATCCTGTACCCTAGCAGCAAGTGCTGTCACTCTGGATGTTGATCCTTTAGCCTCCTTTTTCCTTTGTTCAATGTCAAATTCAAAGGTCTTGAGGTCTAAGAATAGATCAAAGGTGCTCATTGCGTTGAAGTCTAGTGAGACTCTCATTGCAGTTTTCTTGCTATGCCATTCTAGGGGTAGAGCTCTCAAAACTTTCAAATTCTTCTCATTTTGTTTGTAGGTTTTTCCCAGAGATTCCAGCTCACTGATGATTGCTATGAATCTTAGATCAAACTCTTCTAGGATTTCTCCAGGATTCATGGTGAACTGCTCATAGAGTTATGTAGCTGTTGAAATCCTGATCTCCTTGGCAAGTTCATTGCCTTCACAGATTAACCCTAGTTTACTCCATATTTCTTTAGTTGTCCTACAGTTTTTAACTTTGCTGAACGTGCCTCTATCCAGCGTAAGAAATAGAGCATTCTTGGCCACATTGTCAAGGTTGGCTCTTTTCCTTTCTTCAGGAGTATATTCATATCTTTCCTTGATAATATATTCTTGTGGTGGAGGTGCTCTCCTGTAGCCTGGTGCAGCTTCTCGTGGACCAAGTCTTGGAGACATTTCGGCATCATCCTCGATGGTTACTACGCCTTCTTTTTCTCCACCTGCTGCAGCTGTAGCTTCTTCAGCTCGCTTATGTTCGCGAAACTGTGCTATATATGTCACGCCCCAAAATCTTTCGTTAAAATATCAGAGTTTTTTCTCAGCGGGCGTGAAGAGAGCAAGGGGAAGAAGACGAGCATGATATAAAATAGAAAGAAAAAGGAGAGGACAAGAAGCAGAATGCTTGGAACATCGGATACAACCGATAAAAAGGAGTTTTGAAACCTTACGCAGTGGAAAAACATCAGGATCTTTTACAAAGATTAGAAATACAGTTAACATTTACAAAAACGTAGAACATCGTTTTACAAATGAATGAACATAGATTTAAAAGTCAAAACAGAAGATGGACACAGCCGATAGGGCACCCCTCTTTCTACGCATCGAGATTCTCTTCTTTGCCTGTAGTGTGAGTACATATTAAGGGGTGAGTGCGTTGAATACACTCGTGGGGAATAACATCCGCATCTTATAACAGTCAACAGTTATACAATACCAGGAATATAACACTCAGCCACGTTGCCACAGTATAACATGATCACGTATCATAACATATGACCACATCGTTTAGTATTTCTCAATCATACTTCAATAGGGAAAACTGTAAACAGTTACAGAGTTAGAAATTACCCCCATCTCGTATAGTGGTTACCGCGTGAGTAGCTAGAACAGTAAGTCTGATAACCCAACACCTCAAAGCTTAGTCCAACAAGTAGCCTACACATTCATGGTGTTTCTTAAATCCTTAATAAATTATAATTAAAGCTGTAAAATGTTCCGTCGGAAAACGGTCGTTAAATACGCGACGGATCGTACGATCTAAAGATTGGAATTTTGGAGACAAGACTGAAAGTTCAAACCAAAGGGCTGAGATGATAGGAAAAGAAATAAGGATCGCAACGCAAAAAGAATGAGCTCAATCGGAGTTGAAACGAGCTCGAACGAAGCGTTTTAAGATTTGGGGTTCCCGTCGTCACGCCTGCGCGCCCGCGCGAACAAGCTACCTAAACGGGCTTTCAGCCGCCGCAGGCCGGCGAACCACCGGTCACCGACCACACCCTCGGATTCCCCCCACTTCAGACTACCAACTCAGACCAACGGCGGCCACGACGGCGCCGCCTAACTCCGCCAAAACACCTGCAAAAACAGCCCGTCACCCAGTTTCCGACGGTGGTCTGCTCGACCAGGCCACTTCCCGGCGTCGCCCGGCGCGGTGGCGCCACCTCCTTCCGGCACCACCTACCTTGCCGGATACCTTGAACCTCCGGCTACCATCTCCGGCTGTCCATCACCGGATTCTGGCATGAATAGTGCCTGATAATTACGCCGCAAAATCCTTCGATACACAGTTTTTCCAAAAATTCAACACCAATCCAAAACTTCCGGCCGGCTACCCCAGTCGCCGGCGACCCTTTCCTGACCTCCGGGCACCCCGGCCGGCGACCCCCCGTCTCCGGCGACCTCTCCGGCCACCTCCAAACACACCAACAACAAGCTTATACACACACATGCATGCAAGATACACACACACATCAACAAGACTTGGCCGGCGGCCACCTGCCGCCGGCCACCACCACCAGCCGCCGGAACCACTGGCCGGCGACCTCCCGTCGCCGGCCACCACCAGTAGGCCGCGCAACACACAACCATACAGTCTCCATATACACACACGTATATATACATAAACACACACAATCCAACCAAGCAAACCCTAACCCTTCCAGCCCATTCCTACTCCGGCCGGCCTCCACCTCCAACCATCACACACACTCCCAGCTGCTGTCCATAAGTTTTCCGGTGAGAGAAGAGAGGAAGAGAGCCGACGGGGAGAGAGAAGAGGGAGGGAGGAGAGAGAAAAGTTGGCCGGATCTTTGACCGGCGATTGCCGGAGAAGGAGAGATCCGTTTCGTGACGGGCTCGACGAGAGCTTCAATCTAGAGCTTGAGTTTACCCAAAACTGAGAAGAAACGAGATAGAAAGGAGGAGAGAGAAAACGGATTTGGAGACTGTTTTTCGCCGTTTTCCGATGAACGAGAAATCGGATTTGAAATCCAAGACCTATCCGATTCCGACAACGTTGAAATTTTCCGGCCACCGGCCGGCGGCGGCGTCGACCAGAAAACAGGAAACGAAGAGAGAGAGAGAACTTACGAGTTTTCAGCTCGTTCGGAAAAACGGTGAAAAATGAATCGGGAGAGCCTCTATTTATAGAATTCCGGAAAATTACTATTCACCAAAAATATCCGGATCACTATTCATCCAAAATATCCCATCACTATTCATCGGTTGATTTTTCAATGTTACTATTCACGTAAATATCTTCCGGTTTTTCGGATCTTCGGGTTTTGCCCTTTCCGTCGTCGTTCGAGCTACAGGTCTCCGATTGACCCCTAGTTCGTTTCTATTTTCTCGTCTTTCCAAGACGCAACTTATGGTATGAAAATATTCTATATACCATGTCCACGAAAATTATCCGTCTAAGTCACGCGTTAAACATGTATCTGAAACGCACGTAATTAATTAAACAGTCAAAGTAAACTCGCATACTTATTAAGTCATACGTTAAATATTTAATTTAATCAATTATGCTCATTTTGATCCGGGGCGCTACATCATAAGCAGGGTTTTCCTTGTAGATTACTGGAGGTCCTTTAGTGATAACATACCACATCTCATCATGCATGGCTGATAGATGAGCTTCCATGTATATTCTCCAGTCGTCATACTCATCTATGGAAAACATAGGTAGCTTGTGATGTGAGAAATCCATGCTTATGCTAAAGTTATGAATTTTGGTTAGAAAATTAAAAACGGTTTATCCAGCAAAAAAAGGTGGATCTGGGTAGGTAGCCAGATACGTTGGTTGTTAACCCAACACGCTCTGATACCACTTGTTGGTCCCAAGAGGTCAGAGGTTCAGAGGGGGGGTGAATGAACCTCTATCGATTTTTCAAATTTTTTAAAACATATAATTGATTAACAGGTTTCTGTCTCACTTAAGAGAACAGTATCCTATCTCGAATCAGTAACCTGGCCCTAGGCAAAATCAGGTTACTATCCCGATATCAGAATGCAACGCAGTGGAATAAACTTTGATAGAGTTTCTGATGAAAACCAATTTTCTTTTCCAAATATGATTTTTCAACACACGTTTATCAGGATGCTTATGATAGATGCAACAATATAGATATGCAATTAATGCAATGCAACAAATAAGATAAGCAGTAAACATTTATGGCTTATAGTGGTTCGAATGTGGTATAACCCTTCTACATCCACTCTACCCTTCACTGAGGAGGAACTTCATTATGGTCAGTTTGCTTTACAAGACTCGTCTTTACAAACCTCTTCCAAAACAAGTTAAACCTACTAGAATCCTAGATTCCAGGTCTAAACCCACACAGAATTTATAAACTCCCACACAGGGAAACTCTCCCACACAAGGAACACACTCCAGATGACAATATCCTGTCTCGAATCAGTAACCTGACCCTATGCAAAATCAGGTTACTATCCCGGTATCAGAATGCAACGCAACAGAATAAACTTGATAGAGTTTCTGATGAAAATCACTTTTCTTTTCCAAATATGATTTTTCAACACACGTTTATCAGGATGCTTATGATAGATGCAACAATATAGATATGCAGTTAATGCAATGCAGCAAATAAGATAAGCAGTAAACACTTATGGCTTATAGTGGTTCGAAGGTGGTGTAACCCTTCTACGTCCACTCTACTCCTTCATTCAGGAGGAACTTCGTTATGGTCAGTTTGCTTTACAAGACTCGTCTTTACAAACCTCTTCCAAAACAAGTTAAACCTACTAGAATCCTAGATTCCTAGGTCTAAACCCACACAGGATTTACAAACTCCCACACAGGGAAACTCTCCCACACAGGGAACACACTCCCACACAGGGAAAGCTAGCCTACACAAGACTAACAAACTTAGCAAGGATAAAATCCTATCAACTAAGTACACCAAACTAAAACAACCTAGCATACATAGCACAATGGTTAAAAGTATATGGTTTCTTCAACTGGTGCAACTCGAAGACAGTCTTGAATGTGAAAGCTCAGATGCTTGGCTTGACTGCTTCTGAAGGTTGAGTGACTGAACTCGAAAGCTTGAGAGAATGAAGAATGACAAAATAACTTGGAGAGCTCAATTTATTCAGTAGTCTTCACAGTCTTCTTTACCTTCTATTTATAGATGATGGAAAATGCCCGTTGAAGAGAGACATGATCCAAGTTGCAATTCAAAAAGATCTTCAAATCTTCTCAATTAATGCGATATGAAAGGTCAGAGCTACATAGCATATCCTACTCTGAGCCGCATTAATGATGCCATACTTTAGATACAGTACTCTACAAAGCCGTTTTCCATATGGCAGCTTCTTAGTGGCTCTTCACTAACTTCTATCTACTGGTAACTAAACAGGATCCAAACCTCGTATAGTATCCAGCGTTTTCCTCATACTGCATTGAATAGGCTGAAAAGACTTACTGCATGTTGTTCTGACTGCAGTAATCACTTTCCCTGGTGCATCAGGATTCTGTTCCTGAACAACTTTCTGTTCTTAAATCCTGCATTCAGCTTCCTGACTCGCGTATCCTCTCTGATTTGTTTCCTGTTTCTGAATAGCTTCCTGTTCCAGAATCCTGTTGTCTGCTTCCTGATTCTGGCTTCAACTTAAATCTTACTGACTTCTCATGTTGAGAATTAGTCTTCATGAAAGCTCTAAGTCCAGAATCCTATCAACAAAAGTTCTACCTATCTTTCTGGTATAACCATCTTCCAAAAGTGTTACTTGAAAGATTAGATAAGCAAACAAAAATCCACTTATAAATCGTGGAATATGGGTACTCTAAAAGTTCATCTAAAATTACATTGTCTCATCAAAACCTTGTCAGAAATATCCCAACATAGGCTACAACAGGGACCAGAGGAGGAATTAGGGTTGGGCCTCCTGATGGTCTTAGGCGTCCTGTGTTTAGCCCGAACACCCAGCTTAAGTCCATCAATTATAACTCGGTCCACTAAGGAGTTATAATTGAACTACCACGCCAATCCCATATTATAATATAGGCTCCTTATTATGTGCACATTTGTTTTCCCGTGTTTAAGATATCGAATGTCCATAAATTAAATAAGTTACTGACAACTTAATTAATTTACATTTAATTCCAAGAGTAATACCACTCATCTTTATTATCATGTCGGACTAAATCCACCTGTAAGGTTTACATGATAATCCTTATGAGCTCCTCAAGGGGACATCATCATCCTAAATAATTAGGACATAAATTTCTTCTATAATCAACAACACACCATATAAACAGTACTATCTCCCAATTCACCAAGCCTTTTGATTTATGAAAAAATCTCACCCATTGGCAAATTAAATAAACAAACACTATGTACACGTGCCCGTTATTATATACGGATTAAGAAGACGCACATCCAAAATAACAGAGGTCTTGTTCTTTTATATAGTCAGTACAAATCGAATGGTCCTGCTCAATACACACAAAATGTACTAGTGTAACTTTATAGTCAAGACAGACTAAGATCAAATTACACTACAACCGTTCCAATGGTTTGTCAAAATCCATCTTGGTTGTGAGCTACTATTTATAATTTATAAGGAACTGATAGCATGATCTTCTATGTGACACCACACACCATGTTATCTACAATATAGATTAATTTGGATAATTGCATTAACATATATAACAAATATAAAATGCAAACATTTGACCATAATGAATCTCATATCAAAAAGATGTTCATACAAAAGCTAGGCATATAGTATACATCCTAACAATCTTGTCGTCACAAAACGTAAAAGAAACTTAAATATTTAGGTCATCAACGCATAATTGCGGATCTTAGCCGCCATGTAACATCCTGCAGTCTTAGCCGCCACATTACATCTTGCAGGTCTCAGCCGCCTTATCCTTAGCTGCCACATTTACGATCTGCTATCTTAGCTGCCACATATACTGCCATTTAATTAACACAAGCACATGAATCCATTTAACAATTATCATTCATTCGAAGGCATTATAGAATAAGCTACAATTCAACACACATAACGTAGAAACACACTATTCACACTAGCATATAATTCCACATCAAAATCATAAAGATCGTAACGTGAAAGCAAGAAAATTACCCCACCTCAAATAAAAACATCTTCAAAAGTTTCTTCATGCTATGCAAAACTAACTGTGTCCCTCACTTTTGTCTCCTACAAGACACAACAATTTGTCTTAGTGGCTACTTAAGATTATATATAACTCAACATAGAATCCTAACTGAAAGTATTCTTAAATAGAGAATCGAGGGAATAGTTTAGTAAAAGAACTTTGGAAAAAAAAATATTTGTTGATAACAGGTGATAGCTTATAAGGGGAAAAACGAGGGTTTAAAATATAGCGCTAGAGAGTTCGGCTTCGTGATTAGGGCTTATACAGCCCCAAAAGTTGTAACTAGGGTTTCATATCCAAATTAGGAATTAAAGGGGCTAAAAAGTGCATTTTAGAAATTCCTTTGGAACTCTAGGGGTCAAATTGAAATTCTTGAAAATCTTACGGTAAAATCTGAATTTTTCTGTAAACTTTGGGTATCAATTGTCATAGACCATAAAACAGGGGTTAATTTGTATTTTTCAAGAGTTGAGGGTATGAATTGTCATATTAAAAGGTATTGGGGGTTAAACATTGAATTTAGAAAAGCTAGGGCCTGTAACTTGGTCCCTAGACTATATTTAATTTACAAAAGAGGTCCCTCCCTAAAAAACACCCTACAACCGCCCCCTCCCCCCACCTCTACTGTCGCTCCACCGTGGTCGGTGACGCTCTGTCACCGACGACCCAACAACACCACAAACACCATCACCACCCCGTCTCACACACGCACACAAAACCAACACACCCACACATCGACACACACACAGTCAAACAGAGCCGCCGCTCACAGTGGTGCTCGCCCAAGCCTTCGCCGGCGCGACCATCGCATTGGCAACCCCACGGTGGCAGCGAAACAGTGGCAGAGAGAGAGAGAGCCGCTGCCGTACGCGGTGGTGACGATAGTGGATCAGAACTCCAAACTCGTATCCATGACAGGCTCGGAAAGAAGAATATAAGCAACCGAACACTTGCCGGAAAAGAGACAGTCTCCGGCGACGATGGTGGTTCTGGCGATGGGAAGAGAAAGAGAGGTAAGGGGAAGAGGGAGAGAGAAAGTTCCCTTTTGCTTTTCTTTCAAATTATTTTCCCAAAGTATACCTTTCCTTTCTTGATACACTTTGTTAGAGCATCACCAATGGTGCTACCCAACATTTGGGTTTTTTTGATGTCACGTCATCGCCACCTCAAAAGTACAAAAACCTCTACCTCTAAATAAATACCTCACCAACCATTCTACCCAAAAGTAACTATTTATGGTCCCACTATCAAATCACTCATCAATTTTGTACATCTTTATTAATTTACCATCTCTATTTATTATTTTATTTTATAATAAATAAAACCTCATAATATTTCAATTGATGTAATTAATTTTCAAATTTTAATTATTTATTTAATTTAATAAAATATGAAATAAAATTGGACAATATTTTATTAAATTTATTGAAAACAAATTTATAATGGCTAGTTTTGCAACGGTTAGTTTTCTAATGGCTAGTTTTCCAACAATTAGTTTAATAACGAAAAATAGATATATTACATAAAAGCTGAAAATTACATTACATAAAATTAAAGAAAACTATAACACACATAATAACAACAAGGAATGAAATTACATAATTAAAACAACAGGTAAATAAAATTACAAGCCCCAATTATTCTTTATCTGATCACACATGTGGAGATGTATGCGTAGCTGTTCATCTGTCATCTTTGAAGGATAAAGGTATCCTTCATGAGGATTTTGTACTCATGTGTTTTAGCGAGACTAACTACTGCAAATAGTTTTGTCGTGTTATACCCCTCTAAATCAGCTAGTTTCGAGTCAATTTTCTCTCGACTTTGTTCGGCGTCGTTTGATTTTTCTTTACCCTTTGCCATTCTCTTAGTCGCTTTTTGCCCCATTGGACGGATGCGCGCTATATTGGAATCCTCATGAGCGCTCGATTCGGTATTGGTAGACAAACTGTATGCTCCAAATGCAGAAATTTTGGTCTTTTTTGTACCACGAAAATCATCATCTGGATCTGCAAATTTGGGACTGTCTTTCAAAATCATCCAGGATCCCACATGCTTAAAACCCTACTTCTCATGGAGTTGTGCATACATTTTTTATGCCTTTAGCATAATATCTGCATCACTTGAACCACTCCCCCAATTCTTCTTTTCCTTAATGTAGATTGCATTAAACCATTTGCATTTTTTCTGAAGGGTGTAAAAATGTGACTTCAATATGACCCATGTTTTCATCGGTGTGTTGGCTGGATGATTGTTGTTGTACGCATCAGCAATCTGGATCCACGTTTGCTGCAATTTTTGAGCATTTCCTACCACTGAATCTGTGCTAATATCTAGCCAACAACTTACAAGAAGCTCGTTTTCTACATGAGAGTACATTGTCTTTTGAGGTAGCTCAGGAGTGTTGACATCTTCGGCACTTGAAAGATCGGCAACGAGGTTGATATTCTCAAGGCCTATTGGAGAGCATTGTGGTGAGAAAGGAGATGATCTTTGAGAAGTTGGAGTTGGAGAGTCTTTGTTAGTGTCGGATCCATCTGTACTGAATCTTCTTGATGAGTTTGAACCCATGGCTAGAGGAACTCCATATGGAGGATGCGACATGAAGGGGAATTGCGGTGGATACATATAATGTAGTGGGAAGTTTCGACCTTTTGATAAATTTGGAGGATGAAAGGGAAAATTTTGGGAATTAGCATCTTCAAGATGGATGTTGAAATTTGGAGAATGAATATTGTTATTTTGAGAAGATGTTTTTTCTCCGGAATTGGAAGAATTAAACCAATTCATCCAAGAATCTTTATCCATTCTATGAATAAGATGTGTGAGAGCGTGTAGAAATGGATATTAGAAAATTGTAAGAAGTGATAGAAAATTGTTCAATTAGATCATGTATTTATAATGGAAAAATTCTTAATTAAAAAAAAATTATTACACAAATATAGCCAACGGCTATAAACGGTTAAAAAATTCTTAATTGAAGTGGTAGCAAATTAATTGAAGTGTGGAAAGAAAATTAAAAAAAAATTAAGAAACGGCTAATATACAGTATTTTTCGCATTAATTAAAAAAAAAGGAAAAACAGTAAAATCATTGCAAAATAAAAAATATATATATGTTAATGGCGCGGACCCCACGCCACTCGCGTGTGGAGGTCACGCGCCTAATCTAGGCCTTCAATTCTGGAGGTGGCCGCCACTCTCTCTCTCTCCCTCTCTCTTTCTCCCCTTCTTCTCCCTAGATTTCACTTTCTCTCCCCCTCTCTTCTCCCTCTCCCTCTCCCCCATCTCCCCCTTCTTCTCCTCCCCATTCCACCTCAACATATACCTCCAATGGGTAGCACCATTGAAGGTGCTCTTAGGTGGGTGTTGCACTTTTGGAGTGGTGAGGTGTCACCACCTCATGAAGAGAGAGGAGAAAGAAAATATTAAGGTGTCCAAATACTAGCAATATAGATGGTGACTAGGCCTCATTCATACACATGGCTTAAGATTTGAAATATCAAATGCTTATGTGTGTCTATATATTAGTTAAATAAATAATGCATTAAATCTTATTGAACCACTAATTTGGATGTTATAATAAAGTGCTGAAAGTTCGAGCAAGATTTTAAAAAATCGACAGAGATTCATTCATCCCTCTGAACCTTTTGGGACCAACATTTATAATATTGGAAAAACTGAAATACATAATTAACTTATTGTATTATGATCAATAATGATCAAAACGGAAATTAGGATTTATGATTATCACCAATTAAAATATATTCCTCAATCAAACTTGATGATATGTAACAATAAATTTCTTAATAAAGGGATTCATAATAAATTTGGAAACTGAAAATGAATAATATTAAGTTAAACTGCAATAAAAATTATTGGAAAGGAGAATGAAACATGCAATTTAATATATTTAAATAATTAACTTTTACATTTAAAAAACAAAGAGGAGAAGGTTTAGAAACATCAAATGATCACAAACATAGGACCTGGCAAGCCTAAGCAAGAAAATAAAGCAAGAGAAAACTACAAAGTGAATGAAAAAAATAAAGAATAGAAAGCAAAGTAAGGTTGTCAATCCATATGAGGCCCACCATCATGGTTACTATTGACGACGTAGAATTCAGAGGTGAGGTGCTGGTGGAAATGGAGGTGAAGGAGATGTACGTTGCAGAAAGGTTGATAGGGGTACAAACACTTAAAGATTTGAGACGTAAGTGGATAAATTCTTTGAAACAGATCCGTGAGACTCTGAGAGTAATGTATATTAGTGAGGTAGAATTACTAAATCATTAACCAATCATATTCTGAAAGTTTTCCTAATAACAATGTAAATATATATTTTCCTTCAAAGAGTTGTTGCCAAATCAAAAATAATTAAAAAAAAAAAAAGTCTTACCACTGTAACACCAATGTTTCAGGGGCGTTGATTTAAATTCCTCCAAAATTGCTTCGGCTTCCTATAAGTACACTGTTTTTATTTTTGAGAAAATATTCTACAGAGCTATTGAGAAATACGTACTCAATATTAAAAAAAACTTTGGTTGAAATGAAAGATACATACAGTGTTGGCTAGAGAATCCTTGTGTGATATGAAATGAAACAATTGAAACTCAAAAATCGGAAAATGACAAAATAGCAACATCAATTTCGAATTGTTTTATTTAAATAAAAAAAAAAGTTGAATTATTGACTTTTGATGGGATTTTACTATTTTGTGAAAACTTTAAGGATGATTTTGTTATTATCTATATATATAGATATAGATTGTTGTCAAATGACTTTGCCTGCAGCGGCCAAAATTTTAGCCAATTTTGTAAATTATACCGGCTGGATCAAATATTCACGCCTTAAGTAATTGACCATTTTTTTGGAACACATATAAAGTTTTTCTTTTATTTAGGATCTTTTATCATAGAATTATACAAATATATATATATATATATATAAACATATTAAATAATTAAAGGTATTAAAATTAGTAAATATGTATTAATGATACTCCTATATAAATGTTTAGCTGTCATCCAACTAATTAAACTCAATATAAAAACTAAATAAGTATTGTAAAGATCATATAAATGTTCACATATCCATCATGGTACATGTTAATGTGTCAACCGCTCATGTATGAAGATTATATCCTCTTAAATCTTGTAATTATTAATTAATAGTTGAGTTTTTTATGTGACACTCACTGGTGAATATATTAAGAGGATGGTTGGGTGAGCTTATAAGCTCATTTAAACATCTTATATACTCTTCAAAAGTGTTTGGATACATTGTGCACTCATCACATTCTTTGATCAAGTTGGTAAAGCTGGAGTCTCAAGTGGCTAGAGAAGCACCGGTTTGTAAGGCAACCTTTGCAGTCACGTAGTCTTCAAGCTTGATACAAGCCACACTATACAATAAACACAAAAAATGGATTTTGATAAGCAAAATCTGGAGAAATAAATAAAAATATCCAATTCATACTTAAACACGTGGAGCAGGGGCCAACCAATGTAGACTGTCTTCATATCTTTACCTTATTTCCATCAATAAGGACGATCAATTTTGTAACAAGTAACTGCTGAAAATGAACAAAAATAATAGTAATTGAAAATTAAGCCAAACAATAGCATGACATGAAACGTATATGTTTCAATGATACATTTCTCCTTAAGTAATAATTTGATATCATTCAGAATGTGGAGAAGTTGACATCAATCAAATTTCCATGAGATTTGTTTTAAATTTTTGTCTCCCAAGGTCTAATCCAAAACTATTTCACTTATGTAGTGGTGAGTCAATACCGTATCCAGAACACAAATTGAGTCTGAATAAATCTGGTCAATTTTACCAATTCAACATCAGCATATGACAATAAGTATATGCATAGCTCACAAGGTCGCATCATGTGATACCCAAACCTCTTAACAAAAAATGATCTTCTCTAAGAAGGGATATTAGATTGAATAATATATTGGATATTCGTGCATTACATGTGTTGAAGACATTACAAGTAATTATACCCAAGTGCATATCGGTAACTTTTATGGCAGATCACTTTCAACCTAGCCTATCAAACCTCTATTGTAAGGAACAAACAATCACAGACCTGTGTTTCCAACTCCCATCAAACTATTAATCCAAGTCTTTTGTCCCAGTTTACAAATCTTATATAAAATCAAATTTAAACAATTTGTGTGCATATTGATTATGTTTTCCAATAGACAGCTGCGAGTTTTTTTTAAGGCACAATTAGAATAATCATAATGTTAGAACTAAAATGAATATTAAGCATGAAACTTTAAGATTCCTTAGACATACTTAAATCAACGCAGCAGAAATTAGATGGAGATACATACCTCCAGCCATTACTAAGAAAAAATTGAAATGTAACCAAATCGAATAAGTAGTTCTGTTAAGCTATATAATTATCTTTGATGTTGACATCCACCAAATACAACTATACAAAAGAGTTCATCTATCTATGTATACAAATCATACAGTTTATGTATCTATTGTTAGCTTATATTATTAAATCTATTGTAGCAGATAAATGGATAAAAAAAATGGATTTTGTTTAAATATAAAAGACTAGAGATAAAAGGTGAAAGATAGAAGATGAAATAATCCTATATATAAAAGCATGGTTTCTTCTCTCAAGTCTCTGAAATGCTGCTATGTGTCTCTCTGAAATGCTGCCATGTGTCTCTGAAGTGGGTTTGTAACTGCTTGATTTGTGTCCATGGTTAAAAGTAACGGTCGCGGTCATTGTCGCAGTGACCACCGTTAAGGTTACATTGCAATTTCGCAGAGATTTCGCGGCTGTAACGGACAATTTAAAAAAAAAAAAAAACTCTAAAATTTCTAGAACTTCATGAACATTATTTATATTATGTTTTTACTAAATTATCGTTAAAAAAAAATATTACAACTAGAATTAACATATAAAACATACAACTACATACATTATTAATACCACGTGGAATGCCGAGGTGGTTCAAAATCATCATTATCTTCCCTTTCAGGACGAATAGGAAAATGTGCATAATCATAATGAGTTAGACGAGGCATAGGTTGTTCACATGGATACTCATGATATGCATTGGATGAATCACAAAATTATTCGAAAATGCTCTAAAACCAGTCTGTGTTATAAAATTCACCGTAAATTGTATATTTACTGAAACCTTCTGAAATTAATAATTTAGACTTATAACATCATGTACTTAAACATAGTAAAACAGTTTTGAAAATGTATAATGGATCAATTTTATATAATTAATTTTCTAAGGTCTGAAATTGCATAATTCCAACTCCAATTGGACTATTTTTGAAAAATAATCATAATTCATAAACTACTCCAAACATTACCAAAGTTTAACCATAGACTCAAAACTTCATGTAGTATAACATACCGAAACAATTTTGAAAAACTCCAAGTATATATTTTTATAAATATCGGCAAAGTGGACTGCTATTTCACAGTTTTATAACGTCGTTTTGTCCTTTATAACGCCGTTTTATCCGTTACAACGCCGCGTAACGCTGTTACGGGCGTTATCACACCAATATCATACCTAATAATATAGCCGGCCGTTTTTAACCGAATTAGTGATGCGGAGGTGGTCGTTACCGTTATGTTAGGCCGTTATAACGCCATTACTTTGAACCGTGTTTGTGTCAGACAGTGGTTGCAAAGAAAAGACCTTCAAATTGCTTTGAACATGCCTTTATGGCTCTTCAAGTTTTAGAAAACGCTCATAGGAATTAGGATAAACAGAAGGAAGACTAATGTAATCAAAGCTCATATTTCATCTATCAAACACTCTCTCTACCTCCTCAACACCCTTTGCCTGCCCAAATAAGATCATTAATGGTAGTGATACCACACTCACCTCTCTCCCCCATTCTTTTCTCATCTCCCTCCAATATCTAAGAGAATCAGGTGAATGTGAACTATATCATTGGACAAAGTAAATCTTAAATGTGGGTCATGTTGTGTTAGGGGTCGTCTTCTGTGTAAATGGGAGGCTCGAAATTTCAATCGGGATCGCAAGCTGATGAGCCTCGATTTCCTGCTCTTGGATGATAAGGTACTCTCAATTTTCTGCCTTTAAGAGACTTTTTCTTTCCTTAATGATGTGGAGCCAATCATGCTCATTTTTACTATTTGTTTTTATGGTAAGATATAGGCACGTAAGTTTAATTTACAGCTTGAATATATCATACTACATGGAATCTTTGACAATTATGTGTGCATAGTTACATGGTTTTCTCTGTTTTCTTTTCTAACACATTTTTCATAAATTCTGGCTGGCACACATTTTTAACTGTATATCTGGGGTATAAGTAAGAATATTGATATAGAGAACACCAAATAGGATTTCTTATGGTTGATCATGCTCATTTCTACTGTTTCTGTTTGTTGTATTAGTTGTTGGAAGTTTTAGTAATCATTTTATAATTTGATCAGTACCTTAGATTTATTTTTAAGTAATTCACCATCATCAAAGTAGAAAGTGTTCTCCATTCAAGAACAATGTGGTTTATTTTTGCAATAGTTTTTATGGTTTCATTCCATTTATTTCACTTCTTCTTCTTCACATGTCCTTGGATGTCTACGTTGATAATTGGGTATACGTAAGGAGCATTTAATTGAGTTATTGTGTTATTTAATTGAATTGACATTACCAACTACACTACTATTTCAAAATGCAGATTTATAACATAATTCCGTTTCTGACTACTATATGATTACCATTAAAAACCCTTCCATTTAAGTTATTCAATGTTTTAACAGGACAACATTATCCAGGTATCTATTCATCATCAACGTGTTCCCTAATTCGAAGAGAGCATAATTGAAGGAGGAGTGTTCGACATCATCAACTTTGATGTGGCTAAATGTGGCGACCGATTCAAGCTGACCGACCACAACTTTATGATTCGATTTATAAATCGAACTTCCATAGTCAAATTGATGCAGTTGATTCACACATTGCCCAAGAGAAGTTTCGATTTCGCAACTACAATGAATTCGCCAAGATGGTTGATCTTAAAGAACAACTACCAGGTCTTACATTTAAGATTTTTCATTTCTTGGGGACTCGAAAGTTTTAGAATATGTAATGAATGTCTTTTTTTCTCACTTATATAATAATCAGATGTAGTGGGAATTATTACAAATGTCACGCCCCGAAATCTTTTCACATTTTATCAGAGTTTTACCGTTGGGCGTGAAGAAAGAAAGGGGAAAAAGGCGTACATGATATATAAAAGAAAGAATAAGGAAAGGACAAGGAGTGGTACACTTGGAACATCGGATACAACCGATAAAATGGAGTTTTGAAACCTTACGCAGCGGAAAAACCATCAGGATCTTAAGAAAGAAGGAGAAAGAGACGACAGAAGAAGGGGATTAGAGACAACAGAAGAAAGAGATGAGGGACGATGTGAATCTTTCACATAACAACAACGGCCTCTGCCGATAACGTTCGGTCTCAATACCGATAAAATATACACAACAATCGACCTCTGCCGAAGACAATCGGTCTCACTACCGATATAAACATCATACGCAGCGGAAATATCTTCACGATCTCACATCCTTATATATATCAACATATTACAAAACATAAGCTATTTAAAACATTGTTTAAAAAGTGTTTGCGTTACATCGTCTAATCATGCGAATACAAAAGATAGCACCATCTCTCTCTCTCCGTCTAGGGTTCCTCTTATTCATCATCGCCTGTAGTATCAGTACAGATTAAGGGGTGAGTGCGTTGAATACACTCGTGAGGATAAAGTTCGCATCTTATAACATTCGACAGATATAATTATCGGAAGATAAACTACAGTCACAAAATCATAGCAAATAATATGCATAGCAGATATTAGAAATGGTAAGAAGGATAGGTGCGGGATTCCCCTATCTTACCCTATAAAACGGTCTCAATACCGCTGGTGTGCTTCATGAGGACCACCAAACCTCAATAGAGTAGTAGAAGAGAGGGAGACGATTTTTTACAGTCCCGTAGGACTCTCCGAACATGCAATGTGAACCGAATTTCTTTCACAGTATATAATATGGCACAACACGTATATTCACAGCATTTAGTATTCCTCATTCATGCTTCATAATAGGGAAAGCTGTAAACACATTAAGAGTGAGAAGTTACCCCCACCTCGTATAGTGGTTACCACGTGAACAAGTATCGGCGGATCAGATTTCACAAGCGAGTACCAAAGGATCCGATATCACAAGGCTCAACTCAACAAGTAGCCTACATAAGTTATGACGTCCCTTAAATCCTTAATAAATTATATATAAAGCTGTAAAAGGTTCCGTTGGAAATCGGTCGTTAAATACGCGACGGATCGATCGATTTAAAGATTGGGATTTACGAGACAAGGCTGAAAGTCAAGTATAAAGGGTTGAGATGATAGGAAATGAAATAAGGATCGCAACGCAAAAAGAATGAGCTCGATCGGAGTTAAAACGAGCTCAAACGGAGTATTTTAAGTTTAGGGGTAAAATGGTAATTTTGGTCAAAGGGTTGACTTTGACCGGGCCCACGGACCCGGGTCAATGTCGTCTCGTCGGCGATAACTCGAAAAAGACGAATGGTGGAGAAAACAGGGTTCGGATCGAAAACACGGCGTCGCGAGCGCGTCGGCACGCGCGAACCCGGCGCCGGGTGGAAAAACCCGGCAGCTAGGCGCATGGCTTGGCAGCTACCGAGTTTTCTCGGCAGCATCGTGTCCCGTCTCGGCAGCTGCCGAGATTTCTCGGCAGCGGGTGCATGGCTCGACGGCTGGTCGAGTTTTCTCGGCCAGCCTTGCCCAGATTTTCCCGACGGTGGCTGTTCAACGCGCCACCTTCCCGGCGTCTCCCGGCGCAGCGGCGCCGCCTACAGCCACCACCACCTACCTCGCCGGATACCTCGCACCGCTGGCTACCACCTCCGGCCGTCCATCGCCGGATTCCGGCATGAATAGTGCCTGAAAACTTCGCCGAAAAACCCTTCGAAGTCACATTTTTCCAAAATTCCAACTTCAACCAAAACTCCGGCCGGCGACTTTCCGTCGCCGGCGACCACTCCCAGTACCTCCGCCGGCGACTCCCTGTCGCCAGCAACCCATTCTGGCCACCACAACACACCAACATAGCCTTATATACATGCATGCTTCAACACACACACACGCGATTTACACACACACACTGTTATCTCTCTGGCCGGCGGCCACCAGCCGCCGGCGACCCACCAAACCACCTCGCCGGTGACCTCCCGTCGCCGGCCGTCCCTTTCCTCACGGCGGCGCCCCCCGGCGTCGCCTCCAACAGAAAGCACGAGCACACACACTCACACACCACACAACACACACACATGCATGCATACACATATATATATATCTACTGTCCATCTCCGGCGCCGCCGTGGGTGGCGGCGCCGGCACTCCAGCGTCTGGCCACGACCTCCGGCGACCTCCGGCAGCTTCTCCGGCACGGTGGAGAGAGAAAGAACAGAGGAGAGAGAAAGGGTGGTGCAAGGGTTGGGGTTAGGGTTTCAAGGCTGTTTTTCGCCGTTTTCCGGCGAACGAGAAATCGGATTTGAAATCCGAGACTTATCCTAGGTTCGTCTCGTCGAGACGAACGTCGTGTATGAAAATCGTCCGATTCCGACAACGTTGAAATTTTCCGGCGACTGGCCGGCGGCGCCGCCGCCGCTCCGGCGCTGTCGGAAACAGAAAGACGGAAATTAAAAGACGAGAAAGAAGGACTTACGTGTTTTCGTCAGGTTCAGCTCGATCAAAGAAACGGAGATTTTCGAATCGAAACTACCCCTATTTATAGAAATCCGGAAATTACTATTCACCGAAAATATCCGGATCACTATTCATCCAAAATATCTCCATTACTATTCATCAGTTGACTTTTCCAAATTACTATTCACGTAAATATCTCGGAAAATATCTTGGTAAAAGATCTTCTGATATTTTCGAAACCTCGTGGTTTACTCTTTTTATCATCGTTCGAGCTACGGGTCTCCGATTGACCCCTAGTTCATTTCTATCCTCTCGTTTTTTCTATTACGCATTTAATGATATAATAATACCCTATGTTCCACGTCTAGAAAAATTATCGATCTAATCGTGCAGTACTCACGTATCTGAAACGCACGAAATAGATTAAACAGTTAACTCATAAGCACATAATTATTAAATCATAGATTTAAATATTTAATTAATCAATTATGCTCGTTTTGATCCGGGGCGCTACAACAAAAGTAGAAATACCACCACTGCAACTAAACTCGCGTCAAACAGAGTCGTGTTGTACTTGATTTTAGAAGAGTAAGTTGTATAAATGTTAGAATCCTACCTCCCAAAATTGTTGCATTAATTATAATTGTTGAGTTTTCCATAGATCCCAAAATTAATGTGCATGTTTTATATGTAGGGGTCAAAATCAAAGTTACTATTTGGGATGACAAAACGGCTATGTTTTGGGAAGAATACCAAAATCCAAAGCCCTCCAACAATGTGATTGTTGTAACCAGTATCAATCCAAAGAAGTTTGGAAGTAAGCAAAATTCTACTTTGTCATTTAATCCAATAAGCATGGTAGAATGACATTCATGGTTCTACATTTTCACTCAGCCGAACTTTTTCTCAACACAACATCTGCAACAAAGTTCTACATCAATCCAACATTTGATGTCGTTCAGGAATTTAGCAATAGGTACTTACATATATAATACTACTTACATGATATGAGTTCATATGCAAGGCTTGCGTTTGAAGCATATTTACTAGATAATTAGTGTGAACCTATATACTTTTCTTTCATAATTGAATTATTTTCATTGACAATTGAAATGGAACTCTATTTTGTAGGATAAATAAAGAACACACAGTTGAGGAAATGTCAAAAGGTTCTATGAGCAACGTTGCCGACCTGGAAATATTTTCCATTTCAAAAATAAAAAACTACCTCTCCAATGAAGATGAAGTGGTAATTTATAATTTCCTATTCAGTTGCTACAATTTCGAATTATAATCACAATTGGAGTTATCATATTGTCGAACCTCTTAGGAGAAAGAAAGCATTTGCATAACAAAGGTAATAGATATAGGACTTGAAAATGGATAGAGCTATATATCATGTTCAAAATGTGCTTAGAAATTAATAAAGACTGAGAAAACACTTTCATGTAATACATGTACCATCTCACAGGCAATTGGAGTTTTAAGGTAAATTGAACTCACTTTTTGACCAATGTTGAGCGAAAACTAACACCACATAAGTGCACGTATCGTGACAAGTAATATAGTGGACTGAAAAGTCCGGATATCGAACCCACAGGGAAAATACTAACTATCTATTCTTAAGTACTAGATTCTTACAACTTATGATCCTATCCAGTGAATCCAATTTTGAGAGTGGGTTGTTTAAACTACAAAAAACAAGAAAATGGTGAATGAAATTAAACAAAGAAGAATTAAACTAAGATTTATCACGATAAACAAACCTAGGATTTTATCTCCCCCTATATGTTTTAACTCCCCCTTACTCTTCTCTCATGCAAGATTCAATTCTCGATTCCTAACTTGAGATGCTAATATAATCATACCCCGTTTCCGCGTGATGCATGAATCTAATGCTATGAACAATTTACTGTATTCATACGCAATTAAATTCATAACAAAGCATTAAGTATAAATCCCAAATACGGCTTCCTAAGGTGAAACCTATATTCCTACGATTTCACATGCAATTAAACATTAACCTGTTCAATTAACTCAAAGGATCTTCTACCACAATTCTAATCATCAAACCAATCTTCCGATATATATTTGACAATAATATAGAGATACACAAATTGGCTAGATTCATGCACTTAGTCAACAACAAGTAGAAGAAAGAATCGTAAATTAACCTTGCATTAGAATCGAAATAAGGGTTTCATAATTCAACACATAGGGTTTGAATAAAACCCTAGAAAGAAAAACTCTAGCTACTCATTATCATAAAAATAAAAAAGTTCATAAAGAAACGAAGGAAAATAAACTCTGCTTGAATTGTTGCCGATCTTCACTTATTCGCTCGATCATCTTGCTTTCTCTTGAGGGCTGAAAGTTCTTTTTTTCTAGGTCTTGGCATGATTTATATCGACACCAAGAGGAAAATAAGTCCTAAATTCCTTGGAAGCACAAAAATCACACTTTTTTTAACAACCTGCAAGGCGAGTACTGCGGTACTAAGGCAGCATGCTTGAATCTTCTAGAGGTCGATACCGCGGTACTGAGATTTGGATACCGCTGTATTGAGATGCAGATCCCAGTCTTTTGGGTTCTCCACTTCGGGTACCGTGATATTGGATTTGGATATCGCGGTACTGACCATTTTTCTTCCGTTTTCTTTCTTATTTTGCACTCTTTGTCTTCGTCATGTCGTTTTCTCCTCTTGTACCTATAACAACCAATATTTTGCAGTTATGATTCATTTTTTGACCAAGATAATACGATAAACGTGCTTACAATCATGTATATTAAGTGTATTTTACACACTCAACAACCAATGTATGATTTTCTGTAAAACCAAGAAATAACAATCCCAAATTCAACATAGTCCATTGTACAGGTTCCGCATTGAGCTTTGTGTGGAAGAGGGAGATGAGACAACAACTTTTGTACTCTTTAATAAAGAAGCCCAAAAATTAACAAACAAGACTGCACCAGAAACCATGTCTGATGATGTAAGTATTATAATTATTAAGAATAACAGGTCATAACTTTACATATGTGACAGAATATTATCATAGAAAATCTAATCTAATTAACTTATGTAGGTTGTTGAAGACGATAAAGGAAGCAAAGAAACAGTCCCTAAATGCATTCATTCAATTCTTGGTAGGACGCTCAAATTCCAAATAAAAATCACTTCGTATAATTTGAGAACCAAAAATCCAAGCTTCACCATCATGCGAATCTTTGACAACGCCAACAATGGACCCCCACCACAAACAGCAAAAGAGGTAGCAATCACATAACAAAAATGAAATTTTAATCATAAATTGTTTGTGCATAAATTAAAATCCTTGAATTTTCAGGTAGAGTGCAGGGAAGAAGAAAAGACCCAGAGGAACCTGAACAATAACATAAACGAAAAAGAGAAGAATGAAATGATCGAAGAAAATGTCCCCAAGGATCCAATGAAGAAGGTATCAAATTTTTTAGTTTTCTTTAACAAATCAGACTTATGAAAAAATTATTCCACAAAATATTAAAAATTCCTTACTAATACAATTCAAGAGAATTTATAGGTTGATTTTGAGGGAAAGGAAAAGACAGCAACAAGTAGCAATATTATCCAGGAAGAAAAAACAATTATGACATAATTGCCGAAAACAACCCTATCAATACAATAGAAAAGGTAGCATTGAACAACCCCATTCTTTCAGAAAATCATAAAGTTTAGGTTAGACATTAAACGTTAAACTACTTTGGTCCTATAGATTAATTGATTTTGCAGGAGCAGAAAAATATGGTGGAAGATTCAATGCAAATCTCAAAGAAATAAAGAAAGAAGACAATATAGTAGGAACAAAATCTATGTTGGACCTACATTGACAAGATAAAAAGACGCAAACTGCAGTAGAGGGCAAATAAGGCTACATTGAAGCATGAAGCAAAATTGACAAAGAAAAGCAACATAAGTGATATTTGGAAAATAATACTTCAATTGTGTTGAATAGAATATTGAAACCACCATGCATGAATAGCAGTTATTTTTAAAGTATTTCTGTATTACAATTTATTTATGAAGTCACGGTTCATTTTCTGAGGAATAATGTTGATTCAATAAACTTACATCATTTTATGGACTATATGTGAGATGCATTATGACATATTCCGATATTCGTGTATTTGATATAAACCTAACTTTATTCTCATCATTTGACTATTTAGAGCATATGTGCCTCAAGGTGAAAAGATTATTTATTCCTATTATGATTCAAGATGTCATTGAAATTGAGGTTGTCTTCGCTTAAGTTTTGTTAGGCGTAGTGTACAAAATTAATATTCATTTTTAATCATGTTCAGGCTTGTATAGCCGTTGTTTAGGTTATGTGGGATAGTTAGTTCCCATTTTGAGACCTTCAGTATTGGTTTTCATTAAAAAAAATTATGAATTATGTGTTCTCAGATATTTGGCTTATCAATTTGCTTAATTTAATTTGGATTTGTAGTATTCTAACATGTTGATTTTGATTCAGATTCTGTTGCGTAAATTGAAATAGACGCGTTAAATGAAATGTTGAGAGCAAAGGTTGTTTCTGTCACTTTGCAAAATTACAAATGTAATTCTTCTATGTCCACTCTTCTCCTTCACTAAGGAGAACTCCACTAAGTCAAATTGATTTACAAGATACAACTTCACAATATTCTTCCTAAAGAGCTATCACCTACTAGAATCAAACTGATTCCTAGGCCTCACCCATACAGGGTTTA
This sequence comes from Scutellaria minor, assembly GCA_954870855.1. NCBI lineage: Eukaryota > Viridiplantae > Streptophyta > Magnoliopsida > Lamiales > Lamiaceae > Scutellaria > Scutellaria minor. The sequence continues at coordinate 23,339,201 of OX940727.1, forward strand.
CAAAACTCACACAGTGTTAAAGCCTTACATAAAGACTATCACTTAGTCAGGATCTAAATCCTTCACACTAAAGACACCACTAAAACAACCTAGTACACAACAAACAGGTTAAAAAATATATAATTGTTTCTTCAACTGGTGCTTCTGAAGACAGCCTTGAACACTTGATGTTTTTAATGTAACTTGGGCTTGGCTACTTCTCAAGGGTTGAGTGACTGAAACTTTTGGAAATATGAATCGCTTAAGCTTTGAGTCGTATGCGAATATGAGAGTTTCAATTAGTGTTCCAGTCAACTTCTCCTCCTTTTATTGTTATATGGGAAAGTGTCTGTTGAAGAGAGACACTTCTCCAATTTGAATTTGAATACTTGATCTTCAAAGATCTTCTCTGAGTTTGCATTAAATGCATATTTGACGAACTGGGTGGTTGGCGTGAACAACCTCTCACGGCATTAAATGCACTGAAAAGGACAATTGATATTTGCGGTTTGTACGCTGAAGTGACACTAGGGCATTGGTCATTTGTTTACTTTAATGTACTGGTCAACAGTCTGAACATAGTTGACATTGATCTTCCTCGTACTGCATCGAAGTAAGTAGCCATTACTTCCTACAATGAATGTAGTAGATACTCTCTATTCTCCTTCAGCTTGTTGTAGACTCCGCAGAAAGATCTTTGGTTCACTGCCTTGCTCACTACACTGCTTGCTGAGTCTAGCTTGCTGCTTACTGCTTACTGCTTACTACTTACTGCTTACTGACTTCCCAACGCAGTATACTCTTCTTCCTTACTGCAGTAATTGTTTCCTCCTCTGCATGCAACATTTTTGTGAACCTCTTTCAGTACTTCACGCCTTCTTTCTTTTCCAGTAAGATGCGGTTCCTTGATACTTAAGGTAACATCTAGTTGAGCTTTTTCAAGGAACAACATGAAAAACAATACAAAAATCATGGAAAAGAGGGGTGCTCCTAATCCCTATACAAAGCTAATTTTTCTCATCAAAATCTAACATGAAATATCCCAATAATTTTCCCCTTTTTTTATGATGACAAAACCTTTTACAAATATCCAGTAATTACAAGTATGTGTACAAGAATAAGGAATCTTTACAACATATGAAAGGGTGAGCTTGCTTCAAATACACTGCAGCTCATTAACTTGAAAAAGAATAAAAATAATACATACTATACAAGTTGCAGGAAGTACTTACAAGGTCTTCAGAAAAATAACAGTAAGCAAAATCTTCCTTATGAAGGCTTATCTCCAAACAACCTTTTCTTGACATGTTCATCATCTGATGGTTTCTTCTTGTCATACTTTCTTCCTTTCCACCAGTTCAAGATGGTTTCTTGATAGGTCTTGTCTAGCTTCTTCTGCATATCTGGGTCTCTTTTTTTGACCTTCTTTATCATCTCTTTCTGGATATCCAGTTCTCCAGCTCTTTGCCAATTTTTCATTACTCTCCAAAGCTTCAAGGCCAGTTGGATATCCTTCAAATCGACCTACTTGGCATAGCTGCATGAAGTATCTGAGGTATACAGACCTCTTATAGAGAGTAATCACTTCAAATGTTAGGTTTCTGTTCTTCGGGAGAATCACTCTATCAAATAGCTTCAAGTCCCAAGCCATGTTATCCCTTATTGGTCTTTGATCCAGCAAAACTGATACTTCAGCGCTCGCATAATCTGGATCAAAATTAGCGAGTTCTTGAGGTGGATAGGAGTATAATACTGCATCAACTTTCTTCGCAGCTTCAGATTTCTTTTCACCAACTACCCCAAGCCTTGACATCCAATCTTCCTTGGTTTTCCTTCTTTTTTCATCAGCTTCTTTCAGCTGTCTCCAGCTTTCTTCATCTAGCCTTCTGGCACCAGCAGCTATCATATATGGTTTCTTCTGATCAACTTGCTGCTTCTGCTTGCCAGAAACATGGAATTTAAATTTGACGAAGGAGCATCAAATCTACTTTAACGTCTAACAACATAAGAAAGGCTCTAGAGTACAAAATGTTGCCACAGTTTCTCATCCTAGAAAACCCGAACCCATTATAGTTCTCAATTTTGATCTCAATTACAAAATTAAGTCATTTCTAATCTAACTAACAACAAAAATTCATCATAAACAGAGGATCATAAAAGTAATCAAACAAAATTTTGTAACTCATAAAATCAGTAAACCAAGTAATTTTAAGCTGTATAAATCAGTAATTTTAAGCTGTATAAAGTATAAACCAAGTAAACATGATAATAACGAAAGAACATACTTTGCAACAGTGCATTCTTCGAGATGTTTCACATCTTCTGTTCCAGACATTGCAATAACTATCACTCGGTTTTCTTCACTTCCCCCAACAAAATTCCAATCTGATATAACACAGAAGAATTATAATAATTAATTGACAATTTATTACGATAAATAGTAACAAATCATGATATATTCTAAACAACATACAGAAACTACATACCAAGAGGTGCACAGTAAATCTTTCTTTTCTTGAATTTCTTTTTGAAGCAAATGATTTTAGGCAAATTGAAAGAGCAACAGGCATTGAACGACGTCGTAGAGTAATATAATTGCCACAAGATGAATGCTATGGAAAACAACCATCAAACACCTAAATCGTATTTCTTTTCAAACAAAACTTAATTCTTATTAGGGATGAACTATCCACACCCCATAAATTTCCAACCACACCCCAATAATTTTTAATTTCTCAAGTTTTTCCAATTTTACCCTTAGATCTACTTTTCAAATCATTTTAACTATTTCCAAGTACCTTTTTGCTAATTCCAATCTATGTGTCTTTCACATTTTTCCATTCCAAATATTGATTGGATTCGAATTCTTTAAAGACTAATTTTCTTCAGGAATAAGTATATAGGTTGGAATACTTTCCTCGTGTCAATATTGTCTAAAAAACAGTGGTCTGGAATGAGTAACAATGTCACGTACAAATTCCTTTGGAAAATAGGTTTATTAACTGATCGCTCGAAAATGGTATCAGAGTCTAGGTTTATTAAGAACTTTTAAGTTATTTTTATTATATTTGTGTAATTAACCATTGGTGGGGAGAATTTTTCACGAATATATGGATCTGGACGAATGTCCAAGATGCTTACCATATGAGAGATATCGTCAAATTTTGACGATGTATGAACGAGAACACCAGGACAATATCATATATTGGCAGAACCAATATGTTGATCAAGAGAATGCAGGAGTCGATAGGGAAACCTTGAGGCAGTTTAATAGACGAGCGGCATATTACATGGTCCCTCTATGTTGTGAAGAAAATGACATCCCAACTATTGTGGGAGGTCAACCACAGAGGCATAAAAGGAGGAAATAAAGAAGTCATCTTTACAGCCGTGGAGGTAGCAACAGAAGAAGTAGTCGTGGGTCTTCATGGAGACCTAGACGGATGTGGTCAAAAAAAAAAGGCCCGAAGTTACAAATCAGGACAAAGACCAGCACCAAGGAGGAGTAGAGCCTCTTCATCAGGCTCAAACCAAGGAGGTACCAATAGAACTACAGGAAGAAGAACTTTTAGGCGTTCTCACACCCGAGCTAATAAAGTTTCAAAGACTGTAATTGCTGGACTTGCGGAGCAAGAGGGCATATCTCAACGGATTGCCCAGAGAACCAAAAAAGAGGTTTAAGACAGTTCGAATCAACACCAAAATTCGAAGAAGCTGTCTATTATCAAGATCTCATACAGGTGTGTAGCGCCCCGGATCAAAACGAGCATAATTGATTAAATTAAATATTTAACTTATGACTTAATAAGTATGCGCGTTTACTTTGACTGTTTAATTTATTACGTGCGTTTCAGATACGTGTTTAACGCGTGACTTAGAATCGATAATTTTCATGGACATGGTATATAGAATATTTTCATACCATAAGATGTGTTTTGGAAAGATGAGAAAATAGAAACGAACTAGGGGTCAATCAGAGACCTGTAGATCAAACGGTGACGGAAAGGGCAAAACCCGAAGTTTCGGTCGGAAAACCGGAAGATATTTTACGTGAATAGTAACATGGGAAAAGTCAACCGATGAATAGTGCCGAGATATTTTGGATGAATTGTAACGGAGATATTTTCGGTGAATAGTACTTTCCAAATTCTATAAATAGAGGCTCCTCCGATTCATTTTTCACCGTTTCTCCGAACGAGCCGAAAGCGATGAAAACGAGTAAGTCCCTCTCTCCTCTCTTTCTTTTTCCGGGATTCTGTCTCCGGCGGGCTACCGCCGGCGCCGCCTCCGGTGCGGCGGCGCTGCCGCCGGTCGGTGGCTGGAAAAATTCAAAGTTGTCGGAATCGGACGATTTTCACACACGACGTTCGTCTCGACGAGACGAATCTAGGATAGTCTCGGATTTCAAATCCGATTTCTCGTTCGCCGGAAAACGGCGAAAAACAGCCTCTTAAACCCTAACCCTAACCCTTTCCACCACCTTCTCTCTCTCCTCTGTTTTTCTCTCTCCACCGCGCCAGAGAAGCTGCCGGAGGTCGTGGCCAGACGCTGGAGTACCGGCGCCGCCGTGGGTGGCGGCGTCAGAGAAGGACAGTGTATATATATGTGTATTCGTGCATGTGTGTGTGTATGTAGGTGTGTTAGTGTGTGAGTGTGTTTGCATGCTGTTGGGGCGGCGCATGGTGGCGCCGCCGTGCGGGAAGGGATGGCCGGCGACGGGAGGTCGCCGGCGAGGTGGTTTGGTGGGTCGCCGGTGGCTGGTGGCCGCCGGCCAAGGGATAACAGTGTGTGTTTGTGTGGTACACCATACGCTGTGTGTTTGTGTGTGTAACTTGCTGTGTGTGTGTATGTGCTCGGCGGTGGTGGTGGCCGGCGACTGGGGGTCGCCGGCCAAGGTGAGAGTGATGAGTGGTGGTCGCCGGCGGTAGGAGGCCGCCGGCCGGAGCTGGGAAGATCGGTGTGTGTGTGTGTAATACGTAAGTGTGTGTGTGTGTGTTTATGCAAGAGGGTGTAAAGGCTGTGATGGTGGTTGGGCTTGGCCGGAATGGGTTGCCGGCGACGGGGAGTCGCCGGCGGAGGTACTGGGAGTGGTCGCCGGCGATGGGAGGTCGCCGGCCGGAGTTTTGGTTGGGGTTGAAAATCTGGGAAAAACATGGTATCGAAGGGTTTGCGGCGAGATTCCGGGCACTATTCACCGCCGGAATCCGGCGAAGGACGGCCGGAGGTGGTAGTTGGCGGTGCAAGGATTCCGGCAAGGTAGGCGTCGGCGGCGGAGGGCGGCGCCACCGCGCCGGGTGGCGCCGGGAAAGTGGCTGGTCGAGTAGCCTGGGCGTCGGCGACCTGGGAAGGACCTGGCCGAGAAAACTCGACCAGGCGCGCGCCGGGAGAAGCAGCTGCCGAGAAAACTCGGCAGCCGTCGGGTGTCGGGAAGCCGCGCGCACCGTGCGTACCCGTCGGGTGCCAACGCGCACCCGACGCCGTGTTTTCGATCCGAACCTCGTTTTCTTTCCATCGTTCATCCGTATCGAGTCGTCGCTGACGAGACGTCATTGACCGAGGGTCGTGGGCCCGGTCAAAGTCAACCCTTTGACCAAAATTACCGTTTTACCCCTAAACTTAAAATGCTCCGTTTGAGCTCGTTTGAACTCCGATTGAGCTCATTTTTTTTGCTTTGTGATCCTTATTTCATTCTCTATCATCTCAGCCATATGGATTGGATATCCACTCTCGTTTCTTCAACTCCGATCTTTAGAGCTCTAGATCCGACGCGCGTTTAACGATCATTTCTCTACCCGAGTCTGTTATAACTTTAATTATGCGATGTTAAAGATCTAAGAACACCGTTATGTATGTAGGCTATCAGTTGGATTGAATATCGAGATACGGGATTTCAGACACGGGATTTGAGACACGAGATCCGAGATACGGGATCGTTGGTACTCGCTTGGGAAATCTGATCCGTCGGTACTCGTTGTTCACGTGGTAACCACCGAACAAGGTGGGGGTACATTCTAAACTCAAGATGTTACTGTTTTCCATATTTGATAATTGAACTCTATGTGCTGTGATTATATGCTGTGATTGTTGTATTCATGCATAGTTTATGATACGATGAACGTGGACGGATGTCCTAAGTCATGTTAGGGATGGACTGGTGGCCCGTAAAAAGCACCATACGTCATGATAGGGATGGACTGGTGGCCCGTAAAAAGCACCATATGTTAGATATGCAACGGGTATAGTCGAGTGCTCTTAGAGCCGTGTGTTTTACATTGTGTGCTATGCATTTATATGCTGTGATTACTTGCCGAACAACTATATGTTGGATTGTTGTGCTCACCTAATAACTGATAAAAGTTGGAAAGTATCCCCACGAGTGTATTCAACGCACTCACCCCTATTCTGTACTCACACTACAGGTAAAGAAGGGAATCCTGATGCGTATAGAAAGAGGTGCCCTATCAGCTGTGTCTTTTATCCGATTTTATCTTTTAATGTTGTTATCCGTTTGTATAAGAAAACTGGATTTCTCCTTCTTGTATGAGATCCTGATGGTGTTTTTCCGCTGCGTATGTTTTAAACTCCTTTTATCGGTTGTATCCGATGTTCCAAGTGTTCTGCTTCTTATCCTCTCATTTTCTTTCTATTTTATATCAAGCTCGCCTTCTTCCCCTTTCTTTCTTAACGCCCAAAAACGAAAAACTCTGATATTTTGAACGAAAAGATTTCGGGGCGTTACAAGGTGTATCAATTTGAGGATCTACCCTCAGATGAAAGCATCTATGAAGAAGAGATCTATTCGGATGATGGAAGTGAATCCACATCAGAATCAAAGTGAATAAGTAATTCTTCAAATGATAAGAGAGGATATGTCAGGATTCATCTCTCACATAACAGTCTCTCATAAAACTTTAATGAGGATTATGAAAGAAGATCCAAAGCTTCAGATGTATGATGGTTTTACCATTGGAGCTATGGAAAAGGCATTGGATAAATTTGGGCTTCGAAATAGAAAACACCAAATTATCCATAGGATTACTACTGGAGAATTTGCCATCGCAATGGAATTCACAAGTAACCTAATCGAGATGCAGTTGATCCCATATCGAGAGGTTCAGGAGATTAGAAGCAAAGTCAAGAGAGAAGTTGCAAATACACTCTCATGGATTCACATTGGAGCCATAAGAGTTATCTTAAAGCAACCTTCAAAGAAGGAATTGATTTGCCCCTCAATCTTGCAATATTTGACAAGCGAATCTCAAATCTCAAGGATTCATACCTTGGAGCGGTCATAGAAAACTTGTATGCAGGAAAATTGGCATTCAATGTCTATCCTCGAATTGCATACAATCTGGGAGATCGAGACTTCAATAAAGTCTTAACCCTTCATTAAGATTTCAAAAGAGAAGATTTGATGAAAGAAGGGAATAAACCTTACTCGATTACCTACAAGATTTCATATGCTCTCTCTAATACACATCATTCAGATGTATTCCTGAGAAAGGAATTTATCGAAGTCCCAAGAATCTTTGAGGATTTCGCCAGGGTGGTTCTACCAGAACTTATTGATTCTCCAACTATAAAGGAGATTGATATGAAAATATAAGATCAACTTGTCTTCAACAGGAGCCAAAGCCTCAGAATGGAGACAAGAAAAATGTCTTTCCAACAAGATAGAATGATTAGCAGTAATCATTGGGAAGAAAGAAGGACTAGTACAGTTCAGCGAATCTCAGGTGTGTTCAAAACACAAGGAGAGCTGAAATGTCCTGAAGGATGAAGAGAAATTGAAGTAATATTCGACATCACCCAAAAGGATAATATTTTTCCTTGTGATGTTTTATATTATCTCCAACAATCGATAGTCGGAAAATATCAAGGAAACTTAAAGATGGGTGAAATTGAATTGACTATCATAGGAGTTGCAGGAAGAATCCCAGAACGATTAGTATTGGGTATCTATTTTCTCGAGGATCATAAGTCTTGGGAAAGATTACAAGATGGAATGGAATTTACAGTGGTTGATAAAAGATACAGAATTAGATGACCACTAGTCCATTCTCCATATACATCTCTATCGGGATGAAATATGCTGAATACAAGGCTGAATATTTTGCAGCCTATGTTGATTCAGGAGCAGGGATTTGTACTGCAAAGCAGGAGGTTTTTCCCAAAGATTGTGGAGAAGATCTACCAGTCATTGCAGGACGGGATTTCTCCAAAAGGATTCTTATCCTTAATCGAGGAATCAAACAAACAGAAATTATGATCGGAGGCGCAGGCGGTACCCCATGGTACAAAGTAAAGTTGCCATTAATCTATTTCCATGATACAGGAGCAGATGTTTTGTTAGGAAACAATTTCTTATAAACATTTAAGCAATTTACACAAGAGAATGAGACAAGAAGGCTTATTTTCACAACATTATGTGATCATAAGATTATTATCCAGATACTGCGGGAAGGCTTATTTTCACAACATTATGTGATCATAAGATTATTGTCCAGAGACTGCGGGAAGCATTCTACCGAAGAATGCCTATTCATTTTTACAGCAAGCGTGGTGATGAAGCCAAACTTCAACATCCAAAAATGACGGATAAAAGAAGATTTGGTGATGCATTATTATTCTTTCGACAATATGGATCGAAGCAGAAAGATCTAAAGAGATGGGATAATAATCTGTATTCATTTAGAATACAAGGAGAATAACGAGTTCCTCTAGAGACAATCGCAACGTTATTGATGAGCCTAAAAGAGAAGATATAGAGTGATGTTACCAGCGAGGAACAAATATCACTCGAGGATTTCAAGAAAATGAATTATAATGAAGATCCTTTAGCATGGTGGGACAGGAACGAGCTTAAAGCATCCTTAAAGATGAAACCTGAAAAGGAACATGAGTTTGTGAGACTCAAACCAATCCTTATGAATCAAAATGATCGTGAGGATATGCAGAAGATACTTAAAGAACACCTGGACCTTAAGTTGATTTCACCAGGAGTTTCTCCATATAGCAGCCCGAGATTCCTTGTGAGGAATCATGGAGAAATCAAAAGAGGTAAACCTAGACTTGTTATTAATTACAAAGGGATTAATAACATTCTGGAGTTTGATGGATATTACATCCCGAGTAGAGAACATTTGGTTAACTGTATCAAAGGTGCCAAGATATTCTCAAAGTTCGATTGTAAGTCTGGATTTTACCAGATCAAGATAGAGGAAGAAAGTAAGAAGTTCACAACTTTCTCCACACCACAAGGACATTATGTCTGGAACATGATGCCTATGGGATTGACAAATGCACCCCAGATATATCAAAGAAAGATGGATAATTTGTTCAAAGATTATTTCAACTTCATGTTCATATACATCGATGATATTCTCATTGCATCAAAGAATGTGAAGGAACATCTCAAACATTTGGAGATATTTTCAGATGTTTGTCACAAAGAAGGATTAGTGCTTTCTGAAAAGAATGCAGTAATTGCTACGAGTCAGATTGAATTCCTCGGAATTGAAATCGACGAGTCTGGAATTATTCTACAAAGTCACATTGTAGAAAAGATACAAGGATTTCCAAATGATCTTAAAGACAAGAAACAACTTCAAAGTTTTCTCGGAGTTGTTAATTTTGCTGGAATGTTTATCAACAATCTAGCATTTCATAGGAAGGTGTTCAGCCCATTACTTAAGAAGGATGTATTATTCAAATGGGAAGATGAACATTGAGAAGGGATAAAACAACTCAAGGAAGTTTGTAAACAGCTTCCGAAGCTTGTTATACCTCAAGACGAGGATGAACTGGTTCTGTATACCGATGCCAGTGATCATTGGTGGGCAGCAGTCCTTATGAAAGCCACATCAAACGGAGAAGTACCATGCAGATATTGTAGTGGTCTGTTTACAAACGGAGAAGCAAATCGATGGCTTATCAACGAGAAAGAATTTTTCTCAGTCAAAAAGGCTTTTAAGAAATGGCCTTTATTTCTACTTGCTAAGAAGTTTATTTTAAAAATTAATAATTCGAGTGTCAAGACTTTTTTAAAAAATAAAATATAATCAAAACCAGAAAAGGCTAGATTACTTAGATGGCAGGTTGAATGCCAATATTATGATTATGATATTGTCATTGTAAAATCTCATGAGAATGTTCTTGCAAATTTCTTAACACGAGATGGAAGGACGCATTGCTGACGAGGTCCTTAAACGAGTAAGACATCTCAGGAAAAACCTGGAGAGTCTTGAATGAGAATTTGGGACGTTATGTCTCAATGCCGAAGTTGTTGGATGACTTCAACGAGAAGATCAGAAATCCATTTCTGGTCTAATACAAGCATGTCATTACGCTCAGGGACAATTGTTCCAAGCGTTGCACAAGCCTCTCCTCCAGGCTGCATCTCCCACAATGCAAAAAGGAGTAATTCGAGAACGGGACTCTAACCCGGAGATTATGGATTCAAATACCATAATCACGAGTGTTACAAGTGATGCATTCCTTGAGGATGTACAAACTGTAACGAATGTTGAAGCTCCGGTGTCACAACCCGAGTCTTCAAGTCAACCCAGCACCTCTGGGGTTAAAGAGGGAGAGTTGAATCTTAGGCCACAGACAGGCAAAACTAAGATTCAAAATAACGAGATTAAAATTTCTCCTATGCAGGTTTATCAACGCCAGTGGGAGAAACTTGTTACAAGGAAAGGTATTAACCCTGAGAAAACAGTAGTTAATATCTCAGGAAAGTACCCAAGAGTTTGGATGAAACCAGGAAGTCATCCAAACGAAGTTCAAGAATGGTATATTTTTGGTGCGTTAGCTTCAATTCATACTGTATCACCCGGATTCCTAGAAATTTCGAAACTACCAAAATGGATTGGGGAAGCCGTTCACGAGACATGGGCAAATAATCCACATTTGTCCAGAGGCGACATTCTGGAGCTCTACTTTATCAGTGCAGCCCCAGAACCAGCTAAGAAAGGCTTCAATGAAGCTTTTCATTTCATCAAGCTGAGAAGACCGGATGGAAATACCTTAAAAAATATAAAGGCAGCTTCATCGAAAGAAATTCTATTGTTGGTAGGAACAATTTCAGAAGATGAAGCTTCTACAAGACGAGCATGTGGACTTTGGGTTTGTCTAACAAAAATGGACAAAGTCAAATATCCTTTCAAGTTCTTTCAGAATTTAGCCAGTGGATTATTCCTCCTGAATTCCATGACAGGATTAACAACAGGCTTTGCAGATGAACTTTTTGAGACGAAAAGAAGAAATCTCTGGGAAAACAAGATTCCAGCGAACAAAGAAACTTACCAAAAACTCTGTAATATGGCACATGTTGGAAGATGGATTGATTGGATCTGTCAAGCATATCCTGAACAGAAAGAGCCCGAGTTTGGGAAAGGATTCTGACCCAAACCCAACCGACAGGAATATGGGTCTGAAAAAGATAAGGGGCCAGTACACAAGAAACGTTATCCTCGGGGACCATGCAGACGAAACTTTTAGAGATTCCCCGACAAACATCACATGGGCTGAGCCATGTGAAAGGATAAATGATTCCCCGATAAATCCAACAACCATCACATGGGATAGGTCACAGGGAAGAAAAAAGAAGAGCACTAACTAGCTGAAAGAGACTCCCCAACAAACTATCACATGGGAGCACTAATGGAGTAGGCCAGCTAGTGTTAAACAAGATTTGGAATCCGCACTTCAAATTCGGATTCATGCCTATATATATCAAGAGTTGAAGGAAGCTAAGGACATCGAGCATTCCCCTTAGTTTTCTTACAATAAAATCTTTGTAATATTTTGAGTGTTCTTAGTTTATGTGTGTAAGAGTATAGGCCTCATCTCATATAAGAGGCTAAACAAGTATTCTCCTCCCAATAGGAGATTACTGATGTAATAATTATTTCGTTTAAGTTTTTAATAAAAGAAAGGTTTTTGCTTTCAATATATGTTCTTAGTTTTTGTTGATTCGTCCCTTAGAAGAAGTACTTTATACATCTGGTGTAGGAAACGAACCAAGGTTGTGTTGTACAGTTGTTGAAGGAGCTGGATAACTTGCAGATCATCTTCCCTGAGGGTTGAAGTTGAACAGTGAGGAGTTGTTCGTAAAACGGTCTGGGGGCAGTAATTTTTCAGTTGGTGGCTTTGCAAACCATCTCACCCGGTGCTGCTACGGTCAAAGAAAGGTACGAATTTTAAGGGATTAATTAATTTTACAGAAGCATGTTGGGCCTGATTTTGATCAATTTTCATTTTTACCGGATATAATTACTATTTGGAGTGGAAGAATGAATAAGAAAGAGAAAAATTTTATATCTTTGGAATTAAGGAAAAAGACAAAATTGATGAGAAATGATTTAGAATTTTGTTTAGGGGTATTCTTGGAATTTGGAAAATAATGGGGTGAGGAAAGAAATGGTTGGGGTGTGGATAGTTCATCCCTTTTTATTATTACACATGCAAGTTGATTTAAGGTATTTGATATTCTTAAAAGGTTTTCTTATTGTTTCGTACACTTCAAAAAATTTAAGTTCATGTGTAATGAATACAAAAAACAAAAAATTATATTCTCTCATTAATGACTTTATATTAAATATGTATTTTTTGTGATATATAAATCAATAAAGTTATGTATTTTAAAAAATTTCAAAATTAGAGAACTAATCTTATAATAGATTTTAAGGAATAATTATTAATTTTCCAATTTTTATACTCCATCTGATTTATGTATATATTGTAAATTTGTTAAATTACATGACTTTAGATCACCAAAGAATAGACTTATAATTCGAATTACAACAATGAATATAAGTTGTACCTTTTATTTTTCTAATTATACAAAAAATTATGATTATATTGCAACTTTTGAAAAGGTTGTAATTTTTAGTTCTTTTGGAACTTTGACCTTCAAATTTATTTTTGTTGGAAATATGTGGGGCATGTCACATGACATGTTTACCAGACACGTGGACTCTAATCTTCTCTGCAATTACACCATTATTTAATCATACCGAAATTTTCACGAAAACCACAGTCTATTGATAAATTGATTTGATCTAATGAAATATGTAAAAAATAACAAAAATTCTAAACAACTTCATGAACAATGCTAAATACACGGAGTTTGGAAGCCCGTGCAACGCACGGGTCCAAACCTAGTATTAAATAAAGTAGTGGTTAATACATCACCAATGTGTTGAAGGACTCCATATAAATAAATAAAGTCGTGAGATTTAATGATTTCAACAGTCTTGAAAAACATATTAGCTTGGTTAATTAAATTTTTGGATATCTATGATTTTTTTCCGTCGTTAATTATTATTATTATTATTATTATTATTATTAGGTTTAGTTTGACGAAGTGAGGTGATTTTTTACACATACCTCTCCTCTTTTCAAAATCATTTACTATAAACCATTCACTATGTTTGTGTTTCAATTAATGATTTAGTTGCATATTTTAAAAAATTCACACCGAAAGCTCGATTCATTTCTCTTTCGCAATTATACAACTACCTTTTTACAATGGGTTGAAAATTAGTAAAAATATGACTTGAAAGGGCTATAAACTAATTTACCATAAAGATTCAATTTGAGATGTCATATGTACTCATTAATGTAAAAAACAAAAAACTCGCACAACTCTGCAATTTGAGAATGGTACAGTGTAGCGCCCCGAATCAAAACGAGCATAATTAATTAATTAAATATTTTAACCTATGATTTAATAATTTTGTGCGTATGAATTAACTGTTTAATTTAATTTGTGTGTTTCAGATAAGTGTTTAATGCAAGTTTAAGAACGATAATTTTTATTAGACGTGGAACGTAGGATATTTATATACCATTAGATGCGTATCGAGAAAACGGGAAGATAGAAACGAACTAGTGGTTAATCGGAGAACCGTAGCTCGAACAACGATAAAAAGGGCAAAACCCGAAGTTTCGATCGGAAAACCGGAAGATATTTCCGATGAATAGTAACATGGGAAAAGTCAACCGATGAATAGTGCCGAGATATTTTGGATGAATAGTAACGGAGATATTTTCGGTGAATAGTGTTTTCCAAAATCTATAAATAGGGCCATGTACGCCTCTTTCCCCTTTCTCTCTTAACGCCCAAAAATGAAAAACTATGATATTTTGACCAAAAGATTTTGGGGCGTTACAGTTTTGGAACTCATGATATGGATGAAAAGATCGATAAATTTAAGAATTGGTCACTAAAATTTTGTTAAGACAACAAAAACAAACTATTACAAAAACTAATTAGATGTAGGGCTACTCAAATTTTATCAAGAGACAACTAAAAAGAAATATTACAAAATCAATTAAATACAACCATAGAGATTTAACCCTCAGTTGGCTTAGCCGAGCGAGCAGGCTGACCATCAAACCAATTGGACAACACTCAAATGATGTTATATATCTACATAATTTATCATATATAAATTTAATTTGCAAAGATATTGGGGTACAATTGTACTCTTGTCTCCATGTGGCTCCGCCGCTGATTATAACCTGAAATAGTTGGTTTAATTCAAATAGGAATTTCACACAATATGGTAGATTTAATAACTTTACATAACACTCATTTCTAGTAGGATTATTACTTCTACTAAATCGTGCTTAACATTCTAGCAAAATAAATGCAAATATATACAGATTTTTTTGGGAATAAAAAAATAATGAAAAACGATTGGAATAAATTTTACATCAAAAGAAATCAAATATAAAAAATTAATTAGTATCTAATTATAACTTCAAATAAACTACTTAGCATGAAAATTTAGAAAATTTTAAAATCATTTTCGAGGTTCCGGTGTCACCATCAATCACATGACTTTCACCGTTGCTACCCCCTAACATCATACTTTACCATGACTCTTATTTGTAATATGAGGTAAATATATACTATAAGTGAATGCTTAGTAAGTACACCTTATAATCTCACTAAATACTATTATTTGCAACTTTTGAAAACTACTAGAAAGATTAACAAATAAAACAAAAATATTCTTATACTGGAAAATAATATACTATGGCCCAACCACAGTATCAATGAGTGTAACTTCGAAGAACCCGGTAGCCAGCTATCAAATCTAAATGAAGCAACTAATTACTAAGGCAAATTTAGGAATCAAGAAAGTAAGACTCGGTTGCACTATCTTCAGCAGAAGCTGAGTACGTTGCAACAGCTGGAGCAACATGTCAAGCTATATGGCTAAAAAGAATATTGGGAGAACTTCAAAACTCGGCAATAGATATATACTCGATAACAAACCAGCTATCATCATGGCTAAGAATTTGGTACAACATAATCATACCAAACACATCGACATCAAGTACCATTTCTTGAGAGATGTCCAAGTGAAGGGGTGCATGGTGATGTATTTACAATTTGATACCTGATGTTGGTGGTTCGGGCGAATGACAAAATTGTATGACAGCTAACTTTACATTCTGCAATGCTACTCAATTACAAATCTTGAAAGGTACATCAATATTTTCTTTAAATATATATAGAGAGGTGAGTAAAATTGTAACCGATGTAAAAATAAAATATATATAGAACACAAATGGGTAAACTAGAGCTGTAAGAAACTGATGATTAGGCCTGGTTATAAGACCTAATGACCAAATTAATTATAATACAAGAATTTTAAACATTATTCAACACAAGAACAAATAAAAAAAAAAGGAAAAATTCACATCATTAATGTTTATGATTTCAGATTTTCGAAGTACTTTCATAGGAACTTTGATGAATCTCAATAACTGTTGGAGTAGAGGAATGTTTGTTCATTCCTGCTATCGCCATGGCCACATATTTCAAAAAAATGGGTGGACGTGCTCATCTGTTGATGGAATTGCACTGACAAATAAAGTAAGAATTATTTTTGTAATGCTAAATTAGTTAAACCCTTGTTAGAACTTTTAAAATATTTATGATCACATTGACAACCCTCCATTATTCAATTTTAATATGATATAATATGAATTTTGCAGACAATTGGGCAAGCTATAGGCGACTGGTGTTTTGATCGAAGTCCTTTTCATGAGATAGATATACAGAATGACAGTCCAAGAAATTGTACTGATCCATGTGTGGGGGAGTGTTTTGACCAAACGTGTCTTGCTAATCTACATCAATGATCAATAATTTGTAATTCTTGATCTTATAAAAGTTTTACATATTTAGAAGACCCTATTACATAAATTTCCCCATTTTGGTTATACATTCTGTTATATAGATCAAGTAGCGTTCAAAAAATTAATATTTGTGTACCATTGTTATACATTTATAAGTTTCTTATTCGCAGGATTATAACCAGTGGCGGATCCAAAATTTAAATTTAGGGTTATGATAAATAATTATAATTATATATAAATAGAATATTATTTAATATTAAAATCTATACAATTCAAAGCTTACAAATTAAAAAAATAGCAATGATTTTTTTTTAGTTTTGTTTGCTTCTTTCTGAAGATTTTATTATATAAGAACTATTATTTAATCACTTTAAAAGCATTTTTTTTAAATGAATTAATCTTCATTTTAGCATATGGGAAAAAATAATTCATCATAATAAATTATAAGACTAACTAACCAAGTAGATAAAGAATAATGGTTTGGAACTCATGATATGGACAAAAAGATAAAGAATTGGCTACTAAAATTATATCAAGACAACAAAAACTTATTAAATGTAGGACTACTAAAATTTTATCAAGAGACAAGAAGTTAAAAGAAATATTACAAAATCAATTAAATGCAACCATAGGGATTCAACCTTGAGTTGGCTAGCCAAGCCAGCATGCCGATCATCATACCAATTGGACAACACTCAAATGATATTATATATCTGCATAATTTATCATATATAAGATTTGCAAAAATATTTTGGGTACAATTGTATCCCTTGTTTCCAGGTGGTTGCATATCTAATTATAACCGAAATGATTTAATTCAAATAGAAATTTCACACAACATGATAGATATAATAACCTTACGTAACAACCCTTTCTAGTAGGATTATTACTCATACTAAATCATGCTTAACATTCTAGCAAAATAAAATTTGCAACAATTCATACGTATTTATTTTTGGAAAAAAAAATTAATGGAAGCGAAGTTTCTTAAAAACATGCTAAATATTTTAAATTAGTACCATAACTAAAGATTAAAATGTTGGGTAAAATTTTACATAAAAAAATCAAAATAAAAACTTAAACCACCTTATGAATACATTGAAGACTTCGAAACAAACCGTAATGCCATGCTAACTAGCATCTAATTATAGCTTCTAAATAAACTTCTTCGCATCAAAATTTAGAAAATTCTAAAACCATTTTCGAGGTTCTGCTGCCACCACCAATCATACTTTCAGCGCTGCTGCCCCCTAACATCATACTTTACCATTGCTCTTATTTGTAGTATGAGGTAACTATATACTATAAGCGAATGCAAATTACTAAGTACATCATATAATCTGACAAAATACTATTATTTGCAACTTTTGAAAACTATAAGAAAGAAGAACTAATAAAACAAAAATATTCTTATACTGGAAAATATTATCCTATGACCCTAACCATAGGATCAATGCGCGCAACTTCGAAGAAACCGGATAGCCAACTACCAAATCTAAACGAAGCAACTTATTACTAATAGGGCAGTCTAGGAGCCCTTAATTGTTCATCTAGTGAGCGGTCTAAGAGCCCATCACTCATCTCTTAATATATATATATATATATATATATATATTTTTTTTTTGTAATACTCCCAAGTTTTATTGATTTGAAATAATTCTTAAGAAACACATGTATGAGAATGTTAGATTCCTGACTTAACTTCAAAACGCAGCAAACCATTAAATAGGTCCTGAAATGTTAAATTTTATGAAAGAACTCCAAAATACTTGAAAGGAACTTTGTCAATTGAAATAGACCATCGTTTATACATATTGATCCAAAATATCTATTTACAACAAAAGACACCTCAACGGTTTAATTGTCCAAAAGACGAGTATCTGAACATAAACTTCAAAAGTTCATCTCAAGCATGACATATGAACAAACTGACAGGCCATGTAGGAGACCAACTCTCTCTATACATCATTACATGCATTACAAAAACTTATTAATGAGCAATAGGATCAATAAGTTGAAACAACTTATTACTGACAGGCCATGTAGGAGACCAACTCTCTCTATACATCATTACATGCATTACAAAAACTTATTAATGAGCAATAGGATCAATAAGTCGAAACATATGTACACAATCAAGTATGATGAATCATATCATGCAATATGTTTTTTCATATTCATTTCTTGTGAAAATATCCTTTATAAGGTACCCGGAAGGCTGGTACTCAATCAATATCAGTAGGTTGTATAAGCATTTCATTAAGATTGACCAATCATCATATCAAGATATATACTCTCTGTTAGTTAAGCACTATCATTAGTACTCAACCAACATCAACAGATCGTACACGTATTGTGTCTACTCTCCAATAGCCAAGCACCATTCAATTTATTCTTTTTGGTACTCAACTATCATCTGTAGACCGTATTGTAACGCCTAGGACAAAACGACACATAATTGACTAATTAAATAATTAAACCTCTAATTGTCTGATTTAATTATGTGCGTTTTAGAAAAATGATAAAATACATGATTAATTAAACGATTGTATAATTTAATCGTAAAGCATAGATTATATTTATTCAAAAGGTTAATAATCAAAAAATGAAAAGATAGAAACGAAACTGAGGCCAATTGGAGATCCGTAGCTCAAATCACGAAGAAATGAAAAATCGATAAAGAGATTTTCGAAAAGTAAAATATTTTTGAAAAAGTAAGATATTTTGAAAGGTAAAGATATTTTCCAAAAAGTGTATATATAATATGAAATGAATCATAAAAGTCATAATTCGAATGAAAAGTCAAAAAGTAAAATATTTTTCTCTCATCTCTCTCTCTCTCCTCTCTCTTCTGATTTTCCGGCCACCGCCGTCGGTACCGGAATAGTTTTTTTCTCGGCTTCGGCTGATTTTCGCACAACTTATAGGTTTCGCCGAGCCTGTTCCAGATCCGGGCTCGGTTTTGTGTTTCGACAATTCATTCACTAGGAAATGGCCGGTCAAACTCCGACAAACCCTTTTTTTCTCTCTCCTCTTCTCTCTCTCTCTCCCTCACCGGAAACCTAGCCAGAGTTCTCCCCTTGGCCGCCGTGTGGGTTTGTGTCGTGTTGGGGGGCATGACGGCGGTGTCGAGCTTGTGTGCTTTTATGTGTGTGTTGGTGTGTGTATGTGGGTTTGTGTTGGTTGTTGCTGGCGACGAGAGGTCGTCTGCCGGAGTTTGGGTTTGGGACGGCACCTCGTTGCGCCGCCGTTGCTGGTGGTATCGCCGGCGACGGGAAGTCACCGGCCATGGTGGACTGTTGGGTTGCTGTCATGCGCGATGGGAGCGCTAGTACGCACGATGAGAGCACGATGGGAGAGTTGCGCGCGTGATGGGGGAGTTGTGTGCACAACGAGGGCACTATGCGCACGCCGGGTGATATGTGGGCACGCTGGGTGTGTGTGTCGGGGGCCGGGTGTGTGCGCCGGGCAGCGACAGGGTGCGCCGTGTGCACACCGGTATGCGTGTGTGTGCGTCAGTCCACGTCGTGTATGTGCGCCGTGTCACTAGCGATGTGAAGTCTTCGGCCGGGTGTCGAGGGTCTCGGTCAAAGTCAACCCTTTTCTGAAAAAATTATGAAAACGCCCCTACATCTTTAAACGCTCCGTTCGAGCTCGTTTTTCCTCCGTTTAAGCCTGTTTTTCTTCCGTTCAAACTCTAATCTTTCCCCTTTTCACCCTATGATCACATGTTTAACCTTTCACACTCGTTTCTTCATCCTTGATCTTTAAAGCTTTCGTTTCATTTTGTTTCGTCTCGTTTTCCCTATCGTTTCTTCGAGAGAGAGTTTATATAATTAATGTTTACGTAATTAATGTAATATGGATCTAAGAAAACCCTCGTTTACGTGTGTAGGCTTTCAATTTTAGAAACGATCTTAAGGTTTAGGATTCAACGTATCACGAGGGTTACCACCGAACAAGGTGAGGGTAACTTCTAATCTCTATATGATTATTGTTTTCCATATTTGATATATGAATTGTTGAATCCTATGTGCTGTGATTATATACTTTGAATACTATGTTCATACTATTATACTGTGAAAGGACTAAGGTTCACATTCATCACAGAGGGACTAATGGTTCGTAACAAACATCTCGTAAGGTTTGGTGGTCCTAAAAATGCACTAACGATATAAAAACTGTTTTATATGGTAAGATTTGGTGGTCCTTAAAATGCACCAAAGGTATAAAAACCATTTTATAAGGTAAGACGGGTTATATCCGCACCTAATGGTATTTATGTGCTATGCATTCTATGTGTTGTGTCTAATTGCTGAATTTATATATATATGATTTGTTTAACTGCTTAATGATGTTAAAACATGGAAATTACTCCCACGAGTGTATTCAACGCACTCACCCCCATGTGTATTCACGCTACAGGGAATAATGAAAGAGGAGAAGCATAGTGAGAGGGGTGCCATATCAACTATGTCATTTTTCCCTTTCTATCATTTCTGGTTTTACCCTTTAAACATCGTTTGTAAACGTTTAACTGTATTTCTTTTATGTAATGGATCCTGTATGAGTATTTTTCCGCTGCTCAAAGTTTAAACTCTTTATTTCGGTTGTTGCCTATGTATCGTATATGTAAATCTCTCTATCGTCTTCTATCTCCTTCTATTTTAAAATTTCATGTACGTCTCTTTCCCTTTCTTCTTGCACGCCCACAAAGAAAATTCTGATATTTTAAGTACGAAAACGGGGCATGACACGTATAGTCATGTTGCCTATTCTCAATCAATCAAGTACCATATTTCTGCTGTCACGCCCCGTTTTTTTTTGGTATTTTATCAGAGTTTTCCATTGGGCGTGAAGAAAGAAATAGCAAGAGACAACAGATGAAGGAGATAAAAGACGACAGAAGAAAGAGATAAGAGATGATATGGATCATTCACATACCAACAATCGGTCTGACTACCGATATATACAGCATAATAAAACAGCGGAATCAAACATCAGGATCTCACATCCATAGTATACTCAGAATTATACAAAACGTGAATAATTTAAATCATTGTTTTGAAAATGTTTGTGCGACACATCCTAAAAACACAAGTTCAGGAACAGCACCACCTCTCTCCATCTAGGGTTCATCAAGCCCATCATTTCCTGTAGTGTGAGTACAGATTAAGGGGTGAGTGCGTTGAATACACTCGTGGGGATAAAGTCCACCTCTTGTGACTCTCAACAGATATAAAATACTAATAAAATAACCTTAAATCACGTTGTCACAGCACGTAAAATGCATAGCAGATATTAGAAATGGCAAGGGATGAATAGGTGCGGGATCAGCCCGTCTTACCCTATAAACAGTCTCAATACCGCTAGTGTATTTCAAGAGGCTTACCACACCTCCACCAGAGTGTTAGCAATAGTAAGAGACGACAGAGTAGTAGAAGGTAGCAAGGAATGCATGATCAGAGTGGACCTTTGTCCTTTCACAATTATATTATGACACGGCAAATATAAACACAACACTTAGTATTCCTCAATCATGCAAATAAATAGGGAAAACAGTAAATAGATAAAGAGATAGAAATTACCCCCACATTGTTCGGTGGTTACCACGTGAGTAACTAGGTCCGATGGTCTGATAACTCAGAGCTCGAGTAGAGAGTCCCAAAGTCAGATACACAATGCCCAATCCCACAAGTAGCCTACATAAGTTATAATGTTTCTTAGATCCTTAATAATTATGATTAAAACTGTAAAAGACTCCGGCGGAGAAATAATCGTTAAATACGTGACGGTTCTAAAGCTCTAAAGATCGGAGTTGAAGAAACAAGAATGGATAATCAATCCATATAGCTGATACGATAGAGAATGAAATTTGGGTCACGATGGAAAAAGAATGAGCTCGATCGGAGTTAAAACGAGCTCAAATGGAGCATTTTAGGTTCGGGAGTATTTTGGTAATTTTGGTCAAAGGGTTGACTTTGACCTGGCCCACGACCCTCGGTCAACGACGTCTCGTCGGCGACAACTCGATGTTGACATACAGCGGAGAAAACAGAGTTCGGATCGAAAACACGGTGTTGCGGGCGACGGGGCACGTCGGCACCCGACAGGCGCGCGCGGCACCCGGTGGTCTCGGCAGCTACCGAGTTTTCTCGGCAGCGGGGCTGCATCTCTCGGCAGCTGGTCGAGTTTTCTCGGCAGCCGGCTCCCGGCGCTCCCGGCGTCGGCCTGATCGCCAGCTACTCTTCCCGGCGCCATCCACCGCGGCGGCGCCGCCGTATTCCACCACCACCAGGTCCGCCGGAAAGCTTGCACCGCCGGCTACCACCTCCGGCCGTCCCTCGCCGGATTCCGGCGATGAATAGTGCCCAAAACTTCACCGCAAAATCCTTCATTACCACATTCGCAACA
The DNA here is from genome assembly GCA_954870855.1 of Scutellaria minor. Classification (NCBI taxonomy): domain Eukaryota; kingdom Viridiplantae; phylum Streptophyta; class Magnoliopsida; order Lamiales; family Lamiaceae; genus Scutellaria; species Scutellaria minor. Next base: position 23,361,758 of record OX940727.1, read on the forward strand.
CCGAGGCTAGGGTTTAGGGTTTTGGAGACGGTTTTTCACCATTTTCCGACAAATGAGAAATCGGAATCGAAATCCGAAACCTATCCTAGACTCGTCTCGACGAGACGAACATCATGTGCGAAAATCGGCCGGAATCGACAACTTTTAATTTTTCCGGCCACTGCCGGCGGCGGAGGTGCTCCGGTGACTTTTCCGGCGAAGATGGCGGCGCCGGTGGTGGTGCGCCGGAAATCAAATAACGGGAAGAAAAGAGAAGAGAGAGAAACTTACTCGTTTTCGTCGCTTTCGGCTTGTTCGGAGAAATGATGAAAAATGAATTGCATGAGCCCCTATTTATAGATTTTCAAAGTTACTATTTACCAAGTAAATTTTAATTACCATTCATTAAAATATTATTTTCCGTTTTACCGTTCATTCGGATTCTACCCCTTCCGTTTTACCGAACCTTAGTATCCGACTCTTTTCTTCGCCATTTGAGCTATGGTTCTCCGATTGACCTCTAGTTTATTTATATTTTCTCGTTTTTTCGTTGCGCATCTCATGGTAATAAAATATTCTATGTTCCAGGTCTAAGAAAATTATCGATCTAACTCGGGCCTTAACATATATCTGAAACGCACGTCAACACATATGAAATTAATTATTAAATTATAGGTTTAAATAATTAATTAATTCATTATACTTCGTTTTTGGTCCGGGGTACTACATCTGCTCTTTCAAAACACCTTTTATATGCATCATGTATCACATGAACCTCACATACAATCAATCGTAGACATAGAGTAATCATTTGAATATCATTTAAATCACATGAATATCACTTAATTCTTGCAATGCAGCAAATAGAAGCTTCAACTTACCTCAAATCCAAAGCAAGTACAATAATGAAAGTGTTTTGCCCTTGGAAAAGATACGATGTGCTTATAAACCTAAAAGGATCAAACATGCATATACATATGTTTAAATACTCATTCAATGAAGAGACAATATCATTCAATTATACACATCAAGACTTATAATTCCTATATCTTAATATCATTTCGTGATTTAATAAGTTAATAATATTAATAGGGCAACCCCTAACTTTTCAATAAGGCACTAAGAACTCAAATGAACCGAACTACTTATGTTCTTGCATAAGTTAACCTAAATAACCTATTGAGTCACCTATCCTCTAACTCTTCAAGCACACTTCCAAACATTGTAACAACACCAAACATCAATAAAATCAATATACAACAACAACTTCCAAGATTTATAGGTTCAATTAAACTACTTCAACTAACTTAGTTATCTTCAATTCATCTTCATAATAACACATATAATTTCAGATCATTTGACATATCATATAAACATATTTTTAAACATAAAAACATATGGATAGGATCAAACCTAAAAAATAAGCTTAAAGATGCAACGTTTTAACTAAAAGAGGCACCAATTAGCATCAATCCATCTCATATGCAACCTCCATGATTAATTTTAGTTTTGTATGGTATTTCGGGATTCTAAGGATGAAGAAAGGGAGAGGAGAAGAGGGCTAATCGTTTTTGGGGCTTAAATAATCAAATGAGAACATAAAAGATCATTTCCTACAACTTTTGACCATGTAAAAGAGATGCACTTGCTTTGTTCCTATTGGCTGGACTTGTATAGGTGTAAAATGGGTAGCATGCCATGTTTTTAACCTTAGAAGAGGGTTAATGGATAAAAGATCACAAGAATCAAGTGCAACACCTTAAAATTGCTTTTGGTGCACCCTAGTCAATTAATCAATCAAATTGCACTATTTTGCTTACTTTAGAATTATAAATAAATGCAATGAAATTCATAAATTAGAAGTGCAAACAAGTTAATCTAAGAATGTCATTTTAGAGATATTATGCATTTAGCATATTTATAACCGTTTTTAGCACATCCATCTTCTCTTCCCAAGCCAAACGTTTCAACTGTAAAAGAAGAAGCACTTAAAAGAGTATATTAGATGATGGAGTTGAAATACCATAATGATTTCATGCATAGATAATGTCATAATGACCAATTATATCATAAAAGAGGCATATACTTGGGAATTCAATGCATTTTATAATAGGATGCTTAGAAATAAAGCTTGAATGCTTATGAAAGTATTTCAATGTAAGATGCAAGTGATTAGAGAATTGGACGTTATATATATATATATGTAAATAAAATTATTTCAAAATGCTTTCCTTAGTTTACATGAATCAAAATTAACCAGTCCTTGTACATGATCAAAACTAAGGAAGCACATAACTCAGTGCATCATCATTTCACATTTACGAAAATTAAACTCACCTAAAATTAGCATCGATAATATATTAATAAAACAAAACTACTCATATGTAATATATTGAGAGATATACTTACTGAGGTTTTGAAATTAAAACTCACATTATCTTAGTCTGTAACCACATTCTACAATTATTCAAACTATTGATAAAAAGGAGGGTTAATTATATTAAAAATCACGAACTTAGATTCAGTTTCAATTGCAACATGAATTTTGATTATATCTCATAAATATTCAATTTAACACTTGTTTCAATTGAAGACATGTTTGGGCTTTTCGGACTCCAATTGTTGACATGGTATCCGAAATATATAAATGAATCTGAGTCATCAACATAATTTTGCCGAAATTTTTAAGGATTACTGGAAGATTGGTTTTGGAGGAAAAATGGCTAGACTCTTCAAAAAAAAATGAGAATGGTGAAGGTCCAAATAATTTATCTTGAAAATAGTGAAACTCCATGTAAAACAGGGAGATAATTTGGTTTTTGATGATTGCTCTTTTCATAAAATTGAGGATGACGTTGTCGGCGATGGCGGCGGCAAGAGGTGAAGGGCAGTGTAAATTTTTTCTTTTTGGTTTTTGGATTTTCTTTTCTTATAATGTGGGTTTTTTTAATGAGATTAACTTTCACATTTCGCGTTCTATGTCAACAATTAGAGCCGAAAAGTTTAAATATGTCTCCAATTGAAATAAGTATTAAATTGGAAGTTTTTTATGTTATTGTCAAAAATTCATATTGCAATTGAAACGAGACCCCTAATCTTAGATAAGTCGTCTAAGGGTTCGCCACGGTTCATTAATGTGCTTTAAGTTCGAATTTTATTATGTAATTAACCCAATTAGTAAATCTTAAAGTTATAGAATCTGGAAAGTAACAACCAAGAATGAAAAAATCGCGAATTTCGGTAAAATTTCGCTAAAATTCATATACCAAAATTATAATACGTAGTTTTTTTTCGTCAAAATATCCGCGATATATCGAAAAATATCGGTAAAATATCGATATCGGTGAGTCTTTATAAAATTGCGGGATATCACCAATATATCGCGGATATATCGGCGATATATCGGTTTTTTGCAAATATATATATATTTTTTGGATTTTTTCTTTTTTTTTTAATTTTTTTCTTTTTTTTTTATGAATTTATTGAAATAATGTATCAGTATGAATCTATGATATATTTCCATAACAATTTCAATTTTCAACTATTGTTCTACAATTCTCCTTCTACAAGTATTGTTCTACATCAAGAGGATTCAAGATTTTTAGAGAATAAAAAAGTTAGTTATTCAAATACTTTACTAAAATATTTAATCTTTTCAAAGGATGTTGTGATCTATATTTATTTATTGTTTTGTACATGTAATGCAATATTTAATACTTATGTGCTTGTGCACTTTAGTACTTAAATATTACTATCAATCCTTATAAACATGTACGGTAATTATAAAAAAAATTATCAAACATAATATTTTGATAAATAAATTGTGAGACTTTTTCCTATATGAAATTTGATTCATAAATAAATTGTGAGACTCTTTCTTATTCATTTGAACCTCATAGGAGTTCAAGCTATTACTAGTCCATGTATTAATTTTAACAAAATTTGTCATGTTATCACTAACAGACAACGTTTATATATTAGTTTATCTCTATATTTGTTGTAAACATATCATTTTATTTGAAATTTAAGTTCAATATATCTATTAATGTTAGTTATAATATTCTCTAAACTACTAGATATATTTTTCAATTTTTTTACAAAATTTCCATATTTAAAATTCTCGTCCGGATCTTTCCTATGCAGTTAACTCGGTCAGTCAATTCCTTCACCCGCCTACGGATGATCATTTTTTGGTAGTAAAGAGGATTCTTCGCTATGTCAAGGGTACTGTGCACTATGGTCTTTCTTTCAAAAAGAATTCTGATTTTTCCATCTTGGGTTATTCAGATGCTGACTGGGCTCGTTGTATTGAGACCCGTCGTTCCACATATGGGTATCCTATCTTTCTTGGGGGCAATCTCGTTTCTTGGAGTGCCAAGAAACAACCCACTGTTGCCCGCTCCAGCTGTGAGTCCGAATTGGTGCATTTCAAGAGGACCACCAAACCTCAACAGAGTAGTAGTAGAAAATAGCAGGAGACGAACAGAGCGGACCTCGGTCCTTTCACAGTTATATGGCACAACAATTATAAACACAACACTTAGTATTCCTCAATCATGTATTTAATAGGGAAAACAGTAAACAAATTAAGAGATAGAAATTACCCCCACCTCGTTCGGTGGTTTTCCGCGTGAGTCGAAAGTCTCAAAAGTCAAATAACTCAAATGCAATCCAACAATTACTCAAGCTCAATCCAACGATTAGCCTACACAAGTTACGATGTTCTTAGATCTTTGTTAAATATAATTAAAGCGTTAAACGTTTCTTTCGTAAGAAAGACGATTGTTAACTACGCGACGAGACGAGAGATCTAAAGATCGGATAAGAAACGAGCTCGTTCGGTGTTGATATGAGCTCAACAATATATATAAGTTGGAGAGTATATTGGTAAAAAGATCGAAGGGTTAACTTTGACTGGGCCCACGACCCTCGGTCAACGACATCTCATCGGCTAAGACCCGATGATAAACGCATAAAGGAAAGGAACTGAAAAAGAATTGGAAACAGAGTATCACCCAACACGCAGCGCTCACTCTCGGTGCGCCCATGCAGCGCACGACCATGCCCCCCAGCGCACGATCGTGCGCCAGCTTCCAGCAACTTCTGCCTGGTCGCGCACGACCGTGCTCCCCAAGCACGACTGTGCGCCAGCCTCCAGTGACTTCTGCCAGCTGGGGCACGACCGTGCCCTCCAGCACGACCGCGCGCCAGCGTGCCCAGCAGCCAGCGCACCCGGCAGCCTTCCCCAGTTGCCTCATTTTTGCCCGGCGTCTCCTCCTCCTGGTCCTCCGGCTACCCCGTTCCACCCTACTCGTTCCAACCCACTACTTCTCCAATACAAAACCAAACTCCCCCAACCTCATCTCACACACACAAATATATATATATATATATATATATATATATATATGCAAACACACATCATCAAAACACTTGGCCGGTGACCTTCGGTCACTGGAAACCCATCTTCACAACCCGCCGGCGCATCACCAGCGCCGGTCATCACTTTCCTCATAGCGGCACCACCTGTGCCGCCCCCAACAGAGATCACCCACGCACACACACAAACACACACACATACATGCATATATAAAACCCAACCCGATATAGCTCCGACACCACCACACACAGCGACGTCATCCCTCCAACAACTCACCCTAACCTCCGGATGAACCTCCGACAACATCTCCGGTTAAAAGGACGGAGGAAAAGAGAGAAAATAGAGGAGAGAGAAAAGTTGGCTAGGGTTAGGGTTTAGGGTTTTGAAATGATTTTTCGCCGTTTTCCGACGAACGATAAATCGGAATTGAAAACCGAGACCTGTTCTAGACTCGTCTCGTCAAAACCTATGTTGTGTGCGAAAATCGGCCGAAACCGACAACTTTGAAATTTTCCGGCGAACTCCGATGGCTGCACCACCGCGCCGGTGGCGGCGCGCCGGAGGCCAAAAAAAAAGAAACAAGAGAGAGAAGAGAGACTTACGTGTAAACGTCGCTTTTGATTCGTTCGAAGAAAGGGTGAAAATGAACTGAAAGGAGCCTCTATTTATAGATTTCGAAAGTTACTATTCACCGATAAATATCTCGTTTACTATTCACTGTAAATATCTTTCGATATTTCCGAAACCTCGTGTTTTGTTCTTTTCATCGCCATTTAAGCTACAGATCTCCGATTAACCTCTAGTTCGTTTCTATCTTCTCGTTTTTCCAAAACGCATCAAGTGATATAAAAATATGCTATATTCCACGTCTAAGTAAATTATCCATCTCATACATGCATTAAACACTTATTTGAAACGCACGTATTTAAACAGTTAAAACTTACGCACATATATATTAAATCCTGAGTTTAAATATTTAATTAATAAATTATGTTTCATTTTGGTCCGGGGTGCTACAACGTTGCGGTTGTTTTCTCTCTTTATGTTTATTCCTCAAATGAGATTGAGTAATACTTCTGTGCTCTAGTTGCACAGAAGTGAATTTGTGCAATCCATACATTAATGTTATAAATGTAGTACCTTTTTGTTATAAATATAATACCTTTATGCATGTTCATTTTAAAAGGTACGGATATTTGTACACAAATGTACTACATTTATAACATAAAGGTTTTGTGTGCAGCTGGTGCATAGAAGTTTTTGTGAGTGAGATTATGTTTTTAAGTAGTGGACTTTTAAGACTTCTCAACTACCTAATTTAATTTCCTTATCTTAATAGAAATTAATTTAAATTTTAATATCATATATCTAATCTAATATAAGATATTAATTCACTAATTATTAAAGTTCTAGTTGTATAAAATATATTATTTCAATCACCACATATATAATTTCATTATAGTTTCATTATAAATCGTAAAAATACATAATAACTAAAACTTTTAGTTCATTATTTGTAAAAGATATTTAAAAAAATTAGGGAATTTATATAGCGCAAATCCTTAACTCGGTTTGTAATGGCATGTGATTTGATCATATAACATCACCTGTTATAATTTAAAGAGTTTAATATCAAATTTAATCAGTAATCTAGGTGGAGATGCACCTCTTCGTTTATTGTCACCCACCAAGGAGTGATGCACCTCTGCCTGTGCCGTTTGGATGACACTTGAATCGGCCTTAAGTTATCTTCATCAAAGTCGCATATACTCCATCTCAAGGATGAGAATAGTCACGCCAAATTTATAGAGCAAATCTCCCTTATGTGTATCTTGAATTCAACTAGAGGCATTAATAGGACATCTATATAATGAATAGTGTAACTGACATATAATTTCTTGGTTTGTATAACTTACTCAATATTATATTAATCAACCTTTTATGTGTATATATGTTTCAATAAAGATTAATTAATTGAGTTGTAACTGATAGAATCCAACTTAATTCATCGAATTATTATAAGAATTGTTCACAGACACGTAAAAAAATTGTTCAAAACAGAAGAATTCAAAAATTTCAACATGATTTCCAAATCCAATAAAGTAATTGAGATGGTTATAGTTGTTTTAATCAGTGGAGCAATCTTGTTTAAATCTCAAGCTATGAAGAAATTCACTTTGGGAGGCTCATTGGCTTCACCAAGTGTCTGCTCTAAGATTAATATAACAACAGAATGTAAGATACAATGTTTGAACACCTTATGTCAGGATCCAAATGTGTCAATAGGCCCTGGTGGAGTGTCCTATGATTGTTGTTATGAGATTGCCCATTATATTAGTGGTGTGTGCTTCAACGAAGTTCTTGACGAAGCTAATGCTTGTTGCGAATTACAACCAAATCCTGTTTATGTGAGGTCCGAACAACTTTTAGTGTATTGTTTTGATCTTGCAACATAATAATTATAGATTTGTCTTATTAAATAAATAATGTGAACAATTTCATGTAGATAGAAGAGTTTACGTAACATCTTGTATAATGCAAAGCTTGCTATATCCTCATGTGTCTCCTTTTCACTACTACTCCATCGGTGCATACAAATAATTTACCAATTTAAAAGTTTAATAAAAAGTATCCTTATAATGGGTAGTGTTCACTAAATTCTTTAGCTACCCACACAAGTGTATGGTGTAGATTGTAGAAGTGGTGAACAAAACCGTATCCATGAAGACTAGTTATGTAAAACTAATTAATTATCCAAATTCAACCTCAAACTTTATTTAGGCAATCAAATATCACGAGTTTTAGATAAACCAGATTAAAATATAATAAAACAAATGAAATCAATCACAATAAACTTTTACGGTGGTGATAAGAAGTCGCTAGAAGTTGGTGTGGTTGAAGGATCGGGGCTCGTCGGAGATAAAGTTGGGCTGGAGAAGATACAAGAGATATCAAAGCTAGATATGAGTGAGACTTTGCAGGGAGAAAAAGGCTTGAACAGTAATGAAAATGGGTTGTCTGATTTATTGCCCGAAGGAAATGAAGCAACATTTGATCTAATGGTTGAGATGGAAAGAGACATTTAGATCTATCTTAATTGCTTTTTAGTGCTTAAATGTTTTAAGTCTGTTATTTCAGCATTTTATGTTTCTAAAATTATAAGAACTTGTGGTCCCCCTTTTTGGTTATAAGGGCGTGGCAGTGGAAAAAAGGGAACATGGAAAAATTGCATTAATTCTCTCTCTCCCTCTCTTCTAACTTCTCTTTCTCTCACTATTCTATCTCCTCTCACTTTTCTCTGCAAATTTATACCATTCCTCAATTCCACTAAATTACAAAATATTTAATATTAAAATTACAGTAGCTATAGTATGCTACAAATGGTATCCAGACATAGGGTGATTCTTATAGCTGACAGCAAGCGATTTAAAGACGTGCAAGAAGGAAACAAAAAATTAGAGCAACTAATTCTTGTAGAAACACTAACATGGGAAGCATCAAAGGCTAAGCTCCAAGACACATTACATGATATCATATCTAAAGCTGATGTTCAATACTCTGGAATTAACTGGCAATTGGAGAATGTTACTCATACCTTGGCAGATTTATAGCTCCAGCTCTTGAATCTGGACAAAGGCAAGCATAGTGTGGATCGGGATTCCATATTGGGATCTCCTCATTTGGGTTCATCAAGTGCACCACCATATCCTATCACACAAGAAACACCCAGATTCAAACAAGTAGCAGATACATCAAATTTTCAAGCTCATACTCCTATTCTTAGGTGGATTTTCCTAGATTTTATGGCTCAACCCCAAGGGTATGGATTCTCAAATGCAGTGAGTATTTTAAGTTGATCCCTCTTATACCAGATTTTCAGAAGGTAAACTTAACTTCTATTCATTTTGATGGTAGAGCTGCTCTCTAGTTTCAAAGTTTTGCCCAGAAGAACATAAATCTTACTTGGCCTCAGTTTTTGGATATTATTTCTACTCGATTTGAGGATTTGAAGGAATCTAAGGTCATTGCAGATATTAATAAGCTGAAACAAACAGGTTCATACGATGATTATCTGGATAAGTTTGAGGAATTAAAGGCTTGTCTACTTTAGTGAATGGTGATGCAATTTCTGAATCATATTTCATTTCAAGCTTCATAAGTGGCCTTGGTGATGAGCTTCAATCATCCATCTCTATGTTTCAACCATCTACCTTACAACATGCTATTAAGCTGGGAAAAAAAAATAGGAACACACATTGACAGCTTTGTCTAGACGATTTAAACCTTTTTCCCGGGTTTCTAATCCTAACCCTAACTCTAACTCTAACCCAAACCTTAACATTAATCCTAACATTGCTTCTTGGAGGAAACCTGCTACTTTCTCTAGACATCAAACCAAACCCCAGGGATCTACCCCTGGAGCTCCTATCAGAGTATTGACTCCTACTGCAATGGTTGCTAGAAGGGATAAATGGCTATGCTACAATTGTGATGATCCATTTTTTCGTGGACATAAATACAAATAGAGAATATCTTACTTGATTTTGGCTGATGATGGGGATTCTTATTGGGATTGTTCTTGCGCCTTGGAGCAAGATACTGTTATTGTACTAGATATTACACCAATTGAAGAGATTCAACTAACAGTGGATGCTATCTCTGGGGAAGGTGGGGTGACTACAATGAGATTATTTGGCGAGTATAATAATCAAATATTACATGTTCTTGTTGGCAGCACCATCAACTTCTTTCAAGCCAACACTGATAGGAGGCTGAATTATACTCTAACTTTAGTGAAGCCTTTACTAGTCAAGGTGGCCAATGGCCATCAAATCATAAGTATACAACAAGTTGACCCATTCACTTGGACAATTACTTTTTACAACGTTTGGATAATGAAGATTGTGATTTAATTTTGGGTGGGGATTGGTTGAAGTCCTGTACACCTATTGAATTGGATTACAAACACATGATTGTTACTATGACCTTTATGGGAAAACGGGCACTAACTTCTTTTCTTGGGTGCACTATGATCTCTGATGTTTCTTTAAATCACATGATTCATGAGTTCTCTAATGGCATTGAGGAAATGTTTCTGGTTATTGCTACTCAAGTGTATGGAGAGGAGAATCCAGTGATGCATTCTCTTTTATCGGAGTTCAGTGATATATTTGAGGAACCTACAGGGTTACCTCCTGTTTGAGGAAGTGAGCATTGAATCCTTCTAAAGCCTGGGAGTCTAGCTAAGCAACAATTCCCTTACCGGACTTCTCATTCACAAAAGGAGGAAATTGAGAAGATTGTCCAAGACCTTCTTAGTTCTGGTACTATTTAGAATAGAAAGAGTCCATTTGCCTCACTAGTCATTTTGGTCAAGAAGGACTCTACTTGGAGGCTTTGTGTTGATTATAGATACCTAAATGATCTTATAATCAAACACAATTATCCTATCCCTATCATTGATGAATTGCTAGATAAGTTACATGGAGCTAAATTCTTCTCTAAGGTGGATCTCAGATCTGGTTATTTTCAGATATTAATGACACCTGAGCACAGGTATTTGATAACCTTTCGGACTCATAATGGTCACTATGAGTTCCTTGTGATGCCATTTGGTTTGTGCAATGCACCTACCACATTTCAATCTCTGATGAATCAAAGTTTCAAAACTTATTTAAGGAAATTTGTGTTAGTTTTCTTTGATGACATTCTTATTTATAGTTCATCCAAGGAAGATCATATTAACCACTTGAGAATAGTTCTTCACATCTTAAAAACAAACAAGTTGTTTGCCAAACGAAGCAAATGCTAATTTGGGCAGAAGGAAATTGAATAGTTGGGGCATATCATCTCATTTAAAGGAGTAACAACTGACACAACTAAGATTTCTTGCATGCAACAGTGGCCTAAGCCTATAGCACTCAAGAAATTGAGGGGTTTTTTGGGTCTTATAAGATAAAATAAGAAATTTATCAAGGATTATGGTCTAATCAGCAGAATACTTACAAATTTACTCAAAAAAGATGGTTTTGTGTGGAATCCTGCAGCTGAGTCAGCCTTCCTACTTTTAAAGAAGGCTATGTGTACAGCCCCTGTTTTGGCTCTACCTGATTTCACTAAATCATTTTTAGTGGAAACTGATGCTAGTGGTACAAGCATTGGAGTTGTTCTTATGCAAGAGGGGAGACCGATTGCTTGTTTAAGCAAGGTCCTTTGCCCTAGGAATCAGGCCTTGTCAATTAATGAAAGACAATTATTTACTGTCCTGTTGGCTATTCAAAAGTGGAAACATTACCTTCAAGGTAGAATTGCAGTTGGTAATTATTCGACGTTCAAGGAATTATTATTTGCTGAGATGCATTTGGCAGCTTATGGAGGACATTCTGGGGTTTATGGTACCTATATGAGGCTGAAGAGACATTTTTTTTTGGCCTAAAATGAAGGAGGATATAGCAAAGTACGTTCAACAGTGTGACATTTGTGCTAAAAACAAGTCTGATTCAGACCCCTATCCTGGTTTTCTACAACCACTAGATATTCCTCATCAAGCTTAGACACACATATCCTTGGATTTCATTGAGGAATTGCCTAAGTCTTGGGGAAAGAATGTGATATTGGTTGTGATTGACAGGTTTACCTAGTATTCTCAGTTTTTAGCATTATCAAATCCCTATACTGCTCAAACTATTGCTAAATTGTTCTTAGATGTCATGTACAAGTTTCACGGCCTACATATCTGTATTATTTCTGATAGAGATAAGGTATTTACCAGTAATTTTTAGAATGAGCTATTTAAACTATTGAGAATAAAGCTTAATCTCAGTTCAGCCTATCATCCCCAGTTTGATGGCCCAACTAAGCGGCTGAATCAATGTTTAGAACAGTACTTGCGGTGTATGGTGCATGATACCCCCAAGCACTGGCTCAAGTGGTTTCCTTTGGCAGACCATCACTCAAGCCTTAAACTTACCCCCTCCATCTTTTTCCCCCGGTCCTTATCTCGACCCCCCACACACAGAAGCCAAACAATTGATTCAACAAAGACAGCAGATGACGAAGTTGATTAAGAACAATTTACAGAAAGCTCAAAGTCGCATGGAATTCTTTTCCAATAAACATTGATAAGAACGCAACTTTGAAGTAAATGACATGGTTTTTCTCAAGCTTCAGCCCTTCTGACAGAACTCGGTCCATCTACGAAGGAACCTGAAGCTATCATCTAAATATTTTGGCCCTTATAAAATTTTGGAAAAAATAGACATAGTGGCATACAGATTGGAACTTCCATATGGTTCAAAAATCTACTTAGTCTTTCATGTTTCCTTACTTAAGAAACAAATTAATAGTAAGTACTCATCTTCTAAGGATCTTCCAACCTTAGATAAAGAATGCTCTTTCCAGATATATCCTTCTTGGATCTTGGACCGTCATGAGTACCTAACGAAAATTGGAACACAATTTGTGAATATTCTAAAAAATTTCCAGAAATTTAGCAAATTGATTATCAAGCATTTACTTTTGAAGTTTTGGAGGGAAATGAATAGAAGTAGTAGCAAAAAGAAGTATAGAGTTAGAAATAGATTTTGGCTTCTCAGCACCTTTTTATTCATTTCTACAGACTTTTTTCTCCACCAAGACTTCTTCTTCTTCTTTTTCACTCTCCTTCTCATCCTAAACTAGTATGCTTGGTTCATCGTACTTGGTTCCACTCCTCAACATGATGGCCTCACATTTTCCTTTGGATATAACTCGGTGGTACTCGGATATGGCTCCACTCTTCAATATTACACTCATGTAGACATTCATCTCATTCAATTGGATCTCTTATCATTTCAAACCATGCCTCATCTTTCGTGAATTTATTATTTGCTTCATTCATGAACGAAGCTAGAATATCCTCAAGAGTGAGATTTCTCCCATCATCTCTCACCCTATTTATAGCTGAAAATGTCAGTGTTAGGAACCATTCAACAATGTGTAGGAAATCAATCATTTTAAAAATAGTTGAAATTTGTACAATTAACATTATACGTCTGATCCACCGGATTTTGCAAATTGGCACCACCAAGTAGTACATAAGAATACATCACTTTGCTCAATTGATTTGTCAATGAATTAATTTGAAGTGATAAAGCATTAATGGTGGTCATTTTTTCCAGCAATACGCATTATCAACCTAAATTAAAGCACAACACGAACAAAAAAAAAATCAAAAGTAACCAATTGTATGAAACTACTTATATGAAAATAAAAATAGATTAAAAAATTTATATTAAAATCAAGTGAATTATTAGAATATTAATAGTTCTAAAACTTTATTCCCCTAGTAGCAGCGCCAAAAAGTTGTTCACTTAATTCTTTTAACTACTCCCGCAAGTGTACAGTCTAGATTTTAGAAGATGTAGCAAGACCAATCAAACTATGAAATTAGAACCCGATTAATTGCCCAAATTCAACACCTAAGAATGTTTCAGATAAATAGCTATAATAAAATAAAATACCGACTGAAAACAATAAATCAATATAATGAAGTCAGATTTTAGGATATACTTTCATCTAATTCTCATCAAAATTTCACTTTTATCAATCCAAGTTCATTAATTATTCCCCCTATATGAGTAATCACAAATATCAAATTAGCGACTCTCTTAAGCTAGTTAACCGGTGGATTAGAGGCTATCGAAGGTATCTCTACTCGATCAAATAAAAAAATTAACTCCTAAAAGCACCTATGAATGATTTATCATTACATAAGTTCATTAATCTCTCGATCTAATTCTACTTATATGTCATGTGTTTACTTTTCCGTAATTAAATCTCATCCCTCAAAATTCGATTCAATTACTAAAACATGCTCGACTAGTAGCCATCTAATCAAACAAGCAATCAAAATATAAAGTCATGAAAATAGTTCAAAAATTAAGAACTTGAATTAAAATTAACTATCCATAGCTATTCAAATTAAACTATTGATCTAGAAAATTAGCTAGATATGATTATCAAACAATTCATAGACAAATTGAAAACCATCATATCTAATCTAAAAATCTAACTATGAGAAAGAGATAAAGACTCTAGGAAAGGTAATCTCCCGTTTCTCTAATCCTTCGATCCTTGATCTCCTGAAAAGCGCCTCCAAATATGATCTATCGCGCTCAACTCTTCCTCTGGGTAACTCCCAAAAATATTGAATTTTCTCTCTATATGTGTGTGTATCGAAGCCTCCTCCGTGTTTCCATTGATTTTAGATTTTTATAATATCATGGACGTCACCTAAGTCAAGTAGAAGTCGAAAATAGTCCAAAAAATGAGTTTTGGGTGAGAAAGGTGATTTCGGGCATGATCGTGTCCTCATGCATGGTCAAATTGTACGTGGTAACAAAATTTCTGCATGATCCATGCGTGATTACAAAGTCCAAATTTGACTTTGCAATCTTAATGAAAGTTGTAGATCTTGAAATTAGCTTTCTAATACACCAAATTTCAACTCAATAGCAATTTTTAAGAGTAAGTTATAACCAAAATACTAGAGTGTAAGGACGTAAGACACACATAATCATGTTATTCACCTGTGTTTAGGTTATCATATGATATCTTTATTGTTGTTGGTTAAGGAAATCAACCTTACATTTCGGGGTGGAGTATTTTTGATGTTATGATGGAGGAAATGCTGGCTAAAGGAATGGGAAACGCAGATAATGTATGATTAATATTGTTTTTATATTTTTATTACAATAAATCATTTTGTTTGAACAAACTGATATTGATGATATTATTTTTTGTAGGCTATACTGTAGATACCTCAGCAGGTTGTTTAGCTACCATCTTGCATTGTGATATATTCCAAGTATTCTTACCTAAAATCTGTAGAGTAAATTGTGTTTCTGATTTTGATTTTTTCTTTCATGGTATGAGTCAATCTCACAAACTTATCATTCAAAATAAAAGTAAGCAAATAAATTGAACATATATATATATATATATATATATATATTATATAAAAATTAAAAAAATATCATTCATTTTACATGTTTTACTAACAGTAAGGTCATCTGAATTCAAGATTAGAGAGAAACGTTTTGTTGATGTAATGGAATCCCCTGTATGAACTTCTCTTAATACTCTATATTTTGTTTACATTATTATTATTATTTATTGATTTTTATTTTTTTGCAATTAACACATGATCCATTCGAACGGAATTGAGCCCAGTTTCCTAACAATTGTATATTATACCCAAATTAAATTCAAGTAGTATATATTTCAAATATACAACTCATAAATCCCCACTATGCTTACATTTTAAGAGATTTTTTTTTTTAATTGACATGCTACATGGATATGTTCGGAGTTCTTATCAACATATACGACACTATATATATCAAAATTTTAACATATTTGTGTTTATATTTGGAATGTAGGAAATAAGGAATTCATTGCCTACATCATGTCCGTCAACAAGGAATCCAGCTTTGATGAGAAGAGTATTTGCACTTGCATATATGAAATAAGTGTTTGTGGAACCGGACCGGTAATCAAACCGGTTTGACCACCAGTTCAAGGTTTCAACCAGTCGGACCGGTTCAACCGGGAGGTCCAACCACTTAAAGGAAATCAAAGAATATTTTCTTAAATATATATACTATATTTTAGAAATTTTTAGAGGATTAATAATAATAATAATAATAATAATAATAATAATAATAATATAACTTCCTTTTTAAATATAGCCTAAATTATTATTTAAATTAGCCACAAATTCATAACATAACTGGATAGAATAGAAGAACAACACTATATCTCTCCAATTTAAAAAACAAAACTAAAAAAGTATTAAATTTTATAATATATGGATTTTCTCTTTTTTTTTTTTTGACAACATATATGGATTTTCTCTTGAAAAATATGAACTTCTACTTAATAATAATAATATATATATATATTTATATATATGCACTAATTATATAATATCTTTTGTGTATTTAATTATATTTTATTTTAAACTCACATAAGGAAAGAAAGGAACCTAAAATTTAGGTGTGGTCTAATGATAAATTCGCATGTGCTCTGTTCCTAGATATTAATTGGACATATGATTCTTGTAGTTGCATTTTAAAATAGTTATAATTAAAATAACATATATTGTTGTAATGCTAAATTAGTTAAAACCCTTTTTGGAACTTGTAAAATTTTTATTGTTCATTGTTAATATGATTTTCTTCTTATGATGCAATATGAATTTTGCAGACAATTGGGCAAGCTATAGGCGATTGATATTTTGATCGAAGTTCTTTTCATGACATAGATACACAAAATGACTCTCCACGAAATTTTATTGATTATTTATGCGTGGGGAGTGTTTTGACCAAAAGTGTCTTGCTAATCTAAATCAATGATCAATAATTTGTAATTTTTTATCTTATAGAAGTATTTACATATTTAGAAGATCCTATTACATGAATATCTCCATTTTATTATGGTTATGCACTTTGTTGTAGATATAAATCAAGCAGCGTTCAAAATATTAATATTTTTGTATCATTGTTATTAGTTTATATGTAATTTCTTTATTGACATGCTTATAATTATAAACCAAAATAGTTGGTTTAATTCTAATAGAAATTTCTCACAACATGATCAATATAATAACAGCGTTTGACTGAACTTTTAAATCAATTAATATGATGTTTAAAATCTTAAAAACTTTTTAAAAGTGTTTTGTAAATTTTTTTAAGAATATTTATTTTTTTTGAAAATGTGGTCATAGTAGTTTATAAACTGTATTTCAAAAATTAATTAAATTTAATTATTTTAATAATAAATATAAAAAAATGTATATACTATTAATAATTTATGAAGTAACTTGAAAGATAATATTTTCTTAAAAGTTATTAGAATAAATTAATCTATTTTATCTAGTTTTTAAAACATTATTTTATTTATTTTCATAACTGAAAACTATGTACAATTCGTTTAATTATAATTAGTTTATACTTGTCATTATTACACTATAATGTTTAGATTAAACAAAATTTATTCAAACTAAAAAAATAATAAAACATGACTCAGTAAGTTCATTATATATGTTAAAAACTGATTTAAAATGAAATAATTATTATAATTTAAGATTTTAATTTCTATAAAATCTATACTATATATTAAAGCAAGAAAGTTGGCAAAAATTACAAGGTTGCAACGTTCCCGCCTAAAAATGTCATGTCAATAAAAAAAAAAAAGTAAATCCTACTTGATAAGTTATTCTTTAATAAGAATAAAAAAAAAAGACCAATCTTACTCTAAAAACTATTTTATAATTTTTATAAAGCTAAGAGATGAACAGAGAGATACATTGATTTCCCAAATCTATTTAAAACAAAAAAATGGAGAAAAATATAGTGATTTCTCAACATAAGAGAGATGCATAGAGAATGGGAAAAAAAAACAAGATATACAAAAAAATGTAGAAAAAAAAACTGTAAATATAATTATTTATCCAATCTATATAAAACTAAAAAAATTAAAAAAAATACATGATTTGCTAAGCATTCAAACGTAGAAAAATTCTTCCAGATCTTATTGTCTAAAGAAAAAAAGAACAATAGAAAATCGTAAATATAATGATTTCTCAAACCTATATAAAACTAAAAAAATGAAATTAAAGAATACAAGATTTGTTAAACATTCAAAGGTAAAAAAAGTTATTTCAAATCTTATTTTCTCATATCTTCTTCTAAGGAGATCCCACCAAATTGACTCTGCACACTAAACACAAATTGAACAAATAATTTTGTGAGAGAGAAATGAAGAAATGACGTAAGAAAACTATAAATGATGATCCAAGTATCAGAGTGGAATATACAAATTATAAAAAAAATAAAAGGAAAAATTAATTATTATGATTGAAGGAAATATTATTGTATATAATAATTTTAAATTGACGAAAATATAAATCAACAAATAAAATAAAAATGTTTAAAAATAAAATTATTAAAGTTATGTGACAACTCGTGCAACACACATGAGTAATATGAAAAATCATTTGTATATATAGTACATGTTTTACATTAAAATAATAAAAGATGTTATAAAAACTTGTTAATTGTATTATTACAAATTGCAAATATTAACATAATAAATAATAAACCGCGCATCGCTTGAGTGGACTACTAGGAAAAGTTAAACCTTAAAACCCCTCACCTCTCCTCAGCCCTCACGCTACCCCCCTCCCCCTCTTTTGATATGTATCTGCAGGTACCGTTCAGTAAAAAAAATTATATGTAAATTGGATCTTGAATTCAAGTAGGCACTATAACATATATGGCAATTCTGTTTACATTCATGTCATAATGGATGGTGTAACTGAGATATAATATATTGAGTAATGACAACCTTTTTTGTATATCAGAAAAAAAAAATCCTTAACTCGGTTTGTAATGGCATGTGATTTGATCATATAACATCACCTGTTATAATTTAAAGAGTTTAATATAAAATTTAATCAGTAATCTAGGTGGTCTAACAATTTAATACAATATTTTACAAAAATTCTTAATTACAGTAAAAACTCTCTATAGTAATACTCTATATAGGAATAAACTCTCTATAGTAATAAAAAGTTCAAGTCCCAACTTGGGACTAGTTATAAATAAGAATAAACTCCACATTGTCATAAGTCATACATTTTTCAAGTCCCGTCTTAAGAATTTATACCTCTATATAGGAATAAATGATTAATATATTATAAAAATATTTATTAATTATATTTTTGTTTATCCAAATCAATAACATTTTTAAGATGACTTAAAATATTTATCTATAGTCGATTGTGACATCGACTTAATTTTATAGATCGATACTTGATCCTTCAATTTACGAGTGCTCAATAACTCGCTTGCACGTGATCCCTTTTGTTGAAGCCAAAATGATTCCAACTTATCTAACATAACTAAAGCTTCATGACACGAAACTTGTGGTATTTCAGCACTATCATCTTCCGGATTATCTCCTTCGTCTTCTTGCCTGATTCCCACGATAATTTCTTCATCGGTTAAGACATAAGTAATTTGTCGCTCATCCAGATGATTAAGGAAGACATCAATATCCATTTCGTTGTGGTAGTGTAGTGCCTTAATTTGAGAGCTCAATTTAGTGAGTAATTTTAGCCTCTCTTCATCCATTTCACTTGCAACTTGTACTTCATCAACACTAGAGGTCCGAATCTTGCAATGTTTAAAGCAATTTTCAATCGTTTTTTGCTTCACGTCTATTGACCAAGAAGCAACAACATTTACAATTCCATCAAGGATATATATCTTTGATGGTTCCAAAACACGATCTTCAATTCTTTTCAAGAGTAGACGGTTGAACCTATGACGATAATAACCTTTAAAGTTCCTTATGATTCCTGCATCACATGGCTGAATTTTGGATGTGCTATTGGGTGGCAAATACATAACTGTTGTATGACAAAGAGGGGGGAGATGATCCTTTTTTCTATGAGCAGTACAATTGTCCAAAATGAGCAAGACGTTTCTGTCTAAACGATTATCGAACCACTTTAGCCATTCCAAAAAGAGTAAGGATGTCATCCATGCATTTGAATTCGCTCGATAAGTACAGTTGAGAGTATCACGGTTAATATTTTTGAAACATCTAGGATTAAGAAATTTACCAATGATCCAAAGAGGAAGTTTGTCGGAGCCATCCCCATTGCAACAAATGACGATTGTAATTCTCTCTTTATTTTGTTTTCGGCCCTCCAACTGCTTTGTCGCAAGAGAATTATCAACTTGCATTCGATAAAATAGACCGGTTTCATCCATGTTGTAAATGTCCTTCCATGCCCATTTGTCCAATTCTTCTCTTATTGAAGGCAAGCATGCTTCAATTTTTTCCATATCCACAGAACCACTCTCACCAAAACGGCGATGTGATTGAATTGCATGTCTTTGCTTGAATTTTCCTAACCACCCATTTGAAAATTCAAACGAGGTTGCTTCTGGATAAAGTTGCTTTAAGAAAATGTTTCCCTTTTCTTTTAGTAATTCACCACTAATATTGACATGCTCTTGGTTACACACAAACCACTCATAAAGTGCAGACTCCATTAGTGGGTACTTTACCGATTTTATACGTATTGTATCCGGGTTCGGAACATCTT
Source organism: Scutellaria minor (assembly GCA_954870855.1). Classification (NCBI taxonomy): domain Eukaryota; kingdom Viridiplantae; phylum Streptophyta; class Magnoliopsida; order Lamiales; family Lamiaceae; genus Scutellaria; species Scutellaria minor. Next base: position 23,382,277 of record OX940727.1, read on the forward strand.
TTTCACGATCGACTGCCTTCTTGAACGTCTTAGATATTGTTGATTGTGATACTTCCAAACCATGAGTCTCTTTGAGCCACTTCATAAAATCTTTTTGCTTCCAACTAGGGTGCAAATCTTTCTTTTTGTACAACTCAGCTCTAATTTTTTCAGGAATTTGAGTTCTTTTCTCTTTAGTTTCCGGTTTGGATGCCATTTTGTTTGATGTGTAGTACAAGAAGTATAACCCAAAATTTATACACATATATGGTCAAAGTTTATAGTCCCTAGATTATTTTTTGATTTAACTCAAGTGTATATATTTAAATTGTCAAAGCTTATAGTCCCTAGATTCATTTTTTGATTTAACTCAAGTGTATGTATTTAAATTTCTTAGTCAAAACTATTAAATTAGTTACATGAACTTGTGAGATAGATAATATACAATGTATATGTTATTTTTATATTTATATTATTTTTTATACGAAAAAATTATTTTTTTTTGTAAAACTCTATATAAGAATAACTCCGTATAGTAATATTTTTTCCCGGTCCCAACGATATGACTGTATGGAGTTTTTACTGTATATGCCATTTTTTTTTGCCCAAAAGCACCAACTGATCTCATATTACATGTGAATTGCACATTCTGTTAGGATGTATACTATAAGCCTAGTTTTTTGTATGAACATCGTTTATGGAATGAGAATCACATTGGTCATATGTTTGCATTTTATATTTGTTATATATGTTTATGCAATGTCCAATTAATTTATATTATAGATAACTTGGTGTGTGGTGCCACACAGAAGATCATGTTATCAGTTTCTTATAAATTATAAATAGTAGCTCACAACCAAGATGGATTTGGACAAATCATCGGAATGGTTGTAGTGTAGTTTGGTATTAGTCTGTCTTGACTATAAAACTACACTAGTACACTTTGTGTGTATTGAGCAGGACCATTTGAGGTTGTTCGTTTTATACTGACTATATAATAGAACAAGACCTCTGTTATTATGGATGTACATCTTCTTAATCCCTATATAATAACGGGCACGTATGCTCACTGTTTATTTCTTTAATTTGCCAATGGGTGAGATTTATTCATAAATCAATAAACTCGGTGAGTTGGGAGATAGCATTGTTTATATGGTGTTCTGTTGATTATAGAAGGAATCCGTGTCCTAATTATTTAGGATGATAATGTCCCCTTGAGGAGCTCATAAGGATTATCATGTAAACCCTGCAGGTGGATTTAATCCGACATGATAATAAGGATGAGTGGTACTACTCTTGGAATTAGATGTAAATTATTTAAGTTGTCAGTAACTTATTTAATTTACGGACATTCGATATCTTAAACACGGGGAAATAAATGTACACATAATAAGGAGCCCATATTAAATATGGGATTGGGATGGTAGTTCAATAATAATTCTCTAGTGGACTGAATTATTATTGATGGGCTTCAGTTATGTGTTCGGGCCGAACGCAGGATACTAAAGCCCATCAGGAGGCCCAACCCAATTCCTCCTCTAGGTCCCTGGTGTAGCCTATATATAGCTCTTTTCATCAGCGCCTCTCAGAACACAGAACTCAGATCACAGAAAACACGTGATAAGTGAGAGAGAGCGGAACTGATTTTTCTCGAAGGATCGTTGGCCACGCAACGTTCGAGAAGGGCTCAGAGGAATACATCAGAAGATCAAGAGGTCTACAAGGGTATGATTTCTTTCCGCTGCGATTTATCTTTGGATCCCGATTCCGATAGCATAGGGCCGGCGATCCGTCGGTTCCAACAATTGGTATCAGAGCCACGGTTTCTGGTTCTATGTAATTGGATCGGTTATATATTACGATCTTATGCTTTTTCATACGTTTTATATTCAGATTGTATGATAGTAGGATTGCATAGGATAACTCGGTTTTGCAGGTTACCTATATATCCAACTATTATGGTCTGTATGTATGTTTAATGTATGATCTAAACCCTCGGACCTGTCGAGGTTTTTATTTTGGGTTGGTTGCATGATTGTAATAGTAAAAACACGGCGGTTTGTCGTGTTAGGTTTTACATATTCTTGATTTGTTCTCGATGTAATTTTGTTCGATCTCATATGGTGTATTCTGATCCTACAAGGATTCTGCATAGGGTTTGGTAGATGTTCGAACTAGATTCTGTATAGGATTGGTAGATGTTCGAACTAGATTCTGTATAGGATTCCTGTTCGATCGAGACTTCTATTCGAACTAGGATTGGCGTTCGAAGGGGCTGTTCGATCAAGATTGCTAGGCGCTGGAACAGATTGCTCGATGGGGCTGATCGATCAGATCAGTAGATTGGCGCTGATTCTGTGCAACAACCTGCTGGATTTGCGCAACAATCGCTGGATTTGGCGCTGATTCTGTTCGCTGGATGTTGGTGCTGATTAGGGTTTTAAACCCTAATTTTTTCTAACGGGGCGCTGCCCCGCACCCCGCGACCTGACCGGGCAGGTCGATCCCCGTTTAGCAGGCAAACATTCAATCGAAGTGGCCATAATAGTTGGATTTATATTATTCCGTATTTATTGCCTTTCTATTTGTTTGTTGTTTTATCAAGCATGCTTTTGAATGTTATATGTTATTGCATGCTAAAATCCCTCATTTAAATAACTAAGTGGGAGAGGGATTTATTTTGAATAAATCCCATAGCCTCCATTACTGGTTTGTAAGTGATGCATTTAAACTTACACGTTGGCTTTGAGTGCCTTCTTCCACATCGGATGAGTTTGATTGCGGATCACTGGATCAAACTTCCTCTAAGGATAATTATAGAAAATTATTTAGGAGCGTATGATCTTCTCCATCTGAAGAGATACAATCCTAGATAATGGACTTAGTATTAAGAAATGGTACACACTTAGGTGCATATGATAGTATCCTTCCCATCGGAGTAAGTGCTGTTGTTTGCATGGCTGAAGCTAAACCAACTATTAATTTTATTTTGTTTGACAAGATAATGAAATTAATGGGTAAAACCTCCTCTTACAAATGTTTGAATTAGCATACGTCCACACTATCGTGGCATGCGAAGTTCACGGTGTTTTTGAGGTGTTGGTGAATTTAATTATATTGTTTGAGGGAACAATATAGGCTTTAAATTCTATATGTTATGACCTGTGTATTTATTTATTTATTTATATGATTCTCAGGATTTCATTATGTCTTTCAATCCACTTGCTGTTATACTCAAAGAAAACAAACTTACTGGTCCTAATTATATTGACTGGAAAAGAAACCTGGATATTGTCCTAACTGCTGAGGAGTACAAGTTTGTACTCCATGAGCACTGTCCTGACATGCCTGATGAAAACTCTACTGAAGAGGAGAAAGCGCATTATAGAAAGTGGGTTAAGGCAGATGAGATGGCGCGGTGTTACATTTTGGCTTCCATGTCAAATGTACTGCAACATCAGCATCAGGCCATGCCCACTGCCTATGATATGATGCACAATCTTAGAGAACTCTTCGGACACCAGAGTCGGGCTGCCAGACAGGAGGCAATGAGAAACTTAATGACGACCACCATGTCTGAAGGGACACCTGTGAGTGATCACGTCCTTAAGATGATGGCTCATTTGAATGAGATGGAAGTCCTTGGAGCTGAAATCGATGGGGAAACCCAGGTCGATATCGTGCTCCAAACACTGCCTAAGAGTTTTGAGCAGTTCCGCCTTAATTATAATATGAACAAAAGGATGTATTCCTTGGCGGAACTTCTGACAGAACTCAAATCGGCAGAAGGACTATTTCGTCAAAGTGCTCAAGCTTACGTTGCTGAAAATGTTTCTAATTCTAAGCCGAAAGGTGGAAAGAAGAAAAAGAAACAGAATCCTTCGGCAAACAAAGCGAATGGACCTCAAAAGGCTGGGCCACAAGGTGGCGTGAAAAAGCCGAAGGGCAAGTGCTTCTCATGCAAGCAGCCTGGACATTGGAAGGTAGATTGTCCCAAGAAAAAGGAGAACAAAGAAGGTAAATCTTACTCACTAATTACTGAAACATGTTTAGCGGTGTTATCTACCGGTACCTGGTGTGTAGATACGGGAGCCACTGATCATGTCTGCAATTCTTTGCAGGGGTTCCAGGAAACCAGGCGACTTAGTGAGGGCGAGATTACCATCTACATGGGCAACGCTACGAAAGTGGCGGCAGTTGCAGTGGGAGATGTTTATTTATCTTTTGATAGGAACAAGACTTTGGTTTTGAGGAATTGTCTTTACGTACCTTCTTTTAGAAAGAACTTGATTTCGGTTTCTAAGTTATTTTTGGATGGATATTCTGTTTCTTTTGATGGCAAAGTGGTTGTCAAGAAAAATAGGGTTATTGTCTGTTCTGGTACGTTGGTTGGCAATTTATATACTCTTAATCCAATAACTCCTACGATGCAACAACTGGAAATTAATAATACATCTTCTAACTCAAATAAGAGAAAAGAACCTTCTAAAATGAACCAAACATATCTTTGGCATCTAAGACTAGGTCACATTAACTTGAGTAGGATTCAAAGGTTGATAGCCGATGGACCTTTGAGTTCATTGGAAGTGGAAAACTATCCGACCTGCGAGTCCTGCTTGGAAGGAAAAATGACCAAGAGGCCTTTTAAAGCCAAGGGGTATAGAGCCAAAGAAGTGTTGGAATTGGTTCATTCTGATTTGTGTGGTCCTATGACTATCCAGGCAAGAGGTGGTTTCGAATATTTTGTCTCATTTATAGACGATTTTTCGAGATATGGGTATATTTATTTGATGCGCCGCAAGTCTGAGTGCTTTGATAAATTCAAAGAGTACAAGGCTGATGTGGAGAAGCGTCATGGTAAATGTATCAAAACACTACGATCTGATCGTGGTGGCGAGTACCTCTTAGGAGAGTTTAGGAATTACTTATCAGAGGCTGGGATTCAATCCCAATTGTCTGCACCTGGTACACCCCAACAGAATGGTGTGGCAGAACGAAGGAATAGAACTCTCATGGAAATGGTTAGATCGATGATGAGTTATTCGGAATTACCGAATTCGTTTTGGGGATATGCCCTGGAAACGGCAGCGTATATTCTAAACTTGGTACCTTCTAAGACAGTACCCTCTACTCCCACAGAATTGTGGAATGGGCGTAAGCCTAGTCTTAAACACATTCGGATTTGGGGTAGTCCAGCACATGTGCTGAAGGGAGATGCTGATAAGTTGGAATCTCGTACGGATGTTCGGCTGTTTGTGGGCTATCCTAGAGGAACGAAAGGTGGTTTATTTTATAGTCCTAAGGATCAGAAGGTCATTGTTAGCACAAATGCCCGATTCTTAGAAGAGGACTATGTAATGAACCACAAGCCCACGAGTAAAATTGTTCTAGAGGAAATCAGAGGGGAAATCCCTACCTTAGTACCACTAGTACAAGATGAGATACCACAGGGGTCTGCACCATGTGTCACTAATGATACACAATTACCACAAGTGTCTCGTCGTAGTGGGAGGGTTGTTAGACAGCCTGATAGATTCATGTTTTTGGGAGAGTCTTCGGACTTGGTATCTGGTGAACATGAATCTGATCCTTGGACCTATGACGAAGCACTCCAAGATAAAGATGCAGTATCTTGGCAAAAAGCTATGAATTCTGAATTAGAATCTATGGATTCTAATCAAGTCTGGGAGCTAGTAGAACCACCAAATGGTGTAAAAGCCATTGGATGTAAGTGGGTCTACAAAAGAAAAAGAGGATCAGACGGGAAAGTAGAAACTTTCAAAGCAAGGCTTGTTGCGAAGGGGTACACTCAAAAAGAAGGAATCGATTATGAGGAAACCTTTTCGCCGGTAGCCATGCTTAAGTCTATCCGGATTCTTTTGTCTATTGCTGCTCATATGAATTATGAGGTTTGGCAAATGGATGTCAAGACTGCTTTCCTTAACGGTAGTCTTGAAGAAAACATCTATATGAAGCAACCAGAAGGGTTCGTTGCAAAGGGCAAAGAGCATCTTGTGTGTAAGCTTAATCGGTCCATTTATGGATTGAAACAAGCTTCGAGATCTTGGAACATCCGTTTTGATGAGGTAATCCAGTCTTATGGATTCATTCAATGTCCGGATGAGTCATGTGTATACAAGAAGAGTGATGGAAACGTGGTGGTATTTCTTGTACTATACGTAGATGACATCTTGCTCATTGGCAACAATGTCAAGGTGTTGTCAGACGTAAGGGTATGGCTGTCCAAGCAGTTTGATATGAAGGACTTGGGAGAAGTAGGACATATTCTTGGGATCAAAGTGATAAGAGATCGCAAGAAAAGAATGTTATGCTTATCTCAAGCTTCGTACATTGATACCATTCTAGCTCGTTTTAGCATGCAAAACTCCAAGAAAGGTTTTCTACCTTTTCGACATGGAGTACCTTTATCTAAGGAGATGTGTCCTAAGACACCAAAGGAGATAGAGGACATGAAGGCAGTTCCTTATGCTTCGGCCGTAGGAAGCCTAATGTATGCAATGCTATGTACGAGGCCAGATATCTGTTTTGCCGTGGGCATGGTTAGCAGATATCAAAGTAACCCAGGACAAGGACATTGGACTGCGGTAAAGCATATTTTAAAGTACCTGAAAAGGACTAGAAATTATATGCTGGTTTACCAAGCAGATGATGTGCTTCCTGTGGGTTACACAGATTCTGATTTCCAGTCGGATAGGGACAACAGTAAATCTACCTCGGGTTATGTGTTTACCTTAGGAGGTGGAGCCATTATATGGAGGAGTGTTAAGCAGAAATGCGTTTCAGACTCCACCATGGAAGCTGAGTATGTGGCAGCCTCTGAGGCAGCCAAAGAAGCTGTATGGCTCAGGAACTTCTTGATGGACTTAGAAGTGATTCCTGGTTTGCCCAAAGCTATCACAATTTATTGTGATAACAGTGGTGCAGTGGCAAACTCGAAGGAACCACGAGCCCATAAAGCAAGTAAACACATTGAGCGCAAGTACCACCTGATACGAGACATCGTAAAGCGAGGAGAAGTTGTTGTCGCCAAAATTGCATCAGCAGATAACCTAGCAGATCCTTTCACAAAGGCCCTCCCAGCGAAAGCTTTTGATGGGCATGTTGAAGGGATGGGAATTAGATGTGTGGCGACGCTTATAGAAGCATAGTCTTTTAGTATAAGTGGGAGATTGTTAGGATGTATACTATAAGCCTAGTTTTTTGTATGAACATCGTTTATGGAATGAGAATCACATTGGTCATATGTTTGCATTTTATATTTGTTATATATGTTTATGCAATGTCCAATTAATTTATATTATAGATAACTTGGTGTGTGGTGCCACACAGAAGATCATGTTATCAGTTTCTTATAAATTATAAATAGTAGCTCACAACCAAGATGGATTTGGACAAATCATCGGAATGGTTGTAGTGTAGTTTGGTATTAGTCTGTCTTGACTATAAAACTACACTAGTACACTTTGTGTGTATTGAGCAGGACCATTTGAGGTTGTTCGTTTTATACTGACTATATAATAGAACAAGACCTCTGTTATTATGGATGTACATCTTCTTAATCCCTATATAATAACGGGCACGTATGCTCACTGTTTATTTCTTTAATTTGCCAATGGGTGAGATTTATTCATAAATCAATAAACTCGGTGAGTTGGGAGATAGCATTGTTTATATGGTGTTCTGTTGATTATAGAAGGAATCCGTGTCCTAATTATTTAGGATGATAATGTCCCCTTGAGGAGCTCATAAGGATTATCATGTAAACCCTGCAGGTGGATTTAATCCGACATGATAATAAGGATGAGTGGTACTACTCTTGGAATTAGATGTAAATTATTTAAGTTGTCAGTAACTTATTTAATTTACGGACATTCGATATCTTAAACACGGGGAAATAAATGTACACATAATAAGGAGCCCATATTAAATATGGGATTGGGATGGTAGTTCAATAATAATTCTCTAGTGGACTGAATTATTATTGATGGGCTTCAGTTATGTGTTCGGGCCGAACGCAGGATACTAAAGCCCATCAGGAGGCCCAACCCAATTCCTCCTCTAGGTCCCTGGTGTAGCCTATATATAGCTCTTTTCATCAGCGCCTCTCATAACACAGAACTCAGATCACAGAAAACACGTGATAAGTGAGAGAGAGCGGAACTGATTTTTCTCGAAGGATCGTTGGCCACGCAACGTTCGAGAAGGGCTCAGAGGAATACATCAGAAGATCAAGAGGTCTACAAGGGTATGATTTCTTTCCGCTGCGATTTATCTTTGGATCCCGATTCCGATAGCATAGGGCCGGCGATCCGTCGGTTCCAACACATTCATGTCCAATTTCAGGTTTTATGGCCCAAAACGCTAATGTGAATTAAATTTTACACATGTAGCATAAATTTGGATCATATTTTTGCATGTGACAATCATATTTTAATTAATATACATTAAAAATATTAAAATAAATAAATAATACATTAATTGAAAAAAGAATAGAGCTTTCTTTATCGAACTAATGTATTTACAGTTCCAAAATAATAATTTTACAATCCTTCAATATTTACTTAGTAAATAATTTTGTTTTTTCAATTTATTAGTAAACAAAAACTTCATAATTTTCAAACCAAATTTTATTAAATACATAAACTATTTATACTTCAAATTTGATGTTTCGCAAGGGTTGTTTTGTTTTATTAGAGATAATTATAAAATCTTCAATATCATTGATTTATTTTATATTGATGTGTTGTATCATTAGTTGATTTATTTGTAGATTAGATACAAATCCTAAATTATTTTTCCTCCCCTCAACCTTTGGACCATCAAGAGTGGTTGCTTCCTCCTCATCAAGTGACACCTCTTCCACATGGTGATTGGTGACCATCAAATTATCTTCCAACAGATGCCATCAATTTTGGAAATGCCAAAACTTCACTGGCACCACATATCCCGGACAACTCAAAGTATTGTGAATCCAGCATTCATAGTATGTGTATCTTGAATTCAACTAGAGGCATTAATAGGACATCTATATGATGAATAGTGTAACTGACATATAATTTCTTTGTTTGTATAACTTATTCAATATTATATTAATCAACCTTTTATGTGTATATATGTTTCAATAAAGATTAATTAATTGAGTTGTAACTGATAGAATCCAACTTAATTCATCGAATTATTATAAGAATTGTTCACAGACACGTAAAAAAATTGTTCAAAACAGAAGAATTCAAAAATTTCAACATGATTTCCAAATCCAATAAAGTAATTGAGATGGTTATAGTTGTTTTAATCAGTGGAGCAATCTTGTTTAAATCTCAAGCTATGAAGAAATTCACTTTGGGAGGCTCATTGGCTTCACCAAGTGTCTGCTCTAAGATTAATATAACAACAGAATGTAAGATACAATGTTTGAACACCTTATGTCAGGATCCAGATGTGTCAATAGGCCCTGGTGGAGTGTCCTATGATTGTTGTTATGAGATTGCCCATTATATTAGTGGTGTGTGCTTCAACGAAGTTCTTGACGAAGCTAATGCTTGTTGCGAATTACAACCAAATCCTGTTTATGTGAGGTCCGAACAACTTTTAGTGTATTGTTTTGATCTTGCAACATAATAATTATAGATTTGTCTTATTAAATAAATAATGTGAACAATTTCATGTAGATAGAAGAGTTTATGAAACATATTGTATAATGCAAAGCTTGCTTTATCCTCATGTGTCTCCTTTTCACTACTACTCCATCGGTGCATGCAAATAATTTACCAATTTAATAGTTTAATAAAAAGTATCCTTATAATGGGTAGTGTTCACTAAATTCTTTAGCTACCCACACAAGTGAATGGTGTAGATTGTAGAAGTGATGAACAAGATCGATCCCATGAAGACTAGTTATGTAAAATAATTAATTATCCAAATTCAACCTCAAACTTTATGTAGACAATCAAATATCACGAGTTTTAGATAAACCAGATTAAAATATAATAAAACAAATGAAATCAATCACAATAAACCTTTAGGGTATGTTTGTTTGGAATTATGTAGGATTGGAGAAATCCGACTTTGAAATCCTAGGATTTGTAAATAAAGGTGAATAGTTAAAATCTGTGTTTGTTATGAGACTTTATAGGGTAGGATTATTACTGTACATGTCAAATCAATGATAGAAAAGTTAGTGAGTATAATATTATATTATTAGTTGATGTAATAGGTTAGAGTATAGAGTTAATTTACAGACTTTGACGGTGGTGATAAGAAGTCGCTAAAAGTTGGTATGGTTGAAGGATCGGGGCTCGTCAAAGATAAAGTTGGGCTGGAGAAGATATGAGTGAGACTTTGCAGGGGAAGAAAGACTTCAAAAGTAATGAAAATGGATTGTCTGATTTATTGCCCGAAGGAAATGAATCAACATTTGATCCAATGGCTGAGATGGAAAGAGACATTTAGATCTATCTTAATTGCTTTTTAGTCCTTAAATGTTTTAATTTTGTCATTTCAGTATTTTATATTTTCTAGGATTTCAAAAACTTGTGGTTCCCTTTTGGTTATAAGAGAGTGATATGGAAAAATTGCATCAACTCTCTCTCTCTTCTAACTTCTCTTTCTCTCACTTTTCTATCTCCTCCCACTTCTCTCAGCAAATTTGTCACGGTCCGTTTTTTTTTCTTAAAAATATCAGAGTTTTTCATTTTGGGCATGAAGAAAGAAAGGGGAAAAAACGTGCATGAAATAAAATAGAAGGAAAAATGAGAGGTTAAGAAGTGGTACACTTGAAACATCAGATATAATAGATAAAATAGAGTTTGAAACCTTACGCAGCGGAAAAACATCAGGATCCATCATTCATAAGATTAACGAAGTTATACTTACAAAACGAGAATTTTATAATCGTTATGTGACAAAAGACAGAATATAAAAATATCCAGATAGGACATCATCTCTCTCTTTCTAAAGCTCAATATGCTCGTCATCTCCTGTAACATGAGTCGTCTCCTGTAGTGTGAGTACAGAATAGGGGTGAGTGCGTTGAATACACTCATGGGGATATTTTCCATGTTTTTTTTAACAATTATTAGGTACGTATATCAAATCCAACATATACAAGTTCGACAAGTAGTCATAGCATATAAAATGCATAACACATAATTTTAAGAACACACGGCTTTAAGAGCACTCAACTATACTCGGTGCTTTTTATGGGCCACCAGTCCATCCCTAACATATGGTGTTTTTTACGGGCCACCAGTCCATCCCTAATGTATGGTGCTTTTTACGGGCCACCAGTCCTTCCCTAACGTATGATGCTTTTTACGGGCCACCAGTCCATCCTTAACATGACTTTGGACATCTGTCCTCATTTATCATATTCATAGCGTATGCATATACATAGTAATCACAGCATGTAATCACAACACGTAGAGTTCAACAGTACATATATCAAATATGGAAAGCAATAAACATATTGAGTTTAGAAGTTACCCCCACCTTATTCGGTGGTTACCACGTGTGTCACGCCCCGTTTTCTTTCACTTAAAAATATCAGAGTTTTTCATTTTGGGCGTGAAGAAAGAAAGGGGAAGAAGGCGAACATGATATAAAATAGAAAGAAAAAGGAGAGGATAAGAAATGGTACACTCGAAATATTGGATACAATCGATAAAATAGAGTTTGGAACATCACTTTCTTTCCTTGGAGCTGTATCCTCAGCAAGTTCATCTAGTTTCTTTGTGTCACAATGTGGTTCATCAAATACCATATGGATTGACTCTTCAACCACTAAGGTTCTTTTGTTAAAGACTCTGAAGGCTCTACTTACAGCAGAGTATCCTAAGAATATTCCTTCGTCTGATTTTGCATCAAAGGTTTTTAGATACTCCTTTCCATTGTTAAGGATATAGCACTTGCATCCAAAGATATGTAGATATGAGACATTCAATGTATATCCATTCCAGACTTCATAAGAGGTTTTGTCTAGATCTTTGTTGATTAGACATCTGTTCTGTGTATAGCATGCAGTGTTGGTTGCTTCAGCCCAAAATCTCTTGGATATCTCTGTCTCTGCTATCATTGTCCTTGCTGCTTCCTTGAGGGTTTTATTCCTCCTTTCAGCTACACCATTCTGTTGAGGTGTTCTTGTAGCAGAGTATTCATGACGAATACTATTGTCAGAACATAATTTCTCAATGACTTTGTTTGTGAACTCAGTTCCCCTGTCTGATCTGATCTTCACCATGCTCAAGCTCTTTTCATTTTATATTTTCTTTATTAGGTCAGGTAGCTTGCTTTGTGTTTCTGATTTCTTTGCAAGGAATATAGTCCATGTGTATCTGGAGTAGTCATCTACTACCACAAATGAGTACTTATTCCCACTTATGCTTACTGGTTCTACTGGTCCAAAGAGTCCATCGTAGAAGGTCTAGAATCCTGTGAGATGACTTCTGCAACTTGTTCTTGAATGAGCTTTTCACTTGTTTTCCCTTCTGACAAGCTCCACATATATTTTCCTTTTTGTATACCACATCCGACAATCCTCTTACAAGACCTTTTCTTGCTAGCTTGTTGATTGTCTTGAAGTTCAGGTGGCTTAATCTCTTGTGCTATAGCCAGCTCAGCTCTGGTGGACTTTTCACAATGAAGCATGTTGGATGAATAGAAGAGTTCCAGTCTGCAAGATATATGTTTCCTCTTCTTGTTCTTGTAAGCTTGACTTCATTTGATGTACTATCCTTGATTAAGCACTTGTTGAGGTTGAACTCCACTGTGTATTCTTTGTCACAAAATTGACTAATGCTCAGAAGATTGTATTTGAGGCCTTTCACATAGGATATATCTTTGATCTTTACGTTTCCTTTGACTAGGCATCCACTTCCTTTTGTGCTTCATTTGGAATCATCTCCAAAGATGACCTTTGGTCCTTTGCATTCTTGGAAGTCTTTCAAAGCTTCTTTATTGCCTGTCATGTGCCTTGAGCAGCCACTGTCTATGTACCAAACATCGTTGCTGCAACCTGGCACTAAAACCTGCAACAAATTTAAGCAGATTTAGGTACCCATTTCTGTAAGGGTCCTTTGGGGTTAGTTACTTTGGGAATCCATATTTTCTTAACAGTCAATATTTTGCTGTAAGATTTGTTGGTTCTCTGAATGTATGCCGTTTTTTTTAAACTACTTAAAAGCTGTGTGTGTAGAAACTAAATATGTGTTACCAACATCCTTGTGGTGCTGTCTTCCACCATACTTCCCTTGAGTATATCCTCTTTGAGGTTTAGAAATATAAGTCTTAGTGTAGGTGGGAAACTTCCTCTTGTGCTGCAACTTTGTGGGTTGCTGCATCTTCTTACTGATTACAGCAGATAGCTTCTACTGCAGCAAGTTCTTAGATGCAGGCTTACTTCCTGCAGCTGAGCATTGGGGTTTTTTCCCCTCATCCATCAATGTTGGTTTGTTCAAGATTTTTTCTGAGTTACAGGGTAACTCATTCTCCATTGAAGTTTCAGCTTGAACAAATTTTACAGCCTTGGATGAATTTGCTGTATCCTGAGAGGTGTGAGTGTTGTAACCTATGCCCGATTTTTCAAAAGGGCTTCTACTTTGACTTATGCACTCTCTTGCGTCCTTAGCTGATTTGCTATGATCGTGGACTGCAAGTTCTCCTTCTTAGTTTCTAGCTTAGTGACCAGCAAACTTAGCCTTGAGACCTCCTTTTGTAGCTTACGGTACCTTGAGTTATCAGACTCACATGCAGCGAGCTTTTCAGCAATATTAATATTTTTACCTCTGAGGATCTCATTTTCGATTCTTAGATTTTAAATCTCAACCTTCAGCTCCTCATGAGTTGAGTTAATCTGCTCGAAATCACTCATGATCCTCTATAAAGAGTGGATCATGTTCAACTCCTCTTTTTCTGGTATAGACAGCGGTTGGTAAGTTATCTCTTCTTCATCACTGTCTTCGCAGTTGTTTGCCATCAAGCATATCAGTGCTTCTTCATCAGAAGCTGAGGTTTCAGTGTCGCTGTCAGAGGATTCTGCAGCTTTCAGTATCTCCTTTGAGACTGCTGTATCCTTGGCCTTCTTCATCTCTCCAATGAGAGCTCGAAGCTTGTGCCTATCCTCTTTTCTCTTTTCTCTCATTTGTTCTCTCTCTCCTTCTGGGTATTTGTGCACCATTGGGTGTGGACAACTTCTGGCATAATGTCCAGGCTTCCTGCAGTTATAACACAAATCAAGATCAATTGTATTTGAGCGAGGAGAGGGGGATACCTGAGGAGGTGGATGACTTCTTCTTAAGTCATTCCTCTTATTGAGGTTGGTGTTGTTGTTGTTGTTGTTGCTCTTCATGAATCTTCTAAATTTCTTTAGAAGAAGAGCCATTTCCTCTTCAGCATCTTCTGCTCAACCTCTGATTGCTTGCTGCAACTGGTGGTTGTTGTATCTTTAGGTCCTCTAGCAGTTAGCGCTGTAACTTTGGAGCTCAATTCTTCTGTCTCCTTTCTCCGTCTGTTGATATCGTATTCGAATGCTTTGAGGTCGGAGAATAGATCAAATGTACTCATGGATTTCAAATCCATGGACACTCTCATGGCAGTGGTCTTGCTATCCCAGTCCGCGGGCAAGGCTCTAAGAACTTTCATGTTCTTCTCTTTTTGGGTGTAGTGCTTGCTCAGAGCTTCTAGTTCATTCACAATGGATGTGAATCCTAAATCTATTTGCTCAAGAGTCTCTTCATTCTTCATCTCGAAGAGCTCAAATAGTTGGGTGGCGTTGGAGATCTTATTATCTTTAGTGAGCTCTGTCCCCTCACATATTTGTTCCAACTTTTCCCAAATTTCCTTGGACGTTCTGCAAGTTTTGACTTTGCTGAATGTGTCTTCATCCAAGGTGATGAATAGAGCATTCTTGGTCACGTTGTCTAAGTTGGCTCTCTTCCTGTCTTCATTGTTCCATTCTTGTCTTGGTTTGACCAGGAAGTTGGGTGGTGGTTGTGCTCCTTCTTCCATCTCTCTACCGAGCATGGGGTTCACCTTTGTAGAGATAATCGGTCCTTCGGTGATGACCGTCCACATCTCATCATTCATTGCTGAAAGATGTGTCTATATTCTTATCTTCCAATCGTCATATTCCTCTATGAAAAACATGGGTAACTTATGATTAGAAGAATCCATGATATGCTGTAAAAAAACAATTTTAAGGATGTAGAGAAAACAGCGAGACAAAGGTGGATCTGGGTAGGTGATCAGATAAGTTAGCTTTTAACCCAACTCGCTTTGATACCACTTGTTGGTCCCAAGTGGTGTCCGAGGTTCAGAGGGGGGAGAATGAACCTTGGTCAATTTTGAAAATCTGATTAAAACTTACTATTCTGCAAGTTACTTGAACTTGCAGCGCCAGTTAGTTACTGCTTACAGCACTAGGATGCAGTACTTCATGCTGTAGCTTAGAGTTTTATATACAGCGGAAAAAAAAGGTTTTAAGACACAAGACTGGTTTTCTCAAATATGATCCTTATCAAAATGGTTTATGCTTTATGATAGAGATAGATAAAAAAGATAAAGCACAGATAAGAAAACAATAAAACACTTATGGCTCATAGTGGTTCGAAGGTGGTGTAAACCTTCTACGTCCACTCTACTGCTACCTCAAGCAGGAACTTTGTTAAGCAAGATTGATTTACAGGACACTCCTAACAATCTATCAACTTACAAAGCTAAACACCTACTAGAGTCCAGCGTACACACAACAACTGCAAACTCTAAAGGCAAACCCATATAGGGTTTCAAACTCCCACACAGGGAAGCTGCCTATATCTTAGATAACTATACAAACAACAAGGATCTCTCCTATCAACTGTTCGACACCTAAAACAACCTAAGCACACAACAACAAGGTTAAAAAGTATATAGATTTGTTCTTCAACTGGTGCGGTGAAGTGAGCTTCTGAATCCTTCAAAGGATCTTTCAGCTTTGAACTTGCTTCACTTCACAGAGGTTGAGTGACTGAAACTGAGAGTAGACTTGAAAGAGTATAGCTTGAATGCTTGAGAGTTTTTGTGCAAATGTTTTTAGTAGTCAGCTTCAGGGTTGCTCATCCTCTATTTATACTTGTAGAGAAGATATCCGTTGAAGGAGATATTTCTTATTTTGAATTTAGGTGTACTTGATCAAAGGCATGACTTGCATTTAATGCATCTTGACTTTTCTTTCTGGAGCATTTAATGCGGTGGTTACGGTTTGCAGCTTTCTGCAGCGCGTCAGTCCATTAAAACCTACGTCGTGTGTGAAACTCGGCCGAAACTGACAACTTAGAAATATTTCGGAGAACTCCGGTGGTGGCACCACCGCGCCGACGGCGGCACGCCGGAGGTCGAAAAAGAAAAGAGAGAGAAGAGAGACTTACGTGTAAACGTCGTTTTTTGGCTCGTTCGAAGAAAGGGGTGAAAATGAACTGGGGTGAGCTCCTATTTATAGATTTCAGAAGTTACTATTCACCATAAATATCTTGGTAAATATCTTCTGATATTTCCGAAACCTCGTGGTTTACTCTTTTTATCGTCGTTCGAGCTACGGGTCTTCGATTGACCCCTAGTTCGTTTCTATGTTCTC
Organism: Scutellaria minor; assembly: GCA_954870855.1. Taxonomy (NCBI): domain Eukaryota; kingdom Viridiplantae; phylum Streptophyta; class Magnoliopsida; order Lamiales; family Lamiaceae; genus Scutellaria; species Scutellaria minor. Next base: position 23,398,880 of record OX940727.1, read on the forward strand.
GTTTTTCTAAAACGCTTCTAGTGATATAAAAATATCTCCTATCCCATGTCTAGGTAAATTATCCATCTCATACTTATACTTAACACTTATCTGAAACGCACATATTTAAACAGTTAAAACATACACGCATATATGTTAATTCCTAAGCTAAATATTTAATTAATAATTTATGTTTTGTTTTGGTCCGAGATGCTACATACATGGAAGACGTTGTGTACTCCAATGAGGTTCGGAGGTAAAGCTAATCGGTATGCAACCTCTCCAACTCGTTCCAAAATCTCAAAGGGTCCTATGTATCTTGGTTTCAGTTTTCCTTTCATTCCGAAATGACGAACTCCTTTAGTGGGTGACACCCTCAGAAAAACTTTGTCTCCCACCTCGAATTTCAACTCCCATCGTCTCTTATTTGCGTACATTTTTTGTCGGTCTTATGCTATCTTCATTCTTTCCTGAATTTTCTTTATTACCTCGACTGTCTGTTCCACCAATTCGGGTCCTAACACCTTCTTTTCACCTACTTCATCCCAACAAATAGGAGAACGATATTTCCTTCCATAAAGAGCTTCATATGGTGCCATCCCAATTGTGGATTGGTAACTGTTGTTGTAGGCAAATTCTACTAGGCACAAGTGTTCCTCCTAAGTCCCTTGAAGATCCAAAACACAAGCCCTTAACATATCTTCCAGAATCTGTATTGTTCTTTCTGACTGTCCGTCTGTTTGAGGATGAAAAACTGTGCTGAAAACTAGCCTGGTCCCTAACTCTTTTTGTAGACTCTGCCAAAATCTGGATGTAAAACGAGGATCTCTATCTGACACTATAGAAACCGGTATGCCATGCAATCGGACAATCTCTTCAAGATAAATCCGAGCCAACTTATCTAATCCGAAAGTCATCTTGATCGGTAGAAAGTGTGCAGACTTTGTTAATCTATCCACAATGACCTATACTGCGTGGTTCCCCCGTTTGATTCTTGGCAGACCAACTACAAAATCCATAGCTATATGCTCCCATTTCCATTCAGGAATTTCCAACGGAGTTAGCAATCCAGCTGGTCGTTGGTGTTCAGCTTTTACTTGTTGACATACCAGACATTTCTTTACAAACAGTCCGATGCTTCTTTTCATATTCTCGGTACATTTTCGTACCTCCAGGATGTGCTAACAACGGCGTGCAATGAGCTTCTTCAAGGATTTCTTCTATCAGTTTCTCATCCTTTGGCACACATATTATTCCCCTGAAGACAAGGGCTCCATCCATTGCAAAGAAGAAGCCCTCAGCTTTTCCACTGTCCATGCGAGTTTTCATCTTCGTTAAGAAATTATCCTTCTTTTGAGCTTCAATAATTCGTTCACGGAGTGTGGGTTTCACAACCAAAGTTGCCATCATGGTTTCGATGCTGTTCAGAGGTGAGATCATTTCCAGATTCAACCTTGACATTTCTTTGACTAAATGATGTTGGTTGGTGATCATAGACGTCATAATCCCTTTTCCTTTTCTACTAAGTGCATCGGCCACCACATTCGCTTTTCCGGGGTGATAATGGATTGTAACGTCATAATCCTTCACCAACTCTAACCACCTTCTCTGTCTCATGTTTAGCTCTTTCTGTTCGAAGAAATACTTCAGGCTCTTATGATCAGTGTATATCTCGCACTTCACGCCATACAAATATTGTCTCCAAATTTTAAGAGCGTGAACAACCACGGCCAATTCCAAATCATGTATCGGATAGTTTTGTTCGTGAGCTTTCAATTGTCGGGATGCATAAGCCACCACTTTTCCTTGTTGCATCAGAACGCACCCTAAACCTTGTTTAGACGCATCACTATAGATCACGAATTCTTTTGTTACGTCTGGAACTGTCAAGATTGGTGCTTCTGTCAGTTTCTTCTTTAGCTCTTGGAAACTTTGCTCGCATTGTTCCGTCCATTGGAATTTTACATCCTTCCACGTCAAACGAGTCATCGGAGCAGCAATCTTTGAAAATCCATTTATGAATCTTCGATAGTACCCTGCTATACCAATAAAACTCCGTACTTCCTTGACATTGGTTGGAGTTTTCCATTTGCTGACAGCTGCAACTTTGTCGGGGTCTATCTCGATCCCTTGTGATGAGACAATATGTCCAAGAAAACCTATCTTATCCATCCAAAACTCGCATTTCTTGAATTTTGCAAAGAGCTTTTCTTTCCGTAGAACTTCCAACGCAATCCTAAGATGTTGCTCATGTTGCGTCTTATCACATGAATAGATGAGAATATCATCGTTAAACACGATAACAAACTGATCGAGATAGGCATGGAAAACATGATTCATCAAAGTCCATGAAGACAGCTGGTGCATTGCTAAGTCCAAATGGCATTACTACGAACTCGTAGTGGCCATATCTGGTTCTGAATGCTGTCTTAGACATATCGGCATCTTTAACTTTCACTTGATGATATCCGGACCTTAAATCAATCTTCGAGAATACGCTAGCACCTCTTAACTGATCAAAGAGATCATCGATTTGAGGTAGTGGATATTTGTTCTTGATAGTTCTCTTGTTCAGCTCCCTGTAATCAATGCACGTCCGAAAGCTTCTATCTTTTTTCTTCACAAATAGCACCGGAGCTCCCCAAGGAGACACACTTGGTCTAATAAAGCCCTTGTCCAGAAGTTCTTGTAGTTGCACCTTCAATTCTTGTAATTCTTTCGGTGCTATTCGGTAAGGAGCTTTCGATACCGGTGCTGATCTTGGTACAAGATCAATCCCAAAGGTTACCTGACGATCTGGTGGAAGACCAAGTAAATCTTCGGGAAAAACATCCATAAATTCTCTTACCACGGGTACATCCTCAATGGAACTCATCTCTTATTCCAGACTCACCATACTGACCAACCAAGCTTCGTAATTTCTTTTGCTAAGCATTTGGTTTGCCTTCAAAACTGATATAATCCTCGTGTCCACTTTAACTCGTGTCCCGTAAAAAGTGAACTCGGGTTGTCCAGGTGTTTGAAAAATTATCTCTCTTGTACGACACTTGATTACTACGTGATTCGACTCAAGCCAGTCCATTCCTAGGATAATATCGAAATCCTTCATCTCCAATGCATGAAGATCGGCTAGAAGGATCCTATTCTCAAAGGCGATACGTAGGTGACGATACATGTGTTTCGTCTTTACCGTCTTTCCCGACGGAATACTAACCTCTAGGGTTTTAGCATCTACCCTACTATCCTCAGACTTCAACCGCTTACAGAAATCGACAGAGATAAACGAGTGGGTTGCTCCCGTATCATATAAAATGAGAGCAGGTATATCACATACTGTTAACATACCTGTCATTGTCTCCGACCCTTCCGCAGCCTCCGAGCGAGTAAGAGCAAAAGCACGTTCCCTGCCGGCTACTGGCCTCGAACTTGTAGTTGCAGTCGCTGGGCCCTTCAGCTTCCTACAATTCGCTGTGATATGCCCCGACTCCCCACTGTTAGGATGTATACTATAAGGCTTGCTTTTATATGAACATCTTTTATGGAATGAGAATCACCTTGGTCATATGTTTGCATTTTATATTTGTTATATATGTTTATGCAATGTCCAATTAATTTATATTATAGATAACTTGGTGTGTGGTGCCACACAGAAGATCATGTTATCAGTTTCTTATAAATTATAAATAGTAGCTCACAACCAAGATGGATTTGGACAAATCATAGGAATGGTTGTAGTGTAGTTTGGTATTAGTCTGTCTTGACTATAAAACTACACTAGTACACTTTGTGTGTATTGAGCATGACCATTTGAGGTTGTTCGTTTTATACTGACTATATAATAGAACAAGACCTCTGTTATTATGGATGTACATCTTCTTAATCCCTATATAATAACGGGCATGTATGCTCAGTGTTTATTTCTTTAATTTGCCAATGGGTGAGATTTATTCATAAATCAATAAGCTCGGTGAGTTGGGAGATAGTATTGTTTATATTGTATGCTGTTGATTATAGAAGGAATCTGTGTCCTAATTATTTAGGATGATAATGTTCCCTTGAGGAGCTCATAAGGATTATCATGTAAACCCTGCAGGTGGATTTAATCCGACATGATAATAAGGATGAGTGGTACTACTCTTGGAATTAGATGTAAATTAATTAAGTTGTCAGTAACTTATTTAATTTACGGACATTCGATATCTTAAACACGGGGAAATAAATGTACACATAATAAGAAGGAGCCCATATTAAATATGGGATTGGGACGGTAGTTCAATAATAATTCTCTAGTGGACTGAATTATTATTGATGGGCTTAAGTTATGTGTTCGGGCCGAACATAGGATACTTAAGCCCATCAGGAGGCCCAACCCAATTCCTCCTCTAGGTCTCTGGTATAGCCTATATATAGCTCTTTTCATCAGCGCCTCATTTAACACAGATCACAAAAAACACGTGATAGTGAGAGATAGCAGAACTGAGTTTTCTCGAAGGATCGTTGGTCACGCAACGTTCGAGAAAGGCTATAGGAATACATCAGAAGATCAAAGAGGTCTACAAGGGTATGATTTCTCTTTCCGCTGCGTATTTTTATGGATCCCAATTCTGATAGTATAGAACCGGCAATCCGTCGGTTCCAACACCCACATGAGTAGCAGCTCCATGTTTCTGGTTGGCATGACCCCATGTGTACCCTTCGGCATCTGGGACACGGATTCCCAGGTCGAGGAGTGGGGAGAAGTGGAGTGTTGTTCTCTCTTGGAAACTTGTTTTGGGTAACGCCTTGACTCGGCCCTGTCCACTTCTTTTTTATCGGCGTCGGAGAAAATATTTTAGGAGGTACCACATCCAATCGCAGTCGGGAGACAATTTCTTGAGCTCTCTCAATTACACTAGAATAAGTTATAACTCTCTGTCCGGCCAGAATCGATCCAATCTCCGGGCGTAGACCCTTTTCGAATCTCCGAGCCTTTTTGGCATCAGTATTGACCAGGTGAGTGGCATATCTGCTTAGATGATTAAATTTCCGTTCGTATTCCCCTACCGTTATAGTTTCTTGACGTAAATGTAGGAACTTCGTCTCCTTTCTGTCTCGGTAGGACTGTGGTATAAAATGATAAGTAACTACTTCTTTAAAGTCCTTCCACATCATCTCTTCCCTTTGCTGTGGCAACAACGTCCTTTCATAAGAATCCCACCAATGGCTTGCCTCTTCCGTCAGCTGAAAAATTGCACACGAAATCTTCTATTTCTTAGTACATGCTAAATGCCCAAACAGTCGATCTAATGATCTCAACCACTCATCTGCCTCTGAGGGTTCGCCTTTTCCACTGAATGTCGGCGGATTAAAATGCCGAAATTGTTCGTATATTAGATTCGGATCAGGCCTAGCTGGTGATGGTGTAGCTCACGTCAAAATGTTGTGCTAATCCTCTTAGCACCGACACTAGATCTCCCATGCTTGGATCTGCCTCTCGTTCCGACTGATTAGCCATAGGTGTTTGTTCTCTCCGGGGTCGTCCTCTAGACATAGCTCTGTTACAATGTATATGTATATATCGTTCAGGTTTCAAAAATAATCTATAATAAGTAAAGGAAAATAAATACGGCAAGCGTGAAGAGATACCAACGTAGATTCCATAATATAGAAGGAATATACACGTGCTTTAAATGTACATATAAGTAAAATATGGGTAGCCTTTACCCCACACCAAAAAGGGTTATATACATATACAAGTTAAACAGCTACCACATACGTATATATAAAGGTTTCGTCATTCCTAGTTTATATACACAAAATAACGATCATCCTCCTATCATCTATGCCATAGCAACTGGAGGTGACGGAGGTCCCTGCAGGCCCGGTGCCACATCCCTCGGGTCCTCTGCATCCGGATTGTCCTCTTCAGGATCCTCTTCCGACTCCTCCTCTTCAGGATCCTCTTCTGGATCCTCCCCTAAATCATCATCTTCGTCCTCAGAGCTGTCACTAGAAGAGTCATAAGGTCCAGGCTCGGGGGTAGTCGGATAGTTATGACGACCCCACACTTCTAACATATTTCTCGCCACTCTTCCGAAATCCACAACAGGTGTGTTATCCACAGTTGAATACACCACTTCATCTCGGAAAACAAGATGCGCCCTAGCCGCCCATGCATTCGGCAAGGTATGAATCATATGTGTGCAAGCCTGCATATTAGGGATTCTACCCCTGTACCCCCTGTCTCTCTCCAACAATGAAACAATCTAGATATATGCTCACCAACTGATACTTTTCCTGACACTCGACTTTCAAAGAAATGTCATCCAAGTCGTTCCTCACACGTCTCTACCGGCGGAACACACATTCTAGTGGTACGTCTAAATCTAACCATCTGTCAAGTATAAGCTACATGAGTTGCTTCGTTTCATATGAAACTATATCCGTATCATCCGTTCGAACCCTAACGATATATATATCAGGTAAACAAGATGTCATGTAAGCAAGATAACATGTATCAAACACACATTCTTCATATTAAGTTATGTGACTTAAGGAGAGACTCGCCTAGAGAGAGAGAGTGGTGCTTATACATTTTTCTTTGGAAAAGATTTTTTAAACATTTTCAACACGTTTTATCTCGTTTTCTTTTTATCAAACCAAATCAAGCAAAGTCCTACAGAGGGTAGAACAACCTGGCTCTGATACCATATTATCACGCCCCGGTTTCTTCCATACAAATTTTATCAGAGTTTTAATTAAAAACAGAGGCGTGCAAAAGAAGAAGAAGACAAGGGACGATCAGAAGAAAAAAAAGATAGAAGACATCAGAATCTTTCTCATAATATATTGGATACAACCGATTCCATATCATACAAAACATCAGTCACAACCAATTCTCAAACATCATCACAGCGGAAAAATACTAACAGGATCCATCATCATCAGAAATTACAGAATTATATGTATATGTAAAAAGATATAGATCATTGTTTCTTGAAACTTTGTAAAAGACATTTTATATAAATCCCAAAAATAGCACCATCTCTCTCTCTACTGCTCTACTGTTTGTCATCTCCTGTAGTGTGAGTACAGATTAAGGGGTCAGTGCATGGAATACACTGGTGGAGATAAACTCTGCATCTTATAACATTCGACAAAGATGTATATATAGTAAATCAAAAGTTCACAGCAAAGAGGCACGTTGTCACAACATGTAAAGTTCACAACAGACATTAGAAATGGTAAGGGACGAATAGGTACGGGTGTTCCCCGTCTTATCCTATAGAAACAGTCTCATTACCATTGGTGCATTTCCAGGACCACCAAACCTTCAAGAGTAGTAGAATAGGGGTAGGGGATGAATGCATGATCAGAGGTGGACCGCAGCCCATGCACAATATAAATATGACACAACACTTTTAGTACACAGCACTTTGCAATTTCTCAATTGAGCATCAAAATAGGGAAAACAGTAAACAGATTAAGAATTAGAAAATACCCCCACCTCGATAAAAGGTCATCACGTGATCTGATAAGTTAAAAAATCAAGCCTAAAGCGTATGATCCAACAGATAGCCTACAAAAGTACCGTGATATCTTAGATCCTCAAAAGATTAAAAGACGGATATAAATAAAAAAACGAACGATCGAGAAGATGGGACGAATAAGAAAGACTCGAAGATTAAGGATATCGAGATAAGTGTGGAAGGTAAACTTGGTAAAAAGGGTTGACTCGACCGAGATCCCCGACTCCCGACACAAGGATGGAAACAAACGACTCGAACCGACCCGTGATAACACTCGCCGATGCGCCCACGATGCACCCGGCAAAACCCGGTAAAACCCCACACACACCTCTCTCTCGCACGGTCGTGCAAAACTGCCCACGACCGTGCCCCACAACACTCGACCGTGCGCCACCTTCCAGTGGCCGTGCACGGTCACTCACTCCTGGTGCACGGTCGTGCCCCAGCGCACGGTCCTGCGCGCAGCAGCCCACACAGCAGCGCCACCATCACCATCTTCTTCCTCTAGCTTCGGCCGGCGACGGGAGTCGCCGGCAACACTTCTGCCACCATGGCCGATGACCTCCCGTCGCCGGTAACATCCCAACAACACCCAACACACAACCCAACATGATCAACACACAAAACACACACACAAACTCAAGCTTCACCCAAAACCACACACACACACACAACTCCGACCACACCGATCGGCGGCTCCACCACCTCCAACCAAAGGACAAACACCCCGGAATGGTTATCTACCACCCCAGCAAGAAAGACGAGAGAGAAAAAAACAAGAAACGAGGAGAGAGGAAAGGTGATGGACTCAAAACAAGGTTTTTCCGGCGGTTGACCGGTGATTTGCCGGCGATCCGACCGTTGGAACGGAGAAACAAAACCGTCACTAGACTCGCCTCGACGAGAGCTACGACCTATGTGAAAACTGTTTGATTCTGAGAAGGTTGACTCTTCCAGCCACCGGCGGCGGCGGCGGCTACCGGAAAAAGAAGGAGAAGAATGAGAGAAACTTACGTGTTTTTCGATTATGAGCTCGTGTGACTTATCGACTTAAAAACACCCTATATATATACTTCTCCAAAAAGGGCTACTATTCATCAATAATTATCTCGTATGCTACCCTTCGTATTTGTCTCGTATACGTCGTATTCTTCGTTTCACTGTTTCCTTCACTATTCGAGCTACGAAATTCCGATCGAAACCTAGTTCATTTCTATTTTCTCGTTTTTCCATTATGCTTCCCATTATATAAATATCTTCTTGGTTCCACGTCTAAAAATTACGTTCTTCTAAACCGGCATCAAACACATATTTGTAACGCACATAAATAAATTTAAACACCCAAAATTAACACACATAGAATTATTTCAATTAAGGGTTTAATTATTTAATTATCCATTTATGCTTCGTTTTGTCCTGGGCGCTACATCTAATCTAGAAAAATCAAAATCAAATCCAACTATATTATGTGAGCAATCACGATTATAGATTAACCTCTCTCTCGAGCAACTTAACCTGTAGATTAATTATTAATGTTTGTATCTCTACCTCGTAGTTAATAACCAACTCCCAAAACCTCCTAAGATCGTATTCTCACCCCAATTATTACCAAGCTCTCGATCTAGCAATGAATTGAGTCATGCATTCTCAAATCTATAATTACATACCTTTTCTCGATCTCAATCCAATTAATTAAAGCATGCATAAATTTGGCCAGAATTTATACATGCATTCTCAAATCTATAATTAGATATATTCTCTCGATCTCAATCCAATTAATTAAAGCATGCATAAATTTGACAAGAATTCATACATGGAATAAACACGAAGAAGCACGAATAAGATATAATGGATTTAAAGGAAAGATTAAAACTAGAAATTCAACAAAATATCCATAGAACTACTCTCGTGCCCTAAGACCACGAGATCCCTAGTGAATAATCATGTTCGTAAAGAAAAATAAATTACAAGGCGACATGATAAAAACTAGAGATAAAATCAAAGAAAAACTTAGTGAATTCGTGTTTGGGTGTTTCCTCTTTGATCTTCTTGAATCTTCAATTCCCTGGTTTCTTGCTTTGTTCTCTTGATGTATATCGTGGATATGAGTGCTCGTCCTTTTTCCAATGACTCCTCCAGTCCCTATTTAGGGTTGGAAAAATGAATACTTTTGGAAGACATAGGAGATTCATGCCAACTATTCTCAAATTAATGCTTCAAATAAAATGAATACTCACAAGGTAAGTGTATCACTCATCACTCCAGTGTTTAGGAAAATACGCTCAAGTCAAAGTAAAGCATGTCCCTACCATAGACTTGCAAATCGTCTAACCTCTTAACCGCTTGATGTGTAACAAGAATCAAATAGGACTTGTAATGTAGGTTCTTTGGTTAAGGTAGGAATTATTTTGGCTAAGTGACTAAGACTTGAACTGGAAAAATAAAACGGATCGTCACCCATCAAAACCAATCCAATCCTCAATTCACTCAAACAACTCTTTAATCGAATTCATCCTTTCATCCTCAACCCCTTTTTTTCATCACAACTTAACTTCTTCCAAAACATGAGTTCAAGAATATCATATTAGACACAACTCAAGAGTTCCAGAAAAGGCAAACTCGACTGAGTTCCAGAAATATTGGCACAACTCATGAAAAAAATATGTATTTTCTTATCACACCAAGTATTGATGAATTCTTTTTTTTCATTTGATTTTTCTTTTTTCCCGAAGCTCACATCACCATTTTTTTTTCATGATTAGGCTACACATTCCCTTTCTCATTTTCCTTCCTCTTGTTTTTCACCTTCACCACCTCTTTTACTATCCATTCACTAGTCAAAGCAAGGTAAGACAGTATATATAAGGATATAAAATAGCTAAACAATTAGGCTCAATCAAGAAAAGGGCTTATAAGCTCAAAATTTGGTTAACTAGGGAAAATAAAACATGGGACAAGTATATTTGGTTAATGTGGCTTAAACAAAAATGGCCTAAAATCATTTTCAAGTCCAAAACATATTTATGCAGTTTCAAGAAGATTCCAAAGAAAGTTCTAGAGAGAAACACACATGCTCGACATACACACAAGAAATAAATAAGACTATATAGGATGTATCAGTCAAATGCTCAAATTCATAATTCAAAGCATCAATTCAATGTCATTAGCATATTTTCCTCCCGTCAATGTCTCCACAAAATCATAATTTACACAAATTATTCTTTTAAGCTCATCAGCAAGCGATCATCGATTCAACAACCAATTACACAATTCACCAATCAACTATCCTAAAAAACATAAAGAAAAAAATATAAAAAAAGTAAAAAAAAAACCTGGAGTGCGACCGGATAGGGTGACGGGTGACTCGACCGGGTCGTATGTTGCACCTTCCAGTGAGGTCAACCCGACCCTGGTCTCCAACCACCCGACCGAGTCGTTTGATATTTTTTTTCTTTTTACTACCAGCTATGATAAAAACAATATATATATATGTGTGAAAGTACCTATTCTAAAAATGAATCAAAAGTATTAAAAATTGGGTTGCCTCCCAACAAGCGCTTGATTTTACGTCTTTAGCTAGATGAGTTTGAGAGAACTTACGGCACATCAAATTGGAAACTTGATACATTCTCTCATTATTTTGGATTATAGCTATGCTTGAGTTTGACTTTTTTTCTATGACATTTCCTGAAAATAACCCAAGGAATCCACATCATTGTGTGAGTCAATATCATCTATGTCACAAATTATGTCACGCCCCGAAATCTTTTCGTATAAAATATCAGAGTTTTTCACATTGGGCGTGAAGAAGAAATAGTAAGAGACGACAGAAGAAGGGAATTAGAGATGACAGAAGAAGAAAGTGAGGGACGATGTGAATCTTTCACATAACAACAATCGGCCTCTGCCGAAAACAATCAATCTCACTACCAATTTCTTTAACTTTTGTTCCATGGGATGTGAACTCTAGTCCGTCCGGTATTTGAAAGATGATCTTCTTTGCACGACATTAGTTTACCGCGTGTTTGGACTCCAGCCAGTTCATCTTCAAGAGTATGCCAAAATCCTTCATCTCCAATACGTGAAGATCAACTAGAATGATCTTATCTCCAAAAGCAATCCTAAAATTACGGTATAGGTGTTTTGTCCTTACCGTCTTTCCTGAAGGAAAACTTACTTCTAGAGTCATAAAATTACGGTATAGGTGTTTTGTCCTTACCGTCTTTCCTGAAGGAAAACTTACTTCTAGAGTCCGAGTGACTATTCTACCGTTCTCATGCTTCAGCAATCACAGAAATTAACAGATATGCATGTGTGTTTCATTCCAGCATCAAACAGGATGTACACAGGTATATCAGATATTGATAGCGTACCTGACATCATCCCTGCCCCCTCTGCAGCTCCTGGGTGGTTAAGGGCGTAAGCCTGTGCCCTACCTGCCATCGGCCTCGAGTCTCGAGACCTCGGACAGTTGGCAGCTATATGCCCTGGTGCCCCACAAGTGAAACAGTTCCGTGCTTCAGGCTGGCACGGTACCGTGTGCATCTTCCTGCATCTTGAGCACGGGTTCACAGGTCGGGGAATAGGAATGAGTGGAACGTTAATTGCCCTGGGAGTGGAAAGGAGTGGAACATTATCTGCCCTTGGAAACTTATAGGGGGCAAACTCCTGACTTGGGCCCCCCCACTTCCTTTTCCCAGAAGCAGGTAGAACTCTCTCAGGAGGTGCAACGTCCAAACCCAACCGGGAGACGATCTCCTGGGCTCTCCCGATGACACTTGCATAGGTCATCTCTCCTTGCCCAACTAGGATCGAACTAATCTCCTTACGAAGGCCCCTCCCAAATCTTCGGGCCTTTTTGAGATCAGTATCCACCAGATGTGGGGAGTACCGGCTCAACTGATTGAACCGCCGCTCATACTCCCCTACAGTTAAGTTCACCTATCGGAGATGGAGAAACTCTGTCTCCTTCGTGTCCTTATAGGACTGAGGGATGAAGTGCTGAGTAACCACCTCCTTGAACTCCTCCCAAGACATTTGCTCTCTTTGAGCAGGCAACAGCGTTCGCTCGTACGAGTCCCACCAATGACTCACCTCCTCAGTGAGCTGGAAGATGGCACAACTAACCATTTATTCCTCAGAGCATGTCAGGTGCCCAAACAATCGGTCGAGTGACCTTAGCCACTCTTCCGCGTCAGTTGGCTCTCATTTTCCATTAAAAGTCAGGGGGTTGAACCGTCGGAACTGTTCATAAATTAGGTTGGGGTCAGCTTTAGCTGGCTGAGGGACGACCTGATTTGCTTCAAAGTGTTGTGCTAATCCTCGTAGCACAGTTACCAAATCGCCGACATTGGCGTTCTCCCCCTGTTCTGGCTGGTTGACAAGTGGTTGCGGTTGTTCTTTCCTGGGTCTACCTCTCGACATATCTCTAAATCGATATATGTATATATATAAAATGTTGGAATAACGTGATATTATTAACCCTCCCGCTAAAGACTATATAAACCCTATTCATATGCTAAATTAATTACACGAGTCTCTTATCACATGTCCATATCTGTAGCGCTTCCCTCCAAACCTAACAGTTCAAGGCAAAAATCACAAAACAGGCAACATTCATATACCGTAAATCTTATGTTCAGGGAAAGTCACCTATGGAGAGAGGATAGTGCCTATCTGTGTCTTTTCAAAAACCTTTTCATGTTTCCAAATCACACATTTTTCCACTTTAAAACCCATTACAAAAACCTTTCTCATTTTCAAATCACACTTTTGAAATCACGTTTTCCCATTTTTAAAACCAGTTCGAGCAAGTTCTCAACGTTAGAACTACTCTGATACCATCTGTCACGCCCCGAAATCTTTTCATATAAAATATCAGAGTTTTTCACATTGGGCGTGAAGAAGAAATAGTAAGAGACGACAGAAGAAGGGGATTAGAGACGATAGAAGAAGGAGGTGAGGGACGATGTGAATCTTTCACATAACAACAATCGGCCTCTACCGAAGACAATCGGTCTCACTACCGATATAAATATCGTAATAAAGCAGCGAAAACAACATCAGGATCTCACGTTCATAGTAAACTCATAAATAATTACAAAACGTGAATAAACTTAAAATATTGTTTGAAAATGTTTGTGCGACACAACCTAAATAAACACAAGATCAGGAACAACACCACCTCTCTCCACCTAGGGTTCGACATGATCACCAGCTCCTGTAGTGTGAGTACAGAATAAGGGGGTGAGTGCGTGGAATACACTCGTGGGGATAAAGTCTGCATCTTATAACATTCGACAGATATAAATATCGGAAAAATAATCTACAGTCACAAAATCATAGCAAGTAATATGCAAAGCAAATATTAGAAATGGTAAGAAGAATAGGCGCGGGAACAACCCGTCTTACCCAATAAAACGGTCTCATATACCGCTGGTGCGCTTCATGAGGACCACCAAACCTCAATAGAGTAGTAGAAAGGAGGGAGACGATTTTTTACAGTCCCGTAGGACTCTCCGAACATGCAATGTGAACCGAAGTTCTTTCACAGTTTATAGTATGGCACAACACGTATATTCATAGCATTTAGTATTCCTCATTCATGCTTCATAATAAGGAAAACTGTAAACACATTAAGAGTTAGAAATTACCCCCACCTTGTTCGGTGGTTACCACGTGAGTAGCGAGGTCCGATGATCTGATAACTCAGAGCTCGAGTAGCGAGTGTCAAAGGTCAGATAACTCAATGTCAATCCAATAGGTAGCCTACATACGTTACAGCGTTCTTAGATCCTTAATAAATTTTATTAAAACGATAACTGATTCCGATGGAAAAACGATTATTAAATACGCGACGGATCGAGAGATCTAAAGATTGGATAAGACACGAGCTCATTTGGTATTGATACGAGCTCAACCAAAGTATATAGAGTTGGAGGGTAAAAAGGTAAAAATGGGAAAAGGATTGGAAAACACGACGTCTCCCGACACACGCCCCGCACCCAGCGCCCACTCAGTGCATGACCGTGCCCTCCTGGCACAGCCGTGCGCCACCTTCCAATAGCTCTTCCTGGCTTCAAGGCACGACCGTGCCCTCCGGCACGACCGTGCGCCACCCTCTAGTGGCTTCTACCGGCTGGGGCACGACCGTATCCTACGGCACGACCGTGCGCCAGCAGCCTGCGCGTCCAGCAGCCTTTCTCGGCTGCCCGACTTCTTCCCCTCCCGGTCCTCCGGCTACTTCGTTCCAAATTCCTCATCCCAACTAGTACATCTCTGATACTAAACCGCTCTTCCCCAACCCCATCTCACACACACAAACATATATATATATACAAGCACACACATCACAAAAACGCTTGGTCGGTGACCTTCGGTCGCCGAAAACCCATCGTCACAACCCACCGGCGTATCACCAACGCCGGTTATCACTTTCCTCATGGCGGCACCACCTGTGCCGCCCCCAACAGAGATCACCCAAACACATACATAAACTCACACACACACATGCATATAACATACCCAACCCAATATAACTCCGACACCACCACACATGGCGGCGTCGTCCCCCCAACAACTCACCCTTGCCTCCATGAGAACCTCCGACAACATCTCCGGTTAAAAGGATGAAGAAAAAGAGATAAAACTGAGGAGAGAGAAAAATTGGCTAGGATTAGGGTTTAGGGTTTCGTAAAGGTTTTTCGCCGTTTTCCGATGAACGATAAGTCGGAATAGAAATCCGAGACTTGTTCTAGACTCAATTCGTCAAAACCTACGTTATGTGTGAAAATCGGCTGAAACCGACAACTCTGAAATTTTCCGACGAACTTCGATGGAGGCACCACGCGCTGGCGACGGCTCCGGCAGCGGCGCCGATGGTGGCGCGCCAGAGGTCGAAAAAGAAACGAGAGAAAAACGAGAGACTTACGTGTTTTCGGCGCTTTTGGCTTGTTCGAAGAAAGGGGTGAAAATGAACTGAAAGGAGCCTCTATTTATAAATTTCGAAAATCACTATTCACCCAAAAATATCTTGTTATTATTCATCGGTGGACTTTTCCAAGTTACTATTCATGTAAAATATCTTCATTTCCATTCTCCGTAAATATCCTCCGATTTTCCTAAACTTCCGGTTTTGCCCTTTTCGTTGCCGTTCGAGCTACAGTCTCCGATTAACCCCTAGTTCGTTTCTATCTTCTCGTTTTTCTATTACGCATCTAATGATATAATAATACCCTATGTTCCACGTCTAGAAAAAATTATCGATCTAATCGTGCAGTAAACATGTATCTGAAATGCACAAATTAAATTAAATAGTCAAACCATACGCACAAAATTATTAAATCTTACGTTAAAATATTTAATTAATCAATTATGCTCGTTTTGATCCGGGACGCTACAAATTAAATCAATAGAAAAGATAGAAGGATTTAGGTAATTTTTCAAGGGATCGTCAATTGATTTTTTCTTTGAACTTTCTTGAACTCGCTCCTCCATTATGTCAATTGAATGACACTCTTCTCTATCATCGTGGATTATGGAAAAAATTACTTGCTCATCATTCACTCTCAACGTGAGCTCTCCTTTATCCAATCAATCAATGCTTTTCCCGTAGCCAAAAATGGTCTCCTCAATATTAGAGGCATATCAAAGTCCTCCATATCAAGAACCATAAAGTCCACGGGAAAGACGAATTTCTCCACCTTAACCAACACATCTTCAATAACACACTTGGAAAACTTAATTGATTGATCGGCCAATTGAAGGGTCATTGTTGTTGGTTTTAACGTGCGCAATCCAAACTTTTAAAAAATAGTCGATGACATCAAATTTATTGATGCTCCTAGATCACATAAAGCCTTCTTGAATTGGACACCTCCGATATCACATGGAATTGAGAAGCTCTCTAGATCTTTCGATTTTTGTGGAAGTTTTCTTTGGATTATCGCACTATACTCCTCGGTCAAGTTCACCATCTTATTGTCAACTATCTTTCTCTTTCTTGACATGATATCCTTCAAGAACTTCGTATAATGCGACATTTGTTCTAAAGCTTCGGCAAAAGGAATGTTGATGTGAATCTTCTTGAAGATGTTAAGAAACTTCTTGAATTGCCCATCCAACTTCTGCTTTTGCTTCCTTCGTGGAAACGGTAATGCCACGGGTGTTCTAGTTATTTCGACTTTTTTTTTAACACCTCGATCCTTCTTTTTCTCTTCATCCTTTTCCTTTGTGATCTCTTCCAACTCATTCTCTCATTCTTTCTCAATTTCAGTATGCATGATGGGTCCTTCATACTGTGTTCCACTCCTCAAATAGATAGTTTGACAATACTCTTTTGGGTTCACTTCGGTGTTACTAGGAAACTGTCCTCTTTGATGTTGTGCTCCAATCATGGTAGCAATTTGACTGATTTGAGTCTCCAAAGACTTCAATTGTGCTCCCATGTTGGCATTCATTTTGTTCACTTGAATTTCAATGTGATCAATTTTAGCCTCATTTTTCATGAACCTTGTTCCAATCTTATCTATGTATGTTGTGAACATGTCTTCAAGTGACGACTTTTTCCCATCATTTATAACACCGTTGGTGACTGAGAACCCTGGAGATAGCTGAAAGACATTCCGATTGTTGGCATATGAGAAGTTCTCATGATTTCTCTCTCCATGGTTGTACTGATACGACCCTTTGTTGTTCTGGAAGTTGTTGTAATTCTGTCCATTTATATAATTCAAATCTTCAACTCCTTCTTGTTGGGCAAAATCACCTATTTATCCCCCCAACTTTCTCCAGCTTTTGAGTGTGGTTAAGTAATCACACTTAATTGAGTTGTGAGCTTAGCTATTTGAGCTTCCAGTGATGAGAATGGATCACGATTTTGAATTTCAGCCACATTACGGTATGTGTTCATTTTGGATGGCCACTGATAACTGTTTGTTGCCATCTTCTCAAAAATGTACATGGCATCTTCAGAACTTTTGGCCAATAAAGCTCCCCCTGTGGCTGTATCAATCATAGCTCTCGTGTTCCCATTAAGTCCATTATAGAAATAACAAATTTGTTGATCCTCTGGGAACCCATGTTGAGGACACTTTCTCAACATGTATTTGAACCTTTCTCACGTTTTTCCTAAAGGCTCTCCATCGAGTTATCTGAATTGAGTGATCTCACTCTTCAATTTAAGTGTCTTACTCGATGGAAAATAGTTGAAGAGAAACTGTTTGCTCAACTCATCCCAAGTATTGATCGAGTCCAGTGGAAGTGAATTAAACCATAACTTTTCGCTTTATCTCGGAGTAAGAATGAGAATAAATGAAGCTTGACTGCATCATCGGAGACCTCATTCAATTTGATAGTATCGCAAACCTCCAGGAATTGCACAAGATGTACGTTGGGATCATCCGAATGATTTCCACCGAACTCATTTTGTTGTATCATATGTATTAAGGCTGGTTTCAATTCAAAACTATTCGCCTCAATCGGTGGTCTCACAACTCCCTTTCTGTTTTGTTGAGGCTGAAAGTAATCTCAAGTCACCCTTTGTTGAGCAACGATGTTGGGCTGATTATTTCGTCCTCTATTCTCCCCACCAAGCGGTACTTGATTTCTTTGTTGATCGTCAGCTATCTGATTGAATAACAACTTTTTCTTCAGTCGATTGCATCTGCAAATTGTCTGGAACTCAAGGTCAGGTGTTATCAGATTCGCTCTTTTGGAGCGTGTGTTCATGCACCACCTGAAAATAACCCACAAAAATATATCAGATACCATTTGAATAGAGAAATATAGAGGAAAAAAACAAAATATTTTTTTTTGAAAGCAAATAAAAACCTTAGATTAAAATCAAGCTAAACTATTCAAATATTAACTATCCTAAAATGCTAGTCCCCAACAACGATGCCAAAAAACTTGTTCTAAGCCTATTTCTAACTTACTTAACCGCAAGTGTACGGTGTCAGCTATAGATAGGATAAGCAAGGTCGATCCCACAAAGACTAGTAGATTAGGACAATATTAATTACCTAATTAATTTACCTAATTTTATCTACATGACCGAACTAAGAGAAATGTTTTTAATTTATCTAAATCTAACACAAACTAACTAAATCAAAAATCAAATAAACAAGTTTCAAGAAATATGAATATTCAAACAAGGATCCTAAGGCTACGATTTCATTCTATTTCAATCAAGTTTTCTAATCTAGAAAAATCAAACTCAAATCCAATTATCTTATGTGAGCAATCACGATTATAGATTAATCTCTCTCGAGCAACTTAACCCGTAGATTGATTCTTAATATATGTATCTCTACCTCGCAGTTAATAACCAACTCCCAAATGCTCCTAAGATCGTATTCTCACTCCAATTATTACCAATCTCTCGATCTAGCAATTAATTGAGTCATGCATTCTCAAATCTATAATTACATATCTTCTCTCAATCTCAATCCAATTAATTAAAGCATGCACAAATTTGGCTTTTCAACTTGGCTTTTCAATCGATTGAGTTCACTTTGTGCTATAATCTGTCAAATTCCTCTTAAATCAAACAAATACATGAAATTTTAAAAAGATAATAAAGTCTATCTAAAATATCATAAATGCATACTTTTTAACACAAAATGATATGACATCAAGTCTCGAAATGCATCAAAAAATGCATCAAATGAGGATGAGTAAGACATGTTGCCCATATGTTATTTGTGATATTCAATTCATGCATCTGTAGTGCTCGAATGAGCCTTTGAACAACATCCATTATCCCTTGGAGGGATTGCTCTTTCACATCAGTAAGAGTCAAGGTTTTAACTTTGATAGGTTTCGCAGCCTCTTGAATGTAAGGAACCAAGGCTTGACTCGTGTTGTCTTCCTATTGTTGTGCTCTTCTTCAGCATACTACTGCATTCTTCTCCTTAAAGCATCAGCACGTTCCACTTTCCAGAATGGTGACCCGAGTGGACTTTCATCTTCATCATCTGAGGAATCTCTTCCATCAACATTAGGATCCTATTCTGGAGCAGTAACTAGAACATCCTTACCCCCTCGAGGCATTCTCTTATCCTCGCATTCCCTTCTAAATCCTCCGCCAGCACTGCCTCAACAGTAGCTACGCCCGAGGTCTTCTTTGTAGAAGTTATCTCAACAACATTCTCATCGCCAATATCTTTCCTTGCTTCAACAACTCTGGTGGAAATATCAAGAAGATCGAGGTTCTGAGCATCAAGATATGTTCGTTCAATTATATATTGTAAATCCATTAGAAAGTGATCATCATCTGTTTTTTTTTATTTAGCAAGCACTGTACGGATGATCTCTTTAGCAAGTATTGCTAGGATTGCAGCATCAGCATCAGCATCTGTTGCATCCTGTTCTCCTTTAGCATTTTGTACTGCTATTGAATCCAGTACAGGAAATCCTACCTCAGCAACTTCCTCTGTGGTTGCTTCATCAAGGATTTTTTCTTTCTTCAAGTCGTCTAGGACTCCTTGAATTTTCTCTGAAGCTTCCCCCTCAGATGCTATCGCCATGTCGACCAACTCTTGCTCGTCGGTCTCTATTACATCAAGATTCACAATGGGGAATAGTACTGCTACACCCTTGTGGAATATGAGAGAATCATGACCTTCAACAGCACTGCTTCCTTCTCCAACTTGCAGTTTGTGAGGGGTTTTCTGATCGGTTCTGTAATTCTCACTTGCAACCCCAGCTGCAACATCTGTTGATTAGCTTCCTCAACATCGAGGTGAGCTAATTATGTTTCAACAAGCTTAAGTTATGTTGGGTTCCTTACAGTCTCGGTGGTGGGGTTCATCAATGTGTTGTCCTACCCAACGGTCATCGACTATTCACCTTTAGATTTATCAAATGTACTCTTACGTTTGATAGCTTTATACTTCCTCAGAGTTTTCTATCTCTCGAAGATCTCTTGAAGCCTAGCCTCCAGGTAGGAATTAGCAAAATCTGGTTGGAGTGGAGGTAATATATCATCACAATCTGAAAGCTCAGTCGAACTAAGGACTAAATCTACTACTCTTAGGAAGTCTTTCCATCTCAACAATTCTCTTCCCCTAGAGAGGCGCATCTGTCTCTAGAGTTCATGTAGTCTGAAGAATCTATCATTGATCGACTCAGCAGATTCGGTTAGGAGATTGTACGCCATGTTTGAGTCGATATCACTGATAGTCTTCTCACAATCAATCCAGGCTTCAATCTGGTTGAATTGCCAGCAGCTTCACTTCTAACCATCAACACTTAATGTTTATTTACTTGTTTTCTCTGCTTTCTACTCCGCAACATTCTTCTTTTTGTAACAAGCATCAACTTCTTCTTCTTCCTCATCTCCTTCATGTTGGGTAGGATGAGGTGTTTGACTTGAGAGATTGGCACAAGGGCCAGGCTGTTATCTGCTTCCTGATCAGTAACTTGATCAGTATCCTGTTCAACTTCCTGATCACTATCAGCTTTTTGATCAGCAGTTGCATCTGCTCCAACAGACTGCACCTCATCAGAGTTTATGATCCTAGCAAGATCTGCATTCACCATCTTACTCCTCGGCAAGACATATCCCATCTTCTTCTTTGCAAGAGGTATGTCATCATCATCATTGCCACTTGAGGATGAGGGTTCAGCAGCTTCCTTTTCAGCATCACTGCTGCATTCTGTAGTAGTTCCCCTTTCTGGGTCACTTTTTGCAATTTTACTTCTTGTAGTGACTTTCTTCCTCTTTGGTTGTTGTGCTTTCCCCACAGCCTTCTTTCTGAAGAAGTCTTTCTTCACGTCTAAGTACCAACCAGGAGTGATTGGTATGACTTTTTCCACCTGAATTCCCATCTTACAAAGAATGGAGGTGATGGTGATCCCGAAGCTCTCCTTAGGGTTTTCTTGGAGGCTTCTTCCTAGATCCTCCGCAAGAGAAACCTACTCCAGTTGACTGTCACTCCCTTCATAATGGCAGTCATCAACTTATTCAAAGATCGGTACATCTGTCGAAGCTTCCACATCTACTTTCAATGGAGTACACGCATATGTCATGAAGAAACTCATACTCAGGCTTCAGTTTCTTCTTCTCAAAGCTCTTCTTCAGCAGCTCTGAGATGAAATCCAACTTAAATAGGTTCCAGCTCTCCTTCATGAAGTCAGAGCCAATCTTCTCAAGCTCCGAAGGTTGTAAACCCTTGGCGGAAATGTCAAATGTGGAAGCAATATCCTTTGCCATCAAGGTGTACTCCTTTCCATCAAGACTCATCCTGAAAAGGATCGTCTTCGAGTCATAGGACAACTTGTTGGAACCGACGGATCGCCGGCCCTATGCTATCGGAATCGGGATCCAAAGATAAATCGCAGCGGAAAGAAATCATATCCTTGTAGACCTCTTGATCTTCTGATGTATTCCTCTGAGCCCTTCTCGAACGTTGCGTGGCCAACGATCCTTCGAGAAAAATCAGTTCCGCTCTCTCTCACTTATCACGTGTTTTCTGTGATCTGTGTTCTATGTTATGAGAGGCGCTGATGAAAAGAGCTATATATAGGCTACACCAGGGACCTAGAGGAGGAATTGGGTTGGGCCTCCTGATGGGCTTTAGTATCCTGCGTTCGGCCCGAACACATAACTGAAGCCCATCAATAATAATTCAGTCCACTAGAGAATTATTATTGAACTACCATCCCAATCCCATATTTAATATGGGCTCCTTATTATGTGTACATTTATTTTCCCGTGTTTAAGATATCGAATGTCCGTAAATTAAATAAGTTACTGACAACTTAAATAATTTACATCTAATTCCAAGAGTAGTACCACTCATCCTTATTATCATGTCGGATTAAATCCACCTGCAGGGTTTACATGATAATCCTTATGAGCTCCTCAAGGGGACATTATCATCCTAAATAATTAGGACACGGATTCCTTCTATAATCAACAGAACACCATATAAACAATGCTATCTCCCAACTCACCGAGTTTATTGATTTATGAATAAATCTCACCCATTGGCAAATTAAAGAAATAAACATTGAGCATACGTGCCCGTTATTATATAGGGATTAAGAAGATGTACATCCATAATAACAGAGGTCTTGTTCTATTATATAGTCAGTATAAAACGAACAACCTCAAATGGTCCTGCTCAATACACACAAAGTGTACTAGTGTAGTTTTATAGTCAAGACAGACTAATACCAAACTACACTACAACCATTCCGATGATTTGTCCAAATCCATCTTGGTTGTGAGCTACTATTTATAATTTATAAGAAACTGATAACATGATCTTCTGTGTGGCACCACACACCAAGTTATCTATAATATAAATTAATTGGACATTGCATAAACATATATAACAAATATAAAATGCAAACATATGACCAATGTGATTCTCATTCCATAAACGATGTTCATACAAAAAACTAGGCTTATAGTATACATCCTAACAATCTCCCACTTATACTAAAAGACTATGCTTCTATAAGCGCCGCCACACATCTAATTCCCATCCCTTCAACATGCCCATCAAAAGCTTTCGCTGGGAGGGCCTTTGTGAAAGGATCTGCTAGGTTATCTGCTGATGCAATTTTGGCGACAACAACTTCTCCTCGCTTTACGATGTCTCGTATCAGGTGGTACTTGCGCTCAATGTGTTTACTTGCTTTATGGGCTCGTGGTTCCTTCGAGTTTGCCACTGCACCACTGTTATCACAATAAATTGTGATAGCTTTGGGCAAACCAGGAATCACTTCTAAGTCCATCAAGAAGTTCCTGAGCCATACAGCTTCTTTGGCTGCCTCAGAGGCTGCCACATACTCAGCTTCCATGGTGGAGTCTGAAACGCATTTCTGCTTAACACTCCTCCATATAATGGCTCCACCTCCTAAGGTAAACACATAACCCGAGGTAGATTTACTGTTGTCCCTATCCGACTGGAAATCAGAATCTGTGTAACCCACAGGAAGCACATCATCTGCTTGGTAAACCAGCATATAATTTCTAGTCCTTTTCAGGTACTTTAAAATATGCTTTACCGCAGTCCAATGTCCTTGTCCTGGGTTACTTTGATATCTGCTAACCATGCCCACGGCAAAACAGATATCTGGCCTCGTACATAGCATTGCATACATTAGGCTTCCTACGGCCGAAGCATAAGGAACTGCCTTCATGTCCTCTATCTCCTTTGGTGTCTTAGGACACATCTCCTTAGATAAAGGTACTCCATGTCGAAAAGGTAGAAAACCTTTCTTGGAGTTTTGCATGCTAAAACGAGCTAGAATGGTATCAATGTACGAAGCTTGAGATAAGCATAACATTCTTTTCTTGCGATCTCTTATCACTTTGATCCCAAGAATATGTCCTACTTCTCCCAAGTCCTTCATATCAAACTGCTTGGACAGCCATACCCTTACGTCTGACAACACCTTGACATTGTTGCCAATGAGCAAGATGTCATCTACGTATAGTACAAGAAATACCACCACGTTTCCATCACTCTTCTTGTATACACATGACTCATCCGGACATTGAATGAATCCATAAGACTGGATTACCTCATCAAAACGGATGTTCCAAGATCTCGAAGCTTGTTTCAATCCATAAATGGACCGATTAAGCTTACACACAAGATGCTCTTTGCCCTTTGCAACGAACCCTTCTGGTTGCTTCATATAGATGTTTTCTTCAAGACTACCGTTAAGGAAAGCAGTCTTGACATCCATTTGCCAAACCTCATAATTCATATGAGCAGCAATAGACAAAAGAATCCGGATAGACTTAAGCATGGCTACCGGCGAAAAGGTTTCCTCATAATCGATTCCTTCTTTTTGAGTGTACCCCTTCGCAACAAGCCTTGCTTTGAAAGTTTCTACTTTCCCGTCTGATCCTCTTTTTCTTTTGTAGACCCACTTACATCCAATGGCTTTTACACCATTTGGTGGTTCTACTAGCTCCCAGACTTGATTAGAATCCATAGATTCTAATTCAGAATTCATAGCTTTTTGCCAAGATTCTGCATCTTTATCTTGGAGTGCTTCGTCATAGGTCCAAGGATCAGATTCATGTTCACCAGATACCAAGTCCGAAGACTCTCCCAAAAACATGAATCTATCAGGCTGTCTAACAACCCTCCCACTACGACGAGGCACTTGTGGTAATTGTGTATCATTAGTGACACATGGTGCAGACCCCTGTGGTATCTCATCTTGTACTAGTGGTACTAAGGTAGGGATTTCCCCTCTGATTTCCTCTAGAACAATTTTACTCGTGGGCTTGTGGTTCATTACATAGTCCTCTTCTAAGAATCGGGCATTTGTGCTAACAATGACCTTCTGATCCTTAGGACTATAAAATAAACCACCTTTCGTTCCTCTAGGATAGCCCACAAACAGCCGAACATCCGTACGAGATTCCAACTTATCAGCATCTCCCTTCAGCACATGTGCTGGACTACCCCAAATCCGAATGTGTTTAAGACTAGGCTTACGCCCATTCCACAATTCTGTGGGAGTAGAGGGTACTGTCTTAGAAGGTACCAAGTTTAGAATATACGCTGCCGTTTCCAGGGCATATCCCCAAAACGAATTCGGTAATTCCGAATAACTCATCATCGATCTAACCATTTCCATGAGAGTTCTATTCCTTCGTTCTGCCACACCGTTCTGTTGGGGTGTACCAGGTGCAGACAATTGGGATTGAATCCCAGCCTCTGATAAGTAATTCCTAAACTCTCCTAAGAGGTACTCGCCACCACGATCAGATCGTAGTGTTTTGATACATTTACCATGACGCTTCTCCACATCAGCCTTGTACTCTTTGAATTTATCAAAGCACTCAGACTTGCGGCGCATCAAATAAATATACCCATATCTCGAAAAATCGTCTATAAATGAGACAAAATATTCGAAACCACCTCTTGCCTGGATAGTCATAGGACCACACAAATCAGAATGAACCAATTCCAACACTTCTTTGGCTCTATACCCCTTGGTTTTAAAAGGCCTCTTGGTCATTTTTCCTTCCAAGCAGGACTCGCAGGTCGGATAGTTTTCCACTTCCAATGAACTCAAAGGTCCATCGGCTATCAACCTTTGAATCCTACTCAAGTTAATGTGACCTAGTCTTAGATGCCAAAGATATGTTTGGTTCATTTTAGAAGGTTCTTTTCTCTTATTTGAGTTAGAAGATGTATTATTAATTTCCAGTTGTTGCATCGTAGGAGTTATTGGATTAAGAGTATATAAATTGCCAACCAACGTACCAGAACAGACAATAACCCTATTTTTCTTGACAACCACTTTGTCATCAAAAGAAACAGAATATCCATCCAAAAATAACTTAGAAACCGAAATCAAGTTCTTTCTAAAAGAAGGTACGTAAAGACAATTCCTCAAAACCAAAGTCTTGTTCCTATCAAAAGATAAATAAACATCTCCCACTGCAACTGCCGCCACTTTCGTAGCGTTGCCCATGTAGATGGTAATCCCGCCCTCACTAAGTCGCCTGGTTTCCTGGAACCCCTGCAAAGAATTGCAGACATGATCAGTGGCTCCCGTATCTACACACCAGGTACCGGTAGATAACACCGCTAAACATGTTTCAGTAATTAGTGAGTAAGATTTACCTTCTTTGTTCTCCTTTTTCTTGGGACAATCTACCTTCCAATGTCCAGGCTGCTTGCATGAGAAGCACTTGCCCTTCGGCTTTTTCACGCCACCTTGTGGCCCAGCCTTTTGAGGTCCATTCGCTTTGTTTGCCGAAGGATTCTGTTTCTTTTTCTTCTTTCCACCTTTCGGCTTAGAATTAGAAACATTTTCAGCAACGTAAGCTTGAGCACTTTGACGAAATAGTCCTTCTGCCGATTTGAGTTCTGTCAGAAGTTCCGCCAAGGAATACATCCTTTTGTTCATATTATAATTAAGGCGGAACTGCTCAAAACTCTTAGGCAGTGTTTGGAGCACGATATCGACCTGGGTTTCCCCATCGATTTCAGCTCCAAGGACTTCCATCTCATTCAAATGAGCCATCATCTTAAGGACGTGATCACTCACAGGTGTCCCTTCAGACATGGTGGTCGTCATTAAGTTTCTCATTGCCTCCTGTCTGGCAGCCCGACTCTGGTGTCCGAAGAGTTCTCTAAGATTGTGCATCATATCATAGGCAGTGGGCATGGCCTGATGCTGATGTTGCAGTACATTTGACATGGAAGCCAAAATGTAACACCGCGCCATCTCATCTGCCTTAACCCACTTTCTATAATGCGCTTTCTCCTCTTCAGTAGAGTTTTCATCAGGCATGTCAGGACAGTGCTCATGGAGTACAAACTTGTACTCCTCAGCAGTTAGGACAATATCCAGGTTTCTTTTCCAGTCAATATAATTAGGACCAGTAAGTTTGTTTTCTTTGAGTATAACAGCAAGTGGATTGAAAGACATAATGAAATCCTGAGAATCATATAAATAAATAAATAAATACACAGGTCATAACATATAGAATTTAAAGCCTATATTGTTCCCTCAAACAATATAATTAAATTCACCAACACCTCAAAACACCGTGAACTTCGCATGCCACGATAGTGTGGACGTATGCTAATTCAAACATTTGTAAGAGGAGGTTTTACCCATTAATTTCATTATCTTGTCAAACAAAATAAAATTAATAGTTGGTTTAGCTTCAGCCATGCAAACAACAGCACTTACTCCGATGGGAAGGATACTATCATATGCACCTAAGTGTGTACCATTTCTTAATACTAAGTCCATTATCTAGGATTGTATCTCTTCAGATGGAGAAGATCATACGCTCCTAAATAATTTTCTATAATTATCCTTAGAGGAAGTTTGATCCAGTGATCCGCAATCAAACTCATCCGATGTGGAAGAAGGCACTCAAAGCCAACGTGTAAGTTTAAATGCATCACTTACAAACCAGTAATGGAGGCTATGGGATTTATTCAAAATAAATCCCTCTCCCACTTAGTTATTTAAATAAGGGATTTTAGCATGCAATAACATATAACATTCAAAAGCATGCTTGATAAAACAACAAACAAATAGAAAGGCAATAAATACGGAATAATATAAATCCAACTATTATGTTTGCCTGCTAAACTGGATTTGGCAGCGCCCCGTTAGAAAAAATTAGGGTTTAAAACCCTAATCAGCACCAACATCCAGCGAACAGAATCAGCGCCAAATCCAGCGATTGTTGCGCAAATCCAGCAGGTTGTTGCACAGAATCAGCGCCAATCTACTGATCTGATCGATCAGCCCCATCGAGCAATCTGTTCCAGCGCCTAGCAATCTTGATCGAACAGCCCCTTCGAACGCCAATCCTAGTTCGAATAGAAGTCTCGATCGAACAGGAATCCTATACAGAATCTAGTTCGAACATCTACCAATCCTATACAGAATCTAGTTCGAACATCTACCAAACCCTATACAGAATCTAGTACGATCAGAATACACCATATGAGATCGAACAAAATTACATCGAGAACAAATCAAGAATATGTAAAACCTAACACGACAAACCGCCGTGTTTTTACTATTACAATCATGCAACCAACCCAAAATAAAAACCTCGACAGGTCCGAGGGTTTAGATCATACATTAAACATACATACAGACCATAATAGTTGGATATATAGGTAACCTGCAAAACCGAGTTATCCTATGCAATCCTACTATCATACAATCTGAATATAAAACGTATGAAAAAGCATAAGATCGTAATATATAACCGATCCAATTACATAGAACCAGAAACCGTGGCTCTGATACCAATTGTTGGAACCGACGGATCGCCGGCCCTATGCTATCGGAATCGGGATCCAAAGATAAATCGCAGCGGAAAGAAATCATACCCTTGTAGACCTCTTGATCTTCTGATGTATTCCTCTGAGCCCTTCTCGAACGTTGCGTGGCCAACGATCCTTCGAGAAAAATCAGTTCCGCTCTCTCTCACTTATCACGTGTTTTCTGTGATCTGTGTTCTATGTTATGAGAGGCGCTGATGAAAAGAGCTATATATAGGCTACACCAGGGACCTAGAGGAGGAATTGGGTTGGGCCTCCTGATGGGCTTTAGTATCCTGCGTTCGGCCCGAACACATAACTGAAGCCCATCAATAATAATTCAGTCCACTAGAGAATTATTATTGAACTACCATCCCAATCCCATATTTAATATGGGCTCCTTATTATGTGTACATTTATTTCCCCGTGTTTAAGATATCGAATGTCCGTAAATTAAATAAGTTACTGACAACTTAAATAATTTACATCTAATTCCAAGAGTAGTACCACTCATCCTTATTATCATGTCGGATTAAATCCACCTGCAGGGTTTACATGATAATCCTTATGAGCTCCTCAAGGGGACATTATCATCCTAAATAATTAGGACACGGATTCCTTCTATAATCAACAGAACACCATATAAACAATGCTATCTCCCAACTCACCGAGTTTATTGATTTATGAATAAATCTCACCCATTGGCAAATTAAAGAAATAAACATTGAGCATACGTGCCCGTTATTATATAGGGATTAAGAAGATGTACATCCATAATAACAGAGGTCTTGTTCTATTATATAGTCAGTATAAAATGAACAACCTCAAATGGTCCTGCTCAATACACACAAAGTGTACTAGTGTAGTTTTATAGTCAAGACAGACTAATACCAAACTACACTACAACCATTCCGATGATTTGTCCAAATCCATCTTGGTTGTGAGCTACTATTTATAATTTATAAGAAACTGATAACATGATCTTCTGTGTGGCACCACACACCAAGTTATCTATAATATAAATTAATTGGACATTGCATAAACATATATAACAAATATAAAATGCAAACATATGACCAATGTGATTCTCATTCCATAAACGATGTTCATACAAAAAACTAGGCTTATAGTATACATCCTAACACAACTAGGCCAAGGCATAGAACCTTTGGTAAAGTCGAGACTGATAACTCGTTGTATTGAGTGGTGAGAAGGCTAGAGATACTGTTTTTTTCAATAAAACTCTAGACTTTGGAGATAGCATCCTTATCATAGATGCTCTCCTCTCCGAGCAAAACCATCGGATTAACCATACGTCCTTCCAACACAACAGTTTCTCTTCCACTTACCATAGATGATTGTGTGAGAGAGATCTGAAAAATTTGAAAAAGAGAAATAGATAACACTTGAAGAGAAAGAGTCAGTTTTTTCTTGTGAGATAAGTGTAGAATGTATAATGTTAGGGATGGTGAACACTTTTTTATTATGAGACGAAATCTGAGAGACACGAAATCTGATGGCTGAGATAAAAAGACGAAGAGGCATTTTTGTAATAAGACAAACTTCTGGGGTCAGACCGAAAATGCACATCTATTGATATTTTGAAAAAATGGATTTTCATTAAATGTGAGACGACATTTTATTGTTCAAATGATTAGCGCTTAATGGTTACTATTCTTGATATGAGGTTGCTGATCTTTTAAATATTGTATTAATAAGTGTTGTAAACTGCTTGTTGTATCCTGATTGTAGCTGTATTCTGAAGTACTAAATGCTGAGAAACTAAATTCTGAATAGCTGTATCCTGAAATACTAAGAATTTCAATACTGAAAACTGAGATCCTACATACTTTCCCTAACTTCATGCATCCATATCTGAGAAACTTATCTTCTTCCATTCTTCATAGCTTGATTATTCCAAGCTCATTCCTAAGCATAGAAAATCTTGAATCACATAGGGGTTTTGTGAGAATATTTGCCAACTGCAAATTAGTATGCAACTTTTCAAGCACGATGTCTTTCTTCTCTACATGATCTCTTAGAAATGATGTTTCACATCAATATGCTTCGTTCTAGAGTGAAAGATAGGATTTTGTGTGATAGCAATAGGGGGTTTCTCTTTCTGTAATCCCGTAATCCTTAAGTTGTTGTATCCATAAAATCTGAGCACAACAACTTCCTGCTGCTAGATACTCCACTTCTACAGTAGAGGTTACTATGGACTTTTTTTCTTGTAGAACCAAGAAACTAGCCTTTCTCCAAGAAATTGATAAGTACCACTAGTACTCTTTCTGTCAATCTTACATCCTGCATAATCAAAATCTTAATATTCATTTTAAGTTGAATCTTCCTTACTTGGGATACTATAAGCCAACATCTTGAGTACCATTTCATAGCTGCAAAATGTGATTCTTTTGGTGTTGTTTGGAATCTTGCACATACTCCTACTGCAAACACATTATCCGATCTACTTGCTGTGAGATACAATAGAGAACCAATGAGTCTCATGTATCTTGTAATATCTACATCTTTTCCACTATCATCTTTGTCAAGACTGATCGATGTAGCCATGAGAATACTTACTGATGATCTATTCTCCATACCAAAATTCTTGATCAACTTCTTGGTATACTTGGCTTGATTGATGAAAATCTCATTGTCTAGCTGCTTAACTTGCAATCTAAGGAAGAAACTTAATTCTCCTATCATGCTCATCTCGAACTTCTTCTGTATGAGGGTTGAGAATTTTTCACAGAGATCTTTGTTTGTTGATCTAAAGATAATATCATCCATATAAATCTGCACAAGCAGAATACTGTCGCCGTCCTGTATTCTAAAAAGAGTTTTGTCCACTGTTCATTTCTGAAATCCATTCTCCAAAAGATATAAGAACAGAGTGACATACCAAACTGTTGGTGCTTGCTTCAAACCATATAGAGCTTTCTCCAATGTGAAAAATTTCTCTTCTACTTGGTCTTCGAATCCTGGTGGTTGCTCCACATATACATCTTCAGATAAGAGACCATTCAAAAATACACTCTTAACATCCATTTGATAGATACTGAAATTCTTGTATGCAACATAGGCTAAGAATATTCTGATTGCCTCAAGCCTTTGCTACAGGTGCAAAGGTCTCATCAAAATTGATTACTTTTTCTTGGCAATATCAATTCTCCACCAACCTTGCTTTATTTCTGACAACTATTACGGATTCATCTAGCTTGTTCTTGAACACCCACTTTCTTCCAATAACTCATTGATGGTCAGGCCTTGGTACTAACTTCCATACATGATTCATTTCGATACCATTCAGCTCTTCCTACATGGTTTGTATCCAATTGCTGTCTTCAACGCTCTTAGGTTCTACTTAAGATATTAAGCATGTATACATTACTTCATGTGGTCTTGATCTCCTTGTTCTTACACCTTCATTGGTATCTCCAATGATAAGCTCTCTTGGATGGTTTCTTAGTCATGTTCTATCTGGCTCAAAGTTGTATGAGGGTTGATGAACAGTAACCTATTAGTCAGTTGTATTACTATGATTACTGTTAGATTGTTGTATTCCATCAGCTTGTTGTGCAGTAACTTGCATTACTGTATTTCCGGGTGTAAGAACTTCTATTCTATTTTCAGTAACTATATCTCACTTGATGATCTTTGATACTCATTTGAGAAACTTCTTCCTTTATCTTGTCTAACTCAGCTGTGTCACAGTGTGGTTCATCAAACACCACATGTATTGATTCTTCTACAAACCAAGGTCCTTTTATTGAAGATCCTGAAAGTTTTGTTTATTGATGAGTAACCAAGGAACACTCCTTCATCAGATTTTGCATCAAAGGTCTTCAAATGCTCTTTACCATTATTCAGAATGTAACACCTGCATCCAAAGATGTGTAGGTATGAAATGTTTGGTGTAAAGCCATACCAAACTTCATAAGGTGTCTTGTCATGATCCTTGTTGATTAATCATCTATTATGCGTATAACATACTGTATTGGTAGTTTCAGCCCAAAAATCTCTTTGGTATAACAGCTTTAGCAATTATTGTTCTTGCTGCTTCCTTTAGGGTTTTATTTCTTCTTTCTGCAACTCCATTCTGCTGAGGAGTTCTGGCTGCAAAATACTCATGATTGATCCCATTTTTTGAACAATATTTCTCAATAAATCTATTTTTGAATTTTGTTCCTTTGTCAGACCTTATCTTTACAATGCTCAAACTTTTCTCATTTTGAATCCTTTTCATGAATTCTGGTAGCCTATTTTAAGTTTATGATTTCTTGGCTAGGAAGATGATCCAAGTAAATCTTGAATAATTATCCACAATCACTAGGGAATACTTTTTCCCACTAACACTAATAGGCTCAATTGAACCAAAGAGA
The DNA here is from genome assembly GCA_954870855.1 of Scutellaria minor. Classification (NCBI taxonomy): domain Eukaryota; kingdom Viridiplantae; phylum Streptophyta; class Magnoliopsida; order Lamiales; family Lamiaceae; genus Scutellaria; species Scutellaria minor. Next base: position 23,431,535 of record OX940727.1, read on the forward strand.
TCCATGTGTTGAAGATCCAGAATTCTGTGAGAGGATCTTTGTACTTTCTCCTTAAATGAGCTCCTTACTTGTTTATCTTTCTGATAGGCTCCACAAACATTCTCTTTCTTGAATACAACATTTGGCAAACCTCTAACCAGGTTCTTCCTTGCTAATTTGTTGATCATCTTGAAGTTCAAATGACTCATTCTTTTATGCCATAACCAGCTTAATTCTAGAGTGCTCTTAGCAATGAAATAGGTTGGTTGTACTGTTGAACTCCAATCAGCAAGATAGATATTTTCTCTCTTAGTTCCAGTAAGATTCACCTCATTCGACTTATTATCTCTAATTAAGTACTTGTTGAGGTTGAACTCCACGGAGCATCCTCTATCACAGAATTGGCTAATTAAGTACTTGTTGAGGTTGAACTCCACGGAGCATCCTCTATCACAGAATTGGCTGATGCTCAGGAGGTTATATTTCAGCCCTTTCATATATGATACATCTCTGATACATGTATTGCCTTTGATTGAGCTTCTTGTGCGCTTGGTGCTTCCTTTCGAGTCATCTCCAAAGACTATCTTAAGGTCTTTACATAGTTGGAAATCTCTTAAAGCAAGTCTTTTAAGGCCTCTTTATTGCCAGTCATATATCTTGAGCAGTCACTATTAATGTACTATATGTCACCGCTGCTTCCTGACAACTGTTCTTGCATGCATATCAGGTAGATTTAGGTACACATACAAGTACGGGTCCTGAGGGGTTAGTCTTCTTTGGGATTCACACTTGCTTAATAATAATTAATTTATCATTAGCCTTGGTGATTCTCTTTCTGTAAGTATTCTTTGCAAGATACTATTTGTGAACAGTGTGTGCTGGAACTTTCCATGTGTTACCTTTTCTTCTTGAAAAAGGTCTTTTCTTATACCTTTCTGGAGTATAAGCTCCTTTGGATTTAAACATGTATGTTTTAGTATAAGAAGGGTAGAAATTCTTTTGTTGTGACCTGAGAGATTGCTACATTCTTCTCTTGGTTGCAGTATTCTGATTCTGTTGCATCCTGAGAATTTGTGCAGACTTACTATCTATGGTCTGCAGCATGGGTTTCTTTCCCTTATCCATTGTGCTTAATTTGTTCAAGCTTTCCTTGGGTGGAAGAAGTTCCTGAGTGAAGGACACTCTTACTTGAACAAATCTTTCAGTATTGGATGTGCTTCTTATTTTCTGAGAACTTTCTGCACAGTATCCTAGACCATTTCCATTAAAGGCTTTTTGGGTCTCATATACACTCTTAAAAATGGCTCTTCTGCTATATTGATTGATTGTCTCCATTATGTTGTTGCTAGCAAATACCACTATTTTGAACGAACCAATCTTGTAGGATTCCCAAGAAATTCTTGGATTTCAATTGTATTAAGAAGACTAGCATTCTGAGTTTCTAGCTTAGTGACCAGCAACTTCAACTTAGAGACTTCAACTCTAAGATTGTTGCATTCTGCATTGTAATACTCAAGGTCTGAGACTTTTTCTTTCAGTGTAGTCTACTCACTCTTGAGCATCAGATTTTCCTCTTTCAGTTTCTTATGAGCTGAGTTAATTTGCTCAAAGTCACTCATGATCTATCTAAAAGACTAGATCATGTTTAACATTTCCTTACAAGAATCATCAACAAATTGAGAGGTTACCTCATCATCTTCATCTTCACACTCTTTTGCCATTAGGCACAACAGAGCTTCTTCATCGGAGGTAGAGCTATCACTTTCACTCTTTGATAAGCTTTGTTCTCTGGCTTCTTCCTTAGTTGAGCTTGTTGCTTTTAGAGCTTCAATTTCACTTAAGAGAGCCCTCAGTTTTTTTTTCTCTTCATTCATCTTTTATCTCCTTTAATTTCTTTCATGCTCAAGATACTTATACACTTGAGGATATGGACAATTTCTTACATAGTGTCCAAATTTCCTGCAATTATAGAAACTGCATTGGACTATGGTGCTTGGCATACCTGCAGGCTGGGAAACTTCTTCCTGAAATCTTTTCTTTTCTTATTGGTCTTCAGGAACTTCGTAAACTTCTTAAGGAGGAGCGTCATTTCTTCTTCAACAACTTCAGTATGCATCTCTTTCTACTTACTGCTGCTAGTAGTAGATGTATCCTTAGTCCTTGTTGTAAGTGCTATTTCTTTGGCACTCGACTTCTCAGCCTCCAGCTTTCTCCGATTGATATCGAACTCAAATGTCTTAAAGTCTGAGAACAAGTCAAACATGTCTATTGCATTTAAGTCGAGTGAAACTCTCATATTGCTGTCCTATTCAATACGTAATGCTCTCAACACTTTCATATTTTTTTCTTTCTGGGTGTAAAACTTTCCAAGGGGTTCAAGCTCATTCACAATGGCTATGAACCTCAAGTCTAGCTCTTCCAAAGATTCTCTATGTCTTTGTTTGAATAGCTCAAACAGTTGTGTTGCTATGGATACCCTATTATCCTTAGCAAGCTCATTTCCTTCACATATATGTTCCAACTTATCCCAAATTTCTTTCGCAGTCTTGCTCATATTCACTTTACCGAAGGTTTTCCTTTATCTAATGTTAGGAATAGCGCATTCTTGGCCATATTGTCCAAGTTCGCTCTCTTCTTATCCCTATCAGTATATTCATGCCTGAGTTTAATCAAGTACTCAGCAGGCGGATGAGCCCTCCTGTAGTCGGGTGATTCTGCCCAAGTTGTATGTCGAGCTGGTTGAGGTCTCCGTTTTACCCTATCAGCATCATCATCAGTTGTAGCTCCTTGGAGTGTACCTTCTACTTTACCAACTATAGCTGCTGCAACCTTTGCTGTTGTGGCTTCAGCCTCAGCTCTTTCTCATTCTCGTAGCTCTCTTTCTAATGCTAGATTTGGCTTAGTGATTACTGGTGGTCCTTCAATAATCATACTACATTTCATCATGCATGGCCGAAAGATGAGCCTCCATTCATATCCTCCAGTCATCATACTCATCTATAGAAAATATTGGTAGTTTATGATGAGAGAAATTCATGCTTATGCTAAAATGATGAGTTTTGGTCTGTAGAAAAGAAAAACAGTTTTTCCTAGGAGAAACGGGTGGATTTGGATAGGTGACCAGACAAGTTGGCTTTTAACCCAACTCACTCTGATACCACTACTTGGTCCCAAGTGGTTCAGAGGTTCAGGGGGTGAATGAACCTCTATCAAATTTTTACTTTTCAAAACTTTCTATAAGATCGCTACTGAATTCTATAATAGAATACAACAACTAAGAAGAATCTGTAAGCTAGCAGAATGTTGTTTCAGCTTACTGTTTCAGAGTTATAGTATGCAACGGAAAAATACTAAGATAGAGTTTCTTTTGGAAAAACATTTTCTTTTCAAAGTATGGTTTTCTCAAACTTTAATATACTGAATGAGCAAATATATATGCTACACAAACACAATAAAACAATAAGAGCACACAAACGGCTTATAGAGGTTCGAATGTGGTATAATCCTTCTACGTCCCCTATTTTTCTTCACTAATGAGGAACTTGGTTAGGTAAGATCATTTACAAGACTTATCTACACAATCTATCCCTACCAATCTATCACTTACAAGAATCAGAATGACCCTAAGGCCAACCCACACAGGGTTCAACAAACTCACATAGAGTTATAAGCCTTAAAACACTTAACACTAACACTCAGTGAGGATCTAAATCTTTCCCACTGAGGATACCAAATAAAACAACCTAGCACACAGCACAATGGTTAAAAAGTATATAGGTCTTCAACTGGTACTTCGAAGTCAGCCTTGAAATCTTTGAAGATCTGAAAATATCATCGGCTTAGTTGCTTCACAGTAAGGTTGAGTAACTGAAACTAGAGAGAAACTTTAGCATTTGCTTGAGAGAATACGAGAGATAATGTTTCAGTCGTTTTCTCCAATCAACTCTTTCTTCTTAAATACTTATAGGAAAATGTATCCGTTGAAGAGAGACACTCCATTTTGAATTTGAAATTCTTGATCTCTTTTGATCTTCTTCTGCTCTAGCATTAAATGATTCTAGAAAAACTGGGGAAGAGTTATTATTTTATTCTGCAGAGCATTAATGACGGCGTTCCTCGGTATCAGGTTTCTCGTAGGTTGTCGGTGTACATGTTAGTGAGACATTGGTTCTCTAATCACTGCTTGCTGATTTACTGCTTTTTGAATGTTGTATTCAATAGCTCTTCTTCGCAAAATCCTGCTCTTATCAGTAACCTCCATCTTGTTGATTTCCACGACACTCCTAATCTCAACTCAATACAGAAACTTAAGAAAAACAAGTTTCCATATAAATATCATGGAATAATGGGGTATTCCAAATCCCTATTACATTACTATTTTGTCTCATCAAAAATCTACTCAAAAATATCTTAGCAAAATTCTTCTTCATATATACTTTCATCTAAAAAATATCCTTGAACAAGTAGATTGGTATCAAATCGCCATAGAAAACCACATCAAGGATGTCTCCAGTTGGCTTGAATTGTTGTATTTCACTTTACTTTTGTGGGCAATCTGGAGAAATATGACCTTTCGAGCCATATCTCCAGCAATTGCAGTATTTAAAACTTTCATTCATATGAGTATGAGCTCGTTTGAAAGTTTTTCTTGTTGGCGTTCTTCCTGTTGACTTTCTTGTGGATCTGGTGTTAGGATGTATACTATAAGCCTAGCTTTTGTATGAATATCTTTTTGATATGAGAATCATTTTGGTCAAATGATTGCATTTTATATTTGCTATATATGTTGATGCAATTGTCCAGATTAATTTATATTGTAGATGGCGTGGTGTGTGGTGCCACACAGAAGATCATGTTATCAGTTCTTTATAGATTATAAATAATAGCTCACAACCAAGATGGATTTGGACAAACCATTGGAATGGTTGTAGTGTAATTTGTTATTAGTCTATCTTGACTATAAAGTTACACTAGTACATTTTGTATGTATTGAGCAGGACCATTTGAGGTTGTTCGTTTTGTACTGACTATATAATAGAACAAGACCTCTGTTATTATGGATGTACATCTTCTTAATCCCGATATAATAACGGGCACGTATGCTCAGTGTTTATTTCTTTAATTTGCCAATGGGTGAGATTTATTCATAAATCAATAAGCTCGGTGAGTTGGGAGATAACATTGTTTATATGGTGTGCTGTTGATTATAGAAGGAATCCATGTCCTAATTATTTAGGATGATAATGTCCCCTTGAGGAGCTCATAAGGATTATCATGTAAACCCTGCAGGTGGATTTAATCCGACATGATAATAAGGATGAGTGGTACTACTCTTGGAATTAGATGTAAATTAATTAAGTTGTTAGTAACTTATTTAATTTACGGACATTCGATATCTTAAACATGGGAAAATTAACGTACACATAATAAGGAGCCCATATTGTAATATGGGATTGGGGCGGTAGTTCAATTATAACTCTTTAGTGGACCGAGTTATAATTGATGGACTTAAGCTGGGTGTTCGGGCCGAACACAAGACACTTAAGCCCATCAGGAGGCCCAACCCTAATTCCTCCTCCAGGTCCCTGTTGTAGCCTATAAATACCCTAAAATCAGCGCCTCCCTTAAGTTACTCTCTCAATCTCACGCGTACAACATACAGAACTGTGTATTAGAGAGAAAGGGACGAGATCGTTGTTTTCTTGGAAGATCGTGGCCCACACGACGTCCGAGGAAAGGGCTGGGAATACAGCAGAAGGCCGAGAGGTCTATATCTTCAATCTGATAGTCTACAAGGGTATGATTTATTTCCCTGCGTATTTTCTTTGGATCCCGATTCCGATTACATAGGGCCGATGATCCGTCGATTCCAACATCTGGATCCTTGTGAAGAGAACCTGAAATGACTGGATTTTCGACTAGACTTATAAGTTCTGGCCTTGGATTTGGACCACCATGATCTTCCTCGAATGAAAGGTCTTCTTTGCGAATCTCCTAACTTGGCATAAGATGCACTTCTGAAGTGTTTCTTCTTTTTCCCATATCTTTATTGTCTTAATTTTCTAATGATGGATGGAAAATATTTGTTATCACAACAAAGATGATTATTTTTTATTTGTCTAAATTTTCTCTTGTTCTTCTGTATGGCAATTTGTTGACACCATTCTCTCAGGCCGTCTATAAAAAAGACATTTTTCTTACAACTGAATCTATTTGTTCTAGAGGTAATTTGTAGGACTGTATCAGCATTTCCCATCATTGGCTATAGTATTTTGCAAAAAACATCGCCAATGAAACATCCGACGGAATCTTTGTTTGGAAGTAGTATTTGTGAAACTAGTAAATGTATTCATCTACCGTGCATATACTTCTCAACTCGAGAGCATACAGGGCTTGTGTATTTTCTCGAATTTTTTCCTCCTTACTTTGGTCAAAGTATCCATCTCCAATTAAATAGATCTTTAACATCCTTTCAAATTTTTTGATGATAGCATAAATGTTATCTCCAACAAAAACATCTTCTTTAACCTGGGTGGTAAAGCTTCCCATCCTGTTTTTGCTAAACCTTTCAGACTATTTTCGATTAGTCTGATAAAGATTTTTTTATCTATGTCCAGTGTTTATGAGGCCACTTTCAATGAGGCCATCTATTCATCGATTAATTCTTTCATATTTTTGAAATCGATGATATCGGTTATGAGTACCAACTCATATGGGTGTGTAGGCTCTAACATAGTTGTTAGGATATTTCTGTTAGGATTTTGATGAGACAACTACAAAATGCATTCTTCTCAGAGGCCCCCTAAAAAGAGGAACTCCAAAATAAGTGACAGGCAAACACCCAACCTTCAATACTGAGCCTCCAAATGATATTTTGTTGATCTGATTGCCTAACCAAATAGCTAAAAAAACATTATGGATTTAGCAGGATTGAAGAATTGACCGTATAGATTTCATAATGTTGAAAAATATCCCTGATCAATCTTGCTTGCGAGTAATAACAACACAAATGAGATGTTATCGGTATAGAAATTCCATGAGAGAAATGGATTCCTCGACATGATCTGAACGCAAGCATGCTAGAATCACAAATCACAGACCCCACCCATTTACTTAGAACCTCTCCTGTAATAACAAACAAAATGGGTGACAACGGATCACCCTGTTAAACCACTCTTGTGCAAGAAAATTATTATCCTTCCAGCAAGCCGTGAAAAACAATTAAAATTCTTGGAATGAAGATAGTCGAGATCCAGCACACAAACTTTTCTAAAAACTCAAACACCCTCAACATGCTAGGATAAAATCCCAAATCAAAGGGTTAAAGGCCTTCCGAATATCAATTCTAAGGATCATATTCTTCCCAAACTTTTAACCAGATAAATAATTGAAAGCCTCTGATGCCAAAACAATGCAATCATGTACACTTCTTCCAAGGATAAAGCCAAATTGAGATTCAGTAAATTAAATTGTAGATAAATTTTCCCAGGCAAACATAAATGATCTTCTTAATAATCTTGAAAAGAAAATGATTTTCCCTTGTTAGCTATCTAAGCCTTTAATCCTTATTTTCTTTTATTAGCACAAAGATTGGGTTGTGATAGTCTTGCCTTCTTAACCTACCAAATTGATAGATTTTGAAGCTCAAAAGATGGATGTCATTAATTGTGATGTAATGATAAGGTATATAAAAATCGTCAAAAAGACATGGTTCAATAAAGAAAAAATGAAAAAGATGGTTTGGATGCTTGACAAGGCCGGTCCTGATATTTTGGAGGGCCATGGCGAAATAGAAAAAATGAGCCCTATGAAGAAAAGATAAACATTTTTACCTAAACGATAAATATAATTTTAAACCAAAAAAATAAGAATAAAAAAACTCTTTCATTCAAAAAGTTGCATACATAGATCAAGTTTCAATATGTTTATTTGTCCATCTAAACTATTGGAAAAATGCAACACTAGCAAACATAAAAGCAAAATTAAGTTTCAATTTATCATTCAAAATATCTAGCAATTTAAGAAGCATATATCATTTTTCAGCAACCCGATCAACACAGAGTTCAGACTTGAGATCCTCCACTTTTTTTTTATAGTTTGGATTCATATCACAATTATAGAATGAGATTAGTGTTTATTTAAAAACAAATCTCTAATTGAAATTGGGAGATGTAATCATGAAATTAGAAGAATTTGAGATATATATATATATATAATCACAATTAATTTGGATGTTTTGTTTCTTTCATTTGTTAACTACAACAAGTGCAATTTAAATAATCATTTTTTACTATTGAAGACAACTCGAAAAGTTATATTAATTCAGTTGTTTTGACCTCTTGAGTGCAAATCATGACTATTTTGATTCTTAATAAAAAAATGAATTGATTTTGCCCTCTTGAGTCATTCAATCACAAATTAGCCTATTTTAATATAAAATATATATAAAAATTGGGCCACAAATAATTTATTATCAATTGTATGTTATATTAGAATCAATTACAATCAATATTTTAATTATATATATAAATAATATATATATATATAATGTTGGATAAAAATTTGGGACCCCTTTGAAAATTGAGGCCCTAGGCCGTTGATCTTGTCGCCCTAGTTCAAGGCCGGTCTTGATGCTTGATGAGCTACAAAAGAAGAAAGAGAAGAGAAGAAAAGAAAAAGAAAAGACAACAAGTGAAAGATTGATCGAGCTCAATATGTGAGTCAATTTGATTGATGGAACTATGTTTTTTATGATGATCAACTTGAAGGTGTGAGTGTCTATAAGAGGTGGAGTACAAAATGAGTTGTTCAAATTAGACACACATTTTGAACTCAAGTTTTTTGGAGAAGTAGTTTGTGAAGAGTTTTTCACGAGTTTGGTGTATTTCGTTAAACTTTTTGAATCAAGCTTCAATTTTTTATCTTGAGTCATTTTTACCCAACCAAAGATCTCTTTTTTTAGGTTGGGGCTCACCATTGCATCCAAATAAGAGACTTTTTTTATTCATGAGTTCACGTGTACATAAGTGAAAGTGAGAGGATTTGCAAGCCTATAGTACGTTCTTGTTTGTTTGATTCTAGAAAGTACACGTCCTATTTATACACATATGAACATTTAGTGATATCTTTACCTTTAGAGGTTCATAACTCCTAGAGACACATGTTTATAGATTGTTTAATTATTTACTTAAGTTTGGAATTCTTGATCTCAATTGAGTATATGTTTTCTATAATACTTGATATTGATAAACTTTCTTGATCACTCTTTACATTTATTGTTGAACCTTCACTGAATCAGAAGATGGCAGATTCTTCTGAAAATATGTCACGTTAATGAATTTTGTAGTTGTAGAGTCTCTCTTTAAAAAAAAAGAATTTGTAAAGTCAAAATATCATTACTCTGTTGTCTAGAATTATTTATTGTACGTAAAAAGTCATCTCTTGTTGTGTTTTGTCAAGTGGGTAAGTTGTTTAATAAATTATTTTCTAAGTCTTTTGACTTGTTATCATCTAATTGCTTTGGTGGATATCTTAGAGTTAGAATCTCTTTGAGTGTGTACTTGTGTTTCCTTCTCGTTTATCCTCTTTCCACTATCAAAATTGAACGTTCTACATGTTACACGTTCTTACGTATGTTCTAGCTCTCTCTCTCTCTCTCTCTCTCTCTCTCTCTCTTCTCTTTGTATTCTAGATCTCTTGTGTATGTTTTAGGTCAATATTTAGTAAGTTGGCCTCATAGAATTTCACTAAAGAACTGCTTCTCATGAAATGTATAATTTTTTGATATTACATACCAACACATTACACACACCAACATTAGTAGAATGTTTTTAATGTAAATTGAATCTTAAATTCAACTAGGCTCTAACACGATAACTAAATAATGGATGGTGTAACTGACCTATAATTTCTTCATTTGTATGACTTAAATTAGTATATTAAGTAATGACAACCTTATGTGTATACACATTTAAATTTAAATATATGTTTCAATAGAGATTAATTAATTGAGTTGTAACCGATAGAATGCAACTTCATGAAATTATTATAAGAATTGATGCACTTTAACAAATTGCTCAAAACAAAAGAATTAAAAAATTTAAACATGATTTACAAACCCAAGATTGTAATTGAGGTTGTTATTGTTGTTCTAATCACCGGAATAATCTTGCTTAAATCCCAAGCTATGGAGAAATTCTCTTTGGGAGACTCATTGGCTTCACCAAATGTCTGCTCGAAGATTAATATAACAACAGAATGTCGAGCACAATGTTTTAACGCCTTATGTCAGGATCCAAATTTTTCAATAAGCTTTCAAGGAATGTCCCATGATTGTTGTGACACGATTGTGCATTATATTAGTTTTGTGTGCTTCAACGAACTTCTTAACGAGGCTTCTGCTCGTTGCAAATTACCAATTCCTATTTTGGGTGACCCACTTATCACTTATTGCGCAGATATTGCAACATAATAGTTATAGATTTGTTTTATTAAATAAATAATGTGAACAATTTCAATGTAGATAGACGAGTTTACGGATCATCTTCTATTATGCATAACTCGATGTATCGTCATGTCTCTCCTCTTCACTAATACTCCATTGTTGTATGCAAATAATTTACCAATTTCAAAATTTAATAAAATGTATCTTTCAATAATGGATAAGAACTTAACATTTTGTGTTTTGCATCTATTTAAATTATCATGGATCAATCCTAATATATAGCCATGCATCAATTTAACTAAATAAATAATTTGAACAATTTCATCACAAGCTTGACTTTTGCATAGCTTGATACCCTTGTATCTCAGCTCTTAATTATAAAAAAATGACATTTCTCATGCTATGGCTATCATATGCAAAATTTTCGTTTAAATTCATATTTATGAAATTTATTTTCAAAGATGATCAAAAAATGAAGATGGTTATATAATTTGGACATAGCATGTATCGTCATATGATATTTATGTGGTCATCTAGTCCAAGCATGTGTATTTTGTCATTAGGACAACAAAGATAATTTCATGTGCCTTCCAATTATTATGAAGTCATCTTTATGCATTCAAATATATTAAGTCAAAACCTTTTTACCAAATCAATTCATGTTCATAATTTGCTACGTTGGTTTTGCATCTACTTTAGTTGGTCTCAAATTACAACATCATCAAATCAAAATGGTCCAACAAAATTTCTTGAAGACCCCATAGTCTAACAGTGTAAATAGCCCATAAGTATTTAAAAGTGACCATAGGTGAACTATTTATACACATACCAAGATGAGCCTCAAAGCATATATATGTTCACAATTTTAAAAAAAATGTCCATTAGATTAATTCTCCAATCAAAGCTTGTTCAGGTTCTTTAAACCTTTATATATTAGTCCTTTTAGTAGACATATTGGCCTCTCTTACATTAGTTGACCAGTAATTCATAATGACACGGTCTTTTATCATGTCCAAGTCTTTAATTTGAGTCAAATTTCAATATTTATCTTTAATTCTAAATTGTATCAAAATCCATAATTTTATTAAGCCTAGGTCAATATGTAGTACATGTCGAATCATAATTTGATAATATTAAACAAGACTTCAGTTAAAATACGATCCAAAAGTGTGTCACGTCATGTTTTCTTTTCTTAAAATATTATTAGAGTTTCCATTGTGGGCGTAAAGAAAGAAAGGGGAAGAAGGCGTACATGATATAAAATAGAAAGAAAAAGAAGAGGTACACTTGAAACATCAGATACAACCGATAAAAAGAGTTCGAAACCTTACGTAGTGGAAAAACATCAGGATCCATTACAAAGAAGAAGAACAGTTAACATTTTACAAAACATGAAACATCGTTTTAACATGGTTTTAAAAGACAAAACCGAAAAATGGACACAGCTGATAAGGCACCCCTCTCTTTACGCATCGTGATTCTCTTCATCAACTGTAGTGTGAGTACAGAATAGGGGTGAGTGCATTGAATACACTCGTGGGGATACTTTCTATGTTCAAACAATTATTATGCAGTTGCACAAATCAATTGTATATATGTTCGGCAAATAAACACATTACATATATGGCACAACATGTAATCATTTTCTTAGCGGACGACCCAGCCCATCCCCAACTATCGGTGTATTTACGGACCACCCTGTCCATCCCTAGTAGTGTATTTACGGACCACCTTGTCCTTCTCTAACGGTGTATTTACGGACCACCTTGTCCTTCTCTAACGGTGTATTTACGGACCACCCTGTCCATCCCTAACGGTGTATTTACGGACCACCCAGTCCATCCTCCAAAATAAAAATACGCACACAATATTCACAGTACAAAGGGTTCAACAATAAGATTCTGTTATCAAATAGGGAAAATAATAAACAGATACAGTTTAGAAGTTACCCCCACCTTGTTCGGTGGTTTCCACGTGAGTAGTAAGTACCAAAGATCAGTTAACTCAAGGCTCAATCCAACAGATAGCCTAAACAAGTTACAGCATTTCTTAGATCCTTAATAAAGTATAATTAAAGTTATAAAAGGTTCCGGCGGAAAAACGATCGTTAAAGGCGCGACGGATCGAGAGATCTATAAATTGGAGTTGAAAAAACAAGGATGGATAATCAGTCCACATGGCTGAGATGATAGAGGATGACATTTGGGTCACAACGGAAAAAGAATGAGCTCAATCGGAGTTAAAACGGGCTCAAACGGAGCATTTTAAGTTTAGGGATATTTTGGTAATTTTGGTCAAAGGGTTGACTTTGACCGGTCCCATGACCCTCGGTCAATGACATCTCATCGGCGATGACTCGATGATGATGTACGATGGAAAAAACGGGGTTTGGATCGAAAACACGACGTCGCGTGCGACGGGACACGCGCGCACCCGGCGTCGGGTAGAAAAACCCGACGGCCTTGGCAACCTCTCGGCAGCTGCCAAGTTTTTCGGTAGCTCGGCGTGTGTCCCTCGACAGTTGTCGAGTTTTCTCAACAGCATCAGTAATGTGTCTCGGCGGCTGCCGAGTTTTCTCGGTAGCCCAGCACCCAGCGCTCCCGGCGTCGCCCTGCTCGACCAGCCACCTTCCCGGCGCCCCCAGCTGCGGCGGCGCCGTCCTGTACCGCCGCCTTCTCATCTACCGGCGAGCCTGCACCGCCGGCTACCACCTCCAGCCATCCCTCACCGGATTCCGGCATGAACAGTACCGGAAAAATCCGCAGCAAAACCATTCGACATCACGCATGCAAAAACAAACCCTACACCTCCCAACTCCGGTCGGCGACTTCCAGTCGCCGGCAACCACCCCCAGACCCCCGGAACACTGGCCGACGACTACCAGTTGCCGTCCACCCTCTCTCCAGCCACACACGCACCCACAGCAACCAAAAACACACACACGTACATATATATAAACACACACTTGAAAACACAGCTTGGCCGGCGACTTCCAGTCACTGGCCACCACTCTACCACCCTCGCCGACGCATCACATGCGCCGGCCTCCAGTTCCCACACGGCGGTGCCACCCGGCGCCGCCCACAATAGCAGCAACACACTCACACATACTATACACACATGCATGATGTATCCAAACGCAACCTGTTCAGCTCCGGGGCCGCGACCACGGCGGTGTCGACCTTCCAATAACACCCCCTCACCATCGGTGGACCTCCGGCAGCAGCTCCAGTGAGATGGAGTGAGAAAACAGAGGAGAGAGAAGGTGATGGAAATCTAGGGTTTAGGGTTTGGAGGCTATTTTTCACCATTTTCCGGCGAACGAGAAATCGGAATTGAATTCCGAGACCTATCCTAGATTAGTCTCGTCGAGACATATGTCGTGTGTGAAATCGGCCGAAACCGACAACGTTGAAATTTTCTGGACACCACCGCCGGCAGCGCCGCCGCGCCGGCGGCACACCGGAAATAGAATACCGGAAAGAGAGAGAGAAGAGAGAGAGACTTACAAGTTTTTGTCACTTTTGGCTCGTTTGGAAAAATGGTGATTTTTGAATCGAAAACACCGCTATTTATAGATTTTCCGAAAACACTATTGACCAAAAATATCCTAGTTACTATTCATCGGTTGAAAAGTCTTCACCACTATTCACTGGAAAAATCTTCGTTTCTATTCACCGTAAATATCTTCCGGTTTTCCGAAACTTCGTGTTTTGCCTTTTTCATCGTCGTTTGAGCTACGGGTCTCCGATTGACCCCTAGTTCATTTCTAACTTCTCATTTTTCCATTACACATCTAATGGTATAAAATATTCTACATACCATGTCCAAGAAAATTATTGGGATACTTCAGTGGTTATCTTGATAAGATAAAACACTAACTCAAGAAGAAAAGAACAGTTTGCGTAAGGTATTGATGCCTAGTTTCCACACCACATGATCAAGGAAAGATCATGTACTGGTTTCCCAAGATATAGGGAAAACCAACCTTAGAAGAAGTAAGAACACTTCTAAGGGCTAGCATGTTGAAGGAGCAGCAAGCTAGTAAAAGTATCCTGAGCTGAAGAAGAGTCAGGATACTGGAAGAAGCTGGCAGTAGGTTGAGAAGGAACCGGAGTCAGGAAGCTGTTCTGAAAAGAGAATTCAGAAAGCTAGCTGCTGGTGCAAGAACCCAACAAGAACTACAAGAATACGTGCTTACGACAAAAGGTTGTCGAGGATACAGGACTGGTCGAGGAGACGAGGAGACGAGGATACCTTAGAAGAGGATGTTGTTCTGACAACACTTTCTGAGGATAAGAAGACCTCTGAAGGGGTGAACTGTTGAGACAGTATCCTTAGAGGATGATCGAGGAGAAGCTGAGGTAACTGCTGATCAACTAGAGTATCTCATAAGGAGGTTGATGCTGCTGCTGCAAGCTTACAAGAACCTATCCAGGTTACAGCAGCAGAAGTTACTAAGGAAGCTAAAGTCTGCAAGAAGCTGCTGCAAGTATTCATATACAACAAGACTGCAAGAAAGCAGTTACATCATCGCAGCAAAAAAAGAAGGAAACGGCATGCAGCTTCGCTGCAAGAAAATATAAAGGAGTACTGCAAGTAAGGTTATAGCAGTACTGTATGAAGAGACTGCAAGAAGGTCTATGTTACAGCAGCACTATAATGCATTAACAGCTACAAGCAGACCTAGGATACAGCGCCCTTGACAAGCAACCAACTGAAGAAGTATCCTGAGATCCAAGGAAGGATGAATGCAGTATGAAGGAAAGAGCCGTTCGAGAGAAGACTGAAGTTGCAGACACGGAGCCAATGCGAAGACGCCACATGGACTGATGCGCTGCAGAAAGCTGCGAGCCGCAATCACCATGATAAAAGCTCTAGAAGAGTCAAGTCACATTAAATGCAAACCATACCGTTGGTCATATAGCCCAGATGTATTTAATGTGACCTCAGAAGAGATCTTGGAGATAAAAGCTTATTTTTTAAGAAGCAAGAAGTATCTCTCTTCAACGGATACTTCTCAACGGATAGAAATTCCAAGATCTATAAATAGAAGGTGTGGCTGACTGAGCTGTGGGTTGGACAAGTCAAGTGGAAATTCAGAAATCATCCAAAGTGTTTATCTTCCACTTGTCCAAGCCACTCAACCTTCTAGGAGTAGTCAACAACAACAGATGAGCTTTCAGCGAACAAGACTGCTCCGCACCAGTTGGAGTTTTTCCTTTTCTTTTTAACCTTAAAGCTGTGTGCGTAGGTTGTTTTGGTGTTGAACAGTTGATAGGAGAAATCCTTACTGTTTGTATAGTTGTCTAGGTGCTAGGCAGCTTCCATGTGTGGGAGTGTGGAACCCTGTGTGGGTTAGCCTTTAGAATTTGCAGTGTTGTGTGATCTCTGGATTCTAATTGGCGGGCCTTTAGAGTTTGCAGTGTTGTATGATCTCTGGACTCTAGCTGGCGTTTACTTTGTAAAGTTGATAGGTTGTGAGGAAGAGTCCTGTAATTCAATCTTGCTTAACACAGTTCCTGCTCGAGGAAGCAGTAGAGTGGATGTAGAGGGCTTACACTGTCTTCGAACCACTATAAAGAATAAGATGTTTTATTGCTTTCTCTCTTACGCTTTATCCTGCATATCTCTATCTATCTTACACATAAAACATCTTGGAAACGATCATGTCAAACCAGCCAGCCTTGTTCTTTAAAAGAGTTTATCTTTCCGCTGCGCTTAAAACTCTAAGTTACAGCAAGCAGCGCAACCTTCTTGTGCTGTAAGCAGTAACTGACTGGTACTGCAAGTTTTCATAGCTTGCAGAATAGTTTATTTTGAAAAGATTTTTAAAATCCACCAAGGTTCATTCACCCCCTCCTCTGAACCTCGGATACCGCTTGGGGCCCAACAAGTGGTATCAGAGCAGGTTGGGTTACATGCCATAATATCAGGCAACCTATCCAGATCCAACTTTTCATGCTGGTTAAACCGCTTTATCGTTTTCATCAGATTCATACCATGTCTTCATACATGGATATTCATCTATCCAAACTCTCACTCCTAATCGATATATTGTGTTTATGTGAGGAACGAAAATTTGAGAAAATCTACGAAGAAGACAAGGAAGAAGCAAGAGTATCCATGATCAAAGAGCTGAAAATTCTAAACATACAGATCCACCAGACACGAAGTCTCACAACGAAGATACTTGAAAAAGTTGCTAAAACAATCATGACCACATCTCTTACAGCAACTAAAGTTACCAAGAGAACCACGAAGGCTGATGAAAGAAGAAACAAGCACCACCAACAAGTGGTAAAACCAACGAGAGCCTTCATCGACAATCGGGAGTATCTATCTGATGAGACAATAAGTGATATCACAAATGGTGTGAAATAATTAAACATCAGACAGCTCAGAAACCTGGCAAATCTAAAGGGAGTTATGAGATCCCTTAGTAAGGGGGAACTCATCTTATCCTCTCTATATTTCAAGTTAAAGATACTCAAGAGTACTGAAATTGTATGCTAAGCCTAATCAGGGAAGAACTCTCCAACAAATGTCTTACAGGATCAGTATCAACAAACAATACTACTCAACAAAGGATAATCTGCCCCGTTTCCCTTTATTGGAAATAGGTCGTCACCCTTTACATACTTAAGAAATAAAGAAATAATAACGACTTTACAACATACAGCGGAAGACTTAAAAGTGAAGACACGAGAGTTATTTTTTTTTAAAATAACATATATATGTAATTATATATCGACTATTAATCAAGTCTAGTCGTGTCTTACCCACATTTCTAGGTAAAATGTTTGAACCGAAGACTTGCATGAATTTACACAACAAAACTTATATATAACATAAGATAAGTCTAGGCCCATCGTTTTAACATACTATACATGTTTTAACAAAATATTGTTTTTTAAAGAAAAAGAAACATGGTTCTAGCATATCTATTTTAATGTGACAGAGAGAAGTCAGCCCAGCCTGCTATACGTCCACGTCATCATCTGCCGAGCCTGAAAATTTATAAAAAGTAACATCATGAGACACCTCCGGAGAGGGATCCTAGTGGGATAACTTTACTGTCTAATACATTGAAGCAATTAAATCATTAAGCAAGTACTACATGTGGTTCTTAGCCACCCTGAGATACATTTTGTGGTTCTTAGCCACCCTGAGAAACATTTGTGGTTCTTAGCCACCCTGAGAAACATTTGTGGTTCTTAGCCACCCTGAGAAACATAGACCAGGCATTTTATTGCCCTTAAGGTCGTCACCCAATATGGAAGTTACATATTGGTTATATCTACAGGCTTTAACCGTAGATTTTCATACCTAACTTATCAATTCAATTAACAACACATAGTAGAGAGTAGAAGTTACCCACTTGTACGTTGATAGTGCAAAGATTGCCTCCGGATTCACCGATCGTCTCGACTGCGCTCGACACACTTAACTGATTAGCCTCTTATATCGTATAACATAATCTTTCATATTTTATATTAGGTTACTTTAACCTAAAGTATAATCATTAATAACCCTATTCAAATAATCACTCTAAAGACATATTAATAAGATTTTATACTCATTCGTTATACTCCATTCGATACATGCTTGATCCTTATGTTAAATTCTAAACATAATCATATTATACACAAATTATTTAGGTAAGATTTAGAATATAGAATACATCATCATACTTATTATATAATTGTTAAGCACTTAAACTAGCAAATTCAAAAGATAAAAACACACATAAAGTCGCAACAATTTTAATAACTCATAGATAATTTCTAAAATCACAAAAATATTTACATGATCATATATTAGTGTCAATTATTATATTCTGAAAATTCACAATTTTTCACATTGTATATAATTAAATAAAAATAGAATCCTAAACAAGACTTTCACTTGAATTTCAGCTCAAAAATAGCCTTTAATGAAAAATTCACCATACCTTATAAGATTGATGAAATACTTTCATATTTTTACAGAAGTCAGACAACACATTAAAGTATAACATATAAAAATATCAACTAAAAATAAGATTCACATAATTAGTTATGAATTTCCTAAGTTGGCCGAAAACTGAACATAGTATACGCTGAAAATGGACTTTATTGTAAAAATCACCATAAATTGTTCAAGACTCTAAAAATGACATAGTAAATTTCTACATACTCCTAAGAACACGTACTAAAACATAGTAAAACATAGCTTATAAATTCTACCCCAATAATTAGATATGAAATTTAGAACAAAACTGAAAACAGGACATCGTCTACACAGAAAACAGGTTTTGTTGTAAAATTCGGAATAAATCGTACAAAGCTCAAACAAATACATACTAAATTCCTACATGTACCTAAGAACAGTTTCTTAAACATAGTAAAAGATCATGCATAAATTCGAAGTAAACTGTTCCAGAAAAATACATTAATCAGACCCGAAAACAGGGTAAAAACTGTCTCCGAACAGCTTATCTTAGAAAAATCATATAAAATCGAATTCAACTCCAAATCTTCTGAAATTGTACAGACATACTCTTGACCTCCTATATTTCAATCTAGCACAAGGATTCATCTTAATTCAATTTTTAAGATTTTCGAACATAACCAAAACAGCAGCAAAACAAAGCATATCTTTAAACCTATTCTTAAAACAACTTATTTCTTCATTCTAACAACATATAATCCCAAGCAAATTGCCAAAGAACATCTTTGGACTTCTAATCTAAGTTATAAAGCATAAATCATAAGATTTAATGAAAATATAAGAGAGTTAAGCCATAATACCTCTAGGGTTTGAAGTAGAACTTGATGTATATTTGACCTTTGCCTTCTTTTTCCTCTTATGTTATTTGTCTAAGGCTTTGGTTCCTTATGTAGAGATTGAGAGAGAGAACGAGAGAGAGAGAGAGTTGCATGTTGCAAGTTGGAGATATTTGCATGTTGCAATTAGATTAGTGAGGTGGCTAGGCTAGGTTACCACTTGCTAAAAGACTTACCTTGGAAGCTTTGTATTAAAATAAAAGTTAATTTAATTATTTATCTTGATATTTCATGTTTCATATTACACATATATATATAAGTATATGTATACCTTATTAAATGGACTAGTAATCATAATGTGATGTATATTTCCTATAAGTGTGGAATTTTCTTAGCATTAAATTAAGTATTAATTAAATTAATAATAAATATAATAATAAGCATTTTGGTTATTTCAATAATTACCTATAATGCATGCTCGTTCAAGTAAGACGTCTTTAGACCATGTAAGATATGTCAAGAGCTTGTGCTTTAGACCTTCACGGAAGTTGGGAAGATCACTTATGTTTCATAGAGTTTGTTTACAACAACATGTAGCGCCCAAGATAAAAATGAAGCATAATTGATTAATTAAATAATTAAACCCTTAATCGATTTATTTTATTATGTGCGTTAATCTTTGACTGTTTAATTTAATTATTTGCATTTCAGAAAAATGATAAATGCATATTTTAAATGAAAGTATAAATTAATCTATAAACATAGATTATAATTTTATCATAAGATGCGTATTTGAAAAACGAGAAGATAGAAACGAATTTGAGGTCAATCGGAGACTCATAGCTCAAATGACGAAGAAAATGGTGAATACGAAGAATACGACGTAAACGAAGAAACGGAAAACGAAAGATATTTCGATGAATAGTATTCCGAGATATTTTGGTGAATAGTAAATATAAGATATTTCGGTGAATAGTGAATTCGAGATATTTCGATGAATAATAAGATTTTTTGAAAGTCTATATATAACGTGAAAACGAGTTGTAAAATCATTATTTTAGAACGAGGTAAAAATCAAGAAAAAACATAAGTCTCTCTCTCCTCCCTCTTCTCTCTCTCATCTTTCTGGTCGCCGCCGCCGGTGCCGAAAAATCATTTTTCTCGATTTCGGCCGATTTTCGCAGAGCTTGTAGTTCTCGTCGAGACAAGTCTAGAACAGGTCTTGGATTTCCATTCCGACGTCTCGATCACCGGAAAACGGCAGGTCAACTATTGGAAAACCCTTTTTCTCTCTCTTCCTCTCCACCTCATTTCTTCTTCGTTTTGGGCCAACTCCTACCCTAAGTTGAAGCTCTCGTCGAGCCCGTCATGAATCCGGGCTCGGATTTCCGATCAGACTTCTCCTCCTCCGGCAATCACCGGTCAAAGATCCAGCCAAAGTCTTTCTCTCTCCTCCCTCTCTCTTCTCTCTCCCCGACTTCTCCCTCTCTCTCCCCTCACCGGAAACTAATGCATAAAGGATGGCTGGGTGGTGTGTGTGCTAGGTTGGTGGTGGTGGCCGGCGACACGGAGGTCGCCGGCCGGAGCTGTGTGCTTGTGTTTAAGTGAGCAGTGTGCGTGTGTTTTATGTGTTGTGTGTGTGTTTTGTGTTGTTGAGGGCTGGTTTGAGTGGAGCAGGGGGTTGCCGGCGATGGGAGGTCACCGGCCAGTGGTCCTGATGGTGTCGTCGGTGACTGGAAGTCGTCGGCCGGAGCAGGAAAAGAAGGGTGTGTGTGGGAGTGCATGGAGTGTGTGTGTATGCATGCATGGGGTGTGTGTGTGTTTTGTGGCTGTTCTTTGGAGGGTTACTGTTCACGCCGGAGCTGGTGGTGGCCGAAGCTGGGGTCGTCGGCGGGCCAGGTGGGGGTGGCGCCGGGCGACGTCGCCGCAGCTGAAAGCTGCTGTGCATGAAGTTGTCGCGCTGGCGCACACGCTACAGAGAGATGCCAGGCGCTGGCAAGTGCGGTGCCGAGAGCTGTTGAGAGCTAACGCGCGCGGTGCTGAGAGCTGGCTCGCGCGATGCCGGGAGGTGCCGGGTGCGCTGGGCTTACGCGCGTGACTCCGGGAGACGGGTGCGCACGCGACGCCGTGTTTGCGTTGCGAGTTGCAGTTTTTCCATCGTATATTATCGTTGAGTCATTGGTGATGAGATGTCGTCGACCGGGAGTCGTGGGTCCCGGTCAAAGTTAACCTTTTTACCAAAATTACCAAAACGCCCCTAAATTTTAAAACGCTCCATTTGAGCTCGTTTCAACTCCGATTAAGCTCATTCTTTTTCCGTTGCAATCCTAATCTTTCCCTCTTTCTTGTTAGATTGTTGGATTCACCTTCCATACTCGTTTCTTCATCCTCGATCTTTAAATCTTCTATTCCGTCTCATTTCTACCTATCGTTTCTTCTTCGAGAATGTCTATATTTTTATTTATACGTATTTAACGTATTAAGGATCTAAGAAACATCGTTACTTGTGTATACTATCGAATCATATGTTTAAGTCTTGATACTTGACAACTCACGTGGTTAC
Source organism: Scutellaria minor (assembly GCA_954870855.1). NCBI lineage: Eukaryota > Viridiplantae > Streptophyta > Magnoliopsida > Lamiales > Lamiaceae > Scutellaria > Scutellaria minor. The sequence goes on from OX940727.1 coordinate 23,453,289, forward strand.
CACCGAATAAGGTAGGGGTAACTTCTAATCTTTATATGTTTACGGCTTTCCCTATTTGATGTATGATTTGTGGAATACTAAATGCCGTGAATATATGTTATGGATACTGTGTCTATATTCCATTAGTGTGTTAGGGATGGACTAGGTCGTCCGTAAAGTTACTGATATTCCGTAAGTGTGTTAGGGATGAACTAGGTCATCCGTAAAGGTACCGATATTCCGTAAGTGTGTTAGGGATGGACTGGGTCGTCCGTAAAAGTACCGATATTCCGTAAGTGTGTTAGGGATGGATTGGCTCGTTCATAAAGGTACCTATATTCCGTAAGTGTGTTAGGGATGGACCTATATTCCGTAAGTGTGTTAGGGATGGACCTATATTTTGTAAAGGTACGTGTTGCATAATATATGTGATATGTTTAACTGCTATTCTGATTTATCATTGATTGATTTCTTTGTTAACGAATTAATGAACTCAATTTATAACAAGTTTATCCCCACGAGTGTATTCAATGCACTCACCCCTATCTGTACTCACACTACAGGAGACGATGAGAATCGAGAAGCGTAGAGAGGAGGGTGCCATATCAAGACTTCTATTTTTATTTTTCAAAACTTAATGTTGAAACGATGTTTTTAATATTTCAAGTTTGTAAAGATAAATTGTTTTTCTTCTGTCTTGTTATGGATCCTGTATGATGTGTCCGCTACTATGTTTAAATATTTTACTTCGGCTAGACGCCGAGGATTTGTCTATGTAAAAATCATATGTTTTCTGTTTCCAAAGATTTCTATTTTATATCATGTACGTCTCTTCCTTTTTCTTTCTTCACGCCCAAAAGGAAACTTGATATATTTTAACTGCGAAAATGGGGCATAACACAACAGCTATCAGTCGACGATCGGAATGACACTGTACGAAGCACTATATGGAAGAAAGTGTTGATCGTCTCTCTGTTGGAACGAGATGGGGGAGAAGAAAATTTTAGGACCAAAATTGGTTAAGCAGATAACTGAAGTGATAAAGAAGATCTAAGGAAGAATCAAAGTGGCGCAGGACAGATAGAAGTCATATGCAGATCAGAGACGTAGAGAACTGAAGTTCGATGTGGGAGACAAGGTTTTTCTAAAAGTATCATTCATTGAAGAAGGAGTTTATCGCTTTGAGAATATAAGAAAGTTGAGACCAAGATACGTGGGACCTTTTGAGATTTTGGATCGAGTTGTAGAAGTTGCATATCAACTAGCCTTGCCACCGGACTTCGCCGATATACACAATATCTTTCATGTATCCATGTTACGGAAGTATGTTTTCGACCCAAGCCACGTGATTAACTAAGAGAGCATCGGAATTGGGAAGGACTTGACATACGAGGAAGTTCCAGTGGCTATCTTTCTCTCTCATGCTATTTCTGCCCGTCTCCAAATCACCGTCGTTTGGTGGTATTGCAGGTACGAAGGGTCACGCCGGTTAGTCTCGAGTGTGTGCGGCGGCGCTATATCAATTGTTGCTCGCCTTGTGCTCTGGCAGTTGGGGCACGTGGAGTGCGCCGCTCATTTGGTGGTAGGGTGACCGGCGTGCATAGTCGCTCTGACTAGTCGGGTCTGTTGTGGGTGCACCGCCGCTGAGCGGTGTTGCATCTCATTCGAGCGTAGGTGCGCCAGGTGCGTGCGTGTCCATGTGCGTGTGTGGTCATGTCGTCGGCGACATGTGGTCGCTGGCCATGGAGTCGTTGTGATACTCGAGCTTCTCATATATTTCATGCATCATATACATCTCGTATTATTTATGTGTTACTTGTGATCTTACGTTATTATAGTTTGCTTTTAATTATTGAATTACTTATATGCTCTTATCTAATTGGTGTTGAGAAAACCCCATCATAATTGGTTGAGACTAATAATGTTAGAGTGCATAATAAAATTATTTTATTAATGTTAATATAAATTAACAAATTATGAAAATATAATAATTCTAAAATTTATTTTATATATATATACATTATAAATATATGAGTGTCCACGTATATATATAGAAAATGGCTTCAACATTATAATAATATTATATATTATTTGTATGCGCATGTTTACAGTAATGGACGTGTGTGTTATATATAAGATGGGCTTAATTAATATTATATATATATATATATATATATTTATATGCAAATGACGTGTATGTAGGTATATATAGAAGAAGTTGACTTATATGATAACATATATGTAATGGTTAGTGCCGTGTGTATATGCTTAGGCATAAAGTATCATTACTAGTATAATATATATTTATATGTGATGTGTGAGTGCATGTGTATAGTATATATAATGTCCTTTATATTATAGCTATACACGTGTATGTATGAGTTGGCTTAATCGTTAATAATAAGTAAATAAATAAAATAAAATAAACTTACTCAGTAAGCTGGTGGAGAGGCGGTGTGGATGTGTATATGTACATCACACTTGAGAGAGAGAGAAAAAGGAATGATAGCAGAGAAAAAAAAACAGGGGAGACAGAGTAGTTAAAAAAAAATAGGGAAAAATAGAAGAGAAAACTGAGAGGTAAATTAGGAGGTTACACAACCAAAATCCTCGACAATTCAGGTAAGTAGAAATTCATTTGCAACTACAATGCATAAACATAGTATTTTATGTGTTTACTTGTATTATATGATAATAGTGAATTTGTGTTTCTTGATATTGGTGATTACTTTTTATGTGTGATTAAAGATGATGCGTTGGCATTGAATTTTGTACATATCATTCATGAGCATAGATAGGTGTATGCATAGAAGACATGTTGAGTCTGTGTGCATATCATAATCATACAAAAAAACAAAGTTAAAGCAAAGTTGACCACTACTAGTACATCAAGGTCGGTAGCATGTGAGACATGGATAGGCTAGATGTATTCCGCCGGTGGCATGTGAGACATGGATATGGCTTAAAAGTAAAAGTGTGCCTATGGCATGCGAGCCATGGTTATGGTTCGAAGATATTGGGCCATAAACATGACTTTAAAGTAAAGTAAAGTAAAGTACAGAGATTATTGAGCTAGCTCCTTTCCGATGTACTGTAGATGGGTCAAGGGCCCAACATAGTAAAAGATATCAAAGTCATGCATTCACGATATTCTTAAAGTCCTTACAGCCATTTGTATGACAGTGCATGCATGATTTCTGCTTACTGAGCTTTAGCTCAACTAGTTTATGCATTGTAGGTGAGCATGATAACGTTTGATGAGCTTTTGGGTCTTGCTAGCATGTTTTGGCACTCCAACAAAGTTTTGGGACGGTGTACATGGATGACGACCTGCAGGGCTAAACCTTGGGCTTATTTTGCGTTTGACCGTGTTGGTTTCGTTAAATTTTTGGGATATGTATATAATCATTGCGCCATTTTGTTATATGTTTGGATTAGGGGAACTCTGATGACAGTTTGGTGTAAGGTATTGGCTTATGCTCTTGTATAGATGAGGCGTTGCCTATGATATGTCATTTTTGTTATTTTGTTATTTGTTAGCTTGGAGAAAAAAAAAAGAATTTTAGTCACTTTTTCAGGATTTTGCGTTTCGAGTATCTTATAAAATTTAGGACGTGACAGTCGTGGCAGGTGACGACGAGAGTGAGGGTTTGGGGTGGAAGGGCTCCTTCCAAAAATTTGAAAGAATTCAAGAACTTGATTACAAACCCTAGGTTTTTTGTGTATTTACGTTTTAGTCTCTGAACTTTCTAAAATCAAGCTTTAACCCCAAAGTTTTTGGAAATTTGTTTTAACCCCCAAAACTTTCTAAGCTTTATGTTTTAACCCTAAGAACTTGTAAAAATTATGTTTTGACCTAAATTTTTTTTAAATATCAAAAGGACCCCAAACATTTTCTGATTTCGCAAATTGACCCCTTTGGTCAAAGTCAACATTCCAAAATTTACAAAATTGGCCTTATGCTTTTAAAAACTTAACTTTAAACTCATTTTACCTCCATTTAAGCCCAAAATAATCTCTTTAAACCTTATGATCGAGATTCAAGCTTACATGATCGTTTCAACACTTTTAATGATTTTGAAAGCTCTCGTTCTCTTCCTTTATCGTTTCTTCTCTCAAGAGAGATTTCTAAGCTAACCTTGAACCTTATAGCATAATTAGAAATCTAAAACTCCTTCTGTAATGTGTAGGCTTTAGGACGAAAGAGCGAATATAGGCTTTAGAACACCGAGTTTCACGTAGGTCACCACCGAACAAGGTGGGGGTAATTTTTGAATCAAATTTTTTACTTCCCGCTTTTATATGAATGCTTAAGCTATGGAAAATATTATGAATGTTCGATTGAATGAATGAAATGTTTATTTAATGCTAAGTTACGTTTAATTTTCCTAATTATGCTGTGTTTATGTGTTGTGATATATATGTGTGCATGCAATGAACGACTGACGACTGCTATGGCGGCCCTGCTACAAACTACTGAATGAAGATTTCGATCCTGTAGCTACACTAATGGGATAAAAATCGTTTATAGGATAAGTGTTCACTATTTTCTTTTAGCTACTCCCGCAAGTGTACGGTGTAGGGTGTAGAAGTGGTGAGCAAGGTCGATCCCACAGAGACTGGCTATCTAGGCACTAACTAATTACTCAAATTCAATTTTCAGCTTTATCTAGGAAAATCAAATCACACCAATTGCAGATTAATTCAATAGAAAAGTAACTAAGCATATAAATTCACTCAAGAATAATGGATATCTAAGATAGGTTCTAGGACATGCTTTCATCTAATTCTCATCAAAACATCATTTTAACCAATTCAAGTTCATTAATCAATCATACTATATGAGTAATCACATATGTTGAATTAACAGCTCTCCCGAGTCAGTTAACCGGTTGATTATTATGCCACCAGAGGTATCCCTACTCAATCTGATTGAAACATAACAACTCCCAAAAGTACTTAAGATTGATTTCTCATCACATAAATTCCTTAATCTCCCGATTTAAGTCTTTTTATGTATCATGTGTTTATTCTTCCATAATTAAATCTCATCTCCCGAATTTTGATCTAATTACTAAAACATGCTCAATTACCGACCGAATAACCAAACAAACAATCAATTCATAAACACACTAATAGGATAAACGATCATGAACTTTGAATTGAAATTAAAGATCCATCTAGATTCGAATCAAATTACTAACAAGCCCTAGAAACCCTAGAAAATTAGTTAGACATGATGATAAACAAACTCATAGACAAGATTGGAAATATCATATTTGCTAATATCTAATAAAAGAAGAAAAGATTAAAAACTCTATTAGACGACAATCTCGCGATTCCTCGATCTCTTGAATTCTTCATCAAATCCTCTCGATGCTTCTCAGACTATCGTGTTTTCCTCTCTATGAATCTCTTTTCTGAATTTCTCTCATTCTTTTTCTCTTTCCTCCCTTTCTCTTAGACCCATGTTGAGCATTTATATTGTTTTGGGAATCTTCCAAGTGAAGTAAGAGGTGAAATTACTCCAAGAAAACCAAAACTCTACGAGTTCCTATTCACCCGGGCATGATCGTACTGTACAACATGGTCGACCAAGAGGTCATTATCTTTTGCACGGAGTTGACCGTGCTGTGGGGCACGGTCGTGCCCCGTCATTGAGCACTCTCTATATACTGGTGCACGGTCGTGCTGCATGGCACGACCAGACCGTGCGCCACCAACTCTTCAATTCGATCTCGTATCTCAACTTCTATTCTTCCTCGTTTTTCTATGATTCCTTTCTTGATCATCAATTACACTTGAAACTTGCACTTTTCTCATAAAAATCATGAAACTAAGCACAAACCCGTCAAATGCAACTTATACAATATAATATCAGAAATCACTATAAAAACGTATCTAACACTACAAGAAATTTACCTTTTTACAACGATTTTTACCCATTGTCTTTCCTAATTTTTTAGTGTTGTCATATCCAGCGTTGCAAAAAAAATTCGCTATTTAACAACGCACTAAAAGCATATACAATATAATATCAGAAATCACCATAAAAACGTATCTAACACTACAAGAAATTCGCCTTTTTACAACGGTTTTTACCCATTGTCTTTCCCAGTTTTTTAGCGTTGTTGTATCCAGCATTGCAAAACAAAATTCGCTATTTAACAACACACTAAAAGCGTTGTCTTCTTTAGATACGACAACGCTTAAACTATTAAATAGGATGCTGACGTCATCATAGCGACGACACATCATCGTAGTGCCAACACGTCATCATAACTGACACATCATCACACCAAATATAATGACACATCATCGTAGTACCGACATGTCATCATGACGGTACTCTAACCACTAGACCATTAGTGTTTTATGTTATAATATTCTACATGCATTTGTTTTATAAGTATTTTTGATATTTTTCAATTTTTTATTATCACATATTTTTAAAAGGTTAACAATATATATATATATATATATATAATTGGAAGATTAATGACTAATTAATATGTTTAGTAATGCTTAATCTAATTTCATTTTAAGACAATTATAAATTATACTAGTGCATATTTTTAATATATTTTATAAAAATACTATTTTTATAAAATTATGAGTTTGGTCATATAAGATAATTAATATTAATGCAAATAATATAAGATAACATCATAAAATAATTAAACTTTTCAAATTTAATTTAATTAAAAAATAATTAATATTATCACATATTTTTTGTGAATTTTAATAAAGTACCATTACTTATTAATATAAGTCATTGATTTCCAATTTTGATGTATTACTGTATTTAACTCGATTTCAATGGCCAACATATGAATGTTCAAAACCCAAAATGTTAATGTACTCACGATACAAAATATAAATGTGACTCAATTAAAATATTATTCTTTACTTTAATTTGTTGGACTATATATTTGTCATAGTGCGTACATAGATTTATTTAATTACATATATTTTTATGTATATATATATATTTATTCATTACCTAAAATATTATTGAAGAATCACAATATTATTTGTATTTTTCATATATTTATGAATTATGAATTATAAAACATAATTTTTGAATTATGTTTTAAAATAATATATAAATTTTGTATTATTATATAAAAGGGTGAGAGTAATATTTTAGGTGTAGTTTCTTAATTAATTCAAAATAGTATTTTATAAAAATAGTATTTTTTAAAATTATGAGTTTGTTCATATATATAAGATAATATTAATGCAAATAATATAAGATAACATTATAAATTAATTAAATTTTTTAAATTTAATTTAACTAAAACCAATTAATTTATAATTAACACAACACATAAAAAAAGCGTTGTACAATGGGTTGTCTATTGGCGAAAAAGTACTATGAAAAGACAACGCAAAAAAGCGTTGCATAAAAAGGTTGTCTTTTTTTTTTTAAATCCGTTATAAGACAACCCTTTGAAAAAAAGCGTTACACAAAAGCGTTGTCTTCTTTTAAAAAAATCCGCTATTTAACAACCCTATGAAAAAAGCGTTGTCTTTCCCATTATTTGCGTTGTCTTTGAGCGAATTTTTTGAACAAAGACAACGCTTTTCGGAAAAAGGGTTGTAAATTTCGAAAAGACTACACAAATTCATAAAAAGGGTTGTCTTTGGGGGTTGTTGTTTCCTATTTTTCTTGTAGTGTAAACATATTCAAATGAATATATAAACATACGCAAAAATATATGAAAAACGACACTTATCAATAAGACCGGGAAAATCCGCACCTATCTATAGCCACACGCCACGTGTTATGTGTTGTGTTTAACTGCTGTGATTATGAATATTTGTTTATCTCTATTGCTTTTTTAAATGTTAATTTTAGAAAGTATTCCCACGAGTGTATTCCAGACACTCACTCGTGTGTAGTCACACTATAGATGTAAATGAAAACGAGGAGACGTGAAGAGAGGGATGTCATATCAAAGGAACATTTTAATGCTTTCTATAATTAGATTTTCTAAACGATTATCGGTTTTCTGTTTTGCAAAACTTAACCGTTTGTTGAGGATCCTGTAACAGACTTCGGTTGTATGTTTTTCAAAGGTGTAGAACATAGGTCTTTTCTACTTATTTTCAAATGCTTCGGTTATGTAAAAGCGCGAATTTAAAACATTGTAAAGATATTGTGGATGTTATCTCAACCCTTTTTTATCGTTTGTTTTATTCTCGCTTTCAAAATGTATGTTTCTTTTCTTTCTTGTTGGACGCCCAATAAGTTAAACTCTGAAATTTATATGTTTTCAAAATGGGGCGTGACACTATTATATAAAAAATATATTGATTATTCATATAAATGTATACAAAATAAATTGTTCAGTATATATAATGGACATAATTCATTTTTCGTCCTTCTCTAAGGACGTTGTTCAGTTTTAGTCCTCTTGTTTTCCGATCATCAATTTTAGTCCTCTTAAATCTCCGACTGTCCAATTTTAGTCCGATTGCCCAATTTTGGTCCTCCTAACTTAATTTTCCGGTCGAACAAAATTCATTTTTCGTCCTTCCCTAGGGATGTCCGATTTTAGGCCTCTTGTTTTCCGATCATCAATTTTAGTCCTCTTAAATCTCCGGTTGTCCAATTTTAGTCCGATTGCCCAATTTTGGTCCTCCAAACTCGATTTTCCGGTCAGCTCCATCAGCGTCTAAAAATATAAGCCACATCAGTGTAAAATCATCAACTGGTTGAAATTGGGGGTGAGTGGTGTGCACTCGCCCGGAGCTGATCGGAAAATCGAGTTAGGAGGACCAAAATTGGGCAATCGGACTAAAATTGGACAACCGAAAATTTAAGAGGACTAAAATTGATGATCGGAAAACAAGAAGACTAAAATTGGACAACGTCCCTAGGGAAGGACGAAAATGAATTTTGTCCTTTTCCGGTCAGCTCCATCAGCATCTGAAAATATAAGTCATATTAGCGTAAAATCATCAACTAATTGAAATTGGGGGCGAGTGTACAAGGCGAGTGTTGTACACTCGCCCGGAGCTGACCGAAAAATCGAGTTAGGAGGATCAAAATTGGGCAATCAGACTAAAATTGGACAGTTGGAAATTTAAGAGAACTAAAATTGATGATCAAAAAACAAAAAGACTAAAATTGGACAACGTTCCTAGAAAATGACGAAAAATGAATTTTGTCCCATATATAATAGTCCACTGGAGTTGGAGTAGCCCAAGAATATTGGTTGGCTAAAAGACATGTAAAAATATGTACTGCCCGATGTAATTGCCAAACCTCGATGTCCATCATAAACATATTTATATTTAAACTACTATGTTATGCATTTGTCTTCTTTTCATGACTTTAAACAACTATATATTTGTACTTCATTCCTAATAGAGCCATTTATTCTACGTCATAATTTAATGTGTTAATTATTTAAGATTGTTTTTAATATTTCATAATCTAAATAATATTTGAGATAGTTAATAGAGCCCGGGGGTCTCCCTTAATGTCACTCCTTTTTTTAGATGGGTAGTTTTCCAGACATTTGTACTCAAAATAGTAAAGAATCAAAAGTATATAAAGTACACAAATTTTCAATTTTCAACTAAAATCTAAAGCTTGTTTGTAGAGATGTTTATTTTGAGATAGAAGTAAAGAAATCCGTTCGTCATCCAACCATAAGTAGAATGCAAACATTTTTACTTTTATTAAATTAAAAATATAAAACAACATAATTTTCGCTCTAATTTCATTGTCGTCTTTTAAAAGGATGTTTTGGTGAACTTATAAGATGTTTTAAAGAGTTTATAAGCTCCTCAAAAGTGTTTGATAAAGTTTAAAAAATAAAATTTTATTTCATCTAAAAATGAGATATTAGGCTTGAGCTTATACGTTTTTCTATTTTTATTTTTTTTTAAGGTAAGGGGATGTCAACTTATTTGCAAAATAAGATCTTTTTTTTAACACCTTCAAATTTGATCATTTAAACTATACAATTATTATTACTAACATCTTATAACCTCCACTATCTTATTTTATTCAAACATTTCAACAACTCATTTTTAAACTAAGATTAAACATCTTATAAAGTTTAAGAACATCTTAACAACTGATAAGCTCTTTCAAATAAGCCTAGACAAACACCCTCTAAATCTTTCAATCAGCATATATATTGTAAAAGTATAGTATACAAGAAATTACCTTTTATTCTAAAATATAGTTTGCTCAAAAAAAATTACACTCGAATAAATAATCCATACCAAACCATACTAGGCGCCCTAGGGTTCCATTATACTCTTAGTTTATCTTTGCACTCGTATGTTATTTTGCACATACATATTAAATAAGAAATGAAACATCATTTACAGTATCAGATGTCGAATGTAGAGGGCTCCCCAAAATTAACTGAAGATAGATTAACATAAAATACAGGCACATAGATGTTACAAGAGAGTGATAGATAACATAAACCAAGTTACAACTTGCAAGCAAATATGGTCCTAGTCATATTAATATAGATAGACCCCAGTGGCAAACAACCAATACACTACAAATTCAAAAAAGAATTAATAACCCCATCATGTTTTACACTATGGAGGGACAGATGAGAGAAGAACAAAACCAAAGCTTGTCTCAAAATCCATCAAATCTTGAACTTCATCATCATCTCATTCATTGATATGAATCTTGAAACAGCCAACTCAACCACCATTGCCATCTTCAAGTTTACCAGAAAACAAGTGCAGAGAAAGTGAGCACAATGGAGGCGAAGAAGAAGAAGGCGGTGTTTGAAAGTCGAACGCCTCCACTCAAATCGTTGTTCATTCCTGATGGGCCGAGCCCGTTGTTTGTCCCGCCTAGTATGCCGTTGTTAGGTGTCATCACCACCGGGCCGCCCGTCGTCCCAGTGACCGGAGTTGTCGTCCCCGGAGTAGAGGTGGTGGACCCACCACTGCATAAAAGTAACAAGAGAGTTGGACATGATTTGTTAGCTCATTTTGTGATGTATATATCAACATATGCAAATCTAACTAGTTACAATTCCATTGCATAATAAGTACAGTGTTTCCTCATATTGACATACTAACAAAATGCTTTAAAAAATATTATATATATTATATCATACTATATGTGCATTGTTACATAATTTTATTTTGGGCCACAAAACAACATTATTAAATTTACTTTAAGAGGACAATTATTTTGTAAATTCTAGAGATTTGCTTTTCACTGTACGGACATGAAGACGGGGCAAACTTGTCTTATTATGGTTTTTAATCTTGAAATATACACCACTACTTTTTGACCAAAGGTACCACTGAACACTCTAAAGAGTAAAAGAGCGATAAAAAAGGGAAAAGTACAACTAGTTAAATTCCACTTTTGCCCTTGGCAGTAAACAAGAAAAGATACATAAAAAAAAGCTTTGGATTCTCCCCTTGACAATTATTGCATTTGCAACATTACCTCAAGGATTATTGAATTGCAATAATGGAAACAGTAACTAGGATATGAGTCAAAAGCATGATCATACACAAAATAAAAAATAATAATGATAAAAGAAGGATCATTTCAGTAAAACATGCAACTTTCATTGCATCTAAGAAAAAAATTTCTCAAATTTGGGGTTTTTACTAGAATCTTAGCTAATTGATAATGGAAAATAATACTCTGCAAATCATTAAGGGAAAGGAATCTCAATGGAAATTAAAGGATGAGAGTGAAAATGCTCCAAAAAAAGACATTCTTTATGAAGAATATGCTGTCTTTGAAGATTCCCTCCCAACTATAATATATATGTTCGAAGAAATAATCATTTAGAACAAGAAACAAAATAAATAAATAAATAAAATCTTGTAAAGAAATTTAAAAGAAAAGGCAAACATTTAATTTAGCAAATTTGACAATGTTGTTGAAATTAAGTATATAAATGTTTGAAATACACATCAGCAATTGCAAGTTAACATCCCAACTTTGGAAAAGTATTCATACCATTAAGTCCAAACTAAGTGCATCTTCAGTAAAGGTAAAGGTGTGTAAGGGCAAAAGTGCAATATATGTAAAGTTTTGAATTTCAAAACTATCTGAATTTTATTATGATGATTTCAAAATGAATGTAATGCAAGATGGGGTTTAACTGTTCATTTACATCTTTGTCCCTGTTCTTGTTTTTAGTATTTGTTTGTTAGAAATCTAAGAATATGATGTCATCATTTTAACTGTAATTATATCTATTAAATGACTTCTTTTTTTTGTAAAAAGAACCTTAAACCATAATTAATTGAAATTGAGGACTATACAAGCTAATATAATACTGGACACAATGACCGTTGATAGATATTAATTATTTAATAAAACTTTATAGTCTTAAAGCAAAATGTGTTAAAATTTGAAATGGGGTGGGGCCATTTAGCTGGAGGGCAGTATTGGGTTTTTGTCATAATCCATTACAAGAAAAGTAATCAGAGACAACATTGAAGTGTCACATTCATGGATTAAAATTAGATCTTAAAAAGATAATGTAGTAAAACTTTTGGCATTTCCCAAAAACAAATTATATACAAAAAGTTCATACCTTGCAGTAGCAGGATATGCACAGCCACCAGCTGAACCTGTTTAAATCAACAAAAACATATTATAAACCAGATCTAGTGGTGAAATTACTAAAAAGGACAGAATGAGAGAGAGAGAGAGAGAGAGAGAGAGAGAGAGAGAGAGAGAAGAGTTATTACTAGGGTCAGAGTTGGTCATGGTAGCAGTGCCATCAAAATTACAAGCAATAGGAGCTTGTTTATATTTCTGGAAATAGCTGTTGACAGCATAGCTGCAGTGAGCCTTGACAGTATTCGGGTTGTAACAGGGCCCACTTGAATGGGTCGGGTTGCAATCCGCCCCGGATCCACATGCATAGTCCAGAGTTTTCTGCAGAACTGTATCACTCAACCCATCCTTGCAAACGCACCATGTTGCACCTAAATAAAATATAATATTTAAAATAATTTATTTTTTTCTATTTTTAAATGAGAAAGAGAAGGGTTCAATACTGAGAAAATGCGTTAATAAACTAAAAGAAAAGAAATTTCTTCAGCTCAAACAGTGAATAAAAGAATGGTTTTTTAATATTTGAAAGAAAACTTCTTTTTCTTGAAAATATATAATGTAGGTAGAAAGATTTGCAGCTTTGATCTGAAGAAAAAGATAGAGGAAATGGGTTAGAAAAAAAGCTTACTAGAGTGACCAGCCATGGCGAAAAGGAGCACCATAATCACCAAACGAGCCATGAGAGAGAGAGAGAGAGAGAGAGAGAGATGAAGTGAACAACTGGAGAGGTTAGCAGTAGAAGAATGACAGTGAGAGAGGAGAGAGAAAGAGAGGTTGGTGAATGTTTTTAAGAGAGAGGAAAAGCAAATGGTAGGGAATGTGTAGATTACTAGATTGTGAAGATGGCCCTCAGCTAGTGAGTGGTGTCGCCTTGTAACATTTTTTTATTGTTTTTTGGGCTCTGTGCCTTTTAACCTTTTTCTGTTTTTATGCCCGCCCTTCTTTACTCATATTTGGCCTCTCATTGCACCATCTCACATGTGAAGATATTAAATTATTTATTTTATAGATATAAGTATGTTAATTATATGATTTATAAATATGTATTGTACAGGTTTAAGTATGAGTTATAATAAGTATGTATTTTACAATTATAAGTATGTGTTTTTCTATTATAAATATAGATTTTGCAACGCTGTGTTGCGACGGTCATACATGAGTTTTTGTATTCACTAATTATAAAATTCACTAATTAATTCACATGTTGATGGCAAAATAATTTAATTATATGATTATGTGATGTTATTTGATGTGATTAGATGGATAATGCTAAAGGCCCAATTGCATAAAATGAAAGCTAGTAAGAGCACACCCAATGGGCTTAGGACCCATAGCTAGATATATAAATAGGAATATGTTGAAGCAATAAGGGTTGTTTTGCATCATTTTGAGGAGGTGTCTCTCTCTCTCCAAGCAAATCGAACCCCCATTTTCTTCTCACCGTTGCGGCTTCTGGTGTTCGCCGGCCTTTCTGATCGGACCAAAAGAAAGCCCACATCGAGCCCGTCTTAAATCTGGACTCGATGCCGCCTCCGCCGTAAATCACCGGTGGAAAGAGTGGCGCCGCCACCCTCTTCTCCCCCTTTCATCTCTACCCTTGGTCGTTTCCTCTCTCCCTCCCATCGTGTGTCGCCGATGGGGTTCGTCTGAGTAGGTCGGTGCTAGAGTCATGCCGGTGCATTATACTTGTGTGATTGGTGTAGCAATTGGTGTAATGAAGTTTAGGTTGCATGATTCGGACATTTCGCTTTCATGGTCTAGTTTGCTCTATTATTTTGGATTGTTAATGTATCCTATGAATTGAATCTTGGATACATGTTTAGAGGTTATTCATCAGGATAGATTAATTAGAAGTCGTACCTTCTGATTTATTAAACTTAAGAAATAATTCAAACTAGTTTGATCCTACCACTGGTTTAGGGGTGAGATTCGAGATAGGGCGTAAATACACAGGATTACTGATTAATTTGGAAGAATCATTTTAGGGGAGGCTATCCAAGGGCTAGATTGTTTTACTCATTGATTTATCACCTCATTTGTGAAATCATTGCAATTTATTTTGTTGCATGATTTTTAGTACTTACTCAACAAACCAACCAGTTCCCCCTATTTTTATTATTTTCTCTACACGAATTATTTAATTGAATTATAATATTCTCTGTGGATTCGACCACTTACTTATCCTACTATATAAGTGGATTAGTTAAAGTGAATAATTATTTTTGGGTGCCGGTGACAGCACACCAGTGCATGTTGTGTGTGCATTGCTATGCTGGGGATGGCGTCGGATGAGTCGTCGGTGATGTGGTGTCGCTGGCTGCAGCGGCCGGAGAAGGTTGCAAGGGGAGGCACAACTGGGTGAAGGGTTGGGGCTGGAAGGGGCTTTTTTGAAAATTTGATTATGTTTAGGGGCTAGGTTGCAAACCTTAGATTTTAAAATAATTAAGCTTTAACCCTCGAACTTTTGGAGATTTTAGTTTTAACCCCTAATCTTTTGAAAAACTTGATTTATGGCCCAACTCTTTTTAAAATACCAAAAAGACCCCAAAATAAATTTCTGGTTTTGCAAATTGGTCCTTAGGGTTTTTGCAAATTTCTGAAAAATTACAATTTTACCTTTTGGTCAAAGTCAACTCTTCCAAATTTTATAATTTGGTCCTTATACTCTGACAAACCCCTATTTTAAGCCTGAATTGTCTATTATCAAGCCCAAATGATTTTTTAAACCCTAAAATCGAGGTTTAACCTTTCAAGGTTGTTTTAATGATTTAAAACAATTTCAAAGTTCTCATTTTTCCCACCCTCTCTCAAACAAAATGAATTTCAAACTCATGCTATATTCTTATAAAAGATGATATCCCTTACAAAATCGCATATCGATCGTCTTTTTGTCTTATCCTTCCAAACCCTTCGAGGGATCAATAAGTTCTTATTGTTTCTTTAGATGGATAGTTTCTAAAGGCATCTTTATACTTTGTGTAGGCAATTAGGAAGATCGAACGAATAGATCACTAGGGCTCAAGATCACGTAGGATACCACCGAATGAGGTGGGGGTAACTTCTAATCTAATCTCTCTAATTTTCATTCTATATATGATTGCTAAGTGTCACGCACCGTTTTCTTTCATAAAAATATCAGAGTTTTCACACGAGCGTGAAGAAGAAATGGTAAGAGACATATATCACAAACAGAAGAAGGAGATAGGAGACGACAGAAGAATGAGGTAAGGGACGATGTGAATCATTCACATATCAGCAATCGATCTCAGTACCAATAATTACAACATAACTTAGCAGCGGAATATATCATCAGGATCTCATATCCTAAAACATATACAGAATTATTACAAAAACGTGAATTAATTAAAACATTGTTTGAAAATGTTTGTGTGACATCTGTCTAAATACACAAGCCTAGATATAGCACCACCTCTCTCCTCCTAGGGTTCATCATGCTCCTCATCTCCTGTAATGTGAATTACAGAATAGGGGTGAGTGCGTGGAATACACTCGTGGGGATGAAATCCACCTCTTATAATAATCAATAGATATAAAATACTGGAAATGTAACATTCAGTCACGTTGTCGCAGCACATAAAATGCAAGACACGTACTCGTAACCCATCCATGGGGTGTGGGAATTTTCCTAGCGGTATTGAGACCATTTTAGGGGATAAGACGGGGAATTCCCGCACCATATGGATGTGTTAAGAGTATGTGCCTTGCATTTTATGTGCTGTGACAACGTGACTGAATGTTACATTTCCGGTATTTTATATCTGTTGATTGTTATAAGAGGTGGATTTCATCCCCACGAGTGTATTCCACGCACTCACCCCTATTCTGTAATTCACGTTACAGGAGATGACGAGCATGATGAACCCTAGAAGGAGAGAAGTGGTGTTATATCTAGGCTTGTGTATTTAGACAAATGTCACACAAACATTTTCAAATAATGTTTTAATTAATTCACGTTTTTGTAATAATTCTGTATATGTTTTGGGATATGAGATCCTGATGATATATTACGCTGCTAAGTTATATTGTAATTATCGGTACTAAGACCGATTGCTGATATGTGAATGATTCATATCGTCCCTTATCTCATTCTTTTGTCGTCTTCTATCTCCTTCTTTTGTTTGTGATATATGTCTCTTACCATTTTTTCTTCACGCCCGTGTGAAAACTCTGATATTTTTATGAAAGAAAACGGGGCATGACAGTTGGTATTAGAGCAATGTTCTAGGGTGATGGGTGATATATCGATGGGAGAGCATGTCGCCCGACTTTTACACTACTGGAGAGAGATTGGAGGTACGATAGGTAGGATCAGTGGTGTTCAGGCATGTCTGCATATGATCCATATCTTGCCATGGGAGTGGAAGGTTAGGGTCCACTTAGTATATCGCGATGAGCTAGTATTCTCGTCAGTAGATCACGTGTCCATCACTGACTTCGGGAACGTGGCGAGGCAAATGCTAGAGCTATGGGGCCAACATGGCCTTCCGACTGCTCCAGAACGTCACCTTATGATCCGTCCAGCAGTAGCTCCGAGTCGGAGGATGATCCTGAAGAGGATCTCGAGGAGGACGACCCGGAGATTGGTGACCCTTGGGACAGAGCACCAGGAGTACCGGGGCCTCCGCCGCCTCCCATAGTTGTAGCATATATGACATGGAGAAACTTTTATGATATGTACATAGTAATGCTATAAACGATACTTTATTCTATATGTATATGTATATGGTAGCTTTTATATCATAGATAGTGTACATACACCTTTTGTTATGGTGTAGTGCTACCCTTATTCTGTTCCTATGTATATATGCACCTATATCTTCTCGCTTATCTTATGGAGTATATGTTTATGCCTCTTCATGTGTATCGCGTTTACTTCTATACATATAGTATTATTGTGTAATCTCAATGACTTATATATATATATATATCATAACAGAATTATGTCGAGAGGAAGACCCCGAAAGGAGCAACCACAGCCGGCTAATCAGTCGGAGCGAGAAGAGAACGCCAATATAAGGGACTTGGTTACAGTGCTAAGAGGGTTAGCACAACACTTCGAGGTAACCCGAGCCGTCCCATAGCCAGCAAGAACCGACCCAAATCTCATCTATGAACAGTTCTGGCGATTCAAACCGCCGACTTTCGATGGGAAGGGGGAACTGACAAAGGCGGAAGAGTGGCTAAGGTCACTCGATCGATTGTTTGGGCACCTAACGTGCTCCAAAAAACAGATGGTCAGCTGTGCCATCTTCCAGCTCACTGATGAGGTGAGTCATTGGTGAGACTCGTATGAGCGAACTCTGTTGCCCGCTCAAAGAGAGGGGATGTCATGGGAAGAGTTCAAGGAAGTGGTTTCTCATCACTTCATCCATCAGTCCTATCGGGATAAGAAAGAAACAGAGTTCCTTCATCTCCGACAGGGAAGCTCAACTGTGGGAGATTATAAGAGGCGGTTCAATCACCTGAGCTGGTATGCCCCGTATTTAGTGGATACCGACAACAAGAAGGCCCGAAGATTTGAGAAGGGTCTTCGCTTAGATATTAACTCGATTCTAGCTGGGCAGGAGACGATGACATATGCTAGTGTCATCGAGAGAGCCCAAGAGATCGCCTCACGTTTGGGTTTGGATGCTGCCCCTCTCAAGAAAGTCTTTTCGGCTCCCGCAAAGAGGAAGTGGACTGGCCCAAGCCAAAATTTTACCCAGAATAAATTTCCAAGGGTAAGCAATGCTCCACTCCTTCCTACTCCCCGACCTGCAAACCTGTGCTCTAAATGCAGGAAGGTACACTCAGGACCGTGTCAGCAAGAAACACGGAACTATTTCACCTGTGGGACACCGGGGCACATAACGGCCAATTGTTGGAGGATGAGAAATTCACCAACTACAGCCCTGAACTCGAGGCCGGTGGCAAGTAGAGTGCGAGCATTTGCTTTTACTCACCTAGAAGCCGCTGAGGGAGCTGAGACGATGACAGGTATATTATCTGTATCTGATATACCTGTTTTCATCCTGTTTGATACTGGAGCAACACACTCCTTCATATCTGTCAACTTCTGTAAATTGCTGAAGCATGAAGATGGTAAGATAGTCGCTCAAACTATAGAAGTTGGTATCCCCTCAGGGAAGATGGTAAGGACAAAACACCAATACCACATCTTAAGATTACTTTTGGAGATAAGATCCTTCTAGCTGATCTTCATGCATTGGAGATGAAGGATTTTTACATAATTCTGGGGATGGACTGGCTAGAGTCAAATCATGCGGTAATCAAGTGTCGTACGAGGGAGATTGTCTTTCAAGCACCAGGAGAACCGGAGTTTACATTCCATGGAACGCGAGTTAATGTCGACTCAAGGATTATCTCGGCCATGAAAGCAACCCAGATGCTTAGCAAAGGAGATTGCGAAGCTTGGTTGGTCAACATGGTGAACTCCGAGAAGAAATCGACTACTATCGAGAAGGTACCGGTGATAAAGGAATTCATGGACATATTTCCAGAGGATTTACCTGGTCCTGCACTAGATCGACAAGTGACCTTTGAGATAGATCTCATTCCAGGATCAGCGAAGATGTCAAAAGCTCCTTATCGGATGACACCAAAAGAATTGCAGGAATTGAAGGTCCAATTACAGGAACTTTTGGACAAAGGTTTCATCAGACCGAGTGTGTCGCCCTGGGGAGCACCGATGTTGTTTGTGAAGAAGAAGTATGACAACTTTCAGATGTGTATCGATTACCGAAAGCTGAACAAAAGGATAATAAAGAACAAGTATCTACTACCTCGGATTGAAGATCTCTTTGATCAATTAAGAGGTGCTAGTGTGTTCTCGAAGATTGACTTAAGATCTGGATATCACCAGATGAAAGTCAAAGATGCTGATATATCTAAGACATCATCCAGGATGAGGTATGACCACTATGAGTTTGTAGTAATGTCATTCGGACTGAGTAATGCTCCAACTGTTTTCATGGATTTGATGAATCGCATCTTCCATCCTTATCTTGATCTCTTTGTCATCGTGTTCATAGATGACATCCTCATCTATTCATGCAATAGAGCGCACCATGCACAACATCTTAGGATCGCACTAGAAGTTTTAAGAAAGAAGAAACTTTACGCAAAATTCAAGAAGTACGAGTTTTGGATGGACAAAGTGGGCTTCCTAGGGCATATCGTCTCATCACAGGGGATCGAAGTAGATCCTAAAATGGTGGAAGCTGTTAGTAAGTGGGAAACTCCAACAAATGTGAAGGAAGTCCGGAGTTTCATCGGCTTGGTTGGATACTACCGAAGATTTATAGAAGGATTTTCTAAGATTGCCACTCCTATGACACGCTTGATAAGAAAAGACGTGAAGTTTCAGTGGAGTGAGCAATGCGAGCGTATTTTCCAGGAACTGAAGAGAATACTGACAGAAGCGCCAATTTTAATAGTTCCAAACGTAACCAATGAGTTCGTGATCTACAGTGACGCATCCAAACAGGATTTGGGGTGTGTTTTGATGCAAGAGGGAAAGGTAGTGGCGTATGCATCACGCTAGTTAAAGATTCACGAACAGAACTACCCAATGCACGATTTGGAACTAGCAGCTGTGGTACACGCCCTCAAGATCTGGAGACACTATCTCTATGGCGTGAAGTGCGAAATCTACACCGACCACAAGAGCCTAAAATACTTCTTTGAATAAAAGGAGCTCAATATGAGATAAAGAAGATGGCTGGAGTTGGTGAAAGATTACGATATTACGATCCACTACCATCCTGGAAAAACAAACGTGGTAGCTGACGCCCTTAGCAGAAAAGGGAAGTGAGTGGTGACGACTATGATCACCAATCAGCACTAACTGATTGAGGAGATATCAAGGCTAAATTTGGAGATAGTCACGTCTCAGACTAGCATTAAATCCAGGATGGCAGCGTTATTTGTAAAACCCACGTTGCGCGACCGAATTGTGGAAGCCTAGAAGAGAGATAACTTCCTAATGAAGATGAAAACTCTTATAGATGATGAAAGAGCCGAAGGTTTCTCTTTGGCTACAGATAGAGCACTGATCTTCAGAGGAAGAATGTGCGTGCCTAAGGATGAAGAATTAAGGGAAAAAAATCCTCAAAGAGGTGCATTGCACACCAATGTCTGCACACCTTGGAGGTACAAAGATGTACCGAGATTTAAGGGTGAATTTTTTGTGGAGAAACATGAAGAGAAGTATAGGGTTGTGTTGTCAAGAAGTGTCTCATCTGTTGACAAGTAAAAGCGGAGCATCAACGACCAGCTGGGATTCTAACTCCTTTGGAGATACCGAAATGGAAGTGGGAACACATAGCCATGGACTTTGTGGTTGGTCTGCCGACGACCAGACGAGGAAACCACGTCGTATGGGTAATCGTTGATAGATTAACGAAATCTACCCATTTCTTACCAATTAAGATGACATTCGGACTGGATAAGTTGACACGTATATATCTCGAGGAGGTAGTCCAATTGCACGGCATACCAGTTTCTATCGTATCTGATAGAGATCCACGGTTCACCTCCAGATTCTGGCAAAGCTTACAAAAGGAGTTAAGGACCAAGCTATCTTTCAGCATAGCTTTTCATCCACAAACCGACGGACAATCAGAAAGGACCATACAAATTCTGGAGGATATGTTGCGGGCATGTGTTTTGGACTTTCCCGGAAGCTGGGAAGACCACCTGTGTTTGGTGGAGTTTGCCTACAACAATAGCTACCAATCAACAATTGGTATGACGCCCTATGAAGCTCTTTATGGAAGAAAGTGCCGCTCACCTATCTGCTGGGATGAAGTGGGCGAAAAGAAAATCTTGGGACCCGAGTTGGTGGATCAAACGGATGAGGTGATAAAGAAGATTCGGGAGAGAATACGAGTAACCCAAGATCGACAGAAAGCATATGCAGACAAAAGAAGAAGGGAGCTGAAGTTTGAAGTTGGAGATACAGTTTTCCTTAAAGTGTCTCCCACCAAAGAAGTCCATCATTTTGGAAAAAGAGGAAAGTTGAAGCCGAGGTACGTAGGGCCGTTCGAAATTCTAGATCAAGTTGGGGAGGTCGCGTACCATCTAGCATTGCCGCCGGACTTCGCTGGAGTACACAATATTTTCCACATGTCTATGCTACATAAGTATATATTCGATCCAAATCATATAATCGAACAAGAAGACATAGAACTAGTGAAGGATCTGACATATGAGGAAGTCCTGATAGCCATCTTGGATAGAAAGAAACGACAACTAAGAAATCGAGAGATGGCTATAGTAAAAGTTCAGTGGAGCCGTCACGGAAAGGAATAAGCGACTTGGGAATTGGAGGACGAAATCCTAAGGAAGTATCACGACTTACCTTTCCTAGGTATGCTTTTATTTTCTTCTTAAGTACGCGTTTAATTTCAAGGACGAAATTCTTTTAAGGGGTAAGGGATATAGCACCCCTGACCAAAAACGAAGTATAATTTATTAATTAAATATTTAAACCCATGATTTAATAATTATGTGCGTATGTTTTAACTGTTTAATTTAATAATATGCGTTTCAGATATGTGTTTAAAGCATGTTTGAGATGGATATTTTTCTTAGACATGGAACATAGAATATTTTTATACCATTAGATGCGTAATGGAAAGACGAGAAGATAGAAATGAACTAGGGGTCAATCGAAGACCCGTAGCTCGTTCGACGACGAAAAGGGCAAAACACGAAGTTTCGGTAAAACCAAAAGGTATTTTGGTGAATAGTAACGAAATTTTTACGTGAATAGTAACTCAGACATTTTACCCCGTGAACAGTAACTTGAGATTTTTCGGTGAATAGTGATTTCAGATTTCTATAAATAAGGGCATTTTCGATTTGAAAATCACCATTTTTCCAAACGAGCCGAAAGTAATGAAAACTTGTAAGTCTCTCTTTTTTCTTTCTCTCTTTCCGATATTCTGCCTCCGGCACGCCGCCGCCAACGGTGGCCGGAAAATTTCAACATTGTCGGTTTCCACCGATTTTCACACACGATGTAGGTCTCGACGAGACGAATCTAAGATAGGTCTCGAAATTCAATTCTGATTTCTCGTTCACCGGAAAACGGTGAAAAACGATCTCCAAACCCTAAACCCTATGTTTTTGCCAACCTTTCTCTCTCTTCTGATTTCTCTCTCTCCTCCTCATCTCACCGGAGCAGTCACCGGAGAAGCTGCTGGTGGTGTGGTGGAGACGCTAGAAGGGTGGTGCCGCCGTAGGTAGCGCCACCGGGACTGATTTGATGTGTGTGTATATATCGTGCATGTGTGTGTGTTTAGTGTGTGTGAGTGTGTTGCTTGCTGCTGAGGGCGGCGCCGCCGTGTGGGAACAGTGGGCCGGCGCTGGTGATACGCCGGCGAGGTCTGGATGGTGGTGGCCGGCGGCAGGTGGCCGCCGGCCAAGAAGAGAAGATGTGCGTGTGTGTGTTTATATATATGCGTGTGTGTGTGATGTTTTGTGTGTGTGTGCGCGGCTGCTGGGTGGTTGCCGGAGACTGGAAGTCGCCGGCCAGTGTTCCAGGTGGTCCGGGGAGGGTCGTCGGTGACTGGAAGTCGTCGGCCGAAGTTGGGAAAGGTAGGGTTTGATTTTGAGTGTGTGACTGTTTGGGTGTGTTTAAGGCTGTTTTCCGACACTGTTCACGGCCGGTTTCTGGCGAGGGCTGGCCGGAGGTGGTAGTCGGTGGTACAGGCTCGCCGGTGAACGAGGTGGCGGCGGTGCAGGACGGCGCCACCGCAGCTGGTGGCGCTGGGAAGTGTGGCAGTCGAGCAGGGTCGACGCTAGGAGCGCTGGGTGCGCTGGGTGCCGAGCTGTCGAGAAAACTCAGCAGTTGCCGAGACGAGTTGTCAAGCTGTCGAGAAAACTCGGCGGCTGCCGAGGAATGTGCGCAGGCCCGCCGGGAGTTGCCGAGCTGCCGAGAAACTCACCCGACACCGGGTGTGCGCGCGCGCGTCCCGTCGGGTGACGGGTGCACATGCGACGTCGTGTTTTCAATTCGAATCCCTATTTTTCCATCATATGTCATCATCAAGTCATCGCCGACGAGATGTCATTGACCGGGATTCGTGGGCCCGGTCAAAGTCAACCCTTTGACCAAAATTACCAAAATACCCCTAAACTTAAAATGCTCCGTTTGAGCTCGTTTCAACTCCAATTGAGCTCATTCTTTTTCCGTTGTGATCCAAATTTCATCCTCTATCATCTCAGCCTTTTAGACTGATTATTCATTTTTATTTCTTTAACTCCAATCTTTAGATCTCTCGATCCGTCGCGTCTTTAACGATCGTTTTTCCTCCGAAATCTTTTACAACTTTAATTATAATTATTAAGGATCTAAGAAATACCGTAACTTGTGTAGGCTACTTGTTAGATTGAGTCTTGTGATATCCGATCTTTGGTACTTGCTACTCACGCGGAAGCCACTGAACAAGGTGGGGGTAATTTCTAACTCTATCTGTTTACAGTTTTCCCTATTATGAAGCATGAATGAGGAATACTAAATGTTATGATTATATGCTTTGATTATGTGTTCATGATATACTGTGAAAGGACTTTGGTTCACATTGCATGTTCGGAGGGTCTTATGGACCGTAAAAAAATTGTCTCCTACCTCTTCTAACACCTGAAAGGTCTGGCGGTCCTGTAAATGCGCTAACGGTATTGAGACCATTTTAGGGGATAAGATGGGAAATTCCCGCATCCCATGGATGGGTTACGAGTACGTGCCTTGCATTTTATGTGTTGTGACAACGTGACTGAATGTTACATTTCCGGTATTTTATATCGTTTGATTGTTATAAGAGGTGGATTTCATCCCCACGAGTGTATTCCACGCACTCACCCCCTATTCTGTAATTCACATTACAGGAGATGACGAGCATGATGAACCCTAGATAGAGAGAGGAGGTGCTATATCTAGGCTTGTATATTTAGACAGATGTCACACAAACATTATCAAATAATATTTTAATAAATTCACATTTTTGTAATAATTCTGTATATGTTTTGGATATGAGATCCTGATGATATTTTCTGCTGCTAAGTTATGTTGTAATTATCGGTACTGAGACCGATTGCTGATATGTGAATGATTCACATCATCCCTTACCTCATTCTTCTGTCGTCTCCTATCCCCTTCTTCTGTATGTGATATATGTCTCTTACCATTTCTTCTTCATGTCCGTGTGAAAACTCTGATATTTTTATGAAAGAAAATGGGGCGTGACAATACTTTATTTATACATAAAGGTATTGTCTCATTTAATTCAGTTACAATGTAAATGCATTATTTATATCTCATAAAGATATTAATAATATAACCTACAAGTATTAATACATACATTTAAGACAAAAACTCATGTGAAACTGGTGCACGGATACTAGATCTATGCAATCTGGATCAGTATGGTACTCCACACACCGGCACACATCCCCATGCATCGAGGAGGGAGTGCCGCACACTTAGTCTATTTTTTGCATTTTTCTAAAAAATATGTACATCTTTTAGTTATAACTTTCATACCTTTATGATATGATTTTCATACTTTTATGTTATGAATTTCATACCATCTACACTTTCTGTGAAAATTTCATACCATTTTAGTTATGCAATTAATACCTTTTAGTTAAGCGTATCAGACATTTTAGTTATATGTATCAGACCTTTTAATTATGGTAATGTTACCTTTATGTTATATCTTAGTAAATAAGCTAAAACTTTTATATGATACAACTAATACCTTTATGTAATGCTATTGATATGTTTATGTAATACAACAAATATATTCCAAAAAAATGGAATAAGATAATATATATACAACCATTTTTGATCTAATAAATGTATGTAACTTACAATTTCATTGGATGTTAATACGACAACCTAAATGACACTATATAGTAATAGGTTAATACATAATTTTATTATTTATGATATTCAAGTGATTGATTCAACATATTTATTTTTTATTTTCGAACAGATATATATATCACCAATCGATTTAGCAAGTTCATTGTGTTAGATTTGAATTGAACTATAAAAAAGAATTCATCATATAATATTGTAAATAGAACTCAAATTATGTATTTGGAACATTCGGAAAAAAAATCTCACAAAAAATGTAAATAAATGGAATGAGACATTTATCGATGGAAATTACATCACCAAAAAATTAAAATGATTTTGTTTCTTAAGCTACCTACGAACATTCCATCAATAACTTTTCAATAATTTCTTTTAGTTTTTTTTGTAAATATTATTTGAAATTTGCCAACAGAATAAAATTTCGTCAGGAAATTCAAATAAAATGACGTCATTTTTCGCCCCAATTTTTTTAGTATAAATGTACGTCGTTTTGAGTCATAATTAACCAAAACCGACGTAGTTTATGATGGATTATCGATGAAATATTCCATCGATAAATCCGTCGATAAACCTGAATAAATCAGGTTAGGATCCCCTTCTTCTCTGTCTCTATCTCTCTCTCTCCGTCGACCGTCGCCCCATCGCCCTTGGCCCTTGCTCCCCCTCTCTCTGTCTCTTTCTCTCTCTCTCTTTCTCTGTCTCCTCCTCTTTCTCTTCTTTGCCCTGTCACGCTGTCGCTCCCCACTGCTCTGGCACTCCTCCATCGCTCTGCCCCATTCTCTCTCCCTCTCTCTTTCCTCCTCATTTTCTTCTCTACTCGCCACGCTCTCCCACCACTCTGGTACTCGTCCACCATCCCCTCCCTCTTACTATCGTCGTTATCTTGCTAACCAGACACGCCGTTGCCAAGGTTCGTTCGATTTTACTATTATTTGTTTTAACTATAGTTTAAATTGCTAACTTTTTGCTAATTAAAGTTAATATTAGTTGAAATGTGTTTTTTTTGTTAATGATTTGCTAATTTTAGTTTTGCTAGTTTGTTGCCACATTTTGTTTTGCTAATTACTCATTAATATTAGTTTAATATTAGCGTTTAGTTGAAATGCTAATTATAGAAATTTAGAAACTTAGTTAATTGTTAGTTGTTCGGCGCTATAATTATAAGTTATTAGTTTCTAATTAATTAGTTTAAGTTTATAATGTTATTTTAGTTATCTATAATGTTAATTATTTTAATATAATGTTATTTAGGTTTAAGTTATACATTATGTTTATATATAATGCTGACTTGATGTTAGATTAGTATTGGTGATTTTGAAATGTTTAATTTTAGTAATTTAGTTGATCGAATTGTGGAATTGTTAAAATAGTTAGAATTGTGGAATTGTTAGGAATTGCATGCTATTTTCTTACAAAGATAGAAAGTCAAAAACTTGGTAGTTTAATGCATGCATCAAAATGCTTCAAAATTTTTGTTATAATTTTAGATTGGTTTTTTATGTTTAGTTACTTTAAATGCTTCAAATTTAAAATATTATGTTTCAAAGTTAGATGACTGCTAGAGGCCATCGAGTTCCACATGGATGAGGTGTTAGTAGAGATCATCGAGGCCTGCAGGATGAGTCCGACCGTTTGACACCGTACTCCACACCATTGACAGACTCTATTAGTGGTCCAAAGGGTGGAGTCTGCTCCACTTACGAGGTACACAATACCTCGCCGAGCACTCTGGTTCCTGCATCAGACCCAAGCTCGTTACAGCAGACATCACAAGCACCAATTAGCTCTCGTTTGATAGTATTGCAGGTTAAGGCTGGAGCGTGAGTCTTATTCTTTTTGAGTTTTTTTATTAATAAACTTTATTTATATCTAAAATTTAATTGTATAGAATAATGTCATCTCATCAGTGCTCCATCATTCTCAAGAATGTATTCGAGAGCTACTTCGATGCAAAGGGCTTCAGTTGGAAGTTGGTCTCATCCGACACTAAGACGGTGTTCTCTGTAATTTTTTTACTTTAAATTTCTCCAATTTTAGTATTATTATTGCTTTGAAGTTAATATTCATAAATAATGCATTTTTTTGTAGAAACGATGCATTTGGGACACATCGTTAGATGATGAAATTCGATGCTTGTACTCGAAGAGGTTGCTACTCAATACCACGATTTGATCAATGCCTGGAACAAAAGTAGATTTCATCAGGAAAGCAACCAGAGTTTCTGTCGGACGCCATCTGAAAGGGGTTTTTAGACTATTGGGCTAATCCATCTAGACGAAGTGCAAGCAGGCTTCGAAGAACCGTTGAAGTGAGCCACTCGAACTAGTACAAGAGCCTCCAAACATAAATAAGGCTCGAGATCAGCTGTTGAGTACTTGGAAGATCTCATAAGTATTCCTCTGCTACCTTTTAATTTATTATTATTTAGAATTAATAATATAGTTCATTTCTTATGTTTGTTTGTTTAATTTTTCTCGCAGTCCCGGGAGAAGGGTACCTCTGCCAACAATTACGAGCTCTTCATGAGGTTACATAGGTCCAGTGAAGATGGGTCGTACACCGACAGTAGGTCCAAAATAATTGTCGTAAGTATATTTTGTTTGTACTTCTAGTTTCACTTCAAAATTCATTAAAATTGTTTATCTCCTTATTTTTTAATTTGTAAAAATGTTTCAAGAGGCTTTCCAGGAGAGGAAGACCCAACTCAGTCTGTCTGATGATGGGTCATCGGAGTCCCGTCCTATGAACTTAAATCAGTTGTACATCGAGACAATCAGTATCCAAAAGGAGCTGGTACTTAGGTTGGGATCGATCGGCAAGAGATGATTGATGACAAGCTGTGCCACCTTGACCGCTACTTACAGAGGGGAGGAGATTTAGATGATAATGGAAGTAGTCGAAGAACGGGCACATTGCAGGTATGTGGAGGACATGGTCGTCCTTTTCCGTGAGTAGGAGGACTTGCAGAGCAAAGTCACCCCCATGAAACGATATATGGTAGTTGACTGTCACCATGGGAACAACTAGCGACTTGACCAATGACATTGTTCTGACCGATGTTGATCCCCAACTCTCGGAGCTTAAGGATGAGAATGAGGATGATGAGTGATGAACATATATAAACAAACAATTTTATTTTCATTTGTAACTAAATTTGTATATTTTTTGAATTTTAATTTTACTTCGTTGAATTTTCTTGAATTTTAATTTTATAAATTTACATTTTCTTTTAATTGTTATTAATATTACATTTTAATTTACATTTCTCAGAAGTAGAAAAAAACAACATTATGGATAAATCGTAATCCATCGGCAAAGTTTTGATTACTTTTTAATTAATCGAACTCTCTCAAGGGGTGCAACGTCCAAACCCAACCGGGAGGCGATCTCCTGGGCTCTCCCGATGACACTTGCATAGGTCATCTCTTCTTGCCCAGCTAGGATCGAACTAATCTTCTTACGAAGACCCCTCCCAAATCTTCGGCCCTTTTTGAGATCAGTATCCACCAGATATGGGGCGTACCGGCTCAACTGATTGAACCGCCGCTCATACTCCCCTACAGTTAAGTTCCCCTGTTGGAGATGGAGAAACTCTGTCTCCTTCGTGTCCTTATAGGACTGAGGGATGAAGTGCTGAGTAACCACCTCCTTGAACTCCTCCTAAGACATTTGTTCTCTTTGAGCAGGCAACATCGTTCGCTCGTACGAGTCCCACCAATGACTCGCCTCCTCAGTGAGCTGGAAGATGGCACAGCTGACCATCTGTTCCCCAGAGCATGTCAGGTGCCCAAACAATCGGTCGAGTGACCTTAGCCACTCTTCCGCGTCAGTTGGCTCCTATTTTCTATTAAAAGTCGGGGGTTGAACCGTCGGAACTGTTCATAAATTAGGTTGGAGTCAGCTCTAGCTGGCTAAGGGACGACCCGATTTGCTTCAAAGTGTTGTGCTAATCCTCGTAGCACAGTTACCAAATCGCCGACATTGGCGTTCTCCTCCTGTTCTGGCTGGTCGACAGATGGCTGCGGTTGCTCCTTCCTGGGTCTGTCTCTCGACATATCTCTAAATCGATATATGTATATATATAAGACGTTGGAATAACGCGATATTATTAACCCTCCCGCTAAAGACTATATAAACCATATTCATATGCTAAATTAATTACACGAGTCTCTTATCACATGTCCATATCTGTAGCGCTTCCCTCCAAACCTAACGGTTCAAGGCATAAATCACAAAACAGGCAACATTCAGATATCGCAAATCTTATGTTCAGGGAAAGTCACCTATGGAGAGAGGATAGTGCCTATCTGTGTCTTTTCAAAAACCCTTTCACGTTTCCAAATCACACATTTTCCACTTTAAAACTCGTTCCAAAAACCTTTCTCGTTTTCAAATCACACTTTCGAAATCACATTTTTTCCCATTTTTAAAACCAGCTCGAGCAAGTTCTCAACGTTAGAACTGCTCTGATACCATCTGTCACACCCCAAAATCTTTTCACATTTTATCAGAGTTTTACTGTTAGGCGTGAAGAATAAATAGTAAGAGACGACAGAAGAAGGGGATTAGAGACGACAGAAGAAAGAGAGGAGGGACAATGTCAATCTTTCACATATCAACAACGGCCTCGACCGATAACGTTCGGTCTCACTACCGATAAAATATACACAACAATCGGCCTCTATCGAAGACAATCGGTCTTACTACCGATATAAACGTCATACAAAGCGGAAATAAACCATCAGGATCTCATGTTCGCAGTATACTCAAAAATAAATACAAAACGTGAATAAAATTAAAATATATTGTTTGGAAATGTTGGTGCGACATATACTAAATAAACAGATTCAAAAGCGGCACAACCTCTCTCTCCATCTAGGATTCATCATGCTCAACAACTCCTGTAGTGTGAGTACAGATTAAGGGGGTGAGTGCGTTGAATACACTCGTGGGGATAAAGTCTGCATCTTATAACATTCAACAGGCATATATAGATCAACAATATATAACAATCGGTACAATGGCATAACAAGTAAAATGCACAGCAGATATTAGAAATGGTAAGAAGGATAGGTGCGGGAATAACCCGTCTTACCCTATGAAACGGTCTTAATACCGCAGGTGCACTTCATGAGGACCACCAAACCTCAATAGAGTAGTAGAAGGGAGGGAGACGATTTGTTACAGTCCCGTAGGACTCTCCGAACATGCAATGTGAACCGAAGTTCTTTTACAGTTTATAGTATGGCACAACACGTATATTCACAGCATTTAGTATTCCTAATTCATGCTTCATGATAGGGAAAACTGTAAACAGAAGAAGAGTTAGAAATTACCCCCATCTCATTCGGTGGTTACCCGCGTGAGTCGCTAGAATCAAACGTCTGATAACACAAGCTCAATCCAATAAGTACCCAAGCTTAATCTAACAAATACTCAATCTCAATCCGAAACGAAGCCTACACAAGTTACGATGTTCTTAGGTCCTTATTAATTATAATTAAAGCGATAAACGTTCACGCGACGAGTCGAAGGATCTAAATCTTGGATAAGGAATGAGTTCGTTCGGAGTTGATACGAGCTCAATAGCGTATATGAAGTTTGAAAGTACATAGGTATCAAGGGTTGACCTCGACCGGGCCCTCGACCCTCGGTCGACAACTTCCCGTCGGCTAAGACTCGATGGTAAGGGATACAAAGGAAAAAGAACGGGAAAGGATTGGAAACACGGTGTTACCCGACACGCATCTCGCACCTGGCGTCCACTCCCAACGCGTCCTGGCCGCGCACGACCGTGCGCCAGCTTCCAGAAATCTCTGTCTGGCCGCGCACGACCGTGCTCCCCTAGCATGACCGTGCACCAGCCTCAAGTGGCTTCTGCCAGCTGGGGCACGACCGTACCCCACGGTACGACCGCGCGCCAGCAGCCTCGTTTCCGTCCGGCATTTCCGGCCACTTCGTTCCAAACTTCTCATTCCCAACTACTATCTCTCCGATACCAACCTATTCTTCTCCAAACCCATCTCACACACACAAACATATATATATATATATAAACACTCACAATCACAAAAACCCTTGGCCGGCGACCTTCGATCGCCGAAAACCCATCGTCTCAACTCGCCGGCGTATTACCAACGCCGATTATCACTTTCCTCATGGCGACACTATTGGAACCGACGGATCGCCGGCCCTATGCTATCGGAATCGGGATCCATAAAAGTACGCAGCGGAAAGAGAAATCATACCCTTGTAGACCTCTTGATCTTCTGATGTATCCCTAAGCCTTTCTCGAACGTTGCGTGGCCAACGATCAATCGAGAAATATCAGTTCTGCTCTCTCTCACTTTCACGTGTTTTCTGTGATCTGTGTTGAAAAAGGTGCTGATAAAAGAAGCTATATATAGGCTACACCAGGGACCTAGAGGAGGAATTGGGTTGGGCCTCCTGATGGGCTTAAGTATCCTGTGTTCGGCCCGAACACATAACTTAAGCCCATCAATAATAATTTAGTCCACTAGAGAATTATTATTGAACTACCGTCCCAATCCCATATTATAATATGGGCTCCTTTTATTATGTGTACATTTATTTCCCCGTGTTTAAGATATCGAATGTCCGTAAATTAAATAAGTTACTGATAACTTAATTAATTTACATCTAATTCCAAGAGTAGTACCACTCATCCTTATTATCATGTCGGATTAAATCCACCTGCAGGGTTTACATGATAATCCTTATGAGCTCCTCAAGGGGACATTATCATCCTAAATAATTAGGACACGGATTCCTTCTATAATCAACAGCACACCATATAAACAATGATATCTCCCAACTCACCGAGCTTATTGATTTATGAATAAATCTCACTCATTGGCAAATTAAAGAAATAAACACTGAGCATACGTGCATGTTATTATATAGGGATTAAGAAGATGTACATCCATAATAACAGAGGTGTCTTGTTCTATTATATAGTCAGTATAAAACGAACAACCTCAAATGGTCCTGCTCAATACACACAAAGTGTACTAGTGTAGTTTTATAGTCAAGACAGACTAATACCAAACTACACTACAACCATTCCGATGATTTGTCCAAATCCATCTTGGTTGTGAGCTATTATTTATAATTTATAAGAAACTGATAACATGATCTTCTGTGTGGCACCACACACCATGTTATCTATAATATAAATTAATTGGACATTGCATAAACATATATAACAAATATAAAATGCAAACATATGACCAAAATGATTCTCATATCAAAAAGATGTTCATACAAAAAGCTAGGCTTATAGTATACATCCTAACAGACACCACCTGTGCCGCCCCCAACAGAGATCACACACAAACATACACACACGTATGCATATAAACATAACCAACCCATTGCAACTCCGATACCACCACACATGGCGGCGTCGTCCCCCCAACAACTCACCCTTGCCTCCAGAGAACCTCCGACAACATCTCCGGTTAAAAGAACGAAGGAAAAGAGAGAAAACTGAGGAGAGAGAAAGGTTGGCTAGGGTTAGGGTTTAGGGTTTTGCAAAGGTTTTTCACCATTTTCCGGCGAACGATAAGTCGGAATAGAAATCCCAGACTTGTTCTAGACTCGACTCGTCAAAACCTACATTGTGTGTGAAAATCGGCTGAAACCGACAACTTTGAAATTTTCCGGTGAACTCCGGTGGCGGCTCCGACAGCAGTACCGGTGGTGGCGCGCCGGAGGCCGAAAAAGAAACGAGAGAGAGAGAAGAGAGACTTACGTGTTTTCGGCGCTTTTGGCTCGTTCGAAGAAAGGGGTGAAAATGAACTGAAAGGAGCCTCTATTTATAGATTTCAGAAGTTACTATTCACCGTAAATATCTTGGTAAATATCTTCTGATATTTCCGAAACCCCGTGTTTTGTTCTCTTCATTGCCGTTTAAGCTACAGATCCCCGATTAACCTCTAGTTCGTTTCTATCCTCTCGTTTTTCTATTACACATCTAATGATATAATAATACCCTATGTTCCACGTCTAATAAAATTATCGATCTAAAACATGCATTAAACACTTATTTGAAACACACTTAATTAATTAAACAATCCAAACATACGCACATAATTATTAAATCATTGATTTAAATATTTAATTAATCAATTATGCTCGTTTTGATCTGGGGCGCTACACATATCCATATCTCACATGAGCTATAATTCACATGTCTCGGTGCACAACTAGTGAGCAATGAAAAAAATTCTTCTTGAAATCACATTATACATGTAAAATGCAATAACTTTCATCATTTACTTATACACGTGCTGATACTCGTGAATGATATTCGTAATGCAGCACACATATATTTCCTCATAACATCATTCAGACATGTCAATTCTCAAAGTTACATAAAATCACATAATATCACTCAATCAATATATAACATGAAATATTATTTCATACATTATAGTTGCAATTAAATTTTTACTTACCTTATCTTCTAGGATGATATTCTAAAACTTCTTGTATCTCTTTTGCCAACACAATTAATCTAAAATAGTAAGTAAAATTGTCACACCCCATTTTCATAGTTAAAATATTAGAGTTTTCTTTTTGAGCGTGGATCAAGAGAGGGAAAAGAAACAAACATTTTTTAAATTTACAGGTACGATAAACGAGTAAAGATTTAAAAACAACATTTGAATCGAAAACTTCGAAAATAGTTGAAGATACTATTTTACATGTTTAAAACTCTCGGCATCTAGCCAAAAGAAATCATTGAAAACATAACAGCAGAACTCCATACAGGATCCATAATAAAAAGGAGAACAATTTACTTTTCAATCGATCAGCATAGTTTAAAAGACAAAATTGGAAAATGAAAAGGGAAAAAGATCACAGCTAATATGGCACCCCTCTTGCTACGCTTCTCTACTTCCATCATTTCCTGTAGCGTGAATACACACGGGGGTGAGTACGTTGAATACACTCGTTGGAGTAATTTCCGTATTTTATCATTTGTTAAGAAGTCAAGTCATTTGAACATATATAAATATAACAATTAAACACAGCACGTAAAATGCACAACACATAACATCATAGCGCTCATCATATCTGCAGAAGGGTGTGGGTACTCCCCGTTAACCCTAGGTGCGGGTACTCCCCGTTAACCCTAGGTGCGGGTACTCCTCGACTTACTTTACAGACCACTGACCTCTCCGTAGCATGATTATGGACTTTCGTTCCTTCAGCATGAATGTGGACTTTCATCATTTCAACATAAATATGAACTTTCGTCCCTTTAATATAAATGCGGACTTTCATCTCTTCATAACATATTTATAACACGTGCATGAACATAATGATCACAACATTTAATCACAGCACATAGGGTTCAACAATTCAATTAATATTAAGCTCACATGCATGCATTCGTTCATCATTATTATGCGTTCGTTCATCATTATTATGCGTTAAATATAGAAACGTAAAGTTGTTAGGGATTAGAAGTTATCCCCACCTTGTTCAGTGGTAATCCCTCGTGATACGTTGAATACTAAAACTTACGATCATTCTTTAATGTAGAAACCTACACATGCAAACGAGGCTTATTAGTTTCTTGTTACGATAATTCTATATTTTATTAAAAGAACTCTATCGGAAAAAAAGTGTTGAAGGAAGGAAAAATGAATCAAAAGCTTGAAACTTGATCATAAGATGTAGAGGGATCAATTACGGTTTGATAGGAGAAAGAACAAGCTAAAACGGACGAGAAATAAGTTAAAACAGAGCTTTTAAAGATGTAGGGGCATTTTCGTAAATTCTGGATCAGGATTGACTTTGATCAGGGGCGGTTTTGTAAAAATAGAGAAGTTTTGGGGTCTTTTTAATATTTTCAAAACCTTTGGGGTCGAAATGTAATTTTTGAAAGTTTTAGGGGTCCAAGTCAAAAGGTTAGAAAAGTTTTGGGGGTCAAAACATAATTTTTGAAAGATGGAGGGCTAAAACGAAGTTTTCAAAAGATAGAGGACTAGAATGCAAGGATCCTAAACATTCTAGGGTTTGCACATGGGCCCCCGGTATTTCTGAAATTGTAGGGAGGCCCCCGCCTCCCCCAACCCACTCCCGCCACTGTTCCCCGCCTTCCGCCGCCGCAAAACACACGTCGGCGACACCATATCACGGGCACACTCACACACACACCGTATACACGGCAGTACTGCAGCGCCGCCTCTCTACACAAACACAAACACATCCTAAAACACACACACACACGCACAACCATGGCCGGCGACCACCGCGTCGCCGGCGACACCAAAAACAGCATCACAACACATGCCGACACCACGCCACCCGTGCCCCGACTAGCGAACCACCGGCGCGTGCAACGTGTGTATATGCACACAGCTACGGCGGCATCCCGCCATCTGCAGCGACCCCGACACGGTAGCATAGTCCCAACAACACACACATACCCCGGCAGCGGGAGAAGGCCAGCGAGAGAGAGAGAAAAATGGGGAAAGAGAGAGAAAAAAAAGAGGAGGAGAGAGAATGGGGGTTTGCCGCCCCTTCTCCGGCCGATTTCCGATGGAGGAGGCGGCGATCTGACAAATCGAGCCCGGATCCGTGATAGGCTCGATGAGGGCTTTGTTTTGATGTAAAATCAAACAAAATGAGGAATGAAGAGGAGGCTCCGGCAGCGGCATGGCGGTGCTCAGGCCGACCCACCGAAAAGTTAGAGAGAGATATGAGAGAGTATTTACCTTGGTTAATATTTTAGCAAAGTGTGGTAATAATTTCCTTTCACCCATGTGTTATACTCTAACTCCTTTCATCTTGTCTTAGGCCATGGGCCCTAATTGGGCCACGTGACGTGCTGTCCATAAGTGATTCATCTTCTCGATTTTTTGATTACGTAAACTTCGACTAAATTATAATATATACTCCTAATTCAATTATGCTTTCGATAATTTTAAATCATCAATTCAATTAATAGAAAACATGCATTATTTCTATTTTTCTAAAACACACGTAATTAAAATCACAAAATTAATGGTTTAATTATTTAATTAGCCAATTATGCATCGTTTTATCCTAGGCGTCACATCCCTTCCCCCTCGAAATTTTTGAAGCGTACCTAATAACAACAAATCTGGATACTTTGCTAGGATCTCATCTTCTTGCTCCCATGTTTGTTCCTCTCTTCCATGGTGGCTCCACTGGACTTTCACCAGGACCATCTCCCGATTCCTTAGTTGACGAGTCTTTCTGTCCAAGATAGCCACTAGGACTTCTTCAAATGTCATATCTTTCTCAATCTCGATGCCTTCTTGGTCGACTATGTGGCTCGGATCGTAGATGTACTTCCGCAGCATGGATACATGGAAAACGTCGTGTATTCCTACAAAGTCTGGTGGCAAAGCTAAACGGTACGCGATCTCTCCAACTCGATCCAAAATTTCGAATGGTCCCATGTACCTTAGCCTTAATTTTCCTCTTCTTCCGAAACGATAAACTCCTTTAGTGGGCGTCACCTTTAGAAAAACTTTATCTCCCACATCATATTTCAGCTCTCTGCGTCTTTTATCCGCATATGACTTCTATTTGTCTTGAGCCACTCTGATTCTTTCTTGGATCTTCTTTATCACTCCTACTATTTGCTTGACTAAGTCAGGTCCCAAATTTTTCTTCTCACCCACCTCATCCCGACATAGAGGTGAACGACACTTTCTTCCATAAAGGCCTCGTACGGTGCCATTCCGATCGTCGACTTGTAACTGTTGTTATAGACGAACTCTACCAGGCAATATGATTTTCCCAGCTTCCATGGAGATCTAGGACGCATGCCCTCAACATGTCTTCCAGAACCTGAATCGTCTGTTCCATCTATTTGGGGGTAGAAAGTGGTGCTGGAAGCTAGCTTGGTTCTTAGCTCCTTCTATAAGCTCTGTCAGAATCTAGATGTGAAACGCGGATCTCTATCTGACACGATGAAAACTAGTACGCCGTGTAATCTGATGATCTCTTCTAGATAGATTCGAGCTAACTTATCTAAACCGTAGGTCATCTTGATCGGTAAGATGTGAGCTGACTTAGTCAATCTGTCCACACTCCATGAGTGTACGATCGAGGTAACATCGATGAGTTTTCACAGAGTTTGAAGGTAGTTCCTCCGAGCAACATCGAAACCATCAGATCTGTGAAAACTCGATTCATCAGATCTATGAAAACAGCTGGTGCGTTACTTAGTCCAAAAGGCATCACTACAAACTCATAGTGGTCGTACCTTGTCCTAAAGGCTGTCTTCGGTATATCCGTATCCTTAACCTTCACTTGATGGTATCCGGACCTCAAGTCGATCTTTGAGAACACACTTGCGCCTCTCAACTGATCAAACAATTCTTCAATATAAGGGAAAAGATACTTATTCTTGATCGTCCGCTTTTTCAGCTCCCGATAGTCGATGCACATTCGAAACTCCAATTTTTCTCTTAAAGAGCACTGGAGCTCCCCAAGACGATACACTTGGACGAATGAATCATTTGTTCAAAAGTTCTTGCAGCCGAACCTTCAATTCCTATAGCTCCTTTGGTGTCATCCGATATGGTACGTTCGATACTGGTACCGATCTTGGGATGAGATCGATTTCAAAAGTAACTGGTCGATTCGGCGGAGGCCTGGGTAGATCTTTCGAAAAATATCCATATATTCCCTCACGACAGACACCTCCTCATCGAGATTTGTTTCTTGTTCAAGATCCACCACGTTTACTAACCAAGCCTTGCAATCTCCTTTACTGAGCATATTAGTTGTCTTTATAACCGGTACGTCCCTTGGGTTGACTCCAACTCGCATCCCATAAAACATGAACTCCTCGTCTCCAGGTATAAGAAAGACGATCTCCCTTACGTGGCACTTAGTCGCTGCATGATTTGCCTCAAGCCAATCCATCCCCAAAATCATATCGAAATCCTTCATCTCTAGCGCATATAGATCGACTAAAAGAATTCTATTCCCAAATGCAATTCTTAGACCTCGACAAAGTTTTTTTGTTAGTACCATCCTTCCAAATGGATACTGTTGTGGTCTTCAATCCTTCGACAACTTATGTGTGGTTGAGAGTGAAAGCTCGAGACTTGCTTGTTCTCGACCTCGGCTTTTGTGCCATTGCTGCGTTTCTGAACTTCGGACATCTAATGGCGACTAAAGTGCGAAAACTAACACTACGCAAGTACACGTAGCATGACAAGTAATATAGTGGACTGAAAAGTCCGGATATCGAACCCACAGGGAAAATAAAACTCTCTATTCTTAAGTACTAGATTCCTACAACTTATGATCCTACCTAGCGAATCCAAATTTAAGAGTTGATTGTTTAAACTGTGAAAAACAGTGAAATAGAGAATGCAATTAAGCAAATAAGAATTAAACTAAGATTTATCAAAATAAACAAACCTAAGATTTTATCTCCCCCTATGTGTTTTAACTCACCCTTATTCTTTTCTCATGCAAGATTCAATTCCCGATTCCTAACCTGAGATGCTAATATAATCATACCCCGTTTCTACGTGATGCATGAATCTAATGCTATGAACAATTTACTGTATTCCTATGCAATTAAATTCATAACAAAGCATTAAGCATAAATCCCAAATAAGGCTTCCTAAGGTGAAATATATATTCCTACGATTTCACATGCAATTAAACATTATTCTGTTCAATTAACTCGAAGGATCTTCTACCACAATGCTTATCATCAAACCAATCTTCCGATATAAATTTGACAATAATATAAAGACACACAAATTGGCCAAATTCATGCACTTAATCAACAAGTAGAAGAAAGAATCGTAAATCAAACTCGTATTAAAATTGAAATAAGGGTTTCATAATTCAACACATAGGGTTCGAATAAAACCCTAGAAAGAAAAACTTTAGCTACTCATTATTTGATCAACAAAGAAGTTCATAAAGAAAAACGAAGGAAAATAAACTCTTTAATTGATGCTGATCTTCACTTCTTCGCTCGATTGTCTTGCTTTCTCTCGTGGGGTAGAAGTTACATTTCTCTAAGTCTTGACATGGTTTATATAGACACCAAGAGGCAAGGAGTCCTAAATTCATTGGAAGCATGAAAATCGTACTTTTCTAACAAACTGCGTGGTGAGTACTGCGGTACTAAGACAACGTCTTGAATTATCTGGAAGTCAGTACTGCGCTACTAAGATATGGGTACCGCGGTACTAAGGTGCAGAAATCAGAGCTTTGGTTTTCCACTTCGGGTACCGCGGTACTGAATATGGATACTATGGTACTGACCCGTTTTCTTTTTTTTTCTTTTTTTTTTTCGCACGCTTTATCTCTGTCACGCTGTTTTCACCTCTTGTACCAATATCAACCAATATTTCATAGTTATGATTCATTTATGACCAAGATAGCACAATAAACGTGTTTACGACCATGTATATTGAGTGTATTTTACATACTCAACACACCCCCAAACTTAAATGTTTGCACGTCCTCGCACAAAAACAATCTCACGACATCAAAGATACAACCAACAATCCAACAAAGGATAACAAATTCAAATTCCCAAGGCTATATACATATATAGTCTCAACCTCAAAACACTTAGCAAGAATCACATTCAACACAAACATTTCCCTTCCAAATTACTAAAGGACTCAACATCAAATCCTATATCACTAGTATATCCCAACTTCTCAAACATCAAAAGGAATCAACCAATTCGCTACACCGTGGGGTGTTAGGATGTATACTATAAGCCTAGTTTTTTGTATGAACATCGTTTATGGAATGAGAATCACATTGGTCATATGTTTGCATTTTATATTTGTTATATATGTTTATGCAATGTCCAATTAATTTATATTATAGATAACTTGGTGTGTGGTGCCACACAGAAGATCATGTTATCAGTTTCTTATAAATTATAAATAGTAGCTCACAACCAAGATGGATTTGGACAAATCATCGGAATGGTTGTAGTGTAGTTTGGTATTAGTCTGTCTTGACTATAAAACTACACTAGTACACTTTGTGTGTATTGAGCAGGACCATTTGAGGTTGTTCGTTTTATACTGACTATATAATAGAACAAGACCTCTGTTATTATGGATGTACATATTCTTAATCCCTATATAATAACGGGCACGTATGCTCAGTGTTTATTTCTTTAATTTGCCAATGGGTGAGATTTATTCATAAATCAATAAACTCGGTGAGTTGGGAGATAGCATTGTTTATATGGTGTTCTGTTGATTATAGAAGGAATCCGTGTCCTAATTATTTAGGATGATAATGTCCCCTTGAGGAGCTCATAAGGATTATCATGTAAACCCTGCAGGTGGATTTAATCCGACATGATAATAAGGATGAGTGGTACTACTCTTGGAATTAGATGTAAATTATTTAAGTTGTCAGTAACTTATTTAATTTACGGACATTCGATATCTTAAACACGGGGAAATAAATGTACACATAATAAGAAGGAGCCCATATTAAATATGGGATTGGGATGGTAGTTCAATAATAATTCTCTAGTGGACTGAATTATTATTGATGGGCTTCAGTTATGTGTTCGGGCCGAACACAGGATACTAAAGCCCATCAGGAGGCCCAACCCAATTCCTCCTCTAGGTCCCTGGTGTAGCCTATATATAGCTCTTTTCATCAGCGCCTCTCATAACACAGAACACAGATCACAGAAAACACGTGATAAGTGAGAGAGAGCGGAACTGATTTTTCTCGAAGGATCGTTGGCCACGCAACGTTCGAGAAGGGCTCAGAGGAATACATCAGAAGATCAAGAGGTCTACAAGGGTATGATTTCTTTCCGCTGCGATTTATCTTTGGAACCCGATTCCGATAGCATAGGGCCGGCGATCCGTCGGTTCCAACATGGGGTTTTTCATTAACTTAGAGAATCAAGCGTCATAATAACCAATTTTTCATTATAATCATCATAAGCACATTGGCATCTTTATTTGGCATCTTTTTTTTATGAATATCTCATTTGTTGAATATAATGCAATCCACTTGGCTTTCTAATTGGTCCATGTAGCGAACTTTCAACCAATGGCTCCCAAATCGGACGACTTTAGGGTATTAGGTGTAAAACACACAAGGGTTTACTTGTTCGAACCAAAAAGGCTTCGAATCACACTTCCTCAACTTAGAGATTTTTCACACATCAACCTTTCTATCATTACCGTTTAACGCTACTCAAGTGACCCATGTACCGAACTTTCAATCAACAATCTCAAGCCAGTTGGCTTTAGGTTGCTAGGCATAAAGATACCCCTAAGGATTTACTTATTCAAGTCACCTAAGCAACAAAAACGTGCCCTTGGCCATAGCCGAATTTTTCTCAATACAAAGCAAAAGCATATATTCAGTTCGCAATAACTCAACGTGCTAAGTTTTTGATCAATTCAACCCACAAGTGCAACAACTAGTTTTAACCCTTAATGCTCAATAATCAAAATAGCCCACAACATAGAATCCAATGCATGAATCATAAAGTAAAGCAAAAGGGTTCACGTTCATCGAATCATGTAATCACGGCTAAGCACTTCATATCATGACTCTCAAAGCATATAACAACGGGAACTCAAAACAAAAAGACTCAATGTCAAACTAAAAAATCCCACCCCCAAACTTAAATGTGACATTGCCCTTAATGTCATTAGAATGAAGTTTAGAGGATAGAATACACTTGATCAAGTGTCATGCGACGAGGAGTCTCCCATCTCATCGCTCTGTCGCTTCTCCTCGTTTGGTGCCTCTTGTGGGGAAGGTGAGCGAACGCACCTCGGATGATGTTTCTGAAAGAATTCCGGTGGCTCAAGCTCCGGTGGAATTGATTGACAACCACATGCGGTTGTCGTGGCCTTGAGTGTCTTCAGAATCAAACTGAAGAAGGCCTTTATCACCTCACGCATGTCGGACTACGTTTCTCATAACTCGCCGATCTTCTATGATAGCTATGTCAAGATGGGTGTCTTCCCAGGTCGTCACCCCCCTTGTGGACGTGCATTAGCGGCTCCACCGTCTATTTGCCGGATGACTGCGATGTTGATCGGATTCTTGAGTGGGACAATCATGTCAGACTCCAAGATTGAGACACT
Organism: Scutellaria minor; assembly: GCA_954870855.1. Lineage (NCBI taxonomy): Eukaryota > Viridiplantae > Streptophyta > Magnoliopsida > Lamiales > Lamiaceae > Scutellaria > Scutellaria minor. The sequence goes on from OX940727.1 coordinate 23,495,899, forward strand.
CTTACTAGCGCAGAGTCCCGTGATAAGTGTCGGGAACATGTTTAACTTGTGAGAATCCCTGATGGACTTTACAAGTCGTGACCGGATGATCTGGGCAACCGGGATGCACTCTCCTTTCATGATATAGTATATGAGGGCGTACCTTTCAAACGTCATGTTCGTCATGGCTGAGGTTGGTATGAGATGGTAGCACACAAAGTAGAGTTATATCTTAGCTTCGAGTTTGAATTCCGACTTAGGAATTGTCCATTGGAGCACTTCTTCTCTCGTCTTCCATACCGGCTTGTTTCGGTATAGAAATTCACCGACCTTTTTGGGATTGACCCTTCCTTTCATCTCATCCCAATCCGGTTGGTGAGCGTGGTCCCCCAAGAGCTTGTAGTATCGGTGAATGTACTTGTCACCGAAATCTACCTCAACACCTCGGACGATAGACATCGGGGGCGCTCAGTGGCCCTGTGGAGTGTACTTTGCCGTTGGGATATTGTGGTTTGCATAAAACTCGAGCACAAAAGAGAGGTTGTACTCGGTTGGTTTCTCACAAAGTGTAAACCATTTGCGTTGGCAGATTTGGGCAGTGATTGCATCATATTCACCAGAAAAGAGGTCGAATTCTCACTTCGGAAAAACCGTTTTCACCCTCCGTTTGTAGTATTCTTCTTTGGTAATTTCGGTGAAAAAGATTGTAGTGCCGCTAGGGGGATGGTGTCTTTGCCCTTACCCTTAGCACCGGCACCCTTGGACTATTCAACACCCTTAGATTGTGGTTTCTTTCTTGGAGCCATGAAAAAAACTGTCGAAAATTGGTTAGGGCAATTTATCGAACACCTTGTGGGCGTGAATGAGAACTAGGTGTTTTGGTGATTGTGCTCTTGAAAATCTTTCCCAATCCTAGCAATCAACACAAGAGAGACAATTAATGAGAAAATAAGATGGGAGATTGGATTCTATGGAGGAGATTTGAGTGGTGGTGTGGGGGAAGGTGGAGGGATGTTTTATGAGGGAGAAGGGTTTGGGGGAGGTTTGATTTGTGTTTATGGCGAATTGGGGTGAAATCCCCGATTCTGTGTTATAAGTGGTTCAGTACCGCGGTACTGGTAAGTGGATACCGCAGTACTGGGTTTGAGTGATGTTGGGTACCGCGGTATCGACCCTGGATACCGCGGTACTGGCCTATAGTCAAAACACCCTAAAAAATCTGTACTCGAATACCGTGGTATCCAAATTGGGTACCGCGGTATCAGCCTCCAACCATCCCATACCTGCAAAAATTACATAAACTTGTTAAATATGAGCATGTGAGGCCTCGAAAACCTACTAAAACTTCAAAGAAACAAAAAGAATAAACAAAAACTTGAAAAACAAAGGAAAAAAGAAAAAAGAAAAAGAAAACTTAGGTTGCCTCCCAAGAAGCGCTAAGTTTATAGTCTTCAGCCAGACTTTTTGTTGACTTTTCTAAGTCAATGCGATCGTAGTTGGGGGCGCTCCACTTCACCACCGTAATAATGCTTCAATCGTTGCCCATTGACTTTAAAAGTCCTTCCTAATTCGGTATCCATTATCTCCACGGCTCCATGTGGATACACCTCTGCAACCGTAAATGGTCCCGACCATCTAGACTTCAACTTTCTGGGAAAAAGTTTTAGTCTCGAATTGAAAAGCAAAACAAGTTTCCCCTTTTGAAACTTGCGATGGAGGATCTTGTTGTCATGCTATCTTTTGGTCTTTTTCTTATAAATACGGTTGCTCTCATATGCGTTCAAGCGTAATTCATCAAGTTTGAAGAGTTGATTCATCCGCTTCTCCTTGTATGTATCGAGATAGAAGTTGAGCTTCTTGATTGCCCAATATGCATTATGTTCCAAATCTACCGGTAAATGACATGTTTTTCCATACGCAAGGCGAAACAGGGTCATTCCAAGTAGAGTCTTGTATGCGGTTCGATACGCCCACAATGCATCATCTAACTTCCTAGACCAATCCTTTCAAGTCGGGCTCACTACCTTTTCCAAAATATTTTTGATCTCTCGATTTGAAACTTCGACTTGGCCATTCATTTGAGGATGATAGGCAAGGGCGATCTTATGCTTGACTCCATACTTGGCTAGGAGGGTCTCAAGTTGCTTGTTGTAAAAATGCGTTCCTCCATCACTAATGATTGCTCTTGGTGTGCCAAAACGTGTGAAAATTTGTCTTTTCAAAAAGGCACAAACTACAGAAGAATCATTAGTAGGGAATGCGGCCGCTTCTACCCACTTTGACACGTAATATATAAGTTATTGAAGGATGGGACAAATGGTCCCATAAAATCAATTCCCCATACATCGAAGGGCTCGACTTCAATCATAGTGTTTAGTGGGAGTTCATAGTGCTTCAAGATGTTGCCAACACATTGACAATGATCGTACTTTGAAACAAATATGTGAGAATCACGAAAGAGGGATGGCCAAAAGAAACCTGATTGTAGAACTTTTCGAGCCTTCCTCTCACCTCTGTAATGTCCTCCATAATCTGAAGCATGACAATGTTGCAGAATATCGCCTTGCTCGCTTTCCGGAACACATCGCCTAATAACCTGATCACTGCTTTGTCTAAACAGAAACGGCTTTTCCCAAAAGTAAAACTTAACATCATGTAAAAAAAATTTCTTTTGATGAAATGAAAACTCTGGTGGGAGCACCCGGCTAACTACATAGGTCACATAATCAGCGTACCAAGGAACTTCGTTATCAATAGCAAGCAATTGTTCATTAGGAAAATTTTCATTAATGCTAAGTTTGTTTTTCACTATTAACTCATTCTCAAGCCTAGACAAGTGATCCGCTACTTGATTTTCCATGCCCTTCCTATCACAAATTTCTAGATCAAATTCTTGCAACAACAAAACCCATCTAATTAACCTAAGCATCTTTCTTCGCAATCAAATATTTCAATGCAGAGTGATCAGTGTAAACTATGACTTTCGTGTCAATTAAGTAAGATCAAAAATTTTCAAAGGTAAATACCACAGCAAGCAACTCTTTTTCCGTAGTGGTATAATTCAATTGTGCATCATTAAGGGTTTTACTTGCGTAGTAGATAGAATGAAAATTTTATTCTTTTGTTGGCCCAAAATGGCATCCACAGCATAATCACTTGCATCACACATAAGCTCAAAAGGTTCATCCCATTGTGGTGCAATAATAATTGGAGCAGTGACTAACCTTTTCTTAAGCTCGTCGAAAGCTTTAAGACACTCACCATCGAACTCAAATTTGATGTCCTTTTCAAGTAAGTTGCACAGAGGCTTGGCAATCTTGGAAAAATCCTTGATGAACCGCCTATAAAATCCAGCGTGCCCTAAAAAACTTCTGATTCCTTTCACTAAGGTCGGTGGTGGGAGACACTCGATTGTCTCGATCTTTGCTCGATCAACTTCAAGTCCCATCTTTGAAACCTTGTATCCAAGCATGATCCCTTCTCGTACCATGAAGTGGCACTTTTCCCAATTGACCACTAAGTTTGTCTCATCACATCTACAAAGAATTTTAGTTAGCATATGGAGACAAATGTCAAACGTATCACCAAAAACAGAAAAATCATCCCTAAACACCTCTAAACCACATTTAACCATGTCCGTGAAAATAGCCATCATACACCTTTGGAAAGTAGCAGGAGCATTACATAAACCAAAAGGCATACGTCTAAAAGCAAATGTACCATAAGGACAAGAAAAAGTGGTTTTGTGTTGATCGAGCTTTGTGGCTTCCGGTGCAATAGCAATCTGATTATACCCCGAATATCCATCAAGAAAGCAGTAAAATTCTTTCCCGGCTAACCTATCAAGCATTTGATCAATAAAAGGCAAAGGGAAGTGATCTTTCCTAGTGGCTTTATTTAACTTCCTATAATCCATGCATATTCGCCAACCTGTGACTGTTCTAGAGGGAATTAATTCATTTTTTTCATTTTTAATCACAGTCATTCTCCCTTTCTTAGGCACACATTGAACGGGACTTACCCATGCATTATCAGAAATAGGATAGATAATACCTGCATCGAGCCACTTGATGATCTCTTTTTTTACTACCTCCTTCATGATGAGATTTAATCTTCTTTGTTGCTCAATTGATGAATTTTGTCCTTCTTCCAAGATGATCTTGTGCATGCAAAATGTTGGACTTATACCTCGAATGCCTGAAATAGTCCATCCAATTACAAGCTTGTGCTCACAAAGTACCTCCAATAATCTTTGTTCTTGCAAAGAATTCAAAGAAACAAAAATTATTACTGGAAGAGTTTTATTAACACCAAGATAAACATATTTCAAATAAGAAGGGAGCTCTTTGAGCTCCAGTTTTGATGGCTCCTCCACTGATGGTTTGAATGCACTATTGGACTTTAGAGGTGCCTCCAAGCTTTCAAATTTCAGCCGAGGTCTTGACTTCACCAAATCTAGGTATGTTGCTTGCTCTTCGATTCTCTCATCCAAAAACTCTTGATCTGCAAAAAGAGATGCTACCAAGTGGTTCAATAACAGAGCATCATCAAATAAAGAGTCAATAACATCAACAGAAAATACTTCATGCGAATCACTTTGATGCTTAAGGCTTTGATACACATTGAAAGTAATTTTCTGATCTCCTACAAACATGGTTAATTCCCCTTTTGTAACATCTATTAGAGTTACCCCCGTGGCTAGGAATGGTCTCCCTAAAATGAGAGGAACTTCCCTATTCTCTTCCATATCAAGCACTACAAAATCTGCAAGAAATATAAATTCATCAACCTTCACAAGAACGTCTTCTACAATACCCTTAGGATAAGAAAGAGATCTATCTGCTAATTGAAGGGTCATAGAAGTAGGCTTAATTTTTCCTAATCCTAAACTTTTATAGACCGATAAAGGCATGAGATTTATACTAGCCCCTAAATCAATAAGTGCCCTTTGAAAATATTTATCCCCAATAGTAACGGGAATAGTGAACTTTCCAGGATCCCTAAGCTTAGGTGGAAGTGGACAAGTGAGAATAGAGCTACACTGTTCAGTTAATGCACCCATTTCAAAGTCACCTAGTCTTCTTCTTTTGGACAAAATATCTTTCAAAAATTTAACCCAACTAGGCATTTGTTCTAAAGCTTGAGTAAAAGGGATATTAATATGCAGTTCATTCAATTTTTTTAGAAAATTTTGATATGAAACATTAAGTTTAGCCTTTTTCAAACGTTAGGGAAAAGGTACTTGGGGGGAAGGCTTAGGCGCAACTTTCCTCTTTTCACTAGGCTCACCCATCAAGTTTGACGGTTCTTCTTGCACTTCTTTCTCAGCTCCCTTTGCTTCTATTTTATCCTTACCCTTGCTTGTTCCCACTCCTCAGGCTAATGGCTTGACATTGCTCATTCTTCCTAGGATCTTCTATGTTAGAGGTTAGAGATCCCGGTGGCCTATTGCTTCTTTTAGCTGTAATCTGGCCTATTTGGTTTTCCAAAATTTGGGAAGAGGCTTGTGTCGTCGCGATGAACTGCGCTAACATCGAACCTAAATCTTCAACTGGAATTGGTGCCACTGAATTCGATGGCTGAGATCCTTATTGCTGCTGAAATCCCTATTGTGGACGTGGCTGATACTGCTCTTGTTGTGGGTGTAGCTGAAACTAACCTGGCAGCCTATAGTAATTCGGGCCCTGCTGGTTCCCTGTGAATCTCTGCTGGAATTGTTGATTTCCATTATTCACATAATTCACAGCTGCTGGCTCGGCAATGCACTCATTGGTGTAATGATTTCCAGCACAAATCTCGCAGCAAATTGTAGTGGCTGCTGGAGTGTATACAACTTGAACTTGCTGTACTCGAGATCCCTCCTCCAACTTTTGCAAAATCATCTTATTCTGTTCTGCAAATTGCTTTGCGAGGAGTTGATTTTGTTGATTTAGTTGTGACATTTGTGCTTGCACAGCCATCATCTGATCGATCTCGAACATCCCAAGAACCTTTGTTGTGCCACTTGTGTTTCGGCTGGGTAGCTTTGCATGTCGGTTCTTTGAGAGATCGTCCAGTAAAACTAAGGCCCAAAAAATTTCCATATACAGCAGCATTGAGCACAGTTTGAACATTCTCTTTTAGCCCTATGTAGAACAACTGTTTCTGACGCCATTTCTCTACTCTGTGATTTGGGCATCTTCTCAACAGCGCCTTGTATTGTTCTCATGCCTCATATAACTCTTTCTCATCCTCCTACAGGAATGTGTGAATTTGATTCCGAATTTTATCTTCTTTTGCAGGAGAACTGAAGGTGGTCATAAAGAGCTACGCGAGCTGATTCCATATAGTGATGGAATGGGGCTCCAGTGATGTAAACCAAAGGCGAGCCTGGCCTTGTAGAGAGTGCTTGAACAAGCGAAGTTGGAGTGCTTCAGGGGAGACTTCGTTTTGTTTATGAGAGTTGCAGATTTCCAGAAAATTCACCAGATGAATGTATGGATCTTCGCCAGCTAATCTATTGAATAACCCGTTGTTTGATAACATCATCAGTAACCCTATAATGATTTCAAAATTGTTGGCATCGATGGGTGGATAAAAGATGCTTGGTCAGAATCCATCCATAGTCGGGACATAAAAATCCTGGATGGGTTGGGTGTTGTTATCCATTGGTGGAACAGGTGGAGGAGCTGGAACTAGCGGAGGTGGAACCTTATTCACCTCGTTCAGGTCGTTGTTAGTTTCTTGTTGTTCCATCCTTTAGTTCTCAATTTGATTTCTTCTGGCTTGCCTGAGTGTTCGCTTAATCTCGAGATCAAACGACACTCGATTTTGTATATCTCTTCTTCGCATAAATTGTACATCCTACCTGAAATTAAATAAAACAATAGCTGCATTAAGAAAAGTTGATTAAATCTAATATCAAGATAAACTAGACAATTAATTATAATCCACGACAACGACGCCAAAAACTTGTTGTGCGAAAACTAACACTACGCAAGTGCACGTATCGTGACAAGTAATATAGTGGACTGAAAAGTCCGGATATCGAACCCACAGGAAAAATAATAACTATTTATTCTTAAGTACTAGATTCCCACAACTTATGATCCTGCCCAGCGAAACCAAATTTAAGAGTTGATTGTTTAAACTACGAAAAACAATGAAATAGAGATTGCAATTAAGCAAAGAAGAAATAAAATAAGATATATCAAAATAAACAAACCTAGGATTTTATCTCCCCCTATGTGTTTTAACTCCCCCTTATTCTTTTCTCATGCAAGATTCAATTCCTGATTCCTAACCTGAGATGCTAATATAATCATACCCCATTTCTACGTGATGCATGAATCTAATGCTATGAATAATTTACTGTATTCCTACGCAATTAAATTCATAATAAAGCATTAAGCATAAATAAGGCTTCCTAAGGTGAAATTTATATTCCTACGATTTCACATGTAATTAAACATTATCATGTTCAATTAACTCGAAGGATCTTCTACCATAATTCTAATCATCAAACCAATCTTCCGATATAAATTTGACAATAATATAAAGACACACAAATTGGACAAAAATTCATGCACTTAATCAACAAGTAGAAGAAAAAATCATAAATCAAACTCGCATTAAAATCGAAATAAGGGTTTTATAATTCAACACATAGGGTTCGAATAAAACCCTAGAAAGGAAAACTCTAGCTACTCATTGTTTGATCAACAAAGAAGTTCATAAAGAAAAATGAAGGAAAATAAACTCTTTGAATTGATGTCGATCTTCACTTCTTCACTCGATCGTCTTGCTTTCTCTTGTGGGGTAGAAGTTACATTTCTCTAGGTCTTGACATAGTTTATATAGACACTAAGAGGCAAAGGAGTCCTAAATTCATTGGAAGCATGAAAATCACACCTTTCTAACAAACTGCGCGGTGAGTACCGCGGTACTGAGACAACGTCTTAAATTCTCTGGAAGTCGGTACCGCGGTACTGAGATATGGGTACCGTGGTACTGAGGTACAGAAATCAGAGCTTTGGTTTTCCACTTTGGGTACCGCGGTACTCAATATGGATACCGCGGTACTGACCCATTTTCTTCTGTTTTCTTTCTTTTTCGCATGCTTTCTCTCCTTCACGCCGTTTTCGCCTCTTGTACCTATATCAACCAATATTTTGTAGTTATGATTCATTTATGATCAAGATAGCACGATAAACATGTTTACGACCATGTATATTAAGTGTATTTTACACACTCAACAGCGACGTGTCCTTGTTCTTTGCATTTAAAACAAATCTTGGTCCCTAGAAGACATGGTCTTGCATGAGCCTTTCCACACTTGGCCCACGAGTTTTCCAGCTTAGGAGTAGGGAGGGACGGAACACTGTTGGTCCTTGGATGCTTGTTCTGATTGGAGCTCGGATTTAGACCAGTCCATTTTCTCTTTCCCGACGTCATTCCCATTTTCTTGGGTGGTGCAATGTCTAAGCGTAAGCGAGAAGCAACTTCCTGAGCTCTTTTTTACAACTTCAGCATATGTCATGGTCCCCTGACCAGCCAAGATGGAATTGATCTTTGGACGAAGGCCTCTTTCTAAATGTCGGGCCTTTTTTAGCATCGGTGTCCACCAAATGAGACGCATATCTACTCAACTGATTGAATTTCCTCTCGTACTCACCAACAGAGGTGGTTCCTCGATGAATATGTAGGAAATCTGCTTTTTTTTGTCATGATACTACTGAGGCAGGAAATTCTGTCTAACTAACTCCTTAAAGACTCCTCAAGACATAACATTCTTATGTTTCGGTGACATAGTCCTTTCGTATGACTCCCACCTGTAGCTGGCTTCTTCGGTGAGCTGGAACATGACGCATGAGATCTTTTGCTCTTCAGTGCAAGATAGATGTCCAAAAAGATGATCCAACGACCATAGCCATTCTTCGACGTCGGTAGATTATCCTCTTCTATTGAAGGTCGGTGGATTGAAACGTCAAAACTGTTCAATGATCTGGTTCATATCGCTCATCGATGATGGTGGTGACACAACTTGTACGGTCTCGTACTGTCGAGCCAAGCATCTTAATATTGACACTAGGTCTCCCATCGTGGTGTCCACATCATGTTCAGGTGGATTTTCCATTGACGGTTGCTCTCTATGCGGTTGACCTCATGGCATATCATTCTAAAGGCGACATACGAAAACTAACCCTTATAATCTACCCCACGCAACCTAACAATACAAATAACAACAAATAACATGGTACAAATTAACATATATCACATAAACGTTTCTTTTTATTAAGTTCCGTGATAAGAAAGAGAAGCGCATAGGATGAGGTGTTTATCCGTCATTTTCAAAAGATTTTTCCTGTTAAAACACGTTTGAAAAGAAAAACGAGCTTGAACAGGGCCCTACAAAGGGTAGGACCCTGCTCTAATACCAAAATTGTCACATCCCATTTTCATAGTTAAAATATCAGAGTTTCTTTTTAGGCGTGCAGCAAGAGAGGGAAAAGAAACATACCTTTTTAAAACTTACAGGTACAATAAATGAGTAAAGATTTTAAAACAACATTTGAATCGGAAACTTCAAAAACAGTTGAAGATACGATTTTACATGTTTAAAACTCTCGACATCCAGCCGAAAGAAACCATTGAAAATATAATAGTGGAACTCCATACAGGATCCATAACAAAAAGGAGAATAATTTACTTTACAAACGATCAACATAGTTTAAAAGACAAAATCGGAAAATGAAAAGGGAAAAAGATCACAACTGATATGGCACCCCTCTCGCTACGCTTCTCCACTTCCATCATTTCATGTAGTGTAAATACACATGGGAGTGAGTGCATTGAATACACTCGTGGGAGTAATTTTCATATTTTATCATTTGTTAAGCAGTTAAGTCGTTTGAACATATATAAATACAATAATTAAACACAACATGTAGAATGCACAACACATAACATCATAGCGCTCATCATATCTACAGAAGGGTGCGGGTAATCCCCGTTAAGCCTAGGTGTGGGTACTTCCCGACTTACTTTACGAACCATTGGCCCCTCCGTAGCATGATTATGGACTTTCGTTCCTTCAGCAAGAATGTGGACTTTCGTCCCTTCAGCATAAATATGGACTTTCATCCCTTTAATATAAATATGAACTTTCGTCCCTTCATAACATATTTATAACACGTGCATGAACATAATGATCACAACATTTAATCACAGCACATAGGGTTCAACAATTCAATTAACATTAAGCTCACATGCATGCGTTCGTTCACCATCATTATGCGTTAAATACAGAAACATAAAGTTATTAGGAATTAGAAGTTACCCCCACCTTTTTCGGTGGTAATCCCTCGTGATACGTTGAATACTAAAACTTACGATCGTTCTTTAACGTGGAAACCTACACATACAAACGAGGCTTATTAGTTTCTTGTTACGATAATTATGTATTTTATTAAAAGATCTCTCTCAGAAAAAAAGTGTTGAAGGAAGGAAAAATGAATCAAAAGCTTGAAACTTGATCATAAGATGTAGAGGGATCGATTACGGTTCGATAGGAGAAAGAACAAGTTAAAACGGACGAGAAACAAGTTAAAATGGAGCTTTTAAAGATGCAGGGGCATTTTATAAATTCTGGATCAGGGTTGACTTTGACCAGGGGCGGTTTTGTAAAAATAGAGAAGTTTTGGGGTTTTTTTGATATTTTCAAAACCTTTGGGGTAGAAATATAATTTTTGAAAGTTTTGGAGGTCAAAGTCAAAAGATCGAAAAGTTTTGGGGGTCAAAATATAATTTTTGAAAGATGGAGGGCTAAAATGAAGTTTCCGAAAGATGGAGGACTAGAATGCAAGGATCCTAATCATTATAGGGTTTGCACATGGGCCCCGGGAGTTCCGAAATTGCAGGGAGGCCCCCCTCCTCTCCCAACCCATCCCGCCACTATTCCCCGCTCTCCGTCGCCGCAAAACACAAGCCGGCGACACCGTTGTTGGAACCGACGGATCGCCGGCCCTATGCTATCGGAATCGGGATCCAAAGATAAATCGCAGCGGAAAGAAATCATACCCTTGTAGACCTCTTGATCTTCTGATGTATTCCTCTGAGCCCTTCTCGAACGTTGCGTGGCCAACGATCCTTCGAGAAAAATCAGTTCCGCTCTCTCTCACTTATCACGTGTTTTCTGTGATCTGTGTTCTGTGTTATGAGAGGCGCTGATGAAAAGAGCTATATATAGGCTACACCAGGGACCTAGAGGAGGAATTGGGTTGGGCCTCCTGATGGGCTTTAGTATCCTGCGTTCGGCCCGAACACATAACTGAAGCCCATCAATAATAATTCAGTCCACTAGAGAATTATTATTGAACTACCATCCCAATCCCATATTTAATATGGGCTCCTTATTATGTGTACATTTATTTCCCCGTGTTTAAGATATCGAATGTCCGTAAATTAAATAAGTTACTGACAACTTAAATAATTTACATCTAATTCCAAGAGTAGTACCACTCATCCTTATTATCATGTCGGATTAAATCCACCTGCAGGGTTTACATGATAATCCTTATGAGCTCCTCAAGGGGACATTATCATCCTAAATAATTAGGACACGGATTCCTTCTATAATCAACAGAACACCATATAAACAATGCTATCTCCCAACTCACCGAGTTTATTGATTTATGAATAAATCTCACCCATTGGCAAATTAAAGAAATAAACATTGAGCATACGTGCCCGTTATTATATAGGGATTAAGAAGATGTACATCCATAATAACAGAGGTCTTGTTCTATTATATAGTCAGTATAAAACGAACAACCTCAAATGGTCCTGCTCAATACACACAAAGTGTACTAGTGTAGTTTTATAGTCAAGACAGACTAATACCAAACTACACTACAACCATTCCGATGATTTGTCCAAATCCATCTTGGTTGTGAGCTACTATTTATAATTTATAAGAAACTGATAACATGATCTTCTGTGTGGCACCACACACCAAGTTATCTATAATATAAATTAATTGGACATTGCATAAACATATATAACAAATATAAAATGCAAACATATGACCAATGTGATTCTCATTCCATAAACGATGTTCATACAAAAAACTAGGCTTATAGTATACATCCTAACAACCGTCTCACCGGCATACTCACACACACACCGCATACACGATAGAGCTGCTCCGAGCGTCGCCCGACACACATGGCGGTGCTGCAACGCCGCCTCTCCACGCACACGCACAAACACACCCTGAAACACACACACACGCACAACCATGGCCGGCAACCACCGCATCACCGGCGACACTAAAAACAGCACCACAACACACGCCGACACCACGCCACCCACACCCCGACCAGCATGCCACTAACTCTCCACCGTGCATGTGCGATAGCCACAGCGTGCGCAACGTACGCTAAAGCACATAGGTGCGGCGGCACCCCACCGCCCTAATAACACACATATACCGACGGTGACTCCGCGACGACGGCAATGGGAGAAGGAAACGGGGAGAGAGAGAGAAGAAAGAGAGGAGGAGAGAGAAGGGGGGTTTGTCGTCCCTTCTCCGGCCGATTTCCGGTGGAGGAGGCGGCGATCTGACAAATCGAGCCCGGATCCGTGATAGGCTCGTTGAGGGCTTTGTTTTGATGTAAAATCGATCGAAACAGGGAAGGAAGAGGAGGCTCCGACGACGGCACGACGGTGCTCCGGCCAGCCCACCAGAAAGTTAGAGAGAGAGAGGAGAGAGTATTTACCTTGGTTAATATTTTAGCAAAGTGTGGTAATAATTTCCTTTCACCCATGTGTTATACTCTAACTCCTTTCATCTTGTCCTGGGCCATGGGCCCTAATTGGGCCCCGTAACAGGCTGTTCTTAAACGATTCATCTTCTCGATTTTTCGATTACGTAAACTTTGACTAAATTATAACATATGCTCCTAATTCAATTATGCTTTCGATAATTTGAAATCATCAATTCGATTAATATAAAACATGCATTAATTCTATTTTTCTGAAACGTACGTAATTAAAATGACAAAATTAAGGGTTTAATTATTTAATTAGCCAATTATGCATCATTTTATCCTAGGCGTCACAAAAATATTATTACTATATTAGTTATAATAAAATTATGATTAAGTAACTTCAAAAGAATATAAGAACTTCTCAATTTAAAATTAGACAATTAATAAAAAAGTTAAATTTATATAAATAATAATTAAGTGTGTATATATAATATATTTACATATATTTGACTCTGTCAACATGTTTAGCAATAACAACTAAGCTTAACTAATTTTAGATAATTACATAACCAAATTAGACTGGACTTTATTTAAATTATAATATAAATGCAACAAAATTGAAAATTTGTTAAGTTCTATAAAATGGTTTCAAGGACATTTATACTACTAAATTTTCATATTAAAACCAATATGATTACCAAGCTTATTTAAAGGAGGTTTCATAAATCAATTTAATTTGTAAGACAAATTCATTCCCAAAATCTCACAAAAGCTCTATTAATTTAAATAATTGATTAATGATTAACAAATTGAAAATTAAAATTATACTTTACATAGTTGAATAGCATAATTAACTTATTTCTCTAAACAGAAATTAGGGAAACTTATGTATGCCTTCGATTAAATAATAAACTAGTTATGCAAATTAATTAAAATCACTATTCAACTTAATAACGTTAACCAATTCATCATCTCATCCAACCAAAAATCAACCTACTCTTTAATTGAATAAATTAACACCTTCATAAATATGTCATACTTTGTAAATTAATTTAAAGAATGGAATTTCATGTTTAAAATCTAAACCTTATCTTTTCCTTTCGAATTTTCCTTTTCTTTCCATTTGTCTCTTTTCTTTTTCTTTTTTTTTTTCCCCTTCTAATATGATATCTAAAATCTAAAAGAAGACACAACTAAATAGAATTAATTTCCTATTCTCAAACGCTATAATAATATGTATATATCTATATATTTATTACTTTGATGTTTGTTTATCTAGTTTTATTATATCTTTGGTTTCTTTTTGCTATTATTATTATATATATTATATTATTCCTTCTCTCATTCTTATTAATTATATTAGGGAAAAGATTTTCTCATTTAGTACTTCATTTAGTATCTAACAATATTGATTTTATAAAGTAAACTATCTTATCACTAATTATATCAAAATGCATAAACTACGCTCTTATTAAGTCTTCATTTAAATTTCTAGGTTTAATTGTTGTAATAATATAACACATGTTTAATATTAATTCGAGTCAGCCATTAAACAACCCAACAAATTCACATAAATAAAAATAAATCAATGAAAGCATTATACTATATCAATGTAAACTCAAGTAACACACAAGCAACATGTAGTTGATGACAAGCAACATGTAGTTGATGAAATGCATGAATGCATGAATTATATTGGTGAATAAGTAACGAGAGTCTCGGGTCTCACATTCTCCCCACCTTATAAAAATTTTGTTCCAAAATTTCACTTACCTGAAAATTTGAATACTTAACCTCATTGTAGAGCCCCGGATCAAAACGAGCATAATTAATTAATTAAATATTTTAACCTATGTTAAAATACGTGTTTTAATGCGAGATTTAGATCGATAATTTTTATTAGACGTGGAACGTAGGATATTTTTATATCGTTAGATGCGTATCGAGAAAATGAGAAGATGGAAACGAACTAGGGGTCAATCGGAGACCCGTAGCTCAACCGGCGACGAAAAGGGCGAAACATGAGGTTTCGGAAAACCGGAAGATATTTTGGTGAATAGTAGCGTGGAAAATTCAACCGATGAATAGTGACGAGATATTTTCACATTAATAGTGTTTTCCAAATTCTATAAATAGGGGCTCCTCCGATTCATTTCTCACCCTTTTTCCGAACGAGCCGAACGCGCCGAAAACGAGTAAGTCTCTCTCTCCTCCCTTCTCTTTCCCATTTTTAGTTTTCTGGTCGGCGGCGCCACCGCCGGCGCCGCCGCCGGCCGGCTGCCGGAAAATTTCAACGTTGTCGGAATCGAACGATTTTCACACACGATGTTCGTCTCGACGAGATGAATCTAGGATAGGTCTCGGATTTCAAATCCGACTTCTCGTTCGCCGGAAAACAGCGAAAAATAGCCTTGAAACCCTAAACCCTAACCCTTGATCACCCTTTCTCTCTCCTCTGTTTTCTCTCTCTCTCCTCGTCCTCTTGCCGGAGCGGTGGCCGGAGAAGCTGGTGGTGGTGAGGTGGTGATGTGGAGGAAGTGGCGCCGCCGCTGGTGGCGGCGCCTGGCCGGAAAAATGGAAGAGATATGTATGCATGCATGTGTGTGTGTAGTATGGTGTATAAGTGTGTGTGTTGTGTGGCTCGCTGTTGGGGCGGCGCTGGGTGGCGCCGCCGTGGGGGAAGGGACAGCCGGCGATAGGAGGTCGCCGGTGAGGTGGTTTGGTGGGTCGCCGGCGGCTGGTGGCCGCCGGCCAGAGAGATGTCAGTGTGTGTTTATGTAGAATCGGGTGTGTGTGTGTGTTCATGCTTGTGTGTGGTGGCTGTGTTGGTGGATGGGCTTGGCTGGAATGGGTTGCCGGTGACGGGGAGTCGCCGGCGGAGGAGCTGGGAGTGGTCGCCGGCCGGAGCATTTGGATAGGTGTTGGATTTTCGAAAAAAACTGGACTTCAAAGGTTTTTGCGGCGAGATTTCTGGGCACTATTCATGCCGGAATCCGGCGATGGACGGCCGGAGGTGGTAGCCGACGGTGCGAGGTATCCGGAGAGGTAGGTGGTGGTGGCTTGTGGTGGCGCCGCCGTGCCGGGCGGAGCCGGGAAAGTGACAGGCGAGCAGGGCCGACGTCGGGAAAATCTGGGCGCCCGCTGCCGAGACGGGCCACCCGCTGCCGAGAAAACTCGGCAGCCGTCGGGTGTCGGGAACCCGCGCGCGCACCGTGCGCGCCCGTGCGCACCCGTCGGGTGCCGACGCACACCCGACGCCGTGTTTTCGATCCGAACCTCGTTTTCTTTCCGTCGTTCATCCATATCGAGTCATCGCTGACGAGACGTCATTGACCGAGGGTCGTGGGCCAGGTCAAAGTCAACCCTTTGACCAAAATTACCATTTTACCCCTAAACTTAAAATGCTCCGTTTGAGCTCGTTTTAACTCCGATTGAGCTCATTCTTTTTGCGTTGGGATCCTTATTTCATTTCCTATCTATTCAGCCACTCATATAGATCTGACCCTCTCATTTCTTGAACTCCAATCTTTAGATCGTTCGATCCATCGTGTCGTTAGCGACCGTTTTCCGACGGAACCTTTTACAGCTTTAATTATAATTTATTAAGGATCTAAGAACACTGTAACGTATGTAGGCTACCTATTGGATTGACGTTGAGTTATCTGACTGTTGACACTCGCTACTCGAGCTCTTAGTTATCAGACTTTCGGATTTATCAACTCACGTGGGTACCACCGAACAAGGTGGGGGTAATTCCTATCTCTTTATCTATCTACTGCTTTCCCTATTATATGCATGACTGAGGAACACTATATGCTGTGAATACACTTGTTGTGCCATATTATTACTGTGGTTGGACTGATGTCCACCTTGATCATGCATTTTGTTCGTCCCCTGCTATTTTCTACTACTCCGAAAAGGTCTGGCGGTCCTTGAAATACGCTAGCGGTATATGAGACCGTTTACAGGGTAAGACGGGGGAACCCCGCACCTATGCGTCCCCTACAATTTCTAATATCTGCTATGCATTTTATGTGCTGTGACAACGTGACATAAGATTATTTTATTAGTTTTTATATATCTGTTGAGTGTCTCAAGAGGCAGAGTTATTCCCACGAGTGTATTCCACGCACTCACCCCTTTATTCTGTACTCACACTACAGGAGCTGGTGAGCATGTCGAACCCTAGTTGGAGAGAGGTGGTGTTGTTCCTGATCTTGTGTTTATTTAGGATGTGTCGCACAAACACTTTCAAACAATGTTTTAAGTTTAACTCACGTTTTTGTAATATTTCTGTATTTATATTCTGAGTATTCTGTGAACGAGAGATCCTGATGTTATTTCCGCTGCGTATGATTTACATTATCAGTAGTGAGACTAATTGCTATCGGCAGAGGCCGATTGTTGTTGAGTGAAGGAATCACTTCGTCCCTTACCTCTTTCTTCTGTCGTCTCTTACTTATTCTTTATGTTGAGTTTGCGTCTCTTGCTATTTTCTCTCTTCACGCCCAACGGTAAAACTCTGATAAAATACGAAAAGATTTTGGGACGTGACACTCATATCATCCTCTCTTTCCCAAGTGGGTTCTTCTACTAATTGGTTTCTCCATAATATTTTTACTAAGGAGATATTCTTATTTGTGAGTTGTTTTTTCTTTCATAAGAAAATTTCCATTAAACTTTTTTCATAACTCAGATTTGTCTTTAATTCAATGGGTTCACACTTCAAAACATAAGATGTATTTTCTCAACATCTAGAAGTGAAATATGTTGTGTTTGAGACATTGATGCTGAAAAGTCGAGTTTATATGCAACTCCACCAATTTTCTCAACAATAGAATATGGGTCAACATACATTGGACTAAGATTCATTTTCTAACTAAAGCACATTATTCTTTTCATTGGAGCAACCTTCAAGAACACTTAATCACCCATTGAAAATTCTAAATTTCTTCTTCTTTTATCTGCATAGTTTTTCTATTGATTCTAAGAAGTTTTCATTCTTTCTCAAATTTGTATTGTCATTTCTGTCATCTCTCAAATTATGTTTAGGTCTAAAAGCTTTCTTTCACCAACCTTATCTCAATGCATTAGGGATCGACATTTTCTTCCATATAATGTTTCGTAAAGAACCATTTCAATTGTTGGTTGATAACTGTTGTTGTACTAAAATTCAAACAAAGATAAATATTTACTCTATTGACCTTGAAAATCATACACACAAGCTCTAAGAATATCCTCTAAAGTTTGTAGTGTTCGTTCTGATTGTCCATCAATTTATTGGTGATACGCCATACCGAATGATAACTGAGTTCCCAGTGCTTTATGTAAACTCTTCAAAAATCTTGAGTCCCTATAAAAAATAATAGATAATGGCACACCATGAAGTCTAATCATAGCATGTATGTATATTTGATTAGCAATCCATAAAATAAATAGAGAAACTAGAAAGAAAATGAGCAGAATTAATCTATAATAACCCAAATAACATTATGATCTTTAACTATTTTCGACAATCCTATTACAAAATCCTTAGTAATTTTCTCACTTCCATTTTGGAATAAGCAATGGTTGCAAAGTTCCTGCTAATCTTTGATGTTCTATTTTTATCTGTTGACAAGTCAAACATTCTACATACTGGGCAATATCTATTTTCATACCTGGCTATAGATAACACTGTTTTATATCTCTATACATTTTAATACCTCCCGGATGTACTTAGTATGATATTGTGTGTGTCTTTGTCATTATTTCTTCATGAATGTTATCTACATTAAGCATACATAATCGGTCCTTAAATCGATGAGTACTCTTGAAGTGATATCTTTCTTTATATCAACCAAATATTTATCAGCTCTTTGTCCCTATTGGATCCTGTCAATTAAATTGGATCGAAGAGTCAAATCTGCTAGTTTGACCTCCACTAATCTCAACAGAGAGAGCATGCTTAGCTGCAAGAAAGACAATTGTGGATTAAATGATGGAAAATCCAACAAGCTATAGAGGAGAACTACACTTGCTGACAACCAACTGACCATTGCATGTAAACCATATAGAAGAGAAAGATTGTGTAGATAGGCATATCTTTTTCCTTTTTGAAAGGTACACCAATTAGGGGTACACAATTTCAATGTTCATGTAGCACCCCGAACCTAAAACGAAGCATAATTGATTAATTAAATATTAAACCCATAATTGAATAATTATGTGTGTTAAGTTTTACTGTTTAATTTAATTATGTGCATTTCAGATACGTGTTTACTGCATGATTTAGATGGAAATATTTTTCTAAGTCTTGGAACATAGAATATTTTTATACCATTAGATGCGTATTGGAAAAACGAGAAGATAGAAACAAACTAGGGGTCAATCGGAGACCCGTAGCTCAAACGACAACGAAAAGGGCAAAACACGAAGTTTCAAAAAACCGAAAGATATTTACGGTGAATAGTAACAAAGATTTTTACATGAATAGTGACCAAGATTTTTACCCATGAACAGTAATTTTAAGATTTTTATGTGAATAGTGATTTTCGGGAAACCTATAAATAGGGGCATTTTCGATTCAAAAATCACCGTTTTTCCGAATGAGTTGAAAACGACGAAAACTCGTAAGTCTCTCTCTCATCTCTCTTCTCTCTCTATTCTGTTTTTGGCCTCCGGCGCACCGCCGCCGGTGGTTGGAAAATTTCAAAGTTATCGGTTTCGGCCGATTTTCACAGAAAACGTAGGTCTCGTCGAGACGAGTCTAGGATAGATCTCGAATTTCAATTCCGATTTCTCGTTTGTCGAAAAACGGCGAAAAACCGCATCCAAACCCTAAACCCTAGTTTGTCACCTTTTCTCTCTCCTCTGATTTCTCTCTCTCTTTCCCCCCCTCTCTAGCCGGAGCCGACGCCGGAATAGCGACTGGAAATGCGTGGGGAGCTGCCGGAGGGGTGTCGCCACCGTGGGAGGCGGCGCCGGGGCTGGGCAGTGAGCTAGTGTGTGTGTATATGTGTTATGTTGTGTGTGTGCGTGTGTGTTCGCTGTTGAGGGCGACGCTGGCAGCGCCGCCATGAGCTACTGTAGGCCGGCGCTGGTGATGCACCGGCGAGACCTGGGTGGTGGTGGTCGTAGGTAGGTGGCTGCCGGCCAAGGGCTGTGCAGGGTGTGTGTTTTATATGCATAAGTGTGTGTGTGTTAGGGTTTGGGTGAGGGTTTTACTGGAAAAGTACTGTTCACGCCGGATGATGGCAGGAGACGGTGGCGGCTGGAGCTAGGGTCGCCGGCAGACTAGGTGGGGGCGGCACCGCCGCAGTAAACATGGAGGCAGCCGGGGTGCGTAGGCATGCAGGTTGGGCGTGCTAGGCGCCAGGTGCAGGGTAGTGCTGGCCGAGTCCACCGAGAGCGCCAAGCCCGTTGTCGAAGCTGTCGAGGACGCCTGTCGAGACCACCGAGTGCTACCGAGGATGCTTTACCGAGCTGCCGAGAAATATGGGCCGGGCGTTGCCGAGCTGCCGAGAAATACGCACGGTGCCGAGTGCGCTGTGCACGCGCGCGCCATGCCGTGACACGGGTGCACGCACGATGCCGTGTTCGTGATACGAATCCTGTTTTTTCCATCGTACATTATTATCGAGTTATCGCCGATGAGATGTCGTTGACCGGGAGTCGTGGGTCCTGGTCAAAGTCAACCCTTTGATCAAAATTACCGAAATACCCCTAAACTTAAAATGCTCCATTTGAGCTCGTTTCAACTCCGATTGAGCTCATTTTTTTCCGTTGTGATCCAAATTTCATTCTCTTT
This sequence comes from Scutellaria minor, assembly GCA_954870855.1. Classification (NCBI taxonomy): domain Eukaryota; kingdom Viridiplantae; phylum Streptophyta; class Magnoliopsida; order Lamiales; family Lamiaceae; genus Scutellaria; species Scutellaria minor. The sequence continues at coordinate 23,516,416 of OX940727.1, forward strand.
CATCTCAATCTTATAAATTGAACATCCACTCTCGTTTCTTCAACCTCAATCTTTAGATCTCCCGATCCGTCGCGTCTTTAACGATCGTTCTTTCTCCGAAATCATTTATAGTTTTATTTGTACTTGTTAAGGATATAAGAAATACCGTAACTTATGTAGGCTAACAGTTGGATTGAACATTGAGATACTTGATCTTTGATACTTGCTACTCACGTGGTAACCACCAAACAAGGTGGGGGTAATTTCTAACTCTTTATCTGTTTACAGTTTTTCCTATCTTGAAGCATGATTGAGGAATACTAAATGCAGTGATTATATGCTATGTATATGTGTTCATGATATACTGTGAAAGGACTTCGGTCTACATTGCATGTTCGGAGGGTCTTATGGACCGTAAAAAAATTATCTCTTACCCCCTCTACTACCTGAGAGGTCTGGCGGTCCTGTAAATGCGCTAGCGGTATTTGAGACCGTTTTGTAGGGTAAGATGGGAAATTCCCGCACCTAATGGATGAGTTATGAGATACATGTCTTGCATTTTACGTGTTATGACAACGTGACTAAATGTTACATTTCCTGTAAAATATATCTGTCGACTGTTATAAGATGCGGATTTTATCCCCACGAGTGTATTCCACGCACTCACCCCCTATTCTATAATTCATGTTACAGGAGATGACGAGCATGGTGAACCTTAGAGAGAGAGGGGTGGTGCTCTATTCGGACTTGAGTATTTAAGTTGATGTCTCACAACATTTTCAAACAATGATTTTTTATAACTCATGTTTTGTAATAAATAAACTCATATTTTTTTTGGATGATGGATCCTGATGATATTTTTCCGCTGCGAATGTTATGTTAATTGGTTGAAACCGATTATTGATATGTGAATGATTCACATCGTCTCCTACCTCATTCTTCTGTCGTCTCTTACCTCCTTCTTCTGTTTATGAAAATGTCTCTTACCATTTCTTTCTTCACGCATGCAAGGAAAACTCTGATATTTTTATGAAAAAAAACGGGGCGTAACAGTTCATTTTCTACAAACCGACTAACTCTACATTCTGCATCAAATTTATAGTTGTCATAGTTTGTCTTGATTTTATACTCAGGACATCAACAACAACATTAGCTTTACTAGGATGATAATTAACAACACAATCATTGTCCTTTATTAGTTTAGCCATCTTCTTTGCCTAGTATTTAACTCTTTTTGGTTAAAGAAATATTCAAAATTTTGTGGTCAACATAAATTTCACATCATTTTCCAATTTTCTTTGAGTTTCTTTCAATGTGAAATAAGTTCTAATATTATATTATGTATAAGTTATATACCTTTAAAAAAATTATGTATAAGTTATAAAAAAATAATAATATATTTATTATTGTTTAAGGAGTAATTCATATTTTTAAAGGAAAATTTCACACACTTAATTTAATGATTTTTTAAAAATATTAAGAAGATATAGTATTGATATTCTTTTATATTAATATGTGTACTTTTAAGTGCTATTTAGTGAATTTATGGTTATCTTAAATTTTATTTCAAACTATATTAAAATTGATTTTGAATTCATTAATTATTTTTATTATATCATCATCACAGCATCTATAAATTTACTAAATATTACATAATATAATAAAATGTAAAAAAAATTGTTAAATTTCTTTTAACCGGTCATATAACACCCCTATCAAAGCACAACTAAGAAAAAATATATCAAAAATTTATCATGGATAATACAAGGCCCATATCATAATATCCATTTAAATTCGAACCCAACTTTCTTTTAAAATCATGGCCCAATTTGAGGTACATTCTTCTTAATTTCTTCATTTTTCTTGGTTAGGCTCAAGCCCATGTTTTTTAGGCCCTCATCTCCTATCTTTTTCTCTTCTCTGGTGCTGCCATACCCACCTCCCTCAATCTCTCTCTCTCTCTACACAACCACACCCTCTTTTCCATCCATAACCCCTATCTCTCTCTCTTCTCTCTCCATCGGACCGCTGCCACCAGACCGCCATCAATCTTTTCCTCTTCAGTTGGTTTTTATGTCTAAATGTAACCCTTGGTGAGTTTGTTACGGATCTAGGCTCAAATCTCTGTTCTGCCTCCAAAATAGTCAAGAGTCGCCGATGAAAGGCTTCATTTCTCTCTCTTTCTCTCTCTTCTCATCTCTCTCTCATGTTTATATTGAATACTTTTCGAGCATGGTCATGAGTGGTTGTGGATTTTTGTGTTGTTGTGTGTGTATGGTGCAAAGGTGTAACGTATATGGTGGGAGCTTGTGTTAGCAACAATGTTCTGTTAATTTTGTAAAATTTTAGAGATTGAATCAGCCTAAATACTTTTACCATAATGAAGTATGTGAAGATAAGAATATGTGTGAAATTTTAGAGTCAAATATAAGTTACTATGAATGTTCAAAAAAACTGTTGTTTTTGTATGAAGGTTGGAGTAAAACCTTTTTCCTAAATTGAAGGATTCAAATTAGTATGAAATATTTTACTATGTTGTAGTATAGGCTCTTAAGAACATGTTGAAATGAACCATGAAATTTTTGAAGTTTATACTTTGTTTTTGTCAACTTCCAAAATTCATAGCTAGTTGTGTGAACTTGATTTCTAGTTGATATTTTTACATGATACTCTTCCATGTGTTATAAGTAAAAATTTCAAAGGTTTTCATAAACCTATAAGATTTGGTGAATTTTCATGCCATTCTTGAGCTAAAATTGAGTTGCAAAACTAGTTTTAGAAAATATTTTTAATGATGCATAAATATTATCAAAAGTTTAGAATTTTTAGTATACAATACTTATAGATGATAAGTGCATCTATAAATATTACATTGATTTTAGGACACTCATAAGAATTGTGAAAATTATAAGCGTGAAATGTGTCTTTTAACGTAAGAATGACTAGTGTTATCATATAAGTTTTTACTTAAATTAATGATTAAACTTATAAGACACATGAATCTTACCTAAATAGTGATATGATAATACGGGAGTGTATGACACATAATTTAACCCCTCATATCTTAAAATGATTCAAGTATCAAAAAATAAATATTTAAATCTTCAATTTAGTCCTCTTGCCCAAATTAACTTTTCAATTTCCTTTAATAGAGTCTATTTTCTCAAATTAGACTTCATGTTTAGGTCATTTAAACCCTAATTATCTTTTTAGCTTTCACAAAATCATTTTAAAGTCTCCAAAAATTTAATTTGAGCCTAAAATTTTGTAATGACTTTTTCTATGATTATTTCAAGTTCTCCAAGATTTATTTTATGCCTTAAATTTTATAGTTAGCTTTTCTAAATTGTTTTCATGTTCCCAAAAGATCTAAATTAAACTCTAATTCCTCTTTAGCCTTTCAAAAGTATTTTCAAGTCTCATAATATTTTATTTAAAACTTTGACTTCATGTTTAACTTGTCTTAAGATTATTTCTATGTTTTTCCGAGATCTAATTCAAGTCCTAATTTCATAATAAACCCTTCTATAAAATTATTTTCAAGTCTTCCATGATCTAAATTAAGTCCTAATTCTACAATTTGCTTTCTTGAAACTAAATTCAATTCTTCCAAATGTCCAATTTAAAACATAAATAAGTATTCCTTAAAAATCTATATTTATCTAAAAATTGTTTATTTCTTCTTATTTTTTCGCGAGGATAATGAAAGTCTCTTCAATTGATTAGGCATCCAAGAACAACATTAAAGGTCATGCTTTAATTGTTAGTAACTTTGGCTTACGAACTTATAGTTAGATGAGGTGCTAGGACCTATTATATGATCAATGTAGGAAACGAGGGAAGATGAATTATCTAGGAATGTTTGACAACTTATGACTACACGCTCAAACTACTTATAAGGTGAGAGTAATTGTCACGCCCCGTTTTTCACACTTAAAATTATCAAAGTTTTCATTGTGGGTGTGAAGAAAGAAGGGGAAGAGACGTGCATGATATAAAACAGAAACCTTTGAAAATAGAAAACATACGATTTTTTCATAAACAAAACCTCGGCATCAAGCCAAAATAAAACATTGCAGCGAAAAAATATCAGGATCCATCATCCATAGGATTAACGAAGTTATACTTACAAAATGAGAATTTTTTAATCGTTATGTGACAAAAGAAAAAATATAAAAATATCCAGATAGGGCACCATCTTTCTCTCTAAAGCTCAACATGCTCGTCATCTCTTGTAACATGAGTCGTCTCCTGTAGTGTGAGTACAGAATAGGGGTGAGTGCGTTGAATATACTCGTGGGGATACTTTCTATGTTTTTAACAACTTATTAGGTAGGTATAATAAATCAAACATATACAAGTTTGACAATTAGACACAGCATATAAAATGCATAACACATAATTCGGATCCTTTATGGATACGTTGTCCCATAGAGCTCATATCTGCAGCGAGGGCGGGTACTCCCCGTTGACCCCAGGTACGGGTACTCCCCGACTTATTATACGGGTATCATTGTTCCCCCATAATATGAAAGCAGACCTTCGTCCATTCAACATGAACTGGACATTTGTCTCTTCATATAAATCTAGACTTTCGTCCTTTCACAAAAACTCAAGTGCGGGTATTTCCCGTCTTATTCCTACAAATCTCAGGTGCAGGTATTACCCGACTATTCCCTTCAAAAATGGTAATCATGTCTAGACACATTAATCATAACATATAATCACAACACATAAGGTTCAACAATTCATTTAATATCAAGTTCATAAGCATGTGTTTATTTATCATCGTAGTATGTTAAATACCGTAACGTATAATTATAAGAGTTTAGAAGTTATCCACACCTTGTTCGGTGGTTACCACGTGAGTAGCGAGTATCTCAAACCTCAATCCAACAGGTAGCCTATATAAGTTACAGTGTTTCTTAGATCCTTAATATGTATAATTAAAGCTATAAAAGATTTCAGAGAAGATACGATCGATAAAGACGAGATGGACTGGAAGATCTAAAGATTGAGGTTGAAGAAACGAGAGTGGTTGTTTAGTTTAATAGGCTAGGATGAAAGAGGGTAAGATTTGGGTCGTAATGGAAAAAGAATGAGCTCAATCGGAATTGAAACGAGCTCAAACGGAGCATTTTAAGATGGAGGGATATTTTGGTAATTTCGGTCAAAAGATGAGGAAGAGGGAACGATTAGGGTTGCTACAGAGGAAGAATGAGCTCAATTGGAGTTGAAACGAGCTCAAATGGAGCATTTTAAGATTGAGGGGTATTTTGGTAATTTTGGTCAAAAGGTGAGGAAGAGGGAACGATTAGGGTTGCTACGAAAGAAGAATGAGTTCAGTTGGAGTTGAAACAAACTCAAACGGAGCGTTTTAAGATTGAGGGACGTTTTGGTAAATTTGGTCAAAGGGTTGACTTTGACCGGGACCCCCGACTCCCAGTCGACGACACCTCGTTGGCGACGATTCGATAATAACGTACGATGGAAAAAATGGGATTCATATCGCAAACACGGTGCTGCGCGTGCACCCGTCACATGGCGTCGCACGTGAGCGCTTCCTGTCTTCCGGCGCCATGTGCCCAGCGTGCCCGGCGTATCCCAGCGCCGTGTGCCCAGACCAGCCCCTCAACCGTTTTCTACCCCCCTAAATTTCGGCCATGGTCGGCGACCTCCCGTCGCCGGCGACACCACTTGACACGGCGGCACAATGAGGCGCCGCCCCAACACTCAACTCCGGCCGGCGACCTCCCATCGCCGGCAACCAATAGTCCAAAAACACACACACTATCACGTAAAAACATACACACACCAGCCTACACACACAACCACTTTCCACTACCATTTCCGGCCCCGGCGCGACGGCGCCATCACCCCCAACTGATAGCCTGACATCCCGGGAAGGTCAGCCACCACTCCGGCGAAGGAGGAGAGAGATAGAGAGAGAACCGAGGAGAGAGAAAGGGTAGAAAAACAAGCATTAGGGTTTTCCGGCGACGTTTTTGCCGTTTCCCGATGAACGAGACATCAGAATTGAAATTTGAAACCTATCCTAGACTCGTCTCGACGAGACCTACGTTCTGTATGAAAATCGGCCAAAACCGATAAAGTTTAATTTTTCCGGCCACCGGCGGCGGCGCCGGTTACCAGAAAATAGAAAATCAAGAGAGAGAAGGGAGGAGAGAGAGACTTACGTATTTTCGTCGATTTTGCCTCGTTCGGAAAAATGGTGATTTTTGAATCGAAAACACTCCTATTTATAGATTTTTGAAAAACACTATATATCCAAAAAATCTTTGGTTGCTATTCATGGTGAAAAAAATCTTGGGTTACTATTCACCGGAAATATCTTTCGATTTTTCGAAACTTCGTGTTTTGCCCTTTTCATCACCGGTTGAGCTACGAGTCTCCGATTGACCCCTAGTTCATTTCTATCTTCTCGTTTTTCCATTGCGCATCTAATGATATAATAAAATCCTATGTTCCATGTCTAGAAAATATTTTCATCTAAAACATGCATTAAGCACATATCTGAAACACACGTAATTAAATTAAACAGTAAAAAATAACGCACATAATAATTCAATTAAAGGTTTAATATTTAATTAATCAATTATATTTCGTTTTTGGTCCGGAGTGCTACAGTAATTTCTAACCTAAACTCTTAAATTTCATGCTCAATATGAATTCTAAAGCTACATGAGGTTAATACACCTACTTGATTGCTATTGTAACTTCATGCAATGCAATGACTTATGATCTATCTTGCGAATGATATGAAATGAATGATCTTTACGTGAATGTTTAATTAAGTATGTTGCGAATATGTGTGTGCGTCAACAAATGTCCAAGCTATGATAGTTGAGACCTGTAGACTAAATCACGATGGCTAAGAACCGTAATCTATGCCATAAGGGATTATGGTCCCGTAGCTACACTCTAACAAAATAGGAATGATAATTTAGGATAAGATGAGAACCCGTATCAATGCAAAAATAATATTTCCACGTGTTCATTGCTACGACAGATAAGATCCATAAACTATACTACGATGGATAAGATTCGTGAATGACGTCATGAAAGTTAAGAATTGTAAGCTATGCTACAACGGTTAAGATCTGTATTCTATGTGTTGGTTTGCTTAGTTTTATTATTAGATTTTATTTGATATTGTCCCGGGATCCCCCACTGAGTGTATTTAAAACACTCACCCCTTCATATCTAATGTTTTCAGATAATAGGTTTCTTAGAGTGGTAGGCGAATGGTGAATGCTGGTAGTCGATTATTTAGAGGTTACAAAAGAATTTTAAAGTGTTTTATTCCATAAACTTATAAAGGTGTAATTATGTAAACATTATTTTACTTTATGAGTGAATCTTATGTGAGACCGTCTCACGAATAATGTTACATGAGATGGGTCAACCTACAACCTACCCATCTCAATTCACATGTAAATTAGTGAAAATACGTTTAGTTTATGGGTTAAAAGGATCCATCTAATGAAAACTATCCATGAGATCGTCTCACGTAAGTTTTTCTGTTACTTTATTTTTTGTATGATCCAAAATTTAGTATGAGAAATATGGAATTTTTAAGAGAAGACTTCTGTTGCAACCTTTTAAATAATATTTCGATTTTCGTTTCTAATTTCATAAGCCCTTGTTGGTCCCAAGTGGCATAGAGGTTCAGAGGGGGAGTAAATGAACCTCTATTGATTTCTTAAACTTTTCAAACTTGTTGCATTGTATCCTACAACAGAGTACGGTGCAGAATGCAGTATAGCTTACTAGCCTAGAACACAACGCAGCTTACTGTACCAGAGTTTTTTACACAGCGGAAACTTGAACTTTTGATAGAGTTTCTTTTTGAAAATCTTTTCTGAAGTATAAGTTTCAGCAAAACTTAAAATGTAGAATGATGAGATATATGATGCAGTAAGGTATATCAACAGAAATACTAAAACTGAAAGGTTTATAGTGGTTCGAAGATGGTGTAATCATTCTACGTCCACTCTACTCCTTCTCAAATGAGGAACTTCGTTAAGCAAGTTTATTTTACAGGACTCGACCTTACAAACTATCAATCTAACTTGTTGCACCTACTAAGATTCAGCTTTCACATAGGTTGCTCGAATCTTAAAAGTTGACCTACACAAGATCCTAAAACTCACACGTAGTTATTATCTTTTCTCCTAAAGCTAAATACTCAACAATGATCAAAATCCTATCAATTGAGGACACCTCTAAAACAACCTAAGCACACAACACAAAAGTTAAAAGTATATGAGATTCTTTAACTAGTGCTTGAAGCAGCCTTGATAGATCTTGAACTCAGATGCTTCCAAGGTTTGGCTACTTCTCTTAGAGGTTGAGTGAATAAAAACTTTGTGAGTTGAATGCTTGAGAATTTGAGACCGAGTGATCAATTTTTCAGTAGTTGCTTCAGTCAATTCTTCCTCTATTTATAGATGAAGAATGACATATTTTTTTGAATTTGAATCCTCTTTAAGTGTTGTTTAGCTCACATTAATTGTATCTGAAGGATTGCATTTAATTTTCCTTATTTTGGAGTCCAGACTATTTAATAGGCTATACTAGGTTGTAGTCTTGTCGCAGTCTATCTGGCCACGTGTCGATTGGTTACTAGCTCTCGGTACTGCTTTCATTAGTTTATCCATACTGGCTAGTTGAGATTTCATTAATCCTCGGACTTCAATTGATCTTCCTCGTACAACATTGATATGTGTGTTTGTCAATTAATTCTTTTTATCTTTCTTTGATTTGGAATGCAGTACTTGCTTTCTGCAACCTTTGCTCAATGCAATAATGCATCTTTCTGTTACTTTGCTTTATTAGTTCTGATTATTGTGCTACTACATTATTTTGCTTACAATATCTAAATATTGTATTCATCTAATGCATTAAGTATCGACCTTCTTTGTTGCTTGAAGTATCTTCTTCTTTGATCAATCGGCTACTGAATTCTGAAATCCTCTATTATCAACTTATCTTTTTGACTCAAACTAATCTAAGTTTCACTTAAACATTGTGAAAAATGGAGTACTTTATTTTTCTATTACAATGTTGTTTTGTCTCATCAAAATCTAAACATAATTTTCCTAACAATTTCCCCATTTTTTATGATGATAAAACCTTTACATTATGCAATTTATTATAAAATTTCAGAGCATTATTAGCATTTTCCTTTTCATACTTTTTCATAAAGATGTTTATAGATTACAAGAAGTATATAGAGAAATTTTCTTCAAAATCTAATCAACCTATCAAAGCGGGCATTATGTTAACATCATATCTTATATACTATCAGCACATAAACTCAAACAGATATATCTAGCATGTTTTCCTATAACATAAAATAAAACACATAAAGTTCGCAAGTTGTGATCTTGTTCCATCTAGTGGTAACTTGATTATATCAAAAGGTTTATGATTATAAGTTATAGAAATTTAGAAAGTAAATACAACATACAGATATGGTATACAAAAGATACAGTAAGTTGTTGATCTTATCTTTATATCTTCAAAGTTACTGATGTTTGGACAACTTTCTTCTCAATGCATTGTCTTCAACTTGTGTCACGCCCCATTTTCTTACTTAAAATATATCAAAGTTTTTTCATTGTGGGCGTGAAGAAAAAAGGGGAAGAGACGTGCATGATATAAAATAGAAGAAAAAATGAGAGGATAAGAAGTGGTACACTTGAAACATCGGATACAACCAATAAAGGTAAGAGATGATCAGAAATATTACATGTAAACCTTCGGATACAACCGATTTCAAAGGATTTGAAAACCTTACACAGCGGAAATAAACTTACAGGATCCATCATCCATAGTAAAAACAAAGTTATACTTACAAAATGAGAATTATAAAATCGTTGTTTAAGTATTGGTGATAAAAGACATAATATAAAATATCCAGGTAGGGCACTATCTCTCTCTCTAAAGTTCAACATGCTCGTCATCTCCTGTAATGTGAATTACAGAATTGGGGTGAGTGCGTGGAATAAACTCTGTATCTTATAACATTTGACAAATAATAGAACAGAAAAATGTAACATTCAGCATTTAGACACAGCACGTAAAATGCATAGCACATATTTCGTAACCCAAACTTAGGTGCGGGTATTTCCCGACTTACCCCTACAAATCTCAGGTGTGGGTATTACCCGTCCCCTACATCTCAAGTGTGGGTATTTCCCGTCCCTTATATCTCAGGTAAGGGTATTTCCCGATCCTACAAAATGGTCTCATATACCGCTGGTGCATTTACAGGACCACCAAACCTTCTAGGTAGTAGAAGGGGTAAGAGACAGATGTTTTTCACGAACCATAAGTCCCACAGAGAATGAATGTGGACCCCTGTCCTTTCACAGTATAAATATGACACATAAATCATAACATATAATCACAATATTTAGTATTTCTCCAAGCATGCGTCAAAAATAGAGAAAACTGTAAACATATAAAGATTTAGAAATTACCCCCACCTTGTTCGATGGTTACCACGTGAGTAGCCGAGTAACAAATTTCAAATATCACAACATACGATTCAAATGATAGCCTACACAAATTACAGTGTTTCTTAGATTCGTAATATGTATAATTAAAGATATAAATGATTTCTAAGAAGATACGATTGATAAAGATGAGACGGATCGGAAGATCTAAAGATTGAGGTTAAATAAATGAGAGTAAAAGTTCATTTCAGTAGGCTGATAAGAAAGAGGGAAAGATTTGGGTTGCAACGGAAAAAGAATGAGCTCAATCGGAGTTGAAATGAGCTCAAACAGAGCGTTTTAAGATTGAGGGGTATTTTGGTAATTTTGGTCAAAGGGTTGACTTTGACCGGGACCTCCGACTCCCGATCGATGACATCTCAACGTCGATGACTTGATGATAACATATGATGGAAAAAATGCATTTCCTATCATAAACACGGCGCCGCGCGTGCACCTGTCACACGGCGTCGTGCGTGCGCGCATTGCCCGTCACCCGACGCCGGGCGCCCAGTTACCCGGCGTCTCCCGGTGTGCGCACCCAGCAGCCTCCCAATGTCGCGCCCAGCACACCAGCACATCCAGCAACATCCCACTGTGGCGGCGCCGCCCGGCGCCTCCCTCACCTGACCCGCCGGCGCCACCAGCGCCGGCCACCACCTGTTCCGGCCACCACCAGCTCCTGCCGTGAACAGTATCCCCTACAAATCAGCCCCCAAACATCAACACACACACATGCATGCATACACAAACACCATGCAACCACCACCTTTCCAGCCTATTTCCGGCTCCGACGGCGCCACCACTCCCAACCAACAGCCTAACTCCCCGGGAAGGTCAGCCCCCGTTTCGGTGAAGGAGGAGAGAGAGAAAGGGTGGAAAAACAAGGGTTAGGGTTTTCTGGCGACGTTTTTGCCATTTCTCGGTGAAGGAGACATCGGAATTGAAATCCGAGACTTATCCTAGACTCGTCTCGACGAGACCTACGTTTTGTGTGAAAATCGGCCGAAATCGAGAAAAATGATTTTCCGACACCAGCGACGGTGCAGCGGCGGTGCGCTGGAGACCAGAAAACAGAAAATAGAGAGAGAGGAGGGAGGAGAGAGAGACTTACGTGTTTTCGTCGATTTAGCCTCGTTCGGAAAAACGGTGATTTTTGAATTGAAAACGCCCCTATATATAGATTTCCAAAAATCACTATTCATCATAAAAATCTTGGGTTACTATTCACTGAAAATATCTCGGATCACTATTCATCGAAATATCTTTCGTTTTTCCAAATCTTCGTATTTCGCCCTTTTTGTCACCATTTGAGCTACGAGTCTCCGATTGACCTCTAATTCATTTCTATCTTCTCGTTTTTCCACTACGCATCTAATGATAAAATTATAATCTATGTTCCACGACTAATTTTTACTTCCATCTAAAACATGCATTAATCAATTATCTAAAACGCACGTAATTAAATTAAACAGTCAAGGATTAACGCACCTAATAATTCAATTAAGGGTTAAATATTTAATTAATCAATTATGCTTCATTTTTTTTATCCTGGGCGCTACAACTTGGTTCCCTTATACCAATTGATGATGGATTCTTGATATGATTACTCCAAATATTGTTTGATCTTTGGTGTTTGAATCCACTTTAGCCAATAATCTTCGTAGAAGGGCATCTCATTTTCTTTCTTTATATCTTCAATCAGTTACTTCTGCATTTTCAGCTCTCCTGCTCTGGCTAACTCTTTATACTTTACTAAAGCATCTTTGCAAGTTTTGTAACTTGCAAAACAGTTCTTCTCACATAAGTATCTGAAGTATCTCTAGTATTTTGATCTTTTAATAGGGTGATTTCTTCATATGTGAGGTTCCTAGTCTCTGGAAGTTTCATCTTGTCAAATAACTTTAATTCCCAAGAAATGCCTTCTTTTAGGGGTCTTTGATCTATTAACACGGATGCTTCTACTGAGAGGTTATTTGAATCAAAACATGGAAAATCCTGTGGTGGGAATTGATTTAGAGCATCGTCCACTTTCTTTATAAGGTCTGTTCTTGCTGGTGCAACAACACCCAGTTTGGAAATCCAAGCATCTTATTCACTTCTCCTCTTCTCATCAGCTTTTTTCAACTGTCTCCAACTATCTTCATCTAGCCTTCAGATAACAGCTTGACTCAATTGTTTATTCTATTGCAGGGGTTGCTGATGTCTGCTACTTCTTTCTATGAGGGGGGTGTTGTATCTCTCATTCCTGTTATCCTAGATGCAGTATTGCTAACTGCTTAAGATGCAGCATTGCCAGCACCTGCACCTCCTTCATCCTTATCATCTTTTTTTCTTCGTTTTGATTGAGGGCTCTGACCACATGTTATCCTGGATCTTCTTCTCTTCTTGCTAGTCAGAGGCTTCTCATTTTCATCATTTTTATCCAAAGATTTCATTACTTCCTCTACTGCAGCATCCATCTCTTTTTCTCCCGATGTTTTTTTATTTTTCCCCTTTTTGTCATCATCAACGGGAGCTTTCTTGGTAGAGGCAACCATATTTTTATCAGAAGGAGCATGTTGAGGGTATGCTCGGATCATAATATCTCTGAGCTCTCCAACTAAAAAGCTCAAGATTTGATAATCAATCATTTGTGCTTTCAGATTCATGAGTTTGATTGGTAGCACCCTCTTAAAGTGAATTCACCACCAGAGAATGTACTGTAAGAGTATCTTTGATCTCCTTGACTGATTGGTTTCAAGTTTGATTAGCAGCGGTAACTTATCTTTCTGTCCAAGGCTTAAGCATTCCACTCAACATTCAACTTCATTTACATCTTGGTGGGAAGTTCTGCTAACTCCTTTCTCAACATCTCCATGGATGACGCATGAGATTTGTCACTAATATTCAAGTTGTTTGCCATGTTGACTTCATGATCTTCTAAATCACGTATCAATCCCTGAATAGCTTCTATAATGTTTTGAAAAGATTGTTCTTGAGCAGCAGAAAGAGTCATGGTTTCATAGTTTCTCTTTTGTGGGTTCTCCTTTGTTGGCTGTTCATACAAAACCAGGGCTTGATTTGATTCCAAGGATTGATTCTTAGCAGCTTTAACAAATTATTGTACAATCTGCTTAATCTCAGCTTCCTTAATTTTCTTCTTGATGGTCTCCTTAAATTTTGTTATTCTGAATGGTGAAATGATTCCAAGAGAAGGGTTGTCATCATCTGCATTATCATCATCTTCAGATGAATCACTTTCCATCATCTTCAGGATCCTGTACTGGTGTAGCAATGTGCGCTTCATTCCATTTGGAAAGCAAAGCAGTATTCTGATCTGAAGATGTTGCTTCACTGCTTGTATTTTATCCTAATAAGATTTTTGCAAAATGAGAATATGGGTTAGATAAACCAGCATCCGGTGTAGTAGTAAGATCTATCACATATGTTTTTTTGCTGAAATTCTTCTTCTTTCTCCAATGCATTCCCTTCTACATCTTCCGCGAGCACTGTCTATACAGTAGTTTCACCTAAGGTCTTCCTAGGGGATCTATCTCAATAGTAATCCCATCAACATTCTCTTATTGTATCGGATCCTCCAAATGCATAGTTGTATTCTCATGCTCTTCGATAATTCTGGTGGTAGCTTCAAGTATTTCCAGATGTATGGAGTCAATGTATGTTACTTGAGTGATCCTTTGAAATTCCACTAGAAGTCTATCATCTTCTGTGATTTCTGCCTCAGCTTGACAGGTAGAAATAATGTCTTGCTCAATATCTGCATGGATTGCAACATTGGTGTCTGTTGCATTCTGATCAAGTTCAACATTCGGTATTGCTAGTTAAGCCAATATAGGGAGTCTTGCCTCAACAACTTCCTTTATGGTTACATCACCGGTGATTTCTTCTTGGAGGCTTGCTAGGACTCCTTTGATCTTGACAGATGGTTCCCCCTCAGATGATTCTTTCCTTGGTGTGGGAGAATCATCATAATCCAGTAATTTTTACTCATCTATCTCTATTTCTTCAAGATTGATAGTGGGTGGTAGAGCAGCAACCATGACATGGAATGTGGGGGAGTCATATGTCTCATTTCTACTCGAACATTTCCCTGGTTGCAGCTTGCGAGGTTTTTACCTCGATCCTTCTGATCTGCTTGCTTGTAGGCCAAGCTACAACACTCTGTCATTGACTTCCTCTATATCGAACTATGTCATCTGTCTCTCAGCTATCTCCAGCTTTGTTGGGTTCTCTATAATCTCAGCAATGGGGATCACCTGTATATTGTCTTCCCCTGCTATCATTGATTGTTCACCCAAGCTTCAATCGGCTTAACATAAGGAGTTAGCTATTTTCTCTTTGTTGCTTAGTGTTATCTCAGTGTAACACTCTCTTTAGTAGAGTTACTAATTCTACTAAATCATACTTAACTTTCCAACTAATAAAAATTTTGTTACAAAACATACGAAAATATTTTTTTACAAGGAACGGAAGCAACAAAAATAATTTCTCTTCTTAAAAAATGTGTAAGAGATATTAATTAGCATTTAATTGTAGCATTGAAATAAACAACTTAACATGAAAACTTCTGGCACGCAAATTAACTTAGAAATTTCTAAAACCAATTTCGAGGTTCCGTCATCACCATCAATCACGCTTCAGCGCTACTGCCTCATTACATCACATCTTACCTCTATTTTTATCTATAGTATAAGGTAAGAGTAGCTCCAACAATGAGCTATTCTAACACCCACCGCCAAATATGACCACCTAGTAGTACGATATTCTTGGTGCCAGAGTAGAGATGTGAGTATTTTGGCGTCAGAGTTAGCACCACTATATGTTCGTGCTATTATTTTTTTCATTTTTTGTATATTTTGTTATGTTTGTTATAATTTTTAATTATATAATATTTGAGATAATACAAATGTTATTTTCCAACATGAATTGTAATATACAATATTTAAAGACTCAGATGATAATATAAAAAATTTAAATTTTACACAAGTGGTCATTTCTCAACATGAATAGTAAAAGTATGAGAATTGAAATATAATTACATAAAATTACTAAAAATACATTAAAATACATGAAAATGAAATATAAAATTACTAAATATCGATTAAAATACAAGAAAATAAAACATAAAATTACTGAAAATAACAATAAAACCTAATAATCCGAGAGACCAGCTCCAGATCCTGACCCTACAAAATCTGGAAATTGTCCAAACATATCAAACATATTAGTAGGTTTTGGTACTTGAGATTGTCTCATTTTTTGTATAATTATTTGTTGTTGTTCTTGGAAGTACTCACATTTTACAAGATCAACAGTCGTGTCCAAATCAATTAGTAGCATGTTATTTTCTCTAATCAATTCTTTTGGTGCAGTTTTTTACTTTTGTGCTTCAACTTTTTACCTTTGTACCTCAATATCATGCTCTATATTTACAGCCAAAGTTGATAATAATTCTTGTAATTTCTCGTTTTCCTCTTTCATAGTGTTTAAAAAGCAGACATATTTTTACTTTGTTTTCTTTTAAATTTGGACTTTTTATCCCTTGTGTCCGCTGTGATGAAGAACCACCACTTATGTTTTTATCGCTTAAATCGATTGAAAATGAAGGTACAAAAGAGTCAGGAGAAATAGGAGACTCATTAACAACTTCATGTGGAAATGAAGTTGAGACTCCACTTGTGTTTTCAGCCTGCATATATTCTTTCAAAATAGACCACACATGGTCGAACTTAAAACATTCTTTATTACTTTTTTTATTACAGAAACAACTTATTTGTTCGTCGTATCTGCAAACAATATTGAAATTTATTAAGAAAATATTTATGACACATAAGTAGTAAAATATAAAGATGATTACTTACGATATTGAGCTCATTTGCACCACTTGGATGTTATACAAGACCTAACACAAACAACCATTAAACTTTCTAGTATCTTTGAGAATTGTTTGCATACGACATTGTATTGATCTTTGGTTACGCCCATTTATGTTAGAGCTTAGCACATAGAATTAAACTTATCTGTAACGTGTTTCCAAAATTGATCACTAGATTTTTTTTATACCAACGATTGGATCTTGTGAAATTTCAAGAAAGACACCGCAAAGATGTTGATCTTCAGAATTTGTATAATTAGTACTTCGTGGCTTCAACATTTTAGAGAGAAGATGAATATAATGTAAATGAAGAGATTTGAGAGATGTGTGCTTTAGAATGTGTAGTATATCTTCACTATTTATAAAAGATCTGGTATAAAATATCACAAGAATCTAATGGATAGGATTAAAAGAAAAGGATTGAGATATATCTTCACTTTTTTTAAAGGTTGAGATTCAAAGATTGAATGAGTTATCAACGATTATAATTGAATGCATATGGATTGTACTTTATTAAAGTCTTTACCTTTTCAACTTTTTTTGAAGGGCTAAGATTAAAAGATTGAGTGAGTTATCAATGGTTATAATTGAAAGCACATGGATTGTGTTTCTTAAAATCTTTGTTTTTTCAATTTTTTTAAGGGTTGAGATTTAAAGATTGAGTTAGTTATCAACGGTTATAGTTGAAAGCACATGGATTGTGCTTTCTTTATTCAATTATTGTTTGTTATATAATGGCATATGCTAGAATGGATATCTTCATTATCTTATACCTCATTATCCGATTGATTACACATTTCTTTTCAAATTCATTATTCTTCTATCCTACAAATCTCACAATCGAAAAATGGATTTCAATCACGCTTTATCCTTTTGCAACATCTTATTCTTCAAGTTCATCTGATGAAGAGTTTCAACAATGAATGACTAGTTACGATATGGAGCAAGAAGTACTCATCCAACAAATATACAACAATCAAAGGATTTAAGAATTTATTAGGCTTCAAATTATCAATTCTATGAGTGGAGGCTCAGTTCCAAGTCGTAGAATAATTCATCGTGATCAAGGAGCAGCAAAACACCTCTTCAATAACTACTTCTCTAAAAATCCAACATTCAATGAAGAACAATTTTGTCGACAATTTTGAATTTTCCGAAATTCATCCCTTCGTATTGTTGGTGATGTTTCTAATCATGATCATTGCTTTGTGTAGTGAAGAAAGACAGCTGGAAAACTTGGTTTGTATATACTCCAAAAAGTAACAGCTCCATTTCGATAACTAAAATATACAGTCCCAGCAGATGTAACAACTACATTTTGACAACTAGCATATACAGTTCTAGTAGATGTAACTGATAAGAATAATAAAATCGGAGAGTCTACGACACTTGAATGTGTTAAGAAGTTCTATCGTGTAGCACCCCAGACCAAAACGAAATATAATTTATTAATTAAATATTTAAACTCAGGATTTAATATATATGTGCGTATGTTTTAACTGTTTAAATACGTGTGTTTCAGATAAGTGTTTAATGCAAGTATGAGATGGATAATTTACCTAGACATGGGATATGGGATATTTTTATATCATTAGAAGCGTATTGGAAAAACGAGAATAAAGAAATGAACTAGAGGCCAATCGGAGATCTGTAGCTCAAACGGCGATGAAAATGATAAAACACGAGGTTTCGGAAAAAAAATCGAAAGATATTTATCGTGAATAGTACACGGGATATTTATCGGTGAATAGTAACTTTTGAAATCTATAAATAGAAGGCTCTTTCAATTCATTTTTCACCCTTTCTTCGAACGAGCCAAAAGCGATGAAAACACGTAAGTCTCTTTTCTCTCTCGTTTCTGTTTCGACCTCCGGTGCGCCGCCGCCGGAGTTCGCCGAAAAATTTCAAAGTTGTCGGTTTCGGCTGATTTTCGCACATGATGTAGGTTTTGATGAGACGAGTCTAGAACAGGTCTCGAATTTCAATTCTGACTTATCGTTCACCGGAAAATGAAGAAAAACCATTTCAAAACCCTAAACCCTAACCCTAGCCAACTTTTCTCTCTCCTCAATTTTCTCTCTTTTCCTCCGTCCTTTTAGCCGGAGATGTTGTCGGAGGTTCTCCCGGGGGTGAGGGTGAGTTGTTGGAGGGACGGCGCCGATGTGTGTGGTGGTGTCGGAGCTATAACGGGTTGGGTAAGTTATATGCATGTATGTGTGTCTGTTTGTGTGTGTGCGTGTGTGATCTCTGTTGGGGGTGGCATAGGTGGTGTCGCCATGAGGAAAGTGATGACCGGCACTGGTGATGCACCGGCGAGTTGTGACGATGGGTTTCCGGCGACCTTCGGTCGCCGGCTAAGTGTTTTGATGATATGTGTGTTTGCATATATATATGTTTGTGTGTATGAGATGGGGTTGGGGAAGATTGGTTTTGTATTAGAGATATAGTAGTTTGGAACGAGTAGGTTAGAACGAAGTAGCCGGAGGCATCGGGCAGCAACGAGGCAGCCGGGAAAGTTACTGGGCGCGCAAGCTGTTGGACGTGCTGGCGTGTGGTCGTGCCGGAGGGCACAGTCGTGCACTAGCCGGCAAAAGTCACTAGAGGTCGGCACACGGTCGTGCGCCACCAGGTAGGAGTTGCTGGAAGCTGGCGCATGGTCGTGCGCCAGGAGGCACGGTCGTGCACTGAGTGGGCACGCCGGGAATGGGCGCCAAGTGCGGGACGCGTGTCGGGTGATGCCGTGTTCTCAATCCTTTTCTGTTTTTTTCCCTTTGTATCGTTTATCATCGGGTCTTAGCCGATGAGATGTCATTGACCGAGGGTTGTGGGCCCGGTCAAAGTTAACCTTTCGATCATTTTACCAATATACTCTCTAATGTTA
Source organism: Scutellaria minor (assembly GCA_954870855.1). NCBI lineage: Eukaryota > Viridiplantae > Streptophyta > Magnoliopsida > Lamiales > Lamiaceae > Scutellaria > Scutellaria minor. The sequence continues at coordinate 23,535,677 of OX940727.1, forward strand.
TATACTTCGTTAAAGCTCGTATCAACTCCGAACAAGCTCGTTCCTTATCCAATCTTTAGATCTCTCGTCTCGTCGCGTTTTTAACAGTCGTCTTTCTTCCGAAAGAAACGGTTATCGCTTTGATTATAATTAATAAAGATCTAAGAACACCGTAACTTGTGTAGGCTATTTGTTGGATTAAGCTTGAGTTACTGTTGGATTGAGCTTGAGTTATCAGACTTTCGGTACTAACGACTAACGTGGTAACCATCGAACAAGGTGGGGGTAATTTATATCTCTTTATTTGTTTACTGTTTTCCTTATTAAATGCATGACTGAGGAATACTAAGTGTTGTGATTATAATTGTTTTGCCATAATATAACTGTAAAAGGACCGAGGTCCACTCTGTTCGTCCCTTACTATTTTCTACTACTCTGTTGAGGTTTGGTGGTCCTCTTGAAATACACCAACGGTAGTGAGACCGTTATATAGGATAAGATGGGGGAATCCCGCACCTATTCGTCCCTTGCCATTTCTCATATCTGTTTTGCATTTTATGTGTTGTGATAACGTGACTATAGATTATCTTCGGTATTTATTTCTGTTATGAGTCACAAGAGGCGGATTTTATCCCCACGAGTGTATTCCACACACTCACCCCTTAATCTGTACTCACACTACAGGAAATGATGAGATCAACGAACCCTAGTTGGAGAGAGATGGTGCTATCTTTGGAATCGCATGTTTAGAATGATGTAACACAAACTTTATCAAACCATGTTTTATGATATTCGGGTTTTGTAATATTTTTGATACATGTAAGGATGTGAGATCCTGATGTTTTATTCCGCTGTGTATGATGTATTTTATTGATAGTGAGACCGATTGCTATCGACAGAGACCGATTGTTGATAAGTGAAAGATTCACTTCACGTCCATGTGAAACTCTGATAAAATATGAAAAGATTTTGGGGCGTGACATATCGAGCTATTGTAGAGATATATAGAGAGCAATATCTGAGATCACTCATTTCTAATGACGTTGCTAGACTACTTTATATCGATAAACAACGTGGCTTTCCAAGAATGTTAGGTAATCTTGATTGTATGCACTTGAAGTGGAAAAATTATCGAACAACTTGGGCAGGACAATATGTTGGGCGAAGTGGATATCCAATAATTATTCTTGAAGTTGTAGCTGATTATGATCTGTGGATATGGCATACATATTTTCGGATGCTAGGATCCAACAATGATATTAATGTGTTGGAGACATCTTATCTTTTCTCTAACCTTGCTACAGATGTTGCTCCTTCAACACATTATGTCATTCAAAGAAAGGAATACAATAAAGGATATTATTTAACTGATAATATTTATCCCAAATGGGTGATTCTTGTGCAAACTATTCATTCACTAAGTGGTCCCAAAAAATAATATTATACAAAAAGCAAGAAGCATATAGAAAGGATGTGGAATGTGCATTTAGAGTTCTTCAAAGCACATTTGCAATTGTGGTGAATCTAGCATGTTTTTAGTTGAAAAATGATTTGCAAGATATCATGACTGCATGCATAATAATACATAATATGATAATAGAGGATGAACAAGATCTTAATGCTCCAATTGAAGAAAACTTGGAAGTGTCACCCTCGAACATCAAATTTGCTGAGAATGAACCTACTCATTTTCAAGATTTTCTTGGTCAATTTAGACAAATTAAAGATTTAGATGCTCATTTTGCACTTGAAAATGCACTAATTGATCATTTGTGGGAAGAGTATTCTTATTCAGAAAATTAGAAATTATCACTATGTAATGTCTATTTACATTTCAATAAAAATAAGTTATTGTTTTTATTTTCATTTTACATTGAGTTTCAATCAATTAATAATATTAATTTTTATTTATTAAAATTAAAATATAAAAAGTAAAAACTATATTAAATAATATTTACATGTGTAAATATGTTATCCAATTATAACAAAATTTAAAAAATATGATTAAATAAATTATTAATTAGAAATAATATAGAATATTCCTTTATTGTGTAAAATTTAATTCAAACTACTAGAGATAAAACATTATTTCTATACTAGAGTAGTGCAGACTACTGGAGATGCTCTAAATACTATAAACAAAATGATTAGCAAATACATCGTCCTATCTCACAAAAACATTTTTCTTTGCAACTTTATAGAAAATTTGAAACATCACTAGTAAAAATAATATACTCTTATACTTGAAAATAATATACTATGGGCCCATACATGGTACCAATGCGCCCAACTCCGAAGAATCCTGGGTAGCTAGCCACCGAATCTAAACGGAGCACCTCAATACTCATAGGGCGATCTCGGAGCCCTTACTTTCTCTAGTATGCGGTCTCGATGCCCGGTATCAGTCTCTTAAAAATATAAAAAATAAAACTTTATATATATACTCTATCTCAAAATAATTTTCTCACTTTTCATTAAACAAGATTCTTGCATCTTTTACTTGATCAAAACACATGGAATCACATCACTTAACAAATCATCTCTTCATATTCACATTCATAGAATAATATAAATAAAACTCATGTAGCACTTAACTCAAAAATCATTAAAGCATATTCACAGAAAGTATAAATAATCATTCACGTAGATTTTGCATCCACATTAAACAAATAAAATAGAACTACTCATACTGCAGGTGAGAGATGTACTTACCAGGAGTCCCAAAAACTTATACATCTCAAGATTTTTAAGCGTGTTCTAAACTTTCTCAATCAACTCTAAAGCGTGAAACAATAGATAAAATACAATTAGTATCTAATCTTTCAATACCTAAACTACTTTAATCTCTTTCTTTTAACACCTATTATTTTCCTTTTAGTATGAAGCTTCAGTAGGACACATGTATATGAATTATATATACTCACTCATTATATTAAGATGTAACCAAATATAATAGAAATTGAATAAGTTGGATAAATAGCAACTAACTTCCCAAGTCAAATAAGCCGACTAATTACTGTCAATTAATTAAGTTTAGAATAGCATGGGAAAACCGCCAGGGTTTGTGGACCCTGCACAGCCTAAACATGTCTGTCTTCTTCATAAATCGTTATACAACTTACGGCGCTGATGGTGAACCGGATTTGCTATTAAATATATGGCACTAACATTACCACAATAAACCAGTGTTGTTTTTTAGATCGGAACATGAAGTTCGAGGAGTAGATTTCGAAGCCAACAGGATTCGGAGACCACATTTGCAATATCTTTATAATCAGCTTCAGCACTAGACCTAAAAAGAGTAGGCTGTCATTTGGAAGACCAAGATAGCAAGTTGTAGCCAAGAAAGACACAATAGCTAAAAGTAGAGTGACGAGTATTAGGATAACCCCCACAATCGACATTAGTATATGCAGTAAGAGCAGATATGGAAGACTTATAGAGATTAAGTCCATAATGTGAAGTACCTTGTATATACCAAATGATATGTTTCAGGGCAGTCATGTGTGCATCTTTAGAATCATGCATATGTAAACAAATTTGTTGAACAACATAAGATATGTTGGGCCGAGTGAACATGAGGTATTGTAATGCTCCAGCTAAACTACGATAAGTAGTTGGATCAGAAAATGGTATGCTCGTAGATTGACCGAGCTTGCCATTAGTGTCAACTGGTATAGCGCACGGCTTACATGCACTCATGTCGGTGCGTTCAATTATTTTCTTGGCATATTTCTGTTAGCTCAAAAATAACCTAGAGGAGTGGTATATAACAACAATTCCCAAAAAAAAATTAAGGGGACCCAGATCCTTCATCGTAAATTCAGAAGCAAGACGAGTCATAATAGATTATCGTAAAGATGTAGATGAGGCGGTGAGGATGATATCGTCAACATATAGTAATAGGTAAGCAATGTCGGCCCCTTGATGATAGATAAAGAGGGAATGATTGGTTTTGTTGTGGATGAACCCGATGGTAGAGACATAATCTGTAAAGCATTGATACCACACTTTAAGGGCTTACTTCAATTCGTACAAAGATATCTTGAGAAGGCAAACATAATCCGAATAAGCTTTGTCTCGAAAACCAAGGGGTTGATGCATGTATACTGTGTTGTGTAGGTGGCCGTGAAGGAAAACATTTTCAAAATCCAGTTGATGGATGGACCAAGATTGAGATATACCAATACTCAAAACTACACGAATGGTGATCGGTTTTACAATAGGACTAAACATCTTGTCATAATCTACACCAACCTGTTAAGACTTGTCATCACAAACTAAACGGGCTTTGTACAGCTCAAAAGAACCGTCAAAGTTAGTTTTAATATGAAAAATCCATATCCATATGAGTGATCATTGTGTGAATTGGTGGATTATGGTGGTGGGGGGTTAAGGAACCCGATATGGGTACAATAGTGGGGTTTGGGTTTGATGGCGGGGTGGATGAGAAGTAGAAAGTCGTATAGATGGAGTAGGATTTGATGGTAGGATGGATGGTAGAGTGTTGACAGGATGTGTGTCATGTGGAGGGAGTGGGCCAGTTGGTGGTGGAGTGGTGAAATATGGAGAAGACAGATTATTGTCATTAGATAATAGAAAGTCATAGGATATCAGGCATGTAGGAATGGTGGCAAACGGGAATTTGGTTTTGTAAACAATGACGTGTTGAGATAAGATTATTTTGCGAGTAGAGATGTCGAAACATTTGTATCCGCGGTGGTGTGAGGGGTAGCCAAGGAAGATGCACGGAGTGGAACGGACATGAAGTTTATTAATTGTGGTAGAAGGGAAGAATGTATAACAGAGGCATCCAAAAGTTTTGAGGTGAGAATAAGACGGAGTTTGATAATATAAGTATTTAGTGGGAAAGACATTTTGAAGAAGTTTAGATGGAAGAATGTTAAGAAGATATGTGGCCATTTGAAGGGCGTGAGGCCAGAATTCAAGAGGCAAAGACGTGTGAGATAGAAGAGTGCGAATAATGTTGTTGATGGCTCGTATTTTACATTTGGCTTTGTCATTTTAGCTGGAGGTATGGGGATAAGAAAATAAAAAAGTGAGGTCATTTGAGTTGTAGAACGACATAAAGAATTTGTTGTCATATTCTTTGCCATGATCACATTGAAGACACTTAATATTTTTCTAAAACTGAGTTCTTATATTGTTGGCAAACGAAACGAAAATGGAATAAACTTGTGATTTTTTACCAATGGGGAACATCCACAAAAAAATTGCGTAATCATCCAAAAATAAGATATAATATTTATGACCAGTTGAACTCAAGATAGGAGACGTCCATAATATAACACCCCATTAATTAATTAAGAGGTATTGTTTTAATTGTTTGGTTATTAATTAATTATGCATAAACAATTGACAAATAAAGTTGAAAGTTATCACAAGCTTAGTCATTATCTATGTTGTTAAAAATCTTAAACCTATCACTCTCCCCCTCTCTATGGTATGACACCTGACCCCACCCAAGGTCAACACCCTCACTTACCTCCATCTTTCAACAAGGAAAAGGAAGTGTACAAATGAGGAAAGAATTTCAATAAGGAAAGGAAATATCACTCCCTCACTCTTTCTCTCTCTCTCCCTCTCATCCTCTTAACCGCCAACCATCACCATTTTTCCACTGCCGACCATCACTCTTCCGGTTAGAAGGTTCGAGCCAAAAGGTAGAACTCGATGAGCCCATCACGGGCTCCGTATTTAGGCTATCTCTTTCTCTTTCACTCTATCTTCCCGTCGTCCATAGGAAGTTGATGTGAGGATCGTGCTGGCGAGTGCTTGTGCGAGCACCGCCGGGAGCAGCGGTTCCAGCCGATAGGGTGTATATGTGTGTATATCTGTGTACATGTGTGTATGTGTAACAGTGTGTGAGAGTGTGTATGTGACAGTGTATGTGTGGGTGTACAGCGCCGGGAGGGCGCTGTGTGCGCACTGGGAGCAATGCTAGGAGAGCGCTTTGTGCGTGCTGGGTCTATGTGAGCGCGCACGCCATGTGCACATTGGGTCTGTGTGAACATACGCATCGTGTGTGCATCGGGTCTGTATACGCATGTGCCGGGTCTGTATGCACGTGTGCCGCATTCTGGTGTCGAGTTTTGAGTAGCTGGCGACATCACGTCATCAGCCACGGTGAGATGACAGTGAAGTAAAAACAACGATTTTTCTTGAAAAATTAAATATAGTACAAGGACCTAAACGCAAACTCTAGTATTTGCTAAATTTAAAATTTAACCTTCGACTCTTGGAAAAATGCAAAATTGACCCCTGATTTATGAACAATAACAACTGATACAGTTTGCAGGAAATTACGATTCAAGTCATAAAAGTTAGATTAAATTTTAAGATGAGTTTTGTGTGTCCTATAGGAGACGCCAATCGAGGACCTCTCTAGCCGCTAAACATGTAGTAGATTTTCCTTCGAGACACTATTAAGTTGAGGTGGGGATAATTTTCTTATTTTCACGTTTGAGTTTCCAAATGAATTTGATGTAAAGTTATGTGCCTACGTGAAACGTATGTGTTTATTCGATGAACGTTGCATTATATGGTTTACTACGAGATGTAAACAAATGTGTGTTATTTGCAAGGTAAATGAATGTACTTACGTTAATGAAATGTTTACCAAAGTGGCTAAAGAACCACACCAAGACGGCTAAAGAACCGTATCAAAATGGCTAAAGAACCACATAAAATGTTCTAGTATACTTAATGACTTATATGTCTATATTTCTTTTACGTTCTATCTATCCATAAGTCCAAACCCATTGAGTGTCTTTATGCACTCACCCCCTAAGTGTTTTTACTGTTCAGGTGGCAGCCGAAGAGAGGAGGAGTGAAAGAAGATTACTCATCTTTCGTTTGTATAAAAGAAACTACTTTTTGGAATCTTTTGAAAAACCCAGTTTACAAAGCTTATGTAAAGCTAAGCCGTGAGGCTATAAACAAGTGTTTCCTTCCGTTATTTATGATTTATGTTTTATAGTACAGGGCTGTTTGAGATAACTTTCTGTGCTTACAAATTTACCATTGAAAATCCATATTTTTAATGAGTTGCTGGATGCCCAGATGAGAATTTACTAAACTCTTTTATTTTACAATAACGTAAAAAGGGGCGTGACACATAAATCACTATGTATTATATCAAACGGTGAGATAGTATGCAACAAAGATGAATAAAAGGGTAATCGAGTATGTTTGCCAAAATGCAAGATTCACAAATATTGGAAAAGGAAGAGTGATTACATAAAATTAAGTTGGACTTATTCAAAACTCCTAAAATTTCTTTTTCTGAATGACCAAGTCTATTATGTCATAAGCTTAGGGAAAGAGTTTAAAATCTGAGGGAGTGGAAGCTTGAAGACTTGAAGAGTGGCTGGATAAAGTAAATGGATCAAGATTGTTGGAGCTGCTACATCTCATAAGAATTGCCCCCCGTCAGAATGTCCTTCATAGAAAAACCAAAAAGATCAAATTCAACAGATACATTGTTGTCAATGGTGAAACGACGGACAGAAACAAGATTTTTAATAAATTGTGGGGCGTAGAGGACGTTTTTTAAGTGAAGCGAAGGGTGAGAAGGGGGAGGGACTTTTATCTGTATCCACAAATAGGAATTTTCTATCTACTACCAACGATGATATTTTTAACAGTGCTCAAATTAAAACAAGGAGAAAGTGTACTGTTTAACGCGGTCATGTGATAAGTAGCACCTGTATCTATATTAAGAGTCATCATGTGCATAGCTTCTTCAATGTTGGTTGGTGTAAAATCGTTGCGCTGGGATTGCACCTAGACAGGAAAACTCGATTGTGGTTGTGTTTGGACATTAAAAACCTGTTGAGGTTTCGGGCCCAAAATACCTTGTTGGTTGGAAGGAGGATGAGTCCACTGATGTGTGGGATATGGGCAAGGTGGAGGCATTGGAGCCCAGTTCTGAGCACCCCACGCAGCCCATAGAGATGGAAAGACACTCCAGGCTTGATTCCATGCAGCCCAAGGAGAAGAGTACAGATTGGGCGAATTGAGCGGTCCATTACCGCGTCCTGTGTTTGGTTGATGCCCACAATCGCAGCCTAATCTACGCTACGACTAGTGTTGGTTGTGCGGCTGCTATTATATCCGGGCTTGTTGTTGGATGGAGTGGCCTAGTTCCGAGACGATGAAAGAGTGAAAGAAGATGCAAGATGGTTGTGGTCAGAGGCAGCAACTAATGTTGCTCCCTCTGTTGTGGCGTCTGATTTAGTTTGTTGCGATTTACATGATTCCTCAGCATAAGACGAGACCGTGCATCATAGAAAGAGGGCAATGGTTTCGATTGTTGAAGCATGGTTGCAACAGTGTCATAGTTATCATTCAAGCCAACAATTAATTGAAGAACCAATCGATCGTCAGTTACCGAGGCATCAACGTTGGATAACTGATCTGTAGTGAGTTTTTATTCCTGACAGTATGTACTAACATTAGGAAAATCATCAAGATGAATTTTAGCGAGGTAACGTTCTAGATACAATGCCCAAGTACTCTTGTTGTCTTGGAAGATATCTTGTAAGCGTTTCCAAGCTTGTTCGGCAGTGGATTGAGGTTTAAGGATCGTAGTAAGGAGATCATCCCATAAATCCATTGAAGAACAATGACATTGAGATGTGACCATAAAGCATTGTTGGTGGCAGAAGTTTCTGGAGCTTGGTCCTTGTGGCCATTCGTAGGTATAATATGTTCGATCATATCATATGTACAATAGTGGATTTGAAATAACTCCGCCCATGAGGAGTATTGGGAGTTTTCAGTATCCAAATGAATGGGAATAAAGTTGCATATATTATTCACCGCTAGAGCGGGATAATATTTGGAAGAGTCGGTCATACTTGGGAGAAGAAGAAAACCGAGTGGCGGCGTTTATAAAATAAACGGCAACTAACGATGATAAGGTAAAGAATGAGAAAAGAAGGTCACAACTGGACTCGTGATACCATGAAAGAATGTAATCCCATGATTGATCCATTGATAACAAACGAATACATATACAAAGTACAAGAGATCAAATCTTGCTAAAATATACGCATACCATAAATAAGCTAAAACAAATATTTACATATATTTATATGCTATGCTAATAATATCATATATAGGGAATTACGAAGAAGGAAATTGATTATACTAAACAATTCATATAATAATCAATCCATAAGAAACTTATGCCCTAAACCCAAAATGTACCGAAGCTTAAAAGCAAAATCTTAGTTAATTATAATAATATTATTACTCGACTTCATTTTCATAATTACTTCAAAATGACTAGTCTAAAATTATTGTTCAAAAGCTATTCATAATATATAGTGTCTTAAAATTATTTATCACAAATTAAGATTACAATTTTTGATTATTATACAACAAAAGAATTAATTAGCAGAGGTATTACTTGTAGGCGGCGGCTCAGGCTTCAAGCTTTATGGAGATTTTACTTTATTTTCTTTATTTGATCGGCGGTTGCTCTTTTCATTCTTTTTGTTTCTTTGTGGGTTGCTATAGGTAAAGCCAATACTTATCTCTTTTTAGAAGATAATGGAATCGTAGACTCCTAGTATATTTATACTACTTCATTTCTTTTTTTTTTCTTTTTTTCTTTTTCTCATTATTATAGGTTTTAATCCACTTCTTTACTTGCATCCACTACTTATATTTCTCTTTCTTCAATACCATAATCTCTTAACTCTTGTTATATCCAGAGAATTTGTGCACAACAGCTTCCTGCTGCAACATACTCGGCTTCTGTATTAGATGTAGCTATAGATGTTTGCTTCTTGTAGAACAACTATTCTAGCCTTTCTCCAAGAAATTGACAGGTACCACTTGTACTTTTCCTATCAATTTTGCATCCAGCAAAATCTGAATCTGATTATCTTTTCAAGTTGAATCCTCCTTCCTAAGGATACCATAGCACAACATCTTGAGTTCTTTTGAGGTATTTAATGATTCTCTTTACTACTGCAAGATGGGACTCATTGGGGCTGTTTGAAATCTTGCACAGACACCTACTGCAAACATAATATCAGGCCTACTTGTAATAAGATACAATAGAGATCCAATCAATCTCCTGTATTTTGTAATATCCACATTCTTTCCACTCTCATCTTTGTCAAGGCTGATTGATGTCATCATAGGAATGATTACTATTAATCAATTCTCCATCCCAAACTTCTTGATCAATTCTTTGCTATACTTGACTTGATTTATGAAGATGTCATTATCAAGTTGCTTGACTTGCAGTCCTAGAAAGAAATTGAGTTCTCTTATCATACTCATCTCAAACTTTTTCTGCATGAGGGTTGAGAATTTTTCACAGAGATCTTTGCTTGTGGATCCAAAATGATGTCATCCACATAAATATGCATAAGGAGAATACTTTCTCCATTCTGAATTCTGAAAAGGGTCTTGTCTATTGTTCCTTTTTGAAATACATTCTCCAACATATATATGGATAGGGTATCGTACCATGTTCTTGGTGCTTGTTTCAAACCATATAAAGTTTTCTGTAATCTGAATACTTTCTCTTTAGGTTGATCTTCAAATTCAGGGGTTGTTCAAGATAAGAGACCATTCAAGAATGCACTTTTAACATCTATCTGATAGACACTAAAATTCTTGTATGCAACATAGGCTAGAAAAATTCTGATTGCTTCAAGTTTTGCTACTGGTGCAAAAGTCTCATCAAAATCAATTTCTTCTTCCTGACAATATCCCCTAGCAACTAATCTTGCTTTGTTTCTAACGAAAACTCCAGATTCATCTAGCTTGTTCTCAAGGTAAAATGCATGAAACCCCCTTACGAAATTTTAGGTCGATCCCCCATTTGTTAAAAGAATGACACCATTTACACTTAGAATTTCAAAAACTCTACACACGTTCCATTTTTCTTATCAAATCCTGACCTTGTTAATTGTTTCTATAAATTTCTAGTTATGTCCCTTAGTTTCCTTATCCCCTTCCTTTTTTCTCTCTTCCACCCACTTCTCTCTACCACTTTGTTGTACTACCGTCTCTTCTTCCATCCATCTCTCTTCAATTCTCCTCTCTTGCCAACCACCCCTCTTAATCGAACATTCTCAATTTTTTTTACTTAAAATAGAGTTGAATTCGGATGTAATTTAATTAATTTTCTTCGGGGTTTTGTGTTGACATAAGGAATGAATTCTTTTGGTGTAAAATTGTGAACTTAGGTTAATGTTTGAGGTGGATTGAGTTTTGAGCTTGGAGGCGGTAAAAATGGTGGAAATTGGAGGATTGTGAGGGTGGTTTTAATAATTTTAGATAGTTAGATGGTCGGTTTCTTATTATTGAGGATGGTAAAATTTATTTTTACCCTATTACATAAAGTATAAATGAAGAAAAGATCTATTAATTTGAATTCTCCGGTGGCAATAGAATTGTGAGGGGTGGTGAACTTGTTACTTGAAGAAGATGAAGACAAAAATATTAATTAAAAAAATGTAAATTATAAAAGAAAAAACTAAAATGAAAATTTCATGCAATCTTACATTAACTACTGTGTCTTATTGCCATTGTTGAAAACTCCACTTTTTCTTCCAAATTTCCTGAAATTATCACTTTATGAGCACACTATTTATAAGCATAGTTTATTTGTAAAAACAAATAAATAGAAAATAAGTACACTGAATGTTAAATTAAATATTACAATAAATAAAATAACATAAACGGAATAGCATACAAATTAACAACTAGATATTAAAATTTTGAATGTTATATTATAGCTCAATAAAACTAAATAAAATACAAATTAACAAAATTGAATATTAAAACTAAATTAAACTAGAAAAAAGAACTGAAACAGAAAAATAAATATTAAAACAATAAAATATGAGAGTGGATTATCTATTGTCACTTTGGAGAGAAATGAGGTAAGACTATTATTTTATTGTAATGTATCAGTACATATAATTTTATAAAGAATGCAAAGGGTATAATAGGCATTACACAAGACATAAAGTGAAAAAAATCAACTCAATTCGCAGAACAGACGAGTGCATCACACTCTTGTCAAGTTTAACAGTTTTAGGGATTTTGCGCAGAGTTATACATATCACAGGTATAAGTGTTGTAGTTTTTATAACCGATAGGGAAGTGATGCAAAATTTCCAAATCACAAGGGGAATCATAACATTTTACCCCTTGTTCTTGAATACCCACTTTGTTCCTATTACTCCTTAATGACCAGGTCTTGGAACCAACTTCCATACTTGATTTCTTTCAAATCCATTTAGCCCTTCCTGCATAACTTGAATCCAATTACTGTCTTCTAGAGCTTCTTCAGTGGTTTTCTTGGGTTCAACTTTTGATATGAAGCAGACAATCATAGCTTCATGGGGTCTTGACCTTCTTGTTCTAACTCAAACATTAGGGTCTCTACTAATGAGCTCTCTTCGATGGTTTCTAAGTCATGTTCTATCTAGTTCAAAGACATGTGTAGGTGTGGGTTGATAGTTTGTTGCTTGTTGTCTTGGTTCAGATTGCTGAATTATGTCCTGTTGTTGCATTCTGTCAGGTTGTTGTACAGTATCATGTGCTCCTGTAATATCTGGTGCATCATTCTCTATATTGTCTTCTACAGTAATATCAACAAGAATAGGGATTCCTTCTATGTATTTAACTCGGTGATCATTGACTTTCATTTGTGATAGATCTTATTTGATCTTGTCAAGCCCGTCTGTATCACAGTGTGTTTCATCAAACACCACATGCACTGATTTTTCAACTATAAGGGTCTTTTTTTGTTGAAGATTCTAAAGGTTTTGTTACTGATGAGTATCCTAGAAATACTTCTTCATCTGATTTTGCATTAAAGGTCTTCAGGTGCTCTTTTCCATTGTTCAGAATGTAACATGTGCATTCAAAGATGTGTAGGTAGGCAATGTTTGGTGCATAGCCATACCAAGCTCCAAAGATCTTTGTTGATTAGGCATCTGTTTTGGGTATAACATGTTGTATTGGTAGCTTCAGCCCAAAATCTCTTAGGGATAGCAGCTTCTGCAATCATAATTCTTGTTGCCTCTTTGAAGGTTATGTTCCTCTTTTCTGTAACTTTATTCTGTTAGGGTGTTCTTGTTGTAGAGTACTCATGATATATCTCATTCTTAGAACAATAATTCTCAATGAACTTGTTTGTGAATTTTGTTCCTATGTCAGATCTTATCTTCACAATATTTAGGCTTTTCTCATTCTGTATTGTCAGGACCACACTTACTCAACCGAACATAAAATAAAATTTAAATATAGCACAATCAGAAAATCTGCTATATTTTTTTTAAAACAATATAACATGATCTCATACCCAACCATACCGTGTTCACATACATATAAAAGAAGTTTAAACAAATCAGAAACTCACGAACAAATTTTCATATTAACTCATTAGTACGCATCATATTACATAATACTATTAACATGTCCAAATAAGACTTAATATCTAAAAGCAAAAGTAGCGTAAACCACAATCATGCCCAATAAGTCGTCATCTATGTAGAGCTCTACAGCTTGCCCGATACGTCCATAATGTTACACATCATCATGGTTACCCACAAAGCATAAATTACGTGAGATAAATCTCAATAAGTAGAAATTATGTATGATAGTATGGTTCTTTATAGCTCATTTCCATGAATCCACTTCTCAAATCACATATTTCACTTCTAATCTCTCACTCAAACACTCAGCTAGTCAATTTCTAAAATATTTCGTGCACACAACATCAATCTCGTGCACACATCACCAACCTCGTGCATACATCACCAATTCGTACACATAGCACCAACCTTGTGCACAGAGCACTAATTTCATGCACACAACACCACGTGACCAGCATAAATATGACCCAAAAGTACAGTTTCATCCCCTCGTTGTCAAAACACATGATTTGATAGAACTCACAACTTCATTCCACAATAACCATTCAACTATCAAATTCATTTCATAACTATCATTGAACTCGCAGGTTCATTTATTTTACGATAGCCACTGAACAACAAATCAAATCTCGTAAAACACATAGTACACATATCATCAATGAACACAAATAATTCACAAAATACTATTAATTGTATGCTTTGTAGTTATAATAAATTTCTACTTACCTGAATTTGCAAGGATTTTAACCGCTCAACCTTTCTTGATATCAAATCTGAGAATCCTACTTTAATTACATACTATGAACCAAGAATAAGTATTTCTCTTTTCTAATTATATAATTATACCATTTGAACTGAGGGAACTTATCTTTTATCAATAGAAGAAATAAGGTATTCTGCTATCTCAGTAAAAGAACATAAGTCATATATGCATACCTTCAACCACCTGAGATAGCTTCTTTTATAAGCTTTTTATTATTATATTATTAATATTAAGTGTTATATTAATTACATGCCACCCTACTATTCACATACACGTGTATATATATATATATATTTATGTGTTAATATTAATTAGCTTCATTATATATATGCACAACACTTAAACTCTCACAAATATATAATATGTTATTAATTAACTTATCTTATATTTGTTAGGATGTATACTATAAGCCTTGTTTTTTGTATGAACATCGTTTATGGAATGAGAATCACATTGGTCATATGTTTGCATTTTATATTTGTTATATATGTTTATGCAATGTCCAATTAATTTATATTATAGATAACTTGGTGTGTGGTGCCACACAGAAGATCATGTTATCAGTTTCTTATAAATTATAAATAGTAGCTCACAACCAAGATGGATTTGGACAAATCATCGGAATGGTTGTAGTGTAGTTTGGTATTAGTCTGTCTTGACTATAAAACTACACTAGTACACTTTGTGTGTATTGAGCAGGACCATTTGAGGTTGTTCGTTTTATACTGACTATATAATAGAACAAGACCTCTGTTATTATGGATGTACATCTTCTTAATCCCTATATAATAACGGGCACGTATGCTCAATGTTTATTTCTTTAATTTGCCAATGGGTGAGATTTATTCATAAATCAATAAACTCGGTGAGTTGGGAGATAGCATTGTTTATATGGTGTTCTGTTGATTATAGAAGGAATCCGTGTCCTAATTATTTAGGATGATAATGTCCCCTTGAGGAGCTCATAAGGATTATCATGTAAACCCTGCAGGTGGATTTAATCCGACATGATAATAAGGATGAGTGGTACTACTCTTGGAATTAGATGTAAATTATTTAAGTTGTCAGTAACTTATTTAATTTACGGACATTCGATATCTTAAACACGGGGAAATAAATGTACACATAATAAGGAGCCCATATTAAATATGGGATTGGGATGGTAGTTCAATAATAATTCTCTAGTGGACTGAATTATTATTGATGGGCTTCAGTTATGTGTTCGGGCCGAACGCAGGATACTAAAGCCCATCAGGAGGCCCAACCCAATTCCTCCTCTAGGTCCCTGGTGTAGCCTATATATAGCTCTTTTCATCAGCGCCTCTCACAACACAGAACTCAGATCACAGAAAACACGTGATAAGTGAGAGAGAGCGGAACTGATTTTTCTCGAAGGATCGTTGGCCACGCAACGTTCGAGAAGGGCTCAGAGGAATACATCAGAAGATCAAGAGGTCTACAAGGGTATGATTTCTTTCCGCTGCGATTTATCTTTGGATCCCGATTCCGATAGCATAGGGCCGGCGATCCGTCGGTTCCAACAATTGGTATCAGAGCCACGGTTTCTGGTTCTATGTAATTGGATCGGTTATATATTACGATCTTATGCTTTTTCATACGTTTTATATTCAGATTGTATGATAGTAGGATTGCATAGGATAACTCGGTTTTGCAGGTTACCTATATATCCAACTATTATGGTCTGTATGTATGTTTAATGTATGATCTAAACCCTCGGACCTGTCGAGGTTTTTATTTTGGGTTGGTTGCATGATTGTAATAGTAAAAACACGGCGGTTTGTCGTGTTAGGTTTTACATATTCTTGATTTGTTCTCGATGTAATTTTGTTCGATCTCATATGGTGTATTCTGATCCTACAAGGATTCTGCATAGGGTTTGGTAGATGTTCGAACTAGATTCTGTATAGGATTGGTAGATGTTCGAACTAGATTCTGTATAGGATTCCTGTTCGATCGAGACTTCTATTCGAACTAGGATTGGCGTTCGAAGGGGCTGTTCGATCAAGATTGCTAGGCGCTGGAACAGATTGCTCGATGGGGCTGATCGATCAGATCAGTAGATTGGCGCTGATTCTGTGCAACAACCTGCTGGATTTGCGCAACAATCGCTGGATTTGGCGCTGATTCTGTTCGCTGGATGTTGGTGCTGATTAGGGTTTTAAACCCTAATTTTTTCTAACGGGGCGCTGCCCCGCACCCCGCGACCTGACCGGGCAGGTCGATCCCCGTTTAGCAGGCAAACATTCAATCGAAGTGGCCATAATAGTTGGATTTATATTATTCCGTATTTATTGCCTTTCTATTTGTTTGTTGTTTTATCAAGCATGCTTTTGAATGTTATATGTTATTGCATGCTAAAATCCCTCATTTAAATAACTAAGTGGGAGAGGGATTTATTTTGAATAAATCCCATAGCCTCCATTACTGGTTTGTAAGTGATGCATTTAAACTTACACGTTGGCTTTGAGTGCCTTCTTCCACATCGGATGAGTTTGATTGCGGATCACTGGATCAAACTTCCTCTAAGGATAATTATAGAAAATTATTTAGGAGCGTATGATCTTCTCCATCTGAAGAGATACAATCCTAGATAATGGACTTAGTATTAAGAAATGGTACACACTTAGGTGCATATGATAGTATCCTTCCCATCGGAGTAAGTGCTGTTGTTTGCATGGCTGAAGCTAAACCAACTATTAATTTTATTTTGTTTGACAAGATAATGAAATTAATGGGTAAAACCTCCTCTTACAAATGTTTGAATTAGCATACGTCCACACTATCGTGGCATGCGAAGTTCACGGTGTTTTTGAGGTGTTGGTGAATTTAATTATATTGTTTGAGGGAACAATATAGGCTTTAAATTCTATATGTTATGACCTGTGTATTTATTTATTTATTTATATGATTCTCAGGATTTCATTATGTCTTTCAATCCACTTGCTGTTATACTCAAAGAAAACAAACTTACTGGTCCTAATTATATTGACTGGAAAAGAAACCTGGATATTGTCCTAACTGCTGAGGAGTACAAGTTTGTACTCCATGAGCACTGTCCTGACATGCCTGATGAAAACTCTACTGAAGAGGAGAAAGCGCATTATAGAAAGTGGGTTAAGGCAGATGAGATGGCGCGGTGTTACATTTTGGCTTCCATGTCAAATGTACTGCAACATCAGCATCAGGCCATGCCCACTGCCTATGATATGATGCACAATCTTAGAGAACTCTTCGGACACCAGAGTCGGGCTGCCAGACAGGAGGCAATGAGAAACTTAATGACGACCACCATGTCTGAAGGGACACCTGTGAGTGATCACGTCCTTAAGATGATGGCTCATTTGAATGAGATGGAAGTCCTTGGAGCTGAAATCGATGGGGAAACCCAGGTCGATATCGTGCTCCAAACACTGCCTAAGAGTTTTGAGCAGTTCCGCCTTAATTATAATATGAACAAAAGGATGTATTCCTTGGCGGAACTTCTGACAGAACTCAAATCGGCAGAAGGACTATTTCGTCAAAGTGCTCAAGCTTACGTTGCTGAAAATGTTTCTAATTCTAAGCCGAAAGGTGGAAAGAAGAAAAAGAAACAGAATCCTTCGGCAAACAAAGCGAATGGACCTCAAAAGGCTGGGCCACAAGGTGGCGTGAAAAAGCCGAAGGGCAAGTGCTTCTCATGCAAGCAGCCTGGACATTGGAAGGTAGATTGTCCCAAGAAAAAGGAGAACAAAGAAGGTAAATCTTACTCACTAATTACTGAAACATGTTTAGCGGTGTTATCTACCGGTACCTGGTGTGTAGATACGGGAGCCACTGATCATGTCTGCAATTCTTTGCAGGGGTTCCAGGAAACCAGGCGACTTAGTGAGGGCGAGATTACCATCTACATGGGCAACGCTACGAAAGTGGCGGCAGTTGCAGTGGGAGATGTTTATTTATCTTTTGATAGGAACAAGACTTTGGTTTTGAGGAATTGTCTTTACGTACCTTCTTTTAGAAAGAACTTGATTTCGGTTTCTAAGTTATTTTTGGATGGATATTCTGTTTCTTTTGATGGCAAAGTGGTTGTCAAGAAAAATAGGGTTATTGTCTGTTCTGGTACGTTGGTTGGCAATTTATATACTCTTAATCCAATAACTCCTACGATGCAACAACTGGAAATTAATAATACATCTTCTAACTCAAATAAGAGAAAAGAACCTTCTAAAATGAACCAAACATATCTTTGGCATCTAAGACTAGGTCACATTAACTTGAGTAGGATTCAAAGGTTGATAGCCGATGGACCTTTGAGTTCATTGGAAGTGGAAAACTATCCGACCTGCGAGTCCTGCTTGGAAGGAAAAATGACCAAGAGGCCTTTTAAAGCCAAGGGGTATAGAGCCAAAGAAGTGTTGGAATTGGTTCATTCTGATTTGTGTGGTCCTATGACTATCCAGGCAAGAGGTGGTTTCGAATATTTTGTCTCATTTATAGACGATTTTTCGAGATATGGGTATATTTATTTGATGCGCCGCAAGTCTGAGTGCTTTGATAAATTCAAAGAGTACAAGGCTGATGTGGAGAAGCGTCATGGTAAATGTATCAAAACACTACGATCTGATCGTGGTGGCGAGTACCTCTTAGGAGAGTTTAGGAATTACTTATCAGAGGCTGGGATTCAATCCCAATTGTCTGCACCTGGTACACCCCAACAGAATGGTGTGGCAGAACGAAGGAATAGAACTCTCATGGAAATGGTTAGATCGATGATGAGTTATTCGGAATTACCGAATTCGTTTTGGGGATATGCCCTGGAAACGGCAGCGTATATTCTAAACTTGGTACCTTCTAAGACAGTACCCTCTACTCCCACAGAATTGTGGAATGGGCGTAAGCCTAGTCTTAAACACATTCGGATTTGGGGTAGTCCAGCACATGTGCTGAAGGGAGATGCTGATAAGTTGGAATCTCGTACGGATGTTCGGCTGTTTGTGGGCTATCCTAGAGGAACGAAAGGTGGTTTATTTTATAGTCCTAAGGATCAGAAGGTCATTGTTAGCACAAATGCCCGATTCTTAGAAGAGGACTATGTAATGAACCACAAGCCCACGAGTAAAATTGTTCTAGAGGAAATCAGAGGGGAAATCCCTACCTTAGTACCACTAGTACAAGATGAGATACCACAGGGGTCTGCACCATGTGTCACTAATGATACACAATTACCACAAGTGCCTCGTCGTAGTGGGAGGGTTGTTAGACAGCCTGATAGATTCATGTTTTTGGGAGAGTCTTCGGACTTGGTATCTGGTGAACATGAATCTGATCCTTGGACCTATGACGAAGCACTCCAAGATAAAGATGCAGAATCTTGGCAAAAAGCTATGAATTCTGAATTAGAATCTATGGATTCTAATCAAGTCTGGGAGCTAGTAGAACCACCAAATGGTGTAAAAGCCATTGGATGTAAGTGGGTCTACAAAAGAAAAAGAGGATCAGACGGGAAAGTAGAAACTTTCAAAGCAAGGCTTGTTGCGAAGGGGTACACTCAAAAAGAAGGAATCGATTATGAGGAAACCTTTTCGCCGGTAGCCATGCTTAAGTCTATCCGGATTCTTTTGTCTATTGCTGCTCATATGAATTATGAGGTTTGGCAAATGGATGTCAAGACTGCTTTCCTTAACGGTAGTCTTGAAGAAAACATCTATATGAAGCAACCAGAAGGGTTCGTTGCAAAGGGCAAAGAGCATCTTGTGTGTAAGCTTAATCGGTCCATTTATGGATTGAAACAAGCTTCGAGATCTTGGAACATCCGTTTTGATGAGGTAATCCAGTCTTATGGATTCATTCAATGTCCGGATGAGTCATGTGTATACAAGAAGAGTGATGGAAACGTGGTGGTATTTCTTGTACTATACGTAGATGACATCTTGCTCATTGGCAACAATGTCAAGGTGTTGTCAGACGTAAGGGTATGGCTGTCCAAGCAGTTTGATATGAAGGACTTGGGAGAAGTAGGACATATTCTTGGGATCAAAGTGATAAGAGATCGCAAGAAAAGAATGTTATGCTTATCTCAAGCTTCGTACATTGATACCATTCTAGCTCGTTTTAGCATGCAAAACTCCAAGAAAGGTTTTCTACCTTTTCGACATGGAGTACCTTTATCTAAGGAGATGTGTCCTAAGACACCAAAGGAGATAGAGGACATGAAGGCAGTTCCTTATGCTTCGGCCGTAGGAAGCCTAATGTATGCAATGCTATGTACGAGGCCAGATATCTGTTTTGCCGTGGGCATGGTTAGCAGATATCAAAGTAACCCAGGACAAGGACATTGGACTGCGGTAAAGCATATTTTAAAGTACCTGAAAAGGACTAGAAATTATATGCTGGTTTACCAAGCAGATGATGTGCTTCCTGTGGGTTACACAGATTCTGATTTCCAGTCGGATAGGGACAACAGTAAATCTACCTCGGGTTATGTGTTTACCTTAGGAGGTGGAGCCATTATATGGAGGAGTGTTAAGCAGAAATGCGTTTCAGACTCCACCATGGAAGCTGAGTATGTGGCAGCCTCTGAGGCAGCCAAAGAAGCTGTATGGCTCAGGAACTTCTTGATGGACTTAGAAGTGATTCCTGGTTTGCCCAAAGCTATCACAATTTATTGTGATAACAGTGGTGCAGTGGCAAACTCGAAGGAACCACGAGCCCATAAAGCAAGTAAACACATTGAGCGCAAGTACCACCTGATACGAGACATCGTAAAGCGAGGAGAAGTTGTTGTCGCCAAAATTGCATCAGCAGATAACCTAGCAGATCCTTTCACAAAGGCCCTCCCAGCGAAAGCTTTTCATGGGCATGTTGAAGGGATGGGAATTAGATGTGTGGCGGCGCTTATAGAAGCATAGTCTTTTAGTATAAGTGGGAGATTGTTAGGATGTATACTATAAGCCTTGTTTTTTGTATGAACATCGTTTATGGAATGAGAATCACATTGGTCATATGTTTGCATTTTATATTTGTTATATATGTTTATGCAATGTCCAATTAATTTATATTATAGATAACTTGGTGTGTGGTGCCACACAGAAGATCATGTTATCAGTTTCTTATAAATTATAAATAGTAGCTCACAACCAAGATGGATTTGGACAAATCATCGGAATGGTTGTAGTGTAGTTTGGTATTAGTCTGTCTTGACTATAAAACTACACTAGTACACTTTGTGTGTATTGAGCAGGACCATTTGAGGTTGTTCGTTTTATACTGACTATATAATAGAACAAGACCTCTGTTATTATGGATGTACATCTTCTTAATCCCTATATAATAACGGGCACGTATGCTCAATGTTTATTTCTTTAATTTGCCAATGGGTGAGATTTATTCATAAATCAATAAACTCGGTGAGTTGGGAGATAGCATTGTTTATATGGTGTTCTGTTGATTATAGAAGGAATCCGTGTCCTAATTATTTAGGATGATAATGTCCCCTTGAGGAGCTCATAAGGATTATCATGTAAACCCTGCAGGTGGATTTAATCCGACATGATAATAAGGATGAGTGGTACTACTCTTGGAATTAGATGTAAATTATTTAAGTTGTCAGTAACTTATTTAATTTACGGACATTCGATATCTTAAACACGGGGAAATAAATGTACACATAATAAGGAGCCCATATTAAATATGGGATTGGGATGGTAGTTCAATAATAATTCTCTAGTGGACTGAATTATTATTGATGGGCTTCAGTTATGTGTTCGGGCCGAACGCAGGATACTAAAGCCCATCAGGAGGCCCAACCCAATTCCTCCTCTAGGTCCCTGGTGTAGCCTATATATAGCTCTTTTCATCAGCGCCTCTCACAACACAGAACTCAGATCACAGAAAACACGTGATAAGTGAGAGAGAGCGGAACTGATTTTTCTCGAAGGATCGTTGGCCACGCAACGTTCGAGAAGGGCTCAGAGGAATACATCAGAAGATCAAGAGGTCTACAAGGGTATGATTTCTTTCCGCTGCGATTTATCTTTGGATCCCGATTCCGATAGCATAGGGCCGGCGATCCGTCGGTTCCAACAATATTAATTAATACACATGCACGTCACTCCATATATATATATATGAACATTATAATATTATGATAACTTTATAATTGCACACACGACACTTACATGTATATATATAATATTACATATATTTATATATATATAATTAATATAAAATTATATAATTAATTATTAATACTACTAATTAAACAATTTACATTATAAACTTGAACATTATTAGAGTCTCAACCAATTATGATAGAGTTTTCTCAACATCAATTATGTAAAAGCATATAAATAATTCAATATTTGAAAATAAAATATAATCATGCAAAATCACAAGTAGTACATAAATAATAACAGATGCATATGATGCATAAAGAGCATGAGAAACTCGGGTATCACATCCTTCCTTTCTTATAAAAATTTCATCCCCGAAATTTCATTTACCTGAAAAGTTCTGGGTATTTAAACTTCATTTCATCTTCTCTTTCCCAAGTGGCTTCTTCCACTAACTGATTTCTCCATATAACACTTTGACTAATGAAATATCCTTATTTCTGAGTTGTTTTACCTCTTGTAGTAAAATCTCCACCAGTACTCTTCATAGCTTAAATTTGCTTTTAGCTCCGGGGGCTTATTGCTTAAAAAATTAGATCAATTTGCGACATACTTTCACAACATAGACACATGGAACACATTATGTATTTGAGACATTGACGCAAGTAAATCCACTTTATAAGCGACATCACCAATCCTTTCAAAAAATGGTCCAACGTATCTTAGGCTAAGCTTTCATTTCTTTCCTAAACGCATTATACCTTTCATCGGAGACACTTTTAGAAACACTTGATCACCCACTTCAAATTCTAGCTTTCTTCTTCTTTCGTCTGCATAAATCTTCTGTCGACTCTGAGTAGCCTTCATTCTTTCTCGAATTTGCTCAATTGCTTCACTCATCTCCAGAATCATATCCGAACCCAAAATTTTCTTCTCTCCGACTTCATCCAAATGTACTGGAGATCGACATTTTCTACCATAGAGTGCTTCATACGAAGCCATTTTGATATTGGATCGGTAACTGTTGTTATAAGAAAACTCTATTAGAGGCCCTTGAAATCTAACACACAGGCTCTCAGCATATCTTCCAAAATTTATATTGTTCGTTTCGATTGTTTCTGTCTATGGATGATATGCAGTACTGAAAGATAACTGAATACCTAATGTTTTGTGTAAGCTCTTCCAAAAGGTAGACAAAAATCTGGTGTCCCTATTTGAAACAATAGTAAGTGGTACGCCATGTAGTTTGACAATCTTATATATATATATATATATATTGAGCGTAACATTTCATAGGGTATGTGGAACAAATCGGAAGAAAATGAGCTAATTTAGTTAATCGATCCAAAATAACCTAGATTGCATTATAGCCTTTAACTATCTTAGGCAAACCTGTGACGAAATCCATAGTAATATTTTCCCATTTCCATTCTCGAATGAATAGAGGTTGAAACATTCCTGCAGGTCTTTGATGTTCTGTCTTGATTTGCTGACAAGTTAAACATTATTCTACATACTGCGCAATATCTTTCTTCATACCCGGCCACCAGTAATGCAATTTCAAGTCTATATACATTTTAGTGGCTTGTGGATGGATTGCATATAGTGCCGAATGTGTCTCTATCATCACGTCTTTACAAATCTTATCCACATTAGGCACATAAAATCGATTTTTGTATCAAAGTACACCATTCTCCATTAACTAAAAGTCCGATGGTTCTCCTGAAATGATGTCTTTCTTCACTTTAGTAGAATATTCACCAATATGTTGCTCTTGATGGATTCTATCCAGCAAAGTAAGTCTGAGTGTTAGTGTTGTAAGTTTTACTTCTACTAGTTCGTGATCAATGATTTCCACGCTCATTATTTGTAGGTCAAGTAGCTCGAGCTTTTGAATTAAGGTCATAGTTGCTACTCTTTCTACTAATTTTCAGCTTAATACACCTGCCACCACATTAGCTTTGCCTAGGTGATAATTGATGACACAATCATAATCCTTCAAAAGTTCTAACCACCTGCGTTGCCTCATATTCAACTCTTTTGGGGTGAAAATATATTTCAGACTCTTATGATAAGTGTAGATCTCGCAACGTTCCCCATACAAATAATGTCTCCAAATTTTCAGTGCAAATACCACTGCGGCGAGCTCGAAATCATGGGTAGGGTAGTTTTTCTCATATTCTTTCAGTTGTCAGGATGCATATGCTATCATTTTACCATTCTGCATCAGTACACAACCAAGACCATTCTTCGAAGCATCACTGTATACTTTGAAGCGTGCAGTTCCTATTGGGATTGCTAAGATAGGTGGTGATGTCAGTCGCTTTCTTAATTCTTGAAAACTTCATTTACATGCCTCTGTCCACTTATAAGTCACATTCTTCCTAGTTAATTGTGTCAACGGAGAGGCAATCTTGAAGAATCCTTCTACAAATCTTTGATAATATCTCGCTAAACCAAGAAAACTGCGCATCTTTGATGAATTTGTTGGTTGTGGCCAGTTATCAATAGCTTCAACTTTACTTAGATCAACTGAAACCTCTACCCCAGATATCACATGTCCCAAGAAGACAACTTGATTTTACCAAAATTCACACTTCTTGAATTTCGCGTATAGTTTTTTTTCTTTCACGACTTCTAATACAAATCTCAAATGCACGATATGATCTTCTTTATTCTTGGAATAAATCAAAATATCATCAATGAATACGATAATGCATATGTCCAAAAAGTCTTTAAATATCTTATTCATCAAGTCCATGAACGCTGCTGGAGCATTTATTAGTCCAAACGACATCATTAGAAACTCATAATGTCCATACCTCATACTAAATGCAGTTTTAGGAATATCTTCCTCTTCGATTTTCAACTGATGGTATCCTGATCGCAAGTCGACCTTTGAAAAGATGGATGCACCTTGAAGTTGATCAAACAAATCATCAATTCGAGGTAAAGGATATTTATTCTTGATTGTGATTTTGTTAAACTCTCGATAATCTGTACACATTCTCAGTGTACCATCTTTGTTTCGAACAAATAAAACTGGTGTTCCCAATGGTACAAAACTAGGCCGAATGAAACCCTTATCAAGTAATTCTTGTAACTGTATCTTTAGTTCTTTCAACTCACCTGGTGTCATTCTATACGGTGATTTAGATATAGGAGAAACCTCTGGTTATAGTTCAATCATAAACTCTATTTCACGACCTGGTGTTAACCTTGGAAGATCATCCGAAAATACCTCAGGATATTTTTGCACAACTGGCACTTCTCTAATAGTCGAGCAATGTTGCCCTTCGATATTTATTACACTTATCAAATAACAACCACAACCACTTTCCAGTAATCTTCATGCTCTGGTTGCTAATATCACTGGAAATTTGAAACTTTTCTTTAATCCGACAAAAGAGAAAGGTTCATCTCCCACTGGTTGAAACGTAATACTCTTTTTCTGGCAATAGATTATAGCACTATATTTTGATAACCAATCCATACCCAATATCACATCATAATCATTCATCTAGCATAATCAAATCGGCACACAATTTTCTACCTTCTATCAAAATAATACATCCTCATAGAATTTGATTGGTTTGTTTCGAATCACCAGAAGGAATCATCACATCAAAATTAGCTTCCGTTAGGGTTGGTAGTTTACTCAATCTTCTCACATACTTAGTGGATGCAAATGAATGAGTAGCTCTAGAATCAAATAATATAAATGTTGCAATACCAAAGATAGAGAGTTTATCTATGACGACTAGATTGTCTTCTGTTGGAACCGACGGATCGCCGGCCCTATGCTATCGGAATCGGGATCCAAAGATAAATTGCAGCGGAAAGAAATCATACCCTTGTAGACCTCTTGATCTTCTGATGTATTCCTCTGAGCCCTTCTCGAACGTTGCGTGGCCAACGATCCTTCGAGAAAAATCAGTTCCGCTCTCTCTCACTTATCACGTGTTTTCTGTGATCTGTGTTCTGTGTTCTGAGAGGCGCTGATGAAAAGAGCTATATATAGGCTACACCAGGGACCTAGAGGAGGAATTGGGTTGGGCCTCCTGATGGGCTTTAGTATCCTGCGTTCGGCCCGAACACATAACTGAAGCCCATCAATAATAATTCAGTCCACTAGAGAATTATTATTGAACTACCATCCCAATCCCATATTTAATATGGGCTCCTTATTATGTGTACATTTATTTCCCCGTGTTTAAGATATCGAATGTCCGTAAATTAAATAAGTTACTGACAACTTAAATAATTTACATCTAATTCCAAGAGTAGTACCACTCATCCTTATTATCATGTCGGATTAAATCCACCTGCAGGGTTTACATGATAATCCTTATGAGCTCCTCAAGGAGACATTATCATCCTAAATAATTAGGACACGGATTCCTTCTATAATCAACAGAACACCATATAAACAATGCTATCTCCCAACTCACCGAGTTTATTGATTTATGAATAAATCTCACCCATTGGCAAATTAAAGAAATAAACATTGAGCATACGTGCCCGTTATTATATAGGGATTAAGAAGATGTACATCCATAATAACAGAGGTCTTGTTCTATTATATAGTCAGTATAAAACGAACAACCTCAAATGGTCCTGCTCAATACACACAAAGTGTACTAGTGTAGTTTTATAGTCAAGACAGACTAATACCAAACTACACTACAACCATTCCGATGATTTGTCCAAATCCATCTTGGTTGTGAGCTACTATTTATAATTTATAAGAAACTGATAACATGATCTTCTGTGTGGCACCACACACCAAGTTATCTATAATATAAATTAATTGGACATTGCATAAACATATATAACAAATATAAAATGCAAACATATGACCAATGTGATTCTCATTCCATAAACGATGTTCATACAAAAATCTAGGCTTATAGTATACATCCTAACAATCTCCCACTTATACTAAAAGACTATGCTTCTATAAGCGCCGCCACACATCTAATTCCCATCCCTTCAACATGCCCATCAAAAGCTTTCGCTGGGAGGGCCTTTGTGAAAGGATCTGCTAGGTTATCTGCTGATGCAATTTTGGCGACAACAACTTCTCCTCGCTTTACGATGTCTCGTATCAGGTGGTACTTGCGCTCAATGTGTTTACTTGCTTTATGGGCTCGTGGTTCCTTCGAGTTTGCCACTGCACCACTGTTATCACAATAAATTGTGATAGCTTTGGGCAAACCAGGAATCACTTCTAAGTCCATCAAGAAGTTCCTGAGCCATACAGCTTCTTTGGCTGCCTCAGAGGCTGCCACATACTCAGCTTCCATGGTGGAGTCTGAAACGCATTTCTGCTTAACACTCCTCCATATAATGGCTCCACCTCCTAAGGTAAACACATAACCCGAGGTAGATTTACTGTTGTCCCTATCCGACTGAAAATCAGAATCTGTGTAACCCACAGGAAGCACATCATCTGCTTGGTAAACCAGCATATAATTTCTAGTCCTTTTCAGGTACTTTAAAATATGCTTTACCGCAGTCCAATGTCCTTGTCCTGGGTTACTTTGATATCTGCTAACCATGCCCACGGCAAAACAGATATCTGGCCTCGTACATAGCATTGCATACATTAGGCTTCCTACGGCCGAAGCATAAGGAACTGCCTTCATGTCCTCTATCTCCTTTGGTGTCTTAGGACACATCTCCTTAGATAAAGGTACTCCATGTCGAAAAGGTAGAAAACCTTTCTTGGAGTTTTGCATGCTAAAACGAGCTAAAATGGTATCAATGTACGAAGCTTGAGATAAGCATAACATTCTTTTCTTGCGATCTCTTATCACTTTGATCCCAAGAATATGTCCTACTTCTCCCAAGTCCTTCATATCAAAATGCTTGGACAGCCATACCCTTACGTCTGACAACACCTTGACATTGTTGCCAATGAGCAAGATGTCATCTACATATAGTACAAGAAATACCACCACGTTTCCATCACTCTTCTTGTATACACATGACTCATCCGGACATTGAATGAATCCATAAGACTGGATTACCTCATCAAAACGGATGTTCCAAGATCTCGAAGCTTGTTTCAATCCATAAATGGACCGATTAAGCTTACACACAAGATGCTCTTTGCCCTTTGCAACGAACCCTTCTGGTTGCTTCATATAGATGTTTTCTTCAAGACTACCGTTAAGGAAAGCAGTCTTGACATCCATTTGCCAAACCTCATAATTCATATGAGCAGCAATAGACAAAAGAATCCGGATAGACTTAAGCATGGCTACCGGCGAAAAGGTTTCCTCATAATCGATTCCTTCTTTTTGAGTGTACCCCTTCGCAACAAGCCTTGCTTTGAAAGTTTCTACTTTCCCGTCTGATCCTCTTTTTCTTTTGTAGACCCACTTACATCCAATGGCTTTTACACCATTTGGTGGTTCTACTAGCTCCCAGACTTGATTAGAATCCATAGATTCTAATTCAGAATTCATAGCTTTTTGCCAAGATTCTGCATCTTTATCTTGGAGTGCTTCGTCATAGGTCCAAGGATCAGATTCATGTTCACCAGATACCAAGTCCGAAGACTCTCCCAAAAACATGAATCTATCAGGCTGTCTAACAACCCTCCCACTACGACGAGGCACTTGTGGTAATTGTGTATCATTAGTGACACATGGTGCAGACCCCTGTGGTATCTCATCTTGTACTAGTGGTACTAAGGTAGGGATTTCCCCTCTGATTTCCTCTAGAACAATTTTACTCGTGGGCTTGTGGTTCATTACATAGTCCTCTTCTAAGAATCGGGCATTTGTGCTAACAATGACCTTCTGATCCTTAGGACTATAAAATAAACCACCTTTCGTTCCTCTAGGATAGCCCACAAACAGCCGAACATCCGTACGAGATTCCAACTTATCAGCATCTCCCTTCAGCACATGTGCTGGACTACCCCAAATCCGAATGTGTTTAAGACTAGGCTTACGCCCATTCCACAATTCTGTGGGAGTAGAGGGTACTGTCTTAGAAGGTACCAAGTTTAGAATATACGCTGCCGTTTCCAGGGCATATCCCCAAAACGAATTCGGTAATTCCGAATAACTCATCATCGATCTAACCATTTCCATGAGAGTTCTATTCCTTCGTTCTGCCACACCGTTCTGTTGGGGTGTACCAGGTGCAGACAATTGGGATTGAATCCCAGCCTCTGATAAGTAATTCCTAAACTCTCCTAAGAGGTACTCGCCACCACGATCAGATCGTAGTGTTTTGATACTTTTACCATGACGCTTCTCCACATCAGCCTTGTACTCTTTGAATTTATCAAAGCACTCAGACTTGCGGCGCATCAAATAAATATACCCATATCTCGAAAAATCGTCTATAAATGAGACAAAATATTCGAAACCACCTCTTGCCTGGATAGTCATAGGACCACACAAATCAGAATGAACCAATTCGAACACTTCTTTGGCTCTATACCCCTTGGCTTTAAAAGGCCTCTTGGTCATTTTTCCTTCCAAGCAGGACTCGCAGGTCGGATAGTTTTCCACTTCCAATGAACTCAAAGGTCCATCGGCTATCAACCTTTGAATCCTACTCAAGTTAATGTGACCTAGTCTTAGATGCCAAAGATATGTTTGGTTCATTTTAGAAGGTTCTTTTCTCTTATTTGAGTTAGAAGATGTATTATTAATTTCCAGTTGTTGCATCGTAGGAGTTATTGGATTAAGAGTATATAAATTGCCAACCAACGTACCAAAACAGACAATAACCCTATTTTTCTTGACAACCACTTTGACATCAAAAGAAACAGAATATCCATCCAAAAATAACTTAGAAACCGAAATCAAGTTCTTTCTAAAAGAAGGTACGTAAAGACAATTCCTCAAAACCAAAGTCTTGTTCCTATCAAAAGATAAATAAACATCTCCCACTGCAACTGCCGCCACTTTCGTAGCGTTGCCCATGTAGATGGTAATCTCGCCCTCACTAAGTCGCCTGGTTTCCTGGAACCCCTGCAAAGAATTGCAGACATGATCAGTGGCTCCCGTATCTACACACCAGGTACCGGTAGATAACACCGCTAAACATGTTTCAGTAATTAGTGAGTAAGATTTACCTTCTTTGTTCTCCTTTTTCTTGGGACAATCTACCTTCCAATGTCCAGGCTGCTTGCATGAGAAGCACTTGCCCTTCGGCTTTTTCACGCCACCTTGTGGCCCAGCCTTTTGAGGTCCATTCGCTTTGTTTGTCGAAGGATTCTGTTTCTTTTTCTTCTTTCCACCTTTCGGCTTAGAATTAGAAACATTTTCAGCAACGTAAGCTTGAGCACTTTGACGAAATAGTCCTTCTGCCGATTTGAGTTCTGTCAGAAGTTCCGCCAAGGAATACATCCTTTTGTTCATATTATAATTAAGGCGGAACTGCTCAAAACTCTTAGGCAGTGTTTGGAGCACGATATCGACCTGGGTTTCCCCATCGATTTCAGCTCCAAGGACTTCCATCTCATTCAAATGAGCCATCATCTTAAGGACGTGATCACTCACAGGTGTCCCTTCAGACATGGTGGTCGTCATTAAGTTTCTCATTGCCTCCTGTCTGGCAGCCCGACTCTGGTGTCCGAAGAGTTCTCTAAGATTGTGCATCATATCATAGGCAGTGGGCATGGCCTGATGCTGATGTTGCAGTACATTTGACATGGAAGCCAAAATGTAACACCGCGCCATCTCATCTGCCTTAACCCACTTTCTATAATGCGCTTTCTCCTCTTCAGTAGAGTTTTCATCAGGCATGTCAGGACAGTGCTCATGGAGTACAAACTTGTACTCCTCAGCAGTTAGGACAATATCCAGGTTTCTTTTCCAGTCAATATAATTAGGACCAGTAAGTTTGTTTTCTTTGAGTATAACAGCAAGTGGATTGAAAGACATAATGAAATCCTGAGAATCATATAAATAAATAAATAAATACACAGGTCATAACATATAGAATTTAAAGCCTATATTGTTCCCTCAAACAATATAATTAAATTCACCAACACCTCAAAACACCGTGAACTTCGCATGCCACGATAGTGTGGACGTATGCTAATTCAAACATTTGTAAGAGGAGGTTTTACCCATTAATTTCATTATCTTGTCAAACAAAATAAAATTAATAGTTGGTTTAGCTTCAGCCATGCAAACAACAGCACTTACTCCGATGGGAAGGATACTATCATATGCACCTAAGTGTGTACCATTTCTTAATACTAAGTCCATTATCTAGGATTGTATCTCTTCAGATGGAGAAGATCATACGCTCCTAAATAATTTTCTATAATTATCCTTAGAGGAAGTTTGATCCAGTGATCCGCAATCAAACTCATCCGATGTGGAAGAAGACACTCAAAGCCAACGTGTAAGTTTAAATGCATCACTTACAAACCAGTAATGGAGGCTATGGGATTTATTCAAAATAAATCCCTCTCCCACTTAGTTATTTAAATAAGGGATTTTAGCATGCAATAACATATAACATTCAAAAGCATGCTTGATAAAACAACAAACAAATAGAAAGGCAATAAATACGGAATAATATAAATCCAACTATTATGTTTGCCTGCTAAACTGGATTTGGCAGCGCCCCGTTAGAAAAAATTAGGGTTTAAAACCCTAATCAGCACCAACATCCAGCGAACAGAATCAGCGCCAAATCCAGCGATTGTTGCGCAAATCCAGCAGGTTGTTGCACAGAATCAGCGCCTAGCAATCTTGATCGAACAGCCCCTTCGAACGCCAATCCTAGTTCGAATAGAAGTCTCGATCGAACAGGAATCCTATACAGAATCTAGTTCGAACATCTACCAATCCTATACAGAATCTAGTTCG
Organism: Scutellaria minor; assembly: GCA_954870855.1. Classification (NCBI taxonomy): domain Eukaryota; kingdom Viridiplantae; phylum Streptophyta; class Magnoliopsida; order Lamiales; family Lamiaceae; genus Scutellaria; species Scutellaria minor. The sequence goes on from OX940727.1 coordinate 23,567,817, forward strand.
AACATCTACCAAACCCTATACAGAATCTAGTACGATCAGAATACACCATATGAGATCGAACAAAATTACATCGAGAACAAATCAAGAATATGTAAAACCTAACACGACAAACCGCCGTGTTTTTACTATTACAATCATGCAACCAACCCAAAATAAAAACCTCGACAGGTCCGAGGGTTTAGATCATACATTAAACATACATACAGACCATAATAGTTGGATATATAGGTAACCTGCAAAACCGAGTTATCCTATGCAATCCTACTATCATACAATCTGAATATAAAACGTATGAAAAAGCATAAGATCGTAATATATAACCGATCCAATTACATAGAACCAGAAACCGTGGCTCTGATACCAATTGTTGGAACCGACGGATCGCCGGCCCTATGCTATCGGAATCGGGATCCAAAGATAAATTGCAGCGGAAAGAAATCATACCCTTGTAGACCTCTTGATCTTCTGATGTATTCCTCTGAGCCCTTCTCGAACGTTGCGTGGCCAACGATCCTTCGAGAAAAATCAGTTCCGCTCTCTCTCACTTATCACGTGTTTTCTGTGATCTGTGTTCTGTGTTCTGAGAGGCGCTGATGAAAAGAGCTATATATAGGCTACACCAGGGACCTAGAGGAGGAATTGGGTTGGGCCTCCTGATGGGCTTTAGTATCCTGCGTTCGGCCCGAACACATAACTGAAGCCCATCAATAATAATTCAGTCCACTAGAGAATTATTATTGAACTACCATCCCAATCCCATATTTAATATGGGCTCCTTATTATGTGTACATTTATTTCCCCGTGTTTAAGATATCGAATGTCCGTAAATTAAATAAGTTACTGACAACTTAAATAATTTACATCTAATTCCAAGAGTAGTACCACTCATCCTTATTATCATGTCGGATTAAATCCACCTGCAGGGTTTACATGATAATCCTTATGAGCTCCTCAAGGAGACATTATCATCCTAAATAATTAGGACACGGATTCCTTCTATAATCAACAGAACACCATATAAACAATGCTATCTCCCAACTCACCGAGTTTATTGATTTATGAATAAATCTCACCCATTGGCAAATTAAAGAAATAAACATTGAGCATACGTGCCCGTTATTATATAGGGATTAAGAAGATGTACATCCATAATAACAGAGGTCTTGTTCTATTATATAGTCAGTATAAAACGAACAACCTCAAATGGTCCTGCTCAATACACACAAAGTGTACTAGTGTAGTTTTATAGTCAAGACAGACTAATACCAAACTACACTACAACCATTCCGATGATTTGTCCAAATCCATCTTGGTTGTGAGCTACTATTTATAATTTATAAGAAACTGATAACATGATCTTCTGTGTGGCACCACACACCAAGTTATCTATAATATAAATTAATTGGACATTGCATAAACATATATAACAAATATAAAATGCAAACATATGACCAATGTGATTCTCATTCCATAAACGATGTTCATACAAAAATCTAGGCTTATAGTATACATCCTAACATCTTCAACATCTTCCTTGGTCATTGTAAAAACTCATGCTAGTGTACGTCATCATCGAGTCGTCGCCGATGAGATGTCATTGACCGGAGGTCGTGGGTCCCGGTCAAAGTCAATCCTTTGACAAAAATTACCAAAATACCCCTAAACTTAAAATGTTCCGTTTGAGCTTGTTTCAACTCCGATCGAGCTCATTCTTTTCCATCGTGACCCAAATTTCATTCTCTATCATCTCAGCCTTTTGGACTGAATATTCGCTCTCGTTTCTTCAACTCCAATCTTTAGATCTCTCGATCCGTCACGTATTTAACGATCGTTCTTTCTCCAGAATCTTTTATAGCTTTAATTATAATTATTAAGGATCTAAGAAACACCGTAAATGTGTAGGCTACTTGTTGGATTGAGCCTTGAATTATCCGATCTTTGGTACTTGCTGCTCACGCGGAAACCACCGAACAAGGTGGGGGTAATTTCTATCTCTTAATTTATTTACAGTTTTCCCTATTACGAAGCATGATTGAGGAATACTAAATACTATGATTATATGCTTTGATTATGTGTTCATGATATACTGTGAAAGGACTTCGGTTCATATTGCATGTTTGGAGGGTTTTATGGACCGTAAAAAAACTGTCTCATACCTCTTCTAATACCTGAAAGGTCTGACGGTCCTGTAAATGCACTAGCAGTATTGAGATCATTTTAGGGGATAAAACGGGGAATTCCCACACCCCATGGATGGGTTACGAGTACGTGTCTTTCATTTTATGTGTTGTGACAACGTGACTAAATGTTACATTTCTGGTATTTTATATCTGTTGATTGTTATAAGAGGCGGATTTCATCTCCACGAGTGTATTCTACGCACTCACCCCTATTCTGTAATTCACGTTACAGGAGATGATGAGCATGATGAACCCTCAGGGTGTTTTCGATTCGAAAATCATCATTTTTCTGAACGAGCTGAAAGCGACAAAAACTTGTAAGTCTCTCTCTCTCCTCTCTCTCTTTCCGGTTTTCTGCCGCCGCCGGTGGCAGGAAAATTTCAAAGTTGTCGGTTTCTGCTGATTTTCGCACACGACGTAGGTCTCGACGAGACAAATCTAGGATAGGTCTCGGAATTCAATTCTGATTTCTCGTTCGCTAGAAAATGGCGAAAAACGGCCTCCTAACCCTAAACCCATGTTTTGTGCCACCCTTTCTCTCTCTTCTGATTTCTCTCTCTCTCTCCCCCCTCTTCTCGCCGGAGCTGCTGACCGGAGGTCCGCCGGTGGTGAGGGTGTGTTGCTGGAGGGTCGGTGCCGCCGTGGGTGGTGGCGTCGGAGCTAAACAGGTGTATATATATGTATATCGTGCATGTATGTGTGAGTGTAGTGTGTGTGTGTGCGTGTGTTGTGTTATGTTGGGGGTGGCGCAGGGGGCGCCGCCGTGAGCTACCGGTGGGCCGGCGTTGGGGATACGCCTGCGAGGTTCAGGTGATGGTGGTCGGCGGTAGGTGGCCGCCGGTCAAGCTGTTCAAGTGTACGTGTGTGTATATAAGCATGCGTGTGTGTGTATATGTATGGTTGTGTGTTGGTGGCCGGGTTTGGAGGGTTGCCGGCGACTGGGAAGTCGTCGGCTAGCGTTCCGGTGGTCTGGAGGTGGTCCAGTCGCCGACCAGAGCTGGGAAGTATAGGGTTCATTTTTGCATACGTGTGTGACGAAGGGTTTTGCGGCAGTTTTTCCGGCACTATTCATACCGGAATCCGGAGGGAGTAGCCGGTGGTGCAGGCTCACCGGTGGATGAGGTGGCGGCGGCATAGGATGGCACCGTCGTAGCTGGTGGCGCCGGGAAGGTGGCTGGTCGAGCAGGGTCGATGCCAGGTGGCCTGGGCACGAGCTGCCGAGAAAAGCATCGAGCTGCCGAGACGAGTACCGATGCTGCCGAGAAAACTCGGCAACTGCGGAGGAGCACTGTCAATGCTGTCGAGGAGACCACCGAGGCCGCCGAGTTTTCACCCGATGCCGGGTGCCGCGCACACACGCGATGTCATGTTTTCGATCTGAATCCCGTTTTTTACATCGAACATCATCATCGAGTCATCGCCGACAAGATGTCGTTGACCGAGGGTCGTGGGCCCGATCAAAGTCAACCTTTGACCAAAATTACCAAAATACCCCTAAACTTAAAATGCTCTATTTGAGCTCGTTTTAACTCCGATTGAGCTCATTCTTTTTCCGTCGTGACCCAAATTTCATTCTCTATCATCTCAGCCTTTTAGACTGATTATCCACTCTTATTTCTTCAACCTCAATCTTTAAATCTCTCGATCTGTCGTGTATTTAACGATCGTTTTCCCGCCGGGAACTTTTATAGCTTTATTTATACATTATTAAGGATCTAAGAAACACCGTAATTGTGTAGGCTACTTGTTGGATTGAGCCCTGAATTATCTGATCTTTGGTCCTTGCTACTCACGCGGAAAACCACCGAACAAGGTGGGGGTAATTTCTATTTCTTTATCTGTTTACAGTTTTCCTTATTATTTGCATAAATGAGAAATACTAAATGCTGTGAATATAATTGTTGTGTCATACTTTATACTGTGAAAGGACTTCGGTTCACATTGCATGTTCGGAGGGTCTTATGGACCGTAAAAAACTGTCTCCCACCCTTTCTACTACTCTGAAAGGTTTGGTGGTCCTTGAAATGCACCAGCAGTATTGAGACCGTTTTATAGGGTAAGACGGGGAATACCCGCACCTATTCGTCCCTTACCATTTCTAATATCTGCTATTTATTTTATGTGCTATGACAACGTGACGGATGGTTATTTTTCTGGTATTTTATATCTGTTGAGTGTCATAAGAGGTGGATTTCATCCCCACGAGTGTATTCCACGCACTCACCCCCTATTCTGTAATTCACGTTACAGGAGATGATGAGCATGATGAACCCTAGTTGGAGAGAGGCGGTGCCATTTCTGGACTTGTATATTTAAGCTGTTGTCGCACAAACATTATCAAACAATGTTTTATTTAATTCACATTTTGTAATAATAATACTGTATATTTTCTGGATGTGAGATCCTGATGAATTTATCCGCTGCGAATGTGGAGATTATCGGCTGATACCGATTGTTGATATGTGAATGTTTCACATTGTCCCTTACCTTAATATTCTGTCGTCTCCTACTATTTCTTCTGTTTGTGATATGTGTCCCTTGCTACTTTTTCTTCACGCCTGTATGAAAACTCTGATATTTTATGAAAGAAAACGGGATGTGACAGTTTCAGCTCCGACGCCGCCACCCAAGGTGGCACCAGCCCCCCAGCGACTCAACCATACCTCCAGCAGCTTTTCCGGAGACTGCTCAGGGAAGAAGGGGAGGAAAGAAAGAGAAATCCGAAGAGAGAGAAAAGGTGACATGAAATTAGGGTTTAGGGTTTGGAGAGGGTTTTTCGTCGTTTTCCGGTGAACGAGAAATCGGAATTAAAATTCGAGACCTATTCTAGACTCATCTCGTTGAGACCTACGTCGTGTGCGAAAATTGATCGGAACCGACAACTTTAAAATTTTTCGGCCATCGACGACGGCGTGGCGGCGGCTCCGGTGCCGGCATGCCGGAGGCAGAAATCGGAAAAGAGAGAGAGAAGAGAAAGAGACTTACAAGTTTTCGTCGCTTTCGGTTCGTTCGAAAAAATGGTGATTTTTGAATCGAAAACGCCCCTATTTATAGAAATCCCGAAAACACTATTCACGAGAAAAATCTAAGTTAATATTCACGGGGTCAAAGTCCGAGTTACTATTCACATAAAAAATCTTCATTACTATTCACCGAAATATCTTTTGATTTTTCGAAACTTCATGTTTTGCCTTTCTGTCGTCGTTGGAGCTACGGGTCTCCGATTGACCCCTAGTTCATTTCTATCTTCTCGTTTTTCCATTACGCATCTAATGGTATACAAATATTCTATGTTCCATGTTTAAGAAAAATATCCATCTAAAACATGCTTTAAACATGTATCTGAAACGTACATAATTAAATTAAAAAGTTAAAACATACGCACATAATTATTAAATCATGGGTTTAAATATTTAATTAATAAATTATGTTTTGTTTTTGGTCCAGGGTGTTACATCCTTTACCTCTTAAAAGAATTTCGTCCTCGAAATTAAACGTGTACGTAAGAAGAAAATAAACGCATACCTAGGAAAGGTAAGTCGGGAAACTTCCTCAGGATTTCGTCCTCCAGTTCCCAAGTCGCTTCTTCCTTTCTGTAACGGCTTCACTGAACCTTTACTATAGCCATCTCTCGATTTCTTAGTTGCCGTTTCTTTCTATCCAAGATGGCTATCGGGACTTCCTCATATGTCAAATCTTCTTCAAGTTCTACGCTTTCTTGATCGATTATATAGTTTGGATCGAATATATACTTCCGTAGCATAGACATGTGAAAAACATTGTGTACTCCAGTGAAGTCCAGTGGCAGTGCTAGACGGTACGCGACCTCCCCAACTCGATCTAGAATTTCAAACGGTCCTACGTACCTCAACTTCAGCTTTCCTCTCTTTCCAAAATGATGGACTCCTTTGGTGGGAGACACTTTGAGGAAAACTTTATCTCCTACTTCAAACTTCAGCTCTCTTTTTCTTTTGTCTGCATATGTTTTTTGTCGATCCTGGGCTACTCATATTCTCTCCCGAATCTTCTTTATTACTTCGATCATTTGATCCACCAATTCGGGTCCCAAGATTTTCTTTTCACCCATTTCATCCCAGCAGATAGGTGAGCGGTATTTTCTTCCGTAGAGAACTTCATAGGGCGTCATACCAATGGTCGATTGGTAACTATTGTTGTAGGCAAACTCCACCAAACACAGATGGTCTTCCCAGCTTCCGGGAAAGTCTAAAACACATGCCCACAATATATCCTCCAAAATTTGTATGGTCCTTTCTGATTGTCCGTCGATTTGTGGGTGAAAAGTTGTACTGAAAGACAACTTGGTCCCTAACTTCTTTTGCAAGCTTTGCCAGAATCTGGAGGTGAACCGTGGATCTCTATCGGATATAATAGAAACTGGTATGTCGTGCAATCGGACTATCTCCTCGAGATATATACGTGCCAACTTATCAGTCCGAATATCATCTTGATTGGTAAAAAATGGGTAGCTTTCGTTAATCTATCAACGATTACCCACACGTTGTGGTTTCCTCGTCTGGTTGTCGGCAGACCAACCACGAAATCCATGGCTATGTGTTCCCACTTCCATTCCGGTATCTCCAAAGGATTTAGCATCCCAGCTAGTCGTTGATGCTCTGCTTTCACTTGTTGACAGATGAGACACCTTTTGACAAACAGCCCTATACTTCTCTTCATGTTTCTCCACCAAAAATTCACCCTTAAATCTCGGTACATCTTTGTACCTCCAGGGTGTGCAGACATTGGTGTGCAATGCACCTCTTTGAGGATTTCTTCCCTCAATTCTTCATTCTTAGGCACGCACATTCTTCCTCTAAAGATCAGAGCTCCATCTGTAGCCAAAGAGAAACCTTCGGCTCTTCCATTATCCATAAGAGCTTTCATCTCCATTAGGAAGTTATCCCTCTTCTGGGCTTCCACAATTCGGTCGTGCAGCGTGGGTTTTACGAATAACGCTGCCATCCTGGATTCAATGCTAATCGAAGATGTGACTATCTCTAGATTTAGCTTTGACATCTCCTCGATCAGTTGGTGCTGATTGGTGACCATAGACGTCACCACTCCCTTTCATTTTCTGCTAAGGGCGTCAGCAACCATATTTACTTTTCCAAGATGGTAGTGGATCGTAATATCGTAATCTTTCACCAACTTCGGACTTCCTTCACATTTATTGGAGTTTTCCACTTACTGACAGCTTCCACCTTTTCAGGATCTACTTCGATCCCCTGTGATAAGACGATATGGCCTAGAAAGTCTACTTTGTCCATCCAAAACTCGCACTTCTTGAATTTTGTGTAAAGTTTCTCCTTCCTTAAAACCTCTAGTGCGATTCTGAGATGTTGTTCATGATGCGCTCTATCGTACGAGTATATGAGAATATCATCAATAAACACGATGATAAAGAGATCAAGATAAGGATGGAAGACGCGATTCATCAAATCCATGAAGACAGTTGGAGTGTTACTCAGTCTGAATGGCATTACTACAAACTCGTAGTGGTCATACCTCGTCCTGAATGTTGTCTTTAATATATAAGCATCTTTGATTTTCATCTGGTGATATCTAGATCTTAAGTCAATCTTCGAGAACACACTAGTACCTCTTAATTGATCAAAGAGATCTTCAATCCGAGGCAGTGGATACTTGTTCTTTATTGTCCTCTTGTTCAGCTCTCGGTAATCAATATACATCCGAAAGTTGTCATCCTTTTTCTTTACAAACAGCACTGGAGCTTCCCAGGGTGATACACTCGGTCTGATGAAACCTTTGTCCAAAAGTTCTTATAATTGGACCTTCAGTTCCTGCAATTCTTTCGGTGCCATCCGATAAGGAGCTTTTGACATCGGTGCTGATCTTGGAATAAGATCTATCTCGAAGGTCACCTATCGATCCGATGGAGGACCAGGTAAATCCTTTGGAAATACGTCCATGAATTCCTTTATCATCGGCACCTTCTCAATAGTAGTCGATTTCTTCTCGGAGTTCACCATGTTGACCAACTAAGCTTCGCAATCTCCTTTGATAAACATCTGGGTTGCTTTCATGGCTGAGATAATCCTCGATTCGACTTTAACTCGAGTTTTATGAAATATGAACTCCGGCTCTCCTGGTGCTTGAAAGATGATCTCTCTCGCACGGCACTTGATTACTGCGTAATTTAACTCTAACCAATCCATCCCCAGAATTATGTCAAAATCCTTCATCTCCAATGCGTGAAGATCAGCTAAAAGGATCTTATCTCCAAAAGCAATCTTAAGATGACGGTATAGGTGTTTTGTCCTTACCGTCTTCCTTGGAGGGATACTAAACTTCTAGAGTTTGAGCGACTATCCTACCGTTTTCATGCTTTAGCAATTTACAGAAGTTGACAGATATGAAGGAGTGTGTCGCTCTAGTATCAAACAGGATGAAAGTAGGTATATCAGATACTGATAACATACCTGTCATCTTCTTAGCTCCCTCAGCGGCTTCTGGACGAGTAAGAGCGAATGCTCATGCTCTGCATGCCACCGGCCTTGAGTTCGGGACTGCAGCTGGTGAATTCCTCGCCCTCCAGCAGTTGGCCGCTATGTGCCCCGGTGCCCCACAGGTGAAATAGTTCAGTGTTTCTTACTGACACGGTCCTAAGTGTATCTTCCTGCATCTAGAGCACGAGTTTGCAGGTCGGGAAGTAAGAAGGAGTGGAGTGTTGCTTGCCCTTGGAAATTTATTCTGGGCAAAATTCTGGCTCGGGCCAGTCCACTTCCTCTTTGCAGGAGCCGGGAAGACTTTCTTGAGAGGGGCAACATCCAAACCTAAACGAGAGGCGATCTCTTGGGCTCTCTCGATGACACTAGCATATGTCATCATCCCTTGCCCAACCAGAATCGAGCTAATCTCTGAGTGAAGGCCCTTCTCAAATCTTCGGGCCTTCTTGTTGTTTGTATCCACCAAATACGGGGCATATCGGCTCAGGTGATTGAATTGTCGCTCGTATTCTCCCACAGTTGAGCTTCTCTATCGGAGATGAAGGAACTCTGTTTCCTTCTTGTCTCGATAGGACTGAGGGATGATGTGATGAGAAACCACTTCCTTGAACTCTTCCCATGACATCCCCTCTCTTTGAGCGGGTAGCAGAGTTCGCTTATACGAGTCCCACCAGTGACTCGTCTCGTCAGTGAGCTGGAAGATCCCACAGCTGACTATCTATTCTTTAGAGCATGTTAGGTGCCTAAATAATCGGTCGAGTGACCTTAGCCACTCTTCCGCGTCAGTTGGCTCCCCCTTTCCATCGAAAGTTGGCGGTTAAATTGTCGGAATTGTTTATAGATGAGATTCGGGTCAGTTCTTGCTGGCTGTGGGGTGGCTCGGTTTACTTCAAAGTGTTGTGCTAACCCCCTTAGCACTGTAACCAAGTCCCCTACGTTAGCGTTCTCCTCTCGCTCCGGCTGATTAGCCAGCTGTGGTTGCTCCTTTCAAGATCTTCCTCTCGACATAATTCTATTACGATATATATATATATGTATAAGTCGTTGAGATTACACAATACTACTATAAGTATAGAAATAAATGCGATACACATGATGAGGCATAAACATATAATCCATAAGGTAAACGAGTAACTATACGTTCATAATATACTTAGAAGCATAATAAGGGTAGCCCTACATCATAACAAAAGGTGTATGTACACTATCTATGATATAAAAACTACCTTATACGTATACATATAGAATAAAGTATCATTTGTAGCATTAATATGTACATATCATAAAAGTTCCACCATGTCGTCTATGCTCCAGCTCCGGGAGGCGGTGGAATCCCCGGTACTCCTGGTGCTCCATCCCAAGGGTCGTCCATCTCCGAGTCGTCCTCCTCGAGATCCTGCTCAGGATCATCCTCTGATTCGGAACTACTGCTGGATGGATCATAAGATGACGGCACCGGAGTAGTCGGAAGGTCATGTCGGACCCATAGCTCCAGCATCTGCCTCGCCACATTCCCGAAGTCAGCGATGGACACGTGATCCACTGACAAGAATACTAGCTCATCGCGATATACTAAGCGGGCCCTAACCTCCCACTCCCGTGGTAAGGTATGGATCATATGCAGACATGCCTGAACGCCACTGATTCTATCTATCGTACCTCCAATCTCTCTCCTGTAGTGTAAAAATCGAGCGACATGCTCACCCACCGATATATCACCCATCACCCTACTCTCGTAGAAACGATGTCGAAGCCTCTCCTCTCGAGTCTCTATGATCGGTACTCTCCCTCTACCAGCAACGTAAATCCTATTCATCTATCAAGTTTTAATTTACATGAGTTTCTTATCATATGTCTATATTCATAACGCTCCCTTCAAAACCTAATGGTTTAAGGCGAAGTATCATATAACAGGCAAGCACTCATATTCCGCAAATCTTATAAATCAAGGATAGATTCCTATAGAGAGAGGATGGTGTCTATCTACCTCTTTTCAAAAACCTTTTCACATTTTAGAAACACATTTTTCTCATTTTAAAACCAGTTCGAGCAAGTTCATAACGTTAGAACATTGCTTTGATACCAAGCTGTCACGCCCCATTTTGTTTCATAAAAATATCAGAGTTTTCACACGGGTGTGAAGAAGAAATGGTAAGGGACACATAATCACACACAGAAGAAGTAGTAGGAGACGACAGAATAATGAGGTAAAGGACGATGTGAATCATTTACATATCAGCAATCAGTCTCAGTACCGATAATTACAACATAACTTAGCAGCAGAATATATCATCAAGATCTTATATCCTAAACATTTACAGAATTATTACAAAAATGTGAATTAATTAAAACATTGTTTGAAAATGTTTATAAGACTTCATCTTAAAAATACAGATCCAGGTATAGCACGTCCTCTCTCCTTCTAGGGTTCATCACGCTCATCATCTCCTGTAATGTGAATTACAGAATAGGGGGTGAGTGCGTGGAATACACTCGTGGGGATGAAATCCGCCTCTTATAACAATCAACAGATATAAAATACCGGAAATATAACATTCAGTCACGTTGTCACAGCACATAAAATGCAAGGCACGTACTCGTAACCCATCCATAGGGTGTGGGAATTCCCTGTCTTATCCCCTAAAACGGTCTCAATACCGCTAGCGCATTTACAGGACCGCCAGACCTTTTAGGTGTTAGAAGAGGTAGGAGACAGTTTTTTTATGGTCCATAAGACCCTCCGAACATGCAATGTGAACCGAAGTCCTTTCACAGTATATCATGAACACATAATCAAAGCATATAATCATAGCATTTAGTATTCCTCAATCATGTTTCGTAATAGGGAAAACTGTAAACAGATTAAGAGATAGAAATTACCCCCCATCTTGTTTAGTGGTTTCCGCGTGAGTAGCAAGTACCAAAGATCGGACAACTCAAGGCTCAATCCAACAAGTAGCCTACACATTTACGGTGTTTCTTAGATCCTTACTAATTATAATTAAAGTTATAAAAGATTCCGGAGAAAGAACAATCTTTAAATACGCGACGGATCGAGAGATCTAAAGATTGCAGTTGAAGAAACGAGAGCGGATATTTAGTCCAAAAGGTTGAGATGATAGAGAATGAAATTTGGGTCATGACGGAAAAAGAATGAGCTCGATCGGAGTTGAAACGAGCTCAAACGGAGCATTTTAAGTTTAGGGGTATTTTGGTGATTTTGGTCAAAGGGTTGACTTTGACCGGGATCCACGACCCCCGGTCAACGACATCTCATTGGTGACGACTCGATAATGACGTACGATGGAAAAACGGTATTCGAATAGAAAATATGGCGTCACGTGTGCACCCGTCACACGGTGTGGCATGCACGCACGCTACCCGTCTCCCGGCGCCGCACAGCTCGCGCCCAGCACTCGTCGCTTCCTCCCGGTGTGCGCGCCCAGTGCACGACTATGCCCTACCGGCACGACCGTGCGCCATCATCCAGTAGCTCCACCCAGCATGCGTACGACCGTGCATGTCGGGCATGACCGCGCGTGCCCGTGTGCCCAACTACCTGCACGCCTAGCAGCCTTCCCAGCTGTTTCCCGCAGCGGCGGCACTGCCCGGCACCGCCTTCTCCTGGTCCACTGGCGACCTCGTTCAAACCTCCACCATCTCCAGCCACCCCCACCGGACTCCGTGTAAAAAGCAAACCTTTCCAATTCCCAAAACACACACGCACATGCACATATATACATATACACACCTCTTGCAACAATCTTGGCCGGCAACTTCCAGTCACCGGCGACCCATCATCAAGCCTCACCGGTGCATCACCAGCGTCGGCCATCACTTTCCCACGGCGGCGCTACACAGCGCCGCCCCCAACAACATGCATATATACCACACATACTAAACATACACACACACGGCGGCACCGGCCCCTCAGCGACTCACCCATATCTCCAGCAGCTTCTCAGATGACTGCTCCGGTGAGAGAAGGATGAGAGAAAGAGAAATCCGACGAGAGAGAAAAGATGACATGAAATTAGGGTTTAGGGTTTGGAGAGGGTTTTTTGCCATTTTCCGACGAACAAGAAATCGGAATTGAAATCCGAGACCTATTCTAGACTCGTCTCGTCGAGACCTACATCGTGTGCGAAAATCGATCGGAACCGACAACTTTAAAATTTTCCGACCACCAGCGGCGGTGGCGGCGCGGCAGCTCCGGTGGCACACCGGAGGCGGAAATTGGAAAAGAGAGAGAGAGGAGAAAGAGACTTACAAGTTTTCGTCACTTTCGGCTCGTTCGGAAAAACGGTGATTTTTGAATCGAAAACGCCCCTATTTATAGAAATCCCGAAACACTATTCACGAGAAAAATCTAAGTTATTATTCACGGGGTCAAAGTCCGAGTTACTATTCACATAAAAAATCTTCATTACTATTCACCGAAATATCTTTTGATTTTTCGAAACTTCATGTTTTGCCTTTTTGTCGCCGTTGGAGCTACGGGTCTCCGATTGACCCCTAGTTCGTTTCTATCTTCTCGTTTTTCCATTACGCATCTAATTTTATAAAAATATTCTATATTCCATGTCTAAAAAAAATATCCATCTAAAACATGCTTTAAACATGTATCTGAAACGCACGTAATTAAATTAAACAGTTAAAACATACGCACATAATTATTAAATCATGGGTTTAACTATTTAATTAATAAATTATGCTTCATTTTTTATCCGGGGTGCTACAGAATCGATGGTCAAGTCAGTTTTATCACCTATCCAATTCCACAAACATTGCTTAAAAGATACAAAGATAGATCACTATAAATATAATTTTCACATTTTTTTATTGGAAAACACACACGAACAATTTTATATTTTGAATACAATGTCTAAATTGATTATAAAAATTAAAGGTTGAATATCAACTTATTTTAAAATGTGAAGGTATGTGACTCATAAATACTTTAAGAAATAATATATATTGATTCAAGAAAAAATAAAATTATAGACAATTGTAACTGAATTACACATTACATTAAAACAATAACTTATTACATTATTTGCAAAACAAAATCGTAGTCACAATTATGATGATTTCAATCCAACTAGACTCAAACTTTAAGCTTCCAAACTAACTTAATAAAACTAAAAATGATACATAATATTATTTATGACATACCTGAGAAATATGGAATTGAAGTCCTTAGTCCTTACCATATGAAGAATAATTATCATAAATGTCAAGATCCTTTATTAGAGGGGATTCATAAATACCGAGTTTTTTTAATTCTTGGGTGGCAAGATAGAGCACCAATAGTTCATGTTTTGTACCCTCAAAGAACATCACATCTTTTTTTCAACCACTGTGAATGTATTTATTTAATATTTGGTGAAGGCCAAATAACAATGACATTCACCGTCTTCTACATCTTCACGTGTCAAATTATGGATTTTCTTGTAAGTTGGGTAGCTTAGATTGTATGTATTAAGAGTGGAAAAACTGTCTAGTTGGTTGGAAAAGTCAATTTATGATAAGCCATAGATCTCCTATAATAGTGCTTGAAGCAGTTGCGTCGCAAGACTTGTGGATATGACATGTCTTTTTTTGGAGGTTGCAAGTTCTCATAATGACATCAATCTGTTGAATGAATCTACTTTGGTTAACGATGTTTTACTTAGGGAAACACCAACGATGCACTATTGTGTGAACAACACACACTATAATCATGGATACTATTTAACAAATTAAATATATTTAAAATGGTTGACTTTCGTCAAGGTTTTTCCATGCCCACAAGATCCAAAAATATGATTATATAAGGAAAGACAAGAAGCTGCAAGGAATGACATCGAACAAGCATTTCGGGTGCTGCAAGCTCAATAGGCTATTGTCAGGAGTTCAATCCATTTTTTCTATAGGACAAAAAATGAAGTTAATAATGTTATCATGTATTATTTGTACAACATGATTGTCGAAGATGAGGGAGACATGAGTTCTCATTGGAATTTCAATGAAGTTATGAGTCCGCACAATCAATACAATGAGCTACATGAGATTTTGCCAATTAACTTCGGATAAATTCAAGTTACGTTCGAACACGATTCATCACCAACTTCGTGCCGACTTAGTTGAGCATATTTGGGCACATACCAACAAAGAAAGATATTAATTTGTTATCTATTTTGTTCAATTAATTGTCTTTAAATTCGGTATTTTAAATTAGTTGCCTTTAAATTCTTGTTTAATCTGATGTCCTACATCATTAAGTTGTTCAATTTGATGTCCTACATCATTAAGTTGTTCAATCGAAATTTTAAAAAATCAAAATTTATTTTATTCACATTATTGTAAATATGAAATTATTTTAGATAATAAAAATTATCAAAATAAATATAAAAATAATGGTCCTAAAAATTTAATAATGCTAAATTATTAAATAATGTATGGACAAAAAAAGTGTTGATTGTAGATTTTTTAAAAGTGGTTATAACGAACGACATGGTTGAAAGAGTTAAAAAAAGTAGTTATAGTTAGTAGAGATGGATAGTAAGTAGAGGTGAGAGAATATAACTATAAGTAGAACCATTGTAAGAGTTCTTACTCATCAAAATTTGAATATTTGTTTTCTAACATTAAGCTTGAGAGAATGAATTAGGTTTAAGAACATGTGATGTTTTGTGATATGGTGAGGGAAAACAATGAGCCTTTTTTCCTTGGCTACTTGAAATAAAGGTAGAACCTTCTTTCTTATTTGTGTAAACTAACAGTACACCCGCGCGATCCGCGGTTTGTCATATAAACAGTAAATATATATATAATATAAGTATAAAAAAAACAATAAACAAAGGTCATGTATAAAAAACAACAATGAATTAAGTAGTTAGATAACATGAATAATATACATTAAATCTATCAATTAAGTATATATAATGATTATTTGTTAAAACCACATAAAAATATATAAAAAATAAAGTAAAATTCAAATATAAGGAAAAGATTAAGTAAGAAAATAGATTAGATACAAAAATATTTTAAGATTAATTCTACATTCAACAGCCGCCTCCAACTACCGTCTACACTCTATCTAGATTTTGTCTTTTTCTTCATTTATATGATAACTAAGTCCACAATTTCATCTTATTGACCTCATGATCTTTGATCTATAGAAGTAAGTAAATCTTTTGTCTATAGTGTGTTTTAGAAGTAAGCAAATATGTTGTTCATCCTCCTATTAAATACGCCGGAAAAGCAGCTCAACTTCTCTTCTCTTTTACTTCTCCATTTCTTACATGTATTTTTTCTATCTTTCTTTTATCCTTCTTATGTATTTTTTTTTATCTTTCTTTTATCTTTCTTTTGTAATATTGTTCCTCATCGGAGGATTGTTGTATTTGGATAATAAAGCAAATGACAATCAGATTAATGTTGTCAATATCTCATTAAATATGAAAAAGTTTTTATTTTTTCTTCTATCTCTGATTCTTCTCTTGATATTTCATTTTCTTCTCTCATCTCTATTCTTCTTTTGATATTTTTATCCTCCATGAATTGTTTTCTTATTTTTAACTTTTATGATGTGAAATGAGATCTGTTAAATGGCTCTCATCTCTGATTTTTCTTTTGATATTTGAAAAAACTTCTTTTCTTCTCTCATCTCTATTCTTCTTTTGATATTTTTATCATCTATGAATTGTTTTCTTATTTTCAAATTTTATGATGTGTAATGAGATCTGTTGAATGACTCTCATCTCTGATTCTTCTTTTGATATTTGAAAAAACTTCTTTTCTTCTCCCATCTCTATTCTTCTTTTGATATTTTTATCCTCCATGAATTGTTTTCTTATTAACAATTGATGTGAAATGAGATATGTTGAATGACTTTGCATATATAATGTGATGTCTTCCAGGGAAAGCCAGATTCAGACTTGGAAAAGAAGTCATATTGAAGCTTAGAAAAGAAGCCAGAACTAATGATATGACATTTTTGAGCGGGAAAGTGGCACTCTTGTAATTTTGGCCAACTTTTCTGCTTTAATATAAGTATAGATAATTCGATGGTTGCACTAATATATTGATGTCGTTCTATAAATTGATATTTAAAGTTAAAAGATATCTATAAATTGATATTTAAACCCTATTATATTCTTCCACATACTCATCAGATTATTATCTTTATCTTGAGGTTTGATCTCTTCTTTAACACCATTAACCACAGATAATATAAATATGAGATTCAAGTTTTTACTTGAAGAATAAAGAGAACCAAATTCTCCTAAATCTATCTAAAAGCATATTGGAGTGGGGATGTAAACCAATCAAGTCGTTTGTGAGCTATTCAGAGATTGATTTCATAAAACTTGTTCGAAATCATCAACTGTAGCTCAAATTTGACGCTAATCAGCTAGGTAGGGTATGAGCAAGCTCCATCAAAAGGCTCATGAGATAGTGCATAAATATAATACTAATGTTAGACATTTTAACAGTTTTTAAATACTTTTATCTATTATAAATATAAATATTTGATTATAGTTATTTAATAATTAAATTTTAAATTTGGGAATATATAATGTATTTTTAAATATATAATTTATTTTGTGAATGAGTTGATTAATAATATATTTATATTTTTATATTTACTAAGCTCATTTAGATTCGATCTCATTAATTATGAATGTATTCGGTAAATTAAGCTTAAGTTCGGCCAATAATAAACAAATCAATTTTAAATTTTCAATAGTTCGGTTGGACTTGATGTGATTCAGTTACATCCCTAAGTGAAACATCTCTAGCACTGGTTTTCAGTTTGTTAATCTTATCTTTGATAATGGGTGGGGCTATACACACCCAAATTTCAATGATTGAAAATTACCAAAATCCTAAACACACCCCACTACATTACCATTTTATCATTTTCAATTAGAGTTTATTACTTTTTTCGCCCATTATATAAGAGGTCTGGCAATTTAGAACAAAAATATTTCAAGCTTGCAGTTTAGGACTTTTTGTTTTCAATTTTAGCAATTACTGCCCAATTTCAGTCCGAATTGCTTATTTGGGTTGAAATTGCACGTTTTTTGCACGTGACACCCCTAATCGGGTTGAAATTGCTGAGGTGGCGCGTGATTTAGCGATGTGGTATTTTTCAATAAATTATCTTCTGCCACGTGTATTAAACAATGGGACCCACTGTAATACACATCACAATGAAGTTTTAAATCAAAAAATGGAAAAAATGGAATAATAAAAAATGGAAAAAGAATTATAAAAAATTCAATCGTCTTCTTCATCCCTCTGAGCACAAAACCTCTCGGCCAGCCATCATCATTGTCTTTCCTCCCTGCAAACTCCATTGTCGCCGCACCCCCCACCGCTACCTCCATAGCCACCACCGCCGAATCTCCCACCTCTACCGCCCCTCCCTAGCCACCACCGCAGAATCTCTCCACCTACATCAAACATTTTTCCTCTCTCTCTCTTCAATTTTGATTGCAACACAGAAAGAAATCCTAAAAGATGAGAAAGATTTCGAAAAACGTTGTGTCCACGAAGCCTATTAATTAATCCATAGCAGTGAAGCTGATATATCCCGCTTTGCCGCCGTCGAAAACGGCTTCTCCGCCGCCATCTCCATGTACTTGCAGTGCACCGCCGATGCCTTCAACCGCTTGGTCCACTTCCATGATAAGTGCTCTAAATTCAGAAGAGATTTTGACGGCAGTCCAGATCGGAAAAGCGTTGCAAAATTGCGTAAAGATGAAAGCTTAGACGCAGACAAGGGCAAGGATTCTGGAAGAAGTAGAACCAAAAATAATGATGATGAGGAGAATTGTGTTAATTATCTGGATGAGACAATTGGGTGTTCTTCAATTTGGGGAAATTAGGGTTCTTGAAATTGGGAGTCACGATTTGAGGATTTAATTTTTCCCCAAAGCAATATATCCATTTTTTTTTATTTGTGTGACGTGTCATATGTGGGGCCCACTTAATAATACACATGGCAGTCCACAAAATAAATCTGAAAATCCACCTCGGTAAATATCCTGTCACCTCAGTAATTTCAGCCCAATTAGGGGTGTCACGTGCAAAAAATGTATAATTTCAGCCCAAATAAGCAATTCGGGCTGAAATTGGGCAGTAGTTGCTAAAATTGAAAACAGAAAGTCCTAAATTGCAAGCCCAAAATATTTTTATCCTAAATTGTCAGACCCCGTACATAATGGGCAAAAAAAGTAATAAACTCTTTTCAATTATAACAAAAAATAAAATTAAAACATAAAAATCCTAAATTTTTTTTTTTTTTAAATCATGCACACCTCACCCCAATACAAATCCAGTTTTCTTCCTTCCATTGTTTGACTGACACTTTCGGCTTGTAGGTCTTTGATTGTTCAGTCACCATTTTTCGAATAAAAAATTTGTTCACTAAATTCTTTTAGCTACTCCTACAAGTATACAGTGTAGATTGCAGAAGTGGTAAGTAAGGTCGATCCCATAGAGACTATCGAATTAGAACTGAGTAATTACCTAAATTCAACACCAAATTCAAGATTTCAGATAAAGAACTATAATAAAATAAAATAATGTATGAACACGATATCAAATATCACTTTGAAGGTAGGTTCTAGGATATACCTTCATTGAATTATCATCAAAATATCACTTTGATCAACTAAGTTCATTAGTTATTCCCCCTATATGAGCAATCACAAATATCAAATTAACAACTCTCTTGAGTAAGTTAACTGGTTGATTAAAATATTATCAAAGGTATCTCTACTAGATCCGATAAAGCAATTTAACTCCCAAAAGCTTCTAGGATTGGTTTTCATCACATAAGTTCATTAATCTCTCGATCTAATTCCACTTATATGTCATGTGTTTACTTTTCCATAATTAAATCTCTCCTCTCGAATTTTGATTCAATTACTTAAACATGATCGACTAGTTGTCATCTAAGCAAGAAACAATCAAAGTTCATTTGAAAAAAAAAGGAATCCTTCTTATTGGATGATCATGATACTTCCCAAAATCGAAATTCTTGATCAATGGAGGAAAGCAAAATGAAAAGTTCGACACAACTGAGATAACATAAACACACGAATATAGTTCAAAAATTAAGAACTTGAATTAAAATCAAAGATCCATAACGATTTGAATTAAACTGATAACAAATCTTAGAGACCCTAGAAAATTACCTAGACATGTTTATCAAACAATTCATCAACAAATTGAAAAAATATCATATCTAAACTAAAAATCTAACTATAAGAAAGAGATAAAAACTCTAGGAAATGTGATCTCCGGTTTCTCTAATTTTTTGGTTCTTGATCTCCTCCAAAACTCCTTCAAATATGATCCATCACGCTCAACTTTTCCTTTGAATCATTCTCATAATATTGATGTTTCTCTCTATATGTGTGTATGAAGCCTCCCTGTTTTTCCATTCATTTTGGGCTTTTATAATAGTTGTAGCCCTTCAAATTAATTTTCGAATGCCACAAATTTCAGTCCAATAGCAATTATTTAGAGCAAGTTATGATCAAAATACTAGAGTCCTATTAGGAGGAAAAATCAAACGTCACAACTTTCGTCATCTCTTAATATTCTGCTTTCTTGAGGAAAGAATTGAGAAAAATAATCAACATGAAAGTTGTAGATCTCTTCCTTGGTTTTTCAAAAAAAATAAGAGCTATTAATTTGGACTTCTAAATTAAGAGATACACAATGTTTTTCACAACTGCACATGTAAGCTGAAACTCGTGTTTTTTTTCCTTTAAAAACATGAAACTAACTGCAAAAACCATCAAAAGCACTTATACATAATAATCATAAAAATCACCTACAAAACGTACATAAATATACTCAAAAGAATACATAAGTGTACATAAAAACATGTAAAAAAACGACACTTATCAATGATTAAGAACAATTCTATTAAAAACATAGAAAATATCAGAAAAAATGATTGAAATCATGAAAAACTTTCAAACTGGTTCGACCTTGGTTGGTCGAACACAGAGTGTTTCATGACCCTAATTGGTTGAACACATAATGTAACATTCAACCAATATTGGTTGAACAATATCTTTTCTGTTTGGCCAATATAGGTCAAACAAACAGTGTCCTTATATTGGTCGCCATTTTTTTAATTTTTTTATTTAAGGTTTGACATAGAATTTTTCCATACACTACTTAAACCTACAAAAATGTAATAATAAAATTTACACGGTTCTTTCTAAGTATCTTAGATTCTCCATTATTTATTTTTCTTCACAAAAAATGTAGAATTTCTATGGTCCTTTTTTTTTTTTTTTTTTTTTGGAAACTTTGAATAAGAAAAATCAATTAAACATATCTGACCCACAATCACTTAAAACATCCAGCAAAATCATCCATAAAATTTAATTTAAGACTTCCCCACCTTTCTTTTAAGAAGCATTTAAAATAACATTGAAATCTCCACAAACCATCCATGCACATAGACCATGATTGCACATTCACAAATCATTCCATGAAACCTTTGTTAATCAATTTAAATTACTAATAAAAACCACACTTAATTAGTAGGACTAGAATTAAGCCCAATATATTTAAATAGAATTCATACCTATTTTATTTATTTTTTGATGAAAAACTTAGGTGTCGTTTTTAATGAGGGATGAATTTGTTAATATTGTTAGGTCTTGTGGAATTGATAGTTCACCAAAAGTGATTTTAATATTATTTGTGACATTGCTGTCGGATTGCAACACTTTCAAGCCTAGGCTAAACAGAATGCGAGATTTTTCTTTTCTTTCTTCTTTTGGAAGTGTGAGAAATTACTGAGTGTGATTTTTTTTTCCCTATGCTTTAGAAAAGAATGGACACTGACTAATTGGTCTTTAGCTTTTGTTTGGTTGTTTTGATGGGAATGAAGCTTTAAAGTTGATAAGTTTGTCCCAGAATTTCAGCCTCTTATGTTTGCAAAGAACAGTAGAACTAAGGGGGTGTTTGGACTAGTTTTGACTTATTCCAATTTTGGATCGGTTCAATCAGAGATTTACAAAGTCCTATAATTATACCCTACTTTTCCTACCTTTTCTATTTTTTTTCTATAATTTCAAAAAAAAAGAAAAAAACATCAGCTTTTTTGATAGTTTCTAATGTGAAAATGTCATTTGAACTAAAATTATATCATACAAAATCTCAAAATAAATACAAGATTTTCAAATTCATACTCACAAAATCCTTCTAAAACCTAAATTCAACCTTGTAAAAGCTACTTTTAAGTTTGGAACAAACATTCATGTCTTGTTTTTAGTAGTTGCAAGATGTGATAAACGTGTGAGCCAACAGAGAAGCAAAAATTGAAGCAAACATGAATAGAAGCAAAATAAACTTGAACTCAAGACGTGTGTTTAGATATATATGAATATGGTTTCGATATTGAACTCAACGTTGGTTCCTTAGCATACATGTACATGTGTGTGTAAATATCAAGCCTTGAATAACAGATTTATAAAACTAACAAGCAGATTGAAACATTGTCTTCACGTGAATGTTTTGTGAGTTGGAAAGAAGGGCTTCATGGATGGAGTAAAACGAAGCTTCATACCACGTGTCTGAAGCTTTATCAAGACAGTCTGTTTCGTTATAGTTTTTCATGGGATGAGAATTAACCACAATTAAAAAAAAAAAAAAAAACAATTTCAAGCCTGTTAGTTAGTCTTGATAAGTGTTCAATCTTCTTTAGTAAAAATACAAAATCTAATAGTAAACAATTGACAATCTCTACCCTAAACAACATCATATAGCAATTTAATTTCGATGTATGATATGTATGCTTTAAACTCCAATGTGGTATGAGTAAGATTTTGGAAGCAAAGAGTTTCCTTTTACTGAGTGTCGTGGAATTGTTGGAGAAGGCGAGACACGTTCTTTGAAAATGTATTCATTTTTAGTTGAAAGATGGAAAGTCTTCAAATATGAGTACAGTTTTCAATGCATGAAGTCAACTCATCTATTCCTTCAAATCCCTATCAATTGTGCTGAGGCCACATTTCTTTTAATCATTGGTCCCATATTAGTTTTGTAATAGACTAATATGTTATCACTAATATAGTGAATAAAACAAATGACGTGATGTGGCCTAATTTGATCACCTTTCTTTTTGTTGACGTTGTGCCCAACTAATCTGGAAATGATCTCTCCTTTTAGTTGATGTCTGGCTGAGGTTTGTGCCATAAGTAGCAACAAAACTTCCATTGATCGTGTTCCACTTTCTGCTTACATCCTATGGTGGTGGTACAAATCTATGGATTGGATTTTGAATCAATGTTGGATATATGAAACTGTTGAGATTTTGGATAGGTAAAACACTTGGGAAAAACAAGAGGATCTAGATTTTGTTGGCTAACAGAAAATGGTTGGTTCTATTCTTACATTGCATCATTACTCATATATACGTATTTTATAAAGTACAAATTCATTGGATGGGTAGGTAAACATAAAGGCTCAAAATGGCCTAATTAGCGTTCAACTACAGCATCAATATATTTTTGGTCTAGATATGCTACATATGAGCAAATAAAATAAGATCTGTAATGCAACAATTAAATAGGAACTGGACCACATTCTAAAATCAATAAACATTTAAAGATGGAGCAATCTACACTTGAACAGATGATTTGGAGAACTGCTTTGAGATGACATTTAGATAAATCTCAAATCCATTATAATGAATCATTAAGTAATCCGAAATAATAGTTAAAAATCTGCTATGCATTAAAACAAGAACTTAGCATGTTTCATGAATATAATTTAAAATTCTTTGCTGCACATCTATCAATCTAAATGGAGTCTAAGATTCTATTTACAATTCACAAACTGCATTTATGTGCAGAAATAAAGGCTTTGGCACAGCCAACTTTTGAGGTAGGGCAATAAGTTTAAATGATTGCGCCCCGTTTTCAGACTTGATCCATCATACAAGATTTTCTATAGCATACTCTTGATCGAGACCAACATAACAATCGGAAACCACAATCAACTTCATACCCTGAGGAGCAAGAAAATTTTCAATTAGAAAAGGAAAGGAAAAAGTGAATAAGAAAATGTTCACCAAGATAATCTATGGAACAATAACAAAAACTAAACTAGAGGTTGATTTGTTCGGAGAGCTAATAAAGTTCGTAAAGTACAAATAACACTCGTGACCTTTGCCTCTTATTTGTAATTGAGGTGTCTGAGGTGGTTATTTGTAAGAAAAATAAAAACCTTCCAAGTATTCAGTTAGAATTTGTAATTTCAAAACATTATAGGATTTTCTCAGTAAATAGGTCGAGTCACATGGCTAATTTTAGAATTTATCCTCATTTATATGCAAGGAGGAATGCCTAAATTTCATGTGTAGATTATGCTCATTTATAAGATAAGATGGAAACAGAAAGCAAAGAGAACAAGCTGCATTCGCCCATCATTCTATGATTTATGCAGAGAAAGCAGAAAAAGACTTAAATGGAATCTGAAACTGCTCTTACTTTGAAGTCATTCACAGTTGATGGGATACCAATGTTTGTCTGCAAGAAATCCGTGAAAGAAACTCGTTTCAATGCATATAGTTGAGAGGTAGAGGTATTTCCAAGGATCAACCACCAAGCTTCATCTTTTACCTGTGGAAGGACACTGTCAGACTTCTTTAATTACTAAATGGAAAATATAGCAATAACAAACACCACAAGAACATGAGGCTAACCTTTGGGAAGCGAGGAGTAAAAGCTCTTGAAGTTTTCTTACGTCTATTTGTTGACAATCTAACATTCAGGCTAACACTTGAGTTATCAGGAGCAGTTCGTTTCTGAACTTTTAATCTCGCTTGGATGCAAGGAAAATGCTGCAGTTCCTGTGCACATGAAAAATATCAGCAATTGTTTCAGTATTGATTAGACATAACTAAGAAATAATATTAGGTAAAATTCACTTAGCAGTTTGTAGTTAGAACAAAAATATCACAGCCACATTCCAAGAACTAATTCTGACATTTAGAACGAGAATTAGTTTGGAGTTTTTAAAGGCAAAGAGAGTGCATAATATAGTGTGTGTAAATTCATTAAGTGGAAACACCTGAGACAAGCATTTAAAGGAGATACGTTCCTTAACAAACATCTCAGCTTTGGGCACTAACCAAGAACATCAGATTACAATGCTATCATAATGTGCCCTCTTAATCCAACAGGAATATTATGTGTTAAAAATGGTGATGAAAAAAAGAATCTCATTTAAATCCATAAGAGGAATTTCCCTAATACCATAGCAATGCTATTTAGATTTGTAGTACCAGGACAATTGTGAATGCCGTGGCTACATGTTAGGAGGTGTAAAGCGCCTAAGTGGAAGCATTGACTTGTAAATCCACTGAAGAACTGTGTGCTTTACAGGAACTTCAGAAATGTTTACTTATCAAGATAACCTCAATAAATAAAGTAGGGTAGTTCTTGGCTATGCTGACAAGCTAAAGAACTCACTGGGATCCTTACAAATTAAAAGTATATAATGTCTAACTTAGCAGATTTCCAAGATAAAAAACACTGCTATTATGTATTTTGAAAATCATTTATAATGTCAAAACTGAGATAAGACAAAGTGAAGCAGTGGGCTCAAATTGCTTTAATATAGCAGATACCAGACCTCAAGTAGCCTCGAGGCAGTGGAACTTTTAGTGAGAGTCTGCAATGTTTCCAGAGGAATATCAAATAACTGCAGGACACTCAGGATTCCTCTCTGGCCCAATGTACTAACAAGATCTTCTGTCATGCATGGAAGCATCAACAAGGATGAATCTTTGTCAAACCATAAACCCTGTAATATAACAAAACAAGAAGATTTATCCAAGGAAATGCAGTATTTGAATGGAAGCATACTGGAACAGAGAATCACAATACACCTTAGCATTGTGAACACAAATGAAATAATAATACAAGAAACCAATCTCTTTCTGGTTTAGCAGAACGACATCAAAACAACTTAAGCCAGTATAAAATAAACTGATGCTATTTATATTAACAAACAGCTGCTCATAGTAATAGGCACTATATAGAGTACCTGCATGACCATTTGCAGAACATGCATACAAGTAATTGTACTGGACAGCCATCCGCTGTTTGCACACAGATCTATCATTGCCTGTACAATACGAATACTTTGATCCAGAACAGACTTCAAATCTGTGACATAGTCAGTGATCGGTAGTTCAACTCGGGAAAAGTGTGCCTGGATCTCATTAAAATACATGTCAGAAACATAAACACTGCAAGACATAATCAAATATGCATATCAGCAGCAAATGTTGCTAATCTAATTTGAGGTGAAGTAGAGTATCTACAACTACTGCATTTAAATTGGGTTAATCAGGCAAAAAACAAGGATAGCAACAACCTGAAAAAGAAGATTTGCCTTCACATGAGGGTCATCAAGAAGATTCTTGTCAACCATGTAGCGAACCTTACTGGACAAATCTGCATTGTGATTTTCCTACAGAGCAAAAAAAAAAAAAAAAATTAATCCACATTGAAGAATACATGATCCAAAAAGCCAGAGGTCACTTATAATTAGAAGAGAGAAATTAAATAACATTAGATGACCCTTTGCACTGTAAAATTAATGCTCAATCTATATTAGATTTGAACTTTCATTAGCAGGGGAGTCCAAAATAAAGAAAAGAAAAGATAACACTCTCATGAATAACCAAAGAAAAGAAAAGAACCTTCATGAGTGAAATGGCATCACACTGACTAACCTCATCACCTTTGTTATGGAGTAACAAACGTTATTTAACATTAAAATTATCAATAAATTATGGCCAATATCGCTTGCTCAAGATAGCTATTCCGCTACTTTGCAATGTGTTAAAATAACTATCAATGACAGGATATATAATCCAACTCAGTTAATTAAAACAAGCCAGGGTCATACCAATGCACATAAAACATAAAAGCTAAAAAACTGATGTCAGGATACAAAATGTAGCTCAACATGAAGATTTACTTTAACTTACTTCATTGTGCCGCACAGGAAGCTCATCATATTCAGAAGCCCCAGATAATATGTGAAGGAAAACCTAAAATAGAAATAATACAAGTATAAATCAAATAAAATTAAATTAAGAAAGAATAAAGGAGCATAGACAAAAATATGAATAATGGGAGAAAACTAACTTCAAGTGATGTGTCTGCTTCAATATTTGAAGCAAACATTGATACAGTTGTGTAGTTTAGATAATACTGAGATGCAATTGAACCCAACATCGTTGGCTCGACCTTGTCCTCATCAATTTTAATGCAACCACCGTCTTCAAGATCCTCAAATGTGCTCAGTGCTAGGCTGTTAAGATATATTAAAACAAAACATGGAATCACCAACAGCTGAAACCAGATTCCAACATAAACAATTGAAAACAACTCAGGTCACCTTGACAAGTAAGAACTTAGAGTTTCAGGATCTGCACTCTCTAAGCCATAATAAGCTGGATTAACCCCCTGTTAAAGAAATATTGAACTTTATATTGGAATACAACTTCAGGAACTGGATAGAGAGAACAGTCAGAAAAATGCCAGCCAAAAAGAGCATTAATCTCATTAGAAAACAAACAATTAACTGTGTTTGAGTTGTGCTCGTAACTTTGAATGCATGAGATGTCAGCACATTCTAGAAAAAGTAATTTAACCAGGATTAACCGTGTTATATGGGAAACAAAGTCACTTTTTGAACAACACCACCACCCAAACAAAATGCATACGAACACCCCCCAGAAGTGAACTGAATTTTAAATATAGGACCAGTTGGTCAAGAAAACCAGGTTGATAACAGTCTCAAGATGGGGCATTCAATCAAATTCAAGTAAAATTATCATACCAATCTACGAAATAAATATGTCCAGCTGAGATAATGAACTGCATCTTCTTTATGACTAATTGTTCCAGAAACTATCTCGGCATTGATGTGATCATGTAACTGTTCTCTCAGGCTGCTTTCAACTGGGAATGGCTCATAGAGAAACTGGACAAAGGAAAAAAAAAAAGTCCATGCAAAGATATACATAAAAAATTCAGCATTTGATTCAAAAAAAAAAATATATATATATATATATATATATATATATATATATATATATTTCAAATTTTCAGACCTTTTTGTAGAAGCTTTTTTTGGGCTCATGAACGAGAATAATAGCTTTCCCATGCTGATCGTACTGAGGCCGTCCAGCTCGACCCATCATTTGCAGAATATCTGTAATTGGAAAATCAACATATCTCTTTGCTTTTGCATCAAAATATTCTGTTCCCTGGTTATAATACATAAAGTGCGTTAGTTTCTCAATCTAGTGAAACATTAAAGGAAACTTTATACAAGGAAATTGGTAATAAAATATTGGCAACAGAAAGCATGCAAATATTTAGGCTTATATCAGCTAACATATTAAAAAGTAAAAAATTTCTGACCAACCAGTGGTACAAGCCATCAATCAGTTTCCACATAAAGTCTGTTCTTGCAAAATTGAACAGTATTCAAAGCCATTTCATACATATATGAAAGGAAACCTAATCTATGTAGCTCTCACAGGTACGCAACATTCCATACTTCGATTATCTATAGCAAAATGATGGTACAACAGGTTCCGTTAGCAACTACTTCATTTACGTCCTCGCTTTGCTGAAAATGGTTACTCCAAGTTCCTAGAAGAGTCGATTGTACCAACTTATAAATTATTAAAACTTTCCCTCTTCCAACCAATGCAGGATGTTACAATATGCGGAAGATGCTCTATGATACAGTATATATTCAATGAACTACCAAGCACAAATTTCACATACTTGGGACTTATTTTAAGATACTTGGACTTTTCGTTTGAAAATAAAATGTATTGTCTGAGTATTCCTCGGAGTTTTTTAGATTGCAAATTTGTTGGTTTATATTGTACATTTCTGCTTGCAAGAGTTGCAACAAATAGTTATAAGAGTCCTTCTGCAATTGACTCAAATATACATCCAAAATCAACTCCATAATGCACCTTGATTCCCACCAGTATCAATTACCATGATTATATACTTAGTAAAATATAAGTCGCAGTCAATCAAAAGAGATCCAGGATTAAGAACATGAATGATCATGTTATCACATGGACTTTCTGTTTATTGTTTTCACGATTGACTTAACAGGGAAAAGGGAATTATAGTTTCCCAAATAGCTTGCGGTATCCATTTATCAAAAAGACCTATCGAGAAAAAACCAATAAGATAATGGGGTGATGGTCTAAAGATGGCAGGTAACTGGTAAACAATATATAATTGGCATGAACTACATTGACAATTATGTTTGCAGAACAGGCAGATGAGGGAAGCTATCAATGACTTTGACTGACCTTTATGATAACTAAATGAGCTGGAAGGTTCACACCCCAAGCTAATGTACTGGTGCAAACCAATACCTGAAAGAATATAAAGGAACAAGACAATGTCAAAGAGTACATGCTTACACAGAAATAATAATTTCAATTAATTTTCCATTTCATGCAACCACAGTTAGGAAAAGATAATTGCCTGAATCTTGTTGTTCGCAAAAAGTTCCTCAACAAGAGATCTATCCTTATCATTCAGTCCGGCATGATGCAAGCCAATACCAAACTGCAGTGTGTGTCTAAGGTTCTGGTCAGTTACTTGGGAGACTATCATCTGAAGTGATTCTTCAGGTATAGCCAGGAACTGCCTTGGGTGCTCATCTGAAGCTGCATACTAAAGTTGCAAAAACAAAAATATGGTAAGTGTCTTAAAGATATCACACAAACTAAGATATGCAATGGTCCTTACCTGGATGAGCTCCAATGCTGTAAGCCTAGTTTGACGACGTGATGAAACAAATATGAGAACAGGTTTTGTGGGTGAATGGGTACATATAGCTGCGTAAGTGGGTTTATTCATGCTATTCATTCTTGGGCAATAAAACTTTCCAGGATATCCCTGATGAGAAGAACAATGTGAACTCAGTATCAACATAACTAAAGCTCTCTCACCAGATTCCACGCCCCACGAGCATAAAAAAAGGTCAAAAGTGTCCAAAGTGTGCCTGTGTATGTTTATATATATTTAACTTAATATCTTAAGTATTAATTAAAACTAACACATTCTAAAACATTTACAAGTAATAGCTATTTAGTTCAAGTACATTGATGTGAAGTTTGCTATTCATCCAGCATCTAATAGAAACCACATTCATTTAATTTTTATTTCTTCTTCAACATGTGGTCATTAATATCAGATTTTGTCAATAGACATGAATAAACAGTCAGTTGTTAATTCTCATTGTCAGAAATAGTAACATGTCTACATAATATATCATCGTCTTATCTGTGCAGAAAAAAGAATAATCAGAATAAAATATATGCAGCTATGATAAAAAAAAAAAACTGTTAAAATTCAAAGAAAAAAGGCCAGTTCTCTGATATATTCATACGACTGAATCAAAGACCAGTTTTTAAAAGACAAGGGTAAAACATAATCAATTTGGCAGTGATGATCAAAACTTCCTCTTCCAATAGTCTGAAATACTATCACTTTCCACTAATTATTATTATTAATATTTTAAATTTTTTACCTCAAACCCTGCTTGTTGGCGGAGTGAATAATTATTATGGGTAAGCCATGTGTTCATGGTCAGTGGAGCTTT
Organism: Scutellaria minor; assembly: GCA_954870855.1. NCBI lineage: Eukaryota > Viridiplantae > Streptophyta > Magnoliopsida > Lamiales > Lamiaceae > Scutellaria > Scutellaria minor. Next base: position 23,598,175 of record OX940727.1, read on the forward strand.
TTTACTAAAGAGTGCAAAGTAGAGTAAATTGAACATGAAATGTAGCTGAATTCTTGCAGTAGCAGATTTTGTATGACTTCTTACATGTATAATACAGCTCCAATAGTTCGGATGGCAAAATTTCAAAAGAACATGCAAGCCTCCTACAGTTTTATGAAGAAGAAACAATGAAGCCATGTACTTGCCTGGATATGAACTTCAAGTGGAACTGGCCTAACACTAGGCTTAAAGTTGAACAAACCGTTTTCTTCAACACCAAGCCAATCACCCAAATCACTGGATCATCATTAATAAAATAATAAAAGAATATTAAAATAAACTCATTGTCAACATTTAATGTAAATATATATATATATATAATGTGTAACTGGGAATGGACTCAGAGTCTCAGAGATATTGATGCAAAGTACAAAGATACATTGTGCTGTTACGTGTCAAATGTCCACTGGTACAAAAGAGGCTGACACTACATAAGATGTTCAAGAGAGAGCATCTTATTTTTTGGAGTATGATTTGAATAAATATTTGATAGAGTTAAGAGCAGAAAAACAAAGAGATGATAAATGGTTATTTGATTGAGAGAAAAGGGGCATGCCCGGTATGATTCAGTCAGAGTAACTCTGCCAAGCCTAAACCATATACAAGGGTTTATTTATGCCTCCTGCAATGCATGCCCCCATCCAAAAATTGGACAACCACTAAATATCTAGTGGGAGAAATTAAATTTCACCTCTAATAAAAACTCATTTGATGCAGTGCACAACAGTTTGGCAGGGGAAGAACTCAAAGAACTTGCAAAATATGTAACATTATTAAGCAGACACTAAGAAGAACTGAGTAAAACTCCATAAAATAAATACTAGGTCAACAAATAATGGATAGTCAAGAACTTACTGTGCATTTGCTAAAGCTGTTGAAAGACCAACAAATCTAACTGGACGCTCTGTCAGTGAGGATATATATCTCATTCGAGAAACAATAACCTATTAAAATAAAATATCAATAAAATATTACAGGCTACGATACAGTGTAAAGAAAATTTTCCTGTGATGTATAAAATGAGTGAATGAAAAGGAAACTCTATAACAAATACACATATATCCTTAAATCCTGAATCATAATACACAGAAGCAAAGTGGTACAAATACCTAGAAGGATAAAAATCAAATCCGATACGTTCTTATGGTGTACATATGAAACAAGGATCTTTAGGTAGACAACATTGCGTTTCATTCATGAAAACTACTTAGATCGATACCACTTCTCTTTATCCGTATTTAACAGTCTACAAGTTTTAGATCATCAAACAGTCGGATACCTATTTTCATTAACAGCCCCAAAGATTGGGTCGTGAGAAATAAGGCAAGCTCTTGGCATTGACTATCTTCATTCTTTCAATTCTCTTTGAAGTAATAATGGTGCAAATATAAAAGTGTTAGGTAGTGTTTGAGTAGTTTGTTTTCGTCCTCTTAAAAGTTTTTTATTTTAGGTATCATCGTCAAATTATCCTTCCATAAAGGAATTAGATCAAATCAAATTATTAGACTCCACAAGAATGGTAGCTTCTATACTTGTATCCTTAAACTCTGAACATTGTTGTATTTGCATACATTTATATTGTTAAATATCTTTTTTTTTCTTTGATACGAAACAAGAATTTTATTAATAATAAAGAAAAGATTACAAATGGATGAGATGTCCCAATTATGGAGAAGATCTGTCTAAAGTACAGTCTATAAATCTCGACAAGCATCAAATACACATGAACCAGTGTTCTAAAAATCGGTCTAGGTGGCCGCAACGATTTTGTCTATTTGGCCATCTTAGGCACTAGGCAGGGCTAGGCGAAACAATTCGGGCCTAGGCGCCGAATAACTTTTTTTCTTCTTTTTACTTTTAGCAAAATGACGGTGTTCAGTGTTATTAATGTATTATATGCTTCTTTAAATTATTATTATGTAATTAGATATAGATAGAAAATTAACGAATTGAGAAATACAAATAAAAAATAATCATATAATCATTGAATAAATCGCATATAAATATAATTCAAATGAGATATTAATTTTTTACTTGTAATCCAACATAAACTAAGAAAATGAAAACATTATTGGACATAAAAATTCTTTCCAACATTGAATAGGAGGGCAACAGTCCACTTGGACACATAATTCTTAGACACATAAATAATTATTTTATGTAAATGTTCTTGGACACATAATTCTTTTATGTTCTTTCCAACATAAACTGTTTATATTTACTTGGACATCTTTTTTTATTGAACTAATACATTCTTTTTTTAACTAAGAATACTTTATAGTTTGTGGCCTAAGTTACATCTTTATAGTCTCATGGGCTAAAGCTGCATAATGTTCACTGCTTCAGCTTTACTTTTGTGGGACGATCAGAGAAATTTCACTTTGTTGATTAATTATTTCATCTCCATCATAAATTGTGTGCATTGAAAAAACTTCCACAACTCTGCAATATAAAGCCTGAATATAAGGACGTGCATATTGCAGAATTTGCTTGCACTTCAAGCACATAGCATACTTTATAACTGAACTTCCAAGTGACCTTTGTAAATGAATGTTTGACCCAATCATTAATCGCAAATTTAATACTGCTGCAAGAGTCAACTTACTAGACATCTTGTGTGAGCAAACAAAGGTTCAATATTTGAACAAATCTACAGTAGGGTTCCACCAGCAAGAAATATAATATGAGAAGTCAAAATAATGCATAGCGCATACCTCTAATATTGGTCCGCGATCAGCACCAAGTAAATGAATCTCATCCAATATCATTAATCCAACCTAGAGATATATCTAAAAAAGTTAATGATGGGAACTCCGGCTCATAGAAAATATGGAAATCAAACTTGTAATCATATCATAGTATCAAATTAATAATTTTTCAAAATAAAGCATGCCTTGTGATCCAATATAGAATAAGGGCAAGTTTGATCAATAATGTCATATAAAATTCAAATGATTAAACCAGTACTAAGAAGTGAAAAAAAGAAACATTTCTTGTCAACTAAACTGAGGCAGAAATATAGTTACCTTCTTAACATACGACCGCGTATGCCAATTACGACTGATACCATCCCATTTCTCTGGAGTAGAAATAATAATGTCGGCTGCTAACAGCGCCCTCAAATCTGGGGTATACTCCCCAGTCAGTTCCACCTAATAATGATGTCCTGTTAGACTAGCTATGCTTCATATAGTTGTACATATAAGAGCAACAAATGCGAGTACCATATGTTTTCCGAGCTGCGAAACAAGACGCTTCCTCCAGTCATTCATTCTTTCTCGAACAAGAGCCTTTAAAGGTGCTATATAAATAACCTGCATTAGTTAACAATATAGTTATCAACAAAATCAGAAGGAAGACCAAACTTGTGAAGGATGAAATAAAAACAATAGTAAGCCAGACCAGCCCTGGCATAATTTCAACAATGTTCCACAAGTAACTTGATATTAGAGTGAGTTTGTATGTATCTTCTTGTATTTATAGCTTAGTACCTTGACCATAGAACAATTGTTTGTGTCTTTGCATTATATGTTCAATTTTTTGTATAGTACATCAGCAGTAAGGTTTGGAAACTTATTCATTTACATTTTAAGTTGTACTGAAGATGAAAAACCAAGGATTACTCCACTCTAAAGTTCTCATAAAATTGGATGTGGGTATAAACTCATTAGACCATAAAGGGCAAAATGATAAAGCAACACAGCGCTATTGGGAAAATGGTGGTGGAGATATCATAAGGAAAAAAATTGTTTTGCACCCGAGTCATAACTGGCAAGTAACAAAAATTTTGTAAACATGCTTTAGGTGCCTGCCCATTCAGCTTCAGCCTTGTTATACAGCCACAAGTAAGCAGTGCTTGTTTTGCATGGGCAGAATTTTACATAACACAATCTCTCTGGATTAATTTTCTGAGTTGCATCCAAGTCTTCTAAACATGGTTAACCTGGAAGACTTTACTATTATATTGCACTACATCAAGGAAAGTTTCAAGTTTACTGACCATCAGGTTGGTTGGATCCTGATATGATGAGATACAGAAAGTAAATTAAGGTTTCTTTTAGTTTCCTTAGCAGTGATGCAACTTCTATTCAAGACCAGCTTGCTTGTAACAGTCTAAGTAGGAAACACCTGAGTGCATTTAGAAATTTTAAAGCATAACGAGGTCAATATGATAGGGGAGTGCTTCTGGCAGATATATTGGGTTGGAACAACCTGATTGAATATGGGGAAGGGAGGTGCAATGTGGACATCTCAAGTACACTCAACTTGAGCCTGGAGAGGGCAGATCTTGCCATCCCTATCAACATCTCATGCACTGACCAAAATACAATTAAACTATTCTGCATATACCTACCTGAGAGGCTGCCACCAGATAATGGAGGTATTAAAGGTTTTAGGCCCATAGAATTACATTTGAAACAAAGGACAAAGACAATTATGAACTATACATAAGCACCACATTCAATACTTCAAACTTAGTGAAGAAATTTAAGTCCCAACCCCAGGAAGAGTATCACCAAGGTTTCAAATATAATGATTGTTAAAAACCAACCTGCAAGGTGCATTTTGTCTAAAGCTTAATCAACAGATGACCACCATTTAGAGAAATACCTTCATATCAGGTTGAGAATTAAACAGATGTAGCATTGCAAGCTCAGCCGATATGGTTTTACCACTTCCTGTTGGAGCTCCTAGAAGAACATTTTGGTCTGTATGGTATAGCATATGAAAAGCCTGATGGTTTACCAATAAATCACGTCAGAAGAAATAAACTTGAAAATTCATGTTACACAGAAAACTTTAAATAATTACCCAAAATGGCAGAAAAAGAATAACATGGAACATGTTTAATCTAAACTTCCTAACCTGAGTCTGTATGGGGTTGAAGTGTGTGAAGTTATACAGTGCCTCATAAATTCCATTGCCAAGTGCAGTCACAGGAAGCGGTTTCAAATCAAGGAGTTCAGTATGACTTGTATGAGCCTGAAGAAAGATAAAAAGTCTGATGGATAAGTTTCTATAATATACAGTTCAAAGAATACACAAGTCAATCTGAGCACCTCTGGAAGCGTGAGATTCTGGAAGGATATACTGTAGAAAGACTCTGCATGCAACCATGAGTCCGAAATTGCACGGATAAAGTACTGAGGTGGATGCGGCTCAAATATTGGAACAGTAAAGGATAGCTTCTGAGCCTCCCCTCTGGCCATCTTCTTTGTTAATGTAAAGAGCTCTGAGTGGTATATATGGTCATTCTCAGAATCCTAAGAATGTAAAATAATTGGACAGTGGTTAAATTCCTCAGTGGGCACAGAGCATAGAGTCTTTAACAACTTGAACGTTCACTAAATAGGTATAAGCTTTCTAAATGAAAAGTCAAATCACGGAATTACATGTAATGATATCCAAATTTAATGAAAAATTCATCAGGAAAATCCATAGAGCTTAACAATACCTATGCATAGATAGATATAAGACAAGATAAGGGATCATATGCAACTAGATCAAAGGCAAAAGAAAATCACTGTCAGTAATCTGTCATGGAGTAAGCAAAATCATGAAATCCACCCATACATGCAGCATCAGAAGACAAACTCTATGTCTAATACTGGATTCATAGTTTTGATCTTGACAACTCATAGCCCATTGTGCGCTAATTCTTTTGCAACTTGCATATGCTATATCAATGTACACATATCAATCTTCTTCAGGAAAGTATTAAGCATAAAAAAGTGTATTAAATGATATATAATCAAGATGGATTGATATATAGATCGGGGCCTTCTTTTATTAGTCACTTTATTTTAATATAGCTTCTGAAAAGCCATAAATTGCATGACCATCACAGTATTTCCCATCTACTAGAGTCAGAGAAATGATTAGGCCTTTTAATTTCTAAAGAACCAAGAAGCCAATTTGTAAGGAAGCACCTCAACCAAAATCCACCAGCGCTGTGCAGTACCATGAAAACGATCCTTCCAGATGAACTCTGGTGAAATAGTCAAATCGACCTAATACAAAGAGATAATGTTGTTAGTATGATGATATGCTGCTTTACAAACTAGTTAAGAGCTACAGGAAACTGAAGCATGTCTGGCCATTACCTTTAGAACTGTTCTGGTGATTGGACTTACTGTAGCTAATAACTGGACCATTGGAAAATATCCCAAGTATTGCTTCACCAACTTCAATGTAAAAGGAAGTCAGACCATATTTTGTGCTGAACAGATAAACAAAGCAAAATCCACTCAATGTCCTACAATACCAACAATAATAATGAGCAAATACCTTCCCTCCAGGTGCATAGCGAATTAAAGCTCCAATGTCTTTCTCCGACATCTCATAGAGGCGATCCAAGTCTACTCCTCTTTCTTCAAGCTTCCTCAAAATCTGAAGCAAAAGATAAAATAATAGATCTGTCTGAAATTTTGATTTAATTACATCAAAACAGTAATGATAATAGTATTCTGTACTTCTGCTGAAATATCTCTATCAAATTGTCGGAGCGGATGTTGGTGGGGCCAAACTTGACGATCCACAGCCTTGCAGTACTCAAGCATGAAGGAAGTCATCTCACTCCACCCTCTTCGCAAACAAATCTCAAATAAAGCCCGCATAATACGAGCTAAACTTGAACTGATATATGATGCATCAGAAACTAGTGAAAATGTATTAATAGAGCTCCTGGATATGTACAACTGCATGACAGAATTGATTTGTATACATTAAACAGTGACATTTTTTATTCAAAGTAATAGCACGGCTTTAATCAGGAAGTAACAGCCACTAACCTGAATAAGAATAGACACTTTTCCATGTTTATTTGATGGACCACCCTTGATTTCTAGAGGACATGTACGAGCAAACGTTTCTAGCTCATTTTGTTCCTCTTCTCGAACAACAATATTTTCAAATTCCGAAGAATGTGCGACCATGTCAATCACCTACTAGAAAGGAAAATCAAACCACTTGGTCAAGGCGAAATGATAAATTTTGACTCTAGATATAGTCTCTGTATTGTCTCATTCATTATGATTATAATGTTTGATTAACAGATAGATGGCACGGTAGATAGAGCTAACATATGAGCCATGAGGGAGATAAGGATTAAGCTAAAAACAACACTGCTATGCAGGCAGTGTATGTGAAGCACTGAAAGATAAAGCATTTCATCTCACATGACTGCTACCATGTTTTTCATTTTCTGAACCATTTTCGTGTGCTTATTATCATTGCAAGTATCTGACTGAAAAACCTTTGAACAATTCTAGATGAATAAGTCATGATGAAGCCATCCGTTCAGTTAGAGCATCACAAAGAAACTCTCGTCATCATTCTATAAAGTCCCTCACAACAAATTTAATTTCCTAAAAGATAAATTAAGAGGCAACTGCAAAGTAAACAACAAAAACCTAGTTTGATAAGTCATATATTTTCAGGACTTCATCGCGTGCTGCAAACACCTAAACAACTATTACCTTCACGAATATAAGAAATTTTAAGAATCTTTCCAGTATTTTCACCATTGTTGAGCATTAACTACCATAATCTACTATGTTAGTATAAGTTACCTGGGCTTAACAAAACCGTTTATTAACTCATAATACGTCAACTTTTAGAAAGCTATAAGCCCGTAGCTAAGAACATCTGCAAATATGCCTCAATGTACTCAATACAAGATATATGCTACACAGCTTGCCTGACATTTCAGTGTGATAACATCAAAGCATTTATGAGAGGATTAGACTTTGTGATCTATTGTTCATATAAAATTTCTATTTACTCAGAGAGACGCCGGTTCTGAAAGGGCATGCAAACTTTAACAAGAAACTTAATTTTATGATGCGTCAAATTCAATATCAAGTACCAACTCCTCCTGATGGATTTTATACTTTGAAAAAAATAAAAGGCATAAAATTTATAAAAACATAATTCGAAGTACAAGAAATATAGTGCTAGAAAATTGTTATAAAATGATGAACTAACAAATGCAACCATGTTGAGCAACAGTAGTTTATTCACGTTTGTACCATAGAACAAGAATCCAAAAGGCCAGAATTGTGATAACTTACCTCACTATCATTCATGTGGCGTCTCAACATTTCATTATAAGTTTCCACACTAGAATAATGAATGTAAAAGTGGCTAGCTATACGACCAAGCTCAGTACAATAGAAGTTTCCACTTTTCTCATCAAAGCGCATCATCTTTGCCTTGTCGAGAGCTCGTGCAGCATCTGACACCAAAGCTCTTTGTTTCAGGCTCAGTGAAGGATCTGCCATTACCTGTCATATCCCAGTATTTAGTTTAACCAAAGAAAAAGGAGAGACGAGGAGCGGAGTGGGGGTTGCCCAGCTGCACATATACACAAATATGTTCATTTACAGCAAGTCTTGAATGTACCTCATCCCATCCAATACCATATGCCAGAGGATTCATTTTCATCCTTATAAAAAGGTATGTATACCCTAGCCAAGCACAAGCTTCCTTAACATTTGTCACAGTGCCCAATGCCACCTCAGCATTTAGGTTATCTTTCAAGGAGTTAATAAACTGCAAAATAAAATAAAAAGCATATAGGATGATGTCAATAAGTAGATATTAATAACATATATCATGGTTAATTTTTTGTGTCTTTGTCAAATTCTTGGTATGGCACTTGGTCATTTTTTCAGGAATCTTTTAGCACAATCACATAAAAGCAATCCTTAGTTTTTTCTTTAAGGTCTGTTCATCAAAGCCCTCCATGGCACATAGCTTAGTCAGGCATTTTCCATCCATTTGAGAGGATGGAAAATCTGGTCAGACATTTGAAGCAAAACTTTTGATTATACTGGTGAAGAAAATTGTTATAACTATACATTTATGACAAACAATCAGCTTTGCGAAGGGATGTCAAGTCATCACCAACTTTGTGGAAGAAAAGAGAAGAGCATCTGTTTTACTTATTTTCAATTGTGAACGTGACATGAATACATTGATCACCGAGTGTTTTAGGATCTCAGGAACAATGAATACACCCTGAAATGTTGGGATTATAGTATACATTGTTCTTGACTCTTGGGTTACTATATCAAATATTACTGTAAATATACTGAAGCTAAAAGGAGCTCCTCATTGATCATCATTGTATGCTTTACTCAGGGGGTGTTAAACTGTACCTACTTGATCATGATTCTACAAGATTCGGCAAGATCTTATCGGCTAAAAGGATGTTCCATAAGAAGAAACCAATTAAAAAAAAAACACAATGACAATTATTTTTTAAGGTACATCCAATGTTTAGTACTAGACAAATCTATACTGAAATAGCAAGATCTATTGCAAGTGAAATGACTAAAGCAATCACTCCTTAATCCTGTTGAATTGAACAAAAGTGTGTTTTTCATGTCAGTGATTTGCAGCTTCACACACTCAAGATTCCAAAATCAGGATACAATATTACTAACAATCAAGTCTCTTTGAGAAAAGAAGAGAAGAGAAAGGATCCACCTGACTCTCAATGGGAAGCTGACTTGTCAAAAGCCGCAAATAGTATGCTAATTTGTCGTGAGAAGTGAGTATAATGCCTTCACCACTTTTATCAAACTGGGGTCTTCCTGCACGCCCAAATATCTATAGGACTTTTTAACCTCAGGAGGGTAAATGTAGAATCATAACATTTGAAAAAAAAAAAAAAAAATCAAGGTAGAGGCAAGCTGCAAGCATAAGGTTGACTCTCACCTGCATAACATCAAGCATGCCCAGATCTCGCCACCCACCAGCCTTTGCGTCGTATATTTGAGTTCCCTGGTACAAAATGTAAAGACATGAGACATATAAATGTAAATTTAATTCTAGCAAAAGTATTTGATTGTTTGGCTGACATTCAACAATTAAATTTCATCTTCAACTGGCAAGGTTGAAACTAAGTTAAGGAAAAATTAAGAACACATTTAAATTGAACATTGACAAGTCTGATTACTACAGCACTGGAAACAGTATGCTACACAACGAAAGAAGCAAGACATGAACAATAGGAGAATGTTTAGATTAATAAAACACCCAGAAAAAACATCACTCAAACCTTTTTTTTCAATTCTCTCACATAGAGCACCAACAGGAGAATATATATATTGCTTCACCAGAATATTAATACAAATGATATAATGCATATTAATAAGGAAATGAGTGCAAGGGGAACTTCAAATTTAAACGAGTCCATAGAAAACTCAAAAAAATACTACAAAGTGATATTGAAACTGAACCAAAATTCTCATTCAAACCCAAATGTAAATATGGATAAATGGTTTCATCAGTTATGTAAACCATTATACTGCATTTCCATACTGCCGTCCAATTCAATTGGATATTATTAATTCAGAACATCAAACAAGATAAGTGAACAATCACTTCAGGGGCTAATCTGACTTCTTCCTCCTCTCAGAAACAGAAGTCCTTCTTAGGAGTCACATCTTAAATAAGAGTAAAAAGAAAATTAATGTATCTGTACAGTCTTACTCTCAAGCTGAGAATCAAATCACTCAATCACATTGTATATGAGGTATTCTGGAAATTAAGTTGATAGATTGAGAATGGAACATCGCAGAGAGGGAATGGCTGAATTCATTTGTCATCATGTGTACAAAGGTACAATTTCACTCAGAAAGGGCATTCGAGAGATTGGTATAGTCCTTGAATAGCTTCTCTACCATTCCACCATCTATAGAAGGATCGAAGGACATATCAAGAAAATACATTTCTTTCAGTTTTACCATAAATCATAATAAGTCCTCTGAAAAGAGAAGGGAGCAGAGCTAGAGTGAGAAAGATGTTGAGAACTTGCCAATCAGTGACATTAAGCTAAGAAGGCAAAACAACTCCATGAAATTTTGCTTTACAAGGTATTGGATAGGCATACCACAGATTGAAAAAAGCAATAAGCAGTTGCTCTAGATAAGCAGCACGAGATTCAAGAAGAAACTTTGAAAGAAGAATTGATTAAAAATGAAAATGTAATCTATTAAATGTTCGTGTTGAATCCCTGATTTCTGTTATGAAAATAACTCAAGACAGATATAAATACACTTCTCAGAAGGTATAGTCAAAGTAGAATAACCTTAATCACAACAGTATGAGCAGGCAGATTTACTCCCCATGCCAAAGTTGCTGTGCAAACAAGGACCTAGGAATAATGAAAATGTGTTTCAGTGGAGGATCAAAATTATAACAAAATTGAGCTGAGAAGTGAGAAACATACCCTCAAAAGTCCCTCAGAGAAAAGTCGCTCAGTCAGACCTCTGTCACTACGAAGCATTCCAGCATGATGGATGCCTACAGCATATTCAAAAAGTTGGACCAGCTCCTTATTTCTGGACTTCATTACTTCCTTCTGGATTGCATAAAGTCATTGAAAAGGATGAATATAACCCAAACATTTTACTTTTCATGGCTAGATATCAACTAAACTTATCAACAAAAGCACCCTGCCTTAATAAGTCCCTGCTGAGGATGTGAAGCATTTGTGAAAAGATCAAAGTCCTCATGTCTTTTGGCTATTTCAACCTGTGCAAAATGCCAATTAATAAGGCTATGATGCAGACAATTTATGATAACACTGCATTATGCCATGAACGAGGTTATAAAGTGGAAGTGAACTGTAGAGTAGTCATAACTTTGCAAGTCACAGTAAAACAATGTCCTCATCTTTGACAAATTCATTTTTTTATAAATCTAAATGAATAAGGTCTCCTTTGCTCTGTAAGACTATATGCAAAATTGAAAAGTCAGTATCAATGGTTTGGCATATTTACTATATGCAAAGTTTTTTTATTACAAGAAAAGATGCTTCTGTTCTTTAGGTTTAGCGACAACATTTTGAACTACCACTTTTTTTTTTTTTTTTGATTTGATAAAAAACAATAAAGTTTATTAATAAAAAATAAGTGAACAATGCAAGGGTCCAGAGATGAGGCATCCCAGGAGCCCCAAAAAAGTCAGGATCTAAATGGACAAGACTACAAGATATAACACCAATGTCTAACTAATAACTATATCCCAAAAAAAAGGAATTTTTAATTCTCTGACTTGAAACCCACAAAGCTACCCTGAATTTCATTCTATCCCAAACTTCCACCACCAACTCTTCACTATTTACAAGATTTGATTATTCCTTTTCAACCAAATTGACCAACATAAAGTTGGAACCATCACTCCCCACAGTGCCTTGCCTTTCTTGTTAATGAAGCCTCAAACATTGAAAGAAACAAAACAACAATGGCTTGTGGTAGAACCAATGTTATTATGAGCATCAATGTTTTACAAGTTACCAGTTTCTCAGCAGTTTTTCCAGTGTCTTTACGTGAATGAACAAAAACCATGACCTGATGTCCTCGCCTTAGCGAATCAACCACCTGCAGGGAAAAGTAAGAGAATGTTGGTAAACTAGCAACAAAAGTTACCTTCCATATAGCAGCAATGCATGAAATAAATACGACCTTATTGTAGCAGATTTCATTCATCAATTCATTACGAGCTGTAAAGTTATGTTCAGAGATCCCAATGTAATGCTGCTCAAGAGGCACTGGACGATAGCTTGAATCAAAGAAGAATAGGCCAGCTTCTGGATTTACCCTCAAAAATTGTGCAACCTAATTTTTTGCACCAAGTATTAGACACTGACAGATAATCAGGAAGGATGGGCTTAATATTTTTACATGAACATAAATTTGCAATTTTATCCTGCAAAATGATTATTCTTTCAAAAATATTTGAGCAATCTGAAATACACTACCTCCAAATAGTTGGGTAGAGTGGCAGAAAGGCCAACAATGCGTATCATACTTTGTGTGGATTCAACCTATATTAACACAAAACAGCATTGTTAATAACATAGTTTCAAGGGGCGAGAGGGCACAAAGGCACAAGGGGTGCCCTGGCCCCCGAGACACGCGCCTCAAACAGAGAAGCCAAAAAACATACAAAATCAAGAAACAATACAAATCACATAGAAAACATCACAATAACAATTTAAAGTTCAAACATCAACACAAAAGGCAATAACACGTAAAAGATCAGCAGCAGTGACTGTTGCTGGTTGTTACCCTAGTTGTATATATAAGTTCACTAAACTCTAGTTATCTGAAAAAGTTCTTCAAACCATAGTTATTTAAATAAGTTCTCCAAACACCCTAGTTGTTTAAATAAGTTCTCCAAACCCGAGTTGGCAAAATATAATCAACATAAAGTGTATTCAGAAAAGTGTTAAAAAAAATGCACGAGAGGCATGCTACAGGCGCATAGAAACACTTAAAGAGTTTTAAATGCACAATAACTCAGCTTCTAGCTCTTAATAAATATAAAAATGTAAGGAAAAAAAAAAGCACTTTATTTCTAAAATTCTTGAAGTTTGCTAAAGGACAGAATGTTTAGGAAAATGTAAGAACTGTTTACTTAATTTTCCACCAATTTTATAGTTTATTTGCATGGAAAATTGGAAGAACAATAAGTACAACTCTTGAGGGATCACTCATACCTCCTCTTTTTTCTCCTTTTAATGTGTGTGTGTGAGTGTGTGTACAACCACTAAGGCACATGTGACATAAGTATGGTGTTCCTCTAAAAAAAAAATAAGTATAACTCGCAAACAATTTTAGCATGTAACTGATATATCATGGCACACCTGACGAAGAGTGCGAGCTACTAATGCTTCTATAACAGGACCTCTATCATCATTCAACAAATGTACTTCATCGATGATTAGGAGCTTCACTAGCATGGAGAGTGACATATCGCTGCTTTTACGAGTAATCACGTCCCACTTTTCAGGAGTTGTAACAATCATCTGAATCAAACACACCAAATAAAGAAAAAAAAAAGTTTTAAGAATCCAGTCCACAAGCTATTCAATCAAAATCATGCAACGTTCTTTGGTTACACTAATAATGCCAAAAAAAAAAAATTATATTGAATTATGCCCAGACACATGAATAACAAATTACCTGTGTCTCTTCGAGCTCATTTTTGGAGAGTTGCATATCACCTGTGAGTTCTCTCACAGTTATATTTAAAGGGGCTAATCGATGGCTGAAGGTTGATGTGACCTCCGCAGCTAATGCCTAGAAATTACAGCTAAATATTAGCACTTGTTATAAAATTTTGCAGTATTATGTGAAAAAAATTACCTTCATAGGCGCAACATAAACAATCTTGAATTCATCTTTATGCAGATAACCATCTTTGAAGTGTTGTCCAATCTGTTAGAAGCATTTAAGTCAACCAATACGGTATTTTTTTAATGTAGGAAAATAACAATCAAGGATGGAACTAGAATAACTAGCTTTTTAGAGCTTTTTTCACTAAATCCTATCAAGTCACTAAGATAAAATAGATCCTGATAACAAGAAAGAGAAGAATATTTGGTGAGTATATGTTTATGTAGTAGCCTTTTTTCCCCTCGGTTCTTTAAATGACTTAACAATATGCATAATCCAGAACGAGCAGATGACAGACTGTCAACAAAGACAATACATTAAAAGTAAAGAAGCAACTAATGCAGGTGAAAAAAAATTGTTTGAGATATATGTTATTTGGAGTTATATATATCGACAATTAGATACTAGTATGTTCCGATAATGCCTCTGCCATAAATATTATACCACATATATTATCTCTCATTCTCTCTTTTGGACTACTGATGATTCACCAATCTGCTGCCTCTTTTGGGATCATAATTTTTGTTAATCATTTGCCCATCTCATCAGTTATTCACAGGGGGGGTAAATAATGTAAATTTTCTTGCATTCACTACATCTCACCAATCCTATTTCAGCTCCTCTTTCTTAGTTTGTAGAAATTGAAAAATTTTAAATGACACTTATTACAGCAGGCAAATGCATATATCACAAAACAGAAAAAAGGAAGAGGCATGATGCGCACCTCATGTAAAACAGAAATCATAGCTATATTTGTTTTCCCAGCCCCAGTTGGCGCACAGACCTGCAAGCAAATAAAATTCAGTTCCATTATATAAAAGGCCCAATATCCCATAAAAAATTAATGTAAAATGCATAAAACACACTAAATTGCTTCACCAGTATGTTTTCATTGCTGTAGTAAGTTTTTTGGAATATTCTGCTTTGTATCCGGTTCAAAGACTTGTAACCATGAAAAGCAGCTTGTGCAATGTCATCTAGCTCCTTTATTTCAATCTGTCATAAATATGTAATACGTGATAATTGTAAGATGAAGATGCAAAACTCGGACAGGCAAAATACAAATTTCTATAGGAGGCAGTCTTTTCTGAATAAAAACATGGAAGTATTATTTAAGTAGAGAATTGAGTTCAAAATAAGAGAACAAGCAATCTTCAATTATAATAATAATAAAATAAAATAAAAGACTCAACAAGTGCTGATGCAGAAAATGAACATGCATATGGAGAAGTCATTTAGGATTTTATACATCAAGACAAACACTTCCTATACAAGCAAATATATGTGCAACATTCCTATATTTATGCATAAAGTGTGCATGTATGGCACGACTGGTGTAAAGATTAGCCTCTGGAATAAAGAAGGAATCAAAAGAAAAGCACAAGAAAGCATTAAAAATGCTTATCTAAATTCCCACCAAAAACTAAATATAGCCCTTCTACTGAAAAACTTTACAGCATTATTACTGATGAAATATACCAGCTTCTCCCCAGGTTTCATTGGCGCAGTTGGTGCAGGAGGAACAATGACTTCTTCATATCCCTTGTAATGCTTCCTTATAGTGCCCTGAGGAAGGGCTGTGGCGGCAACCTGAGTCCCATCACCATGGCCCACAAGGCCATCAAGTATATTTTTCTTCTCGCTAGCTTGAAGCAAGGAACTAAAAGACATAGAAGACAAGTCGTTCTCAGTTCCATGATCCATTCCACGCCTATTCTTTTTTTCCTCCTTGCGTCGAAGTTTATCCATTTGTCTCTCAGACTCTGTTTGAACTGTAACCTATACATCAAAAAATAATTTGTAAATAGCAAAGTCAACTCAACCACTGAAAGATGAAAATTAAACAAATAACAAACAAGAGATTCACTTCACCACCTGAGTAGCATAACTAGGAATCTTCATTTGCATGTTTGATGTTGATTTATCAGATTTAAGGACAAGCAGTCCATGATGGATACTCTCAACAAGGTCCTTTCTATGCTGTCAGAGGGGAATGAGAATCCAAGGGGAAAAGAAGATCAATCACACCAGTAAATCCTCACAAATTAGGAAAATACAATAGGTTGCTTATCACCAGTTTACTAGATTAAATAATATGGATTATATCTTGCACAAGATTGTTTAATGATCTGTATGACTACTGGGATGAAATTTCTTATGCTGGAAATATTATCAAGACTCAAGAGGACATCAAGTCTTATATTTCCAAGTAGAAAGACAAGCCTTGAAAAAGTAAATTCACAATTCCATTAGATTTTGAAAGAATCAGTCAGTAAGAAATGGAACATGGTCAACGAACCAAAAGCACTAAGATTAAAGTAAATAAACTGTTTTTATCCATACCATGATAAGATCTTGAACAGTTTCAAACGAGCTATCACCAACAAGATCCAGCAAATCACCAGCTATCTTCAAATTAAATCATAATTTAATATGAATCCAGTCGCTCATTAATTAGAAAAAGTACAGTTGAGGATCAGAATAAAAGGATTATCAATGTCATTAGTGTACCTCATCTCCAGGTTTATCTGAATCAAGAATCCGGCAAACAGTCATTGCTAGTTCATCTCGAGGAAGTTGTGATGTACTCGCGCTGACAATTCTGTCACATTCCTCCCGCAACCATTCTAGGTCAAATTTAGCTTCATTGACAGAAGGATGGAAATTTGCAGACCCGGCATGATCAGACCATCCCTCATGATTAGAAGATGATGTGCTAGTTTCCTCCACTAAAAATACTCCATCTTCCAAACAGATATCCACCAAAAAGCGAGCAGGAGGTTGGAATACAAGATTTGCTCCAAATTCCAAGTCCTCACTGTCATCACTTACCAATTCTGGTAAATAGCCAGACCCATGTTCATTATTCTGTAAACCAGAAAGCTTCTCCACCAGTGATGCAACTTTCAGCATGTTTGATTCATGGACAGTATGACCAACAAGTTTTTGCAACTCGAACCTGAGTTACATGAAAATTGTACAATATCTACTATAAGAAACTGTTTTAGCATAACACAGAAGTTTTACTAAAATTGCCTAAACTAAATTTTGGATTCCATTTGGATTGGTAACGCATGCATAAATATTCAGCATTATAAAGACTACAAGGCTTATTACTCAGTAAATAGACCTCCCAAAACAATTGGTTGCAAATCTCAACACCTAAACCCTGAAATTGGTGATTTATTTATCAACTTTTGGTTGAACAACCAATGAATTCATACATATTCAAACTTCTCTCAGAAAAGAAAATAAAGAAAACTTTACTTTTTAGTCAAAATTCTCTTGTCCCACTCATCCTCTTCAGGTTCAGAAGTCCCTCTAAACAGCCTATAAGCATTTACCGCCACTTCGTGAAACTCCTCAGACACAATTTCACCACCCATCAATTCAACCACTGCGGCGATAAATTGCTTGTACAACTGTCGTACCTCAAAAGAAGCTGCACAACATAACAAATAAGTAGCTAATATAAAAACAGATACAACTTAGCATATTGAAATCCATCTCTTTCCCAATCTCTTCACCTAACTATACCAAAGCCAAACACCACCACCAACAAATTGTTAGCAATCCCACTAACTCTTTATAGAAGCAAACCATTATTACTCACTGCTACAGACTGCAGCATACCTTTATCCCATTGATAAATAATCTTTTGTGCAAGTTCCGACTCTCCAACTGAAGCTGCCAAACTAATGCACCAAACAGGATTGAAACGTATATCAAAATCTCTCTCACGTTATGTATGAATTATTTTGCTTTTCATCACAATTGACATTTATTTACCTCTGGCGATTGAAATTGTCAAGGAAGGATTTCCTGTTGAGATAGGCTTGATCAGCGTCGAAAGGCTGCCTGAGAGAATTAGTTAATCGCGGAAGCTCGAGCATCATCTTGGGCGTAGTAGAAAAAGGGATTTTCACAACTTGTGGGGTTTGTCTCACACGCTACTTCACAGATTTTGTGATCACCCACCCCTTATGGAGCTTTGCTAAACAAAATCAGCCAAAATCCTTGACAGCTTATTATATTGGAGGAAAGGGGTGATTGTGTGAAACGGTAAAGATGGTGTTTAAAGGTTAGTATGAAATTGGGCTTCATCGTGTATATAAATAAATAAATGAAGGGGGTTGTAAGCCCATTAAGGCCCGTTTGTTTGGAGGATTTGGGCTAGTTTAGCTTTTTAAACTAATTCTCTTCATGATTATCGAACTAGATTATAAGATTATTAAACTAATTCAGGATTCATTATTTATATGCAGTGCTCGAAAAGAGGGGTGATAAAAGCGAGGTGCCAATGCCTGCGATTTACTCTTCTGCCCCTAACGTACTGATCTAATTGCGGTTTCCGCCCTTAGTTGGACTATAATACCATTGATTTTTTTTTCTTTTCTTAAATATTTTGTTTTTTATTCAGTGTAGAAATAAATTTTTGCACACACACTATTTGATGAAAATAATTGTTTTTTTTTTTCTCTTTTCAAATTTAATGTGGAAATGCGATGGGTCAGAAATTATGGTTTATGTTGTATTCAAATACTTTAAATATATTATATGATTATATCGATATCAATGGTATTGTTTGATAATATTGTTTAAGAAAATCAAAGTTTCGATATAATAAAAATATTTGTTATTTTCATAAAAAAAATTAGGTATATTAAATCATTTTGCCGAGTGCAAGATTATTTAAAGATAGGCAAAAACTTTTGTGCACAAGGTGCACGGATCCAAATCTGTGCACAACAATACTATTATATTATATGAAATAATACTGTTATATTATATGAGTGATACTGTCATATTTTATATAATTTTAACAGTATTACTCATATAATATAACAGTATTACTTCATATAATATAACAGTATTGTTGTGTTGTGCACCTTGTGCACAGGAGTGTCACTCTTAAAGATATTTCATTTTCTTTCAATTTTTCCTTATTTTCCTTATCAAATCGTATACATGGTACATTTGATATTTATTAGGGTATTGTGCATTTGACATCAATAAGCAAGCAGCCATGGCCAGATCAAGAAACAAGAAAAATAAGAAACACATCAAAGAGCAGAAAAAACACACACCAATTAATACTACGTTCCAACTAAAAGATTGTAGATTATTTATATTCTTAAAACTATTTCCTGTGAGTGCTAAATCTTTCCAACATATCACGTCATTTGTTTTATTCACTACTAGTAGTACTCCCGCGCAATGCGCGGTTTATTATGTATTATGATAATATATACGATCTGCAATAATATAATTAAGTTGTTATATTAAAAGGTTATTCATGACATCTTATTATTTCAAAATTTGTAAAAATCCGTATTTTTTTTATTGATAACATCAATATTCAACAATTAAACATGAAAATAAAATTGAATATAATATAATAATAGTTTTGTGTTTGTGAGATTTAATTTTTGAATAATTAAGAAGTGATTAATTATACTTACTAATATATTTTGTTCATATTTTTGTTTATTTATATCTTATAATTATTTTTAGAATTTATAAATAATTTTATGCATTGTTTTTAGATGGATTTGTTCAAAAAACATTATATTTATTCCAAAAAAATTAGTTTATGTTTATAAATTTAGGTTTCAAATTAATTTTAAATTTTAAAACAATATTTCTTAGATTTTTTGAAACTATTTTTCAATTTTTTTTGGAACATATTATAGTTTTTTAAAACAATTTTTAGATTAATTATATCTATTTATTTGAAATAATTTTGAATAAATTTTATCAAATTTTTTTATTATTTTTATTTAATTTTTTCATTCAATTTATTGATTTTTATATCTTACACAATTAATATTACATATATATTTGAATTAATTTTTAAATTTTATTTGTTAATTTAAGATTGTTAGACTTAATCTCACAACTTTATTATTATTATTATTATTATTATTATTATTATTATTATTATTATTATTATTATTTTAGGATTTTATTATTATTTTAATATTTTTATAATAGTTTCAAACTTTTAAACATTTTACAACCCTTCATAAAATGAAATTTAGATTTTAAAATTATTTTCCACATTTATATATTAAAATTATAAACTAATTTTCAAAATTTTTAATTTTTGACAATGTTTAAATTTCATTATTTTCAAAATTTAATTATATCATTAAAACAAAATCATATCATTTAAGATAGTTTCTTTTGTTTCATCTCTACTCCTATATATAAATTATAAGATAGTTTATTGTGCAAGATATATGTGAAGCTTATTCTATAAGATACTTAAAAGTTATTTAGTTTTTTTTTTCTTTTTTTCTATTAGTTGATAGTTTTGGAGGGAAAAATGGCAAATCTGTAAAATTTGTCAACTTCTTTCATTTTATATATAGTATAGATATCAGTAATAACATATTACTCTATTACAAAACTAATATGGGACCAATGATTAAAAGAAATGTGACCTCAGCACAATTGATAGGGATTTGAAGGAATAGATGAGTTGAGTTCATGCATTGAAAACTGTACTCATATTTGAAGACTTTCAATCTTCCAACTAAAAATGAATACATTTTCAAAGAACATGTCTCGCCTTCTCCAACAATTCCACGACACTCAGGAAAAGGAAACTACTTTGCTTCCAAAATCTTACTCATACCACATTGGAGTTTAAAGCATACATAGAAATTAAATTGCTATATGATGTTGTTTAGGGTAGAGATTGTTAATTGTTTACTATTTGATTTTGTATTTTTACTAAAGAAGATTGAAGACTTATCAAGATACACTAACAGGCTCTAAATTGTTTTTTTTAATTTTTTTTTAATTGTGGTTAATTCTCACCCCATGAAAAACTATAACGAGACACTGTCTTGATAAAGCTTCAGACACGTGGTATGAAGCTTTGTTTTACTCCATCGATGAAGCCCTTCTTTCCAACTCACAAAACATTCACATGAAGACAATGTTTCAATCTGCTTGTTAGTTTTATAAATCTGTTATTCAAGGCTTGATATTTACACACATGTACATGTATGCTAAGGAACCAACGTTGAGTTCAATATCGAAACCATATTCATATATATCTAAACACGTCTTGAGTCCAAGTTTATTTTGCTTCCATTCATGTTTGCTTCAATTTTTGCTTCTCTATTGGCTCACACATTTATCACATCTTGTAACTACTAAAAACAAGACATGAATGTTTGTTCCAAACTTAAAATGGCTTTTACAAGATTGAATTTAGGTTTTAGAAGGATTTTGTGAGTGAATTTGAAAATCATGTATTTATTTTGAGATTTTGTATGATATAATTTTAGTTCAAATGACATTTTCACATTAGAAACTATCAAAAAAAGCTGATTTTTTATTTTTTGGAAATTATAGAAAAAATATAAAAAAAAGTAAATGTTTTATTGAAAAATATAAAAAAAAGTAGGAAAAGTAGGGTATGATTATAGGACTTTGTAAATCTCCAACTGAACCCATCCAAAATTCGAATAAGCCAAATCTAGTCCAAACACCCCCTTAGTTCTACTGTTCTTTGCAAACATAAGAGGCTGAAATTCTGGGACAAACTTATCAACTTTAAAGCTTCATTCCCATCAAAACAACCAGACAAAAGCTAAAGACCAATTAGTCAGTGTCCATTCTTTTCTAAAGCATAGGGGAAAAAAAATAACACTCAGTAATTTCTCACACTTCCAAAAGAAGAAAGAAAAGAAAAATCTCTCATTCTGTTTAGCCTAGGCTTGAAAGTGTTGCAATCTGACAGCAATGTTTGCCAATTGGATCCATCTTACTCATGTCGACGTGCTCAATGAAATACCTAAGAATATCAGACAACAAATATGCAAGATCCAACACTTCTCTTCTATTCGTGCTCGTATATTGTCCCAGCATCCTAATCATGTGGTATCCTGTAGAGAATCTTGAGTAACTAACGCTTACCAATCAAGGACTAACTATCCATCAGCATTGACTTAAAATGATCTGTATTGATATAATTGCTACAGATTTAAAATTCTACTGCAGAGAATGCACTTACACTAATAAGTTGTGGTTTGCCTTAAAGCTGTACTTAAAACATGCAGTTTTTAGCTGGTTTATTTACAGTGCCTAGCTGAAATCCTTAAAATCTCATTTGAATAATATACATTGACTAATCCCAATCTGTATCGAAGAACCCAGCATCTTTCATCTCAGAATAATATGCATTGTCCAAAAGCCAGTCTTCCTCCTGCATATATGTTCAAATCAAAATCTAATTCGTAATAAGCAAAAAAACAAAAATTGCCCTCGAGATTTTACCGATTTACATAAAAATTCAACAAATTGTTAAATACCTCCCTTAACATTTGCTTCTATGTTCCTCAGGGGGTTATTTGTAATTAAAAGACATAATACGATTATTTTGTGCTTAGGTCAAACCTCAATGTAGTTTTTTGCAATTTAACATAAAAAGGTAAATGCACTCAGAGCCCTAAACTGAGTACATATGAAATCAAAATTACCTGGAAAAAGTCCGCAAGGAAAGTTACGTATAGGAAAGGTAGATAAAGAGAGTGACGGCAGATAGTTACAAAGTTGTACAACCTGATAGAACAATTTTGTAAGCTGAATCAATACAAATGATTTTACTAGATTGCAGATAGTTTCAAATTGCTAGAAGAAGATTCTTACCAAAATCCAGCTCTAAAACCAATTCCAGCCAGTCCACTAGCAAACAATCCTACAACGTTTACTATGAACATGACAACAACATAGTTGTAGAATGATGGTCTTGCTGCATTTCATACAAATATTTTTGGATCCACCAGTAGGGACAAGTTAGTCCAAGAAAAAATAATCAAAATGGCAGCAGGACTTAATATCAGAGCAACAGAAAGTATCACTCACGTGGCAACTTATCTCTCCACTTAGAATAGTGAACAAATAGTATGTAGCAGTAGATTGACGTAAGGACCAAAGTATGAATAAACAACACACTCCACTTTCCCCAATGTGTGGCATCAGAGTTAATGAAGAGGGGGACTCCAAAGCCAAATATGAAGATAGCCTGCAGAGAAGAGTGATGTCATCCTTTTGGGAGAAAAATAATCAGCAGAAAGGGAACTCAACATACTTACAACAGTTCTTCTAAAATTTAATTCTAATAGAAGTCAATTTTTTTTCCCCTAATGAAGCATTGATTATTCTAATGAGGAGAACAAAACTATACAGAAGATTTCATTAAAAGGCTGTGGACTGTGTGGCTGTCTCATTGCTGTCTATAGTTTTTTTTTTTTGGGTGACTTTTATTGGATAATAACTATCATTCCTTCCACCCGCTCGTCTTGACTTGAAGCCAGTTTTCCTTCCCTTCATCCTCTTTTCTTTTTATATTATAGAGTAGTGACAATATAAATCAATAAGCTGCATTTTAGATGTACCTAACAGCCACTTCAACTAAAAGCTTAAATTATTCGGAATGAAAGACATTTATTACCTGCATAAGTATATCAACAGCAACAAAGGAACCTGAAAGGAGAAAAGTGTGTGCCAGAGCTTCCAATCCACTAGCATAATTCTCCTGGAGCAGGAATGCTACTATGCTAATCTCTAAAGATAGCATCCCGGATTCTGTAAATAAAGACAACAGGTTCCAAGAAACTGCTTTCCCAGAAGCACACTGCCATCCCTGCTTTTCGATCACAGAATTAAAAGTTAAAAAAAAAAAAAAAAAGAATGCTTTAGATCAGTGATCCTATGATATTATCAGTACATTGAGTCGTTGTGCGGGTAAACTTTTCTGGGATCAGAAAATTAAACATCAAAGAAGTCATGTTTGTACAGACTGCAGGAAAAGTTCTCCGGAACAAGAAAAACCTACGCATAAATCTTTAACCATGCATTTCCACTTTCAAGGGGTAGGCCCTCAAAAGTTTTTTTAAGAAACCTAGCTTCCAGCATGATAGATTATTCAATAACCAGTTTGAGGAAACAAAGAACTCATATTAAATTAATTTTACTATGAATGGCGATACTGATGAAAAGTAAACAACTTAGGATCAAGTTAATACAAAATCCCAAGAAAAGTAAACAACTTGGGATCAAGTTAATACAAAATCCCAAGGTGAAATCTAGAAGTGCGCGAAGCATAGAAGTTTTCATAACTCTGTAAAAGCCTTTCCCCTATTGGTTAAAGCGGATCATACTTTGTCATCTTGAATTTTTTACAGCTTGCATTATTACTCATTTCTGCACTATCCATCTACCACATTTAGTTATTATGCAAATCTATATAGACATGAAGACAAGCACACAACATTCCCAACAAGATAGTAAAAAATAAAATATGCAACTAATTCTATATTCAAAATATCATTTTCTACTAATATACTTCAAATTTGATAATACTGAAGCAGGCTGCAGTTACAAATGCCAAACAAATGACTGATTTTTACTATAATTTCAAACCAAATGATTTATCCACTTAAAAAATTGTAGACTAATTAACAGGGCAAAAAAAAAACTCATTATTTTAGAACTCCAGGATCCAGTACCAGGCTTCTAAAATCACACACGATCTACACAAAAACGAAATATAGTTCAACTTAACATGTTTAGAAATAAGTACTGACCAAAATAGAAACTGAAAATCGGACCTGAAGAAGAGACCATGCCAAATTGAGAAGAGCGGAGAACCATAGGAGAGCGTAGTACGCAATCATGACGTAAGACTTTCGGTGGCTAAGTTTCTTTACATTGCGCCTGGCCTGGAACCCTAGGTACAACACCAACAAAGCCGACGGTACAACCAGGGCCGCTTCGCGCCAGAAACCGTTGCAGCCCACGTTGTCCGAGCTGTACCATTCCGAAATACCTTCGATTTTGCTCCGGACGGGGGGATCCATGATGTTCTGCGCTGAAGCGATCGAGAGGGTTATATTAGGGTTTGACATTCGTCAAATTCAACTCAATTTGGAGGAGTGCTAATCATTCAATCTATCAGAGAATCGAAGCCAATACTTCATAAAATCATCAAATATAATTCGCAGATGTGACGATCAGCAATTAGGAGGAGGATGGATGAGAGAGAGAGAAATGAGGTGGTGTTTTTGTCTGGGTTTACAGATTTTGACATTCTGCACCCCGTGGAGACTATATTTTATCAGCAATCCAGTCAAATCCGGTTTTCTAATAAAAACTTCATTTCTTTTTAATCCATGTACATAACTTGCAACTTAATTCCATTTCAATTTTTTATACTTTATTAATTATTAATGATATCAACCCAACCTTTAAAATATATTTTTTTTTTATTTAATAATTGTATATTATTTTGATGAGTTGGTCTCTTGTGCACTTGATATATGGTGCACTCATGTTGGATTCGGGTCGACCCGTATCCACACCCTTCTTTCTATTTGTTTTTGTTGTTGTGACTTTTATAGTATTTTAATCATACTTTTATATTATATTAATCATATATTTATGTACAAATATCATAACTATTATATAATACTTTAACTTTAAAAAAGAACAATTTCGGCACAATTTGTACATACATACCTTTATGTGATATTACTCATATTTTTATATGATATTATTTATACCCTTATATCAACATAGTCATACTTTTATGTAATATATAAATGTACAACTAACATAATTAAAATGTACATCTAACATAACTAAAATGTATGACTAACATAACTAACAGGTATGAAATGTTAATATGTTTGACTAAAAAAAATGTTAAGGTACAACTAACATTACTAAAGATATGTTTAACACTACTAAAATGTATAACTAACATAACATAAATATATGACATCTGGGAACGTGTTTGGATGAGTTTATGTGTGATGCATGGTGGGGCATGGCGGGTCAGATTGGTGCACAAGAGTTTTGGTGTATTTTGAAAATCTTTTTTTATTATATTTAAAAGGTGTAAGAAATGAAAAAAATATTTGATATTCTAATTCGCAATTATAATAACGAATAAATTTACAATACATCTAAATAACTACTAACACAATAAGTAAATTAAAATTAAAATTACAAGTACAATAGTTGGAGTACGAAATCAAATACACACACACAAATAGATGCATGAAATACTAAATTATAAATATAGAAGATACAAATTATATATTTAATTATCAATGTTGATTTTTGGTCGTATATGCTCAATCAAGTCGTTTTTAAAAGCATTATGAGTTTCTCTATTGCGAAGTTGTTCCATATTACTCATATATGTGGACATATTTGCAATGTGTTTGGTAGAGTATTGAAAAAGTTGATCATCATCTTCTTGTACTCTATTTCTTCTCGCATGTCGGTTTGTAGGTTAATCCATAAAATTATGTGGGGTCATAATAGTTTTGATATGTGTTTCATTCATCCTCTATTATCATATTGTGCATAATGATACAAGCCATCATAATTCTTCCCATTAAAAGTTTGTCCCAAATAAAACATGGGCGTCGAAGAAATGCGAAACATGCTTGTAAAACTTCAAATACTTGTTCGACATTTTTTCTGATAACCTTTTGGTGTTGAGCGAACAATTTATGCTTTCAGAGTTGTTGAGTAGAAATTGACTTGACAAATGCAATTCATGAAGGATATATGTCACCAGTGAAATAATATGCCCTATCATTTTTGCGACCATTTACGACGTAACTAACTTTCGGTGCTCGACCTTCCAAGACATCACTAAGCACCAAAGATCGGTTGTGTACATTAATATCATTGCACGAACCTAGTGTTCCAAAAAATTATTGGAACCGACGGATCGCCGGCTCTATGCTATCAGAATCGGGATCCATAAAAAAAATACGCAGCGGAAAGAAATCATACCCTTGTAGACCTCTTTGATCTTCTGATGTATTCCTACAGCCTTTCTCGAACGTTGTGTGGCCAACGATCCTTCGAGAAAACTCAGTTCTGCTCTCTCTCACTATCACGTGTTTTCTGTGATCTGTGTTAAATGAGGCGCTGATGAAAAGAGCTATATATAGGCTACACCAGGAACCTAGAGGAGGAATTGGGTTGGGCCTTCTGATGGGCTTAAGTATCCTGTGTTCGGCCCGAACACATAACTTAAGTCCATCAATAATAATTCAGTCCACTAGAGAATTATTATTGAACTACCGTCCCAATCCCATATTTAATATGGGCTCCTTCTTATTATGTGTACATTTATTTCCCCGTGTTTAAGATATCGAATGTCCGTAAATTAAATAAGTTACTGACAACTTAATTAATTTACATCTAATTCCAAGAGTAGTACCACTCATCATTCTTATCATGTCGGATTATATCCACCTACAGGGTTTACATGATAATCTTTATGAGCTCCTCAAGGGGACATTATCATCCTAAATAATTAGGACACGGATTCCTTCTATAATCAACAACACACCATATAAACAATGCTATCTCCCAACTCACCGAGCTTATTGATTTATGAATAAATCTCACCCATTGGCAAATTAAAGAAATAAACACTGAGCATACGTGTCCGTTATTATATAGGGATTAAGAAGATGTACATCCATAATAACAGAGGTCTTGTTCTATTATATAGTCAGTATAAAATGAACAACCTCAAATGGTCCTGCTCAATACACACAAAGTGTACTAGTGTAGTTTTATAGTCAAGACAGACTAATACCAAATTACACTACAACCATTCCGATGATTTGTCCAAATCCATCTTGGTTGTGAGCTACTATTTATAATTTATAAGAAACTGATAACATGATCTTCTGTGTGGCACCACATACCAAGTTATCTATAATATAAATTAATTGGACATTGCATAAACATATATAACAAATATAAAATGCAAACATATGACCAAAGTGATTCTTATTCCATTAAAGATGTTCATACAAAAGCTAGGTTTATAGTATACATCCTAACAAAAAATGTATGTCATATCCACAAGTCATGATGCAACAACTTCTAAAATGATGGTTGGCTTTCCAATCCTTCCTGCATGTTGCACAACTTATGCATAAGACAATTTTTTTCATTCTAAATGCATACAGTTGATATTGTCTATCATGCCCTAAAACTCACAATGTTTCTTAACATATAATAGTCTAGTCAAATTTTGTTTATTAGGCCTTTTGAGGTATTTGTCACCGAAATATGAATGACACATTCTATGAAATTTTTGAGAGCTTCCCAATTGTCACAGCTCCACTCATTCACAAGTATTCATCAACGACATCTAATGATGTAGCATATGTCGAATGCCCTCATTACTCCAGTACATTTATGCAATTGTGAAATCTCTTGTCTACATGTGACATAAGACATTTTGTTCAAAATATTCATTATTATAAGCAGTGACGAACCCATGATTTCAACTAAGGGGGCTTGAGTCGATTAATAAAAAAATACGATAATTCTGAATTGAGTATAAATATATCACAATATCAATATAAATTCTAAACTCAATTGCATCTAAACTTCACAACATTAATATGAAAAAATAGATAACTTGGTAGAACTTTTGGGCACATATAAACAAGTAATACAAAAATTTAAGAAATATTCCAAGCACTAATAAAAAAAAAAAAATAGTAAAATGCAAAATTCTTCATCATTATTTTCCAATGTAATCGCTAAACTACATATACAATTTCTAGTATAATAAATCAACAATAATGAATAAAAAAGAAAACAAAAAAATATAAAGATATCATTTTACCTTGAGATTATATATAAAAGAAATTGAGAGAGAGAGAGAAAAAAGAGAAATTTTTTAGAATTTGTGTTGACTAAAAAAAAGTAATAAATTTGGGATTGAGTCTTATGTGAGACCGTCTCACGGATCATGTTACGTGAGATGGGCCGGCCCACAACCCACACTTCACAATTCACATATAAATTAGTGAAAATGAATTTAGTTTATGGGTAAAAAGGGTTCGTCTCACAGAAACTATTCGTGAGACCGTCTCACATAAGTTTTTATGTAAATTTGGAGAGGAAGAGATTGCTAGAGTCTGAAATGCGATATAGGTTAGGTCTTATTAAAATTTCTTTTTTTTTATTCAAATTGTGAAAATTTGAAAATGCCCTTAGTATTTTGGCAAATTTGGGGGGGGGCAGTGCCCCACTTGGCCCAAGAATGGGTTATTCTCCAGTAGTCTATACTACACGAAGGAACAACGATTTTACATATGAAACCTAGGTCGGAAGATCTCAAGAGCATTTGTTGGTCTATCAACAAAATAATAATTCATCAAATGTTCCTCACCAATCTCACGTTCTCTATCATAATACCGTCTTCTGGCTCTAAGAGTGTGATCTCCCACAATCATATTAGGATTGCTTATGATCACATCCTCGATGATCCAATCAATTTGATGATTGCTTTGAACAACTCGTTTTTCTCATTCATCAAGTTCGGTGAAATTAAAAGAACCAAAATCTGAATCTGAATCTGATGAGTTTTCATTGAAAGACATTTGTAAAGTGGAATTAGTAATCTATTAGCTATTAATCAAACTTTAGGGGAAGCAAAGAGTCGATAAAGATTTTAGTGTAAGTTTGAAATGGACCCCTTATATATATAGGAAAATGAGAGATATATAAGTGCATGTGAAAGTTAGTGTGATATGAATTCAATAATGAGAGACAATATATGTAGAAGCTAGCATCAAGTTTGATAGAGACAATTGCTTTTGAAAACTAGTAGAAATGTCAGTGACATGAGTATGTGAAAGCTAGTGTGATATGGATTTAATAATAAGAAGCAATGCATATGAAAGCTAGCATAAAGTTTTTAGAGAGAACTCACAATTAAGATACAAATTGCATGCGAATATATTTTGAATATGACATGTGAAAGTTTTGAAAATGATTTAAAGTAGAAATTATTACATAATTAAAATTGCAAATTAGAATTACATGAAATCAACTAAAATTATACAAATTAAAAGGTTTATAAGACAATACCTAAAATGATACGAATGAAAACTACATGAAAATAAACCATATTCATTATCCAAACACGATCGCCATTAGATGACGTTCCATCTCTCTATCGCCAACAATGTAATTGATTCATCTTCATAATCTTCATATGTTCTTTTTCAGCTCCTATTCAATTCTTGCATTTCCCAATTTGCTCATAAAATTATTACATAATATGCATACAATTATTACATGATACACAAATATTACGCGCTTACGTTAAAATATTACTTGTCATATCGGTTGACCTAATCTATCTCAAAAAATGGGATTCATACATGAGATGATACGGTCTTGTGTACTTAGACATGACCTAATCAAATCTATATATATATATATATATATATATATATATATATATATATATATATATATATAAAATAACAATTACCCCTCAAAATAGAAATGATAATATTTTCCCGCCCATTTCTACCTCCCAAAAGTAGAAATGCAATATTTATTATTTCATAATTTATAATTAAAAAAACTATTGTATTAAACATGATTATATATATGGTAATAATATCATCTATGATATTGACAAAATCTTAGAAATTATAATCTATATATGGTATATGAATGTTAATATGATCTCATCTAATAAATGATTAATTATTACTATAATAAAGATTAAAGATATATATGTTGAATAAATTAAAATAACACAAATGAATGAATTTCAAGAGAATTTTAAATCATCAAAGTAAAAAAATATATAAAAAATTATCACTAAAGTTGTAAACCAACCCCCCCTAATTTTGTCTATATATAGAAGGAGATTTATAACAAAAGCAAAAAAAAAAAAAAAAATCAAATTTAAGTTGACTTACTATAATTTCACCAATATGTAAAAATGTGATTCAAATAATTTTATGATTTTTATTATATATGTAATTATAAATAAATTTATAAAATTCATAATTTTGATCTATATATATATATATAATTTTTTTTTTGTATGTGATTTTAATTATTATTCATCTATAAATACATGTCAACTACAAGTTTGTACATCATTGACTTCACTTCACCTTTTCAAGGTAAATGATCATTTTGTTTTTCGTTACAATAACCATTATTTTTGACGAATATGACTCATGTTTTTAATGTTGTCAATGGTATCAATACCATCCATAATTTTGTGGGCGCTAAAATTTTATTTCGTTAGATCACATGACATTATTCCATACATAAATAAAAAAAGATGTTTATAGTTAAGAGAACGTCTTCAAAGACCAAGAGGTAATTATGCGATATTGTTTTGTTCAATATATATATATATATCACCTCAATAAATATATAATAATCAAGTTACTTGGCATAAATAACGTAACATAAATTATCTACTTCTATAACTGTATTCCAAATATGTTGAAAAACTCTAATAAAAATCACATAATTTTTATTTGACAAATATATCATTTATAATACTCCAGTTTAAGATATCTTGCATATAACAATACTAATAATATGACACAATGTTTATATAATTTAATTATAGAAAATTAATGTATAATCTTATAAAAATAATATAATAATAAAAATGGTGATAACTTTGAAGCATTTACCTTATCTATGCTATATTAATTTTTTTTTTAAAATCATAAAGATTATTTATTGTATAAAGATTTTTAATATATATATCTTGAATATAATAAAATAATATATATATATATATATATAATATGATACATTATTGCATACAATTAATATTATAAATAGGAATTATAAAACTTATATATTTTCTATTAAATCTACAAATTAAGTATAAGAAAATATAATTTATAAAAAAATTATATAAAATCATATCATTTATACTTATAAAAAATTAATAAAACTCACTTTTTATGTCCATTTGCCGGATTATATAAATAAATCTTCAATATTAATCTTGAAGAATAGAAAGTCTTTGCTATTTATAAGAGTGATAATATGTCAATGATTTTTTTTCCGTATATCTTTTAAATACTTTGAATTTTTAATTATGAAATTTCATTGTCATCTATATAAAACCAACTAATCTTATTCCACTTTCTAAACTAGAAATACAAATATCTATTATTTTATAATTTATAAATTATAAATATTTGATTTTGCACAATTTATGTATATCCATAAATCATTTTGTGGTATGAAAATCATTTTGCATATAAATGAAATTTGAGAGAAAGAAAAAAATATGATCATATTTGATATGTTATAAATTTATCATGATTTGTATAAATAATGTACTAATATCATGCTAAAAGTTCATAAAAATTGTGAATAACAATTTGTACTTAAATATAAATCATTATATATATCCACGAAAAAATTAGCAAAAAATATATCTATTTTAATATAAGAATAAATAATGTTTCATCCATGATTAAAAATAATTGTAAATCTGAAATTTCATTATAATGGTAGCATGAAGTTTCTAATTATATGAATAATGATAAAATATTTTACTTTCTATTGTTATATAGTTTCATGGTTTTAGATTTATTAGATTTTGAAATGTTTATCATCAAATATGATTTTTCTAAGAGATAAATTTTAATTTTAGAGCATTTGGAAAAAAAAAATTATATACAATAATATCATTGTTTTTACACTCATTATGAATAAGTTATTGAACATATATTTGCATAAGTTTTTTTTTTCTTTTCAGGTCAATTGTAACAAAAACAAATAGTAAAGTAGCCAACCAACGTATAATGAAAATAAGAAATATTCAAAATTGGTAAATTATATGAGTAGTAGATTAAATAGAAATAACTTAAAAGAACTATATTCTTTTTTATGATCACCATTTTTATATCAAAAAATTGCTAACACTTGAAACTTATTTGCTACATCACACGGATATCAAATGAGGTTGAAATATTATTGAGAATTGATTATAATATTTAATAATATCATCATTTTACACTCATTATAATGAATAAGCTATTAACATATATTTGCATAAGCTTTTTCCAAACTAATTGTGACAAAAACAATTAGTAATAAAGTAATCAGATAATGTATGATGAAAGTAAGAAATATTTAAAATTCATAATTTATATGAATAGTAGATTAAATTGAAATAACTTTGAAGAAGTATATTGTTTTTTCATCATTAACATTTTTATATCAAAAATTTATTGACACTTGAAATATATTTGTCCATACGTCTCACAAATACAAAATGAGATTGAAATATGATTGATAACTTAATTTTTTTTCATAAATTAAAGTTTTCACATCAAATCGAAATATTTCAATTTAATGATTGTACATTACAGAAGTAATAAATTAGATCGGAATTCTTCCAAGAAATTTATTATTTTTCGTGTTCTACATTTTCTTATCTAAATATATAAATTGTAAATCTTATGTGTCCGTGCATCGCACGGGACTTATACTAGTACAAATTATAATGATAATGAAGTCTTACCAAACATTGATGTAATCGATGTTATAGTTTAATGAACATGCGTGTGGATCAATGGGGATAATTGAGTTTCATATTCCAGAGGATATGATCACTATTTTCAAAAGATAAATACTTCAATTCTAAAAAAATAACAATGAAGTTTTACTCATACATGATTAAAATTGATGTTACATTATAATGAACATGCTCGTAAATCATACTTGTGCTTGATAAACATGAGAGGCTAGCCTAGGCCTTAGATAAAGCATTAAGGGCTCGGCTCGTTGTAGTGTCAACCCATAAGCTTCCTCCATGTTTAGGTTATGAGCCAATTCGCCATTAGCCAATTCAAAATTGAATGCATGGATCAAAGTAGCAACCAACATTTGGACCATACGTATTCCTAACCCCATTCCTGCACAAATTCTACGACCACCTCCAAATGGCATCATTTCAAAATCATTTCCTCTAATATCAACATTGGGCTTTTCCCCATCCACCAAGAACCGTTCCGGTCGGAATTCTAGTGGATCGGCCCATACATTTGGATCACGAGCAATGGCCCAAATGTTGACGAGAAGTGTTGAGCCTTTCGGGATGAAATAACCATTGATTTCACAATTTTCATGTGCGATTCTTGGTAGAGAGAGTGGGGTTGAAGAATGGAGACGAAAGTTCTCCTTGATTATGGCTTGAATTAATGTCAATTGAGTTAGGTCGGATTCTGTAACCAAACGATTCTTACCTACTACGGAATTGAGTTCTTCTTGGGCTTGTCCTAAAATTCTTGGATTACGGATGAGTTCAGCTATAGCCCATTCCACTGTGCTTGATGTTGTATCTGTTCCTGCTGTAAAAAGGTCCTACAATAGAAAAATGTAATGTTATATCCGTTTTTCTATTACCTCCTCCTAAAATAAATGTCGTTTTAGACAAGTTTTTTTCCCCTAAAATGAGTGTCATGGTAAAATTTCAAGAAACATTTGTTCATATTCTATCAATATTATCCTCACATGCCACTCTCAAATTAAATGATATATAACATAATTATTGAAAGTTTACTTAAATGAATGTACAGATAGATCGACTCATATGTCAAACTCAGAAATTTTACTTTATTATTTGTAGATTATAAATTGAGTTATCTCATGAAATTGGATTTATGTAATGTTTTCATAAGAATCATAATCCAATATAAAATACAATAAAAATAATATAAAGCGAAGATAAGGAAGAAGCTTAAAAAGCTTACCAAGAGCAGGGCTTTAATTTCGGTGTCAGTGAGTCTCCCTTCCTCACCGTTGTCGACGTCTTTCAAAGAAATCAACGTACTCAGCAAGTCCACGTGGCCCTCGGAACTATCACAGCCGTTGATCTTATGCTCGTCAAGAATTTTGGTGAAGAAAGCATCGAATCGCGTATGAAGTTTCTTCATCTTAGCCACCACCCCTTGCAAGTCCAGACTCTTGAGTGGTGGAATAAAATCACCAATGTTGAAAACTCCGGCCAATACCATCAATTCCACCACCATCGCTTTGAACTCCTCCGCCTTTGCACCGCTGTCGTGGCCAACCACGCGCCGCCCAAGCATCACGCGTGATATTGCGTTTGTGGCACATATGTTGAGCATTTGACCTATGCTCACTGCCCTTTCTCCTTTACTAATTGCTAAACTCTCAACCATCACTCCCACTTCTTCCTACAAATGTAAAAATATTACTTGCTATTGAAGAGAGTGAGTTTGGGTTTATATATGATAGTATTGGCTACTTAATTGAAGGAAAAATAAAGTACAATTGTTAATTTGACTGTCTTTGAGTTTGGCACAAATACGATCACAAGAATGTGCCTTGTTTGGCCACAATTACTATTTGTGGTTTTGTGTTTTTCGTCCAATTTTGGTGGTGATGTGAAAGTGACATGTTGCATCAGTCAATACCCGAAGATGG
Source organism: Scutellaria minor (assembly GCA_954870855.1). Taxonomy (NCBI): domain Eukaryota; kingdom Viridiplantae; phylum Streptophyta; class Magnoliopsida; order Lamiales; family Lamiaceae; genus Scutellaria; species Scutellaria minor. The sequence goes on from OX940727.1 coordinate 23,633,715, forward strand.
AACAAAATTATACCAAAAAGAAAACGAAATAGTTGTTTTATTTGATTACTTAATTTTACCCCAATTGGAAAATAGTTGAACACTTAATCCTCGAAATTTCCTAATTTGGGATTTTTGGACCAAATTAGCGACAAACTAAAACAATGGTTAATATTCAATTTTGAGATATGCAGAATTTCTTACCACAAACCAATTAATATTACTTTTTCCCATGAATTTCAACCTTCTAAATTGATCATTTTTTAAAAGAATGTAGTAAAAAAATATGGGAATACTATTCCAAATAGTACTTATTTTATCTCATATTCTCAATTACCAACATAAGTTATCAAATAGTGTTTGTATTAAAAGTATTGAAATACATAATGACGCAATGTTTGCAATAGCGGAACACCTCTACTGTCAAATGTGACATATCATATTTCAATATTACAAACATAATAATATATATTTGTAATGTAATATGTGTTAATGGTTAGTAATATGAAAATAGAAAATGAAATACTATTTCAATCAATCGAATGTGATTGTTACATTTATTGATGGAAAATCAGCACATATATATTACTAAAACAGGCTACAAAAAGAATCTTTGGTCGACAGTTTTGTGAGATTTCTATGGAGTTTTGTCCAGATGAAATGCAAGAAACCACTCATTAGAAGAAAATAGCAAGAATAAGTCCCAACTCCAAAATTTGTCATAACAATATAAGAAGTAAAAATAGTAAACAAACCTGTCTAACATGACGAAACTCATCCAAAGCCTTAGTGGAGAAGAGATGCAGGGCACATATTTTCCTAAGCAAACGCCAGCGTGGGCCATAGGGGGCAAAAACCAAGTCCTGGTAGTTGTATGCCACGTGTTCAGCTCCGGTGGCTGGTGGGCGGCTCAAGAAGTTGGCGTCGTGCACCTTCAAGAACTGCTCCGCCACGCTGGCAGAGGCCGCCACCACCACATGCACCATCCCCATCTTTAGATGCATCAATGGCCCATATTCACGCGCCATCTCCGCCATCGATTGGTGGGGCTTTGCTCCCAGCTGTGCTAAGTTTCCGATTATCGGCCACGGCCTAGGCCCTGGTGGCAAAGGCAAAGGCAAAGGCTGCCCACGTTTTTTTAGGAAGTAATATACGACTATCCCTAAAATAGAGGTGCATATCATCAAATGTAGAGTGCTATTCATGGTGTTGTCTATGTTTATGTCTTTCTTCTAACATTTGGTATATATATATATATATATATATATATATATATATATAATAGGTATGTGTATGTATTGAAAGTGGGGGTTGAGACTATATGGGGGTTCAGAAGCTGATGGTGGCGGACTGGCGGTGGTGGTTGAAATTTCTCCTCAAATTGTGGTCATGAAATTAATACAACATCACATTCTGAATCTTTATTGCATTTTGGCTTTATTTATGGTTCATGTATTTTGATTGATGTTTGAAGGTAGATTGCGTTTTGAGTTTTATTAACAATTGTATTTTATATGAAATTATGTTAAAAATTGAGTTTGAGTTGCAGTTGGAAAATATCGAAAATAATGACTAATAATTGAAAAACTATTTGAGTTTAGATACACCGTAGAAATTGCAATAACTCGGATAGAAAATAAATATTAACCATAATTTAAAAACAATTTTAAAAAGGTGGGAAAAAAATCCAATTCAACTTGAAAAAAAAGTTGAAAAAGCTAAAATTTGAAGTTGGGAGAACAAGGTTGGGGGTTTGGAGGGTCTATTGACTCTATTGTGTAAATATTCAGAAGCTATGGATGTCCCAAAAGAACTGGTGGGGTTTATTTTTTTCGAATTTTTTAATTAATCAACCAATTCAAGTTTGATTTGCTACCAAGAGAGGGAGTGGGATCTTTTATTATACTTGGTGTTACATCCTCTATTCCAAATCAATTACCACACGTCACGTGTATTCAATGACATCACTAATTAATATGTGGCGTGTATTAAATGTTATGTAACACAAGATGTAATAGCAAATGTAATAGAAGATCCAGACTCCCAAGAGGAGATAGGAGGGGGTGGGGGACTTGATAATTGATATACTTTTTCACTCAATGCCACCTAATTTGTGGAGTATTTTGTTTAAATATTAAAGGGAAGTACACGGTGAGTAGCACAACATATTTGTTCCTGCGGTGAGTCAAATTTTGAGAGGTGGTTGCACCTTTATTTAGTCCTAAAAATTTATTACATCAAAATCAATTTCCATCTCATAGTTATTACTTATTATGTCTTTTGATTTATATTTCATAAGTATTGTAATTTCAATTTAGATTTACAATTTAAGAATTTGTTTGATTTTAGTCAAATTTTGATCGAAAATTCGGAAAAATTTGACATTATTTTATAAATTTTGATTTTTATTAAATTTATGTTATAATTGATTAGAAACTCCACTAAAAACATATCTTAAAAATCTTTGATAAAATATTAAACACAATCATTTATATGCACCAAGTGTACGGATTGAAAATTGTGCAATTGGGTCGACCGACCCGATGGTACTTTGCATGCGTCTCACGCGCTCTTCACGTGACCACGCACCCCCAGGTCCACGCTCATACCCTAGTCTCGCGCGCTTAACTTTTAGTTATGTTCACCTAACCTTTTAGTTATGTTCGCATAACCTTTATGTTTTATGCTAGTTTAATCGTTTACAGTGTATTACAAACCTATAATACCTTTTAAGCCTTCATGTTATAATAATTTAACTTTTGAGTTATAATAATATAATTTTCATTTTATTCTCTAAGTATATAAAGGTTATGATATTTGTACATAAATGATATACTAATATAAATAAACGTTAATTTATTATAACATAAAAGTTCAACTATGCTACATGAATTTTTATACTGAAAAAAATCAAAATTATTCACTTAAAGATTATGATATATGTACATAAAAGTTATATTAATATTACATAAATGTTATACTCATATAACATAAATGTTATCGCATAAAAAAAAAAAATTATTTGAGCGTGGATTCGGGCAGGACAGGACCCAACCTGACCCGTAAGCCAAATTACACTGATCTAGATCCGTGCACCTGATTTACAGAAACACTACTCAATGTTAAATATTTTAAAATAACTTTTTGATTACTTTACAACATTTGCTTCGTATAAATCAAAATCATTTCCCAGATTATATTTTCTTCGTGAAATATTTATATTTTTATATTATTTTCTTAAAAATACTTATTTTTACAAATGCTTCGTATAAATCAAAATCATTCCCCAGGTTATATTTTCTTCTTGAAATATTTACATTTTTATATTATTTTCTTACAAATATTTATTTTTGCAAATGATGTGTATCTGGTACACTAGTTTCATCATAAATTGGAATCCAAATCTGTGGGCATCATAATATTCATAACAATACTTTAGCATATTAGATTTGGTTTGGTTGAGTCCGGCAAAACTAAAAGTCTACCAAGAAACCTTTTTTAATACCTTAAAACATTTTCTTTACATGAATCAAAATTATTCTTCTATTTTTTTTTTCTTAAAGATATTTAACAAACCTCATATATCATACGGGATCTTTACTTGTGTGTAATAATAAAAATCAAAAGATGTATTTTAACTAAATGAATAAATACAATAATAAGTTTAAAGAACATATTTAAAATATTTGAAGTTAAAACAATATATGTGGTATACGGTAGGTACACATGTTCATAGAAAATAATTAATAATGCTTCATTAGGTGACTCGTTTATGGTAAAAATTAATACTTTTTGGAGCGAAAAATTATATTTGGTAAATTGAAATTAATAATGTTCAATTCAAATAGATGGAAAATGTAAATAAGTTAATCCGATTGCGTTAACATGCTGATTGGCAAATAATCCGAGAAATTAAAATAAATTATTTTTAGGCCTAGTTTGGTAGGGGTCTTATGCAAAGTTAAGATTGATGAAGAAGGAGATCTGTAGTGTGGATAACAACTCAAAGCACTCCAATCCCTTTCCTCTTCTGCCATCCAAACCTCACAGTAATTGTAGATAGGATTTCAACTTTCACCAAACCTTATCTGTTACTCTTTCCATTAAAGAAAAATATCATTTCCTTAACTGAAAATCCATATCATTCTCATATTAATTTTCTTTTAATGTTAGTGTCAACACACTCTCACAATAAAACATTGGTCAGATTTAAAAAGAAATTCTGAGTCTTCAGGGTTTTTCAACACTTGCACAAAATACAAAATATCACATTGCTTTCAAGTAAAAGCTAGTATGTAATATGGTATGTCCCACAATCACCCATTCCACACACTTGAAAGCAGAAACTCAAGAAAATATGAACAACTTATTTCATCAACACCAGAAATTTAAACCAAAACCTTCTTCTAATCTTCCATTTCATCATCATCTATCTCTTCAATCTTCATCCTCTTCACTGCTTGAGCAGCATCAGTACGCACCACGTTAGGGATCTGGATCAGAATATCCGATTTCTCACCCGTTGCTGCGTTCACCAGTCCCCCATTCTTCTCTACACGGTATGTCAATTCAGTCCCGTCTATTGAAGCATCTATGAACACAGTTGAATTCTCATCTATTTCCTCTCTCAGTAACATCTTGGACAGCTCGGTTACCACCCGTTTCTCCAGCCATCTTCGTATCGGTCGTGCACCATAAACCTAAGGATACAAAGACAACCATGATCAGCTATGGTCTAATGCACCAAAGATCACGTGTATGTGATTGTGTGTTTTTGAAGCATAGAACAAACTAAGAATTCGACAAAAAACCATAAGGTTGTGTTTGAATTGAGGGATTTGAAATCCAAAATTTACCCAATTTCAAATCCATACTCATCCAAACACCACCAATGCAATTACTACCAAATAATCCAAATCCTTCCTCAAATCCATCCACCTATCCAAACACAATAGTTCAGACAATAATACTTACCGGATCATAACTATCTGTCAATATGATATCCAATGCAGCCTCACTAACACCCAAGGCAATGCCCCGCTCAGCCAAACGACTAGCAACGTCTTTCAATTGGAGGCGGCACACCTTCCTCAACTGATCATGAGAAAGAGGATCGAAGACCACAATTTCATCTAACCGATTGAGCAGCTCGGGTTTGAAGTGCTTCCTAACCTGATAAAAACGATAAAACCCATTGTTAAACACTTGTAATAAAAAATCTCTAAACATTAAATTGAGTCCAAAGGATGGAAGAATCTATATACTACCTCCTGCATCACCATCTCACGCGCACTTTCTATCGAGCTCTTCCCCGACAATCCTCTCAAGAGATGCTCAGCTCCAAGATTCGAAGTCATAATAATGACAGTATTTGTAAAGTCCACAGTCCTACCTTGGCCATCGGTTAGCCTCCCATCGTCCAAAACTTGAAGCAGCGTATTGAACACCGTGGGATGAGCTTTCTCCACTTCATCAAAGAGAATAACACTGTAAGGTCGTCTCCTCACAGCTTCCGTCAATTGTCCACCTTCTTCGTGCCCAACATAGCTGACAATTGAACACATTGTAAGCAATCATCATCATAGATCAATGAATAACAAAAAGATTCGAATTGCAAAGAGCTTTAACTTACCCAGGAGGAGCTCCAATCAATCGAGCAACAGAGTGTTGCTCCATGTACTCAGACATGTCAATTCTCACCATCAGTTTATCATCGTCAAACAGCTGCTCGGCCAGAGCCTTAGCAAGCTCTGTTTTCCCAACACCCGTGGGGCCCAAAAAGAGGAACGAACCCGTTGGCTGTTGAGGCCTACCTAGACCAGCTCTCGACCTCAACACAGCCTCGGCAACAGCAGTCACGGCTTGATCCTGTCCCACAACGCGTTGGTGCAGCCTATCAGCAAGGCCAATCAATCTCTCCTTATCATTCTGGCCAAGGCGTGTGACTGGTATACCAGTCCATCTGCTCACAACTTCCGCAATTTGATCGGGTCCCACAGTCTCTGTAAGCATTCCGTTCTCATTTCCACCGGATTCAAGCTTGGCGATGGCAGCCTCCACATCCTGAATGGCTCCATATCTCAAATCTGCAGCTCTTGCAAGATCGTATCTCCTCTCAGCTTCTTGCAGAGCATACATGAGCTCATCTCTCTTTTGTTTTAACCTTCTAAGCTCATCAATTCTCTCCTTCTCTTTTCTGTACCTCATCATTAGAGGCTGCAGTTTATCCCTCAAATCATCCAGTTCCTTCTTCACCTGAAGATTCATTAACATTACACAAGCAGTTAATTACACATAATGCAACAGTTGGCTAAAAGAAATACAAAGATCATTATGGACCAAGTACTTACTTCAACAAGACGAGCTTTGCTAGCTTTGTCCTTCTCCTTCTCCAAAGCATGATGCTCAACTTCCAGCTGTATTCTCTTCCTCTCAAGATTATCAATTTCTTCAGGTTGGCTATCAAGCTGAACTCTAACATTGGCACACGCCTCATCAACTAGGTCGATTGCCTTATCTGGCAGATGACGCCCTGTAATATAACGAGACGATAGCTGAGCCGCGACTACAAGGGCTCTATCCTGAATCTTGACACCATGATGGCCTTCATATTTCTCTTTCAAACCCCTCAGAATACTGATCGTATCAGGGACACTTGGCTCCGCCACATAGACCTGCTGAAACCGTCTCTCAAATGCAGCATCTTTCTCCACATATTTCCTATACTCCTCAAGAGTGGTAGCACCAATACACCTCAACTGGCCCCTTGCAAGCATTGGCTTAAACAGATTAGCTGCGTCCATTGATCCCTCAGTTCTTCCAGCTCCCAAAACCAGATGGATCTCATCGATAAACAAGATTACTTTCCCTTCAGCTTCTTCAACTTCCTTCAACACAGACTTTAATCTCTCCTCAAATTCTCCCCTATATTTCGCCCCGGCAATCAACGCCCCCATATCCAATGCTATAAGCCTGACATCAGCAAGATTACTCGGAATGTCACCAGCTACGATCCTCTGAGCTAGTCCCTCAACAACTGCAGTCTTCCCCACACCAGGCTCTCCTATCAGCACTGGATTGTTCTTAGTCCTTCTCGAAAGAATCCTAACAACTCTCCGAATCTCTTCATCTCTACCAATCACTGGATCAAGCTTCCCAGCTTGCTCCACAAGATCACGGCCGTACGTTTTCAGAGCTTGAAATGTAGTATCTCCAGATGCACTCTCCACCTTTCTCCCCACCTTTCCCCTCAATTTCTCAACTTCCCCTTTCACCTTAGTCATAGGTACACCAGCCTCTTTCAGGAGTTCTTGAATCTGGGAATCTTCAAGAATGCCCAAGATCAATTGATCAACAGCCAAATGAGTGTCCCCTCTCGATTTTTGCAATGATTGAGCTCGTCGGATGACCTTGATCAGAGATGTACTAGCAGGGATCTCATCAGGGGGAGGGGTTTGGGAAGGTAGTTTCTTCATAGCTTGGTTGATCACCCTCTCTACAGAACTTGCAGCTTCATCACTTCCACCTGCTCCAGAGATAGCTTGCCGGAAAATGCCATGTGGATCAGAGATCAAAGCGGCGGCAAAGTGAAGAGGAGTGAACTGAGCATGCCCAGAACTCATAGCCAGTTCATGAGCCGCAGCAAGAGCCTCATTTGTCTTGTGGGTGAACTTATCAGGATTCATTGTATAATATACTTCTCAAGAAAATCTGTACCAAAAAATCACAACTGAAGAATCAATTACCATTACCAAATAAAATGTTTAAACATAACTATTAATCATTCTCAAATTGAAAATTAACAACGAGCACTGGTAGGTTGATCATAACAAATGTTCAATATCAAGAAAGAGCAGAAAACCGAGGACTAATCAGCAATCACCACCCCAATATCGAAAAAGAGCACAGAATGCACAGAATGATACATTTCTCCACATTATAACCGACATTTAACAAACATACATTACAAATTCAGAAAAAGAAAATCTCGAGTTCTTTTCATATTACTCTGTTGGCACTCTCAAAACAGAGCATCAAACTGCGTATCACCAAAACCAAAGAACATAAAATCCGAAAATCAAAAAGATAAAACACAAACGAAAATGCATGTACACCAAACACAAATCCTCAAAACACAAAACACTACTACAATGCAACAAAGAGTCGTACCTTTAAGGATAGTGGTTCTACAATGGATGAAAATAGCAAAATTGATTCTGAAGAATCAAGAAATCTGCGAGACTGAGTTTGATTTCACAAAATAAACAATAGAGCTTTCGATGATTGCGTTTCAGTTGCAGTTGAAGATGAATGTGCGTTAAGGCTGTTTTTGTTGAGCCAAAGGATTCATCTCGAATTTTGACGGTCGCGCTAGAAACTACTAGAATTTCCTTTTACCCCCCTTTTTTTTTTTTTTTTTTAACCTTTTACCCCTTTTTTTTTTTCTTTTTTGTTTCCTTTTTTCTTTTCATATTTCCTTTACAGGGAAAATTCTGGCTGTGTGGGGTATTTTCTGGTGAGTTCCATTTATTATTATGTTTTCTATTTATTGTTAACCGTTGAAGTAAGTTTAGGTGGACGGTTTTAAATGGAAGAATTCGAGAATATTTTATATTTAAATAAGTGGATACTAATTTAAAGGTGGGGTTTACATTCCAAAAATACTATAAACAATCCAAATATTATATTTTTATATTTTTTATTCTTAAAAAATGAGGTGTGTTTAGTAAATTTTGAGAAGTAGATAGCTTTGTTTTAATTTAAATTGATTTAAATTAGAGCTAAAATTTTATAAAATTAATTGATATATGATCATTTAAACAATTTCATAGATTTGCTTTGGTCCATCAATTGAAATTTAGAGTTGGATGTATAGCAACCGAAAGCAGAAATTCAAATAAAAAGATAATTTATTGTTTTACTAAAATAGTAAAATCATGTTGAAAGTCAAACTTTTAATTCAAGAATACTGAGAATTTCAAATTTTATAACACGTTTTCAATTAGACGTAATAACATTAATTAGTTATAATTTAAAATATATTTTTAAATCTTTTATCTGATTTGCTTCCTAATTAATATTATATGATTTGATTCTTTATTTATATATAGAAAGAGAGCGCGAGCACTAGGTTGTTTAATTTGGTTGGGAGCATATTTACTATAAACATATTTTGATTAATTAAATAAAACCAACCATATAAAGAAGAAAATAAACCACATCCAAGGAAACATATCTCAGATAATAATTCTAAAGGATCATATAGAATTACGGTGTATGTTTGGACATAAATTTATCAAATAGTTGTAGATTGTATTTTTCAATTTTTATAATGTTTTAGCTTTTTCAATCAGAAATTTATCTTATCATGTATAGTTCATATTTCAATATTTTAAGAATATAATTTAATGCAAGTTGGCCACACGTGTTATATTTCATATGTTTTTTAAACAAAGTATATATTATATACAATATATAATATAATATAAATATCAACAATACATTATCACAATAAATTGTTCTACGGCCTGGAACTGAGCCTCCACTCGTGGAATTGATATTTTGAAGCCTAAGAAATTCTCCCATCCTTCGATTGTTGTTGTATATTTGTCGAATGATTACTTCTTGCTCCATATCGTAACTAGTCATCCGTCGTTTAAACTCTTCATCAGATGAACTTGAAGAATTCATTTATCGATTGTGAGACTAGTAGGATAGAAAAATAATGGATTCGAAAAGAAATGTGTAATCAATAGGAAAATGAGGTAGAAGATAATGAGTCTATCCATTCTAGCATATGCCATTATATAACCAATAATAATTGAATAAAGAAAACACAATCCATGTGCTTTCAATTATAACCATTGATAACTGACTCAATCTTTAAATCTCAACCCTTAAAAAACAATTCATGTGCTTTCAATTATAACCGTTGATAACTCACTCAATCTTTAAATCTCAACCCTTCAAAAACAATCTATTTGCTTTCAATTGTAGCCGTTGATAACTCACTCAATCTTTAAATCTCAATCCTTAAAAAACAATCCATGTGCTTTCAATTATAACCGTTGATAACTCACTCAATCTTTAAATCTCAACCCTTCAAATATAATCTATGTGCTTTCAATTGTAGCCGTTGATAACTCACTCAATCTTTGAATCTCAATCCTTCAAAAAAAAGTTGAAAAAGCAAAGACTTTAACAAAGCACAATCCACATGCATTCAATTATAATCGTTGATAACTCATTCAATCTTTTTATCTCAACCGTTCAAAAAAAGTGATGATATATATCAATCCTTTTCTTTTAATCCTATCAATTAGATTCTTGTGATATTTTATACCAGATCTTCTATAAATAGTGAAGATATACTACACATTCTAAAACACGCATCTCTCAAATCCCTTCATTTACATTATACTAGTAGTTGTCCCCGTGCGTTGCACGGTTTGTTATATAATATGTAGTAAATATTAACTATTTCATAATACAGTTTAACTAATTATAAGCATTTTGAAGATATAAAGTATTTAACAATTTAAAAAATATGAATTTACTTTTATCTCTCTCTCTCTATATATATTAAATATCTATCTAATCCATAGTAATCTTGTTTATTATATATTCAATTGGACAATCTGTAATTAATAACACTAAAAGTGTGACGACTAGGATTTATCGATGCATAATTTGATAATTAAATATCTAAACCCCTAATTATTTGATTTATTTTATGTGCGTTTCAGAAAATTTAATTATAAGTATGTTTTAATTAAGTTTAACGTTTGGGAGATTTATTTCGTAAAAATACAAAGTCGATAAAATAATTCGTAAGTGGGACGAGATGAACGAGAACGAAAAATCGAACAAAACGCAAAAAGAATGGATCAAATCGGAGTTCGTTTGATATCCCAAATTAATTAATATCATAAGAAAGTTTAATATAAAGTTTAAGATTATAATATGTTTAATTATATAATTAACCTAAGGTATATAATGTGTTTTATCCTAAGTGAAAACTATACTGTACTTTTTAACATAAGGTAAAATTTCATAAAATTCTCCTCCTTCTCTCATCTTCTCCGGCGGCCGGCCGGCCGGAGCGTCGCCGTCGTCGCCGCCGGCGACCACCGTTGCCGGAATTTTCTTCCGACCGATATGTATCGAAACCCACACCATCTTGAAGCCCTCGCCGAGCCCGTTCCAACCCTGGGCTCGGAATCATCATCCGCCGTCGCGTTCGCCGGCAATTCACCGGAGAAGACACGACTCTCTCTCTAGAAACCCACACTTTATCTCTCTTCGTTCTCGGCCATCCGGCCACCGATTGGGGCGATTCTTGAGCCTAAAGTGAAGTTCTCACCGAGCCCGTCTCAATTCCGGGCTCGGATCATTGATTGGACCGGCCAATCTCCGGTGGTGGCCGGTCAAAGTTTCTGCATGCAAGCTTTCTCTCTCCTCACCCTTACTCTCTCTCTCCCCGATCATCTCTCTCTCTCGCGCTCATCTCTCTCTCTCGCGCTCATCTCTCTCTCTCCCTCTGGTATGGTGTCGGAGGCGGTGCATGCAGCGCCGCCGTGTGGATGATCGGCCGGTGCAAGGAGCGCCGACAATGGTTGGTTGTGGTGGAGTTGGGGCTGTGTTTGGTGGTGGTGGAGTGGTGTTTGGCGGCAGCTTTCCCGGTGCCGCCGTCGTCGGAGGAGGCCGGCGCTTGGTGCGCCGGCGAGGGAAGGTGTTGGAGGTAGAGTTCGTCGGCGGCAGGGGGCCGCCGGCGTCGGAACTGGAGGTGGCAGTGGCGGATGGCGGGGGGGCAGTGGTGGTTTGGGTGTTGGGGTGGGTTTTGGAAATTAGATATTCTCCAGGGACTTCTTTGCAAATTCTTCAAGTTGTGTTTATCTTCATTTTGGTCCTTCAACTTCTAGCATCTACACTTTGGTCCTCAAAGTTCTGGAAATTATATTTCCACCCCCAAAACTTCTCAAGACTTGGATTTTCACCCTAAGACTTTCTGATATTACAGTTTTACCCCTCAAACCCTTCAAACCCTAAAATGCTTCGTTTAGCTTCGTTTCTTAGCCGTTTTAATCCATTCTCGTCTCTAAAGCTTCCTTTTTGAATTCTCCATATTTCTAGACCTAGTCGGGTCGAGTTCTGTTCTGTTTTCAATTCGTCATTTCTTTCGAGCATTTAATTATAAACGCTTAAATAATTATATAATCTAATAATTTACGTTGTGTGTTTGTAGGCCCAAACACATCAAACCCATCTCCGAATTAAAAGGAAATGAACGTGTTTATCGCACCACCCAGGCTGAGGTGGGGGTAATTTCTGAATTAGCGTTTAACTTTACGTTTATCCTGTATAGTCGCATGCTAGGGTTTCCGATAAACTATGATATGATGATGAACGTTATATGATATGCGATTTGAGATTATGAGCATGAAATGTGATTGATGATATCAGTATGCTATTAATTGTTATACATGTCAGTTATATGTGCTTTGTTTACGTGCTGTGAATTGAATCTTTTGTTGGGATTAAGATAAGATATGTGTTCATGTGCACGGTCTTTGGGAAGATAAGTTGGGATTAAGTCCTAATAGGAAAACGGAGGATTGGTGAAGTCCCCCTGACCAAATAATCACCAGGAGGATAAGGTGGTGGGGTAAGGCGGGATATACCTGCGCCCACGTCATTTATGTGCTGTGCATTGTACTTGCTGTGATTAACTGCTTATCTGATTTAAAGTTTTATGTTAATTTATGAACTTGCCTCCACGGGGTGTATTTCTATGCACTCACCCCGCTTACGTGTTCGTTACAGGTGATGATTTTGTTGGGAGGAGTTGAAGGGAGAGATGTGCCCTATCTGTTAAAGATTTCTTTGTTGTTACGATATTTTGTTAGGATGATTTGTTAAACTGTTTCGGAACAACATACGCTTACGTTTTCTTTTGGTTTAAACACGTATTTTAGAATCCGCTGCTGTAATTTGTTAACTTATAAAGATCAATATATATATATATCTTCTTCGTTTCTCTTTCCTTTCTTTTTCTTCTTTCCTGTACGCTTGTCGGGGATACTCTAATAATTTAAAAATATTTTTCCTAAATTTATTAATCTTTTATAATAAAATATGGTTAAGTTTCGGGGCGTGACAAAAAGTATCAATTATGAATTTTAAATTAAACTCAATTACTTAAATTAAAAAATATATATATATATATATATCTTATATATATTAGAAACAATACACAAAAAATGAAAAATTTACTTAAGAACCTGATGCAAACAATGTCAATCATGTATTTTCAACCTTCATTTTAAAATAAATTGAATTAAAAAAATGACATTTTTAATATCGCTTAACATTGAAAATGACAAATAGCCAAATCATTTATTTTATACTTAAATACCTAATAGTATTTTCATCATTAAAATATATCGGGAAAGGATATTAATATTTTCCAAACAATAAATGTTGATGGTATTACATATTTGAATATACAAATATTAATCTAAAAAATATTTAGAATGACATATAATTCCATACTACACACATATAAATTTCTTTAACAATGTTACATTTATTTATTTATATTAAATATGATATTAGATATCCCTAAATAAATTAATATTTATTATTAAGTTTATTTTTGAACAATATCTATTATTGGGATTTATAAAATTATATTCAATAAAAATTAATTTAATTAAGACCAAGAAAATATAAATGAACTAATAAAATAATTATAATATTAAATCAAATGGACCAATTATATAAATGAAAAATCTATGCAATATTACAATTCCTAATACAATTAATTCATTTATGAAAAAGCCTATTACATTTGATAGTCATGGTATATGAATCATCTTACAAAAAAACATTTTATTAATATTTATAAAACTCAAACCCCAAAATGATTTGTAAGATGAAGAAAGAATTTTCATAACATGAGTTTATAATAATCTTAATTTTTTTATAAAACCCAAAAAATGATTTGTAAGATGAAGAAAGAATTTTCATAACATGAGTTTATAATAATCTTAATTTTTTTATAAAACCCAAAATCATCTTACATAATGATTTTTAAAAAATTATCCATTTTGGATTATGAAGAATTTTTTTTAATAAATTTATTACATGGGAAAATAATTAAAATGTAAAATACAAAATAAAAAAAATTAATTTGACATTTTTAGGAGGGAAAATGACAAAAATGTAAATATTACCAACTTCCTTACTTTTATATAAGTATAGATATTTGGTTGGATCAAATTTAATGTCAAATAGCATGCCAACTTTCAAATTCAATTTCAATGACCGATCAAGAAGGAAAAAAAAGGATTCCAAATTTGTTAAGTCGAAAATGGAGAAAAAAAAAATCAAATTTAAAACAGTAGATGAAAGATGATTTTAATTTCAATCAATATAATTTGCTGGCTCATCCACAGTGGTCAACTTTTATCTTCTCTTTTTTCAATCAATGAAAATGAATCGTCATAACTTTATGATTGTTTATTTTATTTCTATCATTATTGGTATCGTGATAAGATAATATAATTAATATATAATTATTATTGGTATCATTATTGGTATCATTATTATATAATTTATGAAGCTTTGATCATTATCCATTGTCAACTGTTTATTTAACTAGAGTAATGCCCGTACAATGCACGGGATTGATATGATGTCTTATTTTTTTAAAATTTGAAGTGAAGGTGAGTTCAATATATGATTTTGTACTTATTCATTATTGTTTAGATTTTAATTATATAATGTCTATTGATCATGTGTGATTATTTCATTTGCTATATATTTATTTGATATTGTTTGCACTTATCCTAAAAATAGTATTTTGTTATTGATTCTTCATTAATAGAATTACTTTGTTTCTACTTGCTTAATTCAAAAAATATTCAGTGAGATTTATGAATATGTGATTGAAATTGTCATTGGCGATTAATTTTTTTCTTTTGGTTGTAGTTTAATTATAGATATATGTAGAGATTTTGAATCAATATTTATTTTTGACCCAACTTCAAATGTATAGATAAGTACAAATTGCTCTTAAAGTCCAATATATAGAGAATGAAAAACCTAGATAGTAAAAAGATGGAATCAAAACCCAATTGCAATATGAAACTTTACCATTTTCTTATGTTCTTGCAGTTACGCTTCTCTTAGATGTTGGATTAAATGTTGAAAAGGTAGGAGAGAGAGAAATGTAGAAGAGAGATGAGAAAAGAACATGTTTTGCATAAAAAGCTTGGAAAGGCTGATGTGGCATCTTTGGAGGGTGCCACTTGTCAGCACCAGGAGAGAGCAAACCATCCTTTTATATATAAGATATAAGATTCATCTTCTCTCTAAAATGTCAAAGCCACACAATACTAATTATACAAATGCTGAAGATCAACATCTTTGCGGTGTCAATCTTGAAATTTCACAAGATCCAATCGTTGGTATAAACCAATCCAAAGATCAATTTTGGAAACACGTTATAGAAAAATTCAATTCTGATGTACCAAGCTTTAACATAAATGGGCGTAACCAATGATTAATACAATGTCGCATGCAAACATTCTCAAAGATACCAGAAAGTTCTATTGTTGTTTGCGTCAGGTTGAGTATATGAATCCAAGTGGTGCAAATGAGCTCAATATCGTAAGTAATTTTCTATATATTTTACTATTTTATGTGCCATAAATAACTTCTAATTAAATTTCAATATTGTTTGTAGATACGACGAGCAAATGAGTTGTTTCTGCAACAAAAATGTCATGCCCCGTTTTCTTTAATAAAAATATCAGAGCTTTTCTTTGGGCGTGAAGAAGAAATGGTAAGAGACACATTTTTCATAAACAGAAGAAGTAGATAGGAGACGACGGAAGAATGAGGTAGGAGACGATGTGAATCATCACATATTAACAATCAGTCTCAACCGATAGTTACAACATAGAAGCGGAAAAATTATCATCAGGATCCAACATCCGAATCATATACAAAATTATTACAAAATGTGAATTAATTAAAACATTGTTTGAAAATGTTTATGAGACATCATCCTAAATATACAAGTTTAGATATAGCACCACCTCTCTCCATCTAGGGTTCATCATGCTCGTCATCTCCTATAACGTAAATTACAGAATAGGGGGTGAGTGCGTGGAATACACTTGTGGGGATGAAATCCGCCTCTTATAACAGTTAATAGATATAAAATACCGGAAATGTAACATTCAGTCACATTGTCACAACACATAAAATGCAAGACACGTATCTCGTAACCCATTCATGGGGTCTGGAAATTTCCCGTCTTATCCCCTAAAACGGTCTCAATACCGCTAGCGCATTTACAGGACCGCTAGACCTTTCAGGTGGTAGAAGTGGTAGGAGACAGTTTTTTTACGGTCCATAAGACCCTCCGAACATGCAATGTGAACCGAAGTCCTTTCACAGTATATCATGAACACATAATCATAGCATATAATCATAGCATTTAGTATTCCTCATTCATGCATCATAATAGGGAAAACTGTAAACAGATAAAGAGATAGAAATTACCACCACCTTGTTCGGTGGTTTCCGCATGAGTAGCAAGTACCAAAGGTCAAAATATCTCAACGCTCAATCCAATTGGTAGCCTACATAAGTTACGGTGTTTCTTAGATCCTTAATATGTATAATTAAAGCTATAAAAAATTTCGGAGGAAAAACGATCCTTAAAGACGCGACAGATCGAGAGATCTAAAGATTGGAGTTGAAGAAACGAGTGGATGTTCAGTATAAAAGGCTGAGATGATAGAGGATGAAATTTGGGTCACGATGGAAAAAGAATGAGCTCGATCGAAGTTGAAAGGAGCTCGAACAGAGCATTTTAAGTTTAGGAGTATTTTGGTAATTTTGGTCAAAGGGTTGACTTTGATCGGGCCCACGAACCCCGGTCAACAACATCTCATCAATGACAACTCGATGATGACGTACGATGGAAAAATCGGAATTCGGATCGAAAACACGATGTCGCGTGCGCACTACCGATGTCGGGTGAAAAACTCGGCAGCCTCGGCAGGTGTTCCTTGGCAGCTCGGCGGCTTTGCTCGGCAGCTGCCGAGTTAGTGTTCCTCGGCAGCTGTCAAGTTTTCTCGGTAGCTCGATGCCCAACACGCGCAGCGCCGCGCCCAGCGCGCCCACCTGCGCGCAGCTTTCCCCGGCTGCGGTGGCGTCGCCCGGCACCGCTCCCACCTGGTCCACCGGCAACCCCAGCTCCGGCCACCCTCGCCGATTTTCCGACTGTGAACAGTGCCCTTTCCAGATTTTCTTCCCAAACCCCAAAACACACACACACTCCCCCTTTTCTTACTCCAGTCGATAACTTCCAGTCGCTGGCGGCACCCCCTCACCACCAGAACACTCGTCGGTGATTTCTAGTCGCCGGTCACCACCCAACAACCTCGCATGCACACACGAAACACCATACACACACGCATATAAAAACACAATCACACACATACCTACACAGCTTAGCCGGCGGCCACCTGCCACTGGCCACCATTACCCAGACCTCGCCGGCGTATCACCAGCACCAGCCCACTGTTCCCACACGACGGCACCGCCTGTGCCGTCCACAACAGCACACAACAAATGCACACACACTAAACACACACATACACGATCTCACACACACACGCGGATTTAGCCCTGGCGCCGCCACCCACGGCGGTGCCGGCCCTCCGGAAGCTCACCCACACCCCCAACAGCTTCTCCGGCGACTACTCCGACGAGAGGAGGAGGAGAGAGAGAGAAATCAGAAGAGAGAGAAAGGGTGGCAAGAAATTAGGGTTTAGGGTTTGGAGAGGGTTTTTCGCTGTTTTCCGACGAAGGAGAAATCGGAATTGAAATCCGAGACCTATTTTAGACTCGTCTCGACGAGACCTACATCGTGTGTGAAAATTGGCCAAAACCGACAACTTTGAAATTTTCCGGCCACTGGCGGCGACGGCGCGCCGGAGGCAGAAATCGAAAAATAGAGAGAGAAGAGAGATATACTTACAAGTTTTCATCGCTTTCGGCTCGTTCGGAAAAACAATGATTTTTGAATTGAAAACGCCCCTATTTATAGAAATCCCGGAAATCACTATTCACGAGAAAAATCTAAAGTTATTATTCACGGGGTCAAAGTCTTTGTTACTATTCACCGTAAATATCTTTCGGTTTTCTGAAACTTCGTGTTTTGCCCTTTTCGTCGCCGTTTGAGCTACGGGTCTCCGATTGACCCCTAGTTCATTTCTATCTTCTCAATTTTCCAGTACGCATCTAATGGTATAAAAATATTCTATATACCATGTCCAAGAAAATTATCCATCTAAATCATGCATTAAACACGTATCTGAAACGCACGTAATTAATATAAACAGTCAAAATATACGCACATAATTATTAAGTCATGTGTTTAAATATTTAATTAATAAATTATACTTCGTTTTGGTCCGGGGTGCTACATCCCTTACCCCTTAAAAGAATTTCGTCCTCGAAATTAAACGCGTACTTAAGAAGAAAATAAACGTGTACCTAGAAAAGGTAAGTCGGGGTACTTTCTTAGGATTTCGTCTTCCAGTTCCCAAGTTGCTTCTTTCTTTCCCAAGATTTTCTTTTCGCCCACTTCATCCCAGCAGATTGGTGAGCGACATCTTCTTCCGTAGAGAGCTTCATAGGGCACTATACCAATTGGTAGCTATTGTTGTAGACAAACTCCACCAAATACAGGTGGTCTTCCCAGCTTCTGGAAAAATCTAGTACGCATGCCCGCAACATATCCTCTAGGATTTGTATGGTCCTTTCTGATTGTCCGTCAGTTTGTGGGTGAAAAGCTGTACTGAAAGACAACTTGGTCCCTAACTTCTTTTGCAAGCTTTGCCAGAATCTGGAGATGAACCATGGATCTCTATCCGATATGATAGAAACTGGTACGTCGTGCAATCGGACTATCTCCTCGAGATATATTCGTGCCAACTTGTCCAGTTCGAACGTCATCTTGATTGGCAGGAAATGGGCAGATTTCATTAGTCTATCAATGATTACCCATACGGCGTGGTTTTCCCGTTTGGTTATCGGCAGACCAACCACGAAATCCATGGCTATGTGTTCCCACTTCCATTCAGGTATCTCCAGAGGAGTTAGCATCCCAGCTGGTCGTTGATGCTTTGCTTTCACTTGTTGATAAACGAGATACTTCTTGATAAACAACCATATGCTTCTCTTCATGTTTCTCCACAAAAAATTCACCCTTAAATCTCGGTACATCTTTGTACCTCCAGGGTGTACAGACATTGGTGTGCAATGTGCCCCTTTGAGGATTTCTTCCCTCAATTCTTCATCCTTAGGCACACACATTGTTCCTCTAAAGATTAGTGCTCCATCTGTAGCCAAAGAGAAACTTTCGGCTCTTCCATAATCCATAAGAGCTTTCATCTTCATTAGGAAATTATCCCTCTTCTGGGCTTCCACAATTCGGTCATGCAGCGTGGGTTTTACAAATAACGCTGCCATCCTGGATTCAATGCTAATTGGAGACGTGAATATCTCCAGATTTAGCTTTGACATCTCCTCGATCAGCTAGTGCTGTTTGGTGATCATAGACGTCACCACTCCCTTTCCTTTCCTACTAAGGGCGTCAACCACCACATTTGCTTTTCCAGGATGGTAGTGAATTGTAATATCATAATATTTCACCAACTCTAGCCATCTTCTTTGTCTCATGTTGAGCTCCTTTTGCTCAAAGAAGTATTTCAGGCTCTTATGGTCGATGTAAATTTCACACTTCATGCCATAGAGATAGTGTCTCCAGATCTTGAAGGCGTGTACCACAACTGCAAGTTCCAGATCGTGCGTTGGGTAATTCTATTCGTGAATCTTCAATTGGCGTGATGCATACACCACTACTTTTCCTTGTTGCATCAAAACATACCCCAAACCTTGTTTGGATGCGTCACTATAGATCACGAACTCCTTGGTTACATCCGGAACTATTAAGACTGGTGCTTTTATCAGTCTTTTTTTCAGTTCCTAGAAACTACGCTCACATTGCTCACTCCATTGGAACTTCACGTCCTTTCTTGTCAAGCAAGTCATAGGAGTGACAATCTTCGAAAATCCTTCTATGAATCTTCGGTAGTATCCAGCCAGGCCAATGAAACTCCGGACTTCCTTCACATTTGTTGGAGTTTCCTACTTACTGACAACTTCCACCTTTTCAGGATCTACTTCGATCCCCTATGAAGAGACGATATGGCCTAGGAAGCCCACTTTGTCCATCCAGAATTCGCATATCTTGAATTGTGCATAAAGCTTTTCATTCTTTAAAACCTCTAGTGTGATTTTGAGATGTTGTTCATGGTGCGTTCTATCGCACGAATAGATGAGGATGTCATCTATGAACACGATGACAAAGAGATCAAGATAAGGATAAAAGACGCGATTCATCAAATCCATAAAGACAGCTGGAGCGTTACTTAGTCCGAATGACATTACTACAAACTCGTAGTGGCCATATCTTATTCTGAATGCTGTCTTAGATATATCAGGGTCTTTGACTTTCATCTGGTGATATCTAGATCTTAAGTCAAACTTCGAGAACACATTGACACCTCTTAACTGATCAAAGAGATCTTTGATCCGAGGTAGTGGATACTTGTTCTTTATTATCCTCTTGTTCAGCTTTCGGTAATCGATACACATTCGAAAACTGCCATCCTTCTTCTTCACAAACAACACTGGAGCTCCCCAGGGCAACACACTCGGTCTGATGAAACCTTTGTCCAAAAGTTTCTGTAATTGGACCTTCAGTTCCTATAATTCTTTCGGCGCCATCCGATAAGGAGCTTTTGACACCGGCGCTGATCTTGGAACAAGATCTATCTCGAAGGTCACCTGTCGATCCGGTGGAGGACCAGATAAATCCTCTGGAAATACGTCCATGAATTCATTTATCATCGGCACCTTCTCGATAGTAGTCGATTCTTTCTCGAGGTTCACCATATTGACCAACCAAGCTCCGCAATCTCTTTTGTTAAGCATCTGGGTTGCTTTCATGGCCGAGATAATCCTTGAGTCGACTTTAACTCACATCCTATGGAATGTAAACTCCGGCTCTCCTGGTGCATGAAAGACGATCTCACTCGTACGACACTTGATTACCGCGTGATTGGACTCTAGCCAGTCCATTCCTAGAATTATGTTAAAATCCTTAATCTCCAAAGCGTGGAGATCAGCTAGAAGGATCTTATCTTCGAAAGCGATCTTAAGGTGACGATATAGGTGTTTTGTCCTTACCGTCTTCCTCAAAGGGATACTAACTTCTAGAGTTTGAGCGACTATCCTACCATCTTCATGCTTCAGCAATTTACAGAAGTTGACAGATATGAAGGAGTGTGTCGCTCCAATATCAAATATGATGGAAGTAGGTATATCAGATACTGATAACATACCTGTCATCGTCTCAGCTCCCTTAGCGGCTTTTGGGTGAGTAAGAGCGAAAGCTCACGCTCTGCCTGCCACCGGCCTTGAGTTCGGGACTATTGCTGGCGAATTCCTCACCCTCCAACAGTTGGCCGCTATGTGCCCCGGTGCCCCATAGGTGAAACAGTTTCGTGTTTCTTGCTGACACGATCCCAAGTGTATTTTCCTACATCTAGGGCACGGGTTCCCGGTCGGGAAGTAGGAAGGAGTGGAGCGTTGCTTGCGTTTGGAAATTTATTCTGGGTAAAACTCTGGCTCGGGCCAGTCCACTTTCTCTTTGTAGGAATCGGGAAGACTTTCCTGGGAGGTATAACATCCAAACCCATCCGAGAGACAATCTCCTGAGCTCTCTCGATGACACTTGCATATGTCATCGTCCCCTACCCAGCCAGAATCGAGCTAATCTCTGAACAAAGACCCTTTTCAAATCTTCGGGCCTTCTTGTTATCGGTATCCACCAAATACAGGACATACCGGCTCAGATGATTGAACCGCCGCTCATAATCTCCCACAGTCGAGCTTTCCTGTCGGAGATGAAGGAACTCCATTTCCTTCTTGTCCCGGTAGGATTGAGGGATGAAGTGATGAGAAACCACTTCCTTAAACTCTTCCCATGACATCGCCTCCCTTTGAGCGGGTAGTAGAGTTCGCTCATACGAGTCCCATCAGTGACTCACCTCGTCAGTGAGCTGGAAGATCGCATAGCTGACCATCTATTCTTTGGAGTATGTTAGGTGCCCAAATAATCGGTCGAGTGACCGTAGCCACTCTACCGCGTCAGCGGGTTCCCCCTTCCCATTGAAAGTCGGTGGGTTAAATCACCGGAACTGTTCATAAATAAGGTTTGGGTCGGTTCTTGATGGCTGTGGGGCGGCTCGGGTTACTTCAAAATGTTGTGCTAACCCCCTTAGTACTGTAACCAAGTCTCCCACATTAGCGTTCTTCTCTTGCTCCGGCTGATTAGCCGGCTGTGGTTGCTCCTTTCGGGGTCTTCCTCTTGACATGATTCTGTTAGGATATATATATATATATGTATAAGTCGTTGAGATCACACAATAATACTACAAGTATAGAAGTTAACGCGACACACGTGATGAGGCATAAACATATACTCCATAAGATAAACGAGCAACTATACGTTCATAATATACATAGAAGTATAATAAGGGTAGCCCTACACCATAACAAAAGGTTTATGTACACTATCTATGATATAAAAACTACCATATACATATACATATGGAATAAAGTATCGTTTGTAGCATAATATATACATATCATCAAGACATCTACACTACTACTGTGGGAGGCGGCGAAGGCCCCGGTAATCCTGGTGCCCCATTCCTAGGATCGCCTATCTCCGAGTCGTTCTCCTCAGGATCATCCTCCGACTCGGAGCTACTGCTAGACAGATCATAAGGTCCTGGTTCTGAAGCAGTCGGAAGATCATATCGGCCCCATAGCTCCAGCATCTGCCTCACCACATTCCCGAAGTCAGTGATGGGTACGTGATCTACTGACGAGAATACTAGCTCGTCGCAATATACTAAACGACCTCTAACCTCCCACTCCCGTGGTAAAGTATGGATCATATGCAGACATGCCTGAACGCCACTGATTCTGCCTCCCGTACCTCCTATCTTTCCAGTAGTGTAAAAGTCGAGCGATATGCTCACCTACCGATATATCACCCGTCACCCTACTCTCGTAAAAACGACGTCGAAGCCGCTTCTCTCACGTCTCTATATTAGGTGCTCTCATTCTACCGACAACATAAATCCTATTCATCTGTCAAGTTTAATTTACACGAGTTTCTTATCATATGTCTATCTCTGTAACGCTCCCTTCAAAACCTAACGGTTTAAGGCGAAATATCACATAACAATCAAGCACTCATATTCCGTAAGTCTTATAATCAGGGAGAGACTCCTATAGAGAGAGGATAGTGCCTATCTATTTCTTTTCGAAACAGATACACATTTGAAAATCACGTTTTAGAAACACATTTTTCCCATTTTAAAACCAGTTCGAGCAAGTTCATAATGTTAGAATATTGCTCTGATACCAAACTGTCACGCCCCGTTTTCTTTCATAAAAATATCAGAGTTTTTCTTTGGGCGTGAAGAAGAAATGGTAAGAGACACATTTTTTATAAACAGAAGAAGTAGATAGGAGACGATGGAAGAATGAGATAGGAGACGATGCGAATCATCACATATTAACAATCGGTCTCAACCGATAGTTACAACATAGCAGTGGAAAAATTATCATCAGGATCCAACATCCGAATCATATACAAAATTATTACAAAACGTGAATGAATTAAAACATTATTTGAAAATGTTTGTGAGATATCATCCTAGATATACAAGTCCAGATATAGCACCACCTCTCTCCATCTAGGGTTCATCATGCTCGTCATCTCCTGTAACGTGAATTACAGAATAGGGGGTGAGTGCGTGGAATACACTCGTGGGGATGAAATCCGCCTCTTATAACAGTTAATAGATATAAAATACCGGAAATGTAACATTCAGTCACATTGTCACAGCACATAAAATGCAAGACACGTATCTTGTAACCCATCCATGGGGTCTGGAAATTTCCCGTCTTATCCCCTAAAACGGTCTCAATACCGCTAGCGCATTTACAGGACCGCTAGACCTTTCAGGTGGTAGAAGAGGTAGGAGACAGTTTTTTTACGGTCCATAAGACCCTCCGAACATGCAATGTGAACCGAAGTCCTTTCACAGTATATCATGAACACATAATCATAACATTTAGTATTCCTCATTCATGCATCATAATAGGGAAAATTGTAAACAGATAAAGAGATAGAAATTACCACCACCTTATTCGGTGGTTTCCGCATGAGTAGCAAGTACCAAAGGTCAAAATATCTCAACGCTCAATCCAATTGGTAGCCTACATAAGTTACGGTGTTTCTTAGATCCTTAATACGTATAATTAAAGCTATAAAAGATTCAGGAGGAAAAATGATCGTTAAAGACGCGATGGATTGAGAGATCTAAAGATTGGAGTTGAAGAAACGAGAGTGGATGTTCAGTCTAAAAAGCTGAGATGATAGAGGATGAAATTTGGGTCACGACAGAAAAAGAATGAGCTCGATCGGAGTTGAAACGAGCTCGAACGGAGCATTTTAAGTTTAGGGGTATTTTGGTAATTTTGGTCAAAGGGTTGACTTTGACCGGGCCCATGAACCCCGGTCAACGACATCTCATCAACGATGACTCGATGATGACGTACGATGCAAAAATCGAAATCCGGATTGAAAACACGACATCGCGTGCGCACCCGTCACCCGATGAGACGCGCGCGCTCCCGGCGTCGGGTGAAAAACTCGGCAGCCTCGACAGGTGTTTCTCGGCAGCTTCGCTCGGCAGGTGTTCCTCGGCAGCTCGACGCCCAGCACGTGCAGACAGCGCCCATCTGCGTGCAGCTTTCCCCGGCTGCGGCGGCGCCACCCGGTGCCGCCCACACTTGGTCCACCTGTGACCCCAGCTCCGGCCGCCACCACCTCCGGCCACCCTCGCCGATTTTCCGGCCATGAACAGTGCCCTTTCCAGATTTTATTCCCAAACCCCAAAACACACACACACACTTCCTCTTTTCTTACTCCGGCTAGCGACTTCCAGTCGTCGGCGATACCCTCTCACCACCAGGAACACTCATCGGTGACTTCCAGTCTCCGGCCACCACCCAACAACCTCGCATGCACACACGAAACACCATACACACACGCATATATAAACACAATCACACACATACCTACACAGCTTGGCCGGCGGCCACCTACCGCCGGCTACCACCACCCAGACCTCGCCGGCGCATCACCAGCACCTGCCCACTATTCCCACACGGCGGCACCACCTGCACTGCTCACAACAACACACAACACATGCACACACACACTAAACACACACATACACGATCTCACACACACACGCGGATTCAGCCCCGGTACCGCCATGCACGACGGCACTGGCCCTCCGGTAGCTCACCCACACCCCCAACAGCTTCTCCGGCGACTGTTTCGACGAGAGGATGAGGAGAGAGAGAAATCAGAAGAGAGAGAAAGAGTGGCAAGAAACTAGGGTTTAGGGTTTGGAGAGGGTTTTTCATCGTTTTCCGGCGAACAAAAAATCAGAATTGAAATCCGAGACCTATTCTAGACTCGTCTCGACGAGACCTATGTTGTGTGCGAAAATCGGTCGAAACAGACAACTTTGAAATTTTCCGGCCACCGGTGGCGGTGGCGCACCGGAGGCAGAAATCGGAAAATAGAGAGAGGAGAGAGAGACTTACAAGTTTTCGTCGCTTTCGGCTCATTCGGAAAAATAGTGATTTTTGAATCGAAAATGCCCCTATTTATAGAAATCCCAAAAATCACTATTCACGAGAAAAATCTAAAGTTACTGTTCACGGGGTCAAAGTCTTTGTTACTATTCATGTAAAAATCTTCGTTACTATTCACCGAAAATAACTTTCGATTTTCCGAAACTTCGTGTTTTGCCCTTTTCATCGCCTTTGAGCTACGGGTCTCCGATTGACCCCTAGTTTGTTTCTATCTTCTCGTATATCCATTATGCATCTAATGGTATAAAAATATTCTATATACCATGTCCAAGAAAATTATCCATCTAAATCATGCATTAAACACGTATCTGAAACACACGTAATTAATGTAAACAGTCAAAATATATGCACATAATTATTAAGTCATGTGTTTAAATATTTAATTAATAAATTATGCTTCGTTTTGGTCCGCGGTGCTACAAAAAAAGTAATAAAGAAATGTTTAAATTCGACCATGTGTGGTCTGTTTTGAAAGAATATGTGCATGCTGAAAACACAAGCGGAGTTCCAACATCATTTCCACAGGAAGTTGTTAATGAGTCTCCTATTTCTCCTGACCCTTCTGCACCTTGATTTTCAATCGATTTAAGCGATGAAAACATAAGTGGTGGTTCTTCATCACAGCGACCACAAGGGGTAAAAAAGTCTAAATTTAAAAGAAAACAAAGTGAAGATATGTCTGTTTTTTTTAAACGCTATGAAAGAGGAAAATGAGAAATTACGAGAATTAATGTCAACTTCGGCCGTAAATAGAGAGCGCAATATTGAGGTGCAAAGACAAAAAGTTGCAAATAGAGAGTGCGATATTGAGGTGCAAAGGCAAAAAGTTGCACAAAAAGAAATGATTAGAGAAGATAACATACTACTCATCGATTTGGACACGATTATTGATCCCGTAAAACGTGAGTACTTCCAAGAACAACAAATAATTATGCAGAAGAGGAGACAACCTCAAGTACCAAAATCCACTAATATGTTTGATATGTTTGGACAATTTCCAGACTTTGGAGGATCTAGATCTGGGGCAGGTCTCTCGCATTATTAGGTTTAATTGTTATTTTCAGTAATTTTATGTTTTATTTTCATGTATTTTATTCAATTTTCAGTTATTTTTTTATTTTATTTTCATGTATTTTAATCTATTTTCAGTAATTTTATGTTTTATTTTCATTTATTCTAATGTATTTTTAGTAATTTTATGTAATTGTTCTCATTTCTTATATTTTTAATATTCATGTTGAAAAATGACACTGTGTTAATTTTAAAATTTTATATTATCATCAACATCGTTCAAATTACCACCCATATTATTTTATATTTTTATATTATCATTCATATTGAAAAATTAACACTTATATTACCTAAAATTATTATAAAATTAACAACCATTTAAAAAATATATAAATGAGCCAATAGTTATTAAATTAAGCCCACTTTCAATTACATTATTATTAAGAAGTGGCCCAAAACTTATAAAATTTTGAAAGATGTTGGAAGTGGCCCAAAACTTGAGAGGAAAAAAAAAAAGTAGCGCATAAATCTTGGCGTCAGAATTAGGCTCAAAATTCCTAATTTTCACAATAGCGCATGAGGTGGCGCACTCTTGGAAGCAGAAAAGTAGCGGCTGGCGCTGGAGAGGTGCACTACTGCGGATGCTCTAATTTAAAATATATTTTTAAATCTATTATCTGATTTGCTTCTTAATTAATATTATATGATTTGTTACTTTATTTATATATAGAAAGAGAGAGCGCGCACTAGGTTGTTTAATTTGGTTGGGAGCATATTTACTATAAACATATTTTGATTAATTAAATAAAACCAACCATATAAAGAAGAAAATAAACCACATCCAAGGAAACATATCTCAGATAATAATTCTAAAGGATCATATAGAATTAAGGTGTATGTTTGGACATAAATTTATCAAATAGTTGTAGATTGTATTTTTCAATTTTTATAATGTTTTAGCTTTTTCAATCAGAAATTTATCTTAGCATGTATAGTTCATATTTCAATATTTTAAGAATATAATTTAATGCAAGTTGGCCACACGTGTTATATTTCATATGTTTTTTAAACAAAGTATATATTATATACAATATATAATATAATAGAATATAATATAATATAAATATCAACAATACATAATAAAAATCGAAAAAGTGAATTTATATACAATGTCTCCGTAAATCATATGGGACCTGTATTAAATCAATTTTATTTTTTCTCTTATAAATACATGATTTTATTATAACAAAATATTTTTTTTGTTATTATTAATTATATTAGTAAAATTATAATGTTGATGTGCACGTATCCTTATAGACAAAAACTTATATACAACTGGTGCACGGACCCTACAACCGTGCACACAGGTCGACCCGACCCGTCACGCGCTCGTATGCGCCCGCACGCGCCTCTAGGTCGCGGACAAAATCTGTCCAAACATGTTTCCAGGTGCCTGACCTTTATGTTATGTTAAACATATCTTTTAGTAGTGTTAGACATACCTTTTAGTTATGTTAGACATACCTTTTAGTCAAGGATGAAAATATCACAAAATATCGTAAAATATTGGTTGTGTTCTTTTTTTCATTTTAGTTGATAAAAATAACATTTTATTGGTATATTGTAAATTGATATGCTTAATTGTGCTAATCATGTATATGTTGGGTGAAGCTTTAATAGTTAACTTTTACGACATGATTGGTATGATAGAATGAAATTAGGTGGGAATGGAATGAATTCAAGAATGGAATGATGATGGGAAAAAAATGGTATAAAAATACTGATTTCTGTGATTGGTATCACAAAGAAATAGGAAATGAATGAAATAATTATTATAATTATATTTTATGATTGATAACTATAAATAAAATGTATAATATTAAATCAATCTTTATTTGACCAAATTACCTTCCACTATAATTTTATTTAATATTCATATTCAATATATCACTCAAATTTAAAATATTTGACATATTTAAATTTAAAAATAATTCTTTTTACAGAAAATTAATCATTGTACTAATATTAAGATATATTATATTTATATATTTTATTTTTTAATCTTATTATTAGTTTACTATTTTTGTATTATTTACATATTCTTAAAGTAGTTAAATAATAATATATTTTTCATATTTTTTTATTAATTATTTTATATGATTTTATATTATTAAAATCTTAATATCGTATTTTATATTTCTAAAAAAATATTTTAGTTACAATTTATTTATATTTTTTTAAATAATTTATTATCTATACTAATATTCATTTATATTACAAATATATATAGATAAATCAATAGCAGAACTAAAATTATTTATATTATTAAAATTATATTCATATTATTTTATTATATTTTTAAGATTTCATATTTATTAATTATTTTTTTGCTATTTTTATATTTTTATTTTATATTTATTTTAAATTATTAGTTATTATTTTATAATTTTTTATAAATAATTTAATATTATTTACGAAATTTTATATAATAATTCGACTTTAGGAAGTTAATTTGTGAAAACATAAAATAAATATGATAATTGTCAAAATTAATAAAAAAATATTCATTTTCTTCACGACAGGAATACGTAATACCATGGGGTAGGAATGAATGGTCATTCCCTCATCCATGGTAATACCAATTCACGAGAGAATCAACATTCCCACCAATAAAACATTCCAATCAAAGGAATAAGAATGAAGGTAAGAATGATGATTCCATTCTCACCTCATTCCATCATACCAATCATGCCATTAGAAGTTTATTATAAAATAATAATTTTACAATTAATTATGTTAAGGTGAAACATGGTATGTAAAATGATAATTATTATTAAAATTAACTAATGACAATTTATAAAAATAATTATGGGATTGACCGATCTATTTAGTGGATTTGATGGGTTAATTTTGATGAAATATATATATACTAGTTTTACAGTTTTACTTAGGGATGACAATGGGCCGGGTTCAAACCCGGACTCACCACAAACCCGCCCCGCTCGGGACGGGTAAAAACCCAGTCAAACGGGTCCTGGTATTTGTCGGACCCGCCCCGGACCCACCCCGTTTAATAAATATATATATAATTATATATATTATTAATATTTAATAGAATTGAGAATATATATATTTAATATATATATTGTAGCACCCCGGACCAAAATGAAACATAATTTATTAAATAAATATTTTAACTCAGGAATTAATATATATGTGCGTATGTTTTAACTGTTTAAATACGTGCGTTTCAGATAAGTGTTTAATGCATGTACGAGATGGATGGTTTACCTAGACGTGGAACATAAGATATTTTTATATCACTAGATGCGTTTTGGAAAAACGAGAAGATAGAAATGAACTAGAGGTCAATCGAAGATCTGTAGCTCAAACAACAATGAAAAGAACAAAACACGAGGTTTCGGAAATATCAGAAGATATTTACGGTGAATAGTATATGAGATATTTATCGGTGAATAGTAACTTTCAAAATCTATAAATAGAGGCTCCTTCTGTTCATTTTTCACCCCTTCTTCGAACGAGCCAAAAGTGACGTTTACATGTAAGTCTCTCTTCTCTCTCTCGTTTCTTTTTCGGCCTTCGGCGCGCCACCACTGGCGTCCCCACCGGAGCCACCGCCGGTGCGGTGGTGCCGCTACCGGAGTTCGCTGGAAAATTTCAAAGTTGACGGTTTCGGTTGATTTTTGCACACAACGTAGGTTTTGACGAGTCGAGTCTAGAACAAGTCTCGGATTTTTATTTCGACTTATCGTTCGCCGGAAAATGGTGAAAAACCATCTCAAAAACCTAAACCCTAATCCTAGCCAACTTTTCTCTCTCCTCGGTTTTCTCTCTTTTCATCCGTCCTTTTAGCTGGAGATATTGTCGGATTTTCTCCCGGAGGTGAGGGTGAGTTGTTGAAGGGACGACGCCACCGTAAGTGGTGGTGTCGGAGTTATAACGGGCTGGTTATGATATATGCATGTGTGTGTGTGTGTTTGTGTGTGTGTGTGTGATCTCTGTTGGGGGCGGCACAGGTGGTGCCGCCATGAGGAAAGTGATGACCAGCGCTGGTGATGCGTCGGTGGATTGTGACAATGGATTTCCGGCGATCGATGGATTGTTGAGGATGTGTGTTTATGTTTATACATGTGTGTCTGTGAGTTTTGGGGTTTGGGAAGTGTTGATCTTGTAATGAAGATGTAGTTTGGGACAATATAGCCGGGGGATCGGGAGGGGGAGACGCCGGGCAGCAACGGGGCAGTCGGGGAGGCTGCTGGGCGCGCTGGCGTGTGGTCGTGCCGGAGGGCACGGTCGTGCCCCAGCCAACAGAAGTTGTTGGAGGCTGGTGCACGGTCGTGCTTGGGGAGCACGGTCGTGTGCGACCAGGCCGAAGTTGCTGGAAGCTGATGCACGATTGTGCGCCATGGGGCATGGTCGTGTGCTGAGTGTGCACGCCGGGAGAGGGCACCGGGTGCGAGATGCGTGTCGGGTGATGCCGTGTTTCCAATCCTTTTCCATTCTTTTTCCTTTGTATCCTTTATCATCGAGTCTTAGCCGACGGGAGGTTGTCGACCGAGGGTCGAGGGCCTGGTCGAGGTCAACCCTTGATACCAATTTACCTTCAAACTTATATACGTCGTAGAGCTCGTATCAACTCCGAACGTGCTCGATCCTTATCCAATCTTTAGATCTCTTGTCTTGTCGCGTAGTTAACAATCGTCTTTCTTCCGGAAGAAACGTTTAACGCTTTAATTATAATTGTCACGCCCCGAAATCTTTTATAAAATATCAGAGTTTTACCCGGGCATGAAGATAGAAAAACAAGGGATGCTTAACATATACAGAAAGAATTAAGTAAGGGACAACAGAAGATAGAGGTAAGAGACGATGAGAATCCATCTCATAACACAAATCGGCTTCATTCGATAACATTCGGTCTCACACCGATAATGTACATCATATACAGCGGAAACTATACATCAGGATCTCCCATCCTCACAAGTACTCAAAATATATACAGATCATACATTGTTTGAAAACGTGTTTGGAAATGTTTAGTTACAACATTCTATCAAAGGAAACCATCAGTCAACACCAACTCCCTCCGTCTAGGGTTCATCAATCTCCTCATCTCCTGTATTGTGAGTACAGATTAAGGGGTGAGTGCGTGGAATACACTCGTGGAGATAACATCCGCCTCATAAGAATCAAGACAGAAAATAAATACCAAAAAGCTAACCTACAACCACGTCGTCACAACAATTAAAATGCAAAACAGATATTAGAAATGGCAAGGGACGAATAGGTGCGGGATTCTCCCGTCTTATCCTATAACGGTATCTCACCGTTAGTGCATTTCAAGAGGCTCACGACACCTCCACAGAGTAGTAGAAAAATAGCAAGGGACGAACAGAATGCATGATCAAAGGACCTCTGTCCTTCCACAATTATATCATGGCACAACAATATAAACACAACACTTAGTATTCCTCAATCATGCATATATAAGGAAAGCAGTAAACAGATAAGAGATTAGAATGTACCCCCACCTCGTATAGTGGTAACCACGTGAGTAGCCTGAACAGTAAATCTGTAAACTCCGAAACCTCAAAGCTCAACTCAAAGCTCAGTCCAACAATTAGCCTACACATGTTATGACGTTCCTTAGATCCTAAATAAATTATAAATAAAGCTGTAAAAGGTTCCGTTGGAAATCGGTCGTTAAATACGCGACGGATCGAACGATCTAAAGATTGGAATTTTGGAGACAAGGCTGAAAGTTCAAACCAAGGATCTAAGATGGTAGGAATTGGAATAAGGATCGCAACGCAAAAAGAATGAGCTCAATCGGAGTTAAAACGAGCTCAAACGGAGCATTTTAGGTTTAGGGGTAAAATGGTAATTTTGGTCAAAGGGTTGACTTTGAACGGCCCCACGGACCCCGATCAACGACGTCTCAATACGGTTGAACGACGGAAAGAAAACGAGGTTCGGATCGAAAACACGGTGTCGGACGCGCGTCGGCACCCGACGGGCGCGCACGGTGCGCGCCGGCACCCGGCACCCGACGGCTGCCGAGTTTTCTCGGCAGCTGCGCGCAGCTCGGCCAGGCTGGTCGAGTTTTCTCGGCCAGCCTCTTCCCAGGTTCCCAGTGCCCAGGCTGCTCAACGCGCCACCTTCCCGGCGTCGCCTAGTGCGGCGGCGCCGCCTCCAGTCGCCACCACCTACCTCGCCGGATACCTCGCACCGCCGGCTACCTCCTCCGACCGTCTATCGCCGGATTCCGGCATGAATAGTGCCCAGAAACTTCGCCGCAAAATCCTTCGAAGTCACATTTTTCCAAAGTTTCCACTCCAACCAAAACTCCGGCCGATGACTTCCCGTCGCCAGCGACCACCCCCAACACCTCCGCCGGCGACCTCTCGTCGCCGGCAACCTTTCCCGACCAACCAAACATCCTAACACAACCTATACATATACATGTATATACACACACTCACACGTATAACATACACACACACACACGACTTCCCAGCCTTGGCCGGCGGCCACCTGCCACCGGCGACCACCGTCGTTCCCCCAGGCCTTGGCCGGCGACCCCCGTCGCCGGTCACCACCAACACCACCGCACAAAAACACACACACAGCTACACACACACACACATAGCGTAGGGTGTGTTTACACACACACCCCTACTGCCACTCTTAGCCGGCGGCCACTAGCCACCGGCGACCTCCTCCTCCACATCGCCGGCGACCTCCCGTCGCCAGCAGTTCATTCCACACACGACGGCGCCACCCAGCGCCGCCCCAATCAGCGCCTCCCAACACACACATGCACGTACACATACATTCTCCAATTTTTCCGGCCAGGCGCCGCCACCAGCGGCGGCGCCACCTCCTCCACATCACCATCACACCACCACCAGCTTCTCCGGCCACCGCTCCGGCAAGAGGACGAGGAGAGAGAGAGAAACAGAGGAGAGAGAAAGGGTGACGAAGGTTAGGGTTTAGGGGCTGTTTTTCGCCGTTTTCCGGCGAACGAAAACTCGGATTTGAAATTTGAGACCTATCCTAGATTCATCTCGTCGAGACGAACGTCGTGTACGAAAATCATCCGATTCCGACAACGTTGAAAATTTTCCGGCGATCGGCCGGCGGCGGCGTCGGCGGCAGCGCGCCGGAAAATAGAAAGACAGAAAAGAAAAGACGAGAAAGAAGGACTTACGTGTTTTTGTCGGGTTCGGCTCGATCGAAGAAACGGTGATTTTTGAATCGAAATCACCTTTATTTATAGAAATCCGAAAGTTACTATTCACGTGAAAAATCTAAGTTACTGTTCATAGTTGACTTTTCCGGGTTACTATTCATCATGTCTATCTCGTTACTATTCATCGTTAATATCTTTCGATTTTCTGTTCCGAAACTTCGAGTTTTGCCCCTTTCTTCGTCGTTCGAGCTACGGGTCTCCGATTGACCCCTAATTCGTTTCTATCTTCTCGTTTTTCCATTACGCATCTAATGATAAAATAAAATTCTACGTTCCACGTCTAGATAAATACTTCCATCCTAACCATGCATTAAACACATCTGAAACACACGAAATAAATTAAACAGATAAATCATACGCACATAATTATTAAATTATGAGTTTTTAATATTTAATTAATAAATTATGCTCGTTTTGGTCCGGGGTGCTACAATAATTAATAAGAATCTAAGGACACCGTAACTTGTGTAGGCTATATATTGGATTGAGCTTGAGTTACTGTTGGATTGGGCTTGTGTTATCAGATCTTTAGACTTTACGACTCACGCGGGTAACCACCGAACAAGATGAGGGTAATTTCTATCTCTTTATCTGTTTACTGTTTTCCCTATTAAATACATGACTGAAGAATACTAAGTGCTGTGATTATAATTGCTGTGCCATATAACTGTGAAAGGACTGAGGTCCACTCTGTTCGTCCCCAGCTATTTTCTATTACTCTGTTGAGGTTTGGTGGTCCTCTTGAAATGCACCAACGGTAGTGAGACCGTTATATAGGATAAGATGGGGGAATCCCGCACCTATTCGTCCCTTGCCATTTCTAATATCTGCTTTGCTTTTATGTGCTGTGATGACGTGACTTAAGGATTATTTTACTAGTGTTTTATATCTGTTATGAATCACAAGATGCGGATTTTATCCCCACGAGTGTATTCCACACACTCACCCCTTAATCTGTACTCACACTACAGGCGATGATGAACAAGAAGAACCCTAGACGGAGAGAGAGATGGTGCTATCTTTTGTATTCACATGATTAGAACGATGTAACACAAACTTTATCAAACTATGTTTAAAGTAATTCGGGTTTTGGTAATATGTTGATACATGTAAGGATGTGTATCCTGATGAGTTTCTGCTGCATTTGATGTACTATATATATATCGGTAGTGAGACCGATTGTTAACGGCAGAGGTCGTATGTTTATAAGTGAGAGATTCACTTCGTCCCTTACCTCTTTCTTCTGTCGCCTCTTGCTTATTCTTTCTGTTGAGTATGCGTCCCTTGCTATTTCTATCTTCATGCCCAATGGTAAAACTCTAATAAAATGTGAAAAGATTTTGGGGCATGACATATATACAGTTATATATATTATTAATTATATATATCTACATCATCCGTTTGTGCTTCGTTACTTGATAAAGAAGAAGACGAACTCGAAGAATGTATCACTTGAGAAATGAGACATTTGTGTTATGTTTTTAATTCTATTATGTAATTTTGCATTGAACATTATATGTATGATTTTAAGATTTTAAGACATGTTGGGATTGTGTCTAAATATTTGAATTGTATGACTATAACATGGATGAATTTTTTTTCATGTAGTTTAAGTGATTAAAATTCATATATATTGTATAATGTTTCGAATAGACATTATTTTAGGGAAAACAAAAGAAAAATAGGAAAAAAACACAAAAAAAAAATTAAAACGGGTCGGGACAGGTTACCCGTCGGGTTCACGGGATGGGTTTTTACAGGTTTTTTGGCGGGGCGGGGTGGGTCCTGGGACAGGTCAAACCTGTCCCAGACCCGCTCCGTTGCCATCCCTAGTTTTACTACATAAATGAGGTTTTCTACCTCTTGTGAAATCTTTTTCTAAAAATTCATGAAACTTAATGAAATAAATCTAGTTGGTACATATCTTTTTTTTTCAATGAGAAAAACATTGCATTGATCATGGGGAGAATCAAAGGGATAACGAAACTAATATTTGAAACTTTAATACTATTCCTGATCACTCAAAATAAGAATCGTTCTTAATTTTTTCTCATAGATTAAATAATATAAAAAATAAGATAAAAATATCATTAAACCATATCAATATCTCTCCACTCATTCCTAAATTAATACATGAGATAATATAAAAGAAAGAAATTAGGAAAATTTAAGATAAGGAATGACGGTAGAATCTTATGAATACATTTTTAAAGAGATTAAATAGATACTCCAAAATTAAGAAATATTTTAAGTAAGGATTGAGATTAGAGATAAAATTTAAAAAAAAAGGAAAAATAACTAAACAACACTTTATTTGGAACAACATTTAACTTTTAGAAAGACACTTGTTGAGAATTATAAGAAATATTTTTATTGAAAAATCGACTTTTTTATTTCTTGTTTCTTGAATCTTTTGGAGGTCAATACCGCGGTACTGAGATTTTGATACTGCGGTACTGAGATGCAGAACCCAGTCTTTTGGTTCTCCACTTCGGGTACCGTGGTATTGGATTTGGATACTGCGGTACTGACCCATTTTCTCCCGTTTTCTTTCTTTTTTCACTCTTTGTCTCCGTCATGCTGTTTTCTCCTCTTGTACCTATAACAATCAATATTTTGCAGTTACGATTCAATTTTTTTACCAAGATAATACGGTAAACGTGCTTACGACCATATATATTGAGTGTATTTTACACACTCAACAGTCGGCCATTCATAATTAATTAATTAGACTTGCTTTTTATTTTTGTTTTTTTTAAGAAAGTGCTTGTTCAAAACTACACATTAAATAAGGAAAATAGATGTTAAAACTCTAATTAAAGTAGCACAACAATACATGCTATTAATAACTAGGTTAATTAAACAATTTGATGTGCTAGTCTAGACCAGATTTCACCAAA
Organism: Scutellaria minor; assembly: GCA_954870855.1. Taxonomy (NCBI): domain Eukaryota; kingdom Viridiplantae; phylum Streptophyta; class Magnoliopsida; order Lamiales; family Lamiaceae; genus Scutellaria; species Scutellaria minor. The sequence continues at coordinate 23,670,777 of OX940727.1, forward strand.
TCGTCTATTAATAACTCAATTATCATATCTGAATCCATTAATTAATTTATACCTAAAAAGAATTATTAAGAAGATTTATTAATATTCGTCCAAACTTGTCATTGTTTGGTCTTCATTTACCAGATACTTTATAACCAATATTACAATCTCTTAGTATTCAAAAAGTATTGTGGTCATTTAATAAGTGCAATGATAGCAATTTAATATTTTATTAATTTGTGTAGAACAACTTTAAATGGCAACGGGAAGTGGTAGTGGCGCAGTAGACAATACACGACTTGATCCTGCTTGGAAATATTGTAGAGCCATTTCTAATAACAAAAATGGAACTATTTGCAATTTCTGCGGTCTTGTACTTCAAAGTGGAGGCATTACTCGTTTTAAATATCATTTGAGCCATACAGATCCTAGAAAAAATTCACAAACATGCCCAAATATGCCTCCCGAAGTTAAACAAGAGATTCGTAACTTGCTAAAAATGAAAGATATTGCAAAACAAAAGAAAGCTGAAAAAATAAAGGACATTCGAGCAGAACTGCGTCAAGGCTTGAGAGATGAGCATGATGATAAAGATGAAGATGAGGATGATATGTTCATGTATCCCGCTGACCTTGATCAATCAAAACGAAAATCATATCGGGTTGCCATGGAAGCTTCAAAGGCTAGTGAATGGGAAAGACAACAAAAACAGGCTTGGAATAGTAATAAAAGAGATAGTTCAAGTCAAAGTGTTGATGAACCTTCACAAATTCATCGAACACATAGTGTTCGAGAATCAAGTTTGGAACCACCTCCAGTTGCACTATCTTTATACAAATCATAAAGAGTAAAACAAAAAAGATCAAAGATGTATTTTCCCATGGCAGCCTTAAAGAAAAATTGGGCAGAATTGTGAGTAAGTTCTTTATTTATGAGAATTTACCACGCAACAAAGCATCCTCACATCATTTCAAAAATATAATTGCTGGAGTTTAAGAAGTAGGTACAGGAGTGCCCCCACCAAGTCCATACGAGATTAAATATAATTATCTCGATATGGAGCATACAGAAATGAGTGAGTATGTCAATGCTCAAAAGGAGAAGTGGGAGACTTATGGGTGCACTATCATGTCAGATGGGTGGATTGGACCGACGAAGTTGTCCATCATAAATGTCATGGTCTACTGTAAGGGCAGAACTGTATTTCTTAAATCGGTTGATTCTTCGAACAGAATCAAGGGTCATCAATACATATATGACTTAATTCGTGTTATGAAAGAGAATGTTGAACGCTTAAAAAGATCACGATGGATGCTAAAAATAATTGAATCTATATGGGATCGTACGCTTTATCATCTATTACATGCAGCAGGTAGCAATTATCATTTACATGAATTTAAAGTATTTTTATATTAATTACACGATACTCTAACAATCTTTTATTAATTTTGTAGCTTATTACTTGAATCCGCAATTTCAATATCGTTCAGGAGTTGGTGATGATCCTATGTTAATTCAAGCGGTTCATGAAGATTTTAACACGTTGGACCCAAACTCTGATGGTGTAGCTCAGGTGATATAAATTTTATTTATTTGTTTGTTATATACAATATACTTGTTTTAAGGTAAAAAAATATAAAATTGTAATAAATGTGTAGCTTACATATTTTCGTGACGGGAGAAAAAGATTTGCTAATCATGCTGTGATTGCTTCTCGAAATATAATGGTTCCTTGTAAGTTTTATTAGTTGAAATTTCTTTGAGATAAGTTAAATTCATAATTCAAATATTATACATATATTATGTTTTCAACAATATTAATATGCATTTTATGTTTATTGGTATATGTTAGCTGAGTGGTGGGTTATGTATGACCATTCATCGCCTACACTAAGAAATTTAGCAATACGAATATTACCCCAAACGGCATCATCTTCTGCATGTGAGAGAAACTCGAGCACTTTTGCATTAATACATACTAAGCAGCAGAACCGGCTTGCATATACAACTTGTCTCTTGCTATTATAATATGAAGTTAAGAATTCGAGATATAGAAGCTGAAAATAATAATGTTGCAGAGTATGAATATCTAGACTTATTAGATATAACTGCAGAAGAAAATGATAATAAAGAGGATCCACCTTTTTAATGGGTTCGACCAGCACACTTAGATGACAATGAAGGAAACCCTGATCCAAAAGTAGTTGTTATGGCTCGTGATTATGACATTGATGTAGATCAAGTGTTACAACAAGAAGTTGGTCATACATCTTCTAGTTCAAAATCAAATAGCTCTGCTGATGTAGGAAATAGTGGAAATAGTGATGGTGGAAATGATGACAATGATGATGGTGGGAATTGTGGATATAATCAAGAAGATTATGTTTCAAACCAAGTGTTATTGAGTCCATTCATCGGTGAGGCCGAATTTAGTCATGCAACACAAGATATGGATCATGGAAATAGAGAAGGAGGTTCAGGGATAATGGCTATTGGAAAAGAATACACTAGAAGATGTGCATGAAATCAAGAAGAAAGTTCATCTATTGATATTGAACAAATTTCAGTCAATTTTGATTCCATGAATATGGGTAGCAATGAATGTAGTGATATGTCTCAAGATTCATATGTTTCTGACACATTTGAAAGTTCACAATTTGGTTGGAGTACTCAAGATGTTTTTCATCACCCACCTCCTCAAGAAATGTCGTATGGAGATCAAAATGAGTGTCAACAATATAATTGGATTAGTATACACTATCCAATTCATGGTGAAGCAGTTGGGCGAGATAGAGAAACTTATGAATGACATGTGCATAACTATATTCATGAGTACTCTAATGTGATGAGTTGGTATCAGTACTGTCTAGACAAAGATGACATTCCATCTACTATGTTTGAACCTCTTAGGTTATCTTTTTGGTTATAGTGTATTGTATCATGTAATTTTAGTAATTTTGTATTGTATTATGTAATATATTGTCAGTTTTTTTATGAAGTACTATATTTATAAAGCTTATTATCTATATGTTAGTTTTAAATATATTATTTTATTGTGATTTTGGGTGGAATATATGTGTAATGACGTGTTAAAATAATCCCTAAAATTTCATATTAAAATTCCAAAATTTTAATAAGATATCCGTCACTTTTTCAAATTTTTTGTGATATCGATATATCCATCGATATATCCGTAAAATTAAGATTGTGATATCACTTGCGATATCGATATTTTCATCCTTGCTTTTAGTTATGTTAGTCATACCTTTAGTGTTATGTTAAGTATACCTTTTAGTAGTGTTAGACATACCTTTTAGTTATGTTAGACATACCTTTTGTAAGGCTAGTTGTACCTTAGCATTTTTTTTAAACTGACATATTAATACCTTTCATACCTTTTAGTTATATTAGACATACCTTTAGTTATGTTAGTCATACCTTTTGATTATGTTAGTTGTACCTTAATATATATTACATAAATGTATATTTATGTTGATATAGATGTATAAATAATCTCATATAAATGTATGAGTAGTATCATATAAATGTAAATATCTACAACTTGTGCCAAATTAGGGTTTATTGTGCCGAAATTAGGGTTTAGGGTTAAAGTATGAAATTTGGAAATAAGGGTATCATTAATATAACATAAATGTATGACTAATATAATATAAATATATGTCTAACACAACATAAAGGTTAGGGCCAAAAAAAAAAAAAGAAAATGCGCGGATCCGGGTCGGATTCAGCCCGACCCGACCCGAGTGCATGGATCTTGCATGGATCTAAGATCCATGTACTAGTTGCACACTAGTCCAACTCATCTTTATATATATAAAATTACACAAAATGGGTAAACCGACCAAACCAAACCTGACCCTATAGAAAAATGGGTTAATATATATATATATATATCTATATCATTTTAATGAGTTTTTTTCTTTATTTCTTCTTCTCCTTCACATCGTTTATCATTCCCATCAGCAACTTTTCTCTGCAGAGGTTTTTTCAGCATTTTTTTGCAATTTGTCATCTTTTTTCCATTTTCTTGTTAATTATATTTCTTTTATTTCTGCAAACTAACAACACTTTTTCCTTCTTCGGCGAGCTTCTCTCGGCGCTGCTCGTCCTCCGATCGGGAGCTCCATAATCTGTTAGGATGTATACTATAAGCCTATCTTTTGTATGAACATCTTTATGATATGAGATTCATTATGATCAAATATTTGCATTTTATATTTGTTATATATATGTTAATGCAATTGCCCAGATTAATCTATATTGTAGATAACATGGTGTGTGGTACCACACAGAAGATCATGCTATCAGTTCCTTATAGATTATAAATAGTAGCTCACAATCAAGATGGATTTAGATAAACCATTGGAACGGTTGTAGTGTAATTTGGTATTAGTCTATCTTGACTATAAAGTTACACTAGTACATTTTGTATGTATTGAGCAGGACCATTTGAGGTTGTTCGATTTGTACTGACTATATAAAAGAACAAGACCTCTATTATTATGGATGTGCATCTTCTTAATTCCTATATAATAACGGGCACATGTATCAGTGTTTGTCTCTTTAATTTACCAATGGGTGAGATTTATTAATAAATCAATAGGCTCGGTGAATTGGGAAACAACATTGCTTATATGGTGTGCTGTTGATTATAGAAGGAATCCGTGTCCTAATTATTTAGGATGATGATGTCCCCTTGAGGAGCTTATAAGGATTATCATATAAATCCTGCAGGTGGATTTAATCCGACATGATAATAAAGATGAGTGGTACTACTCTTGGAATTAGATGTAAATTAATTAAGTTGTTAGTAACTTATTTAATTTACGGACATTCGATATCTTAAACGTGGAAAAATAAACATGCACATAATAAAGGAGCCCATATTGTAATATGGGATTAGGACGGTAGTTTAGTTATAACTCCTTAGTGGACCGAGTTATAATTGATGGGCTTAAGTTGGGTGTTCGGGCTGAACACAGGACACCTAAGCCCATCAAGAGACCCAACCCTAATTTCTCCTCTAGGTCCCTGTTGTAGCCTATAAATAATCCCTAACTCACGCCTCCTAGAATCACTTGAAACTCACGTCTACATCAAATACACAGAATCACGAGAGAGAGTGATAGGAGGCGAGATAGTTGAGACTTTGGAAGATCATCGCCCACACGACGTCCAAGGAATAAGGATAGGAATACGGTAGAAGATCGAGAGGTTCAGATTCGATCAGTTTGTCTCCAAAAATGTATGTTTTCTTCCGCTGCACGTACCTTTTGGAACCCGATTCTGATCACATAGGGCCGGTGATCCGTCGGTTCCAACATAATCAATATATACATAGAGCACCATTTCTTAGAACCGCTTCCTCTTCATCCGCCACGCATCGCTCCCAATTTCGCCGTTGTGTTGCCTTATTTACAAATCCGATGTAAGTGTGGCCTTTGAATCTAGGACAGAGAGAAGTCAGCAGATAGTACGTGAAGAACCCCGATCCTTTTCATCATCTTCCTTCTTCACCATTTTCGCCGATTTCATCTGCTAAAGATTGTGTTGCGTCACTCTCCTTTCGCACTTTTCTTTTCCCAATTGAAAACAAGTGTTGGGCTCCATTTAATGAGAAAGATGGGACTTCGAAATTGGGGGCAATTGATTTGGCCTTTCTGGGTTGTTATGCAATTGAGATGTATGGAGTTAGACATTTGGGGGATAAGTTGGCCCTTCGTTTATTCTTGACAACAGGAATGGTTGGCAGTGGTATTTTTGTAGTGTTATTTGGAATGGGGTATTTTTGGGATATTCATGTTTTTGCGTTTTATTTGGTGGTGCAAATGATTGTTGGATTGTTTCAAGCTACTAGTTGGCCTTCAGTTGTAGCTGTTATTGGCAATTGGTTTGGGAAGAAGAAGAGATAGATTGATAATGGGTGTTTGGAATGCTCACACTTCAATTGGAATACTAGTATTTCTTTTTCGACCTATTAGTTGTATGGAATGGAAAAGTATTATGGAAATATTATGGGAGAAGACATCATAATACCATAAAAATTATAATATGTATAAGAAAATACCATCAAATATAATTAACATCCATATATACCACTAAATATAATTATATACCCCAATATACCACATTTTTGGTCAATGTCACACATGTGCATGTAAGCACATTAACTACTTCTTGGACCTACTTTTTTATATTTAATTATTTTTCTCCAAAAAGGGTTTAATTAATTCAAATCCATGTTTAAGCATTGATTTTCTTACGGAATAAGTATATAGGCTGGAATACTTTCCTCGTGCTGATACTGTCTAAAAAACAGTGGTCTGGAATGTGTAACAATGTCACGTACAAGTTTCTTCGGAAAATTAAAAATATCCTTCCAAGTATTTGGTTAGATTTCGGACCTAAAATGGTATCAGAGCCTAGGTTTATTAAGAACTTGAAGTTATATTTATTATTATTTTGTAATTAACTTTTGGTGAGGAGAATTTCTCGCGAAATATGGATCTGGACAATTGTCCAAGATGTTTACCATACAGGAGGTATCGTCAAATTTTGGCGATGCACAAAGAGGAATACCAAGAGAGACTAACATATTGGAATAACCAATATGTTGAAAAAGAGAACGCAAGAGCCGACAGGAAAACCTTAAGGCATTGCAAAAGACAAGCATCATATTATCGGGGTTTTCTTTCGGTTAACCAGATACTATATGCTTATCTGATAAACCAACAGGAATACGCTCATCTAAGTCTTGAAGGAAAACCAGAGTGGAACGAGATACTTCCAGATACATCTAAGTTCTCCCTTGATCTTAGAGAAATCCAAAAGACGATGTAGAATTATGGTAACTGCCACAATCACCTACCAACACAAGTCCATCAGATCCAAGACCAGATGGAGATGATGGTGAAAAATCAGAAGGAGACTCTTGAAATCCTTCATGATATTCAAAAAAGAGTCAAGAATCTAAAGGACAAACCAAGTCTTTCAGGAGAAAGGAAACGTATAGATTTTGCAACTGTTCCCTATTTACATCAAAAAGGGAAACCAACCGAAGTCATACGACCTATGAACCGAGATGAAAAGCTCATTGCTATCATCAAAGGAAAATCCATCATAAATTAAAAGTGATGGATATGGAGAGGATGAATCTTGAAGATCTATATGAACTTACCAAGTCCTTCGCAGGATTAGATATTGTAGATTTAAAGATGAATGAAGGAAGTGGTTCAGCTTTAGTTACACGTGACCAACATCAAAGACCACCTCCACTAACACCAGTAAATCCCAATGTTGTAGAAAGTTCAGGTTCACATCAGGTGAATGAACCAATGCCACACGCTGGAGATTTTACTATCGAGAAAAATTCAATTTTAGTCCATTTAAAACGCTACTGTCCAATTTTAGTCCACTATGAAAATATTTTTCAATTTTAGTCCACTTATTCAAAAATCGTCACTATTTGGTCCTTTTTTCCCAATTTTAGTCCTTTCTCCAGCGATTGTATTACAATCACCCCCAATTTTAATTTTTTCCCCACTCGCGCTTATGTGGCACAACTTATGTGGTGCTTAATATCCATTCCGGCGGTGGCACCGCTGTCGGAGCCACCATTTCTCCTTCCCTATTTTCTCTCTCCTTCAATCTCTTCATCCGACCACTGATCGGAGCCGATCTTATACCCAAATCGAAGCCCTTGCCTAGCCCGTCATGAATCCGGGCTCGGATCGCCGATCGACCGTGCCAATTGCCGGTAATCAGCCGATAACAGTTCGTTCTTTCTCTCTTCTTTTCCATTTTCTTTCCTCCAATCTCTTCATTCGGCCACTGATCGGAGCCGATCTTATACCCAAATCGAAGCCCTCACCAAGCCCGTCATGAATCCGGGCTCGGATTGCCGATTGGCCGTACCGATCACTGGCAATCGATCGATAACAGTTCGCTCTTTCTCTCACCTCTCCCCCATTTTCTCTCTCCTCCAATCTCTTCATCTGGCCACCGATTGGAGCCAATCTTGTACCCAAATCAAAGCCCTCGCCGAACCCATCATGAATCCGGGCTCGGATCGCCGATCGATCGTGCCGATCACCGACAATCGGCCGTTAACAATTCACTCTCTCTCTCTCGACCCTCTCTCTCCGATAACAGATAGCAAACCACCTGTCATCGGTGAGAATTGGGGACGATTGTATTACAATCGCCGGAGAAAGTGCTAAAATTGGGAAAAAATGATCAAATAGTGACGATTTTTTGATTAAGTGGACTAAAATTGAAAAATATTTTCATAGTGGACTAAAATTGGACAATAGCGTTTTAAATGGACTAAAATTGAATTTTTCCCTTTTACTAGCAAATGAGATCCTATTATTTCAGGAACTCGACAACGTTCCAAAAGGCCAGATCTTCTTAATACGCCTTATGGAAAGTCACAACTTAATCCGATACATCCGTATGGATTAATGCTAAATCTGGATATTTCAGATTTCAAGAATCGAGAAGTCCTTATTGATGATTGGGCATCGACGATGAGGATTGCAGCAGGAACCCTTGATCTTACAAAGGAAGGATTCATTTTACTTCTTGAAATGAGTCTTGAAGAATCTACAAAGATCGTAGGATATGACGACACCAAAGATGAGGGATATCGTCACAACTGGTGAGTCATTGAAAGGAATTGTCGATAATATGGCCAAATTATTCAAAATCCATTTTATCGGCATAGGCTATTTTGAGGGATTGGAAGAAGAAAAAAAAAGATACAAACAAGCCCTCTACTGCCTCGAGTTATATGATATTTATCATATTGATGAATACATTAAGTTATTCACCGAGTAGCGATGAAAGTCCAAGGTGGATGACAAAGAAGCTTCGCAACTTTTCTTTGCGAAGATACCAAGTCCCTAGAGAGAAATGCTTATCAGGGAATACAAGAGTGCAGACGATTTGGATACCGTGACTAGAAGAATGTCTTTCTTAAAAGCCAAGTTATCTGAATGGTGCCACCAAGCAGCATTATACAAGAACTACAAGAGACTCTGAGGAATCAATAAAATGGTTTCCCTATGTTGCGAAGAGAATGACATCCCAACAACTGTGGGAGGTCAACCACGGAGGCATAAAATGAGGAAACAAAGAAGTCATCCTTATAGCCGTGGAAGCAATAACAACAGAACGAGTCATAGGTCTTCATGGAGACCTAGAAGGATGTGGTTAAAACAAAAGGCCCGAAGTTACAAATCAGGGTAAAGATCAGCACCTAGTAGGAGTAGAGCTTCTTCATCAGGCTCAAACCAAGGAGGGACCAACAGAACCACAGGAAGAAGAACTTACAGGCGTGCTCACACTCGAGCTAATGAAAGTTTCAAAGACTGTAATTGCTGGACATGCGGAGCAAGAGGGCATATCTCAATGGATTGCCCAGATAACCAAATGAGAGGTCTTAGACAGTTCAAAGCAACACCAGAATTCGAAGAAGCTGTCTATTACCAAGACCTTATACAGGTGTATCAATTTGAGGATTTACCCTCAGATGAAAACATCTATGAAGAAGAGATCTATTCGGATGATGGAAGTGAATCCACATCAGAATCGGAATGAAGAAGAAATTCTTCAAACAACAAGAGAGGATATATCAGGATTCCTCTCTCACATAATAGTCTCTCATAAAACTCTCATGAGGATTATGAAAGAGGATCCAAAGCTTCAGATCTACGATGGTTTTACCATTGGAGCTATGGAAAAGACATTGGATAAATTTGGGCTTCGTAATAGAAAACACCAAATTATCTATAGGGTTACTACTGGAGAATTTACCATTCCAATGGAATTCTCAAGTAACCAAATTGAGATGCAGTTGATCCCTTATCGAGAGGTTCAGGAGATCAGAAGCAAGGTTAAAAGAGAAGTTGCGAAAACACTCTCATAGATTCACATCGGAGCCATCAGAGTTGTTATTAAAGAAACATTCAAGGAAGGAATTGATTCGCCATTTAATCTTGCCCTATTTGACAAGCGAATCTCCAATCTCAAGGATTCATACCTTGGAGCTGTTACAAGAAACTTGTATGTAGGGAAATTGGCATTCAATGTCTATCCTAGAATTGCATACAACTTGGGAGATCGAGACTTCAACAAAGTCTTAACCCTTCATCAAGATTTTAAAAGAGATGAGTTGATGAAAGAAGGGAATAGACCATACTCGATAACCTACAAGATTTCCTACGCTCTCTCGAATACACATCATTCAGATGTATTCTTGAGAAAGGAATTCATCGAAGTCCCAAGAATCTTTGAGGATTTTGCCAGGGTAGTTCTACCAGGGATTATCGAGTCTCCAACTATAAAGGAGATCGATATGAAAATTCAAGATCAACTTGTCTTCAACAAGAGTCAAAGCCTCAGAATGGAGATAAGAAGAATGTCGTTCCAACACGATAGACTGTTAAGTAGTAGTCATTGGGAAGAAAGAAGGTCTAGTACAGTTCAGTGAATCCTAGGTGTATTCAAAACACGAGGAGAGTTGAAATGTCCAGAAGGCTGGAGAGAAGTTGTAGTAATATTCGACATCATCCAAATGGAAAATATTTTTCCTTGTGATGTTCTATATTATCTCCAACAACCAATAGTCGGAAGATATCAAGGAAGCCTAAAGATGGGTGAAATTGTTCTGACTATTACGGGAATTACAGGAGAGATCCCAGAAAAATTAATATTGGGTATCGACTTTCTTGAGGATCATAAGCCTTGGGAAAGACTACAAGACGGAATGGAGTTTACAGTGGTTGATAAAAGATACAGAATCAGATGACCACTAGTCCATTCTCCATATATATCTCTATCGGGATGATATATACTGAATACAAGGCTGAGTATTTTGCAGCCTATGTTGATTTAGGAGTCGGAATATGTACTGCAAAGCAGGAGGTTTTTTCTAAAAAAATAGGAGAAGATCTACCAGCCATTGCAGGACGAGATTTCTCTAAAAGGATTCTTATCCTTAATCAAGGAATCAAATAAGCGGAAATTATGATCGGAGGCGCAGGTGATACCCCATGGTATAAAGTAAAAATGCCACCAATCTATTTCCATGATACAGGAGCAGATGTTTTGCTAGGAAACAATTTCCTACAAACATTCATGCGATTTGCATAGGAAAATGAGACAAGAAGGCTTATTTTCACAACGTTATGTGATCATAAGATTATTGTCCAGAGACTGCGGGAAGCATTTTACAGAAAAATGCCTTTTCCTTTTTGCAACAAGCGTGGTGATGAAGCCAAACTTCGACATCCAAAAATGGTGGATAAAAGAAAATTTGATGATGCCTTATTATCCTTTCGACAATATGGTTTGAAACAAAAATATACCAAGAGATGGGATAATAATTTGTATTCATTCAGAATACAAGGAGAAGAACGAGTTCCTCCAGAGGCTATTGCAGAATTGTGAAAAGCCCTATTGGAGAATCCACAGAGTGATGTTACCATTGAAGAACAAATATCACTCGAGGATTTGAAGAAAAGAATCCAAAGGAATTATAATGAAGATCCTTTGGCATGGTGGGATAGAAACGAGCTCAAAGCATCTTTGAAGGTTAAATCCGAAAAGGAACATGAGTTCGTAATACTCAAGCCAATCCTCATGAATCAGAAAGATCGTGAGGATATGCAGAAGATACTTAAGGAACATCTGGACCTTAAGTTGATCTCACTAGGAGTTTCTCCATACAGCAGCCCAGGTTTCCTAGTAAGGAATCATGGAGAAATCAAAAGAGAGAACACTTGGTTAACTGTATTAAAGGTGCCAAGATATTCTCAAAGTACGATTGCAAGTCTGGATTCTACCAGATCAAGATGGAGGAAGAAAGTAAGAAGTTCACAGCTTTCTCTACGCCACAAGGACACTATGTCTGGAACGTGATGCCTATGAGATTGACAAATGCATCCCAGATATATCAGAGAAAGATATCTCTTCAAGGATTATTTCAGCTTCATGTTCGTATACATCGATAACATTCTCATCGCATCAAAGAGTATGAAGGAACATCTCAAACATTTGAAGATTTTCTTAGATGTTTGCCATAAGGAAGGATTAGTGCTTTCTGAAAAGAAGACAGTAATTGCTACGAGACAGATTGAATTCCTAGGAATTGAAATCGACGAGTCTGGGATCATTCTACAAAATCATATTGTAGAAAAGATACAAGGATTTCCAGATGATCTTACAAACAAGAAACAACTTCAGAGTTTTCTCGGAGTTGTTAATTTTGCTTGAATGTTCATCAACAATCTAGCATTTCACAGGAAGGTGTTCAGCCCATTACTTAAGAAAGATGTTTTCAAATGGGAAGATGAACATCGAGAAGGAATTAAGAAGCTTAAAGAAGTCTGTAGCAAGCTTCCGAAACTTGCTATACCTCAAGATGAGGATGAACTGGTTCTTTACACAGATGTCAGTGATTATTGATGGACAACTGTTCTTATGAAAGCCGCACCAAATGAAGAAGTGCCATGTAGATACTGCAGCGGTCTGTTTATGGATGGAGAAGCAATTCGATAACATATCAACGAAAATGAATTCTTTGCAGTCAGAAAGGCTTTCAAAAAATGGCCTCTCTTTTTACTGGCTAAAAAGTTTACCTTAAAAATTGATAATGAAAGTGTCAAGACTTTTCTGAAAAATAAAATTGAATCTAAACCAGAAAAGGCTAGATTACTTAGATGGCAAGTTGAATGCCAATATTATGATTATGATATTGTCATTGTGAAATCTCATGAAAATGTTCTTGCAAATTTCTTAACACGAGATGGAAGGACACGTTGCTGACAAGGTCCTTAAACGAGTTAGACATCTTAGAGAAAACCTGGAGAGTCTAGAGCGAGAATTCGGGATGTTATGTCTCAATGCCGAAGTCGCTGGATGACTTCAACGAGATGATCAGAGATCCGTTTCTGGTCTAATACGAGCATGCCAATACGCTTAGGGATAATTGTTCCAAGCGTTGCATAAGCCTATCCTCCAGGCTGCATCTCTAACGATGCAAAAAGAAGTGATTAGAAAACGGGACTCTAACACGGAGGTTATGGATTTAAATACCATAATCAAGAGTGTTATAGGTGTTGCATTCCTTGAGGATGTACAAACTGTAATGAATGTTGAAGCTCCGGTGTCACAACCCGAGTCTTCAAGTCAACCCAGCACCTTTGGGGTAAAAGAGGGAGAGTTGAACCTTAGGCCACAGACAGACAAAAATAAGGTTCAAATTGACGAGATTAAAATTTCTCCTATGCAGGTTTATCAACGACAATGGGAGAAGTTGGTTACTAGAAAGGGAATCAACCCAGAAAGAACATTGGTTGATATCTCAGGAAAGTATCCAAGAGTTTGGATGAAACCAAAAAGTCATCCAAACAAAGTTCAAGAATGGTATACTTTTGGAGCATTGGCTTCAATCCATACCGTATCACCAAGATATCCTGAAATTTCAAAATTACTGAAATGGATTGGGGAAGCCATTTACGAGACATGGGTAAATAATCTACATTTGTCTAGAGACGAAATTCTGGAGCTCTATTTTATCAGTGCAGCCCCAGAACCAGCAAAGAAGGCTTCAGTGAAGCTTTTCATTTCATCAAGCTAAGAAGGCCAGATGGAAATGCCTTAAAAACTATAAAGGCAGCTTCACCGGAAGAAATTCAAATACTAGTAGGAGCATTTTCAGAAGATGAAGCTTCTACAAGGCGAACATGGGGACTTTGAGTTTGTCTAACAGAAATGGACAAAGTCAAATATCCATTTAAGTTTTTCCAGAATTCAGCAAGTGGATCTTTCCTACTGAATTCCATGACTGGATCAACAATAGGATTTGTAGAGGAACTCTTCGAGACAAAAAGAAGGATCCACTGGGAGAACAAGATTCTGACAAGTAAAGAAACTTACCGAAAATTTTGTAATATGGAGTATGTTGGCCGATGGATAGATCGGATCTGTCAAGCATGCCCAGATCAGAAAGAGCCCGAGTTTGGGAAAGGATTCCGACCCAAACCCGACTGACAGGAATAAGAGTCTGAAAGAGAAAAGGGTCCTGCACAAAAGAAACGTTATCCACGGGGACCACGTTGACCTAATTTTTAAGAGAAAGATGCCCCGACAAACAATCATGGGGTGAGTCACGAGAAAAGACAATATCACATGGGCTGAGCCATGTGAAGAAATAAATGATTTCCTGACAACTCTAACCATTATCACATGGGTTGAGTCACGGAAAATAAAGAGGAGACGCACTAACTAGCTGAAAGGGACTTCCCAACAAACCTTCACATGGGAGCACTAATGGAGTAGGCTAGTATGTGCAAACAAGAGTTGGAATCCGCCTTTCAAGTCCGGATTCATGCCTATATATATTAGGAGTTGAAGGAAGTTGAGGACATCGACCATTTCCCTTAATTTTCTCTAAATAAAAATCTTTGTAATATTTTGAGTGTTTCTAGTTTATGTGTGTAAGAGTGCAGACCTCATCTCTTATGAGAGGCTAAACAAGTATTCTCCTTCCAACAGGAGATTACTGATGTAATAAATATTTCGTTTAAGTTCTTAATAAAAGAAAGGTTTTTGCTTTCAACATGCCTTGTTAGTATTGTTAGTTTATCCCTTAGAAGGAGTACTTTATACACCTGGTGTAGGAAACGAACCAAGGTTGTGCTGTGCAGTTGCTGAAGGAGCTGGATAACTTGCAGATCATCTTCCCCGAGGGTTGAAATTAAACAGTGAGGAGCTGTTCGTAAAACGGTCTGGGGGTAGTAATTTTCCAGCTGGTGGCTTTGCAAACCATCTCACCCGGTGCTGTTGCGGTCAAAGAAAGGTATGAATTTTAAGAGATTAATTAATTTTACAGAAGCATGTTGGGCTTGATATTGATCAGTTGACATTTTATTCGAATCTAATTGAATAAATGGAGTAGGATTAAATTAATGATGTGGATTTGCATTTAATAATAAAAGGAGAATTTAATGAGTTTGGAAGTTAGTTAAAAGTCAAATTGGAGCATTGAATGCTTTTGTGGTATAGTGTTATATTTGATGATATTTTTATGCATAATGTTATATTTGATGTTAATTTTGATATGTTGTTATATTTTGTGGTATTTCCTTACCTATATTATAGTAATTGTGGTAATGTAGGTTGCTATCCCAAATATTATATATGTTATAATCAATGAATTTGCTCATTTTATTTTAAGATGCAGAATTCCTGCTGGCTGCTATTCATCATAGCTTCAGCAGTCTTTAATATATTCAAAATTCAAAAGTTTGGAATTTTGTATTCACAAATAAAGACCAAAATTCAGTCCAAAAGATACAATTGTACACAAACTAGTATTAATAAAGTATAATAGAATCATCTAACTCCAATGGTGAGTAATAAACAACAAGTAGAAGTCTTAGATATTGCACATATTCCTTTAAGGTATTACATATTAATCTTTAAGGTCTTAGATATATAAATATATTTTGCATACATGCATTTAAGGTATTATATTTTTACCTTTTTTTCACAATAAGTTTATTCAATCTATCTAAATTTTTTAAATTTTTTTAAATTTTTTAAATTTTATATAAATAAAATTTAGGTCTAAGAAATGTATGAAAAGTATAAATCCTAACAATCAAATGAATGATCATTTTTTAAATTTGAGAAATATGATACATGGTTTGATAGTTTATGACTTAATGGTTTTCGTCTATAGTTCAATAGTATAAAAAATAAAGTATATATGGACTGATCATAGAATTATTTTAAAATTTAAATTTTAATAACAATAATGAGTGTTTTCTTATAATTTAGTCGGAATAAAAATAAGATATAATTAATCTACACATTTCTAAGCAAAATCTTAATTTGTTTTCAGAAATCTAATAGTTGTTTCAAAAATGTAGATATTATTTTTAAAGTTAAAATTTATTTCAAAAATCTAACAATGATGTTAAACCTATATAATTTTACGATCATTGAATATATAGTAAAATTACAACCAAAAAGTTAAATCTATGAAAAATAAATCCTAAGGAGATACTGAAACAAAAAAATTATGATCCAATTATAAATTGAATATTTTTATTCATTTAATTAGTATTTTGTTATTTTTGTTTTATATATATATGTATTAGTTATATCTACTATTATATTTACGTATTAAATGATGATGTAAATTAACAAGTCTTAAAAAATTTTAATTATCAAATTTTTAGCAACATTGATTTTTTTAATTATGTTTTTTTCTAATTTATCAAATATGAAAATTTTAATCACTTAATATAATAATTTTCAAAATCTAATTATAAGTATTATAACTCATGCAACGAATAGAGAAATACTAGTTTAAATAACAAACATAACACAAAAAAATTAAAAATCCGAAATGACCCAAAATTGAAATGGATTCATGTAAATTTTCAATGGAAAGTCAAGACACTTAATTAGATATTGTAGGTCCCGAAATAGTCAAAAGAAGTTTGAATGGTGTGAAAGACTTCGTTCGCATCAGACTGAAATCAAGAGCATAGATAAATGCAAGCCTGCTTGAATAAACATGTAAATAGAGAAAAACACATGTCATCACATAAGCAAGATCTCAACTGAAAATAAATGAGGTAATGATGAGCTGATAATAGATCAAAAACTGACAATTTTACTTGTTAAATTGTTAATGGATTATCAACCTTACACTTGTGGAAATGTGAGGCCCGACTCTTTTTCTATCGGTTAGACGAGAAAGATATATCACAAAAAAAATATGCAATTACGATAGATATATTCACGTGCAACTGTCGCACCGTGCAACGGTAGCACTTATAGCTGAAAAAAGGTATACTTGAGTGTTGAGTGGTGGGCCTGATTTGGGCCACACACTCGGGCAGCCCAAAGCCACAGCAAGGGCCGGATGTCATAAGCCCAGGCCTAGACCCGCCATCCCTTTAGTTGATCTGCGATTTGGTCCGTCCATCCGGTAAGGCTTGATCTCGACCCTTGGCTTGGGGATATATATCTGTTTCCTGCGCTTTTTAGCTCCTTTTTTGTAACCCTACCTCTTTATCTCCCCCGCGGCGCTTCTCACCCTCTCTCCTATTTCCGATACGGTATCCCGGCGATTCCGCCATGGATACGCTCCTCTTTCCTTCTGTTTTCCTTTCCTGTCTGCTATATATTGAGAGGCTCCAAGGTTTTGAGAGAGCAAGAGAACAAACCTGAGAATTCTTTAGCCTTATACTTAAACACTCTATGTGATTCTCTCTCCGTGAGAATTGTGAGGTGCTCTGTGGTCTTTGGTCATACTTTTGGCCTTGTTGTGTGCTTGCTCGGTGCTACCGCCGGTTTTGGGTCTTCTGTCTTTGTGAGTGGATTCGGCAAATCTAAGTGGGGACTGAGCCTACTTCGAATACAGATCTGTGTGTTCGGTCTGTTTTTAGCTATATTCTCTGTGTAATAGTTGGTTAGACTTACTTTGTACTCTGGATCCTAGCCCTACAGTGGTATCAGAGCACTGTGTAGGGGCGATCCGGAGTTTGCTCGGTGCAGACAGGTATTTTTGGCTATCCTTTATCTCTTTTTTTTCCTTTTTTTTAGTAAGATCCTGAGTCTGTTGAGGCTGTGTGCTGGTATAGGTCTAGGATTCTCTATGTTTTCTGACCTTGATCTGTGTGATTCTTGTTCCGCTGCTCTGTTTTTTGGTTCCCCGTCGATCTCACCTTGTCCGGTTCGCTAGTGACCCTGGAATCTGGGCTGAGGGGGTTGACCAAAGCTCTTTTTCTTTTGATCTGTGTGATTTATATCATTCTGTGTGATCTGATATTTCTCTGTGATTATTCTATTCTGTGTGAACTCTCTGTGATCAGTGAACATGAATGCTCTATCTGTTGCTCCATTTGATGGAAATGGTGATTTTGCTATTTGGTAACAAAAGATGAAAGGTATTCTTGTTCAACAAAAGTGTTTTAAAGCTATAACTCAGAATTATGATGAAAAGACATCTAAGGGAACTATAAGTGATATTGATGAACTTGCATATTTTCTTATCATCCTAAATCTTTCTGACTCTATGATTAGGAAGTTAGGAAAACATGATTCTGCTCAGTCTCTGTGGAATAAATTGCAAGAATTCTATACTGAAACATCTCTACCTTCTAAAATGTTCTTGTTGGAAAAATTCTTCAGATTTAAACTTGATCTACATAAAGATATTGATGAGAACCTTGATGTGTTTACTAAGTTGGTTCAAGATATTAAGTTAACTGGAGATAAGAACATTGATGAATACACCCCTATAGTGCTGTTAAATGCTATACCTGACTCTTATAGTGATATAAAATCTGCTATAAAATATGGTAGAAATAAAGTGACCTTGGATACAGTTATAAATGGCTTAAAGAGTAAGGAATTGGATCTTAAAAATAGTAAGAGTAATAGGTCTATGGGTGATGTTAATCATGTAAGGGGAAAACCTAGGACCAACCCTCAGAAGTAAGCAACCTCCTAATGCTCAGAATAAGCCTAATCAGAATCCTAATCCAAACCAGAATCAGAGTCAAAATCAGAGAAAAGATGGTTTCAAACCAAGGCCTAATAACAGGAAGTGTTATAATTGTGGTAAACCAGGACATTATGCTAATAGATGCACAGAACCTAAGAAAGAAAGGCCTAATAATCAACCCAATCAAGCTAATAATGTTGCTGATAACTTGGGTGATGTTTTTATGATATTTGATGCTGATTCTGTGAACTCTGTGCTTGTTGATCTAAGTGATAAAATCTGGTTATTGGATTCTGCATGCACCAATCACATGACACCTCACATTAATATGTTTTCATCCTATATGGAATTGAAAAATGGATCTGTTTCTATGGTGATAGTAGCTAAAAGCATGTGCTTGGTATTGGAACTATGAATCTAAAGTTTGATGATGGCTATGTGCTAACCTTGAAAAATATGCGACATGTTCTTAAGTTATGTAGTAATTTAATGTCATGTGCTGTCCTGGAAGATTCTGGTTTTAAAGGGGAATGGGGAAATGGAAAAATGAATCTATTAAAGAATGAATCAGTGATGTTTAATGCTAAAAGATCCCATAACATGTATGTTGCCTGTGCTGAACCTGTGTTGCATGTGAATTCTGTCCAGAATAATACATCTAATCTTTGGTATAAAAAGCTTGGACATATAAGCAACAAAGGACTGGGAATATAACATAAGAATAATTACCTCTATGGTGATTCTGTCACTGATGTGCCTATGTGCATGCATTATGGGTAAGCAACCCAAGTTGAAATTTCTTGAATCCCCCTTCCCTAATACCTCAAAATGTTCTAATATTCTTGAATATATTCACGCTGATGTTTGGGGTCCTGCACCTGTCTCTACACCTAGTGGAAACAAATATTTCTTGTTTGTAATTGATGATTTCTCCAGAAAAGTGTTTGTTTTCTTGCTTAAACAAAAATCTAAAAAATCTGATGTGATTGATGAATTCAAAGCATGGAAAATTCTAATTGAGAACCAAACTAGAAAGAAAATAAAGATATTGAGAACAGACAATGGAATTGAGTTCTATAACCATGAGTTTGATGCTTTATGTACTGAATCTGGTATTAAGAGACAGAACTGTTGTGCACACACCTCAACAAAATGGCATTGCTGAAAGGATGAATAGAACTCTTCTGGATAAGGTAAGATCTATGTTATTTACATTTGGTCTGCCTAAAGTATTTTGGGGTGAAGCTATCTTAACTGCTGCATATCTTGTTAATAGATGCCCTTCTATGCCTCTAAATGGGGATTTACCTGAATCTGTGTGGTGTGGTAAACCAGTGGATTTGTCTAATTTAAGAGTATTTGGTTGTACTGCTATTGTGCATAATAGTTCTGATAAATTTGAACCAAGATCAGTTAAAGGTGTGTTCCTTGGATATCCGGATGGTGTAAAAGGTTATAGATGCTGGATTAAAGATGAATATGGTTTTAAAACTATAATTAGCAGGAATGTTGTGTTTAATGATGTAGCGCCCCAGACCAAAATGAAGCATAATAAATTAATTAAATATTTAAACCTAAGATTTGATAATTATGTGCGTATGTTTTAATTGTTTAATTAATTTCGTGCGTTTCAGATAAGTGTTTAATGCACGTTTTAGATCGATAATTTTATTAGACGTGGAACATAGGATATTCTTATACCATAAGATGCATCTTGGAAAGACGAGAAGATAGAAACGAACTAGGGATCAATCGGAGACCCGTAGCTCGAATGATGATGAAAAGGGCAAAATCGGAAGTTTCGGAAAATCGGAAGATATTTATGTTGAATGGAAGTGAAGATATTTACGTGAATAGTAACATCGAAAAAGTCAACCGATGAATAGTGTTTGGATATTTTGGATGAATAGTGACTTTCTGGAATTCTATAAATAGAGGCTCTCCCGATTCATTTTTCACCATTTTTCCTAACGCGCCGAAAACTCGTAAGTTCTCTCTCCTTTCTCTCTCTTCGTTTCTTGTTTTCTGGTCGGTGGCCAGAAAAATTCAACATTGTCGGAATCGAATGATTTTCGCACACGACGTTTGTCTCGACGAGACGAATCTAAGATAGGTCTCAGATTTCAAATCCGATTTCTTGTTTGCCGAAACACGATGAAAAACAGCCTTGAAACCCTAATCCTAACCCTTGAACCACCCTTTCTCTCTCCCTACTGTTTATCTTTATCTCTCCTCGTCTTCTTGCCGGAGCGGTGGCCAAAGAAGCTAGTGGTGGTGTGGTGGTGATGTGGGGGAGGTGGCGCCGCCACTGGTGGCGGCGCCGGGCCGGAAAAGTGGAGGAAGTATGTAGTACGTGCATGTGTGTGTATATATATGTGTGTAACTGCGTGTGTGTGCATGTTGCTGATTGGGGCGGTGTCGGGTGGCATCGTCGTGTGGGAAGGGATGGCCGGCGACAGGAGGTCGTCGACGAGGTGGTCTGGTGGGTGGCCGGCGGCTGGTATCCGCCGGCCAAGGAAATCACAATGTGTGTGTGTGTGGGATTACACCTTATGCTAGGTGTGTGTGTGTGACTTGCTATGTGTGTGTGGGTGCACGGCGGTGGTGGTGGCCGGTGACTGGGGTCGCCGGCTAAGGTGAGAGTGATGGGTGGTGGTCGCCGGCGAAACAGTGTGTGTGTGTATGGAATCGGGTGTGTGTGTGTGAGCTCAAGCTTGTATGTATAGGTTTTGTTGGAGGTTGGGCTTGGCCGAAATGGGTTGCCGGTGACGGGGAGTCACCGGTGGAGGTACTGGGAGTGGTCGCCGGCGACGGGAAGTCGCCGGTCGAAGTTTTGGTTGGAGTTGAAAATCTGGAAAAAACAGTGTATCGAAGGGTTTTGCGGCGTAATTTCCGGGCACTATTCATGTCGGAATCCGGCGATGGACGGCCGGAGGTGGTAGCCGACGGTGCGAGGTATCCGGCGAGGTAGGTGGTGGTGGCTGGAGGCGGTGCTGCCGCACCAGGCGATGCCGGGAAAGTGACAAGCGAGCAGGGCCGACGTCGGGAAAATATGGGCATCGGCTGCCGAGAAAACTCGGCAGCTGCAGAGAAAACTCGGCAGCTGCCGAGACGAGCTTACCCGCTGCCGAGAAAACTCGGCAACTGTCGGGTGTCGGGTAGTCGGTGCGCACCATGCGCGCCCGTGCGCAGTCGTCGGGTGTCGACGCGCACCCGACATCGTGTTTTCCATCCGAACCTCATTTTCTTTCCGTCGTTCATCCATATCGAGTCGTTGATGACGAGACGTCGTTGATCGGGGTCCGTGGGCCCAGTCAAAGTCAACCCCTTGACCAAAATTACCATTTTACCCCTAAATTTAAAACGCTTCGTTTGTGCTCGTTTCAACTACGATTGAGCTCATTCTTTTTGCGTTGCGATCCTTATTTCAATTCCTATCATCTCAGCCCCTTGGTTTGAACTTTCAGCCTTGTCTCTAAAATTCCAATATTTAGATTGTTCGATCCGTCGTGTCGTTAGCAAGCGTTGTTCCGCCGGAACCCTTTACAGTTTTATTTATACTGTATTTAAGATCTAAGAAAACACCGTAACTGTGTAGGATATTTGTTGGATTGAACTTTGAGTTGAGCTTTAGGTTTCGGGGTTATCAGACTTACTATTCTTGCTACTCATGCGGTAACCACTATACGAGGTGGGGGTAATTTCTATCTCTTAATCTATTTACTGTTTTCCCTATTAAATGCATGATTGAGGAATACTAAGTGCTGTGTTTATACTTGCTGTGCCATGATATAACTGTGAAAGGACCGAGGTCCTCTGATCATGCATTCTGTTCGTCCCTTGCTATTTTCTAATACTCTGAAAAGGTTTGGTGGTCCTATTGAAATGCACCAGCGGTATATGAGACCGTTTTATAGGATAAGATGGGGGAATCCCGCACCTATTCGTCCCTTACCATTTCTAATATCTGCTATGCATTTTACGTGTTGTGACAATGTGACATAAGATTATTTTATTAGTATTTTATATCTGTTGGGAGTCACAAGAGGCGGATTTTATCCCCACGGGTGTATTCCACGCACTCACCCTATTATTCTGAACTCACACTACAGGCGATGATGAGTAAGGGGAACCCTAGATGGAGAGAGAGATGGGCTATCTTTGGTTTCGTATGTTTGAACTGATGTAACACAAACTTTTTCCAAACAATGTTTTAAATCACGTTTTGGAATAATATTTGATACATATAGGGATGTTAGATCCTGAAGAATGATTCCGTTGCATATGATGTTTTATATTGGTAATGAGACCGATTGCTAATGGCAGAGGCCGTAAGTTTATAAGTGAGAGATTTATTTCGTCCCTTACCTCTTTCTTCTATCGTCTCCTACTTATTCTTTTTTTTGTGTATGCGTCTCTTGCTATTTCTCTCTTCACGCCCAATGGTAAAACTCTGAGAAAATACGAAAAGATTTTGGGGCATGACAAATGAATCTGAATTTCCATGTCTACCTGCACCTACTCTTATTATTCCAGATCCTGCTCCAAATGAGGTGGATCCCTCTTCTATTGATCATAATGATTTTAAAAGTGAATCTTCTACATCTCAGTCTGATAACCTAAGTGAATATTAACTAGCTAGAGATAGAACTAGGAGAAATATTAGGAGACCACAACATTTTGATGATTTTGATCTTGCATCCTTTGTGTTTAATGTGTTTGAAAGTCTTGACGGAAATGAACCTAAGACATATAAATAGGCTATACAATCTGCTGAGTCTGCAAAATGGATAAATGCTATGAATGATGAAATGAAATCTTTGCATGTTAACAATACTTGGTCTCTTATACCCAAACCTGCTAAGTGCTCCCTTGTTGACTGTAAGTGGTTGTTTAAAATTAAGCATGAATCTGACTCAGTAAGATATAAGGCAAGGTTAGTTGCTAAAGGCTTTACACAAAAGGAAGATGTTGATTACAGTGAGATATTTGCTCCTGTTGTTAAATTTACTACTGTGAGAATCTTGCTTGCCTTAACTGCTCATCATAACTGGGAATTGAAACAAATGGATGTTAAAACTGCTTTCTTACATGGTGACCTTGATAAGCAGATATATATGAAACAACATGAAGGTTTTGTTGATAATAAACATCCTGATTATGTATGCCTGTTGAAGAAATCTCTGTATGGTCTTAAACAATCCCCCAGACAATGGAATAAGAAATTTGATGCTTGCATGATATCTCTTAGATTTAAAAAAAGCTCTTATGATCCATGCTTATATTTTAAAGAAGATGTTCATAACCCTGTGTTCTTAGTGATTTATGTTGATGATATGCTCTTAGTTAGTCCCTCTGTAAGTGCCATTGATCATGTCTCTAAATGTCTAAGTGACAATTTTGATATGAAGTTTCTGGGTGATGCTAAACGAATTCTGGGTATGGACATTGTTAGAGATAGAAAAGCTGGCTCCTTGCTTCTTGATCAGTATCTATATGTGCAAAAGATCGTTGAAAAATTCTCTATGCTTGATGCTAAACCTGTATCTGTACCTCTTGCTGCTCATTTCTTGTTAAGTAAAGATCAATCTCCCAAGATTGACCTTGAAATGTCTGATATGTGCTATGTGCCGTATGCTAGTGCTATTGGATCTGTTATGTATCTTATGGTGAGTTCTAAACTAGACATTGCATACTCTGTAAGCTGTTTGAGCAGATTTATGTCTAATCCAGGTTTGCCTCATTGGGAGACTGTAAAATGGTTCCTAAGGTATTTAAAAGGAACTGCAAAAACAGGAATTGATTTTGGTAAAACTGGAAAAGGGATAAACCTATGTGGTTATGTGGATTCTAATTTTGCTAATGATAAAGATAATGAAAATCCACAACTTCCTATGTGTTTACTTTATGTGGTCTTCTATTAATTGGAAATCCCAATTGCAAAATGTTGTTGCTTTGTCCACCACAGAATCTGAGTATATTGCAGCTACAGAAGCTATAAAAGAAGCCATATGGCTTAAGGGTTTACTGTCTGAAATCGGCATTCTAAAAGGAAAAGTGATTGTATACTCAGACAGCCAATCAGGGATTCAATTGTGCAAAAATCCTGTTTTTCATGATAGAACTAAACACATCGATGTTAAGTTTCACTTCATCAGAGACATTGTGGAGAAGAGTGACATTGACCTGGAGAAAATTCCATCAGAGTTCAATCCAGCCGATATGGGAATTAAAGTGTTACCTACTGATCCTGTATGAGGATTCTGAAACTATCCTCTACCCTATGATATTTTCTCTGGTTATGAGTTTTCTATGTGATTGTCTCTATGTGCTTTGTGCTTGTAATTTCTCACCTATCTGCTTTTGAACTCTGTGTATTGCAGTAAGGATGGGAAAATCAGGGCTGTGATGACCCCACTTGCTAATTTATGAAAGTTCATTAGAGGACCCAAATTTAGCCCAAGGTGGAGAGTGTTGAGTGGTGGGCCTGATTTGGGCCACAAACTTGGGCAGCCCAAAGCCACAGCAAGGGCCGGATGTCATAAGCCCAGGCCCAGACCCGCTATCCCTTTAGTTGATCTGCGATCTGGTCCGTCCATCCGATAAGGCTTGATCTCGACCTTTAGCTTGGGGATATATATCTGTTCCCTACACTTTTTCGCTCTTTTTTGTAACCCTACCTCTCTATCTCCCCCGTGACGCCTCTTACCTTCTCTCCTGTTTCTGATATGGTATCCCGACGATTCCACCATGGATACGTTCATCTTTCCTTCTGTTTCCCTTTCCTATCTGCTATATATTGAGAGGCTCCAAGGTTTTGAGAGAGCAATAGAACAAACCTGAGAATTCTTTAGCCTTATACTTAAACACTCTGTGTGATTCTCTCTCCGTGAGAATTGTGAGGTGCTCTAGGGTCTCTAGTCATACTTTTGGACTTGCTGTGTGCTTGCTCGGTGCTACGCCGGTTTTGAGTCTTCTGTCTTTGTGAGTGGATTTGACAAATCTAAGTGGGGACTGAGCCTACTTCGAATACAGATCTATGTGCTCGGTCTGTTTTTAGCTATATTCTCTGTGTAATAGTTGGTTAGGCTTACTTTGTACTCTGGATCCTAGCCCTACATTGAATAACTCATGCTTATACTGTAAAACACAACTTATAATTGAAAAACACATACTTATACTTTTAAAAGATATACTTGAATCACGTGCATGTGAGACGGTCTTACAAGAGACCAACTCAACAAAGAATATGTATTGACAATGTTGGTCCCAAGTATTCAGAGGTTCAGAGGGGGAGTGAATGAATCTCTGTCGATTTTTTGAAAAATCTGTTTGAATTTTCGTCGTTGTATTCTAATGCAGAACAGTGCGCTGGTCGAGAATGCAACACAACTTGCTGTATTTGAGTTCTTTTGCAGCGCACCTTGCTGTACCAGAGTTCTTTTACAGCAGAAACTTTTTAAATTTGATCAGAAATATGAGTTTTAGCAAAACTTGAATGTTATATGATGTGAAATACAATAAGGTATAGCAACAGAGATGCTAGAACATAAATATAAACACACAAAGGCTTACAATGGTTCAAAGATGGTGTAATCCTTCTACATCCGCTCTACTCCTTCTCGGAGGAGGAACTTCATTAAGCAAGTTTGATTTACAGGACTCGACCTTACAAACTATCAACCTAACAAGTTTCATCTGCTAAGATTCAACTTCCACATAGGTTGCTCAAATCAAATAAGTTGATCCACACAAAATCCTAAACTCACACAGACTTATTATCTTAAACTCCTAAGGCTAAACACTCAACAAGGATATCTACAAGAAAAATTATATTTAACTATAACTAGAGTTGTCAAAACGGGTCGGCGGGGCGGGCCGACCCAAAACCCACCTTAACAACCCACCCTTTGGCGGGGCGGTGTGGGGTGGGCTTTTTATTGGGCGGGCCTTCAAATCCCAACCCAGCCAAACCCACCGGTGGGTAGTGGGTTGGGCGGGTCAACCCACTTGAATTTTTTTTTTTTTTTCTTTTTTTGTTTTTAATTTTTTAAATTTTTTTTCTTTTATAAAAGAAAAAAGATAATATTTATAATATTTTTTATCCTTTACTCAACCTTGTATGCATTGATTACATGTAAAATACAAAAAAAAAAACATTATAAAAAACAACTTTTTTTTAAAATTCTTTCATTAATATAAATAAGTGACCAAATTTAATATATTAAACATCATTACTTTGCATTAGATGGTAATTTGTGTCATTATTATACATATTTCATATATGTGTAAAAAAAAAACAAATTTTTTTTAAGGCGGGCCAACCCACTTGGCCCGCGGGCTAGCCCGCCAAAAGCCTGTCCTGCCGAGGCCCGCCCCGCCTAGGCCCATCTTTTGACGGGCTCCTAAATGCTTGGCCCAACCCTCCTTTTTGGCGGTGCGGTGCGGGCTGGGCCCGTTTTGACGACTCTAACTATAACACCCCAAATTAATTAGCTAAGGTGTAATGTTATATATATATGTTTTTAATTAATTAACTATGTATTAGAATTAATTAATTATGTATAAGAATTAATTAAGTAAGTGATAATTTTAATTAAGCTAAGAATTAATTAATTAAGTGATAATCTTGATTAAGTATATGAAATTAATTAATTAAGTATTAAGAAATTATTTATTAATAAATTAAGTAATTAATTGGTTAGTCATCAAGCCACTCGCCACCTCATTTCTCTATCTCTTCAAAAAGATGACACACACTGTTAAACCAATTCAGGTGTGAGAGGAAGAAAAGTAAAAGAAAAAGGAAAAACAAGAGAAGAAAACACACACGTCCTTTCCATCTCTCTCTCTCTCATTCTCTCTCTGCTGTCCTGCTGCATGGCTGCTACTATGTGTGTGTGTATGGAGTTTGGGCTGCCGCTGGGGGCGGCAGCGGGTGCTGCACGTGCTGTTTTGCAGCTGTCGTGCATGAATTTTGTAGCTGGTTTTGGGGGTTTTCTGCAGCGTGTGGGTGTGTGCAGGCTGTTGTGCACGTGTATGAGGGCTAGGATGTGTGCGACGGTGGCTGCAGGTGGGCGCTGGGGACGGGCCTGCTGTCCTGTTTTTCCTGCTACGCGTAGGAAGTGTTCGACATGCCGTTTGAGGTACTTTTGAGTATGGGACCAAAAAAACTGTTTTTATGGCATATACTAGGGTGTATGGGGAAGGTCTCCACCAAGTTTGGTGGCCATCCGAGGTCGGACGACCGAGGAATAATTTTACGAAGTCGGGGCTGCATTTCTGCACCCGAACTGGAGATAGTCGCAGAGCAGAAGGTCTTAATGAAAGAGTTTCCTAAAACTGTTCATGTGGGGTGTTCTTTAGTGTGTTGGGAGCATTCTTACCAAATTTCACCTTAAGGTGAGTCCGTTTAAGGGGTCCAAGATGCATTAGGGCACAAAGTGGCAGTGCAGTGTACAACGATCAATGTTCAGCCTATTGCAAGGACAATTCCCAAACGATCGAAAATCGGATGGGCTTGAGATTTCATGGAGTTAATATTCACACAAAGATCTTCATTGCGGGCTTTATGGATCATAAATCGGAGCTCAGACGAGGAAGATAAGTAACGACGATTTTCTTTCCAGTTGGCAAAGGATTTTACAATTACAATTTACTTTGCAAGTTCAATTTTAATTTGCAATTAGTTTACTTTGCAAGATTAGTATGCCTTGCAAGTTTATTTTTTTCCCTTGCAAGATTAAAGTTCTTTACAAGCCAAATTATTTTCTTTGCAACTTTACAAGTTTAGTGTTCCTTGCAGGCTTAATTATTTAATTCGCAAGTTTACAAGTTTAATTTTACGGACTTATGTCGTCGAACCCTGTCTAAGAATGTTCTTAATCCAAAGTTCTAATTAGAGATATGAATAGTCTTTTTAAGCCGCTAAGACAGGTTTATACATATATATATCTTGTAGGAAACGCAGATGAAGGACCCCGTTAATTCTTCGAAATGTAGTAGTTTTTCCAAGAGACCACTTGATTGAGGTGAAGGAACGAACTTAGGATTTAAAGAGTAGAGCTTCATGAGGGTTACCACCGAACGAGGTGGGGGTAAATTTTTATAAATTACATGTTGTGAACAATGTGCGCTCTTACGTGCGATTATTGTATGTCTCTAATTATAACGTGAAAGTTTAAACGTGAAGTGCAAAGTGAAATGTTTTATACTTCATGAATGATGAAATGTGGTGAAGTTTATGGGGAAAATTCTTGCTTTTCCATTTATGTGACCAAGTACTATAACGTGAAGATGCTGGCTGATGTGAGCTGAATTTGAATAATTTGTAAACGTGGCATTATGTGCCCGTTAGGTGATAAAAGTGAGTGTGAAATATTTTCATAGATCCACACTAACTCCATGGTGGCTCAGATCCACACTAACTCCATGGTGGCACAGATCCACACTAACTCTACAGTGGCACAGATCCACACTAACTCCAAGGTGGCTAAGAACCACATTAACTCCACGGTGGCTAAGAACCACAAATAAAAATATTTTCCACGGCGGCTCAGAACTGTATTTTCAAAGGCAGCCTCAAAACCGCATTTATGTGCTATTGAGTGATATGTTTATGTTTGTTAAATATGTAAAAGTGGCGGCAAGTTCCGCAAGATGTAAAACTGGCGGCTAAGTTTCGCAAGATGTAGCGCCCCGGATCAACTATGAGCATAATTAATTAATTAAATATTTTAACCTATGAATTAACTGTTTAATTTAATTTGTGTGTTTCAGATAAATGTTTAATGCACGTTTTAGAATGATAATTTTATTAGACGTGAAACATAGGATATTTATATACCATTAGATGCGTATCGAGAAAACGAAAAGATAGAAATGAACTAGAGGTCAATCGGAGACCTGTAGCTCGAACAACGACGGAAAGGGCAAAATCGGAAGTTTCGGAAAAATCGAAAGATATTTACGGAGAATAGAAACGAAGGTATTTACGTGAGTAGTAACTCGGAAAAGTCAACCGATGAATAGTGACCAAGATATTTTCACGTGAATAGTGCTTTCCGAATTTCTATAAATAGAGGCTCTCCCCATTCATTTTTTCACCATTTTTCCGAACGAGCCGAACGCGCCGAAAACTCGTAAGTTCTCTCTCTCCTCTCTCTCTCTCTCTACATTTTCGATTTTCTGGTCGGCGGTACTGCGGCGGCGCCGCCGCAGGCCGTTCGCCGGAAAATTTCAATATCGTCGGAATCAGACGATTTTTGCACACGACGTTCGTCTTGATGAGACGAATCTAGGATAGGTCTCGGATTTCAAATCCGATTTCTCGGTCGTCGGAAAATGGCGAAAAATAGCCCCTAAACCCTAACCCTATTCCTTGTACCACCCTCTCTCTCTCCTCTGTTTTTCTCTATCTTCTCGCCGAAGCTGACGATTGGAGGGCCGCCGGAGATAGGGCGACATGCTGGAGGGCCAGCGGCACCGGAGAAGGACAGTGGTGTATATATGTGTATGCATATATGTGTGTGTGTTGTATGGTGTGTTTGTGTGTGTTGTTGTGCATGCTGTTGGTGGCGGCGCTGGGGGCACCGCCGTGAGAGAAAGAACGGCCGGCGACGGGAGATCGTCGGTGAGGTGGAGGAGAAGGCGGCCGGCGGCTGCCGGCCAAGGATGAGCAGTGTGTGTGCGTATATAGTGTACGTGTATGTGTATATGTGTATGGCTGTGTGTTGCGCGGCCAAAGGGTGGCGGCCGATGACTAGAGGTCGCCGACCAAAGTTTCCGGCAGCTGGTAGTGGTGGCCGGCGGCAGGTGGCCGCCGGCCAAGGTTGGTGGTTGAGTGTGTGTGTTTAACCGTGAGTGTGTGTGTGTTTGGACTTGGGAGTATATGCATGGTTAAGGGTGTTTGGTTGGCCGGAACGGGTTGCCGGCGATGGGGAGTCGCCGGCGGAGGAGCTGGGGGTGGTTGCCGGTAATGGGAAGTCACCGGCCGGAGTTTTGGTTGGAGTTAGAATGTTTGAAAAAACAGTGTGTCGAAGGTTTTTGCGGCGAAGATTCGGACACTATTCACCACCGAAATCCGGCGATGGATGGCCGGAGGTGGTAGCCGGTGGTGCGAGGTATCCGGCAAGGTAGGTGGTGGTGGCTGGAGACGGCGCCGCCGCGCCGGGCGATGCCGGGAAGGTGGCGCGTCGAGCAGTCATAGCGTCGGGAACCTGGGAATGAAGCTGCCGAGAAATGTCGGCCTCCACCGAGGATGCGCACCCAGCTGCCGAGAGTTGCCGAGACCGTCGAGCCACACTGTCGAGTTGCGCAAAAAACTCGTCAGCTGCCGTGATCGTCGAGCCATGCCGCCGAGCTGCCGAGTTTTTCACCCGGTGCCGGGTGCGTGCGCGCCCCAGCGCCCGCAATGCCGTGTTTTTTATCCGAACCCCGTTTTTTTCCGCCGTTTCATCATTTTCGAGTCGTCGCCAACGAGACGTCGTTGACCGGGGTCCGTGGGCCCGATCAAAGTCAACCCTTTGACCAAATTACCATTTTACCCTTAAACTTAAAATACTCCGTTCGAGCTCATTTTAACTCCGATCGAGCTCATTCTTTTTTTGTCGTGACACAAATTTCATTTCCTATCATCTCAGCCCTTTAGACTTGACTTTCAGCCTTGTCTCCAAAATTCCAATCTTTAGATCGTTTGATCCGTCGCGTCGTTAACGAACGTTTTTCCGCCGGCACCTTTTACAGCTTT
The DNA here is from genome assembly GCA_954870855.1 of Scutellaria minor. Classification (NCBI taxonomy): domain Eukaryota; kingdom Viridiplantae; phylum Streptophyta; class Magnoliopsida; order Lamiales; family Lamiaceae; genus Scutellaria; species Scutellaria minor. The sequence continues at coordinate 23,702,054 of OX940727.1, forward strand.
ATTTATAATTTATTAAGGATCTAAGGAACGTCATAACTTGTGTAGGCTACTTGTTGAGTCGAGCCTTGTGATATCGAATCCTTTTGTACTCGCTCGTGAAATCTGATCCGTCGATACTCGTTCACGTAGTAACCACCGAACAAGGTGGAGATAATTTCTAACTCTTAATGTCTTTACAGTTTTCCCTATTATGAAGCATGAATGATGAATACTAAATGCTGTGAATACACATGCTGTGCCATATTATATACTGTGAAAGAACTTCGGTTCACATTGCATGTTCGGAGAGTCCTACGGGATGTAAAAAAATCGTCTCCCTCCCTTTTATTACTCTATTGAGGTTTGGTGGTCCTCATGAAGCGCACCAGCGGTATATGAGACCGTTTTATAGGATAAGACGGGCTGTTCCCGCGCTTATTCTTCTTACCATTTCTAATATTTGCTATGCATATTATTTGCTATGATTTCATGACTGCAGTTTAATTTCCGATATTTATATATGTCGAATGTTGTAAGATGCAGACCTTATCCCCACGAGTGTATTCCACGCACTCACCCCCTATTTTGTACTCACACTACAGGAGCTGTTGAGCATTGATGAACCCTAGATGGAGAGAGGCGGTGCCGCTTTTGAATCTGTGATTTTAGATGTCTCGCACAAACATTTTCAAAATAATATATTCTAAGTTTACTCATGTTTTGTAATTATTTTTGAGTATACTGCGAACGTGAGATCCTGATGGTTTATTCCGCTGCTTTAATATGTTGTGTATATTTTATCGGTAGTGAGACCGATTGTTTTTGGCAGAGGCCTATTGTTGATATGAAAAAGGATTTTCATCGTCCCTTATCTCTTTCTTCTGTTGTCTCCTGCTTATTCTTTCTGTTGTGTATGCGTCTCTTGCTATTTCTCTCTTCACGTCCAACGGTAAAACTCTGATTTGTATTAAAAGATTTTGGGGCGTGACAGACGGTATCAAAACAGTTCTAACTTTGAGAACTTGCTCGAACGAGTTTTAAAAATGGGAAAAACATGATTTCAAAAGTGTGATTTGAAAATGAGAAAGGTTTTTGGAACGAGTTTTAAAGTGAGAAAGGTGTGATTTGAAAACGTGAAAAAGTTTTTGAAAAGACACAGATAGGCACTATCCTCTCTCCATAAGTGACTCTCCCTGAACATGAGACTTGCGGAATATGAGTGTTTACTTGTTATGTGATATCTTGTCTTAAACCGTTAGGTTTCGAAGGGAACGTTACAGATGAATAAGATAAGTTTCACCACTAGGATGCGAGTACCGCCGCTAGAGACGCATGCTAAGATATGAGTACCGACACTAGAGACGCATGAGGAAAAACTTAGACGTTGTTTTTATGAGAGTAAGGTTACAGAGGATATATCAGTGGGTGAGTATATCGCCCGACTCCTTCACTGCTGGAGAGAGCTAGAAGGTACGGGAAGCGGGATCAGTAGTATTCAGGCATATCAGCATATGATCCATACCCTACCACAGGAGTGGGAGGATAAGGCCCGTTTAGTGTATCACGACGAGCTAGTATTCTCGTCAATGGGTCACGATCCCGTCACAGACTTTGGGATTGTGGCAAGGTGGATGTTGGAGCTATTGGGCCGACATGGCCTTCCGACTACTCCGGAACTGGTACCTGACGATCCATCCAGCAGTAGCTCCGAGTCGGAGGATGATCCGGAGATTGGCGACCCCTAGGATGGAACGCCAGAAGTACCGGGGTCTCCGCCGCCTCCCACAGCTGTAGCATAACCGTTTTGAGAAGATTTTGATATATGTATATATAACGCTACAAACAATACTCTGTTCTATATGTATATATAAGGGTAGTTTATACTTCATCGATAATGTACTTACACCTTTTGGAATGGTGTAGGACTACCCTTAGTAGACTTCTATGTATAAATGCGTATGTACAGTCTCACTTATTATATATAGTGTATATTTACGCCTCTTCTTATACATCGCGTTACTCTTCTTACGTATAAATGAGTTTTGTGATATTCCAAAGACTCATATATATACATATATCGTATTAGAGATATATCGAGAGACAGACCTAGGAAGGACCAACTGCAGTCACCAGTCAACTAGCCAGAATAGGGGGAGAATGCCAATGTCGGCGATTTGGTAACTGTGCTACGAGGATTAGCACAACATTTTGAAGCAAATCGGGTCGTCCCTCAGCCAGCTAGAGCTGACCCGAACTTGATTTATGAACAGTTTCGACGGTTCAACCCCCTGACTTTTAATGGAAAAGGGGAGCCAGCTGACGTGGAAGAGTGGTTAAGATCACTTGACCGATTGTTTGGGCACCTGACGTGCTCTAAGGAATAGATGGTTAGCTGTGCCATCTTCCAGCTCACTGAGGAGACGAGTCATTGGTGGGACTCGTACGAGCGAATGTTGTTGCCTGCTCAAAGAGAGCAAATGTCCTGGGAGTAGTTCAAAGAGGTGGTTACTCAGCACTTCATCCCTCAGTCCTATAAGGACACGAAGGAGACAGAGTTCCTCCATCTCCGACAGGGGAACTTAACTGTAGGGGAATATGAGCGGCGGTTCAATCAGTTGAGTCGGTATGCCCTATATCTGGTGGATACTGATCTCAAAAAGGCCCGAAGATTTAGGAGGGGCCAACATAAGGAGATTAGTTCGATCCTAGCTGGGCAAGGAGAGATGACCTATGCAAGTGTCATCGGGAGAGCCCAGGAGATCGCTTCCCGGTTGGGTTTGGACGTTGCACCCCTTGAGAGAGTTCTCCCTGCTCTTGGGAAAAGGAAGTAGGAGGGCCCGAGTCAGGAGTTTGCCCCCTATAAGTTTTGAAGGGCAAATAATGTTCCACTCCTTCCTACTCCCCGACCTGTGAACCCGTGCTCAAGATGCAGGAAGATGCACACGGGACCGTGCCAGCCTGAAGCACGGAACTGTTTCACTTACGGGGTGCAAGGGCATATAGCTGCCAACTGTTCGAGGTCTCGAAACTCGAGATCGATGGCAGGTAGGGCACGGGCTTACGCCCTTAACCACCCAGGAGCTGCAGAGGGGGCAGGGATGATGCCAGGTACGCTATCAATAACTGATATACCTGTTTACAGCCTGTTTGATGCTGGAATGAAACACACATGCATATCTGTTATTTTCTGTAATTGCTGAAGCATGAGGACGGTAGGATAGTCGCTTGGACTATAGAAGTAGTATTCCCTCGGGAAAGACAGAAAGGACAAAACACCTACACCGTCACCTTAGAATTGCTTTTGAGAATAAGATCCCTCTCGTCGAACTCCACGCTTTTGAGGAGAAGAATAAAGAGCAGAAATGCGGTTCGGCCAAGAAGGATCGAGAAAGAATTGGAAAAGCTCAGGATCGACGAAAGTTCTGAACATCGAGCTTAGCCAGATCATCAAGGAACTTGCAAGCCTGAGCTAGATAATCAAGGAACTTGCAAGCCTGAGAAAGTTCCTTGACGAGAAATGGAAAGACAGAAGCAACATAGATACATGATAATGAGCTTTGTTGCAAAATATCTAGTTTCGCAGCTTTTAGCAAGCGTTTAGTTCTGAGTTGTTCTTAGTACGCGTTCAATTTCGAGGACAAAATTATTTTAAGGGGTGAGTGATGTAGCGCCCCGGATCAAAATGAGCATAATTAATTAATTAAATATTTTAACCTATGATTTAATAATTTTGTGCGTATGAATTAATTGTTTAATTTAATTTGTGCGTTTCAAATAAGTGTTTAATGCATGTTTTAGAACGATAATTTTATTAGACGTGGAGCGCAGGATATTTATATACCATTAGATGCGTATCGAGAAAATTGGAAGATAGAAACGAACTAGAGGTCAATCGGAGACCCGTAGCTCGAACGGCGACGGAAAGGGCAAAACCGGAAGTTTCGAAAAAATCGGAAGATATTTACAGAGAATAGAAACGAAGATATTTACGTGAATAGTAACTCGGAAAAGTCAACCGATGAATAGTGACCAAGATATTTTCACGTGAATAGTGCTTTCGGATTTCTATAAATAGAGGCTCTCTCGATTCATTTTTTCACCGTTTTTCCGAACGATCCGAACACGCCGAAAACTCGTAAGTTCTCTCTCCTCTCTCTCTCTCTTCATTTTTGATTTTCTAGTCGGTGGCGTGGCGGCGGTGGCGCAGCCGGCCGTTCGCCGGAAAATTTCAATGTTGTCGGAATCGGACGATTTTCGCACACGACGTTCATCTCGACGAGAAGAATCTAGGATAGGTCTCGGATTTCAAATCCGATTTCTCATTCGCCGGAAAATGGTGAAAAACAGCCCCTAAACCCTAACCCTATTCCTTGTACCACCATCTCTCTCTCCTCTGTTTGTCTCTCTCTTCTCGCCGGAGTTGACGACCGGAGGGCTGCCGGAGGTAGGGCGACATGCTGGAGGGCCGGCGGCGCCGGAGAAGGACATTGGTGTATATTTGTGTATGCATGTATGTGTGTGTGTTGTATGGTGTGTTTGTGTGTGTTGTTGTGCATGCTGTTGGTGGCGGCGCCGGGAGGCGCCGCCGTGAGAGAAAGAACGGCCGGCGACGGGAGGTCGCCCGTGAGGTGGAAGAGGAGGCGGCCGGCGGCTGGTGGCCGCCGGCCAAGGATGAGCAGTGTGTGCGCGTATATAGTGTGCGTGTATGTGTATATGTGTATGGCTGTGTGTTGCGCGGCCAAAGGGTGGCGGCCGGCAACTGGAGGTCGCCGGCCAAGGTTTCCGGCAACTGGTAATGGTGGCCGGCGGCAGGTGGCCGCCGGCCAAGGTTGGTGGTTGAGTGTGTGTGTTTAACCGTGAGTGTGTGTGTGTTTGGACTTGGGAGTATATGCATGGTTTTTTTTTTTTTTTTTTTTTAACCAAACACCCTACGGGGTGAGGGGTTTAGGCAGACCCCCAACCTGTACATAGAAACCAAAAAGTCAAAGTATACATGAAAGAAAACAGAAAACATAAAAAAGAACAAAGCGGCCGAAACAAGTGGCCATAACCGAATGCCGACAGGTGGCAGGAAAAAACAGGAGCAAAAAGTAGACTAAACGGCCAAAACAGGTGGCCAAGATCGACTGCCGACAGGTGGCAGGAGAAAACAAGAACAAAAACAGGAAACCATGTCCACAAAACAAAAAAGACAGGAGAAAAAGCCGATGCATCAAAATCAAGCACCATCACGATCAACACGAAACGACGACCATCCTAACTTATCAAATCGAGCCAACACCTGAACCCGTCGAGGTAACACAGCCGGGGGAAAGGACCCTGCTAACTCAGTCTGACACCCTAAGTTAGCCAGGGAATCTGCAACAGAATTCCCTTCCCGATGAATATGCGACACACGAAACTCCAAAAGGGCGAGGAAGTTCCGGATGCATGTGAGATAACACTGTAAACTCCAATGACCTGTATCCGGATGTGAAAGGAGCTGAACCACAGAAGTAGCGTCCAACTCAATCCACACACGATCCAACCCAAGCCTCTTGATATGATGAAGGCCTCGGGAGAGAGCCTCCAACTCCGCTGCCAAGCTCCCAACTGTCGATCCTCGCTCGTGAAATGCAAAGATCACCTCACCTGTATGGTCGCGGATCACTCCACCAATCCCAGAAACCAAAGAAGCCGTCCTGTAGGCTCCGTCAGTGTTCAGCTTCACCCAACCCAAGTCAGGTGGACGCCAAACAATCGGAGGAAGAGGAGGCCGAGGGGGCCTCGAACGATAATAAAGACCCAGAGAAGTGGCCACATGGAGAACACCTCCCCAGCTCTCCCTGCTGAGAAGCCTACAGTGATGTAGAACCCTGATCTGCCTCATCACCCGAAAAATGATCGAGTCTGCCCGAACTGGTAACCGCCGGTGCTTGCCGTCATTTCTAGCAGTCCAAAGGAACCACAAGATCAGGCAAGGGATCACTGTCGTGATGTGTGTGCAATGTGAGTGCATACCAGAGGAAGAATGCCTCCAGTATAGCAGAATATGGGGTGTGTGCACAGTGTGTGGAGGTGTCAAACCAAACAACCCATAGAAATGCTCCCACACTCTCGAAGCAGTGCGGCTCGAGTAGAAGATATGCTCGATGGACTCGATATCAGAAGACTCATGAGAGGACTGACACGGAATGGAAAGATCGGGACAACAAAGACACTTCGAAGCTAAGGAAATGCCTCGAGACTGGAGCTTACGATCAACCGGGAGACGATTCAGGACAAGCCGCCAGAGGAAGATAGAAATGGTAGGGGTAAGGCAAGGGGACCAAACCATGCTAAGAGTAGGACAAGAAGGGTGCTGAGGTCTGATCGACGCCCAAAGGGTGTTTGGTTGGCCGGAACGGGTGTTTGGTTGGGAGTATATGCATGGTTAAGGGTGTTTGGTTGGCCGGAACGGGTTGCTGGCGACGGGGAGTCGCCGGCGGAGGAGCTGGGGGTGGTTGCCGGCGACGGGAAGTCGCCGGACGGAGTTTTGGTTGGAGTTAGAATGTTGGAAGAAATAGTGTATTAAAGGTTTTTGCGGTGAAGATTCAGACACTATTCACCGTTGGAATGCGGCGATGGATGGCCGGAGGTGGTAGTCGGCTGTGCGAGGTATCCGATGAGGTAGGTGGTGGTGGCTGGAGGCGGCGCCGCCGTGCCGTGCGACGCCAGGAAGGTGGCGCGTCGAGTAGCCACGACGCCGGGAACCTGGGAATGAAGCTGTCGAGAAATCTTGGCCCCCGGCGCGCCCAGCTGCCGAGAAAACTCGGCAGCTACCGAGAGCTGCCGAGACCGCCGAGCTATGCCGCCGAGTTTTTCACCCGGCGCCGGGTGCGCGCACGCACCCTGCGCCAGCAACTCCGTGTTTTTGATCCGAACCCCGTTTTTTTCCGTCCTTCGTCATTTTCGAGTCGTCGCCAACGAGACGTCGTTGACCGGGGTCCGTGGGCCCGGTCAAAGTCAACCCTTTGACCAAATTACCATTTTACCCCTAAACTTAAAATACTCCGTTCGAGCTCGTTTTAACTCCGATTGAGCTCATTCTTTTTTTATCGTGACCCAAATTTCATTTCCTATCAACTCAGCCCTTTGGACTTGACTTTCAGCCTTGTCTCCAAAATTCCAATCTTTAGATCGTTCGATCCATCGTGTCGTTAACGAATGTTTTTCCGCCGGCACCTTTCACAACTTTATTTATAATTTATTAAGGATCTAAGGAACGTCATAACTTGTGTAGGATACTTGTTGAGTCGAGCCTTGTGATATCGGATCCTTTGGTACTCGCTTGTGAAATCTGATCCGTCGGTACTCGTTGTTCACGTGGTAACCACCGAACAAGGTGGGGGTAATTTCTAACTCTTAATGTGTTTACAGTTTTCCCTATTACGAAGCATGAATGAGGAATACTAAATGTTGTGAATAGACGTGTTGTGCCATATTATATACTGTGAAAGAACTTCGGTTTACATTGCATGTTCGGAGAGTCCTACGGGACTGTAAAAAAATCATCTCCCTCCCTTCTACTACTCTATTGAGGTTTGGTGGTCCTCATGAAGCGCACCAGCGGTATATGAGACCGTTTTATAGGGTAAGACGGGCTGTTCCTGCGCCTATTCTTCTTACCATTTCTAATATCTGCTATGCATATTATTTGCTATGATTTCGTGACTGCAGTTTAATTTCCGATATTTATATATGTCGAATGTTGTAAGATGCAGACCTTATCCCCATGAGTGTATTCCATGCACTCACGTCATATTCTGTACTCACACTACAGGAGCTGTTGAGCATGATGAACCCTAGATGGAGAGAGGCGGTGCAGCTTTTGAATCTGTGATTTTAGATGTGTCGTACAAACATTTTCAAAACAATATATTCTAAGTTTATTCACGTTTTGTAATTATTTTTTAGTATACTGCGAACGTGAGATCCTGATGGTTTATTCCGCTGCTTTAATATGTTGTGTATATTTTATCGATAGTGAGACCGATTGTTTTCGGTAGAGGCCGATTGTTGATATGAAAAAGGATTTTCATCGTCCCTTATCTCTTTCTTCTATTGTCTCCTGCTTATTCTTTTTGTTGTGTATGCGTGTCTTGCTATTTCTCTCTTCACGTCCAACGGTAAAACTCTGATTTGTATTAAAAGATTTTGGGGCGTGACACAAGACGTATTTGGTGGCAAGCTCCGCAAGATAAAAATGTTTTCACGGTGGCTCAGAACCGTAAAGTTTTCCAGGGCGGCTCAGAACCGCAACTATATGCTTAATGAATTATATGTCTATGTTTCCTGTTATGTTTTAACTGCTCACAAGTCCCACCCCACTGAGTGTCTTCTTACACTCACCCCTTTTTATGTCAAAATGATTCAGTTTATGGAAATCCTCGAGCGTGGTACGTAAACGGTGGATGCTGGTAGCCGATGTTCTAAAGAATGCAAAAGAGTTTTACTGGAATTGAAAGAGGTGTTATATTATTTAATTGTATAGAAAGTGCTCTTAAGACCTTTTTGGGAAAAACTTAGTTTGCAAAGCTGTACAGTTTTAGCTGTATGATTATAAAGAAAAGAAATATATATTTCTCTTCCGCTGTGTATGATTTACGTTTTATAAAATAGGGATGCTCGATTTGACTTATCTTTATTTGCAAGTTTTAAATTACCTTGAAAATACATGCTTTATCGAGTATCTGGACGCCCAAATGGAAAATATATTAAACTCTGATATTCTACAGTAACGTTAAAGAAACAGGGCGTTACATTAACAACCCTCCAAAGACAATCCTTTTTATGAATTTGTGTTGTCTTTCTGGAATTAACAACCCTTTTTCCGAAAAGCGTTGTCTTTTTTCAAAAAATGCGTTGAAAGACAACGCTTTTAATGAGAAAGACAACACTTTTTACATAGGGTTGTCTTTCAGCGGAATTTTAAAAAAAAAGACAATGCTTTTGTGCAACGCTATTTTCAAAGGGTTGTCTTTCAGCGGATATTTTTAAAAAAAAGACAACCCTTTTTATGCAACGCTCTTTATGCGTTGTCTTTTAGTTGATTTTTTTAAAAAAAGACAACCCTTTTATGCGATGCTCTTTATGCATTGTCTTTTAGTTGATTTTAAAAAAAAAAAGACAACCCATTATGCAATACTTTTTTTGTGTTGTGTTAATTGTACATCTTTTCATAATATTAATTTTTTTTTAATTTAATTAAATTTGAAAAGTTTAATTATTTTATGATGTTATCTTATATTATTTGCATTAATATTATCTTATATGAACAAACTCATAATTTTAAAAAAATAGTATTTTTTATAAAATATATTAAAAATATGCACTAGTATATTTTATAATTGTCTTAAAATGAAATTAGATTAAACGTTACTAAACATATTAATTAGTCATTAATCTTCCAATTATATATATTGTTAATCTTTTAAAATATATTAAAAATACAAATAATATTGTGATTCTTCAATAATATTTTAGATATTGAATAAATCTATGTACGTAAAAATATATGTAAATAAATCTATATACGCAATATGATAATTAATAGTCCAACTAATTAAAGTAAAAAATAATATTTTAATTGAGTCACATTTATATTTTGTATCGTGAGTGCATTAACATTTTGGGTTTTAAACATTCATATGTTGGCAATTGAAATCGAGTTAAATACAGTAATATATCAAAATTGGAAATCAATGACTTATATTAATAAGTAATGGTACTTTATAAAAATTAACAAAAAATATGTGATAATATTAATTGTTTTTTAATTAAATTAAATTTGAAAATTTTAATTATTTTATGATGTTATCTTATATTATTTGCATTAATATTATCTTATATGAACAAACTCATAATTTTATAAAAATAGTATTTTTATAAAATATATTAAAAATATGCACTAGTATATTTTATAATTATCTTAAAATGAAATTAGATTAAACATTACTAAATATATTAATTAGTCATTAATCTTCCAATTATATATATATATATTGTTAACCTTTTAAAATATATTAAAAATACAAATAATATTGTTATTCTTCAATAATATAATATTGAATAAATCTATGTACGTAAAAATATATGTAAATAAATCTATGTACGCAATATGACAATTAATAGTCCAACAAATTAAAGTAAAGAATAATATTTTAATTGAGTCACATTTATATTTTGTATATATCGTGAGTGCATTAACATTTTGGGTTTTGAACATTCATATACTGACCATTGAAATCAAGTTAAATACAGTAATATATCAAAATTGGAAATCAATGACTTATATTAATAAGTAATAGAAAAATGAAAAATATAAAAAATTGAAATAAAACAAATACATGTAGAATATTATAACATAAAGCACCAGTGGTCTAGTGGTTAGAGTACCACCTTGTCACCCAGGTTTGAATCCCAGACAACGCGCAATATTGGCTTTCCTGATGTGGCATTCTGGCATGTCGTCACTATGGTGACGTGTTATGTTTACGTCAGACAACGTCCTATTTAATAGTTAATTAAAAAAAAAGACAATGCTATATGATGACGTTTAATGTGTTGTCTATCAACGAATTTTTTTTGCAACGCTGGATATGACAACGCTCAAAATCTAGGAAAGACAACGGGTAAAAACTATTGTCTTTCAGCGAATTTCTTGTAGTGGATCTAAATCCTATCAACTGAGGACACCACTAAAACAACCTAAGCACACAACATAAAAGTCAAAAGTATATAGGTTTCTTCAACTGGTGCTTGAAGCAGCCTTGATGAATCTTGAGCTCGAATGCTTCTAAAGCTTGACTGCTTCTCTTAGAGGTTAAGTGACTAAAAACTTAGAGTGTAGGAAGCTTGTTCTTGCGAGAGAGTATGAATTCAGATTATCAGTAAGAGATGTATCCGTTGAAGAGAGACACATTTCATGTGAATTTAAATTCCCTTTGATTGTTCTTGATTTTGTATTCAATGTCTCTGAAATTCTGAGAATTATTTTCTTGTCTTGTTCTTCAGGTCATTTAATGTGACTGTACTGTACTACAGGTGTTGCAATCTATCGATCCACGTGTAAACAGTACACTGGTTCTTGGTACTGCTCGATCACTTTGTTTCTACTGACTATATTTGACAAGATGCATTCTTGGATAGTAGTGATCTTCCTCGTACAACATTGTTGTGCGTGAATGTCTATTCTTGCTTCAAGTCTTCTTTCAATTTTGAAATTCTGTGCTAGTTTACTACGATCTACAATTGCAGTACAACTTACTGTTCACCTTGCTATATTCCTTGTGTTTGTTGCTTGCTGCTTGCTGTATTGGACTACTTACTGTAAGCTGATATTCTGATGTATTGCTGTATCTAGTAGTGATTTTTCCTGCTTTATCCATCTGAAATGTTCTTTTACTGAATTTTTGAGTTTCTCTAATCCTAATCTTCATCTTCGACTTGTAAGACTTAAAAAATTCTAAGCTTCCACTTAAACAATATCGAAAAATGGGGTACTCTGTAATCTTCATCTTCGACTTGTAAGACTTAAAAAATTCTAAGCTTCCACTTAAACAATGTCGAAAAATGGGGTACTCTAATTCCATATTACAGTACTATTCATTCTCATCAAAATCTAAATATAAATTTCCTAATTGACAGGTAGAGATGAGATGAAAGTTAGTAGGTAGCAAAATAAGTGAGCAGTGTAGTGCCTAGGAAAAACGATGCATAATTTGACGATTAAATAGTTTAACCTTAATTGTGTGATTTAATTTATGTGCGTTTCAGATTAATCGAGAAGTGCATGTTTTAATTAATCGAACGTACGATTAATGTTTATCGAAAACGTAATTAATTTAGAGAGCCTATGTTTATATTTATCGAAAGTTTAATTTAATTGAAAATGAAGAATACATGATATGAGAATGATTGTAATCGAAAAATGAAGAAAATGAAATGAGAATTGGGCCGATCGAAGTTCCGAGGCCCAAATGAGGCCCAAGTCAATGATAAGGAAGATAGATAAAATATACCCACACTTGAGAAATTACCACACTTTGCAAAATTTACACCAAGGTAAAAATTAACTCTCTTCCTCACCTACTTCTCTCTCTATTTTCTGACGGTCGGCGGCCGGAGCGCTGCCGTCGTGCCGGAGGTGGCGCCGCCACCGGAGCCACTGTTCCTCTTTCCCATCTTGTTCGAACCTTATGTCAAAATGAAGCTCTCGCCGAGCCCATTCCGATTTCGGGCTTGAATTTCCCTTTCACCGCCGGAGCCGCCGTAAATCGGCCGGAGAAAGCCGGCGACAACCCTCTATTTTCTCCCTTTTTCTCTCTCTTCGTATCTTCTTTCCTCTTTTTCCGATTCAATCAATTTACACATGCATGTGAAGCCCTCGCCGAGTCCGTCATGAATTCGGGCTCAGATCATCGATCGGACTTCTCCTTCTCCAACAATCATCGGTCAAAGTCTCAGCCCCCTCTCTCTCTCTCTTCGTCATCGGGGACCACTTGCTGCCGCCACTGTTTAGTTATTGTTGGGACGGTGCCTTATGGGCCACCATACATCTGGTCGCCGCAGTCGGCTGTGTGCCGCCGCGACAGTGTGCTCATGTGTGCATGAGTTGGCGTGTGTGTGTGCACTTTGGGCGGCGCTGGACGCCGTGAGTCGGTGTTATGGGGGGTGGCCGGCACGGGATGCGCCGGCGAGTCTGGGTGTCGTGGTGGTGGTGGCTGGCGATGTAGCATCGCGACGAGCGTCTCTGGCGGCGGCGAAGTGGCGGGGAAGGGGTGTGAGGAGGCAGGGACCTCCTTGTAAATTCCAAAACCCTAGGGGCCTCTTTGCAAAATCCTAGAAGTTTGGGGTGCTCTCACTTTCCCCCCCAAAACTTTCTTTTCGTTCTGTTTAGTCCTAAACTCTTGAAAACTATATTTTCACCCCCAAAACTTTTCAAGCCTTTGATTTTCACCTCCAGAACTTTCCAAGTCTTCGATTTTCACCCCAAGACTTTCGAAAATTACATTTCGACCCCCAGAATTCCAGAAACTTCACTTTGACCCCAAAACTTCTCTGTAATTACAGTTTTACCCCTGGTCAAAGTCAACCTTGACCAAAATTTACCTTTTTACCCCTAAACCCTAAAACGCTCCGTTTTAACTCATTTCTCGTTCGATTAAGCTTATTCTTTCACCTATGGAACTGTAATCGAACCCCTTTCAATATGAGATCAATTCTAAGCTTCTTGAATTATTTTTCCTTCTATCATTGTTTCCTTTCGAGAGAGTTCTTTAAAAAGTTTAATTAACGATCATAACAAGCAACTAATAGATTGCGTTTGCATGTGTAGGCTATCGCAATTAGGAGCGTTCGTGTTATCTTCAAACACCACCTAATCAGGTGGGGTAACTTCTGAACTTGAACAACTTTTACGTGTCAGTAATTATTATGTCTAGATATGATGATGACCTGCTTATACGTGAATCAATGTTATCTTATATATATATATGCATGCTATGAATTGATTAAACTTACGTGCCTTGGGATTACATGCTGTGTTATTATATGTTCATGCATACTATGATAAATGTCATACGAGGACAAAAGTCCATGTTCATCACGGAGGGACTCATGGTCCGTAAAAAACTTAACAGAGGGACTGGTGGTTCGTAAAAAGCACCAACGGTCTTGAAACCATGTACGGGGTAAGATGGGAAATTCCCTCTCATACCTAAGGATACAGGGCAAGATAGGAAATATCCTCCCGTACCTAAGGAATGTTATGTGCAATGCATTGTTATGCGCTGTGATTACTTGATATGCTGATAATTGTTTACGTAATTTAAATGCTTATATAACTCTGAAAATGGAAATTACTCCCACAAGTGTATTCAAACGCACTCACCCCTATCTGTACTCATACTACAGGAAATGATGAAAAGTAAGAAAAATGCAGCGAGAAGGGTGCCGTATCCAGTGTTTTTTTGCTTTAGTTTAAAATGGATTATCGACTTTTACTCTAAAACTATTTATGTTTTGTGAAACTGTTTGTAACTTATGTTGGATCCTGTTTAATTCCGCTGTTAGTTTAAAATGCTTTCTTCCGGCGATGTGTCAATGTTTTTTGAAGGATGTAAAAGATTTGTAAACATAAACTGAACTTCGTTGTTTCTACTTTGTGTATCAATTTAAATCTTTACCGTCTATCCTATAAGTATGTTTTAAAAAGTGTGCTTCTTTCTCTTTTCCCTGCACGCCCATAGGCAACTCTGATAATTTTTTTGAAGTATGAAAACGGGACGTGACAAGCAGTGACAGCTAGGTAGAGAAATAGTTAAAGTAAAAGACAACTGACTTAAAGAGGTTCGAAGGTGGTGTAATCTTTCTATGGCCTCTCTGTCTTCCCAATCTTTGGGGAATCCACTAAAATACAATGTATAAACATAAATTACAATCTTTTCTAAATAGGAGAACACTTTCCCAAACTTGGGGAATAATTAACAATGTCCCAATCTCCTGGGGAACAACATAGCTCGTCCCAAAACTCTTGAGGAGGGCTTTTTCCAAAATTGAGGAAATACTCCTCATCACTAAGGAGGACCTATCCTATATTTTAAGGATTTATAACACTCTTGAAAGCTTCACACTTTGCACTTCAAGATAAACACAAATAAGAAAGTTTGTAAGAGATTTCTCTCTTCTAGTCTATCTCTAAACTCAATACGATGATCTAACTTTAAGAAATTTTGAGATTCTTGCTTGGAATGACATCTTAAATGATAAGTTTGATATGTAGAATTCTTGCTCTTCAATGTGAGAGGTATCAGTAATCTTCTTGTGAGAAAGATGACTTCTATTTATAAGAAAGAATCTTGAATCCGCCTTTAGAGAGTGCTGAAATTTAAACTTGGCTTGCTCCTAATTTTTAGATTTTTCATCATTCTTGTGGTCCAAGTTTTTCAACAAGGTTGGCTGTTTTTTTTGAAAAGGCATCTGGTGCATTAGGGTCAATTGTACTTGCTTCTTAATAAATAGTTATGGGACTTGACCTTATTCTTCTTGTATCTAACGTAAACTTCACTTGTCTTGACAACCTTATGCTTCAAATTTCTCAACTTTTGCAGATAAGACAATAGATACATCCGCTGATCATTCTTAGTTTTGTCTTCAATCAATTATATGACACTTTTTCTATTTGTACTAAGTTGATCTCAACAGTTGTCTTTATGGCTGCTTGTAGACTTTATCATCATTGTATTTCCGACTCTACACATTTGTCTCTTCATTTATGAGGTCTTATTTATGAGACTTCATTTATTCGACTTAAGTGTATTTATATCTTCAAGTCCTCAACAATTAATGGTTGAACTTCAGTCGGTAATTTATCGGTCCTTGTCCACTAACATGGTTGATAGGAATTGATCTTCAATTCGTCAGTTCCTTAGCTCTTCAATTTTAGTCTTCTGGTCTTTAGCTCTTCAGGTTTCATGTCTTCTGGTCTTCAACAAGTCTTCAGTTCTTCAGCACTTCATATCTTTCAGGGATTATTAAGACTTGTGTCTACACTTTTCTTGACTTCTTCTCAGCACATCACCTACAATAGTGCTCTCTATAGATCATTTTGGGACTTCATAGTAGACCTACAGTCTTGTTCATCCTAATATCTAACATAGTAAAGACTCGATTAACCTTAGGAAACATCTATACATAGACTCAACTAAACATATATATAACAACCTAAGGACTCGACTATTCTAAGTGAAGTTTTTTCATCATTAATTAAAATTACATAAAAATTTCTAAATAAATTCCTAACAGATTTACTTAATATCAGTGGTTGTGGAATCAGACCGGACAGGCCAGTCCAATCTATTCGACCGTGAATCAATCACGAGTCTGATCCATTTAACCACATAAAACCATTTTCATGGTTGGCTCGATCAAAACCGGTTAAGACCGAACATTGAACTGGACAGGTTGATCCAACCAGTTCGACCGTGAATCGATCATGAGTTCGATCCATTTGACCACATAAAGTCATTTTCACGGTTGGCTCGGTCAAAACTGGTTAAGACGGGACAACCAGCAAAAAAAAACTAGTTGAACCGATTGGTTTTAAAAAATATAGTTTTCATTTTCTTATTTTCAAAATTGTGAGATACTCACTACTAGGTACTAGCACAATTTTATAGTGCATGAGCTCACTTTTAATAATTTCCAATCAATGTGGGACAAAGAGACTAACACCATTTATTATGCAAGTCATCAATGCTATTTGGTATTCCCTACTAATGTGGGACAAATTACTTAGGCATGAGCACCTTTTATGATGCATAGCCTCAAGTACTCCCAACCAATGTGGGACAAGCTTGGACATTAGCATTATTTATAATGCTTTGTCTCAAATCTATTTTCTATTCACAATAAATGTGGGACACACTCATATATTTATAATAGGAGTTCTCATACTTTCTTTGATTTATTTTAGATATGGGACAACTTATAAATTTATAATACTATATTTATTATAAATTTATAATACTATATTATGTATAAGTTATAAATAATTAAGGACAAATTAATATTTTTAAGAGAAAAATCATATATTATTATGAGTTAGGTTTTTTTTTCAAATTGAAGAAATATAATTTTTTATTTTCTATTCTATTTATATGTAATTTATTATTCTCAATTATGTTCATTATTATTATTATCATTATTACTAAAAAATGATTTTTTTTGAATTTATTATTATTATTATTATTATTATTATTATTATTATCTTATAAAAATTTAGAAAATGATACATTATAACAAAATTAAGAAAAATGTTCTAAAATTTCTATTGACCGGTCGGACCTCCCTGTTGAATCGGTTATACCGGTTCTGACCACCAATTCGACAATCGGTTCAGTTCCACAAATACTAGTTGATATCATTCTCCACTTAATTTATATATATATATATAAAAGAAGAGTTTACAACTCTCATAATGTTGACACATTAGATTACATATTACAACAACTGCCACGTGTTACATGCATGTACTTTGCATTTCATTTTGTTAATTGAATTTCATATTTTATAAGTAATATCCACATGAATGCCACAATCTTTCTCTCTCATCTATGCTCAAATTTGCATAGCTATAGTCGTCTCTCTCTCTCTCCTCTAATGCTTAACCACCATTAACAACATTATATGCTATCTTGATTTCTCTTACACATGCATTAGCTAATAAATAATAGATTTCATATATTACATTTTCTTTGTTGTTTGTACTTTGACAAATTAGGGGCTCTAGAAATCAAACTTTATAAAATCATCCACAAATCATATATTCACAAATCAAACTTTTCCAATATCTAAACTTTGTAAAGAGCTAAGCATCCAGTTTGGGTTCTTTGTAAAGGTCAGTTATTAGAAAAAAAATCACCATAGTATGAAAAGTCATAAATTTAATGTCACGCCCCGTTTTCTTTCATAAAAATATTAGAGTTTTCACACGGGCGTGAAGAAGAAATGGTAAGATACACATCAACACATACAGAAGAAGTAGTAAGAGACGATAGAAGAATGAGGTAAGGGACGATGTGAATCAATCACATATCAGTAATCGGTCTCAGTACCGATAAATACAACATAACTTAGCAGCGGAATCAAACCATCAGGATCTCACATCCAAAACATATACAGAATTATTACAAAATGTGAATTAATTAAAACATTGTTTGAAAATGTTTGTGTGACATCAGTCTAAACACACAAGTCCACAGATAGCACCATCTCTCTCCGTCTGGGGTTCCTCATGCTCATCATCTCCTGTAACGTGAATTACAGAATAGAGGGTGAGTGCGTGGAATACACTCATGGAGATGAGATCCGCCTCTTATAACAGTTATCAGATATAAAATATCGAAATTGTAACATTCAGTCACGTTGTCACAGCACATAAAATGCAAAGCATGTACTCGTAACCTATCCATGGGGTGTGGGAATTTCCCGTCTTATCCCCTAAAGCTGTCTCACTACCGCTAGCGCATTTACAAGACCGCCAGACCTTTCAGGTGTTAGAAGAGGTAGGAGACATTTTTTTTACGGTCCATAAGACCCTCCGAACATGCAATGTGAACCGAAGTCCTTTCACAGTATAATATGAATACATAATCATAGCATATAATCATAGCATTTAGTATTCCTCATTCATGCTTCATAATAGAGAAAATGTAAACAGGTAAAGAGATAGAAATTACCCCCATCTTGTTTGGTGGTTTCCACGTGAGTAGCAAGTACTAAAGGTTAGATAACTCAAGGCTCAATCCAACAAGTAGCCTACACAATTACGGTGTTTCTTAGATCCTTAATAAAGTATAATTAAAGCTATAAAAGATTCCGTAGGAAAAACGATCGTTAAAAACACGACGGATCGAGAGCTCTAAAGATTGGAGTTGAAGAAACGAGAATGGATAAATAGTCCAAGAGGCTAAAATGATAGAGGATGAAATTTGGATCATAACGGAAAAAGAATGAGCTCAATCGGAGTTAAAACGAGCTCAAACGGAGCATTTTAAGTATATGGGTATTTTGGTAATTTTGGTCAAAGATTGACTTTGACCGGGCCCACGAACCCCGATCAATGACATCTCATCGGCGATGACTCGATGATGACGTACGCCGAAAAAAACGGGATTCGAAATGAAACCACGGCATCGCGTGCGCACCGTCACCCTATATGGCGTGCGCATGCGTGCGCACACCCCGACGTCGGGTGAAAAACTCGTCAGCTTCGGCAGCGTGTCTCGACAGCTGCCGAGTTTTCTTGGCAGCCTCGGTGGCTTCGCGTGCGCTGCACTTGGCGTCCTCGGCAGTTGCTGAGTTTTCTCTGCAGCCTCGGCCAGGCTCGCGCCCAACACTCATGGCATCGACCTGCTCGACTGCTGCTCTTCCCGGCACCACCCGCTGTGGTGGCACAGCCCATCGCCACCACCACCGCCATCTAGTCCGCCGGCAACCCTGCACCGCCGGCTACCACCTCTGGCCATCCCTCGCCGGAATCCGGCCGTGAATAGTGCCTACAATCAGCCCCAAACACACCCCCTCACACACATATGCAAAACCAAACCCTACCAACCAAGCTCTGGCAGGCGACTTCCAGTCGCAGACGACCACCCCCAGCAACTTGAAACTCTGGCGGGCGACCTCCAGTCGCCGGCCACCCCCTGTCAGCCGCGCATATACACACAACAGCCATACACACACAAGCATATATGTATATACACAAGCATAACATAACACCCACCTCAGGACCTCGCCGGCGCATCACTAGCACCGACCCACTGTTCCCACATGGTGACGCCGGGCGACGCCGCCCTCAATAGCAAGCAACACACTCATACACATTACACACACACACATGCACGATATATACATATACAGCCCGCAGCAGCTTCGACGTCGCCACCCACGACTGCACCACCCCTCCGGCGTCTCACCACACTACCAGCAGCTTCTCAGGCGACTTCTCCGGCGAGAGGAGGAGGAGGAAGAGAGAAATCAGAAGAGAGAGAGAAGGTGGCAAAAACCTAGGGTTTTGGGTTTGGAGGCGGTTTTTCGCCATTTTCCGGCGAATGAGAAATCGGAATTGAATTCCGAGACCTATCCTAGATTCGTCTCATCGAGACCTACGTCGTGTGTAATAATCGGCTGAAACCGACAATGTTGAAATTTTCCGGCCACCGGCAGCGGCGCGCCGGAAGTAGAAAATCGGAAAGAAAGAGAGATGAGAGAGAGACTTACAAGTTTTCATCGTTTTCGGCTCATTTGGAAAAACGATGATTTTTGAATCGAAAATGCTCCTATTTATAGAAATCCGAAAAATCACTATTCACCAAAAAATCTAGATTACTATTCACGAGTTGAAAAGTCCATGTTACTATTCACCATAAAAATCTCCGTTACTATTCACCGTAAATATCTTTCGGTTTCCCGAAACTTTGTGTTTTGTCATTTTCATCGTCGTTTGAGCTACGGGTCTCTAATTGACCCCTAGTTCATTTCTATCATCTCGTCTTTCCATTATGCATCTAATGGTTTAAAAATATTCTATATACCATGTCCAAGAAAATTATCCATCTAATCATGCTTTAAACACGTATCTGAAACGCACGTAATTATTGTAAATAGTCAAAACATACGCACATAATTATTAAATCCTGGGTTTCAATATTTAATTAATAAATTATGCTTCGTTTTTGGTCCGGGGTGCTACATCCCTTACCCCTTAAAAGAATTTTATCCCCAAAATTAAACACGTACTTGAGAAGAGAATAAACGCATACCTAGGAAAGGTAAGTCGGGATACTTCTTCAGGATTTCGTCCTTCAGTTCCCAGGTCGCTTCTTTCTTTACGTGATGGCTCGACTAGACCTTTACTATAGCCATTTCCCGATTTCTTAGTTGCTGTTTCTTTCTATCCAAGATGGCTATCGGGATTTCTTCATATGTCAGAACCTTTTCCAGTTCTATGCCTTCTTGTTCGATTATATGATTTGGATCGAATATATACTTACATAGCATAGACACGAGGAAAACATTGTGTCCTCCAGCGAAGTCCGGCGGTAGTGCCAAACGGTACGCGACCTCCCCAACTTAATCTAGAATCTCAAATGGCCCCATGTACCTCGGCTTCAGCTTTCCTCTTTTTCCAAAACGGTGGACCCCTTTTGTGGGCGATACTTTGAGGAAAACTTTGTCTCCAACTTCAAACTTCAGCTCCCTTCTTCTTTTGTCCGCATAAGCTTTCTATCGATCTTGGGCTACTCGTATTCTCTCCCGAATCTTCTTTATTACTTCAACCGTTTGATCCACCAATTTGGGTCCTAAGATTTTCTTTTCACCCACTTCATCCCAGCAGATAGGTGAGCGACACTTTCTTCCATAGAGAGCTTCATAGGGCGCCATATCAATTGTCGATTGATAGCTATTATTGTAAGCAAACTCCACTAAGCATAAATGGTATTCCCAACTTCCGGAAAAATCCAATACATATGCCCGCAACATATCTTCCAAGATTTGTATGGTCCTTTCTGATTGTCCGTTAGTTTGTGGATGAAAAGTTGTGCTGAAAGACAACTTGTTCCCTAACTCTTTTTGCAAGCTTTGCCAGAATCTGGAGGTGAACCGTGGATCTCTATCAGATACGATAGAAACTAGTACGTCATGCAATCGGACTATCTCCTCGAGATATATACGTGCCAACTTATCCAGTCCGTATGTTATCTTGATTGGCAAGAAATGGGTAGATTTCGTTAATCTATCAACGATTACCCACACGACGTGGTTTCCTCATCTGGTTGTCGGCAGACCAACCACGAAATCCATGGCTATGTGTTCCCACTTCCATTCCGGTATCTCCAAAGGAGTTAGCATCCCAGCTGGTCGTTGATGCTTTGCTTTCACTTGTTAACAGACGAGACACCTTTTGACAAACAACCCTATACTTCTCTTTATGTTTCTCCACCAAAAATTCACCCTTAAATCTCGGTATATCTTTGTACTTCCAGGGTGTGTAGATATTGATGGGCAATGCGCCTCTTTAAGAATTTCTTCTCTCAATTCTTCATGCTTAGGCATGCACATTCTTCCTTTGAAAATCAGGGCTCCATCTGTAGCCAAAGAGAAACCTTCGGCTCTTCCATTATCCATAAGAGCTTTCATCTTCATTAGGAAGTTATCCCTCTTCTGGGTTTCCACAATTCGGTCACGCAGCGTGGGTTTTATGAACAACGTTGCCATCCTGGATTCAATGCTGATCGGAGATGTGACTATCTCCAGATTAAGCTTTGACATCTCCTCGATCAGTTGGTCCAGATAGATGATCATAGACGTCACCATTCCCTTCCTTTTTCTGCTAAGGGCGTCAGCAACCACGTTCACTTTTCCAGGATGGTAGTGGATTGTAATATCATAATCTTTCACCAACTCTAGTGTCACGCCCCGAAATCTTTCACTATTTTATCAGAGTTTTACCGTTTTGCGTGAAGAGAGAAACAGCAAGAGACGCATACACAACAGAAAGAATAAGTAAGAGACGACAAAAGAAAGAGGTAAGAGACGAAGTGATTCTTTCACTTAACAAAAATCGGCCTCTGCCGATTGCAACCAGTCTCACTACTGATAATATACATCATACGCAGTGTAAAAAACATCAGGATCTCTCATTCACAAAATACTCAGAATTAGTTACAAAACGCGATTTAAATAAGACATTATTTTAGAAATGTTTAAGAAACGACAACTTAAAAAATAACAGATCCAAAGATAGACCTCCTCTCTCCTTCTAAGGTTCAACATGCTCATCGGCTCCTGTAGTGTGAATACAGAATAAAGGGGAGAGTGCGTGGAATACACTCGTGGGGATGCAATCCGTCTCTTATAACAGTTCACATATATAAAAATACCGAAAATATAACACTTAGCCACGTTGCCACATCATAACATGATCACAACATTTAGTATTTCTCATTCATACTTCAATATAGGGAAAACTGTAAACAGTTACAGAGTTAGAAATTACCCCCACCTCGTTCGGTGGTTACCACGTGTGTAGCGAGTATCAAATATCTTGTGTCTCAAACCTCGTGTCTCAGAGTTCAATCCAACAGATAGCCGACATACATTACAGTATTCTTAGATCATTAATAACATATAATTAAAGCGATAAAATACTCCGGCGGAGAAACGATCGCTAAAAACGCGACGGATCGAGAGCTCTAAAGATTGGAATTTTGGAGACAAGGCATAAAGTCAAGTCTAAAGGTTTGAGATGATAGGAAATGAAATTTGGGTCACGACAAAAAAAGAATGAGCTCGATCGGAGTTAAAACGAGCTCAAACGGAGCATATTAAGTTTAGGGGTAAAATGGTAATTTTGGTCAAAGGATTGACTTTGACCGGGCCCATGACCCTCGGTCAACAACGTCTCGTCGGCGATGACTCAAAAAGATGATCGGCGGAAAAAACGGGATTCGGATAAAAAACACGGCGTTGCGTGCGCGTCGGCACGCGCGAACCCGGCGTCGGGTAGGAAAACCCGACGGCTGGGCACATTTCTAGGCAGCTCACTACCCGGTGCTCCCGGCGCCGGGCTGCTCAACAGCCTCTCTTCCCGGCGCCACCCGGCGCGGTGGCGCTGCCCTCCGCCGCCGCCACCTAGCTCGTCGGATACCTTGCACCACCGGCTACCACGTCCAGCCATTCCTCGCCGGATTCCGGCCGTGAATAGTGCTCAAAACTTCGCCGCAAAACCCTTCGTCGTCACATTTTTCCAAAACCAAACTTCAACAAAAACCTCCGGCCGGCGACCCCCGTCGCCGGCGACCACTCCCAGAGCTCTGGCCGACGACCCCCCGTCGTCGGCAACCCTTCTCCGGCCGGCCAACACATACATACAGCCATATATATACATACACAACTCACGCTCATATACCTACACACACATATACATATATGAACATCCACACACTAACACCGCTTGGCCGGCAGCCACCGCCACCTGGAACAGCGGCCGGCGACCACCAACAACAACCAACAGCCCCTCCACCTCAGCGAACACACACACACAATACACTATTCACACACACTCAAACCCCATGTAAAACCCTAGCCCCTTCCAGCCCGTTTCTAGCTCCGGCCGGTGACCACCAGACGCCGGCCACCACCTCCAACACATCACACACCCTCCGCCGCTGTCCGGCAACTTTTCTGGTGAGAGGAGAGAAAAGAGAAGTTGTCGGGGAGAGAGAAGAGGGAGGAAGGAGAGAGAAAGGTTGGTCGGATCTTTGACCGGCGATTGCTGGAGGAGGAGAGATCCGTTCAGAAATCTGAGCCCGGTTTCGTGACGGGCTCGATGAGAAATTCAATTTAGAGTTTGAGTTTACCCAAAACGGAGAAGAAACGAGGTAGAAAGGAGGAGAGAGAAAACGGGTTTGGAGACCATTTTTCGCTGTTTTCCGGTGAACGAGAAATCGGAATTAAATTCCGAGACCTATTCTAGATTCGTCTCGTCGAGACGAACGTCGTGTGCAAAAATCGGCCGAAACCGACAACTTTGAATTTTCCGGCCACCGGCCGGCGGTGGCCCACCGGAGACAGAAACCTAGAGAGAGAGAGAGAGGAGAGAGAGGGACTTACTCGTTTTCGTCGTTTTAGGCTAGTTCGGAAAAACGGTGATTTTTGAATCGAAATCACCCCTATTTATAGAAATCCGGAAAGTTACTATTCACCGAAAATATTCGGATCACTATTCATCTAAAATATCCCATCACTATTCATCGGTTGATTTTTCAACATTACTATTCACGTAAATATCTTCCGGTTTTCCGGATCTTCGGGTTTTGCCCTTTTCGTCGCCGTTCGAGCTACGGGTCTCCGATTGACCCCTAGTTCATTTATATCTTCTCGTCTTTCTATTACGCATCTAATGGTATAAAATTACCCTATGTTCCACGTCTAGAAAAATTATCGATCTAAACGTGCAGTAAACACTTATCTGAAACGCACGAAATAAATTAACCAGTTAAATCATACGCACATAATTATTAAATCATAGGTTTAAATATTTAATTACTTAATTATGCTCGTTTTGATCCGGGGCACTATATCTAACCATCTTCTTTGTCTCATATTGAGCTCCTTCTGCTCAAAGAAATATTTCAGGTTCTTGTGGTTGGTGTAGATTTCGCACTTCACGCCATAGAGGTAGTGTCTCCATATCTTGAGGGTGTGTACCACAGCTGCTAGTTCCAGATCATGTATTGGGTAGTTCTGTTCGTGAATCTTCAGCTGGTGTGATGCATACGCCACTACCTTTCATTTCTGCATCAAAACACACCCCAAACCTTGTTTGGATGCGTCACTGTAGATCACGAACTCCTTAGTTATGTCTGGAACTATTAAGACTGGAGCTTCTGTCAGTCTTTTCTTCAGTTCCTGGAAACTACGTTCACATTGCTCACTCCATTGGAACTTCACATCCTTTCTTGTCAAGCGAGTCATTGGAGTGGCAATCTTCGAAAATCCCTCTATGAATCTTCGGCAGTATCCAGCCAGGCTGATGAAACTCCGAACTTCCTTCACATTTGTTGGAGTTTCCCACTTGCTGACAGCTTCCACCTTCTCTGGATCTACTTCGATCCTCTATGAAGAGACAATATGGCCTAGGAAGCCTACTTTGTCCATCCAGAATTCACACTTCTTGAATTTGGCGTAAAGCTTCTCCTTCCTTAAAACTTCTAGTGCGATTCTGAGATGTTTTTCATGGTGCGTTCTATCGCATGAATAGATGAGAATATCATCTATGAACACAATAACAAAGAGATCAAGATAAGGATGGAAGACGTGATTCATCAGGTCCATGAAGACAGCTGGAGCGTTACTCAGTCCGAATGGCATTACTACAAACTCGTAGTAGCCATATCTCATTCTTAAGGCTGTCTTAGATATATCAGCGTCTTTGACTTTCATCTGGTGATATCCAGATCTTAAGTCAATCTTCAAGAACACACTAGCATCTCTTAATTAATTTAAGAGATCTTCAATCCGAGACAGTGGATATTTGTTCTTTATTATCCTCTTATTCAGCTCTCGCTAATCGATACACATCCGAAAGCTACCATCATTCTTCTTCACAAACAGCACTGGTGCTTCCTAGGGCAACACACTCGGTCTGATGAAACCTTTGTCCAACAGTTCCTGTAATTCTTTCGGTGCCATCCGGTAAGGAGCCTTTGACACCGGTACTGATCCTAGAACGAGATCTAAGGTCACCTGTCGTTCTGATGGAGCACCAGGTAAATCCTCTGGAAATACGTCCATAAATTTCTTTATCACCGACATTTTTTCGATAGTGGTCGATTCCTTCTCGGAGTTCACCATGTTGACCAACGAAGCTTCACAATCTCCTTCGTTGAGCATCTGGGTTACTTTTATGGCCGAGATAATCCTTGAATCGATTTTAACTCGAGTTCTATGGAATGTGAACTCCGGCTCTCTTAGTGCTTGAAAGACAATCTCCCTCACACGACACTTAATTACCGTGTGATTGGACTCTAGCCAGTCCATTCCCAGGATTATATCAAAATCCTTCATCTCCAAAACGTGGAGATCTGCTAGAAGGATCTTGCCTTCAAAATCGATCTTAAGGTGACGGTATAGGTGTTTTGTCCTTACCGTCTTTTCTGAAGGGATGCTAACTTCTAGAGTTTGAGCGACTATCCTACCGTCCTCATGCTTCAGCAATTTACAGAAGTTGACAGATATGAAGGAGTGTGTCGCTCCAGTATCAAATAGGATGAAAGTAGGTATATCAGATACTGATAACATACCTGTCATTGTCTCAGCCCCTTCAGCGGCTTTTGGGCGAGTAAGAGCGAAAGCTCGCACTTTGCCTGCCACCGACTTCGAGTTCGGGGCTGTAGCTGGTGAATTCCTCATCCTCCAACAGTTGGCCCCTATGTGCCCCGGTGCCTCATAGGTAAAACAGTTCCGTGTTTCTTGCTGACACAGTCCTGAGTGTATCTTCCTGCATCTAGAGCACGGGTTCGCAGGTCGGGAAGTAGGAAGGAATGGAGCATTGCTTGCCTTTGGAAACTTATTCTGGGCAAAACTCTGGCTTGGGCCAGTCCACTTCCTCTTGATAGGAGCAGGGAAGACTTTCTTGAGGGGTATAGCATCCAAACCCATCCGAAAGGTGATCTCTTGGGCTCTCTCGATGACACTTGCGTATGTCATCATCCTTTGCCTAGCCAGAATTGAGCTAATCTCTGAGCGAAGGCCCTTCTCAAATCTTCGGGCCTTCTTGAGATCGGTATCCACCAAATATGGGGCATATCGGCTCAAATGGTTGAACCGCCGCTCATAATCTCCCACAATTAAGCTTCTCTATCGGAGATGAAGGAACTATGTTTCCTTATTGTCCCGGTAAGATTGAGGGATGCAGTGATGAGAAACCACTTCCTTGAACTCTTCCCACGACATCCCCTCTCTTTGAGCAGGCAGCAGAGTTCGCTCATACGAGTCCCACCAGTGACTCGCCTCATCACTGAGCTGGAAGATGGCACAACTGACCATCTGTTCCTTGGAGCATGTCAGGTGCCCAAATAATTGGTCGAGTGACCTTAGCCACTCTTCCGCATCTATCAGTTCCCCCTTCCCATCAAAAGTCGGCGGGTTAAACCGCCGAAACTGTTCATAAATGAGATTCGGGTCGGTTCTTGCTGGCTGTGGAGTGGCTCGGGTTACTTCGAAGTGTTGTGCTAACCCCCGTAGCATGTAACCAAATCCCCTACGTTAGCATTCTCCTCACGTTCCGATTGATTGGCCGGCTGTGGTTGTTCTTTTCGGGATCTTTCTCTTGACATATTTCTGCTACGATATATATATATATATATATATATATATATATATATATATATATATATATGTATAAATCATTGAGACAACATAATAATACTATAAATATAGCAGTTAACGCAATACACGTGAAGAGGCTTAAACATATACTCCATAAGATAAACGAGCAACTATACGTTCATATTATACATCAAAGCATAATAAGGGTAGCTCTACACCATAACAAAAGGTGTATGTACACTATCTATGACATAGCAACTACCCTATACATATACATATAGAATAAAATATCATTTGTGTCATATATATACATGTCATAAAAAGTTCCTCATCCCATCTACACTATTGCGGCGGGAGGCAGCGGAGGCCCCTGTAGTCCTGGTGCCCCATCCCGAGGGTCGCCGATCTCCGGGTCGTCCTCCTCGGGATCCTCCTCAGGATTGTCCTCCAACTCGGAGCTACTGCTGAACGGATCATATGGTGATGGCTCCGGAGCAGTCATAAGGCCATGTCGGTCCCATAGCTCCATCATCCATCTCGCCACGTTCTCGAAGTTAGCGATAGACACGTGATCCACTGACGAGAATACTAACTCGTCACGGTATACTAAGTAAGCCCTAACCTCCCACTCCTGTGGTAGGGTATGGATCTCCGGGTCGTCCTCCTCGGGATCCTCCTCAGGATTGTCCTCCAACTCGGAGCTACTGCTGAACGGATCATATGGTGATGGCTCCGGAGCAGTCAGAAGGCCATGTCGGTCCCATAGCTCCATCATCCGTCTCGCCACGTTCTCGAAGTCAGCGATGGGCATGTGATCCACTGACGAGAATACTAACTCGTCACGGTATACTAAGCAAGCCCTAACCTCCCACTCCCGTGGTAGGGTATGGATCATATGCAGACATGCCTGAACACCGCTAATCCTGCCTATCGTACCTCCAATCTCTCTCCAGCAGTGTAAAAGTTGGGCGACATGCTCTCCCACCGATGTATCACCCGTCATCCTACTCTCGTAGAAACGGTGTCAAAGCCGCTCCTCTCGAGTCTTTATGATCGGTACTCTCCCTCTACAAACAACATAAATCCTATTCATATGTTAAGTTTAATTTACATGAGTTTCTTATCACATGTCTATATCTGTAACACTCCCTTCAAAACCTAATGGTTTAAGGCGAATTATCACATAATAGGCAAGCACTCATATTCCGTAAATCTTATAAATCAGGGAGAGACTCCTATAGAGGGAGGATAGTGCCTATCTATATCTTTTTCAAAAACCTTTTCACGTTTTAAAACTCACACTTTAAAATCACGTTTTTCCCATATTAAAACTAGTTCAAGCAAGTTCATAACGTTACAACATTGCTCTAATACCAACTGTCAAGCCCTGTTTTCTTTTATAAAAATATCAGAGTTTTCACACGGGCATGAAGAAGAAATGGTAAGGGACACATCAACACATACAGAAGAAGTAGTAAGAGACGACAAAAGAATGAGATAAGGGACGATGTGAATCAATCACATATCAGTAATCGGTCTTAGTACCGATAAATACAACATAACTTAGCAGCGGAATCAAACCATCAGGATCTCACATCCAAAACATATACAGAATTATTACAAAACATGAATTAATTAAAACATTGTTTGAAAATGTTTGTGTGATATCAGTCTAAACATACAAGTCCACAGATAGCACCATTTCTCTCTGTCTAGGGTTCCTCATGCTCATCATCTCCTGTAACGTGAATTACAGAATAAGGGGTGAGTGCATGGAATACACTCGTGGAGATGAGATCCGCCTCTTATAACAGTTATCAAATATAAAATACCGGAATTGTAACATTCAGTCACGTTGTCACAACATATAAAATACAAGGCACGTACTCGTAACCCATCCATGGGGTGCGGGAATTTCCCATCTTATCCCCTAAAATGGTCTCAATACCGCTAGCGCATTTATAGGACCGCCAGACCTTTCAGGTGTTAGAAAAGGTAGGAGACAGTTTTTTTACGGTCTATAAGACCCTCCGAACATGCAATGTGAACCGAAGCCCTTTCACAGTATAACATGAACACATAATCACAGCATATAATCATAATATTTATTATTCCTTATTCATGCTTCATATAGAGAAAATTGTAAACAAGTAAAGAGATAAAAATTACCCCACCTTGTTTGGTGGTTTCCACGTGAGTAGCAAGTATTAAAGGTCAGATAACTCAAGGCTCAATCCAACAAGTAGCCTACACAATTACGGTGTTTCTTAGATCCTTAATAAAGTATAATTAAAGCTATAAAAGATTCCGGAGGAAAAACGATCATTAAAGACGCGATGAATCGAGAGCTCTAAAGATTGGAGTTGAAGAAATGAGAATGGATAAATAGTCCAAGAGGTTGAAATGATAGAGGATGAAATTTGGATCACAACGGAAAAAAAAAGAGTTCAATCGGAGTTAAAACGTGCTCAAACGGAGCATTTTAAGTTTAGGGGTATTTTGGTAATTTTGGTCAACGGGTTGACTTTGATCGGGCCCATGAACCCCGGTCAACGACATCTCATCGGCGACGACTTGATGATGATGTACAACAGAAAAAATGGGATTCGAATCGAAAACATAGCGTCGCGTGTGCACCGTCACCCGACGGGTCGCGCGCGTGCGCACGCACACCCGATGTCGGGTGAAAAACTCGGCAGCCTCGGCGGCGTGTCTCGGCAGCTGGTGAGTTTTCTCGGCAGCCTCGATGGCTTCGCGTGCGCGGCACCCAGCGTCCTCGGCAGCTGCTGAGTTTCTCGGCAGCTCGGCGGCTTCTCTCGACAACTGTCGAGTTTCTTGGCAGCCTCGGCCAGGCTCGCGCCCAGCGCTCCCGGCGTCGACCTGCTCGACTGCTGCTCTTCCCGGTGCCACCTACGGCTGTGCCGCCCATCGCCACCGCCACCTAGTCCGCCGACAATCCTGCACCGCCAGCTACCACCTCCGGCCATTCCTCGCCGGAATCCGGCCGTGAATAGTGCCCAAAATCAGCCCCAAACACACCCCCTCACACACATATGCAAAACCAAACCCTACCAACCAAGCTCCGGCCGATGACTTCCAGTCGCCTGCGACCACCCCCTGCCACCTGAAACTCTGGTCGGCGACATCCAGTCACCGGCCACCACCTGCCAGCCGCACATACACATACAACAGCCATACACACACACGCATATATGTATATGCACACGCATAACATAAACAGCCTGGTCGGTGACTTCCAATCGCCGGCCACCCACCTCAGGACCTCGTCGGTGCATCACCAGCACCGGCCCACCGTTCCCACACGGCGGTGCCGCCCTCAACAGCAAGCAACACACTCACACACACTACACACACATGCACGATATATACATACACAGCCCGCAGTAGCTCCGGCACCACCGCCCACGGCTGTGCCACCCCTCCGGCGTCTCCACCATACTACCAGCAATTTTTCCGACGAGATGAGGAGGAGGGAGAGAGAAATCAGAAGAGGGAGAGAAGGTGGCAAAAACCCAGGGTTTAGGGTTTGGAGGTGGTTTTTCACCATTTTCCGATGAATGAGAAATCGAAATTGAATTCCGAGACCTATCCTAGATTCATCTCATTGAGACCTACGTCGTGTGCGAAAATCGGCCGAAATCGACAATGTTGAAATTTTTCAGCCACTGGTGGCGACGGCGCCGTTACTGAACATTTAAACTCTTAGAAATTTACTGAGCATATAAAACCTTGATGTTTATAAATTCCCCTTCAACCCACAAACGCTTGAACGCCTTCCTGGCTTGAATGGCTAAAAGGGTGAACATTAGGAATTTATAACCATCTTAGTCGTAGAACTCAAACCTGAGTGTTCAAACGTTTCATTAGTTTTCATGTTTCCATTTTCCAAAGAAACTTGTTCGTGGCATTGTTAAACATTCCAGATCACTGTTGTTTAGACAGTATTGGCACGAGGAAAGTATTCCAGCCTATAAACCTATTTCAGAAGGAAATTCATATTATACAGACATGTTTAAAGAACTAGTAGCTATGATCTAACACATATAGATCTAGCCTACCATTGACAGGCCTTTAGATAACATAAAAATAAAAATAAAAGAACAGAAAATTAAATACTTACAGAATTAGAAGAACACCAAGAACACAAAGATATATAGACAACAAAGAGGGTTTACAAGGGGTTTGAGAGTGTAGAGAGAGAAGAGAGGGGCGAGTACTTTACTCAAGCATCCCCATTACAAATGAAAACTAGCCCTATAAATAGAAGAAAAACTAAACTACCTCTTTATGGAAACCATACTATAATCCAATTTTTGAAGATGGAAATAGATGCAATAATAGGGTTTTCAATATTAAAATGAAAATCAAAATTATACGAAGATGTATAAAAGAAGTCAAAGGATTGATAATTGATGATCCATACTTCAGGTGGTGCGCCGGAGGCAGAAAACCGAAAAGAGAGAGATAGGAGAGAGAGAGACTTACAAGTTTTCGTCGCTTTTGGCTCGTTCGGAAAAACGGTGATTTTTAAATCGAAAACGCCCCTATTTATAGAAATCCAAAAAATCACTATTCACCAAAAAATCTAGATTACTATTCACGGGTTGAAAAGTCCATGTTACTATTCACTGTAAAAATCTCCGTTACTATTCACCATAAATATCTTTCGGTTTCCCAAAACTTTGTGTTTTGCCCTTTTCATCGCCGTTTGAGCTATGGGTCTCTGATTGACCCCTAGTTCATTTCTATCATCTTGTCTTTCCATTACGCATCTAATGGTATAAAAATATTCTATATACCATGTCCAAGAAAATTATCCATCTAATCATGCTTTAAACATGTATCTGAAACGCACGTAATTATTGTAAACAGTCAAAACATACGCACATAATTATTAAATCCTGGGTTTAAATATTTAATTAATAAATTATACTTCGTTTTTGGTCCGGGGTGCTACATTTAAAATATGGCCTTTGATATTTCTTTATGGTTTATGTTGATTACAATAACACTCGGGCAAAATCTTTAGAACTAAGAAAAACAACAAAACAAAAAAGGGTGACTTATATAGAGCCCTAATCTATTACAATGAAGATGCAACAACAATAACAAGTTCAGTTGAGGAAAGCTCTCTTTCCTTAAGACGAGATACACTTAAGGTAATGCTTGCTGGATCATGCGTATCATCTCCTAAAAATAAAATGACTACATCTCCTGAGAAAGCAGCTCCACAATTCTCGAGAGCTTTAATGAACTTCAGATGTTTAGAGAATTAAGTTTTGGATAGAAAACTTTTATGCAAGGTTTTTTGTTTCGTTTATCAAAATTATACACGACGATCTCTATATATAGATCTCAAATATGGAGGTTACATCTGAGAATTGATGACCTGTAATACATCTTTGAATGCAGAGTAACAACTTGTTCAAAACTGAAATACCAACAGATAACTTGTTGCGTGTTCCCGTTGCATGCTATTGGTGTTGCATGCTGCACACTCCCGATTCTAGGTGTTGCAACACGGCGCTGCATGCTCTCAGCTCTCGCTGCACATATCACCCAATCTTGTTCCAAAAAGATAAAGTGTGTTTGGGCAAAATTCAGGCCTAGTTCGTCCAAGTCCGCCCACAATATTTAAATATATGTGTATCATTACAATAAATTTAAGATTACTTAAAATACTTATTTATAGTTAATTGTTACAACAACTTAATTTTGTGCTTGCTACTACATCCTTTATAACTTGCGTGTACATAATAACTCATACGCACAGATACCTTCTTGTTGAAGGCAAAATGATTCCAACTTATCAAGAATGCTTAAAGCTCTTAACATGAAAGTTTTTGTATTTCTGCAATATCATCCATTGAATTATCTCACTCTACTTCTTGCCTAATTCCTGCAATGATTTCTTCTTCAGTTAAAACATGAGTGGCATGTTGCTCATTAGATGATTAAGGAAGAGATCCATATCCATTTTGTTATTTTATTGAAATTAATTTCTTAATTTAATTACTCAATTCCGAGAGTAATATTTGATTATCTTTATCCATTTCAGTTGTAACTTGTAATTGAAACTGGGGTTTGCAGTGCTTAAAATAATTCTCAACGAGAGATAAATTTACTTATTTCAAAACACGATCTTCAATAGTAAATGGTTAAACCAATGACATTAATAACCTTTAAAATATCTTAAGATTCCTGCATCATATTATTGAATTTTGGAAGTGTTATTAGGTGAAAAATATAACAGTTGTATGATGAAGTAGTGAAAGATATTCTTTTTTTCCATGTACACAGAACAATTGTCCAAAATGAGCAAGACATTTATGTCTAAATGGCTATCAAACCACTTTAGTCATTTCAAAAAGAGTAAGGATGTCATCATCCAAGCATTTGAATTTGCTCGATAAATACAATCAATAGTATCACGGTTAACATTTTTAAAATATTTAGGATTTAGAAATTTGCCAATGATCAAAAGAGGAAGTTTTTTAGAGTCATCACCATTGCAACAAATAACAATTGTAACTCTATATTTGTTTTACTTTCTACTCCAACTGATTCGTTGCAAGAGAACTATTAATCTGCATACGCTAAAATAGATCAGTTTCATCCATGTTGTAAATGTCCTTCCAAGCCAATTTGTCCAATTCTTCTCTTATTTATAGCAAACAAGCTTCAATTTTCCATATCCACTGAGCCACTCTCGCCAAAATAATAATATGATTGAATTGCATGTTATAGCTTGAACTTCCCCAACCATCCATTTGAAAATTCAAACGAGGCTGCTTATGGATGAGTTGCTTTAAAAATATGCTTGTCTTTTCTTTTAGTAATTCATCACTAACATTGACATGTTCTTGGTTACATATGAACCATTCATAAAGTGCAAACTTCACTAGTGGGTATTTTACCTATTTTGAATGTTTTGTATTAGAGTTTGAAAATACTTTCTTGTGATCGATTAACCTCTCTAACATCTTAAATATTGCCGATTATGATATTTTTAGATTGTGAATATATTCTAACCACTTTGAAAAATATTTTTGCTTCTAGGTGGGGTGCAATTCTTTCACAACTTAGCCCAAAAAAATTTAGTGATTTGAGTTTGTTTATCAACTTTGAGTGCCATTTGTATGAAGTACAAAAAGTGTAATGATTTTATGAAAAATATATACTATGTATTGGACTAACATATAACACACACGAACAATAACTATTTTTTTTGTTTTTAGGTACATGATCAATACATACATGTATTTTACACTGTCAAATTGCATGCATTTGTTTTAGTCAAATTTATGTTAGTTTTTTTGGTACATGATGAATACATATATTTTATACTGTCAAATTGCATGCATTTGTTTTAGTCAAATTATATTAATTAAGTACATGAATTTATTAAATGGATTATACACATGCAGTATATCATGTATTACATTGATTTTTTTTTCCTAAGAAAAAATATTTTTCTATGTAAAACTTCATTTAGAAATAAGCTCTCTATAGTAATAATTTTCCCCAAATAAGTACATTTTCAAACATCTAAAATATTAGAAAATTATTTTTTAAAAGTCCATTCAGTAAGAAACCCATTTCATATATGATATGCAACAAATTCTATGTAAAAGGAAATTTCTCCAAATTCAGATATATAATATATCTTGTTAGATTTTACTCAGGAAAATGGAATCCTGCACAGAATAATTATGCAACTGTGGCTAAAGAAATTCTGGCTATAGTCAAATGTGTTATAAAATTCCAAGATGATTTATATAATCAAAAGTTTATTATAAAAACTGATTGCCAAGTAGCAAAATGAATTTTTAAAAGGATTTTAAACAAGATGTTTCTAAAAATTGTTTTGTCACGCCCCATTTTCTTTTCTTAAAAATATCAGAGTTTTTTTCATTTTGGGCGTGAAGAAAAAAAGGGAAAAAAGACGTGCATGAAATAAAATAGAAGGAAAAATGAGAGGATAAGAAGTGGTATACTTGAAACATCGGATACAACCGATAAAATAGAGTTTGAAACCTTACGCAGCGGAAAAACATCAGGATCCATCATCCATAAGATTAACGAAATTATACTTACAAAATGAGAATTTTATAGTCGTTATGTAACAAAAGACAGAATATATAAAAATATCCAGATAGGGCACCATCTTTCTCTCTCAAGCTCAACATGCTCATCATCTCCTGTAACATGAGTCGTCTCCTGTAGTATGAGTACAGAATAGGGGTGAGTGCGTTGAATACACTCGTGGGAGTAATTTCATATTTTAACGTTCATTAAACAGTTAAGTCTTTTGAACACTTACAATTACAAGAATTAAAGACAGTGCGTAGAATGCATAACACCTAACATAGAGACACGTAGCATAGAAATGGACTGTAGTCTCTTTGTAGAACAGATATGGACCGTAGTCCCTTTGTAGTATAATATTGGACCGTAGTCCCTTCGTAGAATAGTTATGGACCGTAGTCCCTTCGTAGTATAATATTGGACCGTAGTCCCTTCATAGAATAGTTATGGACCGTAGTCTCTTTGTAGAATAGATATGGACCGTAGTCCCTTCGTAGTATAATATTGGACCATAGTCCCTTCGTAGAATAGATATAGACCGTAGTCCCTTCGTAGTTTAGATATGGATCGTAGTCCCTTCGTAGTTTAGATATGACATGCATGTATATCCATATAATCTGCATGTATATCCATATAATCCACCACATGTAAGCACGACACATGAAATTCAACATTTCATAAATCTTATATTCATATAGCATAACGATTAAGATCTGATTCATAAACAGAAGTTCACATAACATGTAACTATCATTCATGCATTTAATAATGGAAACATAAGTGTTAGGGTTTAGAAGTTACCCCCATCTTGTTCGGTGGTTACCACGTGAGTAACGAGTATCAAATATCAAGTTTCACAATGCACATTCCAATAGATAGCCTACACAATTTACGGTGTTTCTTAGATCCTTAATATGTATAATTAAAGGTATAAATGATATAGGAGGAGATACGATCGATAAAGACGAGACAAAATGGAAGATCTAAAGATTGAGGTCGAAGAAATGAGAGTGGATGTTCAGTTTAATAGGTTGAGATGAAAGAGGGTAATATTTGGGTGGCAACGGAAAAAGAATGAGCTCAATCGGAGTTGAAACGAGCTCAAACGAAGCGTTTTAAGATTAAGGGGTATTTTTGTAATTTTGGTCAAAGGGTTGACTTTGACCGGGACCCCTGACTCCCGGTCGACGACTCGACGATAACGTACGATAGAAAAAATGGGATTCGTATCACAAACACGGCGCCGCGCGCACCCATCACACGGCGTCGCGTGCGCACGCATCCCGTCTACTGGTGCCGTGTGCCCGGCACGCCCAGCATCTCCCGGCACCGTGTGGCCAGATCAGCCCCTCAACCGTTTTCTCCCCCATAAATTTCGGCCATGGCCGGCGATCTCCCGTCGCCGGCGATACCACCAGACACAGCGGCACAACGAGGTGCCGTCCCAACACTCAACTCCGGCCGGCGACCTCCCATCGCCGGCAACCAACAACCCAAAAACACACACATATCACGGAAAACACACACACACACACCAGCCTACTAATACTCTCAACCACTTTCCACCCCACTTCCAGCCCCGGCGCCGCCGTGGGCGGCGGCGCCACCATCCCCAACTGATAGTCGGACATCCCGGGAAGGTCAGCCACCACTCTAGCGAAGGAGGAGAGAGAGAGAGAGAGAGAGAACCGAGGTGAGAGAAAGGGTTGAAAAACACGAAAAACAAGGGTTAGGGTTTTCCGACGACGTTTTTATCGTTTCCCGGTGAACGAGACATTGGAATTGAAATCCGAAACCTATCCTAGACTCGTCTCGACAAGACTTACGTTATGTGTGAAAATTGGCCAAAATCGACAACATTGAATTTTTCCGGCCACCGGCGGCGGCGGTGGTCAGAAAATAGAAAATCGAAAGAGAGAAGGGAGGAGAGAGAGACTTACATATTTTCATCGCCTTCGGCTCATTCGGAAAAGCAGTGAAAAATGAATCGAATGAGCCCCTATTTATAGATTTTGGAAAGTTACTATTCATCCAAAATATCTTGGTTACTCTTTCGGTTTTCCAAAACTTCGTGTTTTACCCTTTTCATCGTCGTTTGAGCTACGGGTCTCCGATTGACCCCTAGTTCATTTCTATCTTTTCGTTTTTCCATTGCGCATCTAATGGTATAATAAAATCCTATGTTCCATGTCTAGAAAATATTTTCATCTAAATCTTGTATTAAACAAGTATCTGAAACGCACGTAATTAAATTAAACAGTAAAAAATAACGCACATAATAATTCAATTAAGGGTTTAATATTTAATTAATCAATTATATTTCGATTTTGGTCCGGGGCGCTACATGTTTGCTAGATGGCAGACATATTTAGCTCTCTTTGATTTTGAAATTGTTTATAAATAAGGAAAAGATAATAATTTGCCTGAAGAAAAGGATTCTATTAAGAACCTTTGAGAAGATAGGATTAAAACAGTTAGTGAAAATTATTGAATCCTCAATTCCTCTTGATAATCAAGAAATGATTTTAAATTTACTTGATAAAAAAGATACTTTACCTTTTATAAAAACGTATAAATATATACATATTGGTTTAATGCAAATTACATTTAGACCTTTGATCTTAACGGCATGATTGATATGATGGAATGAAATTAGGTGGGAATGGAATGAACTCAAGAATAGAATGGTGATGGGAAAAGAATTGTATAAAAATACTGATTATACTGATTGGTCTCACAAAAGAATAGGAAATGAATGAAATAATCATTATAATTATATTTTATGATTGATAACTATAAATAAAATGTATAATATTAAATCAATCTTTATTTGACCAAATTACCTTCCACTATAATTTTATTTAATATTCATATTCAATATATCACTCAAATTTAAAATATTTGGCATATTTAAATTTAAAAATAATTCTTTTTACAGAAAATTAATCATTATACTAATATTAAGATATATTATATTTAGAAATTTTATTTTTTTATTTTATTATTAGCTTACTATTTTTGTATTATTTACATATTCTTAAAGTAGTTAAATAATAATAATATATTTTTCATATTTTTTTATTAATTATTCTATATGATTTTATATATTAAAATCTTAATATATTATTTTATATTTCTAAAAAAATATTTTAGTTACAATTTATTTATATTTTTTAAATAACCTATTATCTATACTAATAGTCATTTATCTTATTTATATGTATTTCCAAATATATATATATATATATAAATCTTATATCAGAACTAAAATTATTTGTATTATTAAAATTATATTCATATTATTTTATTATGTTTTTAAGATTTTATATTTATTAATTATTTTAATACTATTTATGTACCTAATTTTTTTTGCTATATTTTATATATTTATTTTATATTATTTCAAATTATTAGTTATTATTTTATATTTTTTATAAATAATTTAATATTATTTACACAATTTTATATAATAAATTCAACTTTAGGAAGTTAATTTGTGAAAACATAAAATAAATAATGATAATTATCAAAATTATTAAATAATATTGTTAGAGACTATAATTATGAAAATATTCATAAAGAAAGTGAGACAATGTCAGATGCCCCCATTTAGTCTTTAATGATTAATATTAAAGAAATTGATTTTTCAAAAGGATCACTTGCCAGACAGGTAATTCAGAAAGAATTTAAAAATCTAGATTGAGTACTTTTTGGAAAATGGTTTTTTAATAATTTCTTTGAAAATTTTGAACAAATTCAAGAAGAAAAAAAAATTGACAATATTTTTTGTTCCTTCGTTCATAAAAACATATGTTATAAACCATATTTCGCTTTTAGAAAGAACATATAAATTAATAACATGACAAGAACAACGATCTTTTGTATTTCCCTAGTACTTCATTTCAAATGGAGAAAAATAATAAAATAATGAATTTGACAGCTTTTTCAAAAATAGTTGAAAATGATACTTTATAAATTACAATAAAACATATAAATGTTTTAATGGAAAAACAAAATTATACTAATTTATATCTCAATATTATAGGAGAAGAATTAGTTTATTTATATAACAAAGTAGAAACAATAATTTCTGATATGAAATAGATAAAACTAGATGTTCATATAGAAGAAAAGAAGAAACAAATATAGTTTCAGTTGCAGCATCGTCTATACAACCACCCCAAAAAATTAAAGATTTTAAATTAAAATCATTTAAAAATAATTTAGAAGAATTAATTACAGAACTTTCTAAAAAATTAAAGGGTCAAAATATTTCTATTTCTACCCTAAATAATGAGGCATGACCCTCTAAACCTTCTCATAATAGGTCTATCAGCCCATTTTATTTTATTTATCAGCGATCCAACCACACGCCCACAGTCGGTGGTTCCACTTCGTCTTCACAATGAGAATCTAGATCACAATATTATTCCTACCCACCTGGTAGAGTTTTAAGGAGATCACGGGGAGATGCACTGTCGGTATTACCTCACAGAATACTTATAAACTTCCGAATAGCATGAAGTAAACAAAAGCCTATTTTTTATTTAAGAAATAAAATACACTTATATTATAATCAGAATAGGACATGTCCTACATCCCAGATTTTCCCAGATGCATTTATTGTGAAGATTTGAAGATGAATTTGAATTTCTACAAGGATAATGTCTTCTCTTCAATGGGCATTTTCAAGCAGTATATATAGAAGGTTTATGTGACTGTGAAGACTACTAAACAACTGATAATTTTCTTAAGCCATCAAACTCTCAAACTATTCTCAAGCTTTTCAAGTTCAGTCACTCAACCTTCAAAAGCAATCGATTCAAGCATTCGAGCTTTCAAGTTCAAGGCTATCTTTGAGTTGCACCAGTTGAAGAAACCATATATAATTTTAACCATTTGTTGTGTGCTAGGTTGTTTTAGTTTGGTGTCCTTAGTTGGAAGGATTAGATCCTCGCTAAGTATTGATTCTTGTGTAGGCTTACAACTCTATGTGAGTTTTGTACCCTATGTGGGATATTGCCTATGAATCTTGTGATTCTAGTAAGTTAAACTTGATAGGAGGAGGTTTGTAAAGTTAAGTCTTGTAAAGCAAATTAACCTAACAAAGTTTCTCCTGCGTTAAGGAGTAGAGTGGACGAAGAAGAATTACACCACCTTCGAACCACTATAAATGCTTGTGTGTTTATTGCATTTGATTACTTACTGTATTGCATTGTTGCATATTTATCTTGTCGTACTTATCATAAGCATACTGCTAAAAGGATTCTGTTAAAATCATATTTGTGAAAATGAAACTGTTTTTCAAAGAGAAACTGTATCTTTGTTATTCGACTGCATACTGTGATAACCGAGATAGTAAGCTGAATCAACATTCTACCAACTTACTGAATCAAGAGGTTACTGTATTCTTTGTAGAATTAGTAACCTATTTATAGAAAAGTTTTAAAATGCAAAATCGATAGAGGTTCATTCACCCCATCTAAATCTCTGACCACTTGGACCAACAAGTGGTATCAGAGCGAGTTAGGTTAAAAACCAACTTATCTGGTAACCTACCCAGATCCATCCATTTCTGCTGGATAAATAGTTTTTCTTTTCAAGACCAAAACACATCGTTTTAATATAAGCATGGATTTCTCACATCATAAACGTCCAATGTTTTCCATAGATGAGTATGATGATAGGAGAATATGCATGGAGGCGCATCTATTAGCCATGCATGATGAGATATGGTATGTAATAATTGAAGGGCCACCATTATCTACAAACTAAACCCTATTTTTGGGATACAACGTTGCGAGCAAATGCGAGCTGAGGAAGTGGCTACTGCAGCTGAGGCCACAACTAGAGAAATTGAAAGAGCAGCAGACACCGACGAAGATGTTGAAGGGGTTCCAAGACCCACTCCACAAGAAGCTGTACCAGCTTACAGGAGACCGTCTCCATCAGCTAAATACATCGTCAAAGCAAGGCACGAGTATACAGTTGAAGAAAGGAAAAGAGCCAACCTGGATAATGTGGCTAAAAATGCTTTATTTCTCACGCTGGATAAAGGTACATTCAGCAAAGTGAAGAGCAGTAAGACAGCTAAAGAAATCTGGGAAAAACTAGGGTTGATATGTGAGGGTAATGAACTTGATCAAAGATTCACAGCTATCATTAGTGAACTTAAATCTCTTGGAAAAACCTACACCCAGAAGGAGAATAACATAAAGGTGTTGAGAGCTTTACCCTTAGAATGGCAAAGCAAAGAGACCATAATGAGAGTCTCACTGGATCTCAATGCATTGAGCACTTTTGACCTATTCTCAAATCTTAAAGCGTTTGAATTCGATATTGAATGAAGGAGAAAAAAGGCTGAAGGATCGAGTTCCAAAGTCGCAACACTTACTGCAAGGACATAAAATACTACTACTGTAAGTAGCAGTAAGCTGAAGCACAAGTAAAAAGAAGTGCTTGCTGAGGATGCTAAGGAAGAGATGTCACTCTTACTGAAGAAGTTTAAGAGGTTCCTGAAGACAAATCATAAAGAAAACGACTTCAGGAAGAAACCTCAATCATCAGAAAAAAGTCCCCAGGTAAGACCAATACAACAAGAAAACACAGGTTCCTCTAACTTATGTTATAACTGTAGGAAACCTGGACATTTCACCAGAAACTGCCCCTACCCTCAAGTACATAAGTATACTGAGGATGAGAGGGTGCAGAGAAGAGAAAGGATGAGGGATGACAAGAAAAAGCTTAGGGCTCTTCTAAGTAAGCTGAAGCTCTAAAGGTAGCAAGCAGCTCCAAAGAAGAAGCCAAGGAATTGCTCATCCAAGAGCGATTCTAACAGCTCTACCTCCGATGAGGAAATAATGCTATACCTCATGGCAAAGGACTGTGAAGATAATGAAGATGATGAGGTAACTTCACAATCTCTTGATGTTTCAAGTTCTAAGAAGCTGAACTTGATCCAGTCTTTTAGACAGATCATGAGTGACTTTGAGCAAATAAATTCAGCTCATGAAGAACTAAAAGAGGAAAACCTACAACTCAAGAGTGAGCATACTATACTAAAGGAACATATTACTGACCTGGAGTACTACAGTACATAATGCAATAACCTCAGAGTTGAGATCTCTAAATTCAAGCTACTAGTCACTAAACTAAAAGTTGAGAAAGCTGGCTTGCAAAACATAATTGATATGTATAGCGAATCAGCAAGGAAATCACATAAATGTATCCTGGAGACCCAAAATGCCTATGCAGGAAATGGGCTAGGATATTGTATAGGAAACTCTCAGAAAACAGGTAGCACATCCAAGACTGGAAAGTTTGTTCAAGCCAGAGTCTCTTACACTCAGGAATTACTTCCAATCAATAGAAGCTTGAACAAAATTAGTACATTGGATAAGGGAAATAAGCCATTACTGCAGGAAGAAGACAATAAGACTATACAGACACTCAGAAAACAACATAATCAGTATGTTGTAAGTAGGAGAAGAAAACAGCAATCTTCCAGGTTATAACAAAACCTCTACCCCTACTATACCAAGATGTACATGTTTAAATTCCAAAGAGATTATGCTCAGGAAAGGTATAAGGGAGTACATTTCTCAAACAGGAAGAGTAATACCTGGAAAGCTCTAGCACACACACATCACAAACAGTATCCTGCAAAGGATACTTACAGGAAGAGAACCACCAAGGCTTATGGTAAACCAATTATCATCAAGCAAGAGTGGGTCCCAAAGAAGACTAACCCCCCAGGACCCGTACTTGTATGGGTACCTACATCTATTTGATTTACTTACAGGCACAGTTGCCAGGAATCAATAAAGATGTATGGTATATTGATAGCAACTACTCCAGACATATGACTGGTAACAAGGCTGGATTGAGAGACTACCAACCATGCAAAGGACCTAAGGTGGTCTTCGGAGACGACTCCAAAGGAAGCACCAAGGGCACATGAAGCTTGATCAGAGGCAATGCAAGTATCAGTGATGTAACATATGTCAAAGGACTGAAGTATAACCTCCTAAGTATCAGTCAATTCTATGACAAAGGATATTCAGTGGAGTTCAATCTTAACAGGTGTCTGATAAGAGACAACAAGACAAATGAGGTTAAGCTTACTGGTACCAGGAGAGGTAATATCTACCTTACTGATTGGAGTTCAACAGTGCAGCCAACATGCTTTATTGCTAAGAGCACACTTGAACTTAGCTGGCTATGGCACAAGAGGATGAGTCACCTGAACTTCAAGACAATCAACAAACTAGCAAGAAAGAATCTGACAAGAGGTCTACTAGATGTTGCTTTTAAGAAAGAGAATGTTTGTGGAGCTTGTCAGAAAAGCAAATAAGTGAGAAGCTCATTCAAGGACAAAGTGTAGAGATCATCTCAAAGGATTCTGGATCTTCTATATATGGATCTCTTTGGTCCAGTAGAACCTGTTAGTGTAAGTGGGAAGAAGTATTCCCTAGTGATTGTGGATGATTACTCTAGATTTACTTGGACCATCTTTCTAACCAAGAAATCAAAAACTCAAAACAGGCTGCCAGAATTCATGAAGAGAATGCAAAATGAGAAGAGTTTAAGCATTGTGAAGATAAGATCTGACAGAGGAACTAAGTTCATAAACAAGTTCATAAAGAAGTATTGTTCAAAGAATGAAATCTGTCATGAGTATTCTGCAGCCAGGACTCCTCAACAGAATGGAGTTGCAGAAAGAAGGAACATGACTCTGAAGAAAGCTGCAAGGACTATGATAGCTGATGCTGGAATACCTAAGAGATTTTGGGCTGAAACAACCAGCTCAACATGCTACACTCAGAACAGATGCTTGATCAATAAGGATCATGATAAGACTCCTTATGAAGTTTGGTAAGGAGTTAAGCCAAACATTTCATATCTGCATATATTTGGTTGTAGATGCTACATACTGAACAATGGAAATGAGCACCTGAAGACCTTTGATGAAAAATCTGATGAAGGAGTGTTTCTGGGATACTCCTCAGTAAGCAAGACATTCAGGATCTTTAACAAGAGAAGCTTGGTTGTGGAAGAATCAAT
This sequence comes from Scutellaria minor, assembly GCA_954870855.1. Lineage (NCBI taxonomy): Eukaryota > Viridiplantae > Streptophyta > Magnoliopsida > Lamiales > Lamiaceae > Scutellaria > Scutellaria minor. The sequence continues at coordinate 23,746,622 of OX940727.1, forward strand.
ACATGTGTTTGATGAACCACATTGTGATACTGTTGAATTAGACAAGTTGAAGGAAAATGTATCTAAGATAAAGATCAAGGATCAAGAAGTAAGATACATTGAAAGAGTTTCAGTACCTGCTGAAGTGGTTACTGAAGACAGTATACAGGTTACTGCATCTGGGAATGCAGTGGCGCAGGATGCTGAACAACAAGTAGTCAGGATACTGTAGACCAATAGTAACCGCAGTCAGGATACTGCAGATCAACATGTTATTGTCCAGCAGCCTGCTTACTCTTTTGAGCCGGATAGGACATAGCTTAGGAATCACCCAAGAGAGCTTGTGATTGGAGATTTCAATGAAGGAGTTAAAACAAGAAGATCAAGACCTCAAGAATCTATGTTCACATGCTTCATATCACTAGTTGAACCCAAGAGTGTGGAAGAAGCTCTTGAAGATAGTAACTGGCTTTAGGCCATACAAGAAGAACTGAATGGATTTGAGAAGAACCATGTATGGAAACTGGTTCCAAGACATGATCACCAAGGAGTTATTGGAATGAAGTGGATGTTCAAGAACAAGCTAGATGAATCTGGTGTTGTGGTCAGAAACAAAACAAGGTTAGTGGCTAAAGGATACTACCAGGAAGAAGACATAGATTTTGATGAGACCTTTGTCCCAGTTGCTAGACTTGAAGCTATAAGGATATTTCTGGCCTATGCTGCTCACAAGAACTTCAATGTTTATCAGATGGATGTAAAGAGTGCATTCCTGAATGGGTTACTTTCTGAAGAAGTATATGTGGAACAACCACCAGGTTTTGAAGAACAGGTAGAAAACAAGGTATTCAGATTAGAGAAGGTTTTATATAGGTTGAAGCAAACTCCTAGAGCTTGGTATGATACACTGTCCTTGTATCTTTTGGAAAATGGATTTCAGAAAGGGACAGTAGATAAGACTCTTTTCAGGATAAATGATGGAGACAATATACTGCTTGTTCAGATTTATGTGGATGACATCATCTTTGGATCCACAAACAAGGAGCTGTGTGAAAAGTTCTCAACCCTCATGCAGAAGAAATTTGAGATGAGCATGATGGGAGAACTAAGTTTCTTTCTTGGCTTACAAGTGAAACAACTAGAACATGGAATTTTCATAAATCAAGCCAAGTACACCAGGAAACTGATCAAGAAGTTTGGAATGGAGAATGGATCTTCTGTAAGCATACCAATGGCTACATCTATCAGTCTGGATAAGGATGAAAATGGAAAGGATATGGAGATAACCAAGTATAGAAGGCTTATTGGATCCTTACTATATCTCATAGCAAGCAGGCTGGATATTGTATTTACAGTAGGAGTATGTGCAAGATTCCAAATAGCACCAAATGAGTCACATCTTGTAGCAATGAAAAGGATTATCAAATACCTGAAGGGCACTCAAGATGTTGGCTTATGGTATCCAAAGGAAGAAGGATTCAACCTCAAGGATACTTAGATTCTGATTTTGTATGATGCAAAATTGACAAGAAGTGTACTAGTGGTACTTATCAGTTTTTAGGACATAGGTTTGTTTCTTGGTTTTGCAGGAAGCAGACATCTATTGCAACATCAACCGCAGAAGCTGAATATGTAGCTGCATAAAGATGTTGTGCTTAGATTTTATGGATACAACAACAATTGAAAGATTATGGGATAGTAGAAAAAGAGACTCTCATTTTGTGTGACAACACAAGTGTCATTGCTATTACACACAATCCTGTTTTCCACTCAAGAACAAAACATATTGATGTGAGACATCAGTTCATAAGTGATCATGCGGAGAAAAAAGATATTGTGTTCGAGAAAATGCTAACTAACATGCAGCTAGCTAACATATTCACAAAACCCTTATATGAATCAAGGTTTTCGATGCTGAGAAGTGAGTTTAGGATCATCAAGCTTTAATGAGTAAGGGTATATAAGTTCCTTAAGTAAGGGGGAACTTACTCAGTATTTTAAATTTTCTGTATTAAAATTTTCAAGTACTCAGCATACTGGAACAAGATACTGCATTTCGTTGAAACAACATTCTCTAACAATATTCAGTTTCAGGATACATCAAGTTGAATATAGGTTACTGCAATAGGTTGTTGCAGGCAGAAAACAACATTTATTGGAAACAACATTTAAGATGCCCGCAACGTCGTATTAGAAACAGTAACCTGATCACAATTATTTCTGATGAAAAATCGACATGTGCATTAAATACAAAACTACTTTTTCAGAGCAGTTGAAAAAAACGCGGTTCAACTTCTGACACGATCTTCAACAAATTATAGAATTGCCCCTCCACTATTTTATCTCAACATCAGACCATCAGATCTCACACATCACCTACGTCATCAAATCTGGACCGCTGATATTTTTGGAATGCATTTTCAAAATATAAACCATTCAAATTCCTCGTCTTTCTCTCTACGCATACACTGTTATCACTCTCAAGTTTTTATAACACTTTGCAAATCAAGTTTTTTTTTCTCTCTCTCTCTATACTTTCAAACCTTTTTCAGATCATCAATAGTTGCTACCAAAGTTGCGAGGGAAACCAAAATACTGGAAGGAAGACTGGTTAACCAATTGGTGTTGTTGGGAGATGAATCACCCTATGAAGACAGAGATCTCATTTTGGAGATCTGTAACCATATGTGCAATAGTAAGCTTGATGGGCTATTCACCACTGCCTACATAGGGTTCTCTACCCTATCCGTAGAGAAGTTTTATGCTTATACCGACCTCTCTGATGATGAAAAGACCATCACCTTTAGGATGGATGAAGATGATGAGGAGGACTACACCCTGACTGCCGAAGACATTGTCAAAACCTTTGGCATTTCCAACAAAGGTATGTAGTATTCTGACCTGAAAGTGTATGGGTCAGAATATCTGGAGGATAGCTGGAACCAGTTCAAACTGGATTCCATAAAGGAGAGCGCCACCAGTAACTTTGGCAAGAAGAAACTCAAACCTGAATATGAGTTTCTTCATGACATTCTTGTCTATACTGTTAAAGGAATGTGTGGAAGCTTTGACAAGTGCACTAACCTCAGGTTGAGGATGATGATTGTTATTGTTTGAGATACAGCAGTGAACTCGGCACAATTCCTCTTTAAGAGCAACTAAGCCTACGATCAGAAGAGGCTTTGGGATTGTGCTCTCTTCCATTCTATGCTTCAAGCAGATTGCCCTGGAGAGAAGAGTACCTTATGCTCCTGGATGGTACTGTTAGGATGTATACTATAAGCCTAGCTTTTTGTATGAACATCGTTTATGGAATGAGAATCACATTGGTCATATGTTTGCATTTTATATTTGTTATATATGTTTATGCAATGTCCAATTAATTTATATTATAGATAACTTGGTGTGTGGTGCCACATAGAAGATCATGTTATCAGTTTCTTATAAATTATAAATAGTAGCTCACAACCAAGATGGATTTGGACAAATCATCGGAATGGTTGTAGTGTAGTTTGGTATTAGTCTGTCTTGACTATAAAACTACACTAGTACACTTTGTGTGTATTGAGCAGGACCATTTGAGGTTGTTCGTTTTATACTGACTATATAATAGAACAAGACCTCTGTTATTATGGATGTACATCTTCTTAATCCCTATATAATAACGGGCACGTATGCTCAGTGTTTATTTCTTTAATTTGCCAATGGGTGAGATTTATTCATAAATCAATAAACTCGGTGAGTTGGGAGATAGCATTGTTTATATGGTGTTCTGTTGATTATAGAAGGAATTCGTGTCCTAATTATTTAGGATGATAATGTCCCCTTGAGGAGCTCATAAGGATTATCATGAAAACCCTGCAGGTGGATTTAATCCGACATGATAATAAGGATGAGTGGTACTACTCTTGGAATTAGATGTAAATTAATTAAGTTGTCAGTAACTTATTTAATTTACGGACATTCGATATCTTAAACACGGGGAAATAAATGTACACATAATAAGAAGGAGCCCATATTAAATATGGGATTGGGACGGTAGTTCAATAATAATTCTCTAGTGGACTGAATTATTATTGATGGGCTTAAGTTATGTGTTCGGGCCGAACACAGGATACTAAAGCCCATCAGGAGGCCCAACCCAATTTCTCCTCTAGGTCCCTGGTGTAGCCTATATATAGCTCTTTTCATCAGCGCCTCCCTTAAGTTTTCTCACACTCAATCTCACGCAAAAACACACAGAACCGTGAGGCTAGAGAGAGAGGGACGAGATCACTATTTTCTTGGAAGATCGTCGCCCACACGACGTCCGAGAAAAGGGCTGGGAATACATCAGAAGATCAAGAGGTCTACGAGGGTATGATTTCTCTTTCCGCTGCGTTGTTTTATGGATCTCGATTCTGATAGCATAGAGCCGGCGATCCGTCGGTTCCAACAGTTTCTTCTTTCTGCAACTCCATTCTGTTGAGGAGTCCTTGCTGCTGAATACTCATGACAGATTCCATTCTCTGAACAATACTTCTCTATGAACTTGTTTGTGAACTCAGTTCCTCTATCAGATCTTATCTTCACAATATTTAAGCTCTTCTCATTTTGCACTCTCTTCATGAATTCTGGCAGCCTGTTTTGAGTTTCTGATTTCTTGGCCAGGAAAATGGTCCAAGTAAATCTAGAGTAATCATCCACAATCACTAGGGAATACTTCTTCCCACTTACACTAACAGGTTTTACTGGACCAAAGAGATCCATATGTAGAAGATCCAGAATCCTGTGAGATGATCTCTGCACTTTGTCCTTGAATGAGCTTCTCACCTATTTGTCTTTTTGACAGGCTCCACAAACATTCTCTTTTTTGTAAGCAACATCTGGTAGTCCTCTTACCAGATTCTTTCTTACTAGCTTGTTGATTGTCTTGAAGTTCAGGTGACTCATCCTCTTGTACCATAGCCAGCTTAGTTCGGGGGTACTCTTTGCTATGAAGCATGTTGGCTGCATTGTTGAACTCCAATCAGCAAGGTAGATGTTGTCTCTCCTGGTACCAGTAAGTTTAACCTCATTTGTCTTGTTGTCTCTTATCAAACACCAGTTGAGGTTGAACTCCACTGAACATCTTTTATCACAGAATTGATTGATATTTAGGAGGTTATACTTCAGTCCTTTGACATATGATACATCACTGATACTTACATTGCCTCTGATCAAGCTTTATGTGTCCTTGGTGCTTCCTTTGGAGTCATCTCCGAAGACAATCTTAGGTCCATTACATGGTTGGAAGTCTCTCAATCCAGCTTTGTTGCCAGTCATATGTCTGGAGCAGCCACTATTAATATACCATACATCTTTGCTGCTTCTTGGCAACTGTGCCTGTAAGTAAATCAGGTAGATTTAGGTACTCATACAAGTATGGGTCCTGGGGGGTTAGTCCTCTTTGGGACCCACATCTGCTTAATGATAATTGGTTTACCATAAGCTTTGGTGGTTCTCTTCCTGTAAGTACCCTTGGCAGGATATTGTTTGTGATATGTATGTGCTGGAAGTTTCCAGGTGTTACCTTTCCTGTTTGAGGAATGTACTCCCTTATACCTTTTCTGAGTATGAACTCTTTAGAATCTAGACATGTATGTGTTGGTATAGTAGGGGTAGAGGTTTTGCTGTAACCTGGAAGATTGCTGTTTTCTTCTCCTACTTGCAGCATACTGATTATGCTGTTTTCTGAGTTTCTGTGCAGTTTTACTGTCTTCTTCCTGCAACATGGGCTTCTTTTCTTTATCCAGTGTACTAGTTTTATTCAAACTTCCATTGATTGGAAGGAGTTTCTTAGTATATGAAACTCGGGCTTGAACAAACTTTCCAGCAGTGGATGTGCTAGCTACTTTCTGAGAGTTACCTGCACAGTATCCTAGACCATTTCCTGAATAGGCATTTTGGGTCTACATAATACATTCCTGTTCTTTCCTTGCTGATTTGCTATACACATCAATTGTGTTTTGCAAGCCAGCTTTCTCAACTTCTAGCTTAGTGACTAGCAGCTTGAACTTAGAGACCTCAGCTCTGAGTTTGTTGCATTCTGTACTGTAGTAATCTAGGTTAGTAACCTGTTCATTCAGTACAGTACGCTCACTCCTGAGCTAAAAGTTTTCTTCTTTAAGTTCTTTATGAGCTGAATTAATCTGCTCAAAGTCACTCATGATCTGTCTAAAGGATTGGATCATGCTCAGCTTATCAGAACTTGAAACTTCAAGAGATTGTAAAGTTACCTCATCATCATCTTCTTCTTCTTCACAATCCTTGGCCATAAGGTATAGTAGTGTTTCTTCATCAGAGGTAGAGTTGTCAGAATCACTCTCGAATGAACAATCATCCTTGGCTTCTTCTTTGGAGCTGTTTGCTGTCTTTAAAGCTTTATCTTCACTTAGAAGAGCCCTGAGCTTTTATTTGTTATCCCTCATCTTTTCTCTTCTCTACACCCTTTCATCCTCAGTATACTTATATACTTGAGGGTAGGGGCAGTGTCTAGTGAAGTGTCCAGGTTTCCTGTAATTATAGCACAAGTTAGACGAATCTATGTTTGCTTGCTATGTTAGTCTTACCTAGAGATTTTTTTCTGATGTCTGAGGCTTCTTCCTGAAGTCATTTCCTTTATGATTTGTCTTCAGGAACTTCCTGAACTTCTTCAGTAAGAGTGTCATCTCATCCTCAGTATCTGCAGCAAGCTCTTTTTTCTGCTTGTGTTTCAACTTACTGCTACTTGCAGTAGCTGCTTCTATGGTTCTTGCTGCAAGTGTTGTAACCTTGGAACTCGACTTCTCAACCCATTTTCTCCTACGTTCAATATCGAACTCAAATGCCTTGAGATCTGAGAATAGGTCAAACATGCTCAACGCATTGAGGTCCAGTGAGACTCTCATTGCAGTCTCTTTGCTTTGCCATTCCGAGGGTAAAGCTCTCAACACCTTTGTGTTCTTCTCCTTCTGGGTGTAGGTTTTTCCATGAGATTCAAGTTCACTAATGATAGCTGTGAATCTCTGATCAAGCTCTTCTAGGGTTTCTCTAAGTTTCATTGTGAACTGTTTATAAAGTTGTGTAGCTTTCGAAACCCTATTATCTCTGGCAAGTTCATTGCACTCGCATATCAACCCTAGCTTTTCCCAAATTTCTTTAGTTGTCTTGCAGCTTTTCACTTTGTTGAATGTACTTTTATCCAACATGAGAAATAAAGCATTTTTAGCCACATTATCCAGGTTAGCTCTTTTCCTTTCTTCAACTATATACTCATGTCTTGCTTTGACAATATATTTAGCTGGTAGAGCCGATCTTCTGTAAGCTGGTGTAACTTCCTATGGAGCGGGTCCTAGAACCCCTTCGATATCTTCGTCGGTGTCTGCTGCTCTTTTAATTTCTCCAGCTACGGCCTCAGCTGTTGCAGCCGCTTCCTCAGCTCGCATTTGCTCGTGATGCTGTATTCCAAAAATAGGGTTTGGTTTGTAGATAATTGGTGGCCCTTCAGTTATTATATACCACATCTCGTCGTGTATGGCCGACAAATGCGCCTTCATGCGTATCCTCCAGTCATTATACTTATCTATGGAAAACATTGGAAGTTTATGATGTGAGAAATCTATGCTTATGCTAAAATGATGTGTTTTGGTCTTGAAAAAGAAAAACGGTTTATCCAGCAAAAACGGGTGGATCTGGGTAGGTTACCAGTCAAGTTGGCTTTTAACCTAACTCACTTTAATACAACTTGTTGGTCTCAAGTGGTCAGAGGTTCAGAGGGGGGTGAATGAACCTCTATCGATTTTTACATTTTAAAACTTTTCTATAAGCAGATTACTGATTCTACAAAGAATGCAGTAACCTCTCAATTCAGTAAGTTGGCAGAATGCTGATTCAGCTTACTGTCTCGATTATCACAGTATACAACGGAATAACATAGAGTTTTTTTTTTTTAAAAATGGTTTTCTTTTCATAAATATGATTTTGTCAGAATCATTTTAGCAGTATACTTTCATAAATGCAGCAAGATAGATATACAAATAACACAATGCAGCAAGTAATCAAAAATTATAAACACATAAGGGTTTATTGTGGTTCGAAGGTGGTGTAATCTTTCTACATCCACTATTTTTCTTCACTCATGAGGAACTCAACTAGGTCAGATTGATTTACAAGATACACTTTACAATCCTCTTCTCAATGAGCTAACCTACTAGAATCGACAAGATTCCTAAGCACTATCCCACACAGGGTACTAAACTCACACAGAGTTATAAGCCTACATAAGACTCAACACTTAGCGAGGATCTAATCATTCCAACTAAGGACACCAAATTAAAATAACCTAGCACATAACAAATGGTTAAAAGTATCTATGGTTTTCTTTAACTGGTGTAACTCAAAGATAATCTTGAACTTGAAAGCTCGAATGATTGGCTTGACAGCTTCCAAAGGTTGAGTGACTGAATTTAGAAAGCTTGAATATACCTTGAGAGTTTGATAGCTTAAGATTGGCAAAACGTTTAGTTGTCTTCACAGTCATATAAACCTTCTATATATACTGCTGGAAAATCCCCGTTGAAGAGAAGACATTGTCCTTGTAGAAATTCAAATAGATCTTCAAATTTTTGCAATAAATACGTCTGGGAAAAATTGGGTTGAATGACATGTCTACTCTGATCCGTATTAATGGAGCCATACTTCGGCTACGGTGTTTTTGCAGATCTGCGGTCCAAGAGCCATCACCTCACTGGCTCAGCGCTAACTTCTATCTACTGGTAACTTAAATAGTATCGAATCCTCGTACTTCATTCAGCATATTTCTCATACTACATTGAATAGGTTAGAAAGACTTACATCTTGTTACTCAGGTTGTAGTAGCTATTTTCCGTTCTGTACCAACTTTCTGTTTTAGAACAACTTTTTGTTCTTAAAACCTGCAGTCAGCTTCCTTTTTTGCGATAGCTTTTTGATCTGCGTCTGCTTCCTGATTCTGAACAGTTTTCTGTTCTAGAAACTTGCAGTCAGCTTCCTGACATGCGATAGCTTCCTAATTCCGAACAACTTCCTGTTCCAAAATCCTGCAGTCAACTTCCTGTTTTCCCTTACTGTCTTCTGTTTTCTACTTATTGATTCAGCTTCCTGATCCTGGTTTCCACTTCAGCTTACTGGCTTTTCTTGCTAAAAATCAGTCTTTGAAATATCTTTATCTCCAGAATCCTGCTAACATCAGTATTCTATATCTTTCTGATTTTTACATCTTTACAAATCATAACTTAGAAAGATAAGCTTATTAAGCTAAAATCCACTTATAAAACATGGAAAATGGGTACTCTAACTTCTTATCTAAAGTTACATTGTCTCATCAAAATCTAGTCAGAAATATCCCAACAGAGGGTGAAATGAATCAACCACAACATCAAGTGGAACATGTAGAAATGGTGGGAGAAAGATTTAGAAAACTGAATCCACCAATGTTTGAGGATGTTATAGATCCCACTGATGTAGAAGACTGGTTGAGAACTATAGAGAACATGTTTCAATAGAGCAGGGTTCCAGATGAGGAAAGAGTAGTTTGTACATCTTTCATGTGTGTGGAAGTGCAGGACACTGGTGGGACATGATAAAAAGTATTGAGAATATTGTAACCATGGGTTGGGATAAATTTAAAGAGCTTTTCAGAAACAAGTATTTTATAGCTTATGTTCGTATAATGAAGATGAATGAATTTATACAGTTAAAGCAGAGAGGTATGACTATTTCAGATTATATCCGTAAATTTGAACGGTTATCTAGGTTTGCCGAATATATGGTTAGTACGAAAGTGCTGAAGATAGAAAGATTTTGGGAAAGCCTAAGACCCGAGATTTATAGAGATGTGAGTATGTCAGGAATTTAAGGGGCCATTTATTCACAAATTACTGAGAGGGCACAAGTTGCAGAACAAGCCGAACAATAAATAAGGCATACACAAGAGATACGTCATCAATTCACACAAAGACAAGGACAACATTGGGTTGGAAATGAAAAGAAGAGGTCGCCTCAATTTCAGAGCTCAAAACCTAACTTTCAACTTAAACAAGGAGAGGGTCAAGAAGACCCAAGTAAACGTGTTAGAGTTAAGCAGGGCAAGTTTCCAATACCAGTATCTCTGTGTCGTAATTATGGGAAACCACATAAATGGGCTTGTCTTTTAGGTACGAGAACATGCTTTATTTGTGGTCAAGAATGACATATTGCTAAGATGTGCCCGAATAAGCCAAAGTCGAAGACACAAGATAGAGTTCCCGCTAGAGTTTTTACCATGACCAAAGAAGACACTGAAATGAATCCATATGTGGTGACAAGTAAACTTTCTATCCTTGACACTTCAGCATTTGCATTATTTGACTTTGGAGGTACATATTCATTTGCATCCACTGGGTACATGAAAAGGTTAGATAGGATACCTGATACAAAAGAAGCTAGTTATAGTACCCTTCTAGAGATCCGAAACAGACTAATCAGGTATTGAAAGCATGTGTTATTCCAATTGAAGGTCGGGAACTATATGCAGATTTGATCGTATTGGATATGAATGATTATGACATAATTTTGGGTATGGATTGGTTGTCAAAATATTGTGCAACCATAGACTACCAGAAAAAGGTAATCACATTTAGAATGCCTGGAGAAGAACTTTTTTCTTTTATCGGAGTAAGAACAAACTTCAGACTTCCAGTAATATCAGTAGTGAAAGCACGACTATTGGAAAGTGGTTGTGAGGATTATCTGATAAGTGTAATGAACTTGGAAGAACGACAATGTCCGACAGTCAACGAAGTACCAGTGGTTCAAGAATATCCTGAAGTATTTCCAGACGATCTCTCAGGACTACCACCAAATCGTGAGATAGAGTTTGTTATTGAGCTACTTTCAGGAACCGCACCTCTATCTAAATCTCCTTATAGAATGGCACCAGTGGAGTTGAAAGAGCTGAAAATACAAATGCAAGATTTACTGGACAAAGGATTTATTAGACCTAGTTTTTCACCATGAGGTGCACTAGTTTTATTCATTCGTAAGAAGGATGGTACAATGAGAATGTGTATAGACTATCGAGACTTGAATAAAGTTACTATCAAGAACAAATATCCTTTGCCTAGAATTGATGATTTATTTGATCAACTTCAAAGTGCAACTATATTTTCAAAAATTGATTTACGATCAGAGTACCATCAACTGAAAATCAAAGAAGAAAATATAGCCAAAACAGCTTTTAGCATGAGATATGGATACTATGAGTTTATAGTGATGCCATTTGGTTTGACAAATGTTCCAACAACATTCATGGATATAATGAATCGAATATTAAGTGACTTTCTAGATAAGTTTGTGATTGTTTTCATTGACGATATCCTTATTTACTCCAAGACCAAAGAAGAGCATGTCATGCATTTGAGAAAAGTATTAGAAATTTTAAAGGAGAAATAGTTGTATGCTAAGTTCAAGAAATGCGAGTTTTGGTTAGACCAAGTGATGTTTCTTAGCCATGTTGTATTTGGTACAGGAATTTCAGTAGATCCAAGTAAAGTTGAAGCAATTATCAATTGGCCACAACTTACAAGTGTAACGCCCCGAAATCTTTTCGTCAAAATATCAGAGTTTTTCATTTTTGGGCGTTAAGAAAGAAAGGGGAAAAAGGCGTACATGATATATAAAAGAAAGAAAATGAGGGGACAAGAAAAGATACTCTTAGAACATCGGTTTCAACCGATAAAAGGAAGTTTGAAACCTTACGCAGCGGAAAAAACATCAGGATCTTTTACAAAGATGAGGAATACAGATAACATTTTACAAAACGTGGAACATCATTTTACAAACGAATCAACATAGGTTTAAAGACAAAACCGGAATCATCGATACAGCTGATAGGACACCCCTCTCTCTACGCGTCGAGATTCTCTTCTTTGCCTGTAGTGTGAGTACAGATTAAGGGGTGAGTGCGTTGAATACACTCGTGAGGATACTTTCCAAGTTTTAAATTATTAAACATATACAATAGCTTAGCAATTAAACACGTCACATAATATATGCATCACATAACTCGATTCATAAACGGACACACAACCCATGACTCGCCAAAAGGACTCACAGCCCAATGGACACTCTGGCCAACTCTATCGCACCATCGTAAGATATACAGTATATCAACACAGCACGTAGAGTTCAACAGATTATCGGTCACGCAAACAAATATCGGTCACACAGACGATTATCGGTCACATAGACAAATATTGGTCACAAAGACGATTATCGGTCACACAGACAAATATCGGTCACACAGACGATTATCGGTCACAAAGATGATTATCGGTCACACAGACAAATATCGGTCACACAGACTATTATCGGTCACGCAGACAAATATCGATCACAAAGACAATTATCGGTCACACAGACGATTATCGGTCACGCAGACAAATATCGATCACGCAGACAATTCATATCGTACAATATCATAGCAAAATCATCAATTATGGAAAACAATAAACATGTTGAGTTTAGAAGTTACCCCCACGTAACACATATCACGCGTTCGTTTATAATCATTCATGCATTTATTAACAGAAACTTAAAGCTTAAGGTTTAGAATGTACCCCCACCTCGTATAGTGGTTACCACGTGAGTAGCTAGAACAGTAAGTCTGATAACCCAACACCTCAAAGCTTAGTCCAACAAGTAGCCTACACATACACGGTGTTTCTTAGATCTTAAATACAGTATAAATAAAGCTGTAAAGGGTTCCGGCGGAAAAACGTTTGTTAACGACACGACGGATCGAACGATCTAAAGATTGGAATTTTGGAGACAAGGCTGAAAGTCAAGTACAAAGGACTGAGATGATAGGATATGAAATAAGGATCGCAACGCAAAAAGAATGAGCTCAATCGGAGTTGAAACGAGCTCAAACGAAGCGTTTTAAGATTTGGGATTCCGGTCATCGCGCCCGCGCGCCCGCGCGAACAGGCTACCTAAACGGGCTTCCAGACGCCGCCGGCCGGCGAACCACCGGTCGCTGATCACACCCCAAGATTCCCCCCACTTCAGGGTACAAACTCCGATCAACGGCGGCCACAACGGAGCCGCCTAACTCAGCCAAAACACCTGTAAAGACAGCCCGTTGCCCAGTTTCCGACGGTGGCCTGCTCGACCAGGCCACTTCCCGGCGCCACCCGGCGCGGCGGCGCCACCCCCTGCCGCCACCACCTACCTCGGCGGATACCTTGCACCGCCGGCTACCACATCCGGCCGTCCATCGCCGGATTCCGGCATGAATAGTTCCCGGAAATTACGCCGCAAAACCCTTCGTTACCCTGTTTTTCCAAAAATTCAACACCAATCCAAAACTTCCGGCCGGCGACCCCAGTCGCCGTCGACCCTTTCCTGACCTCCGGGCACCCCAGCCGGCGACCCCCCGTCGCCGGCGACCTCTCCGGCCACCTCCAAACACACCAACAACAAGCTTATACACACACATGTATGCAAGGTACACACACATCAACAAGACTTGGCCGGCGGCCACCTGCCGCCGGCCACCACCACCAGCCGCCGGAACCACTGGCCGGCGACCTCTCGTCGCCGGCCACCACCAGTAGGCCGCGCAACACACAACCATACAGTCTCCATATACACACACGTACATATACATAAACACACACACTCCAACCAAGCAAACCCTAACCCTTCCAGCCCATTCCTACTCCGGCCGGCGACCACCGGTCACCGGCCACCACCTCCAACCATCACACACACCCTCAGCCGCTGTCCGGCAACTTTTCCGGCGAGAGGAGAGAGAAGAGAAGCTGTCGGGGAGAGAGAAGAGGGAGGGAGGAGAGAGAAAAGTTGGCCGGATCTTTGACCGGCGATTGCCGGAGAAGGAGAGATCCGTTCAGAAATCCGAGCCCGGTTTCGTGACGGGCTCGACGAGAGCTTCAATCTAGAGTTTGAGTTTACCCAAAACGGAGAAGAAACAAGGTAGAAAGGAGGAGAGAGAAAACGGGTTTGGAGACCCTTTTTCACCGTTTTCCGGCGAACGAGAAATCGGATTTGAAATCCGAGACCTATCCTAGATTCGTCTCGTCGAGACGAACGTCGTGTGCGAAAATCATCCGATTCTGACAACGTTGAAATTTTCCGGCGACCGGCCGGCGGCGGCGCCGCCGACCAGAAAACAGAAAACGAAGAGAGAGAGAGGAGAGAGAGAACTTACGAGTTTTCGGCGCGTTCGGCTCGTTCGGGAAAACGGTGATTTTCGAGTCGAAACTACTTCTATTTATAGAAATCGAGAAGTTACTATTCACCGAAAATATCCGGATCACTATTCATCCAAAATATCCCATCACTATTCATCGGTTGATTTTTCAACATTACTATTCACGTAAATATCTTCCGGTTTTCCGGATCTTCGAGTTTTGCCCTTTCCGTCGTCGTTCAAGCTACGGGACTCCGATTAACCCCTAGTTCATTTCTATCTTCTCGTCTTTCCAAGACGCATCTTATGGTATGAAAATATTCTATATACCATGTCCACGAAAATTATCCGTCCGAAACGTACATTATACACGTATTTGAAACGCACGTAATTAATTAGACAGTCAAAATATACGCACGTAATTATTAAGTCATACATTAAAGTATTTAATTAATAAATTATGCCCGTTTTGATCCGAGGCGCTACAACAAGTCCCACAGAGGTATGAAGTTTTCTTGGTTTAGCAGGATACTACCGTAGATTTGTAGAAGGATTCTCCAAGATTGCTTCTCCATTGATACAGTTGACAAGGAAGAATGTAACCTTCAAATGGACAGAAGCTTGTGAAAAGAGTTTCAAGAACTTAAGGAACGATTAACATCAACATCTATTCTTTCTATTCCATCAAGTACAGGAGGTTTCATAGTCTATAGTGATGCTTCAAAGAATGGGCTGGGTTGTGTACTGATGCAAAGTGGTAAGATGATTGTGTATGCATCAAGACAGTTGAAGGAGTATGAAAAGAACTACCCTACCCATGATTTGGAGTTAGCAGCAGTTGTATTTGCACTAAAAATTTGGAGACATTATCTCTACGGAGAATGATGTCAAATTTACATTGACCACAAAAGCTTAAAGTATTTCTTCACCCAAAAAGAGCTAAATATGAGACAAATAAGAAGACTAGAACTTGTGAAGAACTATGATTGTATCATCAATTATCATTCTGGTAAAACTAATGTTGTTGCTGATGCACTGAGTAGAAAATCAACACAAACTGTGGCAGCTATGAATTTGATGCAGAAGTAAATGTTAGTAGATCTGCCGAAGATGAACATTGAAATTGTTCAACAGGCTTTGGTGGAGGTCAAGCTAGCAGTTTTGACTCTTTAACCCACTTTAATTGACAGGATCCAATAAGGACAAAAAAGTGATAAATATTTGGTTGATATAGAGAAAAACATCACTTCATGAGTATTGTCTGATTTTCAATTATTACTTCGATTATGTGTGCCTAATATGGATAACATTCGTGAAGAAGTTATGACAGAGGCACACACAACACCATACTCAGTACATCTAGGGGCTACTAAAATGTATAGAGATTTGAAATAGTATTATTGGTGGCTAGGTATGAAAAGAGATATCACTAAGTATGTGAAACAATGTTTAACTTGTCAATAGATAAAATCAGAACATCAAAGACTAGCAGGAACTTTGCAATCCTTGTTTATTCTAGAATGGAAGTGGGAGAGAATTACTATGGATTTTGTAACAGGGTTGCCAAAAATAGTTAAGGGCCATGATGCTATTTGGGTTATTGTGGACCGGTTGACTAAATCTGCCCACTTTCTTCCTATTTGCTCTACTTATTCTATTGATAAATACGCTCAAATATACATACAGGATATTTTTAAACTTCATGGTGTTCAACTATCTATTGTTTCTGATAGAGACTCGAGATTCTTATCCATGTTTTGGAAGAGCTTACATGAAGTACTGGGAACTCAACTATCCTTCAGTACGACGTATCACCCACAATCTGATAGGCAATTAGAAAGAACAATACAAACTTTAGAGGATATGCTTCAAGCTTGTGTGTTAGATTTCTAAGGTCGGTGGAATAAATATTTGTCTTTGATTGAATTCTCATACAACAACAGGTTTCAATCCACAATCGGAATGGCTCTTTATGAAGCACTATATGGAAGAAAATGTCGATCTCCAGTGCATTGAGATGAGGTTGGTAAAAGAAAACTTTTAGGCCCCGACATGATCCGAGACATAACAAAAATGATAGAACAAATTCGGGAAATGATGAAAACTACTCAGAGTCGATAGAAAAGTTAGGCAGATAAAAGAAGAAGAGCATTGGAATTTTCAGTGGGAAAGGATGAAAACTGCTCAGAGTCGATAGAAAAGTTAGGTAGATAAAAGAAGAAAAGCATTGGAATTTTCAATGGGCGATAAAGTGTTCTTGAAAGTTTCTCTAATAAAAGGAATAATGCGATTTGGCAAGAAAGGGAAGCTTAGTCAGAGGTACGTTGGCCCATTTCCTATCATAGAGAAAATGGTGAAGTTGCATATAAACTTGACTTGCTATCATCAATGTCTCAAATCCACAACGTATTTCACATCTCAATGCTAAGAATATATATGACGAACCTATCTCATGTTCTGAAGAGTGAACTAGGTGAAATAGAGACAGATCTAAGTTATGAAGAAAGACCTGTGAAAAATTTGCTATGAGAGGAAAAAAACTCAGAAATAAGAAAATCTCTTTGGTCAAAGTATTATGAAGAAACCAAGTAGTAGAAGAAGCCACTTGGGAAAGGGAGGATGATATGAGTTCTAAATATCCAGAACTTTTCAGGTAAATTAAATTTCGAGGATAAAATTTTTATAAAGATGGAAGGATGTGAGACCCGAGCCCCTCGTTACTCGTTGACCGATGTAGTTCATGCATCCATGCATTTTATGAATTACATGTTTATTATGTGATACTTGATTTTACATTGATATCTAAACTTGTCATATCTTCGGATTTATTGTAATTCGTAATTGAAAGTTCCAAATTATCTGCTAGGGAATACATTAGATGGAGATATTAAGTATACAATATTTTTATATGTATTATCTGTTGGTTGGAAAATAAAATTTAATATATATATATAAAGTACATAGCCTATATGCTAAGCATTGTAACATATATATATATATATATACGTGCATGCATATGACAACATAGTATAAATATAATGATAATGAATAATAATAATAATAATAATAATAAAACTAAAGTTAATATACAAATATAAACATACGTGTAAGTAAGTGGGTGACATTTGGCCATCATCATAACAAATAATAATATAATAATAACAATAAAAAGGAAGCAAAACAAAGAAATGATAATAACATAGATTAGGTGTCATAGTTTCCCAAGCTCTCTCTGTACACGTGTATCATCCACACATATGTACAAATATTTTAATTACTCAAATATATAGTATGATGATAGCATACAGAAAACATTACCTCTTATGCTCTTCCTAAACTTTGAAAACTGAAAGAAAATTTTGGTGAGAAACTAAAATAAAAAGAGAGAAAGGAATTGTAAACTAGCAAGGTTTACTCAACAATTTATGATAGACTCACCAACTTTTTTCAAGATTTTTCTTGATAACTCAATGAGGAATTTCACAGGGAACCAAGGTAAGTAGAAATTTATTTGCAACTACAATGCATGAACATAATATTTCATGTTATATAAAGTGATATCATGTTATTTTACATCTCCTTGAGAATTGTCGTGTTTGAGTGATGCTATGTGAGAATATATTAGTTATATTAAGAATATCGTTCACGAGCATCAACACGTACATACGTAAATAATGAAAGTTATTGCATTCTACATGCAAGACATGATTTCAAGATGAAAAGTATTTTATTGACCACTACTAGTGCACCGAGGCATGTAATCATGCTTATGATATATTATATGGGTAGCCGGTGGTATGTGAGACATGGATATGGCTACCAATACATGCTTAGCTGGTGGTATGTGAGACATAGATATGGCTTGATTCGTTCAGTCGATGGCATGTAAGATATGGATATGGCTATGATGAATGATGTTATATTGAGCTCTATCTGATGCCTAGTAGATGGTGGTCAAGGGCCCAATGAAGGAAAATGATTTTGAAATAAATGTTTTCATTCATTAGCATGTATCATTAACATCATTTCGTGTTATTCATATTATATGCATAATTTCTGCTTACTGAGCCTTTTAGCTCATATAGTTCATGTATTGTAGGTGAACTTGCTGATGTATAAGCTCATAGACTTACTGACCGTGTTGTTGAGTTCCTATGGGTTCAAAGATGGTATACATGCATGAATGACAACCTGTTGGGCACGCTATGAGCTTATTTTGTTTTAAACAATATTTTGATGAAGAACATGGATTTCTGTTTTATCTTCATTTTCTGTAGGGAATAAATATGTAAATATATAAGTTGGTGTGGTTTGACTTTATGGTAAATGCTACGAAGCATACTATATATTTCCTAACTAGTTTTGGGGACAACAAAAAATTACATATGTTATTACGTTTTGAAAAATATATATATATATATATATATATATATATATATATCACACTCACTTACAGGTTTTTTAATATGAAAATTTATTACAAGTCTAGTTATAGAAAGATGGGCGTAACATTTCTAAACAAATGTTTGCTAGATGACAAGCATATTTAGCCCCTTTTGATTTTGAAATTGTTTATAAACAAGGAAAAGACAATAATTTGTCTGATTATTTAACAAGAGAATTCCTCTTATGATTTCAGATATGAGTCAACCAGGCAGAGGATCCTATTTCCTAATAGGAGAAGTGGAAGGGGAAGAACCCCACATATAATTGCTCAACAGGGCAAACAAAAGTTAATCGCTCAGAATATTTTCAAGATTTCATCAGGTAATATTCCTGATAAAAATCATCCATATAAGATTTCCAAAATTTTCTTAAAAAGAAAATACAAGAAAATGATGATACTCCCGATTGTCCTCAAACTTCTTATGCCAATATGACATTAGAAGAGAGTAATATACTCTTTAAGAAAAATGATCATAGATATCTAATTCTTCTTATAGAAGAAAGAGATATCCAGTGGAAAAATAATCCATGGACTATTATGGAAAGATACATTCCAAGTGCAACATTTGCAAATGGATCCTATAAACCAAGAGGGATGGTTCTATGAACAAGTGTTTATAGCACTAGAAAGTGTTGATATTGAGCATTTTACTTCTGGAAATACCCAGTAAAATGAGTTGCTTACTCAAAATTTACAATCAAGAAGATTATATCTCTTAAAGAATAGGGAATATCTCCACTTGTTGAGAATGAAGCTTTGTTAGAAACTGGAACAATTACACTGGACAAGTCGAACAAAACAGAAACAAAAAAAAATAGAAAGCTGTAAGTCGAGTCGAGGAGGTCCTCTTTCCTTAAGATGAGATACGCTTAGAATAGTGCTCATTGGAACGGTGTGTATCGCCTTCCAAAGATAAAATGACTTCGTCTCTGGAGTAGTAGCAGCACAAACTCGAGAGCTCCGACGAACTTTAGTACTTTGAGAATTGAGCAAATGTGAAGATGGAAAACAATGCAAGAGTTTTCGGTTTGATGTCCTCTAAAAATGATGCATGTTGACCCCCTATATATAGGTCTCCAACATGGGGGGGTTTCACCTGAAATTGATGAGAATTTATTGCCAAAAAATGGGTCTTTTAATGCAAGTTAACGCCCAATTCAAAAATAAGAAACGGTAAAAAAATGCTCACAACGTTGTATACTGCAACACATTACTGCACACATCCTGTTGGGCGTGGGCACGCTTACCACTCCTGTTGCAGTAATTTGGGCATGCTTGCTGCTTCCCGTTGCAGCAAGCTGGGTGCTCCCGTTGTAGCTCCCGGCGTCGTCAGCAAGCTACAGCAACCAACAACCCAGCGCATCAGCATCCTGCTCCCCGCGCAACAACCTACTCCCGGCGCATCAGCAACCTACTTCCGACGCAGCAACCCGGCGCAGTAAGCACCAACAGCATGTTGTTTCCTGATGTGCAATTTTTGTCTAAAAAATATAAACACGGATCGGGAAAAACCCGAGCCTGATCCGCCCAAGTCCAGCCCAACGTCCAATTATCAAGGACCAAGGCCCATGGCCAAGGTTAGGTCGGGTCGGGTCGGGTCCGGTCCAATCCAAGCTGAGCCGTGTGCCCTTGTGTGTTGCACAAGCATACTACTCTAATAGTATACTAATTACTGAGCCTTTTCACATGGCTTTTCTTATACTTGCATTTTCAAAGTCTATTTTCCTATGTGGGATAATTAAGCACTCCTCCCACATTCTCTCCTTTTCATTCTCATTTCAAGTGGCCAACCTTAATGCTTAATTTCTCACTCACCAAAAATTGATTTCAAGCGATTCAAAATGCCTCGATTATCTACTCCAAACGTAGATTAATCTTTTAGCATCCAATTCTTAAAAAGATTAACTCTTAGCCACTTAACTATTGGTCAAAGTGGTTCCACCCACCACTTTCTACAACCAATTTTCCAACAAGATTTACATCATATTCAAAGACATAGTTTCAAATTTAATTATTGGGATTATGTAGAATGTTTTTATAAAACCATTTTCTTTGAAAACAAGAAGCGTAAACATACTTGGCTTATAAAAATATGTGGAAATTGTTCTTATCATACAATTAATAATTGGTTTTTTGATTGGTGGAAAATGTTTGACACCACAGTAGATATTCTCCTGGAAAATTTTAGAGAACTTATGGAAGAATGGACACTTGTGTCTCATTCTGTCCAGAAAAACTCTATTAAGGGACAAGTCTCTTGTCAATTCTTTATGTAATCAAGCATTCCATGGATCTGGAAATGGACATCAGAATTCGGTTATACTGAAAATTGTACTCCTTGTCTTTGGAGAATTGGTTATACCAAAATGTGGGATAAGATGACCAAAATTGATCTAAGTATGGGAGAATTGTATTCTCAATCTACCATTGATGATCTTAATGAAAAAATAAAGCTTTATAAGCTACAAAAACATGATAAAAATGAAGAAGAAAAGGATTCTATTAGTCCTTTTAAAAGAATTTCTTAGAAATATTTTGGGACTTTTTCAAAAAAGAAAATGATCGAATTATATATTGAAGAAATGAAAAGTGATCTTTTCAGAAATCTTGAAAGTTCAGGTTCAAAATCTGATACATCTATGTTATCTGGTTCTAGCAATAGAGAAGATAGAAAGAATATTTTCTCAGACGAAGAAGCTCAGGATTCAGAGGAAGATTCTCCAAATCTTAGTGTTTCCTTTGACATTTTGAAGGAATCTCTAATAGAGAAATTCAAGGATTAAATATGATAATTTATTATATGGAAGTTAATAGTCCATCCTCATTATAGAATTCATATTTTATTCCTATCATAGAAGATGGAAGAGGAAGCAATAATAGGGTTTTCACTATCAAGAAAAAAAAATTAATTATCAAAGAAAGGATTAAGGAATGTAAGGATTTGCTTCTAAGAGAAAATCCAAATTATATTCCAAATCGGGATGATACGATCCGAATTAAACTATACAAACTTCAAAAAACATTGAAGCATCTGAGAGTTCAAAGTTCTCTTATGGCTGCATAATGGAAGCCAAGTGACAATTTTTATTTGAAAAAATGGCAGACAAGATGATACATCACTTTTGACCTTTGAGACAAAAAAAGAATTATGTATTAGATTGTGGTCAATAAGTCCAAAAGTTGTAAAACATCTTTACTATTTGTTTTTAAAAAATAATTTGTAATAGTTAGTTTTATTCTCCTATTTATAGGGCTGATATTTCATTTCAAAGGTACGCTCGAGTAAAGACTCGCCTCTCTTTTTTCCCTCCACACTCTCAACCCTCCATTGTAAAAATCATTTTCTATGTGTTTAATACAAATATTATTTTTGGTGATCTCTTAAGCAAGTATTTAAATTTCTGTATTTTTATTTTTATTTTATATCTTACAAGCCTACAATGGTAGGCTAGATCAATATGTGTTAGATCATAACTACTGGAACTTGAACATGACTTCTTAAAAATAACAAAGATGAAGCATAGAAATTAATAAAAGGTTAAGACACTCAAATTTGAGTTTTACAACCAAGAAGATTATAAATTTCTAATGTTCACCCTTTTTAGCCGTTTTGCCAGAAAGACGTTGAAGCGTTTGTGGGTTGAAGTGGAATCTAAAGTCATTAAGGTTTTATATCTTAGTAAAATCCTCAGAGTATAAATGTCTAGTAAAATTGTCCTTACGCCTTTAATTTTTATACATCTTGGGTAAGAAATGGTATCAGAGTCATGTTTAAAGAAAATAGTATTGATCTAACACGTACTCTTGATTCAAAAATGAATTCCTTTAAGGTAAAGATACCGTTAAAAATAGTATGATAGAGGAGTATGATATTCCTCAAATCTATTAAACAAATGGACTATTGATGTAGAGTTATTATTATTATTATTATTATTATATATAATTTTTATATATAGAGAGGGAGAGAGAAGCCCCAATTTACACACAGCACACACTCTATAGGAGTCTTTTTCCCCTTCGCTTTTATCATCTCAACTCTCCATTCTCAGCAACTTCAAATTACACACATTCATTCACGCCAATACACACGCATAAAGATGGTTGGGGAAGAGAAGAGGCATCAAATGATGCAGAATTTGTTCGGCGATGATCAATCGGAAGAAGAGGAAGAGGAAGAGGAGGTTGAATCTGAGCACGAGTCCAATCGTCAACCTGATTATGCTTCTGTATGGATTGAAAACGAAACCCCCAATTTAAATTTCTCCTTTTCAGATAATTGTTTTTTTTTTTTTTACTCAATTTGCCCAATATGTTACTATTTTTAATTTTTATATGTCAATGTAAATATAAAACTTACTGGATTCAAATCGGTCTATTTGGTATGCATGATGAACGTGATAACATGTGATCTCGTTCTGTTTCTGTTGTTTCGATTTTCTTAGTTTTTACTGCACTGGCATTATTTTTTTTCTTCATTGAGTTGATTTGAGTTGGAAATATCCAAATTAAGTTATTGAATTTGCTTTATTCTGTTTATTGGATGGTATTTAATTCATTTACACGTAGCAATGGCACACAGGTTTACATTTATCGAGGAAATTTGAGAACTTCATTCTCGTTTCTGTTGCTTGCTTCTGTTATTTCCATCATTGACTGCCAAAATTTGTTTTCGTGTTTTACATCATCATCATTCAATAGCAACAATATCAGTATCAAATAATGGCCTTTATATACATGGTAAACTTGGTCTATCCGGCTTGTACTTGGATTTTCATGTTCATACATAGTCCAACCTGAAAAGTACTGTTTTTTTCCTGTGTTAAAATGCCGTCTAGTTTGTAAGCATGTAATCAGTAGATGTTATTACAGGAGACTATGGATTACCCAAAAATATAGAACAAATATAAGTATTTTTTTCCCTCCGCTTTCTGAAACAGAAGTTATGCTTTGGGAGTCTGTGGCAATACTGGTGACATAGATAATTGAATTGGGATCTTATTGTACAAAACATGACTGAACATGTGAAAAATAGGATATTGTTACTCTGCTTCTGTTTCCATGCTTATTTTTTATTTCACTTTTGTATTTTGTCAGGATGAAGGAAATGGAGGACCAGAACCTGAAGATGAAGGTGAAGAGGGAGTGGAAATTGCGGATGAGGGTGAACCTCATGATCTGGATCATAGACGTGGGGAGAGTGAGAGCGAGAGAGACCAAAGTTCTCAAGAAGTTGAAGTAGGTGATCAAAGGGAAGAAAGCGAAAAGAGGTATTCAGAGAGTGATGAAGAAGAATATGGCCAACATGTTGCAACAAGTAGAAGACGTGATGCGATTCTCAGTGGATCAGAAGCATCTGGGGAGAACCTTTATGCTGCTAATGAGGATGACGAAGTGAAACATTCTAGGAGTCCACGGTCTCTTGCTCACTTTTCTGTAATCTGCTGTTGATTATCCACCCACCCCCACCCTTCCCAAGAATTCTGCCTGTCGTGCTGGATCTTCTCTATTTTGCTTTAATAGCCGCTATGCCTGATTATTACAATGTGTTTTTTTTCTTCCATCTTTTAGTATAGTTTCTGCCTTTGCTAGGGAATAGCTATAGCTGCATGTTAATTGCATTTCTTGCTTATTTTGTATCTTGCTTATGCTTTTTCGTGCCTACGTATTACTTCTGCCTAAAATTTATTTTCATTCTTGGGTAATTAACTTCTTGGGAAAAGTTGATGCAATGATGAGTTAAAGGCATTATGTTTTTCAATATGGGTTATTAGACTAAAAGCTTGTTGCATAGGTTCTTCTCTTGCACTTGAATTTTTATACTTTCTCTGTCTAGCGAATATCCTGAACTCATGCATCTTAGTTTCATTGCTGTTAATTGTGATCATATATTGAGGTTTTGTTCTGTGCATTAAGGCTATGCTTTTAATTGTTTGAATGCCCCCTGAAAGAGCTGCATATTTTTCATGCTAAAATCCTCTCATCTCCTTAAGCTCCTTGAAGGAGTTTAATTGCTTCTCCACCACTTTTTTTTTTTTTTGGTTAGCTAATAATAGTTTAGGATAATGAGGTAAATTTCTGGATGATTTTCTTCTTTAATTTTTGTTTTTTGGGAGGGGGGTGGGGTTAGGAGAGAGCAGTAGTGTTGGGCTGTAAGAGATCAATTGTAGTTAGTGGTTTACATTGTGGAATACAATGATACAAAGGCGTGGAAATACAAAAAAGACATTCTGGATATGAAGCTAGTATATTTTCACCTACTGAGATATCTGCATAGATACTGTCGTTTTTATTATTTAATTCTATGTAATGGTTTCAGTTTGATTATGACTGGTCTGGATTTGATGGGATGCAGTAGATCACCTGGTGAAGATAAAGATGAGGATCAATATTTTAACTCAGCTCCAGAGATTCGTGATGTTTTTGGGGACTCTGATGATGAAGAACAAGCGGAAGATGAAGCTCGGAAACAGATTGGAGACGATAGAAATGTCTGTATGAGATGCTATTATAATGATTTGAATGTCTTGTTTTAAGCATTGATGTGTTGCCTAGCATGAAATATGTTAAAAACCTCTATTTATCCCAATTACAGCTATCACCTATGGACGAAGAGAGAAATTATGAGGAAGAACTAAGGCCAGAGGATATAATACCTGATGAAGATGCACCATATGATTCTGAAGAAGAACATACTCAGGCTAAGCTTAAGGAGAAACCAGCTGGCCCCCCACTGGAGTTAGAAATTCCTCTGTGCCAACCTCCAGCACCATCTGAAAAGGTTTACATTCTGTCCTTTTTCTATTTCGAGAGCCTATGAATCACCTGTTTAGCATTGACCTGGACCAAGGCAAATGAACCAGATGTTTTCTATGAATTTCGATTAAAATCTAAACTGACTTGCACCTTATTCACATCCATGAAGTCATTTGTTGCTGCTTGATAGCAATGCATATTTGGTCAGTAATAAATACTAACAAAAAAGTTTTCTTTGAGCAATTTATTCCTCTACAATTAATAAATTTGAACATATTTGGGATACTATTGAGGTTACGGTGTAATAGTCATTTAGTTACCTTTGTGTTGTTTACTTCAATTGTATGGTCACCATGAATATGGTGCAACTTGTTTTACATATTAGATTGGGTTTTAGTTGATATTAGGTAAAAATTAAAATCTTTAGCAGGAAATAGAAAGTTTGAGACAATAGTGTTGCTTTCCATGGATAGAAAAGTAATCAGATACCTGAGTTTTTTTATTGTAATAATATTCGTTTGTTGCAGATGAATATGATTAAAGTTTCAAATATAATGGGCGTAGATTCTAAACCTTTCGATCCCCATACATATGTGGAAGAGGACATATATGTGACTGATGAATCTGGATCAAAAAAGCGAATACGGCTGGAGAACAATGTCGTACGATGGAGGAAGGTCAAAAATCCTGATGGAACAGCATCAGTAAGTAAATCTGTCATTGTATTTTACTGCCATTTAACATTTGCTCATACATCAAAAAGAATTAGCAGCACGCATATTTGTTAATCTCATCACTAACTGCTTTAAGATTTGTTCCTTTAGTGATTTCTTACAGCTAGGAAAATATAAATAAAAATGCTTACAATCAATGGGTTTAAGGGCTTCTACTGAGATTTGATATAAATATATACACCTTTTGTTAGATCACATGTATTAATAGCTTCTGACTGAGTTGCCTTCATAGAAGTCTTCACAAGGGATATCATTATTGCAGGTCACTTTTATAAACTGGCCAGATTAAGTGTTCAGAATGCATATATTGACTGTCTTCTGGAACATTCATGATGATAACATGACCTGGAATAAACTTTCAAGACAAATTCATTGGATTTCTTTGTTCTCTGTACATGTTGTAGAAGCTCATTTAACTGCATTGAGCATAACCTAAAACATGAAAATAGTGTCACTAGTGTCACTGAGAAGATGAGGGATCCTAATGCATTTTTCTTTGAAATCCTAGAAATCAACCAGTCGATATTTGGATTTCCTATCCTCTGGAAGTAGACGGATTATTTTAGTCAGACTGACGTGATCCACCTACTTTGGTAATAATTTTTGTAACTACCTTAGTGTTAATGTTCTCCAAAATTGATAACTACTAGTTCCTTGTGACACAATGGCTTAATTGGTGGAACAGCCAAACTATTAAGTCTAGTAATTCAATTGAGCCCATCGGTTTGATGCAGATGTTTAGTGTTTTGTATTATTATGCCTTCATTAAGCTCTTCAAGGTGTGAAATTGCTGAAATTTTGCAATGTAGGTCCCAAAAGTATCCATCCACTTCCTATTTCTCACTTGAATTATTGCCCTAGTGAAATTGCATGTTTGAATGCTGTTTTGTCATGTGACTTCGTATAAAATTTGACTACTGTGTGTAGATTGAGAGCAATGCTCGCTTTGTGGAGTGGTCAGATGGCAGCCTACAGTTACTAATTGGAAATGAAGTCCTTAATATTTCCAAGCAAGATGCTCAACATGAGCAAGCACACCTTTTCATCAGGCATGGAAAGGTAAAATTTTATTTTGCAATTAGGATATTGTATTTCGCCTTTACTACAACTTCCAATAATTTTGAGATACTCATACTATGCACTTTACATGAAAAAATCTAATTGGTGTCTCGGATCTGTGGCATCTGAAATTCTCTGTTGGGAGCATATTCATAGAAGGTACCAAGAATCAACATTTGACTGATCAGCAGTTTATGTTCTGTTTGATGTTTACAGGGTATTCTCCAATCTCAGGGCCGAATTTTAACAAAAATGAGGTTTATGCCTTCGTCTTTGTCTTCAATTTCTCATCGTATGTTGACTGCTCTTGTTGAATCACGCCACAAAAAAGTTTACAAGGTCAAGAACTGCATCACTGACATCGATCCTGAGAAGGAGAAAGAGAAAAAGGAGAAGGTCTTGATTATTATTTATCTAATTTATTAGGCATATGCATCACATTAATGAATGTTCACTACCATTCTCTATTTTTCTCTTAGGCTCTTAGTCAATCAATCAAAGCTAGTGAACTTCTTAGTCGGAAGAAGGAGAAGGTAAATCGTAAATATACACAACCTATCCGTAGGGAGCGTCAGCTTTCGCCTGGTTTTCTAGAGGATGCACTTGAAGAGGTTAGTTGTCTTTTCTCTTTAATTGGCTTAGCTGGTAATCTGTGAAATATTATCAGGCATCTTTTGAGACATTTTGCTTTTGTTCCTGTGTATGTTATCTTTGTCTAATGAGAACATCTACTTACCCTAACTACCTTAGAAAAAATTCTCTGAGGAAATAACTATTATGATTTTTAATTTCTTTAGGAGGACGAGCAAGATTATTATGAGCCTCGAAGATCTGCTGTTCAGCGTCGCTTTGATGACGACCTGGAGCTGGAAGCTCGAGCTGAGAAGCGCATGATTAATGCAAAGAAGGCATGCTATTTTTACATCACTTATCTATGTCCTTTTAACTCTGATCTATATGATGAACTTTATCATTTATCCTTCACCAAAAATATTGTTTCATTTTCAGGGTCGTGGGCCTAAAGATATCCATCGTAAGGTAGCCTTGCCAGCTGCCAAATCTTCTCGTCGGCCCATTGACTTCTCTGAAAGTGAGAAGGAGTCTGAGTATGAAACTGAAGGGGAAGAATATGAGGGTACCCCACAACATAGAAATGATGATGATGCCGAACACGATTATGCTGAAGAAGATGAAGAACGTGAACAAGGAGAGGAGGAAGGGACATATGCAGAATCAGAGGAAGAGGCTGAGGTAAAGCAATTTCTCTAACAAAGTTCTGAGTTGACTTACTATTTTCTGAGTGGATTCAACAGCATGCATATATTTTTAGCATTGCTTTGTTGTCTTTTCTCATCCTAAATTACCTATGAGTTGCTAGAAGAAAATTAGATATTTTAATGGTTGTCTTTGAAAAAACATTACATGCCTGTATTTTTCCATTTGTAGCTCAACTCTTCAGTGACAATCTGGAATTGACTGTTAAGTCGATAGCTTTTCTTTCTTTTATCCTTGTCGAGTACATTCTAGGCTTTCCATGGTTGCCACATGATAGTAGTTGTGTTTAGCTGAAACAAAATATACAAAGCTTTGTTGTGAGAAGCATCAATTGTTTTCTAGATTATGCTTTGAAGTGAAATGTAAATTTCAAAAAACTTGACTGAAGTTGGAGACAAATAATTTGATCTCTCTTGATACACCATGAGGTATAACCACCATTATAGTTGAGAATCCTGAGAAAATCAATTGGAAGATATGAAAGAATCTACCTTTATGGAGAACTCAGCCTATCAACTCCTAAGAGTTACTTTTTTGGGGAAAATAGTTTGGGCTATAATAGTTTCAAGTAATTCAAGATCATTTGTCATCTATCGCATATTTTGAGGCATATAACAATAGTTTCCTACAAGAAAAATAGAGTCAAAATTTGCAACCCACACTATCTGTTTAGTACATGTAATTTTATGAAAACCTCTTGGGTTCTAGTTATGTCATGAACACCATTATAGATACAATATGTAACAGTAGTTGTGCAACAGGTGCCATCTCTTAATACAAGCCATTCCGGTTTTATTAGCAATGCTGAAGGTCATGTTTGCCTTTCTTTATTTCTTGCTTTCATTTGGAAGCTCTAAATGCGTCATATTCTGGAAAAGCAAAACACACAACCTATGTCTGGATTCATCATAATTGCTTTTATGGATATGTGTTTTCAGAAGTTGAGGATCGCAGTGCCCTCGATGTGTGAAATAAACTTGTTAGATTAGGAGTTGCACAGATGAGTGGACATTGTCGATTTGACCTTTCATTTTGAGGGAGGTTTATAGAGCTAGAAGTAACTTTTGTTACTATATATATCATCAGAAATTAGTTCTAAAATTGAGAAACAAATATGGTTCGACTTTTTAAAGGGTTTTGGGAAAGAGAGAAAAAACACTTTCTCCCTGTCTATAGCTTCCTCCTCCACTTCTCCCTCTCTTAGGATGGGGTCATTGGAAAGAGAAGGTGAGAAAAACATAGTTGGAAAGTGTTTATGTGAACAATCCTATTGAAGATTGTAAGTTTTGCTTTCTGGAATATTTGTTTATGTGATTGTTTTAGCTAGTTATTCGGTGTTATAACTTTTCAATTGCTGGTTGAATCCCCACTCAGCTAAAGTGTTTCCATCCTTTTCTTGCATGACACTCTTATTTACAGGAACTAAAGCAGAAGACGAGGGATTCGAGAGGCAGTCTCAAAAGGAAGGAAATCGAGTCAGAAGAAGACTCTCCTCCTAGGAAACATACTACATCCCATCGACGTATGAAAATTGTTTATGAGAGCGACGATGAATGAGAGAGGATTTCAAGTGTTCAAGAAAGTAAGTTTCATCTACTAAACACTGTAAATGTTGAAACATGCTTTAGATTTAGTTTATGCAATTTGAAAGATATATTTTCTCTTTGGCTAGACTTTCCCTAGACTCGTTTTATTAACTAATTTGGGCACTTCGCCAGATTCTTTACATACATGTTTTCATATATTCAGTGCATGTTTCATCAATCATACTGACTTTTATTCTGCATTATACCAAAGGGTTGTCTAATATGTCTCTTCTTAAATGAAATTAAATAAATATTATTTAGAATAATTGAATAATTGTAGAAAAGTTGTCAAGTACCATTAGATTTGGAGGTCAAAGTTGGCATGGAATAGATTTTCTGTTTATAGGTTTGCATGAATTTTCTGTAATTTTCTCAATGTTGTTTTTCAACCAAGAAATCCCAATCTGAATGTTTGGAGACAACTAGTATTTTTCTTTTTTCAGGAAAACTAATCAAAATTATCGTAAATCCTATAAACCTAGTCTTTTATTGATTTTATTCTAAGCGTCATTTTTCACTTCCAAATGCAACCTTAATTTATTCGGCAGGTTTTTATCAGAAAAGATCTTACAAGTCCCAAAATAAGGTTTTACAATCTGATAAGCTTGCTTTTTTGTTGTCGTCTTATTGTTGTTATTTGAAGTATTATCGTCTTATTGTTGTTATTTGAAGTATTATAAGGTTCGAAGTTATTTTTAGCAGCCTCATTCTTTCCAAAATTCCATTAAAAGAGAACAATTCTATTGAAACTATGATTATTGTTTTAATCCGAAATCAAAACACAATGTAGCAAGAAAAACTTTGTTGAATATAGAAATTTTGATGGACTGTTTGATGAACAAATTCATCATTTCTAATATGATTTTTCCATTTTCAACTACAAAATTTGAGAAAAAGGAAAAACAAAAAACCTTCAAACACGTTGAGAAAGAAAGTGGAAGGAGCTCACACTTACCATGAGCAGATTTCAAGGAATGAGAAACGAAATAGTATCCTTCAATAGCAAGGGGGAAAAAAAACAAAGATTATTTCCATTCAAAAGTTATTTTTCATGATGTGTGCTTCTAATATACTTTAAGGATATGATTATATTTTAATGTTGTGATTAAAATTTGAAAATAATGAAATTTAAACATTATGTCAAAAATTAAAATTTTGAAAAATTAGTTTAAAAATTTAATATATAAATGTGGAAAATAGTTTTCAAAACGAAAATTAATTTTATGAGGTGTTATAAAATGTTTAAAAGTTTGAAAACTATTATAAAAATATCAAAAAAATTAAAATTAATAATAATAACAAGATTTAACAATTTAAAATCAACAAATAAAATTTAAAATTTAATTAAAATATATATGTAATATTAATTTTGAAAGATATAAATATCAATAAATTGAATAAAAATAGCTTAATAAAAATATTTGGTAATTTATTCGAAATTATTTCATATAAAGAGATATAATTAATGTAAAAGTTGTTTTAAAAGAACTGGAATTTGTTCTAAAATAATCTGAAACATGGTTTCAAAAATTTAAAAATTATTATTTTAAAATGTACAAATAATTTGGAAGCTAAATATTTTAAATATAAACTAAATTTTGGAATAAATTAAAATATTTTTTTTTGAACAAATCCATCTAAAAACAATGAAAAAAATTATTTACAAATTCTAAAAATAATTCTAAAATAAAGAACAAAAATATGAACAAAACATATTAGTAAGTATAATAAATCACTTCTTAATTATTCAGATATTAAAACTAACAAACGCAAAACTATTATTATTATTATTATTATATATTGTGTTCAATTTTATTTTCAAATTTAATTGTTGAATATTGATGTTATATTCATTATTTTATTAATTGTTGAATATTGATGTTCAATTTATTATTTTATTATTCAAATTTTATTATTTTATAGTGTATTGTGTTATATTTATAAATTATTTATATTCGTAATTTCATTTAAATTTCATTTTTAATGCATGTTATATCGAATTAATATCTATTTTAAAATTCATAATATATTATTTACATTGCATATATAATTATATCAAATTTAAAATGTTGAGTTTAAAAATTATTTACATTTAAATTTTTTAATTTTATCAAATACAATTATTTAAAATAACATAATTTTAAAGTTGCAATATTAACATTTTTATTAATATAGATATTAAAAGTAATATATATTTTACATTTAAATTATATATCACTACATTAAAGATTATTAGATTTTATATAACAAATCGCACATCGCGCGGGTGTACTGCTAGTTTTATTACATGTAGGAAAAGATTAGATATTATTAGCCACACATACATAATATTCTATGAGATTATGTGGGTAATATTTACATGTCGAACTCTAAAATTGGAGGATTACTTTCCCACCAAATTTAAATATGGATAATAATTATTGACACTTAATAAATATCATCAACTTAATTTATTGACCGAGAAGCACGAAAGAGTGGTTATCTTGCATGGGAGACTTTGACAAATTGGAAAGTGGCCAAGATTTTAAAAAAACACAAGAATTTTATTTCCTTACGTAAGGTTACAACAATGAAAGTGTCCTCGTCATCCTTGGATTGAATGCAATGTAGATGGCTCTTTAAGGATTGGTTGGTTGTGGAACCATTTTAAGAGATGCATATGAGAGTTTTATAACATGCGTTCAAGAACTATGCACAGTGTCATTAAAGTTGGGGAAGGTGTGACTTTTGATCTTCTAGAGACTCTTTTTTTGATTCGTCGTTTGGGTTGGAAGAGAGTATTGATTGAGATAGTTTATAAACATGTACCAGACACAATTAATTATCCAAGTGAAGACTTTTCAAAATTTGAAAGTATTGCAAATGAGGCCCTTTCTGGTCTTAGAGGCAGTAATGTGAAATTGGAATGACTTCGGTCTTGGTTTGAAGGAGACACATCCTCAAATGATGTGGACAAATTGATATGTTTTGCTCAGGTCTACCTATAGTTTGTGTTGGGATGCACACTATTTGCTGATAAGACTAGAACTCGAGTGAATACCAAGATCCTTGCACTTCTAGAGCATTTAGACCGTGTCCATATGTATGCGTGAGGAGCGGTTGCTTTGGCGTTCTTGTATAGACAGCTCGGACTCGCCTCTCGAAGTGGGGTGAGACAAATGAGTGGTTATTTGACACTGCTCGAGGTACAATATCCACGAACTTCTTGCATTTTTTTCCTTCTTACATGTATATACCAACTTCAATTGATGTATTTGACCATTTTTCCCCTCAATTGTGTCAAACTTGGATATACGAGTATTTTCCAATTTTCAGGCCAACACACAATGTGAATTATCGATGGGATGAGCCCTTGGCAAGAAATGGATTCAACGATCCCACGGTGGTGGAACCATTGATCGGTTGTTGGCCACTCGAGAAATCTTGGACACAATGTCGCCTACCAACGTGAATACTTAATTGTTTGAAATTAAGAATTTTTTGTTGACTTACATATAGCCATTTATGATATTTTGTTATACGTAGGATAATTGGATGCCTTATAGTGACATTCGGGATCACCATCCAGTGGATGAAGTCACTTTCTATCAAGGGTGCATACGAGCCTTTAAGATAATGGAGTCGTATCATCCAGATCATGTGCTTCGATAATTTGGGTTTGTTCAACACATCCCTGATGAACCACTCGTTCCAATAATCGCCCGATGGGAAAACATGGGCGCCAAGTACAAGATTACATGGGATGTCCTCGGAGCCTACTTGCGAGTTTGGAGGAAACATGTACTCTCTCAAGAATGCAGTGGGAGATGTGCATGTCTGGATTGGGAGTGCTCAGAGGACTATATAGAGTGGTTCAACATCGTCTCGCATCTTATAATCCAGAACCCAGATATCGTGTCCAATCATCATGTTCCACTTGCTCGACCTCGGGGGCCACAACTGTGGGAGATGATTGGAAATGCGTTGGGACATTTGGAGCCGGCGTATCAATATTGGCTACTAGACCAGGATTGACTCGATACATCGATTTTGGTCCCAGCTTTAGTAGGGGCTTATTGTGCATTGAAGATTGAGAACAATGACCCACCTGAGTCATCTAGACGGGCATCATCTAGTAGATCTCATCGGGGTCGAAGAGGATAGTTTGGGTTCCCTGATTTCTCGATCATGTTTAGCATGTGAAACTATTAGAAAAATAATTGTAAACATTGACTGCTTGTGTGTTTTTGAATATTTGTCTATCTTTGATTCTTGTAAACTATTTGCTTCATTTTTGTTCAATTCAGTTATCTTAGTTTTATCTTATCTTGAAGTAAATGCAAACAAGACGTGAGTTGTTACTCGAACATATTCGATAAAAAATGATCGCCGACATATTGCATTTTGGTTGTTCGACCCATTTCAGTAAAACTAGTACAGTACCTTCACGTGAGTAGTTACTTTAAGAAAAAACAAAATCTGACACATTGCTATATACCACTGTTCGGCCAGATCTCGCCGAATGGTATGAAGTATATTCGGCTATGAGTCGAACAATACTTCCTCTGTTCGACTATGAGTCGAACATATTTCATACAATTCATAAAAAACTAATCATCATCTATGTCAATTGATGCAATACCCATCGACGAGATTTCACTACTACTTTGAAGAGCATACTTTATGATTCATCTTTTATAAAATTCAGACCAACCGTTTGCACATGGTACGAGTTTCAAATCACCGATCAATAATGGGTGGTAATGGTGCATCTTCATCCAATTTTACCTATAAATGAGTAACATAATGTCATGTATCACGCCATATTAATAATGCATCATCAAGTATTACCAAACAAGTAACATATCCAAATTACCACAACGTAATGATCATTGCCAACTAAGGCCATGCATACAAGACGAGGCTTCATTGGTATTTGTGTTCTCATAGGTAAAATCGTAACACACATGTTAGTCAAGAGGTGGACTATGACCATGTTGTAAGCATTGACTGTCAAATATGTCATTTCGGGGAATGCCCACCAAAAATTGATCTATTAAATAGGTTTCTCGTAGCAAGTCAAGTTCGTAGTTATTTATTCAATCTGATCATGCATACCAATGATATTCTTGTACAACCATTCAAAGTTTTTGATCTCATCGATGAGATTACTACAAACTTATGCCCATGAGTTCTCTTCCAACCCTAGTCTGTGGGCTATGCATCGGAAACCACAATGCCCGTCTCCCAATGGAATTTTTATACTCAACACGTGTTCTTGCATGATAAAAGAAAGTTAACTTAAGAATATTGCATCACCAGTCTTGCGGACAGAATGTCGTCTTATTCCCTGAATTTTCCTCTTTAATGTTGTGAACATTGGTACAGCCTTAACAGATTCACCTACGTAAGTATTTTCCTCAACAGGTGACGAACAACTATCGTGAAAAGATTCCATGTATTCAAACTTACTAGGGTTACGTTTTATCGACGTCGAATTCTGTAATTTTGTTTTGCTAGGCCTACCACAGGGATGTGTCCATTTGGGGTTCTTGCAGCGAACTTGTTAACGGTATGGATATCTCGCGAATTCTTTTAAGCAACAACTTCTGAGACTCCGAGGCCATTCCAAACATGTCATTAATATCACCAATTTTTTTCACCCAACGGTTTCCAACATCAATGTTGACAGAGCCTTCACACTTATAGCATTCATAAGTGTAAGCTTGCGATCGGTTACAATCACCTTTGGTAAGCATCCATTGTTTATTAATCCTTTCAATGTACTTAGCACACATCTATAGTTGTCCTCATGCTCGTGGGACATATACACAAACACAACTGAGAAAGTTACGTTTGTAGAAGTGACACCAACTACTTCCAATAGTGGCATCCTATACATATTGGTCTTATAGGTACAATCCATCAATAACACATTTGGAAATGCACGTAACAACTCCACAGATGTCGGATGAGCATAAAACAGATCAGTAACACTATCTGTTTGTCCACATCTCCTCGCCAAGTAGTAGTAGTTCTCTATTTCTAATTTTCCCAACAAAAATTGCAATTGAGTACGGCCTCCATGCTTGACAACTCTATGCTTTTGTCGAGCATTGTAAATGGTCTTCAATGTCGACTCATTATCGGGAAAAGAAAGTTTCACCGTGCTCAATATATCTTTTGGTTTCGTATTGTTCATGGACAAGTCACACACAAGTTGATCTTCAATAGACGTTAGTCGACCTGCAAATGAGTGTCCGACCAAATTCAACCCTATTGAGTGATTATGCGATCCACATACAACCAATAAGCACTATTGTCCAGTCTCTTTCAACTGTACTCCTTTCAACATAAAAAGACAATCATACTTCTTAGTGCTAGTATGTCGTCCTTTTAATAACTTCTTTTCAATATCGACAGATGTGCCTATTGTAACTTTTGTTTTCGGTGGATGATACTTACCACCACGCTCACAACCCAAAAATACCCGAGCTCGCCTTCCACTATCTCCACTATCTGATTTTCTAACCAACACGCCCATGTTAAGACGAATTCCAACCCTAGTTGCCCAATTCACTAACGCTTCACGATTATCAAATGCTTCATTCATTTTAAATTCTTCCAAAAAATCTATCTGTTCATACATCAGATTGATAACGTTTACGTTGATAATGCTCATTCGAGATTCATTTGAATCGATTTCCTATAATGTATGAAATGTACAAGTAAATACATTGATAAAAAATAAAATAATTTAAAAAAAGATATTGTTCGACCAACATTGACCGAACTCAAAACCTACTGTTCGGCCAATGATTATCGAACAAAAAGCTTCTATTTGGCTGCTGCTAGTCGAACGATATGTATTCTGTTCGGCCAGTAGTGGCCGAACACACATCATTTTGTTCGACCATTCCAGGTCGAATGCACTTCAATCTGTTCGGCCTGTAATGGCCGATCAGGATTTTCGTAGATTTTTTTAACTCAAAATACAAAAAAACAATCGGTAAAAAATATCTAAACAACTTACATTGTCCATCTCATGTGTTCTTTCTTGATCCATGATTTTTTTGAGTAACTTGAGGTATGAGTTAAGGTTTTAGATATGTTTGTTCAGTGTTAATGGATTTGGAGGATAAAAAAAGTGAGGAAGAAGAAGAAGGTGTGTAGTGTGTATGGGTGTGTCAAATGGGGTGTCTTTAGTGATTTAGTATTGAGGGGTGTATTTAGTGATTTACATAATTTATTGATTATTATTTTTTAAATTAATAGTAAGGGTATAATTGTCTTTATCTAAATCATTTCATTTCTATTTATTTTTGTGTGGTGTGTTTAGAAGTTCATGGGGTGTGTATAGTCGGGCCCCTCCTGAAGATGATGACCCCTTCAATAATTAATTTTTCAAATTTAATTTTGGAATTTTTGTTTTCAACTAAACATTTTTTCCGTTTTTATATTTGAGTTTTGATAAGAATTTTGGGACTTAGAGAATGATGGAATGTGACACTTCTTCTTCCCTACCTATCATGGACATATCATATTAATATGTCAATTTTTAAGGTGTCAAAAATCTAACATAATTATCAATTTCACATTTCATATTTTAAAAGGAAGAAAATTTTACACTTCAATCGTAAACATGTGAGCATTAGTTTTATGACAAAAACTTATATACACATTGTGCATGGATCTGTGATCCATGCACCACTTTTGATCTGGCCCGTCACGCGCTCAGACGCACCCGCACGTGTCTGCACACGCCTCTAGGTCGCGGATAAAATCCGCCCAAATATGCTCTCAGGTGCCTGACCTTTATGTTATGTTAAGCATACATTTTAGTAGTGTTAGACATACCTTTTAGTTATGTTAGACATACCTTTTATGTTATGTTAACTATACTTTTTAGTTGCATTAGACATACCATTTAGTTATGTTAGTCATACATTTAGTGTTATGTTAAGCATACCTTTTAGTAGTGTTAGACATACCTTTTAGTTATGTTAGATATACCTTTTGTAAGGTTAGTTGTACCTTAACATTTTTTTTAAACTGACATATTAATACCTTTCATACATTTTAGTTATATTAGACATACCTTTAGTTATGTTAGTCATACCTATTAATTATGTTCGTTGTACCTTTATATATATTACATAAATGTATGTTTATGTTGATATAAATGTATAAATAATCTCATATAAATGTATAAGTAATATCACATAAATGTAAATATCTACAACTTGTGCCAAATTAGGGTTTATTATACCGAAATTAGGGTTTAGGGTTAAAGTATGAAATATGAAAATAAGGGTATCACTAATATAACATAAATGTATGACTAATATAAGATAAAGGTATGCCTGACACAATATAAAGGTCAGGGGAAAAAAAAATGCGTAGAAAAAAAGAAGAAAATGCGCGGACCCGGGTCGGATTCAGCCCGACCCGACCCGAGTGCATGGATCTAATCCATGCACTAGTTGCACACCAGTCCAACTCTATTTTTATTGAATAATATTCATTTGAAACTTATTATATTATATTACATAGTTTATATTGTCTGAACTTGAAAGTGGCAGGATGCACTTTATCACATATAATGCGGATGACTTCCAACGTCGAGTGAACTCTGTAGACAGAGTTAAGTACGTCTTTCAGATGCAAACACGACCGGTCCCAGATGATGAAACGACACGTGAGATTGCACTCGATTGTATAAAACCATGGGATGAAACTGAGTTTCCACACCCAGAGCATTTACAACAGGCTGAAATCTTTAGTTATAGCTACTCACTATAACTCATGGGCCATTGGAATGAAACTTTTATAACTGGGCTGCCAAATAGTTAGCCCAAGCTATAACTGAGAAAAAAAAAAAGAGAAAAAGAAAAGAAAAATTCAACGCGTTGAAGCAACGCCGCACTCTCATCTAGCGCGTGTTCAGAACACACTAAAAAATGCGTACTTGGCAGAATAAAGGTCCCTACAATTATTGAACAAATCTTTTTTTTTTTTTTGCCCTTTTCCATTGAATTTTTTAAAATACAAAAAGGTATTTAATGAATTTGCAACCATTTAGTGAGAAATATGGCTATTATCAATTTTTTTTTGACGGTACAAATATTTCAATTGAGGGATCTCAAAAATGAAAAAAAAAAATTGATGTTATTGTTGCCAAAAATAATTCGTCCAAACAAAATGAAAAAAATTAATACAAAAAAATTAATTAAAAAAATGAATTCTATAATCTAACATATCGAATCGACATTTTTTCTACTTTACGATTTTATTTTTTAAATCTGGGTCCACTATTGCCCCTAATACTGAGGTATAAACAGTCCAAGTTTCCAAAAAAAAGTAATCCCTTCAGGGGAAAAAAAAAAAAAACTAATCCCTTCAGATAAACATTAATAATAACTCAAGCAAAATTGTGTGTATACGACACGAAACGCCCATATAATCAGGACTAGCCACGTGGTGTCCACACTCGTTCCCATTTGTATCCTCGCATAAATAAATCAACCCTCAATCTTTCACCTTGTACTTCCAGAATCTTGTTCTATTATCTCTTCCTCCTTGATTAATCAATCCCTATAAAAAGATTATTTAATCTTGTTTGTTTATTTTGGAAAATAATAGAGAAAATCAGTTAAGGGAAAATGGCAGACGGGACAGCAAATTGTGTTGATATTATTTTGGCAATTATTTTGCCTCCTTTAGGTGTCTTCCTCAAGTTTGGTTGCAAGGTACGTCGTTCAAGTTTTCTTTTCATTTCTATCTTTTTTTAATATCATAAATATTTTATGTTCGTTATTGATGATATTATATATACATGAATATATTTGTTGATAGTAATTAACAAGATGACCATCAATTATACAGAAAAGGATCAGTTAATTTTTAAATATTTGAGTGAAAGTGAAAGTGCTTACTAGTTAGTTTGTAATATATTTTTCATAGTAAGATCAGATTTGGAAGAATTTTTAAAAGTTTTATTTGTTTGTAGAATTTTTTTGTGTAACAACGAAATTATTTCTAGTAAAGGAATAAGATGAAATATCAGAAATTCAGTAAAAAACTTGAGTAGTTATTGGGATTGTTTGATGAATTAAAGATCTTTAAGATGCAGAAATTGTATATTAAATTTAATAGATTGTTATAAATTAATGTATTTGCATATTTGCAGCATGAGTTCTGGATATGTTTACTTCTCACAATATTGGGTTATATCCCTGGAATCATTTATGCTGTTTGGGCCATCACCAAGAACTGATCATCCTTCCATGGTAATAATATTAATTCATTTACACCTTCTTCCTATTTGTATTATTAGATGGTATTTGGAAAATTAGCCTGATGATTTTGGGGTTTATAAAAATTTAACATGTTTTTTTAGATAAATTGATAAAAAATTTAGGTTATAATATTATTTTTCAAAATAATGGTTTGTCGGGAAAAAGAATTGGAAAGTTTTTCTTTTCTTTTTATTTTGAGACAAATTGGATAATAAATTAATTAGTATGTTGTTGTTATAAAGAAAACGATTGAAACATCTTTTTGGAAGTGATTATGAGATTTATTTAAAAAAATAACACGAAATTTTAAACCATATTTCCGTGTATGAATTAAATTTTTAAGTAGAAAATTTTACAGGTCTAGGACTCTAGCATATATAATACCACCTCTAAATTGTAAACTATATGATATGATTATGTTTTATATTCTCAAAAGAAGGACATATGAGTTGGGGGGATGTTATATGCGTATTTTTATTTTGTTAAATAATTCAAACCAAGTTATTAGCGGAGTGTAAAATTAAGTCACCACTGTTTTCAGTGAATGATTCTAGTATGTTTCCAACTGGAAGTCTTCAAATTATAATATATCATGATTATGACTACTTACAATTAATTTTACATTTCACCCTATATTTCATCTATATTATAAGATGATTCTAGTCACATAATTATTTATGCAGTTAAATATAACATATATCACTTTAGCTGGTTGAGGTTGTTTCGAAATTGTTCCACCTGAATCCGTTTGAAAATTAGGTACATAAATATTGGATTGTTATACATGGTCTAAAATCATTATTGATCGACTTTAAGGATCATGAGTTTAGTAATTCAATATTAGAAGCTCCTTTTACATTTTGAAAAGTTATTTTCTCTTTAACTTTATTGACCAAATATTTATCCTATTTTTGGATCTTTTGACAGGTGGAGTATGTACATGGCTATTGATTGATTTGATATTGTTTGGTGTTTGGTGTCGGCCATTGATTGATTTGATATATTATATATATTGGTATTAAATTTATGCAGGATTTGATCTTATTTTATGATATTGTGATGTGTCTTATGTATAGTGATTCATTATAAAATTAGTGGTTTGTATCTTTGTATGTGTTATTTAAATATTATGTGATCTTGATGTAACTATTTTATTGTATTTATATTACAAGTTGATTTCATGAGTATATTTACTGTAAATCAGAATTACCTAAAATCGTAGGAATTCATTTTGCCACCTTGGATGTGATGATTGATTGATTGATTATTATATATAAAAAAAAAAAAGGTGTGGAAAGAGCATATTTGGTGCTCTGCAATTGTCATATGAGGAAATAGCCTATGTAACACTTTTCATATAACAAATAATAAAAATACCACAAAATATAGTCAATTTATCCAAATATTACAAAATATAACAAAGTTATCAAAATACTACAAAAATTGACCGGTCTTCATTTGAACAGTGTTTGATAGGATTGAAGGCTGATATTATGTTATTGATTCAGTTTACTTTGTACACTGTTAAATGAATTCATCTCAAATTTTACTTTTGTTAAAACAATTCATATAATAATGTAAAAACAAAAATTTGTGTAATAATGTGAATAATGTATGATGGGATGAAAGCTTGCACATGTCATAAATTGTATGATGGGATGGAAGTCTGTTACTTTATTCAGTGATTCATAAATCGTTTAAGCCTTGCACATGTTATAAATTCACTACAAGAAAAAAGGGCTACGACAAGTGTTTTTAACCTTTGTCGTAGCCATATTCAAACCCTTGTCGTAGCTGGTGTTGTCGTAGGGTCTGAAAAAATCCGCTCATAGACAACGGTTTTTAACCGTTGTCGTAGACTCTACGACAACGGTTTTTAACCATTGTCGTAGTCATATAAAAACCGTTGTCGTAGATCATAGTGTTGAAAAAAATCGTTGTCATAGCCATATAATAACCGTTATCGTAGATCATAATATCTTAAAAACCGTTGTCGTTGTGTCTACGACAACGGTTAAAAACCGTTGTCGTAGCCATATTAATAAATAAAATAATATTTTGCCACATCATCATAAGGATGACATCGTCACTGAAATCATCATAATCAATATTATGCGTTGTGTGAGATTCGAACCCGAGTGGCCTGGTGGTGCTCTAACCACTAGACCATTGATGCCTTATGTGACAATGTCTTGCATATATTTCTTTTATAATATATTTTTGATATTTTTCAATTTTCTATTATTAATGCATTTCTTTGTTAACTTTTATAAAGTACCATTACTTATTAATATAAGTAATTGATTTCCAATTTTGATATATTAATATATATATATATATAATTGAATGATTAATGACTATATTAATAATAATTAATATAATTTTCAAATTATATATATATAATGAATATATTTATAAAATTAAAATATTATTCAAATTATATATATAATGAATATATTTATAAAATTAATATATATTTCAAATTATATGTATAATTAATATATTTATAACATTAATGTATTTTTCTCATTAATATATTTATAAAATTAATAATCTATTGTACATATTTTCTAAAATTTCTTTATAATGAAATAAAATTTAATTCTGAAAATTAGTTTATTTCA
This sequence comes from Scutellaria minor, assembly GCA_954870855.1. NCBI lineage: Eukaryota > Viridiplantae > Streptophyta > Magnoliopsida > Lamiales > Lamiaceae > Scutellaria > Scutellaria minor. Next base: position 23,789,586 of record OX940727.1, read on the forward strand.
TCAATTTTATTCAACAATATATAGCATTTCTTCTTTCATTTTAAAAAAAAAAAATTGTAATATTTGACTTTTTTTTTTAAATATTAGTCTACGACAACGCTTCTACGAGGCTACGACAACGTTAGAAAACAACTCATGTGACATTGTCTTGCATATATTTCTTTTATAATATATTTTTGATATTTTTCAATTTTCTATTATTACATATTTTTTGTTAACTTTTATAAATTAAGTACCATTAGTTATTAATATAAGTAATTGATTTCCAATTTTGATATATTAATATATATATATATATAAATAATTCAATGATTAATGACTATATTAATAATAATTAATATAATTTTAAAATTATATATATAATGAATATATTTATAAAATTAATATATTTTTCAAATTAATATATGTATATTAATAATTAATATATTTTTCAAATTATATTTATAATTAATATATTTATAAAACTAATAATCTGTTGTACATATTTTCTAAAGTTTCTTTATAATGAAATAAAATTTAATTCTCAAAATTAGTTTATTTCATGAATTTAATTAATTCAACAATTTATATATGCATTTCTTTGTTAACTTTTATAAAGTACCATTACTTATTAATATAAGTAATTGATTTCCAATTTTGATAGATTAATATATATATATATATAATTGGAAGATTAATTAATGACTATATTAATAATAATTAATATAATTTTCAAATTATATATATAATGATTATATTTATAAAATTAATATATTTTTCAAATTAATATATGTATATTAATAATGCATATATTTTTCAAATTATATATATAATTAATATATTTATAAAATCAATATATTTTTCAAAATTATATTTACAATTAATAAATTTATATAATTAATGTATTTTTCAAATTAATATATTTATAAAATTAATAATCTGTTGTAAATATTTTCTAAATTTTATTTATAATGAAATAAAATTTAATTCTCAAAATTAGTTTATTTCATTAATTTAATCCAACAATATATAGCATTTCTTATATCATTTTGAAATTTTTTTTTGTAATAGTTGACTTTTATTTTTAAATATTAGTCTACGACAACGCTTCTACGAGAATACGACAACGTTAGAAAACAACTCTTGCCTTTGCTTTTCTCATATTTCTAATATATTAGAAAGTCTTTTTATTATTCCTATTTTATTTATAATTAATTTTAAGTAATCCAGGTTTTATTTGTGTTAAGTAATCAACATTTTTTGTTTAATTTAAGCTTATAATTTGTGGTTTATAATTTGTTGTAAATATTTACAAAATTTTATTTATAATGAAATAAAATTTAATTGTCAAAATTAATTTATTTCATTCATTTAATTCAACAATATATATCATTTTTTATATCATTTAATTAAGAAAAAAATTAAAATAATTGTCTTTTTTTTTTAAAAATTTCAGTCTACGACAAGGGTTTTAAAATGGCTACGACAACGTTTTCTAACTCTTGTCTTAGGGGTCCTAGAACAACACGTCTACGACAACGGTAGGTTAATACCATTGTCTATGAGAGAAGTTTTCGGGCTATGACAACGGTTGAAAAATGTCTACGACAACGGTAGCTAAAACCGTTGTCTATGAGAGAATTTTTGGGGCTACGACAACGGTTTTGACAATGGTTGCTAAAAAACCCTTGTCTATGAGAGAAGTTTTTGAGCTACGACAACGGTTTTGACAACGGTAGCTAAAAAACCCTTGTCTATGAGAGAAGTTTTTGATCTACGACAACGGTTTTATCTACGACAATAGAATTTTAGGCTACGACAAGGGTTTTTAGCAAAAACACATGTTGTAGGGGTGTTGTCTATGAGAGAATTTCTTGTAGTAATTGCAGTGTTTCACAAGTGAAGATGAGATGGAAGCCTGCATAACTTTACTTTAATTTTATTATATGGTAGTTTGGTAATTTTAATTGGCTATTTCCTCCTCTATTTAAAGACACCAACATACACGAATATATTTATATTCCCCTTTCATTTTTTTTAGTTGATAAGAAATACTAAGAAGCAGATTCTGGGAGCTTGAGGTGAATAATTTTTCCACGAATAAGGTATGTATATCATTTTCAAGTATAGTGAAACAATGCAAATTTTCATGTAAATGTGTATATTATATGCTATGCAATTCTCATTTTATGCTAATATTCGTTTAATTTATTGTTGAGTAATTTAATTCGTTTATGTAAGTAACATTTTCATTATTTTAGTATGTGTATTCCTTAATTTTTGTTTAACTATATATATACATCGAAGACAATGTGAATGGTATGAACTTACATTAATAAAGGATTAAACAAAAAAAAGGGGACTTATATTGGTTTAATAAGTTGTTAAACGAGAATAAAAATGTGCACTTTTAAGCTTTAATTTTGGAAACAGTATTACACGTATTTTTGTAACATACTTACACGAATTTTTGTGGCTTAAATGAAAAATAATGTGCAGTGTTAATAAGGGCTTATATTGGTTTATGAAGGGCTTAAACGAAAACAAAATGTGTACTGTTAAATGAAAATAAAATGTATGGATTGTTAAACGAATTTTTATAGGCATTGTTAAACGAAAAGATGGAATTTAAATATATAGGCATTGTTAAATGAATTTTTAATAAGGGAGTTCAATGAATTTTTAATATAGGTTAAACGAATAAAACTGTAAATGAATTTTTAATGTCATTATTAAACGAATTTGTAATGCCATTTATTAAATGAATTTTTTATGCCAATATTAAACGAATTTGTAATGCTTAAACGAATAAAACTATAATCGATTTTTTAATGTCATTATGAAATGATTTTTTAATGCCATTAATATAGGTTAAATGAATTTTTAATATAATATAGGTTAAACGAATTTTTAAAATCGTTTAATTATTATTGTTCATTATTTTACACCTAATCAGTTGAATATTATTGTTCACTATTTTACACCTTATTATTGTTGAACGAAGATAGACTTTAATATCATTGTTCACTGTTTTACACCTAATATCAATTGAATATGATAAAATTTTGACAAACTTTACACGAAAATTAGACATGTAACATTCATTTATAGTGACATTTTATATATAATACTTAAGTGTTTTAAATTGATAATATTGTTCGTTTTTGTATAAATATTTATAAATATTTTGTTTTCTGATAGTGACATGAAAAGATGAGTTTTATCTCGGTAGTGGTTTGATTTGGAGGGTATTGAGAAGGGTTAGAGTACAAAAATGGTTCTCGAGAGCGGCTCCACCTTCAAAGAATTGGATATCACGATTTACTCTACTCAATTCATGGACTTGTGCGTGCTGATATGAATTTTTGGGATATGTGATTCATGCATTAATTGAAACAAATGACTTTGTGAAAAGGATAAAAATAAAAAATGATTCTGATCTGGACCAATTATTCCCAATGGGAAATGAGGAGGTCATCATTTTTCTTTCCATTAAAAGGATGGATATTGGAGTCATCTTGTACTCAGAAGGAAGAAATGCCAACGTTTTGCCTGTAAGATAAAACATATACAAGCCGAAAATTTGATACAAAATAAAAAAACATATTACAAGCATTGGAAGAAAAATTATCAAAATTTTAGACAGGTAAAACTTACTGATCAGCTGCGTCCCCAAGCTCCATCCACGCTAAGAAATCATCGTAGCTATGATCACTCATTCTCTGCCAGTTGATACTCGCGAATGGACTTCTCAAATATGAGACTGATCTCTTCGTCGAACTGCACTGTCACGCCCCTTTTTCTTTCATAAAATATCAGAGTTTTCACACGGGCGTCAAGAAAGAGATAGCAAGAGACATATATTCACAAATAGAAGAAGTAGTAGGAGACACCAGAAGAAAGAGGTAAGAGACGATGTGAATCTTTCACATATCAACAATCGGTCTCAGCCGATAATCTCAACATTCGCAGCGGAACATATCGTCAGGATCTCATATCCAAAACATATACAGAATTATTACAAAACGTGAATTAATTAGAACTTTGTTTGAAAATATTTGTGCAACATCAACTCAAATTTACAGGTCCAGATATAGCACCTCCTCTCCATCTAGGGTTCATCATGCTCATCATCTCCTGTAACGTGAATTACAGAATAGGGGTGAGTGCGTGAAATACATTCATGGGGATGAAATCCGCTCTTATAACAGTCAATTGATATAAAATACCGGGAATGTAACATTCAATCACGTTGTCACAGCACATAAAATGCACGACACGTATCTCGTAACCCATCCATGGGGTGTGGGAATTTCCCATCTCTTCCCCTAAAACGGTCTCAATATCGCTAGCGCATTTACAGGACCGCCAGACCTTTCAGGTGGTTGAAGAGGTAGAAGACAATTTTTTTACGGTCCATAAGACCCTCCGAACATGCAATGTGAATCGAAGTCCTTTCACAGTATAACATGAACACATAATCATAACATATATTCACGACATTTAGAATTTCTCAATCATGCTTCAAATTAGGGAAAACTGTAACACATAAAGAGATAGAAATTACCCCCACCTTATTTGGAGGTTTCCGTGTGAGTAGCAAGTACCAAAGATCGGATAACTCAAGGCTCAATCCAACAAGTAGCCTACACAATTACAGTGTTTCTTAGATCCTTAATAATGTACAATTAAAGCTATAAAAGATCCCGGAAGAAAAACGATCGTTAAAGGCGTGACGGATCGAGAGACCTAAAGATTGGAGTTGAAGAAACGAGAGTGGATAATCAGTTTATAAGGCTGAGATGATAGAGGATGGAATTTGGGTCACGACGGAAAAAGAATGAGCTCGATCGGAGTTGAAACGAGCTCGAACGGAGCATTTTAAGTTTAGGGGTATTTTGGTAATTTTGATCAAAGGATTGACTTTGACCGGGCCCACGAACCCCGGTCAATGACATCTCATCGGCGATGACTCGATGATGACGTACAATGGAAAAAACGGGATTCGGATCGAAAACACGATGTTGCGTGCGCACACCGGTGTCGGGTGAAAAACTTGGCGGCCTCGGTAGTTGCCGAGTTTTCTCGGCAGCTCGGCAGGCGTCTCGGTAGCTGCCGAGTTTTCTCGGCAGCTCGACACCCAGCACGCCCAGGCCACCCGACGTCGACCCTGCTCGACAGTTGTACTTCCCGGTGCCACCCGCTGCGGCGGTGCCGCCTATCGCCACCGCCACCTTGTCCGCCGGCAAGCCTGCACCGCCGGCTACCACCTTCGGCCATCCCTTGCCGGAATCCGACCGTGAATAGTGCCCAGAATCAGCCCCAAACACACCCCCTCACACACATATGCAAAATTAAACCCTATCATTCCCAGCTCCGGCCGACGACTTCCAGTCGCCGACGACCCTCCCCAAACCACCTGGAACACTGGCCGACGACTTCCAGTCACCGGCAACCACCCAGCAGCCGCGCACACACACACAAAACATCACACACACACGCATATATATAAATACACACACACACACATCTTCTCAGCTTGGCCGGTGGCCACCACCACCCAGGCCTCACCGGCGCATCACCAGCGTCGGCCCATTGTTCCCACATGGTGGCGCCGCCCTCAGCAGCAAGCAATGCACTCACACACACTAAACACACACACATGCACGGTATATATACATACACAGCCCACTGTAGCTCTGGCACCGCCGCCCACGGCAGCACCACCCCTTGGGCATCTCCACCACACCTCCAGCAGCTTCTCCGGTGAGAGGAGGAGGAGAGAGAGAAATCAGAAGAGAGAGAAGGTGGTGAAAACTAGGGTTTAGGGTTTGGAGATCGTTTTTTGTCGTTTTCCGGTGAACAAGAAATCAGAATTGAATTTCGAAACCTATTCTAGATTCGTCTCGTCCAGACCTACATCGTGTGCGAAAATCGGCCGAAATCGAAAATGTTGAAATTTTTCGGTCACCTGTGGTGGCGGCGCGCCGGAGACAGAAAATCGAAAAGAGAAAGAGAAGAGAGAGAGACTTACAAGTTTTTGTCGCTTTCGGCTCGTTGGGAAAATGGTGATTTTTGAATCGAAAACGCCCCTATTTATAGAAATCCAAAAATCACTATTCACCATAAAAATCTCAATTTACTGTTCACGGGTGAAAAGTCCGAGTTACTATTCTTGTAAAAATCACCATTTACTATTCATCATAAATATCTTTCGATTTTCCGAAACTTCGCGTTGTGCCCTTTTTGTCGCCGTTTGAGCTACGGGCCTCCGATTGACCCCTAGTTCGTTTCTATCTTCTCATTTTTTCGTTACGCATCTAATAATATAAAAATATTCTATGTCCCATGTCTAAGAAAAATATCCATCTAAAACATGCATTAAACACGTTTCTGAAACACACGTAATTAATGTAAATAGTCAAAATATATGCACATAGTTATTAAATCATGTGTTTAAATATTTATTTAATAAATTATGCTTCGTTTTGGTCCGGGGTGCTACATGCACGGATTCCAATACTCATTTCAGGAATGTTATATCCGGTTGATAAGTGGGATGCTGATCCGAATGATCGAATCCCGATGCACGAGAAATAGAGTGATGATGGTCCTCTTGAGGTCAAGTAGCCCGCTGCTCGGATGAGTGAGGCGCGTACTAAGTACCAAAATATGATCTGAGCTGATCCTCAATAAGCGAGGGGATCTGATGCTCCAAAGGATCACTCTCATCCCTAATCGCCTACTCCATCTGGTCAAACCTACCATCAGAGTGAGTCTGCATCGTAGTTAACCGTTCAAAGATGTGGTCATACACGCTATGGTGATCGCTCCTTTCTGGATCAGCCTAAGGAACTTCAGTCGACGAAGACAACATAACTCATGCACATCTTCGTGGAAAACTAGGGGCTATAGGCGTGTCCTCACGAATCAGGAAGCGGACGCAGACCAGAAAGCTATCGCAGAATAGAAAGCTGACTACAGGTTTCAGGAACAGGAAGCTGTTTTAAAACAGAAAACTGGCGTAGAACAGAAAACAACTGTTGAGTGTGTGAAATACACTCAATATACATGGTTGTAAGTACGTTTATCGTGCTATCTTGGTCATAAATGAATCATAACTATGAAATATTGGTTGATATAGGTACAAGAGGTGAAAACGGCGTGATGGAGACAAAACGTGTGAAAAAAGGAAGAAAATATAAGAAAACGGGTTAGTACTGCGGTATCCATAATTAGTACTGCGGTACCCGAAGTGGGGAACAAAAGCTCTGATTTCTGCACCTTAGTACCACGGTACCCATATCTCAGTACCGCTGTACCGACTTCTAGAGAATTCAAGACGTTGTCTTAGTACCGCGGTACTCACATATCAATACCGCGGTACTCACCGAGCAGTTTGTTAGAAAGGTGAGATTTTCATGCTTCCAACGAATTTAGGACTCTTTTGCCTCTTGGTGTCTATATAAACCATGTCAAGACCTAGAGAAATGTGACTTCTACCCAACGAGAGAAAGCAAGATGATCGAGCGAAGAAGTGAAGATCGGCATCAATTCAAAGAGTTTATTTTCCTTCATTTTTCTTTATGAACTTCTTTGTTGATCAAACAATGAGTAGCTAGAATCTTTCCTTTCTAGGGTTTTATTCGAACCTTATATGTTGAATTATGACCCCTTTATTTCAATTTTAATGCAAGTTTGATTTACGATTCCTTCTTCTACTTGTTGTTGATTAAGTGCATGAATTTGGCCAATTTGTGTGTCTTTATATTATTGTCAAATTTATATCGGAAGATTGGTTTGATGATTAGAATTGTGGTAGAAGATCCTTCGAGTTAATTGAACATGATAATGTTTAATTGCATGTGAAATCATAGGAATATAGATTTCATCTTAGGAAGCCATATTGGGATTTTTGCTTAATGCTTTGTTATGAATTTAATTGCATAGGAATACAGTAAATTATTCATAACATTAGATTCATGCATCATGTGGAAATGAGGTATGATTATATTAGCAACTCAGGTTAGGAATCGTAAATTGAATCTTGCATGAGAAAAGAATAAAGGGGTATTAAAACACATAGGGGGAGATAAAATCCTAGGTTTGTTTAATGTGATAAATCTTAGTTGAATTCTTCTTTGCTTAATTACAATCACTATTTCATTGTTTTCGTAGGTTAACAATAAACTCTTAAATTTGGATTCACTGGATAGGATCATAAGTTGTGAGAATCTAGTACTTAGGAATAGATAGTTATTATTTTCCCTGTGGGTTCGATATCCGAACTTTTCAAGTCCACTGTATTACTTGTCACGATACGTATACTTGCGTAGTGTTAGTTTTCACACAACAGCAGCTACTGCAACCTGAGTAGCAAGTTGTAAGTCTTTCTAAGTTATTCATTGCAGTATGAGGTATATGCTGAATTCATTTCTAGGATTCGATCCTGTCTAAGTTACCAGTAAATAGAAGTTAGCGCTGAGCCAATGAGGTGATGCAACCTGGACCGCGGACCTGCAAAAACACTGTAGCTGAAGTATGACGCCATTAATGCGGATCAGAGTAGGACATGCCCTACATCCCAGATTTTCCAGATGCATTTATTGCGAAGATTTGAAGATCAATTTGAATTTCTACAAGGACAATGCCTTCTCTTCAACAGGCATTTTCCAGCAGTATATATAGAAGGTTTATGTGACTGTGAAGACTACTGAACAACTGATTATTTTCTTAAGCTATCATATTCTCAAACTTCTCTCAAGCTTTCTAAGTTCAGTCACTCAATCTTCTGAAGCAACCAATTCAAGCATTCGAGCTTCAAGTTCAAGGTTGTCTTCGAGTTGCACCAGTTGAAGAAACCTTATATATTAATAACCATTTTCTATGTGCTAGGTTGCTTTAGTTTGGTGTCCTTAGTTGGAAGGATTAGATCCTTGCTAAGTGTTGAGTCTTGTGTAGGCTTATAACTCTGTGTGGGTTTTGTACCTTGTGTGGGATAGAGCCTAGGAATCTGTTGATTCTAGTAGGTTAACTTGATAGGAAGAGGTTTGTAAAGCTGAGTCTTGTAAAGCAAACTGACCTAACAAAGTTCCTCCTGTATGAAGGAGTAAAGTGGACGTAGAAGGATTACACCACATTCTAACCACTATAAACCCTTGTGTGTTTATTGTTTTTGTTTACTTGCTGCATTGCATTGTTGCATATCTATCTTGTTACATTTGTCATAAGCTTACTGTTAAAAGGATTCTGTTAAAATCATACTTGTGAAAAGAAAACTGTTTTTCAAAGAGAAACTCTATCTTTGTTATTCTGCTATACTGTGATACCTAGACAGCAAGCTGAATCAGCATTCCGCCAGCTTACTGAATTGAGAGGTTACTACATTCTTTGTAGAATCAGTAACCTGTTTACAAAAAAATTTTAAAATGTAAAATTTGATAGAGGTTCATTCACCCCCATTTGAACTTCTGACCACTTGGGACTAACAAGTGGTATCTGAGCAAGTTGAGTTAAAAGCCAACTTGACTGGCAATCTACCCAGATACACCCGTTTTTACTGGATAAACCATTTTTCTTTTTCAAGACCAAAACACATCGTTTTAGCATAAGCATGGATTTCTCACATCATAAACTCCCAATGTTTTCCATAGATGAGTATGATGACTGGAGAATACGCATGGAGGTGCATTTGTCGGCCATGCAAGACGAGATATGGTATGTAATAACTGAAGGGCCACCAGTTATTTACAAACCAAATCCTATTTTTGGGATACAACATTGTGAGCAAATACGAGCTGAGAAAGTGGTTGCAGCTGCTGAGGCCGTAGTTGGGAGATTGAAAGAGCAGCAGACACCGACGAAGACGTTGAAGGAGTTTTAGGACCCACTCCATAGGAAGCTGCACCAGCTTATAGGAGACCTGCTCCACCAGCTGAATACATTATCAAAGCAAGACACGAGTACACAACTGAAGAAAGAAAAAGAGCCAACCTGGATAATGTGGCTAAAAATACTTTATTTCTCATGCTAGATAAAGGTACATTCAGCAAAGTGAAGAGCTACCAAACAACTAAAGAAATCGGTTTCAATCGATAATTACAACATTCACAGCGAAAATATATCATCAGGATCCAACATCCGAAACATATACAAAATTATTACAAAACGTGAGTTATAAAAATCATTGTTTGAAAATATTGTGAGACATCAACTTAAATACACAAGTTTGGATAAAGCTCCACACCTCTCTCTCTCTAAGGTTCATCATGCTCATCATCTCCTGTAACGTGAATTACAGGATAGGGGGTGAGTGTGTGAAATACACTCGCGGGAGTAAAATCCGCATCTTATAACAGTCGACAGATATATTTTACAGGAAATGTAACATTCAGTCACATTGTCATAACATGTAAAATGCAAGACACGTATCTCGTAACTCATCCATGAGGTGCAGGAATTTCCTATCTTATCCCCTAAAACGGTCTCAATACTGCTAGCGCATTTACAGGACCGCCAGACCTTTCAGGTGGTAGAAAAGATAAGAGACAGTTTTTTTACGGTCTATAAGACCCTCCGAACATGCAATGTGAACCGAAGTCCTTTCACAGTATATCATGAACACATAATCATAGCATATAATCACAACATTTAGTATTCCTCAATCATGCTTCATAATAGGAAAAACTGTAAACAGATAAAGAGTTAGAAATTACCCCCACCTTGTTCGGTGGTTTCCACGTGAGTAGCAAGTATCAAAGATCAATTATCTCAATGCTCAATCCAACTGATAGCCTACACAATTACGGTGTTTCTTAGATCCTTAATAAGTATAACTAAAGTTATAAAAGATTCCGAAAAAAGAACGGTCGTTAAAGATGCGACATATCGAGAGATCTAGAGATTGAGGTTGAGGAGATAAGGATGAAAGTTCAGTTTATATAGTTGAGATGAAAGAGGATGAAACTTGGATCACAACGGAAAAAGAATGAGCTCAATCGGAGTTGAAACGAGCGCAAACGGAGCGTTTTAAGTTTGGGGGTATTTTGGTAATTTTGGTCAAAGGGTTGACTTTGACCGGGACCCACGACCCCCGGTCAATGACATCTCATCGGCGATGACTCGATGATAACGTACGGTGGAAAAAAAGGGGATTTGGATCGAAAACACGGCGTCGCGCGTGCATCCGTCACACAACGTGGCTAGCGCGTGAGCACCCGGCGCGTCGGGTAAAAAACTCGGCAGACTAAGCAGCGGGTGCGCGTGAGCACCCGACGCGTCTCGGCAGCTCTTGGCAGCCTCGCACACCAGCACCTGGCATGCCTCGGCATCGTCGACAGCGGCTCGGCATTTCTCGACGGCCTCAGCGTCCCTCGGCAGCCTCGTGTGCCCAGCGCGTGCACGCCCTCTTGGCGTCGTGCCCTAGCGCCTGGAAACTTCCTAGCTCCACCGGCTGCGGCTGCGTCGCCCTGGAAGTCGCTGGCCACCCACCTCTTAGCCTCGTCGGTGCATAACCAGCGCCGGCCCACTGTTTTCCCACGGCAGCGCCACCTGCACTGCCCCCAACAGCACGCAACACACGCACACACTCACACATGCAAAACACACACACACTCACGATATACACACACCAGCCCATAACAACTCCGGTGCCGCCACCCACGGCGGTGCCACCCCTCCGGCAACTCACCCATACCACCAGGAGGACCTCCGACAGCAGCTCCGGCGAGAAGGAGGGAGAAATCAGAAGAGAGAGAAAAGGTGGCAAAAATTAGGATTTAGGGTTTGGAGAGGGTTTTTTGCCGTTTTCTGGCGAACGAGAAATCAGAATTGAAATCCGAGACCAATCCTAGACTCGTCTCGACGAGACCTACGTTCTATGTGAAAATCTACCGAAACCAACAACTTTGAAATTTTCTGACCGGCGGCAGCGGCGTGGCGGTGCGCCGGAGGCAGAAAACAGTAAAGAGAGAGAGAGAGGAGAGAGAATTACGAGTTTTCATCATTTTCGGCTCGTTCGGAAAATTGATGATTTTTGAATCGAAAATGCCCCTATTTATAGAATTCCCGAAAAACACTATTCATCAAAAAAATCTAAAATTACTGTTCATGGGGTAAAAATCTTGGTCACTATTCACGTAAAATTTTTTGTTACTATTCACTGTAAATATCTTTCGATTTTCTGAAACTTCATGTTTTGCCCTTTTTGTCGCCGTTTGAGCTACGGGTCTCCGATTGACCCCTAGTTCATTTCTATCTTCTCATTTTTCCATTACGCATCTAATGGTATAAAAATATTCTATGTTTTATGTCTAGGAAAAATATCCATCTAAATCATGATTTAAACACATATCAGAAACGCACGTAATTAAATTAAGCAGTTAAAAAACAACGCACATAATTATCCAATTATGGATTTAATATTTAATTAATCAATTATGCTTCGTTTTTAGTCCGGGGTGCTACAACAAAGGTGTTGAGAGCCTTACCTTTGGAATGACAAAACAAAGAGACCGCAATGAGAGTCTCATTGGACCTCAATGCGTTGAGCACTTTTGAACTATTCTCAGATCTCAAGGAGTTTGAGTTCGATATTGAACGTAGGAGAAAAGAGGTCAAGGAGTCGAGCTCTAAGGTTATAGCACTTGCAAAAAGAACCATGGAAGTAGCTACTGCAAGCGGTGGTAAGCTGAAATACAAGCAGAAAGAAGAGCTTGTTGCAGATGCTGAGAAAGAGATGACACTTTTACTAAAGAAATTCGGGAAGTTCCTAAAGACAAACCATAAAGAAAACGACTTTAGGAAGAAGCCTCAGACATCAGATAGAAGTCCCCAAGTAAGACCACCACAGCAAGAAAACACAGGTTCCTATCCTCAAGTACATAAGTATACTAAGGATGAGAGGGTACAGAGAAGAGAAATGAGGAGGGATGATAAGCAAAAGCTGAGGGCTCTTTTGAGTGGAGTTGAAGCTCTAAAGGCAGTAAGCAACTCCAAAGAAGAAGCCAAAGACGATTGCTCATCTGAGAGCGATTCTGACAGCTCTACCTCCGATGAGAAAACACTGTTATGCCTTATGGCCAAGGATTGTGAAGATAATGAAGATGATGAGGTAACTTCACAATCTCTTGATGTTTCAAGTTCTGAGAAGCTGAACATGATCCAGTCTTTTAGACAGATCATGAGTGATTTTGAGCAGATAAATTCAGCTCATGAAGAACTAAAAGAGGAAAACCTACAACTCAAGAGTGAGCATACTGTACTGAGAGAACATGTTACTAACCTGGAGTACTACAGTACAAAATGCAACAACCTCTGAGTTGAGGTCTCTAAGTTCAAGTTGCTAGTCACTAAGCTAGAAGCTGAGAAAGCTGGCTTGCAAAACACAATTAATATGTATAGCAAATTAGAAAGAAAAACATAGGAATGTTCCTGGAAACCTAAAACGCCTATGCAGGAAGTGGTCTAGGATACTGTGCAAGTAGTTCTCAGAAAGTAGCTAGCACATCCAATGCTAGAAAGTTTGTTCAGGCCCGAGTCTCCTATACTCAGGAACTTCTTCCAATTAATAAAAGCTTGAACAAAGCTAATACAGTGGATAAGGGAAAGAAACCCATGTTGTAGGAAGAAAACAGTAAGTCTGCATAGAAACTCAAAAAGCAGCATAATCAGTATGCTGCAAGTATGAGAAAAAAACAGCAATCTTCCAGGTTACAGCAAACCTTCTACCCTTCATATACCAAGACATACATGTCTAAATTCCAAAAAGTTCATGCTTAGGAAAGGTATAAGGGGGTACCTTCCTCAAACATGAAATATAACACCTGGAAAGCTCCAACACACACACATCACAAATAATATCTTGCCAAGGGTACTAACAGGAAGAGAACCACCAAGGCTTATGGTAAACCAATTATCATCAAGCAGGTGTAGGTCCCAAAAAGGAATAACCCCCAGGACCCGTACTTGTATGGGTACCTAAATCTACCTGATTTACTTGCAGGAACAGTTGCCAGAAAGCAGCAGTGATGTATGGCATATTGACAGTGGTTGCTCCAGATATATGATTGGCAACAAAGCTGGATTGAGAGACTTCCAACCATGCAAAGGACCTAAGGTTATCTTCGGAGATAACTCCAAATAAAGCACCAAGGGCACATGAAGCTTGATCAGAGACAATGCAAGTATCAGTGATGTATCATATGTCAAAGGGCTGAAGTACCTCCTAAGTTTAGTCAATTCTGTGACAAAAGATGTTCAGTGGAGTTTAACCTCAAAAAGTGTCTGATTAGAGACAACAAAACAAATGAGGTGAAGCTTACTAGAACCAAGAGAGGCAATATCTATCTTGCTGATTGGAGTTCAACGGTGCAACCAACATGTTTTATTGCTAAGAGCACCCCTGAACTAAGTTGGCTATGGCACAAGAGGATGAGTCACCTGAACTTCAAGACAATCAACAAGCTAGCAAGAAAGAATCTGGTGAGAGGTCTACCAGATGTTGCTTACAAGAAAGAGAATGTATGTGGAGCCTGTCAGAAAGACAAACAGGTGAGAAGCTTATTCAAGGACAAAATCCAGAGATCATCTCACAGGATTCTGGATCTTCTACATATGGATCTCTTTGGTCCAGTGGAACCTATTAGTGTAAGGGGGAAGAAGTATTCCCTAGTGATTGTGGATGATTACTCTTGATTTACTTGGACCATCTTCCTGGCCAAGAAATCAGAAACTCAAAGCAGGTTGCCATATTTCATGAAGAGAGTATAGAATGAAAAAAGCCTAAATATAGTGAAGATAAGATCTGACAGAGGAACTGAGTTTACAAACAAGTTCATTGAGACGTATTGTTCAGAGAATGTAATATGTCATAAGTATTCTGCAGCCAGGACTCCTCAATAAAATAGAGTTGCAGAAAGAAGGAACAAGACTCTGAAGGAAATTGCAAGGACAATGATTGCTGATGCTAGAATACCTTGTTAGGATGTATACTATAAGCCTAGTTTTTTGTATGAACATCGTTTATGGAATGAGAATCACATTGGTCATATGTTTGCATTTTATATTTGTTATATATGTTTATGCAATGTCCAATTAATTTATATTATAGATAACTTGGTGTGTGGTGCCACACAGAAGATCATGTTATCAGTTTCTTATAAATTATAAATAGTAGCTCACAACCAAGATGGATTTGGACAAATCATCGGAATGGTTGTAGTGTAGTTTGGTATTAGTCTGTCTTGACTATAAAACTACACTAGTACACTTTGTGTGTATTGAGCAGGACCATTTGAGGTTGTTCGTTTTATACTGACTATATAATAGAACAAGACCTCTGTTATTATGGATGTACATCTTCTTAATCCCTATATAATAACGGGCACGTATGCTCAATGTTTATTTCTTTAATTTGCCAATGGGTGAGATTTATTCATAAATCAATAAACTCGGTGAGTTGGGAGATAGCATTGTTTATATGGTGTTCTGTTGATTATAGAAGGAATCCGTGTCCTAATTATTTAGGATGATAATGTCCCCTTGAGGAGCTCATAAGGATTATCATGTAAACCCTGCAGGTGGATTTAATCCGACATGATAATAAGGATGAGTGGTACTACTCTTGGAATTAGATGTAAATTATTTAAGTTGTCAGTAACTTATTTAATTTACGGACATTCGATATCTTAAACACGGGGAAATAAATGTACACATAATAAGGAGCCCATATTAAATATGGGATTGGGATGGTAGTTCAATAATAATTCTCTAGTGGACTGAATTATTATTGATGGGCTTCAGTTATGTGTTCGGGCCGAACGCAGGATACTAAAGCCCATCAGGAGGCCCAACCCAATTCCTCCTCTAGGTCCCTGGTGTAGCCTATATATAGCTCTTTTCATCAGCGCCTCTCATAACAAAGAACACAGATCACAGAAAACACGTGATAAGTGAGAGAGAGCGGAACTGATTTTTCTCGAAGGATCGTTGGCCACGCAACGTTCGAGAAGGGCTCAGAGGAATACATCAGAAGATCAAGAGGTCTACAAGGGTATGATTTCTTTCCGCTGCGATTTATCTTTGGATCCCGATTCCGATAGCATAGGGCCGGCGATCCGTCGGTTCCAACATACCTAAGAGATTTTGGGCTGAAATAACCAGCACATCATGCTACACTCAGAACAGATGTCTGATCAACAAGGATCATGATAAGACTCCTTATGAAGCTTGACAGGAAGTTAAGCTAAACATTTCATATCTGTATATCTTTGGATGCAAATGCTACATTGTGAACAATGGAAAGGAGCACCTGAAGACCTTTGATGAAAAATCTGATGAAGGAGTGTTTCTAGGATTCTCCTTAGTAAGCAAGGCTTTCAGGATCTTTAACAAGAGAAGCTTGGTTGTGGAAGAATCAATACATGTGGTTTTTAATTAACCACATTGTGATACTACTGAACTGGACAAGCTGAAGGAAGATGTATCTAAGATAAAGATCAAGGATCAAGCAGTAAGATACATTGAAGGAGTTCCAGTACCTGCTGAAGTGGTTACTGAAGACAGTATACAGGTTACTGCATCTGGTAATGCAGTGGCGCAAGATATTGAACAACAAGCAGTCAGGATACTGCAGTCCAACAGTAACCGCAGTTAGGATACTGCAGATCAACAGGTTACTGTCCAGCAACCTACTTACTCTTTTGAGCCGAATAGGACATGGCTCAGGAATCACCTACGAGAGCTTGTGATTGGAGATATCAATGAAGGTATAAGAACAAGAAGATCAAGACCTCAAGAATCACTGTTCAAATGCTTCATATCATAGGTTGAACCCAAGAGTGTGGAAGAAGCTCTTGAAGACAGTAACTGTATTTAAGCTATGCAGAAAGAGCTAAATGGATTTGAAAGGAATCATGTATGGAGATTGGTTCCAAGGCCTGATCACTGAGGAGTTATTGGAACAAAGTGGGTGTTCAAGAACAAGCTAGATGAAACCGGTGCTGTGGTTAGAAACAAAGCAAGATTAATTGCTAAAGGATACTGCCAGGAAGAAGACATAGATTTTGATGAGACTTTTACCCCAGTTGCTAGGCTTGAAGCAATAAAGGTATTTCTGGCCTTCCTGCTCATAAGAACTTCAATGTTTATCAAATGGATGTGAAGAGTGCATTTCTGAATGGACTCCTAATATAAGAAGTATATGTGGAACAACCACCGGGTTTTGAAGAACAGGCAGAAGACAATGTATTCAGATTAGAGAAGGTTTTATATGGATTGAAGCAAGCTCCTAGAGCTTGGTATGATACACTGTCCTTGTATCTCTTGGATGATGGATTTCAGAAAGGGACAGTGGACAAGACTCTTTTCAGGATACAGGATGGAGATAGTATACTGCTTGTTCAGATTTATGTGGATGACATCATCTTTAGATCCAGGAAGCTGTTCAGAATCAGAAAGCAGACGCAGATCA
This sequence comes from Scutellaria minor, assembly GCA_954870855.1. NCBI lineage: Eukaryota > Viridiplantae > Streptophyta > Magnoliopsida > Lamiales > Lamiaceae > Scutellaria > Scutellaria minor. Next base: position 23,807,035 of record OX940727.1, read on the forward strand.
AAAAGTTATCGTAGAGCAGGAAGCTGACTACAGGTTTCAGGAACAGGAAGCTATTTTGAAATAGAAAGCTGGCGCAGAACAGAAAACAGCTATTGCAACCTGAGCTGTAAGATGTAAGTCTTTCTAAGTTATTCATTACAGTACGAGGTATATACTGAATGCAGTACAAGGATTCGATCCTGTTTAAGTTACCGGTAGAGAGAAGTTAGTGCTGAGCTAATGAGGTGATGCCACCTGGACCGCGGACCTACAAAAGCACTGTAGCCAAAGTATGGTTGTAGCGCCCCGGATCAAAACGAGCATAATTGATTAAATTAAATATTTAACGTATGACTTAATAAGTATGCGCGTTTACTTTGACTGTTTAATTTATTACGTGCGTTTCAGATACGTGTTTAACGCGTGACTTAGACGGATAATTTTCATGGACATGGTATATAGAATATTTTCATACCATAAGATGCGTTTTGGAAAGACGAGAAAATAGAAACGAACTAGGGGTCAATCGGAGTCCCGTAGCTTGAACGACGACGGAAAGGGCAAAACCCGAAGATCCGGAAAACCAGAAGATATTTACGTGAATAGTAATGTTGAAAAATCAACCGATGAATAGTGATGGGATATTTTGGATGAATAGTGATCCGGATATTTTCGGTGAATAGTAACTTCTGGATTTCTATAAATAGAAGTAGTTTCGACTCGAAAATTACCGTTTTTCCGAACGAGCCGAACGCACCGAAAACTCGTAAGTTCTCTCTCTCCTCTCTCTCTTCGTTTTCTGTTTTCTGGTCGGCGGCGCCACCGCCGGCGCCGCCGCCGGCCGGTGGCCGGAAAATCCAACGTTGTCGGAATCAGACGATTTTCGCACACGACGTTCGCCTCGACGAGACGAATCTAGGATAGGTCTCGGATTTCAAATCCGATTTCTCGTTCGCCGCAAAACGGCGAAAAACAGCCCCTAAACCCTAACCCTATTCCTTGCATCACCTTCTCTCTCTCCTCTGTTTTTCTCTCTCTTCTCACCGGAGCTGACGACCGGAGGACCGCCGGAGGTAGGGTGACCTGCTGGAGGGCCGGCGCCACGTGGGTGGCGGCGTCGGAGAAGGACAGTCAGTGTGTATATATGTGTATCGCATGGTGTGTGTGTGTTTGAAGGTGTTGTAGTGTGTGTGTGTTGTGCTCACTGTTGGGGCGGCGCATGGTGGCGCCGCCGTGTGTGAACTGATGGCCGGTGATGGGAGGTCGCCGGCGAGGCCGTGGGGAGGGTGGCCGGCGACTGGAAGTCGCCGGCCAAGCAAGAACCGTGGGTGTGTGTGTGTGATAACACCTTGCGATGTGTGTGTGTGTGTTTTCCTGTGTGCGTGTATGTGGGCATGGACGGCGGTGGTGGTGGCCGGCGACTGGGGGTCGCCGGCCAAGGTCTGAGTGGACGGCGATGGTCGCCGGCGGTAGGTGGCCGCCGGCCAAGGAGAGGGTTGTGTGTGTGTGTGTTTAGCCGTGAGTGTGTGTGTGTTTGGACTTGGGAGTATATGCATGGCTAAGGATATTTGGATGGTCGGGAAAGGTTGCAGGCGACGAGGGGTCACCGGCGGAGGTGTTGGGAGTCGTTGCCGGCGATGGGAAGTCGTCGGCCGGAGTTTTGAAGTTTGGGTGTGAGTTCGAAAAACAGTGTATCGAAGGTTTTTGCGGCAAAGATTCGGACACTATTCACCACCGGAATCCGGCGATGGACGGCCGGAGGTGGTAGCCGGCGGTGCAAGGATTCCGGCAAGGTAGACATCGGCGGCGGAAGGCGGCGCCACCGCGCCGGGTGGCGCCGGGAAGGTGGCTGGTCGAGCAGCCTGGGCGCCGGGCGACGCCGGGAAGTGGCCTGCTCGAGCAGGCCACCGTCGGGAAGATCTGGGAAGGGGCTGCCGAGAAAACTTGGCAGCCAGCCGAGCGAGCTTAGCCGCTGCCGAGAAAACTCGGCAGCCGTCGGGCGCCGGGAGCCGCGCGCGCACCGTGCGCGCCCGTCGGGTGCCGACGCGCACCCGACGCCGTGTTTTCGATCCGAACCTCGTTTTCTTTCTGTCGTTCATCCATATCGAGTCGTCGCTGACGAGACGTCATTGACTGAGGGTCGTGGGCCCGGTCAAAGTCAACCCTTTGACCAAAATTACCATTTTACCCCTAAACCTAAAATGCTCCGTTTGAGCTCGTTTGAACTCCGATTGAGCTCATTCTTTTTCCGTTGTGCCCCAAATTTCATTCTCTATCATCTCAGCCATATGGATTGGATATCCACTCTCGTTTCTTCAACTCCGATCTTTAGAGCTCTAGAGCCGACGTGCGTTTAACGATCATTTCTCCACCGGAGTCTGTTATAACTTTAATTATGTGATGTTAAAGATCTAAGAACACCGTTATGTATATAGCTATCAATTGGATTGAATATCGAGATACGGGATTTCAGATACGAGATTTGAGACACGAGATCCGAGATACGGGATCGTTGGTACTCGCTTGGGAAATCTGATCCGTCGGTACTCATTGTTCACGTGGCAACCACCTAACAAGGTGGGGGTAACTTCTAAACTCAACATGTTTATTGTTTTCCATAATTGATATCTGAACTGTTGAGCTCTACGTGCTGTGAATACATGCTGTGATTATTATGTACATGCATACATTTGATTACTGTATTCATGCATAGTCTATGATACGATGAATGTGGACGAATGTCCTAAGTCATGATAGGGATGGACTGGTGGCCCGTAAAAAGCACCATACGTCATGTTAGGGATGGACTGGTGGCCCGTAAAAAGCACCATATGTTAGAAATGCAACGGGTATAGTCGAGTGCTCTTAGAGCCGTGTGTTTTACATTGTGTGCTATGCATTTATATGCTGTGACTACTTGACGAACTACTATATGTTGGATTTGTTGTGCTCACCTAATAACTGAAAGTTGGAAAGTATCCCCACGAGTGTATTCAACACACTCACCCCTATTCTGTACTCACACTACAGGCAAAGAAGGGAATCCTGATGCGTAGAGAGAGAGGTACCCTATCAAGTGTGTCTTTTGTCCGATTTTATCTCTTAATGTTGTTATCCGTTTGTATAAGAAAACTGGATTTCTCCTTCTTGTATGAGATCCTGATGGTGTATTTCTGCTGCGTAGGTTTTAAACTTCCTTTTATCGGTTGAAACCGATGTTTAAAGTGTATCTTTCCTTGTCCTTTCTTTATTCTTTCTTTTTTATATCATGTACGCCTCTTTCCCCTTTCTCTCTTAACGCCCAAAAATGAAAAACTCTGATATTTTTACGAAAAGATTTCGGGGCGTTACAGATGGTATCAGAGCCTAGTTCTACCCTAAGTAGGGCTTTGCTCAAGCGGGTTTTTATTTTCAAAAGTGTTTTAAACAAGGAAAACGTGTTTTAAAATGAGAAAGATGTTTGCGAAAAGAAACGGATAAGCACCATCCTCTCTCTACGCGTGTCTCACCCTAACCAAGAGTGTTTATCTGCTATGTGTTATCTGGCTTATCTGATGAAGATCGGTAAAGGTTTGAGGAAGTGTTACGGATATAGTGTGATGATGGAAGAGGGTCTTTCAAAACCTTCTTGACGTCATTACAACCACGATAAAAAGATCATTTAAAAACCATCTTGACGTCACTACAATTGACGCACTGCTTTCATCCGCCGCCCCAGTGCCGCTGACTGCAGCTGCGTGAGCTCATGTGGGTAACCACAAAGGGCCGCTGACTGCAGCAACGTGAGCTTGTGTCGTAAATGGTTGATTGCATTAGTAGAGATTATGTGACTGACAGTTGAGATTACCATTGGCCTTTGTTTACAACAGGGTGAGCTAGTTGGTGTGTTTTCCGGTTCGTGGTTGTGATACGTAAGGTTGGTTTTGAAACTTGAGGTCTATAGGAAACCATGTGTGGATGTCTGTGATGTGTTTATGATGTTCTAATTATGATATGCTACGATGAAAAACGAATGACAGAGAAATCATGCTATAATGAGGAACGAATGACAAAGAATGTATGCTATGATGTTAAATGAATGACGGAAAATCTTATGAGAATATTGTATGATTTATAGAGTAATATTTACCGGTACCGTGGTACCAGTTATGGATTATCTGTTGATAAAGAATGTTGGGTTACATGGGGTAAACTATAAGAGATAGTTTTTACATATTGTTAATAGAATTATGCCTCGAGGTCGACCACGAAAGGTCCAGCCGCCAACTGAAAATCCACCAGAACCAAATGTGGATGCCCCGCCAACTACGAATCCACCAGAACCAAATGTGGATGCTCCGCCAACTGCGAATCCACCAGAACAAAATGTGAATGTCACAATGATGGATTTAGTGACCATCCTTAGGGGACTGGCACAACACTTTGAGGTGACTCGAACTACACTCCCGCCAACAAGATCCGATCCGAACTTGATATACGAACAGTTTCGGCGTTTCCATCCACCGATGTTTAATGGAAAAGGCGAATCAGCTGACGTCGAAGAGTGGCTAAGGTCACTCGACCGGTTATTTGGACACTTGACATGTACACAGAAGCAAAAGGTCTCCTGTGCAATCTTCCAGTTCACCGAAGAAGCGAGTCATTGGTGGGACTCGTATGAGCGGACCCTAGTGCCAGCTCAAAGAGAGGAGCTGACATGGGAGGATTTTAAGGAGGTGGTGACTCAGCACTTCATACCTCAATCCTACAAAGATAAAAAGGAAACAGAGTTTCTACATCTCCAACAAGGGAGCTCGACGGTAGGAGAGTACGAGCAGAGGTTTAACTAGCTGAGCAGATACGCCACTCACTTGGTGGACACTGATGCCAAGAGGGCCCGACGTTTTGAAAAGGGTCTTCGCTCGGAAATCAGTTCAATTTTGGCAGGTCAAGGAGACAGGACCTATGCCAATGTCTTGGAAAGAGCCCAAGAGATCTCCTCTCGTCTGCACTTGGACGTGTTACCAATCGAGAAGGGTGATGAGATACTTGGAAAAAGGAAGGAGATCGAGCCAAGCCAAAGCTTCGATCAAAATAAACTTCCAAGGACTGACAATGTTCCACTTCTCCCTATTCCTAAACCAGGGAACCCATGTTCCAAGTGTGGAAAATCGCACGCGGGACTCTGCCTCTATGGAACCCGGAATTGCTATAAGTGTGGGGAACCTGGACATATAGCGCGAGAATGTCGGAAGTTTAAGAATCCAATACATACAGCACAAGGGCCAAGGCCAGGAGCAGACCAGGCTTGAGATAGATATAGATGAATAGATATGTAGGGGCTCTCACCTTGTAATTATGTACATAATCCTTTTGAAAGATGTATGAGCTACCCATCTTTTGCTGATATATATATAAAGGATACCAGTTGTCTTTTATTATTCGATGGAATCCACGTTTACTTCTTTCCTTGCGATAGGTGTTTATTCTTCTTCACTTATGATATGGTTATAACAACACCAGATTCGTTGAAGCATAAGAACGAAACGATACAGGAATGAAAGGATGAAATCCTGACATAGTAGCCAGTCTTGTCGATTCTAAGTACGCGTACAATTTCGAGGACGAAATTATTTTAAGAGATAAGGGATGTAGCGTCCCGGATCAAAACGAGCATAATTGATTAAATTAAATATTTAACGTATGACTTAATAAGTATGCGCGTTTACTTTGACTGTTTAATTTATTACGTGCGTTTCAGATACGTGTTTAACGCGTGACTTAGACGGATAATTTTCGTGGACATGGTATATAGAATATTTTCATACCATAAGATGCGTTTTGGAAAGACGAGAAAATAGAAACGAACTAGTGGTCAATCGGAGTCCCGTAGCTTGAACGACGACGGAAAGGGCAAAACCCGAAGATCCGGAAAACCGGAAGATATTTACGTGAATAGTAACGTTGAAAAATCAACCGATGAATAGTGATGGGATATTTTGGATGAATAGTGATCCGGATATTTTCGTTGAATAGTAACTTCTAGATTTCTATAAATAGAAGTAGTTTCGACTCAAAAATTACCGTTTTTCCGAACGAGCCGAATGCGCCGAAAACTCGTAAGTTCTCTCTCTCCTCTCTCTCTTCGTTTTCTGTTTTCTGGTCGGCGCCGCCGCCGCCGGCCTGTGGCCGAAAAATCCAATGTTGTCGGAATCGGACGATTTTCACACACGACGTTGGTCTCGACGAGACGAATCTAGGATAGGTCTCGGATTTCAAATCCGATTTCTCGTTCGCCGCAAAACGGTGAAAAACAGCCCCTAAACCCTAACCCTATTTCTTGCATCACCTTCTCTCTCTCCTCTGTTTTTCTCTCTTTTCTCGCCGGAGCTGACGACCGGAGGACCGCCGGAGGTAGGGTGACCTGCTGGAGGGCCGACGGCACCGTGGGTGGCGGCGCCGGAGAAGGACAGTGTGTATATATGTGTATCGCATGGTGTGTGTGTGTTTGAAGGTGTTGTAGTGTGTGTGTGTTGTGCTCACTGTTGGGGCGACGCATGGTGGCGCCGCCGTGTGTGAACTGATGGCCGGTGATGGGAGGTCGCCGGCAAGGCCGTGGGGAGGGTGGCCGACGACTGGAAGTCGCCGGCCAAGCAAGAACCGTGGGTGTGTGTGTGTGATAACACCTTGCGATGTGTGTGTGTGTGTTTTCCTGTGTGCGTGTATGTGGGCATGGACGGCGGTGGTGGTGGCCGGCGACTGGGGGTTGCCGGCCAAGGTCTGAGTGGACGGCGATGGTCGCCGGTGGCAGGTGGCCGCCGGCCAAGGAGAGGGCTGTGTGTGTGTGTGTTTAGCCGTGAGTGTGTGTGTTTTTGGACTTGGGAGTATATGCATGGCTAAGGGTATTTGGATGGTCGAGAAAGGTTGCTGACGACGAGGGGTCGCCGGCGGAGGTGTTGGGAGTCGTCGCCGGCGACGGGAAGTCGCCGGCCGGAGTTTTGAAATTTGGGTGTGAGTTCGAAAAACAGTGTATCGAAGGTTTTTGCGGCAAAGATTCGGACACTATTCACCGCCGGAATCCGGCGATGGATGGCCGGAGGTGGTAGCCGGCAGTGCAAGGATTCCGGTAAGGTAGGCATCGGCGGCGGAGGGCGGCGCCACCGCGCCGGGTGGCGCCGGGAAGGTGGCTGGTCGAGCAGCCTGGGCGCCGGGCGATGCCGGGAAGTGGCCTGCTCGAGCAGGCCACCGTCGGGAAGATCTGGGAAGGGGCTGCCGAGAAAACTCGGCAGCCAGCCGAGCGAGCTTACCCGCTGCCGAGAAAACTCGGCAGCCGTCAGGCGCCGAGAGCCGCGCGCGCACCGTGCGCGCCCGTGCGCACCCGTCGGGTGCCGACGCGCACCCGACGCCGTGTTTTCGATCCGAACCTCGTTTTCTTTCCGTCGTTCATCCGTATCGAGTCGTCGCTGACGAGACATCATTGACCGAGGGTCGTGGGCTCGGTCAAAGTCAACCCTTTGACCAAAATTACCATTTTACCCCTAAACCTAAAATGCTCCGTTTGAGCTCGTTTGAACTCCGATTGAGCTCATTCTTTTTCCGTTGTGCCCCAAATGTCATTCTCTATCATCTCAGCCATATGGATTGGATATCCACTCTCGTTTCTTCAACTCCGATCTTTAGAGCTCTAGATCCGACGCGCGTTTAACGATCATTTCTCCACCGGAGTCTGTTATAACTTTAATTATGCGATGTTAAAGATCTAAGAACACCGTTATGTATGTAGGCTATCAATTGGATTGAATATCGAGATACGGAATTTCAGACACGGGATTTGAGACACGAGATCCGAGATACGGGATCGTTGGTACTCGCTTGGGAAATCTGATCCGTCGGTACTCGTTGTTCACGTGGTAACCACCGAACAAGGTGAGGGTAACTTTTAAACTCAACATGTTTATTGTTTTCCATAATTGATATCTGAACTGTTGAGCTCTACGTGCTGTGAATACATGTTGTGATTATTATGTACATGCATACATTATGATTACTGTATTCATGCATAGTCTATGATACGATGAATGTGGACGAATGTCCTAAGTCATGATAGGGATGGACTGGTGGCCCGTAAAAAGCACCATACGTCATGTTAGGGATGGACTGGTGGCCCGTAAAAAGCACCATATGTTAGAAATGCAACGGGTATAGTCGAGTGAGCCGTGTGTTTTACATTGTGTGCTATGCATTTATATGCTGTGACTACTTGACGAACTACTATATGTTGGATTTGTTGTGCTCACCTAATAACTGAAAGTTGGAAAGTATCCCCACGAGTGTATTCAACGCACTCACCCCTATTCTGTACTCACACTACAGGCAAAGAAGGGAATCCTGACGCGTAGAGAGAGAGGTGCCCTATCAGCTGTGTCTTTTGTCCAATTTTATCTCTTAATGCTGTTATCCGTTTGTATAAGAAAACTGGATTTCTCCTTCTTGTATGAGATCCTGATGGTGTATTTCCGCTGCGTAAGTTTTAAACTTCCTTTTATCGGTTGAAACCGATGTTTAAAGTGTATCTCTCTTTGTCCTTTCCTTATTCTTTCTTTTTTATATCATGTACGCCTCTTTCCCCTTTCTCTCTTAACGTCCAAAAATGAAAAACTCTGATATTTTTATGAAAAGATTTCGGGGCGTTACAATGGTGTCATTAATGCGGATCAGAGTAGGACATGCCCTACATCCTAGATTTTCCAGATGCATTTATTGCGAAGATTTGAAGATCAATTTGAATTTCTACAAGGACAATGTCTTCTCTTCAACAGGCATTTTCCAGCAGTATATATAGAAGGTTTATGTGACTGTGAAGACTACTGAACAACTGATTATTTTCTTAAGCTATCATATTCTCAAACTACTCTCAAGCTTTCTAAGTTCAGTCACTCAATCTTTTTAAGCAGTCGATTCAAGCATTCGAGCTTTAAGTTCAAGGCTGTCTTCGAGTTGCACCAATTGAAGAAACCCTATATACTTTTAATCATTTGTTGTGTGCTAGGTTGTTTTAGTTTGGTGTCCTTAGTTGGAAGGATTAGATCATCGCTAAGTATTGAGTCTTGTGTAGGCTTATAACTCTATGTGAGTTTTGTACCCTGTGTGGGATAGAGCCTAGGAATCTGTTGATTCTAGTAGGTTAACTTGATAGGAAGAGGTTTGTAAAGCTGAGTCTTGTAAAGCAAATTGACCTAACAAAGTTCCTCCTGTGTGAAGGAGTAGAGTGGATGTAGAAGGATTACACCACCTTCGAACTACTATAAACCCTTGTGTGTTTATTGTTTTTGTTTACTTGCTGCATTGCATTGTTGCATATCTATCTTGCTGCATTTGTCATAAGCATACTGCTAAAAGGATTCTGTTAAAATCATACTTGTGAAAAGAAAACTGTTTTTCAAAGAGAAACTCTATCTTTATTATTCCGCTGCATACTGTGATACCTAGATAGCAAGCTGAATCAACATTCTGCCAGCTTACTGAATCGAGAGGTTACTGCATTCTCTATAGAATCAGTAAACTGTTTACAGAAAAGTTTTAAAACGTAAAATTTGATAGAGGTTCATTCACCACCCTCTGAACCTCTGACCACTTGGGATCAACAAATTCCTTCTGATACATGTGAATTAAAGCACATTCTATTCGCAGTTTCATTTTCAGTATCAAAAAAATATAATTGAAAATTAGCTGGTTTGTTTTCATTAAAACTTAAACTTGGGAGATTGTGATAAATCATTCATTGTACTCGAAAAGTGAAAACTCCTTGTCGTACCGAAGTAAGCTCTTTATCCAATTTCACTCCAAATGAAGTGAATGAGAATATGGAATTGTATATTTTTCCAAAAATCAACAAAAATTTCTCTAGAAGTTCTGAAGCTGCAAGTTTAACTTTTCCATTATTACAACAAAAAAAGGAGTTACTTAAAAATTTTAGAAATAAGTTTTCATTATATTTATAAATCTTTTATTAAAATTTGTCATCGTACTATAAATTAAAATTATCGAATTTAGTTGAAGATTTTAAGATCTGATAAATCTATTTGCACAATTAATTATGTTTGTAAAAATTATTATTGTCACAAATAAAAGTATTACTAACATCATTGAAATTACTTAACTACTTAAAATCGGGTAATTAATACTATATTATTTTTTACTGCCAGTTTTTTTATATTTACCTAAAATTTAAAACATTATCATCTTTAATGAAATTTATTATTTAGAGAACCGAAAATGTTACTATGCAGTTGAACTTCATTTGAATTTTATATAAATGGATCAGTTCGAACAAAATTTAATTGTTACAATCATTTGCAACATCTAAAATTCCATCTACTATGTCAATGTTTTTAATACATGTTATGTATTATAATGATGTTATTTTAAATTTCAGAATATGATATCTTGTAAATTAATATAATAGATTTATTCTATATTGCTAAATCTAGGCAATTTCAAATATTTTAAAATAAAATTATACATACCTGTTACCACAACCTACGATTTCAAATTTTAAACTTCAATCTTGAATTACTCATTGTAATCTACTCGAACTCTTATCGTATAATCCTCACGAATTTCACACTGATCACAAAAACATTAAACAAATTTGAAGACAAACCACTATCGTCAATGATAAAATAAAATCATACATACATGTTACCACAACCTACGATTTCAAATTTTAAACTTCAATCTTGAATTACTCGTTGTAAACTTCAATCTTGAATCAATCTTGAATTACTCGTTATAATCTACTTGAACTCTTGTCATATAATCCTCACGAATTTCACACTGATCACAAAAATATTAAATAGATTTGAAGACAAACCACTATCATCAATGATATATATGTACACACAATGTGTTCATATTAAATTAGAATCCTAATAAACTTCTAATGAAATTAGATATAAAGAGTTTTCTTTCATTAGGACTTTAAATTAGAGTCCTAATAAACTTTTAATTATATTAGATATAGAGAGTTTTCTTTAATTAGGACATTATTTTTTGTTCAGGAAAACTAAAAAAACAAAGGAATGAGAGAACCCTTCTCTATTAAGAAATTTGCGAAGTGATGAGAAAAGAAGAGGTGATTGATTTGTTGGAAGAGTGTGCGACTAATAGAAAACTAATTAATAACAAAAATGTTTATAAATCTTTTATTAAAATTATGGGATTTAGTTGAAGATTTTAAGATTTGATAAATGAGAAGAGGTGGTTGATTTGTTGGTAACAAAAGATAGCAGGGTGAAGGGTCGACTAATGCATACAAATTATTGATGTCACCTTCATATTAAATCAAATTAAATTAAATTAGTCATTGAATTTTAAAGAATTGGATGTATATTGATTTTCGTACAAATTGATATTATTAAAAAAATGTGCTTATAATATCATTGCGAAGCCCTTTAAATATATATTAATATAAGACTAATTTTAGTTTAAGATTCAAAATGTTCAAGATTACAAAAGAAAAATAATCAAAACATGTAATTTTTTTAAGAAGAGTTTGAAATATAAAGCACTCTTGTTTTTTATAATCAAATAGAAAAATAAAATAAATATTAAATTACGTTACTATCCCTAATAAATAGTTTTCTTTCATTAGGACACTAATTTAATTTGATTTGATTTAATTATGTATGAGGGTTAAAATAGACATTATGAAAAATGGACGAAAATTCATATTTATATGGTATAATATATATATATATATATATATATATATTGCAATACAATTAATACATTTTGACTTGAGAAGCTATTGCTTTTAGTAAAAAAAATTATATCTAATAAATATATATATATATGACTCGGATAATTTTGATTGATTGACAGCAGACCAAGTGTCATCCGGTGACAATTTGGGGCGATTGTATAATCGCCGGCGAGAGTGGTATTCCTGCGAAAAAGCCAAATAGCTAAAAAAATCCAAACCTTTTCAGGTTTTTGCTATTTTGGTCAATCCTTTTATTTTTGTCAATTCATCCATAATTTTAAGAATTTGTTGTTATTTTGGTCAAATCAAGTTTTGAGTTAAAATTAAATTATATGGCTTATATGTGGCTGCCACGTAAGTTTCCTTCTAGTACACATAATCAAAATGTTATATCTCTCTAATTAACCATGATTAATGTTTTTTTAATTATATTTCTTAAACAATAGAGGAGAAGAGGGATTGATGTATTTTACGCTGAAGAAGAAGAGTGCGTTTAGTTGGATTAAAGGAGAGTTAGGTCTGAAGATTTATTACTACGATGAGATTGTTGAGGAGGGTTAAGGTAATGCGCCGTCCATCAAACGGAGATTACTCCCCGAGAGTAATCTCAGGGAAGTTCACTGGAGATACATCGGAGAGAATCCATGCGTTCAATTTAGTGGAACCAATGCAGTACTTATTTGTGAGAATAGTGAAAGTCCTTGGGTTCGCAATGAACAAAAATTCACACATGAAAATCCGCACTTTCGGCCATTTCCTCTGATCGAAGCTCGCGGTTAATCCCCCGGCGGTGATTCATCAACCAATCTTGAATGGAACCAGGTATTAGAAGGAAGCTTATGTGTCAGCCACATGTAAGCCATGTAATTTAATTTTGACTCAAAACTTGATTTGACCAAAATAACAAGAAACCCTTAAAATTATGGATGAATTGACAAAAAATAAAAGGATTGACCAAAATAACAAAGACCTGAAAACGTTTGGATTTTTTTAGCTATTTGGCCGGCGAAAAATGGACCAAATAGTGACGATTTTTGGCTTAATTGGACTAAAATTGAAAACCGCTTCCATGGTGGATGAAAATTGGACAGTGGCTTTTTAAATGGACTAAGATTGAATTTTTTATGTCATTCCGGTGACAATTGGGGGCGATTGTATTACAATCGCCGGAGAGAGTGGTATTCCGGCGAAAAATGGACCAAATAGTGATGATTTTTTACTTAATTGGACTAAAATTGAAAACCGCTTCCATGATGGGCGAAAAATGGACAGTAGCTTTTTAAATGGACTAAAATTGAATTTAACCCTACATAAAAACTTAATCTACGCCTTTCTAAGTAAGTCCTGGTGCCATTATTATTTGAGATTTATGGGTTGTTACATCACATTCAAGTTACAAATAGTTAAGCACGAATTTACTCTTAGGATATGGTAAGATGTGAATTAATTAATCTTATAATAAGTTGTGGGATATCGAGTCTAGGGATATGTAAATGAATCAAGCTGTTCGTGAACTATTCATAGCTCGATTTGATAAAGGTTTATTCGAGTTCGTTTATTGTGTTCATTAAGGTGAAAAAACAAACTCAAACTAGACACGATTCGGCTCGTTAGCTCGTGAACAAGTTCGTTAAAAGACTCGTGAGCTAGTTTGTAAGATATAATATTAATATTTGACATCTTGATATATAATTTTTATACTTTTACTTTAAGATAAATATATATACAAATATCTAATTATAGATATTTTTTATAATTAAATTATAAATTTTAGATATTATATTATAATTTTTTAAGAATATATAATTTATTTTGTTAATTAGTTGATGAATAATATAATTCATTATTAATATTTATTAAGTTCGTTAAGGCTTGATTTGTAACGCCCCGAAATCTTTTCGTCAAAATATCAGAGTTTTTCATTTTTGGGCGTTAAGAAAGAAAGGGGAAAAAGACGTACATGATATATAAAAGAAAGAAAATGAGGAGACAAGAAAAGAACATCGGTTTCAACCGATAAAAAGAAGTTTGAAACCTTACGCAGCGGAAAAAACATCAGGATCTTTTACAAAGATGAGAAATACAAATAACATTTTACAAAACGTGGAACATCATTTTACAACGAACAACATATCTTTAAAAAGATAAAACCGGAAGATGGACACAGCTGATAGGGCACCCCTCTCTCTACGCGTCAAGGTTCTCTTCTTCTCCTGTAGTGTGAGTACAGAATAAGGGGTGAGTGCGTTGAATACACTCGTGGGGATACTTTCCAAGTTCAAACATTCAATCATATAAAAGTTCGGTAAATAAATACATCACATAATGACACGTAGCTTAGAAATAGACCGAAGTCCCTTCGTAACACAGTTATGGACCAAAGTCCCTTCGTAGCATCACCATCGTAAAATAAACACAGAATATATCACAGCACGTAGAGTTCAACAATTTATCGGTCACACAGACAATTATCGGTCACAAAGACGATTATCGGTCACGCAGACAAATATCGGTCACACAGACGATTATCGGTCACACAGACAATCACACAGACAATTATCGGTCACAAAGACGATTATCGGTCACGCAGACGATTATCGGTCACACAGACGATTATCGGTCACACAGACAATTATCGGTCACAAAGACGATTATCGGTCACACAGACGATTATCGGTCACACAGACAATTATTGGTCACAAAAACGATTCATAACATACAATATCATAACAAAATCATCAATTATGGAAAACAATAAACATGTTGAGTTTAGAAGTTACCCCCACACACGACATATAATCACAACATTTAGTATTTCTCAATCATGCTTGGAATAGGGAAAACTGTAACCAGATAAAGGTTTAGAATGTACCCCCACCTCGTTCGGTGGTTACCACGTGAACAACGAGTATCGGCGGATCAGATTTCCCAAGCGAGTACCAAAGGATCCGATATCACGAGGCTCAACTCAATAAGTAGCCTACACAAGTTATGACGTTCCTTAGATCCCAAATAAAGTATAATTAAAGCTACAAACGTTCCCAGCGAAAGTACGATCGTTAACTATGCGGCGGATCGAGAGATCTAAAGATTGGAGTCCAAGAAATGAGAGGGTCAGATCTGCCCAATTGGCTGAGAAGATAGGAATTGAAATAAGGATCGCAACGCAAAAAGAATGAGCTCAATCGGAGTTCAAACGAGCTCGAACGGAGCATTTTAAGTTTAGGGGTAAAACGGTAATTTTGGTCAAAGGGTTGACTTTGACCGGGCCCACGACCCTCGGTCAATGACGTCTCGTCGGCGATGACTCGAAACGGATGAACAACGGAAAGAAAACGAGGTTCGGATCGAAAACACGGCGTCGGGTGCGCGTCGGCACCCGACGGGTGCGCATGGGCGCGCACGGTGCGCGCGGCTTCCCGACACCCGACGGCTGCCGAGTTTTCTCGGCAGCTGCTGCACCCGGCGCACACCTGGTCGAGTTTTCTCGGCCAGGACCTTCCCAGCTTTCCCGACGGTGGCCTGCTCGAGCAGGCCACTCACCGGCGTCGCCCGGCGTGGCGGCGCTGCCTCCAGCCGCCACCACCTACCTCGCCGGATACCTCGCACCGCCGGCTACCACCTCCGGCCGTCCATCGCCGGATTCCGGCATGAATAGTTCCCGGAAACTTCGCCGCAAAACCCTTCGAAGTCACATTTTCCAAAATTCCAACTTCAACCAAAACTCCGGCCGGCGACTTCCCGTCGCCGGCGACCACTCCCAGTACCTCCGCCGCCGACTCCCCGTCGCCGGCAACCCATTCCAGCCAAGCCCAACCACCAACCTAGCCTATACATACATGCATGCTTTAACACACACACACACATAACCATAGCTTGGCCGGCGGCCACCCGCCGCCGGCCACCACCACCAGCTCACTCTCTAAACTCCGACCGGCGACCCCAGTCGCCGGCAATCACCTCTCCAGCCCCCTACCCCAGCAGCTTCACTCACACACACACACACGTACAAAACAAACACACACACACATGCTCATCCTTGGCCGGCGGCCACCTGCCGCCGGCCACCACTCCGCCACCGTCGCCGGCGCATCACAGGCGCCGGCCTCCAAGTTCCACACGGCGGCGCCACCCGGCGCCGCCCCAACAGCATGCAAACACACTCACACACTAACACACCTACAAAAACACACACAAGCCCGATCCACATACATACACCACTGTTCCGGCCATGCGCCGCCACTCACGGCGGCGCCTCCACTCCGGTAGCTCCCCACCACTCTCCGGTGGCCTCGCTGGCCACTGTTTCGGCAAGAAAACGAGGAGAGAGAAAGAACTCAGAGAAGAGAGAAAGGGTGACGGGGTTAGGGTTTAGGGGCTGTTTTTCGCCGTTTTCCGGCGAACGAAAACTCGGATTTGAAATCCGAGACCTATCCTAAATTCGTCTCGTCGAGACGAACGTCGTGTGCGAAAATCGTCCGATTCCGACAACGTTGAATTTTCCGGCCACCGGCCGGCGGCGGCGCCGGCGGTGGCCCGCCGGAGACAGAATATCGGAAATTAAAAGACGAGAAAGAAGGACTTACGTGTTTTCGTCGGGTTCGGCTCGATCGAAGAAACGGTGATTTTCGAGTCGAAACCACCTCTATTTATAGATTTTTCCGAAGTTACTATTCACCGAAAATATCCGGATCACTATTCATCAGTTGATTTTTCAACGTTACTATTCACGTAAATATCTTCGTTTCCATTCTCCGTAAATATCTTCCGATTTTCCGAAACTTCCGGTTTTGCCCCTTCCGTCGTCATTCGAGCTACGGGTCTCCGATTGACCCCTAGTTCGTTTCTATCTTCTCGTCTTTCCAAGACGCATCTTATGGTATGAAAATATTCTATATACCATGTCCATGAAAATTATCCGTCCAAGTCACGCGTTAAACACGTATCTGAAACGCACATAATAAATTAAACAGTTCAAAAATACGCACATAGTTATTAAGTCATGCGTTAAAATATTTAATTAATAAATTATGCTCATTTTGATCCGGGGCGCTACATCCCTTACCCCTTAAAATAATTTCGTCCTCGAAATTGTACGCGTACTTAGGAACATCGAAACGAGATACTCTGTCAAACCTCTCATCCTCTTATCTCCGTGTTGCTTCTTTCTTTCCATTTCTCATCGAGGAACTTGCAGGTTTTGATTACTTAGCTAAGCTCGATGATCAGAACTTTCGTCGGTCCTGAGCTTTTCCAATTCTTTCTCGATCCTTCCTGACCGATCCACATTTCTGCTTCTCATTCTTCTCATTTTCGAAAAGTACTGGGGCTCCCCAAGGCGACACGCTTGGTCCGATGGAACCTTTATCCAACAGTTCTGGTAATAGAACCTTCAGTTCTTGTAATTCCTTCGGTGTCATCCGATATGGAGCTCTTGACACCGGTGCCGATCCTAGGAATGAGATCGATCTCGAAGGTCACTTGTCGATTCGGTGGAGGACCAGGTATACCCTTTGGAATTACGTCCATGTATTCCTTTATCACCGGCACCTTTCCGATAGAAGTCGATCCTTGCTCAGGGTTCACCATGTTGACCAACCAAGCTTCGCAATTTCCTTTGCTAAGCATCTGGGTTGTCTTCATGTTCGAGATAATTCTTAAGTCAACCTTAACTCATACCCTATGAAAGGTGTGCTCCAACTTTCTCGGTGTTTGGAAGATAATTCCTCTTGCACAACACTTGTTTACCACGTGATTGGGCTCTAGTCAGTCCATTCCCAGGATTATGTCAAAAATCCTTCATCTCTAAAGCATGAAGATCAGTTAGAAGAATCTTATATTCCAAAGCGATCTTTAGGTGTCGGTACAGGTGTTTTGCTCGTGTCGTTTTTCCCGATGGAATACTAACTTCTAAAGTTTTAGCGATTACCAAAATGTTCTCATGTTTCAACAGATCGGTGTCACAACAAACTATAGGTGAGGAGAAATAAAACACGAATCACGAGGAAAGAAGTAAATGTGGATTCCATCGAATAGCAAAAGACGACCTGGTATAAAATATGTATATATATAAGCCGAAAGGTGGGCAACTCGTACATTCTACAAAAGGATTACATACACTATTACAAGGTACGAGCCACTACATATCCTTCTACTGGTATAATACTAACTGTTCATCATCCATAATCTATCTCTTGGCAACCTCCGAGTTTCCAAACTTCTGACAGTTTACTGCAATGTGTCCCGGTTCTCCACATCTGTAGCATTTCCGAATTCCCTCTCGCCTCAGCCTCGATGTTGCAGCTACTAAATTTCCAATCTTCTGACAGTTTAATGCAATGTGTCCTGGTTCTCCACATCTGTAGCATTTCCGAATTCCATAGAGGCAGAGTCCCGCATGCAACTTTCCACACTTGGAACATGGGTTCCCTGGTCTAGGATTTGGGGAAAGTGGAACATTGTCGGTCCTTGGAAGTTTGTTTTGATCGAAACTTTGACTTGGCTCGATCTTCTTTCTTTTTCCGAGCATCTCATCACCCTTCTCGGGTGGTAATACGTCCAAGTGCAGACGAGAGGAGATCTCTTGGGCTCTTTCCAAGACATTGGCATAGGTCCTATCTCCTTGACCTGCCAAAATTGAGCTGATCTCCGAGCGAAGACCCTTTTCAAAACGTTGGGCCCTCTTGGCATCAGTGTCCACCAAGTGAGTGGCGTATCTGCTCAGCTGGTTAAACCTCCGCTCGTACTTTCCTATCGTCGAGCTCCCTTGTTGGAGATGTAGAAACTCTGTTTCCTTTTTATCTTTGTAGGATTGAGGTATGAAGTGCTGAGTCACCACTTCCTTAAAATCCTCCCATGTCAGCTCCTCTCTTTGAGCTGGCACTAGGGTCTGCTCATACGAGTCCCACCAATGACTCGCTTCTTCGGTGAGCTGGAAGATTGCACAGGAGACCTTCTGCTCCTGTGTACATGTCAAGTGTCCAAATAACCGGTCAAGTGACCTTAGCCACTCTTCGGCGTCAGCTGATTCACCTTTTCCATTGAACGTCGGTGGATTATAACGCCGAAACTGTTCGTATATCAAATTCGGATCGGACCTTGTTGGCGGAGGTGTGGTTCGAGTCACCTCGAAGTGTTGTGCCAGTCCTCTAAGGACGGTCACTAAATCCATTCTTGTATCATCCACATTTGGTTCTGGTGAATTTACATTTTGTTCTGGTGGATTCACTGTTGGCGGAGCATCCACATTTGGTTCTGGTGGATTTACAGTTGGCGGATTCGCAGTTGGTGGCTGGACCTTTCGTGGTCGACCTCGAGGCATAATTCTAAAGACAAACAGCAAGAACTAACCCTTATACTTTACCCCATATAACCCAAAAATCTTTAACATCAGATAAAATCAATAATTGGTACTACAGTACCCGTAAACATTACTCCATAAATCATATCATAATCTCAATAGATTTTCCGTCATCCATTTATCATCGTAGCATAACATGATCATGTTGGATAGCACATACCCAACGTGTATAGACTAATCAGATAAATCACAATCTCAACAAAACATCATAAAATGCATCACAGACATCCACACATAGTTTCCTATAGACCTCGAGTTTCAAAACCAACCTTACGTATCACAACCACGAACCGGAAAACACACCAACTAGCTCACCCTGTTGTAAACAAAGGCCAATGGTAATCTCAACTGTCAGTCACATAATCTCTACTAATGCAATCAACCATTTACGACACAAGCTCACGTTGCTGCAGTCAACGGCCCTTGTGGTTACCCACATGAGCTCACGCAGTTACAGTCAGCGGCCTTTGTGGCGGTGGACAAAAGCAGTGTGTCAATTGTAGTGACATCAAGATGGTTTTTAAATGATCTTTTTATCGTGGTTGTAATGACGTCAAGAAGGTTTTGAAAGACCCTTTCCATCATGAAACTATATCCTTAACACTTCTTCAAACCTTTACCGATCTTCATCAGATAAGCCAGATAACACATAGCAGATAAACACTCCTGGTTAGGGTGAGACACGCGTAGAGAGATGAGGGTGCTTATCTGTTTCTTTTCGAAAAGATCTTCTCGTTTTAAAACACGTTTTTCTCGTTTGAAACACGTTTGAAAATAAAAACCAGCTTGAGCAAAGTCCTACAAAGGGTAGAACTAGGCTCTGATACCATCTGTAACGCCCCGAAATCTTTTCATCAAAATATCAGAGTTTTTCATTTTTGGGCGTTAAGAAAGAAAGGGGAAAAAGACGTACATGATATATAAAAGAAAGAAAATGAGGAGACAAGAAAAGAACATCGGTTTCAACCGATAAAAAGAAGTTTGAAACCTTACGCAGCGGAAAAAACATCAGGATCTTTTACAAAGATGAGAAATACAAATAACATTTTACAAAACGTGGAACATCATTTTACAACGAACAACATATCTTTAAAAAGATAAAACCGGAAGATGGACACAGCTGATAGGGCACCCCTCTCTCTACGCGTCAAGGTTCTCTTCTTCTCCTGTAGTGTGAGTACAGAATAAGGGGTGAGTGCGTTGAATACACTCGTGGGGATACTTTCCAAGTTCAAACATTCAATCATATAAAAGTTCGGTAAATAAATACATCACATAATGACACGTAGCTTAGAAATAGACCGAAGTCCCTTCGTAACACAGTTATGGACCAAAGTCCCTTCGTAGCATCACCATCGTAAAATAAACACAGAATATATCACAGCACGTAGAGTTCAACAATTTATCGGTCACACAGACAATTATCGGTCACAAAGACGATTATCGGTCACGCAGACAAATATCGGTCACACAGACGATTATCGGTCACACAGACAATCACACAGACAATTATCGGTCACAAAGACGATTATCGGTCACGCAGACGATTATCGGTCACACAGACGATTATCGGTCACACAGACAATTATCGGTCACAAAGACGATTATCGGTCACACAGACGATTATCGGTCACACAGACAATTATTGGTCACAAAAACGATTCATAACATACAATATCATAACAAAATCATCAATTATGGAAAACAATAAACATGTTGAGTTTAGAAGTTACCCCCACACACGACATATAATCACAACATTTAGTATTTCTCAATCATGCTTGGAATAGGGAAAACTGTAACCAGATAAAGGTTTAGAATGTACCCCCACCTCGTTCGGTGGTTACCACGTGAACAACGAGTATCGGCGGATCAGATTTCCCAAGCGAGTACCAAAGGATCCGATATCACGAGGCTCAACTCAATAAGTAGCCTACACAAGTTATGACGTTCCTTAGATCCCAAATAAAGTATAATTAAAGCTACAAACATTCCCAGCGAAAGTACGATCGTTAACTATGCGGCGGATCGAGAGATCTAAAGATTGGAGTCCAAGAAATGAGAGGGTCAGATCTGCCCAATTGGCTGAGAAGATAGGAATTGAAATAAGGATCGCAACGCAAAAAGAATGAGCTCAATCGGAGTTCAAACGAGCTCGAACGGAGCATTTTAAGTTTAGGGGTAAAACGGTAATTTTGGTCAAAGGGTTGACTTTGACCGGGCCCACGACCCTCGGTCAATGACGTCTCGTCGGCGATGACTCGAAACGGATGAACAACGGAAAGAAAACGAGGTTCGGATCGAAAACACGGCGTCGGGTGCGCGTCGGCACCCGACGGGTGCGCATGGGCGCGCACGGTGCGCGCGGCTTCCCGACACCCGACGGCTGCCGAGTTTTCTCGGCAGCTGCTGCACCCGGCGCACACCTGGTCGAGTTTTCTCGGCCAGGACCTTCCCAGCTTTCCCGACGGTGGCCTGCTCGAGCAGGCCACTCACCGGCGTCGCCCGGCGTGGCGGCGCCGCCTCCAGCCGCCACCACCTACCTCGCCGGATACCTCGCACCGCCGGCTACCACCTCCGGCCGTCCATCGCCGGATTCCGGCATGAATAGTTCCCGGAAACTTCGCCGCAAAACCCTTCGAAGTCACATTTTCCAAAATTCCAACTTCAACCAAAACTCCGGCCGGCGACTTCCCGTCGCCGGCGACCACTCCCAGTACCTCCGCCGCCGACTCCCCGTCGCCGGCAACCCATTCCAGCCAAGCCCAACCACCAACCTAGCCTATACATACATGCATGCTTTAACACACACACACACATAACCATAGCTTGGCCGGCGGCCACCCGCCGCCGGCCACCACCACCAGCTCACTCTCTAAACTCCGACCGGCGACCCCAGTCGCCGGCAATCACCTCTCCAGCCCCCTACCCCAGCAGCTTCACTCACACACACACACACGTACAAAACAAACACACACACACATGCTCATCCTTGGCCGGCGGCCACCTGCCGCCGGCCACCACTCCGCCACCGTCGCCGGCGCATCACAGGCGCCGGCCTCCAAGTTCCACACGGCGGCGCCACCCGGCGCCGCCCCAACAGCATGCAAACACACTCACACACTAACACACCTACAAAAACACACACAAGCCCGATCCACATACATACACCACTGTTCCGGCCATGCGCCGCCACTCACGGCGGCGCCTCCACTCCGGTAGCTCCCCACCACTCTCCGGTGGCCTCGCTGGCCACTGTTTCGGCAAGAAAACGAGGAGAGAGAAAGAACTCAGAGAAGAGAGAAAGGGTGACGGGGTTAGGGTTTAGGGGCTGTTTTTCGCCGTTTTCCGGCGAACGAAAACTCGGATTTGAAATCCGAGACCTATCCTAAATTCGTCTCGTCGAGACGAACGTCGTGTGCGAAAATCGTCCGATTCCGACAACGTTGAATTTTCCGGCCACCAGCCGGCGGCGGCGCCGGCGGTGGCCCGCCGGAGACAGAATATCGGAAATTAAAAGACGAGAAAGAAGGACTTACGTGTTTTCGTCGGGTTCGGCTCGATCGAAGAAACGGTGATTTTCGAGTCGAAACCACCTCTATTTATAGATTTTTCCGAAGTTACTATTCACCGAAAATATCCGGATCACTATTCATCAGTTGATTTTTCAACGTTACTATTCACGTAAATATCTTCGTTTCCATTCTCCGTAAATATCTTCCGATTTTCCGAAACTTCCGGTTTTGCCCCTTCCGTCGTCATTCGAGCTACGGGTCTCCGATTGACCCCTAGTTCGTTTCTATCTTCTCGTCTTTCCAAGACGCATCTTATGGTATGAAAATATTCTATATACCATGTCCATGAAAATTATCCGTCCAAGTCACGCGTTAAACACGTATCTGAAACGCACATAATAAATTAAACAGTTCAAAAATACGCACATAGTTATTAAGTCATGCGTTAAAATATTTAATTAATAAATTATGCTCATTTTGATCCGGGGCGCTACATGATTAACCTTGAGTAAGCTCGGAACCATGAATGTATTCGCTAATTAGGTTTGAGTTCGTTCGATAATAAAACAAACCACCCAAACACTTAATGGTTCGGTTCAGCTCGATTTGATTACATCCCTAATGAAGTCTAAACATGTATCCACCATATAATAAGTATTTTTAAAGATACTAAGTGAGGGTTGTGCGTTGCACGGGATCAATATGACATAACATATTTTTTAATTTTTCTAGTGAAGTTGAGTTTGATATCTAATTTTGTGTTTTACTTAGTATTTCTTTTGTGTGTTGCATGGATTGTCATATTTTTAATTAGTTTTTAATCATTATGATCAAAAGTTCATTTATGAATAAATTTTTCTCAATTAATTTTAAAATTTACATTAAATTTATTATTTTATTTTTTTCTAATTTGTAATATTATTTATTGCCATTTTATTTCATCTTAGTAAAATTTTTAATTAGTATAATTTTTACTTAAAAACGTATTTTTTTAACTCCAATGTTTTAATTTATGTCTATAGCTGAAATTAGTATAAATCAATAAAAAAAACTAAAATGCACAAAAATTTAAATATTTTAGTTTTCATATAATATTGTAAGATTTTAAAAAATTATAAATAAAATGAAGGATCTTGTTTTAAATTTTCTCAAATTAAGACTTTTATGAAAGAAATATATTTATTAGTTTTCTTAAATTAAGACTTTTATGAAAGGAATATATTTATTAGTTTTCTTATATGTAATTTTTTCAATCATTTTTGTTCCGTATTTGTAATATTGTTTAGTATAATTTTTACTTAGAACACATACTTTTTAACTTCTACATTTTAATTTACTATTATAACTAAAACTACTACAAATTAATAAAAAAATTACTCTAATGCACCAACAATTAAACATTTTAGATATAAATTTTACACTTTTATATATGCATTATATATAGACATTATATGGAGAGAGAGAGAGAGGAGGGGGGAGAGTAAATTAAAAATTGTAAAAATGATAAATTTGTTATATAATACATTAAAAATGAATATTAAATGAAAATTATTTAATTTGAAATTATGATTTATAAAAATTATAAAAGATTATAATTAATAATTGTTACTTAATGTGTGATTATATTCATACCAAAACCAAGTACTTTATTAATTTTTGATAATTATAGATAAGCATATAAGTATTAATCAATTATATATACAATTAGCCCACATATATCAATTATCAAACGTAAAAATATATTAATGATAAAATTAGCCAATATATCAACACCTCAAATATCAAAAATCACTTGCTATCAATTAGAAAAAATCACTTTTCTATATGTAATAAAAAAATCATATAAAAAGAGTATATTTGATATATCATAAAAATAAAAGAATTTTATATGATTAAATATTAAATTTATTAATTAAAAAAATTTAAAAAAACTTTTAAACCAATTCCAAGAAGGGTGAGCATAGATGTTGGAGATAATCGAACTGCGGAGTAATCTGGACTAAAACACCTTCACATCGATAAATAACTGTTGATTATTTGATTTTATTAAGACCGAACCACTCCGATTATTTTTTTGTCAAAGCGAATTGTATCAAATCAAATAATCGAATTTAGAACCGATTTGAATAATTGCATTAAAAATGTTTCTAGATGAGTATAGGGAGATGAAAAAGGAAGATGAGTTGAGATCATGAATTTGAGCTAAAGTATGCTTAAGGACAAGCATCGTCTAAGTGTGGGGGATTTGATGAGATCTATTGTGTGTATATTGATAAAGATATTTTCCCCCCATTTTAGATGTCAATGAATCTTTTATTGTTGATTTTGATGAAAATTTTCTTTTGTAGGGCAAGATAAAGATTTAATTATAGTTGAAAGCATTTTGGATTGATTTGGAAGAACTTTGGTGAAGTCCTTAAATCTTGCAAAAATTGTGACGATTTTAGCATTAAGTATGGGCATGCCTATGCATTTGAGTCTGATTCTCAAAGACTAATTCTTAAAGACCGAAAAAAATGTCAACAATATGTGTGGGCACGCTTAACACCTGAAGATTGCAAAAATGACAAGATACGGATAAAAACTAGAGAAGTTATATTTAAAACTTTCAATTAGTATTATATTAGGAGTATTTATTAGATATATATATATATATATAAGGATTCTAACTTTCTCTTTTTATTTTCAACCTTCATTCTATGTTTCAAATTTTAGAACTTTTATTTTGGTGATTTCAATTCTCCATGGAGGTCTAATGATGTCGAACAGATTGTTAAAGCATATATAATGTCCAAGGAACAAGTGAAGAGTGCTCGTTAGCAGGATTCATAACAAGCATAACATTTCACTGTAGGCTTGAATTTTCTATTATAATACCTTACTAGAAGTGAAATTGCAAGACAGACAAGACACACAACTTTGATGTGATGTGTAAGGTCCAAAGCCTAAATTCAGACATTTTGAAACCCATTTAATAATTTTATTATCTATGTTATTTTTTAAAATTTTTTTCCTTTTAGGTTTTTAATTCATTTTCGCCATTAGGAATCTATTCGTTTTAAGAACCAATTACCATATTTTCAAATTAATAAAATTTATATTTAGCTCTCAATACGAAGAATGTTTTATCTTCTACATTTTACAACCCGTGTCAGTTGGTATCAAAGCCAATATTTTCCTCAATAATGGCTAACAATAACGACAACAATCCTACCCTCTCTAATGTGATCATATAGATGATATGTTTGACTATAACGGTTCAGATGTTAACTATTCGTGTTGAATTAGTAGATGAATATCTGGTCGGTTTAGAAGAAGAAGAAAACCCATAGATTTGCTCGTGGCCTTCAATGAAGGGTTCCCCAACAGATCTCCATAAATCAATCCATGACGATGATTTGTCCGATGAAGAAGCAATGGATATATTTTGAGAAAATCCTAACCCTAACCCTAGACAACACAAGCACGATGAGTTTTGATTGAAGATAAACCTTCTTTTGTTCAATAGGAATTTTAATATTGAAGGATTTCTCTATTAGGTTGCGGAAGTAGTGTAGCGCCCCGGATCAAAACGAGCATAATTGATTAATTAAATATTTAACACATGACTTAATGAGTAGGTGCGTTTATTTTGACTGTTTAAATTTATTACGTGCGTATCAGATACGTGTTTAACGTGTGACTTAGATCGATATTTTTTCTTAGACATGGTATATAGAATATTCTTATACCATAAGATGCGTCTTGGAAAGACGAGAAGATAGAAACGAACTAGGGGTCAATCGGAGACCCGTAGATCAAACGGTGACGGAAAGGGCAAAACCGGAAGTTTCGGAAAATCGGAAGATATTTACGGTGATTGGAAACGAAGATATTTACGTGAATAGTAACATCAGAAAAGTCAATTGATGAATAGTGTTTGGATATTTTGGATGAATAGTGATTTCGGAAATTCTATAAATAGGGGCTCCTCCGATTCATTTTTCACCGTTTTTCCAAACGAGCAGAACGAGCCGAAAGCGACGAAAATGAGTAAGTCTCTCTCTCATCTCTCTCTCTTTTCGGGTTTCTGTCTCTGGCGGGCCACCGCCGGCGTGGCGCCGCCACCGCCGGCCGGTGGTCGGAAAATCCAACATTGTCAGTTTTGGCCGATTTGCACACACGACGTTCGTCTCGACGAGACGAATCTAGGATAGGTCTCGAAATTCAATTCCGACTTCTCGTTCGCCGGAAAATGGCGAAAAACAGTCGCAAAACCCTAACTCTAACCCTTGCACCACCCTTTCTCTCTCCTCTGTGTTTTCTCTCTCCACCGCGTCGGAGCTGCTGCCGGAGGCCGCAGGGGGTCGGGGCCCGTCGCTGGAGTACCGGCGCCACCATGGGTGGAGGCGTCGGAGATGGACAGTACATATATATATGTATGCATGCATGTGTGTGTGTTGTATGGTGTGTTTGTATGTGTTGTTGTGCATGCTGTTGGTGGCAGTGCCGGGGGGGCACCGTCGTGAGGGAAAGAACGGCCGGCGACAGGAGGTCGCCGGCGAGGTGTCGGAGGAGACGGCCAAAGACTGGTGGCCATCGGCCAAGCATGGCAGTGTATGTGTGTGTGTGCAAACACACCTTATGCTAGGTGTGTGTGTGTGCAACTGTGTGCGTGTGTGTGCGTGCACGACGGTGGTGGTGGCCGGCGACCCCCAGTCGCCGGCCAAGGACTTAGTGGAAGACAGGTGGCCACCGGCCGAGGAGAGGGAAGTGTGTGTGTGTGTTTGAGCGTGAGTGTGTGTGTATATGCGTGTGTATATATAGGCTGTGTGTGTGTTTGGTTGGTCGGGAAAGGTTGCCGGCGACGAGGGGTCACCGGCGGAGGTGTTGGGAGTCGTCGCCGGCCGGAGTTTTGAAGTTTGGGTGTGAGTTCGAAAATCTGAGCATCGAAGGTTTTTGCGGCGAAGATTCAGACACTATTCACCGCCGGAATTCGGCAAGGGATGGCCGAAGGTGGTAGCCGGCGGTGCGAGGTATCCGACGAGGTTGGTGGTGGCTGGAGGCGGCGCCGCCGCACCGGGCGACGCCGGGAAGTGGCCTGCTCACCATCGGGAAAGCTGGGAGTGAAGCTGCTGAGAAAACTCGGCAGCCAGCTGGGCGCCGTGTCCCGCTGCCGAGAAAACTTAGCAGCCGTCAGGTGCCGGGAGCCGGCGCGCACCGTGTGCGCCCATGCGCGCCCGTCGGGTGCCGACGTGCACCCGACGCCGTGTTTTCGATCCGAACCTCGTTTTCTTTCCATCTAACATCCGTATCGAGTCGTCGATGACGAGACGTCGTTGATCGGGGTCCGTGGGCCCAGTCAAAGTCAACCCTTTGACCAAAATTACCATTTTACCCCTAAACTTAAAATGCTCCGTTTGAGCTCATTTGAACTCTAATTGAGCTCATTCTTTTTCCGTCATGCCCCAAATTTCATTCTCTATTATCTCAGCCATATGGATTGGATATCCACTCTCGTTTCTTTAACTCTGATCTTTAGAGCTCTCTATCCGTCGCGTAGTTAACGAACATTTTTCCGCCGGGAGCTTTTATAGCTTTAATTATACGATGTTAAGGATCTAAGAACACCATAACATATGTAGGCTATCAATTGAATTGAACATCGAGATAAGGGATTTGAGACACGAGATTTGAGACACGGGATCTCTGTTACTCGCTACTCACGTGGTAACCACCGAACGAGGTAGGGGTAATTTCTAACTTTGTAACTGTTTACAGTTTTCCCTATTGAAGTATGATTGAGAAATACTAAATGATGTGGTCATATGTTATGAATACGTGATCATGTTATACTGTGGTAACGTGGCTGAGTGTTATATTCTGGTATTGTATTACTGTTGACTGTTATAAGATGCGGATGTTATTCCCCACGAGTATATTCAACGCACTCACCCCTTAATCTGTACTCACACTACAGGAGAAGAAGAGAATTTTGATGTGTAGAGAGAGGGGTGCCCTATCAGCTCTGTCATTTGTCCGGTTTTGTCTTTTAAAGCTATGTGAAACGATGTTCCACGTTTTGTAAAATGTTAAACTGTTCTTTTTCTATGTAAAAGATCCTGATGTTTTTCCGTTGCTATGATCTCTCCCGGCTTTGTGCCGAAGGATTTTTATCATGTAAAGTTTACTTCCGCTGCACAAGGTTTTCAAAACTCCATTTTATCGGTTGTATCCGATGTTTCAAGTGTACCCTTTCTTATCCTCTCCATTTTCTTTCTATTTTATATCATGCTCGTCTCCTTCTCCTTTCTCTCTTCACGCCCACTGAGAAAAACTCTGATATTTTAAGTGGAAGATTTTGGGGCGTGGCAAGTAGAAAGTTTTTTTGACTTTGTGGAAATACGTAATGATAAGCATGTGAAACTAATGGCTTGTTGTCTAAAAGAATGAGCATCATTGTGGTGGGAGCAAGTTCAGAATCAGCAATGACAATTAGGAAAACAACTAGTCAAATTATGGATAAAGAATAAAGATGACGAGGATGATGATGGCTTGATTTATTCTTCCTGATAATGAGCAATTTTTATTCTAGTTATACCATACCTTGGTCCATGAGTTGAAATCAGTGGCAGAATATGCTTCAGATTTCCTGTGACTATCTTTGCACAACAATTTGATGGAGACAGAGGGCAGCAAGTTGCAAGATATGTCCATGGATTAAAGGCTCTTTTAATCCCTGAGAAAATTGGATGTCAGATTATCTTCAACCTTAGCGAGGCGATAAATATGGCGCAACGAGCAAAATATATGAGATTTTGGAGTTTCTATGGAAGAAAGGAGTCTCATAATAACTTTGTTAACACACTCAAAACCAATCCTAAGACCAATGTGGGGAATGCTTCCAATTTTGGAAAATGGGTGGTGGAGAAGAAGCCATGAAGAAGTAAGCTCAAAATCCCTATACAAAGCCAATTGGGGATAAGTGTTAGGTCCCACAAAGTTGGACATCGTTCGAATAATTATACACAACGTCATCAAGTTAATATGGCCAAACATAAAAGAGATGTTGAGGTTGCGTTGAAAGGTGAAGAAGAGTGAGTCTGCAAACTTGATGGGATGATTATGATGAGTAGCTGGCGTTGGTAGTTTGTAAGGTTCTGTTGGCCCCACGGAGAGATGATTCCAAGTGGAATGCATTATTCTAAACTAAGTGCACAATTTCTAATCAAATCTTCAAGTTAAATAGAAAGTTGAAACTTAGATGTTTTACACATTAACCCATTCTGTGAAGAAGTTGATGGATGATGCATGAGATGTTAGAAAGATTCATACTTTGATGGCAAAGACATGATTCATAGTCGAAGAGTCTAAAAAGAAGTGAGATCCTTAATCATGTTCTTGAGTTGTTTGAAGGATTTCAAGATTTGGCACCCGATGAGCTTCTGGCAGAGTTACCACCAATGGGAGATGTACAACATGCCATCAATTTGGTTTTCGAGTCTATGTTACCAAACTTACCTCTGTCACATGAACCTGAATGAGAAAATGACTTTACAACATATGGTGGAGGAGTTATCACTTAAGGGGTTGATTCGAGAGAGTATGAGTCCTTGTCCAGTCTTTACATTACTGATCCCGAAGAATGATGGTTTTTGGTGCATGTGTGTGGATAGCCAGATAATGAACAAGATAATTATGTTATAAGCTTCCAATCCCCAGGTTGGAGGACATGTTGGATATGATTTTCAGGAAGATAGAACTGCAGAGTGGATATCATTATATGCGCATCAAACCGGGAGATGAGTGGAAGATAACTTTTAAGACAAAAAAGGGTCTGTATAAATAGCTTGTTCTGTCATTAGGATTGTCTAATGTCCCAAGCACTTTCATGCGGCTGATGAATGAGGTGTTGAAGTCATTTTTGGGTAAGTTTGTTTTAGTGTATTTTGATGATATTCTTATATATGCCACTGACAAGGATGAACACCTAGATGACTTGCTCTAAGTTTTGATTGTTTTATAGGTTAATCAACTTTATATCAACTAGAAGAAATGCAGTTACATGCAGACAAACCTTTATCTTTCCTGGCTTCGTGGTAAATGGAGATGGTATTCATGTGGAAGAGAAGAAAGTTAGAGCAATTCTTAACTTGCCAAACACCCAAATCCTTAGACTGGGACAAAGGTACGAAGTTTCCATGGACTTGTTATCTTCTACAGGTGGTTCATTGAAAATTGTAGTACCATAGTAGCATCCATGACAGATTGTTTGAAGAAAAAAAAAGTTCCAATATGGACCTGACCAGTAGAAGAGTTTCAAGTTGATTAAGAAGAAATTGTGTTCAGCTTCTGTCCTGACACTTCCCGATTTTGATAAACTATTCATGGTGGAGTGTGATGCATATGGAATGGGGTTAAGCGTTGTTCTATCTCAGAAAGATAGACATATTGCTTATTTCAGTGAGAAGTTGAGCGTGATGCGTCAGAAGTTTCAGAGTTTTGAAGTATTGGGGCATTACCTACTTCAAGATCAATTTGTGATGTATACTGTTCATTAGGCTTTAAAGTATATCAACAACCAAAAGAACATAAGCAAATTGCATATAAGATGGGTGACGTAATTACAGCAGTTTCCATTTACATTGAAGAACAATCTGGGACTTAAAACAAGCCTAGAGATGCATTAAGCAGGCATGCAACTTTGTTAGTGACGACGAGCCATGAACTAGTGGGTTTTGAGGTTCTTCATGACTTATACTCCACCGATCAAGATTTTGCAGGGATATGGGCTACATTCCCTTTTGAGGATTTCTGTATATATGATGGTTATCTCTTAAAGGGTAATAAGTTATGCACCTCTCGCACTTCATTGAGGCTATATTTGTTCTGGACTTAAGGTGGCTTGTGCAAATCTGGATTTGGGATTTAGGAGTATCTTGTGAGTATAAATTTTGAAAATCTTGTGTTTGTAAAAGTAGATGTATAAAATATTTTATAGGGTAGGATTATAGTTAAGATTTCATTTTCATATTAAGAATTGTAGAAAAATTAGATGTGTTTTGTTGGGGTTTGTAGAAAAAATGGAAAAAGTAGATGTTTTTATTGAAAATTGTAGAAAAAGTAGGAAAAGTAGGGTAGGATTGTGGGATTTTACAAATCTTTGTCCAAACATGGATTGGACCGAACCCATCCAAAATCCAAATTGGCCAAGTCCACTCCAAACATAGCCTGAGGGATAAGTTGGTCTTGATCTGCCTAGAGGTGGTTTAAGTGGGCATCTTGGAAGAGAGAAGAAAACTGCCAGCTTGGAGAAGAATATTGTTCGCCATAGTTGAAACGTGAAGAAAGTTTGTGGGCCGGTGTTATATTTGTCAAACTGCTAAGGGGCAAGCCCAAGATACAAGTCTCTATACATCTTTGCCTATTCCAGAAGCTATTTGTGAAGATTTCTCCATGGATTTTGTTCTTGGATTACCTCGTTCACAGTAGGGTGTTGATTCTATATATGTGATGGTTGAAAGATTTTCTAAATTTATGCACTTCATTCCATGCAGAAAGACTTCATATGCCTCATATTGCGCGTCTTTTCTTTTGTGAAGTGGTGCGCTTGCATGGTGTGCCAAAGAATATTATCTCATATCGTGATGCTAAGTTCCTTAGTCATTTCTGGATTACTTCGTAGAAGATGTTTAATACTTCTTTAAAGTTTAGTAGCATATAGTGCATTTGCAGACTGATGGGCTGACTGAAATTGTCAATTGAACTCTTGGAAATTTGATTCAATGTATTTGTAGAGATCGGCTTAAGTAATGGCATTATATCTTCCCACAAGTAGGGTTTGCCTTCAATAGTGTGGTTCAGAATTCCACGGGAAAAACACCTTTTGATGTGGTTTATCAAAAAACCCCATGTTATGTTATGGACTTAGTGAAGTTGTCAAAAGTTGCTAGTGTGGTGCTATGAATCTAGTTAAAGATTGATTAGATGTGTAGGTAGAAGTTCGTCATAAGTTGTTGGAGACTACTTAGAAATTCAAGACGGCTGCGGACAAACATCTTCGTTTGAACATGTTTAATGTTTGAGATGAAGTGATGGTTTTTCTTTGACGTGAATATTTTCTAGTTGGGTAGTATCACAAGTTACAACCGAAGAAATATGGTCCTTATAAGGTCATTCATAAGATCAATGATAATGCTTATGTGGTGGACCTTCCAGAAGATGATGGTTATTTTGAGGGCTATTAATGTGGCTGATTTTGATTGCTATTTAACTCGCTATTTTTCTGGCAGAACCTTCTACACCTATAAATAGAAGTCTCATCATTTTAAGAACTAGTTAGCATATTTCAAATAAATAAAATTTACTTTTATCGCTCGTAAGAAGAGTGTTTTGTCTTCTACATTTTACAACTCGTGTCAGCTAAACTCCACTTTCTATCAAGAGATAATCAAGACTTGGTTCTTATTATTATGAGATCGATTTCAATTTTCTTGTTCTTTATCTCTTTGTTATTCGTATATCGTTTGTACAAGCTTTTATTATTTTTGTGAATTGTTAAAAAATGATCATTTGTTAATATTTCAAGATAATATAATTGTTGGGAGATTTCTGTTAGGTTTTGATGAGACAATGTTACTTTGGATAAAAAGTTAGAGTAACCATTTTCCACATTGTTTTAGTGGAATTTAGCTTGATAGGTTTATCTTTCTAAGTCTTGATTTGTAAAGATGTATATATCAGAAAGATAGAGAATACTGATGTTAGCAGGATTCTGGAGATAAAGATGTTTCAAAGATTGATTTTCAGCAAGGAAAGTCAGTAAGCTGAAGTAGAAAATAGAATCAGGAAGCTGGATCAGTAAGCAGCAAACAGATAACAGTAAGGGAAACTAGAAGCTGACTGCAGGATTCTGGAACAGGAAGCTATTCAGAATCAGAAAGTTGTTCAAGATCAGAATCCTGACGCATATCAGAAACCTAGCGCAGAACAGAAAGCAGCTACTGCAACCTGAGCAGCAAGCTGTAAGTTCTTCTATCTTATTCATTACAGTACGAGGTATATAATGAATGCAGTATGAGGATTCGATCTTGTCTAAGTTACCAGTAGATAGAAATTAGCGCCCAGCCAGTAAGGTGATGTCACCTGGACCGCGGACCTATAAAAGCACTGTAGCCGAAGTATGATGCCATTAATGCGGATCAGAGTAGGATATGCCCTACATCCCACATTTTCCAGACAGATTTAATGCGAAGATTATGAAGATCAATTTGAATTTCTTCAAAGGACAATGCCTCTCTTCAACGGTCATTTTCCATACATTATATATAGAAGGTGAAGGTGACTGTGAAGACTACTGAACAACTTGCCAATCTTATAAGCTATCATTTTCTCAAGTTATTCTCAAGATTTCTAAGTTCAGTCACTCAACCTTCAGAAGCAGTTGATTCAAGCATTCGAGCTCTCAAGTTCAAGGTTGTCTTCGAGTTGCACCAGTTGAAGAAATCCTATATACTTTTAACCATTTATTGTGTGCTAGGTTGTTTTAGTTTGGTGTCCTTAGTTGGAAGGATTAGATCCTCGCTAAGTGTTTAGTCTTGTGTAAGCTATTTTCTCTGTGTGAGATATTGTACCCTGTGTGGGAAGTTGCCTAGGAATCTTATCGATTCGAGTAGGTTAGCTCATTGGGAAGAGGATTGTAACGTGTATCTTGTAAATCGATCTGACCTAGTTGAGTTCCTTCTGTGTGAAGGAGAAGAGTGGATGTAGAAGGATTACACCACCTTCGAACCACTATAAACCCTTGTATGTTTACTGCTTTTTTTTACTTATTGTATTGCGTTATTTGTATATCTATCTTGTTGTATTTATCATAAGCATATTGCTAAAATGATTCTGACAAAATCATACTTGTGAAAAGAAAATATTTTTCAAAATAAACTCTATTTTTGAATTTCTGCTGCATACTGTGATAACCGAGACAGTAAGTTGAATCAACATTCTGTCAGCTTACTAAATCGAGAGTTTGCTACATTCTCTGTAGAATCAGTAACCTACTTACAGAAAAGTTTTAAAATGCGAAAATCGATAGAGGTTCATTCACCCCCTCTGAACCTCTGATCACTTGGGACTAACAATAATGTTAACTAGAACGTTAAATCCATAATTATTTAATTGTTATGATTCTTATGGCACTTAACATATTTGATTACATAAATGTTTTCAATTTCCTGCTTTGAAGATATATGATCCAATTTAAATAAACTTACATTTGCGTTTATTTGCTAGAATTGGGTATTTCTAGGTCTCAATGCAATTAGTGAATTAAATTCTAAGATTGTTCGTCTTGTTGTATCCATTGTGCTTGCTGCCTACTGTATTGGACTGCTTATAGTATGCAAATGTTGTAATATATTGTCGTATCCAGTAGCAGCTTTCTTGTTGTATTCGACTGCCAACAGAAACTTTCTTCTACTGAATTTTCAAAATTCTCCATTCTTCAGCTTCAACTTTTAGGACTCAAAATAATTCTAAGATTTTCCTTAAATAGAGAGAAAATAATGGGGTACTCTAATTTCCTATTACAATATTGTTTTGTCTCATCAAAGTCTAAATATAAATTTCCTAACATTGAATTCTTTCAATATATATCATAAGATCCCCCATTTTTTCACTCCAAATTTCTACTTTTTTTATTTAATTATTTTCATTAATTTATTTATTATCACTATTAATAGATGAAAAGTCTTATAATGACATTGTTGGCCATTTTGTATGGGTTTTAGTAGATGTGGATCTTGTCTCTCTTTTTCAAAAAAGGGTAATGTTGGAGCGATCGGGTTATTGCTCTTTTGTTTCGTTGTATTACAAGAACTTACCATCTTTCTGTGTGAACTGTTGGATCGTGGGACATGATGTTGCCACCTGTAGAAGAGTGGCAAACACTTCAGGAAGTGAAGATATAAATGTTGCGGACAGAAGGCGTAAAAAATCAGCTAGCCCATCTAAACAACAGGGTAGATCTATAGATCGGAAGAAAAACCCAGAGAAAGTCTTAAAGAATACCTCTACGCCTCAGAGGCGTGGGAAGGAAGTTATGCAAGAAGAGAAGGTCATCACCTATAACAAATTCGGGGTTTTGGATGCTGACTATGGGACTACATTGGAGATGACTAAAGATAAATACATAAATGATCGTGATTGTGATACATCTGATGTGCAGACACAGTCGCTTGTCATAGTTATTAGGGAAGATGTTTCTATGGAGGCTAGATATGATTTCCCAACAAGCTGGAGTTTGCATGCAACATGCTGACAACATTAGAGATTTTTAAATTAAAGCAGGTACAAAGTTGAAGGCGTTTAAGGCCATGAGAGCTGCGGGATCGTGTAAATGGTCAGATATTGCTAATAGCTCGGATGAATTAAACATATCACCTCCTGGGTGCTATAATACTGATGACGGAGGAAGTTCCCAATGATATTCCTTTATTGGAATGTCAGGAGAGTGGGAAACTCTCGCTCTCGGGTGGCTCTAAAGGAGCTTTGTCGTATGTATTTGCCTATATGGGTTTGCATATCAGAACCTATGACTTCTTTTGACTCTATTCCGGCTTCTTTCTGGAGTTTCTTCAATCTGGTTAAAGTTGCTAAGAATTATCATAATTCTAAGCCTGATATGTGGGTGTTTATTTCACCTAATGTTAGCCCGATTTCTACCATCTTTGTCTCTGACCAGGTCATTATCATAAAAGCTATGAAAGATGGATTTGATTTTCTTGTTAGGATCATTCACGCTCATTCTAGTTATATTCATTGAAGGTTGCTTTGGTCTGATATCAATATCTTTTCTGGATAACCTTTGTTTCTTATAGGAGATTTCAATGTTGTCCTGGGTGCTCATGAGAGGGCTTGCCGCTTACCACCTGACCTGAGATCTTGCTCTGACTTTAGGGGCATGACTGAATATGGTGATTTCACTGATGTCCATACTACTGGAGTTTTTTACACTTAGTGCAAGCATCACAGTGCTCATGGTTTTCTACAGTCTCGTCTGTATCGTGCGCTGGTGAATATATATTTTTTGGATTTATGGGATGGCGTGGAGGGGAAAATTGGTCCTCGCTCTTTTTCTGATCATCATCTATTAATTATTTCATGTGTTAATAGGGTTTCATGCGGCCCTACCCCTTCCCGTTTTCAAAGCATGTGGTCCAGGCATCTGGGCTTCAATGACTTGGTAAAATCTCTTGGGAGGCAGATTTAATAGATAATAATCCGATGAGAAGGTTGATTCATAAGATGAGAAGGTTGCGAGAGAGATTGAAGGCCTGGAACAAAAATTTCTTTAGTGATATGAATAGTTGTTATGAGGTTTACCCTAAAAAAGCTCAATGATATCCAAATGGATATTTCTTCCACAGCATACTCTGAGGAGTTGCTCCTTCGAGAAGTGGATGCTCAGCTGGAGGTTAATTCCATTATTGACTACAAATCTGATATGTTACGACAAAAGATAAGGACATCATGGCTTTCTGATGGTGATCGTAATATTGAATTCTTCCATAGAAGTGTTCGGGTTAGGAAAAAAAGACACAACGTGAATAGCTTGGTGATTGACGGAGTTCTAAGTCATGATCGTACGACTATCAATGCAGCTTTCATAAATTATTTTGCTGATTTATTTTCAGCTGGTAACCCTGTTATGTCAGGTGACTTTGATCACTTCAGAGGGTTGCTTACTGAAGTGATTTCAGAAGAAGACAATGCAAGGCTTATATGAAGGTCGAGTTATCCTGAAGTTAAAAATGCAGTTTTTGACTTCGTTCCAGAAAGCGCCCCTGGTCCGGATGGGTTCTCGAGGGTTTTGTTTCAAAAATGTTGGGGGACTATTCACATGGATGTGTTCAGAGTAGTTGATTTCTTTTTTGAAACAGGTTTTATCTCCCATTGTCTAAATTGTGCTTGTTCCAAAAACCTCCAATGCTAGTAGGGTGGAGGAGTTTCGAACAATTGTTTTGATTAACTTATTGTTCAAAGTTATCACAAAAATTCTCTCGATTTGTCTTGGTGAGGTTGTGGGAAAAGTGATCTCTGAATACTAATTTGGGTGGATCAGTTTCATTCTTTAATGGATCGCATGTTGGATATTTTAGTTGTTCACGTGGAGTGCGCCAAGGAGATCTGTTATCACTCTTACTTTTTGTGATTGGGGAAGAAATTTTGGATAGGTTAATTCGTTGTGCAATTCAAAACATTGTCGTAAAGCCTTCTAGCTCGCCAAGGGGTATGATTTTCCCTCATGCTCATCTTTACAGATGATATTCTCATCCTTATGGCAGCAAAGTCCTCAAATGCTAGAGAAATTCGAAACATCTTGGAGTATTATGGTTCAGTCTCGGGGTAGTTCTTTAGCCCGCTTGTTGAAAGTTAATGCTCATTTAGGAATATTCAAGAATAGTCCAAAGTAATGGAGAATATCTAGAATAATCTAAACTATACAAGAATTAGGCCTAAATATCTAGTTAAGGAATATTCAAGATTATGTAGAACATTATAGAGAATTCTAGAGAGGATTAATCTAGTACCTCTCTAGATCCATCCATGGAAGCTTATAAATAGGCATCAAGGCATTGTAAACATGTAGAATCAACTTGAGCAATAATAAAAAGCCTTCTCCCTCTTTACTAAGTGTCTACCATTCTTTCCAATACTTCAACTACTCATGAACTACTTCAATTATTCCTATTATCTACAAATTAAAACCTTTCATCACCAAAGCTTCCATAAACTAAACCTTCCTTAAACTAACCTTTCATAAACTATCAGTGGTATCACCGCTGAAGTCGAAAATCTATTTCGGTGCCCAAGTTAATGCTACTACTCGATCAAATATCCTTAGGAAGCTAGACATGGGTGTGGCTTCCTTCATTTATCTTATCTGGGCATGCCTATCTTTGAAGAAATGCCAAGAAAGACGTATTTCAGGAATCTTGCGGATAACATTTTATCCAAATTCTCGGCTTGGAAGGGGTGGAATTTATCTATGGCTGGTCGGGTCTGTCTTGTAAATTCAATGATTACTAGCTCGCTTGTACACTCGATGATGGTGTACAATTGACATGTTTCCTTACTTAAGGAGACTGACAAGACATCTTGTAACTTATTTGAACTGGTTCTATCTCGTTTAGAGGGGTGGTACATGTTGCATGACATCGATGTTGTGCTCTCTAGGCTGAGGAGGGCTTGGAATCCGATCTGTTGAGACAGCAAATAAGGCCTTCCTCATGCACCTTGCTGGTGCATTCTTACATTGGATGAGGCTGCTTATGTACTTCTTTGTTGCCGCTTTTTTTAGAATAGTTTGCTTCCAAGAAAGAATGTTTCCTCCAAATGGCATAGCATTGAAAGGGAAGTTCCGATAATCACACAAGGCTTTAGATGGGTTCCGGGAGATGGTAGCAAAGTTCTCTTCTGGCACTACAGCTGGCTTGGCTACAAGATATCTGAAAAGGTGAATATTCTAGAGGATTTGCATGACTTCTTTAACTTTACTATCTCCAATTACTATATTGATGGATTTTGGTGTTTCACGGAAAATTTTATGGAATCATATCCAAGTATCATAAATGATATCCTTGACTTCCCCCTATGGCTACACAATCTCTAGATCGGCGCATTTGGCCTTTACCTACTTCAGGTGACTTGTCATCTGTTATTGTATATAACTTTTTGTGCCCGAAATTCCTAGAAGTCCGTTGGGGACGTTGGATCTGGTCTAAGGATATACCTCATCGGAGATTTATCTTAGTTTGGCGTCTGGTGCATGATCGTATTGTAGTCCTGAACACTTTGCATCGACAAGGATTTAATGGTCTTTCTATTTGTCTCGTATGCATGCAACATGAGGAATCGATGGACCATTTGTTCTTGAATTGATAGTTTGGCTAAACGGCTGTGGAGCTAGGTCCTCACCTCTTTTGAAGTTCGCATGAACTTAGATAATGGTCTTACTCATGCGATTGTCCAGGCTATGCGTCTGAAGCTAATCTCATAATTGGAGTGGTTATGGAAGTCTGATGTTGTGTCTCTCTTTTGGTTGATTTGGCATATACGTAACCATTATGTTTTTTAGGACAAGAAGATTACTTGGGAGACGGCAATCAGCATGCTTTGGTCGATGGTTCGGGAAACTACAAATCTGGGCATGGTACTATGTATAACTCTCAATATGATCTCTTGTGTCTTGCTCGTTTGCATGTGTTATAAGTAATCCAGGTAAAGCACCTAAGATGTTGATGGTCAAATGGCATCCCTCTTTATTTGACTGGGTTAAAATCAACACGGATGGTAGCGTGAATGGTGTTCCAGGAAGGATTCAAGTTAGTGGGATTTTTTGGAATTTTAAAAGCTTTTGTTGTGGTTGATTTTCCTTCCTGCTTTTGATGCCGAGTTACTGGTCAGTATGCATGTTGTTGAGGATGCCTACAAGAGATGATGGAAGAAGGTGTCACGCCCCAGAATCTTTTCGTAAAATATTTCAAAGTTTTTCTTTTTGGGCGTGAAGAGAGAAAGGGAAAGAAGACGTACATGATATAAATAGAAAGAAAAATGAGAGGACAAGAAGTGATACTCTTAAAACATCGGATACAACCGATAAAAGAGAGTTTTAAACCTTTCGCAGCGGAAAAACATTAGGATCCTTTACAAGGAAGGAGAAATATAGTTAACATTTTACAAAATGTGGAACATCGTTTTACAAACGAATCAACATAGGTTTAAAGACAAAACCGAAATCATGGACACAGCTGATAGGACAACCCTCTCTCTACGCGTCAAGATTCTCTTTTTTTCCTGTAGTGTGAGTACAGAATAGGGGTGAGTGCGTTGAATACACTCGTGGGGATACTTTCCAAATTTTAATCAGTTATTAGATGAGCATAAAAGTTCAACAAGTAGTCACATCATATAAAATGCATAGCACACAATGTAGAACACATGACTCTAAGAGCACTCAACTATACTCGGTACTTTTTACGGGCCACCAGTCTATCCCTAACGTATGGTGCTTTTTACGGGCCACCAGTCCATCCCTATCATGACTTAGGACATCCGTTCTCGTTCATCGTATCATAACGTATGCATGATCCACGTTTCTTGTACTCATAAAGTATGCATGAATATAATAATAATCACAACATATAATCACAACACATAGAGTTCAATTATCAAATATGGAAAACAGTAACATATTGATTTTAGAAGTTACCCCCACCTCGTTCGATGGTTACCACGTGAGTAGCGAGTTCCAAAGTCTCGTGTCTCAAACCGCGTGCCTCGAAGTTCAATCCAACTAATAGCCTACATACGTTACAGTATTCTTAAATCCTTAATAATGCATAAATAAAGCTATAAATGTTGCCGGTAGAAAAACGATCATTAACGACACGGCGGATCGAGAGATCTAAAGATTGGGATTGAAGATACGAGGGTAAAAGTTCAGTTTAATGGTTTGAGATGAAAGAGGGTTCGATTAGGGTCGCAACAAAAAAAGAATGAGCTCAATCGGAGTTGAAACGAGCTCAAACGGAGCGTTTTAAGATCGACGGGTATTTACCGGCATCTGCCCTACCGCGCACGGTCATTTCCTCCCGGGCACGACCGTGCCACCGCGCACAACCGTGCGCGATCGTCCAGTAGCTTCTCCCGGTGCGTGCACAACCGTGCGTGACCGCGTGCGCCCGTGCATGATCGTGCACCTGAAAATGGAGCACCTCCACGACTCACCGAAAACCTCGTTCCAACCTCCTCCATCTCCGGTTACCCCCAACGAACTCCAGTATGAGAACAAATCCTTCCCAACCTCAAAACTCACATAAACATGCATATATATATAATACACATACTCTACAAAACACTTGGCCGGCGACCGGAGGTCGTCGGAAACCCATCGCCACAACTCGCCAGCGCATCACCAGCGCCGGTCATCACTTTTCCCATGGCGGTACCTCCTGTGCCATCCCCAACAGAGATCACACACGCACACACACACAAACGCACACACATATATGCATAACACAAACCCGACCCGATATATAGTTCCGACACCACCACCCACGGTGGCGCTGTCCCTCCAACAACTCTCTCTCACCTCCGGGAGGACCTCTGGCAACATCTCCGACGTGAAGGACGAAGAAGAAGAGAGAAAATCGAGGAGAGAGAAAAGCTGGCTAGGGTTAGGGTTTAGGGTTTCAAGATGGGTTTTCGCTATTTTTCGGTGAACCAAAGTCAGAATTGAAATCCAAGACCTGTTCTATACTCGTCTCGTCGAGACCTACATCATGTGTGAAAATCGGCCGAAACCGAAAAATTTGAAATTTTTCGGCGATCGCCGGCTGTGGCTCCGTTGGCGGCGCCGGTGGTGGCACACCGGAGGCCGAAAAAGAAACGAGAGAGAGAAGAGAG
Source organism: Scutellaria minor (assembly GCA_954870855.1). Classification (NCBI taxonomy): domain Eukaryota; kingdom Viridiplantae; phylum Streptophyta; class Magnoliopsida; order Lamiales; family Lamiaceae; genus Scutellaria; species Scutellaria minor. The sequence goes on from OX940727.1 coordinate 23,849,075, forward strand.
ACTTACATGTTTTCGACGCTTTTGGCTCGTTCAAAGAAAGGGTGAGAAAATGAATCGGGGGAGCCTCTATTTATAGATTTCGAAAGTTAATATTCACCCAAAATATCTCGTTTCACTATTCACCGTAAATATCTTCTGATATTTTCGAAACCTCATGTTTTGTCCTTTTCATCATCATTTGAGCTACAGATCTCCGATTGACCTCTAGTTCATTTCTATCTTCTCATTTTCTCGATACGCATCCAATGGTATAGAAATATTCTATATACCATGTCCAAGAAAATTACTCATCTAAAGCGTGCGTTAAACACGTCTCTGAAACACACGTAATAAATTAAACAGTCAAAATAAACGCACATACTTATTAAGTCATGTGTTAAATATTTAATTAATCAATTATGCTCATTTTGATCCGGGGCACTACAGAAGGTCCGGTTGGAGTCAGATTCTATCTATGTAGTGAGCCTGTTTCAGACGCGTAAGAAGACCCTTCCTTAGTATTTTTTAAATTGTTGGGAGGGGGTTCTGAAGATTTTGGAGTTGATGGACTTTAGGATTTCACACATATATTGTGAGGGCAATCAATCGATGGAAATGCTTTCTAAGATGGATTTGAACTCAAAATGGAATAAATCGGCACCAACTTTGCTTCATTATACTATGTTTCGGGAATTCTCTTATTTCGAGTTTTATATATTCATGTAATTTAGTAGGTACTCTTCTTCCCCAATAAAGTTTTTTCCCATTGGGTTTTGCTATGTTGGGGTTTTAACAAGGCCTACTCTAGTGTTGTTCGTTTCCTCGAACGTTGTATTTTCATTTTTCTTCTTTTATTTATATATGGTTTATTAAAAAAAAAAGTTAGAGAAAGACAAGATTGGAGGGGAGTTTTCTATCTAGTGTTTTTGTCCATGAGGACAGAACACAGGCTTACGCTTGTGCTTGAAATTTGTGTGTTCTGTTAGTATATTTCCGTTGCTTATTTTTCTGAAATGTTGTACAGAGTGTTCCAACACTGTGTACAACATCTTTCTATTTTAGACTCTGATTTATTCCTACGAAAATTTTAAAACTGAAAAAGGAGACCCCCAAATTATTACACTTTTTTTGAATATTTTTTGCAATCTTAATTTAAAATGTTTTTACATTGATTTAATTTTTCTTTTAAACTTTATATACATGTAATCTATTTTCAATAAATTTCAAAAATAATAAAATAAATCTTTGAAACAATAACATAAAAATTTAGAATTTAAATTATTTAAAAAATTAAAATTCAAAGATTGTTCAAATCTTCAAAAAAATTAAGTAAATCTAACATATGTAGAAATTATCAAATAAAAAAACAGTAAAATTACAAAAAAAAATACAAAAAATATGAAAGTTTACACGATATACATAAAGTTAAAATAATTTTAATAAATCTGAAAATCCAAATTACATTGAAATATATATATATATATAAAGATTGTTCAAGTATTACAAATAATCCAACTATGATTTCAAAAATTATATAAAAATTCTCATGGTTAATAAAAAAAATACAAAAATACAAGTATTGAAATAAAAAAATCTAGAATATTAAAGAATAACTGTAATAATTCAGAAAAATTCGAAATAAAAATAAAACTATTAAGATTTTTAAAATAATAAAAAAAATATAACTTAAATCTGAAAAATTAAAAAACAATTCTTAAGATTAAAAAAATAAATACAAAATTGGAATAAGCAAATATAAAAAATTACATAATATTTTAAAATATTAATAAAATTCAAAATAAAAATAAAGATATGCATATTGTTAATATAATTAAAAAGTTCTAACTATATCTCAAATTTTAAAAATCTTATGATTATAAAGTATAATATAATTTCAATTTATTTGGAAAATTATTTTAAAAGTTAATATTAATATTTCTTTAAATGTTTATGTTTACTAAAATCAATTCTTAGATCCTTTTTAAATGTTTGAATTTATTATAATTAAAATTTTAGAATTTAATTATGAAAATATACAATTATGTTTGAAAGTTTTAAATTATAGATTTGGCAATTTCAAATATTAATGATGATTAAATAATATTTATCGTTCATATTTGTGAAAAGATAAAAAGTATAAATAAAATATTTAAGGGTATAATTGGAAATTTAATACAAAAGTTAACACCATTATCACTCATTTGACGGAGAGTGTGTGTGCAATATTTATTAAATCACATGTATAAATGTTGCCATTTGATAACATAGGGAGACCGAGGCAAAATTTTCGAAACACAAGAGATTGGTCATATTTTACTCGGAAGGTTAATATATCTTTAAAAAAATGTTAAGGTACAACTAACATTATTAATGGTATGACTAACACTACTAAAAATGTATGACTAACAAAACATAAATGTATGACTCCTAGAACCATATTTAGGCGAGTTTGTGCGCGGACCTGGCGACACATTGAGGCGCGTGGCTGTGCATGGTGGGTCAGATTGATCCGAGTGCATGGATCTTAGATTCATGCACCAAGTGCACAAGAATTTTGGTGTATCGTATCTTTGTACATGTCATATAAAAATTAGTTTTCATCCACAATAAATATCTTCTATATTGATGCATCAAATACAGTTATTTCTTTATGCATTTTATATAGTATATTCTAATAATTCTATCATTGAGTCATCATCGAATTATGCAGTTTATGTATTTTTTTATACATTTATAATAAAATTTTAAATCACTAATTCATTATTAATCACAAAATGAAGTAAAAATTCATATGATTTATTCATTTTATGGTGTTAATTAATTTAATATCAATACATATATTGGATATGTGTGTTTTTTTATCTCTACTGAAGGAATGGCAAGTGAAAGTGGAGTTCGTGGTGTCGGTGGCAAAGACTCTGCATGGAAATATTGCACAGCCGTCGAGGATAATAAAAATGCCACAATTTGTAGTTTTTGTAACCTTGTGATCATGAGTGGAGGTATTACACGTTTGAAATATCACTTGAGCCATACAGACCCACAAAAAAATACACATCCATGTCAAAAGGTGCCACCGGAGATTAAAAAAGAGATTAATGATTATGTTAAAGCTAAGGAGGTTGCAAAAGGGAAGAAAGCTGCCAAAATTGATGAGATTAGAGCAGAATTACGAAGGGGGTTATATGATGAGGATGATGATGATATTGTGTATCCTCCTGACTAGAGCTGTCGAAATGGGCCGGCGGGGCGGGCCAGCCCACAACCCACCTTAACCCACCCTTTGGCGGGGCGGTGCGGGGCGGGCTTTTTATTGGGCGGGCCTTCAAATCCCAACCCAGCCCAACCCACCGATGGGTCGTGGGTTAGGCGGGCCAACCCACTTGAATTTTTAATTTTTTTTTCTTTTTTTGTTTTTAATTTTTTAATTTTTTTTCTTTTCTAAAAGAAAAGAGATAATATTTATAATATTTTTTACCCTTTATTCAACCTTATATGCATTGATTACATGTAAAATATAAAAAAAAATTATAAAAAACAAATTTTTTTTAAAAATTTTTTCATTAATATAAATAAGTGACCAAATTTAATATATTAAACATCATTACTTTGCATTAGATGGTAATTTGTGTCATTATTATACATATTTCATACATGTGTAAAAAAAAAAAAAAAAAATTTAGGCGGGCCAACCCACTTGGCCCGCGGGCTGGCCCGCCCCGCCTAGGCCCGCCTTTTGGCGGGCTCCTAAATGCTTGACCCAACCCTCTCTTTTGGCGGTGCGGTGCGGGCTGGCCCAACGGGCCCAACCCATTTTGACGGCTCTACTCCTGACATTAATGATCAAAATGAACGACAAGAATATCGTGTCGCCGTCAGACAATCTAAGGCAAGTGAGTGGGAAAGAGATCAAATGTCTAACTTTGGACGTAACAAAAGAGGTAGTCAAAGTAGTCGAGGATTGAATTTTGATCCTGCTCCATCACCATCTTTATATAAGTCACAAGATGCAAAACAAAAAAAGATAAAGAGTATGTTTTCTGGTGGAAATGTTAGAGAAAAAATGGCTAGGATGGTGAGTTTATTTTTCATTTACGATAATGTAGCACTAGCCAAAGCTTCTTCGCATCATTTTAGAAATATGATCCAAAGTGCACAAGAAAGTGGTTTGGGGATAAAACCACCAACTCCATATGAGATAAAAAAAATAAGTATCTAGATATGGAGTATACTGAAATGAAGGAGCATGTGAACAAACAAATGGATAAATGGAAGACATACGGGTGTACAATCATGACTGATGGATGGACAAGACCAACAAAATTGTCAATCCTAAATTTCATGGTCTATTGTAAGGGGAGCACTTCACAGTTTGATTGGACTAGTCAAAATACATTTTAGTACCCACTACCTGAAATGTCACATGGAGGTTCAAACATACATCAACCTAGTTTACCATATTAGGTCAATCCACTTTATCAGATATATGGAAGTACAGTTGGAAGAAATAGAGAAACCTATGAATGTTATCTTCATGATTACCTTGACAATTGGTGTAATATTTTAAATTGGCATCAATATTGTTTGAATCAAGATGACATGCCTTCTTATTCATTTGAACCTCATAGGAGTTCAAGCTATTACTAGTCCATGTATTAATTTTGTACAAAATTTGTCATGTTATCATAACAGACAATGTTTATATAATAGTTTATCTCTATATTTGTTGTAAACATATCATTTTATATCTCTATATTTGTTGTAAACATATCATTTTATTTGGAATTTAAGTTCAATATATGTATTAATGTTAGTTATAATATTCTGTAAACTACTAGATATATTTTTCAATTTTTTTACAAAGTTTCCATATTTTAAAAAAAAATGTTCGATATTTCCACCGAAATTGATATTTCCATAAAATTAAGATACCAATATTTTTACCGAAACTGAAATTTTCATCCTTGGTGGCGACGGATTGGGTTGGTTGGGGATGGGGGGTATCTTTTGTAAATTAGGAAAAGTTTAGGGCTCAAGTGCAAAACTCATTATTTTGCTAAATTTAAGTTTAATCCCCAACATTCTATAATATGACAATTCACACCTTCAACTATTAAATATTGCAAATCGACCCCCAGAGTTATGAACAGTAGTAGTTAGCACCCCAAAAGTTACAAGAAATTACAGTTCTACCCCAAGGTTTCAAGAACTACTATTTGATCCTTAAAGTTCCAAATGAACTTCAGAAAATGCCTTTTTAGCCCCTTTACTTCCTAATTTGGGTATAAAACCCTAATTACAATAGTTCGGGGCTACATAAGCCCTAAACACGAGCATCGGATTTTTTCTGAACACTGCATTTTAAGCCCTCGTTCCTCCCCTATTAAGCTGTTTCTTGTTACCAATGCTCGTGGTTCCAAACGATACGAGCTGTCTTTCTTTACACCCAAAATTCTTTTTATGAACCCTTTTTCCATCAACCCCTATTTAAGAGTATTCTCAATTTAAGTTCTAATTCGAATTATGAATAGACTCTTTTAGTCTCTAAGATGAGAATTTTGTATCGTGTAGGAAACTCAGGCGAAGAACGCAGTTAGGCACACTTAGCACCTAGAAGCTCTTCGAGATGTTGTTTAGTAGAGGTGGGGGTAATTTTCTTGTTTTTCACGCTTAAGTTACCAAATGAATTGGATATGAAATAATGTGCTTACATGGACATATGTGTTAAATTGATGAACGTTATATTATGTGCTCTACTACGTGATGTAAATGAAATATTTATCAAAGCGGCTAAAGAACCACATATCACAAAGCAGTTAAAGAACCGCATCAAAGTGGCTAAAGAACCACATATTACAAAACGGCTAATGAACCGCATCAAAGTGGCTAAAGAACCACATATATGGTACTTAAGAATTTATATATCTATATTCTTTTATATTCTCTCTACCCATGAAACCAACCCCACTGAGTGTCTTTATGCACTCACCCCCTTAAGTGATTTTATTTCACAGGTTGTTGTCGGTCGGAAGGAGGGTGAAAGAGGTGTAGATTTATTTCTTTGGTACAAGAGATGTTATTTTGGAGTATTTTGGAAAATCTAGTTGGTAAATATGTATAGTTTTAGTCATGTTTCAGCAAAGTAAAATATTTTCTTACGTGCTTACGGGTTTCATTTTATAAAACAGGATTGTTGAGATGATTTTATTTTTATTTGCAAGTTTAGGTTTGTTTTTGGAAATCTATGTTTTAACGAAGTTGCTAGACGCCCTAACGAAATTATTTAAACTCTGTTGATTCTTAACAATGTGAAAAGGGGGCGTGACAGAAAAGTAAGGAAAGAAGGAGAAAGAGAGAAGGTTGGCCGCGCCTTTCGCCGCCTGTTTTCGATGAAGGTGGCAGCAAATGGCCGATTCGAGCCTGGATTTGGAACGGGCTCGATGAGAGCTTCAAAATGACATATGGTGCAGCGCCTCGGATCAAAATGAGCATAATCGATTAATTAAATATTTAACACATGACTTAATGAGTGGGTGCGTTTATTTTGACTGTTTAATTTACTACGTGCGTTTCAGATACGTGTTTAATGCACGTTTTAGGTGGATAATTTTATTGGACATGGTATATAGAATATTTATCACGCCCCAAAATCTTTCACTTAAAAATATCAGAGTTTTTCATTTTTGGGCGTGAAGAGAGAAAGAAGAAGGAGACGAGCATGATATAAAATAGAAAGAAAATGAGAGGATAAGAAGCAGAACACTTGGAACATCGGATACAACCGATAAAAGGAGTTTAAAACATACGCAGCGGAAAAACATCAGGATCTTATACAAAGAAGGAGAAACAGAGTTTTCTTTTACAAAAGAACATCATAACTTTGAAAGTCAAAACAGAAGATGGACACAGCCGATAGGGCACCCCTCTCTCTACGAGTCAAGATTCTCTTCTTTTCCTGTAGTGTGAGTATAGAATAAGGGGTGAGTGCGTTGAATACACTCGTGGGGATACTTTCCAAGTTTTAAACAGTTATCATACAGTTGCACAAATCAATCGTAAATATGTTCGACAAATAAACACATCACATATAAGGCACCACATGTAATTGTTTCCTTAACAGTCGACCTAGCCATTTCCCAACCCATTCCCAGCTAGCGGTGTATTTACGGACCATCCTGTCCATTCCTAGTGGTGTATTCACGGACCACCCAGTCCCTTCCTAGCGGTGTATTCACGGACCACCCAGTCCCTTCCTAGCGGTGTATTCACGGACCACCCAATCCCTTCCTAGCGGTGTATTCACGGACCACCCAATCCATACCTATCGGTGTATTCACGGACCACCCTATCCTTTCCCCACAATAAAACAAATACGCACCCAACATTCGCAGTAAAAAGGGTTCAACGATAAGATTCAACATTTCATATATCAAATAGGGAAAATAGTAAACACATAGAGTTTAGAAGTTACCCCCACCTCGTTCGGTGGTTACCACGTGAGTCGCAAGTACCAATGATCCCGTATCTCGGATCTCGTATCTCAAAGCCCGTGTCTCAAATCCCGTATCTCGATGTTTAATCCAACTGATAGCCTACATATGTTATGGTGTTCTCAGATCCTTAACATATAATTAAAGTGATAACAGACTTCGGCGGAGAATCGATCGTTAACTACGCGACAGATCGAGAGCTCTAAAGATTGGAGTTGAAGAAACGAGAGTGGATATCCAATCCATATGGCTGAGAAGATAGGAAATGAAATTTGGGGCACGACAGAAAAAGAATGAGCTCAATCGGAGTTCAAACGAGCTCAAACGGAGCATTTTAAGTTTAGGGGTAAAATGGTAATTTTAGTCAAAGGGTTGACTTTGACCTGGCCCACAGACCCCAATCAACGACGTCTCGTCATTGACTACTCGATACGGATGAACGACGGAAAGAAAATGAGGGTCGGATCGAAAACCCGGCGTCGGGTGCACGTCGACACCCGATGGGCGCGCATGGGCGTACACGGTGCGCGCGCGGCTCCCCGACGCTCGGCAGCTGCCGAGTTTTCTCGGCAACAACGTGACCCGGCTCGACGGTGGTTGAGTTTTCTCGGCCAGGCTTCCCGACACCTGACCAGCTGCCGAGTTTTCTCGGCAGCTCCTCTCCCGGAGCTCCCGACGCCGGGCCTGACCAACATACCAACTTCCCGGCGCCACCCGACGTGGTGGCGCCGCCTCCTGCCGCCAACCCCGGGTTCGCCGGAAACCTCACACCGCCGGTTACCACTTCCGGCCGTCCATCGCCGGATTCCGGCATGAAAGTGCCCGGAAATTACGCCGCAAAATCATTCGATGCTCAGTTTTTTGAACTCACACCCAAACTTCAAAACTCTGGCCGGCAACTTCCCGTCGCCGGCGATGACTACCAACACCTCCGCCGGCGACCCCTCGTCACCGGCAACCTTTCCCGACCAACCCAACACACATATACGTACATATACACCCATGCGTATACACACACTCACACATGACTAAACACACACACATATCCATAGCTTGGCCGGCGGCCACCCGCCGCCGGCCACCACCACCGGCTCACTCTTTGAACACTGACCGGCGACCCCAGTTACCGACAACCACCTCTCCAGCCCCCTACTCCGGCAGCTTCAATCACACACACACACATACACCGTAAACACACACACACACTCATCCTTGACCGGCGGCCACCTGCCGCCGGCCACCACCCCCGAGCCCTTGCCGGCGACCTCCCGTCGCCGGCCTACCGGTCACACACGGCGGCGCCACCCCCCACAGCGAGCCACACAACACACACACCTACACCTACACACACATGCACGTTTACATACATGCATACACTGTCCATTTCCGGTGCCGCCACCCACGGCGGCGCCGGCCCTCCAGCTCGGCACCCTTACCTCCGGCGGTCTCCGGTCATCATCTACGGCGAGAAGAGAGAGAAAAACGAAGAGAAAGAGAAGGTGGTGGAAAGAGTTAGGGTTAGGGTTTAAGAGGTTGTTTTTCACCATTTTCCGGCAAACGAGAAATCGGATTTGAAATCCGAGACCTATCCTAGATTCGTCTCGTCGAGACAAACGTCATGTGCGAAAATCGTCCGATTCCGACAACATTGAAATTTTCCGGCGACCGACCAGAAAACAGGAAACGAAAAGAGAGGAGAGAGAGAGAACTTACGAGTTTTCGGCGCGTTCGGCTCGTTTGGAAAAATGGTGAAAAATGAATCGGGAGAGCCTCTATTTATAGAAATCCGGAAAGTTACTATTCACGTGAAAATATCTTGGTCACTATTCATCGGTTAACTTTTCCCATGTTACTATTCACATAAATATCTTCCGATTTCCAAAACTTCCGGTTTTGCCCTTTCCGTCGTCATTCGAGCAGCTACGGGTCTCCAATTGACCCCTAGTTCGTTTCTATCTTCTCGTCTTTCCAAGACGCATCTTGTGGTATGAAAATATTCTATATACCATGTCCATGGAAATTATCCGTCTAAGTCACGCGTTAAACACGTATCTGATAAACACGTAATAAATTTAAACAGTCAAAATAAACGCACCTACTCATTAAGTCATGTGTTAAATATTTAATTAATCAATTATGCTCGTTTTGATCCAGGCCGCTACAATATTTTATACCATTAGATGTGTATCGAGAAACGAGAAGATAGAAACAAACTAGGGGTCAATCGGAGACCCGTAGCTCGAACGGCGACGAAAAGGGCAAAACCCGAAGTTTCGGTCGAAAAATCGGAAGATATTTACCTTGAATGGAAACGAAGATATTTACGTGAATAGTAACATCGGAAAAATCAACTGATGAATAGTAATTGAGATATTTTTGGATGAATAGTGATTTCGGAAAAATCTATAAATAGGGGTGTTTTCGATTCGAAATCACCGTTTTTCTGAACGAGCCGAAAGCGATGAAAACGAGCTATCAGTTGGATTGAACATTGAGACACGAGATTTGAGACACAAGATATTTGATACTCGCTACACACGTGGAAACCACCGAACGAGGTGGGGGTAACTTCTAACTCTGTAACTGTTTACAGTTTTCCCTATTTTGAAGCATGATCGAGAAATACTAAATGTTGTGATCTTATGCTATGATTACGTGTTCATGTTATACTGTGGCAACGTGATTGAATGTTATATTTTTGGTAATTTATATCTTTGGACTGTTATAAGATGCAGATTTCATCCCCACGAGTGTATTCCACTCACTCACCCCTTTATTTTGTACTCATACTACAGGAGCCGATGAGAATGTTGAACCTTAGAAGGAGAGAGGGGGTGCTATCTCTAGATCTGTATATTTAAGTTGTCGTTTCACAAACATTTTCAAACAATGTCTTATTTAAATCACGTTTTGTAATATTTTGATACATGTAAAGATGAGAGATCCTAATGAATTATTCCGCTGCGTATGTTGAATTTTATCGGTAGTGAGACCCAATGCTATCGGCAGAGGCTGATTGTTGTTAAGTGAAAGATTCACTTCGTCCCTTACCTCTTTCTTCTATCGTCTCCTACTATTTCTTTCTGCTTGCGATATGTGTCCCTTGCTTTTTCTCTCTTCACGCCCATGTAAAACTCTGATAAAATATGAAAAGATTTTGGGGCGTGACATATGGTTCGGCTAGAACGAAGAGGAAGAGAGGCGGCGGCGGCACGTCGGTGATGCTGCGGCAGCCGACCGGAGATCAGAGAGAGAGAGGAGACACCTCTTCAAAGGGGATCCAAAGTTAATCTAGGAGATGCATTTTTTTCACTATTTATGTACTCAAACATGAGCATATGGGTTTCATCTTATTACATTACATTATGAAATGTCTTACCTTATGATATCTCATTAAATGTCATCAATTAAATGTTCGATTAATTATTCACGTAATTATTTCATTTTGATACGCACATAATTAAACAAGCAATTAAGGGTTATATTATTTAATTAATTCCAATTATGCAAGAAAAACCTAGGTGCTACAGAAGAATAATTTTTTTATTTTTTAAATTTTATTTAGGCATGTTACACGAAGAAATACAAATTTGTGATTTAAAAAAATATTCTCTCAATTAAAAAAAAGTAAGTTCGGGATGCCCAAATAATTAATATTAATAATTAATAACAAAACACTAACCCACTTATCGGGATGAAATTATTATTTTTTATTTATTAATATTAATTTAGGCATGTTGGATGACATGTACAAATTTTGATCTTAAAAAAATTAGTGTTCTCTCAATTAAAAAATTGATGTTAAAATTAAATTTAAATAAAAAAATAGAACCTACTATAGCAAGTTAGAGAACTAAAAATAATATTTCTTAAACATAGCGGACTAAAAATCAAAAAGTGAAAGATAAAGAACGAAAAATCCAATGAAGTAAACTTAGAGGACTAAAATACTTTTTTTCCCTATATATTATATTCTAAAAGTATTTGAATTTTATTTTAATATGAAATTAATTTTTTTTCTATTATAATTAGAATAAACAAAAAATATCTCAAAATATTATATTTGATAAATGATAATTGTGATTTGAGAATAGAGATGGAGGAAACGCTTTAACGAGCTTATTCATAGGTAATAATGATTATTATTCTTCTTTTTTATATATATTTATTATTTTGTTTGTTTATTGTCTTAGTTTATTAATGAGTTAATTTGATATTGCCAGTTGATAAATTGGGATTGTGTTTTTCTATTTGTATGAGTATAATTGGTTGATTTTGTGGTAAAATTATTGTTAATTCTTTTTCAAGTTGTGAATTTCTTTGTAATTGTGGATTTGTTAAAAAATTTGAGTTATATTTCTTTTTATAGGATTGTGTTTTTATTATGAGGAGTTCTTTTGTATCCCTGGGGCATTGATCCTAGGATCCGTACCCCCGACCCACTTTGACCCACCATATATATATACGTTTTTTATTTTTTTATTTCTGTGTTGAAGAAAGAAAGCTAAGAGACGCGACACAGAGATGAGAGAGACGTCATCTCACAGCTCAAAATTCTTCTCAATTCCTATGATTACTTCATATTTCACACAATTTCTTCTCAAGATCAATAATACTTCAAATTAGGGCTCTTCAACTCCTACTTTATTTAGAGATCTAGGGCTCATCTTATTTTTATATTGCTCGAATTCATAGAGAGACGTCATCAACAATGGAAGAAGATATGAACAATAAGCAAGGTAAATTATTAGCAAGAACACAGTTCAAAATTTGTTCATAGAAATAAAATCAATGTTCATACAACTCTTATATTCATAGGTCCACAATCAAGTGCAATTCTGATATTATCAAGTGACGAAGATAAAGAAAATGTTATATCATCAGCTTTTCTAAATCAGATTATTGAATCAATAAATGAAGGTAATAAACACTGATATGCTTTCTAGGTATTAAAAAATTACATGCTTGAATGATATGTAAGTAATACTTTTAATTTATTATGAATATACTTTAAAGGTGTTACTGATGTGGACTAAAGGTATTAGATATATGCTCTACTGATATTAAAAAATTACATACTTGAATATATGTAAGTAATTCCTTTAATGTATTATGAATATACTTTAAAGGTGTTACTGATGTGGACTAAAGGTATTAGATATATGCTCTACTGATATTAAAAAATTACGTGCTTCGATATATGTAAGTAATACCTTTAATGTATTATGAATATACTTTAAAGGTGTTACTGATGTGGACTAAAGGTATTAGATATATGTTCTACAGATATTAAAAAATTACATGCTTGAATGATATATAAGTAATACCTTTAATATATTATGAATATACTTTAAAAGTATTAGATATATGCTCTACAGGTATTACACATATATTTAAAAGGTATTACTAATCTGTTTTATATATATTACATGTATATTCTAAAGGTAGTACAATACTTGTAGCGTCTAGGATAAAATGACGCATAATTGGTTAATTAAATAATTAAACCCTTAATTGTTTGATTTAATTATGTGTGTTTCAGAAAAAACGATAAAATGCATGATTAGTTAATCGATTGCATAATTAAATCGAGAAGCATAGGTTAAAATTAAATAACGATATCGTAAAATGAAACTCAAGGGTATCCTAGTCGAAAACCGAAAGTTAAAAGGTTAAAGGACGACTCGTTAAGGGTTCATGACCGAAAACACCAAGAATACGAAGAATCGTAAAAGAGATATTTTCGATCAAAAAGTAAAAAGTGAAGATATTTTGTAAAAAGTAAAGATATTTTGTAAAAAGTGAGATATTTTTATAAAAAACAAAGATATTTTACGAAAAAGTAAAAAGAAAAGATATTTTGAAAAATATTTATATATAGTAGGAAACGAATCTTAAATGAGATATTATTCTCGTCTCTCTCTCTCTCCCTTTTCTCTCCTCTGTTTTCCGGCCAGCGGCCACCACACCACCGTCGTGCCGCCGCTACTTCCTCTGTTTTAGCCGATCTTCTCACCTCTTATAGTTTTTGCCAAGCCCGTTTCAGATTCGGGCTCGGTTTTACATTTCGATGGCTCCTTTGTTGGGAAATGGCCGATCAAACCCGGTCAAACCCTATTTCTCTCTCCTCTCTCTTTCTATATTCTCTTTCTTCTCTCCTTTATCCCTCACCCATTAGACTCTCTCTTCCTCCCTCGCTGGATCTCCTTCTATCGTCGTCATTCGGGTCGCATGTGTTTGTGTGTGTGGGTGTTGGGGGCGCCGCCACTCATGGTTGCGTTGTGCATGCTATTTCGGCTGTGGTTTGGTTGTGGCCGGCGTGCAGAGTCATGCCGGCGATGCTGGGTGCGTGTGTGCATGGCGATGGGAGAAGGGCTGAGAGGCGATGGGGGTGAGGGTTTGGTGGGGGTAGGGACTTCTTCCGGATATTTGAAGAGTTTAGGGACCAAGTTGTAAATCTCAAACTTTCGAGTTAAGAAAAGATCTTAAGACTTAGAATTCAACATATCACGAGGGTTTACCACCGAATAAGGTGAGGGTAACTTCTAACCTCTATATGCTTATGTTTTCCATATTTGATATATGAATTGTTGAATCCTATGTGCCGTGATTATATGTTGTGAATACTGTATTCATACTATTATACTGTGAAAGGACTAAGGTCCACATTCATCTCGGAGGGACTAATGGTCCGTAAAAAACACATGGAAGGATTAGTGGTCCATAAAATGTACCAACGGTATATAAAACCATTTATAGGATAAGACCGGCTACTCCCGCACCTATTTAGAGTTGTGTGCGTTTAAGTTATGTGCTATGCATTCTACGTGTTGTGTCTAATTGTTGTATTTGTAAATGTTAGAACGACTTAATTGCTTAATGAACTTGAATTATGAAATTACTCACACTAGTGTATTCAAACGCACTCACCCCTATCTGTATTCACACTACAGGAGATGAAGAAAATCAAGATTTGTAGAGAGAAATGTGCTATATCAAGTTTTCTCTTTTTGCTTTTCAAAACTGGATGTCTAAACAATGTTTTTAATATTTCACGTTTGTAAAGTTAAACTATACTTCTTCTATGTTATGGATCTTGATGTATTTTTCTACTGTTATGTTTTCAATGTTTTCTCCCGGTTTTGTGTTGAAGGTTTAAAACATGTAAAAATCGTATATTTAACAGTTCTCCGAGGTTTCTGTTTCAAACATATGTCTCTTTTTCCTTTCTTCCCACGCCCAGAAGAAAACTCTGATATTTTTAAGTGTGAAAATGGGGTGTGACAATACTTCTTTTGTAGATGAAATGATTAGGACAATTGATGTAAGTGCTCTTTACTTGGATTAACAAGAAAAACAATTGATGAGATGTATGAGCTTTATTACAAACATGCACGTTTGTTGGGATTCTCTGTTCATAAATCAACTACTAGATATTCCACATGTGAAAAACCTAAAGAGATAGGAAAACTTTTTGTATGCTCTTGTGTTGGACTAAAGAAGCATGGAACTGCTCGAACAAACAACATAAAAAAATAGGCAATAACTAGGACAAATTGTAATGCTTTGATGAGGGTAAAGATAAATGATCAAAGTTTGTTCAAAGTTGTGACCATGTAGTTTTACATAATCATCCACTAACAAGATTAGAATTTAGTCATCTTTATCGTTCAGAAAGAAAGATTGATGATGAAAAAGGTAAGACAATTGAGCATATGATATCTTTAGGTTTGACTATATTAAAATCTTATTAATACATGGTAAATGATGTTGGCGGTGAGGAAATTCTTGAGCATACAAAGAAAGATCATATCAATTTTGTGAATCGATTGAAAATGAAAGCAATAGAAGCTAGAGATGCATGAACTATCATTAATATGACACAAGAAGAACAGGCAAATGAAGAAGATTTTTTCTACAGTGTTCAATTGGATGATGAAGACAGACTAACATATTCTGGAGAGACTCTATGATGAAAGAGGATTACCAAATCTATGGAGATGTCATGGTGTTTAATACGACTTATAGGACTAACAAATATAATATTATTTGTGTCCCTTTTGTTGATATTAACAATCATAAAAAAATGTTATGTTTGGTTTTGCGTTCTTGTCTAATGAAAAAGCAAACACATTTGAGTGGCTTTTCGAAGTATTCAAGAAGTCAATGTCATAGAAATGTCCTGTAACTTTGTTCACATACCAAAATCTAGCCATTGTAAATGCAATATAAAAGGTATTTGTCTGTTAATTTGACAATTAATATGTAATTATATATAGACACTGATAAACTTGATGCTTGATAATTACTATACTTTAAGTAAGTATATGAAATACCTTAAATCAAAATCACTGATACCTTATCTATCATTATATGCAGGTTTTCCCTTAAACAAGGTATAGGCTTTGTGTATGGCATCTTGAACAGAATGTAGTAAGTAGATTTGTAGAGTGAAGTCAGATAACTCATTTAAGACATCATTCAACAAATGTTTATTAGGATGTGTCGAAGAGAATGAGTTTGAAAATTGTTGGAATAACATGATATCACAATATGGATTGGAGAATCATTCTTGGTTTACAAGATTATACAACTTGAGAGAAAAATGGTGTATAACATTAAACAAGAACTTCTTCTCAGCTGGAATGTTGTCATCCCAAAGAAGTGAAAGTACAAACAACGTAATTGGGTTCTACGTTAAAAAAATAAGTTTGATTGTTTTTTACAAAATTTGCAAGGATACCATTAAAACTTGGAGACTCAAGGAGCAACATGATGAATTTCAGTCATCAAGATCAATCCTGAATTTACCCTCCAATGACGGGTATATTAAAACATGCTTCAACTGTGTACACATTGTCAATTTTAAAAGATTTTGAAGATGAGTTCATTAAATGCATTTCAAGTACTTCTACACTTTCGTTATTTGAAAATAGCACAATGGTTTATCAGTTTCATCCCATGATGATAATGGTCCTATACATTAAGTCATATTTGATTATGAGATGAAGTTGATAACATGTACATGCAAGAATTGTTGAAAAAATTATAAAAGAAATGTTCTTGCAATAAACAAGAACATATAAAAGAGATGTTCTTGCAATATTAAAGTCATATAAAAGAGATGTTCTTGCAATAAACAATTTGATATCTTCGACAGTGTCTACACATCAATCTGAAATATCAACTCAATCAAATATTATTCTCGATCCAGCCTGTTCAATTACAAAAGGATGAAAATAGAGGATTAAAGGAAATTTTGAAAAGAACAAGAAGATCAAAGAAGCTAGTTCAAATTCAAAAGTAACAAAGGAGTTTGGTTAAAAATACCTATTAGATTATTTTAGTTTAATTCTATCATTGTAATTCCGGAATACTTTTTGTGATCAAGTTTATCAAGTTTTATACTTTTTTGACTGTATATCATATCTGTTTTCAATACCTTAAAGGCGACAATGTAATACCCGTAACATGTGTATGCAGTACTTTATTATACATGCATGTAATACCATGGAGATATATATATGATATCTTAAAAGATATTTATGTAATACTTTGAATGTAATACTATAATACTTTAAAGGTATTTTTCTAATACTTTCATGTATTACCTGTGACAAAAACAACTTTGAATTATTTTGACTAATCTCCTCATGTTTAACATTTTTTCATTATATACAATTTTATTTCAATACCTCGAAGGTGGCAATGTACTACTTGAAACATGTGTATGCATTACCTTATTATGCATGCATGTAGATATACATGTGATATCTTAAAAGGTATGTATATAATACTTTAAATGTATTTATCTAATACCTAACATAAGACTATACAATACCTTAAATATAAATAATAATATAATATAATAATTTGTCTGTATAAGTGTACTTACATAATACCGTAGGGTTGCATGTGTAATACATTTTATCATAAACATTAATATCTTTGATTCTATTCATGTAATACCTTCATGTATTAACTGTCACAAAAACAGTTTTGATACTTTTATATCATAGTACTTTTATACTTACAATCGTAGTACCTTAATGGATAATGTGTAATACCTTATGTTATAAATGCCTACGTTTGCATTCAAGTGCTACATTCCGGTTTTTACCTGTATCAAAAATAATATTAATTTGTAAAATTATTTATTTGTTTACTGTGATACTATTAAGAGACAAAATAGATACATTTAACGGTTTCATCTAATACCTGTAAAACAAACAACTTTACATATCAACTAATTAAATATAATACCTTTCATAGTTAGAAAATTAACTATTCAATACAAACTATTAACCATCAAACAAGTCACTGAATTCAATACAAATTCTCCAAAAACATAGAAACATAGTTTGTAAAACAAATTTCTGAAACATTGAAAAAACAGAAGAAAATCTGTTTCAAATTACATCATTTTCCAGCTCTTTTTGTTTGTGCCTTGTATGTCTTTTGAATTGCTAATTTTTGTTCTCTTGAAATCTGCAGCCTTATCTGATGCTTCTTTTTTCTTTGCTTCAACAATCTTCAGTTTGAACTCAGGCTTCGTCTCATAGAAATTGAATACCTTTTGTAGCACCTGTCCCTTCAACTCATTAATATGCAACAATACAATAGTCGCACAAATTTCTGCTTTAAGTACTCAACTTATACCAGCCTGAAAAAGAAAAAAAATTATAAACCATAACATATGTTCAAAAATTAATTAAAATATAGAAAACAAATTCAAAATACCTTTGTTAAATCTGGAGAAGAATATATGACTTCATCAAAATACTTCAGGTGATGCATCATGTATACACCACAATCTACATCAGCAGTTCTTCTCTGCCACTTGAACTTCAAATTCTCAAATTTATAATTCAGCATTTCATTTGATTTCTCATATTTTTTATCAGCTACAAATTTCAACATTTCAACTCTCTAGATATCATTAAAATAAATCAAACAAATGTTAAAATCCAACTCATCAAAAACCACAGTTTATTGAAAATAATATCCAGTTCAGAACTTACTAATACTTCAGCAGTTTTAAAAAAAATATATTGTCCTCATCTTCATACATTCTATTGTCTAAATATTGGAACTTCTTGTCAAGCAGATTAAACACAACCAAAACATAATGATCATCAATACAAAATAGAATAAAAATCTGTAATATCCATAAGCAAAAAGATACATTAAAATTCACAATACACTACCACATACTTATGATATGTATTGTTATATAAAATTTCAATTTCAACATCATTAATGATCTTCTAATTATTTGACATCCATAATTTTCAACTGGCCCTCATACCTGTTGCATTCTCTTCAGCACTATCTAGATTATACAAAATCTTACCTAAAACATTCTACAAATAAAAACAAACACAAAAAATAAATTAGAACAAACAACTAAAATTTAGTAAATAAAAATAATATATAACTTACACTATGTACCAAGTTGAACATAAAACAACTTCTTTTCTCTCCAACTTCTTCATCAACATTCACAATTAAACACCAAGCCATAATAATAGATTGAAAATTTTTAGCCTTGGGAATTAAGGAAATAATATCCTCCTTTGGCACATAATTCAAATATCCATTCTGAAAATATCTTTCCCTGAAAAAAAGTTAGTGATTTATTAGTGATACCCTAATGCTCTGTAAGTGATATATTAACTCTATACATGTAATACCTTAAAGGTGCTCAACTGATACCTTCAATGTATATATGTGATATCTTAAAGCTATTCAACTAATACCTCAAACATATTCAACTGATATCTTGAAAATATGCATAATTGAGTGCAATACTTTAAAATTATATATGTAATATTGTAGATGTATATATGTAATACTTATACGCATAAACATATAATGGATGAAACATAGATTTATATAACTAAAATTTACATATAACACGTATCTAAGCCATCTTCATAGAAACAATAGTCCATAATTTCTTTATGCTTTTGATCCATTCAACCTAAATACTTCTTCGGAAAGACCATAAACTCAGATAAATACCCAATATCCTCCTTTATACTCCAAAATCCACCACTATCTGCCTTTTCTTCATTTCTCCCATTCGAATCAATAGAATACATCACAACAGTCAACTCTCTCTCAAAAGGAAGCTCATTATCGGATGTATCTTCTTTTTCATTTTCAACAGTTTCTTTGTATTGAGGTAGATCTGGTGTCAGAAGCTCAAATCATGGCATTTCTAAAGCCAATTTTTTCATCATGATAAAGTTTTCTACAACCTCATCATTATATTTGTGAAACTTATTGTCACGCCTCGAAATCTTTCACTTAAAATATCAGAGTTTTTCTTTTCTTTTGGGCGTGAAGAAAGAAAGAGGAAGAAGACGAGCTTGATATAAAATAGAAAGAAAATGAGAGGATAAGAAGCAGAACACTTGGAACATCGGATACAACAGATAAAAGGAGTTTAAAACATACGTAGCGGAAAAATATACCATCAGGATCCTCATACAAAGAAGGAGAAACAGAGTTTTCTTTTACAAAAGAATATCATAACTTTGAAAGATAAAAACCGGAAGATGGACACAGCTAATAGGGCACCCCTCTCTCTACGCGTCAAGGTTCTCTTCTTCTCCTGTAGTGTGAGTACAGAATAGGGGTGAGTGCGTTGAATACACTCGTGGGGATATTTTCCAAATTTTAATATTGTTAAGCCAATCACGCATTAAATAGATATAATAATTCAGCAAGTAGTCACAGCATATAAAATGCATAGCACACAATGTGAAACACACGGCTCTAAGAGCACTCAACTATACCCGTTGCATTCTTAACGTATGGTGCTTTTTATGGGCCACCAGTCCATTCTTAACATGACGTATGGTGCTTTTTACGGGCCACCAGTCCATCCCTAACATGACGTATGGTGCTTTTTACGGGCCACCAGTCCATCCCTAACATGACGTATGGTGCTTTTTACGGGCCATCAGTCCATCCCTATCATGACTTAGGACATCCATTCTCGTTCATCGTATCATAAACTTTGCATGAAACAATAATCACAGCATATAACCACAGCACATATAGCTCAATAGTTTAGATATCAATTATGGAAAACAATAAACATGTTGAGTTTAGAAGTTACCCCCACCTCGTTCGGTGGTTACCACGTGAGTAGCGAGTACCAAAGATCGGATATCTCAAAGCTCGAGTCTCAAATCTCGTGTCTCGGACCTCGTGTCTCAATTCTCATATCTCGATGTTCAATCTAACTGATAGCCTACATACGTTACGGTGTTCTTAGATCTTTAATAAAGTATAATTAAAGCGATAAAAGATCCCGGTGGAAAAACGATCGTTAAAGGCGCGACGGATCGAGAGATCTAAAGATTGAGGTTGAGGAGACAAGAGTGAAAGTTTAGTTTAATAGGATGAGATGAAAGAGGGCGAGATTAGGGTCGCAACAAAAAAAGAATGAGCTCAATCGGAGTTGAAACGAGCTCGAACGGAGCGTTTTAAGATTGAGGGGTATTTTCCGGCGACCGCCCTACCGCGCACGGTCACTCCTCCCCCGGGCACGACCGTGCCACCGCGCACGACCGTGCGCGATCGTCCAGTAACTCCTCTTGGCGTGCGCGCGACCGTGCGCGACAAAACACCTGAAAATTGAGCTTTTTGCCAGTGACCTCCCGTCACCGGCCACCACCTCCACGTCTCACCGGCAAGCCCGTTCCAACCTCCTCCATCTCCGATTACCCCCAACGAATTCCGGTGTGAGAACAAACCCTTTCCCACCTCCAAACTCACACAAACATGCATATATATATACAACACACACACAAACCCAAGCTTCTCACCCAAAACCACTCACACACAACTCCGGCCACACCGCCTCCCCCGGCGGCTCCACCACCCCCAACCTGTGGTCCTACACTCCGGGATGCTATCTACCACTCCGGTGAGGAAAACGAGAGAGAGAAAACAAGAAACGAGAAGAGAGAAAAGGTGATGAACTCAAACAAGGTTTTTTCCGGTGGTTGACTGGCGATTTGCCGGCGATCCGACCGTCGGAACGGAGAAACAAAACCGTCACTAGACTCGCCTCGACGAGAGCTACAACCTATGCGAAAATTGTTCGATTCCGACGACTTTGAAAATATTCCGGCAATCGCCGGCGGCAGCACCGGTGGTGGCGCGCCGAAGGCCGAAAAAGGAAAGAGAGAGAGAAGAGAGAAAGACTTACCGTAAACGTCGCTTTTGGCTCGTTCGAAGAAAGGGTGAGAAATGAATTGAGGGAAGCCCCTATTTATAGAAATTGGGAAAAGTTACTATTCACCAAAATATCTCGTTTCACTATTCACGTAAATATCTTCTGATATTTCCGAAACTTCATGTTTCGCCCTTTTCATCGTCGTTTGAGCAACGGGTCTCCGATTGACCCCTAGTTCATTTCTATCTTCTCGTCTTTCCAAGACGCATCTAATGGTATAGAAAAATTCTACATACCAAGTCCAAGAAAATTATCCATCTTAAACGTGTATTAAACACGTATCTAAAATGCATGTAATAAATTAAACAATCAAAATAAATGCACATACTTATTAAGTCATGTGTTAAATATTTAATTAATCAATTATGCTCGTTTTGATCCGGGGCGCTACACTTATCATCTGAGAAGAACTTCTGTTATGATTCTGACATTTTTGGTGTTGAGCTGCATGCTTGTTTATCTCTTATCATCTTCATCATATTCAACAGCTTTGACATATGATAAGTTGATACAATGGAAATATCCCCCTTGTAGCACAAAAATGCTTCATGTATTTCCTATAAAAAAACATAACTTTAAAACATAATACCATTATACAATAATTACTAATACTTTTAAACACAATACCATTATATAATAATTACTAATACTTTTAAACACAATACAAAATATTTACATCCTTTGCAATCCTTCTTATTTCATCATCATCAGGCTCCTTCTGGGGAAAATCAAACTTAATGCATTTACGTTCTTTTGAAGATTTATCATACTTAAATGCAATACCCTCACCCACACCCATTTCTTCATCAACTTTAGTCTCAACATTAACTCCAAAAATGTTACCCATTAATGAAATAGATTAAACGTTCAAAATAAGCTCACCTTCACCATATCGGCCAACAACAAATTCTTCACGACATCATTTTGAAATCTTCTCATTCGTCCAATGTTGTATAAGGGGCAATGTGTCACGCCCCGAAATCTTTCACATTTTTATCAGAGTTTCACATTGGGCGTGAAGAAGAAATAGCAAGAGACGCATACACAACAGAAAGAAATAAGCAGGAGACGACAGAAGAAAGAGGTAAGGGACGAAGTGATTCTTTCACTTAACAACAATCGGCCTCTGCCGATAATAATCAGTCTCACTATTGATAATATACATCATACACAGCGGAAAATAACATCAAGATCTCTCGTTCACAGAATACTCAGAATATATATACAAAACGTGAATAAACTTATAACATATTGTTTGAAAATGTTTGTGCGACACAACCTAAATAAACACAAGATCAGGAACAACACCACCTCTCTCCACTTAGGGTTCGACATGTTCACCAGCTCCTGTAGTGTGAGTACAGAATAATGGGGTGAGTGCGTGGAATACACTCGTGGGGATAAAGTCTGCATCTTATAACATTCGACAGATATAAATATCGGAAAATAATCTACAGTCACAAAATCATAGCAAGTAATATGCAAAGCAAATATTAGAAATGGTAAGAAGGATAGGCACGGGAACAACCCGTCTTACCCTAAAAAACAGTCTCATATACCGCTGGTGCGCTTCATGAGGACCACCAAACCTCAATAGAGTAGTAGAATGGAGAGAGACGATTTTTTACAGTCCCGTATGACTCTCCGAACATGCAATGTGAACCGAAGTTCTTTCACAGTATATAGTATGGCACAACACGTATATTCACAGCATTTAGTATTCATCATTCATGCTTCATAATAGGGAAAACTGTAAACACATTAAGAGTTAGAAATTACCCCCACCTTGTTCGGTGGTTACCACATGAGTAGCGAGGTCCGATGATCTGATAACTCAGAGCTCGAGTAGCGAGTGTCAAAGATCAGATAACTCAATGTCAATCCAACAGGTAGCCTACATATGTTACAACGTTCTTAGATCCTTAATAAATTTTATTAAAGCGATAACTGATTCCGGTGGAAAAACGATTATTAAATACACGACGGATCGAGAGATCTAAAGATTGGATAAGACACGAGCTCGTTCGGTGTTGATACGAGCTCAACCGAAGTATATAGAGTTGGAGGGTAAAAAGGTAAAAATGGGAAAAGGATTAGAAAACACGACGTCTCCCGACACACGCCCCACACCCGACGCCCTTTCCCGGTGCGCCCACTCAGTGCACGATCGTGCCCTCCTAGCACGGCCGTGCGCCACCTTCCAATAGCTCTTCCTGGCTTCAAGGCATGACCGTGCCCTCCGGCACGACCGTGCGCCGGCCTCTAGTGGTTTCTGCCGTCTGGGGCACGACCGCGAGCCAGCAGCCTGCGCCTAGCAGCCTCCCCCGGCTGCCTGGCTTCTTCCCCTCCGAATCCTCCGGCTACTTCGTTCCATACTCCTCGTCCCAACTAGTACATCTCCGATACTAAACCACTCATCCCCAACCCCATCTCACACACACAAACATATATATATATATATATACAAACACACTCATCACAAAAACGCTTGACCGGCGACCTTCGGTCACCGGAAACCCATCGTCACAACCTTCCGGCGTATCACCAACGCCAGTTATCACTTTCCTCATGGCGGCACCACCTGTGCCGCCCCCAACAGAGATCACCCAAACACACACATAAACTCACACACACACATGCATATAACATATCCAACCCGATATAACTCCGACACCACTACACATGGCGGCGTCGTCCCCTCAACAACTCACCCTTGCCTCCATGAGAACCTCCGACAACATCTCCGGTTAAAAGGATGAAGGAAAAGAGAGAAAACCGAGGAGAGAGAAAAGTTTGCTAGGGTTAGGGTTTAGGGTTTTGTAAAGGTTTTTCACAGTTTTCCAGCGAACGATAAGTCGGAATGGAAATTCGAGACCGGTTCTAGACTTGACTCATCAAAACCTACATTGTGTGCGAAAATCGGCCGAAACCGACAACTTTGAAATTTTCCGGCGAACTCCGGTGGCGGCACCACCGCGCCGGCAGCGGCTCCGGCGGCGGCGCCGGTGATGGCGCGCCAAAGGCCGAAAAAGAAACGAGAGAGAGAAGAGAGACTTACGTGTTTTCGGCGCTTTTGGCTCGTTCGAAGAAAGGGGTGAAAATGAACTGAAAGGAGCCTCTATTTATAGAGTTGAAAAAGTTACTATTCACCCAAATATCTCGGCACTATTCATGGGTTGACTTTTCCAAGTTACTATTCACCGAAAATATCTTCTGATTTTCCGATCGAAACTTCGGGTTTTTGCCATTTTTGTCGTCGTTCGAGCTATAGGTCTCTGATTAACCTCTAGTTCATTTCTAACTTCTCGTTTTCTTGATACGCATCTAATGATATACAAATACCCTATGTTCCACATCTAGAAAAATTATCGATCTAATCGTGCAGTAATCACGTATCTGAAACGCACGAAATAAATTAAACAGTTAACTCATACGCACATAATTATTAAATCATAGATTTAAATATTTAATTAATTTATTATGCTCGTTTTGATCCGGGGCGCTACACAATGTCTGAGGCTCAGCAATTCCTTACCATTTCATTCTTTGTAAATATAAAATTTGCAACAACACAACACACCCACTCACATTCCTCAACTGCTCATCCTTATACACCCTAATAGACTCACACAACTTATCAAGAACATTAAACACTCTAACCTTGGTTTCTAGGTATCATGAAGACATCAAAAACATCGTCTGCTGTCACGGCAAAACGACGATGACTATCTATTCTAAGACAGTTTGCTAGTACTGTTAAAACTAATCACTAACCACATTATCATTTTCAAGTTACATTTTGTAAACTTCAAATGCAAAAGACCCCCAAACCCTATACTCCTCACATTAGCTTTTTATTTATCGATCAAAGATTGTATAAGATCACAGAGACCATTTGGTCTACATTGAGTAACAAGTATGCTACAAAAAAAAAATTACAAAAATCATAAAAACACTATCAAATAAAATATATATTGATTTTTTAAAAAAATTTACATTTATAACTACAATTACTTAAAAAAACATATAATACAAATAAATATTCCCTAAAAATCATAAAAACTTGAAACATACAGTAACATGTGTTATATGCATTGGATATCTTAAAAAATATGTATATAAAACCTTAACTATATGTCTGAGAAATCGTAAACTAATACATATAATACATTAAACGAATTCACATAAAAAATAAAGTTTACAATAGATATATTAACATGTATGTTTATATAAAAAAAATATTAACAACATATAACTTTTTAAAGCCACATCACCCTCATCAGGTATCTCAACATTAATCTTCTTAACAATTTTATTCTCATTTGATTTAATACTGCATAAAAAAATACAAATCATCAAAAAACCATAAAAAAGAATAAAATCAAGAAATACCCTTGATATATACACCAAACACTTTTAACAGTACAAAAAACAATATATATATATATACACACACAAGTGCTGCATTTAACATATCAAATGTGATACCTTAAAATAAAAGGTGTATTACCTTAAGTCTACAAATGTGATACCTTAAATTAAAAGGTGTAATACCTTAAGTCTACAAATGTGATACCTTCAAGTTAACAAATATGCAAATAATACCTTCAAGTTAACAGATACGATACCTTAAAGCAAAACATATAATACCTTAAGGATATAAATGTAATACCTTAAAAACAATATACACATCTAAAACATAAAAAAATATTTATTCACAGTACAAACACATTAAACAATATAAGAAAAATACCTATCAACATCAACAACCACCATTGCTTTTTCCAAATTTTTCTTCCTAACAAGTTCTTTTTTCAAATTTCCTAGGATTTTTTCCTTACATCTTTTCCACCCACTTATGTTATCATGAACCAATGTAACTTTTCTTTTTTTTTTCTAGCAATATTTCTTGTTGAGATTTACCTTGACTATCCATTATCTTAAAAGAGAAAAAATAAAATTAATCATAGTATAAGAATATTTTGGTTACTAATGGTGAAAATGGCAAAACAGGGCAACATCTATACAACATAAAATAGATTTGTTCATTAACATAAAGAATCAATTCTCTTGATAAATGTGAAAAGGAAATTTGAAAGATGAATGGAACTGTAAAAAAACATAACCTACTCCAACTCTACACACAACTGTAAACACTAAATATCTTCTACATTTCAGTATAATGTAACTATCAACAAAAAATATCATGCAAAATCCTAGTATTTGATAAAAACAAACATGCAAACTAACAAAAAATCCCACAAACTCAGAAAAAACCCTAGAACTTCTAACACACATACAGTCACAACAAAAATCAGTACACAACAAGCAAGATAAAAACAAAAAAAAGTAGATCATAACAACTAAAACACTATATACGAAAAAAATAAAAAAAAATGTATTAAAACTTACCACTAACAAAGCGACGAAAAAATCTCCACAAATCCTTTGAAAACAACGATACTCTTTTCACTAAAGCAAATATTCAACACATGAATGAAGAAAGAAATGAAAAATCGGGGAAAACAACTAAAGAAAACCCATAGAATCGAAGCAAGGAGAAGAATGACGAAGAGAACACAAAAACGAGAGAGGGAAAAAGAAAAGGAATGAAAAAATCAATTTAAAAAATATATATAATTACTCATTTCAAATTCGGGTCGGGCCGAGTCGGGTCGGGTCGGGGGCACGGATCTAAGATCCAAACCCCCGGGGTACAGAAGTTTTTACGTCTTATTATATACTACTATTAAATTAGGAAATGAAGAATGATACTCCTAAGTTGAAGAAAACCAAGGTAAAATGCAAAAGGAAAAAAATAAAGAAGCTCAATGGACTTAATTGTAACTTGTAATTTCAAAATTTACTTGAACTTATTGTAATATCTTATACACTTGAATATTTTTGGTGTACATCTTTAAATATTAATCAATACTCATATGCAAATTTTTTCTATCATTTATTAATTGTACCCCCATTTTCAAAATTCTGAATCCGTCATTGCATGGTGCATAAATCTTAGATCCTTACACTCGGACAGACCCGACTCACCACGTGTTTGGGTGTCCACGCACAATCTTGCTCTTAGGTGTTATACTTCTATGTTATGTTAGTCATATCTTTATGCAATGTTGGTTGTACCATAGCATTTTTTTAGACATACATTAATATCTTTCATATCTTTTAATTATGTTAGTCATACCTTATAGTTATGTTACTTGTACATTTATATATTACATAAGGATATTACTGTCGATATAAAAGTATAAGTAATATCACATAAAAATATGAATAATATCACATAAAAATATATATACACAAATTGTGACGAAATTAGTTTTTTTTTTTAAGTTAAAATATTATATAAAAATTATGATATTTGTACATAAAAGTATAATCAATATAACATAAATATATGATTAATATAAAATAAATATCACAAAAAAGGACGTAGATTCGGATCACGGAATCCGACCCGAGTGCATAATACTTCAGATGCACACAAGGCCAACCAAAGAGAGAAATTCTCAAAATAATAAATAAATAAATAATTAAATAAAAGAAAAGATTGGGCCACTGGTGGCGTTGGCTGACTGACGGCTGCACAATATATAGGAAACAGCTTCTCTCTCCTCTCTCTCTCTTCTGTTTTTCATTTTTTCCTCGGCGGCTCAGATCTGGCTCGCTCTACAATCTCAGCTCAAATCAAACGTCAGAAACTTCTCTCTCCACTCTTCCTTCTTTCCCTCCATTTTTCTTTTCTCTTTTTACTCACTCTTCACACATCTACTCAACTACATCTAAAACCCCCCAATATTTTGACCTTGGATTCACGTTGATTGCTCTGAGCCATCCCCTATGAGTTTTCTGTTAGTAAATTGTCTCTCTATCTATCTAAGTATGAAATCAAAGCCCTGAATCAGATTCTGAGCTTTTTTTTTTAAGGAAAAAAAAAACTGAATTGGAACAGACTCAGGGGATAGCTGGAGCTGGCAATGTGATGGATTGGGGTGTTAACAATTCGTATAATAATCAGTCCCTAAAAGGTGTGCGATTCCTCATTTTAGTTTTATTTACTTTATTTGTTTTAGCTTTGTAGTTAGTATTTGTTTCTATTGTTTATGCCTCTTCCACACTGTAGCTTATTCTGTAGCTCCTATCAAATTTACTTCCTTAAAGTGTTCTTTCTATTTGAATTGCTGATGTGTAGAGCGGAACTCTTGTTGTTATAATTTGATATTATCCACGATTGCTATTGAATTTGGACCAAAACAGATTCAAACTGTTAGCTCCTTGATTTTTTTATTTTTCTTTGTTGATTCACCATGATCTCTTCAATACAGTTCAGATATGGGTGTGATCATGACGCTAATGTGTATTGTCATATCTTTTTCAACGTCCCAGTTTTGAATTAAAGTTATGCTTGTTTCATATTCACATGCTTGACTACCATAGTGGCCAAAGTAGTAGTTCATTGCCATCAAGCTTTCTTTCTGTGATGAGACTTCTAGCTTTCTAGATTTCGGTAACTTGATATGAGACTTCTAACGAGCTACAGTTAGATGAATATATTATTTGGAATTGTCAAGTATTTGCTGGTACAGTAATCATATTTTTTTAGCTAAAGAACTGAAGTAAATTTGCAGAAGTTACAGCTTTTACATGTCATGGTGAATGTGTGCTAATATTATATGATCATACCACTGCGACTAATTAATTGATAAAACCACAATAATTCAATTAAAAAAAGAATGGAATGAATCACAGAGATATGGTGATTGGTGTCTCAGGCCTTGCCGACTGCATCAAGGACCCAGGATGCTTGCTTTAGAATTTTCAAGATCAGCAACTCTACTATTCATGGTTATTCTTTTTCTTTGTCTATTTGAAAAGGAATTAATATGATAAACTGTGTTATACCTGCCAGTCCAGAAAAGCTTAAGCCAACTAAGTAAACTGGAGCCCTGAAATGCACTGAAGGTGATTTTCTACATCAAAAGTAAGCTTGAAAGTTTCAGACTAATTTAGAAAGTGCCCTGATGAATAGAGAGATTTAACAATGTGATTATCCTTTTTTTTTTTCCCTTCAGAAAACAGAGATAATATATAACATGAAAGTAATTGTTTGAGGTAGGAGTTATCAGAAAAAATTATCAAGATTGGATGAATGAATCTGCTTCAATCACCTTAATATATTATTTGTCCAGTTTTTCTTATAATCCAATCTAAATAAGTATGAACTTGTACTGAAAGCAGATGAACCAGATGATATAACCTAAAAAAAAGTTATCTGCTACACATTGAAGATGGTAAAAATGGAGAGATCCTTGAACCATATGCAACAGATAACTCTGGTGACTTGATTCCAAATGTTTGTTGTACAATTTCTTTCATATGCTATGGCAGGTTCACATGCTTCATGTAATTTTTTGAATCAATGCTTCAAATAGTTTTAGACTAAAGAAATTCATGTAACTAGATCTGGGTATATCAGTTATGTACAGCTTGATGCTCAAACCAAGATTGACTAAAAGATTTTCAGCATGCTTTGCGAAACAGAAAAAACCAAACACACAATATAAATACCTGTTCAATAGTTGGGTCTGTGTTCAACTCAACTACTAAAAGTATTATAATGTGTAAAAAAAATCAAGATATTCGAGTTCAATTTGAGTTGGACTCGATTAAAGTTCGATAATCTTAATAATCTAGTTCAACTCAAATTAACTACCCTGCTTAGCTTCAATTTAGTCTCTATTTGAACGATCAAAGAAGTCAGATGTTTAAAGTCCTTAGTTGATGTTTCATTTCTCTGAAATCCAGCCCATCAAAATTCCACTTTAAGCTCAAGCTCTTCATGAAAATTAAATGATCTCACAATCTTAATTTTTGTTTCTGATTAGTGGTCTGATTTAAAAATTTTTTTTTAAAGCAACACAGTGCACACACAGCAGGCACCACACGCCATCTAATAAACCGTAGTAATTTTGTTAAGATGTGAATAGATATATATGTCACACACACATGTTATGCTAGTGCTGTGGGATCCAAGATCATAGTATGCAACTCAAGGTATGCAGTACCACACTTATCCACATCGCCATAAAGCTGTTTATTGTTTGGACAGTAACACAACACACGAAAAGCCATCTAAAAATAATACCTTGGTAACTTTGTTAAGACGCGAAATGATATATATGCTTCCACAAACTCACATTATGTTAGCAATGTTGGATCTGAAAACTAACCATGATGGAACACCATGAATGCATAACCACACTATAAAAAGCATGTTCATGATTTTTATTAACTTTTTGGAATCTAAAAGCCCTAGATTATAGGTGTCTTAGGCTAGGTGTTAAGATAAAATTGTGGTAAACGGGGAATTTGGAGGTAGAGATAACTCAATATGCATACTTTTTAGTGTTTTACTATGATACAACCTGGAAAAGAACTGTCACAGGAATATATTAAGATGTTTTAGGCAAAGAAAGTGGAGGTTATAAAGTGCAGTACATAAGAAGGGAACTTATCTAAAAGCAGCAAACCTTGTGGAAACCTCTTAATTGTGATCTCATGGATGCTGTCATTGGAACGAATTTAAGTTTAAAGATGAACCTCAGTTCAATGGAGTTGAAGAAGAGTATCCATGTGACAATTCTAAGCTGACATTATGATTTCTCATGGTTTATCTTGTTTTAATTTTGTAATAGTAGTTGTACTTTCCTCTTCAATGATCAGACTTTTTTTCTCTTTGTTTGTAGTGGATGTGGATCCAAAGTCGCTGACGGCAATGAATACAACAGTCATCCCCCATATTGATCCAATAGATATTGGCTTGGGTTCTACGGAAAAGGGGAATACTGTACTTAATGCAAAACCCAGGAAAAAGACCATGACCTCAGTATATCTGAAGTATTTTGAAACAGCACAAGATGGGAAGAGCAGAAGGTGCAAATTTTGCGGACAAAGCTATTCTATTGCCACTGCAACTGGTTATTTTCTCAACTGGTTTTCTCGTTATTTTTTTCCAATCCTCCAGTTTTTCACTAATTCTTCGATTAATTGAAACTTAAGTAAGATATAGACATGTCGCATCTGAATTATCTTAGTGTAGGACAGATGTAGATTGCCAGTAATATAAAGTTCAGACTGTCATTGAGGCTGCAACATCAGTTGCTATAGTTACCAAGATACGACTTCTCAGTTGTGTTTATGACTAAAATTCAACCAGCATACAAACTTAGTTAGCATATACACCATCTCTAGCTGAAAATTTATTTATTTTTCCTTGCTGAAGGCAATTTGGGGAGGCATCTCAGTAATCGACATCCAGGATATGATAGGATAGGAGATTGTACCAATAGTCCTGTTCTGCAGCCTGTGACAATAGCTAAGAAACCTCAAACTCAAGTTAAGCTTCCTGCAATAGAGCTCGATCACTTGAACTGGTTGCTCATCAAATGGCTCCTTGTATCATCTCTTCCCACTTCTACCTTGGCAGAAAAATGGCTGACTAATGCATTTAAGTTCCTGAATCCTTCTGTTGATCTATGGAGTGAGGAAAAGTTCCAAACTGTGCTACGCGAAGTCTCCAGAAGCATGCAGGAATCGGTGAGGCTGATTGTGGAGCAGGTTTCTTCGAAAGTTTCAATTACTCTTGATTCTTGGACCTCCTATGAACAAATCCGGTATATGAGTGTCACGTGTCAGTGGATTGATGAAAACTGGTCCTTTCAGAAAGTTCTTCTTGATATTTGTCACATTCCAAGTCCTTGTGGGGGGTCTGAAATCTATTATGCTCTACTTAAAGTCCTGAGATTATACAACCTTGAGAGTAAAATCCTCTCTTGTACCCATACCCTGAAAGGTAATATGGATAGTCAGAAACTGCCTGCGTTTTGCTATATTCCCTGTGCTGCTCATACTCTGAAATCTATCGTAGATGTGGGGTTAAGAAGTACAAAATCAGTGTTCTCAGTGATTTCAAAGATCAGGGAGTTTGTGATGGAACTGAATTCATCATTTGAAATGTCTGAGGACTTCGTGCAATTTACTACAGCATACCAAGAAGGAAACTGGAAGTTCCCACTTGATGCCTCAGCTCGGTGGAGTGGCAGCTACCAGATGCTTGATATTGCACGCAAGGTAATCTCATCTCTTGCAGTTCATATGCAAGTCTTTTGTCTAGGATTATTGTTCTAACAAAGGTATGGATATATTTCTTTTGCAGGCTGGTAAATCGATGGAAACTGTTATCAGGAAGTATGAGGAACAAGTGGGTGGCTGTTTGCTGCTCAACCCTGGAGAGAAAAATGTTGTTAATATTATGCATAAGTATCTGGAACCCTTCTTTAAGACCATTAACAACATATGTACAAGTAAAATGCTGACGATTGGTATGGTTCTCTTCTTCATGGATCACATTGCGGAGACAATTTTGTCGTGCAAAGACTCGAGGCAAACCCCTGAGTGGCTCAAGATTGCTGCTGAGGACATGTATGCAAAGGCTCAAAATTACAGTGGCCAGGTTTGCAATGCATTCACATACATGACCGCAATTCTCGATCCACGGATAAAGGTTGAGCTCATTCCTGAATATCTCAACTTAGAAGGCTATTTGGAGGAGACAAGGAATCATTTCATAAGGAATTACTCTAGTGGCTATTCTCCTTTTATGAGCAATTCATACAGCACTCAAGAGCTGGAAGGCAGTGGAGGAGGAAGTGCTTCTTTTGCAGAAGAAATTGCTCGAAAGAAACGAAGGGGAAGCCTGAGCTCTGCTACGGATGAGCTCACGCAATACTTGTCTGAGCCTCCAGTTCCGATGCTGACAGATGTTCTGGATTGGTGGAAAGTGAATAGCTCAAGATATCCGGGGTTGTCTTTGATGGCTCGAGACTTGTTGGCCGTGCAATCAACTGCATTGCTGCCTGAAGAGATATTCTACAGCCAGGGTGATGAAATTGATAGACAAAGGCTACGTACACCCCATTATGATATTCAAGCTTTGCTTTGTGTAAAGTCATGGATGCAAAGTGGAATCAAGCTAAAGTACAAATCTACTGAGATTGACTGTGAAAGCATAATGGAATTGGCTGCTGCTTCAGCAACTGACAGTAGCAGTAGAAGAAGTTTTGACAAGAGGCAAAAATCTTGACCATTTTCTTAATTTAGGTGAATTCTACTGATTAATACCCAATCCATCTCTCTCTCCCTCTCCCTCTCTCTCTCTCTCTCTCTCTCTCTCTCTCTCTCTCAAATCACCAACATTTATTCATTCTAAAGTATGTTGTACAGGTTGTACTTGATACAATTATAAGGATATTATTGTCAATCTAAATTGAACTATTTGTATATTCTGATATGTAAACCTTTTTTATACCATCCTTGACCCACCCACCCTGTTATAACTCCAGCCAAACCAACTACCCCTCGTTCGGATTGATGAATTTGAGAAAGAATTCTGAAAGGGAAAATGATATTTACTTGTCAAAATATAACAATTTGGTGTTCTTTATTCAAAAAGGTTGATATATATATATACACACACACGCTACTTATAGTATGAATAATTTAAGTTTCGTCCATTTTTCATAATGTCTATTTTAACCCTCTTCCATAATTAAATTAAATTAGAGTCCCAATTAAAGAAAACTCTATATTAAGGATAGTAAAGTAATTCAATATTTATTTTATTTTTCTATCCGATCATAAAAGGCAAGAGTCTCTACATTCCAAACTCTTCTTGAAGATTTTTACATGTTTTGATTCTTTTTCTTCTATAATCTTGAATATTTTGAATCTTACACTAAAATTAGTTTTGTATTAATACATATTTAAAGAGCTTTCCAATGATATATTATAAGTATATATAAAAAAAAATTATACTATAAAATTAATATTTTTATTAAAGTCCATTATTATTAGAAATTATGATCTTATGTTTTTTTTTTCAAAATCCTATTTGTTTCTTTTAATGTAAATATAGTGAAAAGAAAATAATAAATTTATCAAAATCTAAAATATATATTTTTAAACATTAATATTACTAATAAAAGAATAGTTTAAAATGAAAAATTATAATTATATATTATGGTTTTTCAAACTAATTAATTACAATGTTGACCTTTTCTTTCAAAACTTCGATTTGATCATAGAAGGTAAGAGTCCTCTACATTCCAATACGAATAATTTGAGTTTCGTCCATTTTTCATAATGCTTATTTTAACCCTCCTCCATAATTAAATTAAATTAAAGTACTAATTAAAGAAAACTCTAGGATAGTAAAGTAATTCAATATTTATTTTATTTTTCTATTTGGTTCAAACAATCTATCAAACTAAAAAAAATTAATTATCACTGGTGTAGATTTAGTTAGACATGTCATAGAGAAAAATAAAGATTATGATATAAATATTATATTTTAAGAATAATAAACTAATAAGATATTTATTTTGTTTTTCTATCTGATTATAAAAGGTAAGAGTTCATTTACATTCCAATTTCTTCTTAAAACATTTACATGTTTTGATTATTTTTCTTCTAAAATCTTGAATATCTCGAATCCTGAACTAAAATGAGATCACATTAATATAGATTTAAAAAAAATCATTGTTGGTCTCAAATAGTTCAGAGGGGTGAATGAACCTCTATTGATTTTTCTTTTCAAAGCTTTTATGAACTTTCGGCGTTGTACTCTAGCACAGAATACAACACTGCATGCGGTACAGTAAGCTGGGCGAGATTGCTGTTTAGCTTACTGTATCGGAGTTCTGTATACAGCGGAAATAAACTTGATAGAGTTTCTTTTGAAAATGTTTTCTCAAATATGCTCTCTGCTTAACTTAGAATATAGAATGATAAGATATAAGATGCAGCACAGATAAGAACGGAAAATAAACATAGATGTCTTATAGTGGTTCAAAGGTGGTGTAATCCTTCTACATCCACTCTACTCCTACTTCGAGAAGGAACTTCGTTAGATAAAATTGAATTACAGGACTCGTCATACTAATCTATTAACCAAACAAGGTTTTCACCTACAAGGACTCAACTTCCACACAGGTTGCTCGAATCCACAGACTGACCCACACAGGATCCTATTAACTCACATAGAGTTATTATCTTAACAACTTAAGACAAAAACACTCAGCAAGGATCTAAATCCTATCAACTGAGGACACCACTAAAACAACCTAAGCATACAGCACAAAGGTTAAAAGTATATGAGTTTTCTTTAAATAGTGCTTGAAGCAACCTTGATGACTCTGATGCTTGAAGACTTGAAGGCTTGACTGTTTCACTAGGAGGTTGAATGATTGAAAACTTAGAGAGTAAGATGCTCGAGTACTTGCTTTTGCGAGAGTGAATTTTGAGTATCACTATTTCAGTAATTTCTTCAATCAACTCTTCCTCTATTTATAGATGTAAGAAATATGCCCATTGAAAAGAGACACTTCATTTAAATTTGAATTCCCTTTGATCGTCCTTGATCTTGCATTCAATGTCTCTGAAATTCTGGGGATGAATTCCTTGTCTTATTCTGCAGTTCATTTAATGTGACTATCCTACGCTTCAGGGCTGTTGTAGTTTGTCGGTCCACATGTTAGTGAGACAGTGATTCTTCGTATAACTTGATCGCTTGTCTCTACTAGCTATATTTGACAAGATTTATTCTGGACAACAGTGATCTTCCTCATACAATATTGTTGTGTGTAACTGTCTCTTCCTTCTTTTAGTTCTGGAATACTGTGCTAGCTTACTGCAAACTGAAATTACAGTGAACCTTTCTGTTCGCCTTCCTGTATTCTTGCTTGCTGCTTACTATATCTGCTGCTTACTATATGCAATATCCAATAAAAAAATTTAGTTGTATCCGACTGCTACAAGGATAGACTTTTAAGTTATAGACTTTTAAGACTCAAAAACTAATCTAAGTTTCCACTTAAACAGTATGGGAAAATTGGGTACTCTAAATTCCTATTACCATACTATTTTGTCTCATCAAAATCTAAACATAAATTTCCTAACATTCATTATTTGAAAAGTAAAACAAAGCTGATGAGAATATATAAATGTCTATATTAAAGAATCACCAAAACAATATTAATAGGGACAAATGGATTTAAAAATAAATAATTATGGAAGTATAATTAGAATAAATCCAAAACAAGTAAAATTAAAAGGGATAATTTATAATATGTTGTATACTTGTAGAATTCATTAAAATTTTAGAAATATAAAACTGTCAAGAATAAAATGGAAAAGGTAATATATAAGACAAAGACAAAAACATAATTTTAAAAACTTTATAAAATATTTAATATTAGAAAAGGATACAATGATATTTATAAAAAACAATGATAAAAATAAAATAAGAGATGCAACATAAATTTAGTATATAATAATAGTGCAAATGTTTTAATTATGATGAAATAATAAATATTGATGATCTTATGGAAACCATTATTTTTAAGGGTTAATTTCATTTTTACAACATGTACTATGCACATTTTTTAATTTTGAATCCTAAATTATTATTTTTCTCCAATCACAACCTATACTATACGTTTTGTTTACTTTTGCAACCTTCCACCAACATTTTTCGAGGAGAAAGGACCCACATGATTTTCACATGCTAGCTAAGGTTATTTTCATCATTTGCACTTCTAAGACAGGGGTAAATTTGGTTATTCAACTATTTTTAATGGTCAAGAGATCTTATTTTTGTTTGACCTCACCATATATCACCATCATTCTTAATTTACTCAATTAATTTGTAGAAGAAATGAGGAAAAAATTAGGGCTAAATTTGATTTTGGAAAGGGAGTTAGTTAATGGCTTAGGAAATGATAAAAATAACATTCAAATGGCACACGAAAATCACATGGACATTTTCTCACCGGAAAATGTTGGTTAGAGGTTGTAAAAGTAAACAAAACATGTAGTATAGGTTGTGATCGAAGAAAAAAAAATTGTTTAGGATGTAAAATTAAAAAAACCTACATATTATATGTTGGAAAATGAAATTAACCCTATTTTAAAAACCTTTTTGAACATTCATATTCGCTCCCCAAAATATTATCCATTATGGCATAGAAGTGCCTTGAAGAAAATTGAGATTAAATGACAATGTAATCTTCTTTTATATTTATAATTAACAAGATTACTAAAACCTATAAGAAATAACATTCCTAAACAGATGTTATTTGTAGATTATGTAATTTAATTTAGCAATGATAAATTACAAATATCAAATTAGAAGTTTAGAGAAAAACAGTAGAATAAAATTATTATTTCTATAAACATAGTTACACATAAATATAATATATGAGAATAAGATGTCTTTATTCAAGTGACAAGGGTGAGAAAGATAGGTCGAGGCCAAAAGAAATCAAAAAAGCAAGTCAAAAGATGACACTTTAATTATAAGGAACAATGAGATAAATATGAAAATATCTAATTTTTATAAATATCTATAATTTAAGATTATGTGGAGATTATTTAAGATGTAACACCTATATTTAAATATGTTGAATCAAATAGGAGTGTGTCTTCTAAATATACTTTATGAGCGTATATAAAAATATCTCTAAATTAAAAGCAAAATTTTATAAAATAATCATAAAACACAGTTCATTATATAAGATAGAGTAATTGATAGTAAATATGAACATAAACATCAAACTGAGTATCGTAGAATTAAAAAATTAGGATGGTGAGTAAAAACAATACATTAACTATGTAGGATAATAAGACAATTGCATTAGAAAAAATATTTTGAGTGGTATTTAAATATGAGAAATGAATGACATGTTTAAAATCTGCTTAAGAGGACTTTAAATGCTCCTATTTATAAATATAAGACAAAGACAAAACCATTTGAAATTTTTTATAAAATATTTGACATTATAGAAAGGTATACGGATATTTATAAAATAACAATAATGATAAAATAAAATAAAATAAGAGATTTTACTCAAATTACGTATATAATAAAAGTATAATTGTCTTAATTATGATGAAATAATAAAGTCAAAGTCTTCGGTGAGACATGAGATCCGTGAGATGGGGAAGATCAGATCGGTCAACGTGGGTTCATGTAATACTTTTGTGTGTATCAGGTAGTACTTTTATGTATATCATGTAATACTTATACAAAATTATAATTTTGATAAATAATATTATGTAGTATATGTATATCATACAAAAATATTACTTGATACACCAAAAATATTACATATTGCACGACCTATGAGTGAGGGAAAATAATTGGATCTGCATGTTTGTTAACGACCAATCTGATCCGACCTGCTTCATGGACCTCATAATACAAAATTATTACCTGATATAAAGAAAAGTAATACTTGATACACATAAAACTATTGCATGTTTTCTGTTTTGGATCAATGTATTTTCTTATAACACGATTCGTCTTATAGAATGAAATCTGTACGCAAGACTCACTCAATAATAAAATATTGATGAACTTAATTATGGAAAAAGTATTATATTCAGTCACCAAAATAGTATCCATTAAGACATAAAAGTGACATGATATTTAATCTATTGAATATTCTATGAAAACTAACAAATGTGACCTCACCAAAATAGTTACTCCCTCCATCCCAACTCAACTTGCCTACTTGCCATTTATGTTTGTCCCAGCCGAACTTGCTAGCCCAAAAATGGCAAAAATTTTTTTACGAAAATATCCTTATTTTTCAACTTTATTACACAAATGTCATCCAAATTTGTTGCATTAAATATGATTTCTTTAAACTAATTTGATTAATTAATCCCTAAACCTAATTCAACTAAACTAAAACCCTAACCCACCCAATACCCTACACACAAGAAATCGATCCCTCCCACTCCCACTCCCACTCCCACCCCTGCGTCGTTTTGAAGATTGCCCCTTTCTCTCTCAAACCCTCTCTCTTTCTCTATCAAACCCTAGATCTATGAGATGAATCTCTTCGATTAAACGACTATCACAGTTCCAAATCTAGAGATGAATATTGTTTGTACATATTTGTACTCAATTTTAGTAAATAGAGTATTGTCTCTTCCTCCATCTGACACTGCACAACATTCTGGTTGCATACAATGCGGTAAAGCTTCTGCTTTTGTTGGACCATCTATTTGGAATTATCGATTCGCAATGCTGCGTCCCAACTCCTGGAACTCCCGCTTTCTCTTTCATATTCATCAACTTCTCATTGCCTAATTATTTCCATTTTGTGATCTATCAAAACATTGCGGTGGATTTGTTGAATCTTTGAAGGTGGGTTTATCGATTTTCCTTTACTTGCTTATTTAGTTTTCAATTTGGTCGTTTTGATTAAAGGGATTAGTCAAACAGTCTTTTATTTTCTGTAGCCTTTTTTTTGTTTGATCTTTTCTCTTTGTCGGAGAAAAAAAGGCGAGGTAATGGGTAATGGGATTTAATATTTACTTTTTTGGTGTTTTGGGAGATGGGTTTCTTTAATTCTTGGAAAATTCATCCTTTTTTAGTGTGTGATTTTGGTGGTCACATTGTGTTGTGAAATGTGAAAAATGAGGAATTCGGTAGTGAATTTAGCTGAAATATTCATAATTCATCAAAATTGTGATACTTTGAGATCAAGTTCTGATGATGAGATTCTTTTTTAATGATTTTTCAGTGATCTTCTGATCTGGGATATATGCATATGATTATTGGCCTAGGCTTAAATTTTGAGGTGTAGTTATGTAGATGAGAGTAATTATGATAATTCAGTAATTTGCTGATCTGGGATGTCTGCATATTTGTTGGGTTCATTGATTTGAGGTTGATTTCTTTGAGGAGGTGTGAGGTTGATTTCTTTGATCTATGATAATCTTGTTGCTGGTAAAATCTCCAGTTTTTTGGAGTGTCTATGGAGTTTTCGTCTGAGATTGCGGAAGAGGGTTTTGTTTGGGATTCGGAGGAATCTTTCGTGGGGGAAACTCAGTTTGAAGAGGATGGCTTTGCTCTCCCAAAAAGGATAGAGGTACCCCCTTCAAAACTGGTTCTCTCTTCAACGATCCAGAAATGCTTCATTTTTTTCTATGAGTGGTTGGCGATATGGGTTCCCTCAGTGACCAGGTTAAACTATTTGACCCATTTGTTGGAATTATTTGCCTAATTTCTTTGGTGAAAATTTCTGTGTTATGCTGATGCGAATTTATGCATGATTTGGGGTGATTTATGCTGATTTCTGGAAAGCCCTAATTTTATGATGATGCCGATTTCAACTGGTTTCTGCAATTTATGCATGATTGTGCTGGTAAATTGAACTTTGAGGTGGAGATTGCTTGCTTGGTCTGTTAACAAAGTGATGATTGTGCTGATTGTTTTTCAAACTTGATTGGGTGTTGGTTGTAGTAGCTTGAATTGGTCTGTTGTAAGGCCTTTTTAATGCTGCCATCTCACCTTTTGTGGCCATTGGATAATCTCCATGATTTGGGGTGTTGGATGTTGTTTTCTGGAAATCCCTAATTTGTGGCTAATTTGTGGAAAAAAGAACTTGTTGGTAAATTGAACTTTGCTCTGATTAATGCTTGCTTGGTAGCTTAACAAAGTGATGATTTCTTCTCTGATTGTTTATAAAGCTGCCCAACAACTACTTGTTATTGCACTTGCATGATCTTGTTGAGTTCAAATTGTTGTGTGTTTGAATGATGATTAGTTGCATGGTAGCTCATCAAAGTGATACACCCCTGCTGATTGTTTATGAGGCTGCCCAACTTGAATTGTT
This sequence comes from Scutellaria minor, assembly GCA_954870855.1. Lineage (NCBI taxonomy): Eukaryota > Viridiplantae > Streptophyta > Magnoliopsida > Lamiales > Lamiaceae > Scutellaria > Scutellaria minor. Next base: position 23,890,561 of record OX940727.1, read on the forward strand.
GTTGCAACTGATCTGTTATTCAAACTTATGTTAGGGTGTTGGTTGTAGTAGCTTGACATAGTCTGTAAATGGCTATATTAATGCTGCCATCTCACCTTTTGTGGCCATTGGATAATCCCAATGATGAAATTTTTATGAGGGAAAAAAAAAGCATGCAAATGAAGATATCATTAACATTTACTGGATATTGTTTACATATGGTAATCAAAATGAACACTGCATGTGTGTTTACACTGTAAACAATAAAGCAAAATGACAAAAGCATTCTAAGCCTACTTACATATACCCTAAATCTGTTAGAATGCCCTCAATGTTGTAAGAGACTGTGGCTTCTTCATTTACAATGAGGTAGTTAATTGTGTCCCTTACTAGTTGCTCATCTACATCAATTGCTGCTGGCAATGAATTTGTTCTTGCTTGTGCTTCATTTCCAATGTGAGGAAGCTTGTAATTGTTTCCTCCCTTTGCCTTCAATATCTCAACCATGCATGTTTGTAGTGAAAGAAAAATGTTGTTTAACTTATGATGCTCAAGATCTTCAAATGATTTAAGAATATTAGCAACCAAGTCATCAACATTGTAGCTTCGGGTTTCAATCTGCAAGGATTGAATTGCCCTGAAGTACCCTAAATCTAGCACATTAGTGTCTGGTGAATTTGGTGGTTGACACATCAAACTAATATCAAAGCCATCTTCTGTGGCAGCCCTCCTAAAATATGCATCCATGTTGCTTAAATGAGGTCTAGCATTGTCTTGTTGAATGATGATTCTTTTACTTGCATTTGTTGGCCACTTTGCCTTTATTGCTGGGATTATCTACTTGTTGTGCCATGTGATGAAAAAACAGCAAACAAAAGACCATAAAATGTGTTAGTAATGTCACCAAATCTACCCAATAGTTAATCAAAACATTGAGGCAGTTTTAGGAGACTTACTAAACATACTATGTGATGAAATTTTTGTTGTTTTTAGTGAGTTACTTTTTCCAAAAGACAGCTCTTAATGACTTCTTTGTTTATGGATTCAATTGGTTTTGTAACCATTGCACCTCTTGGTCTGTTTGCGCTATTTCTGATGGCGGGGACTTGTTTAGTGAATGGGAAAATTCCAATCTTCCCATCAAACAACAACTCCCCTTGGTCTGTGTATTGTGGCCTTGCCACAGCAGCCATAAAGATGACTTTTGGGATGAATCGCTTACTTTTACATGCCCTGTAAGGATCATCCTCAAAGGGCAGTTTATAAGCCCTTTTACTTGTCCGTTGCATATAGAACCACTTCTCATCAATGTAGACTACGTTATGCATGCTTTCAAAACTGATGTTGTTACTGATATGTTTGTGTAAGAAATTTAGGCTGTATTTGATTCTACTGAGCTTATTTGAATTTGTCAAAGCTGGTTTGATTGCATTAGTGTGTGCTTTAAGCTTGCCCGATTTTACCCACCTGCCCACACATGATTTGCTGACCTCAAACTCTTTTGCTAACCTCCTGATTATGCCTCTCTTGGAGAAAGGAATCTGTTTAATGGCTTCTTCATCCAACCTTAAAAGTTGAGATGAAGGTGGGCATGGTCTTACCTCCGGAAAAGAAATAGGCAGCCCTTCATTAATTTGTTTCTTTACAGCTTGCCATATGAGTCGGACAATACGAACAGAAACTCCAAATGATGTTGCGACTTCTACAGTGATGCCGTTCTTCAATTTGCCGTTGTTGTTTATGAGAAGATGTTGAGCTATAAGAAGTCGTTCTGATGGAGAAAGGTTTTTTCCTTTTTTGTTGCAAGTCATATTTGAACTGTAATTTTTAAATTTTAGAGCAGGTTGTTGAAAATGCATTCAATGCATTTGTATTTGTATTTATAAGAAGTGGAGATGATTTGGTTTGCTTGTAATAATTCGAATATTTTAGGTGGGAGTAATACCACTCTGTTGCAAATGTGTTTGAGGTGATTTGGTGGGAAATTTTCCCACCAAAAATTGTGTTGAAAATGAATGGCAGTAGCTATGATTTCTATGCTTTCCATTTTTTTTTAATTTTTAATTCATTTTGCATTAACACACTAATCAAAAGTTAATCCAATTCCTAAATAAAGTGAAAAAAGCAAAAAGTAAGCATATTTAATTGAGTCAACTGTGTTTTCTTAACCTCCGTGCTCGGTCAACGTAGACAAGTTGAGCCGAGACGGAGGGAGTATCAATTAAGACATAAAAGTGACTTGATATTTAATCTATTTAATATTTTATGACAATTAACAAATGTGACCAATTGATAAAAAATCCGTTGACATATTCTTATAAAGATTAAGAAGATATACAAAATTACGTGAAGTACAAAAATTCTAAACTAATGAGTCATACAATGATATTGTGAATTTTTTTTCCCAAAATGTAAGATACATAATTAGTATATTTGGTATCAATCTATTGGTTTGATATTATGAAAGTATCTAATGAAAGCTATACAATTAATAAAAAAAATATTTTATATAGCATATATTATTTTCGAAAAATGTACAACGGAGCTAATCAAGATATGATATGGCAAGAATTGAAAAAAAATAAAAATATCTAATTTAAAAAAATTCAAAGAGATGTATAAAGATATAACATTATAAAGACACAAAACATATGTTATTTTCAAATAATATTATTTAGTTGAGTAATGATAAATGACAAATATCAAACTTTTATGGGATAAAAACAAAAGAATAAAGTTTTTTTCCCAAAATATAGTAAATAATGTTTTCTTACAGACTGTGGGCATGTCTTATAATGTACACTGCTTATGTGTAAAAATTGCATCACTTTAAATATAGTTATTTGAAATTAATGATATAACACCCTAGTTAATTAACTAAGGTATAATGTTTTATATATTTGTTTATTAATTAATTAAGCATATGTATTTGGCAAATTAAGTGACAAGCCATGAGAAGGCTTAGTCACACTCTCTCTTCATGGTGTATGGACAACACACCTAAGCTAGTGATGACACCCACCTAGGCTAAGCTTCACACAAGAGTGAAAGGAAAGAAAAGAAAGAAAGAGAAGGGCATACACACAGTTTCTCCATCTCCATCTCTCTTTCTCTCAGATATCTCTCTTTCCAGCATCTCTCTCTCAGTCTCTCTCTCTCTGCCTCACCTGTTGTCCCTCCACAGTTGTTGCCGCCGTGGGTTGTCGGCACAGGGTGCTCCGATGTGTGAGGTGTCGACTGCTGCTGGGGGCGGCGGTGGGTGTTGGGCGCGCTACGGGGAGTGCGTGTATCGGGTTGTAGGCTGGAGCCCTGGTGTACGCTGGGGTGCACTGGTGTGCGTCGCACCAGTGAGCGCTGGTGGGAGCGTGCGCGCCGGGGGTGGTGCTGGGGTGCACCTGGCTAGGCTGCTGTGTGCGTGTGTTGGTGTTGCTGTGTGCTGTACGCGTGTGTTGGTGCTGCTGTGCGCATGTGTTTGTGCTGTTGTGCGTGTGTGCAAGCTATTATGTGTGTCTCTGTGTGTGTGCGCGTTGGCTGGTGTGTGAGTTGCCAACGATGGGGGTCGTCGGTGACAACGGCAGCTGCGGCGGAAGAGGGCTGGTAGCGGCAGATTTGGCTGAGGGGGGAGGGGTTTTCCTTTATAATTTTATTAAGTTCAAACCCTTAATTGCAAACCCCTAAATTTTAAATAATTAGACTTTTCATCCACAATTTTAGGAAATTATGTTTCAGCCCCTAAACTTAATAATATGACACAATGGCTATGGAAATGATATGTATGTTACATGTTTACCCCTAGGGTTTGACATAAACGTTGGAATTTTGCAATTTAGCCCCTTTTATCTCTAAACCTGGATATGAAACCCTAGTTTCAACCTTTGAGCTATATAAACCCTAGTCACAAAAGTTGAACCCTCAAATGTTATATTTAGAACTTTCGTTTTTCCCATTATAAGCCATCACCTGTTATCAATGCTCGTTTTTCCAAATGATGTGAGTCATCTTCCTTTACATTCAAAAGCTCTTTCTGCGGACCTATGCCATCGAACCCAGGATCAATAATGTTATATATTTCAGGAGCTAGAATCATTGGTTTCTTAGAGTCATTTATTGATTGATCTTTTCTATATCATTACAACTCCCCCACCTGGTTTAAGAGTATTATCAATTTAAGTTCTAATTCGAGTTATAAATAATTTTATTTACCCGCTAAGATGAGTTTTATATATATCTTATAGGAGACGCAGACGAAGGACCCCACTAATTCCCTGAAACATAGTAGTTTTCCCAATACACCACTTGACTAAGGTGGGGGTAATTTTTTTGTTTCACGTTTGAGTTCTAAATGAATTTGAAGTGAGGTTACGTGCATACATGAAACATATGTGTTTATTCGATGAACGTGGCATTATATGCTTTACTACGAGATGCAAACAAACGTGTGTTATTTGTAAAGTGAATGAAGGTGTTTATTCGATGAATGTGGCATTATATGCTTTACTATGAGATGTAAACAAATGTGTGTTATTTGCAAAGTGAATGAATGTGTTTATATTAACGAAATGTATACCACAGTGGCTCAGAACCACAATAATGTTTACCGTGGCTCAGAACCACAACAATGTTTACCATGGTGGCTCAGAACCACAACAATATTTTCCAAGACGGCTCAGACCCACAACTATGTGCTTAATGAACTATATGTCTATGCTTTCATTTTATGTTTTAATAGCTCCCAAGCCCTATCCCATTGAGTGTTCTTATTCACTCACCACCTTAAGTGATTTTATTTTTACAGGTTGTGGCCACTTGGAAGAGAAGTGAAAGAGGTGTCATATTATTTTGTTTGTATAGAAGATGTTATCTTGAACTCTTTTGAAAAACGTAGCTTGCAAAGCTGTACAGTTTTAGTCTTGTAAATATAAAGTAAAATACTTTTATTCCGCTGTGTACAATTCATGTTTTATAAAATAGGGATGTTTGAACTGACTTACTTTTATTTACAAATTTAAATTACCTTTGGAAATTCATGTTTTAACGAGTTGCTGGATGCCCAAATGAAAGTTTATTAAACTCTGTTATTCTACAATAATGTAAAAAAGAGCGTGACAATTTTGGTATCAGAGCCTGACTCTACTTTTTTGTAGAGCTTGCTCGATTTTAAATTTTTTATGAAAAGTTGTTATTTCAAATGTTATTATATATCATAACTGGATAAGCATTTTTCTTCACTCTCCCTCCGATGGGTCTGCCAAAAGTATATGAATATTACGTGTTGTATTATGTTTGAATGTTATTGGCATTTATTTGTTTAAGCTTTAAATTTGAAATGGTATGTTAGAAATGATTTCACTATGCACTTTATATAAGATGATGTATGACAGATGGCTAGGATTAGGTATACTGCTAGAAAAAGAGTACGAGAGATGGAGACGTTAATTACAAGACTTAAACGATGATTCTTTAACGATAGGGTTGTATATAAGAATGGTAAATGACGAATCTTAAATATGTACATATATGTGTGAAGTTAACTTTTGATAAGTAGTTAGGTATGTGTAGTCCTTGATAGAAAGTACGGATGGCTATTTTTGCTGTATGTATGTATATAAAGCTGTCGTGCCATTTTGCTATCTTATGAGCTGTCTATTTTATCCTTATGTCTGGCATTTATTCTTCTCTGCTAAAAGTAAAGTCGTAATACTTAATTGTTGTAATTTTACTATGGATAGTGACAGAAGCATGCCTCCTCGAGGCCGACCCCGTAGAAGTGCACAACCAGTCGGGGGCTACTTGAGCAAGCTGAAGAACCCTACAGGCAAGCTGAGGAGCCCTATAGGCCCGCTAAGGAGCCCCAGAAGTGTGGTGACGATGGAATGATAAACAATTTAATTACCGTACTAAAGGGGCTAGCAGAATAATTAGATACAACACGAACAGTACCACCTCCAACAACATCTGGAAGCGAGGTGAACCAAATAATTGAACAATTCCGATGTTTTAATCTGCCAATCTTCAATGGAAGATGAGAACCCACAGAAGCTGAAGAGTGGCTGAGGGGCTTGGACAAACTATTCGCACACCTCCTTTGTTCTGACGCACAAAAGATCTCGTGTGTCATTTTTCAATTCACGGAGGAAGCCAGCTTTTGGTGGGAATCTTATGAAAGGACCTTAACAGCCGAAAAGAGAGATACAATGACTTGGATAGATTTCAAGGAAATAATCATGCAGAACTATCTGCCCTAGGCCTATCGGGACATGAAGAAAATGAAATTCCTATATCTTCGCCAGGGGTAAATGACGGTGAATATGAACAACAATTCAATCAGTTAAGCCGATATGCCATGCATTTGGTTGATACTAATGTGAAGAAAGTGAGACGATTCAATCGGGGTTGACACTAGGAAATTGGTGTCATCCTCGTAGGATAGGGAGAGATGACATATGCGGAGGTCGTTAAGAGGGCCCAAGAGGTTGTCTTATGCATGCGCCTGGATTCTGCAGTTCCCAAAAAGATGTCAATACCGCCAGAAAGAAGAAAATAGGATGGTCCGAATACAAATCGAAATCCAATTTTCCACTAACCCAGAAAATAGAAAGTGAGTGGAACTTCGAATGTCTCCACTCCCCAAGGTCGTGTTTCCTATCCTAAGAGTGGGAAGACCCATTTTAGACAATGTTTATGGAAAACGGGACATTGTTTCCAGTGCCAGGAACTGGGCCACACCGCAAGATTATGCACTAAACACCGAGACCAGAAACAGAGAGAGCTCGTGCTTTTGCCCTTACCACAACCGAGGCCACTAATGAACCAGAAATCATAGCAGGTATGTTATCAGTATGAGATATACCTGCACTTATTTTATTTGATACTGGGGCAACCCACTTGTTTATATCGGTTAAATTCTACGAGCTTTTGAAATATGAAGATGATAAGGTAGATGTGGAAACCTTAAAGGTTAATATACCCTCAGAAAGAATCAAAACAACCCAATATATGTGTCGAAACATGCGAATTGCTTTCGAGAAGAAAATCTTCTTAGCTAATTTACATGTTTTGGAGATGAAGAACTTTGATGTAATCTTAGGGATGGATTGGCTCAAGGCCAACCACGTGGTAATTAAGTGTCGTGAGAGGGAGATCCTCTTTCAATCACCTGAACATGAAAGATATACCTTATTCGGAATGCGAATCGGTGTGAACCCACGAGTGGCGTCAGCTATGCAGGTAACCAAAATGCTGAAGAAGGGAAATTGTGAGGCCTTGCTGGTGAATGTGGTAAACCTGGAGCAAAAGTCAGACCCGATTGATAAGGTACCGATAGTAAGAGAATATGAAGATGTTTTTCCTGAAGAACTGCCAGGCTTTCCGCCAGATAGACAAGTCGAGTTCTGTATCGATTTGGTACCTGGATCAGCACCAGTGTTGAAGGCATCATACCGCATGGTGCCGAAAGAATTGCAAGAACTAAAAGTTCAACTACAAGAACTTTTGAAAAGGGGTTTCATCCGTCCTAGTATATCACCCTGGGGAGCCCAGTATAATTTGTGAAAAAGAAGGATGGGACTTTCCGGATGTGCATAAATTATCGTGAGCTGAATAAGAGAACTATTAAGAACAAGTATCTGTTGCCACGAATTGAAGTTTTATTTGATCAACTAAGAGACGCAAGCATATTCTCAAAAATTGATCTAAGATCTGGATATCATCAAGTGAAGATTAAGAAGGAAGACATGTCCATGATGGCTTTCAGAACGAGGTATGGTCATTATGAGTTCGTAGTAATGCCCTTCGGACTCAGTAATGCACCAACAGTTTTCATGGATATGATGAATCGTGTGTTCCATCCTTATCTTGACCGCTTCGTGATAGTATTCATCGATGATATTTTGGTGTATTCACTTGATAAGACCCAACATGAAGAACACTTGAGAATTACGTTGGATACTTTGCGAAAAGAAAAACTATACGTGTCACACCCCGTTTTCTTACATAAAAATTATCAGAGTTTTCTTTGCGGACGTGCAAGAAGAAATGGTAAGAGACGTTTACTTAAACAGAAGGAGGTATGAGACAGTTATCAGAAGATTGAGGTAGGAGACGATCAGATTCATTACATATAACCCATCGGATACAACCGATTAATTAAAAACATTAGCAGTGGTAGTAAACTTGCAGGATCCATCATCCATAGTACAAACGAAGTTATACTTACAAAACGTGAATTATAAAAACATTGTTTAATTGTTGTGTGATAAAAGACTTAACATAAACATGTCTGGATAAGGCACCATCTCTCTCCCTCTAAAGTTCATCATGCTCTTCATCTCCTGTAACGTGAATTACAGAATAGGGGTGAGTGCGTGGAATACACTCGTGGGGATAAACTCTGCATCTTATAACATTCGACATATATATAAATCAGAAAATACGTAACAATCGGCACGTAGTCACAACACGTAAAATGTATAGCATGTATCCCGTAACTCATCCTTTAGGTGCGGGAATTTCCCATCTTACCCCATAAAACGGTCTTAAATACCTTTGGTGCATTTACAGGACCACCAACCTTCCAGGTAGTAGAGGGGTTAAGAGACAGTTGTTTTTTACGAACCATAAGTCCTTCCAAACATGCAATGTAGACCGTAGTCCTTTCATAGTATAACATGAACACATAATCATAGCATATAATCACAGCATTCAGTATTCCTCAATCATGTATCAAAATAGGGAAAACTATAAACAAGTAAAGATTTAGAAATTACCCCCACCTTGTTCGGTGGTTACCACATGAGCTGTCGAGTAACAAGTTTCAAGTATCACAAAGCACGATCCAACTGATAGCCTACACAAGTTACAATATTTCTTAGATCCTTAATATGTTAAATACGTATAAATAAAGGTATAGACGATGTCGGAGAAGATACGATCGATAAAGACGAGACGGAATGGAAGATCTAAAGATTGAGGTTGAAGAAACGAGAGTAAAAGTTCAGTCAAACAAGCTGATAAGAAAGAGGAAAATATTTGGGTCGCAATGAAAAAAGAATGAGCTCAATCGGAGTTGAAACGAGCTCAAACAGAGCGTTTTAAGATTGAGGAGTATTTTGGTCAAAGGGTTGACTTTGATCGGGACCCCCAACTCCCGGTCGACGACATTTCATCACTGATGACTCGATGATAACGTACGATGGAAAAAACACGTTTCGTATCGCAAACACGGCGCCACGCGCGCACATGTTACACGGCGTCGTGCACGCTTGCGCCCAGCGCACCTGGCGCCCTGCATTTCTCTACAGCCTTGGCCCAGCGCTTCTCGGTAGCTCTCGGCGGTCTCGGCAGGAACGTGCGCCCAACACGTGCGTGCGCTACCTGGCGTCTCCCGGTGCCCTGCGCCCAGCACGCACCCGATCGCCCAGCGCACCTGCTATCCTTTCTAGCAGCCACCTGCTGCGGCGGCGCCGCCCGGCGCTGCCCCCACCTGGTCCGCTGGTGACCTAGCTTCGACTACTCCTATTTCCGGCCACCCCCCAAACTCCGGTGTGAATAGTGCCCTTCCCCCCAAAACCTCAAACACACACATGCATATACATATATACACACACACTGCACACAGCCCTTGGCCGACGACCACCCGCCGCCGGCCACCCCCACCAGACCTCATCGGCGCTGGTGATACACCGGCCAACAGTAACCATGGCGGCGCTGTCTCCAACAGCATGCACACACACACGAACAACACACACACCACAGAAACACACACACACCACTGTTCTGTTCCGGCGCCGCCATCCACGGCGACGCCGTCTCTCCATCATCACACCCACACACCCAGGAGGTTCATCCGGCGTCAGCTCCGGCGAGAGAGAGGGAGAAAACAGAAGAGAGAAAAGATGACAAAACTAGGGTTTAAGGTTTTGAGATGGTGTTTTGCCGTTTTCCGGCGAATGAGACATCGAAATTGAAATCCGAGACCTATCCTAGACTCATCTCAACGAGACCTATGTTCTGTGCAAAAATCAACCGAAACCGATAAAATTGATTTTCCGGCACCAGCGGTAGTGCTGTGGCGGTGCACCGGAGATAGAAAATAGAAGAGAGAGAGAGGAGGGAGGAGAGAGAGACTTACGTGTTTTCGTTGATTTAGCCTCGTTCGGAAAAACGGTGATTTTTGACTCGAAAATGCCCCTATATATAGATTTCCAAAAAATACTATTCATCGAAAAAATCTTGAGTTACTATTCACAGTAAAAATCTTGGGTTACTATTCACTGTAAAAATCTTGGGTAACTATTCACCGGAAATATCTTTCGTTTTTTCGAATCTTCGTATTTTGCACTTTTCTTCACCATTTGAGCTACGAGTCTCCGATTGACCTCTAATTCATTTCTATCTTCTCGTTTTTTCATTACACATCTAATGGTAAAATTATATCTATGTTCCGTGACTAATTTTTACTTTCATCTAAAACATGCATTTATCACGTATCTGAAACGCATATAATTAAACAGTCAAGATTAACGCACATAATAAAATAATTCAATTAAGGGTTAAATATTTAATTAACCAATTATGCTTCATTTTTGTCCTGGGCGCTATAATACGCAAAGTTTAAAAAGTGTGAGTTCTGGCTGGATAGAGTCGCTTTTCTCGAACACATAGTTTCTTCAAAGGGAATCGAGGTAGATCCAGCAAAAATAAAGGCGGTCAGTAAATGGAAAACGCTAACCAACATGAATGAAGTGTGGAGTTTCCTTTGTTTGGCTGGATACTATAGAAGGTTCATTGAGGGATTTTCAAAGATTGCCACCCCTATGACTCGACTGACTCGCAAGAAGGTGAAGTTTTAATGGACAGAACAATGCGAAATGAGCTTTTAAGAATTAAAGAAGAGGTTAACTACTGCACCAGTTCTAGTCATCCCAGATGGAACGAAGGGGATCGTTGTCTATAGTGAAGCATCTAAGTAGGGTTTGGGATGTGTGTTGATGCAATAAGAAAGAGTGGTAGCCTACACCTCAAGATAGTTGAGAACGCACGAACAGAACTACCTAACTAACGAATTGGAGCTAGCTGCTATGGTGTATGCACTCAAGATTTAGCGACACTATCTGTATGGTAGAAAGTACAAAATCTACACCGACCACAAAAGTTTAAAGTATTTCTTCGAACAGAAAGAACTCAACATGCACCAGAGAAGATGGTTGGAGTTAGTGAAGGACTACGATTGTACAATTCTTTACCACATAGGAAAGACAAATGTGGTCGCCGATACACTCAGTCGAAAGAACAAAGGTGAGGTAGCTAGCATGCTTACCAATCAGCGTCAACTGATAAAGAAAATGTTCGAGTTAAATCTAGAAGTGGTTACGCCTCCGAGCAATTTTAAGGCTCGAATCGCGGCTTTGATAATTAAGCTCACGCTTCGAGAATAGATAGTCAAAGTCCAGAAGAAAGACAAATTCTTACAAAAGATAGAGACACGTATGGAGAAAGAAGTTGTAGATGGGTTTGTGATATCAACAGATGGGGCCCTGACTTTTAGAGGAAGACTCTACATAACAAAAGATGACATGATAAGAAGAAGAATCCTGGAAGAAACGTATAACACGCCGTATACAACACACCCTAGAGGTATAAAAATGTCACGCCCCATTTTCTTTCACAAAATTTATCAGAGTTTTCACACGGGTGTGAAGAAAGAAAATGGAAAGATACACATATCACAACAGAAAGAAGTAGTAGGAGACGACAGAAGAAAGAGGTAAGGGACAATGTGAAACATCACATATCAACAGTCGGTCTCAGTACCGACAAATTCAACATTCGCAGCGGATAACAACATTAGGATCTCACGACCCAAATAAGTACATAAATATTACGAAACGTGAGTTAAAAATAAAACATTGTTTTAGAAATGTTTGAGAGACATCGTCTCATTATAACAATGCCAGAAACAACACTTCCTCTCTCCAACTAGGGTTCCTCAAGCTCATCTTCGCCTGTAGTGTGAGTACAGAATAAAGGGATGAGTGCATGGAATGCACTCGTGGGGATGAAATCCGCCTCTTGTGACTGTCAACAGATATAAAAATACTAGTAAAATAATCTTAAGTCACGTTGTCACAACACATAAAATGCATAGCAGATATTAGAAATGGCAAGAGATGAATAGGTGCAGGTATCACCCGTCTTACCCTATAAATTGGTCTCAATACCGTTGTTGCATTTCAAGAGGACTACCAAACCTCAACAGAGTATTAGAAGGGAGCAAGGGACGGATGCATGATCAGAGTGGACCTCGGTCCTTTCATAGTAATAATATGGCACAACAATTATGTTCTCAACATTTAGTATTCTGCAATCATGCATTTAATAGGGAAAACAGTAGACAGATAAAGAGATAGAAATTACCCCCCCTTGTTCGGTGGTTACCACGTGAGTCGCTAGTACCAAGGATCAGATAACTCAGAGCTCGAGTAGCGAGTACTAAAGATCAGATAACCCAATGCTCAATCCAACAAGTAGCCTACACAAGTGTACGGTATATCTTAGATCCTTAATAGGTATAATTAAAACTATAAATATTTTCGGCGGAAAAAAGATCGTTAAATACACGACGGATCGAGCGATCTAAAGGTTGGGATTTAGGAGACAAGGTTGAAAGTCAATTCCAAAGAGTTGAGATGATAGGAAATGAAATTTGGGTCACGACAGAAAAAAAATGATCTCGAACGGAGAATTTTAAGTTTAGGGGTATTTCGGTAATTTTGGTCCAAGGGTTGACTTTGACCAGGCCCACGGACCCCGATCAACGACGAGTCGAAAAAGACGAACGATGGAAAAAATGGGATTCGGATCGAAAACACGGCATCGTGTGTACGTCGGCACGCGCAGACCCGTCGCTGGGTGAAAAAAACCCGACGGCGCAACATCATCCTCGGCAGCTGCCGAGTTTTCTCGACAGCCCGGCACCCAGCTTCCCTGAGAGTGGCCTGCTCCACCAGACCACTTCCCCGCGCCACCAACCGCGGCGATGCTGCCCTCTGCCGCCACCACCACGTCCGCCGGAAACCTCGCACCGTCGGCTACCACCTCCGGTCATCCCTCGTCGGATTTCGGTGGTGAATAGTACCTGAAATTTCGCCGCAAAACCCTTCGATACCCTGATTTTTGAAACCCAACCCCAACTCCAAAACTTCGGCCGGCGACTTCCAGTCACCGGCGACCAATCCCAACCCCCTGGCCGACGACCCCCCATTGCCGTCAACCTTTTCCGGCCAACCCAACACACACACAACCATATATACACACACACATACACGCTCAAACACACACACACACCTCACTGACTTGGCCGACGGCCACCCTTCCCAGACCCTCGCCCGCCCACCGATCACACACGGCGGCGCCACCTGGCGCCGCCCACAACAGCAAGCAAGAACCCACACACACAAACACACCTCCATTCTCACACACATGCACGTACACATATACATACACCACTGTCCTTCTCCGGCACTGCCACTCACGGCGGCGCCGGCCCGCCAGCACCTCACCTTACCTCCGGCGGCCCTCCGGTCGTCATCTCCGACGAGAAGAGAGAGAAAAACAGAGGAGAGAGAGAAGGTGGTGCAAGGAATAGGATTAGGGTTTAGGGGCTGTTTTTCGCCATTTTTCGGTGAATGAGAAATCGGAATTGAATTCTGAGACCTATCCTAGATTCGTCTCGTCGAGACGAACGTCGTGTGTGAAAATCGGCCGAAACCGACAGCTTTGAAATTTTCCGGCCTCCGCCGGCAGCGCGCCAGAACAGAATATCGGAAAGAGAGAGAAGAGAGAGAGACTTACAAGTTTTCGATGCGTTCGGCTTATTCGGAAAAACGGTGATTTTCGAATTGAAAACACCCCTATTTATAGAAATCCAAAAATCACTATTCATGTGTAATATCCCGGTTACTGTTCATCAGTTGATTTTTCCAGGTTACTATTCATCGTAAAAATCTCATTACTATTCACTGTGAAAATCTTTCGATTTTCTTTTCCGAAACTCCGTGTTTTGCCCTTTTCGTCGCCGTTTGAGCTACGTGTCTTCGATTGACCCCTAATTCATTTCTATCTTCTTGTTTTTCCAATACGCATCTAATAATAAAATAAAATTCTATGTTCCACATCTAGAAAATATTTCCGTTTTAAACATGCATTAAACACGTATCTGAAACGCACGAAATAAATTAAACACTTAAATCACACACACATAATTATTAAATCTTAGGTTTAAATATTTAATTAATTAATTATGCATCATTTTTGGTCTGGGGTGTTACATCCCTTACCCCTTAAAATAATTTCATTCTCGAAATTAAACGCGTACCAAGAACGACTCGGAACTAAACGTATACTAAGAGCTGCGAAACTGAATACTCTGCCAAAAATCTCATTATCGTATATCTGTGTTGCTTCTTTCTTTCCATTTCTCGTCAAGGAACATGCAAGCCTCGATTATTTGGCTAAGCTCAATGTTCAGAACTTTTGCCAATCTTTGAGCTTTTCCAATTCTTTCTCGAACTTTCCTATCCAGATCACACTTTTATTTCTCGTTCCTCTCCTTCTTCAGCTCATAGTACTGATCATTGTATTGATCATCCTATATACCTCTTGTCTTTACCGTTTACTTGTGGAGTAAGATGAGGAATAGTTGGCACTGGAAAGTCGTAGTCCTCCATTAGCGAACATAAATAAATTTTCGATAAAGATAAAGAAAAGAGAGAGATCGAGGGTGAGAAAGAGAAAGAGAGTTGAATAGACGGGTGAAAAGTTATCGAATAGCACTCTGATACTCCTGTTGGATGCGACAACTCCTTTCGTTGAATTTCCAACGCATTCTTGAGATATGATTCGCGGTGCATTCTATTGCACGAATTGATGAGAATATCATCAACGAACAAGATGACAAAAAGATCGAGATACGGATGGAGAACGCAATTCATCAAATCCGTAAAGACAGCTGGAGCATTACTAAGTCCAAATGGCATACTCAGTCCAAATGGCATTACTACAAACTCGTAGTGGCCATTTTTTATCCTAAATGCTGTCTTAGATGAATCCGCAACTTTGACTTTCATCTGGTAAGATCCAAACTTTAAGTCAATCTTCAAGAACACACTGGTACCTCTTATTTGATCAAAAGATCTTCAGTTCGAGGTAGTGGTTACTCGTTCTCTATGGTCCGCTTGTTTTGCTCTCGGTAATCCCTACACATCCGAACGCTTCCACCTTTTTTCTTCACAAGAAGCTCTGGAGCTTCCCAAGGCGACATGCTCAATTTTAATGAAGCATTTGCCCAAAAAGTTCTCGTAACTAAACCTTCCATTCTCGTAATTCCTTCGGTGTCATTCAATAAGGAGCTCTTGACACCAGTGTTGATCTTCAGACGAGACCAATCTCGAATGTTACTTATCGATCCAGCGAAGGACCAAGTAACTCCTCTAGTAACATGTACATGTATTTCCTGATTACCGACACCTTCTCAATAGAAGTTGATTCTTATCCGGGTTTCCCCATGTTGACCAACCAAGCTTCGTAATTTCTTTTTCTAAGCATCTCGGTTGCTTCCATGGCCGAGATAATCCTTATGTCGGCTTTATCTCCTGTTCTATGGAATGTGAACTCCAGTTCACCCGGTGTTTGAACGATGATCTTCCTTGCACGACACTTGATTACCGCGTGGTTGGACTCTAGCCAGTCCATCCCCAAGATTGTATCAAAATCCTTCATCTCCAAAGCATGAAGATTAACTAGAAGGATCTTGTCTTCGAAAGCAATCCTAAGGTGACGGTACAAATGTTTTGTCCTTACCGTCTTTCTTGAGGGAAAGCTAACTTCTAAGGTTTGAGCGACTATCCTACCGTCCTCATGCTTCAGCAATTATAGAAGTTAACAGGTAGGAAAGAGTTTGTCGCTCCAGTATCAAACAAGATGAACTCAGGTATATCAGATACTGATAACATACCTGTCATCGTCCCAGCTTCATCAGCGGCTTTCAGACGAGTAAGAGCGAAAGCTCTCGCTCTGCCTGCCACCGGCCTTAAGTTTGGCCCTGTAGCCGGCGTATTCCTCGTCCTCCAACAATTGGCCGCTATGTGCCCCGGCGCCCCGCAGGTAAAATAGTTCTGTGTTTCTTGTTGACACGGTCCCATGTGCACCTTTCTGCATCTAGGGCACGAATTTCCAGGTCAGGGAGTGGGATGGAATGGAGCGTTGCTTATCCTGGGAGTGGAAAGGAGTGGAACGTTGTTTGCCCTTGGAAATTTGTTCTGGACAAAATCCTGGCTCGGGCCAGTCCACTTCCTCTTGACAGGAATATGGAAGACTTTCTTGAGGGGTGCATCATCCAAACCCATCCGGGAGGCGATCGCTTGGGCTCTCTCAATGACACTTGCATACGTCATCGTCCCCTGCCCAGCGAGAATCGAGCTAATCTCTGAGCGAAGGCCCTTCTCAAATCTTTGGGCCTTCTTAAGATCAGTATCCACCAGATGTGGGGCATACCGGCTCAAATGGTTGAACCTCCACTCATAATCCCCTACAGTTGAACTCCCTTGTTGGAAATAAAGGAACTCTGTTTCCTTCTTGTCCTTATAGGACTGAGGGATGAAGTGACGAGACACCACTTCTTTGAACTCTTCCCAAGTCATTCCCTTCCTCTGGACAGGCAGTAGGGTTCGCTGTACGAGTCCCACCAGTGACTCGCTTCATCGGTTAGCTAGAAGATTGCACAGCTAACCATCTACTCTTGGGAGCAAGTTAGGTGCCCGAACAATCGGTCGAGTGACCTTAGCCACTCTTCTGCCTCTGTCGGTTCTCCATTTCCATTAAAAGTCGGCGGGTTGAACCGCCGGAACTTTTCATAGGTTAGGTTTGGGTCAGTTCTCGCTGGTTGTGGGGCGGCTCGGTTAGCTTCGAAGTGTTGTGCTAACCCTCGTAGCCAGAGGCGGAGCCAGGATTTTACTTAGGGGGCCCGACTAACAATAATGTAGAATGTAAATAATAATATAATTCTAGATTACAAGTAAACATAATTAATATAAACATTGACAAAGTAAAATATATTAACTTAATTATAATAACATTTAAAATGAGAAACTAATACAAGTCCATCATAACATCTCTCTTCTATTTTTCATATTCTGGTACTGTTGCATGATAGCTTCATTGCTGACTTTAATAAATACATCATTTTCGATGTATGCTACCAAACAATCATTCAATAGTTGGTCTCCCATTCGGTTGCGTAGTGAACTTTTAATGATTTTCATTGCAGAAAAAGCTCTTTCTACTGTTGCAGTGGCTACTGGTAAGATCAATGACAACTTAACTAGCAATAAACCAATGGAAAAACGTCATGTTTTCTTGTCACAACCATCTTTTGAGCAAGACCTCCTATTCTTGCCACTTCAGAGAAATTTCCATCCAAACGCATATCAAAAATAAAGTTCTCAAGTTGAGTTACAAGTTCATATAATGCAACTTTAGAAAATTCAGATGGATAAAACTTTGCAAGACGAAACAACTTTTTCTTATCAAATGCAGAAAATGAGTTTCTAGGATCCAAACATGTCATAGATAAAAGCAACTCTGTATTCACTTCGTCAAAACGGTTATCTAACTCCATGGCTTGCTTGTCAATCACTGAGGCAAATAACTCAACTCGATAATAATGAAGATTGGTCATATCTTCAACATTACGTCTTGATCTTCCACGAGCTGCATATACATCATCCATGTTAAGTAAGACTATCTCATGTTTGTAGCAAAATTCAGAAACATCACTGAGCAAACTATCCCAACCATCATCTCTCATTGCTTGCAAATGAGCTTTTGATACTTTGACAAGATTCATTGCATTGACAATATCTTGATCTTTTCTTTGTAGAACTTGCGACAATTCATGTGTGATTCCTAAAATTTTCCACATTAGATACAATATGAAAACAACCTCAAACCTCTTTATAATGTTAAGCAAATCAAAAACTTCAGCCCTTTGTAGATTATCATTACCATACTCCCCAATATAGTCAAGTACCTCACCTACAGAAGAAAACAATTCCATCAAGTTGATGATAGTACCATAATGAGAACTCCAACGTATATCCCCCCGATCTTTTCAATGTCATTTCTTGATTCAATCCTCTTCCGGTCTTGATTTCATCATTTGCAATCCCTTCAATGATCTTCTCCATTTGTTTCTCTCGAAGTATATCTCTGCGCTTACAAGAACCCCCAACAACATTACATAAACGTGTCACAATATTAAAAAAAATGCCAATGAGTGCATGATTTTTGGCAATAGCAACAAGTGCGAGTTGGTGCTGATGAGTAAAACAATGGACATAATAAGCACTAGAATTCTTCTTTTGTATCAAACTTTTCAACCCCTTGAATTCACCACTCATATTACTAGCCCCATCATAACCTTGACCTCTCAAACTGGAAATACTCAAACCATAAGTGGAGAGTAAAGAATTAATACCTTTTTCAAGTGATGCTGCAGCTGTATCATTAACATGTACGAGACCAAGAAAACATTCAATGACACAACCACTCTTATTCACATAGTGTATGACAACCCCCATTTGCTCTTTGACTGATACATCACGACACTCATCAACTAAAATGGAGAAAAAATCATTTCCAATGTCCTTAAGGATCAAATTTGTCGTCTCAGTAGCAGCTGCATTTATGATATCTCTTTGAATCTCAGGGGATATAAGTTTGAGATTATCAGGAGCATTAGACAAAACAACATTATTTATTCTCTCATTACACGAAGCAATAACTTTCAGAAGTTCAATAAAATTTTCCTGATTCAATGATTCTTCTGACTCACTATGTCCTCGAAAAGCTAGTCCTTGCATGATAAGATAACACAAGCAAACAACTGATGCATTTAATCTACATCTATAATCAATCTTTGATTGTTTAGATACTTTAGAAAAAGATGCTTCAATATGTTGATCTTGATTCATCAAATCTTGACAAGCAAGTCTACATTTATTATGATCACTACTATGGTCTCCAACATGCTCTCTTAATCTTTCTTTCTTACGCCAAACACTAAATCCTTCAGAAATAAAAGCATCATGCCCTCTTTCAGTACGCCCAGCCGAAAAAAGATAATAGTATAAACAGAATGCTGCATCTTTTGTAATGCTATACTCCAACCAATCCTTGAATTCATCAAACCAAGACTCAACAAATTTGCATTTTCGATTCCTGTCTACCTTTTGAGGAAAACCATGCTTACGTGGTTGACATGGACCTTTTAATAAGTAAGCTCTACGTACCTGTTCAATCAAATTAGGTGAATAACTCATTATGTTAGGTCGTAGCCCTGGATCGCTTTGAAGATTTTCCAAATCAACATTCACATTATCTTGGCTTGATGATTCTTGAAGGATAACAACAGGAGCATCAACTGTGGATGATCTCTTTGCAACTGGTGGTATTTTTTCATAAAATTGCTCCATTATCTAAAAAAGTTCAAAATAATAAGTAATTTGATGTTCATTAATCTTGGGCATATATAATATTTTTAGTCTGCATTTATTTATTAATGGTTTGGTTTTATTCAATTAAATTGAAAAATTTCCCCTGTTTACCATAATACTTAAATAAAACCTGTATCATTATAGATTCTCTTTAATTAGTCTTGAGCTTTTTTTTTTCTTTTTTTGAAAATCTTTCTTTACAAAAGATGTAATTCAAGACTTATTTAATTTCTCTTTCTAAAAAATAAGCATTTAACCCCCCAAAACTATATCTTGCAATATTATAAGCTTTTTTTTTAAATTTCTTTTTAGTATATAGAGTTTGCAACTTAATTATTTGTATGGAAAATTAAGATAAATGTTCTTTGCATCTCATATTTACAAAATAACCATCAAAGATTTCTTTCTAATAAACTTACCTGTGATTCTGTGAAGCTGCACAGCGGAGGAGAGGAAGAGAATCTGTATTTCCCAATTGAATTTGCTGTTTACATTCTGTATATATATAAAAAAAATTTAAATTAAAAGGGTGAAAAGACTATTATACCCTTGTTTTTTTACAAAATTTCAAGGGGGCCCAGTGCCCCCTTGGACCCCATGTCCCTCCGCCCCTACTCGTAGCACGGTAACCAGGTCTCCTATGTTGGCGGCCTCCTCACGTTCTGGCTGATTGGCCGGCTGCAGTTGCTCCTTTTGAGGTCTTCCTCTCGACATAATTCTGTTACGATATATATATATATATATATATATATATATAAGTCGTTGGGATAACGCAATACTACTATACATAAGGAGATTAACGTGATACACGTGAAGGGGCATAAACATATACTATATAAAATATGCGAGAAAGTACATATGCGTATATACATAAAAGCCTATTAAGGGTAGTATTACACCATCCAAAAGGTGTATGTACACTATCTATGATGTAAACACTACTCTATACATATACATATAGAATACTAAAAGTTCATCGTCTGTAATCTATCTTCCCGACAGTTCTAACCGAGTGAAGATGAATGTTCAAGTCGGGCCTACTCCTGGCCTCGAATTCGGTATGGTAGCTGGTGGTTTTCTAGACCTTAGATAGTGGTGGAGATGTGTCCTGGCATTCCACACCGGTAGCAACTCCGTGTCTCCTGTGGGCACGGTCCCCTGTGTAATTTTCCACACTGGGAGCATAAGTTCCCTGGCCTCGGTGTTGGGGTGGAAACTCTGAGATTTCAGGGATTCTGGCAGCTGTATGCCAGGTGGCCCGACTCCCCGCATTTAAAGCAGTCTTGGGTCCCTTAAAGACAGGGCCTCTCGTGCATCTTCATACACCTAGGACAGATATTCCCTGGCCTTGGTGAGGTAGCCACCGAATTCCTAAACTTCTGGCAGTGAAATGCGATATGTCCAGGTTCTCTACACCTGTGACAAATTCGGGTCCCATGGTGGCAGGGTCCTACATGCGACTTCCCACCCTTGGAACATGAGTTTCTTGGCCTGGGAGTAGGGAGAAACGGAGTATTATTGGCCCATGAAAACTTGTGCTGACCGAAGTCTTGACTAGGACCGGTCCATTTCCTCTTTCCTATCGCCACCTCCATTCTCTTGGGTGGCATCACGTCTATGTAGAGACGAGAAGCGATCTCTTGAGCTCTCTCAATGATCGCGGCATAAGACATTTCACCATGTCCCGCCAAAATAGAGCCGATCTCCCTACGAAGACCCTTCTCAAAGTGTCGGACTTTCTTGACATTCGTGTCCACCAGATGGGGTGCGTACCTACTTAATAGGTTGAATCTCTTCGCATACTCTTCTACGAATGTGGTTCCTTGATGAGTACGTACGAAATCTACCTCATTTTGGTCACGGTATGACTGAGGCAGGTATTCCTATTTAACCACCTCCTTGAAGACTCCCCAAGACATAACGCTCCTGAATTCCGGCGACATGGTCCTTTCTTGTCCCTCCCACCAATAGTGGGCTCTTTCGATGAGTTGAAATACTGCACAGGAGATCTTCTGCTCTTCTGTGCATGCTAAAAGTTCAAAGAGTCGATCCAGTGACCTTAGCCATTCTTCAGCTTCGATCGGTTCTCCTATTCCGTTGAAGATCGGTGGATTGAAACGTCGGAACTGTTCAATAATTAGGTTTGCGGTATTCCTTGATGATAGTAACGGCGCGACTTGAGTGATCTCTGAATATCGAGCCATGTCCCTCTGTTCAGGCATCGCCACCAAGTCTCTTCTCGTGGTGTTTACGTCGTGTTCAGACAATTTCTCCATTGACAGTTTATTTCTTCATGGTCGACCTCGTGGCATGTCGTTCTATAATGATATATGTAACTAACCTTTATAATATATCTCACATAACCCAACAATCTATAGTAATAGATAAACTAATAACAAATATCATGGTACCAATAAACATTTATTCCACAAGTATTACAATAAGGGAGGGTCACCTATGGAGAGAGGATAGTGTCTATCTATATCTTTTCAAAAACCCTTTCACGTTTTCAAATCACACTTTTGAAATCTCATTTTAAAACCAATTCGAGCAAGTTCAAAATCAGTAGAACATTGCTCTGATACCATCTGTCACGCTCCGTTTTCATTCACAAAATTTATCAGAATTTTCACACGGGCGTGAAGAAAGAAAATGGAAAGAGACACATATCACAACAGAAAGAAGTAGGAGGAGACGATCAACAATCGGTCTCAGTACCGACAAATTCAACATTGGCAGTGGATCACAATATCAGGATCTCACGACCCAAATAAGTATATAAATATTACAAAACATGAGTTAAAAATAAAACATTGTTTTAGAAATGTTTGAGAGACATCGTCTCATTATAACAACGCCAGAAACAACACTTTCTCTCTCCAACTAGGGTTCCTCATGCTTATCTTCGCCTGTAGTGTGAGTACAGAATAAAGGGGTGAGTGCGTGGAATGCACTCGTGGGGATGAAATCCGCCTCTTGTGACTCTCAACAGATATAAAAATACTAGTAAAATAATCTTAAGTCACGTTGTCACAGCACATAAAATGCATAGCAGATATTAGAAATGACAAGAGACGAATAGGTGCAAGTATCACCTGTCTTACCCTATAAAACGGTCTCAATACCTTTGTTGCATTTCAAGAGGACCACCAAACCTCAACAGAGTATTAGAAGGGAGCAAGAGACGGATGCATGATCAGAGTGGACCTCGGTCCTTTCATAGTAATAATATGGCACAACAATTATGTTCACAATATTTAGTATTCCGCAATCATGCATTTAATAGGGAAAACAGTAGACAGATAAAGAGATAGAAATTACCCCCCTTTGTTGGTTACCACGTGAGTCGCTAGTACCAAGGATCAGATAACTCAGAGCTCGAGTAGCGAGTACCAAAGATCAGATAACCCAAGGCTCAATCCAACAAGTAGCCTACACAAGTTTACGGTATATCTTAGATCCTTAATAGGTATAATTAAAGCTATAAATGTTTTCGGCGGAAAAACGATCGTTAAATATATGACGGATCGAGCGATCTAAAGGTTGGGATTTAGGAGACAAGGCTGAAAGTCAATTCCAAAGGGTTGAGATGATAGGAAATGAAATTTGGGTCACGACGGAAAAAGAATGAGCTCGATCGGAGTTAAAATGAGCTTGAACGGAGTATTTTAAGTTGAGGGGTATTTTGGTAATTTTGGTCCAAGGATTGACTTTGATTGGGCCCACGGACCCCGGTCAACGACGTCTTGTTAGCGACGACTCGAAAAAGATGAACTATGGAAAAAACGGGGTTCGGATCGAAAACACCGCGTCGCGTGCGTGTCGGCACTTGCAGACCCAGCACTAGGTGAAAAAAACCCGACGACGCAGCATCATCCTCGACAGCGTCGGGTACCGGCTCGGCAGCTGCCGAGATTTCTCGGCAGCTGGACACGGCTTCTCAGCAGCCCAGCGCCCAGCTTCCCCGACGGTGGCCTGCTCCACCAGGCCACTTCCCGGCGCCACTAACCACGGCGGCGCCGCCCTCTACCGCCACCACCACGTCCGTCGGAAACCTCGCACCTGTGGCCATCCCTTGCCGGATTTCGATGGTGAATAGTACCTGAAATTTCGCCGCAAAACCCTTCGATATCCTGATTTTTGAAACCAACCCCAACTCCAAAACTCCAGCCGGTGGCCGGCGATCCCCCCATCGCCGGTAACCTTTTCCGGCCAACCCAACACACACACACACAACCATATATACACACGCATGAGACACACACACACACCTCACTGACTTGGCCGGTGGCCACCGTTCCCAGACCCTCGCCAGCGACCTCCCGTCGTCGGCCCACCAATCACACATGGTGGCGCCACCCGGCACCACCCACAACAGTAAGCAAGAACACACACACACAAACACACCTCCATTCTCACACACATGCACGTAAACATATACATACATCACTGTCCTTCTCCGGCGCCACCATACATGGCGGCGCCGGCCCTCCAGCACCTCATCCTATCTCCGGTGGCCCTCCGGTCGTCAACTCCGGCGAGAAGAGAGAAAAACAGAGGAGAGAGAGAAGGTGCAAGGAATAGGGTTAGGGTTTAGGGGCTATTTTTCACCATTTTCCGGCGAACGAGAAATCGGAATTGAATTTCGAGACCTATCCTAGATTCGTCTTGTCGAGACGAACGTCATGTATGAAAATCGGCCGAAACCGACAACTTTGAAATTTTCCAGCCACCGCCGGCAGCGGCACGCTAGAATAGAATATCAGAAAGAGAGAGAGAAGAGAGAGAGACTTACGAGCTTTCGGTGCATTCGGCTCGTTCGGAAAAACGGTGATTTTCGAATCGAACACACCCCTATTTATAGAAATCCAAAAATCACTATTCACGTGAAATATCCCGGTTACTGTTCATCGGTTGATTTTTCCAAGTTACTATTCATCATAAAAATCTCATTACTATTCACTGTGAAAATCTTTCGATTTTCTTTTCCGAAACTCCGTGTTTTGCCCTTTTCGTCGCCGTTTGAGCTACATGTCTCCGATTGACCCCTAATTCATTTCTATCTTCTCGTTTTTCCAATACGCATCTAATGATAAAATAAAATTCTATGTTCCACGTCTAGAAAATATTTCCGTTTTAAACATGCATTAAACACGTATCTGAAATGCACGAAATAAATTAAACAGTTAAATCACACGCACATAATTATTAAATCTTAGGTGTAAATATTTAATTAATAAATTATGCATCATTTTTGGTCCGAGATGCTACAAAAAATGTATAGAGATTTGAAGAAAACTTTCTGGTGTAGAAATATGAAAGGGGGCATCGGATAATTTGTCAAGAAATGCTTGGTGTGCCAATAGGTAAAAACAGAGCATCAACGGCTGGCAGGAATGCTAATGCCACTGGAAATACCTGAGTGGAAATGGGAACACATTACTATGGACTTCGTGGTGGGATTACCCAAAACTAATCGTGGAAACCACCCATCTGGGTTATTATTAACAGATTAACCAAGTCCACTCATTTTCTGCCAACTAAGATGACGTTCCTATTGGACAGGTTGGCTCAAATTTATATAAAGGAAATCATCAGGCTGCATGGAGTACCAATCTCTATTATATTGGATAGAGACCCCCGTTTTACATCCAGGTTCTAGTAAGCCTAGAAAAAGAATTGAGCACCAAGTTAACTTTTAGTACAGTATTTCACCCTCAAACGGATGGGCAAACCGAACGGACGATATAAATTTTGGAAGATCTGCTACGAGCCAGTGCCCTGGATCTACATGGAAGCTGGAAAGACCACTTGTACTTAGTGGAATTCACTTATAACAATAGCTATTAATCAACAATAGGAATTGCACCATACGAGGTCCTATATGAAAGAAAGTGTCACTCACCTCTTTATTTGGATGAGGTGGGTGAGAAAAGGGTGCTGGGACCAGAACTGGTTGAACGAACAATGGAAGTAATACAGAAAGTTCGAGAGAGAATTAAAATGGCTTAAGATCGATAAATATTCTATGCAGATAAAAGGTGAAAAGAGCTAAAGTTCGAGGTGGGAGATAAAGTCTTTTTTAAAGTATCACCCACAAAAGAAGTTTGAAACCAAGATATATCGGACCGTTTGAAGTTCTCGAACATGTTGGTGAAGTAGCTTATAGACTAGCCCTGCCGCCGGACTTTGCAGGAATACATAACATCTTTCACATGTCCATGTTATGAAAATACATATTTAACTCAAACCACGTCATCGATCAATAAGATATCGGACACGAGAAAGACTTGACATATAAGGAGATTCCAGTAGTTATCCTGGACAAAAGAATTCACAAACTGAGGAATCGAGAAGTCGTTTTGGTCAAGGTCCTTTGGAGTCGCCACAACATCAAAGAGACGACTAGGAAAAAAGAAGAAGAGATCTTGGTAAAATTACCAAATTTGCCATATTTCGGTACGTATCTAAATTTTAAGGATGAAATTTCTTTCAAGTAGGGAAGGATATAACACCCTAGTAAATTAACTAAGGTGTAATGTTTTATATATTTGTTTATTAATTAATTAAGCATATGTATTTGGCAAATTAAGTGACAAACCATGAGAAGGCTTAGTCACTCTATCTCTCCATGGTGTATGGACAACAACACACCTAAGCTAGTGAATACCCACCTAGGCTAGGTTTCACACAAGTGGAAAAGGAAAGAAAAGAAAGAAAGAGAAGGGCATACACACACAACTTCTCCATCTCCATCTCTCTCTCTCTTGGATATCTCTCTCTCGGTCTCTCTCTTTCTCTCTGCCTCACTTGCTCTCCCTCCACAGTTGCTGCCACCATAGGTTGCCGGTGTGTGGGGTGTCGACAGCCATCGGGGACGACGTGGGTAGCGTGCGTGCGTCGGGTCACGGGCTAGAGCGTTGGAGTATGCTGGTATGCACTTGGGTGCGCTGGTGTGTACCGCATCAGTAAGTGCTGGTACGACGTCGGGTGCGCCTAGACAGGCCGTTGTGCGCGTGTGTTGGTGCTGCTGTGTGCATGTGTTTGTGTTGCTGTGCATGTGTGCAGGTTGTTATGTGTCTCAGTGTGTGTGCGCGTGTTGGCTAGTGTGTGAGTCGCCGGTGATGGGGATCGTCGGCAGTGGCGGTAGAAGAGGGCTGGTGGCATCAGATTTGGCTGAGGGGAGGGGGTTTTTCCTTTTTAATTTTATTAAGTTCAAGCCCTTGATTGTAAACCCCTAAGTTTTAAATAATTAGACTTTTCACCCATAATATTAGGAAATTATGTTTTAACCCCTAAACTTAATAATATGACACAATGGCTATGGAAATGATATGTACGTTACATGTTTACCCTTAGGGTTTGACATAAATATTGGAATTTTGCAATTTAGCTCTTTTTATCTCTGAACCTGGATATGAAACCCTAGTTTCAACCTTTAGGCTATATAAGCCCTAGTCACAAAAGTCGAACCCTCAATCACTATATTTAGAACTCTCGTTTTTCCCCTTATAAGCCATAACCTATTACCAACGCTCGTTTTTCCAAACGATGCAAGTCATCTTCCTTTACATTCAAAAGCTCTTTCTATGGACCTATTCCATCGAATCCTGTTTAAGAATATTTTCAATTCAAGTTCTAATTCGAGTTATAAATAGTTTTATTTAGCCGCTAAGATGAGTTTTATATGTCACGCCTCGAAATCTTTTCATTAAAATCAGAGTTTTCACACGGGCGTGAAGAAAGAATAAGCAATGGACACATATCAACCATAAAAAAGAAATAGTAAGAGACGATAGAAGAAAGAGGTAAGGGACGAAGTGAATATTTTACTTATCAACAATCGGCCTCTGCCAATAGCAATCGATCTCACAACCAATAAAATACATCATACACAGCGGAATAATTCATCAGGATCTCACATCCTTACATGTATCAAAATATTACAAAACCCGAATATCATAAATCATGGTTTAATAAAGTTGTGTTACATCATTCTAAACATGTGATTCCAAAGATAGCACCATCTCTCTCCAACTAGGGTTCGTCGATCTCATCATCTCCTGTAGTGTGAGTACAGATTAAAGGGTGAGTGCGTGGAATACACTCGTGGGGATAAAATCCGCCTCTTATGACTCATAACAAAAATAAATACCGAATATAATCTACCGTCATGTTGTCATAGTACATAAAATGCAAAACAGATATTAGAAATGGCAAGGGACGAATAGGTACGGGATTCTCCCGTCTTATCCTATATAACGGTCTCATACCATTGGTGCATTTCAAGAGGACCACCAAACCTCAACAGAGTAGTAGAAAATAGCAAGGGACGAATAGAGTGGACCTCTGTCCTTTCACAGTTATATTATGGCACAACAATTACAATCACAACACTTAGTATTCCTCAATCATGCATTTAATAGGGAAAACAGTAAACAGATGAAGAGATAGAAATTACTCCTACCTTGTTCGGTGGTTACCATGTGAGTCGTAAGGTCTAAAGATCTGATAACCCAAGTGCTCAATCCAACACGTACTCAAGCTCAAACCAACAAATATCCTACACAAGTTACGGTGTTCTTAGATCTTTATTGATTATAATTAAAGCAATAAACATTTCTTCCAGAAGAAAGACGACCGTTAAGTACGCGACGAGTCGAGAGATCTAAAGATTGGATAAGGAACGAGCTCGTTCGGAGTTGATACGAGTTCAAACGGAGTATATAAAGTTAAGGGGTATTTTGGTATCAAAGGGTTGACTTTGACCGGGCCCTCGACCCTTGGTCAACGACATCTCGTCATCTAAGACTCGATGATAAACATACAAAGGAAAAGGAATAGAAAAAAAAGATTGGAATCATAGCATCATGCGCCCACCGTCACTCGACGTGGCACATGCATGCGTCTCCCGTCTCCCGGCGTCACTCGGCGTGCACCTAACACCCGACGCCCGCTCCCGGTGCGCCCATCCAGC
Source organism: Scutellaria minor (assembly GCA_954870855.1). Lineage (NCBI taxonomy): Eukaryota > Viridiplantae > Streptophyta > Magnoliopsida > Lamiales > Lamiaceae > Scutellaria > Scutellaria minor. Next base: position 23,919,067 of record OX940727.1, read on the forward strand.
ACACAACCGTGCCCCCCTCACATACGACCGTGCGCCAACATCCAGCAACTCCTGCCAGCTTGTGCAAGACTGTGCTCCCCAGGCACGACCGTACGCCAGCTTCCAATGGATCCTGTTGGCTCGCGCACGACCGTGCCCCCCAGGCACGACCGTGTGCCGACCTCCAGTAACTTCTGCCGACTGGTGCACGATCGTGCCCTCCGGCACAACCGCGCGCCAGCGCGCCCAACAGCCTGTGCGCCCAGCAGCTTCCCCGGCTGCCTCTTACTGCAGCAAAGTCGCCCGGCGTCTCCCCCTCCGGGTCCTCCGGCTACTTCGTTCCAACCTACTACATCTCAGCTATAATACCAACTCTCCCCCAACCCCAAAACTCACACACACAAAAGTATGTATACAAACACACACATCCCCAAAATACTTGGCCGACGACCTTCGGTCGCCGGAAACCCATCGTCACAATCCACCGGCGCATCACCAGCGCCGGTCATCACTTTTCTCATGACGGCACCACCTGTGCCGCCCCCAACAGAGATCACACACGCACACACACAAACACACACATACATGAATATATCATACCCAACCCGATATAGCTCCGACACCACCACATACGGCGGCGCCGTCCCTCCAACAATTCACCCTCACCTCCAGGAGAACCTCCGACAACATCTCCGGCTAAAAGGACGGAGGAAAAGAGAGAAAACCGAGGAGAGAGAAAGGTTGGCTAGGGTTAGGGTTTAGGGTTTTGAAATGGTTTTTCGCCGTTTTCCGATGAACGATAAATCGGAATTGAAATCCGAGACCTGTTCTAGAATCGTCAAGTCAAAACCTACATTATGTACGAAAATCAGCCAAAACCAACAACTTGAAATTTTTCCGACGAACTCCGGCAGCGGCACCACTGCGCCGGCGCCGACGCCAGTGGTGGCGCACCGGAGGCCGAAACAAAAACGAGAGAGAGAAGAGAGACTTACGTGTTTTCATCGCTTTTGGCTCGTTCGAAGAAAGGGTGAAAAATGAACTGAAAAAGACTCTATTTATAGAATTTGAAAGTTACTATACGCCGATAAATATCTCATTTACTATTCACCGTAAATATCTTCCGATTTTTTGAAACCTCGTGTTTTGTTCTTTTCATCACCGTTTGAGCTACAGATCTCCGATTGACCTCTAGTTCGTTTCTACCTTCTCGTTTTTCCAAAATGCATCTAGTGATATAAAAAAATATCCTATGTTCCACATCTAAGAAGATTATCCATCTCATACATGCATTAAACACTTATTTGAAACGCACGTACTTAAATTAAACAGTTAAAACATACGCACAAAATTATTAAATCCTGAGTTTAAATATTTAATTAATAAATTATGTTTCGTTTTGGTTCGGGGTGCTACATCCCTTACCCCTTAAAAGAATTTCTGTAACACCCCATTTCAAGAAAACCTGCATATGCATATTTATTAAAATTGCTTTTAATGTTCATTTAAGAATGAGTTAAGTGTGAGATATTATATGACATTAAGTTATGATTTATGAGGTTACGTTTCGTTGTGCTTGTTTATTTTAAAGATTTTATGATATGATTTTCTTTCGAGATTTTAAGGGTTTTGCAGGATTCCTCACGGAAGAAACCGAGCTCGATTTCCACTCACTCGACACACATGAACGGAAGTAAAAGATAAGATGTTAATTAAATTAATTGAATAGAATGATTTTAGGTTTTATGCTAAGTGATTTCCATATTTGTGTGATTTATACATTATGCTATTATTTCTAGTCTTTACAATAAGGTATGCATGTATTTATAAATATATGTTATATGAATATCAAAATATCAAGATAAATAATTAGATTAACCTTTATTTTTAATCCAAATCTTCCAAGATAAGTTTGCTACCTATGACTAAGTAATCTAGACTAGCCACCTCACTAATCTAATTGCAACATGCAAATATCTCCAACTTGCAACATGCAACTCTCTCTCTCTCTCTCGTTCTCTCTCTCAATCTCTACATAAGGAACCAAAGCCTTAGACAAATAACATAAGAGGAAAAAGAAGACAAAGGTCAAATATACATCAAGTTCTACTTCAAACCCTAGAGGTATTATGGCTTAACTCTCTTATATCTTCATTAAATCTTATGATTTATGCTTTATACCTTAGATTAGAAGTCCAAAGATGTTCTTTGGCAATTTGCTTGGGATTATATGTTGTTAGAATGAAGAAATAAGTTGTTTTAAGAATAGGTTTAAAGATATGCTTTGTTTTGCTACTGTTTTGGTTATGTTCGAAAATCTTAGAAATTGAATTAAGATGAATCCTTTTGCTAGATTGAAATATAGGAAGTCAAGAGTATTTCTGTAAAATTTCAGAAGATTTGGAGTTGAATTAGATTTTATATGATTTTTCTAAGATAAGCTGTTCGGAGACAGTTTTTACCCTGTTTTCGGGTCTGATTCATGTATTTTTTATGGAACAGTTTACTTAGAATTTATGCATGATATTTTACTATGTTTTAGAACCTGTTCTTAGGTATGTGTAGGAATTTAGTATGTATTTTTTTGAGATTTGTACGATTTATGCCGAATTTTACAACAAAACCTGTTTTTCGCGTAGACGATGTCCTGTTTTCAGTTTTGTTCTAAAATTCATAACTAATTATTGGGATAGAATTTATAAGCCATGTTTTACCATGTTGTAGTAAACGTTCTTAGGAGTATGCAGAAATTTACTATGTCATTTTTAGAACGTTGTGAGATTTATGGTGATTTTTACCATAAAGTCCGTTTTCAGCGTATACTATGTTCAGTTTTCGGCAAACTTTGGAAATTCATAACTGATTATGTGCACCTTGTTTTCACTTGATATTTTTATATGTTATACTAAAAGAATTTATGTGATTATATGAATAAGTATGTGATTTTAGAAATTATCTATGATTTATTAAAATTGTTGCGACTTTATGTGTCATTCTTATCCTTCAAAATTGTTAGTGCTTAACAATTATATAATAAGTATGATGATGTATTCTATATTCTAAATCTCACCTAAATGATTTGTGTATGATATGATCATATTTAGAATTTAACATAAGGATCAAGCATGTATTGAATGAAGTATAACGAATGAGTATAAAATCTTATTAGTACATGTCTTTGGAGTGATTATTTGAATAGGGTTATTAATGATTATGCTTTAGGTTAAAGTAACCTAATGTAAAATATGAAAGATTATGTTATACGATATAAGAGGCTAATCAGTTAAGTGTGTCGAGCGCAGTTGAGACGATCGGTGAATCCGGAGGCAATCTTTGCACTATCAACGTACAAGTGGGTAACTTCTACTCTCTACTATGTGTTGTTAATTGAATTGATAAGTTAGGTATGAAGATCTACGGTTAAAGCCGTAGTTATAACCAGTATGTAACTTTCATATTGGGCGACGACCTTAAGGGCAATAAAATGCCTGGTCTATGTTTCTCAGGTGTGGCTAAGAACCACAAAAATGTTTTCAGGTGTGGCTAAGAACCACAAATGTCTCTCAGGTGTGGCTAAGAACCACAAAATGTTTCTCAGGTGTGGCTAAGATGTTTCTCAGGTGTGGCTAAGAACCACAAATGTATCTCAGGGTGGCTAAGAACCACATGTAGTACTTGTTTAATGATTTAATTACTTCAATGTATTAGACAGTAAAGTTATCTCACTGGGATCCCTCTCCGGAAGTGTCTCATGATGTTACTTTTTATAATTTTCAGGCTCGGCAGATGATGACGTGGACGTGTAGCAGGCTGGGCTGACTTCTCTCTGTCACATTAAAATAGATATGCTAGAACCATGTTTCTTTTTCTTTAAAAAGCAATATGTTGTTAAAACGTGTATAGTATGTTAAAACGATGGGCCTAGACTTATCTTATGTTATATATAAGTTTTGTTGTGTAAATTCATGCAAGTCTTTGGTTCAAACATATTACTTAGAAATGTGGGTAAGACACGACTAGACTTGATTAATAGTCGATATTAAATTATATATATGTTATGTTTTAAAAAGTAAAAATTTTAAAACTCTCGTGTCTTCACTTTTAAGTCTTCCGTTGTATGTTATAAAGTCGTTATAATTTCTTTATTTCTTAAGTATGTAAAGGGTGACGATCTATTTCCAATAAAGGGAAATGGGGCGTTACAATTTCATTCTCGAAATTAAACACGTACTCAAGAAGAAGGATAAACGTGTACCTATGAAAGGTAAGTTGGGATATTTTCCCAGGATTTTGTCTTCCAGTTCCCAAGTTGCTTCTTCCTTTCCATGTCGACTCCACTGGATCTTTACTATAGTCATATCCTAATTTCTTAATTGTCGTTGCTTTTTATCCAAAATAGCTATCGGGACTTCTTCATACGTCAAATCCTTTTCCAGTTCTATATCTTCTTGTTCGATTATATGATTGGGATCGAATATGTACTTCCGTAGCATAGACACATGAAATACATTGTGGACTCCAGTGAAGTTCGGTGGTAAAGCTAGACGGTATGTGACTTCCCCAACACGGTCTAGAATTTCGAATGGTCCGACGTACCTTGGCTTTAGTTTCCCTCTTTTTCCGAAACGATGGACTTCTTTAGTAGAAGACACCTTGAGAAAAACTTCATCTCCCACTTCAATTTCTAATTCCCTCTGTCTCTTGTCTGCATATGCTTTCTGTCGATCTTGGGCTACTTGTATCCTGTCCCGAATCTTCTTTATTACTTCAACCGTTTGATCCACCAATTTGGGTCCCAAAATTTTCTTTTTGCCCACTTGATCCCAGCATATAGGTGATCGACACTTTCTTCCATAGAGAGCCTCATAAGGTGTCATACCAATAGTCAATTGATAGTTATTGTTGTAGGCAAATTCCACTAAGCACAGGTGGTCTTCCCAACTTCCGAGAAAATCCAAAACACAAGCCCGCAACATATCCTCCAAGATTTGTATGGTCCTTTCTGATTGTCCGTCAGTTTGTGGGTGGAAAGTTATGCTGAAAGACAACTTGGTCCCCAACTCCTTTTGTAAGCTCTGCTAGAACCTGGAAGTGAACCGTGGATCTCTGTCAGATACGATAGAAACTGGTACGCCATGCAGTCAGACTATCTCTTCAAGATATATTCATGCCAACTTGTCCAATCCGAATGTCATCTTAATTGGCAAGAAATGGGTAGACTTTGTTAATCTATCAACGATTACCAATACGGTGTGGTTTCCTCGTCTGGTTGTCGGCAAACCAACCACAAAATCCATGGTTATATGTTCCCACTTCCACTCCAGTATCTCAAGAGGTATTAGCATCTCAGTCGGTCGTTGATGTTCTGCTTTCACTTGTTGGCAGATGAGACATCTCTTGACGAACAACCCTATACTTCTTTTCATATTTCTCCACCAAAAGTTCACCCTTAGGTCTCGGTATATCTTTGTACCTCCAGAGTGTGCAGACATTGGTGTGCAATGCGCCTCTTTGAGAATTTCTTCTCTCAATTCTTCATCATTAGGCACGCACATTCTTCCTCTGAAGATAAGAGCTCCATCGGTAGCCAAAGTGAAATCTTCGGCTCTTCCACTATCTATAAGGGCTTTTATTTTCATAAGAAAGTTATCCTTCTTCTGAGCTTCTACAATTCGGTCACGCAGCGTGCATTTTATGAATAACGCTGCCATCTTGGATTCAATGCTAATCGGAGACGAGACTATCTCAAGATTTAGCTTTGACATCTCCTCGATCAATTGGTACTGATTGGTGATCATCGTCATTACCACTCCCTTCCCTTTCCTGCTAAGAGCGTCAGCCACCACATTCGCCTTTCCAGGATGGTAGTGAATCGTAATATCATAATCTTTCACCAACTCTAGCCATCTTCTTTGCCTCACATTGAGCTCCTTTTGCTCAAAGAAGTACTTCAGGCTCTTGTGGTCGGTGTAGACTTCACACTTCACACCGTAGAGATAATGTCTCCAAATCTTGAGGGCGTATACCATAACTGCTAGTTCCAGATCATGTGTTGGGTAGTTCTGTTCGTGGATCTTCAACTGGCGTGATGCATACGCCACAACTTTTCCTTCCTGCATCAAGACACAACCCAACCCTTGTTTGGATGCGTCACTGTAGATCACGAATTCCTTAGTTACATCTGGAACTATCAAAACTGGTGCTTCTGTCAGCCTTTTCTTCAGTTCCTGGAAACTACGCTCGCATTGCTCACTCCATTGGAACTTCACATCCTTTCTTGTTAATCGAGTCATTGGAGTGGCAATCTTCGAAAATCCTTCTATGAATCTTCGGTAGTATCCAGCTAGGCTGATGAAACTCCGAACTTCCTTCACATTCGTTGGAGTTTCCCACTTACTGACAGCTGCCACCTTTTTAGGATATACTTCGATCCCTTGTGATGTGACGATATGGCCTAGAAAACCCACTCTGTCCATCCAGAACTCACACTTCTTGAATTTGGCGTAAAGTTTCTCCTTCCTTAGTACTTCCAGTGCGATTCTGAGATGTTGCTCATGGTGCACTCTGTCGCACGAGTAGATGAGAATATCATCTACGAACACTATCACAAAGAGATCCAGATAAGGATGGAAAATGCGATTCATCAAATCCATGAAGACAGCCGGAGCATTACTTAGTCCGAATGGCATCACTACAAACTCGTAGTGGCCATATCTCATTTTGAATGTTGTTTTGGATATATCAGCATCTTTGACTTTCATCTGGTGATATCCAGATCTCAAGTCAATCTTTGAGAACACACTGGCACCTCTTATTTGATCAAAGAGATCTTCGATTCGAGGCAGTGGATACTTGTTCTTTATTGTTCTCTTGTTCAGCTCTCGGTAATCGATACACATCCGAAAGCTACCATCATTTTTCTTCACAAACAACACTGGAGCTCTCTAGGACGACATGCTCGATTTGATGAAACCCTTGTCCAATAGTTCCTGTAGTTGGACCTTCAATTTCTGCAACTCTTTCGGCGTCATTCGATAAGGAGCTTTAGACATCGGTGCTGATCCTGGGATAAGATCTATCTCGAAGGTCACTTGCCGATCCGGTGGTGGTCCAGGTAAATCCTCTGGAAATACATCTGTGAATTCCTTTATTACCGGTACCTTCTCGATAGTAGTCGATTTCTTCTCGGTGTTCACCATATTGACCAACCAGGCTTCGCAATCTCCTTTGCTAAGCATCTGGGTTGCTTTCATGGCCGAGACAATCCTTGAGTCAACTTTAACTTGAGTCCCGTGGAACGTAAACTCCAGCTCTCCCGGTGTTTGGAAGACTATCTCCCTCTCACGGCACTTGATTACCACGTAATTGGACTCTAGCCAGTCCATCCCCAAGATGATATCGAAATCATTCATCTCCAAAGCATGGAGGTCAGCTAGAAGGATCTTATCCTCAAAAGTAATCTTAAGATGACGGTAAAGGTGTTTTGTCCTTACCGTCTTTTCCGAGGGGATACTAACTTCTAGTGTTTGAGCGACTATCCTACCGTCAACATGTTTCAGCAATTTACAGAAGTTGACAGATATGAAGGAGTGTGTCGCTCCAGTATCAAACAGGATGAAAGCAGGTATATCAGATACTGATAACATACCTGTCATCGTCTCAGTTTCTTCAGTGGCTTCCGGACGAGTAAGAGCGAAAGCCCTCGCTCTACCTGCCACCGGCCTCGTGTTCGGCCCTGTAGCCGGTGTGTTTCTTGCCTTCCAGCAATTGGTCGCTATGTGCTCCAGTGCTCCGCAGTTAAAACAACTCTGTGTCTCTTGCTGACACGGTCCTATGTGCACTTTTCTACATCTAGGGCACGGCTTCCCAGGTCGGGGAACAAGAATGAGTGGGGCATAGCTTATCCTCGGAAACTTATTCGGGGAAAAGCTCTGGCTCGGGCCAGTCCACTTTCTCTTGACAGGTGCAGTGAAGACTCTTTTAAGTGGTGCAACATCCAAACCCATTCGGGAGACGATCTCCTAGGCTCTTCCAACGATGCTTGCATACGTCGTTGTTTCCTGTCCAGCTAAGATCGTGCTGATCTCTGGGCGAAGGCCCCTCTCAAATCTTCGGGCCTTTTTACGATCAGTATCCACCAGATGTGAGGCGTACCGGTTTAAATGATTGAACCGCCGCTCATAATCCCCTACAGTTGAATTTTCTTGTTTGAGATGAAGGAATTATGTCTCCTTCTGATCCTGATAGGACTGAGGAATGAAATGACGAGAAACCACTTCCTTGTATTCCTCCTAAGTCATTCCCTCCCTCTGTACAGGCAGTAGGGTCCGCTCGTACGAGTCCCACCAGTGACTCACTTCATCCGTGAGCTAAAAGATGGCACAGTTGACCATCTATTTCATTGAGCACGTTAGGTGCCCAAACAATCGGTCGAGTGACCTTAGCCACTCTTCCGCTTCGGTCGGTTCTCCCTTTCCACCAAAAGTTGGCGGATTGAATCGTCGGAACTGTTCAAAAATTAGGTTCGGGTCAGCTCTAGCTGGCGATGGTGCTGCTTGGGTTACTTCGAAGTGTTGTGTTAACCCTCGTAGCACAGTAACCAAGTTTCCGACATTGACATTCTCCTCACGTTCCGGCTGATCGACCGGTTGCTGTTGTTCCTTTCGAGGTCTGTCTCTTGACATAATTCTGTTACGATATGTATATACATATAAGTCATTGGAATTATTAATAACATAATAAATGTAGAAGATAACACGTTACACATGATAAGGCATAAACACCAACTTCATAGGATAAGCGAAAGGATATATGTGCATATATACATAGAAACATAATAAGGGTAGTACTATACCATAACAAAAGGTGTATGTACACTATCTATGATGTAAAAACTACCTTATACGTATACATATAGAATAACGTATCGTGTGTAGCATAATATATACGGATAACCAAGTCTTCTCGAATCATCTATACTACATCAGCGGGAGACGGCGGAGACCCCTGTCCATCCTGAGGAACATCAAGCTCTATGTCCTCCTCCGACTCAGAGCTACTACTGAGAGGATCATAGGGTGATGGTTCTGGAGCAGTCGGAAGGCCATGTCGGCCCCAGAGCTCTAGCATCTGTCGTGCTACGTTGCCGAAATCGACGATAGACACCAGATTAACGGACGAGAACACTAACTCATCTCTATAAACCAAATGAGCTCTCACCACCCAATCCTGTGGTAGAGTGTGAATCATGTGCAGACAAACCTGCACTCCGCTAATCCTGCCCCTCATACCCCCAATCTCTCTCCAGCAGTGGAGGAGTCTAGCTATATGCTCCCCTACCGATATAACGTCTGTCACCCTACTCTCATAGAAGTGACATCGAAGCCGCTGTTCTTGAGTCTCGAAAATAGAGGATCCCCCTCTCCCTCTACCGGCCCTGAGTATCCTACTCATCTGCCAAGTTAATTTACGTGGGTTCCTAACGTCATATATCCATACTTCAACGCTCTCTTCCAAACCCAGCAGTTCAAAGCGAAAAAACACTTAACAAGCAAACACACATATTCCGTAATACTTTTATCAGGGAGGGTCACCTATGGAGAGAGAATAGTGCCTATCTATCTCTTTTCGAAAACCATTTCACGTTTTAAGATCACATCTTTAAAATCATATTTTTCCCATTTTTAGAACCAGTTCGATGCGTTACAAATATTCATGAAAAATCTTACAATGTCCCACAACTTATATTGATATGTCATTGCGGCACGATCGCACACTGGATTATGTGTCAAGTGTGACTACAAGAGTGGGAGATCCATGTATATGACACATTAAGTCATTTGCCCGATGAGAAGGGTTCTACTGTATTTCAGAGAAGGGTTTTACAAATAACACCGCTAAGGCGTTTGCTGCCTCGATTACTTGAGGTAACAGGATGGTTTAAAAAGATGGATATGCAGCCGCGGTTTGAGCCCTTTCGATGTGTCCAGGTATCTCTCAGTGAACAATTTAGGCTGGAGGATGAACATAGTTGTGGTCCTTTTGCATGTTTGTATGTAGAAAGATTTATATCTAGCAAATTTGTTCTTGTAACTTCGAAAGAGATGGTTGTTGAATACAAGAAACAAATAGCTAGTTAGGATAATTGTATAGATGCATATTCATGTATGAAAACATATGTTGTTGATAATTTTGTTAAAATAGTTGAAAGTGTATGGTTTAAATGTGAAAAGTATACAATTTCTCCAGTTCGTGATCTAGATCAGTTATTCGTTGATTGATATTCGTTACCATTTGTCGTTCATAACTGGCTTCTTGAGTACAATTTTCTTTGATATATTAGATTAGAAGGGAGAAGGAATTCTACATCTGGTGATTATAGTGCCTAGTATTTGAAGTTATTCTTGATTTGATGTTTGTTTTTACTGTCTTTTGGAATATTTCTGCAATAAAAGGGAGGATGGTCATCCAAATAAATTCAATGGATTATAGAACTAAATTTATCCCATTTTCTAAAACCATATCAATCAGATTACATAAATTGATTATATCTCATTTGTCTCATGTGATAATCAACCTTGTACCTTGATGATTTCTATACAATCTATTAATTTTTATTTGTTGGAAGTTGAATTGTTATTTGAATTGATAGATTAAGGAAGTTATTTGCAGCTTGTATAGTGTAGATGTTAGCACCTTTCCTATTCTGGATATCAATAAAATAGCAGAAACAATATTAAATAGAATTGTCTTTCTTTTTATCAAAGAAGGAGAATAACGTCATTGATCCACAAATTAGTATTGATATTGATGGAGCTACCATTGAGACTGTATTAATTTAGCACATTAATTCCTTTTTTAAATTTAAAATGAAATGAAAAATTATTTCAAATGTCATCTATAAATAGCATTTCCAAAATATGTCACTCATGATCGCTTGTATATAGTGTGGCAAATAATAACAAATCATCTAAAAATATATAACATATAAAATGAAACAATTTAAGAATGTCAAAGATCTATTTACTAGCTAGTAGAGAACTGATCGAGAATATTAATTATTTGATCAATTTAGACGATATAAAATAAATCATGTTACCATCAAACCTTTTGTAAGCATCTTTTATACATCTTATAATGACATATATATACACACAGATTCACCACACACACTTTAGTATTCTATATTTAAGTTTTTATTGTCATCACCCCAGTGGCTAATTTTGAAGGTGAGACCCTCCCTCGCTCGTTGTCTCACCCGGTCCCTCTATTTCAAATTACTCAACCCCACTTCATCACAAAATATTCGTCACAAAATGTGTGATTTCTTGCATACAACTCTTTAAATGAATCTTTTTTACAGTTAAAACATCATTTTTCTTCATCACTAGTTATAAGGGCTCGTTCATTACATGTCCTCTTCGTATGTCCGACATTACGATAGATGTTGCACTTCTTCGGTTGCCTAATTTTAGGCTGCACAGGTAGTTGAGGAATGACAATTGAAGAACATCATGCAGAATTGTGTTCGGTACCATGACATCTCGAACATTTCTGAGAATGACTCCTGCTACTTGAATCTCCGCCGGATGGATGTCTTTTTTGTCTAGGATGACCAGCTTGCTTGACATTATTTGGTGGATTGATAGTCATCATAACATTACTAATTGACTGCGGAAGACACCAGTCTACTGGGGTCGAAACAGGCATTATCAACTCTGAATACAACTTCTGCAACGTCGCTGTCTTGTAATAGTCTGAAACGTAGGCCACAATTGATTGATTTGTCTCGCTGTTCAAATATAAACTTCATTAGAGTTCAAATCATCATAATATAATTACAAATGACATATATAAAAATAAATATTACGTGAGAGCTTTGATTGCATGACTGCATGGTATTAAATCCAATTGAAATTCACGAGACGTGCATGATTTGTGCCCCAAATCAACAACATGATTATGAAAACCATCCTTCACATTGAAAATTGATGCACTAATCGCGGAAATCTTGCAACGTTAACTATGTTCTTGAGTTTCTTGTATTCTATGAAGAATATTTGGACTCACGCTAGATTCCATGGTTGCCCATTTCGCACGTTGTTTGGAAAACCATGTCTGAAGTAAGTTGCGAGCAAATTCAAGAAGAGAACAGATCGGTAACTTTTTGGCCCATAACAGTTTTAAATTCAAAGAATCCGCTGAGTTTGATGTCATAATCTCATAACGTCGCATGGGACAGCAAGCACGAGCCCATCTTTTAACCTTCGTTTTTCTCAACTTCTTCCAGCCCTTCTTATTTAGTACTTTAATTTGATCCATGTTCTTTTTGTGCATTTCTCGTGTATAAGAATAGGCAGTTTTCTTATAAAAGCTCACAAATCGGGCTCCATATGCACGAAAGTTTAACTCCATGTGCCACGAACATAGCCCATGAGCAGCGCCTGGAAATACTCCCTCAACTGTATTTTGTATGCTGACATGACGATCTGTTAACTAAAAAATAAAAAAGTGATCTACTATCTCAACTTGAATTATTAAAAATGACACTTGCTGAAAAATATCATTTATACCTGATACAATTAGAAGATCATTCGGATGGCCATATGCTTTCTTCAGTTGAGTCAAGAACCAATGTTAAGATTCATCATTTTCCTTATCACCAACACCAAATGCAAGTGGATAAATCTGTTTATTACCATCCTGAGTAGCAGCAACAACATGAGGCCCTTGTATCTGCCTTTCAAATGTGTTCCATCAATGACGATGATAGGTCTACAACAATCATGAAATCCTCTTATAGAGGCACCAAGAGCTATGAACACATACTTGAACTTATTATCATCGTCTGTTTTAAAACATGTGATGGTACCAGGATTTGATCTTCTAACCATGTGCAAGTATGCAGGTAACTTACTCCATGATTGATCGAAATCACCATATATTAAGCTGTGGGCATGATAATGAGCTCTCAGTGCCTTATCATATTGAATATCTATACCATGGTGTGTGGAAAGATCATCCATAATTTCTCTCGGCTTAAGTACTCGACCATCTCAAAGCAATGAAGGAGCAAAATAAGCACCAATGTTCTTCGATGACAATTGACGTGGTCGGCCAATCATAGCCAGTTGACAGTTATGTGGACCGATAAACTTTTTCACTGTCCACGGTCCCTTTTCTGTTTTATTTGCATGCAATAAAAATTGACATTCTTGCTATTTACAAATAATAGTATATCGTTGCTTGTCTGATCGTTTTACCGCATACTGAAACCGATTCTTCATGTGGTATATTCTCACTCCATACAGTAATTGCTCTTTGTTGTTGAATATTAACCCAACCACTAGCTTCCTTTCACCATCGGCTGGACATACCAAAATAGGCTCAGGGTCATCTGTATGAAAGGACGCCCCTAGAATAATCCAATCCTCACGGTGATCAGGTTCTAATTCTGGTCCCGACTTACCATTTGAACCATCTTCGTTCATCGAAATACATCTATTTCTAAGAACACGCACATTACTATGACCAATAACGATGTCTTCACTATGAGCAAAATCCTCCGGTACAAAAAAATCTTCGGTTTCCCATTGCTTAGAAAATAAACGACTATGAAGTACGTCAGCGTAATCATCATCACCATCATCCTCATCCTCATCATCTTCATCATAATCATCATCGTCGTCATCATCATCATCATTATCAAAATAATTGTAACAACGCGGCTCATTAGTACAAACATTCCTTACCCCGCCAAGAACTTCTTCTTCTTCAACATCATCATTATCATCATCATTATTTTCATGGACATTTTCATCTGCCACAACTGCAACTGTACCACAATCATCGTATACAATATCTTCATTATCTACATATTTGGAATCATTACAGTTGCCGAAATCACGTAGCTGGTGGTTCGATGGAGAGCATTTTTCCTGAACTTCTTGCACTTCCATTGATTGTCGTTCGGAAGAAGTGTTAGGCCTAAGATCCCCCAATGGATTGCTAGCACAAGTATTGAAATTTTGGACTTGGTTCACGAAAGGAATTTGGTGTGGTATCATACTTTGCATATAATTCTGATGCAGGTACTGTTGTTAAGAATTCATAAGCTCAACAAAACTACACCTTGTACTCACATAGGACAGTGGAATATTAAAATCATGCTCTTTTGGTTCTATGGTAACAAATATCTTTGGATATTCATACACCTCAACTACTCTTCTCAAATCAACATCAGTCCTAATTTTGAATTTCACTTGACCAGAAATCTATGTAGGCATTAAACAATGCAATGCATACTCACAAGTATGGCGATCTGCTCGGACAATATAATGAATTTCATCCAACAGTTTTGCATAAGAAATTGTATGCAATGATGCATATATCAAACCATCCTCTCCATTTTTATACTCCGATCCATGCCAATATCCACGATGAACTATAATGATTTCGTCGTTTGCCATCTACAATTAAAAAGTAATCTCTATTAGGATTAAATTAGATAATTAAATAATAAAACATATTACAACAATTTCAATCCTATTGAAATTTTTTTTAACTGAATACAAAAATTACAGCACGAAGATCACAATTTAATCATACATCACAAGGGTGTTAGCATCGTGATCTATAGATCACGAAGGTGGTGAGACAAATAGATGAAGATGCTACAACAACATCGTGATATATATTTACCTTTTGAGAAAAAAAAGCAAAAAAACACATAAATCACGAGGTATAAAATAATCATGAACTAGGGAACTTCGTGATGTTCCTTATTAATTTCATAGATCACGAGATTAACCACATAAGGAAGTTCGTGATCTGTGATGGATGGTTCTTTCTAAACATGATATCACGAAGCAACCACTAGATCACAGTCACACATAGATCACGAGCGTGTGATCACAAGAAATGTAGATCACGAGGGGTAATCACGATGTTAAACACCCTCATGATCTATGTGCACCTTCATGATCTCTTCGTTACCTCCTTCAAGATGAAGAAGGTAAATGAAGATCACGAATGTAGTTTCTGTTAATCACGAGGGTAAAAAACCCTCGTGATCTATAAGATCAGGAAGGAAACTACATAATCACGAGGGATTTCATCCTCGTGATCTATGTATTCTCTCTCGTGATCTACAAGAAACAAATTTTCGTGATCTTCAACGAGCACACTTTAAATGTTTTTCCTTGATTTTTTAGGTTTTTAAGCTCAAATTTACATAACAAATTCAAAAAATAAAAACTACATTATCTCACACTTCAAACTAATGTTTATCTTACCTTAGTGAAACAACAATGACGAGGTGAAGTATCAATTCGGGAATGAAATTGATGAAAAGAGGGGATTTCACCGAAAGTGATGAAAAAGAGGTTCAATTAATGCTTGAATTGAATTGAATATCTCATAGGTAATAAATTGGTGGGTGGAATTCATTCAAAGGGTGTAAGGGCATTTAGAACTTTTTAGCCTCATTTTGGGTAAAAAAACATGTTTTGTTATCAAATGAGTATTTTTTATTTTTTGGTACATGTATTGGATAAAAAGGCATATTTGCACTATATATTAACTAATTAAGTGACTAAGCATGGAAAGGCTAGTCATCAGCTCATCTCCACGCCACCTGCCACCTTTCCATTCTCTCTATCCAAAACATGACACACACCCCTGCTAAACTAGTTTAGGTGGGAAGGGAAGGGTAAGAAGGAAAGAAAATAATAAGCAAAAAAAGAGAAGAAAACACACGCGTATTCTCCATCTCTCACATCTCTCTCTTGCAAGCTCTCTCTCTCGGATTCTCTCTCTCTTCTCACATAAAGTTGACACACACTTATGCAAAATTGGGAAGCCTCACGCCAAGTTGGGAAAATGAAAGAAAAGGGAAGAGCTATACATACACAAACTCTCCCTCTCCATCTCTTCTTCTCAGCAATCTCTCTTTCTCCCTCTCTCTCTTTCTCTCTCTCTAACCATCTACTGTTGTTGCTTTTCTTCTGTCGTGTTGCCGCTACGGTTGCCAGCACAGGATGTACCGGTGGAAGGGCTGTCGGCCGCCGCCGGGGGTGGCGGTGGGTGTGGGCACCGCGCTGGGAGTGTCTGGTGTGCGTCGGGAGAGGTCTAGTGCGCTGGGAAGGGGTTATGTGCACGTCGGGAGAAGTCTGCAAGTGCGTCGAGGGCGTCGGAAGGGCGTTGGCAGCACTGGGGTGTGCTACAGATGGATGCCGGGAGCGTTGGGTGTCGGGGATGGGCTTGCTGGGCGCGATGGGAGTGCTGGGTGCTGGGGACGGGCCTGCTGGGCACGACGGGAGCGTTGCTGGGTGCTAGGGCCAGCACCGGGGACCAGCGTCGGGGGCCAATGCCGGGAGCTTGCTGTCCTATTTTTGCCGTTGTACGTGCAGACAGCGCTTGACATGCTGTTTGAAGAACTTTCGAAGATGGGATCGAAAAATTATTTTTATGAAAAATACTAGAGAGCATGAGGAAGGTCTCCATCAAGTTTGGTGGCCATCCGAGGTCGGATGACCGAGGAGGAATTTTGCGAAGTCGGGGCACGCCTGGTAGGTTATTGTATGTAATTTTCTGTTGTTCTGAAATATTCATGAGCTTGTAGAAGTTGAATTAGACTAAATCCTTTTACCTATATCAAGCTTATTGAGTCAAGATTATATGAGTAAAATTTAAGAAGATTTGGAGTTAAATTCGATTTACTATGAATTTTCTAAGAAGATGCGATTTTCTGAACAAACGTGACCTATTTTCGGGTCTGATTAGAACCCTCTCCAGAGTTGTAAAATTCACACGTGTGTACGATATTTTACCAACCTATAGTACAAGCTCTTAAGGACATGTGAAGATTTACCATGCAAATTTACGAGTATTATACGAATTACCACAAATTTTACAAATCAGCCTGTTTTTCTACAAGGATAGTATTTTTCAGTAAGTTTGGGCTAAGTATGTAAGGGATTTCTTTGCAAGTTTGATAGAATGTGCAAGGGGTTTATTTTGCAAGATTAATTACTTTGCAAGAGAGGTTTATTTTACAAGATTAATTCAACTTTGCAAGATTTGTTCCCTTGCAAAATTAATGTTCTTTGCAAGCTTAATTATTTTCCTTGCAAGTTTGCAAGTTTAATTTTCTTTGCAAGCTTAATTATTTTCCTTGCAAGTTTGAAAATTTAAATGTTCTTTGCAAACTTAATTTTTTCTGGCAAGTTTAAGCTTTCTTTCTTTGCCATAAAAGTCGAACCTTCAAATGATACATCTAGAACTCTTGTTTTTCTGATAAGCCATCATCTGTTGCTAACGCTTGTTTTTCCAAACGATACGAGCTATATTCCGTTGCATTCAAAAGTTCTTTCTACGGATCTTTTCCATCGACCCCTGTTTAAAAATAGTTTTAATTCAAGTTCTAAGTCAAGTTATAAACAGTTTCTTTAAACCACTAAGATGAGTTTTATATATATATATATACCTTGTAGGAAACGCAGACGAAGGACCCCATTAGTTCCCCGAAATGTAGTCTTTTTTCCAAGATACCACTTGATTGAGGTGAAGGAACGAACTTAGAATTCAAAGAGTCGAGCTTCACGAGGATTACCACTGAACGAGGTGGGGGTAATTTCTGTACTTCCACATTTAAGTTTCTAAGTGAGTTTGAAATGAAGTTATGTGCTTACATGAAACGTATGTGGTTATTGAAGTGAAGTTATGTGCATACGTGAAATGTATGTGGTTATTGAAGTGAAGTTATATGCCTACGTGAAACGTATATTATTATTCTATGAAGATTGCATTTTATGCTTTACTACGAGGTGCAAACGATGATGTGTTATTTGCAAAGTAAATGAAAGTGTTTATATTGATGAAATGTTTTCAAGTGGCTAACGAACCACAATTTACCAAAGTGGCTAATGAATCACATGTTAGCAAGTGGCTAAAGAACCACATCAAAGCGGCTAACGAACGGCCCCAAAGTGGCTGAAGAACCACACAAAGCGGCTAACGAACCGTACCAAAGTGGCTAAGAAACCACAAAATGTTTTCAAGTGGCTAAAGAACCACAAAAAGAAGCGGCTAAAGAACCGCATATTTTCAAGTGGCTAATTAAGAACCACAAAAAGAAACGGCTAACGAACCACAATGAAGTGGCTAAAGAACCACAATAATGAAGCGGCTAACGAACCACAATGGAGTGGTTAAAGATATAGCGCCCCGAACAAAAAATGAAGCTTAATTGAATAATTAAATATTAAACCATTAATTAAATTATTATTTGTGTTTATTTTGACAGTTTAGTTTGATTACGTGAGTTTCAGATATGTGTTTAATGCAAGATTTAAATGGATATATTTTTCTAGTTGTGGAACGTAGAATATTTTTACACCATTAGATGCGTAATGGAAAAACGAGAAAATAGAAATGAACTAGGGGTCAATCGGAGACCCATAGCTCAAACGACGACGAAAAGGGCAAAACACGAAGTTTCGGAAAACAAAAGATATTTTGGGTGAATAGTAACCCAAGATATTTTCGATGAATAGTGTTTTCTAGAATTCTATAAATAGGGGCATTTTCGATTCAAAAATCACCGGTTTTCCGAACGAGCCTAAAGCGACGAAAACACGTAAGTCTCTCTCTCCTTCTCCTCTCTCTCTCCTCTGTTTTCTGTCTCCGGCGCACCGCCGTCGGTGGCTGGAAAATTTCAAAGTTATCGGTTTCGGTCAATTTTTGTACAAAACGTAGGTCTCATCAAGATGAGCCTAGGATAGGTTTTGGATTTCAATTTCGATGTCTCGTTCTCCGGAAAATGGCAAAACATCGCCGAAAAACCCTTTTTCTCTCTCTTCCTCTCCACCTCGTTTCTTCTCTGTTTTGGGTAAACTCCTACCTTAAGTTGAAGTTCTCGTCGAGCCCATCACGAATCCGGGCTTGGATTTCTGAACGGATCTCTCCTCCTTCGGTAATCGCTGGTCAAAGATCCGGCCAAATCTTTCTCTCTCCTTCTTCCCTTTTCTCTCTCCCCGACTGTTTCTTCTCTCCCTCCTCTCACCGGAAAAGTTACATGGGGAGGTGGCTGGGTATGTGTGTGATGGGTTGGTGTTGGTTGTTGCCGGTGATGGGAGGTTGCCGGCCAGTGGTTCTGGAGGTGTCGCCGACGATTGGAAGTCGTCGGCCGGAGCTAGGTAGAGAAGGGGATGGGTGTATGTATGTATGTGTTTGTGTGTGTTGCTATTTTGGGGGGCTATTGTGGATGTGGCTGCCATGGTGGTGGTGGTGGTGGTGGTGGTGGCCGGCGATGGGAGGTCGCCGGCAGAAGCTGTGTTTGCAGGTGCGCAGTCACGCACGAGTGCGTGCGGTCATGCACGGCCTGCACGATCGTGCGCGCGCCGGGAGGAGCTACTGGACAATGACGCACGGTCGTGTGCGGGAGTGCACGACCGTGCGCGGTAGTGCAGGCGCCGAAAAATACCCCTCAATCTTAAAATGAACCATTTGAGCTCGTTTCAACTCCAATTGAGCTCATTCTTTTTTTGTTACGACCCAAATAAAACCCTCTTTCATCTCAACCTATTGGACTGAAATTTCACCCTTGTTTCTTTAGATCTTTCATTCTGTCTCGTCTTTATCGATCGAATCTTCTCCGAAATCATCTATACCTTTATTTATACGTAATTATACATATTAAGGATCTAAGAAACATTGTAACTTGTGTAGGCTATCAGTCGGCTCGTGCTTTGTAATATTTGAAACTTATTACTTGACAACTCACGTGGTAACCACCGATTGAGGTGGGGATAACTTCTAAACCCTAACACTTATGTTTCCATTATTAAATGCATGAATAACAGTTATATGTTATGTGAAACTTCTGTTTATGAAACGAATCTTAATCGTTATGCTATATGAATATAAGATTTATGAAATGTTGAGTTTCATGTGTCGTGCTTACATGTGGTGGATTATATGGATATACATGCATGCCATATCTATACTACGAAGGGACTACGGTCTATATCTATACTACGAAGGGACTATGGTCCAATATTATACTACGAAAGGACTACGGTCCATATCTATTCTACGAAGGGACTACGGTCCATTTCTATGTTATGTGTCCCTATGTTAGGTGTTATGCATTCTATGCACTGTCTTTAATTCTTGTAATTGTAAATGTTCAAAAGACTTAACTGTTTAATGAACATTAAAATATGAAATTACTCCCACGAGTGTATTCAACGCACTCACCCCTATTATGTACTCACACTACAGGAGATGAAGAGAATCATGATGCGTAGAGAGAGGAGTGCCTTATCAAGCTATGTTTTTTTTCCAGTTTTATCTTTTAAAACTATGTTGATCATTTGTAAAATTAAACTGTTCTTCTTCTTGGTAATAGATCCAGATGGTTTTCCATTGTTATGTTCTCTCTCGGCTTTGTGCCGAAGAATTTTATCATGTAAAGTTTATTTTCCGTTGAGTAAGGTTTTCAAACCCTTTGTAATTGGTTATATCTGATGTTTCATATGTACAGCTTCTTACAACCTCTTATCTCTTTCTATTTTATATCATATACGTCTTTTTTCCCTTCTTTCTTCACGCCCACAAGAAAAACTCTGATAAATTTTTAAGTGTGAAAAACGGGGCGTGAAAAAAGAACCACATAAAAAAGTGGCTAAAGAACCACAATACGGTGGTTCAGAACCACAAAATGTTTTCACGACGGCTCAGAACCGCAAAGTTTTCCAAGGCAGCTCAGACCCACAACTATGTGCTTGATGAATTATATGTCTATGTTTCCTGTTATGTTGTAACTTCTCACAAGTCCCACCCCACTGAGTATCTTCATGCAGTCATCCCTTTTTATGTTAAAATGTTTTCAACCTATGGAAATCCTCGAGCGTGGTGTACAAGTGGTGGATGTTGGTAGTCGATATTTAAGGATTGCGAAAGAGTTTTATTGAAAGTGAAAAATGTGTTATATTATTTGTATAAAAGATGATCTTGAAATCTTTTGGGAAAGCTTAGATTGCAAAGTTGTACAGTATAGTTATTCAATTATAAAGAAAAAAAATGTTTTACTTCCGCTGTGTATGATTCATGTTTTATAAAATAGAGATGTTCGAACTCACTTATCTTTATTTGCAAGTTTAAATTACCTTGGAAATGCATGTTTTATCGAGTATTTGGACGCCCAAATGAAAAATTTATTAAACTATGATATTCTACAGTAACATAAAAGAAACGAGGTGTTACAAAGTTGATCATCATTTTCTTCTTGTACTCTATTTTTTCTCTCTTATCGGTTTATAGGTTTATCCATAAAAAATTTTGTGGGATCATAATAGTTTTGGTATGTGTCTCATTCATCTTCTACTATCATATTGTGCATAATGATACAAGTCATTATAATTCTTCCCATCAAAAGTTTTTCTAAAACAAGACATGGGCGTCGAAGAAATGCAAAACGAGCTTCTAGATCTTCAAATGCTCGTTCCACATATTTTCTGATAGCCTTTTAGTTTTGAGCTTAACAACTTATGCTTTTGGAGTTGTGGAGCAAAAATTGACTTGACAAATGCAGCCCATAAAGAAAATATGCCATTAGTGAGATAATATGCCCTATCATTTTCGCCACCATTCACGATGTAACTAACCTGTGGTTCTCAACCTTCCAACACATCACTAAAAACTGGAAATCGATTGAGTACATTAATATCATTGTGCGTTCCTAGTGTTCCAAAGAATGCATGTAATATTCACAAGTCATTGACACAACAACTTCTAAAATAATTGTTGGCTTTCCACTTCTTCTGCATATTGCTCTACCCCATGTAGTAGGATAATTTTTCATTCCCAATGCATGCAGTCAATATTATCAATCATGCCCGGGAACCCATGTAGTTCCTCGACGTAAAGTAGCTTGTTAAATCTTATTTATTAGGCTTTTTGAGGAACTCGTCACCGAAATAAGAAATGACACCTATGAAATTCTTGAGAGCTTCTCTTGTCACAACTCTACTCATTCACAACTATTCATTAAAGGCATCAGATGATGTACAATACTCCAACACCCACATAGCTCCAGTACATTTTTGCAATGTGTATTCCTTTGTCCACATGTGACATCAGGTCTTTGTTGAAAATATTCATTATGGAAGTAACAACCTCTACTATATGAAGGAACAATTATTTGGAACAATTATTTTTTTCATGTGAAACCTACGTCGGAAGATCTCAAGAGCATATGTCGGTTGGTTGATAAAATAATTATTCATCAAACGATTCTCACCAATTTCACATTCTCTATCACAATACCGTCTTTTGGCTCTAGGAGTGTGATCTCCAACAATCATACTAGGATTATTTACACTACAAAAATCGTGCGATCTAGGGACGGAAAATTCCATTGCTACTGAATTTACCGATGGAATAAGCATCGCTAAATTCCGTTGTAATTATCCTCATCGATAACAATTTACCGACGAATTAAGTGGTTTGTCGGTAAATTATCGACGAACATTGAAAATAAATGTGGAATTTTCGTGGAAAAAATATGGAAATTTGGTGAAAAATAATACTTTACCAACAGAAAGTTTTTTTGTTTAGTCAGTAATAATCCATCGATCAAATTTTTAAAAAATTATAATTTTCCAACAGATTCTTTATCCATCGGTTAGTGATGCCCAAACGGTTCCAAAAACCGAAACCGGGTCGGTTCGAACCAACGGTCAACGGTTTGGGAAACAGTTGACCCGATTTTAGTTCCAAACCGGAATCGGGAACCGCCGGAAACCGGTTCGGTTTCGGTTCGCATTTTTCCAAACCGACAAACCGGCAGTTTAACCGGTGGTTCCAACCAGTACCGTGGTATCCATATCCAGTACCGTGGTACCCGAAGTGGAATTTACAAATGCTGGGTTCTGCATCTCAGTACCGCAGTACCCATATCTCAGTACCGCGGTACCCAGCTCCAAATTTTAAAAAAAATCTCAGTACCGCGGTACCCATATCTCAGTACCGCGGTACCCAGCTCCAGATTTAAAAAAAAAAAAGAACTTCCAAACCGTCGGTTTGAACCGGCCGAACCGTTCGGTTCCGATTGAACCGGCGATTTGGAATCGAAACTGGAACCACCTCCTATACGGTTCGGTTTCAGTTCCACCAATTCGGAACTGCCGAACCGACGATTCGAACCGAAACCGGAACCGTTGAACCGTTTGGGCATCACTACCATCGGTATATGAAAATAAATTAAAAAAATACAAATTTGTATTATTATTTACCAACGGAAAGTTTTCATCGGTATTAATTTATTTAAATTTTTTTAAAAATAATTTTCTTCAAAAAAATTATGTTTCAAGATTTAGTTATTGATTATCTTATGAAAATATTATATTAATATTGTATTTTGAGTAATATAATAATTTATATATCTATTACACTATATAAGTATGAATGTTTCATCCATTTTTCATAATGTCAATTTTAACCTTGTTAGAGTCCATACAAATCACAATTCCTAATTTAATTAGTCTTCATATGATTTAATTAAAGTCCTAATTAAAAAAAAACTCTCTATCAAATCACAATTCCTAATTTAATTAGTCTTCATATAATTTAAATAAAGTCATAATTAAAGAAACTCTATATATCTAATTTAATTACAAGTTAATTAGATTACAATGGATAATTAAAGATTGTATTATTTATACAACTAGATATAATAAGTAATTAAATATTGGATTTTTAAAATAAATTTTGTAATCGACATCAACCAGGATTGGAAAAGTTGTATGATTTGAATTTGTTTTTTTTTTTGAAATATTGTCAAAGAAAAGTCTTATATTTGACATCAACTAGGATTAAGATACTTTAAATTCCTCAAAAAACTAGGATTAAAAACTTCTATAAATTGATAAATTAATATGCCAATTGTTTTATTATTTATATTCTGAATAGGTTGCAAGGTGGTTGACTGAGTGCATAAAATACATTCATATCAATCAATTTTAATTAAAGATTGGAGTTTTAATTTTAAATCGTGGATTGTAGTAACGGGTATGTGTGATTCTTTTGTTCTCTTTTACCCTTTTTTTCTTGTTTCTTTCGTGATCAAATATATTGTCTAAAATAGTTTAAAATCAATACATGGTGTTAAATTGTATGAATGCATAGTATGATAAAATTCAGCAAAGTTCAATAAATATTTTGTGTTAATTTGTCTTTGTTGTCCTTTGAGATTTTGAGAAGTTTATAGCCGTCTCGTACTCCATTACTAGACGATTCTTCTGATTTTTTTTAAGTGCAATATCATGTATCTACTAATTTATCTATTTATATTGTAAAAATATTTGAAAATATTTGAAAATGATAGATTTTATTTTACTGACTCTGTTTCTTTTTTTATTATTTGATAAAAAAAATGAAAACTTTGTTATAAAGATAATTAAGGGGTTTGAGTGTTGCCTACTAGTACTTTTTCCTATTTATAAAAAGAAAGTTGAAGCTTTGAAAGAAAACTGAGAATTTATTTATTTCTTATAATAGTATTTTTCAATCTTATTACATGGATATATGTTTAGACATGTTGCATCTTAATTGCCAATTATTTCCAAAAAATTTTATTAACTCTTTTTTTTTTGAAATATAGTCAAAGAAAAGTGGTGGCGTCGATTGTTTAGACGAGTGTAATTGATACCGATCCTAGAATTGGTGACAATCATAAGACCTATCTTCATTCTTTATTTGAATTGAATTTGTTTAACCTTTTATTTTATCTTCATTTATTATTATTTAACCTTCTTGGATTTAACTTGTAGATCAAGCATTTTTTGTTTACTTTTATTTGGTTGTGTTTTCATTTTATATTTAATTTTTTTTGAATGATTGTATTACTTTTATTTGGTTGTGTTTTCATTTTATATTTAATTCTTTTTTGAATGATTGTATGTTTGAATAGCCGAAGTCAAATATAAATGGCGTCAAAGGAAACTTGCTAGACAAAAGAGAAGATATGCAAATCTTAATGATGGTAAGAAAAAAATATGCAGAACATGGTTTGCAGAATCATGAAAAGAGAAATGTAATTTATAAGTTCAAGCGAATCTAACTAATTCTAAAGGTATTTTAATATTTTTTAAACTTTGTATACAAAATAATTCTAAATTGGGAATCAATTTTATAATTCTCTTAGTAATTTGAAAGCAACAATGAAACACATGTTGCATATTAATTGCACATTATTTCCAAAAATTTTTACTAACTCTTTTTTTTTTTTGAAATATAGTTAAAGAAAAGTGACAATGTCAATTGTTGAGATGAGTGGAATTGATACCGATCCTAGAATTGGTGACAATCATTAGACCTATTTTCATTCTTTGTTTGAATTGAATTTGTTATCTTCATTTATTATTATTTAACCTTCTTGGATTTAACTTGTAGATCAAGCATTTTTTGTTTACTTTTATTTGGTTGCGTTTTCATTTTATATTAAAAAAAATTTTGAATGATTGTATTATACTTTCATTTGGTTGTGTTTTCATTTTATATTTAATTCTTTTTTGAATGATTGTATTACTTTTATTTGGTTGCGTTTTCATTTTATATTTAATTTTTTTTAATGATTGTATGTTTGAATAGCCGCCGCCAAATATTAATGACGTCAAAGGAAACTTGCTATACAAAAGAGAAGATATGCAAATCTTAATGATGCTAAGAAAAAAACTATGTAGAACATATTTTGCAAAATCGTGAAAAGAGAAATGTAATTTACAAGTTCAAGCGAATCTAAGTGATTCTACAGGTATATATTTTTTAATATTCTTTAAACTTTGTATACAAAATAATGCTAAACTTGGAAGCAATTTTATAATTCTCTTAATAATTTGAAAGCGACTGTAGCGCCCCGGACCAAAAATGAAGCATAATTGAATAATTAAATACTAAAACCTTAATTAAATTATTATGTGCGTTAATCTTGACTGTTTAATTTAATTACGTACGTTTCAGATACATGTTTAATGCCTGTTTTAGATGGAAATATTTTCTAGTCGCGGAACACAGATTATTATGTTACCAATAGATGCGTAATGGAAAAATGAGAAGATAGAAATGAATTAGAGGTCAATCGGAGACCCGTAGCTCAAATGGCGAAGAAAATGGCAAAATATGAAGATTCGAAAAATCGAAAGATATTTACGGTGAATAGTAACCCAAGATTTTTACATGAATAGTGACCTAAGATTTTTACCGTGAACAGTAACTTAGATTTTTACATGAATAGTGTTTTTTGAAAAATCTATAAATAGGGGTGTTTTCGATTCAAAAATCACCATTTTTTCGAATGAGGCAAAATCGACGAAAACTCGTAAGTCTCTCTCTCCTTCCTCCTTTCTCTCTCTTTACTGCTTTCTGACCTCCGTCGCGCCGCTGCCGGCGCCATCGTCGATGGCCGAAAAATTCAACTTTATCTAAGATAGGTCTCGAATTTCAATTTCGATGTCTCGTTCGCCGAAAAAACGGCGAAAAACCGCCTCCAAACCATAAACCCTAAACCTTGTCACCTTTTCTCTCTCTTCTGTTTTCTTTCTCCTTCTCGCCGGAGCTGATACCGGAGCATCGTCTGGGTGTCTGGGGTGATGATGGAGTGGCGGCACCGGAGTAGCAGCGTGTGTGGGTGTGTGTAATCGCGTGTGTGTGTAATAGTGTGTGTTGTGTATATATGCTGTGGAGGCGGTGTTGTGCAGCGCTGCCGTGGGAAATTAATGGCCGGCGCTGGTGATGCGCCAGCGAGTCATGGTGGTGGGTGGCCGGTGACAGGTGGTCGTCGGCCAAGCTGTGAAAGGTGTGTGTGTTGTATGTATATGCATGTGTGTGTATAGTGTGTTATGTGTGTGTTGGGGTGGTTTGGTTGTTGCCGGTGACTGGAAGTCGTCGGCTAGTGGTTCCTATGGTGTCGCCGGTGACTGGAAGTCGTCGGCTAGAGCTAGGAAGAGGGAGAGAGTGTGAGGGAGTGCTTGAGGGTTTGGGTATTTTTGTGGCTGTTTTTGGAGCACTATTCACATTGGAGTCCGGTGGGGAGTGGCCGGAGATGGTGGAGGTCGGAGCTGGGTCGCCGGCGGACAAGGTGGGGGCGATGCCGCACTCCATCGTACGTTATCATCGAGTCATCGCCAATGAGATATCGTCGATCGGGAGTCATGGGTCCCGGTTAAAGTCAACCCTTTGACCAAAATCACTAAAATACCCCCAACCTTAAAATGCTTCGTTCGAGCTCGTTTCAATTCTGATTGAGCTCATTCTTTTTTTGTTGTGACCCAAATTTTACCCTCTTCATCTCAGCATATTAAACTGAACTTTCACTCTCGTTTCTTCAACCTCAATGTTTAGATCTTCCGATCCGTCTCATCTTTAACGATCGTATCTTCTCCGAAATCATTTATATCTTTAATTATACATATTAAGGATCTAAGAAACACTGTAACTTGTGTAGGCTATCAGTTGGATTGAGCATTGAGATACTCGTTATTTGATACTCCCTACCCATGTGGTAACCACCGAATAAGGTGGGGGTAATTTCTAACTCTCTACTTGTTTACAGTTTTCCCTATTTTGAAGCATGATTGAGGAATACTAAATGCAGTGATTATAAGCTATAATTATGTGTTCATGATATACAGTGAAAGGACTACAGTCCACATTGCATGTTCGGAGGGATTTATGGTCCGTAAAAAACAACTGTCTTTTACGCCTTCTATTACCTGAAAGGTTTGGTAGTCCTATAAATGCACCAGCGGTATTTAAGACCATTTTATAGGGTAAGACGGGAAATGTCCGCACCTAAAGGATGAGTTACGAGATACGTGCTATGCATTTTACGTGTTGTGACTACGTGTTGAATGTTATATATTCCTGAACAATATATCTGTCGATTGTTATAAGATACGAATTTTATCCCCACATTTGTATTCCACGCACTCACCCCTATTCTGTAATTCACGTTATAGGAGATGATGAGCATGATGAACCTTAGAGATGGAGGGGTGGTGCTCTATCCGGACTTGTGTGTTTATGTCTGTTGTCTCACAACAATTAAACAATGATTTTTATAATTCACGTTTTGTAAAGTATAATCTTATATATGTTTTGGATGATGGATCCTGATGTTTTATTTCTGCTGCGAAGGTTTTCTTAATCGATTGAATCTGATTGTTGATATGTAAATGATTCTGTTCGTCTCCTACCTCATTCTTCTGATAATTGTCTCTTACCTCATTCTACTGTTTATTTAAATGTCTTTTACCATTTCTTCTTGCACGCCCGTAAGGAAAACTCTGATAATTTATGAAAGAAAATGGGGCGTGACAGTTTGTTATCAGAACAATGTTCTATCATTCTCGAACTTGCTTAAACTTTCTTTATAAAGAGAAAATAAGAAAAAACGTGTTTTTAAAACGTGAAAATGTTTTCGAAAAGAAATAGATAGGCACCATCCTCTCTCTATAGGTGTCTCTCCTTGATCATAGGACTTGCAAAAATGAGTGCTTATCTGTTATATGATACCTTGATAGCATGATATAGACCGTTAAGGTTTGAAGGGAGCGTTACAGATATAGACATATGATAAAAACTTATATAACTTCTACATGACAGATGAATAGGATTAGTTTCACTGCTAGGATGCGGGTACCGGTTATAGAGACGCGTGAGGAGAGACTCCGATGCCATTTTTATGAGAGAAGAGTGACGAGTGATGTGTCGGTGGGTGAACATGTTGCCAGGCTTCTGCACTGCTGGAGGGAGATAGAAGGTACAAGAGGTAGGATTAGTGGCGTCCAGGCCTATCTGCACATGATCCATACTTTGCCACGTGAATGGGAGATTAGGGCCCGTTTGGTTTATCGGGATGAGCTAGTATTCTCGTCGGTAGATCACGTACCCATCGCCGACTTCGGGAACGTGGCCAAACAGATGCTGGATCTGTGGGGCCGATATGGCCTTCCGAATGCTCCTGAGTCGGAACCCTACGATCCATCTAGCAGCAGTTCTGAGCCAGAGGACGACGATCCCGAGGAGGACCCTAAGGAGGATGATCCGGAGGTAGGCGACCTTAGGGACGGGGCACCAGGACTATCGGGGCCTCCGTCGCCTCCCGCTGCAATCGTTTAAACGTTATGAGTGAACTTTTTATGATATGTATATATTATGTCATAAACGATAAAACATTCTATATGTATAGGATAGCTTTTGTTTCATAGATAGTGTATATACACCTTTTGTTATGATGTAGGGGCTACCCCTATTATGCTTCTATGTATATTATGCACGTATAATTCTTCACTTATCTTATGGAATATATGTTTACGTCTCTTCACGTGTATCACATTTATTTCTTTACATATAGTATTATTGTGGAATCTTAACGACTTATATATATATATATCGTAACAAAACTATGTCAAGGGGAAGACCACGAAGAGAACAACCACAACCGGCTAACCAGCCGGAGCGAGAGAAAAATGCTAATGTGGGAGACTTAGTGATGGTGCTAAGGGGGTTAGCACAATATTTCGAGGTAACTCAAACCACCCCACAGCCAGCAAGATCTGACCCTAACCTTATATACGAACAGTTTCGGTGATTTAATCCACCGACGATCGATGGAAAAGAAGAACCAGCAAATGCGAAAGAGTGGCTAAGGACACTCGGCCGATATTTGGGCATTTAACGTGTACCAAAGAACAAAAGGTCTCCTGTGCGATCTTTCAGCTTACCGACAAAGCGAGTCACTGGTGGGACTCGTATGAAAGGACTCTGTTGCCTACTCAAAGAGAAGGGATGACGTGGGAAGATTTTAAGGAAGTGGTTTTCCATCACTTCATACCTCAATCCTACCAGGACAAGAAGGAAATGGAGTTTCTACATCTCCGTTAAGAAAGCTCGACGGTAGGAGTATACGAGCGGCGGTTCAATCATCTAAGTTGGTATGTCACACACTTGGTGGATACTAACATTAAGAAGGCCCGACGATTTGAAAAAGGCCTTCGTCCAGAGATTGGATCCACTCTGGCTGGGTAGGGTGTGATAACATACACAAGTGTTATCGAGAGAGCTCAGAGGATCACCTCTCGTTTGCGTTTGGATGCTATACCTCCTAAGAAAGCTTTTCCGACTCCTGTAAAAAGGAAGTGGACTGGCCCGATTCAGGGTTTTGCCCATAACAAATTTCCAAGGACAAACAATGCTCCACTTCTTCCTACTCCCAGACCTGGGAACCCGTGTGCTAGATGCAGAAGGGTACATGTGGGACTGTGTCAACAAGGAACACGGAACTGCTACACATGTGAGACACCGGGGCATATAGCGGCAAACTGCTGGAGGACGAGGACCTCGCCAGCCACAGCCCTGAACTCAAGACCAGTGGCAGGCAGAGCACGAGCTTTTGCTCTTACCCGCCTAGAAGCTGCTGAGGGATCAGAGACGATGATAGGTATGTTATTAGTATGTGATATACCTGCTCTCATCCTTTTCGATACTGGAGTAACACACTCTTTTATATTAGTCAACTTCTGTAACTTGCTGAGGCATGAGGATGGTAGGATAGTCGCTCAAACCCTAGAGGTTAGTATTCCTTCAGGGAAGACGGTAAGGACAAAATACCTGTATCGTCACCTAAAGATCGCTTTTGAAGATAAGATTCTTCTAGCTGATCTTCATGCTTTGGAGATGAAGGATTTTGACATAATCCTGGGGATGGACTGGCTAGAGTCCAATCACGCGGTAATCAAGTGTCGTGCGAGAGAGATCGTTTTCCAAGCGCCTGGAGAATCGGAGTTCACATTTCATAGGACACGAGTTAAAGTTGACTCAAGGATTATCTCGGCCATGAAGGCAACCTAGATGCTTAGCAAAAGAAATTGCGAAGCTTGGTTGGTCAACATGGTGAACCCCAAGCAAGGATCGACTTCTATCGAGAAGGTGCCGGTGATAAAGGAATACATGGACGTATTTCCAAAGGATTTACCTGGTCCTCCACCAGATCGATAGGTGACCTTCGAGGTTGATCTTGTCCTAAGATCAGCACCGGTGTCGAAAGCTCCTTATCGGATGGCACCGAAATAATTACAGGAACTGAAGGTCCAATTACAAGAACTTTTGGATAAAGGTTTCATCAGTCCAAGCATGTCGCCTTGGGGAGCTCTAGTCCTCTTTGTGAAGAAGAAGGATGGAAGCTTTCGGATGTGTATTGATTACCGAGAGTGAGCAATGTGAGGGTAGTTTCCAAGAACTAAAGAAGAGACTGACTGAAGCACCAGTCTTAATAGTTCCAAACGTAACTAAGGAGTTCGTGATCTACAGCAATGCATCCAAACAAGGTTTTGGTTGTGTTTTGATGCAACAAGGGAAAGTAGTGGCATATGCATCACGCCAATTGAAGATTCACGAACAGAACTACCCAGCGCACGATCTGGAGCTAGCAGTTATGGTACACACTCTCAAGATATGGAGACACTACCTCTATGGCATGAAGTGTGAGATCTACACCGACCATAAGAGTCTGAAATACTTCTTTGAACAGAAGGAGCTCAATATGAGACAAAGAAGATGGCTAGAGTTGGTGAAAGATTATGATATTACAATCTACTACCATCCTGGAAAAGTAAACGTGGTGGTTGATGCCCTTAGCAGAAAAGGAAATGGGATGGTGACGTCTATGATCACCAATCAGCACCAACTGATCGAGGAGATGTCAAAGCTGAATTTGGAGACAGTCACGTCTCTGAACAACATCGAAGCTAGGATGACAGCGTTATTCATGAAACCCACACTGTGCGATCGAATTGTTGAAGCCTAGAAGAAGGACAACTTCCTAACGAGGATGAAAGCTCTTATGGATAATGGAAGGGTCGAAGGTTTCTCTTTGGCAACAGATGGAGCTCTTGTCTTCCGAGGAAGAATATGCATGCCCAAGGATGAGAAATTAAGAGAAGAAATCCTCGAAAAGACACATTGCACACCGATGTCTGCACACCCTGGATGTACAAAGATGTATCGAAATTTAAGGGAAATTTTTTTGTGGAGGAACATGAAGAGAAGCATAGGGCTGTTTGTCAAGAGATGTCTCATTTGCCAACAAGTGAAAGCAGAGCATCAACGGCCAGTTGGAATGCTAGCTCCTTTGGAAATACCAAAATGGAAGTGGGAACACATTGTCATGGATTTCGTGGTCGGTCTGCCGAGAACCAAATGAGGAAACCACGTCGTATGGGTAATCGTTGATAGATTAACAAAGTCTACCCATTTCTTGCCAATCAAGATGACTTTCGAACTGGATAAGTTGGCACGAATATATCTCAAGGAGATTGTCCGACTGCACAGCGTACCAGTTTCTATCTTGTCGGATAGAGATCCTCGGTTCACCTCCAAATTCTGGCAAAGTCTACAGAAGGAGTTAGGGACCAAGCTGTCCTTCAGTACAACTTTTCACCCACAAACAGACGGACAGTCAGAGAGGACCATACAAATCCTGGAAGATATGTTGAGGGCATGCGTTTTGGATTTTTTCGGGAGCTGGGAGGATCACCTGTGCTTGGTGGAGTTTGCCTACAACAACAGCTACCAATCGATAATTGGTATGGCGTCCTATGAAGCTCTCTACAGAAGGAAATACCGCTCACCTATCTACTGGGATGAAGTGGGCGAAAAGAAAATATTGGGACCCAAATTGGTGGATCAAACAGTCGAAGTGATAAAGAAAATTCGGGAAAGAATACGAGTGGCCCAGGATCGATAAAAAGCGTATGCAGATAAAAGACGGAGAGAGCTAAGATTTGAAGTGGGAGACAAGGTTTTTCTCAAGATGTCACCCACTAAAGGGGTTCATTATTTTGGGAAGAGAGAGAAGTTGAAGCCGAGGTACATGGGACCATTCGAAATTCTAGATCAAGTTGGGGAGGTCGCGTACCGTCTAGCTCTACCGCCGGACTTCACTGGAGTACACAACATTTTTCATGTGTCTATACTACGAAAGTATATATTTGATCTGAACCACATAATCGAACAAGAAGACATAGAACTTGAGGAAAATCTGACTTATGAAGAAGTCCCGGTAGCCATCTTGGATAAAAAGAACCGTCAACTAAGAAATCGAGTGATGGCTATAGTGAAGGTTTAGTGGAGCCGTCATGCGAAGGAAGAGGCGACATGGGAATTAGAAGACGAAATCCTGAAGAAGTATCCCGACTTACCTTTCCAAGGTACACGTTTAACTTCTTCCTAGGTACACGTTTAATTTCGAGGATGAAATTCTTTTAAGGGGTAAGGGATGTAGCGTCCCGGACCAAAAACGAAGCATAATTGAATAATTAAATATTAAACCCTTAATTAAATTATTATGTGTGTTAATCTTGACTGTTTAATTTAATTATGTACGTTTCAAATACTTGTTCAATGTCTATTTTAGATGGAAATATTTTCTAGTCGCGGAACATAGATTATTATGTTACCATTAGATGCGTAATGGAAAAACGAGAAGATAGAAATGAATTAGAGGTCAATCGGAGACTTGTAGCTCAAATGGCGAAGGAAATGGCAAAATACGAAGATTTGGAAAATCGAAAGATATTTATGGTGAATAGTAACCCAAGATTTTTACATGAATAGTGACCTAAGATTTTTACCGTGAACAGTTACTTAGATTTTTACGTGAATAGTGTTTTTCGAAAAATCTATAAATAGGGGCATTTTCGATTCAAAAATCACCGTTTTTCCGAATAAGGTAAAATCGATGAAAACTCGTAAGTCTCTCTCTCCTCCCTCCTCTCCCTCTCTTTACTGCTTTTTGACCTCCGGCGCGCGCCGCCGCTGGTTGCCGAAAAATTCAAGTTTATCGGTTTCAGCCGATTTTCGCACAGAACATAGGTCTCGTCGAGACAAGTCTAGGATAGGTCTCGAATTTCAATTCCGATGTTTCGTTCGCTAGAAAATGGCGAAAAACCGCCTCCAAACCCTAAACCCTAAACCTTGTCACCTTTTCTCTCTCTTCTGTTTTCTCTCCACTTCTCGTCGGAGCTCCGCCTGGGTGTCTTGGGGTGATGATGGAGGGGCGGCGCCGCCGCGGATCGCGGCGCCAGAGCAGCAGTGTGTGTGGATGTGTGTAATCGCGTGTGTGTAATAGTGTGTGTTATGTATGCATGCTGTGGAGGCAGCGCTTTGCAGCGCCGCCGTGGAAAACTGATGGCTGGCGCTGGTGATGCGTCGGCGAGGCATGGTGGTGGGTGGCCGGCGACAGGTGGTCGCCAGCCAAGCTGTGAAAGGTGTGTGTTGTATGTATATGCGTGTGTGTATTGTGTGCTCTGTGTGTGTGTTGGGGTGGTTTGGTTGTTGCCGGTGACTTCCAGTCGCCGGCTGGTGGTTCTTATGGTGTCGTCGGCGATTGGAAGTCGCCAGTCGGAGCTAGGAAGAGGAAGAGAGTGTGAGGGAGTGCTTGAGGGTTTGGGTATTTTTGTGGCTGTTTTTGGAGCACTATTCACATCGGAGTCCGGTAGGGGGTGGCCGAAGATGGTGGTGGTCGGAGCTTGGTCACCGGCGGACAAGGTGGGGACAGCGCTGGGCGGCGCCGCCGCAGCAGGTGGCTGCTACAAGTTCCCAAGCGCTAGGCGCGACGTCGGGTGGGCGCGCAGGCCTGCCGAGGCTTCCGAGCCAAGCCAAGGGCATCGGGTGTGCAGCTGCCGAGTCTGCCGAGGCTTGCCAAGGAGCACCAAGTGCCGAGCGTGCGAGGCTGCCGAATCTACCGAGAAAATGGCCCGACCCCGGGTGCGCTGGCGTACGAGGGTGCAACGCCGTGTGACGGGTGCGCGCGTGACGCCGTGTTTTCGATTCGAATCCCATTTCTTCCGTCGTATGTTATCATTGAGTCGTCACCAATGAGATATCATTGACCGGGAGTCGTGGGTCCCGGTCAAAGTCAACCCTTTGACCAAAATTACCAAAATACCCACAATCTTAAAACGCTCCGTTCGAGCTCGTTTCAATTCCGATTGAGCTCATTCTTTTTTTGTTGCGAACCAAATTTTACCCTCTTTCATCTCAGCCTATTAAACTGAATTTTCACTCTCGTTTCTTCAACCTCAATCTTTAGGTCTTCCGATTCGTCTCGTCTTTAACGATCGTATCTTCTCCGAAATCATTTATATCTTTAATTATACATATTAAGGATCTAAGAAACATTGTAACTTGTGTAGGCTATCAGTTGGATTGAGCATTGAGATAATCGTTATTTGATACTCGCTACCCACGTGGTAACCACCGAACAAGGTGGGGGTAATTTTTATCTCTTTACATGTTTACGGCTTTCCCTATTTTGAAGCATGATTGAGGAATACTAAATGCAGTGATTATATGCTATGATTATGTGTTCATGATATACTGTGAAAGGACTACGGTCCACATTGCATGTTCGGAGGGACTTATGGTCCGTAAAAAACAACTGTCTCTTACTCCCTCTACTACCTGAAAGGTTTGGTAGTCCTGTAAATGCACCAGCGGTATTTAAGACCATTTTATAGGGTAAGACGGGAAATGTCCGTACCTAAATGATGAGTTACGAGATACGTGTTATGCATTTTACGTGTTGTGACTACGTGTTGAATGTTACATATTCTTGAACAATATATCTGTCGATTATTATAAGATATGGATTTTATCCCCACGAGTGTATTCCATGCACTCATCCCCTATTCTGTAATTCACGTTATAGGAGATGATGAGCATGATGAACCTTAGAGATGGAGGGGTGGTGCTCTATCCGGACTTGTGTGTTTATGTCTGTTGTCTCACAACAATTAAACAATGATTTTTATAATTCACGTCTTTGTTAAGTATAATCTCATATATGTTTTGGATGATGGATCCTAATGTTTTATTTCCACTGTGAAGGTTTTGTTAATCGGTTGAATCCGATTGTTGATATGTAAATGATTCTGTTCGTCTCCTACCTCATTCTTCTAATAACTGTCCCTTACCTCCTTCTTCTGTTTATGTAAATGTCTTTTACCATTTCTTCTTGCACGCCCGCAAGGAAAACTCTGATAATTTTATGAAAGAAAACGGGGCGTGACAGCGATAATAAAATTGAAACATATAATAATTTTTAAAGAGAATTTCAAGAAACTTTTTGTTGGATACAAAGTGTTATGGCAGGACACAGATATTTTTTTCAGTTTTTATTCTCTAAAATGAAGGAAATGATTGATTAAGCTTTTTTTTGAAGTATTTTAAGCTCTATAATTTTTATAGTATATATATGTGTACGTGTATGAAATATAAGATATAGAGAAGATCTTATAGTAAAAATTAGTTAGATTATCTCTTGTATAAATTCCGTGACATCTTATTTTAAGATCTTCTAATATATTTTTCATTCTTAAAAGAAAAAATATTGTTTAGATTGTGTTCTGATTGACATATTTAAATTTTGAAATTTTGGTATTTGATAGAAAATTAAAAGTTTATGTTCATTCTAATCATTCCAACCATTGTTTCTCATAATCAATTGTTGTAAAAGGAAATTCAAAAAGAGTCTCTTGTAGAGAATACAGTTGTTATAGGTTGCAAATTAGAGATCCAAGACAATCTACTCTATTATTTGCGGGAAGATTGTTGCAACAATATGTAGTTGATAGTTATATAAAATTAGAGACAACAAGATTACAAATTTTCTGTTTGAACCAAGCAAATTTGAGAACTGAATTCTACTAAGGGATCATAAATAGTGTTTTTAGAGGTGAATTTCATGGTAGTGAAGTTGGGTCGACAATTTTTCTTCCTGCATCATTTATTGGTGGCCCAAGGGATATGCGGTGGAGTCACAGAGATATCTTGATGCATTGGTGTTAATACAAAGATATGGAAAACCAAATCGATTTATCACCATGACTTGCAATCTTGATTGGATAGAAATACAGAATATCTATTTGAATATCAAAAAGCTCAAGATTATCCTGATTTAGCTATAAGAGTTTTCCAAACAAAATTGCATGACTTGAAAGATCAATTATTTAAGAAACATATATTCAAAAAAGTTGTTGCACATGTTCATGTAGTCGAATTTCAGAAAAGAACCTGTTTGATCAATTTGTACTAAAATTCCTAATGAAGAAAATAATCATCAGATATATGAATTGGTGAAGAAACATATGTTGCACAGACCATGTGGCGAAATTTTTTTCGAAAAATTCATGTAAGGTGAAAGGTAAGTGTAAATGCTATTATCCAAAAAAATAAAATTAGAAACTCATTAAAATATTTGTATCAAACTATATTAGTGACGAATTCTAAGAAATTATTAGTCCAGTCTCTAATTTGTAGAGATTTGTTATTTCTCTTAACTGAATTTTCATCTCTATTATGGAATTGAAGATCAATTAATATTAATGCATCATGCATGTACAGACGATGTCTGTCTCTAATATTTCATTGTTAACTTATTAGTTATCAAATGCTAATGTTATAGGTTTTTACGTCATTCTCTATCTTTATTTTGTTTATATTTTACCAACTTTTAGTGATTTATTTCCACTCTAATTTGTAGGTAAGTGCAAATGTCATTATCCATGACCATTTTTTGAAAGCACTATACAAGGTAAAGATAGTTATTCAATCTACAAAAGATGAAAAAATAGGGTGGTTATTCAAGTTCGCAACACTGAATTGAATAATCAATGGGTGGTTTCTTACAATTCATATTTGTTGTCCAGATATAACTGTCACATCCATGTTGAGATATGCTTGGGGGTAATGGCTATGAAGTACAGGGTTCAACAAACTCACATTGAGTTACAAGCCTTAACTCACTTAAGACTAACACTCAGTGAGGATCTAAATCCTTCCCACTGAGGACACCAAATAAACCAACCTAGCACACAACACAAAGGTTAAAAAGTATATAGGTCTTCAACTGGTGCTTCAAAGTCAGCCTTGAAATCTTTAAAGTTCTGAAAATCTCGTCGGCTTGGCTGCTTCACATTAAGGTTGAGTGATTGAAACTTTAAGAGAAACTTTGTGTTTTTTTGATAGAATACGAGAGATAATGTTTTAGTGGTTTCTCTAGTCAACTCTTATTTCTTAAATACTTGTAGGAAAATGTGTTCGTTGAAGAGAGACACACTCCATTTGAATTTGAAATCCTTGATCTCATTTGATCTTTTTCTCTACTCGTGCACTAAATGATTCTGGAAAAACTGGGGTAGTTCTTGTTTATTCTGCAGAACATTAATTGCAGGGCTCCTTGGCATCAGACCTTTTGCCGGTTGTCGGTCCATGTATCAGTGTGGCATTGGTTCTTAGATCACTTCCATCTACCAGTCATATCAACAAGGCAAAACCTCGTATTGTAGTGATCTTCCTCATACTGAACAATAGGGTTTGTTGTCTCCCTACTTCCTAATCTGAATGCAACAACCACTTTATGTTCTGTACTAGCTTTCTATTCCAGATTGCTCACTGTTCTGCAGGTGCTTTCTGTTCTGATCCTTTAGAAAGCTTCTCAATTCTCCTTACTGCTTACTGTTATGCTGCTTGCTGATATACTGCTTTCTGAATGCAGTATCTGATAGCTCTCCTTTGCAGAATCCTGCTGCTATCAGCATCCTTCATCTTGCTGATTTCCACGACACTTCTAATTTCAACTCAAAACAGAAACTTAAGAAAAAGTAAGTTTCTACATAAACATCATGAAAAAATGGGGTACTCTAAATACTTATACATCATTATTTTGTCTCATCAAAATCTACACAGAAATATCCTAACATTAATTCCTGACCATGAACATCTTTTGTAAAATAATTAAAAATCTTAATCAAATTCAGGTTAGCTTCATTTTAGTTATCCATTCTACAGGGTTGAATACAATCCGAATTTATATATTTTGGTGAGGCAATGAAACTCAATATCAATATAAAATAATCCTCTATAGAATTATAAAACAATTCATGTC
Organism: Scutellaria minor; assembly: GCA_954870855.1. Taxonomy (NCBI): domain Eukaryota; kingdom Viridiplantae; phylum Streptophyta; class Magnoliopsida; order Lamiales; family Lamiaceae; genus Scutellaria; species Scutellaria minor. Next base: position 23,958,053 of record OX940727.1, read on the forward strand.
TAAGAATTTTTATATACATTGCTAAAATCTATTTTTGTTGTTTTTTTTAACAAAAAATCATATACAGGGCCAAAACACATTTGAATATTATAGACGGTTGATCTTAGAAGAAGCGAGTGGGGTCCGTTTTCTAATTGCCTTAAACTACAATATGAAAGTTAAAGAAGAAAGATTGAGTGCAGTACTTGAAGCCATAGAAAAGATGGAACCCGTGGAGATAAGAGACGATAAAGTAAACAATACAATCACGAAATTAAGAAGACAAAAAAACAAGGAATGCATCCATGTGTCCAGTGATGAGGAGGATAATACAATCAAAGATTTATTAACCAAATCACAAAGAAAGAAGACTAAGACAGAAAAGAAGATCAAAATATAGTTAGTGGCCAAATTATAATTATAATCTTTCATTTTGGAATTTTGATACTTATTATTCTTTTTTTTTATATTTTAATTTTTAGGAATATAGGAACTAGAATTTTTTAATCGAATGCAATAATATTTTTTTACATTTTTTTGACGACTCCCAAAACAATATTTTTGGTATATTTGGATTTCATATTGAATTATACGCATACTTAACAACACATAATTTCCACGATCTCATGATATTTTTCTTAATAAATTATTGTTGTTATGATACATATATTAAATTGAAAAACATTAACTTATAATAATCGAATGTTAAGTAATTTAAATAAACTTCAACAAAATATTAAAGACAATAAGTGAAGGGAAAAAACCACGAAATCAACCAAACAATAGGTTTCAAAAGTTTGTCTTCCTATGTGCAACGCACGTGTTCCACTATAAGAAAACTGCCCGACAGTGACGGAAAAATCCGTCACTAAAACCAAAAATTCTGTCACTAACATGTATTAGTGATGGATTTGTGACAGAAATTTTTTGTCAAAATGAGCTTTGTCACTAAATTTTAGTGACGGATTTTATTCCGTTGCTAAATTTCTGACAGAATTTCCGTCACTAAGATGAAAATTTCTGTCACCAGATTTGGTCATCATTTTGACTTTCTGGTTGAGTAGTGACGAAATTAATGACGGAATATTGTGACGGAAATTATTCGTCACTAATTGTGTGACGGAAAATTCCGTCACGTGTGACATCATCAAAGATGATATTATGCATTGTCTGGGAATTAAACCCAGGACTCAAGGTGGTACTCTAACCACTAGACCATTGATGCTTTATGTAATAATATTCTACATGCATTTGTTTTATAAGTATTTTTTGATATTTTTCAATTTTCTATTATCACATATTTTTAAAAGGTTAACAATACATATATATATATATATAATTGGAAGATTAATGACTAATTAATATGTTTAGTAATGTTTAATCTAATTTCATTTTAAGACAATTATAAAATATACTAGTGCATATTTTTAATATATTTTATAAAAATACTAGTTTTATAAAATTATGAGTTTGGTCATATAAGATAATATTAATGCAAATAATTATATAAGATAACATCATAAAATAATTAAACTTTTCAAATTTAATTTAATTAAAAAATAATTAATATTATCACATATTTTTAGGGTTTTCTTGATTGGGGTTGCTTTTTAATTTTATTTAAATTATGAGTAAATATATACAAATACTATTACATTATTTTGAATTGTCTTAATATAGCGACGGAAAATTTTGTCAAAAAGAAAAATCAATGAATTTATAATTTTTAAAAAATTTGAATTCATGTAGTGACGGATTATTCCGTCAAAATAGTGACGGATTTATATCCGTCACTACATAATTTTGACGGAAAATTCCGTCAAAAAGAAAAATCAACTAATTTATAATTTTTTAAAATTTGAATTCATGTAGTGACGGATTATTCCATCACAAAATAGTGACGGATTTATATCCGTCACGATTTTGTGACAGAATAATCCGTCACTATATAATTTTGACAGAATTCTTGACGGAAAAGTTTCCGTCAACAATTTCCATCACAAGTCCGTCACAAAATCTTTTCTGTCACTATTCCGTAACAAATTTTTGACGGAATATTTCCGTCACTAAAATCCGTCACTATCGGGCAGTTTTCTTGTATCTCAACTAATATATATATATATATATATATGAATAAATAAAATGCAATAATAAAGTAATAAAAGCATTGAAACGAATTAATATATATTTGTTTAATACAAGTAATCATATTAAAATTAACACATTGTTTCAATCATCACTACTATAGTTTGATAAATTTTCAGCTTCAACTTCTGAATCATTGTCTTCTTCATATGGTAGGTTATCATCCGACAAGTCTTCATCTTCGCTTTCATCATCGCCATCTTCATTATCATTAATAATTTCTTCAAATCCTCCATTTGTATCTGCCAAATTATGTGGATCGTTGTCAATTTGAACGAATGAGTGGGTCTGAAAGTCATCTTTTTGTAACTCTATTGTACATCCACTGACGATTTGATGACATTGTATTTTATGAGATTACTCTTGGGCTGTTGAAATTAAATTTTAGTTAAAGAATCATTTACATATTCTTGAAATGCAATTGCTCACACACGATTGATCAAGGGTGTAACTAAATTTTATGTGTGTATAATAAGTGTTTAAGCAAAAGTAATGTAAGACATATATAAGCATATCTACAGTTTAAGTAAATGATTGGTTGTAGGTAAAGTGGTTAGGAAAAAAAAGTAAATGGGATAAATTCTACAGTAATCAGTATTCTGAGTTGAAAAGGAAGAAGAATGAAAAAAGTGATGGCAATATTACGAAAAGGAAACAGTTTACAAATATTGATGATTCTACTTTATAAAAGACATCTTTTTCGTAAGTATTGTCATCACTTTCTTCATTCTTCTTCCTTTATAACTCATTGTACTAATTACTGTAGAATTCATCCAATTTACTTCTGTTTCTAACAATTTTACTCACAATTAGTAACATTTACATAAATTATAAATTACACTCATATATCAATACATATATCCCTACTTCTGTATTCAGTTCTTCATGAAGAAGAAAAGCACATATTCATTACACACAAAGACAAACACCAATTCAACAACATAAAAAACATTCAACAATCCCCAATTCTAATAGAATTTTGAACTTATACATTCATATCATAACTATATTGTTTGTACTAATCTAATCAAAACATAACCCACATGAAAAATACAATAAATTGATGAAGAAAACAAATATATTATATTGTGTGTATCTTACACCAACAAAACGACCAGCATAAAGGATGCCAGACGTATGATTTTGGGCAATTTAACCGAGGGAGGGGGACGTGGGCCTTGGGGGTGGGATGGGGTTGGGGGGTTGCGGGGGGTGGGGGGAGGGGGGCTGTTTGGGAAGGGGGAGGGCGGAACAACTGTGACAGCGACGACGGCGGGAGAGGGAGAGAGAGAGGCAGGGAGAGAAGAAGGAGACCTAGCAATTTAACGCATGAATCTGAATCTACAAATGAGTTTTCATTGAGAGACATTTGTGAAGTGGAATGAGTATATAAACTATTGGCTATGAACTTTACTTGAGGGGAAGTACATAGTAAAGATAAAGATTTTAGTGTATGTTTGAAATGGATTTAACAAGGATATATAAGAAAATGAGAGACAAGAATATATGGAAACATATGTGGAAGCGTGCAGAAAGATTGACAAAGACTAATGCTTTTGGGAGCTAGTGGCATACATATTTAATAATGAGAAACACTTCATGTTGAAGCTAGCATAAATAGACAATTGATTTTGGGAGCTATGAGGATGAAGGAATATGAATTGTGACCAAGGTTGGCCAACAGACCCAAGTCACGTCTTTTCTCTTATTTTATAATATTTTTTTGTCGTTTCTTACTACCCAATTGAAGAATCACCGATAAACACAGCCTAAGGTTCCTAGGATGTTCTTGCAAGTTTGAGCAGCGTTCGAATTGTAAGCGATTTACGGATAGAAAATTAATTCAATAACATTTTAACTTAACGACAAAACGCAACACATTTTTCAGAAAGAATCGATCCCATCAAAATGGAATTGTGTGAAAATATTTGAAAGAATAAGAAATGTTGATCTTCTATCTCTACATTCTGCATCTAATGTATAATCTATGTATCTACTTTTAAAATTCCATGATTTTGGGAGCAAATCTTATCAATCTGTCCAACGCACCAGGTGAAAATTTCCTAGCAAACATATAACAAATATTGGTATCCCTCCCATTGTAGTTGCAACGCGTACCAGTTCTCATCCCATCAAGCAACTGGGGTGAGACATCGGTACGCATGAACTTCAAGGGGTGGGGCCCACCCCTTGACCAATCGACCCAAGTCAAAGTTCTGTATGCGATCTTCCAAGGGTATTTCTTGGTGATAAAGGTGGGCAAGTAGTGCTCGTCGGAATAGCAAGCAGGCTTGCAGTACTTCTTAAAGAGCTTGCTATAGACTCGATCCGAGACGACCTCAATGGCCAATTCCCGGTCCATCTCGAACCACTGGGCCCCCTTGCGCCACTCTTCAAGCCTCACGGTTGGCTTCATGAGCTTGTTGTATCTACCCCGTCCCACGGGGCCCACCAAGTCGTAAGACTCGAGGAATGAGGTGGTGGAGTTGATGAGGTAAGTGTAGACTGTTTGAAAGTTGAACAAGGGAATGCAAGCCTCCGAGAGAAGAACGAATCTTTCGTTCGAGTAATCCAGCAACGCATTTGCCAGCAGCCGACGCTCTGCTTCAATCATGTTGAACTTACCCCATTCTACTTCCTGCACTTCAATTCAATTTTTTATCAACTCACTAATCACACTACAATCTTATGTTAGTATTACAAATAATATTTTTATATTATTCCATTATTCTTAAGTTGTAACAACATTGACCAGTTCATCATTTGTTATTGTACAAAAAGAGAATTAGGAATTGATTGGTCATCACAAGAATGAAAATAGCTATCTGTTCTTCCATTTCTAAATACATACATGTATATTCCTTTTACTCCATTATATAGGCTACATATAAATTTTCAAATGCCTTAAATATATAGTCTTGTTTTTCCTACATATTTATGTAATTTTCAATAACATTCTTAGTTTCTGAGTAGAATAAACACATATATAAATTGAAACGAGGGAGTATATGTCTACTAGCACAATCTTTAATAGTACGTTGTGTTTGCATCATACAGAGATAAAAATTTAATTGTTTAGACATTGAGAACAAGATAAATAAGCCAAAAATAGTATACATAGAGCTGAAAGAAGATTAATAAGTGATTTTGGTGGAGCAATTAGAACCTACATATAATATTGATCAACTTTTAATATAAGATGAAATACATTGAAATAGAGAATCTTATACGCATATGTGATCTAAATTTAGTTCTAATTTACTAACATCATGAGATAAACATACATCATTTTAAACGGAAGATCTTACATGAAAACCAATAGTTTTGTTTCTCAAAGAATCTTGTAGAAAAGCATAGATACCTGTTTTTAACATTTGGACTTGTTGTAAAGAAGGAAAGAAAGGAATTTGGAAATTAAAAAGGTATGCAATTAGTATACTACGTACAGTCCAAGAAATTAACCTCCAGCACAAAAGTTGTACTGTTTCAGACACACACAAAACATCAAACACACGCTTTAAGATCGATGCTCTATTTTTTTTTTTTTTTAAATATTTGGATTTACAAGTTCAGTAGAATCTAAACAATATATGTACTCAAACTGACATTTAATTTATGTACCTTTTTCACTTTGTGTCGCACATATATGATGACTTATTTAGAATATGAATAAAATTTCAATAATTTAAAATAAAGAATGTGTGTGTTTATTAAATGTGATCAACTGGAGAGGCCTAACTAAACTGGCTCAATTTGATACTATTAAGGACTGAGTAATTAGTATTTCTGAATTTTATACGTATGGTTGCATGATCAATTTTATATAATATAAATAAATATATTTAGAGGAGACAACAAAAAAATTAAAAAAAAATGTTTAGGACGAAATTTATAAAAATAATGTATCTAATTTAAATTAAGGATAAACACTAAAAATGCAGGGGACCCAAAAAAAAGGTGTTTTGCCCATATTAGATGATCTGAATGTCTACAAGAAAATGCAAGTGGTCGTTGCAGTATGAGACATCATTAATGGCAAACGAATAGTTATGACTCCAACATCATAGATCTCAATGTAACCTAAGTCCAAATTATGTAATTATTTAATCTCCAACACAAACTAATACTCCCTCAATCCTATAAAATAGGGATCTATACTATATATTTATCTGTCACACAAAATTAATAAAGTATTTAATTATCATACTAACCAAGTCTTTTTTTGTGGTTTTCATAATTAATGTCGTTAGGTATTACATAATATCAACTACTTAGATAAAATTATTGATGATTCGTGGATATATATAAGCTGTAAAACTTACTTGAGTTATATTAACTAAATCTCTTCATTTGTGTAAAAGCAGTCACAGGTCTATCTTTATGACACAACCAATTAATACAACCAAGCTAGCAACTTGTAACACATAGAAATGAAAATCAATTGCATGAAAATTATATAATGGAAATCAAAATTAAATAAAAAAAATGTAACGTACCTTGCTTGGAATCTTTCGACCATGGAAAACAGAACCTTGAGGATAAGTCCAATTATATGAAGGCTTAGAATGCACATAGATTGAAAACAAGCCTTCATGCCCTTTAAAGAATAGCTCCCAAAGTGGCGCCAATGGCAGGTCCATTTTCGCAAGAAACATGAATGCCACTTTCGGGGTTCGTTTGAATGGATAATCATGAATCTTAGGCTTCATTGATGCTCTCCACAGCAACTCCTCATCCTTCATGTGATGCCTGATCACACCACCGTCTTCCGGTTGAGGTGGCCATGGTGGTGGCTGGACGACGGTGCAAGGCTGCTGAGGTGGCAGCTGAGGAGGAGGGGGAGGGGATGGGGCCACCATGGCGGTGGAGGAGGAGGAGGAGAATTGGAGGCTTGGAGGGATGTCTCTAAGGTAGAAGCTGAGAGTGAGGCCCACCACTAAACCCGACCCGAAAAAGAGGAAGTAGATTACCAGGTTCTGGAGATAGCTGTGGGAGCTGTGGAGCTTTGCAAGTTGTATCAGTTGTTGTTGCTCTTCTTGCTGCTGTATTTTCTTCATTTTTACCACCTTATATTACTATTCTATCATGTGCTAGCTTACCTATTTCAAGGAGGGATATGTGATATTATTTAGTATATCTATATCTATCTATGTGTCAACTCCGAGTACAATATGTGTGTGTGTGTCGCTAACTATATATTAAAGGCAATATATATAAGGGTGTGAATTTATGTGCTATGTTCCATGCTTTGTGAAATTATCAAACAGATCCCAATTTTTTTTGAAAAATGAATCAACTTAAATGTATAACTCCTTAAAATTTAGAAAATGATAGGATAATATGATTAAACAAGAAATTAAATGTTATTTCAAGTTTTTAACCTAATCACTGATCATATGATTTGGTGGAAATAATGAGTTTTTGTTTTTTGAAATGTACTTAAATGATGCAATCAGGTTGGTAATTGATTGAATATTTAGGATATATAGTTTATAAAATTGGGGCTGGGGCTGCCCTGTGTATTATTATTATTATAAAGAGTGTTTTAACTGTGTGGTAGAAGAAGCTTGAGGGTGCAAACCTTTAAGATACCAAAATTGAAGTGAGGGGATTCTTTCTACCAAACATGGGATACAAGCTAGCTGGATCACTGTAGGTGCTGATGACCTTATTAATTACCTGCAGTTAAACAAATAATAGTTTCTAAAATGGTGTATTAATTATAATTTAAAAACAAAGAAAAAAAATTGTTTATCATCGTTTAATGTGAAACATGCAATATAGAAGTAACTTTCCATTTTACAATGGTGAAACTTCACATGCAAATTGAAATACAGAAATTCACCTCTAACTATAAAAGAACAAAGTTTTCTTAACATTGCCTCATTTTAATTCAACAATATATATTTGGGAAAGAAAAAAAACAATGACCTGCAGATCATATTGGTGGGGTCGACAAAGAGCGTGAAGGTGCAGAGGAGAGTGTCTCATTTCCTTGATAAAAAAATTTGTTATGGAGAAAGAAGAGAGAGAAAATCAAGAATGATATGCAACTGAGAAGAGAGAGGGGGGGGGGGGGGAGGGGATGGGGTAGGTAAAATGAAATGGGGGCATGGAGGTGCCACGTGGATCTGAAGCATCCAAACCATTGATTGACCTCCTTATTTTCCGGGAATGGCTCTCTCTTTCTTTGCCTGTTGTTTTCTATTTTATCTCTTTTACATAATTAGGTTGTATCTTGTGAGTGACTGTGACTTGAGGCTGTGTTGGCAACCAAAGATTTTGACAAAACATCTGAAATTTATAGTTGAATTTATAGGAGTAAATTTTTTTATAATATTTAGAATGATATGAATTCAAAACTTGTTATTTTATTTTAAACTAATTCTTGACTAAATTTTAAGTTGGGTGTACTTGAAATCTAGCATTTTTATTTTACAGTAATTTTGGAGTAATTTGTGAAAATTTTGAATGCATTCTTATTCAGGTGAATATGAAGCAGATTCATTTAAAATCTTACATATTTTAAATGAGTGAGTCATGTGTGAGACCATCTCACAGATCCCATTTCGTGAGACTGATCGATCCAATCTGGTCAACCATGTTTACCAAGGTCAATGGTCAACGCTTATTTTGTTAAATAGGTTGACCCAACACGATCAACGATCAACGTCGGTCAACAACCGGTAAATGGTCAATGCCCATTTCGTTAAACGGGTCGACCCAATCGCGTTAACGATCAATGTCAGTCAACCCTGTTAACTTAAAAATATTACATGATATATATAAAAGTATTTATGATACTAATTTTATATGTATCATGGTATACTTTCAAATAGGATTACATGGTATTTTTACATGAATCATGTAATACTTTCAAAATTATTACATAAAATATGATAAATGACGTTTTATGCATTTTTTAATTTGTGTTTAATTTCATGTTCTTACTTCTTAGTGAGATCATGTAAAAATGTATGGTGTAACTAGTAATCAAGGAAGCAGTCACAGAAAAGCGATGAAGAAATGGAGAAAAATATGAACCGAAGTCGAGGAATGTGCATAGAAACATAGTACACTATAATCGGACACGGTTTGACCATGCCACCTTGCATGATAGTGTCCGAAGACACCAATCTCACCTAAGATGGTATAGATACCAAGAATTGATGATTAAATCAGTTAAGGCGCACATAGGACGAAAAATCGATATTTTGAGAGCATCCGGAGGAAGTGACAAAGAATTGAAAGATTAAAGAATCGAGAGAACATTGTTCTATAGTTTTTATTCCTTTTCTCTTTTATTAGATTTTTGATTAGTTCAAACTTATGTAATGAGAAATTTTTTGATTAGTTCAAACTTATGTAATGAGAAATCAATTTTAGAGTGCTTTTAGAAGATAATTAATTAATCGAATCAAGTAGAGATACCTTCGATTGTCTTTAGTCCACCAGTTAACTAGCTCGAGTGAGTGGTTAATTTGATATTCATGATTGCTCATACAGAGAATTAATTAATGAACTTAGGTTGGTCAAAATGACATTTCGATGATAATTAGATAAAAACATATCCTAGAATCCATCTTGTTATATTTGATTAATTTCGTGTGCTTTTAATTGTTTTATTTATTTTTGACTTATTTAATCTAAAATCATCTTGAAATTCAATTGTTTAGATAAAATTAAGGGTTGAATTTAGGTAGTTAATTAGGTTCTAGGTAATTAGCCTTTGTGGGATAGACCTTACCACCTCTACAATCTACACCGTACACTTGTAGGAGTGGCTTAAAGAATTCAGTGAATAAGTTTTTGACATTGTTGTCGGGTACTAGAGTTTAGGATAATTAATATTTAAATTCTTTGTTTGATTTTAATTTAGGTGTTTTTATTAAAAAATTAATTTTTCCGATTTTTTTAGGAAGTATTTAATATTTTTTTGTGTACATTTTCAGGTAGTGCGTGAATACATGCTTCAAAAAGACGAATCTAATTTCACTAGACTCAGAGATTGATATGTAGCTTGCAGATGTAGTAAAACACGAAAACAATTATTGACTCAAATGACTGACGATATACTATAAGATCACGTACCAATTAATGGGGGAAACAGAGTTAATCGAGTGGAAATAAACAATGTATGAGACACTAAATTAGTTCTACATTACACTGATAAAATGAAAAAGGAAAAGAATCCTAAGTTCATTCCTTTTTTTTTTTTTTAATGTAATTAATCCTAAAATAAAGCAAAGTAAATAAGAAAGAAGATGAATAGTAGATAACAAAGTATATAGTGCAAAACTTGTATATGTATTTCCCCATTTATTTCTTTACATACGCACCCTCCTTTTATAGGCTTCATGTACATCCTTCACCTAATACATGTAGCACTTACAAGTGTTCATAAATTGTATGAGTTAAAATGAGAATAATGGCACATAACGAGGTAGTGGGTGTTAGGATGTATACTATAAGCCTAGTTTTTTGTATGAACATCGTTTATGGAATGAGAATCACATTGGTCATATGTTTGCATTTTATATTTGTTATATATGTTTATGCAATGTCCAATTAATTTATATTATAGATAACTTGGTGTGTGGTGCCACACAGAAGATCATGTTATCAGTTTCTTATAAATTATAAATAGTAGCTCACAACCAAGATGGATTTGGACAAATCATCGGAATGGTTGTAGTGTAGTTTGGTATTAGTCTGTCTTGACTATAAAACTACACTAGTACACTTTGTGTGTATTGAGCAGGACCATTTGAGGTTGTTCGTTTTATACTGACTATATAATAGAACAAGACCTCTGTTATTATGGATGTACATCTTCTTAATCCCTATATAATAACGGGCACGTATGCTCAATGTTTATTTCTTTAATTTGCCAATGGGTGAGATTTATTCATAAATCAATAAACTCGGTGAGTTGGGAGATAGCATTGTTTATATGGTGTTCTGTTGATTATAGAAGGAATCCGTGTCCTAATTATTTAGGATGATAATGTCCCCTTGAGGAGCTCATAAGGATTATCATGTAAACCCTGCAGGTGGATTTAATCCGACATGATAATAAGGATGAGTGGTACTACTCTTGGAATTAGATGTAAATTATTTAAGTTGTCAGTAACTTATTTAATTTACGGACATTCGATATCTTAAACACGGGGAAATAAATGTACACATAATAAGGAGCCCATATTAAATATGGGATTGGGATGGTAGTTCAATAATAATTCTCTAGTGGACTGAATTATTATTGATGGGCTTCAGTTATGTGTTCGGGCCGAACGCAGGATACTAAAGCCCATCAGGAGGCCCAACCCAATTCCTCCTCTAGGTCCCTGGTGTAGCCTATATATAGCTCCTTTCATCAGCGCCTCTCATAACACAGAACACAGATCACAGAAAACACGTGATAAGTGAGAGAGAGCGGAACTGATTTTTCTCGAAGGATCGTTGGCCACGCAACGTTCGAGAAGGGCTCAGAGGAATACATCAGAAGATCAAGAGGTCTACAAGGGTATGATTTCTTTCCGCTGCGATTTATCTTTGGATCCCGATTCCGATAGCATAGGGCCGGCGATCCGTCGGTTCCAACAATTGGTATCAAAGCCACGGTTTCTGGTTCTATGTAATTGGATCGGTTATATATTACGATCTTATGCTTTTTCATACGTTTTATATTCAGATTGTATGATAGTAGGATTGCATAGGATAACTCGGTTTTGCAGGTTACCTATATATCCAACTATTATGGTCTGTATGTATGTTTAATGTATGATCTAAACCCTCGGACCTGTCGAGGTTTTTATTTTGGGTTGGTTGCATGATTGTAATAGTAAAAACACGGCGGTTTGTCGTGTTAGGTTTTACATATTCTTGATTTGTTCTCGATGTAATTTTGTTCGATCTCATATGGTGTATTCTGATCGTACTAGATTCTGTATAGGGTTTGGTAGATGTTCGAACTAGATTCTGTATAGGATTGGTAGATGTTCGAACTAGATTCTGTATAGGATTCCTGTTCGATCGAGACTTCTATTCGAACTAGGATTGGCGTTCGAAGGGGCTGTTCGATCAAGATTGCTAGGCGCTGGAACAGATTGCTCGATGGGGCTGATCGATCAGATCAGTAGATTGGCGCTGATTCTGTGCAACAACCTGCTGGATTTGCGCAACAATCGCTGGATTTGGCGCTGATTCTGTTCGCTGGATGTTGGTGCTGATTAGGGTTTTAAACCCTAATTTTTTCTAACGGGGCGCTGCCCCGCACCCCGCGACCTGACCGGGCAGGTCGATCCCCGTTTAGCAGGCAAACATTCAATCGAAGTGGCCATAATAGTTGGATTTATATTATTCCGTATTTATTGCCTTTCTATTTGTTTGTTGTTTTATCAAGCATGCTTTTGAATGTTATATGTTATTGCATGCTAAAATCCCTCATTTAAATAACTAAGTGGGAGAGGGATTTATTTTGAATAAATCCCATAGCCTCCATTACTGGTTTGTAAGTGATGCATTTAAACTTACACGTTGGCTTTGAGTGCCTTCTTCCACATCGGATGAGTTTGATTGCGGATCACTGGATCAAACTTCCTCTAAGGATAATTATAGAAAATTATTTAGGAGCGTATGATCTTCTCCATCTGAAGAGATACAATTCTAGATAATGGACTTAGTATTAAGAAATGGTACACACTTAGGTGCATATGATAGTATCCTTCCCATCGGAGTAAGTGCTGTTGTTTGCATGGCTGAAGCTAAACCAACTATTAATTTTATTTTGTTTGACAAGATAATGAAATTAATGGGTAAAACCTCCTCTTACAAATGTTTGAATTAGCATACGTCCACACTATCGTGGCATGCGAAGTTCACGGTGTTTTTGAGGTGTTGGTGAATTTAATTATATTGTTTGAGGGAACAATATAGGCTTTAAATTCTATATGTTATGACCTGTGTATTTATTTATTTATTTATATGATTCTCAGGATTTCATTATGTCTTTCAATCCACTTGCTGTTATACTCAAAGAAAACAAACTTACTGGTCCTAATTATATTGACTGGAAAAGAAACCTGGATATTGTCCTAACTGCTGAGGAGTACAAGTTTGTACTCCATGAGCACTGTCCTGACATGCCTGATGAAAACTCTACTGAAGAGGAGAAAGCGCATTATAGAAAGTGGGTTAAGGCAGATGAGATGGCGCGGTGTTACATTTTGGCTTCCATGTCAAATGTACTGCAACATCAGCATCAGGCCATGCCCACTGCCTATGATATGATGCACAATCTTAGAGAACTCTTCGGACACCAGAGTCGGGCTGCCAGACAGGAGGCAATGAGAAACTTAATGACGACCACCATGTCTGAAGGGACACCTGTGAGTGATCACGTCCTTAAGATGATGGCTCATTTGAATGAGATGGAAGTCCTTGGAGCTGAAATCGATGGGGAAACCCAGGTCGATATCGTGCTCCAAACACTGCCTAAGAGTTTTGAGCAGTTCCGCCTTAATTATAATATGAACAAAAGGATGTATTCCTTGGCGGAACTTCTGACAGAACTCAAATCGGCAGAAGGACTATTTCGTCAAAGTGCTCAAGCTTACGTTGCTGAAAATGTTTCTAATTCTAAGCCGAAAGGTGGAAAGAAGAAAAAGAAACAGAATCCTTCGGCAAACAAAGCGAATGGACCTCAAAAGGCTGGGCCACAAGGTGGCGTGAAAAAGCCGAAGGGCAAGTGCTTCTCATGCAAGCAGCCTGGACATTGGAAGGTAGATTGTCCCAAGAAAAAGGAGAACAAAGAAGGTAAATCTTACTCACTAATTACTGAAACATGTTTAGCGGTGTTATCTACCGGTACCTGGTGTGTAGATACGGGAGCCACTGATCATGTCTGCAATTCTTTGCAGGGGTTCCAGGAAACCAGGCGACTTAGTGAGGGCGAGATTACCATCTACATGGGCAACGCTACGAAAGTGGCGGCAGTTGCAGTGAGAGATGTTTATTTATCTTTTGATAGGAACAAGACTTTGGTTTTGAGGAATTGTCTTTACGTACCTTCTTTTAGAAAGAACTTGATTTCGGTTTCTAAGTTATTTTTGGATGGATATTCTGTTTCTTTTGATGGCAAAGTGGTTGTCAAGAAAAATAGGGTTATTGTCTGTTCTGGTACGTTGGTTGGCAATTTATATACTCTTAATCCAATAACTCCTACGATGCAACAACTGGAAATTAATAATACATCTTCTAACTCAAATAAGAGAAAAGAACCTTCTAAAATGAACCAAACATATCTTTGGCATCTAAGACTAGGTCACATTAACTTGAGTAGGATTCAAAGGTTGATAGCCGATGGACCTTTGAGTTCATTGGAAGTGGAAAACTATCCGACCTGCGAGTCCTGCTTGGAAGGAAAAATGACCAAGAGGCCTTTTAAAGCCAAGGGGTATAGAGCCAAAGAAGTGTTGGAATTGGTTCATTCTGATTTGTGTGGTCCTATGACTATCCAGGCAAGAGGTGGTTTCGAATATTTTGTCTCATTTATAGACGATTTTTCGAGATATGGGTATATTTATTTGATGCGCCGCAAGTCTGAGTGCTTTGATAAATTCAAAGAGTACAAGGCTGATGTGGAGAAGCGTCATGGTAAATGTATCAAAACACTACGATCTGATCGTGATGGCGAGTACCTCTTAGGAGAGTTTAGGAATTACTTATCAGAGGCTGGGATTCAATCCCAATTGTCTGCACCTGGTACACCCCAACAGAATGGTGTGGCAGAACGAAGGAATAGAACTCTCATGGAAATGGTTAGATCGATGATGAGTTATTCGGAATTACCGAATTCGTTTTGGGGATATGCCCTGGAAACGGCAGCGTATATTCTAAACTTGGTACCTTCTAAGACAGTACCCTCTACTCCCACAGAATTGTGGAATGGGCGTAAGCCTAGTCTTAAACACATTCGGATTTGGGGTAGTCCAGCACATGTGCTGAAGGGAGATGCTGATAAGTTGGAATCTCGTACGGATGTTCGGCTGTTTGTGGGCTATCCTAGAGGAACGAAAGGTGGTTTATTTTATAGTCCTAAGGATCAGAAGGTCATTGTTAGCACAAATGCCCGATTCTTAGAAGAGGACTATGTAATGAACCACAAGCCCACGAGTAAAATTGTTCTAGAGGAAATCAGAGGGGAAATCCCTACCTTAGTACCACTAGTACAAGATGAGATACCACAGGGGTCTGCACCATGTGTCACTAATGATACACAATTACCACAAGTGCCTCGTCGTAGTGGGAGGGTTGTTAGACAGCCTGATAGATTCATGTTTTTGGGAGAGTCTTCGGACTTGGTATCTGGTGAACATGAATCTGATCCTTGGACCTATGACGAAGCACTCCAAGATAAAGATGCAGAATCTTGGCAAAAAGCTATGAATTCTGAATTAGAATCTATGGATTCTAATCAAGTCTGGGAGCTAGTAGAACCACCAAATGGTGTAAAAGCCATTGGATGTAAGTGGGTCTACAAAAGAAAAAGAGGATCAGACGGGAAAGTAGAAACTTTCAAAGCAAGGCTTGTTGCGAAGGGGTACACTCAAAAAGAAGGAATCGATTATGAGGAAACCTTTTCGCCGGTAGCCATGCTTAAGTCTATCCGGATTCTTTTGTCTATTGCTGCTCATATGAATTATGAGGTTTGGCAAATGGATGTCAAGACTGCTTTCCTTAACGGTAGTCTTGAAGAAAACATCTATATGAAGCAACCAGAAGGGTTCGTTGCAAAGGGCAAAGAGCATCTTGTGTGTAAGCTTAATCGGTCCATTTATGGATTGAAACAAGCTTCGAGATCTTGGAACATCCGTTTTGATGAGGTAATCCAGTCTTATGGATTCATTCAATGTCCGGATGAGTCATGTGTATACAAGAAGAGTGATGGAAACGTGGTGGTATTTCTTGTACTATACGTAGATGACATCTTGCTCATTGGCAACAATGTCAAGGTGTTGTCAGACGTAAGGGTATGGCTGTCCAAGCAGTTTGATATGAAGGACTTGGGAGAAGTAGGACATATTCTTGGGATCAAAGTGATAAGAGATCGCAAGAAAAGAATGTTATGCTTATCTCAAGCTTCGTACATTGATACCATTCTAGCTCGTTTTAGCATGCAAAACTCCAAGAAAGGTTTTCTACCTTTTCGACATGGAGTACCTTTATCTAAGGAGATGTGTCCTAAGACACCAAAGGAGATAGAGGACATGAAGGCAGTTCCTTATGCTTCGGCCGTAGGAAGCCTAATGTATGCAATGCTATGTACGAGGCCAGATATCTGTTTTGCCGTGGGCATGGTTAGCAGATATCAAAGTAACCCAGGACAAGGACATTGGACTGCGGTAAAGCATATTTTAAAGTACCTGAAAAGGACTAGAAATTATATGCTGGTTTACCAAGCAGATGATGTGCTTCCTGTGGGTTACACAGATTCTGATTTCCAGTCGGATAGGGACAACAGTAAATCTACCTCGGGTTATGTGTTTACCTTAGGAGGTGGAGCCATTATATGGAGGAGTGTTAAGCAGAAATGCGTTTCAGACTCCACCATGGAAGCTGAGTATGTGGCAGCCTCTGAGGCAGCCAAAGAAGCTGTATGGCTCAGGAACTTCTTGATGGACTTAGAAGTGATTCCTGGTTTGCCCAAAGCTATCACAATTTATTGTGATAACAGTGGTGCAGTGGCAAACTCGAAGGAACCACGAGCCCATAAAGCAAGTAAACACATTGAGCGCAAGTACCACCTGATACGAGACATCGTAAAGCGAGGAGAAGTTGTTGTCGCCAAAATTGCATCAGCAGATAACCTAGCAGATCCTTTCACAAAGGCCCTCCCAGCGAAAGCTTTTGATGGGCATGTTGAAGGGATGGGAATTAGATGTGTGGCGACGCTTATAGAAGCATAGTCTTTTAGTATAAGTGGGAGATTGTTAGGATGTATACTATAAGCCTAGTTTTTTGTATGAACATCGTTTATGGAATGAGAATCACATTGGTCATATGTTTGCATTTTATATTTGTTATATATGTTTATGCAATGTCCAATTAATTTATATTATAGATAACTTGGTGTGTGGTGCCACACAGAAGATCATGTTATCAGTTTCTTATAAATTATAAATAGTAGCTCACAACCAAGATGGATTTGGACAAATCATCGGAATGGTTGTAGTGTAGTTTGGTATTAGTCTGTCTTGACTATAAAACTACACTAGTACACTTTGTGTGTATTGAGCAGGACCATTTGAGGTTGTTCGTTTTATACTGACTATATAATAGAACAAGACCTCTGTTATTATGGATGTACATCTTCTTAATCCCTATATAATAACGGGCACGTATGCTCAATGTTTATTTCTTTAATTTGCCAATGGGTGAGATTTATTCATAAATCAATAAACTCGGTGAGTTGGGAGATAGCATTGTTTATATGGTGTTCTGTTGATTATAGAAGGAATCCGTGTCCTAATTATTTAGGATGATAATGTCCCCTTGAGGAGCTCATAAGGATTATCATGTAAACCCTGCAGGTGGATTTAATCCGACATGATAATAAGGATGAGTGGTACTACTCTTGGAATTAGATGTAAATTATTTAAGTTGTCAGTAACTTATTTAATTTACGGACATTCGATATCTTAAACACGGGGAAATAAATGTACACATAATAAGGAGCCCATATTAAATATGGGATTGGGATGGTAGTTCAATAATAATTCTCTAGTGGACTGAATTATTATTGATGGGCTTCAGTTATGTGTTCGGGCCGAACGCAGGATACTAAAGCCCATCAGGAGGCCCAACCCAATTCCTCCTCTAGGTCCCTGGTGTAGCCTATATATAGCTCCTTTCATCAGCGCCTCTCATAACACAGAACACAGATCACAGAAAACACGTGATAAGTGAGAGAGAGCGGAACTGATTTTTCTCGAAGGATCGTTGGCCACGCAACGTTCGAGAAGGGCTCAGAGGAATACATCAGAAGATCAAGAGGTCTACAAGGGTATGATTTCTTTCCGCTGCGATTTATCTTTGGATCCCGATTCCGATAGCATAGGGCCGGCGATCCGTCGGTTCCAACAGTGGGAACTTATGTAAAATGAAGTACATGGACATCCATAATTATTCAAAACATAAATTAGAATATTCATAAAAACTACTTTCATGTTTTTATTAGTTGTAAATGAATAGCAGCCTATAATCAGACTTGAACTAAAGCTTATCGATTCAACTCATGTAACGCCCCGTTTCTTTTCTATAAAAGGAATTTTTAACTAAGGCGTTACGTACAAAATTCACCATTTTAAGAACTATAAATATAAACAAAATTTAAGAATAATTATGAATTACATTTTTCTTAAAATCCATAAAGCAAAACACTGTAAATAAAACTCTTTAGCAATCTTTAGAACATCGGCTTCCAGCATTCGCCGCTCGCGCACCTCGCTCAAAGGTTCCTCAAGCTGAAAACATTTTTTTGACATAAAGGGGTGAGTGCATGAAGACACTCAGTGGGGTGGGACTCGTGAGCAGTCAATACATAGTGGTCGTGCTGTCGAGGCACGCAAAATTAATTAAACCTTCTTACCTTCAACTAACTTGTAGAAGTGGCAAATAAGGGTCGATCCCACAGAGAACGGAGGAATCAAATAAATTCACTAGTGCTAACTACTCAACAAACAAGTAACTGGGAGGGGATTGGTTGGGAAATTATCAAATTAAAGATGAAAACAAATCAAATGAACTAGAATCAATTAATAAACAAGTACTAGTTCTCAGTTCAGTATCCCCATTTATTCTTGATCGAGTGGATTAATTAATAATGTTTCTCTCAATCTATCTCTCAAACCCTTGTCCCTAGATTAGCAACAAGCTCTGCTAACCCGAATCGTCTCTTAAGATTAGTCTATTAAAACAAGCTCTTTAATAAACTCTGTTCAATCAGACAACCTAATAGGTACGACCTCTAGATTTAGTGTGATGAACGCATTAAACCCTAAGACGATAGGACGAACTAGACTCCAAATTCACAAGCTCGATTCGGATAATCTAGAGATGTGTTGCCCCTAACGATTCCAACGTTTCTTGTTACCTATGAATATAAATTCATAACAATTACGGATTACGGTTTATATCCTAGCAATAGATATCACAACAATTTAATCTAACGAGCCCTGCTAAATCAAATCATGCAATATCATAAACAATTAACCAAGCAACACAAATCATTCAAGAGATAGAAATTAAGAAAATGTTACTAATCATCCGAAGTAAATCAAGAATAAAGGTTCAACATCCCTTTGAACTAGCGTAAAGAAATTAGCCACGCATCTCAAAATTCATAATCATGGTTTTCCTCTCAAATTTCTCTCTGATCTTCTCTTCTGCCGCTATCCAATCTGTCTCCCCCTGTCCAAATCTGTCCCTCTTTAGACTGCGGCCCTTCTAAAATATAAGAGTGTTATGGGCCAGGGCTCCTTCTTTCCAGCAACAGGACATTCTTTTGGGCTTTCGTTGGGCTTAATTCTCACACATTGGATCATCCAATGTGTAGACATTGTACCTAATGTCCATCTTCTTTCATCCATCCGTCTTCATTCTTCATTCCCACATTTGTCTCTAAATCACTGCTTAAATCAAGAAAATCGAAAACTTGAGTCTTTTGGACAAATAAAGAAAATGTGTAGAAAAATAGCAAGTGCAAGCACATGAAATGCATTAGAACTGTAGATCAAACCAATCAAAATATGCATGTTTTTCTACACATCACATAGAGAAATACATAGGCACATAATCCGTTGGCACATAATTGCGGGTTTGAACCACCTTTGAAAAACACGTCTTGCGGGACTTAGCCGCCATGTACACGTCTTGCGGAACTTAGCCACCATAGATACATTTAAACATCAAACACATTCACAATCATCCATCAAACATTAAATATTTACTACAATCTTCATCACGTTTCATCACTTTTTGCAAATAACACACCTTCGTGTGCAATCCGTAGTAAAGCATATAATGCAACGTCATCTAATGAACACATAAGTTCACGTAGGCACATAACTTTTTGTGAGCAATCAACTCATTGGGATATCAAAGGCATATAAATCATTATCACATAAGTGCGGATATGAGCCACCTTTGAATAAAAATACGATTTTGAACCATCGTAGAAAACGTTTTTGTGGTTCTTAGCCACCCTGGTACGGTTCTCAACCGCCCTGGTACGGTTCTTAGCCGTCCTAATACAGTTCTTAGCCGCCTTGGAAAACATTTATTCACATAAACAAGTTCCTTCATTATACTATAGCATTTATTCACCTTCGCCACGTAGTAAGGCACAAAGTACAACATTCATAGAACACATGTTTCACATACGTTTACTTCACATTAAGCACGGAATTTCACATTTGAAAATGTTTAGAAATATAAACGAGAAAACACGTAATTTATCCCCACCACTATCGAATAGCATCTCGAAAGAGTTGTTATGGGTCCAGGGAACTAGCAGGTTGGCGTCTCCGGAATAGGACGACGGTGGCCGAGCTTCTCCGGCGATGAAGATGGCCGGCGGTGGAGCTTGGATTGAGAGAGAGTGGTCGAAGTTGCAGAAGCTAGGAAAAAAAAATTTGAAGAGAAGAAGAAATGAGAAGTGGATGTATATCAATCCATTCTCACCGCCTAACACCCTTTACAATCTAAGTTTGTTTTCCTTTATTATTATTCATTATCATTATTATATTATTATTCTATTGAAATTCTGATGACTATTATGCATGGCAAAACTTATTATACAACACGTGTACAACACTTGCAATACATATATATATATGCTATATATGTAACCACACTTGCAATACATATATATATATATATATGCTATATATGTAACCACACGGCTATAGCAAATTTTGGGATTATATTTGTATTGATTCTCACATATATATTTATGAATTGTATGCGTGTGTATTTATATTTATATATAATAAATTTTAGTTTTATTTTTCTTTAATAGTTTATACTTATTTTTTATTACTATTAATATTTAAATTTCATTTCAATTATTGAAAATTCTTGTTATATTTTACATAGTAAAATTTTAATTTGGGGTGTTATAACTCAACTAACGATAAATTTAGATTTTGTTAATAAAATGTAATTTTATATTACATCATTAATAACCCGAACTCATCTGTCCAAACGCAAACGAGTACCAAAAATCAAATCCACAAATGTAAAGTATTCCCGCCAAGTGGAAATATAAAGTTTAACAAAGAAGAATTAACATTTTATCTCTAATTTTTTTCCTCTATTCATATTTTTCAATAAATCCTTCCAACTCGATAAAGAAGACAATACATGTGTTACGAGTTGATCTCTCGTGGACTTAAATTCATGAGATCAAACTCTTTCTATCATTTAAATCCAAATCAATTTTACTTTTACAATATTGATATAGATTTGGATGGAGCTCCCTTATGAACTAAATATATATTACATGTCCTATAAATTCTTCCGAGGGAACGAATAGAAAAATAAGTGCACAACACACACATTCAATAATCACAATGATTAGCATGATCATCAACATCCATAAAGTTACTCCATACTACAAGAAATATTATCTCGATTGTAGTATTGTTACATATCAATTACACGAACTTGAATGGCATAATTGTTAGGATGTATACTATAAGCTTAGCTTTTGTATGAACATCTTTTATGGAATGAGAATCACCTTGGTCATATGTTTGCATTTTATATTTGTTATATATGTTTATGCAATGTCCAATTAATTTATATTATAGATAACTTGGTGTGTGGTGCCACATAGAAGATCATGTTATCAGTTTCTTATAAATTATAAATAGTAGCTCACAACCAAGATGGATTTGGACAAATCATCGGAATGGTTGTAGTGTAGTTTGGTATTAGTCTGTCTTGACTATAAAACTACACTAGTACACTTTGTGTGTATTGAGCAGGACCATTTGAGGTTGTTCGTTTTATACTGACTATATAATAGAACAAGACCTCTGTTATTATGGATGTGCGTTCTCTTAATCCCCATATAATAACTGTTGGAACCGACGGATCGCCGGCCCTATGCTATCGGAATCGGGATCCAAAGATAAATCGCAGCGGAAAGAAATCATACCCTTGTAGACCTCTTGATCTTCTGATGTATTCCTCTGAGCCCTTCTCGAACGTTGCGTGGCCAACGATCCTTCGAGAAAAATCAGTTCCGCTCTCTCTCACTTATCACGTGTTTTCTGTGATCTGAGTTCTGTGTTATGAGAGGCGCTGATGAAAAGAGCTATATATAGGCTACACCAGGGACCTAGAGGAGGAATTGGGTTGGGCCTCCTGATGGGCTTTAGTATCCTGCGTTCGGCCCGAACACATAACTGAAGCCCATCAATAATAATTCAGTCCACTAGAGAATTATTATTGAACTACCATCCCAATCCCATATTTAATATGGGCTCCTTATTATGTGTACATTTATTTCCCCGTGTTTAAGATATCGAATGTCCGTAAATTAAATAAGTTACTGACAACTTAAATAATTTACATCTAATTCCAAGAGTAGTACCACTCATCCTTATTATCATGTCGGATTAAATCCACCTGCAGGGTTTACATGATAATCCTTATGAGCTCCTCAAGGGGACATTATCATCCTAAATAATTAGGACACGGATTCCTTCTATAATCAACAGAACACCATATAAACAATGCTATCTCCCAACTCACCGAGTTTATTGATTTATGAATAAATCTCACCCATTGGCAAATTAAAGAAATAAACATTGAGCATACGTGCCCGTTATTATATAGGGATTAAGAAGATGTACATCCATAATAACAGAGGTCTTGTTCTATTATATAGTCAGTATAAAACGAACAACCTCAAATGGTCCTGCTCAATACACACAAAGTGTACTAGTGTAGTTTTATAGTCAAGACAGACTAATACCAAACTACACTACAACCATTCCGATGATTTGTCCAAATCCATCTTGGTTGTGAGCTACTATTTATAATTTATAAGAAACTGATAACATGATCTTCTGTGTGGCACCACACACCAAGTTATCTATAATATAAATTAATTGGACATTGCATAAACATATATAACAAATATAAAATGCAAACATATGACCAATGTGATTCTCATTCCATAAACGATGTTCATACAAAAAACTAGGCTTATAGTATACATCCTAACAATAACAGCCACGTATACACAATATTTGTTTCTTTAATTTACCAATGAGTGAGATTTATTTATTAAATCAATAAACTTGGTGAATTGGGAAACAGTATTGTCTATATGGTGTACTGTTGATTATAGAATGAATCTGTGTCCTAATTATTTAGGATGATGATGTCCCCTTGAGGAGCTCATAAGGATTATCATGTAAACCCTGCAGGTGGATTTAATCCGACATGATAATAAAGTTGAGTGGTACTACTCTTGGAATTAGATGTTAATTAATTAAGTTGTCAGTAACTTATTTAATTAACGGACATTCGATATCTTAAACACAGGGAGATAAACGTGCACATAATAAGAAGGAGCCCATATTAAATATGGGATTGGGACGGTAGTTCAATAATAAATTCTTTAGTGGACTGAATTATTATTGATGGGTTTAAGTTATGTGTTCGGGCCGAACACAGGATACTTAAGCCCATCAGGAGGCCCAACCCAATTCCTCCTCTAGGTCCCTGGTATAGCCTATATATAGCCATTTTCCATCAGCGCCTCAAACACACAGATCACAGAAAACAAGTGATAGTGAGAGAGAGAGCAGAACTGAGATTTCTCGAAGGATCGTTGGCCACGCAACGTTCGAGAAAGGCTGTAGGAATACATCAGAAGATCAAAGAGGTCTACAAGGGTATGATTTCTTTCCGCTGTGTATTATCTTTGGATCCCGACTCCGATAGCATAGGGCCAGCGATCCGTCGGTTCCAACAATTGGTATCAGAGCCACGGTTTCTGGTTCTATGTAATTGGATCGGTTAATTATTATGATCTTATGCTATATCATACGTTTTATATTCAGGGGTTGTATGATAGTAGGATTGCATAGGATAACTCGGTTTTGCAGGGTTACCTATATCCAACTATTATGGTCTGTGTGTATGTAAATGTATGATCTAAACCCTCGGACCTGTCGAGGTTTTTGTTTTGGGTTGGTTGCATGATTGTAATAGTAAAAACACGGCGGTTTGTCGTGTTAGGTTTTATGTTTTTTCTTGATTTGTTCTAGATGTAATACTGTTCGATCTCATATGGTGTAATCTGATCGTACTAGATTCTGTATAGGATTGGTAGATGTTCGAACTAGATTCTGTATAGGATTCCTGTTCGATCGAGACTCCTATTCGAACTAGGATTAGCATTCGAAGGGGCTGTTCGATCAGATTGCCAGGCGCTGGAACAGTTCGCTGGATGTTGCTGTTGATCAGGGTTCGTTAAAATTGGCACTGATTCTGTGCAACGGCCTGCTAGATTCGCGCAACAATCGCTGGATTTTGACGCTGATTAGGGTTTTAGCAGGCGAACATTCGATCGAAGTGGCCATAATAGTTGGATTTATTATATTCCATATTTATTGCCTATCTATATGTTTGTTGTTTTATCAAGCATGCTTTTATATGTTACATGTTATTGCATGCTATATTCCCTCTTTTAAATAACTAAGTGGGAGAGGGATTTATTTTGAATAAATCCCATGGTCTCCATTACTGGTTTGTAAGTGATGCATTTAAACTTGCACGTTGGCTTTAAGTGTCTTCCTCCATATCGGATGAGTTTGATTGCGGATCAGTAGATCAAACTTTCTTTATGAATGATTATAGAATATTATTTAGGAACATGTCACCTTCTCCATCTGAAGAGACACAATCTTAGATAATGGACTTAGTATCAAGTAATGGTGTACACTTAGGTGCAATTGATAGTATCCTCCCCATCGGAGTCACTGCTGTTAATTGCATGGCCAAATTTGAACCAACTATTAGTTTTATTTGTCATAAAGTTAGGTTGACAAGATAATAGAATTAATGGGTAAAACCTCCTCTAAACGAATATTTGAATTAGTATACGTCCACACTATCGTGGCATACGAAATTCACGGTGTATTGAGGTATTGGTGAATTTAATTATATTGTTTGAGGGAACAATATAGGCTTTAAATTCTATATGTTATGACCTGTGTATTTATTTATTTATTTATATGATTCTCAGGATTTCATTATGTCTTTCAACCCACTTGCTGTTATACTAAAAGAAAACAAACTTACTGGTCCTAATTATATTGACTGGAAAATAAACCTGGATATTGTCCTAACTGCTGAAGAGTACAAGTTTGTACTCCATGAGCACTGTCCTGACATGCCTGATGAAAACTCTAGTGAAGAGGAGAAAGTATTATAGGAAGTGGGTTAAGGCAGATGAGATGGCGCGGTGTTACATTTTGGCTTCCATGTCAAATGTACTGCA
Organism: Scutellaria minor; assembly: GCA_954870855.1. Classification (NCBI taxonomy): domain Eukaryota; kingdom Viridiplantae; phylum Streptophyta; class Magnoliopsida; order Lamiales; family Lamiaceae; genus Scutellaria; species Scutellaria minor. Next base: position 23,983,761 of record OX940727.1, read on the forward strand.
ACATCAGCATCAGGCCATGCCCACTGCCTATGATATGATGCACAATCTCAAAGAACTCTTTGGACACTAGAGTCGGGCTACCAGACAGGAGGCAATGAGAAACTTAATGACGACCACCATGTTTGAGGGGACACCTGTGAGTGATCACGTCCTTAAGATGATGGCTCATTTGAATGAGATGGAAGTCCTTGGAGCTGAAATGGATGGGGAAACCCAGGTCGATATCGTGCTCCAAACACTGCCTAAGAGTTTTGAGCAGTTCCGCCTTAATTATAATATGAACAAAAGGATGTACTCCTTGGCGGAACTTCTGACAGAACTCAAATCAGCAGAAGGACTATTTCGTCAAAGTGCTCAAGCTTACGTTGCTGAAAATATTTCTACTTCTAAGCCGAAAGGTGGAAAGAAGAAGAAGAAACAGAATCCTTCGGCGAACAAAGCAAATGGACCTCAAAAGGCTGGGCCACAAGGTGGCGTGAAAAAGCCAAAGGGCAAGTGCTTCTCATGCAAGCAGCCTGGACATTGGAAGGTAGATTGTCCCAAGAAAAAGGAGAACAAAGAAGGTATATCTTATTCACTAATTACTGAAACATGTTTAGCGGTGTTATCTACCGGTACCTGGTGTGTAGATACGGGAGCCACTGATCATATCTGCAATTCTTTGCAGGGGTTCCAGGAAACCAGGCGACTTAGTGAGGGTGAGATTACCATCTATATGGGCAACGCTACGAAAGTGGCGGCTGTTGCAGTGGGAGATGTTTATTTATCTTTTGATAGGAATAAGACTTTGGTTTTGAGGAATTGTCTTTACGTACCTAGTTTTAGAAAAAACTTGATTTCAGTTTCTAAATTATTTTTGGATGGATATTCTGTTTCTTTTGATGGCAAAGTGGTTGTCAAGAAAAATAGGGTTATTATCTATTCTGGTACGTTGGTTGGCAATTTATATACTCTTAATTCAATAACTCATACGATGCAACAAATGGAAATTAATAATACATCTTCTAACTCAAATAAGAGAAAAGAACCTTCTAAAATGAACCAAACATATCTTTGGCATCTAAGATTAGGTCACATTAACTTGAGTAGGATTCAAAGGTTGATAGCTGATGGACCTTTGAGTTCATTGGAAGTGGAAAACTATCCGACCTGCGAGTCCTGCTTAGAAGGAAAAATGACCAAGAGGCCTTTTAAAGCCAAGGGGTATAGAGCCAAAGAAGTGTTGGAATTGGTTCATTCTGATTTGTGTGGTCCTATAACTATCCAGACAAGTGGTGGTTTCGAATATTTTGTCTCATTTATAGACGATTTTTCGAGATATGGGTATATTTATTTGATGCGCCGCAAGTCTGAGTGCTTTGATAAATTCAAAGAGTACAAGGCTGATGTGGAGAAGCGTCATAGTAAATGTATCAAAACACTACGATCTGATCGTGGTGGCGAGTACCTCTTAGGAGAGTTTAGGAATTACTTATTGGAGGCTAGGATTCAATCCCAATTGTCTGCACCTGGTACACCCCAACAGAATGGTGTGGCAGAACGAAGGAATAGAACTCTCATGGAAATGGTTAGATCAATGATGAGTTATTCGGAATTACCGAATTCATTTTGGGGATATGCGCTGGAAACGGCGGCGTACATTCTGAACTTAGTACCTTCTAAAATAGTACCCTCTACTCCCATAGAATTGTGGAATGGGCGTAAGCCTAGTCTGAAACACATTCGGATTTGGGGTAGTCCAGCACATGTGCTGAAAGGGGATGCTGATAAGTTGGAATCTCGTACGGAAGTTCGGCTATTTGTAGGCTATCCTAGATGAACGAAAGGTGGTTTGTTTTATAGTCCTAAAGATCAGAGGGTAATTGTTAGCACGAATGCCCGATTCTTAGAAGAGGATTATGTAATGAACCACAAACCCATGAGTAAAATTGTTCTAGAGGAAATCAGAGGGGAAACTTTTTCCTTAGTACCACCGGTATAAGATGAGATACCACAGGGGTCTGCACCATATGTCACTAATGATACGCAATTACCACAAGTGCCTCGTCGTAGTGGGAGGGTTGTTAGACAGCCTGATAGATTCATGTTTTTGGGAGAGTCTTCGGACTTAGTACCTGGTGAACATGAATCTGATCCTTGGACCTATGACGAAGCACTCCATATGAAGCAACCAGAAGGATTCGTTGCAAAGGGCAAAGAGCATCTTGTGTGTAAGCTTAATCGGTCCATTTATGGACTGAAACAAGCTTCGAGATCTTGGAACATCCATTTTGATGAGGTAATCCAGTCTTATGGATTCATTCAATGTCCGGATGAGTCTTGTGTATACAAGAAGAGTGACGGAAATGTGGTGGTATTTCTTGTACTATACGTAGATGACATCTTGCTCATTGGCAACAATGTCAAGGTGTTGTTAGACGTAAAGGTATGGTTGTCCAAGCAGTTTGATATGAAGGACTTGGGAGAAGTTGGACATATTCTTGGGATCAAAGTTATAAGGGATCGCAAGAAAAGGATGTTATGCTTATCTCAAGCTTCGTACATTGATACTATTCTAGCTCATTTTAGTATACAAAACTCCAAGAAAGGTTTTCTACCTTTTCGACATGGAGTACCTTTATCTAAGGAGATGTATCCTAAGACACCAAAGGAGATAGAGGATATGAAGGCAGTTCCTTATGCTTCGGTCGTAGGAAGCCTAATGTATGCAATGCTATGTACGAGGCCAGATATCTGCTTTGTCGTGGGCATGGTTAGTAGATATCAAAGTAACCCAGGATAAGGACATTGGACTGCGGTAAAGCATATTTTAAAGTACCTGAAAAGGACTAGAAATTATATGTTGATTTACCAAGCAGATGATTTGCTTCCTGTGGGTTACACGGATTTTGATTTCCAGTCGGATAGGGACAACAGTAAATCTACCTCAGGTTATGTGTTTACCTTGAGAGGTGGAGCCATAGTATGGAGGAGTGTTAAGCAGAAATGCGTTTCGGACTCAACCATGGAAGTTGAGTATGTGGCAGCCTCTGAGGCAGCCAAAGAAGCTGTATGGCTCAGAAACTTCATGATGGACTTAGAAGTGATTCCTAGTTTGCCTAAAGCTATCACAATTTATTGTGATAACAGTGGTGCAGTAGCAACCTAAGTACCACCTGATACGAGACATCGTAAAATGAGGGGAAGTTGTTGTCGCCAAGATTGCATCAGCCGATAACCTAGCAAATCCTTTCACAAAGGCCCTTCCGGCGAAAGCCTTCGATGAGCATGTTGAAGGAATGGGAATCAGATGTATGGTAGTATAGATGACAACATAGTTTTTTAGTATAAGTGGGAGATTGTTAGGATGTATACTATAAGCCTAGCTTTTGTATGAATATCTTTTATGGAATGAGAATCACCTTGGTCATATGTTTGCATTTTATATTTGTTATATATGTTTATGCAATGTCCAATTAATTTATATTATAGATAACTTGGTGTGTGGTGCCACACAGAAGATCATGTTATCAGTTTCTTATAAATTATAAATAGTAGCTCACAACCAAGATGGATTTGGACAAATCATCGGAATGGTTGTAGTGTAGTTTGGTATTAGTCTGTCTTGACTATAAAACTACACTAGTACACTTTGTGTGTATTGAGCAGGACCATTTGAGGTTGTTCGTTTTATACTGACTATATAATAGAACAAGACCTCTGTTATTATGGATGTGCATTCTCTTAATCCCCATATAATAACAGCCACGTATACACAATATTTGTTTCTTTAATTTACCAATGAGTGAGATTTATTTATTAAATCAATAAACTCGGTGAATTGGGAAACAGTATTGTCTATATGGTGTACTGTTGATTATAGAATGAATCTGTGTCCTAATTATTTAGGATGATGATGTCCCCTTGAGGAGCTCATAAGGATTATCATGTAAACCCTGCAGGTGGATTTAATCCGACATGATAATAAAGTTGAGTGGTACTACTCTTGGAATTAGATGTTAATTAATTAAGTTGTCAGTAACTTATTTAATTAACGGACATTCGATATCTTAAACACAAGGAGATAAACGTGCACATAATAAGAAGGAGCCCATATTAAATATGGGATTGGGACGGTAGTTCAATAATAAATTCTTTAGTGGACTGAATTATTATTGATGGGTTTAAGTTATGTGTTCGGGCCGAACACAGGATACTTAAGCCCATCAGGAGGCCCAACCCAATTCCTCCTCTAGGTCCCTGGTATAGCCTATATATAGCCATTTTCCATCAGCGCCTCAAACACATAGATCACAGAAAACAAGTGATAGTGAGAGAGAGAGCAGAACTGAGATTTCTCGAAGGATCGTTGGTCACGCAACGTTCGAGAAAGGCTGTAGGAATACATCAGAAGATCAAAGAGGTCTACAAGGGTATGATTTCTTTCCGCTGCGTATTATCTTTGGATCCCGAATCCGATAGCATAGGGCCGGTGATCCGTCGGTTCCAACAATAATTCCCTAGATCATGTTGTTTCTCTAGTATTTTTCTTGCTGAAGCCATTATAGATGACCTGGAATTTTGCACCACGATTATTTCAAGACTCGGAATTTCTCCTATACCTAAAGGGATCTCTTCGAGTTCAAAACAATATCGAATGACAAGGCTCAGAAGTTTTGGGAAACAGGGGGCCTCATCTGCTTCCCACTTGACCAAATTCAAGTTTTTAAGTAGCAGAAACTGCAGTCCCATGAATTCTCCTTCAGTGGGCTCCCAAGTTGAACTTTTCAAAACGCAGTCTCTAAGTTTGAGTACTTCAAGATTCATTAAACTGCCTATTTTATTCATGTATCCAACTGGGATTCTACATTCATGCAAAGTCAGCTTCTTGAGGCATGGTGGAAAAATGAGGAATGATAAGGATGAAGACCAACCCTTCGTGCATTTCAATGAGTCCAGTTTACGTAAACATATGAGATCAATACTGTAAAAGACATCGAAATGTGATGAGAAACGCATCCCTAATTTCTTCAAGTAAGGAACTAATTCAACGATCCTATCAAAAACACTACAAACTGTTACACCAGAGAGAGTTTGTAGATTTTCTTGGAGGACCAAACTTTCCCCATCTGGGATTACGTGCATATTCTGGAATTTGATGTGTCTTAATTGTGGGATATTAAATATAACATGTATAGCTTCCACTCTAGAATGACTTGAAATGAGTTGAAAAATGAAGGTCTATAGATAATAGAGGTTGGATATTGAAGAAGGTAATGAAGTTGAAGTAGATGCAAAAGCTAGGTACTTCAAGTTGATTAGTTGTAGCATTTCCTTTGGGAACTCTTCCAACTCCACCCCCAATAAGTCCAATACTCTTAGAAATCTCAATCGAAATAAAATAGGACTCAGAATCTTCTTCCATTGTGCTCCATTATTGACCCATATAAATGAACAAACATGGGAAATCAACTCCATTGAAGTGAAGTTTGAGTGATGAACACTCACATGACGCACACGGTGTGCTTCTTCTGGGAGTATGCAAGCAGATCGATTATCAACGAAAATGAACTTCTCTTCAGAAGTTTTCCTCACCCATAAGTCTCTCAAAAGATCATGAATATCGTAGCTTTTCACAATCCCATTAGTTTCCTGTCTACGAACAAAAACAAGATTTCTATCGATAAGAGCCTTTAAATAGATCATTGCAGCCTCTTCCAAGCTTTTATTTAAAATAGGCTCTACAAACCCTTCTGCTACCTATAACCTAATAAGATAGAAAGATCGAATCTTCTGGGAAAACACTCATGTATAGAAAACATGGTTTAAGGTGATTGGGTAAATGATTATAACTTAAAGATAACATTCTTGAGAATTGATTTTCATCACTGTTAGCTAGAATTAAGGTAACATCCGTGGCAACTTGCCTCCAAGATTCTTCTCTTCTCTTTTCTTGTGAGAGCACCCCACCAATTACTTGAATAGCAAGAGGAAGTCCCCTGCAACTGTATGCAATTTCTTTGCCTATTTCTGAGTTGAAGAGGGCAAGCTTGTTGCGCGAATACCTTCTGACCGAGAAGATTCCAGCTATCATCCTCATCTAGAAGACACATTTGGTGATTACGGATGTTTGATCCTGTATAACTAGCCACGCTTGATTCCCTCGTAGTCACCATTACCCGGCTTCCATTTTTGTCTACTGGAAAGAACCTTCTTATATCATCCCAAACCTTGTTATCCCATAAATCATCCACTACAATTAGATATCTTGTACCGAATAAGCTTTGATGTAAATGCAAGGCTAACTGAGCATTTTCCCTCTCACGCATTTCATCATTTAAGAAGTCAAATTAAAATCACACGAACATTATATTTTTTGTGATATTGTGAGCCATGCGCGACAGTGGAAATGGGAAACAATTAACCGATCATCATTGTTAGGATGTATACTATAAGCCTAACTTTTGTATGAACATCTTTTTGATATGAGAATCATTTTGGTCATATGTTTGCATTTTATATTTGTTATATATGTTAATGCAATTGTCTAGCTTAATCTATATTGTAGATAACATGGAGTGTGGTGCCACACAGAAGATCATGCTATCAGTTCCTTATAGATTATAAATAGTAGCTCACAACCAAGATGGATTTGGACAAACCATTGGAACTGTTGTAGTGTAATTTGGCATTAGTCTGTCTTGACTATAAAGTTATATTAGTACATTCTGTATGTAATGAGCAGGACCATTTGAGGTTGTTTGATTTGTACTGACTATATAAAAGAACAAGACCTCTGTTATTATGGATGTGCGTATTCTTAATCCCTATATAATAACGGGAACGTGTACTCAGTGTTTGTTTCTTTAATTTGCCAACGGGTGAGATTTATTGATAAATCAATAGGCTCGGTGAATTGGGAGATAACACTGTTTACATGGTGTGTTGTTGATTATAGAAGGAATCTGTGTCCTAATTATTTAGGATGATGATGTCCCCTTGAGGAGCTCATAAGGATTATCATGTAAACCCTGCAGGTTGATTTAATCCGACATGATAATAAAGATGAGTGGTACTACTCTTGGAATTAGATGTAAATTAATTAAGTTGTCAGTAACTTATTTAATTTACGGACATTCGATATCTTAAATGTGGAAAAATAAATGTGCACATAATAAAGGAGCCCATATTGTAATATGCGATTGGGATGATAGTTCAATTATAACTCCTTAGTGGACCGAGTTATAATTGGTGGGCTTAAGCTGGGTGTTCGGGCTGAACACAGGACACCTAAGCCCATCAGGAGGCCCAACCCTGATTCCTCTTTTGGGTCCCTTTTGTAGCCTATAAATAACCCTCAAGTCAGCATCTCCCCAGATCGCTAAAAAAAAATACTCACGCGTAAGTCAAAAAAAAAAACAGAATCACGAGAGAGTGATAGGAGGCGAGATTGCTGAACCTTTGGAAGATCGTCACCCACACAATGTCCAAAGGAAAGGGCTAGGAATACAGCAGAAGATCGAGAGGTCTAATCTTCAATTGGTTTATCTTTAAAAGGTATGGTTTCTTTCCGTTGCGTATATCTTTATGGAACTCGATTTCGATTGCATAGGGTCGACGATCCGTTAGTTCCAACAATCATAAACCAAACGAGCAAGAGTAGTCTTACCTGTGCCTCCCATACCCATGATAGGGATGATCTAGAGCTTGGCTTCTGGCCTAGTAAGTCTGTCCTTCAATTCAGTTAAATATTTGCTTAATCCCACCAAGATTTTCTTTGGATTCAGATCAGACATTGACGAAGAGGAAGATCTATCTGCACTGATATCACTCCCAACACCCATCATCTTCTTAATCTCAAGAACAAAATCTTGTTATAGTAGTTTGGCGTTTACCCTACCAAAATGATTCCTACCTAATACATACTAGTGTATTTCTTACGAGGACTTTATACATGTGAAAGTTTGACTAAAGTGCTCTATAGTTTATCTACGTCACATCCTTTTCTAAAGGGGCTTTTATTTAAAAGGTCTAGTCAACATAAAAATTTGTGAAAATAGCCCTCTTTTCAAAATTTTCATTTAAAAGGCTTAAAATAAATAGAAATTAAAATCAAAATCCCATTCCACCTTAAGTCCAAAATATTTTGACCCTTATACCCTTTTTGATGTTTCTCACATATAAAATTCCTTCATTATATTCCATCTATTTAATAATATCTAGAAAATAAACTGATCAAAATCAGGCCCAACATGCTTCCGTAAAATTAACTAATCCCTTAAAATGCATATCATTCTTTGACTGTAGCAGTACCGGGTGAGATGATTCGTAACACCACCAGCTGGAAAATCACTGCCCCCAGACCTTTTTACGAACAACTCCTTACTGTTCAACTTCAACCCTCAGGGAAGATGATCTGCAAGTTATCCAGCTCCTTCAGCAACTATACAGCACAACCTTGGTTCGTTTCCTACACCAGGTGTATAAAGTATTCCTTTTAAGGGATAAACTAACAATACTAAGAACACATTGAAAGCAAAAGCCTTTCTTTTATTAAGACCTTTATATGAAATATTTATTACATAAGTAATCTCCTGTTGGGAGAAGAATACTTGTCTAGCCTCTCATAAGAAATGAGGCATGTACTCGTACACCCATACACTAAGAATACTCAAAATATTACAAAGATTTTATTGTAAGAAAACTAAGGAGAATGGTCGATGTTCTCAGTTTCCTTCAACTCTCCCTATATATAGGCATGAATCCGGACTTGAAGTGCGGATTCTAAATCTCATTTAGCACCAGCTGGCCTACTCCATTAGTGCTCCCATGTGATAGTTTGTTGGAGAGTCTCTTTCAGCTAGTTAGTGTTGGAACCACCGGATCACCGACTCTATGCAATTATCTAATTCGGGATCCAGGCAAGATATGATTAACACGCAGCGGAAAACGAATCATACCTTTCACCGCAATAGGTAAAGACGAACCAGTTCTAAGGTCAGAACTGCCGAAAAATTGATAGAGCTTGAACCCCACGATCTTCTGTCATATTCCTCGTCTTTCTCTCGAACATTGTGTGGGCAACGATCCTTCAAGAGTACTAGCCGTCTTCTACTAAAATCATTTTTTTGAGAATTTCAGTGTATCTAGAAGCGACAGACTTAAGGCTTATTTATAGGCTACAACAGGGATCTTGAGGAGGATTAGGAATCGGTCTCCTGATAGGATTAAGAGTCCTAGTTTGTCCTGAACACACTTCTTAGTCCTATCAATAATAACTCTATCCACTAAAGAGATATTACAGAACTACCGTCCCAAATCCATATTTAAATATGGGCTCCTATATTATGTGCACGTTTATTTCCCCGCGTTTAAGATATCGAATGTCCGTAAATTAAATAAGTTACTGACAACTTAATTAATTTACATCTAATTCCAAGATTAGTACCACTCATCTTTATTATCATGTCGGATTAAATCCACCTGCAGGGTTTACATGATAATCCTTATGGGCTTCTCAAGGGGACATCATCATCCTAAATAATTAGGACACAGATTCCTTCTATAATCAACAACACACCATATAAACAATGCTATCTCCCAATTCACCGAGCCTATTGATTTATAAATAGATCTCACCCATTGGCAAATTAAAGAGACAAACACTGATTACATGTATCTGTTATTATATAGGGATTAAGAAGACGCACATCCATAATAACAGAGGTCTTGTTCTTTTATATAGTCAGTACAAATCGAACAACCTCAAATGGTCCTTCTCAATACATACAAAATGTACTAGTGTAACTTTATAATCAAGATAGACTAATACCAAATTAAACTACAACCGCTCCAATGGTTTGTCCAAATTCATCTTGGTTGTGAGCTACTATTTATAATCTATAAGGAACTAATAACATGATCTTCTGTGTGGCACCACACACCATGTTATCTACAATATAGATTATTCTGGGCAATTGCATTAACATATATATAACAAATATAAAATGCAAACATTTGATCATAATGAATCTCATATCATAAAGATGTTCATACAAAAGCTAGGCTTATAGTATACATCCTAACAGTTAGTGCGTCTTCTTTTTCTTCCCCGTGACCCATCCCATGTGATGGTGGTTGGAGTTGTCGGGGAATCATTTATTTCTTCATATGGCTTAATCCATGTGATACTTGTCTTTTCTCGTGACTCACCCCATATTTGTTTGTCGGGGTATCTTTCTCTTAAAAATTAGGTCTGCGTGGTCCCCGCGGATAACGTTTCTTTTATGCTAGACCCCTGTTTCTTTCAGACCCTTGTTCCTGTCGGTCAGGTTTGGGTCGGAATCCTTTCCCAAACTCGAGCTCTTTCTGATTAGGGCATGTTTGACAGATCCGATCCATCCATCGACCGACATGCGTCATATTACAAAATTTCCGGTAAGTTTCTTTACTTGTCGGAATCTTGTTCTCCCAAAGGTTCCTTCTCTTTGTTTCAAAGAGTCCCTCTGTAAAGCCTGTCATTGATCCTGTCGTGGAATTCAGGAGGAATGATCCACTTACTGAATTCTGAAAGAATTTAAATGGGTATTTGACTTTGTCCATTTCGGTTAAACAAACCCAAAGTCCCCATGCTCGTCTTGTAGAAGCTTCATCTTCTGAAAATGCTCCTACCAGTATTGAAATTTCTTTCGGTGAAGTTGTCTTTATGTTTTTTAAGGTATTTCCACCCGGTCTCCTTAGCTTGTTGAAATGAAAAACTTCATTGAAGTCTTTCTTGGCTGGTTCTGGAGCTGCACTAATGAAGTATAACTCCAACATATCGCCTCTGGACAAATAAAGATTATTTACCCAAGTCTCGTGAACTTCTTCCCCTATTTATTTCGGTAATTTCGATTTTTTGGGAAACCAGGTGATATGGTATGAATCGAAGCTAAAGCTCCAAAATTATACCACTCTTGAACTTCATTTGGATGGCTTTCGTGTTTTATCCAAACTCTTGGGTACTTTCCAGAGATATCAACCACCGTTCTTTCTGGGTTGATTCCCTTTCTAGTTACCAACTTCTCCCATTGTCATTGATAAACCTGCATAGGAGAAATTTTAATCTCGTCAGTTTGAACCTTATTTTGGCCTGTCTGTGGCCTAAGGTTCAACTCTCCCTCTTTTACCCCAGAGATGCTGGGTTGACTTGAAGACTCGGGTTGTGACACCGGAGCTTCAACATTCGTTACAGTTTGTACATCCTCAAGGAATGCATCACCTGTAACACTCTTGATTATGGTATTTGAATCCATAACCTCCGGGTTAGAATCCCGTTCTCTAATCACTCATTTTTACAGCGTGAGAGATAAAGCCTGGAGGATAGGCTCATGCAACGCTTGGAACAATTGTCCCTAAGCGTATTGGCATGCTCGTATTAGACCAGAAATGGATTTTTGATCATCTCATTGAAGTCGTCCAGTAACTTCAGCATTGAGATATAACATCCCAAATTCTCGTTCAAGACTCTCCAGGTTTTCCCTGAGATGTCTTACTCGTTTAAGGACTTCGTCAGCAATGTGTCCTTCCATCTCGTGTTAAGAAATCTGCAAGAACATTTTCATGAGATTTCACAATGACAATATCATAATCATAATATTGGCATTTAGCTTGCCATCTAAGTAATCTAGCCTTTTCTGGTTTTGATTCTATTTTATTCTTCAGAAAAGCCTTGACACTTGAATTATCAATTTTTAAGGTAAACTTTTTAGCCAGTAAGAAAAGAGGCCATTTTTTGAAAGCCTTTCTAACTGCAAAGAATTTCTTCTCGTTGATATGCCATCGATTTACTTCTCCGTCTGTAAACAGACCGCTGCAATATCTGCATAGCACTTCCTCATTTGATGTAGCTTTCATAAGGACAGCTGCCCACCAATAGTCACTGGCATCTGTGTATAGAACCAGTTCATCCTCGTCTTGAGGTATAGCAAGTTTCGAAAGCTTTTTGTAGACTTTCTTAAGTTGTTTTATACCTTCTCGATGTTCATCTTTCCATTTGAATATAACATCTTTTTTAAGTAATAAGTTGAACACCTTCCTGTGAAATGCTAGATTGTTGATGAACATTCGAGCAAAATTAACAACTCCGAGAAAACTTTGAAGTTGTTTCTTATCTTTGAGATCATCTGGAAATCCTTGTATCTTTTCCACAATATGACTTTGTGGAATGATTCCAGACTCATCGATTTCAATTCCTAGGAATTCAATCTGTCTCATAGCAATTACTTCTTCTTTTCAGAAAGCACTAATCCTTCCTTATGGCAAACATCTGAGAAAATCTCCAAATGTTTGAGATGTTCCTTCATATTCTTTGATGCGATGAGAATGTCATCGATGTATACGAACATGAAGCTGAAATAATCCTTGAAGAGATTATCCATCTTTCTCTGATATATCTGGGGTGCATTTGTCAAACCCATAGGCGTGACATTCCAGACATAATGTCCTTGTGGTGTGGAGAAAGCTGTAAACTTCTTACTTTCTTCCTCTATCTTAATCTGGTAGAAACCAGACTTGCAATCGAACTTAGAGAATATCTTGGCACCTTTGATACAGTTAACCAAGTGTTCTCTACTTGGGATATAATATCTGTCAAACTCCAGAATGTTATTAATCCCTTTATAATTAATAACAAGTCTAGGTTTACCTCTTTTGATTTTTCCATGATTCCTTACAAGGAATCCTGGCCTGCTGTATGGAGAAACTCCTGGTGAGATCAACTTAAGGTCCAGATGTTCCTTAAGTATCTTCTGCATATCCTCACGATCATTTTGATTCATAAGGATTGGTTTGAGTCTCACGAACTCATGTTCCTTTTCAAGTTTAACCTTTAAGGATGCCTTGAGCTCGTTCCTATCCCACCATGCCAAAGGATTTTCATTGTAATTCCTCTGGATCTTTCTTTTGAAATCCTCCATTGATATTTGTTCTTCAATGGTGATATCACTCGATATATTCTCCAATAGGCTGTTTAATAGTTTAGCAATAGCCTCTGGAGGTACTCTTTCTTCTCCTTGTATTCTGAATGAATACAGGTTATTATCCCATCTCATGGTATCTTTCTATTTCGAACCAAATTATCGAAAGGATAATAATGCATCACCAAATCTTCTTTTATCCATCATTTTTGGATGTCGAAGTTTGGATTCATCACCACGCTTGCTGCGAAAGTTGATTGACATTTTTCTGTAAAATGCTTCTCGCAGTCTTTGGACGATAATCTTATGATCACATAATGTTGTGAAAATAAGCCTTCTTGTCTCATTTTCTTGTGTAAATCACTTGAATGTTTGTAGAAAATTATTTCCTAGCAAAACATCGGCTCCTGTATCATGGAAATAGATTGGTGGCGTCTTCACTTTGTACCATAGGGTACTACCTGCTCCTCCAATCATGATTTATGCTTGTTTGATTCCTCGGTTAAGGATAAGAATCCTTTTGGAGAAATCTCGTCCTGCAATTGCTGGTAGATCTTCTCCCATTTCTTTAGGAAAAACCTCTTGTTTTGCAATACAAATCCCTACTCCTGAATCAACATAGGCTGCAAAATACTCCATCTTGTATTCAACATATATCATCCCGATAGAGATGTATATGGAGAATGGACTAGTAGTCATCTGATTCTATATCTTTTATCAACCACTGTAAATTCCATTCCATCTTGTAATCTTTCCCAAGGCTTATGATCCTTGAGAAAATCGATACCCAGTACTAATCATTCTGGGATTCTTCCTGCTACTCCTATGATAGTCAATTCAATTTCACCCATCTTTAGATTTCCTTGATATCTTCCGATTATTGGTTGTTGGAGATAATATAGAATATCACTAGGAAAAATATTATCCTTTTAGTTGATGTCGAATATTACTTCAACTTCTCTCCATCCTTCAGGACATTTCAGCTCTTCTTGTGTTTTGAACACACCTGGGATTCGTTGAACTGTACTAGGCCTTCTTTCTTCCTAACGATTACTGTTAATCATTCTATCTTGTTGGAAAGACATTCTCCTTGTCTCCATTCTGAGGCTTTGGCTCCTATTGAAGACAGGTTGATCTTGAATTTTCATATCGATCTCCTTTATAGTTGGAGAATCAATAATCTCTGGTAGAACCACTCTGGCGAAATCCTCAATGATTCTTAGGACTTCAATAAAATCCTTTGTCAAGAATACATCCGAATGATGGGTATTCGAGAGAGCATAGGAAATCTTCTAGGTGATCGAATAAGGTCTATTCTCTTCTTTCATCAAATCATCTCTTTTGAAATCTTGATGAAGGGTTAAGACTTTGTTGAAGTCTCGACTCCCAGATTGTATGCAATTCAAGGATAGACATTGAATGTCAATTTTCCTGCACACAAATTTCCTGTAACTGCTCTAAGGCATGAATCCTTGAGATTTGAGATTCGCTTATAAAAAACTGCAATATTGAGTGGCGAATCAATTCCTTCCTTGAAGGTTGCTTTAATCACAACTCTTATGGCTCCGATGTGAATCCATGAGAGTGTATTTGCAACTTCTCTTTTAACTTTATTTTTGATCTCCTGTACTTCTCTATAAGGGATCAACTGCATCTCGATCAAGTTACTAGTGAATTCCACTAGGATGACAAATTCTCCAGTAGTAACTCTATGGATAATTTGGTGTTTTCTGTTACGAAACCCAAATCTGTCCAAAGCTTTTTCCATAGCTCCGATAGTGAAATGTTTTGGATCTTCCTTCATAATCCTTATAAGAGTTTTATGAGAAACCATCGTATGAGAGAGGAATCCTGACATATCCTCTCTTGTTGTTTGAAGAATTTCTTCAATCTGATTCCGATGTGGACTCACTTCCATCATCCGAATAAATCTCTTCTTCATAGATGCTTTCATCTGAGGGAAGATCCTCAAATTGATACACCTGTATGAGATCTTGATAATAGACAGCTTCTTCGAATTCTGGTGTTGCTTCGAACTGTCTTAGACCTCTTTTCTGGTTCTTCGGGCAATCTGTTGAGATATGCCCTCTTGCTCCGCATGTCCAGCAATCACAGTCTTTAAAACTTTCATTGGCTCGAGTGTGAGCTCGTCTGAAAGTTTGTCTTCCCATAGTTCTACTGGTACCTCCTTGGTTTGAACCTGACGAAGAGGTTTTACTCCTGCTAGGTACTGGTCTTTACCCTGATTTATAACTTCGGGCCTTTTGTTTTGACCACATCCTTCTAGGTCTCTATGAAGACCTATGACTCATTCTGTTGTTGTTGCTTCCATGGCTATAAGGATGACTTATTTGTTTCCTCCTTTTATGCCTTCGTGGTTAACCTCCCACAATTGTTGGGATGTCATTTTCTTCGCAACATAAGGGAACCATTTTATTGATTCCACATAGTCTTTTGTAGTTTTTGTAGAGTGCTACCTGGTGGCACCATTAAGATAGCTTGGCTTTCAGAAAAGACATTCTTCTAGCCATTGTATCCAAATCGTCTGCACTCTTGTATTCCCTGATGAGTATTTCTCTCCAGGGACTGGTATCTTCGCAAAGAATAATTATGAAGCTTCTTTATCATCCATCTTGGACTTCCATCGGTACTCGGTGAATAACTTGATGCATTCGTCAATATGACAAATATCATGCAACTCGAGACAGTAGAGGGCTTGTTTATATCTCTTTCTTTTTTCTTCTTCCAACCCCTCAAAATAGCCTATGCCGATAAAATGGATTTTGAATAATTTTGTCATATTATCGACAATTCCTTTTAATGACTCACCAGCTGTGACGTTGTCCCTCATCTCTGGTGCCATCATATCCCACGCGATCTTTACAGATCCTTCAAGACTCATTTCAAGAAGTAAAATGAATCCTTCCTTTGTAAGATCTAGGGTTCCTGCTGCAATCCTCATCGCCGATGCCCAATCATCGATAAGAACTTCTCGATTTCTAAAATCTGAAATATCCAGATTCAGCATCAATCCATACGGATGTATTGGATCTAGCTGTGACTTTCCATAAGGCGTATTAATTAGATTTGGCCTTCTAGAACATTATCGAGTTCCTGCAAAAACAGGTTCTCCTCTTGTAGTAAAATCTCCAGCGTGCGACATTAGTTCATCTATATGATGTGAACCTAAGCTTTCTGCAACGTTGGGATCTACTGGTTGTTGTGGAGGTGGTCTTTGGTGTTGGTCACGAGTAACCAAAGTTGAACCATTTCCTTCATTCATCTTTAGATCTACAATACCTAATCCTGCGAAGAACTTGACAAGTTCATGTAGATCTTCAAGATTCATCCTCTCCATATCCATCACTTTTAATTGGTGACAGATTTCCCTTTGATGATAGCTATAAGCTTCTCATCCCTTGTCATTGGTCGTATGACTTCGATTGGCTTCCCTTTTTGGTGTAAATAGGGAACTGTTCCGAAATCAATACGTCTCCTTCCTCCAGAATGACTTGGTTTGTCCTCCAGATTCTTGACTCTTTTTTCAATATCATGAAGGATTTCAAGAGTCTCCTTCTGATATTTTACCATCATCTCCATTTGGTTCTGGATCTGATGAACTTGTGTTGGTAAATGATTATGGCAGTTTCCATAATTCTGCACTGTCTTCTGGATTTCTCTAAGATCAAAGGAGAGCTTAGATGTATATGGAAGTATCTCGTTCCACTCTGGTTCTCCATCAAGCCCCATGATTTTGATAGGCTATTTCCTGATGGTTCAACAGATCCGTATACAACATCTGGTTAACCACGAGGAAACCCATGTAATATGCGGCTCGTCTATTGCATTGCCTCAAGGTTTTCCTATCGGCTCCTATGTTCTCTTGTTCCACATATTGGTTTTGTCAATATATGATATTCTCCTGATGTTCTCGTTCATACATCGTCAAAATTTGACGATATCTCCTGTAGGGTATACATCTTGGACAGTCATCCAAATCCATATTTCGCGAGAAATTCTCCTCACCAAAGGTTAATTACATAACAGTAATAAATATAACTTAAAAGTTCTTAATAAACCTAGGCTCTGATACAATTTTCAGGTGGTCTGTTTCATCCATCTTTTAATACAATTTTCCACTGGAATTTGTACGTGACATTGTTACTCATTTCAGACCACTATTTTTTAGACAGTATTGGCACGAGGAAAGTATTCCAGTCTATATACTTATTCCAAGAGAAAATATAAAAACATTTCAGGATCTGGATCATACCAAATTTATGGAGTCATTAATCTGGAATTTCATGGAAAATTATGGCTTAAAACATCATAAAAGCACATGTGGTTTTCAAGGGTATTTTAGACTTTTTTGGAAGTTTTGTCCATGTGACCTTACTTGGGAAAAATTAAATAAAAATTGTGGTCAAAGGCTATTTGGACAAATATTTATGTTTGAAGTGCTATTCAAACTAATTCCTCCTTTCTAAATCACACCCCATGATTAAAAAGTAAAAATTAAATATAATTATAAAGACTATGTTCTTATATTAAAAAAATTATTCACCCTTCTTCCTTTTTCATATTCTTCTATCTTTTGAAACCGTAGCAATTAAATCACCCTTATCATTATTAACTAGTTTTGTAAAGAAAAATCACAATGAAACACATTAAGGGGTGTTTTTTTTGGGTTCATTCAAAATTGGAGAAATTAAACTTTAAAATTCTGAGTTTTTGAAATAAAGATAAATAATTAAACTGAGTTTTTGAAATAAAGATAAATAGTTAAAATCTGTGTTTGAAGATTTTATAGGGTAGGATTAGTACTATATATGTTAAATCAATGTTGAAAAAAAATGTTATTGTGTAATATGATATTGTTAGTTGATGGTAATGATAATGATTTGATGATTGTAATAGTAGAAATTTAGGTGTGTATTGAAATATGTATATTAATAGGTTATAGTATAGGGTTGATGATTGTGTTTTTTTAAATAAAGTCTTGCTCCCTATGGATCGACTCTGCTTGTCAGTATATTCATTTATTTATTTATTTCAGAGTAGGTAATTTATTTTGTTGGTTTGACACCTATCAAAGATCAAGAAAAAAAAGATATATAATCTGGAGTCAAATGCACAAACAACAAAATCAACTATAATTATTATACTTAATTACAAAATTTCAAAAGTTATTATTTCTTTTCATTATTTGATTTTGTTTATAAATTTTGATTTGTTAAGAGAAGAACCAAAATATTTTTTCTCCCCTTTTGTCAATAATATTTTGATTTGCAATAACAGAATTTTGATTTGCAATAATATTTTTTCTCCCCATTTGTTTAACAATTAGCATACATATGTAATTGATTCCACCCCATTTTAGTGGAGGGTACGCTATTGATTTTACATTATATTACACTTAACTTAGTTGTGTATAAACAAAAATTAATGACCAACAAATTAAAAAAGATCTCCACATACACCATACGAGGTCTATACTAGTTGATTTATATATTCCAAATTCATATACATTCGATGGTATATTATAATTTTAGTTGATTTATATATTTCAAATTCATATGCACTACATGGTATATTATAATTTGTCACACTGAGTGCATTAATATAGTTAAAGACCAGATAGTAAAAGTCTTTCTACATTGTAAACCAATGTACTACATATTATTTATTTAAGAACAGGTCTTGTACGAGACTTTCTCATCGTGCAATGAGGCAGACCAATGCGAACTCATCAGTTAAACTCGAATAGACTAAAATAAAGAATGTGATAATAAAAATATGTATTAGTAAAGATACATCGGTAAATTTTTTAACCATGAATGCATTCGATAAATTAAACCTGAGATTGTTCGACTATACACAAATCAAGATCAAATTCTCTATAATTTTGACTTGACTCGATTTGATTACATTCTTACATCTGAGCCGCGAATAAGGAAAGACCAGAAGAATATTGTACAAAATTACATATATATACAATATGTTTAAAAGGCCAAGGCCCCTCAAAACCCATCCCTTATATTTATAAGAATTGATCCACAAACACCTTGATAATTTAGTTAAAATGATCACAAACCAAAGTTACTGTTGTGATGTTGCGCTGATGAAAACTTTGAGGCCATAGTTCCCCAATTCAAGCTGTCATGTGTGTATTTTCCTTGATGAGCCCACTGTAGAAGGGCTGCATCCATGCACCTTTATTAGTTTAAGACTCGATACTTCTCCGATACATGAAGGGATCTCTTCGAGTTTAGAACAATATCGAAGAATGAGGTGCTCGGGAAGCAGGTGGCCTCATTGGACTCCCACCTCACAAGATTCATGTTTTCAAGTAACAAAAACTCTAGTCCCCTGAATTCCATATCAGTTTTCAAACTTTCCATAATTATGTTTCTGAGTTTGAGCACTTGAAGATTAGGTAAAACGCTTATTTTATTGACAAACACTAGTGGAATTGCACAATTCTGCAAAGCCAACTTGTTGAGGGAATGTGGGAATGTGGGAATGTTAGGGACAAGAAATACTGACAAAAAAATGTGTCTTGAATCCTGAGTGTTTCCAGTTTAAGTAGATAAGTAGACGAGAAGTTAAAACAGAAACTGATGCCTAATTTTTTAAGGTTTGGAAGTGTTTCAATGATCCTGTGAAAACCAGGACAAACTAATAAACCAGAGAGAGTTTGCAGGTTTTCTTGAACACTTAAACTTTCCCCATTCCCAAACGCATAAATAACATGTCCATCCTGGAATTTGACGAGTGTTAATTGTGGCATATCCAATAAAACAGGTGTTGCTTTAGTTCTCAAATTGCTTGATGATCTTTGACGAAAAATTAAGGTTTGGAGACCACATAAAGTAGATATTGAAGAAGGTAACGAAGAACTACACGTGAGAGCTACGTACATCAATTTGCTTAGTTGTAGAATATCCTCCGGGAACTTATCTAATAGTATTCCCATTAAATCAAGTACTCTGGGTGGTTGCAATAAGTCCAGCACCCTAACTCTAGTATCAACCGATTTGAAGGATGAGTGGGGTGTGTGTTCGGGGACATGAAGCTGAGAACCAGCTTCATAAGCTTTATTTATGCATGTGTCTCGCAAGACATCATGAATGTGATAGCTTTTGTCATTTCCTTTAGTCCCTTGTCGACCAATACAAACAAGATTTCTGTCAACAACTGACTTTATGTACATCTCTGCAGTCTCTTCCGTGGTTTCATCTTTGAGTGGATGTTGCACAACAAATCCCTCTACTATCAATAACCTGATGACCTTAGAGGCTCGATTCTCATTATATTCTAGCAAAGTACACAGGTACAGAAAGCACTGTTTGAGGTGAAGAGGCAAACACTCACAACCCAAAGATGATATCATGGAGAATACCTCGTCCTCCTTGTGATTCACACCTGAGCTCGAATGTACTGCAATCTGCTCCCAGTAGTTTCTGTCAACATGTGAGAGCAGTCCACCCATGACTTGTATAACAAGAGGAAGTCCTTTGCAGTTACTCGCGATTCTTCGACCAATTTTCTCTAGTTGGACGAACAACATTCTAGCTTGCATCACTGTCTAGAAGACACATTTCATGGTGGGAGACACTTAATCTCACACAATGCGCCACACTTAATTCCCTAGTAGTTAAAATTACTCGGCTTCCATTGTTCTCGTCTGGGAGAAACATTCTCATCTCATCCCAACTCTTATTATCCCTCTCATCATCAAATAAAATTAGGTATCTTTTACCTCGTAATCTCTGACGTAAATGCACGACTAAGTCACCAGTTTTCATTTCATGCATTTCATCGGCATCTTTCCCAATTATGAGTTCAAGAAGGTCAAGCAGAATCACTCGAAAATAATTAGGGTAATATGATAATATTGTTACCCATGCGCAAGTATCATAGTTGCAAGTGACACGTGGATCATCATAAACATGTCGAGCAAGAGTTGTCTTGCCAATGCCTCCTGTTGATACGAAAGATCAACTTTCAAATAAATTTGATGGTTTGTGGGTAATTTGATAATTATGTGTGGCTAACTAGTTTCACCGATCGATTAGCAATTTGAAACGGTGGATGAGTATTGAGGCTACTTGATGACCGACAATGAGAAATTATGTTACGAATTTATGGAAGCATGAGAAGTAAAAAGAAGTTTTTATTGTTGGATCTATATTTCTTGGGCATTAATTCCCCTTTTATAGTTGAGTTTTTATCTAAAAATAGTAAAAACTATCATTATAGCTAATGTAGTAGCTTGTGCAAGTGTAGACTCTATTTACAAGTGTACTGCTGCATGAAGTAGTAAGTAACAACTATGTTATTGTATGCCCGACATCTGTCTTCATGGATATATGAGTTGTTCTTCAAGCTTTATCCATCTGATCATTATCCTTCAATTATTTTATTGGTCTGAAACGTTTCTGACCGATCATGAGTGTTTAATGTCAGTAGCAAAGAAGGCTAAATCGATGTTTCAGTGGGTGATCGATTGTGAGATTTTGAAGTGTTTTCCTTTGCTAAAACATAATTTAGGAGTAGTCCAAATACTTAATCGGTGGCTAATAGCCTTTTCAGTAGATAAAAAGGTTTAGTTTAATCGGTGGCTAGTAGTCTTATCAGTAGCCAAAAAAACTTAATTTAATCGGTAACCGGTAGCTTTATCAGTAGTCTAAATGACTTAATTTTATTGGTGGCTAGTGGCCTTATCAATAGCTCAAATGACTTAATTTAATTGGTGATCAGTAGCCTTATCAGTAGCCCAAATGGCTTAATTTAATCGGTGACCAGTAGTTTTATTAGTAACCCAAATAACTTAATTTAATTGGTGACCAGTAGTCTTATCAGTAGCCTAAATGACGTAATTTAATTGGTGGTCAGTAGTCTTATTAGTAGCCTAAATGATGTAATTTAATCGGTGGTCAGTAGTCTTATTAGTAGCCTAAATGACTTAATTTAATTGGTGGTCGGTAGCCTTA
Source organism: Scutellaria minor (assembly GCA_954870855.1). Lineage (NCBI taxonomy): Eukaryota > Viridiplantae > Streptophyta > Magnoliopsida > Lamiales > Lamiaceae > Scutellaria > Scutellaria minor. Next base: position 24,005,692 of record OX940727.1, read on the forward strand.
TTAGTAGCCAAATGACTTAATTTAATCTATGGTTAGTAGCCTTATCAGTAGCCCAAATGACTTAATTTAATTGGTGGTCAGTAGCCTTATCAGTAGCCTAAATGACTTAATTTAATAGGTGGCTAGTAGTCTTATCAATAGAATTTTATTGACCGAGTATAACAATGGCCCCTTGGATTCGATTCTTGGTAATAACCAAGAAGTGAATCCAATTCTATCGGTCACTACTTATTTTTACAAAGTTTAGTCAGTTTCGAATATCTAATTTATTGAATTCTCACCACATGGTATTTTTTTTATTAGTGGAAATTAGGGTTACCCTCTTCCCAAGAAACTCCCCCTTATAAATAGTGAGTTTTCTTTTCATTCTCTATCATTACTCTCCGAAAATTCCTAAAAAAAAATCTTCTAAAGAGAGCTAAACGGTCACCAATTAAGGTACGTTATTGGTCACCATCTCTTTTCTTTAATCAGTCTCTCTTTTTCTCTTTATTTTAAATTTTAGTGTATATATTTTTAGCAATAATGAGTGGAGGAGATTCACGAAGTACAAGTAGTGTATCGAGATAATTTAAGATTCAATCTGATAGTGATGGAAAAGGTGGGAGAGAGTCTCGTACTAAGTCGGTTGAACCATTGAGGGTGATGAGAGACTCTAGTGAGTTATCTCCAACCGATAGAGGGAAAATAGAGAAAATTTTGTATAGACCACCTCCTAGTATCTATTTGGTAACATAATTTTTAGCTGGCCAAATTCGTAGTGATACAGATTTTGAGAAGTTAGATGCATATAGGCGTATATATCGTATTCCAGGTGATGTTACTTTATTTTTACCTGAAGTCGGTAAGTCTATAGATAGGCCCCCTGTTGGTTGTATTAGTGTTCATTATCGTATACTATATTCTGGCCATAGATTCCCCCTAAACCCACCTTGTTCGGTGGTAATCGCGTGAGTTTTTAAAGTATCAAGTTTTAAGATGTACGTTAAAGAGAGGAAGAGAGAGAAAGAATAGAGGGAGAGAAGAGAAAAAGGGTTTGGTCGGATCTTCTCCCGCCGATTTCCGGCGAACGAGATGTCGAAATAAAAATCCTAGACTTGTTCTAGAATCATCTCGGCAAGAGCTACAAGCTGTGCGAAAATCGGCCGAAATCGAGAAAAAGTTTCCGGCACCGGCGGCGGCGGCGGCGCGGCGGCAGCGCCTGGAAAATAGAGGAAGGAAAAGAGAGAGATAGGAGAGATACGATTCTTACTTTTTTTCGATTTCTCGTTTGAATAATTACTTTTACGATTCGTTTTGTTTTATTTATACTCTTTTTCGAAAAATTGCACTATTCATCGAGAATATCTTAAATTTTACTATTTATCAAAATATCTTACTTTTCTACTATTCATCAAAAATATCTCATTTTCGATCCTTTGTATTCGTCGTATTCTTTATGATTTGAGCTACGGGTCTCCGATTGACCTCAAATTCATTTTTGTCTTCTCGTTTTTCAATTACGAACCTTTTATAAATTATATCTTATGCTTCTTGATTTAATTATACAATCAATTATTTAATCATGTATTTTATCATTTTTCTGAAACGCATATAATTAAATCAAACAATTAAGGGTTTTATTATTTAATTAACCAATTATATGTTGTTTTGTCCTAGGCACTATAGATCGAACACTGATAGGAAGTGTAATACTCCATCCTCGGGGCTAGCTTCTCCATTCCCACCACATTCATCTCCTCTAGGGATCAAGAATATTAACTCAAAACAGATGCAGATTTTGAGAGGGTAGACAATGTCTCACAAGGAAAAAAGATGACATATGCTCTAAGATACAAGTATCTAGAAAATGAGTTTCTCACACGATGTTGGGTGAATATTATCGAAGATTCAATAATCAGTGATGCTAAAAAATTAGTCAGATGTGGAAAAGAATCGCAGAAGAGTACAACAAGATCGACCCGCTCATTTCCCGAAGCAAGATTGGGCTCCAATGAAGATACATTTTTACACTGCTCAAAGATTTGTATCTGCATTTAATGCAACTTATATTTCTCTAAAGGAAAATTGGGGAAGCAGACGCAGTGATGCTGATATACTGATTTAGGCGTTGCAGTAGTGGAAAATACTAACAAGTCTAATGATTTCAATAAACTTCTTGGCATGTGGAAGGTTCTTAGTGTTTGTCCTAAATGGATTAACCAACAAGACTATGATCATCGCGGTAAAAAAAGTCAAGAACTTCTAAGGGAATACCTGGATCGCTTTAATAAATAAATAATGAAGATGGAGAAGATATCTGATGATGCCATCTTGTTGGCGGTAATCTCGGGTTGCACCCACAAAGTCGATTTTGGTGGTCTATCCACGAGCAGGGGCCTCAAACTTGATAGTCGGATAGATAGAGTAAAGGGAGCTCAAGGTCGAAAAGAGACAATAAAAGAGACAACCAAGGAGAAGATCAATCAGTCAGGGGTTATTTTTAAGCCATTTGATGTTGTTCAAGAACAATATGTTAAGAGCATATTGACACTCAAACCTGAAGAGGTGTCTGAACAAGTAAAAGACATGGAATCTCCCTCCAGTAAGACCTTTGTTGAAAAATCCTACTGAGTTGGATCATAGTAGGTACTACAGATACCATCGATTAGTAGGTCATAACACTGATGAGTGTCGTGACCTACTAAGAGTTTTTTTTCATCTGATTGAGAAAGATAAGCTGAAAAGGTTTACGAAAGAAACCTTCGACCGAGAAGAAGCTGATTGAAGGGCCACAACTGTTGGAACCGACGGATCGCTGGCCCTATGCTATCGGAGTCGGGATCCAAAGATAATACGCAGTGGAAAGAAATCATACCCTTGTAGACCTCTTTGATCTTCTGATGTATTCCTACAGCCTTTCTCGAACGTTGTGTGGCCAACGATCCTTCGAGAAATCTCAGTTCTGCTCTCTCTCTCACTATCACGTGTTTTCTTTGATCTATGTATGTGAGGTACTAATGAAAAGGGCTATATATAGGCCACACCAGGGACCTAGAGGAGGAATTGGGTTGGGCCTCCTGATGGGCTTAAGTATCCTGTGTTCGGCCCGAACACATAACTTAAACCCATCAATAATAATTCAGTCCACTAAAGAATTTATTATTGAACTACCGTCCCAATCCCATATTTAATATGGGCTCCTTCTTATTATGTGCACGTTTATCTCCCTGTGTTTAAGATATCGAATGTCCGTTAATTAAATAAGTTACTGATAACTTAATTAATTATCATCTAATTCCAAGAGTAGTACCACTCAACTTTATTATCATGTCGGATTAAATCCACCTGCAGGGTTTACATGATAATCCTTATGAGCTCCTCAAGGGGACATCATCATCCTAAATAATTAGGACACAGATTCCTTCTATAATCAACAGTACACCATATAGATAATATTGTTTCCCAATTCACCGAGTTTATTGATTTAATAAATAAATCTCACTCATTGGTAAATTATAGAAACAAATATTGTGTATACGTGGCTGTTATTATATGGGGATTAAGTGAACGCACATCCATAATAACAGAGGTCTTGTTCTATTATATAGTCAGTATAAAACGAACAACCTCAAATGGTCCTACTCAATACACACAAAGTGTACTAGTGTAGTTTTATAGTCAAGACAGACTAATACCAAACTACACTACAACCATTCCAATGATTTGTCCAAATTCATCTTAGTTGTGAGCTACTATTTATAATTTATAAGAAAACTGATAACATGATCTTCTGTGTGGCACCACACACCAAGTTATCTATAATATAAATTAATTGGACATTGCATAAACATATATAACGAATATAAAATGCAAACATATGACCAAGGTGATTCTCATTCCATAAAAGATGTTCATACAAAAGCTAGGCTTATAGTATACATCCTAACAATCTCCCACTTATACTAAAAGACTATGTTGTCATCTATACTACCATACATCTGATTCCCATTCCTTCAACATGTTCATTGAAGGCTTTCGCCGGAAGGGCCTTTGTGAAAGGATCTGCTAGGTTATTGGTTGATGCAATCTTGGCGACAACAACTTCCCCTCATTTTATGATGTCTCGTATTAGGTGGTACTTGCACTCAATGTGTTTGCTTGCTTTATAGGCTCGTGGTTCCTTCGAGTTTGCTACTGCACCACTGTTATCACAATAAATTGTGATGGCTTTAGGCAAACTAGGAATCACTTCTAAGTCCATCATGAAGTTTATGAGCCATACAGCTTATTTGGCTGCCTCAGAGGCTGCCACATACTCAGCTTTCATGGTTAAGTCCGAAACGCATTTCTGCTTAACACTCCTCCATACTATGGCTCTACCTCCCAAGGTAAACACATAACCCGAGGTAGATTTACTATTGTCCCTATCCGACTGGAAATCAGAATCCGTGTAACCCACAGAAAGCAAATCATCTGCTTGGTAAACCAGCATATAATTTCTAGTCCTTTTCAGGTACTTTAAAATATGCTTTACCGCAGTCCAATGTCCTTGTCCTGGGTTACTTTGATATCTGCTAACCATGCCCATGGCAAAATAGATATCTGGCCTCATACATAGCATTGCATACATTAGGCTTCCTACGGCCGAAGCATAAGAAACTGTCTTCATATCCTCTATCTCTTTTGGTGTCTTAGGACACATCTCCTTAGATAAAGGTATTCCATGTCGAAAAGGTAGAAAACCTTTCTATGAGTTTTGCATGCTAAAATGAGTTAGAATGGTATCAATGTACGAAGCTTGAGATAAGCATAACATTCTTTTCTTGCGATCTCTTATAACTTTGATCCCAAGAATATGTCCAACTTCTCCCAAGTCCTTCATATCAAACTGCTTGGACAGCCATACCTTTACGTCTGACAACACCTTGACATTGTTGCCAATGAGCAAGATGTCATCTACGTATAATACAAGAAATACCACCATGTTTCCATCACTCTTCTTGTATACACAAGACTCATCCGGACATTGAATGAATCCATAAGACTGGATAACCTCATCAAAATGGATGTTCCAAGATTTCGAAGCTTGTTTCAGTCCATAAATGGACCGATTAAGCTTACACACAAGATGCTCTTTGCCCTTTGCAACGAATCCTTCTGGTTGTTTCATATAGATGTTTTCTTCAAGACTACCGTTAAGGAAAGCTGTCTTGACATCCATTTGCCAAACCTCATAATTTATATGAGCAGCAATAGATAAAAGAATCCGGATAGACTTAAGCATGGCTACCGGCGAAAAGGTTTCCTCATAATCGATTCATTCTTTTTTAGTATACCCATTCGCAACAAGCCTTGCTTTGAAAGTTTCTACTTTCCCGTCTGATCCTCTTTTTCTTTTGTAGACCCACTTACATCTAATGGCTTTTACACCATTTGGTGGTTCTACTAGCTCCCAGACTTGATTAGAATCCATAGATTCTAATTCAGAATTCATAGCTTTTTGCCAAGATTCTGCATCTTTATCTTGGAGTGCTTCGTCATAGGTCCAAGGATCAGATTCATGTTCACCAGGTACTAAGTCCGAAGACTCTCCCAAAAACATGAATCTATCAGGCTGTCTAACAACCCTCCCACTACGACGAGGCACTTGTGGTAATTGCGTATCATTAGTGACATATGGTGCAGACCCCTGTGGTATCTCATCTTGTACCGGTGGTACTAAGGAAAAAGTTTCCCCTCTGATTTCCTCTAGAACAATTTTACTCATGGGTTTGTGGTTCATTACATAATCCTCTTCTAAGAATCGGGCATTCGTGCTAACAATTACCCTCTGATCTTTAGGACTATAAAACAAACCACCTTTCGTTCCTCTAGGATAGCCCACAAATAGCCGAACTTCCGTATGAGATTCCAACTTATCAGCATCCCCTTTCAGCACATGTGCTGGACTACCCCAAATCCGAATGTGTTTCAGACTAGGCTTACGCCCATTCCACAATTCTGTGGGAGTAGAGGGTACTGTTTTAGAAGGTACCAAGTTCAGAATGTACGCCGTCGTTTCACGCGCATATCCCCAAAATGAATTCGGTAATTCCGAATAACTCATCATCGATCTAACCATTTCCATGAGAGTTATATTCCTTCGTTCTGCCACACCCTTCTGTTGGGGTGTACCAGGTGCAGAAAATTGGGATTGAATCCCAGCCTCCGATAAGTAATTCTTAAAATCTCTTAAGAGGTACTCGTCACCACGATCAGAACGTAGTGTTTTGATACATTTACCATGACGCTTCTCCACATCAGCCTTGTACTCTTTGAATTTATCAAAGCACTCAGACTTGCGACGCATCAAATAAATATACCCATATCTCAAAAAATCGTCTATATATGAGATAAAGTATTCGAAACCACCTCTTGCCTGGATAGTCATAGGACCACACAAATCAGAATGAACCAATTCCAACACTTCTTTGGCTCTATACCCCTTGGCTTTCAAAGGCCTCTTGGTCATTTTTCCTTCCAAGCAGGACTCGCAGGTCGGATAGTTTTCCACTTCCAATGAACTCAAAGGTCCATCGGCTATCAACCTTTGAATCCTACTCAAGTTAATGTGACCTTATCTTAGATGCCAAAGATATGTTTGGTTTATTTTAGAAGGTTCTTTTCTCTTATTTGAGTTAGAAGATGTATTATTAATTTCCATTTGTTGCATCGTAGGAGTTATTGGATTAAGAGTATATAAATTGCCAACCAACGTACCAGAACAGATAATAACTCTATTTTTCTTGACAACCACTTTGCCATCAAAAGAAACAAAATATCCATCCATAAATAATTTAGAAACTGAAATCAAGTTCTTTCTAAAACTAGGTACGTAAAGATAATTCCTCAAAACCAAAGTCTTATTCCTATCAAAAGATAAATAAACATCTCCCACTGCAACAGCCGCCACTTTCGTAGCGTTGCCCACGTAGATGGTAATCTCGCCCTCACTAAGTCGCCTGGTTTCCTGGAACCCCTGCAAAGAATTGCAGACATGATCAGTGGCTCCCGTATCTACACACCAGGTACCGGTAGATAACACCGCTAAACATGTTTCAGTAATTAGTGAATAAGATATATCTTTTTTGTTCTTTTTTTTCTTGGGACAGTCTACCTTCCAATGTCCAGGCTGCTTACATGAGAAGCACTTGTCCTTTGGCTTTTTCACGCCACCTTGTGGCCCAGCCTTTTGAGGTCCATTCGCTTTCTTCGCCGAAGGATTCTGTTTCTTCTTCTTCTTTCCACCTTTCAGCTTAGAAGTAGAAACATTTTCAGCAACGTAAGCTTGAGCACTTTGACGAAATAGTCCTTCTGCCGATTTGAGTTCTGTCAGAAGTTCCGCCAAGGAGTACATCCTTTTGTTCATATTATAATTAAGGTGGAACTGCTCAAAACACTTAGGCAGTGTTTGGAGCACGATATCGACCTGGGTTTCCCCATCGATTTCAACTCCAAGGACTTCTATCTCATTCAAATGAGTCATCATCTTAAGGATGTGATCACTCACAGGTGTCCCCTCAGACATGGTGGTCGTCATTAAGTTTCTCATTGCCTCCTGTCTGGCAGCCCGACTCTGATGTCCGAAGAGTTCTTTGAGATTGTGCATTATATCATAGGCAGTGGGCATGGCCTGATGCTGATGTTGCAGTACATTTGACATGGAAGCCAAAATGTAACACCGCGCTATCTCATCTGCCTTAACCCACTTCCTATAATACACTTTCTCCTCTTCACTAGAGTTTTTATCAGGCATGTCAGGACAGTGCTCATGGAGCACAAACTTGTACTCTTCAGCAGTTAGGATAATATCCAGGTTTCTTTTCCAGTCAATATAATTAGGACCAGTAAGTTTGTTTTCTTTGAGTATAACAGCAAGTGGGTTGAAAGACATAATGAAATCCTGAGAATCATATAAATGAATAAATAAATACACAGGTCATAACATTTAGAATTTAAAGCCTATATTGTTCCCTCAAACAATATAATTAAATTCACCAACACCTCAATACACTATGAATTTCGTATGCCACGATAGTGTGGACGTATACTAATTCAAACATTCGTTAGAGGAGGTTTTACCCATTAATTCTATTTTCTTGTCAACCTAACTTTATGACAAATAAAATTAATAGTTGGTTCAAATTTGGCCATGCAATTAACAGCAGTGACTCCGATGGGGAGGATACTATCAATTGCACCTAAGTGTACACCATTACTTGATACTAAGTCCATTATCTAAGATTGTGTCTCTTCAAATGGAGAAGGTGACATGTTCCTAAATAATATTCTATAATCATTCATAAAGAAAGTTTGATCTAGTGATCGGCAATCAAACTCATCCGATATGGAGGAAGGCACTTAAAGCCAACGCGCAAGTTTAAATGCATCACTTACAAACCAGTAATGGAGACCATGGGATTTATTCAAAATAAATCCCTCTCCCACTTAGTTATTTAAATGAGGGAATATAGCATGCAATAACATGTAAAACCCTAATATGCGTCAAAATCCAGCAATTGTTGCTCGAATCCAGCAGGCCGTTGCGCAAATCCAACGAGCTGTTGCACAGAATCAGCGCCAATCTAGCGAACCCTGATCAACGGCAACATCCAGCAAACTATTCCAACGCCTGGCAATCTGATCGAACAGCCCCTTCGAACGCCAATCTTAGTTCGAATAGAAGTCTCGATCGAACAGGAATCCTATACAGAATCTAGTTTGAACATCTACCAATCCTATACAGAATCTAGTTCGAACATCTACCAATCCTATACAGAATCTAGTTCGAACATCTATGAATCCTATACAGAATCTAGTTCGAACAGATTACACCATATGAGATCGAACAGTATTACATCGAGAACAAATCAAGAAAAACATAAAACCTAACATGACAAACCGCCATGTTTTTACTATTACAATCATGCAACCAACCCAAAACAAAAACCTCGACAGGTCCGAGGGTTTAGATCATACATTAACATGCACATAGATCATAATAGTTGGATATAGGTAACCTGCAAAACCGAGTTATCCTATGCAATCCTACTATCATACAACCTGAACATAAAACGTATGATATAGCATAAGATCATAATAATTAACCGATCCAATTACATAGAACCAGAAACCTGGTTCTAATACCAATTATTGGAACCGACGGATCGCCGGTCCTATGCTATCGGAGTCGAGATCCAAAGATAATACGCAGTGGAAAGAAATCATACCCTTGTAGACCTCTTTGATCTTCTGATGTATTCCTACAGCCTTTCTTGAACGTTTCGTGGCCAACGATCCTTTGAGAAATCTCAGTTCTGTTCTCTCTCTCACTATCACGTGTTTTCTGTGATCTATGTATGTGAAGCGCCGATGAAAAGGGCTATATATAGGCTACACCAGGAACCTAGAGTAGGAATTGGGTTGGGCCTCCTGATGGGCTGAAGTATCCTGTGTTCGGCCCGAACACATAACTTAAACCCATCAATAATAATTCAGTCCACTAAAGAATTTATTATTGAACTACCATCCCAATCCCATATTTAATATGGGCTCCTTCTTATTATGTGCACGTTTATCTCCCTGTGTTTAAGATATCGAATGTCCGTTAATTAAATAAGTTACTGACAACTTAATTAATTATCATCTAATTCCAAGAGTAGTACCACTCAACTTTATTATCATGTCGGATTAAATCCACCTGTAGGGTTTACATGATAATCCTTATGAGCTCCTCAAAGGGACATCATCATCCTAAATAATTAGGACACAGATTTCTTCTATAATCAACAGTACACCATATAGACAATACTGTTTCCCAATTCACCGAGTTTATTGATTTAATAAATAAATCTCACTCATTGGTAAATTAAAGAAACAAATATTGTGTATACGTGGTTGTTATTATATGGGGATTAAGAGAATGCACATCCATAATAACAGAGGTCTTGTTCTATTATATAGTCAGTATAAAACGAACAACCTCAAATGGTCCTGCTCAATACACACAAAGTGTACTAATGTAGTTTTATAGTCAAGACAGACTAATACCAAACTACACTACAACCATTCCAATGATTTGTCCAAATTCATCTTAGTTGTGAGCTACTATTTATAATTTATAAGAAACTGATAACATGATCTTCTGTGTGGCACCACACACCAAGTTATCTATAATATAAATTAATTGGACATTGCATAAACATATATAACAAATATAAAATGCAAACATATGACCAAGGTGATTCTCATTCCATAAAAGATGTTCATACAAAAGCTAGGCTTATAGTATACATCCTAACAACAACAACAAGATGCACAAGACCGATCACCAGTACCAGAATGCCATATGCCGGAGATTTTTCCATCAGTCAATATAAATTATTCATCAATTGGGGTTTCTAACCAAGTAAAAAAACAACAGATACAAGAAGCTACCAATGCTTATCAGCGATGCCATATAATGTCCTCTAGATCGGGATCAAATACCAAATCAGGTACAATGTACTATAGTGATTTGAAAGCAGCTGTAGAGATCATTCATCCTCATAATGATCTATTGATAGTCACTCTCGAAATTTTAAAGACCCTAGTACACAAGATAATGGTTGATACTGGAAGCTATGCATATACATGACGGCAATTAAGCACAACCACTTTACTAGTCCGAAAGTGTAATGATGTAATTACTGGATTCAGTGAGTGTTCAATAATATCTTTAGGAGTAATTGATATGCCAGTTGAATTTGGGGATGATAAGAATAAGAAGACAATCATTACAGAATTTGTGATCATTGAATCAGACTCAGTACCTATCTACAATGTAATTTTGGGAAGACCAGCATTCTATCAGCTTCATGTTTCAGTATCTATGTATCATTATTGTTTAAAGTTCCCAACTCCATTCGGAGAAGGGGTTATTTGGGGGAATCAATGTGAAGCAATGGAGTGTCATCATCAACTCAAACCTAAGAAGATACATTTATTGGAAAATGAAGACCCAGGATATATAGCTGACCGAGTACGTTATGAAAATCGTGAAGGAGAGCAAAATCACCAAAAAGAACTCTTAGTACCTGAACACATTGAAGTATCGGAGACTCTAGATCGACGAAAGGATGATAGAAAGAAGTAAGCAGAGCTTGTAGAGGAGATAGATATAGTAGTCATAGATGATGTAGTACCAGAAAGTGAACTTAGGATCGGTCGGAATTTGTAAGAACCTGTTTGAGGTGAACTCATGGATTTTTTATGAGCCAATTTATATGTATTTTGCTGGACCCACTCCGATATGACTGGGATTGACTTAGAAAAAACATATCACTGATTGAGTATTGATCCCAAAGTTAAACCAATAGCTCAAAAAAGAAGGAAATTGAGTCCTGAAATGTATGAGGCTTTGAACTTGGAGGTTTTAAAATTATTTGAAAATAGATTTATAAGAGAAGCAAGGTACCCCAAATGGGTGGCCAATCCCATGTTTGTTCGTAAACCAAATGGGTCTTGGAGACTTTGTATTGATTTTACTGATCTTAATAAAGCATTCCCCAAGGATAGCTATCTATTACCACATATAGATCAGATGGTGGATGCTACTACTGGACATAAGTTGATGAGTTTCATGGATGCTTACTCTGGATATAATCAGATTCCAATTTATCCGGGAGATGAGGAAAGCACTGTCTTTATGACCGATCGAGGATTTTATTGTTATCGAATGATACCCTTTGGCTTGAAGAATGCGAGTGCGACCTATGAAAGATTGGTAAATAAAATGTTTGCAAAACAAATCGGTCATATGATGGAAGTATATGTCGATGATATATTTATCAAAAGTCTAAAGGCACGTGATCATATCACACACCTAGTTGAATTATTTAGAATATTGAGGGAATATAAGATGAAGTTGAATCCGAAGAAATGTGTTTTTGGTGTTAGCTCGGGAAAATTTCTCGGCTACATGGTCAGTCAAAGAGGAATAAAGATAAATCCTGTCAAGATAACTGCAATTATAAACTTATACCCACCAACTAAGACCAAACAAGTACATAGTCTTACCGGCTGAATAACAGCTCTTAGTCGGTTTATCTCTTGATCAACCGATATATGTAAACCTTTTTTTCACACTATCAAGAAAAATAAGAGTTTTCAATGGAATGAGAAATGTCAGAGCACCTTTGAAAAGTTGAAGAAATTTTTAGCACATTCCCCTATCATGACAAAACCTTTGCCAAATGATGTTCTCTACTTATACTTAGCGGTTTCAAATTGGGCACTTATTGTTGTTTTTATTCGGCATGAGGGACACGTACAACATCCTATGTATTATGTGAGTCAAGCCTTACATGATGCTGAAATAAGATATCCACCGATGGATAAGTTGGCATATGTCCTGATTATGTCAACTCGAGAATTTCGACCTTACTTTCTTGGCCATCGAATAGAGGTTCTGACTAACTACTTACTGAGACAAGCTTTGTAACAACCAGATGTGTTAGGGCGAATGCTAAAATGGTCAGTGAAACTTGGTCAATATGATATCTCTTACACACCGAGAACTGCAATCAAAGGCCAAGCTGTGGCTGACTTCATTGTGGAATTTTCACCACCGATTGAGTTGCAACGTGAGTTGAGAGTACCTTGGAAACTTTTTGTAAATGGATCTTCTTCTGCAAAAGGGGCTGGTGTTGGTATAGTACTAATCAGTCCTGGTCAACAGTGCTACTGCACAACACTAAAATTGGAATTCTTTGCAAGCAACAATGAAGCTGAGTATGAAGTTGTATTAGTAGGACTGCAAATGGTGAAGTCTATGGGAGTAAGCAATGTCACTCTGCATAGTGACTCACAATTATATATAAGTCAAATTAGAGGAGCATATGTTGCCAAAGATGAAAAGATGGTGCGATATCCTGATCAAGTTAAAAAGAGAATGGATGAACTATAGGTCCAAGTCAAACAAATGGGAATGCTCAAGCTGATGCCTTGGCCCGATTGGCTTCAAGGACCGAAATAGCCAACCTAACAACAATTGAAGTCGGTCGACAAACAACATCTTCAATTGCGACCAATTACAACATGATAGAGATAGATGAGAATTTAAGTTCGATGAATCAAATCAAAAGTTATCTGTAGAGAGAAGAAGTCCCAGATAACCTCATCCAAGCCCATCAGATTCATATTAGAGCTGCAAGATATACTTTAATAGAAAGGGTACTTTACAAAAAAGAATTTTCACTACCATTATTGCGATGTCTTGATGAAGAGGAGACACAATATGTTATGAGAGAAATCCATGAAGGAATCTGCGGCAATCACTCGGGGGGCCAAGCCTTGGCATTTGAAATTATCTGCCAGGGATATGTCTGGCTGAACTTAAAGAAGGATGCAATAGACTTTGCTCGAAAGTGTGAAAATTGTCAGTGTTATGCATCATCGAACCGATTTCCGACCCATGACTTAACTGCGGTGATAAGTCCATGGTCCTTTGTGAAATGGGATATTGATTTAATCGGGCTGCTACTTACTGGGAAAGGTGGTGTTAAGTATATCATTGTCGCAGTCGACTACTTCACGAAATGGGTAGAGGCTGAACCCCTAGCTAAGAGTACTGAAGCAAGATGATAGATTTCGTATGTAAGTCAATAATATGTCAATTTGGAGTACCGCACTCTATCGTGATCGATAATGTTAAATAATTTGATAACACCAAGTTTAAAGAATTTTGTGTTGGGCTTACATATTTGAAATCATTTTTCTACGCTATATCATCCGCAGTCCAATGGTCAAGTTGAAGCAGTCAATAAAATTCTTAAGTACATGTTGAAGACTCGGTTATAAGAATCAAAGGGATGTTGGCCCGAAAAGCTACTAGGAGCACTCTGGTATTATCGGACTACTTATCAGACAACCATTGGGGAAACTCCTTAGCCTTTAGGAATTTTATTGGGGAAACTCCTTAGCCTTTAGGACGGAAGTTGTTATCCCTGCAGAAATTGGAATCCCATCGTACCGAGTTACAAACTATGATGAGCATCAAAGTGATAAGAATCACAAAACGGAATTGGACTTAGTTGAGGAAAAAAGAAGGGATGCTAGCCTAAGAAATGCAGTACTGAAACAAAGAATTGCACGTTATTTCAATCGCCAAGTGCGGAGTAGGAGGTTCCAAGGTGGAGACTTGGTGCTAAAAAAGATACAAGACCAAAATTTGGCACCACTCAGACCGACTTGGGAAGGCCCTTTCAGGATGATACAAATTTTACCCAATGGAGCTTATGAGTTAAAAACCATGGAGAAAAGAAACCTAAGACGTCCATAGAATGTACAACATCTCAAAAAATGCTATCAGTAGTACCTAGTCCTTAAAACTTACCTTTTCTTTTGTCGATCATTGTAAACCTTATATAAATTTTACTTGTTAAATAAAGTATGTTGTTTTTCCCTTATTTTTCTATTGATAAGCTAACCACAGGAAAAAAAATAAACAAAGCAGATTGAACATTAAAGTTCAAAATAAGCGAATTTCTTATATAGAAGAAAATTAGTTCAAAATAAGGAAATAGGTCCTTACATAGAAAATTAGAAAAAATAAATGAAAAAACTAAGTCTCGACAACATCTTCCCTAGTAGACTCTTGTTGACCAACAAGCCCCATCTTAGATTGACCGATTAGTCCTATTTGAACTCCTGCAACGACATCAGCAGTCTCCGTCTCCTCCTCCATACCAAAACCCGACACCCAAAAGAGGTTCTTTCTTTCAATAAAAGCCAGTAGGTTAGCCTTTAAAGACTCAACATCAAAACTTGGATCTTTCCTGATGATACTTTTGATAACATTTTCCTTAGCCAGCACATAAGCTAAATTGTAATCAGCAACATATTCTGATAAAGCCTTAAAATTCTCGATCGCCTTCTCAGTGATATCATCTTTCACTCGAGCAATCTCTTCAGTAATTTTCTCCTTGATAGACCTCTGAGTTTGCTCTTTTTTTTGCTTCTTTCTCGGCCTTCTCAGAAATATTCAACTGTTGTTTTAACTCTGCTTAAACACCCTTTTTGGCATCATAGTCAACCTTTAAAGAACCAAGCTGATTGCCCATTATCAAATATTCTTTCTCTATCTTTATTATGTCGGTATTCACCTTCACAAGAAAATCAAGACACCGACCACTCATAACCATGACCGAGGTAATTTGCTCAGAAGCAGTCATGGATCCAGCATATTCTCCATCTTCGGGGTCCAAGATCGAAGTAGGATTTCACTTGCATCTCAAACATCCTGAGGAAAATTTTCCAAACCGCTTGATGTTGGTGTAACCACAGAGTAGTAGTCTCGGTAAAAAGTTTGTCTTTTCCTCTTTTCCATTTGAGGAAGAGCTGACCGACTAGGATCTAAGTCAAAGAAAAGACCATATTTTTCGGTCGATAACGCTCTCGAGTGAGCAACTATAGAACTTGGGGCATGATGCAATGACAACACATCCGATTGAGATGAGAGATTAGCAAGTATCTGCTACCTTTTCTAGTGTGCTGCTCTCCCGGC
Source organism: Scutellaria minor (assembly GCA_954870855.1). Taxonomy (NCBI): domain Eukaryota; kingdom Viridiplantae; phylum Streptophyta; class Magnoliopsida; order Lamiales; family Lamiaceae; genus Scutellaria; species Scutellaria minor. Next base: position 24,021,257 of record OX940727.1, read on the forward strand.
TGCTGGGATAGGTGCTGAATAGGGCCTCTTCGGTGCTACAGGAGCCTTCCCCTTCTTCTTCGACATACGTACAAAAATATCATCTTACTCCATGAATTGCAAAGGTTTGTTCGTATAACCAACTGTAAATCAAGTATACATTCATTCAGTAGTCTTAAAAACATTTTTTAGATGGATAGTAGCAAGTGAAATTACTAAGTTTACCAGAAATCAGAGGGAGAAGTTCCTTGTCTGGATGATAGGTGTTAAGACCAGCCTCAAATAGTGCTTGTTCGGTTACTAGGTATAAAAAATTCTTCCTAGTAGAAGAAAATCGATCGACTTATTCTAATCCCTAATAATTATATGTTTCTGTATTTAACGCACAATGATGATAAATGAACGCATGCTTATGAACATAATATTAAATGAATTGTTGAACCTTATGTGTTGTGATTATATGCTATGATTAATGTGTTCATGCATGGTTTATGATGATGTTGTGAAAGGACAAAAGTCCACATTCATATGAAGAGACAAAGGTCCACATTCATGCTGAATGGACGAAGGTCTACTTTCATATTACGGGGTAACAAAAGGCCCGTAAAATAAGTTGGGGAGTACCCGCACCTGGGATCAACGGGGAGTACCCGCCCTCGCTTCAGATATAAGCTCTATGGGACTGGGTATCCGTTAAGGATCTGATTTATATGCTATGCATTCTATATGTTGTGTCTATTTGCCGAACTTGTATATGTTTGATTTGTTATAACTACTTAATAACTGTTAAAAACATGGAAAGTATCCTCATGAGTGTATTCAACGCACTTACCCCCACGTGTATTCACGCTACAGGAATTTATGAAAGATGAGAAGTGTAGAGAGATGAGTGTCATGTTAGCTGTGATCTTTTTCCCTGTTGTCTTCTTTTCGGATCTGTCTTTCTGAACGATGTTGCACGATTGTAAAGAAAAACTATATTTCTTTTATGTTATGAATCCTAATGTATTTTCCGCTGTTATGTTTTCATCCGGCTAGGTGCCGAAGGTTTTAAACATGTAAAATCATTTATTTAACGATTTTCCAAGGTTTCTGCTTCAAATGTTTTAAATCTTTTATTTGTCTGGTATATCTGAAACCTTTAAAACGTACGTCTCTTTTCCTTTTTTTCCTGCATGCCCAAAAGAAAACTCTAATATTTTTAAGTGTGAAAATGGGGCGTGACATGATCCATCTATACTAACTCTTCTTGATGAGTTTGAAGGTATTGTTGTTGTACTTTGAGGAAGAAATTCATAAGGAGGGGATGAGATTAAAGGAAATTGAAAACATTCATGTGGATACATAAAATATGGAGCACCTGGGGTAGGTATCGGTATCATGTTAGGTCGAATGGTAGAATTTTGGGAAGCAATAGTAGAATTTTGAGAATGAGGATTGAAATTTTTTTCCAAGATAGAGAATTATTGTACCAATTCATCCAAGAATTTTCTTCCATTGTAAGAATAACAATTGCCAAAATAAATAGTAGAAAATACTAGGTGAAAATTGTAGAAGTTGATAAAATAAATGAAAGAATTGTCATGTATTTATAGGTGATTTTTTTTTAAATTTACCAACAACACAATTTAAATAGTAAAAACTGTCGTTGGAATAGTGAAAGGTGTATTCTACAAAGGGCCCAGCTATCCACACCCAAGACCTTCTAAACACACCTCAATTTCTAAACACACCCACAATTAAATCTACATCATTAAATAATTTCTAAACATACCCCAACACATTACAATAATACCCTTGACACCTAAATTATACACATATACTAACCACACCCCAAAATTCATTCACCCCCAAATCAAAACCCTAACCCAAGAAATCCAAGAACCCTACCCTCTCAACCCGAATTTGTTCGAATAAATCGTTCAGCCTAAGTTCGAATAAGTTTTTGTAAGTTCACATTCGACAAAACATCTCCATACAATGGATCCTTACCAAGAAGATGAAGTTTCAAGTAAGTTTGCAATTTTCTATACAAAGTTTTTGAATTTATTTGGGTAAATTTGTTGTTTTGTTGTTTGAAATTGAGGAACATTGTTTAGAAATCATGTTTAGGATGTATTGTAGTTGAAAACATGTGTAGTTGTAGTAGATTTTAGATGAAAAAATGAAATCATGATCGGTATTTTGTGATTTCTAGATGTGCTCGGTTCAACCCTGGTCGACCGAATACTGTGAAGTCGAACACATTGTGTTATGTTCGACTGATAGTCGAACGGTATAGATATTATTCGACTTAGAGTCGAATGGTTATTGTTTTGTTCGACGGGTAGTCGAATGATTATTGTTTTATTCGATAGGTAGTCGAATACCTCCATATCTGTTCGGCCACAGGTCGGACTTAGCCCAAATTTTCGAATATCGGTCGAACATATCATGCACTTGTTCGATCGACATTGGTCGAATAGATCCTTTCCGGAGCTTGTTCCCATGCCCTTTCATACTCAATTATTTTATGTTGTTTTGTACTATCTATTACTGATAAAATTTTAATAAATATTACAGGATAGGATGTTGTTTATCAAAGGAGGACGAGACCTACCGCCTCTAATAGAAGACGTTGAAATGAGGAGTCATTTGCTACTAAGAAACAGGAACCGATTGCTTCTTTATCTGATCTTGAAATAATGGAGTATGTTGAACTGGCCCCCACAGAAGCCGAGGAAGAAGAGGAGGCACAAGATGAGCCAGAAGATGAGGCACAAGGGGATGTACCGGCTCAAGATGAGCTTCTAAAAGGTCCTTGTCCCGGTGGGCCCGTTGACCACCTGCTCATTCCAAGTTTCAAAACACACATTGCATATTCGATTTGGTATGGGATAGAGAGGCCGATCCTGAAGTATTGGTGTCACACCACAAAGATAAAGACATGGAAGTTCGACGAGCTTTCTCCGGACTTCTTGAGGATTCTTGCTAGATCGAGCATTTCAAATTTGAGGTGGTCTTCGTATAAAATGCCCAACAAGAATCTCATTTGTGCGTTCGTGGAGCGTTGGCAACTAGAGACCAACACCTTTCACATGTCATGGGGTGAGATGACAATCACTTTGGACGACATTCGTTGATCACTAGCCTTCCGGTCTGTAGCGCCCCAGATCAAAACGAGCATAATTTATTAATTAAATATTTTAACGCATGATTTAATAACTATGTGTATATGTTTGGACTGTTTAATTAATTACGTGTGTTTCAGATACATGTCTAATGTGTGTTTCGGATCGATATTTTTCTTGGACATGGTATATAGAATATTTTTATACCATAAGATGCGAATTGATGAAACGAGAAGATAGAAACGAACTAGGGGTCAATCGGAGACTCGTAGCTCAAACGGCGACGAAAAGGGTAAAACTCGAAGTTTCGGTCGGAAAACCGGAAGATATTTTACGTGAATAGTAACATGGGAAAAGTCAACCGATGAATAGAGCCAAGATATTTTGGATGAATAGTAACTTTCCGGAATTCTATAAATAGAGGCTCATCCGATTCATTTTTCACCATTTTTCCGAACGAGCCGAACGAGCCAAAAGCGATGAAAACGAGTAAGTCTTTCTCTCCTCTCTTTCTTTTTCCGGGATTCTGTCTCCGGCGGGCCACCGCCGGCGCCGCCGCCGCCGGCCGGTCGCCGGAAAATCCAACATTGTCGGAATTGGATGATTTTCGCACACGACGTTCGTCTCGACGAGACTAATCTAAGATAGGTCTCGGATTTCAAATCCGATTTCTCGTTCGCCAGAAAACGGCGAAAAACAGCCTCTTAAACCCTAACCCTAACCCTTGCACCACCTTCTTTCTCTCCTCTGTTTTTCTCCCTCTTCTCGCCGGAGCAGCTGAGCGGAGGTTCGTCGATGATGTGGGAGTAGGCTGGAGGGCCGGCGCCGCCGTGGGTGGCGGCGCCGGAGACGGACAGTGGATGTATATATGTGTATCGCATGGTGTGTGTGTGTTTGAAGGTGTTGTAGTGTGTGTGTGTTGTGCTCACTGTTGGGGCGGCGCATGGTGGCGCCGCCGTGTGTGAACTAATGGTCGGCGATGGGAGGTCGCCGGCGAGGTCGTGGGGAGGGTGGTCGGCGACGGGAGGTCACCGGCGAGGTCGTGGGAAGGGTGGCCGGCGACAAGAACTGTGGGTGTGTGTGTGTGATAATACCTTGCGATGTGTGTGTGTGTGTTTTCCTGTGTGCGTGTATGTGGGCATGGACGGCGGTGGTGGTTGCCGGCGACTAGGGGTCGCCGGCCAAGGTCTGAGTGGACAGCGATGGTCGCCGGCGGCAGGTGGCCGCCGGCCAAGGAGAGGGTTATGTGTGTGTGTGTTTGGACTTGGGAGTATATGCATGGCTAAGGGTATTTGGATGGTCGGGAAAGGTTGTCGGTGACGAGGGGTCGCCGGCGAAGGTGTTGGGAGTCATCGCCGGCGACGGGAAGTCGCCGGCCGGAGTTTTGAAGTTTGGGTGTGAGTTCGAAAAATAGTGTATCGAAGGTTTTTGTGGCAAAGATTCGGACACTATTCACCACCGGAATCCGGCGATGGACGGCCGGAGGTGGTAGCCGACGGTGCAAGGTATCCGGTGAGGTAGGTGGTGGCGGCAGGGGGTGGCGCCGCCGTGCCGGGAGACGCCGGGAAGTGGCCTGCTCGAGCAGGCCACCGTCGGGAAGATCTGGGAAGGGGCTGCCGAGAAAACTCGGCAGCCAGCCGAGCGAGCTTACCCGCTGCCGAGTGGGCGCCGGGAGCCGCGCGCGCACCGTGCGCGCCCATGCGCACCCGTCGGGTGCCGACGCGCACCCGACGCCGTATTTTCGATCCGAACCTCATTTTCTTTTTGTCGTTCATCCATATCGAGCCATCGATAACGAGACGTCGTTGATCGGGGTCGTGGGCCTGGTCAAAGTCAACCCTTTGACCAAAATTACCGTTTTACCCCTAAACTTAAAATGCTCCGTTTGAGCTCGTTTGAACTCCGATTGAGCTCATTCTTTTTGCGTTGAGATCCTTATTTCATTCTCTATCACCTCAGCCTATTGGATTAGATATCCACTCTCGTTTCTTCAACTCCAATCTTTAGAGCTCTTGATCCGTCGCGTAGTTAACGAACGTTTTTCCGCTGGGAGCTTTTACAGTTTTAATTATAATTATTAAAGATCTAAGATACGTCATAACTTGTGTAGGCTACTTGTTGAGCTGAGCCTTGTGATATCGGATCCTTTGGTACTCGCTCGTGAAATCTGATCCGTCGGTACTCGATCACGTGGTAACCACCGAACGAGGTGGGGGTACATTCTAAACTCAAGATGTTACTGTTTTCCATATTCGATAATTGAACTCTATGTGCTGTGATTATATGCTGTGATTACTGTATTCATGCATAGTTTATGATACGATGAATGTGGACGAATGTCCTAAGTCATGATAGGGATGGACTGGTGGCCCGTAAAAAACACCATACGTCATGATAGGGATGGATTGGTGGCCCGTAAAAAACACCATACGTTAGGAATGCAACGAGTATAGTCGAGTGCTCTTAGAGCCGTGTGTTTTACATTGTGTGCTATGCATTTATATGCTGTGACTACTTGACGAACTACTATATGTTGGTTTTGTTGTGCTCACCTAATAACTGAAAGTTGGAAAGTATCCCCACGAGTGTATTCAATGCACTCACCCCTATTCTGTACTCACACTACAGGCAAAGAAGGGAATTCTGACGCGTAGAGAGAGAGGTGCCCTATCAGCTGTGTCCTTTGTCCGATTTTATCTCTTAATGCTGTTATCCGTTTGTATAAGAAAACTGGATTTCTCCTTCTTGTATGAGATCCTGATGGTGTATTTCCGTTGCGTATGTTTTAAACTCCTTTTATCGGTTGTATCCGATGTTCCAAGTGTTCTGCTTCTTATCCTCTCATTTTCTTTCTATTTTATATCAAGCTCGCCTTCTTCCCCTTTCTTTCTTAACGCCCAAAAATGAAAAACTCTGATATTTTAACTGAAAGATTTCGGGGCGTTACACGGTCAGTAGACACTCGGTGATGTTACCAACTACTAGGAACATACCAGAACATGGTCATACGTTGATTAGTAAGTTTTTAGGAGTCTCCGATGCAGTTGCAAATTAGGCTCTTTCTGGTCTTAGAGGCAGCAGTGTCAAATTGGAATGGCTCCGATCTCAATTTGAAGGAGATGCATCCTCAGACGATGCAGACAAATTGGCTTGTTCTGCTCGGGCATATATCTAGTTTGTGTTGGGATGCACAATCTTTGTTGATAAGACTGGAATGAGAGTGGATACGAAGATCCTCAAACTTCTAGAGCATTTAGACCATGTCCATACATATGCGTGGGGAGCGACTGTTTTGGCGTTCTTGTATCGACAACTCGGACTCACCTCTCGAAGTGGGGTTCGATAAATGATGGTTACTTGACACTTTTCGAGGTACAATATCCACTAACTTCTTGTATTTTGTCCTTCAATTGATGTATTTAACCATTTTTTCCCTCAATTGTGTCAGGCTTGGATATACGAGTACTTTCCAGTTTTCAGGCCAACACACAATGTGAACTATCAGTAGGAAGAGCCCCTGGTAAGAAAATGGATTTTTCAATCCCACGACGGTGGAACCATTGATCAGTTATTGGTCATTCAAGAAATCTTGGACACGATGTCGCCAACCAACGTGAGTAGTTAATTGTTTGAAATTAAGTTTTTTTTGTTGACTTACGAATAGCCATTTATGATATTTGTTGGTATATGTAGGTTAATTGGATGCCCTATCAAGGGTGCATATGAGTCTTCGAGATAGTGGAGCCGTATCATCCTAATTGTGTGCTTCGCCAATTTCAGTTTGTTCAACGCATTCCTAATGACCCACTCATTCCCATGCTCGCCCGACGGAGAAACAATGGCCTCCAGTACAAGGTTATATGGGATGCCCTTGGAGCCTATTTCTGAGTTTGGAGGAACCATGTACTCTCTGAAGATAGCCGAGGGAGACGTACGTACCCGAATTGGGAGTGCTTGATGGACTACATGGATTAGTTCAACTTGGTCTCGCATCCGATAATCCAAAACCCAGAAAATGTAGTCGAGCATCATGTTCCACCTATTCAACCTCGGGGGCCGCAATTATGGGAGATGATTGGAAATACGTTGGGACATTTGGAACCGGCGTATCAACAGTGGCTACTGGACCAGGATGGGCTCGATGCATCGATTGTGGTCCCAGTTTTAGTAGGGGCTTATCATGCATTGAAGATCGAGAACAACAATCAACCTGAGTCATCACGACGGGCATCATCTAGTAGGTCTCACCGGGGTTGTAGAGGATAGTACATCATGTTCAAGTACTTGTATAAAGGCACATGAAACTATTTGAAAAATAATTGTAATATTGTGTTTTTTTTAAACTTTGTTATTTGTTCTAATATTCAATGAATAATTATGTTCAACACATTGCTTTATTGGTTCGATCGATTTCAGTTAATTTAGCACTATACCTTCATGTGATAAAACGGCATGCGACAGAATAGGTTAACCTATAAATTGAACATAGGAAAACCTTTATATGGTAAATTGGCCCTTGTTCGACTGACATCAGTCGAATGGTGTACAGACTGTTCGGCCTAGACTGGCCGAACACTATACAGACTGTTCGACCATTAACCGAACATGTTGTATAGAGTTCGGCTAGTCATGGTCGAATAGTAGCCAGTTTCACCATACATTGCACATCAATTGTTCGAACAGTGGCCGAACATAGTGCATATTATTCGATTAGTGGCCGAACATTAGATATATCATTTGACCAATATGGGTCGAACAGTGGTAAATTCGTCAAGTAAAGGCACTTCCTATGTTCAACTAGTGACCGAACAAGATAGTTGGTATTCAACCACTAGTGGCCGAACAGTGGCAAATTTAGCTTAATTTGATCTTCTGCTAGCATGCCAAACCAATAGAACAAGTTATGTTGAAAATCGTGCTATATAACAACAATGCGTTATGTTCATCTCCAGAACAACAGTATATACAATCCATGTGTAAGCCAATCAACATTACAAAAAAAACATAAGTAAAATATTGTTTCATACATCCCAACAATTGTTCATATAAATCTAATCATCATCTATGTCAATTGATGCAATACCCATCGATGAGCTTTCATTAAGACTTTGAAGAGCATACTTCATGATTCGTCTTTTATAAAATTCAAATCAACCGTTTGCACATGGTAGCCGAGTTTCAAACCACCGATCAATAAAGGGTGGTAATAGTGCGTCGTCATCCAATTTTACCTACAAACAAGTAAAATAATATCAATATAAGAGTCATATTAATAAGAGGCATATCCAAATTACCAGAACGTAATGATCGTTGCCAACCAGGGTCATGCATACAAGAAGAGACTTCATTGGTATTTGTGTCCTCATAGGTAGAACCGTGACACACATGTTTGTCAAGAGGTGGACTATGGCCATGTTGTAAGCATTGGTCGCCAAGTATGTCATTTCGGGGAATGCCCACCAATAATTGATCTGGTAAGTAGGCTTCTTGTAGCAAGTCAAGTTCATAGTTATTTGTTCAATCCGATCATGCATACCGATGATATTCTTGTATAACCATTCAAAGTTTTTGATCTCATCGATGAGATCACTACGAACTTGTACCCATGAGTTCACTCCCAATCCTAGTTCGTGGGCTATGCATCGGAAACCACAATACTCATCTCCCAATGGATTTTTTTATACTCCACACGTGTTTTAGCATGATAGAAAGAAGTTGACTTACGAATATTTCATCACTAGCCTTACTGACAGAACGTTGCCTTATTGGAAGCATTTTCCTCTTCAAGGTTGTGAACATTAGAGTGACATTAATGGATTCACCTACGTAAGTATTTTCATCGACAGGTGATGAACAACTATCATGAAATGATTCATCGTATTCAAACTTACTAGGGTTACATTTTGTCGATGTCTCTTTCTTCAACTTCGCTTTGCTAGGCCTACCACGAGGATGTGTGATCATTTGAGATTCTTGCAGCAAACTTGTTGACGGTATGGATATCTCGTAAAGTCTTTTAAGCAACAACAACTTCTGAGACTCCGAGGTCGTTCCAAACATATCATTAATATCACCGACTATTTCCACCCAACGGTTTCCAACATTAACATTCACTGAGTCTTCACACTTCGATGGTTCACAATCCAACTTTCTCCAAAATTGGTTAATCATATCAAGTTGGACAACTTGACCATCTTGTATCAATTCGGACAGTTCGTGTGCACAAGTCAAGCCACACGTCCTCCTCAACACACAACCACAAATCAGAAGATCTACACCGCAATTATCCACGCCACTCATCTCGTCAAACATCTTACCAAGCGTATGATGCGACACCAATCCTCGAATGTTTTTGAATAGAGGAGAAGCATAACAATGTGGCACCACATGAAGTCTTTATTCGAAAGATGTCTTCATATTCGTATGTGACATGATGAGCAAGTGATGGATTCTTTCCCACGATGTCTCAAAATTCCCTTGACTCGAGCCCAATTATTTTTTGAGTTTGGCATGTGCACTCTCGACCCTATGAATACACAAATACTTATGTCACATAAATTGTAATAGAAAATATCCACTAATTGTAGTTATTCATCTATGTAAGAGCATACCTGCTAGTAGACGGTTATCAAAATGCATGACATTGTTAGTCCAACACGAGACAAACTTCTCTTTATACGGCTGGATCCAATTCTTCATGACATAAGTAACAGCCCTAGGATATTCTCTGTAGTCAGTTTCAAGTCTCTTAACCAACTCATTGAACCAGTGTTCATCCTCAGCTAATATCAACATATTCCATGAATGATTGAACTGTTCCCACTTCTCATTTCTACCGAAAATCGGCTTGCAATTGCTCAAAACATTTTTATTGATATGTCACCGATATAGCAATGATGTGGAGTTGGAGAACGTAACCGAGATAACATTCATGAGTGCAAGCTCTCGATCAGTTACAATCACCTTCGGTAAGCATCTGTCATTCATTAATCCTTTCAATGTAGTTAGCGCCCATCTGTAGTTGTCCTCACTCTCGTAGGACATATACACAAACACAATTGAGAAAGTTAAGTTTGTAGATGTGACATCAACTACTTCCAACAGTTGCATCCTGATTTTATAGTTACAATCCATCAATAACACGTTTGGAAATACACGTAACAACTCCATAGATATCGGATGAGCATAAAACAGATCGGTAACACTATCTGTTTGACCACATCTCCTGACCAAGTAGTATTAGTTCTCCAGCTCCAATATTTCCAACAAAAATTACAATTGAGTACGGCCTTCATGCTCGACAACTCTATGCTTTTGTCGAGCAAGCACCATTGGCTAGTCTTTTTCAACTGTACTCCTTTCAGCATAAAAGCACAATCACACTTCTTAGTGCTAGTATTCTATCCTTTTAACGACTTCTTCTCAACATCAACAGATGTGCCTACTGTAACTTTTATCTTCGGTGGACGATACTTACCACGAACACAATTCAATCTGTTCAACCACTACTAGTCGAATAGACAGTATTCTGTTCGGCCAATAGTGGCCGAACACACTGCATTCTGTTCGGCCATTGCAGGTCGAACACACTTCGATCTGTTCAGCTTGCCGATCGGGAATTTCGCAGATTTTTTTTAGCTCAAAATACACAAAAACAATCGGTAAAAAATATCTAAACAACTTACATTATCCATCTCATGTGTTCTTTCTTGAGACATGATTTTTTTGAGTAAGTTGAGGTATGAGGTAAGGGTTTGGAATATTAGGGTTGAGTTTTAATGGATTTGAAAGAAAAAATAAGTGAGAAAGAAGGAGAAAGTGTGTAGTGTATATGAGTGTGTTGCAAATGGGGTGTGTTTAGTGATGTAGGATTGAGGGGTGTGTTTAGTAATGTTCTAATTTATTGATTATTGTTTTTAAAATTAATATTAAGGGTATAAATGTCTTTAAATAAATCATTTCATTTCTATTTAATTTTGTGGGGTGTGTTTAGTATATCTTGGATTTCTATTTAATTTTGTGGGGCTGTGTTTAGTATATCTTGGGCGTGGATAGGTGGGTCCTTCTACAAATTGCCATTGGAATATGAATAGTAATAGTGCATTCTCTTAAAATTTAATAAATAAAGTATTAAAAAAAAGCACAAAAGTTTGGCAACACACAAAATCGGCGCGGGCCCTACTCTCTTTGGCAACGAAGTTGGGGTATATCCGTACATACCAACTTTCTCTCTCCAAAATGTACCAAATTCCCCAATAGCATTTATATTAAGTGGGTAGGAACAAATATGTAATTGTGTACCCCATTGGAGGTGCCCTAAGCAAATGAAAATTATATTTCCAATTTAAATAAACTTGGCAAATTAAATTACTTATTCAATTATTGATATGATGGTGAAATGATCTAAAGAAACAAATGACTAATTATTAGGTTGCTAAGATACCAAAATTCGTGTATATATATATATATAATATACATATATATTGCTAAATTCGTATCTAAATTTAAATAAGCCGACTTCATTATATAATTTGTAATATGAGTTTCTTTTAGTAACTTGTTCAATGGTATTTAATAACTCTATAATTTCATACTAGATATTTAATAGTGCAATAGTTAAACAAATAATCAAAAAATACTTTACTACAAAATTTAAATATATTGTTATCAATTTTTGTTAGTTTTAATGTTTCTTTTCTAATATTTTCATATATATATACATTATTATTATATGATTTTAAGTTTAATTGTTGCGTTAGTTTCTGTAGAAATATAATGCTATATTTTGCTGAAACTTATAATTATATTTTACATATATGCAATTTAAGCAAACCATTTCATCGTTTCGATTCTATTTTTTTACTACATTTACGTTATATATTAATACCTTTTATCTATAATACAAGTAATACTCTTATGTTATATTTCAATTAAAAATGAGTTAATATTTTTATGTAGATGAAATAATACCTTTATAACTAACTAATGATATTTTTATGTAATATATTTAATTAAAATAATTTTAGATATTTTTATGTAATATATTTAATTAAAATAATAAAATTATTTTTTATTTTTTTCTGCAGCTCGTGATGTTCTTCATAGAACATAGATTTATATAGTAAAGGAAAAATTCAAGATCAATTCTAATCTTTAAATCTCATCCTCCATTTAAATAAATAAAAAAGATAAATAATATAATTGTCAACACATAGGAACGCGCAAGAGCAAATAACAATCTAGAGAAGATCGATATTTGAAGAGGAGGAAGAAGGTTTAAGGAAAAAAACTTATATATAAACTAAATAGAATTTGGGTTGGGCATCTGACATCAGTTGCACGGATTCTACAGAGAAGACTAGAGAAGACTGCATTATGTACAAAGAAAAAATATGTAGTTTAAAGTAAAAGTTGTGATCCTGAAATATGAGTTGACTGTCTAAACATACTATAAGATTTAAGTATGTATTTTACAGGTATAAATATGTATTTTTCATCTATAAATATGTGTTTTATAAGTATTTTTTTATAATATAAGCATGAGTTATCTAAATATATATTTTTCAGCTATAAATGTATTTTTAGCTATAAATATATATTTTATAAGTATTTTTTTTAAAGCATAAACAGTTACGGATCCAGAATTTAGAAATTGGGAATGCGAAAAATAATAAAAAAATTTATTGCAAAAAATTATAACACAACTAAAGGAAATAAATAAATATATGGGCACGAAAATTTGAACCCGAGTCTCAGAAATAAAAATAAAACCAGTTGAGCCACATCATAATGATTAATACTATATTATATCTGCTATTTTTTATAAAATTTGGGGGTACAATGCACCATGTAGATGCTAAGCATAAACATAAATTTACAACTATAACTATTTCTTTTTCTATTATTAGTGAAGCCATCAGACAATTGTACAATTGTAGTGAAGAAGAGTGAAGAACCCCAAGGAAATAAAAGCAAAGAAGATAAACACGTCTTGCAATTTCCCAGTCGTATGTGGGCCCCGCCAATTACCTGTTGCCACGCGCTACTTCCTTCTACACAGCAAAACCATATTCCCCTCTTTCCAAGCTTCATTTCCTCTTATTTCACTTTCTGCCTTCTCTCTCTATAATCAATTAATCATCATCTCATCTAATTATGCAATCTTCAGATTTTTTCCCAATGAGTTTTTGAAACGGCGGCTGAAAGAAATTCATTTTAAAATTGCTCTGTAATTTTTGTAGCTCATCTGAAAGATGGCTATGGTGAGCAAAACACGAAATATGTGGGAGGGTCTTGTGAAAGATGGGTCGTTCAAGTGGCTAACGCTGAGTAGAAGGCGAAGCGATTTCGATGAGGAGATTGAGGATATGGAAAGGTCTCCATCTGCTGGTAAGAACTGGGTCCCACAACTCTCCCTTCCAGCAAATGTTGTTGTCCGAAGATGCTCCAAGTTAGTTCTCTGCTCTACTTACTCCCTTTTCTTTTTTCCAATTGCACCACTTTTTTAGTTTCTTGTGATCAGGCCATGGCTAGGGTTGATTTGTTTGTTTCTTGTGCTCACTCCTTGAATGCTTGTTTACTAGTTTAGCCATATAACATCAGAGCTTGATATGTTAATAGATATTTAGTCAATTTTGGTTCTTCATATTGATGTTCCATAGTGCAGTTATTGTGTTATTAAGGACCGATTGTTGCTAGTAGTTTCAAATGCCTTTGATTTTTGTTTGAGTTTTAGTAATTGATTAGGTTCATACATGAATGATTAAAGGCTGGTGCCACACATTTTAATGGTTTATTGATGCAGGTCAAGGTATACTGAGTTGAATTTAATTTACATGAAAAGTGTACTTGTGAGATGGGAACTCAATACGTAAAAATGAGCTTCATTATTAACATACCTCGAGGTTTGTAAACGTATCAGCTATCTTAGGCTTGTTGTAGTTGATGTGGTCTCAATCTAATATCCCATATCAGGGAAAAATAGTACTGAGCCTAGTGGATCCAATTTTTTTCACGGACAAATAGCGAACACCTTGCAATTTGCACATTAGCAAGAATTCCAGAGAATTGAATATAATTCTAAAAGCTTCATAAAGTACAACGAGCCTAGTCAAAACACCTTTTTTTTGGGAGCCTCATTCGGCTTGTTATCCTAGTTCCTATAACTTTTACCTTAATCTGGACTCGGTTAACATTTAGGGGATTAATTTATTCTAGGAATCTTAAATACCTTTTTTTCTTTTTTTGAGTACGTCAAAGTTACTCGTGAAATACATAATGGTATTGTTAGAATTCTTCATAAGTGTTTTTCTACCACCATTTACTTGAACCATCAAATCCAACCTGGGTTAAAGGGAAATATCATGCTATTATCTTATCAAGTGATGTTTGGAGGAGGAAGACTAGGGCATCTAAAGTGAAGAGAACTGAATCATGATGTTGAACACACATTACATACTCTTGATGTGTAATGAAAATTATATCAATTTGGCTTAGCAACTAATCTTAAATCAGATTACATGCATAGTTGATCAATTGCAAAAGTTAAATTATACAATGGTTTTCTCACTACTCGATTTACTTTATGTTAAATGAGACATGGTGCTGAGTAAGTAGCAAGTAGAAAGCTCCAACTCCATATTTGAGCTGATCAATGCTCCCATGGCTCTCAAAGCGAATGTTTGTCTTTTGGGGGAAAACATCTATAAGTGATGGTCCATGGAGTGATGTCAGGAGATGACAAAAAAAAAAAAAAATTAATGCAGAAAACAACGGTACCAGACTGACCAGTGAAGAAGTCCAGGACCAATATCGTGATATAGCAATCTGTGCAATGCTACTTACATAAATGAGACCATGTATTTTATCATATGAAAAAACAGAGAAAACTCTTTGATAATCTTTATTCGTCCTTTGGAAATACATTTATAGGCTAGGACTACAACTTACTGAACCTGCAAACAATCTATCTAGATAAAACAAAGTCTACCTACTCTGTTCAAATATAACACGAACAGGTTGATCCTGTCGAAATTTTAAGTAATAGATGATGAAAATGAAGAGGTGACAACAGATAAGATAATATTTTCTAGTTTGTTCATGTGTCAATGCAGTTATAATTCTGAGTGTTTTACCATTGGTTTACAAAATGAGGGTTAATGCAGAACATTATCGGTAAAGTACATTGCATTTGTTTCTTCTCACATACCATGTCTGTTGGCCTGCATTGCATCTGTGAGATGGAGAACAGGGACACAAAGGGCATATGTTTGTTGTTGAATCCTGTATTTCTTTTCTAACCTTAATGGATAATATTTTGATTGTTTAATCATTTATCTATCTACTAGCTAGTTTAGTTCTACACTTTAAAGTGCTAAATAATCCATTGTTTTCTGTGTGGATTCAAGGAAACATCTACTTTTAACTTATATGAACACTAAGTAAATGAAGTTTACTTAACTCGAAATTCTGGTGTAATCGGGTCCAGTTCAAAGTTTTGTTTCATCCTCTTATATTGAAATTATAAGACTTTCCATTTTGTTCTGCATTGACACTCTAATATGCCTGCAATACTTATTATTTTTCTTATGAAATCATGTAGAATCCTTGGCCTTTCGTTGTGCCAACTTCGAGAGAATTTTGATGCAGAGGCATCTGATTCTTTAAAGCATCAATCAAACTTTGCGAGGAACTTTTTGGAGTACTGTTGCTTCTTGGCTCTTGCACAGTCAATACATGTAAATGGTTATTTGGATGATAACAAATTCCGACGCCTTACATTTGATATGATGGTTGCTTGGGAGTTTCCTGAAGCTGCCAGCGAACCGTTTCTTCATGTACGTTTCTTAGTGTTCAAGTATAGGTCACATATCTGAGTATATGCTGATTGTTATCAGCTTTGGACTGTAGTTCTGTTTACCTCATAGTTTTCAATTCTGAGGAAAATACTTTGGCATCATTGAGGGAACTGAAAACCGGTTCAGAACTAGAAAAGTTCCCCTTGAACTGGTAATGTCTTGCATGACTCTCGTATTTATAACAGGCAGATGATGATGCCACAATAGGAATTGAGGCTTTTTCTAGGATTGCTCCAGCGATTCCAGTTGTTGCTGATGTGGTTGTCAGTGATAAAATATTTGAGGTGCTTGCAGCTTCAACCAGTAATCGGCTTCATTTCTCTGTCTATGACAAGTACCTTATTCGATTGGAAAGGTACTTTCAATCATTTGCAATATTCAATTTATAGTCTATTTTGGATGGGAGAAGTTTGTGCAAAAAGCCAGTTTGTGTTCATTTCTTTTTTTTGTTTTTTCCTTTTTCACTTGTTTGCTTCTTCTTTGTTTGTTTGGTTTTTTTTTTTTTTTTTCCGCTTTTTTGCTTCTTGTTAGAATTATATATTATTTGGATTTATATTTAAAATTAAGTGTGCTGTGGTAGGTTTTCCAACTCTATATTTTGCATACTTCAAATGTTTTCAATTGATGTAGCTTTGACAATGGCTTGAGCAATCCTTCTAACTTTCAAGGAAGATTAAAAGCCCAAGGGAGTGAAAACCTATTGGGACGAGATTCACATCTGTGTTAAATTCATTGTTGCATTGACAATAAAATGGTCCACTTAGATTCAGGATTAATGGTTTCTAAATTTCCTTTTCTTCACTAACAAGGACTATGGTTGTCTGTTAAAGGGTACTTAGTTTAATGTTAGGAAATTCCGAAGTTTTATGTTTTGTGCTTAATCATTTAATATTTTACTTACATTTTCTGCAGGGCATTAAGAAAGTTGCAGTCTCAATCTGAATCTTCTCTCCTTGCTTCCATACGATCAGGAAGAGGAGAGAAGATTCTTGAAGTTGATGGAACTGTCACAACTCAGCCAGTTCTTGAGCATGTTGGTATTTCCACATGGCCTGGTAAGTCTTGATATACTTGACTAAAGAAAGGAAAAAATAAGTTGATATTAGGGAATAGAAAATCAGGAACCCCTACCTACTTCTCTTGAAAAGTGGTGTTCAATGTTTGTCATTGCAGGACGGTTGACTTTGACTGACCATGCTTTATACTTTGAAGCTCTTCGAGTTGTCTCTTATGATAAAGCCAAGTCATATGATCTTGCTGATGATTTACAGCAAGTTGTCAAACCTGAGCTCACAGGACCTTGGGGGACCAGACTTTTTGACAAGGCTGTCTTCTATAAATCAGCTACACTGTAAGGATGTGGTGCTTATTATATGTTGTCTCCTGTTATAATATAATAGGCAGTAAATGTGCTTTCTTGCTTCATTTTTATACCTAGGAAAGCTTATGGATTCATTAGGATTTCTGATGTAGATTGGAACCTGTTGTTATGGAGTTTCCAGAGCTTAAAGGCCATATGCGTCGTGACTATTGGTTGGCCATTATCCGTGAAGTTCTATATGCCCATAGGTTTATGTTAAAGTTCCGGATTAGTGGTCCTGAGCGAGATGAAGTGCTTCTGAAAGCTATATTTGGGATAGTGCGAGTGCAAGCCCTCAAGGAAATGAGTTCCACACTCCCTCTTTGCTTTGAGGCGCTTCTTATGTTTAATGTTTGTGATCAGCTTCCACGTGGAGACCTGATCCTTGAAAAACTTGCAAACATGTTAGCAATGGGGAAGATGGATCGTGGAAATGCAGCAACATCTGGAAATGGGATGTATTCAATCTCTGCTCTGTCTCTGGCTTCTAATTTGGGTTTTTCTGTTGGGGGCTTGGCTAATGGCACTGGGCCAGTGGTTGGTGAAATTTTTGTTGGAGAAATGACACCCCTAGAGAAAGCTGTTAAAGAAGCTAGAAGTAGCTACCAAAATGTGGTGCTTGCACAAGCCACAGTTGATGGTGTTAAAGTCGATGGAATTGATACCAACTTGGCTGTGATGAAGGTATGTCTTATTTAAGGATTTATCTCTTAATATCTAATCCAATGGGGTTTTGAAGGTTGAGAGATTTCAAGCTCTTTCTTGCTAGTTAGTTTTGATGTCGCGCTCTTAAAGTGTTAATTTCCTCAACGTGATGCATACATCGCTTAGCACTAGAATATTGTTAGTACACATAACAGGGATTGTGACTAAGTTATTTAAAAGAGCTTATAAGCTTTAGGATCTTACTTTAAAAATCAGATATTAAGTGTTTGGATACATGAGATCATAGAGCTTATTATCTGTCTACGTGGTTGGTAGTATAAGATCATTTAATTGATGTAATGACGAAAGAGGGTACAACACCATCAGAGTTATCTAAATAATTATTTTGATAAATTTCAAATCTAAATATTGTGTAGACATTGAGTAATTTCATAGAAAAAATGAGTAAGCAAAGTTTTGTAATTCTTGATGACTAATCATTTAATATTTGTCAAAAGTAGGTAAGAATACTGTATAACAAACATACTTTATTTATTATTAAAATTAATTAGTTGTCATAATTTATTGTCCAAAAGAGAACAATATTTCTTGTTAATTATTATGATAGTTTTGTATTATTTTTCCTTGCAGATTATTGAAGATTAATATAATTTTTACCTATTTTCGGATAAACAGAATCGCTCTTGAGATTTTTCCTTATAATAGGCTATTATGTAGTAAAATTAGAGCAAGTTTATTATAATTCAGAAGGTGTTATTAAAATTTCTCTTTTTTTTTTTTTTTCTTTCCTCTGTTTTTTTGCCTTTCTAATATTTAAAGCAGCAAGCTTATAAGCTCTTTAGAAATAGGAGGCACGGAGGTAGTTTTTTAATACAACTCATTAGGTCTTCAAGAGCTAAAATTTGCCTTATCTTAACACTGTTTTAAAGAGCTTATATAAGTTAAACCAATCACCCTCTAAATTTACTTGGCAACAAGTTTCAAGTTATTTCTTCCATGTAACACTGTCTTCAAGGTGCAAGCTAAGGACGTCCATGAAATTGCAGGAATTGCTTTCTCCCGTGACTGAGATCTGGAATTGGCTTGTTTTCTTAATCTACTGGGAAGAACCTCTGAGATCTTTGACGTTCTGTTTGGTCTCTACCTTTATTATCTGCAGGTAACTTAGACCATTTATCTTTGGCTCTAAGAGAGGTGTTCTGCTTAATTTTACTTGTAATTAAGTTATCTCATTCTCTTTTACATTCAAGTTTTTACATCAGGCTGGATATTTCAGTTGCTTGATATATCTTCTCCTAAAGTAAATCTTATCCTGTTTCTTGTGTGCCTGAAAACCGTGTTTTCCATCCAAATCACAGTTCAAGTTCTTGGTTCTATCTAATGAGCAAGTAGAGCAGGGTAGATTAGGCCTCAAGTCCTCCAACTCCTTTAATAGTGACTTGTAGAAAGCATAATCAGACTTAAGGTACTGTAAAGAATTAGCTCATCTTAGTCAAACAGATTTAAAATTGAACATAATGTAGTGAAATTTGTCATCAGACTTCTTAAATTTGGTCAAATTACTGCATCTGAAGACCTCTTTATGTGTTGATGTTTTGGTATAACTTTAGCAACCTCCCTGGAGGTTTGTCTATTTTACTGGAGCAGTGCAGTTTTTATGGGTAGAATGGCCTCCACATTAAAATATGGCACTAGTTCTCATCCTACATGCCACAGTGGAGCTCCGTAGACCATTCTTTGTTCTGCCTCTCTATGTATGTGCATGAACAAACGCATGTACAAGCAAATTGAACTTAATGTCATTGATCTAACCTACTTTGAGTTTTTCTATTCCACTTAACCCTGATGTGGTATGAATCTGAAAGTAATCAAGGTTTACCTTTTCATTTAACATTTGGAAAGGGATAAAAAAAAAAAGGATACAAAAGCTGTTTTTATATATGATGGTGGCATAGGATTCCATCAATCAATTTATTAGATCATATAGAATAACTTTCTTATAACTAATTTCCTAGGTGTCTGTAATCCTTACTAAAGGAGTTAGTTATCATCCATTTATATCATGCTTCTTCGTAGTGTCCCGTTTTATTTGTTGCTGCTTCACTTAATAGTTATATCTTCATTCTGGTAGAGTTTCAGTTTATTTATATATATATTTTTTTTTTTTTTGAGGTTGCTAGTCATTGCTTCAATGTTTTTTTTATTATGAATTTTCTTTCTTCTTCATTATTGCTGGTGGCTTTCTCTTGTATGTTGTTGTTCTTCCCTTCTTTAGATAAGCAGGTTTTATGGTCTTATTATGGTGTCACCTAAAAGAAAGCCTCCCCCTCAGAAATCCTTACCCTCAAGAATGCCATCTGATACTAATACAATGTCTGTGTATGGCAACAGATGTGAGGGTGACGTGTAGAGCCATATTTTCTTTATGCTGTGACTCCTCCTGTAGTCATGTTAGGGATGAATCCTGGCATTTCCTATTTAGAACCTTTTACATTTTTTCAGTTTCCTGGTTATTTTTTCCTAATTTTATTTTACTTTAAGACTAATGGTTACTCTGAGTGTGTTTAACATCTTTATAGGAGGATATATAATTAGCAAGCTATATTCTGTAGCACCCATTATTTGTCGCACATAATATTAATAGTATGTCTATGGTAATGCAAATTGTAGAGGAATACTATGGACAACCAAGGACTACTCCTAACTGCAATAAAATGTTTGATCATATCTCTTTAGAACTAAGAGACACAATTGTGCAGAGGCTCCTGCTAGCAAAATATTGACTCCAAAAGATTAGGATTGTTCCCCAGATCATGTGAGCATGCCATGTTGAAGCTGTCACTTCTCACAATCTTTGATGGGATCGACTAGTGGAAGAAGGGTATGCTTACTAAAGTTGCCTAAATGTTTCCAAATATAGTCATGACATGGGATGTCACATCTCCAAATGATACAGGCAACTTTGAATGTTCCATTGTCATGTTCTCCTTTTTCATTGTGATTTGGTTTTTGGAGCCTGGGTCCTCATTAGTGGTTTTAACCTTCTACATGAACATTTTACTTCTATCAAATAATAAGGTAGCACCATTGGCCTCTGGGAAAAAAATCAAGTGACTGTCACTGCTTAAGTCATACCATTTTATTATTTTTATGCTAAGGCTTTAAGCAAGGTAAGCAAGAATGTTGGGTTTGAGGTATAGTATCTAAATGGAAGAAATTATTGAATGAGTGGAGTAAAAAAATAAAATGTAGAGTTTGATGTAACTTTACTTAATTATTTGTGGAAGTATGAGCTGTTGTCCATATTTACCTTCATGATTATGCATGTCAATGTGACTGCATTGCACTAGAACTGACAGCATAGAGCACATGATGCCAAAAATACAACTGCTAAGGCAAATTTAATCTGATGATTTTATGGAATGAGCTTTTCTCCTCCATCTACTTGTCCTTTATTGAACCTCAGTAATTTTGCTGAATACAGTTTGTCCACAGCTTAGAATTAAATTGACCATATCATGAACAAGAAATGGTGAGAAGAGTTCCATGATGCAAAAGTTAGCTTGATTTCCCGACACTTGTTTTGCAGAGGATGGATGGGTTATGCATTTGCAGCATTTCTCATCCTTTTTGCAGTCTTCATGTTGCTCACTCGTTCCTTTGGCCAAGGAAAGCCTGTTGATGAACTGAAGGTAATTGCACCCCCTCCAATGAACACAATGGAGCAGCTTCTGGCTGTTCAAAATGCAATTTCTCAGGCTGAAGAGCTAATACAGGATGGGAACATAGTTCTTTTAAAATTCCGTGCCTTGCTACTATCCATTTTTCCACAGGTATTATTTTGTCTTGTCTTTGTTCTTCTAAATTTTGTTGTCATTGAAAACACTGGTGATCTTCTACTACCAGTATTTACCTTGTATTTAGTATCAGGGTTGGATATCTTTAGACACAATATTAAATGCAGAATAGTAATTTCCATGAATGAGTTTAACCTGTCAAATGAGACCAGTAGTCATGCGTAGCTTGGGATGGCTTTTATTTGATTCTAGAATGTTTAGCTCGTTTAGCCCAGTTGCTATCATTTATGTGGACTAAGGACAGGAACTAATCTTGTTGTTATAGAAGTCAAAATAGTGTAATTCGATCTCATCTTGTTACTTGTAGAAAAGGTTTCTCCCAATTTATTTCCATAGAAAATCTCAAAACCAGAACATACGATCAAGAGTACAGACATATTCTTTAATAGTCGAAAGAAATGAGATTAGAAAAGACTCTGTGAACTGTTCCAATTCAAACTTCATCAAAGGAGCTTGCTTATCATCTCTATTACTTTCTTAATCTTTGTGAAACAACCTTAAACGATAAATAGATTGAAACGAAAATAACATATCTTACATGTTTGAGATTGTTTTTCAGGCGAGCGAGAGATTTGCTGTTGCACTTTTGGTTGTTGGGTTGGTTGTGGCTGTTTTACCGGTTAGATACATATTTCTATTGGGTTTCTTGGAAACATTTACTCGATATTGTCCAGTTAGAAGAAGCAGTACAGAAAGATGGATGAGAAGATTACGAGATTGGTGGTTTAGCATACCTGCAGCTCCTGTACATCTTAAGACAACACTCAATGAAGACAAGAAGAGAAGGTGACTTGATCTATGCCTGCTGTTTTTCTTGTAATTATGTGAGTGTATATATATGTAAAACATCGATGTTGATCAAAGGTACCATCTCTAATTTAGTAATAATAATGGTTTTGAGTTGTGTGTAATTACCATCTTGTTCATATTGTCATGAGCTAACTTGACTATGCCACATAATATAACAGCCATAATGCAAATGCTACATTTTGTATAGAGAAATTTTTAGGTTATTGGATGTTGTTCGTTTTTGATAAAATATGTTGCTGCGTTTATCAAATCTGTTGTATATGCATTGAAACATATTGCTAATGATAAATTAAATTATCATTTATTAGTTATAATAATATTTAATCATAAAAGTTACATGAGATTGTTTTATGGAGCCTCATTACACAGTAAATTGAACTCTTTTTAACAAGTCAATTTCTATTGTTGTGGGTTATTGGTTCTGAATTGAACCATTTCATGAAATATATTTGTGGGAATAGGCTCACAAGAGTCATGCTCTAATTAATTACATTTTATTTAAAATCGATAAAATTAGAAACATAGCTGAAAAATTAGCATAGAAACAAGTACAAATTAATTAAGGGATCTCTTTCCTTTCATTTTCATGAAGTATAAGCTATTGTTATACAAGTGTGCGAACCAGCAACATAAAAAAAATCTAGTAATTCAAGCATATCTCATACTTTAAATGATAGCAATTTAAAGTGGTTAGTACGTTATTCTCAAATTAGTCGAATAAAAGCTTGAAACTGAGCTATTGAAAAAGAAAGGATAGACCATCCAATAAATGTTCATGATTGACTTGTGAGATTTTCTATTACACTTGGTGTTACATCTCCTATTCCAAATTAATCACCACGCGCCACGTGTATTCAATGACATCACTAATTAATAGGTGGTGTGTATTAAATGTTATGTAACACAAGATATAACACCAAATGTAATAGAAGATCCAAACTCGACTTGCAAAAAGCAAAAATTAACAAACTATGAGATCCAACAATCCAATTAATCCCTAAAAAATGCAGCTTAGAAACAAACAAAGAACTTGTGTATAGCTGTATGATTGTAAACCCAGGTTATAAGTGTGGTCTACTTGATGCAATCTTAAGTTGAGATAGCTAAATTAACTTGTGTGTTATGCTTTTGTACTAGACCTTAGCATACTTTTTTACTTCTTTGCTAACCTATGCAAACATAAAACTAATTAATGATAGATTTCATGTCACTTTGAGTCAGATAACCTTGTTAGATTGAAGTTTCTTTGCTCTTGACAATAAGCAAACCAAGCTCGAAAGTTTGATGTAAGTATCTTGAGATCCTCTTTACTGTTTTCTATTGCAACTTCAAGGAATTTGACTTATATTAACTCACTTTTTTTACACCATAAGAAAATCCCTGGTCTAGGAATTAGTATGTATTATTCCACCTAGGATATTATTCCACCTACGACACTTGTATAAAGTGCGCTTTAGGGAAATGAATTGCCTTCATGCTTGATCTTTCATCTTAACTTTAGCTAAAAGTTCTTGAATGTACTTTTAATTCCCGCTTAAGATGAACTCCCTACAAATTAAATTCTCCTATCTTAAAAGATATAAAACTGTTAGGAATGAAATAATATCTATGAAGCAAAGACAAAGATCATTGAAAAACATTATAAAAGAATATTTGACACTAAGGATATTTGTAAAATAACAATAATGAGAAAAAATAGAACATTAAATTTTATAGGAATTAACTATATACTAAGAGTATATACTCCTTAATTATGATGAAATGATAAAGTGCTGATAAACTTACGGAAGAAATAATCAAAACCTTTTAAGGAAAAATATCATATTCGATGCTCCAAAACAATGTACACTGAGGCATAGAAGTTCCTTGGAGAAATTGAGATTAAATGACTTATTAATAGATTTATATTTTGTGAAAACTAACAAAAGTGACCAATTGAAGAAAAGTGCATTGATACATTTATACAAAAATAAAGAAGATAAACAAAATCCTACAAATATACATTAAAATAGATCTTTATTTAGGCTATTTACTTTTGATTTGAAATGTTAATCTGATGAGTCCTTAAATTAAATGAATATAAATATGAATAAAAAGAATACAAGTGCCATGATAAATAAACAAAATAAAAGTTTTGCGAAGACAAATGATTAAAGAAAATCGTAATAGCCAAAATTGATATAAGCATATATAAGTATTAGCATATTATTAAGATGAATATAGAAACAAAGGTTTGTGACTAATTAAAATGGAAAATAATATTATCGAGTATATATATTGATTACTGTCATTTCTTTTATTTTTATAGTTTTTGTAATTAATCCATGAAATATACATATTTATACATTTCTTTCATTCAAAATAATTATCATTTTGGAGATTTTTATTATGATTTTTAATTAAATGTTTGTTTCAGCAATTTGTCACTTGTTTTTCAAGTGACAAAAGTAATGTTCCTTGACAAATGCATTCTAGAGTAATGTTTTTGTGCACCAGTAGCACGGTACAACTGGGCGCCCGTGGGTTGAACCTGGTCCAGATCTGGGTCTAAATTTTATTTTTAATACATGTGGTAACCTTTATGTTATAACAATTTAACATTTATGTTATATTAGTATAATCTTGATGTACAAATATCATAACCATTAAGTGGTATGTATTACCTTTATGTAGTATAGCTATACCTTATGAGTATACCCTATCAACATAAAAATTCATGTAGTATACTTATACCTTTATGTTATAAAAATTTAACATTTATGTTATATTAGTATAACATTTATATACAAATATCATAACCTTTATGTAGACATAAATATTATATTATTATAACATAAAGATTTAAAAGGTATTATATGTCTTTAATATAATGTAAATGTTAAACTAGCATAACATAAATGTTATGTCGACATAACATAAAAGTTTAAACGCGCTGGATAAGAGTGTGAGTGCGGACATGGGGGCGCGTGAGCGCGCGTCTGAAGCATGAAAATGATCTTCCTGGTCATATGGCCCAGATTGTACGGATCCTGGCCCGTGCACTTGGTGTACAAAAATAATTGTGTATAATTAAATAACATATTAATCAAATTATATTATCATTAATGCTAAACTAGGTAGAGTATAAAATCATAAATGCTGTTTTTAATATAAATAATCTTTGAAATTTTCATAATTTTACTATTTATGTTTGATTTTTTAAAAACTTGGATAATACACGAGTATCCGATTCAAAACAAATATTGTTTTAGAGGTCAACTTTTTGTTTCTAATTGAGTGTTATTTTAACTATTTTATCACTTTAATTCCTTCCAAGTTTATACCCGATCTCAATCCCTAGAATATTTCTTAATTTGAATTTACTTATTTAATCTCTTTTTGGTATTTATTCACACAAGATTCTACAAATTTTCCTTATCTCAATGTACCTTTATATTCTTCTTTTTTTCTATATTATCTGATGATCTCATGTTACTCTAAGAATGAACAGGGGGAAATTGATATTGTTTAAAGGGCAATCTTGTTCAATTTTTTTAAGATTCTTAATCTACTACAAAAACATCAGAACGATAGATATTTTGAATCAAATGAGTATATTTTTAAATCTTCAGAGAATATTAACTTGTTGAGCAGTTAATAAATAGGTTATAAAACAATTTAATCTTTTTCTGCAATGGAAAATCCATCAATTTCGCTTAATTAAAAAAAAAAAAAAATCTGACTCAAAGGTATTGGTGTGTTGGAATTTAAGCATGAAAAATGAATCATTCTCCAAAAGAACAAGTGCAAAGGTGGGGAAATAGAGTACAATGGCATCATAATTATGCTTAAAGCTTATGATTCTTATCCTTATTGGCTTTTGGTACTATCAGAGCGCATTCAGAATATTAACAGGTTTGTCAACCTAAATACCAATTATGTTATCCACGAAATCAATAATGAGGGATTTGAAATTATTATTATTGTTATAACTTTTGGGTCATAATTTGCTTTTCTTTTTTAACACATTCAAGTGCAGTGTATCTGAACCTAAAAAAAGCATAAATATATATACATATGGGATTCCATTTCTGGGGTCTTTTCCTCGTGGAAATGAAAGCACTGAAGATATTTATTGTTGTTGTTTTCTCTCTCTCTCTCTCTCTCTCTCTCTCTCTCTCATTTTCTTTTAGGGTTATCTGGTTGTAAGAAGCGGGTACACTCATTATCATCATCTTTTTCCTTTTTACTTTTAAATTTTGAATTCTGGTACAAGTATGAAAGCAACATTAGAACGACCTAGATGCAGGTGACCATTTTATGCGGTCCTTGTAATTATGCTAGTCATAGTAGTAGTACATAGGACATAAATATCAATCTAACTATATATATCAATATATATATATATATGTATGTATGTATGTATATAAGTATGTAAATAGGGGTTTGAAAAAATGGAAGACAGAGAGGAATTGCGGCATGTATAAATGGAAAGGAAATATATAGTGGGATGGGATCCCAGCTTGCAATTTGCAATTCTAATTCTTTCTTTCTATATACATCAAAGTCTTTCTAGGCTAGGGTTTCTAAAACCCCTCTTTCTTCATACTTCAGTGGCAAGTACAGCCTCATACTCACTTTCTTTGACTTACCTGCAACTAACCCTTTTCATCTATTATTTCAAGACTTCCTTAATTTCTGAGGATAAAACCATTTTTGGTTATGTCCCAAAACTTTTCTTTCAAATTATAAATGATATTCCGGTAGGAAAAAAAAAAAGAATGAAATTGGACTTTTTATTTGAATTGTAGGACAAAAATTTGTGAAAATATTTGAAATTTTCTGGATATATTCATATATGTTTGAAAATATCTTTAAATTGCTCAAGAATGTTTGAAGTAACCGCTTAAACTATTCATGAATATTTGAAAGCGCCTAATTACAACCCATGTATAGTTTGGGATATATTTTATAATTGGCAAAAACTTTTGTGCACAAGGTGCACGGATCCAAATAAGTGCACAACAATATTATTATATTATATGAAGTAATACTGTTATATTATATATAGTTTTAACAATATTACTCATATAATATAACAGTATTACTTCATATAATATAACAGTATTGTTGTGCACAAATCTGGATTTGTGCACCTTGTGCACAGAAGTGTCACTCTTTATAATTTATAAATCTTTTGCAATATAAATGAACAATTATGTAAGGACTAAAAAATGCATTTTGCCTTTAAGAAAATTCTTTGAAAGACTAAAACCCACTTTTACACCTTTTATATTTCTAAAAACCTTTATTTTTTTCTCCATTTTACTGTGAATGTTAATTAACTAATTGAACTTAAATTATCTAAGATGAGAAATTAACATCGATTAATTTGGATCAAATCAAATAATTACCTTAATCACAAAAACTCATGTGAGACGGTCTCACAGATAGTTTCCGTGAGACGGAGTCCCATCACCACAAATAACATGTTAATTATTGGGTTTGGATGGTGGATAATTAGGTTGTGAGTTGATCCGTCTCACGCAATGCATTAAAATTCCGTAAGACGGTCTCACAAGAGACTTACTCATTTTCCTACCTAAGTAATTTGACCTAAAACTAGCAATCTATAATTGGTTGCAGCAAATTGAAGAGAAAGAAAAAGCGCTTCTTTTTTTTTTTTTTTCAAATATAGTTGATGTTGAAAATCAATTTTCAATAAATCAACACAAAACAATTAAAAAGAAAAGGAATTTTATCTCGCTGTAATTTGTTATAAATTTAGTTTTGTCAAACAATAAATGAATTCACCTGCAAACACGCTCGCACATAGGTAGATAATTAATTAATTTCACAGAGAATGAAGACCCACAAATATATATTATATACAAACAGACCGTACTACATAGATAAGATTAGATAGAGAGAGAGAGTAGTGTTTGAAGTGAGATTGGCAAATAGGAAAGAGGTTCTCTTTTAATTGAAAGTGACATGGAGCATCCACAGTCAAAAGGGATTTAAAACAGGGCAGGGCCTTGGCTGCAAAATACAAATATAATTGTCCTTTGTCTCTGTTGGGCATGACCCCACCTACAAATCCCAATACGATGCCTTTTGGTGCACTAACCCTAGACATATATACACGGATATGAATATAAATAAATCAAATCGTTGGTTAATTATTTGGAGTTTGATTCGATAAAAGTTTGTGTGCAAGTTGTGATTTGTTAAAATAAACAAATAAATTCAAACTTGAAAATATTTAACTCGTTAGCTTCTGAGCATGTCCATCAGAAAACTTGTGAGCTTATTCATAAAATATAATACTGTTGTTTGACATTTTAATATATACTTATTATATGTTTTACATCTATATAAATATCTTATAGTAGATATTTTATAATTAAATTGTAACTTTTAGATAACGTGTATATATATTTAGAATATACAACTTATAATGTTAATAAGTGATAGTGTAATTTATTATAATATTTATTAAATTTGTTGGGCTCAATTAAATTCGAGTAAGCTCATAAACCATGTATGTATTTTGTAAATTAAACTCGGCTCCGTTCGACAAACAAGCAAATCAAACTCTAACATTCAATAATTCAATTTGACTCGGATCTATTACATCCATACATATGTAATATCACTATTAATACACAACTGATGAAGATAGCATAGAATCATCCACATATAATGATCAGGGAGAGATAGAGATGAAACATTAATTCATGCAACTAAAGGTTACAAAGAATTAAAGACAAACAATTAAAATTCATAAAAGGTTGGGATAAAGGGAATATTGGAAAGGGCAGACTTCAAGATTATCCCTAATAAGGTATATATTTATGAGTTGGTCTTTTGTGAGACCGTCTCATGTGTAACGGGATTCATATATGCATTTTACAGATTTAAATGTGTTTTATAAGTATATTTTTAACAGTATGAGTATGTTTTTTACAGTTATCAACTATAAATATATGTTTTATAAGTACGTTTTTTATAGTATAAGTATGAATTTATTCAAATATGTCTTTTACAGTTATAAGTATGTCTTTTTTTGTTATAAGTGCAGCTGTCTCACGCAATGTCTTACGTGAGACGATCTCACGTGAGTTTTTGCGTATATTTTTAACTCGGGATACTTTCGATTTAATTTTCTATCCGATTTTATATAGGAAAAGAGAAACTTCAAAATTATAATTTAGTATCCGATTTAATTTTCTATCTGATTCTATATAGGAAAAGAGAAACTTCAAAATTATAATTAAGGAATATTTTTCGATTCAAGATGTTTTCAGTTCAATTTTCTAAACAAAATCTTACAGAAAATTGAATTGATTTTGTATAGAAAATTGAACCGAAAGCATTTGGAATCTAAAATATCCATAGATGTTTGATTTTCCTCAAATTTGCACTTGTCACATGGAGAACTATATATATGTATATATATTCAGATTCCAATTGGGGTGGAGCTTTCATAAGCGTGAAAACCTGCAATGATCTATGTCTCATCACGTGAAGTGCCCACAACACAACACAACACAACACAACACAAAGTTGATGGAAAATATAAATTAAGTGTGGTTCCATTAATCCTATCCACTCACTGTCTCACTTCCACCTCTCCTCTCCTTTCATTATCTTTCCTTTCGCTTTCTTCCCCCAAATTCCCTCTTCCTATTTCATCACTTATTACACACATTTCATACTTATTTCATCAACATATACTACTCCCCCTCCCTTCAACTACATCTATTACCAGTTTATTTAATAATACTATTTCTTCCACTAGTTTACCTTTTATTGGGTGGGGTTATTAACGTCTCATTTCTTTAATACACCCTTCTACTATACTATTTCACAAAAACTTCTATGCATGTTGGGCCGCTGACCACACCTGGGGTCATTTTTTTTGCACCCCACGCACCAGTTGTCCGTACCATTCTTTCGTGTGTTCGTATTTTGACAAATATATAATATATTTTAATTATGTTATTGATACATTTATGTTATGTCTGTAGTACTCATATAATATAGTTGGGAACCTCAAATTTTAACCATCTTTACTTATAAACATTTTTTTTGTCAACCTATTAAATTTTGTTCTTTTTTTGCCAAGAGAAATATTTTTTGTCCAACTATACCCTTCTAACATTTGGGGCGTAATATGATGGTACATGTTATATTAATGATGGTATGAGAGTGTAATATGGTGGTACGAGCAACATTAATAATGGTATGATGATGTAATATGATAGTATGAACTACTTTAGTTATAGTACAAGGGTGTATTATAGTGGTACGAGTAACATTAATAATTATACAATGATGTAATATGGTGGTACGAGCTGGTATGGGAAGAAATATGATAGTAAGGGCTGGTACGAGGTGAATTTCATTAAGGATGCAACAGTCAAAAAAAAAAAAATCTCTTGGCTAAAATAAATAATAATTTCAAACTCCACGTTAAAAAAGAATGTTACTTTCTATAGTGGGCTACTTATAATTTCATCTCTATATTATATTGTAATGCATTTTAGTTATGTTATAGTGAAAATTTTTAGTTATGTTAGTGTTATTTCTATGTTATATGAGTGTTATTCTTACATTATATTATATGAAATGAGGTAATACTTTTACATAAATGAAGTAATACATTTATAGGTTACACCTATTACCTTTATGTAGTACACTAATATATTTCAATTAATAACATAAATCATTTTTAAGTAAAATCAGACAATACTTTTAAGTAGACGTATTAATACTTTTTATGTTATATTATTAATATATTTACATTATACAATACATGAGGTAGTACCTTTATGTAAATAAAGTAAAATATTTATGTGATATGAATAATACATTTATGTAATACAACTACACAAAATCTCATATGCGACTGTCACACTTTGGCAAAAACTCATATTTATAGTTGTAAAACGCATATTTATAGTTGTAAAATATAAGTACCTGTGAAACACATACTTATAAAACGCATACTTATAGTTGTATTGTGCATACTTATACCTATAAAACGCATACTTCAACCTCATCGCACGTAAGACGGTCTCACAAGAGACCAACTGATATAACTAATACCTT
The DNA here is from genome assembly GCA_954870855.1 of Scutellaria minor. Lineage (NCBI taxonomy): Eukaryota > Viridiplantae > Streptophyta > Magnoliopsida > Lamiales > Lamiaceae > Scutellaria > Scutellaria minor. The sequence goes on from OX940727.1 coordinate 24,052,992, forward strand.
CATGTGATACAAATAATTATACTTTTACGTTATATTTCAGTAAAATGAGCTAATACATTTATGTTGATGAAATATAATACCTTTATATCATACCAGTGATACCTTTTTATAATACTAATGGTATTTTTACTTCATATTTCAGTAAAATGAGTTAATACATTTATGTAGAAGAAATAATTCAGTAAAATGAGTTAATACATTTATGTAGAAGAAATAATTCAGTAAAATGAGTTAATACATTTATGTAGAAGAAATAATATTTATATGAAATACTGGTGGTGTAGCTTTATATAATTCTAGTATGATATATTTATGTAATATATATATTTCTATAAATAATAAGATCATTTTTTAACCTTCTACAAATATGTTTTCTACAACTTGTCAAGTTCTTCATTTTTACAACTTATGATGCTCTTTATTTCTAATATCTCTGTTCAATAGAAAGATGACAGTTGGTCTAACATTTGCAGAAACATGTAACCTCCTGCAGTAATTCAATAGTCTTATTGTAAACTTGCAAAACCCCGAATTGTATTTAATGGTCTAGTACTGATATGACCATTAATCAATAGTTGATTTGCTTCTCTTCAAATAGACAAATCAATAAGCTATAAATTAGAGGAATAGTGCATCTGAAAATAGTACTATTGAATCTACATTTGCTACAAGTGTATAGTGCACGAAGCGTCTTAAGTGGTGCTTTCAAGCTTACTAGATCTCATTCACTCAACCTCAAGAAACAAAATGATTTTAGAAACAAAAATATATCAATTTCAAGTTTGTAGAAATTTTGCTAAAATATCGGTATATCGGTGAAATATCGATTTCTATATCGGTGACTTCATCCTACAAAATATGGATTTCAATATCGATGACTTCATCCTACAATTTGTAGGAAAATAGGTGAAATATCGATTTCAATATTTCAATATCAGTGACTTCATCCTACAATTTGTAGGAAAATAGGTGGAATATCGATTTCAATATCGGTGACTTCATGGTACAATTTATAGGAAAATAGTTAAAATATTGAGGAAATATTGGGGAAATATCGACGAAATATCGATAAATATCGGTATTGATTTCGATATCGGTGGTTTCATGGTACAAATTATATGAAAATCCATGAAATATCATTGAAATATCGATAAATATTGGTGGAATGTCAGGGAAATATCGGAAAAATATTGATAAATTTATGTACCGATATTTCCACCAATATCGATATTTTCATAAAATTAAGATATCGATATTTCTATCGAAATCGAAATTTTTATCATTGAAAACAACTGCATACAAACTATTTATTTGATAAATTTATATTTGCAAAAGGTTTTCATAAACGAACTTTTTAAAAAAATATATTCCGGTACATAAACTCTAAAGAATTTCTTAGTGGTAACTTACTCAAAGCAACTATTTAAATAGTGTTATAGGAAGTTACTACAAGTTGTTTTGTAAGTTCAAGTAAAATGCAACTCCCAGCAAAAAAGTGTACTTAGGAGAAAAGTTTGGAAAAACTTAGGGAGGTTTATTCACACCCTAAACCTCTTAGAATCATCACATTTGAATTATATATGTGTTACGTGAGGATTGAAACTCATTTTATTAAAGGTATATATTTCAATCAATTTGACTAATTTGAATTATATATGTGTTACGTGAGGATTGAAACTCATTTTATTAAAGGTATATATTTCAATCAATTTGACTATAAAAACAGTTTTGTTATGTTTTGGCTACTTAATTTTTTTTTTCCTATCATATTTAATTTGATTAGTTTTGTGGTTGTCCTTACTCTAAAATATCATAATTGTTAATGTTTGTAAACATCTTAATTCTAAAATGTTTAATCGAGTCGACTAGACAGAAAACCCTTTAAATCCTTTAGAATTCAAATTAGATTAATAAGAATACGAATCATTATTGAATGGATTTTGTGTAACAAATAATAATTTTAGCAATTGCTTGATGAATATATCGAAAATGTATTATCCAACTGATATGAATGACTGAGCTTAATTCGTAACAAAATTAGTAATCACATCACATGGCTCCTCCATCACTCTCTTTTTTCCCAAAACCGCCAAATGCTAAAGCCAATTCAAGTTAAATCTCTCACCAAATTTGTTGGCTTTTTTATTTTTATTTTTATGTATACATGCATAATAGTTTTTACAGATATGGATTGTGGAAACCATATTTTAACGCGTCATTATCAATATACAAAATACGTTAAGAACTTATGTGAGACAGTTGCACTTATAACAGAAAAAATATACTTATAGTTGTAAAAGACATATTTTAAATAAACTCATACTTATATTGTAAAAAACATACTATTGGTCCCAAGTGATTAGAGGTTTAGAGGGGTGAATGAACCTTTATTAATTTTTCATTTTAAAACTTTTTCTATAAGCAGGTTACTGATTCTACAGAGAATGCAATAACCTCTCGATTCAGAAATCTGGCAGTATGCTGTTTTAGGTTACTGACTCGATTATCACAATATGCAGCAGAATAATAAATATAGAGTTTCTCTTTGAAAAACAGTTTCCTTTTCACAAATATGATTTTGTCAGAATCCTTTGACTAGTATGCTTATGATAAATGCAACAGAATAGATATGTAATAATGCAATGCAACAAGTAATCAAAAACAATAAACACACAAGAGTTTATAGTGGTTCGAAGGTGGTGTAATCCTTCTACATCCACTTTACTCCACATAGGAGGAACTTTGTTAGGTCAGTTTGCTTTACATTTCCAGCTTTACAAACCTCTTCCTATCAAGTTTACCTACTAAAATCACAAGATTCCTAGGTCAAATCTCACACACGGTACAATATCTAACACAGAGAAAATAGACTACACAAGACTGAACACTTAGTGAGGATTTAATCTTTCCAACTAAGGACACCAAACTAAAACAACCTACATACAACAAATGGTTAAAAATATATGTTGGTTCTTCAACTGGTGCAACTTTGAAGTCAGTCTTGAACTTGAAAGCTCAAATGTTTTGGTAGACTGCTTCAGAAGGTTGAGTGACTGAACTTGATAGCTTGAGAATATGATGGCTTAAGAAAATAATCAGTTGTTCAGTCATTCAGTAGTTCAGTTGTTCAATAGTCTACACAGTCACTCCATCCTTCTATTTATATTATGAGAAAAATGTCTGTTGAAAAGAGGCATTGTCCTTCTTGCAATTCAAATTGATCTTCAAATCTTCGCATTGAATGCATCTAGAAATTTTAGGATGTAGGGCATGTCCTACTTTGATCCACATTAATGACGTCATACTTCGGCTACAGTACTTTTACAGAGCCGCAGTCCAGGTGGCATCACCTTATTGGCTCGATGCTAACTTCTATCTACTGGTAATTTAGACAGGAACCAATCCTCGTACTGCATTCAACATATTCCTCGTATTGCATTAAATAGGTCAGAAAGACTTATAGCTTGCTGCTCAGGTTACGGTAGCTGTTTTCTGTTCTGCGCTAGCTTCTTGTTTCAGAACAACTTCCTGTTCCTGAAACCTGCAGTCAGCTTTTTGACTTGTGTTAGCTTCCTGATCCTAAACAACTTCCTGTTCTCGAATCCTGCAGTCAGCTTCCTGACTGCAATAGCTTCCTGATTCTGAACAGCTTCCTGTTCCAAAATCCTGCAGTCAACTTCCTGACCTACGTTAACTTCCTGATTCCGAACAGCTTCCTGTTCCAAAATCCTGCAGTCAGCTTCCAGATTCTCTTACTGCTATCTGTTTGTTGCTTACTAATCCAGCTTCCTGATCCTGGTTTCCACTTCAGCTTACTGACTTTCCTTGTTGAAAATCAGTCTTCAAGATTTCTTCATCTCCAGAATCCTGCTATCATCAGTATTCTATATCTTTCTGATTTATATATCTTTACAAATCATAACTTAGAAAGATGAACTTATTAAGCTAAAATCCACTTATAAAACGTGGAAAATGGGTACTCTAACTTCCTATCCAAAGTTACATTGTCTCATCAAAACCTAATGGAAATATCCCAACACATACTTATAAAACATATACTTAAAGGTGAAAAACACATACTTATATCTGTAAAAGTCATACTTGAATCTCGTTGCACGTGAGATGGTCTCACAAGAGACCAACTCACAAAAACTCACGTGAGATCATCTCACATAAAACCTTACGTGAGACGGTTGCACTTATAACAGAAAAAAATATATTTATAGCTGTAAAAGACATACTTGAATAAACTCATACTTATACTGTAAAAAACACACTTAATTATAAGACACATAATTATAGTTGAAAAAAATATAACTATATCTGTAAAAGACATACTTAAATCTCGTTGCACGTGAGACGGTTTTACAATAGACCAACTACGAAATATGATGTGTTTTATTTTAAATGAGAAAATGGAGTCTTTATATATAATCGTATGACCTTGACAAATCAACTGTAATTACATTAGAATGTTTTCCCATGGAGGATAGTACGTATTTCCAGAAAAGCCATAGTACTAAAAATATGCGTCTATATATTAATGAAGTTGTTAATTACTTTGATCTCGAGATCCGGCCAAAATATTGTCTTATTTTTCAAAAGTACACAATCTTTTTATAAACTACTTATTTCTATACTAAAAGTTTTACTATACTTGTGTTACATCTTTTATTACAAATTAATTACCATACACAATAAATGACATCATTAATTAACAAGTGTCGTGTTTTAAATGTCTTCAATTTATTCAAATAATATAATAACATTTTTTTCCATAAGAATATTGTAGAAATTTGAAGAGAAACATTTTCACCAAATGAAAACCCTTCAAACAAACATATTTTCACATATCACAAAAACTTATATATGTTATGCATATAATTTTGTGAGATTAATTTATTAATTGAGAGTTTCACAAATCAATATTTGATTTATGGATTGACCAGTTTTATCACAAATATGGTGTTGCTAGTTAAGAGATTGATCAATGATGTCTAGGGGTGAACATGAATCTCGGAGATAACCGAACTGTGGAGAAACCCGAACCGAAACAATCCCAACCGATAAAGAACCGTTGATTATTTGACTTGATCTGAATTGAACCGCTCCGATTAATTTTTGTGTCAAACCCGAATTGTACCGAACCGAAGAACTGATTCAGAACCGAATAGAACCGATTTCAAAGAAGTAACTATATACAAATTTGTATGTATCATTGAATTCATTTTTTTGTGTTGTTATATTGGATTAGTTACATATCAAAGTTTATTATTATTATTATTATTATTATTATTATTTAACGCTATTATAATTTTAAGACTTCTTAGAATAAAATAACAATTAAATAAAAAATAAAATAACTTTAATGAATAATTTTGGGAGCATTTAAAATCTATTAACTTCAATAGGTATTAATCAAATAATTGGTTTATAACTTATATAAAGTAATGTATAAGATATTTTGAAAGATGAACTTTCTGATTACAACTTATGAGGTGTAGAAAGATTTCGAAGAATAAAATTTAAAGAAAATTTTGAATGTAATATTTATTTTCCAGAAGAAACCTACTTCAGTAATTTATTAAATCTAATTTATTAGATTATGACTTGTTTTAAGATATAAATTAAATAATGTTATACGATATATTTGTTTATTTATTTTTTGCATTTTGTTTCAATGAATATTTATTTTAAATTATAAAAATTTAAATTTTCGAAACCCGAATTGATCTGCTCCGTTTCTACCGAATCCCCGAAGGAACCGAACCGAAGTGACAGAGCAATTCCGGAGTTTTTTTTTTTTTTTTCAAATTCTCCAAAAATCTCCAAACTTTGGAGCAATTTCGGAGATTTCCTTATCCCCGAATTACTCCGGACCGTGCCCACCCCGTCATCCACGAATTAAAAGTAGCTAGGAAGACTATAGCAAAGTGAGAAATAAGCCCCAGCATATGAGTGTTAGAAAATAGCTGTCCTGTCCTTCTCAGCCAAAAGTTTATATCATATCAGTGCCCCAAAGTAGTCTAGTCAACAAGGAGAACATAAATAAATAGTTAGAATAGCAACTTAATCCTTATCAAACCCCCTTCTCTCTCTCTCACTTGTTGTTCATATGAAGAAGCAAAGCAAAAGCAAGCATCATCATCATCAATAGTCCCATACATAGCTTAGCCTTTGAAGAGTGTAAAAATCATCAGAATAAGACCCACATATGATGCATTCACCAAACAGCAGTTGCAATAACAATCAAGAACAAGAACCTATCCTTAACTACATGACTCTCTTCCCCGAAAACGACACCACATCTTTCTTTCCTAATTTCCCACACATCCACTTGGAATACGAAGATGCTTATCTCCAATTCCTCCACCTTTTCTATCAACACCAATCCATCTCCAACGCACCAGATCATCACAACGACCATCAAGTCTCAGCAGACGGTTCGAAACCTGATCATCACAATCAGCCCATCATCATCACTGCCACGTCAACCATGTCGAAGAAAGACAGGCACAGCAAGATCCACACGGCACGTGGGCCCAGGGACCGCCGCATGAGGCTCTCCCTCGACATTGCTCGTAGGTTTTTCCATCTCCAAGACCTCTTGGGCTACGACAAGGCAAGCCGGACAATAGAGTGGCTGCTCCGTAACGCGGGCCCCGCCATTACGGAGCTGGCTAGAGGCCGAGGGTTCAGTGTCCCTACGTCGGAGTCCTCAACCTGCGAACAGGCCAATGAAATAGCTGTGTCCTCAAAGGAGAGTAGGATTAGGAGGAGTAAGAAGGTGAAGAGGACAACTGTAGAGAGAGAATCAAGGAGGAAGGCAAGAGAGAGGGCTAGAGAGAGAACTAGTCAAAAAAGACGGCTTATTACAACTGTTCAAGAGGATTTGCCACTGGGTTTAATTAGCACCCATAGTAGCCTCAAAGGATCCATGGATTTGAGCTCTCATTATCAGCAACTATGCAGTACATCACTGCCTTGGAATCCATCTACGCTTTTCAATTTCCAGGTTATTCATTCATTTATTTATTTATTGTCTCGCTTTTTTCTTTTTCTTTTTTTTTTTGTTATTTAATTAATGTTAATTGCCACGTTAACACACTTACGTACTAATTAAAGGGGAAAACAGATTTAGTAATAGGTTTCTTAAGTTTCTTAAATTATCATTCTATAAAGGGTTAATTAACTAGCGCAAAAAAAAAAAAAATTGGAAACCCTAATTAACTATTCTCGATGTGATGAAATAAGTGGTGGATCTGGGAGGTCTTATCGAAATGTAAACAATTGTGATGAAAATGTGGTAGATATTGTAATTGAAAAAATTTCATTTGTGGCAAATATTAGTATAATTTTTAAAATTTATGTTGGAACTGCAAATTAATTGACTTGTAGCAATTGATGATCTTTTGGTAATTACTTAATTACAAAATCTAATAAACTAGGTCTTGAAATGTTGTTTTGCAGGATGAGCAGATAGCAGAGTTTGACTTTAGTGGGAAGCCATGGGAAGACTTCAACAGCTTCAATCTATCTGGATAATATGTGTAATGCTTAATTGGGTTAAATGTACATACAATTCTGCTTTGGTTTTTTTTTTCAGTACTTGCTTATAATTAATTTACTTTTCCAATAAGAAATAGGCTAAATTAATTTGCTTATAATTAATTTACTTATTGATTGGGAATAAGAAGAAATAGGCTAAATTGGTAGGAAATTGTCACTTGTTTATATGGAGATATATCAATATTTCTCTTTAGGTTCGATTTTTTTTTTTTGACTGACTCAAGGACGCATATCATGCTAAGTATATTTGATTTCATGAGTTGATTAATACAAATTAGATTGGATATCCTAATCAATCATATTTAGGATATTGTTTTATTTATCTTGCTTATAACTAACTCACTCACTTTCATTCCCATTAAATTTGAAGATAGTTATGCTAATGTGTAGCTAGAGATGCATAGAAATCTTAATATTGATCTAATGAATCAATTCTAGCTATTACGTTGCGTTTGGATATGGTGATTTGAAATTTAGAATTTAAAATAAATGGATTTCAAATCCACTTAAATGACTTAAAAATTAGTTCAAAATGAAAGTGATAAATTTCAATTCCATATCTATCCAAACATCTTCGATGGATTTATTACAATAGATTTAAAATCCACGATTTTCATTTTGAATCATTTTTTAGCGTTTAAGGTGGATTTTAAACACATTCTAATTCGAATGAGTTTGGAATGCATTTATTTCAAATCTTTTATTTTAAATAATTCAATTCAAATACAACCTTATTGTGTACAATCTTTTATTTTATTCAGCAATGTCTGTTTGCAGGATTAAGAGAGATGTTCTCATAGAGTGCTTTCTAATTACTCTTGCAGCTTCTCTTAACTGAATTATTTAGTGATAAGAAACTACAAGCATCCAGCAAATTAAACAACAATAACAAAAGAAACATCACATTAAGAACACTGAAAGAAGAATATTAGTATACAGCAGTATAAAATGTCTGAATTATTCTGATTGGCCACTGCTTAACAACAACATAAAATGTTTCTTTAAAATCTCTAGGGATTTTACTCATCCATGCTCTAAAAGATAAGTCAACTATCAATGCAGGTATGAAATATAGTTCTTATCAATTCGGGACTTGAAAGTTTGAAAACTATCAAATTAAGACTTCAAAATGAAGGCAAAAACTCTAAGATCCGTGCAATCTGGGTCGATCCGACCCCAATCCGCGAGTATGTTTGTTTGTTTGTTTTTTATTTTTTATTTTTTTATGTGTTAGACTTTTATGTTATAAATGTGTGACCTTTATGTACAAATATCATTACATTTATGTAATAACTTAGAAAAAAAAAAAGAGGAAGAATTTTAGTTTTTTTTTTTTGGATCAACATACACTTATGTGATATTACTCATACATTTTAGTTATATTAGTTGCGCCTTTATACATTACATAAATGTAAGGATATTTGTAATAAAGGTAACATGAATATAACATAAATGTAACATGAATATCACATGCATAAAGGTAGATATGTACGAATTGTGCTGAAATTCTTTTTTTTTTCCCCAAGTTACAGTACATAAATGTAAAGACATTTGTACATAAAGGTCACACTGATATAACATAAATGTCACATTAATATAACATAAAAATAACACAATAAAAAGGTAAAAAATAAAAAAAAATCGTGGATTCGGGTCGACCCGGATTGCATGTCCACCTAGTGCACACCAAACCAATTCCAAAATGAAACACCATTAACATTTCTCTATTAGGCGTTATCTCGTTCTCTTCCCCTAACTGATATGGCGGTCAAATAATGATGTCTGTCAATTGAAATATAAAAATTAAAATTAGAACGCAAAACTTTAAATTATTATTTTGTTAGTTATCATATTAGATAAAATATCCACGAAGTATTACCTGCACTATCAATATATTACACTTGCTAAGATATAAATATTATCATGCATATATTTGTTTGATATATATTATTAAACAAAAATCAATAGGATAAAAGATCATTATGATTGCAGACTATCGATATATATATTATTGAACAAAAATCAATATCACAAAAAGTGTACATATATTAGTAGAGTTGGGTTGGTGTACATCAGTTGCACGGATCTAAATCCGTGCAACTGGGCTGCCCCAACCCGAATCCAGATTGATATGGAAAATATAAATAATTTTTCTTTTTTTTTTCCTTCACTTTCACGCTAGGTTTTGATCTCTTTTCTGCTGTGCCTCTCTTCTTCTTCTTTTCTCTCCTTTTTCGTTTTTTTATCTTTCTCTCTCGATCTCTTCTTCTTCTCATCTCTTCTACCCTTCTTCTTCGTTTTTTATCTTTCTTTTTCGAAGCACGACGTTCTCTATTTCTCTCAGACCTCCTCTTCTCCATACCGCAATGCAAGACTATTATTTTAAAAGTTAAAAATCCATCTTTATCCGTTCGAAAAATATAAAATTATATCTGATTTCGTGTTCTTAATATTTTATGATAGATGATCATTCAAATACACATGAAATAGTTGAGTTATCTACTGATGAATATAAATTTATTGATGTGAATGTCTTGTATATATAATTGACTTATTTTAGTTCTGTTTATAAATGTATTCTTAATAATACATAAATGTCACCTTATTTTTTATAAAAGGTATTCTTAATAATACATAAAGGTTACTTTATTATTTATAAAAGGTGTTCTTAATAATACATAAAGGTCACCTTATTGTTTATAAAAGGTATTCTTAATAATACATAAAGGTCACCTTATTGAAACAGAATGTATAAGTAACTTAACATAAAGGTCTAAAAAAAATGCTAAGGTATAACTAGCCTTACAAAATGTATGTCTAACATAACTAAAAGATATGCCTAACACTACTAAAAGGTATAGTTAACAAAACACTAAAGGTATGACTAACATAACTAAAAGGTCTGTCTAACACAACTAAAAAATATAGTTAAGATAACATAAAAGGTATGTCTAACATAACTAAAAGGTATGCCTAACACTACTACAAGGTATGTTTAACATAACATAAAGGTCAGACACCTGGGAGCATGTTTGGGCAGATTTTGTCCGTGGCCTAGAGGCGCGTGCAGGCTTGTGAGGGCGCGTACGAGCGCGTGACGGGTTGGGTCGACCCGTGTGCACGGATGTAGGGTCCGTGCACCAATTGTATATAAGTTTTTGTCATATTAGTATTATCATGCAAATATTTGTTCGATGTATTATTGGACAAAAAACAATATCACAAAAGTCAGATATTATATTGGATACAATATCGTTAAATATCGCTATTGATAGTGGACTATCAATAATTTAAAATTTATTGTATTCAATTCGATATTTTATCAAATATCATAATTAAAAAAATAACAATTTAAAATTTTACACTCTAATTTTAATTTTAATTTTTCAATCGACACATCAACGTGATTGGACAGCCACGTCAGATAAGGTAAAAGAATGAGATAATAGAGAAATGTTAACAACATTTCATTTTGGAAATAAAATATATTTTGCATACCCTACATTGATAGTTAACTTATATTTTAGGTCTAGATCGATAAAATCTCAATCTCTAATTAACCAAGTTTGGCTTTTTTATAATTAGAAATGCAATTTCTGCATTCATTGCCTAATCTCTACTCTCTACTTAGATTTATGAAGTTTTGTCTTTTATAATTAGAAATGCAATATCTTTGTTCATTGCCTAATCTCTTATGCCGTCAACTTAAATTTTGGCATTCTTTAATTGTTTAATAGTGGGATAAATCACGAAATTTATTTTTATTGCAATTTTAACTAAAACTTTTAGATAATTGCAAAATAAATATGACGTTAATTAGTTATGTTGTGCAGTCAGAATCACTTGACATATTTAACTTTCATTTTGCTAACATACCCAGACAATTCCACAAGTCAACTAACTATGTGTTAGTAAAATGAAAGTCAAAATATGTTCGAAGGTTCGAACTGCACAACATATCCAAAATCAAGTTTAATTTCCAATTATGTAAAAGAATTGATTAAAATTACAATCGTAATAAAGGTCATGATTATCTAACAATTAACTGTTCTTTAATTTTAATCATATGATACGAACGGAATATCCAATAAAAGTACATCTTAATTAAGCCCTTGAAGTCTAGCTAACATTTTTAGTCTGATGTGAACATAAGCTAAACACCAGAATTTTGTGATAATATATAGCCTAATTAATATAATAGTCATTTTTCTACGTCTGTATATAGTTTTGAGCCCTTTTTTTTTTTTTTACCACAAATCCACTAAAATGACCATTTTGCCCTCACCCTTTTAATGGTATTGATTGGACAATTTCTAACATTTGACATAAATTTTCATAGTCCCCACCACCAACCCATTTTGACTCTATGAATTCGTGAAATAATGTCCTCATCAGTCAACCATTTTTTAGAAAAGGCGTTCCATGAAATTTTATAATAAGAATAACGTTTCATGAAATTTTTGAATAAAAATATGTGTTTCATAGATAAAAAAAATAGGCATTGAACGAAATCTATACCCATAAAATGAGGTTTTGGCTTTCCCAAAACATGTCAACTCAGCATTTTGGAGAAGTCTGCATCCACCAAGTGTCTCTCATTTCTAGCCGCCATGTGTGTATCCTTTCATATTCTAAGAGTGAATGAAACAATCATTTTTCTTCATTAATCTCTCTAACCCTTCATTCTTGTTGGGATATTTCTGTATAAATTTTGATGAGACAAAATAGTTTTGTATAGGGATTTGGAGTACCCAATTTTTTCATAATGTTTATGTGGAAACTTAATTTTTGTTAAGTTCCTGTTTTGAGATGAAACAAGAAGAATTGTGGAAATCAGGAAGATGGAGGTTTCTGATAGCAGCAACATTCTGCAAAGAAGCGCTATCGGATACTACTGATTAGTAAGCAGTAAATCAACAAACAGCATAAAGTAAGCAGTTAAGAGAACTGGGAGGCTTTCTGCTGGTTCAGAACAGAAAGCTGTTCAGAATCAGTAAATAGTGTAGAACAGTAAGCAGATTCAGAACATAAAGTAGTTTAGAATCAGTAAGCAGTGTAGAACAGTAATCAGATTAAGAATAGAAAGTTGGCGCAGAACAAAAGTGGTTACTGTATCCTGATCAGGGAGCAGAAAGACTTTACTCTTAAATATTACAGTACGAGGAATATCTATGCATACGAAGATTGACCTTTATCAAAGTAACCGGTAGATGGAAGTTAGCAATCAACCTATGACGCAATGACATTTGGACCGAGAAAATACAAAGGATCTGTTGCCGAGGAGTGGCGCCATTAATGCCCTGCAGAGTAGGACATACCTTTTTCCCAGTTTTTCAGAAGTATTTAATGCGAAGATCAAATGAGATCAAGGATTTCAAATTCAAGATGGAGTGTGTCTCTCTTCAACAGACACATTTTCCTAACAAGTATATAAGAAGGAAGAGTTGACTCAAGAAAACTACTGAATCTATTATCTCTCAATCTCTCTTCAGAAAACGCAAGTTTCCTCTCAAATTTCCGTCACTCAACCTTACTGAAGCAGCCAAGCCATCGAGTTCCCAGAACTTTAAAGATCTTAAGGCTGTCTTCGAAGTACCAGTTGAGGAACTATATACTTTTAACCATTTGTGTTGTGTGTTAGGTTGTTTATTGGTGACCTCAGTGGGAAGGATTTAGATCCTCATTGAATGGTAGTTTTAAGGGTTTAAGACTTTTAACTCTGTGTGAGTTTGTTGACCCTGTGTGGGATTAGCTTAGGAATTTTACTGATTCTAGTAGTTGTTAACTTATTATGAGTTAGTTCATAAAGTTGAGACTTGTAAAACAAACATTCCTGATTGAAGTTCTTCCTTAGTGAAAGAGAAAAGAGGACGTAAAAGGATTACACCACATTCGAACTTCTATAAACCCTTGTGTGTTTATTGTTTTATATTTACTTGTTGCATTTTATATATATTCTGCTCATACTGTACAAACAACTTTGAAAAAAACATACTTTGAAAGGAAAACGTTTTTACAAAAGAAACTCTATCTTTGTATTTCCGTTGCATATTGTAAACTCTGAAACAGTAATCTGAATCAACATTCTGCTAGCTTACTGATTTGGCCAAGTTGCTGTATTCTGTTGTAGAATTCAGTAAACTACATTACAAAAAGTTCTTAAAAGTAAAAATTTGATAGAGGTTCATTCACCCCCTCTGAACCTCTGACCAGTTGGGACCAACAAGTGGTATCAGAGCAAGTTGGGTTAAGAGCCAACTTGTTTGGTCACCTACCTAGATCCACCCGTTTCTTGGGAAAAATCGTTTTTCTTGTTCAAAGACCAAAACTCATCGTTTTAGCATAAACATGGATTTCACTCATCATAAATTACCAATATTTTCCATAGAAGAATATGATGATTGGAGGATACGCATGGAAGTTCACCTATCGGCCATGTACGATGAAATGTGGTATGTGATTACAGAAGGTCCACCAGTAATCACCAAGCTAAACCCAACCTTAGGTAGAGAGCTACGTGAGCGAGAGCGAGCCGAGGTAGAAGCCGCAGCAGCAGAGGAGGCAGCAACTGTAGTTGGAGAAGTTGAGGGTGCATTCGAAGGAGCTACGAGTGATGACGATGCTGATAGGTACCAAGGAGACCCCAACCTGCTCAACATGCAACAACACCCGACTACATGAGAGCTCCCCCACTTGCTGAATACCTGGTCAAGCCAAAACACGAATATACGGCTGAGGACAGAAAGAGAGCAACTTGGACAACGTGGCCAAGAATGCATTGTTCCTCACGCTGGATAAAAGAACATTCAATAAGGTGAAAACTTGCAGAACCGCAAAGGAGATTTGGGACAAACTGGAATAGATATGTGAAGGCAACGAGCTTGCCAAGGACAATAGAGTGTCAACAGCAACACATTTGTTCGAGTTGTTCAAGCAAAGATCTTGAGAGTCGTTGGAAGAATTGGACCTGAGATTCAATAGCATCATTAACGCAGGCCCTGCCATTACGGAGCTAGCCTGAGGCCGAGGGTTCAGTGTCCCTACGTTGGAGTCCTCAACCGGCCAATGAAATAGTTGTGTCATCAAAGGAGAGTAGGATTAGGAAGAGTAAGAAGGTGAAGAGGACAACTGTAGAGAAAGAATCAAGGAGGAAGGCAAGAGAGAGGGCGAGAGAGAGAACTAGTCAAAAAAGACGGCTTATTACAACTGTTCAAGAGGATTTGCCACTAGGTTTAATTAGCACCCATAGTAGCCTCAAAGGATCCATCGATTTGAGCTCTCATTATCAGCAACAACTATGCAGTACATCACTGCCTTGGATTAATCCATCCACGCTTTTCAATTTCCAGGTTATTCTTTCATTTATTTATTTATTGTCTCGCTTTTTTCTTTTTCTTTTTTTTTGGTTATTTAATTAATGTTAATTGCCACGTTAACACACTTACGTACTAATTAAAGGGGAAAACAGATTTAGTAATAGGTTTCTTAAGTTTCTTAAATTCTCACTCTATAAAGGGTTAATTAACTAGCGCCAAAAAAAAAATAAAATTGGAAACCCTAATTAACTATTCTCGATGTGATGAAATAAGTGGTGGATCTGGGAGGTCTTATCGAAATGTAAACAATTGTGATGAAAATGTGGTAGATATTGTAATTGAAAAAATTTCATTTGTGGCAAATATTAGTATAATTTTTAAAATTTATGTTGGAACTGCAAATTAATTGACTTGTAGCAATTGATGATCATTTGGTAATTACTTAATTACAAAATCTAAAAATCTAGGTCTTGAAATGTTGTTTTGCAGGATGAGCGGATAGCAGAGTTTGACTTTAGTGGGAAGACATTAACAGCTTCAATCTATCTGGATAATACGTGTAATTCTTAATTGGGTTAAATGTACATACAATTCTGCTTTGGTTTTTTTTCAGTACTTGCTTATAATTAATTTACTTTTCCAATGAGAAATATTGATTGGGAATAAGAAGAAATAGGCTAAATTGGTAGGAAATTGTCACTTGTTTATATGGAGATATATCAATATTTCTCTTTAGGTTCGATTTTTTTTTTTTACTGACTCAAGGACGCATATCATGCTAAGGGCAAAAACTTTTGTGCACAAGGTACACGGATCCAAATTTGAACACAACAATACTGTTATATTATATGAAGTAATACTGTTATATTATATGAGTGATACTGTTATATTATATATAGTTTTAACAGTATCACTCATATAATATAACAGTATTACTTCATATAATATATAACAGTACTGTTGTGCACAAATCTGGATTTGTGCACCTTGTACACAAGAGTGTCACTCCATGCTAAGTATATTTGATTTCATGAGTTGATTAATACAAATTAGATTGGATATCCTAATCAATCATATTTAGGATATTGTTTTATTTATCTTTCTTCTAACTAACTCACTCACTTTCATTCCCATTAAATTTGAAGATAGTTATGCTAATGTGTAGCTAGAGATGCATAGAAATCTTAATATTGATCTAATGAATCAATTCTAGCTATTACGTTGCGTTTGGATATGGTGATTTGAAATTTAGAATTTAAAATAAATGGATTTCAAATCCACTTAAATGACTTAAAAATTAGTTCAAAATGAAAGTGATAAATTTCAATTCCATATCTATCCAAACATCTTCGATGGATTTATTACAATAGATTTAAAATCCACGATTTTCATTTTGAATCATTTTTTAGCGTTTAAGGTGGATTTTAAACACATTCTAATTCGAATGAGTTTGGAATGCATTTATTTCAAATCTTTTATTTTAAATAATTCAATTCAAATACAACCTTATTGTGTACAATCTTTTATTTTATTTAGCAATGTCTGTTTGCAGGATTAAGAGAGATGTTCTCATAGAGTGCTTTCTAATTACTCTTGCAGCTTCTCTTAACTGAATTATTTAGTGATAAGAAACTACAAGCATCCAGCAAATTAAACAACAATAACAAAAGAAACATCACATTAAGAACACTGAAAGAAGAATATTAGTATACAGCAGTATAAAATGTCTGAATTATTCTGATTGGCCACTGCTTAACAACAACATAAAATATTTCTTTAAAATCTCTAAGGGATTTTATTGATCCATACTCTAAAAGATAAGTCAACTATCAATGCAGGTATGAAATATAATTCTTATCCATTCGGGGCTTGAAAGTTTGAAAACTATCAAATTAAAACTTCAAAATGAAGGCAAAAACTCCTGTGCACCAGGTGCACGGATCTTAGATCCGTGCAATTCGGGTCGATCCGACCCAGATACGCGAGTTTTTTTTTTTTTTTTAATGTGTTGACTTTTATATTATAAATATGTGACCTTTATGTATAAATATCATTACATTTCTGTACTGTAACTTAGAAAAGAAAAATGAAGAATTTTAGTTTTTTTTTTGGATCAACATACACTTTTGTGATATTACTCATACATTTTACTTATGTTAGTTGCACCTTTATACATTACATAAAGGTAAGGATATTTGTACATAAAGATAACATGAATATAACATATAGGTTACATGAATATCACATGTATAAAGGTAGATATGTACGAATGGTGCTGAAATTCTTTTTTTTTCCTAAGTTACAATACATAAAGGTAAGGACATTTGTATATAAAGGTCATACTGATATAACATAAATTTCACATTAATATAACATAAAGATAACACATAAAAAACAAAAAAAAAGGTAAAAAATAAAAAAACTCGTGGATCCGGTTCAACCCGGATTGCATGTGTACATGGTGCACACCTAACCAACTCCAAAATGAAACACCATTAACATTTCTTATTAGGCATTATCTCGTTCTTTTCCCCTAACTGATGTGGCGGTCAAATCATGATGATTGTCAATTGAAATATATAAATTAAAATTGGAACGCAAAGCTTTAAATTATTATTTTGTTAGTTATCATATTAGATAAAATATCCACAAAGTATTACCTGCACTATCAATATATTACACTTGCTAAGATATAAATATTATCATGCATATATTTGTTTGATATATAATATTAAACAAAAATCAATAGGATAAAATATCATTATTATATTGGATAAATTATCATAAAATATCAATAATGATTCCAGACTATCGATATATATTATTGAACAAAAATCAATATCACAAAAAGTGTAAATATATTAGTATTATCATACAAATATTTGTTCGATATATTATTGGACAAAAAACAATATCACAAAAGTCAGATATTATATTGGATACAATATTGCAAAATATCGATATTGATAGTGGACTATCAATAATTTAAAATTTATTGTATTCAATTTGATATTTTATCAAATATCATAACTAAAAAAATAACAATTTAAAATTTTACACCCTAATTTTACTTTTAGTTTTTCAATTGACACATTAGCGTGATTGGATAGCCACGTCAGATAAGGTAAAAGAATGAGATAACACCTAATAGAGAAATGTTAACAACATTTCATTTTGGAAATAAAATATATTTTGCATACTCTACATTGATAGTTAACTTATATTTCAAAACTGGATCAATAAAATCTCAATCTCTAATTAACTAAGTTTGGCCTTTTATAACGAGAAAAACTTTTATGCACTTGGTGCATGGATATGTGATTCATGCACCTGACCCGACCTAGCCCTAGAGAAATATAAATGCTGTTTTTTTTTTCCATTTTTCAAAGTTGAGCAGTTTCTTCGCGCTTCTCTCTTCTCTCTCGACATTGTGCTGCTTCTCTTTCACGCTCTTCTCTCTTTCCATTTGATTTATTCTTTGTTCGTGTGTAGTTGGCGGTTGTATTTCACTTAGTGAAAAGTTGTTTTTGAGTTTGAGATGTTTCTTCGATTTTTGAAATCCTATAGTGCGCACACAGGCTTTTCTTCGATCTTATTGTGTATTTTGTTTTGATTTTTATTCTTTATGATGTTTGTTTGTTTAATTTGTAATTTTATTTCTCTTTACAAATGGTATTGGAACCCTAGGTTTGTATCTGATCTATGTTTTTGTTTGTTAAATTACTGTTTTGTATTATGTTTTTTTAAAGTCTTTCTGAAATTAGTTTTTTTATCTTCTGTTTATATTTCATTTTTGTTCTTCAACATTTGGATTGAAAACCCTAGTTTTATATCTTTCTATTTATTTTTGATATTATTTGACATTTTGTTTTATATTGACATTAAATTCATCTCTGCATGTGTTTAGATGGCTTCGAAGAGAGAGATTGCAGTTGTTCCTGATAGACAAGTTGTGAGGAAGAGATCCAGGAGGGCTTTTGATACTCCTTGTGTTGATAAGGATAGACATATATATATATATTTTTGTTTGATATCCCTTGTGTAATGCATGTTATGTGTAGTGCATGGTTTTGGATGAGTATATCTGTAATTTTTATATTTTTGCATGTGTTTCTGTTTTCTATTTATAAAAGGTATGTCTATTGTTTATAAAAGGTAAGTTTAATGTAACATAAATGTATGTTTAAAGCACGGTTAGGTATGACTAAAGTAATGGAAAGGTATGTGAATTTTATATAAAAGGTATGCTTAGTGTAACATAAAGGTATGATTAAAGCACATTTAAAGTATGACTAAAGTAATGTAAAGGTATGTGAAGTTTATATAAAATGTATGTTTAGTGTAACATAAAGGTATGTCTACTTTATGTAAAATGTATGTTTAGTGTAATATAAAGGTGTGATTTATATACTATGTTTTGTGTACTAGTGTTTTCTGTTTTGGTTTTAAGATCTATGTAGTGTTTGTATTTATATTGGTTTCATATGTTGTTTAATTAGTGATTGAGATATTGTATTTTTATTTGCAATTTGATTTATACACCGTGCAGACCAAGTGGTGTTGTTGAACTTGTGCGATGTTTGAGTGATAGACAGAGGGCTGATGTGTTAAGTATAGGGTTTAGAGGTTTATTAAGAATGTCTTTGACTAGGGTTAACAAGATGATGAATACGTGGTTAGTGAATTGTTTTAATGGTGGTAGTAGGATGTTAACTATAGATAGTAATCGTAGTTTTGCTGTAACTGCTAATGATGTTTTTGATATTTTTATGATTCCGCGGGGAAGTCATAATGTTGTGAAGTTTGCAAAGAATGAAGATAATGACATATTTGATATGTTTAAGGATAGAAATAACATTGAGCCTAGATCACCTCTGAAGGTGTTGACTACTACTTTAGTTGATGAGGGGATGATTTTAAGAGGTTGTTTGTTTTATATGTGATGAATGTTTTTTTGGCTCTAACTTCGAATCGATTGCTCTGTGTGGGCATTTTGAAGTGTTTGTTGGATGTAGAGAATATTCATAACTTTGACTGGTGTACGTATATGTTGGAGAGAATTTGTGTCACGCCTCGTTTTCTTACTTACAAAATATCAGAGTTTTCTTTTTGGGCGTGAAGAAAGAAGAGGAAAAGACGTGCATGAAATAAAACAGAAACCTTTGAAAAAGAATAACATATGATTTTACATGTATAAATATTCGACGTCTAGCCGAAATAAAATATTTAAAACATAGCAGCAGAACATCATACAGGATCCTTTACATAACAAAAGAACAATTAACATTTTACAAAACGTGGAACATCATTCAGAAAGACAGATCCGAAAAAAGACAACAGGGAAAAAGATCACGGCTGACATGACACCTCTCTCTCTACACTTCTCCTCTTTCATAAATTCCTGTAACGTGAATACATGTGGGGGTAAATGCATTGAATACACTCGTGGGGATACTTTCCATGTTTTTAACAATTATTAGGTAGGTATAACAAATCAAATATATACAAGTTCGGCAAATAGACACAACATATAGAATGCATAGCACATAAATCGGATCCTTAATGGATACGTAGTCCCATAGAGCTCATATCTGCAACAAGGGCGGTTATTCCCCGTTGACCCCAGGTACGGGTACTCCCCGACTTATTTTACGGGTCTTTTGTTCCCCCGTAGTATGAAAGTAGACCTTCGTCCATTCAATCATGAATGTGGACCTTTGTCTCTTCATATAAATATGGACTTTTGTCCTTTCACAACATCATCATAAACCATGCATGAACACATTAATCATAACATATAATCACAACACATAAGGTTCAACAATTCATTTAATATCAAGTTCATAAGCATGTGTTCATTTATCATCATAGTATGTTAAATACCGTAGCGTATAATTATTAGGGATTATAAGTTATCCCCATCTTGTTCGGTGGTTACCACGTGAGTTGTCGAGTAACAAGTATTAAGTATCAAGACGTACGATCCGACTGATAGCCTACACAAGTAACGATGTTTCTTAGATCCTTAATACATTAAATACGTATAAATAAAGATATAGATGTTCTCGGAGAAGAAACGATCGGTAAAAACAAGATGGAATGGAAGATCTAAAGATCGAGGATGAAGAAACGAGAGTGGAAGTTAAGTCCAACAGATTTATAAGAAAGAGAAAAGGATTTGGGTCGCAACAGAAAAAGAATGAGCTCAATCGGAGTTGAAACGAGCTCAAACGGAGTGTTTTAAGATTGAGGGGTGTTTTGGTAATTTTGATAAAAGAGTTGACTTTGATCGGGACCCCCGACTCTCGGTTGATGACATCTCATCACCGACGACTCGACGATATCGTACGATGGAAAAAAAATGCATTTCGTATCGCAAACATGGCGCCGTGCGCGCATCCATCACACGGCGTCGTGCACGCGCGCCCAGCGCACCCGGTGCCTCTCGGCAGCGTGCGCGCCAGTGCCCTGCATTTCTCGGCAGTCTTGGCAGCAGTGCACACCAGCACTACCCGGCGCCTTCCTGCGCCCAACACACCCAGTGCACGCCCAGCGCCCAGCGCACCTGCTGTCTTTCCAGCAGCCACCTACTGCGACGGTGCCGCCTGGCGCCGCCTCCACCTGGTCCGCCGGTGACCCCAGCTCCAGCCACCACCTTCTCCGGCCACCCCCTGGCTCCGGCACGAACAGTACCTCTCCCACAGCCTTCAAACACACACAGACTCACATGCATAAACACACCCAAATCTAACACAGCCTTGGCCGACGACCACCCGTCGCCGGCCACCCCCAACCTAACCTCACCAGTGCATCACCAACGCCGGCTAGCAGTAACCACGACGACGCTACACAACGCCGCCCCCAATAACATACATACACACACATGATCAACACACACACCACACAAAAACACACACACACACACACTACTGCACAGCACCGGCACCGCCACCTACGGCGGTGCCGTCCCTCCAACAGCACACCCACGCACACATGAGCTTCTCCGGCGATAACACCGGCGAGAGAGAGAGAGAGAGAGAGAGAGAGAGAGAGAGAGAGAGAGAGAGAGAATAGAGGAGAGAGAAAGGGTGACAAAACCTAGGGTTAGGGTTTTCCGGTGGTGTTTTGCCATTTTTCGGTAAAAGAGACATCGGAATTGAAATCCGAGACCTATCCTAGATCGTCTCGACGAGACCTACGTTCTGTGCGAAAATTGGCCGAAACCGATAAAAACAATTTTTTCGGCACTGGCGGCGGTGCCGGCGGCGGTGCGGTGGTGGTGCACCGGAGACTCAGAAAAGAGTAGAGAGAGAGAGGAGGGAGGAGAGAGACTTACGATTTTTTCCCGATTTTTACCTCATTCGGAAAATGGTGATTTTTCGGCTAAAAACACCTATATGTATAGACTTCCGAAAATCACTATTCATCGTAAAAATCTTGGGTTACTATTCACCAAAAATATCTCAAATTCACTATTCATCGAAATTATCTTTCGTGTTTCCGAATCTTCGTATTTTGTCATTTTCTTCGCCATTTGAGCTACGAGTCTCTGATTGACCTCAAATTCATTTCTATTTTCGCATTTTTCAATTACGCATCTTATGGTAAAATTATAATCTATGTTTCGCGATTAAATTATACTTCCATTAAAAACATGCATTTATCATATTTCTGAAACGCATATAATTAAATTAAACAAATCAAGGGTTAACGCACATAATATAATAAATCAATTAAGGGTTTAATTATTTAATTATTCAATTATGCTTCATTTTTATCTTGGGGGCTACAATTTGTAAGTCTGTTATTAGCTTTCACTCAGTGAAGACAAATTCTTTAAGTTGTTGTGTGCTAGTGTTGCAAATGGTGTATTTGCATAGGCTGAAGTGGCATGGGATTGAAGAGTCTCGTAATACAACATTGGACTAATGATAAAATGGACAGAAGGTGTGATGAAGAGGCATCTTCTGGTCCTTATGGCGATGCAGAGATCTTGTTGAATATGTACCTATTATCTGAAAAATGATGTATTAAAAAATTTGACAATTCTGGTGAGAATATTTTTGAGAAGCCTATTGCTGCTGGTGAGAAAGATGATGTTGCTGCTGGTGAGAAAAATGATGTTGTTGCTGGTGAGAAAGATAAATCTTCCAAATTTATCAAGTTTGCATTGCTTGAAGGTGAATTTGATGATAATGAAATCAAAAAAATGGCCAAGGATGTAAGTATCTTCATACCTTTATGTTATTTTAGTTATAGTTTTATGTTTCTTTATTGATATATTTATGTTGCATTAAGCATACCTTCATATTTCATTAGTCATACATTTATGTTCAACTAGTCATACATTTATGTTGCACTAGACATACCCTTATGTTTCATTAGTCATACCTTCATGTTTCATTAACCATACCTTTATGTTGCACTAGACATACCTTTATGTTTAATTAGTCATACCCTTATTTTTTTTATGTTATTGTACAGGCTACCCATGAATCATTTCTTTTAATTATTTAAAAATGATATTTCTGTGGTGACCAATTATCATATGGAAAAGTTGCTAGGTATGAAAAGAAATATGGAGGAAAAACAATCTAACTCAGCTGCTGAAGTTTCAGATTCTCAGGGCCAATTCAATACTCAAGCTTTCTTTTCCAATATAGATCTGCACAACTATATTGACAGTGTTGTTGCAAATTTCTTGTCCATGAATAAGTTGGCATCAGAGATGCCTTCGTTTTAGCTGTTTACACGAGATGATATTGAGGAATATGTGATTGATGTTATTAAGCAGGAACCATTCTGGAATATTACTGAGGTTGTTGGATATCTTTCTGATTTCATGATTTATTCAAACAAGTTTTAGAGTAATTTGAGTCAGATGCAGAAAGAAATTGTTGATTACTGTCTTTTTAAAGATGTGTCAAAGAACAATGGCAAATAAGTAGTTTGTTTTGAGGATGTCTTTTTTTTTGTATGAATAATTTATGTCCTAATTTTTTGATTTGAATTTTTTTTTGATGTTAATAGTGAAGAGTTGGTAAAGAATGAGTACTATAATTTTGTCAATTAGGAGGATATGTTATTATTGTCTCCAAAGGTTGAAATTTTTCATTCTGTCTTAACTAGTTGGTTTTTGCTTGTGAATGCTGATTTTGAATGCAAAGATAGACGAAAGCGATTTGCCTTTTACTTGGAACATTCTGTAAGTTTTTATATATTCTGTTTTTTTGTGAATATATTATAGTATAGTGATGTTGAGAGATTTCTACATAGGTTTTGATGAGACAACATAACTTTGAATAGAAAGTTAGAGTACCCATTCTTCACCTGTTGTAAATAGAAACATAGACCTATAAGTGTATCCTCATGAACATTGTAATGGGTCTTTAAGAAAAGAAAAAAAAAAGAAAGAAAAAAAAAGAAGATAAATGTTTGAAACAAGATTTTAAAGAATACTTGTGATCAAAGAAGAATCAAACAAATCTGAAGATCAAGAAGTCAGGAAGAAGGCACAACTGTCAAAATGGAGGAAACTACTCAAGACAGGATGCTGAAGATTAGATGCCACGATAGAAAGTTGAGTCACAACAGAAAGATAACATCTAGGAAATACAAACATTAAAGTAGAAAGCAACAAGCTGACAACTTCCATTCAGTGCATTTATCACTATACAAGGAGTGTATATTGAATGCAGTACGAGGAAGGTTACTGACAAAGACTCGTTAGATAGAAGTTTGAGCCAAGCCAATGAGAATATGCCACCTAGACCTGCGGCTCTGCAAAAGGTCTGCAACCAGGATGTGGCGCCATTAATACGGAGAAAAATAGGACATGCCCTATATTCTCAAGTTGTCAATCACATTAAATGCAAAGATATGAAAGATCAATTTTGAACTGAAATAAGAACAATGTCTCTCTTTAACGGGCATTTTCCAAAGATCTATATATAGAAGGATGAAGTGACCATAAAGACTACTGAAGCTTTGATATACACTAAAAAATTCCTCAAGTCTTTCATTCTCCAAGAAGCTCCCATTAAGCTCAGTCACTCAACCTTCCAGGAGCAGTCTACCATAACATCGAAGTCTTCAAAGATCAAGACTGCTCAACACTAGTTGAAGAACCCTTTTTATTTCTTAACCATTGTGTTGTGTGCACTAGGTTGTTTATGGTGTAACTTAGTTGAGAGGATTAGGTCCTTGCTAAGTGTGTAGTCTAGAAATAGACTACTTGCCCTTTGTGGGATTGTGAGCCCTTTGTGGGTTGTGGCCTTCGACTAGAGTCTGGGATTCTAGTAGGTGTGGTTTGTTAGGAAGAAGTTTGTAAAGCGAGGCTTGTAATTCGAACTGACCTAACAAAGATCCTCCTTGTGTGAAGGGGTAGAGTGGACGTAGAAGGCTTACACCACCTTCGAACCACTATATATTGTGTGTGCTTATATGCTTTGATTTACTTACTGCATTGATTTACCTTATCATATATATCTTGCAGTTTATATCATAAGCATCGTGCATAAAAGATTTGATATAAAAAGCTTTATTATAAAAAAAAACTGTTTTCCAAAAAGAACTCTATCAAGTTTTCCGCTGCGTACTGTATAAACAGATCAGGAACCTGATCAAGCATTCTGCCAAGTTGCTGATCTGAGTTTGGTTGCTCATTTCCCTCTGAGTCAGGAACCTGCCTTACAGAAAAGTTTTAAAGAGTTTGCAAAATCGATAGAGATACATTCACCCCCCTCTAAACCTCTGACCACTTGGGATGTTTGGGACCAACAAGTGGTATCAGAACAAGTTGGGTTAAAAGCCAACTTGACTGGTAACCAACATAGATCCACCCGTTTTGCATTTGGAAAAGCTGTTTACACTTTCACAAGACCAAAACTCATCTCTTAGCATAAGCATGGATTCTTCACATCATAAGCTACCTATATTTTCTATAGATGAATATGATGACTGGAGGATACGCATGCAAGCTCATCTATCAGCCATGCATGACGAAATGTGTTTGTCATCACTGAAGGACCACTAGTGATCTACAAAGAAAATGCTACATATGTCGAACAACTCCGTGAATATAGGCGTGCTGAAGCAGCAGCTGAGGCAACAGACAGTGAAGTAGAGGACACAACCAGTGATGATGATGTCGATATACCACCAGGTGTTAGACCACAGGAAACTGCACCAAGACTCAGAAGAGTACCACCACCATAGGAATATGTTGTCAATGAAAGACATGAATATACTCCTGAAGACAGGAAGAGAGCGAATCTCGACAACATAGCCAAAAATACCTTATTTCTTACGCTGGATAAATGAACATTCAGTAAGGTTAAAAGCTACACCACAACCAAAAAAATATGGGTAATGCTAGGGATGATATGTGAAGGCAATGAACTTGCCCGAGATAATAGGATCTCCAAAGCCATCCAACTGTTTGAGCAATTCAACATAAAGACTGGAGAAACCCTTGAACAGCTCGATCAGAGATTCACAGCCATTGTGAGTGAGCTTGAATCCTTGGGAGAACATACACCCAGACGGACAAAAACATGAAGGTGCTATGAGCCTTACCTTATGAATGACAAAGTAAAGAGACCGCGATGAGAGTGTCATTGAACCTCAACGCAATGAGTACTTTTGATCTCTTCTTCGATCTAAAATCCTTCGAGTATGACATTGATAGAAGGAGAAAGGAGATGGAAGGAATGAAAGAAAAGATTGCAGCACTCATCGTAAATAATCAGGTTGCTGTTGGCACAAGCAGCAACAAGCTGAAGAGTAAGCAGGAGGAAGTGCTTATTGAGGATGCAGAAGAAGAAATGACGCTTCAGTATGAGAAAGTGCTTACTGAGGATGCATAAGAAGAAATGGCGCTTCTACTGAAGAAATCTAAAAAATTCTTAAAGAACAATAACAAAGGAAATGACTTCAGAAGAAAGCCACAATCATCAGAAAGAAGTCCTCAAATCAAAACTCATCAGCAAGCTGACACAGGATCCACAGACTTGTGTTATAATTGTAGAAGACCTGGCCACTTCATCAGAAAATGTCCCTACCCACAAGTACAAAAGTACACTGAAGAAGAGAGGAAATGAAAAAACGACAAGAGGAGATTTGAAAAACAAAAACTTAATGCACTTCTTACTGAAAATGAAGCTCTTAAAGCAGCAAGCATCTCCAACGATGTAGATAAGGATGATTCTCATCAGAAAGCACCTACAACTCCTCATCTGATGAAGAAACACTTATTTGTCTCATGGCCAAAGACTACAAGTACAATGAAGAAGAAGAGGTAACTTCATAATCTCTCGACACTTCAAATTCTGAAAAGCTTAACATGATCCAGTCTTTTAGACAGATCATGAGTGACTTTGAACAGATAAACTCAGCTCATGAGAAACTTAAGGAGGAAAACCTCCAGCTCAAGAGTGAGCAAACAATACTGAAGGAACAAGTCACTGACCTGGAACACTTCAGTTTGGAGTGCAGCAAACTCAAAGCTGAGGTCAATAAGTTTAAACTGCTAGTCACTAAGCTACAAACTGAGAAAACTGAACTACAAGACACTATTAGTATATATAGCAAATCAGCAAAGAAGACACAGGAATGTATCCAAAGAACTCAGATCACCAATTCTGGAATTGGTCTAGGATACTGTGCCAGTACTTCTTAGAATAAAGCCAGCTCATCCAAGGTTGGAAAGTTTGTTCAAGCCCAAGTTTCTTTTGCTCAAAAGCTTAATCAAATGAACGAAAGCTTGAATAAGACAAGTACTCTGGATAAGGGGAAGAAACCCCTTCAGTAGGATGAAAACAGTAAGCCTGCATGGATTCTCATAAAATAACATAATCAATATGCTATCAGTAAGAGAAGAAAATAACAGTTTTCTAAGTTAGGACAAAAGCTTCACTCTCTAAGAACCAAGACATTCATGTCAAGGTTTCAACAGGTCTACACTCAGGAAAGATATAAGGGAATACCTTTCACAAACAAAAAACATAGGACCTGGAGACACCAAGCTAATAAACAGTACCCTGCCCAGAACACTTACAAAATGAGAACCAATAATGCCTCTGGTAAATTAATTACCATAAGGCAGGTGTGGGTTCCAAAAAGATCTAACCCCCTAGGCACGTACTTGTATGGGTACCTAAAACCGTCTAATTTACTTGCAGATACAGTTGCCAGGAAGCAACAGTGATGAATGGTACATTGATAGTGACTACTCCAGACATATGACTGACAACAAAGCCGGATTGAGAAACTTCCAACCATGCAAAGGCCCCAAGGTAGTGTTTGGTGATAACTCCAAAGGACGCACAAAGGGCACAGAAAGCTTGATCAAGGAAAACACAAATATCAGTGATGTTTCATATGTTAAAGGACTAAAATATAACCTCCTGAGTATCAGTCAATTTTGTGACAAAGGATGTTCAGTGGAGTTCAATCTCAACAAGTGTCTGATCAGAGATATCAAAACAAATGAGGTTAAACTTACTGGAACCAAGAGAGGCAACATCTACCTTGCTGATTGGAACTCAACATTACAACCAACTTGCTTCATTGCAAAGAACACCCCAGAGCTAAGTTGGTTATGGCATAAGAGGATGAGTCACCTGAACTTCAAAACAATCAACAAGCTAGCAAGGAAGAACCTAGTCAGGGGACTACCAGATGTTGCTTACAAGAAAGAAAGTGTTTGTGGACCCTGTCAGAAAGGAAAACAAGTACGAAGCTCATTCAAAGACAAAGTTCAAAGATCCTCAAATAGGATACTGGACCTTCTGCATATGGATTTATTTGGACCAATGGAGCCTATCAGTGTGAGTGGGAAGAAATATTCCCTTGTAATAGTGGATGACTACTCAAGATTCACTTGGATCATCTTCCTGGCCAAGAAATCTGAAACCTAAGCCAGATTTCCAGAATTCATGAAGAAAGTACAGAATGAGAAAAGCTTAAGCATTGTAAAGATAAGATCTAACAGAGGAACTGAATTCACAAGCAAGTTTATTGAAAAATATTGTTCAAAGAATGGAATTTGTCATGAATACTCTGCAGCAAGGATTCCACAGTAGAATGGTGTTGCAGAAAGAAGAAATAGGACTGAAGGAAACTGCTAGAACAATGATTGCTGATGCTGGAATACCTAAGAGATTTTGGGCAGAAGTAATAAGTACAACATGCTATATGCAGAACAGATGCCTAATCAACAAGGATCATGACAAGACTCCTTATGAAGTGTGGTATGGAAAAGCACCCAGTATCTCACACTTTCACATCTTTGGATGTAGGTGCTACATTCTAAAGAATGGAAAAGAATACCTAAAGACCTTTAATGAAAAATCTGATGAAGGAGTATTCTTGGGATACTCCTCAGCAAGCAAGACCTTTAGGATTTTCAACAAAAGAAGCTTGGTTGTTGAAGAATAAATTCACGTGGTATTCGATGAACCACACTGCAATACTGTTGATCTGGAGAAACTAAGAGAAGACGTATCCAAAATAAAGATCGAAGACCAGACAGTAAGATACGTTGATGGAATTCCAGTACCTGCTGAAGAAGTTACAACAAGCAACTCACAGCTTACTACAACAGGAAATGCAGGAACAATGAATAATGATCAGCAAGCAAACAGGAATCAACAGATAAACAGTAATCAAACACAAGATGCTGCTGAATGACAAACTACTGATCAACAACCCACATCCACCTTTGAGCCTGATAGAACATGGCTCAGGAATCATCCAAGAGAACTTGTGATTGGAGACATAAATGAAAGAGTAAGAACTAGGAGATCAAGACCTCAAGAATCACTATTCACTTGCTTCATTTCACAAGCAGAACCTAAGAGTGTTGAAGAAGCACTTAAGGACAACAATTAGATTCAGGCAATGCAAGAATAATTGAATGGTTTTGAAAGGAATCAAGTATGGAAGTTAGTTCCAAGGCCTGACCATCAAAGAGTCATTGGAACCAAGTGGGTGTTCAAAAACAAGTTAGATGAATCTGGTACTATAATCAGAAACAAGGCAAGATTGGTTGCAAAAGGATACTGCCAGCAAGAAGGAATAGATTTTGATGAGACCTTTGCTTCGGTTGCAAGACTTGAAACAATAAGGATATTTCTGGCCTATGCTGCTCACAACAACTTCAAAGTTTATCAGATGTATGTGAAAAACTCATTCCTGAATGGACTTCTATCAGAGGAAGTCTATGTGGAACAACCATCCGGTTTTGAAGAACAAGGAGAAAATAGAGTACTCAGATTGAAAAAAGCCCTGTATAGACTGAAATAAGCACCCAGAGCTTGGTACGACACACTGTCCCTATATCTTTTGGAAAATAAATTTTAGAAAGGAACAGTAGACAAGACTCTTTTCAGAATACTGGATAAAAACAGTATACTGCTTGTACAGATCTATGTTGATGACATCATTTTTGGATCAACAAACAAAGAACTCTGCTCCAAGTTCTCTTCACTTATAAAAAACAAGTTTGAAATGAGCATGATGAGAGAACTAAGTTTCTTTCTTGGTTTGCAAGTGAAACAACTTCAAAATGGAACTTTTATAAATCAATCCAAGTACACCAGAGAATTGATAAAGAAGTTTGGTATGGAAAGTGGATCATCAGTAAGTATACCTATGGCCACATCTGTCAGTATGGATAAAGATGAAGACGAAAATGATGTGAAAGTCACCAAGTACAGAAGACTTATTGGATCTCTACTATATCTCACAGCAAGCAGACCAGACATAGTTTTTGCAGTTGGAGTGTGTGTAAGATTTCAAACAACTCCTAAAGAATCACATCTTGTAGCAGTAAAACGGATTATCAAATATCTAAAAGACACTCAAGATGTTGGTTTATGGTATCCTAAGGAAGGAAGATTCAACCTCAAAGGATACTCTGACTTTGATTATGCAGGTTGCAAGATAGACAGAAAGAGTACAAGTGGAACCTGTCAGTTTCTTGGACAGAGACTTGTCTCTTGGTTCTGCAGAAAACAAACATCTATTGCAACATCAACAGCTGAAGCTGAGTATGTAGTTGCAGGAAGCTGCTGTGCACAAATCTTATGGATACAACAACAGTTGAAGGACTACGACATAACAGAAAAGAAAACTCCCATCCTATATGACAACACCAATGCAATTGCCATCACTCACAATCTTGTTTTCCACTCAAGAACGAAGCACATTGATATGAGACATCACTTCATCAGAGATCATGTGGAAAAGAAGGACATCACACTGGAGAAAGTATATACTGACCTTCAACTTGCAGACATCTTCACTAGAGAAAGTATATACTGACCTTCAACTTGCAGACATCTTCACAAAACCACTATGTGAATTAAGATTTTCTATGCTAAGATCTGGGTTTGGAATCATCGAACTCTAATGAATAAGAAAAAGGAGAATCCTTAAAGTAAGGGGGAACTTACTGACATTAAGTCTTCATTTCAACTCCTGATGATCTTCAACATACTGACAGGATACTGACCCTCATTAACACAGAATCCTACAACAGTATCCAGTCTCAAACAACAAGCTACAAAATACAAGTTACTGAATCTAGTTACTGAGAGAGGTTGCTGGGGACATCATTTAATGATCAACATTTATATGGCTTACAGCCTCGTATCATCAACAGTAACCTTACAATAATGATTAAAGAGTAATGATTTGGCAACTGCATTAAATGCAGACATCACATTTTCAAGAAAGAGAGAGAAAGACGCAGTTTTCCTTCTGACACAATCTCAAATATTACAGATCTACCATTTTGAAATTCAAATCTCAACCGTTGATAAGAACCATCCCTTAAAATTCTCAATCTTATTCGTTGATTTGTTTCAAAACAAGGAAAACCTTTCAAATGCCAAAAACACTCGAGCCTCCCTACATTCACATCACACCCTCTATCTCAAACCCTCAAACCTTCTCTCTGCAAAATAAACTCTTCGCAAATCATCTCTCAAAACTTATCCAAAATCTTCTATGACAAAAGTAAGAGAAACCAAAGTGGTTGAAGAAAGGCTAGTGGATATTGTCGCACTTCTAAGAGACGAGTCTCATTTTCTTCTCATCGACGTCTGGGATCATATCATCAATAGCAAACTTGATGGACTATTGACAACAACTTACACAGGATACTATGCCCTGTCAGTAGAGAAATTCTACGCATTTGCCATACTGTCCAAAGATGGAAAGACGATCACCTTCAAGATTGGTGAAGATGATGAAGAATACCAAACCCTAACTGCTGAGGATATTGCAGGAACTTTTAGGATCTCTAATTCTGGAATGACATATTTTGATCTTGCTACCTATAGGTCAGAATTTTTAGAGGAAAGTTGGAATCAATTCAAACTGGATTCCGTAGAAGAAACCTCAACAGGTAACTTCGGGAAAAAAAAGCTTAAACCTGCATATGAATTTCTGCATGACATCTTAGTCCACACTGTTGAGGGCCGATGTGGAAGTTTTGACAAGTGTACAACAACGAGATTCAGGATGATGATTGCTGTTGTCCGAGAAGCAGAAGTCAATTGGGCAGGAATAGTATTTCAGAGAATTTGGGAGGAAGCTACCAAAGTCTCATCAGGAATAGGATATAGAATTGTTATTTCCTCAATTCTCTATTTCAAGAACATTTCTCTGGAAATGAGTATAGCTTATGCACCAGGATGGTACCTTGGTGTGAAGAAAGCTAGAGCAAAGACAAAAGTTGCTTCACCTGCAAAGCACAAGCAAAAAGAGGTTGCTCCTTCAAAGAAGAGGAAAGCAAAGAAAGCTGCTCCAATCCCCAAGAGAAAGAAACCAACTCTCAGATTGCAGGATTCTGATCCGGAAGAAGAACTTACTGATCCATCTAACACCTTGGTCATCACAACAGTAGAGAAAGTTATTCCTGAGGAAGCTGCAATCCTTCACGAAGAGCTGTCACTAACTTTGTCTCATCAAGATACTCCGTCAGAAGACATCGAGCAAGTTGCTGCTCCAACAATTTGTGTTCCTGATGAAAATGCTGCAGTAGAAACCTCTGGAGACCAAGATGGACATAATACTAACCCTGCAATAGAAACTCAATTTGTACATTCTGAAGATGCTGAAGATATCAATGTCGAAATGGAACCATTGATCAGTCCAAGAAAAATAATGGTCAGCTGGAAGGAGATTGACATTCTTAACAAAATCAAGGATTCCATCAAGTTAATCAGTGTTGATGATGCATCAGAGATACTGAGCATGACAACAGACTCGATCTTTAGAAAATTTCTTCTCTCGTATGAAGTATGGAGGGAAATGAGGCTGAGCCCCGCTAGGAAACTCGCTAGTTGGGAAAACTGGTTTGAAGTGGAAGATGTAATCCTGTCTTGGATTAGGAACTTTGCAACACATGAAGATGATAGTTTGGGACTTCTACCCTTCTTCAGGCTGGGATTTATGGTCAAGCATACTGATGATTTTATCAATCTTATTGAAGAGAGATAGAATCAGCTTTACACATACTGGACAGACAAGCAAAGAGGTTTGGATGTAATGAGAGAGCAGTCAATGACAGCAGAGGCAAACAACGATCTAATAAGCCTCAGCATCGAGACTGTTAGGACCTCATCTGGAGTTAAGCTAGCAAGAGCTCAGTAAGCCAACTGTACTATTGAGGAAGCTAACAAGAGGATGCTGCAACAAGAAATTGAAGCAAGTAGAGACCTACAATTCTTACCTCCAAGAGAACTGCAGCATGGGGAATGCAGCTCTAAAGCTGCTGGAGAAACTACATCTCCAATACACACAAGCAACATGGACCTTTTTCCTATCACTAACCCTGATACTACGGATTCAGACGAACAACTACTGGATTACTCTGCTCACCACCCATCAATGATGAATATAAACAACTTACTCAGGCAGCTTGTCAAACTACTCAGACTGAGTTTACCGATGAAGCAGCCCTGGAGGAAGTTGCAGAGACAGGACTCTCTGTGTTGGCTAAGGCAGCAGCACAACAAGCTGATACAGACCCTCAGGAAGATACAGAGAGAAATGCAGAAACTGAGGGGGAAACTGCTGAAAAGAATGATGGGAATGGTGAAGAAATTACTGATGAAAAAGCAATTTGTGAAGCACCAGTTGTTGAAGTAGTCACTGATACTGTACACACCTCTGAAGTCAGTCGGGTTGCTGATGACACAACTGAGGAGATTTCTGAAGCAACTACAACTACACATTCTCAAATAGTTGAAGTCGCTGAGGAAGCAACAGTTGGAGAAGAGACGCAGACGACAATCAGTTCCCATAAAGCAACCACTATCACTAAACAGGTTGTTGAGGAAAGTCAGGTTACTAATGAGCATAATGCTGATCCTGAGGTCTCTGTTGAGACAGCACATCAATCATAGAATCTTAGCATGGATACTGTTGAGACAACCTCTGCTGAAGATCCACAAGGGATAGCTGAGAAGGATGCAACGTTGTGTTCAAAAGGTAAAGAACCTGTTTCAGCATCAATTCCACCACCGAATAATAATGATAATGACTCATCAACTGACAATGATGATGAACCAAGCCCTCCTCTACTCAAAGAACCTGGCAAGACTCCACTTACTCAACAGGAGATGATGAGTTACCTTGCTACTAAACAAGCACAGACAGCGCAACAAGATGAAGAAGAAGCCAGAAGATGTGCGAATCAAGCCCTGGTCATACATGATTCTCTACCAGAGGTTGGAACAGAGACTCCAACTGACTCTCAAGAGCCAACACTTAGAATCGTAATGAATGCAGTTCAGGAACTTGCAAGAGCTCTTAATAGACATATAGCTAGTCAGGTGTCCACCGAGAAAAGACAGTTTGATTCTTCTTTAGAGGAATTAAGGAAGTTAGTTGAAGAACTTCCTGACGAAATAAATGATAAGCTAAACAAGGAATTCAACAATCAGACCAAATCTAGAGCTGCATTTGAAACAAGACAGAAGAATGCCTCCACTGACCTACAGACCAGTATGAAAGAAGTAAAGGACACTCAGCATACCCATGGTATTGTCCTGAGTGATCTCAAAGAATGCTCCTCATCTCAAAGAAAAGATATTGCTGAGCTCAAAGATGGGTACAAGACCCTAGGAATGTTGGTGGGAGAGATGTGTTATATTCTGGGAAGGGTCTACCCTGCTGAAGCTGCTGAAGCCGTCACCCAACAGGGCATTAATTTTGATGATGCCAAAAATGGGGAAGAAAAACGGAGAAAGCAAGGGAAAGAGAAGTAGCAGGAGCCTGATAAAGGAGATAAAGGAAAGAGATAGGGAAAACAGCAACAAGTTGCTGTGTATAAAGCCCCTGCTGATCGAGAGAGCTAGACTCTAACTGGATTTCAAGGCTAAGAGTTATTGGCTATGGAGTCTACAACACTGAGAGACACTTCTATCCAAATCAAGAAGCTCCAAATTTTACTGGTGATAAAGTTCCAGCTAAGATTTCTGTTCTACTTGATCAGAAACCATAAAACATCATTGACTCTGTGTTCTGGAACATGGAAATCTTTGATATAGTCACTCTGCCACAGGATAGGAATCCTAAATTCGAAGAAATTCACAACTACAAAAGATCAGCCTACATGAGATACTTCAGAGATCTATGCAAGACTGGCTACTTCAAAAGATATCTCTCATGCAAAAAAACACTAAATGAGTATCAGTATCTGGTAAGAGAAGGGGAACTGCCATGGTAAGGAAGACTGATTGAAAGAGTCAAGAGGGTAGATCAACTCTTCTACTGTGAAGACTTTTGGCTGAGATGGATTCAGATTCCCAACATAGTCAAGCAATTTGAAAAGTCTTACCAGGATTCTATCTCGAACTGGTGGAGAGAAACAAAGTATGAAGAAAAGACAAAACAACATCAACAAAGAAGCACAGAAGATAATCAGATTCAAAAGAAGTTGTTTTGAGGATCAAAAAGAGGTGAAAACATGTTTAGAGATCATTTCTGATATAACATCTCTTGTAAAAGAATCTCTACACTCTGCTTAGGATTCTGTTATACAGCAAGCTATATCTACACATTGTAAACATGAGATTTCTTTTTCATAAAAAGAAGCTACCTGATCGTTCTTTTTTGGGTTTTGTCATCATAAAAAAGGGGGAAATTGTTGAGAGATTTCTACATAGGGTTTGATGAGACAACATAACTTTGAATAGAAAGTTAGAGTACCCATTCTTCACCTGTTGTAAATGGAAACATAGACCTATAAGTGTATCCTCATGAACATTGTAATGCGTCTTTAAGAAAAGAAAAAAAAGAAAGAAAAAAAAAGAATAAGATAAATGTTTGAAACAGGATTTTAAAGAATACTTGTGATCAAAGAAGAATCAAACAAATTTGAAGATCAGGAAGTCACGAAAAAGGCTAAACAACTGTCAAAATAGAGGAAGCTACTCAAGACAGGATGTTGAAGATTAGATGCCACGACAGAAAGTTGAGTCACAACAGAAAGCTGATTCACATCAAAAAGCTGACATCTAGGAAATACAAACATTAAAGTAGAAAACAGCAAGCTGACAACTTCCATTCAGCGCATTTATCACTATACAACGAGTGTATATTGAATGCAGTACGAGAAAGGTTACTGACAAAGACTCGTTAGGCAGAAGTTTGAGTCAAGCTAATGAGAAGATGCTACCTGGACCTGCAGATCTGCAAAAAGCCTGCAACCAAGGTGTGGCAACATTAATACGGAGAAAAATAGGACATACCCTATATTCTCAAGTTGTCAATCGCATTAAATGCAAAGATATAGAAGATCAATTTTGAACTGAAATAGGAACAATGTCTCTCTTCAACGGGCATTTTCCAAAGATCTATGTATAGAAGGATGGAGTGACTATAAAGACTACTGAAGCTTTGATATACACTGAAAAAATTCCTCAAGTCTTTCATTCTCCAAGAAGCTCCCATTAAGCTCAGTCACTCAACCTTCCAGGAGCAGTCTACCATAGCATCGAAGTCTTCAAAGATCAAGACTGCTTAGCACCAGTTGAAGAACCCTTTTTATTTCTTAACCATTATGCTGTGTGCGCTAGGTTGTTTATGGTGTAACTTAGTTGAGAGGATTAGATCCTTGCTAAGTGTGTAGTCTAAAAATAGGCTACTTGCCCTTTGTGGGATTGTGAACCCTTTGTGGGTTGTGACCTTCGACTAGAGTCTGGGATTCTAGTAGGCGTAGTTTGTTAGGAAGAAGTTTGTAAAACAAGGCTTGTAATTCGAACTGACCTAACAAAGATCCTCCTTGTGTGAAGGGGTAGAGTGGACGTAGAAGGCTTACACCACCTTCGAATCACTATATATCATGTGTGCTTATATGCTTTGATTTACTTACTGCATTGTATTTACCTTATCATATATATCTTGCAGTTTATATCATAAGCATCGTGCATAAAAGGTTTGACATAAAAAGCTTTATTATAAAAGAAAACTGTTTTCCAAAAAGAACTTTATCAAGTTTTCTGCTGCGTACTGTATAAACAGATCAGGAACCTGATCAAGCATTCTGCCAGGTTGCTGATTTGAGTCAGGTTGCTCCTTTCCCTCTGAGTCAGGAACCTGCCTTACAGAAATATTTTAAAGAGTTTGCAAAATCGATAGAGGTTCATTTACCCTCCCATCTGAACCTCTGACCACTTGGGATGTTTGGGACCAACAGGTGATTTGTCTTAACAATGATTATTTTTTGTAATTAGTCAAACTTGAAAAATATTATAGAATGTGTTGGTGATGTCGCGGAGAATGAGCGTTTAATGAGGAATACTTTTGATTTGTGGATGACTTCCAATAAAGATATTTTGGGCACTGCTGAGATGGTATGTATATATCTATCACTTATTTATTTAAAGGTACATTTATTTGTATACAAAGGTAACTATATTCTGCTTAAGGTATGTCTATTATAATATAAATGTATCAATTGTTTGACTGCTCTATTTAAAGGTAATATTATTATACTTTAAAGGTATATATGTGTGAGCTTAAAGGTATTACTATCATAATATAAAAGTCTGATCAGTTATTTTTTTTCAGTGTAGATTTTTGTCCCATTTTATTTGAATTATCACTATGCTGCTATGACCATCAACTTTATTGAAAAGAGAATTTAGTACTTGGACAACAAGAGGTATCCAAATTCTGAAAATGATTTTTTTAAGAGTGTAGAGATTCTAGTAAGTTTTGAAGTATGGTAATCTTGTTAGGTGTGTTTATGTGATATAATATTAATTTTTATTTTATCAATTGGTTTTGTAGAGAGTACAAATGTCAAAGTTTCTGAAAAGTAGAAAACATATCAAAGCTGAGGAGATTTTGAACTATGAATTTGAAAATATGTTGTTTAAGTGGGAAATTACGATCAAAGATCTTGATTGTGGTGTTTATATGATGCACCATGTCAAATTTTTTGATGGTGTTCTGTATTCAAGTCCTAATATGACGAAGGTATATGTGCATTATTTACTTTATTTTTTTGAATAATCTGTTATAATTTTATTATTCATTATAATTAGCAATTTATTATTTCCACTACAAGAAAAATAGGAAACAACATTGTGCAACGCTTTTTTTATGTGTTGTGTTAATATTAATTATTTTTTAATTAAATTAAATTTGAAAATTTTAATTATTTTATGATTTTATCTTATATTATTTGCATTAATATTATCTTATATGAACAAACTCATAATTTTATAAAAATAGTATTTTTATAAAATATATTAAAAATATGCACTAGTATATTTTATAATTGTCTTAAAATGAAATTAGATTAAACATTACTAAACATACTAATTAGTCATTAATCTTCCAATTATATATATATATATTGTTAACCTTTTAAAATATATTAAAAATACAAATATTATTATGATTCTTCAATGATATTTTAGGTATTGAATAAATCTATGTACGTAAAAATATATGTAAATAAATCTATGTACGCAATATGACAAATAGTCCAACAAATTAAAGTAAAGAATAATATTTTAATTGAGTCACATTTATATTTTGTATCATGAGTGCATTAAGATTTTGGGTTTTGAACATTCATATGTTGGCCATTGAAATCGAGTTAAATACAGTAATATATCAAAATTGGAAATCAATGACTTATATTAATAAGTATTAATGGTACTTTATAAAAATTAACAAAAAATATGTGATAATATTAATTGTTTTTTAATTAAATTAAATTTGAAAAGTTTAATTATTTTATGATGTTATCTTATATTATTTGCATTAATATTATCTTATATGAACAAACTCATAATTTTAAAAAATAGTATTTTCATAAAATATATTAAAAATATGCACTAGTATATTTTATAATTGTCTTAAAATGAAATTAGATTAAACATTACTAAACATAATCTTCCAATTATATATATATATTTAACCTTTTAAAATATATTAAAAATACAAATAATAAAAATTAACAAAAAATATGTGATAATAGAAAATTGAAAAATATCAAAAATTGAAATAAAAGAAATGCATGTAGAATATTATTACATAAATCACTAGTGGTCTAGTGGTTGGAGTACCACCTTGTCACTCGGGTTCGAATCCTAGACAACACGCAATATTTGTCATGATGATGTGTCTGCACTATGACGATGTGGCATGCTGACGTCAGCACTTTGATGATGTGGCATGATGACGTCAACGTCCTAT
The DNA here is from genome assembly GCA_954870855.1 of Scutellaria minor. Taxonomy (NCBI): domain Eukaryota; kingdom Viridiplantae; phylum Streptophyta; class Magnoliopsida; order Lamiales; family Lamiaceae; genus Scutellaria; species Scutellaria minor. The sequence continues at coordinate 24,092,606 of OX940727.1, forward strand.
TTAATTAAAAAAAAGACAACCGTTTATGCATTGTCGTATCTGACGTCAGCACTTTGATGACGTGGCATGATGATGTCAGCGTCCTATTTAATTAAAAAAAAGACAACCGTATGTTTTTTGCAACGCTGGATACGACAACACTCAAGAACTACTTTTAGTGTGTTGTCAAATAGCAAATTTTTTTTGTAATGCTGGATACGATAATGCTCAAGAATTGGTAAAGACAACAGGTAAAAACCGTTGTAAAAAGGCAAATTTCTTATAGTGTTCCTTTGTTTTGAAGGCTACCATACGGCATGCACTTCGAGCTGAAATATGTGCTACACTTATTCTTTTAGATCTTAATAAACTGAGGCGAGATGTTATAAGAAAAATTTATGTTTTTTACATTGCTAAACCTAATGTGAAAGCTAAGATATGGAGGAATAAAGAAATGTGAATGTTGAGAAGAAAAAGTGTAAAACCATCTTGGAAGTTTAGAAGACATATAAAAGGAAAAGAAAATGAGAGTTTTGTGTTTGGTAGTATATGTTGGTAGTTTTTGCTGTTATATACATTATGTGATGGTTTGGTAGTATATGTTGGTGTGTATATATATATTTGGATGGTTTTATGGTAGTTTTTTCGATGGATATATACGTATATACATTTTGCAATCTAATAGTTTTTATGATAATTTTCAGTACATTTATTGTTTTTAGTATTTTTGTTCTTCATTGTTTATTTTCTTGAAGTATGTTTATGTATTACGGTACCGTTGAATAAGATATATATTATTGTATAATTATATGACTAACACAATGTAAATGTTACAACTAATACAACATAAAGGTATGTTTATCATAAGTAAAAAGGTCATGAGTAAAGTCATGATTGTAATACATAAGGTATGACTAAAAATAATGTAAAGGTATATTATTATAAGTAAAATGTATGATTATCATAATTAAAAGGTTTGCTTATCATAATTAAAAGGTCATGACTAAAATAATGTAAATGTATGCTTATTATAAGTAAATGTATGCTATTATAAGTAAAATGTATGCTATTATAAGTAAAAGGTATGCTTATCAAGAGTAAACCGTCATGATCATAAAAGGTTATGGTATGACTAACATGATGTAAAGGTACGACTAAAATAATTTAATGGTATGCTTATCATAAGTAAAAGGTCATACATATTTTCAAGAGTAAAGTCATGATTGTAATACATAAGGTATGACTAAAATAATATAAAGATATGCTATCATAAGTAAAAGGTATGCTTATCATAAGTAAAAGGTCGTACAATTTTTCAAGAGTAAACAATCATGATCATAAAAGGTTATAGTATGACTAACACAATGTAAAGGTACGACTAATACAATATAATGGTATGCTTATCATAAATAAAAGGTCATACATATTTGCAAGAGTAAAGTCATGATTGTAATACATAATTTATGACTAAAATAATGTAAAGGTGTGCTATCATAAGTAAAAGTTATGTTTATCATAAGTAAAAGGTCGTACAATTTTTCAAGAGTAAACAATCATGATCATAAAAGGTTATGGTATGACTAATACAATGTAAAGGTACGACTAATACAATATAATGGTATGCTTATCATAAGTAAAAGGTCATACATATTTCAAGAGTAAACTGTCATGATCATTTTTTTTTGTTTACTAAAACAAACGAACATTTGGTGTTTTAGAACCAAATTCCTTTGCTGTTGTTTTTTCTTTGTGATTGCTCTTTTTCTGAAAGTGATCCTTGATTCTCTGTCTTCATCCCTTTGTAACCGAGCGTGCAGGATCAAGCACAATGTTAGATGATTTGGAAGAAGCAATATCTGTTGAATTTGTTGAAGTGATTCCATTAAGATTTTAAGAATCTCTGTCATAAGCTTCTTCAAGTATTCTCCTTGTATCTTCATTGTCTTCACATTTCAAAAGCAGATTGTAATATTTTCTAGCCATTTCATGTCTCCAGAGAACACAATCATGAGACTTGTTTGTGTCACTGGAAGTAGTAGCTTTGAAACTATCCCAAATCTCTGATTTTGCTTCTTTTTTCCATCTTTTCTGTATATAAGGATCGGGTATCCTTTCTATAGAGTTGATATGAAGTATTCTCAATGAGTGGTAACACATCATACCATATTCTTCAAACTTCTTGCAAGTGCAAACAATCAAGTTCATTTTGTTGTCAAATATCACATGGTTGGTATTCTGGTCAATACCAAGTGGTGAAACATCATAAATCATTGTATTGTCTTGAATTCCAACAACTGTGGATGTAGCTGAAATGCATTTGAGAAACTCTTCCTCAAAATTTCTGAAAAGTGGTAATGTATATACCTCAGAATCATGTTTCTGAAAGCCAAGTATTGGTAGAACTGAGTCACGAATGCATCTTGAAGAATCTACTAGTAGACTTACGAACATTAAATCCCAATAATTGAGCATGCTTACAGTAGATTTTATACATGTCGTCAATTATTTCCCTTGTTAATCCAACTAGAGAACCAGTGAGATCATTTAATTGAATTGTGTCATCTGAAGAAAAAAAAAGAATGTTTTAGATTCATATTTACTACCTTTATGATATATGTACAATACCTTTATGTTTTCATAAGATGACCATTATGTATTTTTAAGTATACCTTTATAAGTCACCTGTAGTACCCCAACCCATCTTTGTAGGATTGAGGCGCTACCTTAACCTTATATGCTCAAATGATTTTGTAAAAGGGATAATGATTTTTCTTTTTAAAAGATTTTCGTAAATAAACTCAGCGGAAGACTTCATTAAACACGAGTACTCTTTTTCTTTAAAATCGAAAAGCTTAGCATGCAAGAAACTAACTCGTGTTCTATCCACATTTGTAAATCAAAACCTCGTCATTCATAAGATGTTTTAAAAAGTTTACTTAAGCCAACATTGGAAGTGTCAAAAGAGACATTAAGCATTTTAACTTCATACATATTAACATATATGAAAAACATATAATATGCTTCTTGAGAGGGGTCCGTACAGCTGGCTACACATCCGCTTCGTCGTAAGGGGGTCCTGAAAATGTTTAAATATAGCAACATAAGATTTGAGAAATCTTAGTGGATAATGCTTATTAACTGTTACATTAAAGAGATTAACTAAAACGCTTAATATGTCATCTCCAAGTTTGAGGACCTGGTATAATCTCCAAGACCCGAAGACCTGGTATAAACTCCAAGGCCCGAAGACCTGATATAATCTACAAGGTCCGAAGACCTGGTATAATCTCCAAGGTTCGTCAACCTGGTACTTCACCCGAAGGTGTCATTTCATTTTATCATACTCAACATACGAGTTATTCTAATCAATGTAATTTGTAAATAAATGGTACCCACTTTTGATGTTGATTCGAAAGTTGGGATAGCTCTTGAAGTATCCGGTCGCTCGTACTGCACTCGGCACGTTCATAAATTCTTAGTCTTTATATTGCATTTCAATTGTACCGAAATGAGATAATTATACATTCATAATAACCTTACTAAAACGATAGAGATAATTTTTAATCACACAAACTGTAATAATTAACTTAATATGCTCAACATTGGTTGAAAAGTGTTCTTAAACTAGTATATTTTATAAAATTCACCATAAATTATATAGCTATTGAACCCTTATGAAATTAATAATGTAAACTTCTATCATCATATGTTTAAACATAGTAAATATTTTTGAAAGACTCTAACTAATTAACATTATAAAAAAATCATTTTACTAAGGTCTGAAACTGCAGAATTTCAATTTGAAACTAGACCATCTTTGAAAAATCATTATGACTCATACATTACTCGAAATATTACCCACTTTATCCATATTCTCACAACTTCATGTAGAATAACATACTAAAACAGTTTTGAGAAACTCAAAGCGTACGATTTTATAAAAATAATTTTCTAGGGTCTGAAACTGCATAATTTTAATTCGAAATAGGACCATCTTTGAAAAATCATTATAATTCATATATTACTCCAAATATTACCAAATTTCAACCATATGCTCATAACTTCATGTAAAATAATGTACTAGAACAGTTTTGAGAAACTCAAGGTGTACAATTTTATAAAAATAATTTTCTAGGGTCTAGAACTGCATAAATCTAACTCGAACTGGACTATCTTTGAAAAATCATCATAATTCATAGACTACTCCAAACATTACAAAATTTTAACCGTAGACTTAAGACTTCATGTAGTATAACATACCAAAACAGTTTTAAAAGATTCCAAGTATAAAATTTTATAAAAATCGGCAAAGTGGACTGCCATACTCAAGTTTTTCACTAGTTGATTAACTTCACTTATTCCATCAATTATAAGATAACTCAATTTTTTAATAACTATATTAACCTCAAGATGATCATCATAACTCAATTTATCACAAATGCAAGGAGTTTTAACAAAGTAATCAAACATGCAAAGCCTAATTCAACAAGCAATTGCCAAATCAACACTCAAGGATCACATTTTTTTGGAGATCAATCAGATAGAACAAAATATCAAATAATTTCACCACAATTGTAGCAACCCGGACCAAAACGAAACATAATTTATTAATTAAATATTTAAACTCAGGATTTAATATATATGTGTGTATGTTTTAACTGTTTAAATACGTGCGTTTCAGATAAGTGTTAAATGCATGTATGAGATGGATAGTTTACCTAGACGTGGAACATAGGATATTTTTATATCACTAGATGCGTTTTGAAAAAATGAGAAGCTAGAAACAAACTAGAGGTCAATCGGAGATCTGTAGCTCAAACGACAATGAAAAGAACAAAACACGAGGTTTCGGAAATATCAGAGGATATTTACGATGAATAGTAAACGAGATATTTACCGGTGAATAGTAACTTTCGAAATCTATAAATAGAGGCTCCTTCAGTTCATTTTTCACCCTTTCTTCGAACGAGCCAAAAGCGACGTTTGCATGTAAGTCTCTCTTCTCTCTCTCGTTTCTTTTTTGGCCTCCGGCACCGCCGTCGGCGCGATGGTGTCGCCACCGGAGTTTGCCTGAAAATTTCAAAGTTGTCGGTTTCAGCCAATTTTTGCACACAACGTAGGTTTTGACGAGATGAGTCTAGAATAGGTCTCGGATTTCAATTCCGACTTATTGTTCACCGGAAAACGGCGAAAAACCATTTCAAAACCCTAAACCCTAACCCTGGCCAACTTTTCTCTCTCCTCGGTTTTCTCTCTTTTCCACCGTCCTTTTAGTCGGAGATGTTGTCGGAGGTTCTCCCAGAGGTGAGGGTGAGTTGTTGGAGGGACGACGCCGCCGTGAGTGGTGGTGTCGGAGCTATATCGGGTTGGGTATGTTATATGTATGTATGTGTGTGTGTTTGTGTGTGATCTCTGTTGGGGGCGGCATAAGTGGTGCCGCCATGAGGAAAGTGACGACCGGCGCTGATGATGCGTCTAAACAAGGCTGGTGATGCGTTGCCGGCCAAGTGTTTTGATGATGTGTGCGTTTGCATATATATATGTTTATGTGTGTGAGATGGGGTTGGGGAAGATTGGTTTTGTATTGGAGATGTAGTGGTTTGGAATGAGTAGGTTAGAACGGAATAGTCGGAGGCGCCGGGCAGCAACGAGGCATCCGGGAAGGCCGCTGGGCGCGCAGGCTGCTGGGTGTGCTGGCGCGCGGTCGTGCCGGAGCGCACGGTCGTGCGCCAGCCGGCAGAAGTTGCTGGAGGTCGGCGCACGGTCGTGCCTGGAGAGCATGGTCGTGCGCGAGCCAGCAGGATCAACTGGAAGTTGGCGCACGGTCGTGCTTGGGGAGCACGATCGTGCGCGACCACGCAGAAGTTGTTGGAAGCTGGTGCACGGTCGTGCGCGACCACACAAAAGTTGCTGGAAGCTGGCGCACGGTCGTGCACTGAGTGGGCACGCCGAGAAAGGGCGCCGAGTGCGGGATGCGTGTCGGGTGATGCCGTGTTTTCAATTTTTTTTCGTTCCTTTCCCTTTGTATTGTTTATCATCGGTTCTTAGCTGATGAGATGTCGTTGACCGAGGGTCATGGGCCCGGTCAAAGTTAACCCTTCGATTATTTTACCAATTTACCTTCAAACTTATATACGTCGTCGAACTCGTATCAACTCCGAACGAGCTCGTTTCTTATCCAATCTTTAGTTCTCTTGACTCGTCGCATATTTAATGGCCGTCTTTCTTCCGGAAGAAACATTTATCGCTTTAATTATAATTATTAAGGATCTAAGAACACCGTAACTTGTGTAGGCTTCGTATTGGATTGAGTTTGAGTATTTGTTGGATTGAGCTTGAGTACTTGTTGGATTGAGCTTGTGTTATCAGACGTTTGATTCTAGCGACTCACGTGGTAACCACCGAACAAGGTGGGGGTAATTTCTATCTCTTTATCTATTTACTGTTTTCCCTATTAAATACATGACTGAGGAATACTAAGTGTTGTGATTATAATTGTTGTGCCATATAACTGTGAAAGGACCGAGGTCCACTCTATTCGTCCCCTGCTATTTTCTACTACTCTATTGAGGTTTGGTGGTCCTCTTGAAATGCACCAACTGTAGTGAGACCGTTATATAGGATAAGACGGGGGAATCCCGTACCTATTCGTCCCTTGTCATTTCTAATATCTGCTTTGCTTTTATGTGTTATGATAACGTGACTGTAGATTATCTTCGGTAATTATTTCTGTTATGAGTCACAAGAGGTGGATTTTATTCCCCACGAGTGTATTCCACACACTCACCCCTTAATCTGTACTCACACTATAGGAGATGATGAGATCAACGAACCCTAGTTGGAGAGAGATGGTGCTATCTTTGGAATCGCATGTTTAGAACGATGTAAGACAAACTTTATCAAACCATGTTTAAAGTAATTCGGGTTATGTAATATTTTAATACATGTAAGGATGTGAGATCCTGAAGTATTATTCCACTGCGTATGATGTGTTTTATCGTTAGTGAGACCGATTGCTATCGGCAGAGGCCGATTGTTGATAAGTGAAAGATTCACTTCATTCGTTACCTTTTTCTTCTATCGTCTCTTACTATTTCTTCTGTACGAGTTGTGTGTCCCTTGCTATTTCTCTCTTCACGCCCATGTGAAACTCTGATAAAATATGAAAAGATTTTGGGGCGTGACAACAATTGTAGGGAATCACTCTTGGATCACACATGCAATGAGTTTTGGTGAGGGAATCAAACATGCAAAGCTTAATTCAACATGTATTTGTCAAATCAACATACAAAATGACATATTTTGAAGATCAACCACAAATTGTCCCTTAGATCACACATGCAATGGGTTTAGGTGAAGGAAAACAAACTTGTTGTCATGCCCCAGAATCTTTTGATAAAAATATCAGAGTTTTCCCACGGGCATGAAGAAAGAAAAGATAAGGGACACATTTTTTTTATACCCAAAAAGAAGTAGTAGGAGACGACAGAAGAAAGAGGTAAAGGACGATGTGAAACATTCACATATCAACAATCGGCCTCTGCCGATAGCAATCAGTCTCAATACCGATAAAATACAACATTCGCACCGGAACAATTCATCAGGATCTCACATCCGTTTCATGTATCCAATTATTACAAAACGTGAATTACTTAAAACATTGTTTGGAAAAGTTTGTATTACATCAGTCTAATCATACGAGTCCAAAGATAGCACCATCTCTCTCTCTCCATCTAGGGTTCCTCTTGTTCATCATCTCCTATAGTGTGAGTACAGATTAAGGGGTGAGTGCGTTGAATACACTCGTGGGGATACTCTCCTTGTTTTTAACAGTTATTAGGTAGGTATGACAAATCCAACATATACAAGTTTGGCAGGTAGTCACAACATATAAAATGCATAACACATAATTTTAAGAACACACGGCTCTAAGAGCACTCAACTATACTTGGTGCTTTTTACGGGTCACCAGTCCATCCCTACCGTATGATGCTTTTTACGGGCCACCAGTCCATTCCTAACGTATTGTGCTTTTTACGGGCCACCAGTCCATCCCTAACATGACTTGGGACATCCGTCCACGTTTATCATATTTATAAGGTATGTATGAATATAATGATCACATCATATAATCACATCACATAGAGTTTAACAGTTCAAATATCAAATACGGAAATCAACTAACATACTGAGTTTAGAAGTTACCCCCACCTTGTTCGGTGGTTACCACGTGAGTAGCGAGTACCGAGGATCGAATATCTCAAAGCTCGAGTAGGGGGTTCCAAAGATCAGATAATTCAACGCTCAAACCAACAAGTAGCCTACATAAGTTATGACGTTTCTTAGATCCTTAATAACGTATAAATAAAGCTATAAAAGTTCCCGACGGAAGAACGATCGTTAAATACATGATGGATCAAGAGATCTAAAGATTGAAGTTGAAGAAACGAGGATGGATAATCAATCCATATGGCTGAGATGATAGAGAATGAAATTTGGTAATTTTATGGCCCGGTCAAAGTCGTGGTCCTAGAGCACTACCACTTCCAACTGGTGCACTCATTCGATTAATGCAATCGTTGGCCTTGTGACCTGGCTGATGGCACCGGTAACAAATGTCCTTTCCCCATAAGCATTCTTCTCGATGATTCCTGTTACAAATTGGGCATAACGGTGGTGTTCTTGGGGGCCCTGCAATGTTGGGTTGAACACTTCTAACCGTGGTGTTACCTCTTGGTCCCGTAATTGGTGTTCCCTTCCTCTTCAATTGGTTCATCATTGGTCTTTGTTCATTCTCCAACCCCAAACTCATTGAAACTATACGAGCCCTTTCATACACATCCCTAAAATGCGGCAACCTCAAACCAGATACAATCCCTCCAACTTCTGGATACAATCCCCTCTCAAACCTGCATGCTTTTCAGTCATCAGTATTGACTAAATGTGGCGCATATCGTGAGAGTGAATTAAACTTGTGCTCGTATTCAGTGACAATGTTGGTTCCTTGACGAAGGTTCATAAATTTAATTTCCTTTTGGTCCCTCAATGCTTGTGGGAAATAGCGATTGTAGCGCCCAGGACAAAACAAAGCATAATTGGATAATTAAATAATTAAACCCTTAATTGAAATAATTCTATGTGTGTTAATTTTGGGTGTTTAAATTTATTTATGTGCGTTACAGATATGTGTTTGATGCCGATTTAGAAGGATGTAATTTTTTTAGACATGGAACCTAGAAGATTTTTATATTATAAGATGCGTAACGGAAAAACGAGAAAATAGAAACGAACTAGAGGTCAATCGGAGTTTTGTAGCTCGAGTAGTGAATAAAACAGTGAAACAAAGAATACGACGTATACGAGACGTATGCGAAGGGTAGAATACGAGATATTTATGGTGAGTAGTAGTCTTTCTTGGAGAAGTATATATAGCTTGTTTTTAAGTTGAAAAATTACACGAGCTCATAATCGAGAAACACGTAAGTTTTCTCTCATTCTTCTTTTTCTTTTTCCGGTAGCCGCCGCCGCCGCCGGTGGCCGGAAAAGTCAACTGTCTCAAAATTGAACGGTTTTCACATAGGACATAGCTCTCGTCGAAGCGAGTCTAGTGACGGTCTTATTTCTCCATTCCGACGGTCGGATCGCCGGCAAATCACCGGTCAACCGTCCCAAAAACCTTATTTGAGTTCATCACCATTTCTCTCTCCTCGTTTCTTGTTTTCTCTCTCTCGTCTTCCTTACCGGGGTGGTAGATAACCATTCCGGGGTGTTTTCCCTTTGGTTGGAGGTGGTGGAGCCACCGATCGGTGTGGCCGGAGCTAGAAGAAGAAGATGGTGAAGGCGGCGCTGCTGTGTAAGCTGGTCCGCGCAGGACCGTGCGATGGGGCACGACCGTGCGCCAGGAGTGAGCGACCGTGCGCGGCCACTGGAAGGTGGCGCACGGTCAAGTATTGTGGGGCACGGTCGTGGGTAGTTTTGCACGACTGTGCGAGATGGAGGTGTGTGTGGGGTTTTACCGGGTTTTGCCGGGTGCGTCCTGGGCACACCGACGAGTGTTTTCGTGGGTCGGTTCGAGTCGTGTGTTTCCATCCTTGTGTCGGGAGTCGAGGATCTCGGTCTAGTCAACCCTTTTTACCAAGTTTACCTTCCACACTTGTCTTGATATCCTTAATCTTCGAGTCTTCCTTATCCGTCCCGTCTTCTCAATCGTTCTTTTCTTTATTTATATCCATCTTTTAATCTTTTGAGGATCTAAGATATCACGGTACTTTTGTAGGCTATCGGTTGGATCGTACACATTAGGCTTGACTCTTTATTTTGTCAGAACACGTGATAACCTCTTATCGAGGTGGGGGTATTTTCTAATTCTTAATCTGTTTACTGCTTTCCCTACTTTGATGCTCATTTGAGAAATGCTAAATGCTGTGTATTTTAAGTGTTGTGTCATATTTATATTGTGCATGGGCTGCGGTCCACCTCTGATCATGCATTCGTCCCCTACCCATTTTCTACCACTCTTGAAGGTTTGGTGGTCCTGTAAATGCACCAACGGTAATGAGACCGTTTCTATAGGATAAGATGGGGAGGGAGGGGAGGAACACCCGCACCTATTCGTCCCTTACCATTTCTATTGTCTGCTGTGAATTTTACGTGCTGTGGCAACGTTCCTCTTTATTGTGAACTTCCGGTTTACTATATATACATCTTTGTCGAATATTATAAGATGCAGAGTTTATCTCCACTAGTGTATTCCATGCATTGACCCCTTAATCTGTACTCACACTACAGGAGATGACGAACCATAGAGCAGTAGAGAGAGAGATGGTGCCACATTTGGGATTTTCATAAAATGTATTTTACGAAGTATCAAGAAAACAATGATCACAATCTTTTGTAATGTAAATATATTTTCTTTAAACTCTGATGATGATGGATCCTGTTAATGTTTATCCGCTGTGTTGATGTTTTGAGAATCGGCTGTGTCCGATGTTTGTATGATATGGAGTCGGCGGTGTCCGATATGTTATGAGAAAGATTCTGATGTCTTCTATCTTCTTCTTCTTCTGATCGTCCCTTGCCTTCTTCTTCTTTTGCACGCCTCTGTTTTAATTAATACTCTGATAACTTTTTTATGGAAGAAACTGGGGCGTGACAATATGGTATCAGCGCAAATGTTCTACCCTTTGTAGGACTTTGCTTGGTTTGGTTTGATAAAGAGAAAACGAGATAAAACGTGTTGAAAATGTTTAAAAATCTTTTCTAAAGAAAAGTATAAGCACCACTCTCTCTCTCTAAGCTTGTCTCTCCTTAAGTTATATAACTTGGTATAAAGAATGTGTGTTGATACATGACATCTTGCTTACCTGATCTACATCGTTAGGGTTCGAAAGGATGATATGGATAAAGTTTCATCTGAAACGAAACAACTTATACAGCTTATACTTGACAGATGGCTAGATTTAGACGTACCGCTAGAATACGTGTTCCGCCGGTAGAGACGTGTGAGGTATGACTTAGACGACATTTCTTTGAAAGCCGAGTGTTAGGAAAAGTATCAGTTGGTGAGCATATATCTAGATTGTTTCATTGTTGGCGAGAGATAGGGGGAACAGGGGGTAGCATCCCTAATATGCAGGCTTGTACACATATGATTCATACTTTGTCGAATGTATGGGCGGCTAGGGCGCATCTCATTTTCCGTGATGAGGTGGTGTATTCAGCTGTGGATAACACACCGGTTGTAGATTTCAGAAGAGTGGCGAGGAAAATGTTAGAATTGTGGGGCCGTCATAGCTATCCGACTACCCCCGAGCCTAGACCTTATGACCCTTCTAGTGACAGCTAGGAGGATGAGGAAAATGATTTGGAGGAGGAACTTGAAGAGGATCCTGAGGAGGAGGAACCGGAAGAGGATCCTGAAGAGGACAATCCAGATGCAGATGACCCGGGGGATGTGGTATTGGGCCTGCAAGGACCTCCGTCACCTCCAGCTGCTGTGGCATAGATGATAGTTAAAAGATCGTTTTGTGTATATAAAATAGGAATGATGAAACTTTTATATATATGTATGTGGTAGTCGTTTAACTATTAAGTGTATATAACCCTTTTTGGTGTGGGGTAAAGGCTACCCATATTTTGCTTATATGTATATTTAAAGCACGTGTATTTTCTTCCTATAATATGGAATCCGTGTTTGTATCTCTTCACGCTTGCCGTATTTATTTTCTTTTACTTATTATATATTTATTTTGAAACCTGAACGATATATACGTATACATCGTAACAGAGCTATGTCTCGAGGATGACCTCGGAGAGAACAAACACCTATGGCTAATCAGCCGGAACGGGAAGCAGACCCAAGCATGGGAGATCTAGTGTCGGTGCTAAGAGGATTAGCACAACACTTTGAGGTTACGCGAGCCGCACCACCACCAGCTAGGCCTGATCCGAATCTAATATACAAACAATTTCGGTGTTTTAATCCACCGACGTTCAGTGGAAAAGACGAACCCTCAGAGGCAGATGAGTGGTTGAGATCATTAGATCGACTGTTTGGGGATTTGGCATGTACTAAGAAATAAAAGATTTCGTGTGCGATTTTCCAGCTCATAGAAGCGACAAGCCATTGGTGGGATTCCTATGAAAGGACGATGTTGCCGCAGCAAAGGGAAGAGATGACGTGGGAGGACTTTAAAGAAGTAGTTACTCATCATTTTATACCACAGTCTTACCGAGACAGAAAGGAGACGGAATTTTTACATCTACGTCAAGGAACTATAACGGTAGGGGAATACGAGCGGAAATTTAATCATCTAAGCAGATATGCCACTCACCTGGTCGACACTGATGCCAAAAAGGCCCGGAGATTTGAAAGGGGTCTACGCTCGGAGATTGGGTCGATCCTGGCCGGACAGGGAGTTATGACTTATTCTAGTATAATTGAGAGAGCTCAAGAAATTGCCTCCCGACTGCGATTGGATGTGGTGCTTCTTAAGAAGTTTGCTCCGACGCCGATGAAAAGAAAGTGGACAGGGCCGAGTCAAGATGTTACCCAAAATAAGTTTCCGAGGGAAAACAACACTCCACTTTTCCCCACCCCTCCACCTAGGAATCCGTGTCCCAGATGCCGAAGAGTACACATGGGGCCATGTCAACTAGAAACACGGAGCTGCTATTCATGTGGGGAACCAGGGCATATTGCAGCGAATTGTAGAAAGTCAAAAGGCCCAGCGACTGCAACTACAAGTTCGAGGCCGGTAGCCGGTAGGGTACGTGCTTTCGCTCTTACTCGCCCGGAGGCTGTGGAATGGTCGGAGACAATGACAGGTATGTTAACAGTATGTGATATATTTGCTCTTATTTTATTTGATACCGGAGCAACCCACTCGTTTATCTCTGCCAATTTCTGTAAGCTGTTGAAGTTTGAGGATAGTAAGGTAGATGTTAAAACCTTAGAGGTTAGTATTCCGTCAGGAAAGACGGTAAAGACAAAAAATTTGTATCGTCACCTACGTATCGCCTTTGAGAGTAGGATCCTTTTTGCTGATCTTCATGCATTGGAGATGAAGGATTTCGATATTATCCTCGGAATGGACTGGCTTGAGTCGAATCACGCAGTGATCAAGTGCTGTACAAGAGAGATAATTTTTCAAACACCTGGAGAACCCGAGTTCACTTTTTATGGGACACGAGTTAAAGTTGATACGAGAATTATATTGGTTATGAAGGCAACCCAAATGCTTAGTAAAAAGAATTATGAAGCTTGGTTGGTCAGTATGGTGAGTCTGGAACAAGAGATGAGTTCCATTGAGGATGTACCGGTGGTAAGAGAATTTATAGATGTATTTCCCGAAGATTTACCTGGTCCTCCACCAGATCGTCAGGTGACCTTTGGGATTGATCTTGTACCAGGATCAGCACCGGTATCGAAAGCTTCTTACCGAATGACACCGAAAGAATTACAAGAATTAAAGATGCAACTACAAGAACTTCTGGACAAGGGTTTTATTAGACCGAGCGTGTCTCCTTGGGAGCTCCAGTGCTATTTGTGAAAAAGAAAGATGGAAGTTTCCGAATGTGTATTGATTATAGGGAGCTGAACAAGAGAACTATCAATAACAAATATCCACTACCTCGAATCGATGATCTCTTTGATCAGTTAAGAGGTGCTAGCGTATTCTCGAAGATCAATTTAAGGTCCGGATATCATCAGATGAAGGTTAAAGATGTTGATATGTCTAAGACAGCATTCAGAACCAGATATGGCCACTACGAGTTCGTAGTAATGCCATTTGGACTTAGCAATGCACCAGCCGTCTTCATGGATCTAATGAATCGTGTTTTTCATGCTTATCTCAATCATTTCATTATCGTGTTTATCGACGATATTCTCATCTATTCATGTTATAAGACGCAACATGAGCAACATCTTAGGATTGCGCTGGAAGTTCTACGGAAAGAAAAGCTCTTTGCAAAATTTAAGAAATGCGAGTTCTGGATGGATAAGATAGGTTTTCTTGGTCATATCGTTTCGTCACAAGGGATCGAGGTAGACCCCGACAAAGTTGCAGCTGTCAGCAAATGGGAAACTCCAACCAATGTCAAGGAAGTACGGAGTTTTATTGGTATGGCGGGGTACTATCGAAGGTTCATAAATGGATTTTTGCAGATTGCTGCTCCGATGACTCGTTTGACGCAGAAGGATGTAAAGTTCCAATGGACGGAACAATGCGCAAAGTTTCCAAGAGCTAAAGAAGAAACTGACAGAAGCACCAATCTTGACAGTTCCGGATGTAACAAAGGAATTCGTGATCTATAGTGATGCGTCTAAATAAGGTTTGGGGTGCGTTCTGATGCAGCAAGGAAAAGTGGTGGCTTATGCATCCCGATAATTGAAAGCTCACGAACAAAACTATCCGACACACGATCTGGAGTTGGCTGCGGTTGTGCATGCTCTAAAAATTTGGAGACATTATCTGTATGGCGTGAAGTGTGAGATATACACTGATCATAAGAGTCTAAAGTATTTCTTCGAACAGAAAGAGCAAAGCATTAGACAGAGAAGATGGTTAGAGTTGGTGAAGGATTATGACGTTACGATCCATTATCACCCTGGTAAAGCAAATGTGGTGGCCGATGCACTCAGCAGAAAAGGAAAAAGGGATTATGACGTCTATGATCACCAACAAACGTCATTTAGTCGAAGAAATGTCAAGGTTGAATCTAGAAATGGTCTCACCTCCGAACAACATCGAAGCCTTGATGGCAACTTTGACTGTGAAACCTACACTTCGTGAACGAATTATTGAAGCTCAAAAGAAGGATAATTTCTTAATAAAGATGAAAACTCGCATGGACCGTGGAAAAGCTGAGGGCTTCTCCTTTGCAACAGATGGAGCTGTTGTCTTCAGGGGAAGAATATGCGTGCCAAAGGACGAGAATCTGAGAGAAGAAATTCTTGAAGAAGCTCATTGCACACCATTGTCAATACATCCTGGAGGTACGAAAATGTACCGAGATTTGAGAGAAAACTTTTGGTGGGAGAATATAAAAAGAAGCATCGGACTGTTCGTAAAGAAATGTCTGGTTTGTCAACAAGTAAAAGCTGAACACCAACGACCAGCTGGATTGCTAACTCCGTTGGAAATCCCGGAATGGAAGTGGGAGCATATAGCTATGGATTTTGTAATTGGTCTGCCAAGAACCAAGCGAGGGAACCATGCAGTATGGGTCATTGTGGATAGATTAACAAAGTCTGCACACTTTCTACCGATCAAGATGACTTTCGGACTAGATAAGTTGGCTCGGATTTATCTTGAAGAGATTGTCCGATTGCATGGTGTACCGGTTACTATAGTGTCAGATAGAGATCCTCGATTTACATCCAGGTTTTGGCAGAGTCTACAGAAAGAGTTAGGAACCAGACTAGCTTTCAGCACAGCTTTTCATCCTCAAACAGACGGACAGTCAGAAAGAACAATACAGATTCTGGAAGATATGTTAAGGGCTTGTGTTCTGGATCTTCAAGGGACTTGGGAAGAACACTTGTGCCTAGTAGAATTCGCTTACAACAACAGTTACCAATCCACAATTGGGATGGCGCCATATGAAGCTCTTTATGGAAGGAAATGTCGCTCTCCTATTTGTTGGGATGAAGTAGGCGAAAAAAAGGTGTTGGGACCTGAATTGGTGGAACAGACAGTCGAGGTAATAAAGAAAATTTGGGAGAGAATAAAGATAGCACAAGATCGACAAAAAGCGTACTCAGATAAGAGACGACAGGAGTTGAAATTCGAGGTGGGAGACAAAGTTTTTCTGAGGGTGTCACCCACTAAAGGAGTTCGTCGATTCGGATAGAAAGGAAAGTTGAAACCAAGATACATAGGACCCTTTGAGATTTTGGAACGAGTTGGAGAGGTCGCATATCGTCTAGCTTTACCGCCAGACCTCATTGGAGTACACGATGTCTTCCATGTATCTATGCTAAGAAAGTACATTTTCGACCCAAGTCACATAATCGAACAAGATGAC
Source organism: Scutellaria minor (assembly GCA_954870855.1). Classification (NCBI taxonomy): domain Eukaryota; kingdom Viridiplantae; phylum Streptophyta; class Magnoliopsida; order Lamiales; family Lamiaceae; genus Scutellaria; species Scutellaria minor. The sequence goes on from OX940727.1 coordinate 24,109,115, forward strand.
ATAGAATGGAAGAAAGATTTGACCTATGAAGAATTTCCTATAGCCATTCTGGATAGGAAAAAACGTCAGCAAAGGAATCGAGAGGTGTCTATAGTTAAAGTTCAGTGGAGTCGACATGGGAAGGAAGAAGCCACGTGGGAACTAGAAGTTCATATTCGGACGAAATATCCCGATTTGTCTTTCTTAGGTACGCGTCTAATTTCGAGGACAAAATTCTTTTAAGGGATAAGGGATGTAGCGCCCAGGACAAAACGAAGCATAATTGGATAATTAAATAATTAAACCCTTAATTGAAATAATTCTATGTGTGTTAATTTTGGGTGTTTAAATTTATTTATGTGCGTTACAGATATGTGTTTGATGCCGGTTTAGAAGGACATAATTTTTTTAGACATGGAACCTAGAAGATTTTTATATTATAAGATGCGTAACGGAAAAACGAGAAAATAGAAACGAACTAGAGGTCAATCGGAGTTTTGTAGCTCGAGTAGTGAAGAAAACAGTGAAACAAAGAATACGACGTATACGAGACGTATGCGAAGGGTAGAATACGAGATATTTATGGTGAGTAGTAGTCTTTCTTGGAGAAGTATATATAGCTTGTTTTTAAGTTGAAAAATCACACGAGCTCATAATCGAGAAACACGAAAGTTTTCTCTCATTCTTCTTTTTCTTTTTCCGGTAGCCGCCGCCGCCACCGGTGGCCGGAAAAGTCAACTATCTCAGAATTGAACGGTTTTCACATAGGACGTAGCTCTCGTTGAGTCGAGTCTAGTGACGGTCTTATTTCTCCGTTCCGACGGTCGGATGGCCGGCAAATTACCGGTCAACCGTCCCAAAAACCTTGTTTGAGTTCATCACCTTTTCTCTCTCCTCGTTTCTTGCTTTCTCTCTCTCATCTTCCTTACTGGGATGGTAGATAACCATTCCGGGGTGTGTTTCCTTTGGTTGGAGGTGGTGGAGCCACCGATCGGTGTGGCCGGAGCTAGAGGAAGAAGATGGTGAAGGCGGCGCTGTTGTGTATGCTGGTCCGCGCAGGACCGTGCGCTGGGGCACGACCGTGCGCCAGGAGTGAGCGACCTTGCGCGGCCATTGGAAGGTGGCGCACGGTCAAGTGTTGTGGGGCACGGTCGTGGGCAGTTTTGCACGACCGTGCGAGATGGAGGTGTGTGTGGGGTTTTACCGGGTTTTGCCGGGTGCGTCGTGGGCGCACCGGCAAGTGTTTTCGTGGGTCGGTTCGAGTCGTGTGTTTCCATCCTTGTGTCGGGAGTCGGGGATCTCGGTCGAGTCAACCCTTTTTACCAAGTTTACCTTCCACACTTGTCTTGATATCCTTAATCTTCGAGTCTTCCTTATCTGTCCCGTCTTCTCGATCGTTCTTTTCTTTATTTATATCAGTCTTTTAATCTTTTGAGGATCTAAGATATCACGGTACTTTTGTAGGCTATTGGTTGGATCGTACGCATTAGGCTTGACTCTTTATTTTGTCAGAACACGTGATAACCTCTTATCGAGGTGGGGGTATTTTCTAATTCTTAATTTGTTTACTGTTTTCCCTACTTTGATGCTCGTTTGAGAAATGCAAAATGCTGTGTATTTTAAGTGCTGTGTCATATTTATATTGTGCATGGGCTGCGGTCCACCTCTGATCATGCATTCGTCCTCTACCCCTTTTCTACTACTCTTGAAGGTTTGGTGGTCCTGTAAATGCACCAACGGTAATGAGACCGTTTCTATAGGATAAGACGGGGGGAACACCCACACCTATTCATCCCTTACCATTTCTAATGCCTGCTGTGAATTTTACGTACTGTGACAACATGCCTCTTTATTGTGAACTTTCGATTTACTATATATACATCTTTGTCGAATGTTATAAGATGCAGAGTTTATCTCCACCAGTGTATTCCATACACTGACCCCTTAATCTGTACTCACACTACAGGAGATGACGAACCATAGAGCAGTAGAGAGAGAGATGGTACCACATTTGGGATTTTCATAAAATGTATTTTACGAAGTATCAAGAAAACAATGATCACAATCTTTTGTAATGTAAATATATTTTCTGTAAACTCTGATGACGATGTATCCTGTTAATGTTTATCCGCTGTGTTGATGTTTTGAGAATCGGCTGTGTTCGATGTTTGTATGATATGGAGTCGGCGGTGTCCGATATGTTATGAGAAAGATTCTGATGTCTTCTATCTTTTTCTTCTTCTGATCGTCCCTTATCTTCTTCTTCTTTTGCATGATTCTGTTTTAATTAATACTCTGATAACTTTTGTATGGAAGAAACTGGGGCGTGACAACGATTGAGAATAATTTCCTTCGTCATGGTTCTTTCGTGAGATTGCCACCACTGGCCAGCATCTTCGGCTAACTGAAACCTTGCACATGAGACTTTTGAGTTTCCGACAATTCCATGTACTCAAAAATTCTTTCTAACTCAGCAATCCATTCTTCCGTAGCCATTGACCCTCATTTCTCCTAAATCTGGGTGGCTGGAAACGTCTGAACTGTTCAATCACATGATTTGGCTTGGGTTGTTATTCCTCTTGGTTATTTGAAGTGCAGTCCGCTGCTGCATAAAATCTCGCAAGTGGGCAAAGAAGTCTCTTGTCATATTAGCGTTAGCATTCTGTCCGGTGGGTTGCTCTTCATTGCTCTGTTCTCCTTCGGTTTGCTGTCTAGTAGGTGAGTCCATAGTGTTTGCTCTACAAGATATATATAATATCATTTTCTTAAAACTCTTATTAAAATCATTTGAAAATTATCATTTTTGCCGATAATAATTTAACATATTTACAATGGTAAAAAACGTATAAATAAATGAAAATAAAGCAAAGCAATTTCATTCATCAATATTTTTAGCATAATGAAAATTTCGGGATCGCATCGTCCTAATTTTTAAAAGCAAAATAAGTTTCTTTTCGACAAAAGGGCAAACACTACATTTGCGACCGTCTATACATCAAAAGATAAGGCGTGCAAGCCATACATCAAATCGGGCAACTACTGGCCTATCGGTGAAGCAAAAACTATTATCCATAACATCAAAAGGTAGTGGATACACTTCAATCCTCCGCCTCATCTATCCAACCATAGCAGGGGCGCTTTGACATGCGCTCTCCATCATCAACAGGTTGTCCACTTGGACCTGCCTCATCCTCAACTAGCCATCCATTATCTTGAGTTGTAGCCATCGGTGCATGCGAATGTGTGCGTGAAAGGTGGTCGGGTGGGGCTGCTGCTGTCGGGCCCTCGCGACCAAATGATCCTCTATTCCAAGTGATGCTCTAAGGGATCCAGCTCCCTGGAATAACTCCTGGCTGCGCTTACTAAACCTTTCATGCTCAGCATATGCCTTAACTAGGCTCTCCTCGATAGTATGTATACGAACCTCCCAGTTCATCGCCCGTATCCCATAACGCTGCGCCTCTGCCTCAAGCTCGGCCGCCTCCTTCAAATGCGTCTCATAACGCTCTACCACTTCCTATAGACTCAAACAATACGCTCGAAACTCCATTTGTGCACCGACCTCGCAATCGTAAACTAGCAATCGCCTGAACACCGCCTGAGCTATAGTCCTATACATCGGGAGCACTCTAGCCCTAAGGTGCTCCGCTACCTCGATGTCAGTGTCATCCATCCCGTATATACGAGCTCTCTTACGACAATCGGAAATCCTAGCTATAAACTCTCGAATATCCTCCCATTCAACCTGGTAACAGTCCCTATACTCTCTCTCCAAACATTGCCTACGTGCTTCCTCACGATCTATCCTAAGTACAGTTATTATCAACAACAAGCCAACTCTAAGTCAATCTCTAGTCTTATAATCTCGAGGGTGCATTTGTAAAATAAGGTATGCATTTTAATAAAATTCACTTTCTCATTCAAGATACAAAGATAAGGATGTAAAGAAAATAAATAAGCATTCCTAAACAATTTGAATGCAAGAGAACAATAACAATCATAAGGCATTAAAAGGAACCAATTTCATACTTGATTATATCATTCATCATTCATGCTTTCTTTTCTCATCTTTAACTCATGGTCATCGTACATATTCAACGTACAATTACTTTACTCGTATCATATATGTAGAACATCTTTTGAAAGCTTTCCCATAAACTATTTTAAACCTTTTACCCATATGCTTACCTCGAAACGATTTGGACGTTTAGCTTCGCTGCGGACTCCCTATTATTGAATTCTTTAACATATTCCTTTCAAAGAAACGTTTTGACTTACAGTCTGAGGGGAAAAATTCCAACCTCGTCTCTGATACCACGCCGTAGTACCCCAACCCATCTTTGTAGGATTGAGGCGCTACCTTAACCTTATATGCTCAAATGATTTTGTAAAAGGGATAATAATTTTTCTTTTTAAAAGATTTTCGTAAATAAACTCAGCGGAAGACTTCATTAAACATGAGTACTCTTTTTTTTTTAAATCCAAAAACTTAGCATGCAAAAAACTAACTAGTGTTCTACCCACATTTGTAAATTAAAACCTCGCCATTCATAAGATGTTTTAAAAAGTTTAATTAAGCCAACATTGGAAGTGTCAAAAGGGGCATTAAGCATTTTAACTTCATACATATTAACATATATTAAAAACATATAATATATATGCTTCTAGAGAGGGGTCCGTACAGCTGGCTACACATCCGCTTCATCGTAAGGGGGTCCTGAAAATGTTTAAATATAGCAACATAAGATTTGAGAAATCTTAGTGGATAATGCTTATTAACTGTTACATTAAAGAGATTAACTGATACGCTTAATACGTCATCTCCAAGGTCTGAGGACCTGGTATAAACTCCAAGGCCCGAAGACCTGGTATAAACTCCAAGGCCCGAAGACCTGGTATAATCTCCAAGGTCCGAAGACCTAGTATAATCTCCAAGGTTCGTCAACCTGGTACTTCACCCGAAGGTGTCATTTCATTTTATCATACTCAACATACGAGTTATTCTAATCAATGTAATTTGTAAATAAATGGTACCCACTTTTGACGTTGATTCGAAAGTTGGGATAGCTCCTGAAGTATCCGGTCGCTCGTACTACACTCGGCACGTTTATAAATTCTTAGTCTTTATATTGCATTTCAATTATACCGAAATGAGATAATTATACATTCATAATAACCTTACTAAAATGATAGAAATAATTTCTAATCACACAAACTGTAATAATTAACTTAATATGCTCAACATTGGTTGAAAAGTGTTCTTAAACTAGTATATTTTATAAAATTCACCATAAATTATATAGCTATTGAACCCTTATGAAATTAATAATGTAAACTTCTATCAGCATATGTTTAAACATAGTAAATATTTTTGAAAGACTCTAACTAATTAACATTATAAAAAAATCATTTTACTAAGGTCTGAAACTGCAGAATTTCAATTTGAAACCAGACCATCTTTGAAAAATCATTATGATTCATACATTACTCGAAATATTACCCACTTTTAACCATATTCTCACAACTTCATGTATAATAATATAATAAAACAGTTTTGAGAAACTCAAAGCGTACGATTTTATAAAAATAATTTTCTAGGGTCTGAAACTGCATAATTTTAATTCGAAATTGGACCATCTTTGAAAAATCATTATAATTCATATATTACTCCAAATATTACCAAATTTCAACCATATGCTCACAACTTCATGTAAAATAATTTACTAGAACAGTTTTGAGAAAATCAAGGTGTACGAGTTTATAAAAATAATTTTCTAGGGTCTAGAACTGCATAAATCCAACTCGAACTAGACTATCTTTGAAAAATCATCATAATCCATATACTACTCCAAAAATTACAAAATTTTAACCATAGACTTAAGACTTCATGTAGTATAACATACCAAAACAGTTTTAAAAAATTCCAAATATAAAATTTTATAAAAATCGGCAAAGTGGACTGCCATACTCAAGTTTTTCACAAGTTGATTAACTTCACTTATTCCAGCAATTAAAAGATAACTCAAATTTTTAATAACTATATTAACCTCAAGATGATCATCATAACTCAATTTATCACACATACAAGGAGTTTTAACAAAGTAATCAAACATGCAAAGCCTAATTCAACAAGCAATTGCAAAATCAACACTCAAGGATCACATTTTTTTGGAGATCAATCAGATAGAACAAAATATCAAATTATTTCACCACAATTGTAGGGAATCACCCTTGGATCACACATGCAATGAGTTTTGGTGAGGGAATCAAACATGCAAAGCTTAATTCAACATGTATTTGTCAAATCAACATACAAAATGACATATTTTGAAGATCAACCACATATTGTCTCTTAGATCACACATGCAATGGGTTTAGGTGAGGGAAAACAAACTTGCAATACTTTCTTCAACATGCATTTCAATATTAAGAACCTAACCATGACTCTAAAGAGAAGATTTTTGAGATTTAGCTAAAATACCTCTTAGGTTGCACACAAAATTAGGAGTTCTTGAGTATTCTTTGAATGGAGACTATCTCTTGAGCTTAACTCTTCTCCTTGCTTTGAAAACTCCTTTTTCTTTGTTAATTCTTAAATTTGCAGCTTGTTTGAAGGTGGGAAAGAAGGCTTTTGGAAGGGAAAAATGGCAGAGAGAAGGAAGAGAAATGAGCTTTACTAAGGAAGCTCAAAATGAGAGAGAGAGAGATCATCATATGAGGGGTATGGAGATTCAATAATGTTGCCCCTTAGCTATTAGAGAGATCATCATATATGAGGTTCAATTATACTTTAATACATGTATTATACAAGTAGATCATCTCTTGTAGTATTTACCCACTAGAGGTGTGATGATCAGTGTCATTGAAACTTGGTTTGGATTTGATGGGGTATGGAAGAGATAGAGTGTAGTTCTTACCTAATGTGGCATGTAAAATAAATGAATCATGGTAATTATGCATAAACTTATTTTCAATTTAATACATCATATAAGTCACATGAGTATGTTTGAAATATATTTAATTTAACACATCATAATAGTCACATACTTTATTGCACATAAACTATATAATAAAAATCTACATAACTATAATTAAACACATAAGTCACATTTCTTATATTAATTATTTAATCATTTTTATGTTTAACTTATCTATTTTTGGTCATTCTTTTTCTCGTGCATGTTGAGTGCATCACGATCGAACCCAGTCTCTTCGGATAGCTATCCTGCAAGACTTTTAGACTTAAAGAAACATTAGCTCACCCATTCTTGATAAAAAGTAAAATTCATCTTAAACTCGAAAAGATCATACGCTATAAATTATTTTATAAAAAGTGAAATTTATACATATAAAAATATATGCTATGCAATTTTTATGAAAAATGGGGTGTTACATCAACCATTTAAGGCACATATATAAATTTCAAGACCTTTATGTTAAATTACTTATACCTTTTGTCTCAATAACATAACCTTTATGTATTATTAAGAATACCTTTATAAATAGAACTAAAATAAGTTAGTTATAGATACAAGGCATTCATTTTGTGTAAATTGAGGAGACCTTTAGATTTAGTTAACTATACATTTATGTGTTCATAAGATAACCATTACGTATTTTTAAGTATATATTTATAAGTCAACCATTTAAAGCACATTATGTATAAATTCCAAGACCTTTATATTAAGTTACTTATACTATCTGTCTTAATAACATGACTTTTATGTATTATTAAGAATATCTTTATAAACAGAACTAAAATAAGTCAGTAATATACACAAGACATTCATTTTGTTTAAATATGAAGACCATTAGATTTAGTTAACTATACATTTATGTGTTCATAAGATGACCTTTAGATTTAGTTATCTATACATTTATGTCTCAAGAAGATGACATTTAAGTATACATGTAGTCTCGTTTATTCCAGAAATTGTATCAATTGCATCGGTAAATTCATCTTCTCCATTAGATAACTCAACAATTTGAAGATTGGGAATAGTTTCACCTATGATAGAATATTAAGAATACAACATTAGTTAACCTTTTTGCATTGATAATTGAAGACAATATCTGATTCTCTAAGTTACCAGCGTTGTTCGTGTTTTTGTTTGTAATTTGAAAGTTGGAATCACAGGCGCCCATGGAGATGATACTTTGAGTTGATTGAAGAGGTGAAGCTTAGGGAGGAGGTGAAGACGCGATGATGAACTGAGGGATTGCGCCTCTTAATTAGGGGATTTATTATGAAAAAAAAAACAAAGTATATATGTGTGCTCTAGGTAGGGTCGGATCTGAGTTGCATGGATATTAAGATCCATGCAATAAGTGTAAGTCCAACTCTTTTATAATTAGAAATGCAATATCTACATTCATTGCCTAATCTCTACTCTCTACTCTCTACTTAGATTTATGGAGTTTTGCCTTTTATAATTAGAAATGCAATATCTTTGTTCATTGCCTAATCTCTTACGCCGTCAACTTAAATTTTGGATTCTTTAATCCTTTGGGATATCATCCCACCTTACCACAATTACTATAATATAGGTAGGGAAATACCACAAAATATAACAACATATCAAAATTAACATCAAATATAACATTATGCATAAAAATACCATCAAATATAACACTATACCACAAAATACCACAAAAGCATTCAATGCTTCAATTTGACTTTTAACTAACTTCCAAACATATTAAATTCTCCTTTTATAATTAAATGCAAATCCACATCATTAAATTAATTCTACTCCATTTATTCAATTAGATCCGGATAAAACATCCACTGATCAATATCAGACCCAACATGCTTTCGTAAAATTAATCTATCCCTTAAAATTCATATCTTTCTTTGACCGCAACAACACCGGGTGAGATGCTTTGCAAAGCCACCAGTTGGAAAATCACTGCCCCAGACCATTTTACGAACAACTCCTCACTGTTCAACTTCAACCCTTGGGGAAGATGATCTGCAATTTATCCAGCTCCTTCAACAACTGCACAACACAACCTTGGTTCGTTTCCTACACCAGGTGTATAAAGTCTTCCTTCTAAGGGATAAACTAACACTACTAAGAACACATGTTGAAAGCAAAAACCTTTCTTTTGTTAAGAACTTAAATGAAATATTTATTACATCAGTAATCTCCTGTTGGGAGGAGAATACTTGTTTAGCCTCTCATATGAGATGAGGCCTGCACTCGTACACATATAAACTAAGAACACTCAAAATATTACAAAGATTTTTATTTAGAGAAAACTAAGGGGAATGGTCAATGTCCTCAGCTTCCTTTAACTCCTGCTATATATAGGCATGAATCCGAACTTGAAATGCGGATTCCAAATCTTGTTTGAACACCAGCTGGCGTATCCCATTAGTGCTCCCATGTGACAGTAGTTGGGGAGTCCCTTTCAGCTTGGTTGATGCTCTTTCTCTTAATGCCCCATGACTCAGCCCATGTTAGGTCTGTCGGGGAATCATTTACTTTTAACTTAGCCCATCATGTGATGTTGGTTGGAGAGTCACTTTCTCGTGACCTATCCCATTTTTTTTTGTTGGGGGAATCTCTAAAAGTTTGGTTGTTGTGGTTCCCGGGGATAGCATTTCTTTTATGCTGGACCCTTATCCTTGTTAGACCCATATGCCTGTCGGTCGGGTTTGGGTCGGAATCCTTTCCCAAACTCGGGCTCCTTCTGATCCGGGCATGCTTGACAGATCCGATCAATCCATCTTCCTACATGCGTCATGTTATAGAACTTTCGGTAAGTTTCTTTGCTTGCCAGAATCTTACTTTCCCAGAGGGTTCTTCTTTTGGTTTCGAAAAGCTCCTCTGCAAATCCTGTTGTTGATCCAGTCATTGAATTTAGTAGGAAAGATCCATTCGTGAATTCTAGAAAAACTTAAAAGGATATTTGACTTTGTCCATTTCTGTTAAACAAACTCAAAGTCCCCATGCTCGTCTCGTAAAAGCTTCATCTTCTGAAAATGCTGCTACCAGTGTTGGAATTTCTTCCGGTGAAGCTGCCTTAATATTTTTTAAGGCATTTCCATCCGGCCTCCTCAGCTTGATGAAATGAAAAGCTTCATTGAAGCCTTTCTTGGCTGGTTCTGGAGCTGCACTAATAATGTATAACTCCAAAATATTGCCTTTGGACATTGTGGGTTATTTGCCCAAGTCTCGTGGACTGCTTCCCCAATCCATTTTTGTAACTTCGAAATTTTTGGGAAACCAGGTGACGTAGTATGAATCGAAGCTAAGGCTCCAAAATTATACCACTCTTGAACTTCATTTGAATGACTTCCGTTTTTCATCCAAACTCTTGGGTACTTTCCAGAGATATCAACCACCGTTTTATCTAGGTTGATTCTCTTTCTAGTTACCAACTTCTCCCATTGTCGTTGATAAACCTGCATAGGAGAAATTTTAATCTCATTAGTTTGAACCTTATTTTGGCCGGTCTGTGGCCTCAGGTTCAACTCTTCCTCTTTTACCCCAGAGGTGCTGGGTTGACTTGAAGACTCGGGTTGTGACACCAGAGCTTCAACATTCGTTGCAGGTTGTACATCCTCAAGGAATACATCACCTGTAACACTTGTAGGCATGGTATTTGAATCCATAGCCTTCGGGTTAGAGTCCCGATCTCTAATTGCTCATTTTTGCACCGTGGGAGATACAGCCTGGAGGATAGGCTTATGCAACACTTGGAACAATTGTCCCTGAGCGTATTGGCATGCTCGTATTAGACCAGAAATAGATTTCTGATCTTCTCGCTGAAGTCGTCCAGCAACTTCAGCATTGAGACATAACGTCCCAAATTCTCGTTCAAGACTCTCCAGGTTTTCCCTGAGATGTCTTACTCGTTTAAGAACCTCGTCAGCAACGTGTCCTTCCATCTTGTGTTAAGAAATCTGCAAGAACATTTTCGTGAGATTTCACAATGACAATATCATAATCATAATATTGGCATTCAGCTTGCCATCTAAGTAATCTAGCCTTTTCTGGTTTTGATTCTATTTTATTTTTTAGAAAAGCCTTGACACTTGAATTGTCAATTTTTAAAGTAAACTTCTTAGCCAGTAGGAAAAGAGGCCATTTCTTAAAAGCCTTTCTGACTGCAAAGAATTCTTTCTCGTTTATATGTCATCGTATTACTTCCCCATCTGTGAACAGACCGCTACAATATCTGCATGGTATTTTTCTGTTTGGTGTGACCTTCATAAGAACTGCTGCCCACCAATAATCACTGGCATCTGTATACATAACCAGTTCATCTTCGTCTTGAGGTATAGCAAGCTTTGGAAGCTATTTACAAACTCCCTTGAGTTGCTTTATCCTTTCTCGATGTTCATCCTCCCATTTGAATACTACATCCTTCTTCAGTAATGGGCTGAACACCTTCTTGTGAAATGCTAGATTGTTGATGAACATTCCAGCAAAATTAACAACTTCGAGAAAGCTTTGAAGTTGTTTCTTATCTTTGAGATCATCTGGAAATCCTTGTATCTTTTCTACAATATGACTTTGTAGAATGATTCCAGATTCGTCGATTTCAATTCCTAGGATTTTAATCTGTCTTGTAGCAATTACTGTCTTCTTTTCAGAAAACACTAATCCTTCCTTATGGCAAACATCTGAGAAAATCTCCAAATGTTTGAGATGCTCCTTCATATCCTTCAATGTGATTAGAATGTCATCGATATATACGAACATGAAGCTAAAATAATCCTTGAAGAAATTATCCATCTTTCTCTGATATATTTGGGGTGTATTTGCCAAACCCATAGACATCACGTTCCAGACATAGGGTCCTTGTAGTGTGGAGAAAGCTATGACCTTCTTACTTTCTTCCTTCATCTTAATCTGATAGAATCCAGACTTGCAATCGAACTTTGAGAATATTTTGGCACCTTTGATACAGTTAACCAAGTGATCTCTACTCAGGATATAATATCCATCAAACTCCAAAATGTTATTAATCCCTTTATAATTAATAATAAGTCTAGGTTTACCTCTTTTAATTTCTCCATGATTTCTTACAAGGAATCTCGGGCTGTTATATGGAGAGACTCCTGGTGAGATCAACTTAAGGTCCAGATGTTCCTTAAGTATCTTCTGCATATCCTCACGATCATTTTGATTCATAAGGATTAGTTTGAGTCTCACAAACTCGTGTTCCTTTCCAGGTTTAACCTTTAAGGATGCTTTGAGCTCGTTCCTATCCTACCATGCTAAAGGATCTTCATTGTAATTCCTTTGGATCATTTTCTTGATATCCTCGAGTGATATTTGTTCTTCAATGGTAACATCACTTTGTGGATACTCCAATATAGCTTTTCGCAATTCTATAATAGCCTTTGGAGGAACTCGTTCTTTTCTTTTTATTCTGAATAAATACATGGTATTATCCCATCTCTTGATATCTTTCTATTTCGAGCCAAATTGTTGAAAGGATAATAAGGCATCACCAAATCTTCTTTTATCCGCCATTTTTGGATGTCGAAGTTTGGCTTCATCACCATGCTTGTTGTGAAAAGGAAAAGACATTTTTCTGTAAAATGCTTCCCGCAGTCTCTGGACAATAATCTTATGAGCACATAACATTGTGAAAATAAGCCTTCTTGTCTCATTTTCCTGTGTAAATTTCTTGAATGTTTGTAGGAAATTATTTCCTAGCAAAACATCTGCTCCTGTATCATGGAAATAGATTGGTGGCGTCTTCACCTTATATCATGGGGTATCGCCTGCGCTTCCGATCATGATTTCTGCTTGTTTGATTCATCTATTAAGGATAAGAATCCTTTTGGAGAAATCTCGTCCCGCAATGGCTGGTAGATCATTTCCCATTTCTTTAGAAAAAACCTCCTGCTTTGCAATACAAATCCCTGCTCCTGAATCAATATAGGCTGCGAAATATTCAGCCTTGTATTCAGCATATAACATTCCAATAGAAATATATATGGAGAATGGACTAGTGGTCATCTGATTCTGTATCTTTTATCAGTCACTGTAAACTCCATTCCTTCTTATAATCTTTCCCAAGGTTTATGATCCTTAAGAAAGTTGATACCCAGTATTAATTTTTCTGGGATCTCTCCTGCAATACCCGTAATAGTCAGAACAATTTCACCCATCTTTAGGCTTCCTTGATATTTCCCGACTATTGGCTGTTGTAGATAATATAAAACATCATAAGGAAAAATATTTTCCATTTAGTGGATGTCGAATATTACTTCAACTTCTCTCCAGCCTTCTGGACATTTCAGTTATCCTCGTGTTTTGCATACACCTGGGATTTGCTGAACTGTACTAGGCCTTCTTTCTTCCCAACGACTGTTACTTAACAGTCTGTCTTGTTGGAAAGACATTCTGCTTGTCTCCATTATGAGGCTTTGACTCCTGTTGAAGACAGGTTGATCTTGTATTTTCATATCAATCTCCTTTATAGTTGGAGATTCAATGAGTTCTGGCAAAACCACCCTGGCGAAATCCTCAAAGATTCTTGGGACTTCGATAAATTCCTTTCTCAAGAATACATTTGAATGATGTGTATTCGAGAGAGCATAGGAAATCTTGTATGTGATCAAGTAGGGTCTGTTCCCTTCTTTCATCAAGTCGTCTCTTTTGAAATCTTTATGAAGAGTTAAGACTTTGTTGAAGTCTCGATCTCCTAGATTGTATACAATACGAGGATAGACATTGAATGCCAATTTCCCTGCACACAAGTTTCATGTGACTGCTCCCAAGCATGAATCCTTGAGATTTGAGATTCGCTTGTCAAATATGACAAGATTGAGAGGCGAATCAATCCCTTCTTTGAAGGTTGCTTTAATAATAACTCTTATGGCTCCAATATGAATCCACGAGAGTGTATTTGCAACTTCTCTCTTAACTCTGCTTCTGATCTCCTGAACCTCTCGGTAAGGGATCAACTGCATCTCGATCAGGTTACTTGTGAATTCCATTGGGATGGTAAATTCTCCCATAGTAACCCTATGGATAATTTGGTATTTTCTATTACGAATTCCAAACTTATCCAAGGCCTTTTCCATAGCTCCGATGGTAAAACCATCGTACATTTGAAGCTTTGGATCCTCTTTCATAATCCTCATGAGAGTCTTATGAGAGACTGTTGTGTGAGAGGGAAATCCTGACATATCCTCTCTCATTGTTTGAAGAATTTCTTCTTCACTCCGATTCTGATATGGATTCATTTCTATCATCCGAATAGATCTCTTCTTCATAGATGCTTTCATCTGAGGGTAAATCCTCAAATTGATACACCTGAATGAGATCTTGATAATAGACAGCTTCTTCGAATTCTGGTGTTGCTTTGAACTGTCTAAGACCTCTCTTTTGGTTCTCCGGGTAATCCATTGAGATATGCCCTCTTGCTCCGCACGTCCAGCAATTACAGTCTTTAAAACTTTCATTGGCTCGGGTGTAAGCTTGTCTGAAAGTTTTTCTTCCTATAGTTCTGCCGGTACCTCCGGTTTGAGCCTGATGAATATGCTATACTCCTGTTTGGTGCTGATCTTTGTCCTGATTTGTAACTTCGGGCCTTTTGTTTTGACCACACTCTTCTAGGTCTCCATGAAGTCCTACATGACAGCAAGGTCAATATGCTGTCATTAGGAGAAGAAAACAGCAAACTTCCAGAAAACAGCAAAAATTCTACCCTTCATATACCAAGGCCTACATGACAATATTCCAAAGAGTCTATGCTTAGGAAAGGTATAAGGGAGTACCTTCCTCAAACAGGAAGTACAAAACCTGGAAACATCTAGAACACACACATCACGAACAGTATTCTGCTAAGAATACCAACAAATAAAGAACCACCAATGCTTATGGTAAATCAATTATCATTAAGCGAGTGTGGCTCCCAAAGAAGACTAACCATCCAGGACCCGTACTTGTATGGGTACCTAAATCTACTTAATTCACTTGCAGATACAGTTGCCAGAAAGCAGCAATGATATATGGTATATAGATAGTGGCTGCTCCAGACTTATGACTGGCAACAAGGCTAGATTAAGAGACTTCCAACCATGTAAATGACCTAAGGTTGTCTTCGAAGATGATTCCAAAGGAAGCACCAAAGGCATAGGAAGCTTGATCAAAGACAATACAGGTATTAGTGATGTATCATATGTCAAAGGATTGAAGTATAACCTCTTGAGTATCAGTCAGTTTTGTGACAAAGGATGTTCAGTGGAGTTCAATCTCAATAAATGTCTAATCAGAGATAACAAAACTAATGAGGTTAAGCTTACTGGCACTAGGAGAGACAACATCTACCTTGCTGATTGGAGCTTAACAACGCAGCCAACATGTTTTATTGCAAAAAGTACTCCTGAATTGAGTTGGCTATGGCACAAGAGGATGAGTCACTTGAACTTCAAAACAATCAACAAGCTGGCAAGGAAAAATCTAATAAGAGGATTACCTAATGTTTCTTACAAAAAAGAGAATGTTTGTGGAGCCTGTCAGAAGGGCAAACAAGTAAAAAGCTCATTCAAAGATAAGGTTAAGAGATTCTCTCACAGGATAATGGATCTTTTACATATAGATCTATTTGGACCAATGGAGCCTGTTAGTGTAAGTGGGAAGAAATATTCTCTAGTAATTGTGGACGATTACTCTAGATTTACTTGGACCATCTTTTTGGCCAAGAAATCAGAAACTCAGAACAGGCTGCCTGAATTCATGAAGAGGTTGCAGAATGAAAAAAGCTTAAGTATTGTGAAAATAAGATCTGACAGAGGGACTGAGTTCACAAACAAATTCATAGAGAAATATTGTTCAGAAAATGGGATCAGTCATGAGTATTCTGCAGCAAGAACTCCTTAACAGAATGGAGTTGCAGAAAAAAAAAACAAAACTCTGAAGGAAGCCGCAAGGACTATGATTGCTAACGCTGGAATTCTTAAGAGATTTTGAACTGAAGCAACTAGCACAACATGCTACACTCAGAATAGATGTCTGATCAACAAAGACCATGACAAGACTCCCTATGAGGTATGGTATGGTATAACACCTAACATTTCATATTTGCATATCTTTGAATGCAGGTGTTACATACTAAACAATGGAAAAGAATACTTGAAGACCTTTGATGAAAAATCAGATGAAAGAGTATTCTTAGGATACTCTTCAGTAAGCAAGGCCTTCAGAATCTTCAACAAAAGAAGTCTGGTTGTAGAAGAATCAATACATGTGGTATTTAATGAACCACATTGTGATACTGCTGAGCTGGACAAATTAAAGGAAGATGTATCGAATATTAAGATCAACGATCAAACAGTAAGATACATTGATGGAGTTCCAAAGCCTGTAGAGGAGATCACTGCAAGCAGTTCACAGGTCACTACACACCAGGATACAACAATGAAGAATGATGAACAACAAGCAGACAATATCTATTCCAAGTTAGAGTTGATGGAGTAGATTTAGAGAGGTTCTACTTAGCCAGAAGGAATGAGAGTAGGTTTTTAACCGATGTAGCTGATAGTGTTAAAAATTGGCGTGAAAGATAGTTTTTTTTTTGTGGAAATTGGTCGATATTGAATTTTGAAAGAGATCGATGGAATGTCTATCTGCCCTCAAGCAACTTATACCTCTGAGTGTCGTAAGTTATTTTCCTAAAATCACTCTATTTTTTGGTATTATAATATTCTTAATAATTCCTCTTTTTGTAGGTCTAACTGAACCCTTCGAGGATGAGATTTCTAAGACCTTCATCGACCGAATAGCTTAGGTCGATCGATTTCTTTCAACTAAGAAATTTTTTCTATACCTAGTGATCGAGCAAGCACTATTTGAGGCCGAACTTAGCATCTATCATCCAGATGAGAAAATTCCCACTCTGATCTCTAGTAACCTTGGTACTTTCATTGGCTACTGTCCATCTAAAACATGTTTTTTATGACTACTGAATGAATGTATATTTTATTTATAGTTAGTTATAGAGACAAACCTTTGCAATTCATGGAGCAAGACAATATTCTCGTATGTATATCCAAGAGAAAGAAGAAGACTCCCGTAGCACCGAAGAGGCCCTATTCAGCACCCACCCCAGCAGGCAAGAAAGCAGCCCACGAGAAAAGACAGCGGGTACTTGTTAATCCTTCATCTCAATCGGATGTGTTATCATTGCATCATGCCCCAAGTTCTGTAGCTGCTCACTCGAGGGTGTCACTGACCGAAAAAACATGGTTTTTTCTTTGACTTGGATCCTAGTCGATCAGCTCTTCCTCAAATGAAAAAGGGGAAAAAACCAACTTTTTACCGAGACTACTGCTCCGTGGTTACACCAACATCAAGCAGTTTGGAAAATTTTCCTCAGGATGTTCGAGATGCAAGTGAAATCCCACTTCAATCTTGAACCCTGAAGATGGAAGAATATGTTGGATCCATGACTGCTTCTGAGCGAATTACTTCGGTTATGGTTATGCATGGTCGGTGTCTTGATTTTCTTGTGAAGGTGAATATCGACATAATAAAGATGGAGGAGGAATATTTGATAATAGGCAATTAGCTTAGTTCTTTGAAGGTTGACTATGATGCTGAAAAGAGTGTTTCAGCAGAGTTAAAACAACGGTTGAAGAATTCTAAGAAGGCCGAGAAAAAAACAAAAAAGAGAGCAAACTTAGTGGAGAAGGCTTTGGCCGAGAAGGACAATGAGATTGAAGCACTTAAGAGGTCTATCGAGGAGAAAATTGCTGAAGAGATTGCCCAAGTGAAAGATGATATCACCGAGAAGGCAATCGAGAATTTTAAGACTTCTTCCGAATATGTTGTTGATTACAATTTAGCTTATGTGTTGGCTAAGGAAGATGTTATCAAAAATATCATCAGGAAAGACCCATGTTTTGATGTTGAGTCTTTAAAGGCTGACTTATTGGCTTTTGTTGAAAAAAAGAACCTCTCTTGGGTGTTGGATTTTGGTACGGAGGAGGAGACGAAGGCTGCTGATATCGTTTCTGGAGTATAAATAGGACTAATCGGTTAGTCTGAGACGGGGCTTATCGGTCAGCAGGAGGCTATTTGGGAAGATGTTGTTGAGACTTAGTTTTTTTATTTATTTTTTCTAATTTTCTATGTAAGGACCTATTTTCTTATTTTGAACTAATTTTCTTCTATGTAAGAAATTTGCTTATTTTAAACTTTAATGCTCAATTTGCTTTGTTTATTTTTTCATGTGGTTAGTTGATCAATAACCAAATAAGGGAAAAAAACATACTTTATTGAACAAGTAGAATTTACATGAAGTTTACAATGACCGACAAAAGAAAAAGTAAGTTTTAAGGACTAGGTACTTACTGATAGTATTTTTTGAGATATTGTACATTCCATGGATGTCATAGCTTTCTTTTCTCCATGGTTTCTAACTCATAAGCTCCATTGGGTAAAATTCGTATCACCCTGAAAGGGCCTTCCCAAGTCGGTTTGAGTGGTGCCAAATTTTGATCTTATATCTTTTTTAGCACCAAGTCTCCAACTTGGAACCTCCTACTTCGCACCTGACGATTGAAATAATGTGCACTTCTTTGTTTTAGTACTGCATTCCTTAGGCTAGCATCCCTTATTTTTTCCTCCACTAAGTCCAATTCTGTTTTATGATTCTCGTGACTTTGATACTCATCATAATTCGTAACTCGATACGATGGGATTCCAATCTCTGCGGGGATGACAGTTTCTATCTCGAAAACTAATAAAAAAGGAGTTGTCCCAGTGGTTGTCTAACTAGTAGTTTGATAAGACCAAAGTGCTCTTGTTAGCTCTTCAGGCGAACATCTCTTTGATTCTTCTAATCGAGTCTTCAGCGTGTACTTGAGAATTTTATTGACTACTTCAACCTGACTGTTGGACTACGGATGGTATGATGTGGAAAAATGATTTCGAATATGTAGTTCATCGCAAAATTCTTTAAACTCCATGTTATCAAATTATTTGGCATTATCGGTCATGATAGAATGCGGTACTCCAAACCAACATATTATTGACTTTCATACGAAATCAACCATCTTGTTTTCAGTAATCTTAGCTAAGGGTTCAACCTCTACCCATTTTGTGAAGTAGTTAACTGAGACAATGACATATTTCACTCCATCTTTTCCAATAGGTAGTGGTCCGATTAAATCAATTCCCCATTTTGCAAAGGGCCATGAACTTATCACTGTTGTTAAGTCTTGGGCTGGAAATCGGTTTGATGGTGCGTAACGCTGACATTTTTCACACTTTCGAGCAAACTCTATTGCATCCTTCTTTAAGTACGGCCAGAAATATCCTTGGCGGATGATTTTGAAGGATAAGGTTTGGCCTCTCGAGTGATTACTGCATATTCCTTTATGAATTTCTCTCATAACATATTGAGCCTCATCTTCATCAAGACATCGTAGTAGTGGTAATGAAAATCTTTTTTTTGTAAAGTACTCCTCCCATTAAAGTGTATCTTGCAGCTGTAATACGAAGCTGATGGGCTTGGATAGGATTATCTGAAACTTCTTCTCTCTGCAGATAACTTTTGATTTGACTCATCCAACTTGACTTCTCATCTATCTCCATCATGTTATAATCAGTCACAATTGAAGGTGTTGTTTACCGACTAACTTCAATTGTTTGTAGGTTGGCTATTCCGGCCACTAATGCCAATCGGGCCAAGGCATCAGCTTGAGCATTCTCAATTTCGGGTATTTATTTGACTTAGACCTGTAGTTTATCCATTCTCTTTTAACTTGATCAAGACATCGCACCATCTTTTCATCTTTGGCAACATATGCTCCTCTAACTTGATTTATAACCAATTGTGAGTCACTTAAAGAGTGACATTGGTTACTCCTATAGACTTCGTCATTTGCAATCCAGCTAATATCACTTTATACTCAGCTTCATTGTTGCTTGCAGAGAATTCCAATTTTAGTGTTGTGTATTAGTAGTGTTGATCAGAATCAATTAGCACTATACCAACACCGGCCCCTTCTGCTGTAGAGGACCCATCTACAAAGAGTTTCCAAAGGACTATTAACTCATGTTGCAACTCAATCGGTGGCGAAAATTCCACAATGAAGTCATTCACAACTTGACCTTTAATTGCAATTCTCAATGTGTAGGAGATATCGTATTGACCAAGTTCAACTGACCATTTTAACATTCATCTGACGCATCTAGTCGTTGTAAAGCTTGTCTCAAGGGGTAGTTAGTCAGAACCTCTATTCGGTGACCAAGAAAGTAAGGTCAAAGTTTTCGAGCTAATATAATCAGGGCATAGGCTAACTTATCCATCGATGGATATCTTATTTTGGCATCATGTAAGGCTTGACTCACATAATATACAGGATGTTGTATGTGTCCCTCATGCCGAATAAGAACAACACTAAGTACCCAATTTGAAACCGCCAAGTATAAGTAGAGAACCATCATTTGGCAAAGGTTTTACTATAACGTGAGGATGTGCTAAAAATTCCTTCAACTTCTCAAAGGTGCTCTGACATACCTCATTCCATTGAAAACTCTTATTTTTCTTAATAGTGTCAAAGAAGGGTTTGCATCTGTCGGTTGATCGAGAGATAAACTGACCAAGAGCTGCTATTCGGCCGATAAGACTCTGTACTTGTTTGATCTTAGTCGGTGGGTGTAAGTTCATGATTGCAGTTATCTTAGCAGAAGTTACCTCTATTCCTCTTTGACTGACCATGTAGCCGAGAAATTTTCCCGAGCCAACACCAAAAACAAATTTCTTCGGATTCAACTTTATCTTATATTCTCTCAATATTCCAAACATTTCAACTAGGTGTGTGATATGATCATGTGCCTTCACACTTTTGACCAATATATCATCGATATATACTTCCATCATATGACCGATTTATTTTGCAAACATTTTATTTACCAACCTTTAATAGGTCACACCCACGTTTTTCAAACTAAAGGGCATCATTTGATAACAATAAAGTCCTCAATCGGTTATAAAGACAGTGTTTTCCTCATCTCTCGGATGCATTGGAATCTGATTATATCCAGAGTAAACATCCATGAAACTCATCAGCTCATGTCCGGCAGTAGCATCCACCATCTAATCTATGTGTGGTAATAGGTAGCTATCCTTGGGGCATGCTTTATTAAGATCAGTAAAATCAATACAAAGTCTCCAAGCTCCATTTGGTTTATGTACCAACACAAGATTGGCTACCCATTTAGGGTACCTTGCTTCTCTTATAAATCCATTTTCTAACAGCTTTAAAACCTACAAGTTCAAAGCTTCAAACCTTTCAGAACCTAATTTCCTTCTTTTTTTAACTATTGGCTTAACTTTGGGATCAATACTTAAATGGTGACATGTTTTTTCTAAGTCAATCCCGGCCATATCCGAGTGGGTTCATGCAAATACGTCCAAATTGGCTCGTAAAAAATCTATGAGTTCACCTCGAACGGGTTCTTGTAAATTCCGATCAATCCTAAGTTCACTTTTTGGTATTAGATCATATATGACTACTATATATATCTTCTCTACATGCTCTTCTTGCTTTTTTCTATCATCCTTTCGTGGATCTAGAGTCTCTCATACTTCAATGTGTTCAGGTACTAAGAGTTCTTCTTGGTGATTTTGCTCTCCTTCAAGATTTTTTTGACCTACTCGGTCAGCTATATGTCTTGGGTCTTCTTTTTCCAATAAATGTATCTCCCTGGGTTTGAGTAGATGATGACACTCTATTGCTTCACGTTGATTTTCCCAAACAACCCTTTCTCCGAATGAAGTTGGGAACTTTAAACAATAATGATAAATAGATATTGAAGCATGGAGTTGATAGAGTGCTGGTCTTCCCAAAATTATATTGTAGATAGGTATTGAGTCTGATTCAAAGATCACAAATTCTGTAATGATTATCTTCTTATTCTCACCATCTCCAAATTCAACTGGCAAATCAATTACTCCTAAAGGTATTGTCGAACACCCACCAAATCCGGTTATTACATCATTACACTTTCGAACTGGTACAGTGGTTGTGCTTAATTGTCGATAAACATTATAATACATGATATTTACATAACTTCAAGTATCAACCATTATCCTATGTACTGGGGTTCCCAAAATTTCGAAAGTGACTACCAATGAATCATTATGAGGATGAATGATCCCTACAGTTGCCTCCAAATCAATATGCATTGTACCTGATATGGTATTTGATCCCAATCCATAGGACACCATATGACATCGTTGATAAACATTGGTAGCTTCTCGTATCTGTTGTTTCTTTTCTGATTAGAAATCCCAATTGATGAATCATTTATGTTGACTAACGGAAAAATCTCTAGCATATAGCGTTCTGGTATTAGTGGTTGGTCTTGTTCGTCTTGTTGTTGTGGCCCTTCAATTAGCTTCTCCTTGGTTGGAGGTTTCTTCATAAACCTTTTCAGGTTACCTCTCTCAATCAGATGAAAAAAAACTTTTAGTAGGTCACGACACTCATCAGTGTTATGACATATTGATTGATGGTATCTGCAGTACTTACTATGATCCAACTCAGTAGGATTTTTCAACAAAGGTCTTACTGGAAGAAGAATTCTCATGTCTTTTACTTGTCATATACCTCTTCAGGTTTGAGTGTCAATATACTCTTAAAATATTATTCTTGAGCGGCATCAAATGGCTTAAAAACAGCCCTTGATTGATTGGTCTTCTCCTCAGTTGGCCCTTTTGTTGTCTCTATTCAACCTTGAGCTCCCCTTACTCTATCTATCCAACTGTCAAGTTGAGAACTCACTGCCTCCTCTGCACAAATATGTCTTTCTGCTCTTACTAAAAAATCTTGGTAAGTTTGAGGCCCTACTCTTGGATAGACCACCAAAATCGACTTTGTGGGCGCAACCCCAAGATTACCACCATCAAGATGACATCATCAGATATCTTCTCCATCTCTATTATTTGTTTATTAAATTGATCCAGGTATTCCCTTAGTGATTCATCTTTGTTCTGTTTTATAGCAACTAGCTGATTCATCTTTGTTCTGTTTTATAGCAACTAGCTGATTCATCTTTGTTCTGTTTTATAGCAATTAGCCTCTCTTTGGGCACTGTTCTACTTTTGGATCCTATAAATAAGGCCAAAAAAAGTGAAGAAAGTTCTTTCCATGAGTGGATTGAGTGTTTTAGCAACATTTTATACCATCGGTGGGCTCGATCACCTAGGATCATGGGAAAGGCTCGACATAAAATCATATTGGTTGCTTCCTAGAGCACGATCCAAGATAAATATTTATCTAGGTATGAAATCGGATCGGTCTCCACATGATAGAGTCTGATTTGTGGTAGTTTCATTTTATTTGGTAATTGTTCAAATAATATTTGAAGAGAAAAGAGAGATTCCTTCTCTAAGGAGTTCTCCCCTTAAGTAGGGGCATGACGTTGTCTACTCTCCAGCTCTTTAATGCGATCCTGTAAACATTGAATCTCCACCAGGTGATGAGCAAGACCCAACCTTTGATTAGCTCCATTCGTTAAGATGTTTCCATGAGTGGGAATTTGCATTACTGGAATTGGATCTCAATCTATCTTTTGTTTAGCCGACCAAGAAGCTATATCAGCAGGTGTTCACATTTATGTTGGTGTGATGGATTAGTGGTCGCTCCTAGTCGGTTGAACACAATAGCAGTTCTAGAGTGAGTTCTCCGATGGTGTGTTCTCCTCAAGAATGGGCGAGGGCTCTCCTCAACTTGGCTTTGAATTGGTTGTTCTGGCCTTCCACATCAATTGATCTCTATATGTGAGTCTACTTCTGGTTCCTCTCAATTGATCCATTTTGCAGCCTTTAGTTAATGCTTGCATATGGAAGTCAGTACCTCCCATAGCTTAAGGGCTTGGGTAAGATGTTCTACGATAACTTCTATCGGAACTTGATTAATTTGCGTTTGGTTCCTATTTCGACCATGATTATCTTGATTTTGGTTATCGATTGAGCTCGCCGGACTCATTGGAAAATTATCAGTAAAGACATATCTGATATGTTGTTGTCTTCTTCCTCCTTCTTCTAGCGCCAGTTTGTTGATCTGGAAAATCAACTTTCAAATAAACTTGATGAATTGTGGGTAATTTTGTAATTATTTATGGCTAACTATTTTCACCGATCGATTAGTGGTATATATGGTGGATAAATATATGGGCTACTCAGTGATCAACAATGAGAAATTAAGCTACGAAGTTATGAAAATAAGAGAAGTAAAAAAGAGGTGTTTTTAATTGCTCGTCTTCCCTTTCTTAGGCATTAATCACCCTTCTATAGTTGAGTTTTTATCTAAAAATAATAAAAACTATCATTATAGCTACTGTAGTAGCTTGTACAAGTGTAAACTCTATTTATAGGTGTACTAATGCATAAAGTAGTAGGTAACAACTATGTCATTATATGTCTGACATCTGTCTTCATAGGTATAGGTGTTGTTCTTCAAGCTTATCCATCTGATCATTATCCTTCAATTGCTCTGTTGGTCTTAAACGTTTCTGACCGATCATGAGTGTTTGATGTCAGTAACAAAAAAGGCCAAATCGGTGCTTTAGTGGGTGACCGATTGTGAGCTTTTCAAGTGTTTTCCATTGCTAAAACGTAATTTAGTAGTAGTCCAAATACTTAATTGGTGGCTAATAGCCTCTGCAGTAGCCAAAAAGGCTTAATTTAATCGGTGGCCAGTAACCTTATCAGTAACCAAAAAGGTTTAATTTAATCAGTAGTCAGTAGCCTTATCAATAGCCAAAAAGACTTAATTTAATCGGTGGTCAATAGTCTTATCAGTAGCAAAAAAGACTTAATTTAATCGGTGACTATTAGCCTTTTTAATAAAAATTTATCGACCGAGTATAACACATTATGTTGATACTTTCATCATAAAGAACACCATATTGTTGTAGCAAATACTTGAAAGTCGTGTATCACTCTTTTAATTTGTAGTATTGCAACATTACCTCTTCAATTTCAAAATCTTGATTGAAAAGTCTCAGCATTTCATTAGTTACATGCACAATAATCATATCAACCTCATAATAATCCCATAAATTGGTTAACATTGAAATTCCATGAAGGATATGACAAAATGCTACTTCAATATCTGACTACCATTGCTCGGAAGAATTGACGTAAATTACTCAGAATATCGGTCGATGCAACCATTGCCACTACAATGACATAAGAGAATATATCAACAAATTTTTCAAAAATTTAATCAAATATAATTAACAAGTATGAAAGTAATATTGCAAGATATGAAACTTTTACATAATGATGTTCAATATACAAAGAAACCATACCCACAATAAAGTTCCTATATGCTTCTAGTGAGAGTTCCTCTTACATTTATTCTTCATATGTTTTGGTACATATAAAATCTTATATATATAGACTCATTATAATGAGCCATTTATTTTAAGTAATACAAAATTTGTATAGAAAATCCATCACGTGAATGATGTTCAAAAAAGTGAATTTATCTTCAAGATTCCAATCATAGAACTCAATTTAAATTGTGTGGTTGTAGGGTGACATGCACATAGAAGAAAAATCTATTTACAGTAGCAATATCTAGGTGATTGACAATTCATATTAGTGAAATGTGTAAGAAACACCATGTTATATATTCATCTGATATTGTAGTGAGCTATATATTTAGTGTCACGCCCCGAAATATTTTCACATTTTATCAGAGTTTTTACTCGGGCGTGAAGATAGAAAAAGACAAGGGAAGCTTATCAAGACAGAAAGAAAGAAGTAAGGGACAACAGAAGAAGGAGGTAAGGAACAAAGTGAATCTTTCACTTATCAAAACCGACCTCTGTCGATTACATTCGGTCTCACTACCGATATATTACAACAAACGGCCTCTACCGTTAGCAATCGGTCTCACTACCGATATAAAATATCATAGGCAGCGGAAATACCTTCAGGATCTCACATCCTTAAGTGCATCAAAAGAATGTTACATAACATTGTCTAAGAAATGTTTAAGAGACATCGTCTCATTACAACAAAACAGGATCAACACTTCCTCTCTCTCCAACTAGGGTTCCTTACGCTCGTCATCGCCTGTAGTGTGAGTACAGATTAAGGGGTGAGTGCGTGGAATACACTCGTGGGGATAATCTCCACCTCGCACAACTCGTGTCAGAATTAAATACCGAAAAGCTATCCTACAGTCACATTGTCACGGCACGTATAAATGCAAAGCAGATATTAGAAATGGTATATAAGAAGAATAGGTGCGGGATTCTCCCGTCTTATCCTATATCGGTATTTCACCGCTTGTGCATTTCAAGAGGCTCACGACACCGCCACAGAGTAGTAGAAATGGTATATAAGAAGAATAGGTGCGAGATTCCCCCGTCTTATCCTATATCGGTATTTCACCGCTTGTGCATTTCAAGAGGCTCACGACACCGCACAGAGTAGTAGAAATGGTATATAAGAAGAATAGGTGCGGGATTCCCCCGTCTTATCCTATATCGGTATTTCACCACTTGTGCATTTCAAGAGGCTCACGACACCGCCACAGAATGCATGATCGGAGGACCTCTGTCCTTTCACAGTTATATCATGGCATAGCAAGTATAAACACAGCACTTAGTATTCCTCATTCATGCAAGCGTTTACTTAGGGAAAACGGTAAACAGAAGAAGAGTTAGAATTTACCCCCACCTCGTATAGTGGTTACCACATGAGTCGATATAAAACATAAGTTCGATAACGCAAGCTCGATCCAACCAGCACGCAAGCTTAATCCAATAAATACTCAATCCAAAATATAGCCTACACATGTTACGGTGCCCCTTAGATCCTTATTAATTATAATTAAAGCGATAAACGTTCACGCGACGAGTCGAAGGATCTAAAGCTTGGATAAGGAATGAGTTCGTTCGGAGTTGATACGAGCTCAACAACGTATATGAAGTTTGAAAGAACATTGATATCAAGGGTTGACCTCAATCGGCCCCTCGACCCTCGGTCGACAATTTCCCGTTGGCTAAGACTCGATGGTAAAGGATATAAAGGAAAAGGAACGGAAAAAGGATTGGAAACTCGGCATTACCCGACATGCGTCTCGCACCCGGCACCCACTCCTGGCGCGCCCTGGCCGCGCCCGACCGTGCGCTGGCTCACGACCGTGCGCCAGCTTCCAGCAAGTTCTGTCTGGCCGCGCACGACCGTGCGCCGGCCCCCAGCGACTTCTGCCAGCTGGGGCACGACTGCGCGCCAGCGGCCTGCGCCCAGCAACCTCCCCCGGCAGTCCGGCTTCTTCCCGGCATTTCCAGCCACTTCGTTCCAACTTCTCGTTCCCAACTACTATCTCTCCGATACCAACCCATTCTTCTCCAAACCCATCTCACACACACCAACACACATATATATAAACATAAACACTCAAAAATCTCAAAAACGCTTGGCCGGCGACCTTCGGTCGCCGGAGACCCATCGTCACACTTGCCGGTGCATCACCAGCGCCAATCATTACTTTTCCTCATGGCGGTACCACTCGTACCGCCCTCAACAGAGATCATACTCAAACACACACACACACGCATACATGCATATATCAGAATAACCAAATCAAGATAACTCCGGCACCACTCCACACGGCGGTGTCTTCCCTCCAACAACTCACCCTCGTCTCCATGCAAACCTCCGACAACATCCCCGGTTAAAAGAATGGAGGAAAAGAGAGAAACCGAGGAGAGAGAAAAGTTGGCTAGGGTTAGGGTTTTGATGTGGTTTTTCACCGTTTTCCGGCGAACGACAAGTTGGAAAAGAAAACCGGAACTTATTCTAGACTCGACTCGTCAAAACCTACGTTGTGTGCGAAAATCGGCCGAAACCGACAACTTAGAAAATATTCCGGCGAACTCCGGTGGCGGCTCCGGCGGCGGCGCCGGTGGTGGCGCGCCGGAGGCCGAAAAAGAAAAGAGAGAGAAGAGAGACTTACGTGTAAACATCGCTTTTTGGCTCGTTCGAAGAAAGGGGTGAAAAATGAACTGGGGTGAGCTCCTATTTATAGATTTCAGAAGTTACTATTCACCGTAAATATCTCGGTAAATATCTTGGTAAATATCTTCTGATATTTCCGAAACCTCGTGGTTTACTCTTTTTATCGTCGTTTGAGCTACGGATCTCCGATTGACCCCTAGTTCATTTCTATGTTCTCGTTTTTCCAAAACGCTTCTAGTGATATAAAAATATTCTATGTTCCACGTCTAGATAAATATCCATCTCATACTTATACTTAACATTTATCTGAAACGCACATATTTAAACAGTTAAAACATACGCACATATATATTAAATTCTGAGTTTAAATATTTTATAAATCAATTATGCTCGTTTTGATACGGGGCGCTACATTTAGCATCATTAGAACCTCTAGTTTTACCATAATAGAATATATTTTGGCTAATTATTTATCAAGTTCTTGCATTGTGACAGAAATAATTGCAAATGTAGATGCATCATTTGGACATAAAGTTTCGATTTACATAAAGTGGACTGAGGAAATTGAACAAAAATTTATCGTTCTCTTGTTGATCAAGTAGTCGGTCAATATTCAGTTAATGGAGATAACACACTTGTTATCACATACCTACATTATGAATGAAATAAAAAGGTTGTTTAGTTCCTATTTTAACTTCAAACTAGTATTTTTCTCGTGTGTTGCAAGAATTGTCATATATTTAGTAGGTTTATAAACATAGTAACTACAGTTTGTTTATATTTTTTTCACAAATCATCTAAAAATTGTAATTAAAAGTTATTGTTTTTATTAATTTTCTAATTTATAGTTTCATTTATTATCATTTTATTTTGTATCTGTTAATTTTTAAAGTATAATTTTTACTTAGAAGACATATTGTTTTTAACTTCAACATTTTAGTTTACTACTATAGCTGATTATATATAAATCAATAAAACAACTGAAATGCACCATAATTTAAACATTTTAGTTTTGACATTAAGAAAATAAAAAATGAAATTTCATAATAACACTTGCATTGCATCAGATGATATTTAATAAATTAATTTTTTTATAACATAATATAATAATATATTATTTTAATATGAAATATATGATTTTTTAATATTTATGTTAATAAAAGTTTAGATATTTAAGATTAAATTTGGTCATTTTCAATAACTATACTTGATCATATTAGAAATTTGAAATCCAAACAATAACATAAAAATATATAAATAACTAAAACTGTGACTAAGAAAGTCCATATTTGAAATAGGGGTTGAATTTATTGATTTAAATTTTATTGAGAAATCATATTTATTAATATTATTATTTGGAAAAATTTTCATTGTTGTTTTTACCTTGTATTTGTAATTTTTAGTATAATTTATACTTAGATCACATGTTTTTTAATCTCATCATTTTAGTTTACTACTATAGTTGAAATCATTACAAATCAATCAAAATATTACTCAAATGAATGAAAAATTGTAAAAATTAATAAATTTGTTTATATCATGCATTGAAAATGAATCTTAAATGGAAAAATTATTTAATATAAAATTTTGATTATAAAAATTGTATAACATTATTATCTATATACTTAATATGTGATTACATTATAAAATAATACCAAATATTCTATTAGTTTTCATAACTATGCATAAACATATAATTTTTTATTGAATTTTCAAATTCAATCAACCAAAAATATCAATCAAATATATATATATATATATATATATATATATATTAGCGCATCAATTGCAAAAAAAATTACTTGTTATCAATTATAAATGATGTTTTATATTTGTAACAAAAATAAAAAATCTAAAATCATATAAAAATAATAAATTATTTATTAAAATTAATTTTAAATAAAAAAAATCTATTGAAATTGATCATATTATTAAATAAAAAACAATCTAGTCTCCACCCAACCAATCCCAACCGCCCTCTTCCTCATGCCAAAACACCTTTTGCAGTTTTTGAATGTTATTTAGCCCTAGGATTTTCTTTTTGCAAAGATTTTGGAAGTCTAGATTTTTTTTAAAAAAATTAATTAATAATAATAATAATATTTTATTATATAACATCTAGACGGGAAAATGACATGATTGTAACTTCTTCCAAAGGTCTTCTTTATATATATATATATATAAACAAACTTCGGATGCTTCCCAACAAACTTTTGATAGGATTAAAAAGTTGTCTGGAGTTAACTACGATCCCCTCTCTAATATAATAATTTACAAGTAAGCAGTATGACATCAGATATGCAGGGTATGTACAATTGTTTTGGTTTTGAGTTCAAATTATTTTATGTTTAATATTACTATAATTTGGTTATTTGACTTCAATTTATTGTTTTCTTGTAAACAAAATGATAAGAGTGCAAAGTTATATTTTTATAACGAGGATAATGACTTTGATGACCTCAAATTGCAATTTTGAAAGACGAATGATTTTGAGGTGGATGAAAACATGAATGAGCCCGAGGATGACATGCATCTTTTTGATAATCTCAATATAGTAAAAATTTCAAGCAATGACATTAACACCTTGAATATATACAATTCTTTCAGGGATGAATTAACTTGGAATCAGTCTGATGGTGAAACCTCGTTCATAGATGAGTGATCCAAAATTCGATCTATAAAGTTTTCTTATTCAGGATATTATTGTTTATGGTTGTATCTCCGTTTCAGGCTTTATAGGAATTATGCTCGTTCATTAGATGTGTTATTTATTTTTGTGGCAGTGTTTCGAAGACCAACTTTTGCATTCTTATTTTTTAATTAAGTTGGTTTTATTTAATTGTTGTAGTTATTTTCTTTAAATGCTAAAATATTTGATAAGAGCATGACGTGAAAAATATAGGGAAAAACATTCATTCTACTGAAAGAGAGAGAATTTTTTTTTCACAATTTCCATTATGCAACATCTATGGTATTGTCATTTTGTGTAGGTTGATTCCTTTTATAGCGAATAAATTAAAACATTCAATATGGGAGACCATGAAAATAAGTTATTTTATCAAAGTGAATATTTTTTCAGCCTTTGAAGCCAACATGATAAAGTAGGTGTTGTGTTGTACCACCATCTATAATATTTTTCTTTTATTTCAAAACATAAAAAGAAAGGCCTTAACCATGTGTTGTTCCAAAATTTGTAGATAACATCAAGTACAATGAACTGTAGTTCTTCCAAACTTGGATTCTTGAGTTGATGCGAGGCGTTGCCTTAATGTTTGTATGTGGAAAGACACTAACCATGTGTTGCTCCAAAATTTGTAGATAACCTATACGGAAACCATTTTCAACTTTCCATCCACTTGAGATGATCTTTTTCAGGGCTCCAATGAGGACTTCTTCCTCTCTTACACTTCAGGACCTACCCTTGTCATTCCTTGATCGAATAAATCACGAGAACTTGCTAGACTGTTGTTCCATGATTACAATATGTATAAAAAATCTCATGTAGTAGAAAAAAGAAAAAATAAGATCATCAGACTGTGCAGGAAATATATGAAAGTCATTTTCAATTATAAATTCTAGAAATGATCTGAATAAATAACTCAAGGGGCAATCAATATCGTATAATTTAGCATTCACTTAACAAAAAAATTACAACATAATAAAGTCATTAGTTGAAATTCAGAATACTAGGTTCAAGTTCTACTTGCAACACAAATCAGAATACTCTATTTTGCAAACTTAAAGATACAATGAACAATACATGGGAGACAAGATTTGGAAAGAAGTTCATATTGTTCGAATACAAAATAATGAAGCTATTAAGCTACTCCACTCCACTCTTGAACTATGGTCTCTCCAGTTATTCCATGCCCCCACAGTGTCAATGAAATCCACAACATCATCTTCATCATGTTGTAAGCTCATGTCATCTAAGTTATGGTGGTCTAAGAGATCATTAGGCATCTCATTTTGTATAAAATTATGGATCAAAGTACAAGCCATACTCACCCTATTTTGAACCTTAATGGGGTAGAAGGTTTGACTTCGAAGAATGACCTATATTTTCTTCATAAGTCCAATAGTTTATTCAATGATGTTTTGAGCCCTCAAGTGGTTCATGTGAAAGAACTTTTGGTAGTTTTGCGATACACAAGTTCCTTCACCATAATCATGTAGATGATATTGTATTATTTTGTAAGGAGTTAAAACCCCTCAACATTCATGTAACCACTGTCATATAGATAGTAGTGATATGTGAACGTTTTCTATTTAGATTACACATACATACCAAAACTATAAACAAATGGTGTGCTGGATTTAATTGTGAAAAAACAATAAAATGTGTTACATAAATATTATCAGATACCTTGTGACATTTTCAAGCCAGTATGATGGATAATTGCATCACGTAATACTTTACTATCAATAGCAATTCCATCCCAACCAATAAGTATATGTACAAACTTCATATTTCGATCACAAACTACGAGTACTTTAACAAATACATTTCATTTTCTTGTTCTATATCACGATTTTTTAGTCTTAGATATTATCACCTAAATGTAAGTGCCATCTAAAACACCTAAACAACCCTGGATATTATTTTAAGTAAAATTAGAAATTCACATGACTCTACAAAAATGAATGTGTGTTAGACCTAAATGATTAACAATAAAATCTATGTTAATTCATTAGTGTTTCATAATTACTTATGTATTTATCTTGAACCATTTCCATCTAAGATCGGTGCAATCATCATCAACAGGTTTAGGTCTAGCTAGAAGAATCTTATGGAGTTTCAAGACCGCATCCAACACAACATGAAAATGTTTCCTAACAGTTTGTCCACTTCGCCTGAAGTTAAACTTAACAATTCATTTATTCTTATGATGAGATAAAATTGTGAGGAAGAATGTAACTTGCAAGGTAACAGCATATAACTAGAATCTACAAGTCCTCCATCATTCGTTAATAGATAACATAACTTAAAGAATATTAAGTAGTTCATTCTCAAGTTGTCAAAACAATCTCTATACGAAGACCAACTAGGTCTGTCAAGTGTTCTACCTATTATGTAATCATATCCCACATTCTATATTTAATCTTACGTTCACAATTCCTACGTTGTAGACATAGTCTATTCCGATGACGTCTCATACCAATCCCAGAAGAAAGATGTATGTAGCATTATTTCTTCAACAACAATGAATAATTGTACATTTCGTTGGCTAATTTCAGCCATCACAATTGTAGCGCCCAGGACAAAACGAAGAATAATTGGATAATTAAATAATTAAACCCTTAATTGAAATAATTATATGTGTGTTAATTTTGGGTGTTTAAATTTATTTATATGCGTTACAGATATGTGTTTGAGGCCGGTTTAGAAGGACGTAATTTTTTTAGACATGGAACCTAGAAGATTTTTATATTATGAGATGCGTAACGGAAAAATGAGAAAATAGAAACGAACTAGAGGTCAATCGGAGTTTTGTAGCTCGAGTAGTGAAGAAAACAGTGAAACAAAGAATACGACGTATACGAGACGTATGTGAAGGGTAGAATACGAGATATTTATGGTGAATAGTAGTCTTTCTTGGAGAAGTATATATAGCTTGTTTTTAAGTTGAAAAATCACACGAGCTCATAATCGAAAAACACTTAAGTTTTCTCTCATTCTTCTTTTTCTTTTTCCGAAAGCCGCCGCCGCCACCAGTGGCCGAAAAAGTCAACTGTCTCAGAATTGAACGGTTTTCACATAAGACGTAGCTCTCATCGAGGCGAGTCTAGTGATGATCTTATTTCTCCGTTCCGACGGTCGGATCGCCGGCAAATCGCCGGTCAACCGTCCCAAAAACCTTGTTTGAGTTCATCACCTTTTCTCTCTCCTCATTTCTTGCTTTCTCTCTCTCGTCTTCCTTGCTGGGGTGGTAGATAACCATTCCAGGGTGTTTTCCCTTTGGTTGGAGATGGTGGAGCCACCGATCGGTGTGGCCGGAGTTGTGTGTGTGTGTGGTTTTAGGTGAAGCTTGGGTTTTGGTGTGTGTTGTGTGTGTTGATCTTGTTGGGTTGTGTGTTGCGTGTTGTTGGGGTGTTACCGACGACGGGAGGTCACCGGCCATGGTGGCAGAAGTGTTGTCGGCGACAGGAGTCACCGGCCGAAGCTAGAGGAAGAAGATGGTGAAGGCGGCGCTGCTGTGTAAGCTGGTCCGCGCAGGACCGTGCGCTGGGGCACGACCGTGCGCCAGGAGTGAGTGACCGTGCGCGGCCACTGGAAGGTGGCGCACGGTCAAGTGTTGTGGGGCACGATCGTGTACAGTTTTGCACGACCGTGCGAGATGGAGGTGTGTGTGGGGTTTTACCGGGTTTTGCCGGGTGCGTCGTGGGCGCATCGGTGAGTGTTTTCGTGGGTCGGTTCGAGTCGTATGTTTCCATCCTTGTGTCGGGAGTCGGGGATCTCGGTCGAGTTAACCCTTTTTACCAAGTTTACCTTCCACACTTGTCTTAATATCCTTAATCTTCGAGTTTTCCTTATCTGTCCTGTCTTCTCGATCGTTCTTTTCTTTTTTTATATCCGTCTTTTAATCTTTTGAGGATCTAAGATATCACGGTACTTTTGTAGGCTATCGGTTGGATCGTACGCATTAGGCTTGACTCTTTATTTTGTCAGAACATGTGATAACCTCTTATCGAGGTGGGAGTATTTTCTAATTCTTAATCTGTTTACTTTTTTCCCTACTTTGATGCTCATTTGAGAAATGCTAAATGCTGTGTATTTTAAGTGTTGTGTCATATTTATATTGTGCATGGGCTGCGGTCCACCTCTGATCATGCATTCGTCCCCTACCCATTTTCTACTACTCTTGAAGGTTTGGTGGTCCTGTAAATGTACCAACGGTAATGAGACCGTTTCTATAGGATAAGACGGGGGGAAACACCCGCACCTATTCGTCCCTTACCATTTCTAATGCATGTTGTGAATTTTACGTGCTGTGACAACGTGCCTCTTTATTGTGAACTTTCGGTTTACTATATATACATCTTTGTCGAATGTTATAAGATGCAGAGTTTATCTCCACCAGTGTATTCCATGCACTGACCCCTTAATCTGTACTCACACTACAGGAGATGACGAACCATAGAACAGTAGAGAGAGAGATGGTGCCACATTTGGGATTTTCATAAAATGTATTTTACGAAGTATCAAGAAAACAATGATCACAATCTTTTGTAATGTAAATATAATTTCTGTAAACTCTGATGACGATGGATCCTATTGATGTTTATGTGTTGTGTTGATGTTTTGAGAATCGGCTGTGTCCGATGTTTGTATGATATGGAGTCGGCGGTGTCTGATATGTTATGAGAAAGATTCTGATGTCTTCTATCTTCTTCTTCTTCTGATGGTCCCTTGTCTTCTTCTTCTTTTGCACGCCTCTGTTTTAATTAAAACTCTGATAACTTTTCTATGGAAGAAACTGGGGCGTGACAACAACTGCAAGAATTTATGTGCATTGATTTTATATCATTGCGACAAAGGATGATGGATAAAAGTATATAAGGGCAGAAAATATAAACAACAAAACATCTTGTAAAATTAATTAAACACAATAGAAATTAAAATTTGAATAATTCAAATGAGTGGAAAGAATTTGTGGCAAACTACACTATTTATTATTGCAAACTGCATAAAAATTATATTATATTTAGATTTGCAAAGAAATATTTGTGTAGCATATTCACTTTTCATAAATGACTTTATTTTAATTCATTAAAGCTCATAAATCGAATGAAATTCCTGAACAAGTGAATTTACTACTAAGACATGCATATTATATGTTTATTTGATTCACATCCAAGTTTAATTCGACAGATTTAAGGTGGTCGTGTGACATTTTATTTTCTTTTGTTATATCATCTATCCATTTTAACAAGTAAATATTGGTACCAGTCCAATATGTAAAATACACTCATTGATAAATAATAATAGCTTATAATGATTTTTATCTGCTAATCATGAGCTTGAAATTATGAAATTAATTGTTAAACCAACTATTGATTTACAGATGGATCTCATGAAGGAGATGTCCTTTAATACGATGTCAATATAATAAATAGTTAAGGATTTTAATTAATGAAGATTATTAATTCAGTTATTTTAGGTGGTTGTAGTGTTTAGTTAGAAACGAACTACGATCTGCATTCCAATTATTGGGCTTGCTACTAACAATAACTGGGTCCTACGAGGGTTACACACGTTAAGTTTGAACTAGATCAATAAGTCCATTGAATATAAGTTGTGGGCCTAATATGATTAGGCATGGGTTATGGGGCTTTTGCTTTTTATTTGGTATAAATAGATGAGTCTAAACTGAATTTGGAGATATGAAAACATTATTCTCCATACACAGAAAAGAAAACATGTTTCCCTTGACTGAATAGAAAACGTAGTTCCTCCAGTAAAGAAAGGAAGTTTCTCTACGTTCTAGCAAATGTTTTGGAGGAGATCTAGGAAGAGCTTGTGTGTCTCGAGTAGAGGAATTACATTTGTGATTCTTGGTCTTCGTCATCAAAGGACACACATCAAGAGGTAAATCGTTTTTATATTGTGCATGAGATCCTCTTCTATTTTGATGCTTGGAAAATTATTTTCTTCTATTCCGTTGCGTAGCATCAAAATCCTTCAGTGGTATCAGAGCCTCTTGCACAAATTAATAATGATTATTTTTATCATATTTCAATTTGATGCATGTTCTTCATGATTTTAATTCAAAAGATGAGATTGATATGTGGATTAAAGTTGTTTAATTAGAATTTGATTCTGATTAGTTGGATCTTAATTTGATGTATTTGACATAACAAAACCCTAATTTGTATGCCCAAAATCGCTTGGGAACATGATGTTGCCTAGAATCTGTTTTGTTAATAAATATATATATTTGATATATTATTTCCTATGGATTTAACATGTGTCCCAATGGTTAGAGTGCAAAAATTAGTGGGGGTTGTGGGTTCAACCCCTATCCATGTGAATTTTCCTTAAAATTCCATGAATTGCTTAACTCATTTAGATAAGTTTTTTTCTTGATGTATGTTCAACCACTCATCGTGTAGTCGGGATGGTTGTATTGTGCGTGTTTTGCGCTGACCACCCGGGATCGAATCTTAACGATTGCATGGATATCCCAATTGTTGCGGATTTTCTGTTTAAGATAAATTACACAATTTTATAGCTAGTAGATTGTACTGGTTAAGTGGTTGAAATTGTGGCTTGAAACATGGGATCGAATCCCATGTTTTTCGAAAAATTTGTTTAATTTTGCGAAAATAAGGGAGGGTCAGTTAAATGTTAATTGTTCCCTTTTTTAACGCAAAGTAAGCTTGAGTCAAGTTGGTAATTGTTGCTTCTTTGTCACGCGTGTTCGAATCCCTCAGGCTACACTTATTTTGAATAAATATTGGTCTGAGAATTTTGCTCGATGGGCGTCTGTTTGCTGACCCCTTGGGCCCATCTGATGGGCCATGGCATGCTGGGCCGACCCTTGGGCTTCTGCCCAATGGGCCTGTTGGGCCTCCATATCTTTGGTAATTGTTGCCTTTTTGTCACGCGTGTTCGAATCCCTCAGGCTGCACTTATTTTGAATAAATGTTGGGCTAAGAATTTTGCTCGATGGGCTTCTGTTTGCTGGCCCCTTGGGCCCATCTGATGGGCCATGGCATGCTGGGCCGACCCTTGGGCTTCTGCTCGATGGGCCTGTCTAGGCTGTACCTGTTGGGCCTCCATATCTTTGGGCTTGGATTTATTTTGAATAAATTTTGAGCCATAATAAACATTTTGATTTAATTACAATTTTGAAAATATTTCCACATTATATCTAGTTGAATTAAATTGAATTATGAAGTTTATTTTGTCTATTAATTTGATTAATAGATTTTTTTGTCATTTATTTAATGTAAATGAATGTATGTTTAATATTTTATATTGTGTATGCATTTCTATAATTCTTAATATATGATGTTTTGAATGAATGTATGCTTATTATTCTTTTTATGTGATGTTTAGAATGAATGTTGTGATCAAAGTATGGCCCATATATGTATTTTTATGTAGTTGTAGAGTTTTGAATACGTTTTGCCATATCGATCGTTGTAAATATTTTTTTTTATCTTTTAGTTATTGTAATGAGAATAAAAATCTTGTAAGCATTGTATGTTTATGTATGTTTATGGTTTATGTTATGAGTTCGCTATAAAAACCTGCATAATAAATCAAAAGTCCCTAAAGAAATATTGAGTAATATGTCTTTCCAAATATACGCCTATGAAGCCCTTGATAATTTGTAACACCCCAAACCAAAAAAACAAAGCATAATTGGGTAATTAAATAATTAAATCCCTAATTAAAATATTTTATGTGCGTTAATTCTTAATTGTCTATGTGCGTTTCAGAAATATATTTAATGCAGGTGGGTAAAATTTTAAGACGTGGAACATAGAATATTCTTAGATCACGAGATGCGCAATGGAAAAACGAGAAGATAGAAACAAACTAGGGGTCAATCGGAGACCCGTAGCTTAAATGGCAAAGAAAATAGTTAAATATAAAGGCTAGGTAAAACGAGAGGGTAAAATCCGGATGAAAGATAAAACGAAAAAATAATATTTTAATGGATGATAATTAAAATTTACTTGGTAAATAGTAACTTTGAAAATCTATAAATAGGGGCTCAATCAATTCAAAATTTTTATTTTCCGCCAACGACGAAAGCGACACGAACAAGTAAGTTTCTCTCTCCTCTTTTTTTTTTCCGCCGCCGCCAGTGAAACACCGAAGTGCTGCCAGAAAAGTCATCGAAGCTGTCGTCGGAGCCACCGCCGCCACCGCCGGCCGGCAGTTGTGCTAGTGGTGGTGTGCTGGGTGTCGGGTGTGTGATAGTGAGCGTGCGTCGGGTACCGGGTTGTGCGTCGGGGCCGGGTGTGCGCGTGGGGCTGGGCACCGGGGGCCGGGGTGCGTGCGCGGGGATGGGCGTCAGGGACCATGTGTGCGCGCCGGGTGGACACCGGGGGCCGGGTGTGCGGGTGACGGGAGACGGACGCTGGGCACGGGCGCAGGCGACGGGAGCGCCGTGTGTCGGGTGGCCGAGAAAACTCGGCAGCCACCAAGTGGGGCGCGCCCGCTGCCGAGAAAACTCAGCAGCTGACGAGAGCCGAGTACCCGCTGTCGAGAAAACTCGGCAGCTGTCAAGACGGGGACCCGAGCTGTCGAGACCGCCGGGTTTTTTTCCCCCGGTGCCGGTTGCTCGCGTGCCCCGACGCATGCGACGCCGTGTTTTCGATCCGAACCCCGTTTTTTCCATCGTACATCCACATCAAGTAGTCATTGATGAGATGTCATTGACCGAGGGTCGTGGGCCCGGTCAAAGTCAACCCTTTGACCAAAATTACCAAAATACCCCTAAACTTAAAATGCTGCGTACGAGCTTGTTTCAACTCCGATTGAGCTCATTCTTTTTGCGTTGCAATCCTTATTACACCCTCTTTCACCTCAGCCTAAGAAACTGAACTTTCACCCTTGTTACTTCAACCTCAATTTTTAGATCTCTCGATTCGTCGTACGTTAAACGATCGTTCTTTCTCCGAAATTATTTATAACTTTAATTATGTTTATTAAGGATCTAAGAAACACTGTAACTTGTGTAGGTTATCAGTTGGACGGTGTTTGTGATACTTAATACTAGCCACTCAACAAGGTGGGGGTAACTTCTAAATCTTTATCTATTTACTGTTTTCCTAGTAAAAGCATGAACTACAGGATATTACGTGCTGTGAATTTAATTATTGTGCCATACTTATACTGTGAATGGACTGAGGTCCACTCTGATCATGCATTCATCCATGTCTCCCTTCTACTACTCTGATGAGGTTTGGTGGTCCTCTTGAAGTGCACCAGCGGTATTGAGACCGTTTATTAGGGTAAGACGGGGGAATACTCGCACCTATTCATCCCTCACCATTTCTAATATCTATTGTGTATTTTACGTGTTGTGGCAACATCCTAGTAGACGTGTTTTATTTTCTTTTTGTTATCTATTGTGTGTCATGAGATGCGGATTTTATTCCCACAGGTGTATTCCACGCACTCACCCCTTAATCTGTACTCACACTACAGGAGATGAGGAGACTGATGAACCCTAGTGGGAGAGATGGTGGTGTTGTCTTGTTGTCTTGTAGCCTTGTGATTTCAGGATGATGTTACTCAAACATTTTCAAACCATGTTGTAAACTATACACGTTTTGTAATATTTGGATACTATGATGGATGTGAGATCCTGATGAATTGTTCCGCTGCGTATGTTGTAATTATCGGTACTGAGACCGATTACTGATATGTGAATGATATATATCGTCTCTTACTTTTTTCTTCTGTTGTCTCCTGTTATTTCTTTCTGTTGTGATATGTGTCCCTTACTATTTCTATCTTCACGCCCGTGTGAAAACTCTGATATTTTACCAAAAGAAAACGGGACGTGACAGGTGGTATCAGAGCCAGGTTCTACCATTTGTAGGACTTTGCTCAAACTTGTTTTAAACGTGTTTTCAATGTGAAAAGTTTTTTTGAAAAGAGATAGATAGGCACCACCCTCTCCTCATACGTGTCTCTCCCTGATTATGATACTTACGAAAAAGTGTGTTTATTTGTTATGTGATACTGTATTTGTATGATATAAACTGTTAAGGTATAAAGGGGGCGATTATGGATACAGACTGATGATAGAAACTCGTGTAACTTCTATATGGCAAATGAATAAAGTCTATATTACCGCTAGGATGTGAGTACCGGTTGTGGAGATATGTGAGGAGAGACTTCGACGTTGTTTTTATGAGAGTCGGGTGACGGACGATAGGTCGGTAGGGGAGCACGTTGTCCGACTTCTGCATTATTGGAGGGAGTTAGGGGGTCTTAGAGGTAGTATTAGTGGGATTCAGGTGTCTTTATATATGATCCACACCATGCCTGGTGAGTGGGAGACTGGGGCACGTTCAGCTTATAGGGATGAGCTTGTACATTCATCGAGAGATTGTATACCCTTCGCCGACTTTGAGAATGTAGCGAGGGCGATGCTAGACGTGTGGGGTCGGCATGACCTTCCGATTTAGGATGATCCGAGTCCCTACGATCCGTCTAGTAGTAGTTCGGACTCTAATGATGTGGACATTGAGGAGGACCCGGAGGAGGATGAGGACCCTGAGGAGTATGATCCAGGGGCAGCACCGGGATCACCAAGACCGCCGCCTCCAGCTATAGTTGTATAGATTAGAGAGATGATCTTTCTGATGTATATATATGTACTATATGTAATATATCCCTCTATGTGTACGTGGTAGCTTTTATGTCATGTAGATAGTGTACATAATCCTTTTGGCATGATGTAAGGGTTATCCCTATTTTGGCATATATGTATATATTATGTCCGTGTAATCCCTTTTTGTGATGGGATACACGTTTATATCTTTTCTTACGTATCACAGTTATTTTCCTTTATCTATATTTTGTTATATATGATAACGATATATATATATATGTATATAATCTAACAGAGTCATGCCTAAAGGACGACCTCGAAAGGAACAACCGCAAATGGCTAACTAGTCAGAGAGAACCGACAATGCAAAAATAGGAGATTTAGTCTCGGTACTAAAGGGATTAGCCCAGCATTTTGAGGTAACCCACACCAACCCCCAGCCAGTACGATCTGATCCTAACCTTATATATGAGCAGTTTAGACGTTTTAATCTATCAATATTCGACCGGAATGGTGAACCAGCGAGTGCAGAAGAGTGGCTAAGGTCACTCGACCGACTATTTGGACATTTGACATGTACCCGAGAACAGAAGGTCTTTTGTGCGATCTTCCAACTTACAGAAGAAGCGAGTCACTGGTGGGACTCGTATAAACGAACTTTGTCGACTGCTCAAAGAAGGGAGATGACTTGGGAGGAATTTAAGGAAGTGGTTTCTCGCCACTTCATTCCTCAATCTTATCGGGACAAAAAGGAAACATAATTTCTATATCTTTGTCAAGAAAGCTCAATAGTTGGAGAATACGAGCAGTGATTCAATTTGCTGAGCCGATATACCACACACTTGGTAGTTACCGACTGTAAGAAGGCTCAAAGATTTGAAAAAGGCCTTCGTCCAGAGATTGGATCCATTTTAGTTGGGCAAGAAGAGATGTCATACACAAGTGTTATCGAGATAGCACAAGAGATTGTCTCTCGTTTGTGTTTAGATGTTATGTCTTCTAAGAAAATTTTCCCATCTCCTGTAAAGAGGGCGTGGCTTGGCCCAAGCCAAAGTTCTACCCCGAATAAATTTCCAAGGGCAAACGATGCTCCACTCATTCCTATCCCCAGACTAGGGAATCCGTGCCCTAGATGTAAAAAGGTGCACGTGGGGCCGTGTCAGCCAGGAACACGGACTTGCTTCACATGTGGGGCACTAGGGCATATAGTGGCCAACTGCCCGAAGGCGAGAAACTCACCAGCTACAACCCCGAACTCGAGGCCAGTGGCAGGCAGAGTACGAGTCTTTGCTCTCACCCGTCCAGAAGCTGCTGAGGAAGCTGAGGTAATAACAAGTATGTTACCAGTATATGATGTACCTGCTCTCATCCTATTTGATACTGGAGCGACACATTCATTTATATATGTTAACTTCTGTAAATTGCTGAAGTACGAGGACGGTAGGATAGTCGCTCGAACCCTAGAGGTTAGTATTCCTTTAGGGAAGACGGTTAAAATAAAACATTTATACTGTGACCTTAAGATCGCTTTTGAGGGTAAGATTCTTCTAGCCGATCTTCACGTTTTGGAGATGAAGGATTTTGACGTAATCCTAGGAATGGATTGGTTAGAATCCAATCACGCAGTAATCAAATTTCGTATGAGAGAAATTATTTTTCAAGTCCCAGGAGAACTGGAGTTCACCTTCCACGGAACACGAGTTGGGGTTGACTCAAGGATTATCTCAGCCATGAAGACAACCCAAATGCTTAGCAAAAGGAATTGCGAAGCTTGGTTAGTCAACATGGTAAATCCTGAGCAGGAGTCAATATCTATCGGGGATGTGCCAATAATAAGGGAATTCTTGGACGTCTTCCCAGAGGATTTACCTGGTCCTCCGCCAGATAGACAAGTGACCTTCAAGGTTGATCTTATCCTAGGAACAACACCAGTATCGAAAGCCCCTTATCGAATGGCACTGAGGGAATTACAAGAACTAAAGGTCCAAATACAAGAACTTTTGGACAAAGGGTTCATCCGACCAAGTGTGTCGCCTTGGGGAGCTCCAGTTCTTTTTGTGAAGAAAAAGGATGGCAGCTTTCGGATGTGTATAGATTATCGAGAGCTGAACAAACAGATTATAAAGAACAAATATCCTTTACCTCGAATTGAGGATCTTTTCGATCAATTAAGAGGTGTCAATGTGTTCTCAAAGATTGACTTAAGGTCTGGGTATCACCAGATGAAAGTCGAGGACACGGATATATCTAAGACAACGTTCAGGACAAGATATGGCCACTACGAGTTTGTAGTAATGTCATTCGGACTTAGCAATGCTCCAGCTGTCTTTATGGACTTGATGAATCGCATCTTCCATCTATATCTCGATCTCTTTGTTATTGTGTTCATTGATGACATTCTCATCTATTCGTGCGATAGAACGCACCATGAACATCTCAGAATTGCATTAGAGGTTTTTCGTAAAGAGAAACTTTATGCAAAATACAAGAAGTGCGAATTCTGGATGAATAAAGTAAGTTTCCTTGGCCACATTGTCTCTTCGCAAGGGATAGAAGTAGACCCTGAAAAGGTGGAAGCAGTCAGTAAATGGGAGACCCCAACAAACGTTAAGGAAGTGCGGAGTTTTATAGGTTTGGCGGGCTATTACCGAAGATTCATAGAAGGATTTTCAAAGATTGCTGCTTCTCTAACTCGCTTAACAAGGAAAGACGTAAAGTTTCAATGGAGCGAGTAATGTGAGTGTAGCTTCCAGGAACTGAAGAAGAGACTGACAGAGACACTAGTCTTAATAGTTCCAGACACAACTAGGGAGTTCATGATTTACAGCGACGCATCCAAACAAGGTTTAGGATGTGTTTTGATGCAACAAGGGAAGGTAGTGACATATGCATCACGCCAATTGAAGGCTCACGAACAGAACTACCCAACACATGATCTGGAGCTAGCAGCGGTGGTACACGCTCTCATGATATAGAAACACTATCTCTATGGTGTGAGGTGTGAAATCTACACCGACCATAAAAGCCTGAAATACTTCTTTGAACAAAAGGAGCTCAATATGAGACAACGAAGATGGCTAGAGTTGGTAAAGGATTACGATCTTACGATCCACTACCATCCTGGAAAAGCAAACGTA
This sequence comes from Scutellaria minor, assembly GCA_954870855.1. NCBI lineage: Eukaryota > Viridiplantae > Streptophyta > Magnoliopsida > Lamiales > Lamiaceae > Scutellaria > Scutellaria minor. The sequence continues at coordinate 24,153,501 of OX940727.1, forward strand.
GTAGTTGATGCCCTTAGCAAAAAGGAAAAGTGAGTGATGACATCTATGACCACCAAGCAGCACCAACTAATCGAAGAGATGTTAAAGCTGAATTTGGAGATAGTTACACCCCCAGACAACATCGAAGCTAGGATGGTAGCATTGTTCGTGAGACCCACATTACGTGATCGAATTGTTGAAGCTCAGAAGATAGATAGCTTTCTAATGAAGATGAAAGCTCATATGAATAATGGACGAGCTGAAGATTTCTCTTTAACATCTGACGGAGCTCTTATCTTCAAAGGAAGGATCTGCGTGCCAAAGGACGAGAAATTAAGAAAAGAAATTCTCGAAAAGGCACACTACAAGCCGATGGCAGCACACCCAGGGGGTACAAAGATGTACCGAGATTTAAGGGTGAATTTTTTGTGGAGAAGCATGAAGAGAGACATAGGGCTATTTGTCAAGAAGTGTCTCATTTGTCAACAAGTGAAAGCAGAACATCAACGACTGGCTAGAATGCTAACTCCTTTGGAGATACCAGAGTGGAAGTGGGAACACATAGTCATGGATTTCGTGGTTGGTTTACCGAACACCAAACGAGGAAACCACGCCATATGGGTAATAGTTGATAGACTAACAAAGCCTGCCCATTTCTTGCCAATTAAGATGACTTTTGGACTGGATAAGTTGGCACGAATATATCTTGAAGAGATTGTTCGACTGCATGGCGTGTCGGTTTCTATCGTATCGGATAGAGATCCTCGATTTAACTCTAGATTCGGGCAGAGTCTACAAAAAGAGTTAGGAACCAAACTGTCTTTCAGTACAACTTTTCACCCACAAATTGACGGACAAACAGAAAGGACCATACAAATCTTAGAGGATATGTTAAGGGCATGCGTTTTGGATTTTCTCGGGAACTGGAAAAACCACCTATGCTTGGTGGAATTTGCCTACAACAACAGCTATCAATCAATAATTAGTATGACACCCTATGAAGCTCTCTACGGAAGAAAATGCCGCTCACCCATCTATTGGGATGAAGTGGGCGAAAAGAAACTTTTGGGGCCCAAATTGGTAGACCAAACGGTCGAGGTAATAAAGAAAATTCGAGAGAAAATGCGGGTGGCCCAAGATCGACAAAAAGCATATGCCGATAAGAGACGGAAAGAATTAGAATTTGAAGTGGGAGACAAGGTTTTCCTCAAAGTGTCACCCATAAAAGGGGTTTATCGTTTTGGAAAGAGGGGGAAACTGAAATCGAGATACGTGGGGCCATTTGAAATTTTAGACCGAGTTGGGGAGGTTGCATATCGTCTAGCTCTACCGCCGGACTTTGTGGGAGTACACAGCGTCTTCCATGTGTCAATGCTCCGAAAGTATATATTCGACTCGAACCACATAATTAGATAGGAAGGCATAGAACTTGAGAAAGATCTAACTTACGAAGAAGTCCCGATAGCTATATTAGATAGAAAGACTCGACGATTAAGGAATCGGGAGATGGCTATAGTGAAGGTTCAATGGAGCCGTCAAGGAAGGGAAGAGGCGACTTGGGAACTAGAAGATGAGATTCTGAAGAAGTATCCCGACTTACCCTTATTAGGTATGCGTTTAATTTCGAGGACGAAATTCTTTCAAGGGGTAAGGGATGTAACACCCCGGACCAAAAAAAACAAAGCATAATTGGGTAATTAAATAATTAAATCCCTAATTAAAATATTTTATGTGTGTTAATTCTTAATTGTCTATGTGTGTTTCAGAAATATGTTTAATGCAAGTATTAGGTGGGTAAAATTTTAAGACGTGGAACATAGAATATTCTTAGACCATGAGATGCGTAACGGAAAAACAAGAAGATAGAAACAAACTAGGGGTCAATCGGAGACCCGTAGCTCAAATGGCAAAGAAAAGAGTCAAATACAAAGGCTAGGTAAAACGAGAGGGTAAAATCCGGATGAAGGGTAAAACGGAAAAATAATATTTTAATGGATGGTAATTAAAATTTACTTGGTAAATAGGTAGTAACTTTGAAAATCTATAAATAGGGGCTCAGTCAATTCAAAATTTTCATTTTCCGCCAACGACGAAAGCGACGCGAATAAGTAAGTTTCTCTCTCTTCTCTTTTTTTTTTTCCGCTGCCGCCGGTGAGTCGCCGGAGCACCGCCGAAAAAGTCACCGGACCTGCCATTGGAGCCGCCGCCGCCGGCCGGCAGTTGTGCTAGTGGTGGTGCGCCGGGTGTCGGGTTGTGCATCGGGGACAACGGGGATGGGATGTGCGCGTCGGGGTGTGCGTCGGGGCCGAATGTGCGCACGGGGCTGGGCGCCGGGGGCCAGGGTGCACGCACGCGGGTGGGCGTCGGGGGTCAGGTGTGCGCACCGGGTGGACGTCGGGGGCCGGGTGTGCGCGTACTGCGCGGGCGACGGGAGACGGGAGCGTCGGGTGTCGGGTGGCCGAGAAAACTCGGAAGCCGCCGAGTGGGGTGCGCCTGCTGCCGAGAAAATTCAGCAGCTGACGAGAGTCGAGTACCCGCTGCCGAGAAAACTCGGCAACTGTCGAGATGGGGACCCGAGCTGCCGAAAAAACTCGGCAGCCGCCGAGACCGCCGGGTTTTTTTCTCCCGATACCGGGTGCTCGCGTGCCCCGACACACACGACGCCGTGTTTTCGATCCAAACCCCGTTTTTTCTGTCGTACATCCACATCAAGTCATCATTGACGAGATGTCGTTGACCGAGGGTCGTGGGCCAGGTCAAAGTCAACCCTTTGACCAAAATTACCAAAATACCCCTAAACTTAAAATGCTGCGTACGAGCTTGTTTCAACTCCGATTGAGCTCATTCTTTTTGCGTTGCAATCCTTATTACACCCTCTTTCACCTCAGCCTAAGAAACTGAACTTTCACCCTTGTTACTTCAACCTCAATTTTTAGATCCCTCGATTCGTCACGCATTAAACGATCATTCTTTCTCCGAAATTATTTATAGTTTTAATTATGTTTATTAAGAATCTAAGAAATATTGTAACTTGTGTAGGTTATCAGTTGGACCGTGTTTGTGATACTTAATACTAGCCACTCAACAAGGTGGGGGTAACTTCTAAATCTTTATCTATTTACTGTTTTCCTAGTAAAAACATGAACTACAGGATATTACGTGCTGTGAATTTAATTATTGTGCCATACTTATACTGTGAATGGACTGAGATCCACTCTGATCATGCATTTGTCCATGTCTCCCTTCTACTACTCTGATGAGGTTTGGTGGTCCTCTTGAAGTGCATCAACGGTATTAAGACCGTTTATTAGGGTAAGACGGGGGAATACCCACACCTATTCGTCCCTCACCATTTCTAATATCTACTATGTATTTTACGTGTTGTGGCAACGTGCTGGTAGATGCATTTTATTTTCCTTTTGTTATCTGTTGTGTGTCATAAGATGCAGATTTTATTCCCACAGGTGTATTCCACGCACCACCCCTTAATTTGTACTCACACTATAGGAGATGAGGAGACTGATGAACCCTAGTGGGAGAGATGGTGGTGTTGTCTTGTTGTCTTGTAGCCTTGTGATTTCAGGATGATGCTACTCAAATATTTTCAAACCATGTTGTAAACTATACATTTTTTGTAATATTTGGATACTGTGATGGATGTGAGATCCTGATGAATTGTTTCACTGCGTATGTTGTAAGTATCGATACTGAGACCGATTACTGATGTGTGAATGATATATATCGTCCCTTACTTCTTTCTCCTGTCGTCTCCTGTTATTTCTTTCTATTGTGATTTGTGTCCCTTACTATTTCTATCTTCACACCCATGTTAAAACTCTAATAATTTACCAAAAGAAAACGGGGCGTGACATAATTTATGATAGGTTATGCCTAAGCAAAGTGTCATTTTTTATCTTGGGATAATACGAGTAAATTCATTGAAGGGATTTGCATGTATGATTTGGTTAAACTCAACGAAGTTATCAAAAGACAAAGTTTTGGACTTCGAGGTAAAAGGATATGATTTAACATGAGATGTTAACATATCAACCAAGAATTATAAATGTTATAATTAGTAAAAGAGTTTACTTACCTTGATCACTTAGTTTTAGGGAAAGGCCCAAGTCCGCTCAAAATTTTGTGAAATAGGATCTTGGAAACACTTTATTCAAGTAGGGAGGATTTGTAATGAATACAGTGTGCATAGTCTGTTTTAAATTTGTTTAAATTTTGAGCTATTTTCTTTTATACATGATTGAATGGTGTATTTTTCTTTCATATGTAGATAAATGACTAACAACAACAATAACACAGTTTTCAATCTCTGTTCAATCCTTGAGAAGGATAAGTTGAACGGAAATAACTTCCTCGATTAGGAGAGAAACTTGAGAATTATTCTCAGGTCTGAAAACAGAGAGGATGTCCTTGACACCCCAATCCCAAAACTTAGTGACACCTCAACAGTTGGGGAGAGACTTAAGGAAAAAGTTATTCGTAAAAGATCTGTGACTGTCACATGTCTTATGTTGGCAACCATGGAAACAAGCCTCCAGAAGAGGTTTGTGGATATGGATGCCTACACCATCATTTAACAACTGAGAAACATGTTCCAGTTACAATCAAGGATGGAGAGGTATGAGACCTCTAAGACAATTCTCGAGAGTTGTCTTGAGAAAGATAAACCAGTTGATTTGCATGTCTTCAAAATGATTGGTCTTTTTGAAAACATGGCAAGACTTGGATTTCCTTATAGTCAGGAGTTGGCTACGGATATCATTCTTCACTCTCTTCATGATGAGTACAACCAATTCAGGTTAAACTACAATATGAATAGTATTGATAAGACCTTAGAAGAGCTTCTTGGAATGCTCAAAATAATTGAGCAAAACATTGGGACTGTAACACCAAAGAAGGATGTTCTAATGGTTGATAAGGGAAAATGGTTCAAGAAAAAGGGCACTGAAAAGAATAAGCAAGGGAAAAAAGGTGAAAATAAGAAAGTAGTTGAACCTAAACCCAAACCCAAAGGTGCTTTTTCTGATACTGAGTGTTTCCATTGCCATGGCAAGGGCCATTAGAAGAGAAATTGTCCAAAGTACTTGGAGGATAAGAAGAATGGAAATATAGTTTCCAATTCAGGTATATTTATTATTAAAATCAATTTAGCAAATTCAGCAGACTCTTCTTCATAGGCATTTGATACGGGATGTAGTTATCATATTATTGCAAATATGCAGGGACTAAGAAGAGTTAGAAGACTGGAAAAGGGAGAGGTAGATCTACGCGTTGGAAATGGAGCAAAAGTTGTTGTTTTAGCTGTAGGATCTTATAGTCTATCTCTACCCTCTGGTTTAGTTTTAGAGTTGAATAATTGTTATTACATTTCCTCTATTACTAGAAACATTATTTCAGCTTCCATTTTGGATACTGAAGGGTTTTCATTCATTATTAAGAATAAATGTTGTTCTGTTTATAAGGATGAATTATTTTATGTCAGTGCTAACTTAATGAATGGTCTCTATATATTTGATTTAGATAACCATGTCTATAACATAAATACTAAAAAGCATAAATCAAATGACTCAAATCCCACTTACCTTTGACATTGTCGTTTAGGCCATATTACCTTGAAACACATATATAAGATGCAAAAAGAAGGTCTTTTGCAATCATTTGATTTTGAATCATATGATGCATGTGAATCTTGTTTAAAAGGAAAATGATGAAATCACCTTTTACTGGAAAGGGAGAAAGAGCTAGTGAACTATTGGAACTAATACATACTGATGTATGTGGACCAATGAGCTCAAAAGCCAGGGGTAATTTTAGCTACTTCATAACATTTATTGATGATTTAAGTAGATATGGGTATATTTACTTGATGAGGCACCAATCTGAATCGTTTGAAAAGTTCAAACAATTTCAAAATGAAGTAGAGAATCAGCTTGGCAAGAAAATTAAAACATTACGATCTGATCGTAGTGGTGAATATTTGAGTCAAGAATTTGATAAACATCTTAAAAATTGTGGAATTCTTTCACAATTAACTCCACTAGGAACACCCCAATGGAATGGTGTGTCCGAAAGTAGAAATCAAACATTGTTAGACATGGTTCGATCTATGATGAGTAATGCTAATCTTCCATTATCTTTTTGGGGATATGCTCTCGAAACTGCTACTTTTACACTAAACAGAACTCCGTCAAAAGATGTAGAAAAGACACCATATGAGATAGGAGTGGAAAAGTTCCAAAGTTATCTTTTCTAAAAGTCTGGGGATGTGAAGCTTATGTAAAACATTTACTTCCTGATAAGCTTGCACCCAAATTAGACAAATGTTTCTTTGTGGGTTATCCAAAAGAAACAAGGGGCTATTACTTCTACAACCAAACTGAGAACAAAGTGTTTGTTGCTCGAGATGGTGTCTTCTTGGAAAAAGAGTTTATTTCAAAGATGACAAGTGGGAGTAATGTACTTCTCGAAGAAATTCGTGAAGAGCAACAAATGGATGAAATTCAACCTCCATTAGAGGTGGAGACCTCTATGTTTAATGACATGTTAGATATGTCGGATATGACACCCCATGTGCTAGAGGTAGAGGAACGTGAACTTATAATCCCGACAGGGGTATTGAATGATGTCCTACTCGAATTAGATACACAAGAAAGTTCACAACCTGTTGTGAACATTTCTCCTATTGCTCTAGCCCCTCGTAGAACTGATAGGCCTAAATCTAGACCAAAGAGATTTGTGGATTTTCTTTTGACAGAAAACCATGAAGTCTTAATTTTGGAAGATGAGGAACCTAACAGCTACAAGGAAGCTATGACGAGTCCTGACTCTGATAAATGGTTAGATGCCATGAAATCTGAAATGGAGTCCATGTTTGAAAATCAAGTTTGGAACTTGGTTGATTTGCCAGATAGGGTAACACCCATAGGAAGCAAATGGGTTTTCAAGTTGAAAACAGACAATAAAGGAAACGTGAGTGTTTTCAAAGCTAGATTGGTGGCTAAGGGATATAAACAAATTCATGGTATAGACTATGATGAGACCTTTTCACCAGTTGCTATGCTTAAATCCATTCAGATACTCCTAGCAATTGCAGCTCATTATGATTATGAGATTTGGCAAATGGATGTCAAAACTGTCTTTCTTAATGGAAATTTGGAAGAGGTTGTGTATATGACACAACCGGAAGGTTTTGTAGATTCTAAAAATGCTGGGAAAGTATGTAAACTTCAAAAATCTATTTATGGATTGAAGCAAGCATCTCGGAGTTGGAATCTTCATTTTAATGAGGCAATCAAACAGTTTGGTTTTCTCAGAAATGAAGAAGAGTCCTGTGTTTACAAGAAAATTAGTGGGAGTAGTGTGGCCTTCTTGATCCTATATGTAGATGACATACTGCTCATTGAAAATGACATTCCAATGCTTAACTCTGTAAAGATTTGGCTAGGGAAATGTTTTTCAATGAAAGATCTTGGAGAGGCAGAGTACATTTTGGGCATCAAGATCTATATAGATAGGTCTAGAAGGATGATTGGACTAAGCCAGGAAACTTATATTGATAAAATTCTTGAAAGGTTCAATATGAAAGACTCTATAAGATAGGATTTCTACCCATGTCACATGGTATAATGCTTAGCAAGAATCAATGTCCTTCAAAACCTGATGAGCAAAAGCGCATGAGTAAGATTCCTTATGCCTCAGCAATAGGATCTATCATGTATGCCATGATTTGTACTTGTCCAGACATCTCATATGCTTTGAGTATGTGTAGTAGATTCCAATCGAATCCAGGTGAAGCACACTGGATTGTGGCTAAGAACATCCTCAAGTACTTGAGAAGAACTAAGGATTGTTTCTTAGTATATGGAGGTGAAAATGAACTTGTTGTTGAAGGTTATGTTGATGCAAGCTTCCAAACGGATAGAGATGATTTTTGGTCCCAATCCGGTTTCATCTTCTGTCTTAATGGAGGGGCAGTGAGCTGGAAAAGTTCAAAGCAAAGCACTGTTGCAGATTCTACAATTGAAGCAGAATACCTTGCAGCTTCAAAAGCAGCAAATGAAGAAGTTTGGATTAAAAAGTTCATTACCGAACTTGGTGTGGTTCCTAACATAGACAATGGTGTAAATCTTTATTGTGATAATAATGGAGCCATTGCCCAAGCTAAGGAACCTAGATCACACCAGAAGTCCAAACACATTATGAGGAAGTTTCACGTGATACGAGATATCATTGAGAGAAAAGATGTGAAAATATGCAAAATTCATACGGATGACAATGTTGCAGATCCATTGACTAAGCCACTACATCAACCCAAGCATGAAGGTCATACTAGGGCCATAGGGATTAAGCATTCTAGAGATTGGTTTTAAATCATGTAATTTTCTAATTTTATGAAACTTGTTCATAAACTTGAGAAAAATGATATGTTTGTTTTGAAATAGATTTTCAATGTTGATTCATTATTTTGTTGAATTAATATGTCCAAAATAATTTATAATTTCGAATAGGATTGTCAAATATGTGATTTGATGAATGGAACCTATCATGTGAACTTGAAGTTATATTTATCATTGTCCCTAGTCTAAGTCATTAAATTGGACAATAATGACTTATGAAGACTAGTTTGTAAGTTGGTTGATAACATAATTTCATGGGCTATAGAGACATTTGATCTCTAATCAATTACATAGATATTTTTTGGAGAACAGATATTGGATTGACCCGAATAAAATTCTGTAAAACGTCATAGAATTTTCAGTAACTATTAAATAAGTTCCTAAACCATGAGTATACTACTTATTTCTTATATAAGGATTGGATATTCTTGATTTCGTTAAACGTCGTGCCGTAAAATGAAGCTATAAAGTCGAGAATCAGAATTGACATGAATTGTGTAGAGAAGTGTGGGTGTACAAGAATGAGATTGTCTTCCTATTTAATAGGAATGTTGTCATCGGCCTCTTAAAAAATGAAAACTGAAATGCATGGCCATGCTCAAATGGATTAAGAGTTAATCATTTATTTTGACAGTTTAAATTTAGAATTCAAGAAAAGTATGAATAAGATAGAATGACGAACTATCTTACATGATGTTCAGATTAAGACATTAAAATGACAAGGGAATTTATTATTGCACACTTGTTAAGGACAAGTGGGAGATTGAAGGAGATGTCCTTTAATAAGATGTCAATATAATAAATAGTTAAGGATTTTAATTAATGAAGATTATTAATTCAGTTATTTTAGGTGGTCGTAGTGTTTAGCTAGAAACCAACTACAATCTGCATTCCAATTGTTGGGCGTGCTACTAACAATAACTGGGTCCTACGAGGGTTACACACGTTTAAGTTTGAACTAGATCAATAAGCCCGTTGAATATAAGTTGTGGGCCTAATATGATTAGGATATGTGTTGGGCCTAATATGATTAGGCATAGGTTATGGGCTTTTGCTTTTTATTTGATATAAATAGATGAGCCCAAACTGAATTTGGAGATATGAAAACATTATTCTCCATACACAAAAAAGAAAACACGTTTCCCTTGACTGAATAGAAAACGTAGTTCTTCCAGTAAAGAAAAGAAGTTTCTCTACGTTCTAGCAAATGTTTTGGAGGAGATCTAGGAAGAGCTTGTGTGTCTCGAGTAGAGAAATTACATTTGTGATTCTTGGTCTTCGTCATCAAAGGACACGCATCAAGAGGTAAATCGTTATTTATATTGTGCATGAGATCCTCTTCTGTTTTGATGCTTGGAAAATTGTTTTCTTCTATTCCACTACGTAGCATCAAAATCTTTCATCTCATAAATAACAGAAGCCCCAACAACGTATACAAATCTGGGTTTCGTTACCTTAGAGACACTTTCAAGTAGGACTTCAAAATGGTTCTCCTCTATCACGATGGTAAAAAGAAAAAGAAATTATTTATAGAAGAAGATGAGTAACTCTTGGCTTTAACCTATCGACATGAACGATTATTGAAGAAAATGAAGTAAATCAATTAAAGATCTTTTACCTGCAAGTATTGTTGATTTTAATGAGGCTGAAGAAGACAGTGACATTGAAGAAGTGAAGGTTCTTACGTTGCGTCTGCAACTAAAGGAATAAGAGGGTGAAAGTGGGGAAATTAGGGTTTTTTATGTTTTATACTCAAAGGCAATGTGGTCTTTTAACAAAATTATGTAGTTCGCTTCAATACATGGGATAAGCCATCAAGCCACCCCCATGGGTAGCCATATCACCAAATTGAGGGATACAAGAAACGAACCCTCTTCATTTTATGGGATCATAAAGTATTACTTAAGGTTAGTTGCTAATTTGTTTTAATGAAAGATGTTACTTAAGGTATTACTTGTTACATGTAAAGGTATTACTCGTATAATTTAAATGAATTACTCATAGACTCATAATATATCAAAGTATTGTAGAGTATAAGTTTAAAATCTTAAAATTTCAAATGCACGATTTGCATCATCTTCTTCCTCAAAATTTCTGCAAATAATTCATAAAATAAAAAATGAATCAATACTAGGTTGATGTACATTGTAGTGTAGATAAATAGTAAATTGATGTGTTGACAGGTAATGTAGCAAATAGAGAAAACTTGGTTTGCCTCTTATGCTAAATTAAGATTGTAGTATATGGCCCTGCTCCTGCAATTGCACAAACATCTTAAATGCCCTCTTTGGATCCTTGTATTGGACCTGTTCCTACATTTTATCTCCTTCTATTGGACCCCACCAAGTGAGAAGCTTCACAAATTCTTATCTCGCCTTTTGAAGTGATTGTGATAAATTTTAAAACCAAAACCTTAAAGCGATTTGGTGAGATTCAAGTGTTATTTGCAATTCCAGGCTAACTATTTGAATTTGAAGAAAAACGAAAGACTAATTTTTAACTCACAAGTGAGCTCTGATGGAGAGAAGCTTTGTACTACAGAAAAAGTCAATCTTTAAATTGTCTACCTTGCTAATAGAACAGATGATTATCAGTTAAATAATTAGATCTAGTATTTTATTTCTCCAAAAGTAAAGATAACAGAGTTGATGATACAATATTTCTAGAAGAAGAGAATGTGGCTCTGAAAAAGAATTAGAGTTTGGAAGAAGAAAATGAAGAAGAGAGAAGATGAGAGGAACTAAGTGTTGATAAAGAAAGTCATGACAAAAGCAAAAAACAAAAAAAAAAAAAAATATATATATATACATAAGGGATCTAGGCGAGTGCGTTGGGGTACGGATCAGTGCCCCGAAGGCACATGAGATCTACTCATACTTTTATGTATATTAGGTAACACTTTTGTATTATGAGATCTATGAGGCGGGTCGGATTAGGTCGTCCCTTGAAAAACATGTGAATCTTAACTATTCTTTTCCCTCACTCATTAACATGTAATACTTTTGTGTATATTATGTAATATTTTTTTGTACATCAAACAATACTCTTGTCTTATATAGAGCGGGCAATTCGGGCCGTATGGCCCAACCCATCCTTTGATCGGGCCTATAAAATTGGAGCCTAGCCCAACCACACTCGGGCCATCGAGCCAACGGGCCATATTGGCCAAAATTTCTAATTTTTTTAAAATTAAAAAAATATTAAATAATTAAATTCTTAAACTAATTTATATGTAAAATAACTTCATATAAGATAATTTAACACGTACAATTTAAATTATAGTATTCTATTTATATAATTGAAGATAAATTATTTAATAAAATCAAATTATTAATGGGGGCAAAGTCTAATATTTTTTACTTTGTTTTTTGTTCATTTAGAAACATTTCAATTTGATTCACATTGTTTCCTAGAGAATTCTAATTATTTAAAATCCTAATTTAAGGTAGTTAATGATGGATGAAAATGAGAATAAATAAGGAAAAATAAAAAGATAAATGAAAACATGAGAACGAGAATAAAATCACATATTGAATTTGCAAGTTGCACATAAAAAGTATAATAAAAATTTATTTTAACAAGCCATTGGGCCGATCCGAGCCCGACGGGCCAATTTGGCCCAAGTCCATCCGGCCCATTGGGCCACTTGGGTTGGGCCAAAAACTTTAGGCACTTTTCGGGCCACTATTTTTAGAGCCCAATCCAACCATATTTTCGGGTCGATCGGGCTAGCCCATCGGGCCGGGCCTAAATTGCCGGTTCTAGTCTTATGTATATATACTACATAATATTATTTATCAAAATTATAATTTCTTACAAGTATGAGCATGATACACATAAAAGAATTACGTGACCCTATGTTGACTGACCCTATCCATCTCACGAAATGAGATACGTGAGACGGTCACCCAGAACGTTATAATTTCTATATACATTTTTGAATTCAATGCTTAAACTATCTATAAATGTATGTTAAATTTTTTTATTTTTTTTATAGTGCTTATATTATAAAATATAGTTACTTCAAGGAATGTTCATTTAGAAATATTGTATATAAATGTGAAATGGATAAAAAAAAATATTTGCAACAAAGATAAACGATAAACCTAGAGTAGTTCATGTAGAAATGATGTGTATAACGAAATCTTTGAAAATTGATATTAACAATTTGTCATTTTTAACTATCTTAATTTCGAATATAGATTTTCCAATTTACTGTTTAACTCATCTATAAATTTGTATACTATTATTCAATATCAGAATTTGAAGATCAAATATAGTCATTTAAATGACATAAATTTAAAACTGAAGCATTATTTTTTAAATATAACATTTAATAATACTATATAGATTAAAAATATGGATCTGAAAAGAGCATTAATGGAGTGACGGTCAATTTCGTTTAGTTGGTTCCGTATTTGTTTCACGTGTAGACTACGCAATGGGGACAAGACAACATCTTTTTCTTTGAATATTATTATTATTATCCTACCACCTCACTTATCTCTCATCGTGCTTCTCACCGCCTCTAATTGTGTAAGTAAATAAATGTAATATATCCTTATCAAAAAGAAAAAGAGAAGATTAGAGAAAAAATATAAAAAAAAATCAAATATTCGTTTGGGTTAGCGCGTGACGAATCTGGATTGACTCACTTTGATGAAATCTTTGCCCTAGTCGCCTGCCAGGAACCACCTCTCTCTCTCTCTCTCTCAAATCGACCATGAACCACCGCTTGCGACTCCGGCCACCTACATCACATCTATTCATCGGTTAATTGCCCTTCCACCGATATTGCTTTCATTTTTATTTCCTTTTGATCCTACAGATTCACCGCCTTTAATTCTCAGGTAACTCGAACCTTCTCTTCTTGTATGTATATTATTCAACCGAAGCGTATGATCTTTGTGAGTATCTTTAATTTACATATATTTTTGGTTTTGAAGGTAAAAATGGAGCCTATGGACATTGTTGGTAGAACGAAAGAGGATGCTTCCCTTCCTAAAGGTATATTTTTCTCCTTTTTCCCATTTCATATTCATTTCGATTTTGCATTTTTTCCCCTTTTCTTCTCCAATTGACTTTTTGATGATTTTTGTTTTCAAATATGTTGAGAGTAAAATATTTGAATCTTTTACATGGATATTTTTCCTAAACTATTTAGTGTAAAGTGAGGTGTAGGGTTTTCGCTAATTGGCTATTGTTTGAATTAGGGTTACCATTCAAAGAGAGCTGTCCATCTAGCACCATATTGAATCTTTGATTGATATGTTTTCTTGAGCATCACACTTAACCATGGGCAGCGGGGACCTTGTTTTTGCGGGATTAAAGAACAACTGCATTAAATATTAGTCAAGTTCCTTGGCTTGGGGATTTTTTTTTTTTTTTTTTAAATGTAATTGAGAGTAGTTTTAGTCAGTTGATGTTATGAGCAGCCAGTTTGTTAGATACCTTCAGCACACAGCTACATTATCTAGAAATTGACTGAAATGTTACTTATACACTACTTATTGTGGAATGTATTGTGAAATCTATTTGCTTGTGAACTAGAAATGAATAGATAAAAAATGCCCTTAATCCTATGAAAGGAGAAACCTACTTTTGGAACACACATATCCACACTCGAATAAGAACTTTTTGAATCATTAGTTGCTCTCCTCTGTCTTTGCAGTTTCCAGTGCAAGCTCTACAATATGCTTTCTTTTTGTTGATTTACGGTCTGATATAGCTGTATTAATAAGGAGATGATTTTGGGCCAATATATAAATGGTCCAGAGCTCTGTATTGATGGCTTAAGTTGGGTGATTAGAACTTTTGGGAAAAAGATTTTTCAAATACTAAACTCCTAAGTTCCTTTATCGTTCATCCCTGATGAACTCTCTCTCGACTTGGTACAGATGAGCCATGACGAAGTCTTGAGGTTTTCTCCAATTCTATTTAACTTAAAAAACTGCATATGGTAGATATTTCATTTTTTAAGCTTTTCTCCAATAGTTTAGGAGTTATGTTCTGTGTTGTATGGACTATCGAGGACCATCAACTTAGGAAATTTTGGATCAATCCAGCCTTTTTATGGTTACACTGTAAAATGGACCATGTTTTAGCCTATAATCTTGTGTACTTGAGGACTTGTATTTTCTCTGTTTGACCCTATAGCCTAGAAAATCAGACTTCAGTGTGGATTCTAATTGAACCCTTGAGAGTGTGGTTTTATTTATATTCCTCTCCTTTTCAAGGCTATGCAAATTTTATCTAAATTTTATTGGTTCGTGCTTGTTCTTACACCTGGTTAACTATAAAAATCTGAAAACTCATTTGCTTAATTCTTCTGGTTCAACCTTTTAATTTCAATATCAAGATAGCTATCCAAAGAGAAGCATCGAGTTCTCAGTCATGTTATATTGCATCCATAACTAGTAATTGCATAACCACTTAATATGTGAAAGATGATAATCATGATATGAAGTATAGATCACCATTTTGTTGAGGAAATGTGTTCATATTTAATTCAGTGTACTCATTTGCTATTAAGGATATAAAATAAATGGTCTGCCATATGTAATTGAGCATGATTTGGTGGCAAAAGCATAATGAATACTTTCCATGCACTCTCCTTTGAGGTCTATGATACTTTTGAAAATGAATCAGTCTACATGAACTCAATTATTTTTAAGTGAAATAGTTGTTCCCTTTCAGCGACTATGACAAAAATCATCAAGGAGATGCTTCCCCCAGATGTTCGTGTTGCAAGAGATGCTCAAGATCTTTTGATTGAGTGCTGTGTAGGTGTGTATTTTGAATTCTTTCTTATCGCTTCTGCATCATATTTTATTGATACAAGTATATGTATTTATATATATTGATAAGAAACATAAATTTTATTAATATATCGGACATATACCGAAGGGACAAGATGTCTCCAAAGTTATAGAACACTCCAAAAGCTAAACTAGTGCTTAAAATTCACTATGATGGCTTTTCGTTGTTAGACATTTCGTATTCATTATGATGACTTTTCAGATAGAATAAAATTAGGTCATGTACACTACAACAATAATTTATTGATTTGTCTCTTTCGATTTTATTTTGTTAATATGTTCTTCCATCAATGGTCTGGTCATGCATGTTATAAATTGCTTGTTGAAATACCTGGCTTGAAATTCGTAATTATTATTTGGATACTATTGAAATGTTTGGCTTCAGTGCTTTCAACTATAAAACTCTGTTGCGACCTAGGAAGTTTTAATTGCGAGCAGATTGGTACACTCAACCAGTTTTTGCTGGCTGAATTATACTTGTAATTAGTATCACTAATC
Source organism: Scutellaria minor (assembly GCA_954870855.1). NCBI lineage: Eukaryota > Viridiplantae > Streptophyta > Magnoliopsida > Lamiales > Lamiaceae > Scutellaria > Scutellaria minor. The sequence goes on from OX940727.1 coordinate 24,169,207, forward strand.
AGTCTAACCTAGGACACGTGCTTGATCTGTGAGACTTTGATGAACCAATTCCTGCTGAGAAAATGATGACGAAGGCATCCTTGATCTTATGTGCAGAACAATGGTCTGAGGCAAGACTGAAGTACTGTAAACTATTAAAGGTTTATAGGAATAACATATTCGCATAACTGTTGCAATTTATGAAATTTTGTTTCTGGGAGATGGGGAGCTTTTTCTTATGACCTGCAAAATTAGGTCACAAGGAGAGTAAACTTGATATCAAGAACCTGGAGATGATGTGGAATCACTGGTCAATATTATTCCAATGATAAGTTAGTGTTGTCTCTTTTGACTTTAAAAAGGATAAGTATTGTGCTTGCCCGAGACCACTGATCAGAACATGGATGGATTCCTCATGCCCAATTGCTAATGCCAGAAGTTGGAGCAAAATTAGAAACCAGACTTGGTCTACTTCAGCAGATCGGTTGTTTGCGTTTAGTTAAAAACGTATTCTGTTTAGAGATAGCTAGGAAAAGATTCTATTATATATTTTAGGCTGTTTTCATGGTGTGTTGGTAGAGCTCTTACGGGTGGTAACTTGTAGTAAAATAAAGTAGGTGGTTTGACAATTTTATGATGAAGATAGTACTGGTAGTAGCTCGTATTTTGTTGGTATTGGTGGTCATTCACCAGAATTTGATCAAAGGAGGTGGTGGGTGTGATATGTAGAGATAGAGGGCAATCTATTACACAAATCATACAGCCTGATAGGAAGAAAGAAATGTAACTTAGAACTTACATTGATTACTCATTTGTTAGAATGATAGGGATATAGTGTCTATTCGAAATAGTCATCTGCACTACAAAAAACAAATTTATTTAAGTGCTTGTTTGGTAACCCATTTCAAATGTGACTTCCCAATATATAAGTCCATCTAACAGTTTATATGTTTGGTGGTTATGTTTTTATGGGCTTTTGGAATATTCTCCAAACTCTCAATCTAGAGAAGTGTAAAATTGTAGTTTCTGGATTTTCTTTCTTGCATTTCATGTGGATGGATTTTAAATTTCGTTTTTACCAAACACCTACCAAAACTTAGAAGCACTTTTTCAGAAGCCCACTTAAAAAGTCTTTTTAAAAAGGACTTCCATTCTAAAAGCACCACCAAACACACTAAATCAGTTTTTGGTACCAACCATGTGGCTAAAAATCTGGGAGAAAACAAGAAAGTTAGGCACCTAGCACATGCATTAAGAGCTATGATTGTAAAATTTTCATCTCTATCATCTCCTAGTGCTTTGACATAGTAATATTTACCTATTCGATATAAACATTCGGCGCCAGTTATTTGTTCTGCAGAAGTCACAGTGCCTGAATTAAGTAACTAATGGCTTCTTTCTCTTTCTCCCAACAAAGTAGCCCTGAAAAAGTTGAAATAGAGTGATATGCAGCGTTCTGTTGTCAGCGTTACTTTCTGCTTTGCCTTTCTTTAATCTGTTATTTCATTTATTTGATTTTATTGTTTAAGTCTTTCAAGTTAGTATGTGTCTTTGGCCCGTGGGCTTTCTGTTAGGGTTCAGTTAGGGTTAATAACTAGTATTCAAGTACCCTAATCATTTTAGGGGATGGTCGTGGAGTATTGTATTTGGTACGGCTTCGGCTTGGGTTCTAATCTTTGAGTTAGGAACAGCTTTTTCGCTTGGGCAGGATTGCATCTCTCAATTCTGAGTTTTATCTACCAAAATTTGAGTAATATTGTGTGTTTGAATCCCTTTACTCTTACATAGCATAGAATAAGTTCATTAAGGTAGAGGTCTTAACAGGCTTTGTTTATCTTTTCTTATCTAGAAAACTTTTGATTAAGTAAGACATATGTAACTTTGGACATATGTACCGTTGAAAAAATCAGAAAGAGATTTATAGGTATGAAGGAATTCTTTGCTAGAGCTTTAAACACTTTGCTGGATGAATGTAATACTTAAATCTTTTTCTGGAACAATATGTAGGAAAGATTTGGACCACATGCATTCGAAAATTAGTATAAAAAATCCTATAATGTTGTTTGGATGTCTATGACCAATGGTGGATTTAATTGTACTCCATGTCCAGTGGATTGAAGTATAATAGGCTTTGGGGCATATTATCGTATTGCTTTTATAGTAGTTAACTAGCAAAATTGATGTCCAAATCATATGAATGTTAAATATTTTAGAATAGTCTCATCTTTGTGTCAAAAAAAAGCCTCTACTTTTTAATGCGTGGAGTCAGTGGGTTGCAGATATATCATGTAATGCCATTACAATTTGGATTTTGTACACTGCAATCATGGGATTTTTCGATGTCTATCTCCTGACCCATCTACCTCCTTCCATACCCCTTCACAGGTGAAGTGCATAACTGGTACCTTCACCTTCTCACTGTCTCCCTATTTGAGTCTGACATTTATCTCCATTTGTCTATAGCATGCATCATGATGGCTCACTGGCCTTTGTGTGTGTGTAATGGACTATTTTGTGGAAATTCGGTAGGTTTAACGGCTATTAGGATGGGTCATGCTAGTGGCGTAATTCAGAAATTTTAATATTTTTCCTGCTGGATCTTGGGTTCAATTCTGTTTCTGGGTCATTGGTTGAGTAATAGTAATTGGTCTGAGTGTCATTCTGTTCTCAACCTTGCTGATCTAACTTTTTACAATTTACTAGGTAAGTGAAAATAAATATTGTTTCTGCTTCAGTCTCAGGCTCATTTACAGTTGTCAGATTTTAGCATGAAATTTCATGTGAATATTTGATGGCCAAATGGTTGTTATGTCTTTTTCTCTTGCAGAATTTATTAATCTCATTTCATCAGAATCCAATGAAGTCTGTAACAGGGAAGAGAAAAGAACAATTGCACCTGAACATGTGCTGAAGGCCTTAGAGGTACTGAGATCCCTATACAATGTTCTTTCTTTCTTATCATATTATGGCAATGATTCTGTTACTTTAAGCTGATTGTTGGAATACATAATGGTTGTTTTTTTCTGTATTTTGTTTTTTCGAGTTTCGGCCTTAGAAATTGGTTTCACATATTCCATTGAATTACTCTAGCATGCAGAAAAGAATTGTCTGCTATCAGTTTTCTCTTTTCCTTCCCTACCTCCTCTCCCAACTCTTATAAGTAACAGTGAATCAAAATATTATACTGTTGGATTGAGGAACCTGCAATTGCTTTAATCTCTTGAGGAGAGTGGCATGTCTTGGTGCTCTATTTTTATTTATTTTAGATTTAGATAGGTATATCATGTTAATTGTCAAGTGGTACTGTTTGTGTGCAGAGAGGAATTGTGTATAAATAAGATTATAGTCTCTAAGACAACTTTTCATGTTGATTATTAAATTCTAATTCTTCTGTGGAATAATATCTCGAGGTTTGTATACAGAATTCTATATTTTGTATTGTAACTGTTGTTTTTTCTAGGGGAATAATTTCTTTCTTTGTTCTCATTACGCCCCAAAATTTCTATCACTGATCATATTACATTTCTGGAATCAGTCTTTGATATTACAAAGTTCAGTGATTCCTCAAACTTTTTGTGTTGCGTAATATCTGGACCATTTAGGGAATTTAAAATATGATTCAAAAACTATAAATATTATTTTAAAGATATTTGGTGTGATCTTATTTCGTTTTGATGCGAATATATTTCTCTTCAGAGGATATCTTTACAGTAGTAATTAGCAATATTACTTAGCAACTGATTAGGTCTAATGTTTTGATAAGAGTGGAACAGCATAAACATTCATTTTATCATGGAATTCTTTTGCAAGTGTTTTTTGCTGCTTCCAAGTAAGAGTCTGTTGATAAGTTGTCTTCGTATATGCAATCTTTTTATTTGTTTATGTAAAATATTTCATTTTCTCATATGGTGGTGACGTTTTCACTATGGATTTTTGGTGAAGCATGAGAAGTAGAGGTTGTTTTATGTTGACTTGGATCTTTTATGGTTTTTGACATTCCTTGGTTCTGAAAAACTGTTCTCTACTGCTGAGCTAATTCTTTCTGGAACAGTAAAGACGTGATCAAGTATGGTTTTCTGATATTATTGTGTTTGGATGCTCTAGAATTTTACCCAGTATCAAAGTGACAATAAGCCGTGTGTGACTTCCTTATAAATTGATGCAGTTTGGATTCTTTAGGAAAAGATTACAGTCAAAATTTATGTACTGAATAACTAGTATTTAGCACATTTCAGTTTATGTATATTTGGGTTTTAAAAGTATGTATGCATTCATTATTATCTTTTGAGTTATTAACACTGGAACATTGGATTTTCTCCATGATGATGTATCAGGTTCTTGGATTTGGGGAGTACATTGAAGAAGTGTACGCAGCATATGAGCAGCACAGGCTGGAGACTATAGTAAGTAGTTGATAGATGAGGCATGCTTGTATTAGTATGTATATACATGTGATGTGATAGGGAAGTGTTGGTATATATATGGTATGCAGGACACAATGAGAAGTGGGAAATGGAGCAACGGAGCTGAAATGACGGAAGAAGAAGCATTGGCGGAGCAGCAGAGAATGTTTGCAGAGGCACGTGCTAGGATGAATGGTGGAGGAGGAGCTGCCTCTACCCTTACTGACACTCGCCCAACCTCCGACAGCTAGCTAACTACACTTTCACCTTCCACCTAGTCTATACATGCATATGCTTCTCTTATTATTGTGTACAAAATGCTCTCTCTCGTGGATAATGTTGTCGCTTCGCTTCTATTCTACTCCTTGACTTTTCTTGCTGCTGTGACTCTGTAACCTATATAACAGATATATCTGTAATTAAAATGTTTTCTCAAGATATGCTTGTTATCTTGTTGTTCCAGTATATCGTTTATACTTGCTTAATGTGAATCTTTGGGAGAGAAGATGGATGAAATAATTAGCATATACAAAGGTATGTTTGGACTATAATTAGCCCATTCTTGTTGGGATGTGATTCCACAAATTTAAAATTTAAGTGATTATCTTTCAACAATATAATGATATAATTATAACCCTTTTTTCTCTTAACTATAATAATATAATTGGGACGAATCTAGTTACGGCAGACATGTCAATCTACTATACACATATTATAAGTCACATGAATTTGTGAAATGAATTTTGTTTATGGGTAATAAGGATCTGTTTAACATATATTGTCTCATATAAGTTTTTATGAATATTATTACACCACAAATACATTAAAAAATATTGTTGAATAAATTAACAATTGCCAAAAATATGGATTTTTGTAGGGTATAATATTATTGTAACTCGTGGGTTCAAACTATTAATTAGAAGTGGCGGTTGTCCATCGTGATTACAATTTTGAATTATTTTTTAACACAAATTTATATTAGACGATCTCACAGATATATTTTATAAGATGAAACTCTATTACCCATCAATCAAATCAATTTTTACTAACTTGTGAATTGTATGGATTGACAAATCATAAGGAAGAAGGTACGTGAAACGGTCTCACAAGAGTTCTACTATTCTTTGAAATTAGAGTCCACTACAAATCACAGCGATCCGTTTCTTCTCCATTTTTCTCCTGCATTCCTACTCTCACTCTCTCTCTTTCATTGTTAATTTTCAACTCACTTTCAAACACGGAATTTTTTTGGTGCTGACGACTATGTTGCACAGGTAAGTTTTTATCCTTGATAATAACAATTGTCATCGGACATTATTTAGAAACTTTAGTTGCACTCATTATTTTTGTTGTGATTAATATTAAACATATTATCATCTCGATTATTTAGGCTATCTTGTATGTATAATTTTGGTACTTATAATGATGGGTTTATTGATGCATTTATGTGAAACACATTTAAACTAAAAGCAAGTAAACTCTTGATAATTAACTAATTAAATTACACAATTTTTTATGACACCATTAAATATACAAGGTTAGATTAGAATATATATATATATATATATATATATACATACACACACTAGAAAAAAAACACGTGTGTTGCACGTGGAGATACCAATTTTTTAGATTTTTATTGTTGATTTCATAGTTGTTTTTTCCTTCATTTATTGATTTTTAATATTTTTTTGAAGTGTATTTAAATTATTTAACATTTGATTATTTTAATTTTTTTTAAAATAAATTATTAAAGGAATCTTAACAACAATAATATATTAAGAAAAATATCAATAAATTATGAAAATTAAAAATAGTGAGGTCTAAGTGTAATACATTGTGAAATCCAAATATAACAAAAATATGGGTTTGTGAGTCATTAAAAAAATGGAAAAAATATTATAGGTGTACAAAAATTCTAGTTCCTCTAGTCCTAAAAAATTTAAATCTAGAAATAAAAAAAATCAAATTAATAATAAGTATCGAAATTCTAAAACAAAAGATTATAATTTCTAATTGGGCTTATAACTATATCTTTTCTTGCTTGATCTTCTTCTCTGACTTAGTCTTCATCTCTGTCATAGTCTTCTTTCTATGTGGTTTGCGTAATAATTCTTTGATTGTATTGTCCTCCTTATCGCTGGAGATGTGGATGTATTTCTAGTTTTTTTTCTTTGTAATTCTTCTTTTTTTATTTGGTTCATTATTTGGTGTGTTGACCGTTAGTTTTGTGGTTGTATTGTTAATTTATTTTCTCGTCTCTTATCTACATGGGTTCCATCTTTTCTATTGCTTTAGCTACCGCGCTTAACCTGTTAGGATGTATACTATAAGCCTTGTTTTTTGTATGAACATCGTTTATGGAATGAGAATCACATTGGTCATATGTTTGCATTTTATATTTGTTATATATGTTTATGCAATGTCCAATTAATTTATATTATAGATAACTTGGTGTGTGGTGCCACACAGAAGATCATGTTATCAGTTTCTTATAAATTATAAATAGTAGCTCACAACCAAGATGGATTTGGACAAATCATCGGAATGGTTGTAGTGTAGTTTGGTATTAGTCTGTCTTGACTATAAAACTACACTAGTACACTTTGTGTGTATTGAGCAGGACCATTTGAGGTTGTTCGTTTTATACTGACTATATAATAGAACAAGACCTCTGTTATTATGGATGTACATCTTCTTAATCCCTATATAATAACGGGCACGTATGCTCAATGTTTATTTCTTTAATTTGCCAATGGGTGAGATTTATTCATAAATCAATAAACTCGGTGAGTTGGGAGATAGCATTGTTTATATGGTGTTCTGTTGATTATAGAAGGAATCCGTGTCCTAATTATTTAGGATGATAATGTCCCCTTGAGGAGCTCATAAGGATTATCATGTAAACCCTGCAGGTGGATTTAATCCGACATGATAATAAGGATGAGTGGTACTACTCTTGGAATTAGATGTAAATTATTTAAGTTGTCAGTAACTTATTTAATTTACGGACATTCGATATCTTAAACACGGGGAAATAAATGTACACATAATAAGGAGCCCATATTAAATATGGGATTGGGATGGTAGTTCAATAATAATTCTCTAGTGGACTGAATTATTATTGATGGGCTTCAGTTATGTGTTCGGGCCGAACGCAGGATACTAAAGCCCATCAGGAGGCCCAACCCAATTCCTCCTCTAGGTCCCTGGTGTAGCCTATATATAGCTCTTTTCATCAGCGCCTCTCATAACACAGAACTCAGATCACAGAAAACACGTGATAAGTGAGAGAGAGCGGAACTGATTTTTCTCGAAGGATCGTTGGCCACGCAACGTTCGAGAAGGGCTCAGAGGAATACATCAGAAGATCAAGAGGTCTACAAGGGTATGATTTCTTTCCGCTGCGATTTATCTTTGGATCCCGATTCCGATAGCATAGGGCCGGCGATCCGTCGGTTCCAACAATTGGTATCAGAGCCACGGTTTCTGGTTCTATGTAATTGGATCGGTTATATATTACGATCTTATGCTTTTTCATACGTTTTATATTCAGATTGTATGATAGTAGGATTGCATAGGATAACTCGGTTTTGCAGGTTACCTATATATCCAACTATTATGGTCTGTATGTATGTTTAATGTATGATCTAAACCCTCGGACCTGTCGAGGTTTTTATTTTGGGTTGGTTGCATGATTGTAATAGTAAAAACACGGCGGTTTGTCGTGTTAGGTTTTACATATTCTTGATTTGTTCTCGATGTAATTTTGTTCGATCTCATATGGTGTATTCTGATCCTACAAGGATTCTGCATAGGGTTTGGTAGATGTTCGAACTAGATTCTGTATAGGATTGGTAGATGTTCGAACTAGATTCTGTATAGGATTCCTGTTCGATCGAGACTTCTATTCGAACTAGGATTGGCGTTCGAAGGGGCTGTTCGATCAAGATTGCTAGGCGCTGGAACAGATTGCTCGATGGGGCTGATCGATCAGATCAGTAGATTGGCGCTGATTCTGTGCAACAACCTGCTGGATTTGCGCAACAATCGCTGGATTTGGCGCTGATTCTGTTCGCTGGATGTTGGTGCTGATTAGGGTTTTAAACCCTAATTTTTTCTAACGGGGCGCTGCCCCGCACCCCGCGACCTGACCGGGCAGGTCGATCCCCGTTTAGCAGGCAAACATTCAATCGAAGTGGCCATAATAGTTGGATTTATATTATTCCGTATTTATTGCCTTTCTATTTGTTTGTTGTTTTATCAAGCATGCTTTTGAATGTTATATGTTATTGCATGCTAAAATCCCTCATTTAAATAACTAAGTGGGAGAGGGATTTATTTTGAATAAATCCCATAGCCTCCATTACTGGTTTGTAAGTGATGCATTTAAACTTACACGTTGGCTTTGAGTGCCTTCTTCCACATCGGATGAGTTTGATTGCGGATCACTGGATCAAACTTCCTCTAAGGATAATTATAGAAAATTATTTAGGAGCGTATGATCTTCTCCATCTGAAGAGATACAATCCTAGATAATGGACTTAGTATTAAGAAATGGTACACACTTAGGTGCATATGATAGTATCCTTCCCATCGGAGTAAGTGCTGTTGTTTGCATGGCTGAAGCTAAACCAACTATTAATTTTATTTTGTTTGACAAGATAATGAAATTAATGGGTAAAACCTCCTCTTACAAATGTTTGAATTAGCATACGTCCACACTATCGTGGCATGCGAAGTTCACGGTGTTTTTGAGGTGTTGGTGAATTTAATTATATTGTTTGAGGGAACAATATAGGCTTTAAATTCTATATGTTATGACCTGTGTATTTATTTATTTATTTATATGATTCTCAGGATTTCATTATGTCTTTCAATCCACTTGCTGTTATACTCAAAGAAAACAAACTTACTGGTCCTAATTATATTGACTGGAAAAGAAACCTGGATATTGTCCTAACTGCTGAGGAGTACAAGTTTGTACTCCATGAGCACTGTCCTGACATGCCTGATGAAAACTCTACTGAAGAGGAGAAAGCGCATTATAGAAAGTGGGTTAAGGCAGATGAGATGGCGCGGTGTTACATTTTGGCTTCCATGTCAAATGTACTGCAACATCAGCATCAGGCCATGCCCACTGCCTATGATATGATGCACAATCTTAGAGAACTCTTCGGACACCAGAGTCGGGCTGCCAGACAGGAGGCAATGAGAAACTTAATGACGACCACCATGTCTGAAGGGACACCTGTGAGTGATCACGTCCTTAAGATGATGGCTCATTTGAATGAGATGGAAGTCCTTGGAGCTGAAATCGATGGGGAAACCCAGGTCGATATCGTGCTCCAAACACTGCCTAAGAGTTTTGAGCAGTTCCGCCTTAATTATAATATGAACAAAAGGATGTATTCCTTGGCGGAACTTCTGACAGAACTCAAATCGGCAGAAGGACTATTTCGTCAAAGTGCTCAAGCTTACGTTGCTGAAAATGTTTCTAATTCTAAGCCGAAAGGTGGAAAGAAGAAAAAGAAACAGAATCCTTCGGCAAACAAAGCGAATGGACCTCAAAAGGCTGGGCCACAAGGTGGCGTGAAAAAGCCGAAGGGCAAGTGCTTCTCATGCAAGCAGCCTGGACATTGGAAGGTAGATTGTCCCAAGAAAAAGGAGAACAAAGAAGGTAAATCTTACTCACTAATTACTGAAACATGTTTAGCGGTGTTATCTACCGGTACCTGGTGTGTAGATACGGGAGCCACTGATCATGTCTGCAATTCTTTGCAGGGGTTCCAGGAAACCAGGCGACTTAGTGAGGGCGAGATTACCATCTACATGGGCAACGCTACGAAAGTGGCGGCAGTTGCAGTGGGAGATGTTTATTTATCTTTTGATAGGAACAAGACTTTGGTTTTGAGGAATTGTCTTTACGTACCTTCTTTTAGAAAGAACTTGATTTCGGTTTCTAAGTTATTTTTGGATGGATATTCTGTTTCTTTTGATGGCAAAGTGGTTGTCAAGAAAAATAGGGTTATTGTCTGTTCTGGTACGTTGGTTGGCAATTTATATACTCTTAATCCAATAACTCCTACGATGCAACAACTGGAAATTAATAATACATCTTCTAACTCAAATAAGAGAAAAGAACCTTCTAAAATGAACCAAACATATCTTTGGCATCTAAGACTAGGTCACATTAACTTGAGTAGGATTCAAAGGTTGATAGCCGATGGACCTTTGAGTTCATTGGAAGTGGAAAACTATCCGACCTGCGAGTCCTGCTTGGAAGGAAAAATGACCAAGAGGCCTTTTAAAGCCAAGGGGTATAGAGCCAAAGAAGTGTTGGAATTGGTTCATTCTGATTTGTGTGGTCCTATGACTATCCAGGCAAGAGGTGGTTTCGAATATTTTGTCTCATTTATAGACGATTTTTCGAGATATGGGTATATTTATTTGATGCGCCGCAAGTCTGAGTGCTTTGATAAATTCAAAGAGTACAAGGCTGATGTGGAGAAGCGTCATGGTAAATGTATCAAAACACTACGATCTGATCGTGGTGGCGAGTACCTCTTAGGAGAGTTTAGGAATTACTTATCAGAGGCTGGGATTCAATCCCAATTGTCTGCACCTGGTACACCCCAACAGAATGGTGTGGCAGAACGAAGGAATAGAACTCTCATGGAAATGGTTAGATCGATGATGAGTTATTCGGAATTACCGAATTCGTTTTGGGGATATGCCCTGGAAACGGCAGCGTATATTCTAAACTTGGTACCTTCTAAGACAGTACCCTCTACTCCCACAGAATTGTGGAATGGGCGTAAGCCTAGTCTTAAACACATTCGGATTTGGGGTAGTCCAGCACATGTGCTGAAGGGAGATGCTGATAAGTTGGAATCTCGTACGGATGTTCGGCTGTTTGTGGGCTATCCTAGAGGAACGAAAGGTGGTTTATTTTATAGTCCTAAGGATCAGAAGGTCATTGTTAGCACAAATGCCCGATTCTTAGAAGAGGACTATGTAATGAACCACAAGCCCACGAGTAAAATTGTTCTAGAGGAAATCAGAGGGGAAATCCCTACCTTAGTACCACTAGTACAAGATGAGATACCACAGGGGTCTGCACCATGTGTCACTAATGATACACAATTACCACAAGTGCCTCGTCGTAGTGGGAGGGTTGTTAGACAGCCTGATAGATTCATGTTTTTGGGAGAGTCTTCGGACTTGGTATCTGGTGAACATGAATCTGATCCTTGGACCTATGACGAAGCACTCCAAGATAAAGATGCAGAATCTTGGCAAAAAGCTATGAATTCTGAATTAGAATCTATGGATTCTAATCAAGTCTGGGAGCTAGTAGAACCACCAAATGGTGTAAAAGCCATTGGATGTAAGTGGGTCTACAAAAGAAAAAGAGGATCAGACGGGAAAGTAGAAACTTTCAAAGCAAGGCTTGTTGCGAAGGGGTACACTCAAAAAGAAGGAATCGATTATGAGGAAACCTTTTCGCCGGTAGCCATGCTTAAGTCTATCCGGATTCTTTTGTCTATTGCTGCTCATATGAATTATGAGGTTTGGCAAATGGATGTCAAGACTGCTTTCCTTAACGGTAGTCTTGAAGAAAACATCTATATGAAGCAACCAGAAGGGTTCGTTGCAAAGGGCAAAGAGCATCTTGTGTGTAAGCTTAATCGGTCCATTTATGGATTGAAACAAGCTTCGAGATCTTGGAACATCCGTTTTGATGAGGTAATCCAGTCTTATGGATTCATTCAATGTCCGGATGAGTCATGTGTATACAAGAAGAGTGATGGAAACGTGGTGGTATTTCTTGTACTATACGTAGATGACATCTTGCTCATTGGCAACAATGTCAAGGTGTTGTCAGACGTAAGGGTATGGCTGTCCAAGCAGTTTGATATGAAGGACTTGGGAGAAGTAGGACATATTCTTGGGATCAAAGTGATAAGAGATCGCAAGAAAAGAATGTTATGCTTATCTCAAGCTTCGTACATTGATACCATTCTAGCTCGTTTTAGCATGCAAAACTCCAAGAAAGGTTTTCTACCTTTTCGACATGGAGTACCTTTATCTAAGGAGATGTGTCCTAAGACACCAAAGGAGATAGAGGACATGAAGGCAGTTCCTTATGCTTCGGCCGTAGGAAGCCTAATGTATGCAATGCTATGTACGAGGCCAGATATCTGTTTTGCCGTGGGCATGGTTAGCAGATATCAAAGTAACCCAGGACAAGGACATTGGACTGCGGTAAAGCATATTTTAAAGTACCTGAAAAGGACTAGAAATTATATGCTGGTTTACCAAGCAGATGATGTGCTTCCTGTGGGTTACACAGATTCTGATTTCCAGTCGGATAGGGACAACAGTAAATCTACCTCGGGTTATGTGTTTACCTTAGGAGGTGGAGCCATTATATGGAGGAGTGTTAAGCAGAAATGCGTTTCAGACTCCACCATGGAAGCTGAGTATGTGGCAGCCTCTGAGGCAGCCAAAGAAGCTGTATGGCTCAGGAACTTCTTGATGGACTTAGAAGTGATTCCTGGTTTGCCCAAAGCTATCACAATTTATTGTGATAACAGTGGTGCAGTGGCAAACTCGAAGGAACCACGAGCCCATAAAGCAAGTAAACACATTGAGCGCAAGTACCACCTGATACGAGACATCGTAAAGCGAGGAGAAGTTGTTGTCGCCAAAATTGCATCAGCAGATAACCTAGCAGATCCTTTCACAAAGGCCCTCCCAGCGAAAGCTTTTCATGGGCATGTTGAAGGGATGGGAATTAGATGTGTGGCGGCGCTTATAGAAGCATAGTCTTTTAGTATAAGTGGGAGATTGTTAGGATGTATACTATAAGCCTTGTTTTTTGTATGAACATCGTTTATGGAATGAGAATCACATTGGTCATATGTTTGCATTTTATATTTGTTATATATGTTTATGCAATGTCCAATTAATTTATATTATAGATAACTTGGTGTGTGGTGCCACACAGAAGATCATGTTATCAGTTTCTTATAAATTATAAATAGTAGCTCACAACCAAGATGGATTTGGACAAATCATCGGAATGGTTGTAGTGTAGTTTGGTATTAGTCTGTCTTGACTATAAAACTACACTAGTACACTTTGTGTGTATTGAGCAGGACCATTTGAGGTTGTTCGTTTTATACTGACTATATAATAGAACAAGACCTCTGTTATTATGGATGTACATCTTCTTAATCCCTATATAATAACGGGCACGTATGCTCAATGTTTATTTCTTTAATTTGCCAATGGGTGAGATTTATTCATAAATCAATAAACTCGGTGAGTTGGGAGATAGCATTGTTTATATGGTGTTCTGTTGATTATAGAAGGAATCCGTGTCCTAATTATTTAGGATGATAATGTCCCCTTGAGGAGCTCATAAGGATTATCATGTAAACCCTGCAGGTGGATTTAATCCGACATGATAATAAGGATGAGTGGTACTACTCTTGGAATTAGATGTAAATTATTTAAGTTGTCAGTAACTTATTTAATTTACGGACATTCGATATCTTAAACACGGGGAAATAAATGTACACATAATAAGGAGCCCATATTAAATATGGGATTGGGATGGTAGTTCAATAATAATTCTCTAGTGGACTGAATTATTATTGATGGGCTTCAGTTATGTGTTCGGGCCGAACGCAGGATACTAAAGCCCATCAGGAGGCCCAACCCAATTCCTCCTCTAGGTCCCTGGTGTAGCCTATATATAGCTCTTTTCATCAGCGCCTCTCATAACACAGAACTCAGATCACAGAAAACACGTGATAAGTGAGAGAGAGCGGAACTGATTTTTCTCGAAGGATCGTTGGCCACGCAACGTTCGAGAAGGGCTCAGAGGAATACATCAGAAGATCAAGAGGTCTACAAGGGTATGATTTCTTTCCGCTGCGATTTATCTTTGGATCCCGATTCCGATAGCATAGGGCCGGCGATCCGTCGGTTCCAACATAACCTTCCACCTTCCACTTTCGTATTATAGTTTAGCGCGATTAGAAAACGGATCTCACTTGCTCCTTGTAAGATCAACCGTCTGTGGTATTCAAATGTGTTTTGGCCCTGCATATATTTTTTTGTTACATTTGTTGTTTTTATTTTTTAAATCGTTTTAAGTAAAGAATTTTTGATACCTTAAATGATGAATTAGTTACACATACACACACAAAGATAGACATATATGCTTACATATTTTTAGGAAGTACATACCTTCTTGTTCTTGCGAGATAATTTCCTCTGCATTAAATCTTGATGTAGGTCTAGAGGCATTCAACATGTCTGGAATATTGCTGCAATTGTATGTATTTAAAAATCCAATAAAATTAAATTTGAAAAAATTAATTATATCTTAAGATATATATGTTCTCGAAATATTATAACATAAATATGTACCTTGCTCTTTTTCATGCACATGCCCCTTATATGTGAACTTTATGAATGTATTGTGATCATCCTGTTTCACTTTTTGGAAATAGAAGAGGGTATTGTAAAGAGTCATAACACTCATGATAATGCATTATTCTACTGGTCACTGGAATGAGCACTAACAATAATATCTCATTCAAATCTACCATTGGAGCATTATAAACTCGCTAATCCAATCTCACATCTTTTGTGAGACAAAGTTGTACATCATGTAGAGAAGAATGCTCCGTTAGTTTTCTAAAGATTTTGGCATACAGATTCTCTTCCAGTATTTTAGTGAACTTCTGTACAATTCCTTCTGATACATATGAATTAAGACACATTCTATTCTCAATTTCATTTTCAATATCAAAAAAATATAACTAAAAATAAGTTGGTCTGTTTTCATTAAAACTCAAACTTAGAGAAATTGTGATATATCATTCCTTGTACTCGAAAAGTGAAAACTCCTCATCGTGCCGAAGCGAGATCTTTATTCAATTTAACTCCAAATGAAGTGAATGAAAATATGGAATTGTATGAACGCATATTTTTTCAAAAATCAACAGACTCTTCCGATTGAGAAGTGTATAGTTCGTACAATTTGTTTGGAACTTCTGAAGGTGGAAGTTTAACTTTCCCATTACCACAACAAAATGTGGGAGACTCATAGTCAAATATTGTTGCACCACAATGAAAGCAACTTTTCATTTTTTTTTTAGTTTATCTTCTTCTGACATTAAAATTCACAATTAGATAAATATATTAAAATATGATTTTCAATTTTAAATGAAAGAATAATTTTAATAGAGAATTAAAAGACTATTAAAAAATAGTATATTACCTTTAGAGTTAAATAGATTCGCTTGAACTTTTAAATTACATGTTGTTTGTCTCTTTTCATAATTCTGCAAAACATGTTCTACATAGTTTTTTTCTTAGCATCATTAAGATTTGCATATTTTTTTATTATCCAACAAGTTTCCTTTGACACTATTTATATTTGGTGTCGGCTGTTCAAAAACACAATTCAAAAATAAATTAAATATAAAATGAAACGCAACCAACTAAAAGTAACTGAAACATGCTTGATCTACAATTAAAATTGAAAAAAGTTAAACAATAATAAATGAAGATAAAATAAAAAATTAAACAAAATCAATATAAACAAAGAATGAAAATAGTGTGTAAGCTAATTACCAATTCTAGGATTGGTATCAATTTCAGATTTGCATATTTTCTTTTTTGTCCAACAAGTTTCTTTTGACACCATTTATATTCGATGTCGGCTGTTCAAAAACACAACAATTCAAAAATAAATTAAATATAAAATAAAACGCAACCAACTAAAAGTAACTAAAACATGTTTGATCTACAATTAAAATCAAAGAAAGTTAAACAATAATAGATGAAGATAAAATAAAAAATTAAACAAAATCAATATAAACAATGAATGAAAATAGGGCTTAAGCTAGTCACCAATTCCAGGATCGGTATCAATGGTAAGATTGGTATCAATTTCAGATTTGCATATTTTCTTTTTTGTCCAACAAGTTTTCTTTGTCGCAATTTATATTTGGTGTCGGCTTTTCAAAAACACAATAATTCAAAAAAGAATTAAATATAATATGAAACACAACCAACTAAAAGTAACCAAAACATGTTTGATCTACAATTAAAATCAAAGAAAGCTAAACAATAATAAATGAAGATAAAATAAAAAATTTAACAAATTCAATATAAACAATGAATGAAAATAGGGCTTAAGCTAGTCACCAATTCCAGGACCGGTATCAATTTCACTCGTCTCAACAATTGACATCGTCAATTTTCTTTGACTATATGCTAAAATAAAAGTTAATAAAAAAATTTGGAAATAATTTACAATTAATATAAAATATGTGTAAACATATATTCCTGTTGTAACGCTCAGGATAAAAATGAAGCATAATTGATTAATTAAATAATTAAACCTTTAATCAATTTATTTTTATTACATGCGTTAACCTTTGATTGTTTAAATTTAATTATATGCGTTTCAGAAATATGATAAATGTATGTTTTAAATGGAAGTATAATTTAATCGCGAAACATAGATTATAATTTTATCATAAGATGCGTATTTGAAAAACGAGAAGATAGAAATAAATTTGAGGTCAATCGGAGACTCGTAGCTCAAATGACGAAGAAAATGGTGAATTCAAAGAATACGACGTATACGAAGGAATGGAAAACGAAAGATATTTTCGGTGAATAGTAAATCCGAGATATTTCGATGAATAGTAAACAAGATATTTCAGTGAATAGTAACTCCAAGATATTTCGGTGAATAGTGAATCTGAGATATTTCGATGAATAGTAAGATTTTTTGAAAGTCTATATATAACGCGAAAACGAGTTGAAAAATGACTATTTTCGAACGAGGCAAAAATCGAGAAAAAACGCTTACAATCGGAACATATACTCTTAAAATTTGATACTTTGACAACTCATGTAGTTACCACCAAACAAAGTGGGGGTAATTTCTAAATCTCTATGTGTTTATTGTTTCCCCTATTGATATATGAACTGATGAATCTTATATGTCGTGATTTATATGTTGTGAAATATATGTTCATATTATTATGTTGTGAAAGGACTACGGTCCACATTCACGTCATGGAGGAACTAATGGTATTTGGTTTGGTGGTCCATAAAATGCATCACGGTATAAAAACCGTTATAACTGTCTCTTACCTTTTTCTTCTATAACAACTGTCTCTTACCTCTTTCTTCTATAACAATTGTCTCTTACCCCCCCCTTCTTCATGCATGTAGGGTAAGACGGGTTGCACCCGCACCTATTGGTATTGTATGTGCAATGCATTCAATGTGTTGTGTCTATTTGTCAAACTCGTTTATGTGTTATTTATTTAAACTGCTTAACAAATGACAAGACTTGGAGTTTATCCCCACGAGTGTATTCATTGCACTCACCCCCATCTGTAATCGCATTACAGAAAATGACGTAAATCAAGATGTATAGAGAGGGTGGTGTCGTATCAAGATTCCTCCTTTTGCTTTCCAAGACTTAATGTTGAAACAATATTTTTAATATATCACGTTTGTAAAAGATAAACTGCTATTCTTCTTCCTTGTTGGATCCTGTATGATGTTCTGCTGCTATGTTTAAATGTTTTATTTCAGCTAGACACCGAGGATTTGTATATGTAAAATCGTATGTTTTCTGTTTCCAAAGGTTTCTGTTTTATATCATGCACGTCTTTTTCCCTTTCTTTCTTCACGCCCAAAAGGAAACTCTGATATTTTGTTTTAAGAACGGAAAAAGGGGCATGACAGATGGTATCAGAGCAAAGTCCTACCCTTTATAAGGCTCTGCTCAAACTCATTTTTCTTTTCAAACATGTTTTAAACGTGAAAATCTTTTCAAAAAGAAACGGATAAGCACCACCACTCTCTATACGCTTCTCTCTCTAACTACAAAATTTAATAAAATGAATGTGGATCTGTACTATGTACCTACTATTTGTTCATCTGTTGTTATATATATTGTTGGGTTACGTGGGGTAGATTATAAGGATAAATTTTTGTATGTCGCCTTAAGAACGATATATCACGAGGTCAACCGCGTAGAGACCAACCGTCAATGGAGAATCCGTCTGAAAATGAGTGTTGGTTGAAAAAAAAAAGAGTACAGTAAGATTGATATATCTTGGGGAAGTATACTAATTAAAAAAATCAACTAAACTTGCATCTTCATGTAACAATGGCAAAAGTTTAGCATTAGTAAATTTCTATTATGTGTGAAGCAGTATTATGTACATACATCTACATCTAAAAAAAGTTATCATTAAAGTCAGTGTAAAATAAACAAATGGATAGTTGGCAATTGTAAGAATCCAACATGATAGAGAAAACTCACAAATTCACAACCTAAAATAAAAAGTAAAAAATATTTCATGCAAGCATGAAACTATAGACACCAGAACACAAATTACATTATAAAGACCTAAAAGAAATATTATGTCGGCTTGTTGCAATTGACTTAAAATATAAAAAAAAACTGTAAAAGAGAAATAAAATTCGATCAAAATTGCAACATGTTCACACAACTCTTAGGAATAAACAGAAGACCATAGTGATAAAAAATGAAGGCCAATAAATAATTTAATGGTGAAGTGAGTATTCATTGGTCTATGTTTACATTTCATTATTTGTTAATAGTAATTATAAACATCAAACAGATTTGAAGACAAACCACTATAGTCGATGATGATGAAATAATCGTAATATGCTCTTCATAATCTACACTTGCTCTTGCTGGTAAAATTCCATCACCAGAGCCCACAATTTAAAACTCCAAATCATTAAAAAGCTCTTTAAATATATATTAATGTATTCTTATAATATAAGCTTATCAGAAATATGCTCCATGATATATGCTTATAATATGTCACGCCCCATTTTCTTACTTAAAAATATCAGAGTTTCACTTGTGGGCGTGAAGAAAGAAGGGGAAAAGACGTGCATGATATAAAATAGAAGTCTTTGGAAAACAATAACATACAATTTTACATATACAAATCCTCGGCGTCTAGCCGAAATAAAACATTTAAAACATCGCAGCGGAACTTAAACTTTACAGGATCCATCATTCATAGGAAATATGAAATTATTTTTACAAAACGAGAAGTGTTAAAACATTGTTATGTGACAAAAGATAGAATATAAATATCCAGATATGCCACCATCTCTCTCTATAGCTCTACATGCTCGTCATCTCCTGTAACGTGAATTACAGAATATGGATGAGTGCGTTGAATACACTCGTGGGGATAATATCATATTTTAACATTCGTTAAACAGTTAAATCTTTTGAACATTTACAATTACAAGAATTAAAGACAATGCGTAGAATACATAACACATAACATAAAGACATGTAGCATAGTATTGGACCGTAGTCCCTTCATAGTATAGTAATGGACCGTAGTCCCTTCGTAGTATAGAATTGAACCGTAGTCCCTTCGTAGTATAGTAATGGACTGTAGTCCCTTCGTAGTATAGAATTGGACTGTAGTCCCTTCGTAGTATAGTAATGGACCGTAGTCCCTTCGTAGTATAGTAATGGACCGTAGTCCCTTCGTAGTATAGAATTGGACCGTAGTCCCTTCGTAGTATAGTAATGGACCGTAGCCCCTTCGTAGTATAATAATGGACCGTAGTTCCTTCGTAGTATAGAATTGGACCGTAGTCCCTTCGTAGTATAGAATTGGACCGTAGTCCCTTCGTAGTGTAGAATTGGACCGTAATCCCTTCGTAGTATAGTAATGGACCGTAGTCCCTTCGTAGTATAGAATTGACATGCATGTATATTCATATAATCCACAATATGTAAGCACAACACATGAAACTCAACCTTTCATAGCATTAAAGAATCATTTCATAGATCTGATGTTCACATAGTATAACGATTATGGTTCGTTTCATAAACAGAAGTTCACATAACATGTAACTATCATTCATGCATTTATTAATGGAAACATAAGTGTTAGGGTTTAGAAGTTACCCCCACCTTGTTCGATGGTAACCACATGAGTTTTCAAGTAACAAGACTAAAGAGTAAGATCCGATTGATAGCCTACACATATAAAGACGTTTCTTAGATCCTTAATACGTTAATTACGTATATATAAAGATATAGACTTTCTCGGATAAGGAACGATAAGTAAAAATGAGACAGAACGGAAGATCTAAAGATCGAGGATGAAGAAATGAGTGTGGAAGGTGAATCCAACAATCTGATAAGAAAGAGGGAAAGATTAGGATTGCAACGGAAAAAAAATGAGCTTAATCGGAGTTGAAACGAGCTCAAACAGAGCGTTTTAAGATATAGAGATGTTTTGGTAATTTTGGTAAAAAGGTTGACTTTGACCAGGACCCCCAACTCCCGGTCGACGACATCTCATCGCCAACAACTCGATGATAATATACGATGGAAAAAACAGAACTCGCATCGCAAACACGACATCGTGCGCACACCCGTCTCCTGGTGCGCGCTCTACCGCGCACGCCGGGCACACCCGTGCGCCATTATCTAGTAACCCAGCCTGGCACGCACACGACCGCGCACGCCGTGCACGACCGTGCGCCCCCGCGCACCCGGTGTTTCCCGACGTCGCACGCCCAGCGCCCAGCAACTCCCAGCAGCCTCCAGCTGCGGCGGCGCCGTCCAGTGCCGCCCCCACCTGACCCGCCGGCGACCCTAGCACCGACCACCACCTGCTCCGGCATGAATAGTAACTCTCCAACAGCAGCAACAAACACACACACACACCCATGCATGCATACACACACCATACACTCTCACACACCCCTTCTCTGCCTAGCTTTGGCCGGCGACTTCCAATTGCCAGCGACACCACCAGCACCACTGGCCGGCGACCTCCCATCGCCGGCAACCACCAACACCACCCATCAGCCCCTAACAACACCAACACACACACAACTCACTAAACACACGCACACAGCTCCGGCTGGTGACCTCCGTATTGCCGGCCACCACCACCAACACAGCATACACACAACCCAGCCACTGCCCATGCTTCAGTTTCCGGCAAGGGGAGGGAGAGGGAGCAGTCGGGGAGAAAGAAGAGGAAGGGAAGAGAGAGAAGTCTTTGGCCGGATTTTTGACCGGTGATTACCGAAGGAGGAGAAGTCCGATCCGGATTCGTGATGAGCTCGACGAGAGCTTTAACTTAGGGTAGGAGTTGGCCCAAAACGGAGAAGAAATGAGGTGGAGAGGAAGAGAGAAAAAAGGTTTTTCGACGGTTGACTAGCCATTTTCCGGCGATCGAGACATCGAAATGGAAATTCGAGACCTGTTCTAGAATCATCTTGGCAAGACCTACAAACTGTACGAAAATCGACTGAAACCGAGAAAAAAGATTTTCTGACACCGGCGGCAGCGGCGTCGGTGACCCAAAAAGAGGAGAGAGAGAGAAGAGGGAGGAGAGAGAGACTTAAGTTTTTTCTCGATTTTTGCCTCATTCGAAAAGAATAGCGACTTTACGACTCGTTTTCGCATTATTTATAAACTTTTGAAAAACTTACTGTTCATCGAAATATCTCGGATTTACTATTCATCAAAATATCTTGGTTACTATTCACCAAAATATCTCTAAATACTATTCATCGAAATATCTTTCGTTTTCCGTTCCTTCGTTTACGTCGTATTCCTCGTATCTACCATTTTCTTCGTCATTTAAGCTACGAGTCTACGATTGACCTCAAATTCATTTCTATCTTCTCGTTTTTCAAATACGCATCTTATGGTAAAATTGTAATCTATGTTTCGCGATTAAATTATATTTCCATTTAAAACATGCAATTACGTTCTAGATTATAAAGGCAAAATAATCAAAACATGTAATTTTTTCAAGAAGAGTTTGAAATGTAAAGAACTATTGTCTTTTATAATCAAATAAAAATGTAAAATAAATATTGAATTACATTACTATCCTTGATAAAGAATTTTCTTTAATTAGGACTCTAATTTAATTTGATTTCATTTAATTACGTAGGAGGGTTAAAATTAAGATTTTGAAAAAAAAACGTAAGAACATAATTTCTAATAATAACATACTTTAATAAAAATATTAAATTTATAATATAATTATTTATATATGCTTATAATATATCATTGAAAATCTCTTTAAATATATATTAATATAAGACTAATTTTAGTCTAAGATTCAAAATGTTCTAGATTATAAAAGAAAAATAATCAAAACCTGTAATTTTTTCAAAAAAAGTTTGAAATGTAAAGGACTCTTGCCTTTTATAATCAAATAAAGAAAAATATTGAATTAGGTTACTATCCTTCATAGATAGTTTTATTTAATTAGGACTCTAATTTGATTTGATTTGATTTAATTATGTAGGAGGGTTAAAATTGACATTATAAAAAATGGACGAAACATTCATACTTGTCATAATTTATTTCCTTTTTTTTTACATATTAAATTAGGAATTGTGTTATTTACAATTGTGATTTGGATGGACTCTATTAAATTAAATAAGATTTTGAAAAAAAATACATAAGAACATAATTTCTAATAATATCATACTTTAATAAACATATTAAATTTATAATATAATTTTTAATATATGATTATAATATATCATTTAAAAGCTCTTTAAATATGTAATAATATAAGACTAATTTTAGTCTAATTATGTTATTTACAATTGTGATTTGGATAGACTCTTTTAAATTGAATAAGATTTTGAAAAAAAAAAAACATAAGAACATAATTTCTATATGTTATTTACAATTGTGATTTGGATGGACTCTATTAAATTAAATAAGATTTTGAAAGAAAAAAAACATAAGAACATAATTTCTAATAATAACATATTTTAATTAAAATATTAAATTTATAATATATCCTTTTTATTTATTCTTATAATATATTATTGAAAAACTCTTCAAATATATATTATTATAAGACTAATTTTAGTTTAAGATTAAAAATGTTCTAGATTATAAAAGCAAAATAATCAAAACATGTAAAATTTTCAAGAAGAGTTCGAATATGCTTATAATATATCACTGAAAAGCTCTTTAAATATATATTAATATAAGACTAATTTTAGTCTAATTATGTTATTTACAATTTTGATTTGGATGGACTCTATTAAATTAAATAAGATTTTGAAAAAAAAAAACATAAGATTAAAATTTCTAATAATAACATATTTTAATTAAAATATTAAATTTATAATATATATTTTTATATATGCTTATAATATATTATTGAAAAACTCTTTAAATATATATTAATATAAGACTAATTTTAGTCTAAAATTCAAAATGTTCTAGATTATAAAAGCAAAATATTCAAAAATGTAAAGGACTCTTGCCTTTTATAATCAAATAAAAAAAAATATTGAATTAGGTTACTATCCTTAATAAAAAAATTTCTTTAATTAGAACTTTAATTTAATATGATTTGATTTAATTATGTAGGAGGAGTTAAAATTGGTATTATGAAAAATGGACGAAACATCCATACTTATATAGTGTAATAGATATACATGCAACTACTTATCTCCTTGTACTAAACTATGAAGAAAAGCTAGTATAAAATACTAAATAGAAGAATGTATTATTTTTTGTGACTATCATTTTATGGTACTAATTTTTTGTATTATGTGATCTAATCCAAATCGGTATCCTTTTATTAAAATTTTATGTCTTGATTGTTTTGTATATTATATTATAAATCATGACTAGTTGATTCTTTTTATTAATAATTATGAACTAATAAATTTGTAATTTTTGTGAATTTTGAAGGTATGACATATGAGAGACATGTTATAGTATTGGTAAATATTGGAGGTCATATATCACAAGATATACGGTTAGTGATGTAGGATTGTGACCAAGTGACATCTCAGAATTAAGCCTCGCACATCATTTTTCAAGTTGATTTCCAAATTATATGAGTACATTGTTACCAAACTGGTTTGGTTAAGTGTACACAAATTTTATATGAGAAATGATATAGAGATGGTGGTTGTCCAATACTAATCAGTACCCATTAAATGCACTCGATTGTACAAGGAGTTTGTAGTACAATTAGCAAATAATGAACAACTTCAATTATTATTGAATCTAGATGAAAGAAATGATAAGATATAGGGATTTTATGGATTGGGCACCCGAAAGATAAGTTAACTATTAATGCGAGTTATGAGAGATAAATCTTATAAATTCAGGGTTTCAAAGATGGTAAACTATCAAATTAAGATTTCATAATGAAACGCGGTTAACATTTTTCTATTAAAGCATTATCTCATTCTCTTCCCCTAACTGATGTGACTACAAAATCATGTTGAAAATAAAAATTAAAGAGTAAAATTTATCTGATATTTGATAAAATATCCAATATTATCATGCAAATATTTGTTAGATATATATTAGGGTGGGACTAAAGGCACCCCACCCTTTTCTAAGCTCACCCCAATTAAAAATGTTTTAATTAAAAAAAATAAAAAATGTCAAAATACCAATTTTACCTTTTAAGCAAAAAAAAAAAAAAAAAAAAAAACCTAGTTTCCCTCTTCTTCCTTTATTTCTCTTTTTTCATCTTTCTTACTTTTTTTATGTTAATTTTTTTAATTTTTTGAAGAATGTAATGCCAACATAATGACAACGATTCCACAGATTTGTTAGATGTGTGAAAATCGTGTGAAAATCATAGGAAAAAACGTAAAAAAATGATCGAACCCAAGCAGTTTCGTTAGACCCTAGTTGGCCGAACACATAGAAGAGTGTTCGGCCACCTTGGCCGAATACAGATAAATACGTTCGGCCATAATGGTCGAATGGAACTAGTAGAGCAAAATCTAAGGATAAAATTGGTATTATTTATTTTTAAAAAATTTTTAACTGAAAAGTGTATGAATTGGGATGAGCTTAGAAAAGGATGGGGTGACATTAGTCCCACCCATATTTTATTCGACAAACAATATCTCCATATATCAATATTAATATTATATTGAAATCATGCTGATGTTTCAATTAAAAAATAAAAATAAATATTAAAGTGTAAAACTTATCTAATATTTGATAAAAATATCCAATATTATCATGCAAATAGTTGTTTGATATATTTTATTGGACAAACAATATCTCCTATTATCAATATTAATATTATATTAGATACAATATTGCAAAATATTGATATTGATGGTAAACTATCCATATATATTAGTGGACAAAAATCAGAGATTTGATTTTTATAATATAATTAAAAAAAGAGATATAAAACAATAAATTTTGTATTCAATTGAATATTTTATCAAATAACATAAGTAATAAAATAACAATTTAAAGTTTTTGTTGGTCCCAAGTGGTCAGAGGTTCAGAGGGGGTGAATGAACCTCTATCAATTTTTCGTTTTAAAACTTTTTATGTAAGCAGGTTACTGATTCTACAGAGAATGCAATAACCTCTCGATTCAGTAAACTAGTAGTATGTCGTTTCAGGTTACTGACTCGGTTATCACAGTATGCAGCGGATTAAACAAAGATAAAGTTTCTCTTTGAAAAATAATTTTCTTTTTACAAATATGATTTTGTCAGAATCCTTTGACCAATATGTTTATGACAAATGCAACAAGATAGATATATAACAATGCAATGCAGTAAGTAATCAAAAGAAGCAAACACACTTAGGGTTTATAGTGGTTCGAAGGTGGTGTAATCCTTCTACGTCCACTCTACTTCTTCTCAAGGAGGAACTTTGTTAGGTCAGTTTGTTTTACAAGACTCAGCTTTACAAACTTCTTCCTATCAAGTTTACTTACTAGAATCAGAAGATTCCTAGGCCAAATCCCACACAGGGTACAATATCTCACATAAAGAAAATAACCTACACAAGACTAAACACTTAGCAAGGATCTACTCCTTCCAACTAAGGACACTAAACTAAAAAAACCTAGCACACAGCAAATGATTAAAAATATATGTTGGTCTTCAACTGGTGCAACTCGAAGACAGCCTTGAACTTGAAAACTCGAATGCTTTGGTAGACTACTTCAAAAGGTTGAGTGACTGAACTTAGAAAGCTTGAGAATTGCTTGAGAGTTTGATAGCTTATGAAAATAATCAGTTGTTCAATAGTCTTCACAGTCACTCCATCTTCTATTTATACTGCTGGAAAATGCCCGTTGAAGAGAAGTCATTGTCCTTGTAGAAATTCAAATTGATCTTGCATATCTTCGCATTAAATGCGTCTGGGAAAATCTGGGATGTAGGGCATGTCCTGCACTGATCTGCATTAATGGCGTCACTCCTCGGCTACAGTGCTTTTGCAAAGCTACGGTCCAGGTGGCATCACCTCATTGACTGGGTGCTAACTTCTATCTACTGGTAACTTGGACAGGAACCAATCCTCGTACTGCATTGAATAAGATAGAAAGACTTACAGCTTGTTGTTCAGGTTGCAATAGCTGCTTTTTGTTCTGTGCCAGCTTTCTATTTCTGAACAGCTTCCTGTTTCTGAAACCTGCAGTCAGCTTACTGACCAGCGTTTGCTTCCTGATTCTGAACAACTTCCTGTTCCAGAGTCCTGCAGCCAGCTTCCAGTTTCCCTTACTGCTATCTGTTTGCTGCTTACTGATCCAACTTCCTGATCCTGGTCTCTTCTTCTGCTTACTGACTTTCCTTGCTGAAAATCTGTCACGTCCCGTTTTCTTACATAAAATATCAGAGTTTTCACACGGGTGTGAAGAAGAAGTAGCAAGGGATACATATCACAAACAGAATAAATAGTAGGAGATGACAGAAGAAAGAGGTAAGGGACGATGTGAAACATTCACATATCAATAATTGGTCTCAGCTGATAATCTCAACATTCGCAGCGGATAAACTCATCAGGATCTCACATCCAGAAAATATACAGTATTATTATTACAAAATGCGAATTAAATAAAACATTGTTTGAAAATGTTTGTGCGACAACATCTTAAATGTACAGGTCCAGAAATGGCACCGCCTCTCTCCAACTAGGGTTCATCATGCTCATCATCTCCTGTAATGTGAATTACAGAATAGGGGGTGAGTGCGTGGAATACACTCGTGGGGATGAAATCCACCTCTTATGACACTCAACAGATATAATTTACCGAAAAAATAACCATCTGTCACATTGTCACAGCACATAAAATGCATAGCAGATATTAGAAATGACAAGGGACGAATAGGTGCGGATATTCCCCGTCTTACCCTATAAAACGGTCTCAATACCGCTGGTGCATTTCAAGGACCACCAAACCTTTCAGAGTAGTAGAAGGGATGAAAGACAGTTTTTTACGGTCCATAAGACCCTCCGAACATACAATGTGAACCAAAGTCCTTTCACAGTATAAAGTATGGCACAACAATATATTCATAGCATTTAGTATTCCTCATTCATGCAAATAATAGGGAAAACAGTAAACAGATAAAGAGATAGAAATTATCCCCACCTTGTTCGGTGGTTTCCGCATGAGTAGCGAGTACCAAAGGTCGGATAACTCAAGGCTCAATCCAACAAGTAGCCTACACAATTACGATGTTTCTTAGATCCTTAATAATATATAAATAAAGCTATAAAAGTTCCCGATGGAAAAACGATCGTTAAATACGCGACGGATCGAGAGATCTAAAGATTGGAGTTGAAGAAATGAGAGTGAATAAACAGTCCATATGACTAAGGTGATAGAGAATGAAATTTGGATCAGGACAGAAAAAGAATGAGCTCAATCGAAGTTGAAACGAGCTCAAACAGAGCATTTTAAGTTTGGGGGTATTTTGGTAATTTTGGTCAAAGGGTTGACTTTGACCGGAACCCACGACCCCCGATCAACTACATCTCATCGGCGAAAACTCGATGATAATGTATGATGGAAAAGAAATGGGATTCGAATCAAAAATACGGCATCGCACGCGCACCCGTCACACAGCGTTGCGCGCACGTGCCACCCGTCTCCCGGCGTCGCACCGCACGCGCCCAGCACCCGTCGCTCACTCCTAGTGTGCGTGCCTAGCGTACGCCCGTGCCCACCCGGCACGGCCATGCGCCAGCTTCCAGTAGCTCAACCCGGCTCATGCACGACCGTGCATGCTCGTGCGCCCAGCAGCCTGCGCGCCCAGCAGCCTTCCCAGCTGTGGTGGTGCCGTCTGGCGCCACCCCCCTCTTGGTCCGACCACCACCGTCTCCGGCCACCCTCCGGTGTGAACAGTAATCTTTCCAGTAAAACCCTTCCCAAACCCCTACACACACATGCATATACAAACACACCCTTGTTCACAACTTGGCCTTGGCCGGTGACTTCCAGTCGCCGGCGACCCATCACCAAGCCTTGCCGGCGCATCACTAGCGTCGGCCATCACCTTCCCACGGCGGCGCTAGACAGCGCCGCCCCAACAGCATGCATATATACCACACACACTAAACACACACACATACGATCCCACACACAGCCCGTTTCGGCTCCGGCACCGCCACCCACGGTGGCGCCACCCCTCCAACGGCTCACCCATACCACCAGGAGGACCTCCGACAGTAGCTCCGGTGAGAAGGAGGGAGAAAAAGAGAGAAAACGAGGAAAGGGAAAAGTTGGCTAGGTTTAGGGTTTAGAGTTCGAAGGCGGTTTTTCACCGTTTTCCGACAAACGAGAAATCGGAATTGGAATCTGAGACCTATTCTAGACTCGTCTCGTCGAGACCTACGTTATGTGTGAAAATTGGCCGAAACCGACAATGTTTAAATTTTCCGGCCACCGGCGGCGGCGTACCGGAGGCAGAAAATTGGAAAGAGAGAGAGAAGAGAGAGACTTACAAGTTTTCGTCGTTTTCGGCTCGTTCAAAAAAACGATGATTTTCGAATCGAAAACGTCCCTATTTATAGAATTTCAAAACACACTATTCATCAAAGAAATCTCAAGTTAATGTTCATCGGGTGAAAAAATCCAAGTTACTATTCACATAAAAATCTCCGTTTACTATTCACCGAAATATCTTTCGGTTTGTCCGAAACTTCGTGTTTTGCCCTTTACGTCACCGTTTAAGCTACGGGTCTCTGATTGACCCCTAGTTCATTTCTATCTTCTCGTTTTTCCAATACGCATCTAATGGTGTAAAAATATACTATTTTCCACGTTTAGGAAAAGTATCCATCTCAAACATGCTTTAAACACGTATCTGAAACACACTTAATTAAATTAAACAGTCAAAAACATACGCACATAATTATTAAATCCTGGGTTTAAATATTTAATTAATAAATTATGCTTTGTTTTTTGTCCGGGGTGCTACAAAATCAATCTTTAAGACTTCTTCATCTCCAGAATCCTGTTAACATCAGTTTTCTCTATCTTTCTGATATACACATCTTTACAAAACAAGACTTAGAAAGATAAACTTATAAAGCTAAAATCCACTTATAAAACGTGGAAAAAGGGTACTCTAACTTCCTATCTAAAGTTACTTTATCTCATCAAAACCTAACGGTAATATCCCAACAATTTTTCCCTTTTTGATGATGACAAAACCCATAAAAAGCAGTAAAAACAGATGTACTATTGTACGAGTAAAAAGTACAAGTATAATACAATGTAAGCTTTACATCAAAAATATTACAAGCTTACGCTTCATAAATAAAATGAAGGAATAAAAGAATAAAAATTCTTTACAAGAAGTGCTTACATAACCATCTATCTGATAAAACGTAGTAAGCTCACTTTCTCAGGTTTCCTTATCGCCGAATAGTTTCCTCTTCACAAGGTCATGTCTTGAAGCTGCTTGTTGAAACTGTTTGACGACCTCTTCATATTTTGTCCCCTTTCACCTGTTCAAGATAGATTCCTGATAAGATTTCTCCATCTGCACGACAATCTCAGGAACCTGTATCCATCTGAACCAATAATCCTGGCAGAATGGAACCTGTTCTCCTTTCTTAACTTTTTCAATCAAGGTCATCTGACGATCTAGCTTCTCTTCTCTCGCTAGCTCTTCGTACTTCATTAAGGCTTTCTCACAGGAAGGAAAGTTATTGAAATATCCATGTTTGCAGAGATTTCGAAAATACCTCAAGCACTCTGACCTTTTAAACATTTTAAGCTCTTCGAATAATGGATTTCGATTCCTGGGTAGGTATACTTGATTGAAGATTTTCAAATCCCAGTAGAAGTTTATATTCTCAGGTTTCTGATCCATTAGAACAGAAACTTCTGCAGGAACCTCATCTCTATTAAAATCCGGAGCTTTCTGATCTGGAAATGAATGTAGTGTTGAATCAACTTTCTTAGCAGCTTGTGATCTTTGGGGTCCAACAACTCCAAGCCTCGACACCCAGTCGGCTTTCTTTCTTCTTCTTTCCTCATCAGCCTCCTTTAATTCTTTTCATCTTGTCTCACTCAGTAATGGATATGCAGCATGGCTCATATAAGGTTTAGCATTGGGATCCTGACCTCTTTACTGTAGTCTCTGTCCTTGTTGTCTTCCTCTACCTCGGCCTCAACCACTTTGCTGCCTATCAGATCTTTGCTTTGTTGGCGTAGCAGCAACCTGAGTTCCTTGCAGTGATGCGGTAACGCCAGCTGTTTGAGAACCCAACAACCCCAGTACCTGCATTGTCATCTTCTTTATCATCATTCTTCCTTCTTTTCGGCTCGATACTTTAACCATGTCCAGAATCTGATCTTTTGCGCTTAATCCTGGTCAGGGGAGCATTGTCATCTTCATCATCATCAATCTCCCTTACTGTGGCATCCACCATCTCAGCATCTGGCTCAGCTTACTACTTACTTTCCCCCTTTTTGACATCATCAACCTTTCCAGCTCTAGGGCCTATAACTTCAGCAGCTTCAGCAGGGAAGACTCGTCATAATAACCCTCATCTCACCCACAAAGAATTCAAGGTTCAGAATCATGTCCTTGACACTGCGAACACCCTGTCCTTAGATGGAGATGCTTTCTTGCATGTTACCAATGGTCATACTTTGAGCAGCCTGACTGCTTTGCATGTTCTCCAGAATTGTATTCTGTGTAGTCTGATTGCTCTTTATCTCATCAACTGAGCTCTTAATATCTTTCAGAGTTATATCCCGAGCATCAGATACAGTTTTATGTTCTCGCTCAAATCTTTGTCTGGATTTATACTGAGCATTGAACTCCTCATTCATCCTCTGCTGTATCTTGGAATGGAGTTAGATAACTTCTTCCTCAGTTCTTTCATGGACGAATAGTAGGCACTTTCTCTTGTTTGTATACCTGTAGCCAGATTCATCTCATGAATTTCGATGGTTCTTATCAGGTTCTGTACAACATCCATAATACCTTGAAGAGATAACTCTTGCAAGTCAGTAGGAGTCTCAACCCCAACCATTAGTCCAGTTTCCTCTTGAGTATAGAGGACCAGGGCCTGACTTACATTTTCATCGGCTTGTTGTTTTTCCTTCGCTTATTGTTCAGCCCAATATCTGCTCCTCACCTCCGCAGTCATTTTAACTTTGTCGGGCTCCTTGTATGGAGTAAAATCTTCTAGTTCATCATCACTGTCGCTTGATAAGTCATCACCATCATCTGGAGCAGGGACAGGAGCAACAATCTATTTGCCTCTTGCAGGCATATCATCCTTATCATCTTTTCCTTCTATATCCTCCACCGGAGCTGTCTCAACCGCATACATGCTAGAGGTCTTCGATGGAGAAGCTGTCTCAATAGCTTTCTCAGGTTCAACAACCTCGACAACCTGTACAATAGAACCTATTCTACCTCAGGAACCTGTTCAGCTTTAGCAGCAACAGCAACCTGCTCAACAGCAACAGTAGGTTCCTAGCATTCTTTAGCAACCTGTACAGATTCAACAATTGTTTTCTTATTCACAGGAACCTGTTCAGGAGCATCATCAGGTTCTTGATTTCATTCAATGGCAGTTTCAACAGAAACTTCAGCAGCAACAACATCAGGTTCAGCTTCCACAGTAACCTCAGCTACCTGAATGACAGTAGCTTCGGTTACCTCAGCAACATGCTCAACTGTGGCACCAATATCCTGACTCACTTCTACAAGCTTCGTAGCAACAACATGCAGAAGTTTGAGAGTCTAATCAGTCTTCTCCTCATCAACCAGCATTGCTGGTTCTTCAACAACTTTCTGTACTGCAACTTCTGCCAACACAGGGAGTCATGCCTCTGCATCCTCCTCCTCGGATGCTTCACCAGCAAACTCCGTCTCGATGTTCTTGCAAATGCCATGGATAATGGGTGATGATTCCCCCTTAGATAGTTCAGATGAAGAACAGGAGAAGCAGAATAGTCAAGCATTTGTACATCAGAATCCATGACATCGAGATTAGTGATAGGAGAAAGAGTTGCGATACCTGTAAAGATTGGAAAGTCATGTGCTTTAGCAGCTCTCAAGCTCTTTTCTCCTGGCTGCAGCATCCTTAGGGGTTGATAGAATTATGCTTTGCTCGTCTCCATCCCCATATGCAGCATCCTTTCATTAACTTCCTTAACTGAGGAGGTAGCTAATTGAGCTCTCGTCAGCTCTAATTCTGATGAGGTCCTAACAATCTCGATGCCGAGGCTCATCAATGTGTTTTTTACCTCTGTCTTTATCGACTGCTCACTCACCATCTTCTCACACTTGGCCACCCAATGATCATTCAGCTTCTTCTGTCTCTCGTAGATCTTGGCAATTATACGCTCATCATGAAGATCAATGAAATCTTCACTGAAGAGAGGTAGGAGTCCACTGGGGAGTTTATCAGGATCCTCTATGAAGTTGGCTATCCATGTCAGGATGATCTCCTCCACATCCAGCCATTCTTCCCATTGGACTAGTTCACTTCCTGGGCCTAGTCTCGACCACCTTCAGGTCTAGTATATGGTGGTGAATCTTCTCCAGATGGATTTGCCAGATTCTACCATGGCCCTTTCAACATCTTCTGCACTTATGGATGTTATGGAGCTTTCGACTCTGTTGAGAGTGTCGATTGCTCTCAGCTCCTCCTTCAAACCTGGCCACATTGGTCTGGTCTAGGCCTCAGGCTTCTTCGCAAGCTCTCCATTTCTCTTAACCAGCCTCTTCTTCTTATTTGCTGGAGCAGTAACCTACTCAGAAACCTCTTCAACAGGTTGATCAACAACCTGTGCATCTGAAGCAGCAACCTGTCCTGCTGCCTGCTCAGCTTCCTGTTCCTCATCAGCAGGAACTTCTAAAGCCTTCTCAGCAACTTGTTCTTCATCCGCAGGAACCTCAATGATCGCAGCGTTAGTTTCCTCAACAGCTTCAGCGGAATTAGAGTCATCAAGAGGCAACTCAAGAATTGGAGAAGATTTTGTTACAATAATCTTCTTCACTTTCAGCTTCTTCTTCAATGGTGCTCTTTTGACCACCGATTTTCTCGCTGGCTTATCATCATCATCGCCAGAATCATTGAAATCAATGTCAGCACCCTGTTGCTTAGCAGTAGGTTTCTTCTTGGGCTTCTTCTCATTCTTCTCTCCTTTGGAGAAGCCCTTCTTCACTCCCAAGTACCATCCAGGAGCATAAGGTACCTTTTTCTCTAGGGCAATCTGCTCGAAGCACAGGATGGAAGAGATCACTATCCCAAAGCCTCTCATAATCATGGGCTTTGTTGCTTTCTCCCAAATCCTTTGGAAGATGAACTGAGCCTAGTTGACTACTGCATCTTGAACAATAGCAATCATCCTCATCCTGAGGTTGGTGTACTTGTCAAAACTGTCATACCTGTCCTCAATAGTATAGATAAGAATATCATTAAGAAACTCGTATTCTGGCTTGAGTTTCATCTTGCCAAAGTTGTTGGTGGCACTTTCCTTCACGGAATCCAGTTTGAACTGGTTCCAGCTTTCCTCCATGTATTCTGACACATACTCCTCCAGGTCAGAATATCCCATCCCTTGGTTAGAAATGCCAAAGGTCTTGGCAATATCTTCGGCGGTCAGGATGTAGACCTCTTCATCTATCTTCTATCTTGAAGGTGATGGACTCCTAATCATCAGAAAGTTCCGCAAAAGCGTAGAACTTCTCTACAAATAGGGCAGAGAATCCTGTGTAGGTGGTAGTGAACAGCCCATCGAGCTTACTGTTGCACACATGATCCCAAATCTCAGAAATGTGATCCTTGTTCTCGTATGATGACTTGTCACCAAGTAACAGTTGCGTGTTAACCACTGTTCCTTCCAGTGGTTTGGTTTCCCTTGCAACTCTGGTAGCAGTCATTGATGATTTGAAAAAGCTTGAGAGAGAGAAAAATAAAAACTTGATTGCAGAGAGTTGGGAAATCTCGAGAGTGATAACAATGAAAGCGTAGAGAGGAAGACGAGGGATTTGATCGGTTTATATTTTGAATAAGTGAACCAAAAATATCAACGGTCCATATTAAAAACTTATGAGACGTGTTTGATCCAATGGTTGAGATTAAATAGCAGAGGGATAAATCTGTAATTTATTGATAAACGTATCAGAAGTTGAATCGTGCTTTTTCAACTGCTTTGAAAAAATGGTTTTGCATTTAATGCACACGCTGATTTGTTGTCAGAAATGATTGCGATTGGGTTACTATTTCTAATACGAGGTTGCAGGCATCTTTAAATGCTATTTCTAATAAATGTTGTTTTCTGCCCTCATCAACCTGTTCCAATAACTTGTTGTCACTTGCTGTATCCTAAAACTAAATACTGTTAGAGAATGTTGTTTTGATAAAATGTTGTATCCTGTTCCAGTATACTGACTGTATAAAAGAATTAGAATACTGTAAAAAATAAAATACTGAATAAGTTTCCCTTTACTTAAGGAACTTATACACCCTAACTCATCAAAGCTTGATAATCCCAAGCTCAATTCTTAACATAAAAAACCTTGATTCACATAGAGGTTTTGTGAATGTGTCAGCAAGCTGCATGTCAGTATGCACTTTCTCAAGCACAATGTCCTTTTTCTCCACATGATCTCTTATGAAATGATGTCTTACATCAATATGCTTTGTTCTTGAGTGGAAGACAGGATTGTGTGTAATAGCAATAGTACTTGTGTTGTGGCACAGAATGATAATCTCTTTCTCTATAATCCCATAATCCTTTAGTTGTTGTTGTATCCACAAAATCTCTGATCACAACAGCTTCCAGCACCTACATATTCAGCTTTCGCAGTTGATGTTGCAATGGATGTCTGTTTCCTGCAAAACCATGAAACAAGTTTATGTCCTCAGAACTGATAAGTACCACTTATACTCTTTCTATCAATTTTGCATCCTGTAAAATCAGAATCTGAGTATCCTTTGAGGTTGAATCCTCCTTCCTTTGGATACCATAAGCCAACATCGTGAGTACCCTTCAGATACTTGATAATTCTTTTCACTGCTGCAAGATGTGACTCCTTTGGTGCTGTTTGGAATCTTGCACAAACTCTTACTGCAAATACTATATCTGGCTTACTTGCTGTGAGATATAGTAAGGATCCAATAAGCCTTCTATACTTGGTTATCTCCACATTTTTTCCACTTTCATCCTTATCTAAACTGATAGATGTAGCCATTGGTATGCTTTCTAATGATCCATTCTCCATTCCAAACTTTTTGATCAGTTTTCTGGTGTACTTGGCTTGATTTATGAAAATCTCATGTTCTAGTTGTTACACTTGTAGACAAAGGAAGAAACTTAGTTCTCCTATCATGCTCATCTCAAACTTCTTCTGCATAAGGGTTGAGAACTTTTCATACAAATCCTTGTTTGTGGACCTAAAGATGATGTCATCCACATAAATTTGAACTAGAATATTGTCTCCATCCTATATCCTGAAAAGAGTCTTGTCCACTGTCCCTTTCTGAAATCCATTCTTCAAGAGATACAATGACAGTGTATGATACCAAGCTCTAGGAGCTTGCTTTAATCCATATAAAGCCTTTTCTAATCTAAATATTTTATCTTCTGTCTGTTCTTCAAAACCTGGTGGTTGTTCCACATATACCTCTTCAGATAGTAGTCCATTCAGAAATGCACTCTTCACATCCATCTGGTAAACATTGAAGTTCTTGTGAGCAGTATAGGCCAGAAATATCCTTATAGCTTCAAGCCTAGCAACTGGGGCAAAGGTCTCATCAAAATCTATGTCTTCATCCTAGCAGTATCCTTTAGCCACTAATCTTGCTTTGTTTCTGACCACAGCACCGGTTTTATCTAACTTGTTCTTGAACATCCATTTCGTTCCAATAACTCCTTGGTGATCAGGCCTTGGAACCAGTCTCCATACATGATTCCTTTCAAATCCATTCACCTCTTCCAGCATGGCCTGAATATAGTTATTGTCTTCAAGAGCTTCTTCCATACTCTTGGGTTCTACTTGTGATATGAAGCATGTGAACAATGATTCTTGAGGTCTTGATCTTCTTATTCTTACTCCTTCATTGATATCTCCAATCACAAGCTCTCTTGGGTCATTCCTGAGCCATGTCCTGTCAGGCTCAAAGTTGTAAGCTGGGTTGGTAGACAGTAACCTATTGATCTGCAGTATCCTGTCTGCTTACTGTTTAGCATTCTGTGCCACTACATTCCCAGATATAGTAACCTGTGTACTGTCTTCAGTAACCACTTCAGCAGGTAGTGGAACTCCATCAATGTATCTTACTGTTTCATCCCTGATCTTCATCTTAGATACATCTTCCTTCAGCATGTCCAACTCAGCAGTATCACAATGTGGTTCATCAAACATCACATGTATTGATTCTTCCACAACCAAGCTTCTCTTGTTAAAGATCCTGAATGCCTTGCTTACTGAGGAGTATCCCAGAAACACTCCTTCATCAGATTTTTCATCAAAGGTCTTCAGATGCTCCTTTCCATTGTTCAGAATATAGCATCTGCATCCAAAGATATGCAGATATGAAACATTTGGCTTAACTCCTTGCCAAACCTCATAAGGAGTCTTATCATGATCCTTGTTGATCAGACATCTATTCTAAGTATAACATGTTGTGCTGGTTGTTTCAGCCCAAAATCTCTTAGGTATTCCAGCATCAGCTATCATAGTCCTTGCAACTTACTTCAGAGTCATGTTCCTTCTTTCTGCAACTCCATTCTGTTGAGGAGTCTTTGCTGCAGAATACTCATAACAGATTTCATTCTCTGAACAATACTTCTTGGTGTGCTGTCACCGGCACCCAAAAATAAAATATTCATCTTAACTAACATGTAGAAGGATAAGTAAGGGGCCGAACCCACAGAGAATAGTGTAATTCAATTAAATAAATTCATGTGTGAAAGCAATAAAATAGGGGTTTGGTTGGTTTCGTTTGTAAAATGATCATGCAATAAAAAGATTGTGGAAAACAATAGATTGAATAATCAGATTGATAAAATGATCTAGCCCTTGGATAGCCTCCCCTAGAATGATTCTTCCCAATTAATTA
Organism: Scutellaria minor; assembly: GCA_954870855.1. Taxonomy (NCBI): domain Eukaryota; kingdom Viridiplantae; phylum Streptophyta; class Magnoliopsida; order Lamiales; family Lamiaceae; genus Scutellaria; species Scutellaria minor. Next base: position 24,207,037 of record OX940727.1, read on the forward strand.
GCAATCCCGATTAACTCGTCCCTATCTCGAATCTTGCCCCTAAACTAGTGGTACGACCAAACTAGTTCGAATTATTTCTTAAGTTTAATTAATCAGCAGGTACGACCCCCAATTAATCTACCCTATGAATAACCCCAAAACATGTATTCAAGATTCAATTCATAGAATGCATTAACGATCCAAAATAATAGGGCAAACTAGACCATGAAAGCGGAATGTCCGAATCATGCAACCTAAATCTTGTGATCCCAAGCTACTATGATCACACAATATAACAATTATGGATTATACATGCAACCTAGCGATGAATAATAAATCAATCAAGTAAGGTGATCAGGCTTACAGAATTAATAAATATCCCATGCATAACATAAACCAAATAACAAGGAAATCGAGATAGAGTGAGAAATCGTTACTACTTAATCAATGGTTGAAACATTCAAGGTTCTGGTGTCTCCTTGGACTAGAAAAAGAGAAATTAGCCTCTAAGCATAGCCATGGAAATCACAAAAGTCTCCAAAGAATTCTTTGTCCCCAATCTATTTTCTTCTCTACTGAAAACGGCGTCCCCCTTTATATACATAAGCCCTAAGATATAATTAAGAAGCTAATGGACCTAGTCTAATGGGCTTTTAATCACGTAAGTGATAATTCAGCGTCCACATTCCCAACACTGATCCCCTCAGTGTTGGACTTCTTCTTCACTTTCAGCCCGTTCAACTTGCAGCTTTTATATCCTCTCACTTGGCTTGTCTCACCAATCATCATATAGTATGCAAAACAACCTGAAATCCATGGAAAATATGAAATCAAAGCCAACGAGACAAATATGATAAAGATTGGGTAAATGCAAAATAATAGCGAGCAATTAATTATAATAACTGTCGCATAACATATGAAAAATTCGCATAAAACCCATCTTATCAAATCCCCCCACACTAGAACTTTTGCTTGTCCTCAAGCAAACTCTACACAACGGTTCAAGCAGGGATAGTTAAAACACTCTTCTATATTCATTTGCTACTGAGTTTCTGAGCCAAATTCATAAGCCATATGTCCCTTCAAAGTAATTCACAACTCTTATCCACAGTCAATCACAAAGTTTTATCAATCGCTAGTCACTCATGCCATATCCATAACTCCCAAACAACTTGTTCTCAATTCATTTGATTCGGTCTTTCTTTTATAACACTAATTTGAGTGGTGCCCCTCTTCAACATTCATCTTTTTTTTTTCTTTTCTCCGTCTTATTTCTCCACCAAATTTTTTTTCAAGTGAGGTCTCGTAGCTCCACACTACTTTTCGGGTTTTAGCTCATTTGTGTTGATTTGTAGACGATTGGCAATTCAAAAACACTTGAGCCCCCGAAAGTAGGCAGCCGTATCGGCCCCTCACTATTTTTTAACATTTATTTTTTACTAAACTCCGTTTCTTTTTTTTTTCTCCAAACCACAAGAATTCAATTCTTTTATTTTCAACTTGGGCACCAACTCAAACTTTTCTTTCCCAAAAGACCAAACAAACCACCAAGAACAAGTAATCAAGTTGCCACTTCAAAGCTAAGTAAACCAACAATCAACTCAACTCTATGACCAACACATGGATTCAAGTTCAATTACCAATCAAGGCATACAATTCATGTTTTCAGCATTTTTAACAAAAAATCAGCAACTAGGAATATAGCTAAATGTCCAACTATCATGCTTGAACTCCACAAAAAGTGTGTCAACATATCAGATAATATCAGATCATCACAACACAACATAGATAAAATCATAGATCAACCCCCCCACTAGAACAGGTGCTAGTCCCTAGCACATCATGTAATATATATAAAAAAATCAAACACCATAAAAAATTACAAAATAAATGGAACGGGATAACCTGATCAAGAAGTGATGTGTTGCGCCCTAAACAACTGCAAAGTTCTTGGTTTGGTTAATGAGTAGTCTGCCTTCAGCAGTAGGGACCTGTAAACAGATCAAGGAAAAAAAACTCAGAAGAAAATAGAAACTAAAGGAAAAGAAAATAAAAAAAATTGGGTTGCCTCCCAACAAGCGCCTTTGTTTATTGTCGTTGGCTCGACTTAGGAAATCTTGTTTCAAAGAGTTGGATCCTTGAAATCCAAATTTTCAACGTGATCTGACACTGACACTAAGAGGGTCAGTGTTGGTGAATTTTGGGAATTTTTCGAAATTGTGGGCAACTGCATGTCTAAAAAAAATTCCAATAGTGGTTCTGCCTCTTTGGCCCTCTCCATGTGATGATGATAGTCATTCACCAAGTTCTCGGTGCCCTTTTTATCTCTAATTCCAGGATCCAACTCATAAATTTTCAGCAGTGGATCTGCCTCTTTAGCTCTCTTTAATCTGCTCAGATGATCAACCACCAGGTTCCCCATGCCCTTCTGATCTTTAATTTCGGGATCGAACTCTCAATACCAATTTTCCATCCCAATGGTCTTAGCGCCCTTATTCTCTCCTTCCAGACTTTGCATGAATTGTTCCTCCAATTTATTTCTGTAATCAAGCTCAAAAATTTCCTGCACAATTGGCTCAATAACACTCAAGGCACAAAGAGAGTCAGATTCATTAGGATATTTCATAGCATCAAATATATTAAATTGAATGATCTCTCTGTCAAATTCCATGGTGAGGGTTCCCTCACGTACATCTATTTTTGTTTGAGAGGTATTTAAGAATGGTCTCCCTAACAAAATAGGTGTGGAATTTCCATCATTACCATCCATATTTAATACATAGAAATCAGCAGGAAAACTTAATTGGTTTACCGTTACGAGAACATCCTCAACAACTCCAGCTGGGTATGTGAGGCTTCTGTCTGCTAACTGAATAACCACCCCAGTCGTCTTCAATAGCCTAATACCTAACTGTTCATAGACAGACCTCGACATGACATTAATAGCGGCCCCAAGATCTAGCATGGCTTGCTCGATCTTGTGATCACCTATCATGCAAGGAATTACAAACATGCCAGGATCCTTCCTTTTAAGAGATAGCTTCTTCTGAAAGATAGCAGAGACAATCTCTCCCATGATAACCTTCTCATCATTGGCCAACTTCCGCTTGTTAGTACATAATTCCTTCAAAAATTTAGCATATCTCGGAATTTGCTTAATTGCCTCTATCAATGGTATATTGAGCTCAACTTTTCAAAACACCTCAAGTGTTTGTTGATCCTTGATGCTTTTTTCAGTTTTCTTCAGCCTAGAAGGAAAAGATAATGCATTAGTATCAATAGGAATCGAATTTTTAGATTTTACCTCATTTTCCTGTTCTGATACACTAACACTGATGGGGTCAGTGTCAGCCTGAACGTCCAACTTTTCCTTTTCTGGCTCAACCAACTCATTCTCAGCCTCTACCAACTCGTTCTCAGCCTCCAACTCTTCCTTAGGTGCCTTTGAGAACTCTTCTTCTACTGCCACGATCTCCTCCTATCCTTGCTTGGGTGGTGAGATTTCTTGTAATTGTTTTCCACTCCGTAGAGTGACTGCACTCACATTCCTAGGATTGGTCTCGGGCTGAGAAGGTAACTTGCCACTATTATGTGCCTGAAGCTGGCTAATAGCAGTAGCTAATTGGCTAATTTGTGACTCTAAACCCTTCACTGCTACTTGGGTCTCATGTTGAAATTTCATGGAGTTAGATGCCAAAGTCTTCATCATGTCTTCCAAAGATGGTCCAGAATCTTTCTCACCTATATGTTGGCCAGAGTTCTCAATACTTCGATCATTCCTTCTGAACAATTGGAATTTCTTATCTTGATATTGAGGTCTTTGATTATCTTCATATTGATAGTTCTGCTGGTTCCCATATCGAAGATTGGGATGATATCTCCACCCCGGATTATAAGTATTAGAATATAGATCATACCTTCGACTTTGAGAGTTCCCAAAATCAACTGCATTGGCATGCTACTCCATCTCATCATTCAAGACCCAACAATATTCAGTAGTATGTTCTATAGTGTTGCAACATTTGCATGGGCGGACTTCTAAAGTTTTGACCTTCATCAATATTTCCATCATGCTTGCAATCTTTTCAAAAGCATCATTTTTCGGCTCCTCTGGTGGTCTGGTCATAGCATCACGTACACCAAATTTCCGGGTATTTGTTGTCATGCTAGAAATCAATTCTCGTACAGCTGTTGGTGTCTTTCCCATCAAAGCTCCTCCACTTGCCACATCGAGCATGTTCCTATCCGTGAGGATAAGTCCCTCGTAAAAGTACTGGATAAGCAGTTGATCACTAATCTGATGTTGTGGACATGAGGCTATGAGACGTTTGAAACGTTCCCAATACTCATACAGTGTTTCCCATGGTCCTTGCTTAGCTCCTGAAATCTCCTTACGAAGCACTGCAACTCGTATAGCTGGGAAATAATGTTGGAGAAACACTCTCCATATCGTCCCATTTATTGATAGTTCTCGGTGGCAAGTAATATAACCAATCTTTTGCAGTGTTCTTTAGTGCAAAAGGAAATGCACCCAGCTTCACACGACATGGAACTCCTTGAGAAAAGTATGTGGGTTATCACCTGCAAGACCATGAAAAGAAGGTAATAAGTGAATAAGTCCAGATTTAAGTTCAAAATTGACATTGGAATCAAGAGTAGGTATGGTAATGCAAAGAGGTTGATGATTTATGGTTGGGTTTGCCAACTCATTCATCGTTCTCTCTTGATTCTCTGCAACCATTGGTTCAGGTTCTGATTCTTCACTTGTGTCACTTCCTTCTTCACTGTTCGTTCCTCCTGTTGATATAAAATCAATTTGCCGATGTAAATGAGCTTCTTTTCTAAGTCGTCTGACTTCCTATTCTACCTCCGGGTTAAATATAAGTTGTTCACCTCGGTTTGATCGAGTGATCATCCACTGCAAACAACAAACTTAACAAAAATTGAACAGACACTGAAAAGATCAGTGTTAGTGTGAGTATGCAGAACAGAACGTGAACAGTGACAAAAAAAATTTAACAGAAAAATAAAACACGAAAAAATTTAACCAAATTAACAATTATTCCCCGGCAACGGCGCCAAAATTTGGTGTGTTGTCGCCGGCACCCAAAAATAAAATATTCACCTTAACTAACCTGTAGAAGGATAAGTAAGGGGTCGAACCCACAAAGAATAGTGTAATTCAATTAAATAAATTCGTGTGTGAAAGCAATAAAATAGGGGTTTGGTTGGTTTGGTTTGTAGAATGATCATGCAACAAAGAGATTGCGGAAAACAATAGATTGAATAATCAGATTGATAAAATGATCTAGCCCTTGGATAGCCTCCCCTAGAATGATTCTTCCCAATTAATTAGCAATCTCGATTAACTCGTCCCTATCTTGAATCTTACCCCTAAACCAGTGGTATGACCAAACTAGTTCGAATTATTTCTTAAGTTTAATTAATCAGCAAGTACGACCCCCAATTAATCTACCCTATGAATAACCCCAAAACATGTATTCAAGATTCAATTCATAAAATGCATTAACGATCCAAAATAATAAGGCAAATTAGACCATGAAAGCGGAACGTCCGAATCATGCAACCTAAACCTTGTGATCCCAAGCTACTATGATCACACAATATAACAATTACGGATTATACGTGCAATCTAGCGATGAATAATAAATCAATCAAGTAAGGTGACCAGGCTTACAGAATTAATAAATATCCCATGCATAGCATAAACCAAATAACAAGAAAATCGAGATAGAGTGAGAAATCGTTACTACTTAATTAATGATTGAAACATTCAAGGTTCTGGCGTCTCCTTGGACTAGAAAAAGAGAAATTAACCTCTAAGCATAGCCATGGAAATCACAAAAGTCTCCAAAGAATTCTTTGTCCCCAATCTATTCTGTTCTCTACTAAAAACGACGCCCCCTTTATATACAGAAGCCCTAAGATATAATTAAAAAGCTAATGGGCCTAGTCTAATGGGCTTTTAATCACGTAAGTGATAGTTCAGCGTCCACATTCCCAACACTGATCCCCTCAGTGTTGGACTTCTTCTTCACTTTTAACCCGTTCAACTTGCAGCTTTTATATCCTCTCACTTGGCTTGTCTCACCAATCATCATATAGTATGAAAAACAACCTGAAATCCATGAAAAATGCGAAATCAAAGCCAACGAGACAAATATGATAAAGATTGGGGAAATGCAAAATAATAGCGAGTAATTAATTATAATAATTATCGCATAACACATGAAAAATACGCATAAAACCCATCTTATCACTTCTCTATGAACTTGTTTGTGAACTCAGTTCCTCTGTCAGATCTTATTTTCACAATGCTTAAGCTTTTCTCATTTGCACTCTCTTCATGAATTCTGGCAACCTGTTTTGAGTTTCTGATTTCTTGGCCAGGAATATGGTCCTAGTAAATTTAGAGTAATCATCCACAATCACTAGGGAATACTTCTTCCACTTACACTAATAGGCTCAATTGGTCCAAATAGATCCATATGTAGGAGATCCAGTATCTTGTATAAGGATCTCTGCACTTTATCCTTGAATGAGTTTCTCACTTGTTTACCCTTCTAACAAGCTCCACAAACATTCTATTTCTTGTAAGCAACATCTGGTAGTCCTCTCACCAGGTTCTTCCTTGCTAGCTTGTTGATTGTTTTGAAGTTCAGATGACTCATCCTCTTGTGCCACAGCCAACTTAGTTCAGGGGTGCTCTTTGCAATTAAGAATATTGGTTGCACTATTGAACTCCAATCAACAAGATAGATATTGTCTCTCCTGGTTCCAGTAAGCTTAACCTCATTTATCTTGTTATCTCTGATCAGACACCTGTTGAGGTTGAACTCCACTGAACATCCTTTGTCACAGAATTGACTAATACTTAGGAGGTTATACTTCAGACCTTTGACATATGATACATCACTGATATTTACATTACCTCTGATCAAGCTTTCTATGCCCTTGGTGCTTCTTTTGGAGTCATCTCCAAAGACAACCTTAGGTCCTTTACATGGTTGAAAGTCTCTTAATTCAGCTTTGTTGCTAGTCATATGTCTGGAGCAGCCACTATCAATATACCATACATCACTGATGCTTCCTGGCAACTATTCCTGCAAGTAAATCAGATAGATTTAGGTACCCATACAAGTACGGGTCCTGAGGGGTTAGTCCTCTTTGGGACCCATACCTGTTTGATGATAATTGGTTTACCATAAGCTTTGGTGGTTCTCTTCCTGTTAGTATCCTTAGCAGGATATTGTTTGTGATGTGTGTGTGCTGGAGGTTTCCAGGTGTTACTCTTCCTGTTGGAAGAAGGTACTCCCTTATACCTTTCCTGAGTATAAACTCTTTGGAATTTAGACATGTATGTCTTGGTATACTGATTATGCTGCTTTCTGAGTTTCTGTGCAATCTTACTGTCTTCTTCCTGCAGCATGGGCTTTTTTTCCTTATCCAGTGTACTTGTTTTGTTCATACTTCCATTGATTGGAAGGAGTTCCTGAGTATAAAGAACTCGGACCTGAACAAACTTTCCAGCTTTGGATGTGCTAGCTGCTTTCTGAGAGCTTCCTGCATAGTATCCTAAACCATTTCCTGCATAGACATTTTGGGTCTCCTGGATATATTCCTGTGTTTTCCTTGCTGATTTGTTATACATATCAATTGTGTTTTGCAAGCCAACTTTCTCAACTTCTAGCTTAGTGACTAGTAGCTTGAACTTAGAGACCTCAGCTCTGAGGTTATTGCATTGTGTACTGTAGTACTCCAGGTCAGTAACATATTCTTTTAGTACAACCTGCTCACTCTTGAGCTAGAGGTTTTTCTCTTTCAGTTCTTCATGAGCTGAATTAATCTGCTTAAAGTCACTCATGATTTGTCTAAAAGACTGGATCATGTTCAGCTTCTCAGAACTTGAAACATCAAGAGATTGTGAAGTTACCTCATCATCTTCATTATCTTCACAATCCTTGGCCATGAGGCATATCAGTGCTTCCTCATCGTAGGTAGAGCTATCAGAATCTCTCTCAGATGGACAATCGTTCTTAGCTTCTTCTTTGGAGTTGCTTGCTGCCTTTAGAGCTTTAGCTTCACTCAGAAGAGCCCTGAGCTTTTTCTTGTCATCCCTCCTCTTTTCTCTTCTTTGCACCCTCTCATCCTCAGTGTACTTATGTACTTGAGGGTGGGGGCAGTTTCTGGCGAAGTGTCCAGGTTTCTTGCAATTATAACTCAATTCAGAGGAACCTGTGTTTGCTTGTTGTGGTGATCTTACCTGGGGACTTCTTTCTAATGTCTGAGGCTTCTTCCTGAAGTCGTTTCTTTATGGTTTGATTTCAGGAACCTCTTGAACTTCTTTAGCAGGAGAGCTATTTTCTCCTCAGCATCTTCAGCAAGCTCTTCTTTCTGTTTATGCTTCAGCTTACTGCTGTTTGTAGTAGCTGCATCCTGGGTTCTTGCTGTAAGTACTGCAACCTTGGAACTCGATCCTTCAGCCTCTTTTCTCCTTCGTTCAATATCAAATTCAAACACTTTGAGGTCTGAGAACAGATCAAAGGTACTCATCGCACCAAGGTTCAATGAGACTCTTATTGTGGTTTCTTTGTTTTGTCATTCCTAGGGTAAAGCTCTCAACACCTTTATATTTTTCTCCTTCTGGGTGTAGGTTTTTCCAAGAGACTCAAGCTCACTAATGATAGTTGTGAATCTTTGATCAAGCTCTTCTAGGGTTTCTTTAGGTTTCATTGTGAACTGCTCATACAGTTGTATAGCTTTAGAAACCCTATTATCTCTGGCAAGTTCATTGCCCTCACATATCAATCCTAGCTTTTTCCAGATTTCTTTAGCTGTTTTGCAGCTCTTCACTTTGCTGAATGTTCCTTTATCCAGCATGAGAAATAAAACATTCTTAGTCACATTGTCAAGGTTGGCTCATTTCCTTTCTTTAGGAGTGTATTCATTTCTCTCGTTGACAATGTATTCCTGTGGTGGAGCAGCTCTCCTATATACTGGTGCTACTACACATGGGACGGGTCCTCTTCCTTTGACATCTTCATCAATGATTGTTGCACCTTCGAGCTCTCCAGCTGTTGCTCCTCCAGCGGCCTCAGCACGCTCTCGCTCGCTATGCTATCTTACAAAAATAGGGTTTGGTTTGTAGATAACTGGTGGCCCTTTAGTTATTACAAACCACATCTCATCATGCATGGCTGACAAGTGTGCCTCCATGCATATTCTCCAGTCATCGTACTCATCTATGAAAACATCGAGAGTCTATGGTGTGAAAAATCCATACTTATGCTAAAATGATGTGTTTTGGTCTTGAAAAAGAAAAACGGTTTATCCAGTAAAAACAGGTGGATCTGGGTAGATTACCAGACAAGTTGGCTTTTAACCCAACTCGCTATGATACAACTTGTTGGTCCCAAGTGGTCAGATGTTCAGAGGGGAGTGAATGAACCTCTATCAATTTTTGGTTTTAAAACTTTTTCTGTAAGCAAGTTACTGATTCTACAGAGAATGCAGTAACCTCTCGATTCAGTAAATTGGTAGTATGGTGTTTCAGGTTACTGACTCGGTTATCATAGTATACAGCAGAATAAACAAAGATAGAGTTTCTCTTTGAAACATAGTTTTCTTTTCACAAATATGATTTTGTCAGAATCCTTTGACCAGTATGCTTATGAAAAATGTAGCAAGATAAATATACAACAATGCAATGCAGCAAGTAATCAAAAGCAGTAAACACACTTAGGGTTTATAGTGGTTCGAAGGTGGTGTAATCATTCTACGTCCACTCTACTCCTTCTCAAGAAGAAACTTTGTTAGGTCAGTTTGTTTTACAAGACTCAGTTTTACAAACTTCTTCCTATCAAGTTTACCTACTAGAATCAGAAAATTTATAGGCCAAATCCCACACAGGGTACAATATCTCACATAGAGAAAATAGCATACACAAGACTAAACACTTAGCGAGGATCTACTTCTTCCAACTAAGGACGTCAAACTAAAAAAACCTAGCACATAGTAAATGGTTAAAAATATATGTTGGTTCTTCAATTGGTGCAACTCGAAGACAACCTTGAACTTGAAAGCTCGAATGCTTTGGTATACTGTTTCAGAAGGTTGAGTGACTGAACTTAGAAAGCTTGAGAATTGCTTAAGAGTTTGATAGCTTATGAAAATAATCAATTGTTCAGTAGTCTTCACAGTCACTCCATCTTCTATTTATACTGCTGGAAAATGCCCGTTGAAGAGAAGGCATTGTCCTTGTAGAAATTCAAATTGATCTTGTATATCTTCACATTAAATGCGTCTGGGAAAATCTGGGATGTAGGACATGTCCTACACTGATCCGCATTAATGGCGTCACTCCTCGGCTACAATGCCTTTGCAGAGCCGCGGTCCAGGTGGCATCACCTTATTGGCTGGGCGCTAACTTATATCTACTGGTAACTTGGACAGGAACCAATCCTCGTACTGCATTCATTATATTCCTCGTACTGCATTGAATAAGATAGAAAGACTTACAGCTTGCTATTCAGGTTGCAATAGCTGCTATAACACCCCATTTCAAGTAAACACCCTACATGGGGGATTTTATAAAATTTCTTTTATCGTTCAAGTATAAATGATTTAAGTGCAAGTTCTTATACTACTTAAAGTTATGATTTACAAATTATATTATGATTGATGATTTTAAATTTTTTATGATCTAATATCTCTTTCGAGATTTAAGGATTTTTGCAAGATAACTTATAGAGGAAACCGAGCTCGATCTCCACTCACTCGACACATATGAATGGAAGTAAAAAGATAAGATGTTAATTAAATTTAAATGAATAAAATGATATTAAGTTTACATGCTAGCTTTATTCGTTACCGCTTTCGAATGCTTTCTTTTTATGAAATTTTACTTGTGATCTTTATATGTGTTTTTTATGAAATAAAACGTTTTACTTGAACGAGGATGCATTATAGTGAATATTAAAATAACCACAATACTTATTAATCTAAGTACGTAAATTTTTTATACTTAATTTTATGCTAGGTAATTTTCACACTTATGTGAATTATACATTATACTATTGTGGTTAGTCTCTTTAATAATGTATACATATATTTATGTACATATATGTGATATAAAACACCAAAGTATCAAGATAACAAAGTAATTTAAATTATTATTATTTTTAATCACAAGCTTACTTGCTAAGTTATGACTAAGCAATCTATACCTAGCCTAGCCACCTCACCATCCTACTTCACCTTATGCGTCACACCCCTTTACTTGATGATACTCTCTCTCTCTCTCTCTCTCTCTCTCTCTCGTCCAAGCCATATGAAGATAACCAAAATAAGCCATAGTAGTTGAACATAGCAAGAAAAGAAGAGAAGAGAAACAAAAGAAAGAAAAGATCAAGTATACGTCAAAGTTCTTCCTCAAACCCTAAAGGTATTTTGGCTAAACTCTCATAATACTTTCATTAAATCTCATGATTTATGATTAATATCTTAGGTTAGAAAGTCTAAAGATGTTCTTTGGCAATTGGTTGGGAATTTTATGTTGCTTGAATGGAGAAATAAGTTGTTTCTAGAATATACTTAAGGATGTGCTCTGTTTTGCTTCTGTTTTGGAACTGTTCGAAAGAATTAGAAATTGAATTAGACTAAATCATTTTAATAGGTTGTAATATACTAGGTGAAGAACATTTCTGATAAATTTCATAATTTTTGGACTTGAATTCAATTTACTATGAATTTTCAAACATGACCCTGTTCTGTGACAAATTCGCCCTGTTTTTAGGTCTGAATCATATAGTTTTCTTGAACAGTATACTTCGAACTTATGTATGATATTCTACTATATTTTAGAACCAGTTCTTAGGTACGTGTAGGAATTTAGTATGCATTTTTTTAAGTTTTGTACGATTTATGCCGAATTTTACAACATAACCTGTTTTCTACGTAGATGATGTCCTGTTTTCAGTCTTGTTTTAAAATTCATAACTATTTTCTGCGTAGATGATGCCCTGTTAGAAGTCATATTTCATTATGTTGTAGTATACGTTCTTATGAGTATGTAGAAATTTACCATGTAATTTTTAGAACCTTGTGCGATTTATGATGATTTTTATAAGAAAGTCTGTTTTCAGCATGTGCTATATCCTGTTTTCAGCCAACTTAGAAAATTCATAACTAATTATGTGAATCTTATTTTTAGTTGATATTTTTATATGTTATACTTGAATATGTTGTCTGATTACTGCAAAAATATGAAAACATTTCATTAATCCTATAAGGTATGGTGAATTTTTCATTTGAAGGTTGTTTTGGAGCTAGAATTGAAGTGAAAAACTAGTTAAATGTGTGATTTTTAATTATTTGTACAAACAGTTAAAATTCATGAAATTTCAGCATGTTATATGATTATATGAAGTGTGATTATATGAATATATGAAAGAATTTATGTGATTATATGAATAATCATGTGATTTTAGGAATTATATGTGAATTATTAAAATTATTACATCTTTATATGTCATTTTAGGTCCAAAATTACTAGTTTAAATGCTTAACAATTAAATTATAAGTATGAATATGCTTTAGGTTAAACTAACCTAATATAAATATAAAAGATTATGTTATATGACATAAAGAGGCTAATCAGTTAAGTGTGTCGAATGCAGTCGAGACGATCGGTGAATCCAGAAGCAATCCTTGCACTATCAACATACAAGTGGGTAATTTCTACTCTCTACTATGTGTTGATAATTGAATTGATAAGTTATGTATAAAAATCTACGACTGAAGTCCGTAGCTATAACCAGTATGTAACTTCCATACTGGGCGACGACCATAAGGGCAAAAATGTCTGGTCTATGAAGCAAGGTTTAGTGGGCGAGCGACTCCCACATTCCTTTATATTAACCATAAAGGGTGAGAGTACCTGGTCTATGTTCTCAAGGTGGCTAAGAACCACAAAATATTTTCAGGGTGGCTAAGAACCACAAAATGTTTTCAGGGTGGCTAAGAACCACATGTAGTACTTGCTTAACTATTTAATTGCTTCAATGTATTAGATAGTAAAGTTATCCCACTGGGTTCCCTCTCCGGAGGTGTCTCGTGATGTTACTTTTTATAATTTTCAGGCTCGGCAAATGATGACGTGGACGTGTAGCAGGCTGGGCTGACTTCTCACTGTATCTATAAAATTGTACTAGTATAACGTTTCCTTTTGAGAACAATATGCTGTAACTATATATAGTATGATAAACTATGGGCCTAGACTCGTATCCTATTATATATATATATATGTTTTGTTGTGTAATTCATGTAAGTCTTTCGTTCAAACTTTTTTCCTAGAAATGTGGGTAAGACACGACTAATTTTGGTTTATAGACAAATATATATGTATATATGTTATGTTTTAAAAAAAAATTAATAACTCTCGTGTCTTCACTTTTAAATCTTCCGTTGTATATTAGAAAGTAATTATAATTTCTTTAATTCTTAAATATGTAAAGGGTGACGACCTATTTCCAATAAAAGGGAAACGGGGCGTTACAGCTGATTTCTGTTCTGCGTCAGCTTTCTGTTTCAGAACAGCTTCCTGTTTCTGAAACTTGCAGTCAGCTTCCTGACCTACATTTGCTTCCTGATTCTGAACAGCTTCCTGTTCCAGAGTCCTACAGCCAGCTTCCAGTTTCCCTTACTGCTATCTGTTTGCTGCTTACTGATCCAGCTTCCTGATCCTGGTCTCTTCTTCTACTTACTGACTTTCCTTGCTGAAAATCAGTCTTTAAGACTCCTTCATCTCCAGAATCTTGTTAACATCAGTTTTCTCTATCTTTCTGATATACACATCTTTACAAAACAAGACTTAGAAAGATAAACTTATAAAGCTAAAATTCACTTATAAAATGTGGAAAAATTATACTCTAACTTCTTATCTAAAGTTACATTGTCTCATCAAAACCTAACGAAAATATCCCAACAGTTTTACACTCGAATTTTTATTTTTCAATTGACACATAAGCGTGATTTGACAACCATATCAGCTGGGGGAGAGAATGTGATAACGCATAAGAGAAAATGTTTAAAACATTTCATTTGAGAATCTTATTTTGATAGTTTCAAATCTTTCAATGATAAGATTTATCTTTCATACCCACAACTTTCAGGACCTAAATCGATAAAGTCACAATAATATTCATTTAAATTAAAAAAGAAACAAATAAATAATAATATTGTTCCTTCACATACGACGATGAGAACTTATTCGGTTAGTGTACATGTTGCTGACACAAGATAATATCACAAGCGCATAGAGCTTGAGGTACAAGTGCTAGATGATATTCATACTTTTCATTTAAATGAGTTGTATAATCCACTTCCTGAGTTTGTGATTCACATTCATATAGTTAAATAAAAGATGACATCTATCGGATTCGACAATTACCACGTCGTGCTTCAACATCACATTATGCTAATGGGATATAACATTTAGTCAAGTAGTATGCGAGAAGTTTTAAATGGTCCCAGAGATTGTGTTGCAGTTGTGGTATCACGAGTACTGAATTCACAACTTTGTAGTGAATCTACTGAGTATTTTGAAGTTAATGACCACATAGAATATATCTTGGATGACCAAAACCAATCGATAATTTGTGACTCACATGTCATTCGACTCTGAACCAAATGAGATTGGTCTTCATGTTTGGAAAGAAGATGATGAATATACAACTAATGTTGATGAAATCTTGGAGATATTTTCAAAACAACATCATGTGTCATCAGCATAATATGAAGTGTAATTGGTAATACATCCAATTATTTCATACTTCTCAACTATTTATGGAGAAATATAGGTAGATTCTATTGATATTCCTTGCGGGAGTTGGGGAAGTTTTTATGATAACGAAAAAAGTAATTTGGATGTGGGCATGATCTTTCAACCTAAGAGAAATGATATATCACGACAGTAAAAGATCACTTTATTGGATTTACGAAACGTGAGTACAAAATAGTTAAGAGCACATTGAAACTATGGAAAATTGTATGCAAACATAACACCCCACAAAGACAGTGTTAGTGAAAACTACAAGCATCACAGAAATTTTGGTACGGGTTTCTTACCATCACGTGATATGGTGGAAAGCACACATGTTTAATGACTGCAATGTCTGGTGACCACTACAATATTAATAATAATTATATTGCTTCAATTTTGGTGTTCGTGGTGAGGAAAGATCCTTCATGTGAAATATCTCAAGTCATCATTAACATGAAAAATGCAATGGATTTTGACATTTCATATATCAAAATATGGTACAACTTGAAATGAACAATAGAAAATGTGTATAGAACATGAGAGTTCAATTCACATATTGCCCAAGTTTATGAAAACTCTTCAAAAAAGTCAGATATATTAGCTACAATGATCAAGTACTCGGTATTGTTGGACCTTGCTTGAGCCTAGAAAACTCATATATGACGTGTTGCTCACATTCTAATGTGTTTTCAAGGATGAAAATATCGGTTTTGATGGATATATCGGTATCTTGATTTTACGGAAATATCGGTGGATATATTGGTTTCGGTGGAAATATTGGTCAATTTTTGAAAAAAATTGGAAAATATATCCTATAGTTTACAGAATATTATAACTAACATTAATACATTTATTGAATAAAATGATACATTTATCAAATAAAATGATATATTTACAACAAATATATAATAATTTACTATATAAACATCGTCTGCTATGATAACATGATAAATTGTGTATATAAATGTATATAATGTGTGATATAAAATAAATGTGTGACTATATGTACAAGAAATAATTATTTACTTTATGAAAATATGTGTGGTATGAATATTGTCATCACTTAATGATTTTTGATGTGATTATCTTCACTTTCCACTCACTGATATATTTTCATTCATAATAAAAAAGAAAAAAAAGAGGAAAAAAAATAGTCGATACACATTTTCTGCCGAAAAATGAAAAGACGCGATATATTATCGATATATCGGCGAGGGCCGATATACAACAATTTTATGTATATTATCACCAAAATTGAAATATACGTGATATTTACCGATAGATCGATGATATTTTGACGAAATAAAACTGTAGCTTGATATTATATTGGTAGCATGATTTTCATGATATTTCAACGATATATGACCGAAATGTCACGATATTTTCGCCCCCGTGTGTTTCATATGAGATGATTATAAATAAAACATAATTTTATTTATCTCATGTTTGACATTTCATGAAGAGACATGTTGTTTGTCATGGTCTCAAAATTTGTTAATTTAAGAATTAATACACATTCAATTTTGAATAAAGTTCTTTTTCATTTAATACTTAAACAAATTATATATTATTTATGCAATACACATATTATATCAATATTTATAATATATAAAAATAATCATATAATTCCATTTATAAATTATATTCACATGCTTCGCTGGACCAATATTAAATATCATGTATAAAGTAATATATAAGTTGAAAAAAAAATACAATATAAATATTTATAAAGAATAGTCCACGAAATTGGCACTCCTTACTGTTGTACCCTTATCTTGACGTAGGATAAAGGAGGGATTAGAGTACTAAGGGAGAGAAAAAGAACCAACCTTAAAATAGGCTTCAGAACTTATCAACTATCCTCAAAAGGTCGGTCGTTTTCGGACCATCCATGAATAGTTCCCGTAAGCGACCACCGAAAGACAAGCTAATGACAGAACAAAATAGTGAATGCTAACCAACGAGGGAGCATACTAACCAATCACCCACACTCATCTGACAACATGGTGGAAGCAGACTCTCTCATCTACTTCTACCAACCCCAATGCTTAAGCATGGAATCAATCAACTCAAATGTGCAATCACATTAAATGTAAGTATGGTTGCTTCTTAAAAATAAGGGAATTATATCCCTAATTTTCTGACATCACATGTAACTATAAATAAAGGTTCATTTATTGCAAAAGGAGTTAGTGAAAGAGGGGATAAAAAATGCATATGAAATAGAAGAAAGAAAAGAGCCGAGCTCTCCTTAGTTGTATCTTTTCAACCCACCTAAACCAAAGAAATGGGAAAAAAAGCAAGTGATCTCCACTAAACAGTTATATATCTAGAGTTTACATCAATATTTTCTTGATTGACCTTCATAAATTCCATTATATCGATTGTCATCATAACTATATTGATTGTTTGACCATAAAAGCGAAGTAGCCGTTTTTGGACGTCAACACTTACCATACAATTTATATGATTGCATAAAAAAAAAAAGATCATCACAAATAATGATATTACCACTTCATATACTCACACATGCATGGAGACTTTCCTTTAAGACCCTTTCTCGTAATGTAAAGCCTAAACTCGCCAAAAGTCATATTTCCATAATTGGTTTGTATGAACATTGAACAAATCACTTTTGGGAATGTAGAAACAAACTAGAATTTACATAAAAGATATTACTTTTTCCCTCGAAACAATAAGAAAGAATATAAATACAGTTTATCTAGCTACCTACCTTCATCAATAGAAGAATAGGAGATAGAATTTCTGGAGTAGTCCTCAATGAAAGTGGTACCAGTTGTAGTTGTTGATTCAGCCTTGGTTGTAGCACCAGTTTGGGTGTTGTTAGTAAAGGCAGCAGAAGTGGTAGTAGTCCACTGACCAACACGCCCATGAATTCCGGGTTTCCCGGGTTTAGGTAAATTGAAAGAATCACTCGATAGCATGAGGTGCACTGAGTTCATATCTGGTCTTTCTGCAACACTAGCTTGGCAGCATAACAGCCCCAACTGAATGCACATTACAGCTTCTTCTTCCGAAAATCTATCCAGGCTTCCATCAATTAATTCCAACGATTTCCCAACTTCAAATAATCTCCATGCCTAAAACGTACATACAACTCTCATCACAATCCATTAAGACAAGTTAAATTGTTAAGAGTTGACTACTTTGATACTTACATAATTTAATAGGTCAGATTTTTCAGCACCAAGCAAACGATCATGATTTTTCCTTCCACTGACAATCTCCAGAACTAAAATGCCAAAACTAAAGACATCGGTCTTCACAGATAGATATCCATGTATTGCATACTCAGGAGCCATGTAACCACTGCAATCAATAAAATCACCAAGTTTTGATAAATATTTGAGAAATTAAGAAAATGAGACAAAAAGAGATGAGTGGCTAATATCTGCTTACTGAGTTCCGGAAATTTTGAATGTATGTAAATGAGTCTCATCCTCTGGAAACAACCTAGCCAGACCAAAATCAGAGATTTTTGGACTTAACTGATCATCAAGTAATATATTGCTGCATTTGATGTCTCTATGGATTATCCTTTCGGGGGCTTCTTCATGCAAGTATACAAGACCTCTTGCAACACCCTTTACTATTTGGAATCGTCTTGTCCAATCCAGAATTGGAGACTGCTTTTTATCTGAGAATTAACTTTTATCATTTCCAATGTCAAATTTATGCAATATATCTGTTATGCAAAGATGAAGGTAATTAATTCCATAGGTAAAGCTAAATACCGAAAAGAAAATAGTCGAGACTCTTGTTCGGTAAATATTCATAGACAAGCATCTTTTCAGGTCCTTCCACACAGCATCCTAGCAACATGACTAAGTTTTTATGCTGAAGCCTTAGCAACAATCTTACTTCGTTTGTGAATTCTTTTATGCCTTGTCTTGAAGTTAAGGACAACTTCTTTACAGCTACTTCTTGACCATTTGACATCAATCCCTGAAAGATAAATTGGATAAAATATAGTTAAGTGCTGCAAATTAAATGAAGCTATTCTCTTCTTCACAACTCTAAAATCGGGAAGGGCTACAAGCAGCAGCATTACAAGAATTTCTTTTGGATATCATAGAATACTTTTTCTGATCCAGAACTTATGTCGCAGAACAGAAAGGAATCATGTTAGAACTGTTGGGTTAGGCAAAATTATGTTATCAGTATATGAGATGTTGAGGCCATTGAAAACGTCATCATTTTATGCAACTAGGCTTCCGACACAATTTCACAGTCACGCTGATCCATGCATTTATGTTCATAACTTTTCCTAGTTATATTTTATATATGAGATGATTAACCTAACTTTAACAGAACAAGAATGTACTTATTCTCTCCTAAATTCACTCCCTCTTTCTATCATAGAGTGTCTGTACATCTTGGAGCATAACCATAGCACCAATAAGGTGTAAAAGATGTAGATTTCTTCAGTAGCGATCCATTAAAGTGAGCAAAGCATGTTGATAATTTGTTTAAAGCAAGGGCCATAGATAAGCTCCATATGGCTATGGATATTACATTTTCAAACCTCACTATATACCTGATTGACCGTTATTTCCAAAAGATCAAATATGACTTATTCTGGACCCCTTTTCTAGGTCCAATTGCATCACTACGACTTTCAAGTTTTATTTTTACTTTTTATTATATGATTGTTACATTTCAATATCATGTAAACAATTACCATTCAAATCTTCTAGAGATGATTAATGATGGTAGTAGCCTAATTAAGATGTATCTTTCCTTTCAATGCATAAACTTAACAATTATTTCATCATGTAATTCCTCCATATCTCCCTTTATAAGTAAAATCCTTCCCACCAATCAATCAAGTCGGACTCTACCAAACTAGCCATGTCTCGATGCTATCAATCAGGAAACCAAGACAATTGGTGATTTTAAAATAGGGGGAAAGCCACGTTGATATTCAAACACCAACCAAATTTTATCCATTGCGTACACCAAAATATTCTTGTTTGGTTTTGTCATGTGCCTTGCATATGCCATTTTATGGGCGGAAGCATAGCTACATTGTTGGATGGTAATTTTCCCCTACAAATCATCACGTGCCCCCTCTTGATACGATGGAAGAGAGTGAATTCTAAGTCATGATAATCATGAAAAAAACATCACAGTTTTTAGACTGCTGCATTGATCATGGACACATTAAACTAAGGCATAATGCTTGTAGAGCAGCCCTAGGTATATACAAAGCAACACTAAAAGGGTTGGCTAAGCTTTTAAACATCTTATAAAAATAAAATCTTAATTTACAAATAAGTTGCGGTTTCCTTGCTTCTTCAAAAAGAACTAATAAGCTCCTAAAATCATATTTTGGATGAAATAAGTTCCTATTTCTAAAACTTTACCTTGAGGAACTTATAAGATCCGAATTAAACATCTTACAAGATGTTTTAAGGGGTTCATAAACTTAGACAAACACTCTCCAAGAAATCCCAATTTTATTTCAAAAAGAAAATTTTATTTTTGAAATTCCTTAAAATTTAATCATGTAAATTATACAATTTCCATTACTTGTATCTCTTAAGTTCTATTAATTTGTTTATTAAAACACTTCAACAATCATTAAATAATTTATAAACTCATGGATAGATTAATATCTTAATTTTAAAATCTTATCAAACACTCTTGATAAGCGTATAAGCTCTTAAAAATCTTGTAAGATGGTTTATAAACTTAGCCAAATACCCTTTTAGTTTAAAAGTACAAAACGACACCTTATAAACTTTAAAAACATCTTAAACATATTTAAATAAGCTTACCAAACAAAACAGGTCTAAACTAGGAAGAAATGCCAAGCAACCAATGAACTGCCTCCAGAAATTAGGGCTATAAACAGATTCATTCTTCAACAATTAGATTTCTGAAATAGAATACGACGCAAATGTTCGATGAGCTTACCTTGTAGACGGGCCCAAAACCGCCATGGCCGAGCTTATTCAATTCAGAGAAGAAGTTAGTAGCAATCTGCAGAGCCTCGAGCTTGAAGAACAAATCGAATGAATCTTCGCCGTCGCCGTCGTCGCCGTCGGTAGGGCTCAGGCGCCGCCGCAGGCAGCCGCAAACGTCGGAAAATAATCCCATAGAGGCATCAAAGAGAAAATAGGGCTTTTCTCCAAATTGAAAGAGAAAAAAGAGAGGAAACTCACGGCACTGATATGGATTAAATGTATGGGAAAGAGGTGTGTTGGATGCTGATTCGCAGAAATTTTCATTGTGAACAATGTGAAGGTATAATATGGAAAAGTATGAGAAACTTTGACTTGAGATCAAAGAGGTTCAAACGCGTAAAACATTTTTCAATTGAAAAATGTACGGATTGGGGTGCACTTAGAAAAGGGTGGGCACCCCTTGTTTTAATCAATCTGCAATTGATCGACAATGACCATTTCTATTAACGAACTTGGACTTCAAAACGTTGGTTGTTATTATGGGATTAAAATGTTTTTTTCTCTCATAACTTTAGGCACTTATGTTAATGATTTCATTATTATTATATTTTTTAATTTAATTTCATAATTTCAAAATTTGTTTGATTTAAATTTAATTTTAATAAAAAAAACTTAATATCACATAAGTTGCATATGATCTTCAATTTGGGGTAGTTCTTTCATGCATCAGTTGCACATATTTGAGATCCATACAACTTGGTTGATTCGGATCCGCTTGAATTTTTTATATATATTGAATTTTTTTTAATTCATGTCATAACTTGTTTTTTCTAGTACAAACGTATATGTTATATTAATATAACATTCACAAAAACATTCATGCACCTGGTGCATGGATCCACTAGGGTCGATCCGACCCACCAAACGGTTGGCTGTCTGTGCACAAACTCGCTCCAAGGTATTTTATTTTTATGTTATATTAGTAATACATTTTAGTAGTGTTGGTCATATATTTATTTTATGTTAGTCATATATTTATGTAATGTTAGCTGTACTTTTTTACAATTCATATGTGAATTGTGAAGTATGAGTTATGGGTTGACCCGTCTCATATTACTAGATCCATGAGACGGTCTCACATAAGATCCATTCTTAACAAATATATAATAATTTTA
This sequence comes from Scutellaria minor, assembly GCA_954870855.1. Lineage (NCBI taxonomy): Eukaryota > Viridiplantae > Streptophyta > Magnoliopsida > Lamiales > Lamiaceae > Scutellaria > Scutellaria minor. The sequence goes on from OX940727.1 coordinate 24,228,963, forward strand.
AACTAAGAGCATAAATTTGTCATAATTTCGATAAATCAATTTGTCACAGTATAAAATAATAGCATTCAAAATTAGTAACTTAATTACATCTCAATTTAACAACATCAATGTAAAAAAAAAACAAACATCACATGAATTATAACATTTCTGTTTTATTTTTGTATTTTGAAATTGATGCATAATAATTTTTCATTGCTAACAATAAATCAAACAATAATTCAACAACAATAAAAAAAATAAAGCAAAAAAAATAATATAAACACTACGTTTTACCTTAAAATTAGATGGAGAAAAAAATTAAGAAAGGAAAAAAAAAAAAAAAGAGAGGATTTGAGTTTGTGCAGGGTAAAAAATAAATAAATAAATTTGCAGTTACGAAAGACACACTATTGGGTTTGTGTCTTAACAATATTTTTTTATTATTTTAATTAAAATTGTTAAATTATATATATAAATATCCTTAGTAATTTTTCAAAATTTCAGGGTCAATGCCTCGCTTGACCCTAGAGTAAGTTTGTCATTGAGTATAATATTTATATATAAATACCATAACATTTAGGTAATATTTTAATTTTAAAAAACAATAATTTTGACACAATTTATACATACGTTTATGTGATATTATTCATACTAGTATTTCTCCTGTGCATTGCAAGAGTGTCATATTAGTAATTAGATTTTAATATTAATATTTTAGTTTATTATTATTGTCGAAACTATTACAAATCAATTAAAAAAATTCAATTGCATCAAAATTAAAACTTTTATTTTGATATTTACTTTTATATATGTGGAAATTAATTAACAATTGAAAATCAAGAAAATAAAGGGATATATCATCATTTAAAGTAAAATTTTAAATGAATAAGTTTTCATTTGAAATTATAATGTGTTTAAAAAAATTATCATGCACCCTTACCCCACTCAAAATTACAAATATTAAATAAATTTGACAATAAATAAAATTACATATAAGAATGATAAATTCGATACATCATGTATTAGAAATAAATTTCAAATGAAGAAGTTATTTAATTTTAAACACTCCAACTTATAAATGAACTTTAAATGAGGTTAATTTGAAATTATGTTATAAGAACATTTTAAAAGATAAATAAATAAATGGAGGATCATATTTTATGTGAAAAATCACTATTTTTTTCTCAAAATAATCTAAATTTTTATTTTTAGAATGTTTTTTTTTTTTTTGTAATTTTGTTACTGTCATTCCTATATCATATATGTAATTTTCATGAGTATAAATTTAACTTAGAATGCATATATGTTTAATCATGCATTTTAGACTACTAAACAAATCGATAAAAAAAACTCAATTTATGAGAAATAATAAACTTGATATGTCATACATTAAAATTAAAATTTCAATCAATAACTTATTTAATATGCTGATGAAATAATAATAATTGACATCATTTTGAAACAAAAAAGTTACTGTATTTTAAATTATTTATTGGGTGGGACTAAAGACACAACACCCTTTTCTAAGGGCACAACACAATTTTTTTTTTTAAATTCCAATTTTACCCTTAGGGTTGTTGAATTAGTTCCGTTCGGTCATTATGACCGAACAGGCTTCAAGGTGTTCGGTTAAGATGACCGAACGGGCTTCAAGGTGTTCGGCCGTTGTGGCTAAACACTCATCTGTGTGTTCCGCCAACCGAGGCCGAACGAAACTGATCTTGTTCAATCATTTTTTATGTTTTTTGCTACGATTTTCACACATTTAACAAATTTGTGGAATGTTCATCATTATATTGGCATTACAATCTTCAAAAAATTAAAAGATTTAACATAAAAAAAACGCAACCCGTCACCCGTCGTACGGGCGCACACCTTGCCCCCGTGCGCGCGCCCGGCGACGACGGGTGACGGTAGGCGCGGTGTGCACGCGCACGACAGGTGACGGGGGCACGGTGCACGCGCGCACGATGGGTGACGGGTTGCGTTTTTTTTTTATGTTAAATCTTTTAATTTTTTGAAGATTGTAATGCCAACATAATGACGAACATTCCACAAATTTGTTAAATATGTGAAAATCGTAGCAAAAAATGTAAAAAAATGATTGAACCAGATCAGTTTCGTTCGCCCCCGGTTGGCCGAACACATAGAAGAGTGTTCAGCCACCACAACCGAACACTTTGAAGCTTGTTCGGTCATAATGACCGAACGGAACTAGTTCAACAACCCTAAAGGTAAAATTGAATTTTTTTTTTTTTTTAAATTGTGTTGTGCCCTTAGAAAAGGGAATTGTGACTTTAGTCCCATCCTTATTTATTAAGCAAATTTTTTTGTTATCTTCGTAACCAAGATTATAGCACGTCTCTCTCAACCCAACACCCATCTAGGCTTCTAGCTACCCCTATGCTTGGAGAGAGAAAGAGAGCAGCTAAATTTGCAGCTTTTTATCCATATTCACCAACCTTTTGTCAAAAACGGTAAAACTTTTCCACTCACCAATATTTCGTGTATTTTCCAATGCTACTTTTCAATTTTAGAAACACCATTTAGGTGGGAAATGTACATTTTACTATTTTTAATAGTGGTTCTGTTTATATATATAGAGAGAGAGATTTTTGCATGATATTATTTATAAATTTATATCAAAATAGTTATATCTTAAAAAAATCGTGTAGTATAACTATATCTTTTGTAATGCTCCGTTTCTCTTAATAAGGGAAATTTTTTACTAAGGCGTTACGTACAAAGTTTACCGTTTTGAGAACTATAAATATTTTTTTTCATAAAATAAATACATCATAAATAAAACTCTTTTGCAACCTTTAGAACATCGGCTACCCGCATCCACTGCTCGCGCTTCACTCTCAAGAATTCCTTAAACTGTAAATATTTTAAACATAGAAAGGGGTGAGTGCGAAAGACACTCAGTGGGATGGGATTCGTGAACAGTTAATACATTGAAGGAAACATATAAATTCTTAAGCACATATAATTGTAACATGTGGTTCATTAGCCGCTTTGATGCGGTTCATTAGCCGCTTGAAATGTTAGGTGGTTCATTAGCCACTTGATATATTAGGTGGTTCTTTAGCCACTTGCACATGCATATATACATTTGTTTACTTTTCGAAAATAAGCGTGCATATACGTTCATAAAAAAACATTCATATACGTTTCATATAGACACGTAAATCTACGTAAATCACTTTAGAAAAACTTAAACGTGAAAGCAGAAATTACCTCACCTCAAACTCATTTAGAAACTTAAATATGGAAATACAGAAATTACCCCCACTTCAAACTCACTTAGAAATTTAAACGTGGATGCATAGAAATTACCCCACCTCGAATAAACGGCGTCTCGGAAGAAATCAGCTACATGTTTAGGAGAAAATGGTAGCCCCTTTTACGTCGTCCGTGCGCGGCGATGGTGGCGCCGGTGGCCGAACCGAGTCCGTACCCATGACGGGTCCGTCGTGTTCTACTTTCGGTTTAAAACTCTTGCCGGAAAACGAACGTTTGGCGGCAGAAGACGGTGGTGGTTGGCGGCAGAGTTTGAACTGAGAGAAAGAGAGAGAGGAGATCGAGAGGGAGAGAGAGAGGAGACTGAGAGAGCGAGCGATGGAATAAGAGGGTGTTGACTATGTTTCCTCAAAATTGAAAAAAGGGACCATATGATATGCCATGGAGTTAGATGAGTCATAGGTGTGTTGTCCAATTTATGAAGAGAGAGAGAGAATTAGCCATGTTGTGTTAAAGTTTTAAGGCTTGAGTGATGACTTGCAACCTATATGTGTTAATTACCTATGTTTAATCCACTTAATAATCAAGAATAAAGTAAGACATTACACCTTATAATTTAATGGGGTGTTATATCCTTCCCTCCTTCAAAGAAATTTCGTCCTCGAAATTTGGATACGTGCCGAAATATGGCAGACTTGGGTATTTCGCCAAAATCTCTTCTTCTTTTTCCCAAGTCGCCTTCTTGATGTCGTGATGGCTCCAAAGGACTTTGGTTAAGCCGACTTCCCGATTCCTCAGTTTGAGAATTTTTTTTTTCTAGGATAACCACTAGTATCTCTTCGTACTTTAAGTCTTTCTCGAGTCCGATATCTTGCCGATCGATGATGTAGCTCGAGCCAAATATGTATTTTTGTACATGGACACGTGGAAGACGCTATGTATTTCTGCGAAGTCCGGCGGCAGGGCTAGTATAAGCTATTTCGCTAAGACGTATAAGCTATTTCGCTAAGACGTTCGAGAACTTCAAACGGTCTGATATATCTTGGTTTTAGCTTTTCTTTTTTTCCGAAGCGATAAACTCCTTTACAACTTCTTTCTCCATACGTGTCTTTATTTTCTGCAAGAATTTATCTTTCATTTGAGCTTTAGCTATCTACTCCTGAAGCGTGAGGCTTGATCATCAGAGTCGTGATTCGAGTCTTAGTATTACTTAGAGGCGTTATTCGGAGGCGTAACCACTTCTAGAATTAACTCGAACATTTCATTTATCAGTTGACGCCGATTGGTAAGCATGCTAGCTACCTCGTCTTTGTTCTTTCGACTAAGAGCGTTGGCGATCACATTCGCCTTTCTTGGGTGGTAACGAATTGTGCAATCGTAGTCCTTCACTAACTCCAGCCACCTTCTTTGGCGCATGTTGAATTCTTCCTGTTCGAAGAAATATTTTAAAATTTTGTGGTCGATGTGGATTTCGCACTTTCCACCATATAGATAGTGTCGCCAAATCTTGAGCGCGTACACTATGGCAACTAGCTTCATATCGTGTGTTGGGTAATTCTGTTCGTATGTTCTCGACTGTCGTGAGGCGTAGGCCACCACTCTTTCTTGTTACATCAGCATAGGAAATCTTTTGTGCATCGGTACAAGTAAGGTGAGCGAAAAGTCTGTTCAAATTTCTCAACCATTCTTCAGCATCCGCAGGTTCCCCTTTCCGTTGAAAGTTGGCGGATTAAAGCGTCGAAATCATTCGATTACTTGATTCACCTCGCTTCTTGATGTCGATGAGGGTGATGTTGTTCGTGCTGCATCCAACTGTTTCGCTAGGCCTTTTAATACGATGATTAGATTACCTATCATTCCGTCATTGCCTTGCTCGTGAGCCTCCTCGGCTTGCCTGTGGGGCTCTTTGTCTTGTTGCAAAATCCTACAGGGTCGGCCTCGAGGCATGATTCTTGTAACACCCCAAACTAAAATTTGACTATCTAAAACGTAATAAAAAATTCTCATAATTAATAAGAAACCGAGATGATAAGGTAAATTATTTGAATAATGGTAATATAATTTAGGGAAGAAATGAAGATAAACCGCAAATTTGATTTTATAGATAGGTATAGATAATATTATTATTATATATATATATAATGTTGTGCAAGTATGTTAATATAAATCAAAGTTTAGTTAATATTATAATATATTTATATATACTACGCAAGTGGGTACATGAACATATTTATAAAGTCTGTTAAATATTATTATAATAAGTAACATATATAGGATGAAAGTTAGACAACAACAAATATTACATGTATAATATATAATATGTGAGTGCAGTGCGTATATATATATATATGTATGTAGGTATAGCCTTCTTATTAATTAACAATGTAAAATAATAAATTAAGTGCAAGTACTTAACAGTTGAGGTGCAAGCTCATGTATAAAGGAAAGGTGGCTAGTCTTTACACCTCACGCCTCTCTCTCTCTCCACCAAGAATATGACAACACACCATGGTGACTCTCCATTTTGGTTGCAAGCTGGAAAAGAAAAGGAAAGACAGAAAGAAAAACTCAATACACAGCTTCTCTTCCTCTCCATCTCTCAATCTCACGCCTCTCTCTCCCGATTTCTCTATTCCGCCAGCTTTCTTTTTCTCTCTCCCTCTCTCTCCCCTGCTCCCTTCGTCGTTTGGCTGCTGTGTTTTATTTGAAGATACCGGTGTAGGGTTACGCCGGCGAGTGGGTTGGAGAAGTGCCGCCGCCATGAGCGGCGGCGATTGTGCAGGAACCGGCGCAGAGAAAGGCGCCAGCAGTGGGTGTGTGCATGTGTGTTGCAGGGTATGTGTGTATATTTTGAAGTGTGACTGTGTGTGTGGTGTTGAGTGCGGGTATGAGGTTTGAGGGGTATGAATTACCGGCGACGGGGTCGCCGGCGGTAGTAGAAAGGCAGCGGAAGAGGGCTGTGTCGACGGGTTGGTTTGGTTGGAGGTGGGGGGCTGCGGTCGAATGCGCCGAGAGAGGTCTACGAATGCGCCGGGAGCATTGGGGCACACGCCGGGTCTGCACCGGGGCTGGCCGTTGGCCGCCCTTCGTGTTGTGTTTGGTTGAGTTGTAGTGTAGCTATGTGTGTGTTTATGGGTCGTCTGAGTAGGTTGTAGTATGGTTGTCAGTCGGGGGTGAGTCGCCGGTGACGCGGGTCGTCGGAGTCGGTGGTAGCAGCGACGGAAAGGAGCTAATTGCAGCAGATTTTGGTGATCAGGTCTGCGCCGAAGACTGCGCGCAGGCAGCATTCGACACGCTGTTTCAGGCACTTTCGAGGATGGGAATGGAAACCTGTTTTTATGGCATATACTAGAGAGTATGGGGAAGGTCTCCACCAAGTTTGGTGGCCATCCGAGGTCGGACGACCGAGGAATAATTTTACGAAGTCGGGGCTGCGATTCTGCACCCGAATTGGCAATAGTCGCGGAGCAGAAGGTCTTAACAAAAGGATTTCCTAAAACTGTTCGTATGGGGTATTCTTTAGCATGTTAGGAACATTCCTACCAAGTTTCACCTTAAGGCGAGTCCGTTTGAGGGGCCTAAGATGCATCGGGGCACAGAGTGGCAGTGCAGTGTACAATGGTGAATTTCAGCCTATTGCAAGGGCAATTTCTAGATGATCGAATATCGGATGGGCTTGAGATTTCACGGAGTTAATATTCACACCGAGAGCTTCATTGCGGGCTTTACGGATCATAAATTGGAGCTCAGACGAGGAAGATACGCAACATCGATTTTCTTTCCAGTTGACAAGGGATTTTACATTTTCAATTCACGTTGCAAGTTCAATTTATTTTACAAGATTAGTTTGTCATGCAAGCTTAATTCTTTCCTTGTAGGAAACGTAGACAAAAGATTACCCTAGTTCCCTGGAAGGTAGTAGTTCTCCCAAGAGACCACTTGATTGAGGTGAAGGAACGAATTTAGGATTTAAAGAATCAGGCTTCACGAGGGTTACCACCGAGCAAGGTGGGGGTAATTTTTGTACTTCCATATTTAAGATTCTAAGTGAGTTTGAAGTGAAGTTATGTGTCTGCGTGAAATGTATATAATTATTTTATGAAGATTGCATTTTATGCTTTCCTACGAGGTGCAACGACAGGGTGTTATTTGCAAAGTGAATGAGTGAAATTATGATAAAACGTGGTGAAGGTTATGGGGAGAATTCATGCTTCCCCATTTATGTGATCAAGTGCTATAATGTGAAAATGTTGGCTGATGTGAGCTGGGTGTGACTAATTTGTAAACGTGGCATTATGTGCCTGATATGTGACAAAAGTGATAGTGAATTGTTTGCAAGATGAGTGAAATTGTTATGTGTATGATCTAACTCCATGGTGGCTCAATTCCACAACTAATTCCATGGTGGCTCAGTTCCACAACTAACTCCACGGTGGCTAAGAACCACAAAATGTTTTCCACGGCGGCTAAGAACCGTATTTTCAAAGGCGGCCTCAAAACCGCATTTATGTGCTATTGAGCAATATGGTTATGTTTGTTAATTCTGTAAAGTGGTGGCAAGTTCCGCAAGATGTAAAAATGGCGGCTAAGTCCCGCAAGACGTATTTGGCGGCGAGTTTCGCAAGATAAAAATATTTCCACGGCGGCTCAGAACCGCAAAGTTTTCCAAGGCGGCTCAGACCCGCAATTATGTGCTTGATGAGTTATATGTCTATGTTTCCTGTTATGTTTTAACTGCTCACAAGTCCCACCCCACTGAGTGTCTTCATACACTCACCCCTTTTTATGTTAAAATATTTTCAGCTTAAGGAATCATTGAGCGTGGTGTGCAAGTGGTGGATGCTAGTAGCCGATGTTCTAAAAATTGCGAAAGAATTTTATTGGAAGGGAAAGAGGTGTTATATTATTTATTTGTAAATAAAATAATCTTGAAATATTCTGAAAAATCTAATTTGCAAAGTTGTACAGTTTGGCTGTATAATGATAAAGGAAAAATTATTTGTCTTCCGCTGTGTATGATATACGTTTTATAAAATAGGGATGCTCGAATTGACTTATCTTTATTTGCAAATTCTAAATTACCTTAAAAATACATGTTTTATCAAGTAGCTGGACTCCCAAATCGGAAAATTTATTAAACTCTGATATTCTACAGTAACGTAAAAGAAACGGGGCGTTACAATTCTTGTTTTGAAAGCCGTCTTGGATATGTCTTCCCTCTTATTCTTCACTTGATGATATTCGGATCTCAAATCGTTTTTTGAGAATACGCTTGCGCCTCTTGTTTGATCGAATAAATCTTCAATTCGTGGCAATGGATATTTGTTCTTGATAGTTTTCTTGTTCAGCCCACAATAATTTATGCACATCCGGAAAATCCCATCCTTCTTTTTCACGAACAATACTGGAGCTTTTAGTTCTTGCTTTTCTTTCAGCGTCATGTGATATGGTGCTTTTGGCATTGGTGCTGATCCAGGTACCAAGTCGACGTAAAACTTGACTTGTCTATCGGACGGAAGGCCTGACAGTTCCTTCGAAAAGACGTCCTCGTATTCCTTCACTATCGGCACCTTGTTGGTCGGGTCTGACTTCGGTTCGAGATTTATCACATTGGCCGATAGAGCCTTGCAATTTCCTTTCAAGCATTTTGGTCGCTTGCATAGCCGATATCGCTCTTGGGTTCATGTTGATTCGCATTCTAAATAAGGTGTATTTTTCATATCCAGGCGATTGAAAAAGAATCTCCCTCTCATGATACTTAACTGTCGCATGGTTAGCTTTGATACCATTCCACTCAATTGAGTTACGGTTAATTGATGGTGAGGGTAAATGGGAGCTCAGGACAATTGAGCAGTGAAAGATGCTACTTCATGCTTGCCTTTTACTTTAAACAAAATTAGAGCAGAAAATATATATATGATATTTATTTCTTTCTTGCTGTTGAGAGAATGTTGAAATGGGATCAGATATAAGTGCATTTGAAAGAAAGTAGGGTTACTCTCGGTAGATGAGAATATCAGAGACACATCATGGTTTGGACATATACATCGATATCTGAAAATGCTCTAGTATGGTGGATAGAAAGTAGAGATCACTAACTCAAATTGAAAGGAGAAGGGAAGATCCAAAAAGAATTGGAAATAAATTACTTGAAAAGATCATCATACTCAAATTCAGATTAGAACATGATAGTGAGATATGATCTGTATATCATACCAACTGTGGGATAAAGACTTGATTTGTTCTTGTAAATCTTGCAGTTCACTTTTATTACAAATTTACTTGTACTGCTGTTCAGTTTATTACCTGAAATATGACCACTAAAACTTTTAACTTTATATTGTTTTTACAGCGTCACCTCTAACATATTATCTCAAACTTAAATCTTAAACAGATAAGCACCAATAACATTATTCCACAAATTAAATAATAACCTCAATAGACTTCTCTATCATTCATTTGTCAACATAGCATAACATACCTTAGCGAAACCGAGCGGCAGAGTGAATGTCGGTAGCTAATAAAATTTTCCTTTCAAACAAAAGTTTTTACATCTCTTCAGATTTGCGTTGAGTAAAAGATTTTTTTTTTTGAAAACAAAGTATTTTAGCAAGTCTACAGAATTTTAGACCCGCTCTGATACCACCTGTAACGCCTCGTTTCTCTTAATAAGGGAAATTTTTGACTAAGGCGTTACGTACAAAGTTTACCGTTTTAAGAACTATAAATATTTTTTTTCATAAAATATATACATCATAAATAAAACTCTTTTGCAACCTTTAGAACATCGGCTACCCGCATCCACTGCTCGCGCTTCACTCTCAAGAATTCCTTAAACTGTAAATATTTTAAACATAGAAAGGGGTGAGTGCAAAAGACACTCAGTGGGGTGGGATTCGTGAACAATTAATACATTGAAGGAAACATATAAATTCTTAAGCACATATAATTGTAACATGTGGTTCATTAGCCACTTTGATGCGGTTCATTAGCCGCTTTGACGCGGTTCATTAGCCACTTTGTAACATGTGGTTCATTAGCCACTTTGATGCGGTTCATTAACCGCTTGAAATGTTAGGTGGTTCATTAGCCACTTGATATGTTAGGTGGTTCTTTAGCCACTTGCACATGCATATATACATTTTTGTTTACTTTTCGAAAATGAGCGTGCATATACGTTCATAAAAAAACATTCATATACGTTTCATATAGACACGTAAATCTACGTAAATCACTTTAGAAAAACTTAAACGTGAAAGCAGAAATTACCACACCTCAAACTCACTTAGAAACTTAAATATGGAAATACAGAAATTACCCCCACTTCAAACTCACTTAGAAATTTAAACGTGGAAGCATAGAAATTACCCCACCTCGAATAAACGGCGTCTCGGAAGAAATCAGCTACATGTTTAGGAGAAAACGGTAGCCCCCTTTACGTCTCCCGTGCGCGGCGACGGTGACGCCGATGGCCGAACCGAGTCCGTACCCATGACGGGTTCGTCATGTTCTACTTTCGGTTTAAAACTCTTGCCGGAAAACGAACGTTTGGCGGCAGAGCTTGAACTGAGAGAAAGAGAGAGAGGAGATCGAGAGGGAGAGAGAGAGGAGACTGAGAGAGCGAGAGATGGAGAGTGAGAGATGAAATAAGAAGGTGTTGACTATGTTTCTTCAAAATTGAAAAAGGGACCATGTGATATGCCATGGAGTTAGATGAGTCATAGGTGTGTTGTCCAATTTATGAAGAGAGAGAGAGAGAGATTAGCCATGTTGTGTCAAAGTTTTAAGGCTTGAGTGATGACTTGCAACCTATATGTGTTAATTACCTATGTTTAATCCACTTAATAATCAAGAATAAAGTAAGACATTACACCTTATAATTTAATGGGGTGTTATATCTTTACTTCAGCATTGTGTATATATATATAGATTTTTGTATGATATTATTTATAAATTTATATCAAAATAGTTATATCTTAAAAAAATCGTGTAGTATAACTATATCTTTACTTCAGCATTATCATACATTTATGCTATATTCGTATAACCTTTATATACAAATATCATAACTTTTATGTATTACGTTAATTTCAAAAAAATAAAAAAATCGACACAATTTTACTACACACATTTATGTGATATTATTCATACCTTTATGTAATATTATTTGTACATTTATATCAACATAAAGGTTATAAACATAAATGTTCACCTAATATAATATAAATGTTTAAAAAAAGTATTACATGTCCATCATGTAGGGTTGTAAAAGAATCGAATCTTTTTGATTCGAATTCGAAAAATACGAATAAGAATCCGAATAAGAATTCTTTTTTATATTCGTATATTATTCGAATACGAATAAGAATACGGCAAAATTCGATTCGAGCATTCGTGAATATATTCGAATAATTATATATATATATAATTTTTTTATTATAATTATATATATAATTTCTTTATTTTAATTATATATATATATATATATATCTCCAACATAAATTCTAAACCACATCTTAAATTTCTTTAAAATTTTGCAATATAAATGTAAACTATGATAGCCAAATAATTACCCAAAAAAGAAAAGTAAAATAGTAAATAGCTTCATTTTATTAAATGTTAATTTGCAATTGGTTTATGAATTATTGCACTAGAGTTGATGAATTTTATTGTTTATTAATTACTATATAGGTATTGTATCATGTATGCATATGCTATATATTTGAAATATGATATTATTAATTTGGAAATAAATATATTTTTGAAAAAAAATTGAAATTTCAAGTTCAAAATTTTCGAATATTCTCGAATATAATCGAATATTTCATTCGAATCGAATACGATTTACTTTTGTTATTCGAATAATACACGAATACGAATACGAATATTTGAATAATTAAACGAATACAAATAGAATATCATGATATTCGAATCGATTCGATTCGTTTACAACCCTATGTCCATGTAATGTAAATGTACAACTAACATAATATAAAGACCTCGCTAACATAACTAAAATATGTCACTAACATAACTAAATTGTATAACATATTTGTTAGAATATGAACACACAAAATATGAACATATTTGTGCCGCTTTATCGATCAATATTTTATGGAATTTGGGATGAATGTTACCAGCCAAGGGAAGAGAAGATCAAGACTGGAAGAAGATGTTTGAGATAAATAATAGTTGGGAATTAGCAAATATATGGACCTATCAGTATTTTAGCTCAAGTCGAATTTTCAAAAAATAAGCCCCTAATATCTATTGTACAAAATTAATGTAAAATACAAGAATTTGAAGCATTTACAATATCTAAATTATTTATACACACTGTAAAAAAAGTTTAAAATAATTACTTAGATCCAACTTGATTTCAAACAAATTTCTCTATTCTTGATTTCTTTTTTCCTTTTAGATATAGGGTTCATACTAGTGAACAATATACAATGATACTAGAAATATAAATTTAATTAAGTTAGAAACTTAAAATAACAAATCATAAACTATTTCATCAATAAAAATTTTAAAATGGATAAAGACATTACTATGATACAAAAATATAAATTAAAATTGAAAACTCAAAATTTACAAGACATGAACTATTTTCAAAATATAAACAAACATTGATGAGTAAAAAAATATATGCATTATATAGATATAAATTAAAATTTAAAACTTAAAGTAATAAATCATAATTTTATTTTTAACAAATCATAAATTGGTTTAAAATAGAAACATGCATAAATGAACATAAATATACATTATGTAATAATACCAGAGATATAAATTAAAGTTTAAATAGTTAAATAAAAAAATCATAAATTATTTTAAATTAGAAATACATTCGAAACTGAAAATAATGAAGGGGCGGAACCTTGGGCTTCCATGTGAAAAATTAAGGCTTACTCCACTAGGACAACTACATCTACTTGAACACTATTTTACCAAATAAAATATATATTTATATTTAGAAACAAAATAATAGGCCCCTAAATTCCGTATATTTTTTTGGGCCTGAGACCGACTCTTCGAACTTATATTAAAACCGGCCCTAATGGTTTTATATAATAAAGAAGAGACCGATTATACACACCCCACCACTTACTTAACACATCTCATTTTTTAAACACACCCTAAAATAAATCTAGTTTTACTTAAAATATTTTAAACACACCCCACCACATTACAATTACACCCTTTAAATTTTCTAAACACACACCTTCCTTGTTGTGAATTCACGTTGTTTCTCTCTTTCATTTTTTTTTCTCTTTTTTTGAAAATTTTAATGAAGAAATCATGCCCATCCTTCAAAAATCATAGTTTTATAGATTCTTTGAAGCTAAAACGATGTTATTTATATGACAATATCGTTAAAAAGTCTAAAAATCAAAGTTTTTCAATCGTTTTAGTCATTTCTAGTTGGTCGAATCGAACACACAGTGTAACGTTCTGGTCGAACACATAGTATAACTTTCTACCTATGGCCGAACATCTCTAGGTGCGTTCGACTTGTAAAGGTCGAACACACAGTTTAATGTTCGGCCTGTACAGGTCAAACAACATGTTTTCAGCAAATAAAATTGATCAACATCTATATTTTTGAAATATTTAACTACAGTATATAAACTATAAAAATGCATGAAAAATCTTGAATTAAATATTCAAAATACATCTTTTTGATTATTATTTTCATAAATCAAGATTTGCTATATTTTTTTTAAACATAGAGTTCGAAAAACATGGAGAAGAAGATGTAGAAGAAGGGAGAAATAATTTTTATTAAAAAATAAGGGTATTTTAGTCTTTTTATTTATTTACTTTTCATTCATTTTATTATGGGGTGTGCTTAATGTTGGAATCGACGGATCGTCGGCCTATGCAATCGGAATCGGGATCCATAAGGATATGATAACGTGCAGCGGAAAGGAGTCATACCTTTCTTGGAGACTGGTGGAGACGAACGGAGATAAGACCTCTCGATCTTCTGCTGTATTCCAAGCCCTTTCCTTGGACGTCGTGTGGGCAACGATCCTCCAAAAACTCAGCAATCTCACCTCCTTCACTTTTTCGCGATTCTGTATTGTAACGTACTCGTGAGATTGAGTGATTCTGGAGGCCGCTGACTTTAGGGATATATATAGGCTACAACAGGGACCCAGAGGAGGAATTAGGGTTGGGCCTCCTGATGGGCTTAGGCGTCCTGTGTTCAGCTCGAACACCCAACTTAAGTCCATCAATTATAACTCGGTCTACTAAGGAGTTATAATTGAATATAATCCGCCATTTCCAGGGCATACCCCCAAAACGAATTCGGTAATTCCGAATAACTCGTCATCAATCTAACCATTTCCATGAGAGTCCTATTCCTTCGTTCTGCCACACCGTTCTGTTGGGGTATACCAGGTGCAGACAATTGGGATTGAATCCTAGCCTCTGATAAGTAATTCCTAAACTCTCCTAAGAGGTACTCACCACCATGATCAGATCGTAGTGTTTTGATACATTTACCATGACGTTTCTTCACATCAGTCTTATACTATTTAAATTTATTAAAGCACTCAGACTTGCGGTGCATCAAGTAAATGTAGCCATATCTCGAATAATCGTCTATAAAAGAGACAAAATATTCGAAACCACCTCTTGCCTGGATAGTCATAGGACCACACAAATCAGAATGAACCAATTCCAACACTTCTTTGGCTCTATACCCCTTGGCTTTAAAAGGCCTCTTGGTCATCTTTCCTTCCAAGCAAGACTCACAGGTCGGATAGTTTTCCACTTTCAATGAACTCAAAGGTCCATCGGCTATCAACCTTTGAATCCTACTCAAGTTAATATGACCTAACCTTATATGCCAAAGATATGTTTGGTTCATTTTCGAAGGTTCTTTTCTCTTATTTGAGTTAGAAGATATATTATTAATTTCCGTTTGTTGCATCATCAGAGTTATTGGATTAAGAGTATATAAATTGCCAACCAACGTACCAGAACAGATAATGACCCTATTTTTTCTGACAACAACTTTGCCATCAAAAGAAACAGAATATCCATCCAAAAATAATTTAGAAACTGAAATCAAGTTCTTTCTAAAACAAGGTACGTAAAGACAATTCCTCAAAACCAAGGTCTTGTTCCTATTAAAAGATAAATAAACATCTCCCACTGCAACAGCAGCCACTTTCATAGTGTTGCCCATGTAGATGGTAATCTCACCCTCACTAAGTCGCCTGGTTTCCTGGAACCCCTACAAAGAATTGCAGACATGATCAGTGGCTCCCGTATCTACACACTAGGTACCGGTAGATAACACCGCTAAACATGTTTCAATAATTAGTGAATAAGATGTACCTTCTTTGTTCTTCTTTTTACGGGGACAATCTACCTTCCAATATCCAAGTTGCTTGCATGAGAAACACTTGCCCTTTGGCTTCTTCATGCCACCTTGTGGCTCAGCTTGCTTAGGTCCACCCACTTTATTTGCCGAACCAGTTTATTTCTTCTTTTTCTTTTTTTCACCTTTCGGCTTAGAAGCAGAAACGTTTTCAGTAATGTAAGCTTGAGAACTTTGACGAAGTATTCCTTCTGCTGCTTGGAGTTTTGTCAGAAGTTCTGCCATCGAATACAACCTCTTGTTCATGTTGTAGTTCAGGCGGAACTGCTCAAAACTCTTGGGCAGCGTTTGGAGAACGATATCGACCTAGGTTTCCCCATCGATTTCAGCTCCAAGGACCTTCATCTCATTCAAGTGAGTCATCATCTTGAGGACATGATCTCTCACGGGTGTCCCCTCAGGCATGGTGGTCGTCATTAAGTTTCTCATGGCCTCCTTTCTAGCAGCCCGACTCTGGTGTCCGAAGAGTTCCTTGAGATTGAGCATCATGTCATATGCAGTAGTCATGGCCTAATGCTGATGTTGCAGCACATTTGACATGGAAGCCAAAATATAACACCGCGCCATCTCATCTGCCTTGACCCACTTCCTATAACTCTCTTTCTTCTCTTCACTAGAGTTATCATCGGGTTTGTCAGGACAGACCTCAGAGAGTACAAACTTGTACTCTTCAACAGTCAAGATAATGTCCAGGTTCCGTTTCCAATCAATATAATTAGGACCAGTAAGTTTGTTTTTTTAAGTATAACAACAAGAGGATTAAAAGCCATAGATAAATCCTGAGAATCACGTAAATAAACACATAGGTCAAAACATTAGAATTTAAAATAATATTATTTTCCTCAAACAATATAATTAAATTCACCAACACCTCAAATCACCGTGAATTTCGCATGCCACGATAGTGTGGACATATACTAATTCAAACATTTGTAAGAGGAGGTTTTACCCATTAATTTCATTATCTTGTCAACCAAAATGACAAATAAAATTAATAGTTGGTTTATCTTCAGCCATACAAACAACAACAATTACTCCGATGTGGAGGATACTATCATATGCACCTAAGTGTATACCATTACTTAATATTAAGTCCATTATCTAGGATTGTTCTCCTTCAGATGGTGAAGATTACACGCTTCTAAATAATTTCCTATAATTATCCATAGAGAAAGTTTGATCTAGTGATCCGCAAACAAACTCATCCGATATGGAAGAAGGCACTTAAAGCCAACGTATAAGTTTAAATGCATCACTTACAAACCAGTAATGGAGGCTATAGGACTTATTCAAAATAATCCCTCTCCCATTTAGTTATTTATCATGAGGGATTTTAACATGCATTTCACATAAAACATATAACATCATGCATAACATAACAACATATAAACAACGACAATAAATATGGAAAACGATAAATTCCAACTATTATGGCCTCGTTATATAACCGTTGTTTCTTTTTACGTTTTTGGCGGACTCAAATCCTTCTCAGCCGCGCCTCTGAATGTCAAAATACGCCACACACATCAAAGAACCAGGCTGTAACCGAATAGAATTGATCCTATACAGAATCTTGATCGAACAGTAAATTACATCCATCAATCCTATTCTAGATCGAACAGTAAATAAAAACCTACACGACAAACCGCTGTGTTTAATCTATTACAATCATGCACCAACCTAAAATCAAAACAACCTCGACAGGTCCGAAGGTTTAAATCATATATAACATACATACATGCCATAATAGTTGGACAACCACCGAGTTATCCTTTCGCATATACTACTATTATCCAGCCATATAAAACGTATGAACAACACATGATACATAATAGAAATAACCGATCCAATCGCACAGAACTAGAAAACCTCGACTCTGATACCAATTGTTAGAACCGATGGATCGTCGGCCCCTATGCAATTGGAATTGGGATCCATAAGGGTATGATAACGTGTAGCGGAAATGAGTCATACCTTTCTTGGAGACTGGTGGAGATGAACGGAGATAAGACCTCTCGATCTTCTGTTGTATTCCTAGCCCTTTCCTTGGACGTCGTGTGGGCGACGATCCTCCAAAGACTCAGCAGTCTCACCTCCTTCACTTTCTCGTGATTCTGTATTGTAACTACGCGTGATATTGAGTGTATTCTGGAGGCCGCTGACTTTATGGATATATATAGGCTACAACAGGGACCCAGAGGAGGAATTAGGGTTGGGCCTCTTGATGGGCTTAGGCGTCCTGTGTTCAGCCCGAACACCCAGCTTAAGTCCATCAATTATAACTCGGTCTACTAAGGAGTTATAATTGAACTGTCATCCCAATCCCATATTACAATATGGGCTCCTTCTTATTATGTGTACGTTTATTTTCCCGTGTTTAAGATATCGAATATCCGTAAATTAATAAAGTTACTGACAACTTAATTAATTTATATCTTATTCCAAGAGTAGTACCACTCAACTTTATTATCATGCCGGACTAAATCCACCTGCAGGGTTTACATGATAATCCTTATGAGCTCCTCAAGGGGACATGATCATCCTAAATAATTAGGACACAGATTCTTTCTATAATCAATAGCACACCATATAAACAGTACTATCTCCCAATTCACCGAGCTTATTCATTTATGAATAAATCTCACCCATTGGCAAACTAAAGAAACAAACACTGAGTACACGTGCCCGTTATTATATACGGATTAAGAAGACGCACATCCATAATAACAAAGGCATTGTTCTTTTATATAGTCAGTACAAATCGAACAACCTCAAATGGTCCTGCTCAATACACACAAAATGTACTAGTGTAACTTTATAGTCAAGAAAGACTAACACCAAATTACACTACAACCGTTCCAATGGCTTGTCCAAATCCATCTTGGTTGTGAGCTACTATTTATAATTTATAAGGAACCGATAGCATGATCTTCTGTGTGGCACCACACACCATGTTATCTACAATATCGATTAATCTGGACAATTGCATTAGCATATATAACAAATATAAAATGTAAACATTTGACCAAAATGATTCTCATATCGAATAAATGTTCATACAAAAGCTAGGCTTATAGTTAGGGGTGGGTAATATACTGAAAATACCGATATACCGCACTTACCGTACCGAAAAAATACCGAAAATATCGAAATTTTCGTTATAAATTTTTTGTATAATGAAAATTTCGGTAAGGTATGATATCGTACCGGTAAATTTTGGTTCGGTAATGGTATTTATTTTTTTTTGGTATACCGGTATACCGAAATAATTTTCGGTATACCGGTATACCGAAACTTTTCGGCATACCAAAACATTTCGATATACCGAAACTGTTCGATATACCGGTATACAAATAAATATCAATGTTATTTTTTAATAATTCTAATACAAAAATCCTTTTCAAACCCTAGTAATTAAGCAGAAGTTCATAACGCCTCAAAGAAGTACGAGGAAGCAGTCCAGTCCTCTCTTCTTTGTAACGTCCTTAAGCCGCCGGTGCTGAAATCTCGACTGAGAAACCGGTTGCTGGTGGAGAGAAAGATGGTGGTGGCGCGGCGGCAGTTTCTTAGTTTGAGCCAAGTTCAGTTTGTTTAGAAAAAAGGTTCAGAATTTCATCGAAGAAAATAACGAGAAACATTCCTCCACCGCGGCGATGGCGAAATACGCTAGAAACATTCCTCCAACTCTCTCTTACGTATTTCTCATTCACAAATACCACACAGATAATGCATATCTAATTTATGCAAGTCCCTGACTCTCAAGTATACACTTTTTACAGTTTCTTTCTCCATCCTTTTTTTATAGGGTTCGTGAGCGGTGAAAGGGTACCGTTCCATCAAGTAAGTTTTTCTTCAATTATTTTTTAATGCTGATTTGCTATTTTTGTAAACTATATATATATTTTTGGTTTTCTTCATAAAGATTATGTTGATTAGATGAGTAGATTCAAATTGTGTGGATTTAGAGATTGTAAATATAACTACTTGAATCCACACAAAAAGGCACAATTTAATTACAACTAGAGTTGCTATTTTCCCAAGAAATGACTACAAAATATATATGTTGGATCAGAAGCTTTTCATCCAACAATAAAACATGGAATTATACCCTGTTTAACCTTTTAAAATGTGCACCAAAGTGACCTATCTTAATTTTCTGCATCTTAATTTTGAACTATGGCAGCACAAATTCTGAACTATCTAATGCTAGCATCTCATAACTTAGATGCCTCTACATAACGTGTCTATATGGTACATGTTATTTCATCATATCTTAGATGTTTGCTCATTGCTCACTCTCCTTTTCTTATCAATTTTGCAGAATGGAATTTGAATCATGTCATTCGCTCTCAACATCGTCTGGAACACAAAACAAAACTGATTTTGTACTTGATGAGTCTTCAACTCGAAAAAGAGGAAGAAAAGAATCCAAAGAAAAGCCTCATGTTGCTCTAAAGATTAGGAGTCCATACTGGGCATAATGTGAAAAGACGATAGAAAAGTGGGAGGATGGGAGCGTACATCAAATAGGAATATGCAACTATTGCAAACAAAAGATCCCGACAGCTTCTGGAAGTACTAGCGGGTTGAAAAACCAATTGAAAAAGAGGTGTAAGCTTAGTCCCTTGTATGAAAGAAGTATCCAAGAAAAAGGTCAAACCATATTGACGAGTGATACTATAGGGCAAGGAAGTGCCTTGGTTCCTCATACTTTTAATAAAAAACGGTGTGAACTGAAAATCACGGAGTTTGTGATTATTGATGAAATATCATTTCGAGTTGTTGAGGGAAAGGGATTCGTAAGTCTTTTGCATGAATTACAACCCCGGTTCAGAATCCCCGATAGAAAGAAAGTTGCAGGTATGGTTTACGATTTGTTTTTAGTTGAGAAGGAAAAAATTCAAAGAGTGTTAAGTGACCAAAGGGTGAGTATCACAACTGATACTTGGACATCCATTCAAAACATTAACTATATGGTCATTACAGCTCATTTTTTGGATAGTGATTGGAAGTTGCATAAAAGAATAATAAATTTTACGAAAATCACTAGTCATACTGGGGAAGAAATTGGAAAGATGGTTGAGGTTTGTTTGAGGGAATGAGGAATAGAAAAAGTATTTTCATTTGTAGTTGATAATGCCTCATCAAATGATACTGCAATCGAATACTTGAAAAAAAGAATGAAAAGTGAAAATTCATTGTTGTTTGAAGGGAAGTATTTGAATTTGAGATGTGCTTGTCATATTCTTAATCTAATTGTTATAGATGGTTTGAAAGAGCTTAATTTTTCAATTAAAGCTATAAGGAATGTTGTTGTGTTAATTCATTCTTCACCTTCTAGGTTGACTAAGTTTAGGGAATTTGCCGTGCTAGCTAAGTTTTCTAGTACATCAACAGTACATATGGATGTCAAAAGTAGATGAAATTCAACTTACAAAATGCTTGAAGTTGCATTGAAGTATAGAAGGGGTTTGAGAGGATGGCCGAAGAGTGGGTACATTTTATTAATTATTTTCATGAAAAGGATGAGAAGGGTATTAAAAGGGTAGGACCTCCGGATGTCGAGGATTGGGAGAACGCAAAAGCTTTTGTACATTTTTTGAAAAAATTTTATGATGCCACTTTAGAGCTAAGTGTAACAAAAACTCCCACCTCCCAAATCATTTATCAATCAATGATTGCAATCCAAATTGAGACTGAGAAACGGGTGAATGATTATTCGGATCCAATTCTTCAAAAAGTTGAAAGTGCAATGAAATTAAAATTTGACAAGTATTGGGGGAATTGGAGTAGGATGAATAGCTTGATTTTTATTGCAAATGTTTTGGATCCTAGAAATAAGTTTCAAGTAATCAAAGTTATAGCATAAGAAAATTGGAAGGTGTTTGTCCAATGGTTGAAGAGTTTGTTGATAAAGTTAAAAAAGATTTGATGGAGATGTGGATGGATTACAAGGGGGTTCGTGACGATATGAATATTGAGAAACAAATTATGCAACTTGACTATGTTGGTGGAGATGATAATAGTGGTGGTGGTGGTGGTCTTTGGGATGAGTTGTTCGATGAAGTTGATGCACAAAATGAGGTAGAACAACAAAGAGAGATCACAAATGAAGTTGACAAGTATCTAGCGGATGAGATTGAAAAACGATCTAATCAATCTTTCAATCTTTTGGAGTGGTGGAAAGGTAATTCAGTTAGGTATCCTATTCTTTCGATCATTGCCAAGGATATTTTTGCAATTCCAAGTTCAACGGTTGCTAATGAGTCAGCTTTTAGTCTGGGCAAAAGAGTTGTGGATCCTTTTAGAAGTAGTTTGAGTCCTAAAATGGTGGAAGCATTAGTGTGCACTAATGATTGGCTCAAAGCGGATGCATTCAACTTTTACAAGGATCCCACTGATGATGACCTTGAATTTTATAAGGAAATTGAAGAAATTGAAAAGTGTAAGATTTCATTTATCTAATTAAATTTAAATTTTTGTTAGTTACTTGTATTGATTTGATAATTGTGTTAACTTTTTTCAAATGTTTCTGTTGAAGTTGCAAATTTCACTCAAAACATTTCTCAAACTCCGACCTCCACATTGTCTACGACATAAACCAACATGTGAGTAATGTATTTTGTCTTTAATAACTTAACAGTTCATTAGGTGTTTGGTTTCTTTTCCTAGCTTGCAAGATGACTGTGTGTTGGCTTTTTAATCTCTATGAATGCTTTTATTTGTAGTATCAAGCACACACACTAACTGCCTTTTTTGGATGTTCAAATTTCAGGTAACTTGGAGTGGTCCAAGCAACCACTAACCAACAATTACTGCTTTTATTGTAATGGTGTTTGGATTGTTATTTTCTGATAATTAATCTCACGGTTATGGGCTTATTGTATTATGTTTTAATTAATCCCATTGTGCTACTTGCATTTTGTTGTTGTATGGATTGTGGATTGTTATTGCATGTTGTTATTGGATTGTTATGGATCCCACTATACGATTATGGATTGTTATTGCATGTTGTTGTCATGGTTATGGGCATTTTTTATTGTGTTTTATTTTGTCTTCCTCCAATGGGATATTGGAATTCAAAATAATGGATTTTTACTTTTTGCCCAGCAGGTGTTTGGTTTCTTGTTTTGTTTGAATACCGGTATGGAACGGTATGCCGGTCCATACCGGTATGTCGGTATGGAATGGTATGCTAGTAAGGAACGGTATGTCGGTATGAAACGGTATGTCGGTCCATACCGGTATGTCGGTATGAAACGGTATGTCGGTCCATACCGGTATGCCGGTATGGAACGGTATGTCGGTATGGAACGATGCCGATCCATTCCGGTATACCGAAATGACGGTATGGTAACGGTATGAACTTTTCTCATACCGAAATTTTCGATAAGGTAACGGTATGAAATTTCGGTATACCGAAATTTTCGGTACGGTAATGGTACGGTGAGAAATTTTCGGTATACCGTACCGTACCACCCCTACTTATAGTATACATCCTAACACTTAGAAGATGATAAGGTGTGTATAGCCCCATCTAATAAAGAATAGTGTGGTCAGTTGAGAATCATATATATAAAAGGATGGTTTGCTCTCTCCTGGTGCTAACAAGTGGCACCCTCCAAAGATGCCACATCAACCTCTCCAAGCTTTTTATGCAAAATATGTTCTTTTCTAATCTCTCTCCTACCTTTCCATCTCTCATACCTTTCCAACATTTAAGAGAACCGAACTACAAAGAACGGAACAAAATGGTAAAGTTTCATATTGCAATTTGGTTTTGATTCCATCTTTTTACTATCCAGGTTTTTCATTCTCTATATTTTGGACTTTAAGAGCAATGTATCTATACATTTCAAGTTGGATCAAAACATAAAAAATATTCATTCAAAATCTCTACATATATCTATAATTAAACTACAACCAAAAGGAAAAAATTAATCACTAATGACAATTTCAATTACATATCCATAAATCTCACTGAATATTTATTGAATCAAGCTTGTAGAAACAAAGTAATTCTATTAATGAAGAATCAATAACAAAATACTATTTTTAGGATGAGTGCAAACAATATCAAATAAATATATAGCAAATGAAATAATCAGTATGATCAATAGACATTATATAATTAAAATCTAAACAATAATGAATAAGTACAAAATCATATATTGAACTCACCTTCACTTCAAATTAAAAATAATATATATATATATATATCATATCAATCCTGTGCATAAATATTCATTCAAAATCTCTACATATATCTATAATTAAACTACAACCAAAAGGGAAAAATTAATCGCCAATGACAATTTCAATTTCAATCACATATCCATAAATCTCACTGAATATTTATTGAATCAAACTTGTAGAAACAAAGTAATTCTATTAATGAAGAATCAATAACAAAATACTATTTTTAGGATGAGTGCAAACAATATCAAATAAATTTATAGCAAATGAAATAATCAACATGATCAATAGATATTATATAATTAAAATCTAAACAATAATGAATAAGTACTAAATCATATATTGAACTCACCTTCACTTCAAATTAAAAAATATATATATCATATCAATCCCGTGCATCGAACGGGCATTACTCTAGTAGAAACAATGTCGTTGCAGAATCTCATTATTTAGGAATTAGTTGGATTAACTGTCTATAAAAAAGGGAAATATGAGCTAAACACAACGATTTTGATATCTTGTGAATTATATCAGATTGAGAGTAATCTTTCCTATATGGAAATAATAGAGTGATTCTTGTGTACGATTTAGGGTTCTTGATTGATTTTCCTAATTGTAGAAGAAATAGTTGTTATATTTGGCCTCAAAGTTGAGCTTAGACCGTTGTGCATTGCTTATGACTCGAAATAGGACAAAGATGGATTCACAAGTGGCGAGAATTGATCAACTGGAAGGGTAGATGGCTTAGCCTTTTCACAATCAGCAGAAGTAGGATGAAAGCATTTAATTTCCTAAGATAATTTTGGGTGAATTGAAGAGTTATTGAATGATATGAATGGGACGAATAGGGAGGGAGTTTCAATTAATACTCCAGTTGTTGAAGAGAGGAGATGCGTGAACTTCGAGAATCACGAGGCAACAAGTGGAATGCGTGGTAACAGGAGCTATAAACAATCATTTCATAGAGCGTCAAAGTTCGATTTTCCAAGATTGTGGCTGAGAAAGTACCAGAAATTCTTCCTGTTCAATCCTATGAATGATGCAAAGAAGGTTTTGTTGGCAACAATAATTATAGAAGAAAGTGCTGACCATTGGTATGCGGAGTACATTGAAGGTAGGGAGGAAATCGGATAGGAATTGTTCTCGTAGATGATGCTAGACCGATTTGACACAACAAGCAAAGAGAACTTAATTGGTCAATTCAACAAGATGAGGCAAGAAGGGAATGTGCAAGATTATGTTGTGCAGTTTGAAGAACTAAAAGCTTTTATGATAAATTCAAATCCATCTCTAAATGAAGATTATTTCACTAAAAGTTTTGTGAGTGATCTGAAAGTGGAGATGGGATAAAATTGTAGAGATGTTTAATCCTAGTAGCCTATTATTAGTTGTTCAGTTAGCCAAGAAGCAGGACCTTAATAGCTCAATGTTGAAACCAAGTAAATTTGAATCTAAATTTTTTCCTAATACATTTGGGCAAATCTAAGATTGCAACACTTCTTACTGAGAAAACATGATGCAACAAAAGCACGATACTAGGTGTGAATATCCGTTGATTCTAAATGAATACTGGAATAGAATATGATCAAATGGATAACCCAATATTTTAATTCATATTCAATTGACTAAAACTTTTACAAATGCTCTCTTAAATAAGAGTAAAAAACCTAAAAACAAATAAGTACAAATATTTGGAAATAATCTAAATAAGTCAACTAATATAATTAAGATACTAATCTCATATAAATCTTGATTCTCCAAATTGAATCATATTTATTCGAGATTGCTATCGCGATCTCGTCTCCATCATTCTCTCCCCTTTCAAATAATTCGTCGTTGAATTATTGATTTCATCTTGGGTTTACCACGTACTCAACGTGGCAACGACTCTATTTTTATGGTGGTCGACCACTTTTCAAAGATGGTCTATTAGGAAATTTATGTTTAGTTTTTTATAAGATAAAACAATATTATAATTAGGGATGTAAATGAGCCGAACCGAGCCGAACTGTACTGGGCTCGAGTTCGGCTTGTTTGATATTAGCGAGCTCCAGCCCGGTTCGAGCTTTAAAAATCGGGCTCGAGCTCGGCTCGAAATCAAAATTTTGAGTTCGATATGGGCTCGAGTTCGGCTCGAACAAAGTTCGATAACAAGCTAAAAGAACTCAGCTCGAGTTCGGCTCGATAAAGGCTCGTCAAAAGCTCGAAATGGGCTTAAATATAGGCTCGTCAAAAGTTCGAACTAGGGGCTCGATAAAGGCTTGTCAAAAGTTCGAAATGGGCTCGAATACAAGCTCGATAGTTCAAGCTTGAGTTCGGCTCGAAAAAATTAGATTTGTTGAGATGTCAAAAATTTCCCATCTATTTTCATTTCCTAATAATAGAAATTTCATCAAATTTTATATTTTATTTTTTTGTGATATTAATTGAGTTTATTGTAAATTTCTAAAAATATTACTTTTGTGTAATAAATATATATGGTATATGATAATCTAACTTTGTTGACAAATATTTTCAATGATATATGACATAAATTAGTAATTGATATGTATATAATAAAAACAAAGTATACGTATCAATTAAATATTGTATCTTTTTAACTATTTTTTTCGAATACACATATAAGTTTATTATGGTTTGTCTTTGTTCACTAATTTCTTTTAGCTACTTCTGCAAGTGTACGGTGTACGGTGTAGAAGTGGTGAGCAAGGTCGATCCCACAGAGACTAATTAACTAGGAACTAACTAATTACTCAAATTCAGTTCTCAATTTTATCTAGGGAAAATAAATCACACTGATCACAGACTAATTCAATAAGAAACTAACTAACTATGCAGATAAATTCACTCAAGAATAACATATAATCTAAGACAGGTTCTAGGACATGCTTTCATCTAATTCTCATCAAAACATCACTTTAACCAACTCAAGTTCATTAATCAATCATCCTATATGAGCAATCACATATATCGAATTAACAGCTCTCCCGAGTCAGTTAACCGGTTGATTATTATGCCACCAGAGGTATCCCTACTCAATCTGATAGAAACATAACAACTCCCAAAAGCACCTAGGATTGATTTCTCATTACATAAATTCCTCAATCTCCCGATCTAAGTCTTTTTATGTATCATGTGTTTATTCTTCCTTAATTAAATCTCACCTCCCGAATTTTAATCTAATTACTAAAACATGCTCAATTACCGGCCGAATAATCAAACAATCAATCAAATCATAAACACACAAATAGGAGAAACGATCATGAACATTGAATTGAAATTAAAGATCCATTAAGATTCGAATTAAATTACTAACAAGCCCTAGAAATCCTAGAAAATTAGCTAGACATGATGATAAACAAACTCATAGACAAGATTGGAAATATCATATCAACTAAAATCTAAGAAAAGAAGAAAAGATAGAAAAACTCTATTAGACGATCTTGCGATTCCTCGATCTTCTTGAATTCTCTTTCAAATCCTCGCGCTGCTTTTCAGACTCTCGTGTTTTTTCTCTATGAATTTCTCTCTATTAATTTTCTCTCTCTCCCTTTTCTCTCTCCCCCTTTTCTCTCTCTTCATATTGAGTATTTATATGGCTTTGAGAATCTTTCAAGTGAAGTAAGAGGTGAAGATTATCCAAGAAAACTGACTTTCTACAAGTTCCTATTCTCCCGGGCACGGTCGACCGTGCCCTCCCAAGAGGTCACTGGCATTTTCACGGAGTCGATCGTGCCCCACGGCATGATCGTGCCCTACCATCCAGCACTTTCTGTAAACTGGCGCACGGTCATGCTACATGGCACGGTCGGATCGTGTGCCACCAATTCTTCCACGCGATCTCGTATTTCTATTCTTCCTTCCTTGGTCATCAATTACACTTGAAACTTGCACTTTTCTCATCAAAATCATGAAACTAAGCACAAACTCGTCAAATGCAACTTATATAAAATAATATCATAAATCACCATAAAAACGTATCTAAACATATCCAAATGAATACATAAACATACGCAAAAATATGTGAAAAATGACATTTATCAGTCTTTCAGATCAATTAGTTAGATTTTGAGAGTCAACATCCTGTTGAAGTTGGTCTGCTGAAATGTAAGTTCGAAATCGTGGTGCTGACTGCTATGCTATAAAGAATAAAAGTAGCATCTTACACAAAGATATGCAATTATATTTGGCGTAGTGGTAAGCACTAGAGGTCCAGCAATTTTGAAAAAAATATATTAATAAAAAATATAAACTAAATATATAATGAAAATGATTACAAAAATTTACAAATTATTTTTCTCTAAAAATCTACGATAAAATATACGCGTTGATATTATTATTATTATTATTAAGGTTACAACATTAAATCTAAATTTAAAAATCAACACACAAACTTTAAAAAAATATTTTAATTTGTATACAATATTATTTATTCACACATATTAGAAATTTTTTATTTCAATAGTTAAATAATACTCCTTTAATTCCATCTCATAATAAGTGTTCTTCTAGAGTCTAAATTTTTTTTCATATTAAGTAATATTTTAGACTTTTATGCAATTTTATTCCCAAATTACCCCTATAAATATTTCATAGCTAAAATTTAGGAATTTAATATAATACCTTTTATTGATTCTCTTTTCAATCTTGAATCATAAATTACTTGATTAGTTAAGGGTATATTTATCAAATTTTTATGTTCATTAATATATGACAAAAACTCTAGAATAACATTTATTATGAAATAGATGGAGTATATTAATAAAAATTATATTATATTTAAGAGATTTTATCGATCCATGCCTCCAAAGATAAGTTAACTATCAATGCGGGTATGAAAGATAAATCTTATCAATACATGGTTTGAAAGATTTGAAACTATCAATATTAAATCACATTGATGTGTAAATTGGAAAATCAAAATCAAAATTAGAGTGTAAAACTTTTCTAATATTTGATAAAACTAGCAGTCCAACCCCGCGATGCGCGGTTTATTATTTATTGTGTTAATATTTAACAATGTGTAATAATATAATGAAGTTGTATAAACTAACATATTATTTATACCATCTTTTATTATTTTAATTTAAAACATGTACCATATACAAATGATTTTTCATATTATTCATGTGTGTTGCACGAATTATCATATAAATGTAATAATTGTAATTGTTAATTTTATTTTTTAACATTTTTATTTTATTTGTTGATTTATATTTCCGTCAAATTGAAATTATTATATATAATAATATTTCCTTCAATCATAATAATTAATCTTTCCTTTTATATTTTTTATAATTTTATATTTCACTCTCATACTTGATCATCATATATAGTTTTCTTACGTCATTTCTTCATGTCTCTCTCATAAAATTATTTGTTCAATTTGTGTTTAGTGTACAAAGACAATTTGGTGGGATCTCCTTAGATGAAGATATGAGATAATAAGATTTGAAAGAACTTTTTGTCACGTCCCGTTTTCTTACATAAAAAAATATCAGAGTTTTCACACGAGCGTGAAGAAGAAATGGTAAGAGACATATATTCACAAACAGAAGAAGTAGTAGGAGACGACAGAAGAATGAGGTAAGGGACGACGTGAAACATTCACATATCAACAATCGGTCTCAGCCGATAATCTCAACATTTGCAACGGAAAATATCATCAGGATCTCACATCCGAAACATATATCAAATTATTACAAAACGTGAATTAATTAAAACATTGTTTGGAAATGTTTGTGTGACATCATCTTTAATATATAAGTTCAGAAATAGCACCACCTCTCTCCATCTAGGGTTCATCATGCTCGTCATCTCCTGTAACGTGAATTACAGAATAGGGGGTGAGTGCATGGAATACACTCGTGGGGATGAAATCCGCCTCTTATAACAGTTAATAGATATATAATACCGGAAATGTAACATTCAGTCACGTTGTCACAACACATAAAATGCAATGCATGTATTCGTAACCAATTTATGGGGTGCAGGAATTTTCCGTCTTATCCTCTAAAACGGTCTCAATACCGCTAGCGCATTTACAGGACCACCAGACCTTTCAGGTGGTAGAAGAGGTAGGAGACAGTTTTTTTACGGTCCATAAGACCCTCCGAACATGCAATGTGAACCGAGGTCCTTTCACAGTATATCATGAACATATAAACATAGCATATAATCAAAGCATTTAGTATTCCTCATTCATGCTTCATAATAGGGAAAACTGTAAACAGATAAAGAGATAGAAATTACCCCCACTTTGTTCGGTGGTTTCCGCGTGAGTAGCAAGTACCAAAGATCAGATAACTCAAGGCTCAATCCAACAGGTAGCCTACACAAGTTATGATGTTTCTTAGACCCTTAATAAGTATAATTAAAGCTATAAAAGATCCCAGAGGAAAAACGATTGTTAAAGACGCGACGGATCGAGAGATCTAAAGATTGAGGTCGAGAAACGAGAGGGAAAGTTCAGTCTAAATGGCTGAGATGATAGGGAATGAAATTTGGATCACAACGGAAAAAGAATGAGCTCAATCGGAGTTGAAAAGAGCTCAAACGAAGCATTTTAAGTTTAGGGGTATTTTGGTAATTTTGGTCAAAGGGTTGACTTTGACTGGGCCCACGACCCTCGGTCAACGACATCTCATCGGTGATGACTCGATGATGACGTATGGCGGAAAAAACAGGATTCGGATCGAAAACACGACGTCGCGTGCGCACCCGTCACACGACGGGGCGTGCGCGCACTCGGTGTCGGGTGAAAAACTCGGCAGCCTCCGCAAGCGTCTCGGCAGCTCGGCGGGTGTTCCTCGGCAGCTGTCGAGTTTTCTCGACAGCATCGACAGCTTCGCGCGCGCAGCACCCGGCGTCCTCGGCAGCTGCCAAGTTTTCTCGACAGCCCGACAGCTTCGCTCGGCAGCTGGTCGAGTTTTCTCTGTAGCTCGGCCAGGCTTGCGCCCAGGCCACCCGGTGTCGGCCCTGCTCGCCCAGCTCACTTCCCGTCGCCGCTAGCTGCGACGGCGCCGCCCTGCGCCGCCGCCAACTCATCCACCGGCGAGCCTGCACCGCCGGCTACCACCTCAGGCCATCCCTCGCCGGATTCTGGCATGAACAATGCCGGAAAAACAGCCCCAAACACACCCCATCACACACATGTTCAAAATCAAACCCTTAGCTTCCCAGCTTCGGCCGGCGACTTCCAGTTGCCGGCGACCCTTCCTAGACCCCCGACCAGTGACCTCCCGTCGTCGGCGACCTTCCCAACACACACATACAACATATATATATACACACGCACTCTTCACACATACATACATAAGAACACACCACACACACAGCCTTGGCCGGTGGCCACCTGCTGCCGACCACCACCACCCTGACCTCCCTGACGCATCACCAGCGCTGACCACCAGCAGCTCACGGCGGCGCCACCAGCGCCGCCCCCAAACAGCAACACACATGCACACATATGTTTTACACACACATGCTATATACACACAGACTCCGATCAGCCCCGGCGCCGCCACCCACGGCGGCGTCACCCCTCCAGCGGCTCACCCGAAACCCTAGCAGCTTCTCCGGCGAGAGGAGGAAGAGAGAGGGAGAAATCAGAAGAGAGAGAAGGTGGCAAAAACCTAGGGTTTAGGGTTTGGAGATCGTTTTTCGCCATTTTCCGGCGAACGAGAAATCGAAATTGAATTCCGAGACCTATCCTGGATTCGTCTCATTGAGACCTACGTCGTGTACGAAAATCGACCGAAACCGACAACGTTGAAATTTTTAGGCCACCGTCGGTGGTGCGCCGGAGGCAGAAAACCGAAAAGAGAGAGAAGAGAGAGAGACTAACAAGTTTTGGTCGTTTCAGCTCGTTCGGAAAATTGGTGATTTTTGAATCGAAAACGCCCCTATTTATAGAAATCCGAAAAATCACTATTCACCAAAAAAATCTCAAGTTATTGTTCACGGGGTGAAAAGTCCGAGTTACTATTCACGTAAAAATCTCCGTTACTATTCAACGTAAATATCTTTCGGTTTTCCGAAACTTTGTGTTTTGCCCTTTTATTATAAATGTAGATATCCAATTGAATGTCAAATCACACCGATGTATAAACTGCAAAATAAAAATAAAAATTAGATTGTAAAACTTATCTGATATTTGATAAAATATCCATCTAAATATAAA
Organism: Scutellaria minor; assembly: GCA_954870855.1. Lineage (NCBI taxonomy): Eukaryota > Viridiplantae > Streptophyta > Magnoliopsida > Lamiales > Lamiaceae > Scutellaria > Scutellaria minor. The sequence continues at coordinate 24,260,960 of OX940727.1, forward strand.
ATTTATTGTGTTTTTTTTATATACTTTCAATATATATTTTACGTTAACTAGTATTAAGTACATCTAATCAATAGTAATCAAACACGAAATATTACATGTATTATCAATATATTACATATTATCATGCAAATATTTGATTGATATATACTATTGAATACAAAAATTATTATGACAAAATATCAATATTATATTGGATACTATATCACAAAATATCGATATTGATTGCGGACTCGATATATATATATTATTGGATAAAAATCAATATCGCAAAAAGTGTAAATATATATGAATATTATCATGCTAATATTTGTTCGATATATATTATTGGACAAAAACCAATATTGCAAAATATTAATATTATATTGGATACAATATCGCAAAATATCGATATTGGTAGTGGACTATCCAAATATATAAGTGGATAAAAATCAGAGATTTAACATAATAATAAAAAAAGATAAAAAAAAATAAATTTTTTACTCAATTGGATTCTTTATCAAATAACATAATATATAAAATAATAATTTAAAGTTTTACCCTTTAATTTTATTTTAATTTTTAAATTGACACATCAGTGTGATTTGGTAGCCCTAGGGAATGGGAATGAGATAATGCCTAACAGTGAAATGTTAACATCGTTTCATTTTGAAATCTTAATTTGATAGTTTTCAATCTTCCTAGTCTTGGATTAATAAAATTTATCTTTCATACCTTGCATTGATAGTTAACTTATCTTTCGGGGCCTGAATCGATAAAATCTCTATAATTAATGGTAACTTAGATGATAGATATAACAAAAACAGACAAATAATTTTTTTCCAATATAAATAACATTTAAAGTTTTTAAATTTTACTCAATCCATTTATTACTTAAATCTATGTTATACACGAACCTTACTAGTATATATATATATGAGTTTATTATTATTACCGCCCATTATGTTTGCCGTGTGGCAATTTTGCCCTTTTTGATTTCGGGTTTGCAATTTAGGACTTTCTGTTTTACGGGCTGACAATTTAGGACTTTATTTTTTTATCAATGGCAATGTAGGATTTTATATTTTCAAAATTAGCAATTATTGCCCAATTTCAGCCGGAATTGTTTATTCGGGCTGAAATTGCATGTTTTTCGGGCTTAATTTGATGAGGTGGCGAGTGATTATTTGACGTGGAATTTTGCAATTAATTGCCAGGCGCCATGTGTATTTTAAGTGGGCCCCACCACCTAATTCAAAATTAATTTAAAAAAAAGAAAAAAAGACCTTTCTTCTCCAACCTTCTCCACCTCCACCATCGCAGATTCAGCTTCTCCACTATTCTTGTGATTAATTTCCACCGACCCGAAACATATCCTATCCTATGCTATTTTGAAGCCCTCGGCGAGCCCGTTCCGAATCCGGGCTCAGATCAGCCATCCGACACCGCCTATGCCGGCAATCGGCCAGCGAAGTCGCGACTGTTTCTCTCTCTAAAACCCATTTCTCTCTCTCTCTCTCTTCAAATTCAGGCCATCCGGCCACCGATCGGAGCGATTCTTGTGCCTATCTTGAAGTTCTCATCGAGCCAGTCATGAATTCGGGCTCGGATCGTCGATCGGACATCATCTCCACCGGCAACGGCCGGTCAAACTCTCGGTCTTTCCCTCTCTCTCTTCGATCCCTCTCTCCCTTTCTCCCGATCAAAAATAATACACGTCAGTAAAAAAAAATAAGAAAGAAAATCCACGTCAATAAATGATCAGCCACCTAAGCAATTTTAGCCCAAATTGAGGTGTCACGTGTAAAAAACGTGTGATTTCATCCCAATTAAGCAATTCGGGCCGAAATTGGGCAGTAATTGCTAAATTTTGAAAAATAATGTCCTAAATTGCAAGCCCGAATTCAAAAAGGGCAAAATTGCCACACGGCAAACATAATGGGTGGTAATAATAATAATAAACTCATATATATATATAAAAGAACATGACAAGAATAGAAAGATTAAGTTTTTCGTCCAAACCTTACTATCTAAATATGTTAGTATCACTTAGTAAAAAGTTATATATTATATAATTTTTATCACAATTGTATTGTTCGGGAAACGTAGAACTGGGTCAATCTAGTCTGGTGGTGTTTTTCACGCCCTCTACACGCTTCACTCACCCACATGCACATCCACGCGTCCCAAATCCACGCTCAAACCCTAGTTTCACACGCCTAACCTTTAGTTACGTTCGCCTAATCTTTTAGTTATGTTCGCATAAACTTTATGTTTATGCTAGTTTAACCTTTTAGTGTATTACAACCTTTAATACCTTTTAAACATTTATGTTTTAATAAGTTAACCTTTATATTATTCTTTAAGTACAAAAATGTTATGATATTTGTATATAAATGTTATACTAATATAACATAAATGTTAAATTATTATAACATAAAGGTTCAACTATACTACATTAATTTTTATACTAAAAAAATCTAAATTATTTTGTCATGCCCCAAAATTTTTCATTAAAATATCAGAGTTTTCACACGGGCGTGAAGAATGATTAGCAAGGGACATATATCTCAACAGAAAGAAATAGCAGGAGACAACAGAAGAAAGAGATAAGGGACGATGTGAAACCTTCACATATCAACAATCGGCCTCTGCCGATAGCAATCGGACTCACTACCGATAAATACAACATAATAAAGCAGCAGAATAAACCATCAGGATCTCGCATCCAAAACATGTATCAAACATTATTACAAAACGTGATTTAATAGAAACATTGTTTGAAAATATTTGTGTGACACCAACTAGACATACAAAACCTGAGATAGCACCACCTCTCTCCGTCTAGGGTTCCTCATGCTCAACATCTCCTGTAACGTGAATTACAGAATAGGGGTGAGTGTGTGGAATACACTCGTGGGGATGAAATCCGCATCTTTTAACAATCAACAGATATAAAATACCGGAATAGTAACATTCAGTCACATTATCACAGCACATAAAATGCATAACATGTAATTCGCAACCCAACTCAGGTGCGGGTATCCCCCGTCTTACCCCTACAAATCTCAGGTGCATGTATTACTTGACTTACCCTTTCAAAATCTCAGGTACGAGAATCACCCGATCCTACAGAAACTCAGGTACGGGTATCACCCGACCCTACTCAATCTCAGGTACGGGTATCACCCGACCCTACGGAATCTCAGGTACAGGCATCATCTGGCCCTACAATATCTCGGGTACGGTTATCTCCCGACCCTATGGAATCTCAGGTGCGGGCATCTCCCGACCCTACATAGGAATGAATGTGGACCCACGTCCTTTCATAGTATAACATGTATATGTAATCATAGCATATAGTCACAACATTTAGTATTCCGCCAATCATGCATTAAATAGGGAAAACTGTAAACAGATAAAGAGATATAAATTACCCCCACCTTGTTCGGTGGTTACCACGTGAGTAGCGGGGTCCGATGATCTGATAACTCAGAGCTTGAGTAGCAAGTATCCCAAGTCAGATAACTCAACGTCAATCCTGTAGCGCCCCGGATCAAAACGAGCATAATTGATTAATTAAATATTTTAACGTATGACTTAATAATTATGTGCGTATGTTTTGACTGTTTAAGTAATTACGTGCGTTACAGATAAGTGTTTAAATGCATGTTTTCGATCGATAATTTTATTACACATGGAACATAGGATATTTATATACCATTAGATGTGTATCGAGAAAACGAGAAGTTAGAAACGAACTAAAGGTCAATCGGAGACCTGTAGCTTGAACGACGACGAAAAGGACAAAATCCGAAGTTTCGATCGGAAAACCGGAAGATATTTCCAGTGAATAGTAACTTGGAAAAGCCAACCGATGAATAGTGCCGAGATATTTTGGATGAATAGTAACTTCTCAAAATCTATAAATAGGAGCTCATCCGATTCCTTTTTCACCGTTTTTCCAAACGAGCCGAACGCGCCGAAAATACGTAAGTCTCTCTCTCCTCCCTTCTCTCTCCCGTTTTCTGTTTTCTGGTCGGCGGCCGGAAAATCTCAACTTCATCGGTTTCGGCTGATTTTCGCACACGACGTTCGTCTCGACGAGACGAATCTAGGATAGGTCTTGGAATTTAATTCCAAGTTTTCATTCGCCGGAAAATGGTGAAAAACCGAAGCAAAACCCTAACCCTAACCCTTGCACCACCTTCTCTCTCTCCTCTCGCCGGAGTTGATCGTCGGAGGACGCCGGAGGTTGGGGTCAGCCGCTGGAGAGCCGGTGCCGCCACCCACGGCGGCACCGGAGACGGACAGTAGGTATATATGTATGTTACGTGTATGTGTGTGTGTGTTTAGGTGTGTTAGTGTGTGTGTGCGTTGCATGCTGTTGAGGGCGGCGCCGGGTGGCTCCGCCGTGCGGGAAAGGTTGGCCGGCGCTGGTGATGTGCCGGCGGTGGTTCCTGGTGGGTGGCCGGCGATGGGAAGTCGCCGGCCAAGGATATCCGATGTGTGTGTGTGTGTTGTTAAGCGTGTGTGTGTGATGTATGAAGTGTGTATGCGCGGCTGCAGGTGGCGGCCGGCAACTGGTGGTCACCGGCCAGTGTCTCCTGTGGCTAGTGGTGGTGGCCGGCGGCCACCGGTCGTGGGTTGGTTGAGTGTTTACACGAGGGTGTGTATGCATGAACGTGTGTATATATACATATATATATATGTTGGGGTGGCCGGAAAGGGTTGCCGGCGACGGAGGGTCGCCGGCCGGGGGTCTTGGAGTGGTCGCCGGCGACGGGAAGTCGCCGACCGGAGTTTTTGGGTGAGGTTTGGATTTCGAAAAACTGAGCATCGAAGGGTTTTGCAGCGAGAGATGGCCGGAGGTGGTAGCCGGCGGTGCGAGGTATCCGGCGAGCTAGGTGGCGGCGGTGCCACCGCACCGGGTGGCGCTGGAAAGGCGGCGCGTCGAGCAGGCCCGACGTCGGGAAGCTGGGGATGAAGCTGCCGAAAAAACTCGGTAGCCGCCGGGAGGGCTGCCGAGCTGCCGAGAAATCTCGGCTTTAGCCGAGTGCGCGTGCCTTGCTGCCGAGAAAACTTGGCAGCTGTCGAGAGCTGCCAAGCCACCGAGACCGAGCTGCCGAGGACGCCGAGAGCTGCCGAGAAAACTTTGCAGCTGCCGAGAGTTGCCGAGATGCCGAGCCTTGCTGTTGAGAAAACTCGGCTGCTGTCGAGCCACCGGGTGTCGGGCGCGCGCGGTCGTGCCGACGCACACGCGGCGCCGTGTTTTCGATCCGAACCCCATTTTTTTCGCCGTTCGTCTTTTTCGAGTCGTCGCCTATGAGACGTTGACCTGGGTCCGTGGGCCCGGTCAAAGTCAACCCTTTAACCAAAATTACCATTTTACCCCTAAACCTAAAATTCTCCGTTTGAGCTCGTTTTAACTCCGATCGAGCTCATTCTTTTTCCGTCGTGACATAAATTTCATTTCCTATCTTCTCAGCCACTTAGACTGATCTTCCTCTCTCGTTTCTTCAACCCCGATCTTTAGATATCTCGATCCGTCGCGTAGTTAACGATCGTAGTTTCGCCGGGAACGCTTATAACTTTAATTATATATTATTAAGAATCTAAGAAACATCATAACTTATGTAGGCTACTTATTGGATTGACATTGAGTTATCTGACTTGGGATACTTACTACTCGAGCTTCGATTTATCAGATCTGTTGGTCCTCGCTACTCACGTGGTAACCACCGAACAAGGTGGGGGTAATTTCTAACTCTTAATGTGTTTACAGTTTTCCCTATTACAAAGCATGAATGAGGAATACTAAATGCTGTGAATATACGTGTTGTGCCATACTATATACTGTGAAAGAACTTCGGTTCAGATTGCATGTTCGGAGAGTCCACTTGACTGTAAAAAGCCGTCTCCCCCATTTCTACTACTCTGTTGAGGTTTGGTGGTCCTCTTGAAATGCACCAGCGGTATATGAGACCGTTTTATAGGGTAAGATGGGGGAACCCCGCACCTATTCGTCCCTTGCCATTTCTATTATCTGCTATGTATTTTACTTGGTATGATTTTGTGTCGATTGTTACATATTACTGATCTATATAATCTGTTGAATGTTATAAGATGTGGACTTTATCCCCACGAGTGTATTCCACGCACTCACCCCCTTATTCTGTACTCACACTACAGGAGCTGGTGAGCATGTTGAACCCTAGATGGAGAGAGACGGGCTGTTTCTAAACCTATGTTTTTATGATAATGTCGCACAATCAGTTTCAAACAATGTTTCATTTTAAATCACGTTTTGTAATAAGTTTCGATACATGTGATAGTCGTGAGATCCTGATGGTTTGATTTCCGCTGCTTTATTGTGATGTATATATATATATATCGGTAGTGAGACCGAATATTATCGGTATTGAGACCGATTGTTATCGGCTGAGGCCGTTTGTTGATATGTGATTGTTTCACATCGTCCCTTATCTCTTTCTTCTGGCATCTCCTGCTGTTTCTTTCTGTATGTGTTATGCGTCCCTTACTTTTCTATCTTCATGTCCGGGTAAAACTCTGATATTATATGAAAAGATTTCGGGGCGTGACAAATCCAATAAGTAGCCTATATAAGTTATGGTGTTTCTTAGATCCTTAATAACGTATAATTAAAGCTATAAACGTTCCTGACGAAAGTACGATAATTAACTATGCGATGGATCGAGAGATCTAAAGATCGTGGTCGAAGAAATGGAAAAGGCAGATCAATCTATGTGGCTAAGATGATAGAGAATGAAATTTGGGTCACGACGGAAAAAGAATGAGCTCGATCGGAGTTAAAACGAGCTCAAACGGAGCATTTTAAGTTTGGGGGTATTTTGGTAATTTTGGTCAAAGGGTTGACTTTGACCGGGCCCACAGACCCAGGTCAACGACGTCTCATTGGCGACGACTCGAAAATGATGAACGGTGGAAAAAACGGGGTTCGGATCGAAAACACGGCGTTGTGGGCGCCGGGGTGCGTACGCACCCGGCGCCGGGTGAAAAACTCGGCGACTCGGCGGCATGGCTCGGCAGCTCCTAGAGCACCTCGCCGACGACCTCCCATCACCTGCCCACCGTTCCCACACGGCGGCACCATCATGCGCCGTCCCAACTAAACAAACAACACAAACACACTATAACACCTCCAAACACACACACACATGCACGATACATACATGCATAGATTGTCCATTTCCGACACCGCAACCCACGGCGGCGCCGGCCCTCCAGCTCGTCACCCTTTCCTCCAGCGATCTCTGGTCATCATCTCCGGCGAAAAGAGAGAAAAACAGAGGAGAGAGAGAAGATGGTGCAAGATTAGGGTTAGGGTTAAAGAGGCTGTTTTTCGCCGTTTTCCGGCGAACGACAAATCAGAATTGAATTCCGAGACCTATTCTAGAATCGTCTTGTTGAGACGAACGTTGTGTACGAAAATTGGCCGAAACTGATAACTTTGAAATTTTCCGGCCACCGGCCGGTGGCGGCGGCACCGACAGTAGCGTCGTCGACCAGAAAATTGAAAACGAGAGAGAGAAGGGAGGAGAGAGACTTATGAGTTTTCGGCGCGTTCGGCTCGTTCGGAAAAACGGTGAAAAATGAATCGGGAGAGCCCCTATTTATAGATTTCGGGAATCACTATTCACCCAAAAATATCTTGTTACTTTTCATTGGTGGACTTTTCCAAGTTACTATTCATCAGAAATATCTTCCGATTTTCTGTTCCGAAACTCCGTGATTTGCTATTTTCGTCGCCGTTTGAGCTACGGGTCTCTGATTGACCCCTAGTTCGTTTCTATCTTCTCATTTTTCTATTATGCATCTAATGATATAATAATATCCTATGTTCCACATCTAATAAAATTATCGATCTAAAACGTGCATTAAACACTTATTTGAAACGCACGTAATTAATTAAACAGTCAAAGCATACGCACATAATTATTAAATTAAGGGTGTAATATTTAATTAATCAATTATGGTCATTTTGATCCGGGGCGCTACATCCCTTACCCCTTAAAATAATTTTGTCTTCGAAATTGAACGCGTACTAAACACGTTATAACTAGGTACTTCGTCAAAACTCTCGTCCTCCTATTCCCGTGTTACTTCGTTCTTTCCATTTTTCGTCAAGGAACTTGCAAGCCTCGATTATTTGGCTAAGCTCAATGTTCAAAACTTTTACCAATCCTGAGCTTCTCCAATTCTTCCTCGAACTTTCCTATCCAGATCGCGCTTTTGTTTCTCGTTCTTCTTCTTCTTCAACTCGTAGTGGCCCTTTCCTGTTCTGATTCCTGTCTTAGATGAATCCGTGACTTTGACTTTCATTTGGTGAGATCCAGACCTTAAGTCAATCTTCGAGAACACACTGGTACCTCTTATTTGATTAAAAGATCTTCAATTTGAGGAAGTGGTTACTTGTTCTCTAGGGTCAGCTTGTTCCGCTCTTGATAATCCCTACACATCCGGACGCTTCCATCCTTCTTCTTCACAAGGAGCATTGGTACTCCTCAGGCGACATGCTCGGTCTAACGAAGCTTTTGTCCAAAAAAAAAAAATTCTCTTAACTGAACCTTCCGTTCTCGCAATTCCTTCGGTGTCATCCGATAAGGAGCTCTAACCGGTCCATTCCCAGGTTATGTCAAAATCCTTCACCTCCAGAGCGTGGAGATCAACTAGAAGGATCTTATCCTAAAAAACAATCTTAAGGTGACGGTATAGGTGTTTTGTCCCTATCGTCTTTCCTGAAGGAAAACTAACTTCTAAGGTTGTAGCAACTATCCTACCATCTTCATGCTTCAGCAATTATAGATACTGATAGATATGAAGAAGCGTTTTGCTCCAGTATCAAACAGGATGTAAACAGGTATATCACATACTGGTAACGTACCTGTCATCATCTTTACTCCTTCAGCAGCCTCCGAGTGCGTAAGAGCGAAAGCCCGTGCCCTGCCTGTCACTGGCCTCGAGTTTGGGGCTGTAGCCGATGGGTTTCGAGACCTCGGACAGTTATTGGAGATGTGCCCTGGTATCCCGCACCGGTAGCAACTTCGTGTCTCCGGCTGGCTTGCAGCTACAGCTGATCGGTTTTGAGACCTCGGGCAGTTAGTGGAGATGTGTCCTAGTACCCCACACTAATAACAACTTCGTGTCTCCGGCTGACACGGTCCCGTGTGTATCCTTCTACATCTAACACATGTGTTTCCGGGTTTGGGAGTGGGGAGAAGTGGCGCATTTACTGCCCTGGGAAATTTGTTCTGGGCAAGTTCCTGACTTGGGCCAGTCCACTTCGTTTTTCAGGAGTCGGAAAAAGCTTCTGAGGAGATATAGCATCCAAACTCATCCGTGAGGCGATCTCCTAGGCTCTCTCGATAACACTTGCGTATGTCATCTTCCTTTGCCCAGCGAGAATCGAGCTAATCTCTGATCGAAGGCCTTTCTCAAACCTTTGGGCCTTCTTGAGGTCGGTATCCACCATGTGTGGGGTGTACCGACTCAGGTGATTGAATTGCCGCTCATAATCTCCCACAGTTGAGCTTCCCTATCGGAGGTGAAGGAACTCTATCTCCTTCTGGTCCTGATAATATTGAGGGATGAAGTGATGAGAAACCACTTCTTTGAATTCTTCCCACGACATCCCCTCTCTTTGAGCGGGTAGCAGTGTTCGCTCGTACGAGTCCCACCAGTGACTCACCTCATCAGTGAGCTGAAAGATGGCACAACTGACCATCTGTTCCTTGGAGCACATTAGGTGCCCAAACAATCGGTCGAGTGACCTTAGCCACTCTTCCGCATCAGTTGGCTCTCTCTTCCCATCAAAAGTTGGCGGGTTAAACCACCGGAACTGTTCATAGATGAGATTCAGGTCAGTTCTTTCCGGTTGTGGGGTGGTTCGGGTTTCCTCAAAGGAAAGCACTTTATATGACAGATAAAGATATGAAAGATAAAGCGCAGATAGGAAAACAATAAAGCACTTATGGCTTATAGTGGTTCGAAGGTGGTGTAAGCCTTCTACGTCCACTTTACTGCTACCTCGAGCAGGAACTTTGTTAAGCAAGATTGGTTTACAGGACCTTTCCTAACAATCTATCAACTTACAAAGCAAACACCAACTAGAGTCCAGAGATCACACAACACTGCAAACTCTAAAGGCCCGCCAACTAGAGTCCAGAGATCACACAACACTGTAAACTCTAAAGGCTAACCCACACAGGGTTCCACACTCCCATACAGGGAAGTTGCCTAGCTCCTAGACAACTATACAAACAACAAGGATTTCTCCTATCAACTGTTTGACACCTAAAACAACCTAAGCACCCAGGCAACAAGGTTGATAGTATATGTTTGTTCTTCAACTGGTGCGATGAAGTGAGCTTCTGAATCCTCCAAATGATCTTTTCTGCTTTGAACGTGCTCTACTTCTCTGAGGTTGAGTGACTGAAACTGAGCGTAGCTTGAATGCTTGAGAACTTTTTCGTACTAGATTGTTTTGATTCAATTGTTCTCAATTTTTCAGATCTTTAAAAGTTCAGTATTTCAGTTGTTGTTCCAGTTCAGCTCATCCTCTATTTATACTTGTAGAGAAGAAATCCGTTGAAGGAGATATCTTCCCATTTTGAATTTTTAGATCTTCTGATCAAAGGCATGGCTTGCATTTAATGCGACTTGACATATCCTTTTGGAGCATTTAATACGGTGGCTGCGGCTCACAGCTATCTGCAGGCACGTCAGTCCATGTGGCGTCTTGGTATTGGCTCCATGTCTGCAACTTTGATCTTCTCTCGAATGGCTCTATTCCTCGTACTGCATTTATCTTTCCTCGGATTACAGGATACTCATTCTCTTTGTCATCAGCGCTGTTGAGTGTTTGAGCTGTAAGCTTTGCGCTGTATCCTGGGTCTGCTTGCAGTATTCCTGTAACCTTTTCTTGCAGCGATGCTGCGTGCCGTTCCTTCATGCTTTGCTGCTATGCTGTAACTGTCTTCTTGCAGTGTTACTGTATCTGCTTTCTTGCAGCAGCGTCATTCTGAAATTTTCAATGCAGCATTGTATGCATGTGTTCCTCCATTTTCCAGCTTCCATAACAAGACTCAAACTTAGTCTATGTTTTTCACTTAAACATTGTGAAAAATTGGGTACTCAAACTTCCTATTACATTCTTGGTTTGTCTCATCAAAATCTAAACACTAAAGACTCAACAATTTCCCCCTTTTTGATGATGACAAAACAATTATACAAATTCATACATGAAGGAAGTTTTTCATTACATCATATCAATTTACATCAGGATTCCATATGAGATGAACATAAACGAAAATAACCCTGGATGTATCAGAGATGTACAAACTAAAGTTTACTGAAAAAGGGACCTTCTTGTAGACGATTCATCTGGTCTTCTTTCAATAGTCCTTCCTTCTTGCTCTGCGCTTCCTTTTGAACCTTTCCACCAGTCTCGAATGGACTCCTGATAGGATTCTTCAAGTTTCTCCTTAATCTTTGGGATCTGAATCCATCTCAGCCAGAAGTCCTCATAGTAAGGCACTATGTAGCCTTTCTTCACTCGGTCTATGTAGTAATTCTGAATTTCAAGCTCTCCAGACCTAGCAAGCTCTTCATATCTTATCAGTACATTGTGGCAGGTTTGAAATCTACTGAATTTGCCCTTTTTGCACAGAAATCTGAAGTTTCTGAGATACTCTGATCTCTTGTACATCGTGATTGCTTCAAAGGATGGATTTCTATCTGTAGGCAACTTGATTGCCTTGAAGATGTTTAGAGTCCAGACCATGTTTACTCCTACAGGCTTCTGATCCATCAAAGTTGATACTTCAGCAGATATGTTGTCTGTGTCGAGACGTGGAATCTCTTGAGGGGGGTATTGGTGAAGATCCCTGTCAAATATTCTCCTCTCACCAATTACTCCAAGCCTTTGCATCCAGGCATTTTCTTCTTGTTCTGCTCTGGCTCTCTCCGCCCTCTGAGCAGCCATCTTCTCATTGTAAAGCCTTTCAGTCTCGGCTTTGCTTACCCTCTTTCTTGAGCCCTGTTGTTGGCTCTCTCTCCCTCTCTTTGTATGATGATCAGAGGGAAGTGCTGCATTTTTCCTTGCAGCACTGCTGTGTGCAGCGCCTGCTGCTGATCTGCTTGCAGCAGCTGTACCGCCAGCTCCTCCTTCATCATCTTTTCTCCATCTCTTTGGAGGGGGAGCTTCAGCAGTAGTAGATGATCCAGACCTCTTCCTTCTGCTTAGAGGTTGGTTGTCTTCTTCTTCTTCTTCTTCATCTTCTTTCTCCCTGGAGCTCCAGTATCTATCATCAAAGCCTTCAATACCTTCCCCCTTTTTGGCATCATTAAAAGCCGGGGGTGGAGCAGGGACACTTGGAACTACTTTAGAACGTAGTCCTCTTGGGGGTGCTGGGGCGACCCTACATCTTTCGGCATACTGAGGATATGCTTGCATCATCATATGTGCCAATTCTCCAACGATCATTTCCAGGTTTGCCAATCGATCATCGACACTCTTGGTTCTTTTGGATTGATCTGTTATATGGTCCAAAAGTGTCGAGAGCACCAAGGAGTGAGTTTGAAGCCTATCCGATGTTGTTTATGCATGCTTCTTACAGAGTTGAACTTCAGCTCGGGTTTTTGCAACATCTTTCTTCAGTTCTCCCTCCATTCTAACCCTGTCCTTGTACATCCTGTTAGCATTATCATTTATAGTTGTCTGGATCATTGCAGGAAGTGCTTCAATATCTTTCTTGAAGTTGGACATGGTTTCAGCGTGGAACTTGGCTTGTACTATCATGCTTTGCTGTATGTTGGATTCATGATCATGAAGAGCATGAATAAGGTGCATAACAGTAGTAGCTATCCTATCAATCGATGCATCATGGTTTGAGCCAGTGTTCCGTTGTTGTGAGGCAGCAGCTGATGCAACATAAGGAATCAATGATCTTTGAGGTTGTGCTGTATCCTGCCTTGGAGCCTCTGGTTCAGCTTGGTTATCCGCATCCTCATGAGTGCCTGATGCGGGATTTTCTTCAATGACTTCTTCCTCCTTATCTGATGATATTGGGATTGACACATCACCAATATCTCCATAACTGGCTCTGTTGCGTTCAGCCATTCTCCGGAGGAATTCAGCCATCTGAGCTTCCGCAGTAACCTCTGCTGCTATAGCCTGGATAGGTGCCTATAATTGTGTAGCAACAACAACATCAACCTCCTCATGAGGTGACTCTAGCTGTGTAGAGGTTACCTCAGCCTCTGCTTGAATATCCTCTGAGGGTACTGTCGCAATAGTTTTCCCTTCAGAGGTCTTTTCACCCTCAGAGAGTGTTGTCTGACCAACAGCCTCTCCTGAGGTCTTCGGTAAGGACCCCGTCTCCTCGGCTGGTCCTGCAATTTCGACAGTCTCTGCTGCAAGAATGGATTCTTGCAGTTCTCGTTAGTTTCTTGCAGCTTCCACTATATGCATGATTGAAAGCTTGATTTCTGCAAGAATCTCAGCATCCACCCTTCGTGTTTCTTCTGTAGTTTCTGAGTAGGTGGCTACTTGCTGTACCGCTGTCTCTACCAGTACAGGGAGTACCGCTTCTGCGACTTCCTCCATGGTTGCTTCATCAGCGACCTCAGCAATATCAGAGAAAAAGTCTCTGATGATGGTGTCTTGTTCCCCCTGAATGTCTGCAACGGCGCCAGGAATGGTGTCATGGGAGAATCTTCATAGTCCACAAGTTGAGGCTCGTCCTCCTCTATAGAATCAAGCATGACGATATTGGAGTGGCCTTCAACTATTTGCTCAAATGCAGGGGAGTTTGAATTGTGATGACTTGAGCTTTCTTCTCCCCACATCCTCTGAGGAGTGTGCTGCATCCTTGTCTCCTTGACACTTGCTTGCAGCACCTATTGCAGCATAGCTTTCTCAGCCTGTTCCACTCCTAGAGTGTCGATTTGCTCTCGCGCAAATGCGACGTCATCACCCCTTCTTACAGCCTCTGCAGCCGGGGCTAGGAAGATTTGAGCATCCTCCATAGCTGCGTTCATTGGCACCTCTGCAGAGTGGGATTCTACAAGAGCTTTGCCCTTTCCTTTGTCCAGTGCTCCCTGAGCATCAGTGCCTCTTGATCCATCTTGCACCTTTGCTGCATACTCAGGTTGCAGGAGTGCCAAAATATCCTCTGAATTGGCCCACTCCAGGACTGCTTTTTCCACAGTGAGGAAATCCTTCCATTGCATCAAAATTTCCCCCTTTGACAGTCTCATCTCCCTCCAGAGACTTATTGCTGCTTCATATCTCTAGCAGCTGGAAAGATTGGATCGAGCACAGACTGAACAACTTCTTCGTCTGGCTGAATCCTTTGCTGATGTGACTTATTCGCACCAGCATCTACTAACGAACATGCAGTAGAGAGTTGGGAATTAGCAGCTGCAGCAGCCTTCTTCTTGCTGCGCGGGGCCCTCCTAGCCATAGGTGCGTCATCATCTGAGGATGAGGACTCAGGTTCAGGTTTAGGTTCTGTCTCCCTTGGTGTCCCCTTGATGACAGGAAGAGGATTTTCATCATCATCATTTTCATCATCACCCCTGCTGCCTGTATCTTCATCCTGCAGTGCCAAGGTTGTATTTTTTTTGTCTTTGGTTTTCTTCTATGCAACCCCAGCAGCAACTGTCTTTGGTTGGGCCTTGCCCTTCTTCTTTTCTCCAAGATATTTCCCAACAGGAATGGGAGTGGGAGCTGCAAGCTGAACGCCTAGCTTGCAGAGTAGAGAGCAAATGGTGATTCCATAGCTTCTCCTTGGTGTGCCCTTCTCTGCTTCCTCCCATATTCTCTTCATGATGAACCTTGCCCAGTTCACCTTTACTCCGGCCATGATGACAGACATGATCCAGAACCGAAGATCTGTGCATTTGTCATAACTCCCTGTTCTCCCTTCAATGGTGTACGCACAGATATCATGGAGCAGTTCAAACTCTGATTTGAAGAGTTTATTCGGGGCACTTCTATTGATTTCTGCCCCTGCATTGTTCACTCGAAAGAGATCCCACATCTCTTGAACGTTGTCTTCCCCATATGACGCTAGTTGACTGGGGGTTAGCCCTCCTAACGAGATGCTGAAGGTGGTGGCTATGTCTCTGATGGATAGAGAATTTTCTTCTTCGTCTGCACCCATCTTGAACAAGATGCGGTTCCTTTCCTCAGTAAGCCTGGCAAAGGCGTAGAACTTTTGGACTGATTCTACAGAGAAACCGCTGTAGATGGTGGTTAGTAACCCTAGGATTTGGGTCTGTTCAAGGGCGTCAAATATCCTTCGGATGACTTCGTTATCATACAATCCAGAAGCGTAAACATGCTCCTGATTGATCAGGCGTCCTTCAAAGACAATGGTTTGTCGAGCCGCCATTGATAAAGATTTGAGAGAGATTTGAGATATCTGTAACTGGGAGTGCTTGTGAAGGAAAGAAACTTCTCTTTGTGATGAGGACGAAGATGAATTTTGAAAAGAGGAGGTTAAGGGTTTGTGGAGAACATCAGGGGACGTGTAGTAAGATCAATGGTTGAGATTAAAGAATGAAAGAGATCTTACGGTCCTTAGAAAAAGACAGAGGGGTCAAATCGTAAATAATCATGACTTGCGCAAGTGTGGATTCTGACCGCGCCTCTTCATCTTCTGACAGAGCGGATTCGCATTTAATGCTGACTTGGTTTGCCGCCCAATTTATTGTCCTTTTAAGGTTGCAGCATCCTGGGTACGAGATTGCCAAGTATTAAATACTCTTTGAAATAAATGTTGTAACCAAGTGCTGTTTGTTCTCCAATCACCCTGCTGTGCTGTATGGATAAAGGATGCAGCGCTGTTTGAACCAAGCATTGTATGCAGATGCATCTTACAACACTATTCTTGCAGCTTCTCGCAAGTATCCAGATATTCCCCCTGGGCTTCTGCATCTCCTTTTTCCTTTTCATAAATTCAGTATTCCCAGCTCATTTCTAAGCATGGTAAACCTCGATTCTCCCAATGGTTTAGTGAATATATCTGCAAGCTGGAGGTCCGTATGAACTTTCTCAAGCACGACATCCTTCTTTTCGACGTGATATCTAATAAAGTGATGTTGTATCTCGATATGCTTTGTTCTTAAGTGAAATACGGAATTAAGGGTAATTGCGATTGCACTCGTGTTGTCACAGAGAATTGGAGTCTCCTTCTCTTCGATCCCATAATCTCTTAGTTGCTGCTGTATCCAGAGAATTTGCGCACAGCAACTCCCTGCTTCAACATATTCTGCTTCTGCTGTGGTTGTAGCAATAGATGTTTGCTTCTTGCAGAACCATGAGACAAGTCTATTTCCAAGAAATTGACAAGTCCCACTGGTACTTTTTCTATCGATTTTGCAGCCTGCATAATCTGAGTCAGAATATCCTTTGAGTTCGAAACCTCCTTCCTTTGGATACCATAGGCCTACTTCCTGAGTTCCTTTCAGATACTTGATGATCCTTTTGGCAGCTGAAAGATGTGACTCCTTTGGTGCTGCTTGAAATCTTGCACAGACTCCAACTGCAAACATGATATCTGGCCTGCTTGCTGTAAGATACAATAAGGATCCTATGAGTCGTCTGTACTTCGTGATATCTATATCTTTACCATCTTCATCTTTGTCGAGACTTATGGATGTAGACATAGGAACAGATGTTGCTGACCCTTTCTCCATGCCAAACTTCTTGATGAGCTTGTTAGTGTATTTGACCTGGCTGATGAAGGTTCCTGCAGCCAGATGCTTTACTTGTAATCCTAGAAATAAACTTAATTCTCCCATCATATTCATCTCAAATTTTGATTACATCAGATTGGAAAATTTCTCACATAATCCTTGGTTGGAGGATCCGAAGATGATATCATCCACATATATATGTACAAGAAGTATGTTGTCTCCATCCTGTATCTTGAACAGGGTTTTGTCCACTGTTCCTTTCTTAAACCCTTTTTCCAGTAGATAGATAGATAGGGTGTCATACCAAGCTCTTGGTGTTTGCTTGAGTCCATACAGGGCTTTGTGTAACCTGAATACCTTCTCTTTTGCTTGATCTTCAAAACCTGGAGGTTGCTCTACATACACTTCCTCTGTAAGAACACCATTAAGGAATGCACTCTTCACATCCATTTGGTATACCTTGAAATCCATGTGAGCTGCATATGCCAAAAAAATCCTTATGGCTTCCAGCCGTGCTACTGGAGCAAAAGTCTCATCAAAATCAATTCATTCTTCCTGGCAATATCCTTTAGCAACTAGTCTTGCTTTGTTTCTCACAACACGTCCAGATTCATCTAGCTTGTTCTTAAAGACCCATTTTGTTCCAATGACTCTTTGATGAGTTGGTCTTGCAACTATTTACCAAACTTGATTTCTTTCAAATCCATTTAGCTCTTCTTGCATAGCTTGTATCCAGTTACTGTCTTGTAGGGCTTCTTCAACATTTTGGACCTCTGTTTGAGATATGAAGCATGCAAACATTGCTCCATGAGGGATGGACCTTCTTGTCCTTACTCCTGTGGATGGATCTTCAATGATAAGATCCCGAGGATGATTCCTCAGCCATGTTCTGTCAGGCTGAAAAACATGTACCAGTCTAGGTTGCTCCTCATGTTGCTGTAAGATTGGAGGTTCTGCAGCTGTAAGATTATTTGCTGCATCAAAAGGTGCAACTTCTTCTTTGTCTTCTCCAGTAGGCAGAACTCCTTCAACATATGAAATACCACTTTCTTTCCTTGGAGCTGTATCCTCATTAGCTTCCTCCGATTTCTTTGTGTTACAGTGTGGTTTATCAAACACCACATGGATTGACTCTTCAACCACTAAGGTTCTTTTGTTAAAGATTCTAAAAGCTCTACTTACAGCAGAGTATCCTAAGAATACTCCTTCGTCTGATTTTGCATCGAAGGTTTTCAGATGCTCTTTTCCATTGTTGAGGATATAGCACTTGCATCCAAAGATATGCAGATGTGAGACATTCGGTGTATATCCATTCTAGACTTCATAAGGGGTTTTGTCAAGATCTTTGTTGATTAGGCATCTGTTCTGGGTGTAACATGCAGTGTTGGTAGTTTCAGCCCAAAATCTCTTCGGTATCTATGCTTCTGCTATCATTGTCCTTGCTGCTTCTTTGAGGGTTCTGTTTCTCCTTTCAGCTACACTATTCTGTTGAGGTGTTCTTGCAGCAGAGTATTCATGACGAATACCATTGTCAGAGCAGAATTTTTCGATGAATTTGTTTGTGAACTCAGTTCCTCTGTCAGATCTGATCTTCACAATGCTCAAGCTCTTTTCATTTTGAATTTTCTTCATGAGGTCAGGTAGCTTGCTTTGTGTGTCTGATTTCTTAGCAAGGAATATGGTCCATGTGTATCTGGAGTAGTCATCTACCACCACAAGTGAGTACTTCTTCCCACTTATGCTTACTGGTTCTACTGGTCCAAAAAGGTCCATATGTAGAAGGTCTAGAATCCTGTGAGATGACTTCTGCGACTTGTCCTTGAATGAGCTTTTCACTTGCTTTCCCTTCTGACAAGCTCCACATACATTTTCTTTCTTATAAGCTACATCTGGCAATCCCCTTACAAGACCTTTTCTTGCTAGTCTGTTGATTGTCTTGAAGTTCAGGTGGCTCAATCTCTTGTGCCATAGCCAGCTCAGCTCTGGTGGACTTTTCACAATGAAGCATGTGGGATGACTAGAAGGATTCCAGTCTGCGAGATATATATTTCCTCTTCTTGTTCCCGTAAGCTTGACTTCATTTGTTGCATTATCCTTGATTAAGCACTTGTTGAAGTTGAATTCCACTGAGTATCCTTTGTCACAAAATTGACTGATGCTCAGAAGATTATATCTGAGACCTTTCACATAGGATACATCTTTGATCTTCACATTTCCTTTGACTAAGCATCCACTTCCTTTTATGCTTCCTTTGGAATCATCTCCAAAGATGACCTTTGGTCCTTTGCATTCTTGGAAATCTCTCAGAACTTCTTTACTATTTGTCATGTGCCTTGAGCAGCCACTATCTATGTACCATACATCGCTGCTACCTAGCACTGAAACCTGTAACACATTTAAGCAGACTTAGGTACCCATATCTGTAAGGGTCCTTTGGGGTTAGTTACTTTGGGGATCCAAATTTTCTTAACAGTCACTGTTTTGCTGTAAGATTTGTTGAATCTCTGAATGTATGCAGTTTTATGATTAAACTGCTTGAAAGCTGTGTGTGCAGAAACAAGACATGTGTTACCAACACTCTTGTAGTGTGGTCTTCCACCATACTTCCTTTGAGTATATCCTCTTTGAGGTTTAGACATATATGTCTTAGTATAGGTAGGAAATTTCTTCTTGTGCTGCAACTTTGTGGGTTGCTGCATCTTCTTGCTGCTTACAGCAGATAGCTTCTGCTGCAGCCAGTTCTTAGATGCAGGCTTACTTCCTGTAGTTGAGCATTGGGGTTTCTTCCCCTTATCCATCAATGCTGATTTGTTCAAGATCTTTTCTGAGCTACAGGGTAACTCATTCTTCATTGAAGTTTCAGCTTGAACAAATTTTACAGCTTTGGATGTACTTGTTGTATCCTGAGAGGTATGAGTGCTATAACCTATGCCCGATTTTTCAAAAGGGCTTCTGTTTTGACTTATGCACTCCATTGTGTCCTTAGCTGATTTGCTAAAAGTTCTGATCGTGGACTGCAAGTTCTCCTTCTCAAATTCTAGCTTAGTGACCAGCAGACTTAACCTTGAAACCTCCTTTTGTAACTTACTGCACCTTGAGTTATCAGACTCACATGCAGCAAGCTTTTCAGCAATATCAATATTTTTGCCTCTGAGGTTCTCATTGTCGATTCTTAGATTCTCATTCTCAATCTTTAGCTCCTCATGAGTTGAGTTAATCTGCTCGAAATCACTCATGATTCTCTTTAAAGAGTGGATCATTTTCAGCTCCTCTTTTTCTGGTATGGACAGCGGTTGGGAGGTTACCTCATCTTCATCGCTATCCTCGTAGCCATTTGCCATCAGGTATATTAGCGCTTCATCATCAAACGATGAGGTTTCAGTGTCGCTGTCAGAGGATTCTGCAGCCTTCAGTATCTCCTTTGAGATTACTGTATCCTTGACTTTCTCCAATTCTCCAATGACAGCTCGTAGCTTATGTCTATCCTCTCTTTTCTTTTCTTTTCTTTGTTCTCTCTCTCCTTCTGTGTATTTGTGCACCATTGGGTGTGGACAACTTCTAGCATAATGTCCAGGCTTCCTGCAGTTATAGCACAAATCAAGATCAGTCGAATTTGAGTGGAGAGAGGAGGATACCTGGAGAGGTGGATGACTTCTTCTGAAGTCATTTCTCTTATTGAGATTAGTATTTTTGTTCTTCATGAATCTTCTAAATTTCTTTAGAAGAAGGGCCATGTCCTCTTCAGCGTCTTCTGCAGCAGCTTCTATTTGCTTGCTGCAGCTTGTAGCTGCTGTATCTTTAGATCCTCTGGCAGTTAGCGCTGTAACTTTGGAGCTCGATTCTTCTATCTCCTTTCTCCGTCTGTTGATGTCATATTCAAATACTTTGAGGTCGGAGAATAGGTCAAATGTACTCATGGATTTCAAATCCATAGACACTCTCATGGCAGTGGTCTTGATATCCCATTCGGCGGGTAGGGCTCTAAGCACTTTCATGTTCTTCTCCTTCTGAGTGTAGTGCTTGCCCAGAGCTTCTAGTTCATTCACAATGGATGTGAATCTTAAATCTAGTTGCTCAAGAGTTTCCTCACTCTTCATCTCGAAGAGTTCAAAGAGTTGGGTGGCGTTGGAGATCTTGTTGTCTTTAGTGAGCTCTGTTCCTTCACATATTTGTTCCAACTTTTTCCAAATTTCCTTGGACGTTCTGCAAGCTTTAACTTTGCTGAATGTGTCTTTATCCAAGGTGATGAATAGAGCATTCTTGGCCACGTTGTCTAGATTGGCTCTCTTCCTGTCTTCATTGTTCCATTCTTATCTTGGCTTGACTAGGAAGTTGGGTGGTGGCGGTGCTCCTTCTTCCGTATCTCATCCGAACATGGGATTCACCTTCATAGGTATGATTGGTCCTTCTGTGAGGACCGTCCACATTTCATCGTTTATAGCTGAAAGGTGTGTCTGCATTCTTATCTTCCAATCGTCATATTCCTCTATGGAAAACATAGGTAACTTATGATTGGAGGAATCCATGATATGCTAAAAAGAATGAGATTTTAAGATGCAGAGAAAAACAGCGAGGCAAATATAGATCTGGGTTGGCAACCAGACAAGTTGGCTTTTAACCCAACCTGCTCTGATACCACTTGTTGGGTCCCAAGTGGTGTCCGAGGTTCAGAGGGGGGGTGAATGAACCTTGGTCGATTTTGAAAATCTTTTCAAAACAAACTGTTCTGCAAGTTACTAGAACTTGCAGCACCAGTCAGTTACTGCTTACAACACTAGGATGCAGTGTTGCTCGCTGTAACTTGAGTTTTAAGTGCAACGGTAAGTAAACTCTTTTGTGACACAAGGCTGGCTGGTTTTCTCAAATATGCTCCTTTCAAGATGTTTTATGCATATGACAGATAAAGATATGAAAGATAAAGGGCAGATAGGAAAGCAATAAAACACTTATGGCTTATAGTGGTTCGAAGGTGGTGTAAGCCTTCTACGTCCACTCTACTGCTATCTCGAGCAGGAACTTTGTTAAGCAAGATTGGTTTACAGGACCCTTCCTAACAATCTATCAACTTACAAAGCAAACGCCAACTAGAGTCCAGAGATCACATAACACTGCAAACTCTAAAGGCCCGCCAACTAGAGTCTAGAGATCACACAGCACTGTAAACTCTAAAGGCTAACCCACACATGGTTCACGTGGCGTCTTGGTATTGGCTCCGTGTCTGCAACTTTGATCTTCTCTCGAACGGCTCTTTTCCTCGTACTGCATTTATCCTTCCTCGGATTGCAGGATACTCATTCTCTTTGTCATCAGCGCTGTTGAGTGTTTGAGCTGTAAGCTTCGCGCTGTATCCTGGGTCTGCTTGCAGTATTCCTGTAACTTTTTCTTGCAGCGATGCTGCGTGCCATTCTTTCATGCTTTGCTGCTATGCTGTAACTGTCTTCTTGCAGTGTTGTTGTATTGCTTTCTTGCAGCAACGTCATTCTGAAATTTTCAATGCAGCATTGTATGCATGTGTTCCTCCATTTTCCAGCTTCCATAACAAGACTCAAACTTAGTCTATGTTTTTCACTTAAACATTGTGAAAAATGGGGTAACTTCCTATTACATTCTTGGTTTGTCTCATCAAAATCTAAACACTGAAGACTCAACATCATCTTATTCTATCTCCATTTTCAGTAATTGTTGGTCCCAAATGGTTCAGAGGTTCAGAGTGGGGTGAATGAACCTCTATCTAATTTTTAAAAAACTGTTTGAACTTTCGGCGATGTATTCTATCACAGAATACAACACTGAATGTAGTACAGTGCACTGGCCGAGAATACTGCTCAGCTTACTGTATCAGAGTTCTCTATACAGCAGAAACAACTTTGATAAGGTTTCTTTTGAAAATGTTTTCTAAAATATACTTTTCACTGAACTTTTGAAAGTAGAATGATAAGATATAGAATCCAGCACAGAAATACTAAGAGCAGAAAATAAACATACAAGGTTTATAGTGGTTCGAAGGTGGTATAATCCTTCTACGTCTACTCTACTCTTACTTTGAGAGGAACTTCGTTAAGCAAGATTGATTTATAGAACTCGACCTAACAATCTATCAACCTAACAAGTTTGTCACCTATAAGGATTTAGCTTCCACACAGGTTGCTGGAATCCATAGGCTGACCCACACAGGATCCTACTAACTCATACAGAGTTATTACCTTAATAACTTAAGTTAAAAGTATATATGTTTTTCTTCAACTGGTGCTTAAAGTAACCTTGAGGACTCTTGAGCTTGATGTTTTGAAGGCTTGACTGTTTTACTTGGAAGTTGAGTGATTGAAAACTTAGAGTGTAGAAAACTTGAGAACTTGTTCTTGCGAGAGTGTATAAGTTCAGATGATTAGTTTTTCAGTGGTTGTTTCAGTCGACTCTTTCTCTATTTATAGATGTAAGAAATGTGTCCGTTGAAGTGAGACACATTTCATTTGAATTTGAATTCCCTTTGATCGTCTTTTATCTTGCATTCAATGTGTCTGAAATTCTGGGAATTTTTTTCTTGTCTTATTCTTCAACTCATTCAATACGACTGTAGTGTACTGCAGGATTGTTGCAGTCTATCGGTCCACGTATCAACAGAACACTGGTTCTTAGTACTGCTCGATCACTTTATCTCTACTGGCTATAATTGATAAGATGTATTCTTGGATAACAGTGATCTTCTTCGTACAATATTGTTGTGCGTGAATGTATCTTCTTGCTTTAAGACTTCTTTCAGTTCTGGAATACTGTGCCAGTTTACTGTAACTTCCTATTGCAGTGAGACTTTCTGTTCGTCTTATTCTATTTTTACTTGATGCTTGCTGTATTTGAACTGCTTACTATATACAGTGTCTAGATGTGACTTTTTTGCTATATCCGACTGCTACCAGAAACCTTCTTGTTATAGAATTTCTGAGTTTCTTCATCCTTCAGCTTCGACTTATAATACTCAAACTAATCTAAGTTTCTACCTAACAAATGTGAAAAATGGTGTACTCTAATTCACAATTACAATACTATTTTGTCTCATCAAAATCTAAATATAAATTTCCTAGGAATTTCCCCTTTTTGGTGATGACAAAACCTTTACATTATGCAGTTCATTGTAAGAATTCAGAGTGGTATGCTACATATACTTTTCATACATTATATAGAAATGATTACATAATACAGAGAATCTTCATGCATTGATTTAACTTAGCTAGCATCCTATCTTATAGACTAATCAACACATAAGCTTAAGTAGATATTTCTAGCATGCTTTCCTACATCAGACAGTAATGCATGAAGTTCACAGAGTGTGAACTTGGTCCATCAGCAGTAACTTGAATATATCTGAAAGTAAAGTTTACAAGTTACAAAGAGTAGCTTATATAATGATTTTACAGGTGAGTGCAATAAGTTGTTGATCTCGTTTATACATCTTCAAAATTGCTGACGTCCAAAAAGCTTCTTTCTTACTGTATCACCTTCTGGTGGCTTTCACTTCTCATACTTGGTCCATTTCTACCAATTTATGATTGATTCTTGATAGGTCTCTTCAAGCTTCTTCTTGATATCTGGAATTTGAAACCACCTGAGTCAGAAAACTTCACAGAATGATATCTGCACTCCATGTTTGATCTTCTTTATCAACTCCTTTTGATTTTCAAGCTCTCCATCTCTAGCTAGTTGCTTGTATTTTTCCAATACAATAAGGCACATAACATATATTCCAAAAAAATTCAGCTGGCAGAGATGTTTGAAGTACCTCAGATATTCTGATCTTTTGTAGAAGGTTATCTATTCGAACGTAGGATTTCTGTACTTTAGAAGGATCACTTTGTTAAAGATTTTCATATCCTAAGAAAGACTTCTTTGAAGGGCCTTTGATCCAGCATCAAAGATACTTCAGCAAAGATGTGGTTTGGATCAAAGCAGGGAACCTCTTGAGGTAGGTATTGATACAGAGCTTTATTAATTTTCTTTACAAGTTCTGACTTCTTTTCTCCTATAACACCAAGCCTCGACATCCAGTCTTCTCTGTCTCTTCTTCTTTTCTCTTCAGCTTCTTTCAGCTGTCTCCATCTCTCTTCGTCTAACCTTCTGACTACAGCAACACTTAAAGGTTTGTTTTTTTGAGGTAGTTGTTGATGCTGCTGTCTACTGTTTTGCTGTTGTTGTCTACTACTCCTTCTCTGAGTCGGTGCAACTTCTTTTCTTTCTGCTGTTTTGGATGCAGCAACCCCATCATCTGCACCTCCTTCATCTTTATCATCTTTCATTTTTTTATACAGATGGCTCTGACCATGTCTAGAATTTGATCTCATTCGCTTCTTGCTGGCCAAAGGCTTCTCATCATCATATTTTTCTAATTCTTTCATAACATCCTCTACTGCAACATCCATATCTTTGTCTTCTGATCTTTTTTTACTTTTCCTATTTTTGTCATCATCACCTGAGGGAAGTTTGAGAGATATTGATTCTTGCTCAGTGAGAACGAATTGAAAAAAACCGCAAAACAAGATTGTTCTCATTTCTCCAACAAATAATTCAAGATTACTTATCTTATCATTCGTGCTTTAAGAAACACAAGCTTGAGTTGATACGCTTTCCTATGGGGAGTTGAGTACTAAATTCTGTGCAGCAAGGGTGCTTTTGATTTCATCAACAGATTTGTCCCTTGCTTCACTGGCAACTTGATGTACTGTTTCAACTCTCGGACGCTCCTGATGATGTGTATTTCATTTAACATTGATCCTTGTCTAAATTTTGGAGGGAAGCTGAGCTAGCTCTCTTCTCAGATCTTCCATAGATGAGGCATGGGATTTGTCGCTCATGTTGATGTTGTTGGCCATATTTACTTCATGAGTCTACAATGCCTGAACCAACCCATGTATAACATCAATGATCCCTTATAGTGATTTTTCCTGAGTAACACTAAGATCATAGAGTAATCTCTAGTTGTCTTTTCTGTAGCATGTTCGTATGGAACTAGAGCTTGACTAGGATCTTGAGCTTGTTTCTGTACTGTTTTGGCCAAGTACTGCTCCATGTTCTCTCTAACGGCATCTGCAGACTTCACCTTTCGAAAAGATAAGCCAACTCCAGGTAGAAGACTATCTCCATCTGAATCCTCATCATTGTCGGAAGAATCTCCTCCATCATACTCGGGATCTGGAGCAGGACCGACTATAAGAGCTCATTTTGCCTCATTGAGGTGCATCTAGTTTCCTGTCGTGCCCTTCTAAATCATCCATGAGCACTGCCTCAGCATTTCCCTGCTGCATCGGATCCTCCTATTGCATTGTTGCATTCTCTCTTACTTCGACAATTCTGGTGGTAGTATCAAGAATATCCAGATTTTGTGCATCGGTATATATGCGTTCAATGATTTTCTGCAATTTTATCAAGAATTTGTCATCCTCTGATATTTTTGATTCAGCTAATTGCAGATGTTAAGTCAAAAGTAAAACAGTTCGTTCTAAGCTTATTAAAGTTTTGTAAGAAGCATCATTTTCAACTTCTTAAGAGTTAATTGTACTCTAATCATCTTCTAAATGGTTAATTGCACTCGATTAATCTTTTAACTCAACATAAAAGTAATCTGTAACTCTAAATATAACGATTATTGAAAACTTGTTGCCAAGTAAAACTTGTCAGAACTCTTAATCATGTGTTTTATAACATTAATTGACCAAGTTACAACTAGATTGAATAACTTTAGTTATGAATTCGTTTACTTTAGTCTTGTCTTTGTGTTTAGCCGTAAGTTCTATTATATTTGATTTATAATATGAGTTTTGTGCTAAACTTCTAAGTGCAAACGTTAAGCAAAAAGTCAAACAGTTCGGTCAAAGCATATTAAGGCTTTGTAAGAAGCATTGTT
Organism: Scutellaria minor; assembly: GCA_954870855.1. Taxonomy (NCBI): domain Eukaryota; kingdom Viridiplantae; phylum Streptophyta; class Magnoliopsida; order Lamiales; family Lamiaceae; genus Scutellaria; species Scutellaria minor. The sequence continues at coordinate 24,287,574 of OX940727.1, forward strand.
TTCAACTTCTTAGGAGTTAATTGTACTCGACTCATCTTCTTAGGGGTTAATTGTACTCTATTAATCTTCTGACTCAACATAAAACTAATCCGTAACTCTAAGTGTAACGATTAATCAAAACTTGTTGACCAAGTAAAGGTTGTTAAAACTCTTAATCATGTGTTTTTTATAACATTAATTGACCAAGTTATAACTAGATTGAATAACTTTAGTTATGAATTCGTTTGTGTTTAGCCGTAAGTTCTATTAGATTTGATTTATAATATAAGTTTTGTGCTAAATTTATAAGTGCAAAAGTTAAGTCAAAAGTTAAATAGTTCGGTAAAAGCTTATTAAGGCTTTGTAAGAAGAATTTTTTTCAACTTCTTAAGAGTTAATTGTACTCTAATCATTTTCTAAATGGTTAATTATACTCAATTAATCTTCTAACTCAACATAAAACTAATCAGTAACTCTAAGTGTAACGATTATTCAAAATTTGTTGACTAAGTAAAGCTTGTTAGAACTCTTAATCATGTGTTTTATAACATTAATTGACCAAGTTACAATTAGATTGAATAACTTTAGTTATGAATTCGTTTACTATAGGCTTGTCTTTATGTTTAGCCGTAAGTTCTATTAGATTTGACTTATAATATAAGTTTTGTGCTAAACTTCTTATTGTAGATGTTAATTCAAAAGTCAAACAAATCGGTCAAAACTTATTAAGGCTTTGTAAGAAGCATCGTTTTCAACTTCTTAAGAGTTAATTGTACTCAAATCATCTTCTAAACGGTTAATTGTACTCGATTAATCATCTAACTCAATATAAAAGTAATCCGTAACTCTAACTATAACGATTATTGAAAACTTGTTAACCAAGTAAAACTTGTTATAACTCTTAATCATGTATCTTATAACATTAATTCACCAAGTACAACTAGATTGAATAACTTTAGTTATGAATTTGTTTACTATAGTCTTGTCTTTATGTTTAGTCGTAAGTTCTATTAGATTTGATTTATAATGTAAGTTTTATGCTAAACTTCTAAGTGCAAACGTTAAGTCAAAAGTCAAACAGTTCGGTTAAAGCATATTAAGTCTTTGTAAGAAGCATCGTTTTCAACTTTTTATGAGTTAATTGTACTCGACTCATCTTCTTACTGGTTAATTATACTCTACTAATCTTCTAACTCAACATAAAACTAATCTGTAACTCTAAATGTAATGATTAATCAAAACTTATTGACCAAGTAAAGCTTGTTAGAACTTTTAATCATGTGTTTTATAACATTAATTCACCAAGTTATTACTAGATTGAATAACTTTAGTTATGATTTCGTTTACTATATTCTTGTCTTTGTATTTAGACGTAAGTTCTATTGGATTTGATTTATAATAAAAGTTTTGTCCTAATCTTCTAAGTGTAAACGTGAAGTCAAAAGTTAAACAGTTCAGTCAAAGCTTATTAAGGCTTTATAAGAAGCATCATTTTCAACTTTTTATGAGTTAATTGTACTCTAATAATTTTCTAAATGGTTAATTTATTGGGAAGCGATTGCGCCCCGGTGTTCGTTTTTAATAAAATGAGCGAGCGGAAGTGTGTAGAATCCGGATCCGAGATCCGATTCGACACCGGGCATGTCTTGTGATCATATGATTATGGATCTGAAAAGATGTCGAGGTTATCTTTAGATCTGGTCCTCCTTCGTCTTCAAAATCGGTTCCCACGAGCTTGAGACGAAACAACCTTTTTCCTCTAAAGTGTATCCACGCATAGACTTGTGCACGTATATGGTGTGAGCTTGATTTGACTACACAATGACCCGAGACAACTCACATGAGGATTAGAGAGAAAGAAGAAGGAAGAAAAAGATTTATTTCCTTCTTCTTTTGGTTGCAGGCGTGTTTCAGGAGAGGGAGAGAAAATAGTGTGTCTTCTTTCTCTCTCTTGGAGGCTATGTATGTTGTGTGCTTCTATCAAATAGTTAGGGTTGCTAACTATTTATACTACTCTCCCAAACCAAGCCCATGGGCTTCTTAGGCCCATGTAGTAAAATAAGGAGAATGGGCCAAGCCCACTCCTCCTTTTATTTTACTTCCTCACATGGGCTTCTTAGGCCCACGTAGTAAAATAAAAAGAATGGGCCAAACCCACTCCTCCTTTTATTTTACCTCCTCTACAAATATGTGTGGCCCAATTATTATATCCACTATAATCAATTAGACTCCATGAATTAATTTCTTTCATGATCAATTAATTAATCCAAGCCCAATCAAATTAATTATCCTCTAATTAATTTATTGGCTCATAATTAATTAATCCATAATATAATTAATCTCATGGTATGTCTCCAGTGCACAAGGACCTACTAGTGCGTGTGACCCTTTAGGTCCGTCACTTCATCTAGTCCTCAAGTTATCGATCCACTCGATAGGTCAACTTAAGTCGACCACTTCCAAGACACCCCTAACTATGGAAGTACTTAAGACATCCCTCCAGTCACGTCCAGCAAACGCTATTAGGTGGACTCATAGATGAAAGACGAAGTTCTCATGTGAAGTTCTCATCTATGGTTCAGTACTAATACGGTCCTTTTGTTCGGTTCCCTGATCATGATCAAGGGCTTGGTCATTTGAACGTACCCTTTATATGATACGATAGCTATGTTCTCCTCACACACTACCATCATTCTGTTGCCCACGACAAGTTCCCAAATCCCCGTGTTATGGTCATCACCCGGTGCCGGGATTTATTGGAGACGACGAGCTGTAGGAATCATAGGGAAGCCATCCAATAGATTTCTCCATGGACCAACAAATCCTGCCTCGCCTGCTCAGTAGCCTTAAACACAATTCCACTACAACTAACTGAGCTCTGTTTGGCCTCATCACAGAGTGAGAGGTTTAGGAACTCAATCAAGTGCACAGCTTCCTCATGCAGGACCACATGACAGCTTGCAGTTCGAAGGACTATTAAAGTACCCATAGAAAACCAGAGTCTCGGTTTCCCGTAGCCACTACGGCTGCCAAATGGTTTGAGCTCTAATACGGATCTCGTTCAATATAGTCGTCTGGGTAGGACACTACATTCACCAACCCATGCAGTGTAAGCCGATGCCTATAAAACGAGACATCCACTTCCAAAGTGACATGCGGTTCGGTGCAAGTCTATCCGAATCCCACGATACCCATTCTTGTGGATTCTACGACTTGGAACTTTTACGATCTCAACCAGTAAGACCTATTCCATGAATCATCAACCCATGATATTCAAGTCTCTTGGTTACCGAGATCGGTGGGATTCACAATTCTAATTATGGACAACACATATAAAGAAAACGTTAAGATATATCAACATAAAGATAATGTTCAATACACAAAGATGTTCTATACAGAAATAATGTCATCAGGTCGGCCCAACAAATGGCTGCCAGGACATATATCTCAACAACTCCCACTTGCCCTAAAGCCATCTACCCACGGTCTTAAGTCCCATCGATTCACGATGCCTCTCAAACATGCACCTCGGTAATACCTTAGTGAATGGGTCCGCTATGTTTTCCACTGAGTCGACACGCTCCATCTTAATGTCACCCCTACCAATGAATGATATCTCGTATCAAATGGTATTGTCTTTGTACATGTTTGGATCGTTGATGAGATCGCGGCTCCTTAGCTTGTGCTATTGCACCGTTGTTATCACAGAAGATATCAATCGACTTTGCATTGCTAGGGACCACACCCAAATCCTGGATGTAGTTCTTCATCCAAACACCCTCCTTGGTTGCATCCAAAGCAACCATGTATTCAGCCTTTGTGGTGGAGTCTGCAACGGAAGTCTGCTTGGCTGATCGCCAACTGACTGCTCCACTGTTGAGCATGAATACAAATCCTGACGTTGACTTAAAGTCATCTACGTCAGACTGAAAATTTGGATCGGTGAAACTACGAATGACCAAGTCTGAACCTCCATACACTAGAAAAAGATCCTGAGTTTTTCTCAAGTACTTCAGCACAGTCTTGACAACTCCCCAATGGGCCTCGGCCGGCCACTCCAAGAGCGTGCACTACGTCTGGCCTAGTACATAACATGGTATATATGATGCTTCCAACAGCCGAAGCATATGGAACTTATCTCATCTTATCTCTCTCCTCATCTGTCTGTGGAGATATTTTCTTGAAGAGTGACACGTCATGGCGTTCATGAAGATAGCCTTTCTTGGAATCTTGCATCCGAAAGCGCTTGACAATCTTCTCTATGTACTGGGCTTGGGAAAGCCCTAGCAGTCGCTTCGAGCGATCCCGAATGATGCGTATACCCAAAATATAGGTGGTTTCTCCCAAATCCTTCATTGAGAACTGTGTTCCTAGCCACTTCTTGCTCGAGTTCATATCCTCAACATTTTTGTCAATGAGAAGTATGTCATCGATATATAGTATTAGAAATTGAATCGAGCTCCCACTAGTCTTCGCAAACACACAAGGATCACCCGCATTCTTGACGAATCCATAACCAAATATGACTTCATCAAAACGTAAGTTCCAACTCCGAGAAGCTTGCTTAAGTCCATAGATGGATCTCTTAAGCTTGCAGACCTTGTATGCACTTCCACTGGATATGAAACCTTGAGGCTGATCCATGAAGATCTCCTCAGTGATGTTCCCATTCAGGAACGCGGTCTTCACATCCATCTGTCATATCTCATAATCATGATATGCAGCAATGGCAAGTAGAATCTGAATAGACTTAGACATGGCTACTAGAGAGAAGGTTTCCTCAAAGTCTATTCCAGGCCTCTGAGTATAACCTTTCGCTATTAGCCTTGCTTTGAACGTGGCAACGTTTCCATCCACACCTAATTTCCTCTTAAACAACCATTTGCAACCCATGGGCTTAGCCCCAGGTGGCAGGTCGATTAGAGTCCAAACTTGATTTTGGTGCATGGATTCCATTTCGGCATTCATTGCTTCTTGTCATTTCTTGGAGTCCTTGTCTAACAAGGCTTTCTCAAACGTCCTCGGGTCATCCTCCACAGTGGATTTCTCATCCGCAAGTGTAAGGTATCTTTCCGGTGGATGTGGAGTCCTAGCGGACCTCCTCGGAAGGTGTGTATCTACTTTAGAAGAAGCGATGTCCTATTCTCCAGTTTGTGGCATCGGTGTATCCTCTTGAGTTCGCTCAAGATCAACCAATGGTTCAGTAACCTTTCCTTCCAAAGGAATAGGTTCCTCCAGGAATTTCGCATTCCTAAAGATGAACACCTTCTGATCATTAGGATCATAGAAGTAATACCCATGAGTTTTCTTAGGATACCCCACAAAGTTGCACAAACTAGACCTCCAGTCCAATTTGTCATCCATCAACTGTTTTACATAAGCTCTACACCCCCATACCTTGAGGTATGAGTACTTGGGTGTTTTCTTATGCCAAAGCTCATAAGGCATCTTCGAGACCGCCTTAGACAGCGCAATATTGAGCAGCTTCATAGCTGTCTCAAGGGCCTAGCCCCAAAAAGAGGTCGGTAGATCGGCCGAGGCCATCATAGATCGTACCATATCCATCAGTGTGCGATTCCTCCTTTCCGGCACTCCATTCAACTAAGGTGTGTAGGGAGGAGTCCACTCCGATAGGATTCCATGATCTCTTAAGTGCTTTTGAAATTCATCACTAAGATACTTACCACCTCGATCCGATCGAAGTACTTTAATATTACGTTCCAATTGATTCTCTACTTCATTCTGAAACTCACTGAATTTCTCAAAAGCCTCAGACTTGTGTTTCAACAAGTATACATGCCCATACCGACTATGATCGTCAGTGAAGGTAATGAAGTAAGAATATCCACCTTGTGCCGAAACACTTAGTGGACCACATATATCCGTGTGGATTAGATCCAACACGTTCTGTGCTCACTCCATTTGGCCGCCAAATGGTTGTTTGGTCATTTTTCCCTTGAGACAAGACTCGCATGTAGGCATATCTCCAAGGTCTGCATTAAGCATTCCCTGAGCCGCCAACTCGCGTAGTCTCCCTTTGGAGATGTGACCCAAACGTGCATGCCACAGATATGTGTCATCGCTACTTAAAGATCTTTTCAATTTTGACACGTGCAATATTTCACAATTATCATTGAGAAGGTATAAGCCATTAACCAAAGTACCAATAGATATAAAACAACCATTGTGCGAAACTGATAAACTTCCATTTTGAAATAGGAAAAAATATCCAATCTTGTCCAAACAAGAAACAGACACAAGGTTCTTAACTATTTGAGGTACAAAATAAACCTCTCTCAAAACAATCGAAAAACTGTCACTAAATCTTAATGTAACTTCTCCCACAGCAACCGCATGTACTCTCTTATCGTCTCCCAGCTTGAGAGCCATATCGTCTCTATTTAGATCTCTACTGCCTGGAGCACCTGTTGGTCATTGACCACATCAACGCCAGCACCGGTGTCAAACACCCATAAAGTAGAATCCGAAGAAACACTTAAGATTTCAACAAGGAAGGTACCTTTAGCAAGAGTAGCAGAGTACTCCTTGCAATCCTTCTTCCAATGCCCAGGTTGATGACAATGAAAACAGACATTTTGTTTCTTCATACTGGTTTTGCTCGGTCCTGTCCTTTTCTTAGCCACGCTACCCTTCGGCTTAGTTGTGTTAGAAGGTTTCTTCTTACCCTTCCCTTTTCCGTCTTTCGGCTTCTTGGGATGATCAACCTCTCCAACCAACAGAGCCTTGGTCTTGGTCCCCATGGTGTCCTGAGTTGTCTTCAGTATGTTCACCAGTTCATTATACGTATGCGCCCGAGGGCCATGTGATAGTTAATCTTGAACTGGTTGAATGATGGAGACAGAGAGTGAAGAATCAAATCCTTACCTAGATCGCAGTCCAACTCGTGACCAAGGTCACCAAGCCATTCGATCCCCTCATTACGGGCTTTCTGGATCATAAATCGTAGCTCGGACGAGGAAGATACGCAACGATGATTTTAATTTGCAAGATTAGTATACTTTGCAAGATTAGTTTGCCTTGCAAGTTTAATTTTTACCCTTGCAAGTTAAATTCTTTCCTTGTAGGAAACATAGACGAAGGACCACACTAGTTCCCTGAAATGTAGTAGTTCTTCCAAGAGACCACTTGATTGAGGTGAAGGAACGAACTTAGGATTTAAAGAATCGGGCTTCACGAGGGTTACCACCGAACAAGGTGGGGGTAAATTCTTATAAATTATATGTTGTGAACAATGTGCGCTCTTACGTGCGATTATTGTATATCTCTAATTATAACGTGAAAGTTTAAACGTGAAGTGCAAAGTGAAATGTTTTATACTTCATGAATGATGAAATGTGGTGAAGTTTATGGGGAAAATTCTTGTTTTTCCATTTATGTGACTAAGTACTATAACATGAAGATGTTGGCTGATGTGAGCTGAATTTGAATAATTTGTAAACGTGGCATTATGTGCCCGTTACGTGACAAAAGTGAGTGAAATATTTGCAAGATGAAAGAAATTGTTGTGTATGATATAACTCCATGGTGGTTCAGATCCACACTAACTCCATGGTGGCTCAGATCCACACTAACTCCATGGTGGCTCAGATCCACAAATAAAAATGTTTTCCACGGCGGCTCAGAACCGTATTTTCAAAGGCGGCCTCAAAACCGCATTTATGTGCTATTGAGTGATATGTTTATGTTTGCCAAATATGTAAAAGTGGCAGCAAATTCCGCAAGATGTAAAACGGGCGGCTAAGTTCCGCAAGACGTATTGGCGGCAAGCTCCGCAAGACAAAAATGTTTTCACGACGGCTCAGAACAGCAACTATGTGCTTAATGAATTATATGTCTATGTTTCCTGTGTTGGAACCGACGGATCGCCGGCCCTATGCTATCGGAATCGGGATCCAAAGATAAATCGCAGCGGAAAGAAATCATACCCTTGTAGACCTCTTGATCTTCTGATGTATTCCTCTGAGCCCTTCTCGAACGTTGCGTGGCCAACGATCCTTCGAGAAAAATCAGTTCCGCTCTCTCTCACTTATCACGTGTTTTCTGTGATCTGTGTTCTGTGTTATGAGAGGCGCTGATGAAAAGAGCTATATATAGGCTACACCAGGGACCTAGAGGAGGAATTGGGTTGGGCCTCCTGATGGGCTTTAGTATCCTGCGTTCGGCCCGAACACATAACTGAAGCCCATCAATAATAATTCAGTCCACTAGAGAATTATTATTGAACTACCATCCCAATCCCATATTTAATATGGGCTCCTTATTATGTGTACATTTATTTCCCCGTGTTTAAGATATCGAATGTCCGTAAATTAAATAAGTTACTGACAACTTAAATAATTTACATCTAATTCCAAGAGTAGTACCACTCATCCTTATTATCATGTCGGATTAAATCCACCTGCAGGGTTTACATGATAATCCTTATGAGCTCCTCAAGGGGACATTATCATCCTAAATAATTAGGACACGGATTCCTTCTATAATCAACAGAACACCATATAAACAATGCTATCTCCCAACTCACCGAGTTTATTGATTTATGAATAAATCTCACCCATTGGCAAATTAAAGAAATAAACATTGAGCATACGTGCCCGTTATTATATAGGGATTAAGAAGATGTACATCCATAATAACAGAGGTCTTGTTCTATTATATAGTCAGTATAAAACGAACAACCTCAAATGGTCCTGCTCAATACACACAAAGTGTACTAGTGTAGTTTTATAGTCAAGACAGACTAATACCAAACTACACTACAACCATTCCGATGATTTGTCCAAATCCATCTTGGTTGTGAGCTACTATTTATAATTTATAAGAAACTGATAACATGATCTTCTGTGTGGCACCACACACCAAGTTATCTATAATATAAATTAATTGGACATTGCATAAACATATATAACAAATATAAAATGCAAACATATGACCAATGTGATTCTCATTCCATAAACGATGTTCATACAAAAAACTAGGCTTATAGTATACATCCTAACAATCTCCCACTTATACTAAAAGACTATGCTTCTATAAGCGCCGCCACACATCTAATTCCCATCCCTTCAACATGCCCATCAAAAGCTTTCGCTGGGAGGGCCTTTGTGAAAGGATCTGCTAGGTTATCTGCTGATGCAATTTTGGCGACAACAACTTCTCCTCGCTTTACGATGTCTCGTATCAGGTGGTACTTGCGCTCAATGTGTTTACTTGCTTTATGGGCTCGTGGTTCCTTCGAGTTTGCCACTGCACCACTGTTATCACAATAAATTGTGATAGCTTTGGGCAAACCAGGAATCACTTCTAAGTCCATCAAGAAGTTCCTGAGCCATACAGCTTCTTTGGCTGCCTCAGAGGCTGCCACATACTCAGCTTCCATGGTGGAGTCTGAAACGCATTTCTGCTTAACACTCCTCCATATAATGGCTCCACCTCCTAAGGTAAACACATAACCCGAGGTAGATTTACTGTTGTCCCTATCCGACTGGAAATCAGAATCTGTGTAACCCACAGGAAGCACATCATCTGCTTGGTAAACCAGCATATAATTTCTAGTCCTTTTCAGGTACTTTAAAATATGCTTTACCGCAGTCCAATGTCCTTGTCCTGGGTTACTTTGATATCTGCTAACCATGCCCACGGCAAAACAGATATCTGGCCTCGTACATAGCATTGCATACATTAGGCTTCCTACGGCCGAAGCATAAGGAACTGCCTTCATGTCCTCTATCTCCTTTGGTGTCTTAGGACACATCTCCTTAGATAAAGGTACTCCATGTCGAAAAGGTAGAAAACCTTTCTTGGAGTTTTGCATGCTAAAACGAGCTAGAATGGTATCAATGTACGAAGCTTGAGATAAGCATAACATTCTTTTCTTGCGATCTCTTATCACTTTGATCCCAAGAATATGTCCTACTTCTCCCAAGTCCTTCATATCAAACTGCTTGGACAGCCATACCCTTACGTCTGACAACACCTTGACATTGTTGCCAATGAGCAAGATGTCATCTACGTATAGTACAAGAAATACCACCACGTTTCCATCACTCTTCTTGTATACACATGACTCATCCGGACATTGAATGAATCCATAAGACTGGATTACCTCATCAAAACGGATGTTCCAAGATCTCGAAGCTTGTTTCAATCCATAAATGGACCGATTAAGCTTACACACAAGATGCTCTTTGCCCTTTGCAACGAACCCTTCTGGTTGCTTCATATAGATGTTTTCTTCAAGACTACCGTTAAGGAAAGCAGTCTTGACATCCATTTGCCAAACCTCATAATTCATATGAGCAGCAATAGACAAAAGAATCCGGATAGACTTAAGCATGGCTACCGGCGAAAAGGTTTCCTCATAATCGATTCCTTCTTTTTGAGTGTACCCCTTCGCAACAAGCCTTGCTTTGAAAGTTTCTACTTTCCCGTCTGATCCTCTTTTTCTTTTGTAGACCCACTTACATCCAATGGCTTTTACACCATTTGGTGGTTCTACTAGCTCCCAGACTTGATTAGAATCCATAGATTCTAATTCAGAATTCATAGCTTTTTGCCAAGATTCTGCATCTTTATCTTGGAGTGCTTCGTCATAGGTCCAAGGATCAGATTCATGTTCACCAGATACCAAGTCCGAAGACTCTCCCAAAAACATGAATCTATCAGGCTGTCTAACAACCCTCCCACTACGACGAGGCACTTGTGGTAATTGTGTATCATTAGTGACACATGGTGCAGACCCCTGTGGTATCTCATCTTGTACTAGTGGTACTAAGGTAGGGATTTCCCCTCTGATTTCCTCTAGAACAATTTTACTCGTGGGCTTGTGGTTCATTACATAGTCCTCTTCTAAGAATCGGGCATTTGTGCTAACAATGACCTTCTGATCCTTAGGACTATAAAATAAACCACCTTTCGTTCCTCTAGGATAGCCCACAAACAGCCGAACATCCGTACGAGATTCCAACTTATCAGCATCTCCCTTCAGCACATGTGCTGGACTACCCCAAATCCGAATGTGTTTAAGACTAGGCTTACGCCCATTCCACAATTCTGTGGGAGTAGAGGGTACTGTCTTAGAAGGTACCAAGTTTAGAATATACGCTGCCGTTTCCAGGGCATATCCCCAAAACGAATTCGGTAATTCCGAATAACTCATCATCGATCTAACCATTTCCATGAGAGTTCTATTCCTTCGTTCTGCCACACCGTTCTGTTGGGGTGTACCAGGTGCAGACAATTGGGATTGAATCCCAGCCTCTGATAAGTAATTCCTAAACTCTCCTAAGAGGTACTCGCCACCACGATCAGATCGTAGTGTTTTGATACATTTACCATGACGCTTCTCCACATCAGCCTTGTACTCTTTGAATTTATCAAAGCACTCAGACTTGCGGCGCATCAAATAAATATACCCATATCTCGAAAAATCGTCTATAAATGAGACAAAATATTCGAAACCACCTCTTGCCTGGATAGTCATAGGACCACACAAATCAGAATGAACCAATTCCAACACTTCTTTGGCTCTATACCCCTTGGCTTTAAAAGGCCTCTTGGTCATTTTTCCTTCCAAGCAGGACTCGCAGGTCGGATAGTTTTCCACTTCCAATGAACTCAAAGGTCCATCGGCTATCAACCTTTGAATCCTACTCAAGTTAATGTGACCTAGTCTTAGATGCCAAAGATATGTTTGGTTCATTTTAGAAGGTTCTTTTCTCTTATTTGAGTTAGAAGATGTATTATTAATTTCCAGTTGTTGCATCGTAGGAGTTATTGGATTAAGAGTATATAAATTGCCAACCAACGTACCAGAACAGACAATAACCCTATTTTTCTTGACAACCACTTTGTCATCAAAAGAAACAGAATATCCATCCAAAAATAACTTAGAAACCGAAATCAAGTTCTTTCTAAAAGAAGGTACGTAAAGACAATTCCTCAAAACCAAAGTCTTGTTCCTATCAAAAGATAAATAAACATCTCCCACTGCAACTGCCGCCACTTTCGTAGCGTTGCCCATGTAGATGGTAATCTCGCCCTCACTAAGTCGCCTGGTTTCCTGGAACCCCTGCAAAGAATTGCAGACATGATCAGTGGCTCCCGTATCTACACACCAGGTACCGGTAGATAACACCGCTAAACATGTTTCAGTAATTAGTGAGTAAGATTTACCTTCTTTGTTCTCCTTTTTCTTGGGACAATCTACCTTCCAATGTCCAGGCTGCTTGCATGAGAAGCACTTGCCCTTCGGCTTTTTCACGCCACCTTGTGGCCCAGCCTTTTGAGGTCCATTCGCTTTGTTTGCCGAAGGATTCTGTTTCTTTTTCTTCTTTCCACCTTTCGGCTTAGAATTAGAAACATTTTCAGCAACGTAAGCTTGAGCACTTTGACGAAATAGTCCTTCTGCCGATTTGAGTTCTGTCAGAAGTTCCGCCAAGGAATACATCCTTTTGTTCATATTATAATTAAGGCGGAACTGCTCAAAACTCTTAGGCAGTGTTTGGAGCACGATATCGACCTGGGTTTCCCCATCGATTTCAGCTCCAAGGACTTCCATCTCATTCAAATGAGCCATCATCTTAAGGACGTGATCACTCACAGGTGTCCCTTCAGACATGGTGGTCGTCATTAAGTTTCTCATTGCCTCCTGTCTGGCAGCCCGACTCTGGTGTCCGAAGAGTTCTCTAAGATTGTGCATCATATCATAGGCAGTGGGCATGGCCTGATGCTGATGTTGCAGTACATTTGACATGGAAGCCAAAATGTAACACCGCGCCATCTCATCTGCCTTAACCCACTTTCTATAATGCGCTTTCTCCTCTTCAGTAGAGTTTTCATCAGGCATGTCAGGACAGTGCTCATGGAGTACAAACTTGTACTCCTCAGCAGTTAGGACAATATCCAGGTTTCTTTTCCAGTCAATATAATTAGGACCAGTAAGTTTGTTTTCTTTGAGTATAACAGCAAGTGGATTGAAAGACATAATGAAATCCTGAGAATCATATAAATAAATAAATAAATAAATACACAGGTCATAACATATAGAATTTAAAGCCTATATTGTTCCCTCAAACAATATAATTAAATTCACCAACACCTCAAAACACCGTGAACTTCGCATGCCACGATAGTGTGGACGTATGCTAATTCAAACATTTGTAAGAGGAGGTTTTACCCATTAATTTCATTATCTTGTCAAACAAAATAAAATTAATAGTTGGTTTAGCTTCAGCCATGCAAACAACAGCACTTACTCCGATGGGAAGGATACTATCATATGCACCTAAGTGTGTACCATTTCTTAATACTAAGTCCATTATCTAGGATTGTATCTCTTCAGATGGAGAAGATCATACGCTCCTAAATAATTTTCTATAATTATCCTTAGAGGAAGTTTGATCCAGTGATCCGCAATCAAACTCATCCGATGTGGAAGAAGGCACTCAAAGCCAACGTGTAAGTTTAAATGCATCACTTACAAACCAGTAATGGAGGCTATGGGATTTATTCAAAATAAATCCCTCTCCCACTTAGTTATTTAAATGAGGGATTTTAGCATGCAATAACATATAACATTCAAAAGCATGCTTGATAAAACAACAAACAAATAGAAAGGCAATAAATACGGAATAATATAAATCCAACTATTATGTTTGCCTGCTAAACTGGATTTGGCAGCGCCCCGTTAGAAAAAATTAGGGTTTAAAACCCTAATCAGCACCAACATCCAGCGAACAGAATCAGCGCCAAATCCAGCGATTGTTGCGCAAATCCAGCAGGTTGTTGCACAGAATCAGCGCCAATCTACTGATCTGATCGATCAGCCCCATCGAGCAATCTGTTCCAGCGCCTAGCAATCTTGATCGAACAGCCCCTTCGAACGCCAATCCTAGTTCGAATAGAAGTCTCGATCGAACAGGAATCCTATACAGAATCTAGTTCGAACATCTACCAATCCTATACAGAATCTAGTTCGAACATCTACCAAACCCTATACAGAATCTAGTACGATCAGAATACACCATATGAGATCGAACAAAAATACATCGAGAACAAATCAAGAATATGTAAAACCTAACACGACAAACCGCCGTGTTTTTACTATTACAATCATGCAACCAACCCAAAATAAAAACCTCGACAGGTCCGAGGGTTTAGATCATACATTAAACATACATACAGACCATAATAGTTGGATATATAGGTAACCTGCAAAACCGAGTTATCCTATGCAATCCTACTATCATACAATCTGAATATAAAACGTATGAAAAAGCATAAGATCGTAATATATAACCGATCCAATTACATAGAACCAGAAACCTGGCTCTGATACCAATTGTTGGAACCGACGGATCGCCGGCCCTATGCTATCGGAATCGGGATCCAAAGATAAATCGCAGCGGAAAGAAATCATACCCTTGTAGACCTCTTGATCTTCTGATGTATTCCTCTGAGCCCTTCTCGAACGTTGCGTGGCCAACGATCCTTCGAGAAAAATCAGTTCCGCTCTCTCTCACTTATCACGTGTTTTCTGTGATCTGTGTTCTGTGTTATGAGAGGCGCTGATGAAAAGAGCTATATATAGGCTACACCAGGGACCTAGAGGAGGAATTGGGTTGGGCCTCCTGATGGGCTTTAGTATCCTGCGTTCGGCCCGAACACATAACTGAAGCCCATCAATAATAATTCAGTCCACTAGAGAATTATTATTGAACTACCATCCCAATCCCATATTTAATATGGGCTCCTTATTATGTGTACATTTATTTCCCCGTGTTTAAGATATCGAATGTCCGTAAATTAAATAAGTTACTGACAACTTAAATAATTTACATCTAATTCCAAGAGTAGTACCACTCATCCTTATTATCATGTCGGATTAAATCCACCTGCAGGGTTTACATGATAATCCTTATGAGCTCCTCAAGGGGACATTATCATCCTAAATAATTAGGACACGGATTCCTTCTATAATCAACAGAACACCATATAAACAATGCTATCTCCCAACTCACCGAGTTTATTGATTTATGAATAAATCTCACCCATTGGCAAATTAAAGAAATAAACATTGAGCATACGTGTCCGTTATTATATAGGGATTAAGAAGATGTACATCCATAATAACAGAGGTCTTGTTCTATTATATAGTCAGTATAAAACGAACAACCTCAAATGGTCCTGCTCAATACACACAAAGTGTACTAGTGTAGTTTTATAGTCAAGACAGACTAATACCAAACTACACTACAACCATTCCGATGATTTGTCCAAATCCATCTTGGTTGTGAGCTACTATTTATAATTTATAAGAAACTGATAACATGATCTTCTGTGTGGCACCACACACCAAGTTATCTATAATATAAATTAATTGGACATTGCATAAACATATATAACAAATATAAAATGCAAACATATGACCAATGTGATTCTCATTCCATAAACGATGTTCATACAAAAAACTAGGCTTATAGTATACATCCTAACATCCTGTTATATTTTAACTGCTCACAGGTCCCACCCCACTGAGTGTCTTCTTACACTCACCCCTTTTTATGTTAAAATGTTTCAGTTTATGGAAATCCTCGAGCGCGGTACGTAAACGGTGGATGCTGGTAGCCGATGTTCTAAAGAATGCAAAAGAGTTTTACTGGAATTGAAAGAGGTGTTATATTATTTAATTGTATAGAAAGTGTTCTTAAAACCTTTTTAGGAAAAACTTAGTTTGCAAAGTTATACAGTTTTAGTTGTATGATTATAAAGAAAAGAAAAATATATATTTCTCTTCCGCTGTGTACGATTTACGTTTTATAAAATAGGGATGCTCGAATTGACTTATCTTTATTTGTAAGTTTTAAATTACCTTGAAAATACATGTTTTATCGAGTATCTGGACGCCCAAACGGAAAATATATTAAACTCTGATATTCTACAGTAACATTAAAGAAACGGGGCGTTACAATAGATCTCGAATTTCTATTCCGATGTCTCCTTCACCAGGAAACGGCAAAAACGTCGCCGGAAAACCCTAACCCTTATTTTTCCACCCTTTCTCTCTCCTCGATTTTCTCTCTCTCTCTCCTCCTTCACCGGAGTGGTGGCTGACCTTCCCGGGGTGTTGGGCTGTCAGTTGGGGGTGGTGGCACCGCCGTGGGCGGCGGCGCCGGAGCTAAAATGGTGGTCGAAAGTGGTAGTGCAAGGTGGGTGTGTGTGTGAGCTATGGGGTGTTTTTCAGATTTTCCGGCGAGAAGGTACTATTCACCACCGCCGTGGGGTGGTGGCTGGCGGTGGTGTCGCCGGTGAGTCGATGGGGGGCGGCGCCGCCACGGCAACAGCCATTCCGGGAGAACAGGTGCGCTGGTACACGGTGCCAAGAGGGCGCTGGGCGTTGCTGGGCGCGCGGGCGCCGGGAGATGCCGGGAGCTGGGCGCGAGGTCATGCACGGCATGCGCGGGCGTGCGCGCGCCGGGCCGAGTTTTTGGATGATGGCGCCCGGCTATGCCAGGTGGGCATGGGCATGCGCTGGGCATGCGCGCCGGGAGTGAGCGACGGGTACCGGGCGCGCGCGGCGCCGGGAGACGGGAGGCACGCGCGTGCGCGACGCCGTGTTTTCGATACGAATCCCATTTTTTCCGTCGTACATTATCATCAAGTCATTGGTGACGAAATGTCGTTGACCGGGAGTCGGGGGTCCCGGTCAAAGTCAACCTTTTGACCAAAATTACCAAAATACCCCTCAATCTTAAAACGCTCCGTTTGAGCTCGTTTCAACTCCGATTGAACTCATTCTTTTTCCGTTGCAACCCTAAACTTTCCCTCTTTCTCACCGTTTTACCAAAATTACCAAAATACCCCTCAATCTTAAAACGCTCCATTTGAGCTCATTTCAACTTCGATTGAGCTCATTCTTTTTCCGTTGCGACCCAAATCTTTCCCTCTTTCTTATCAGCCTATTGGATTGAACTTCCACTCTCATTTCTTCAACCTCAATCTTTAGATCTTTCATTCCGTCTCGTCTTTATTGATCGAATTTTCTCCGAAATCATTTATATCTTTAATTAAACGTATTAGGGATCTAAGAAACATTGTAACTTGTGTAGGCTATCAGTTGGATCGTGCTTTGTGAAACTTGATATTTGTTACTCGCCTACTCACGTGGTAACCACCGAACAAGGTGGGGGTAACTTCTAATCCTTAATAATTATACATTTCTATATTTAATGCATAATGATGATATATGAACGCATGCTTATGAACTTGATAATAAATGAATTGTTGAACCTTATGTGCTGTGATTATATGCTGTGATTACTAAGTACATGCATACATTATGAATACGATAAATGTGGACGGATGTCCAAAATTATGTTAAGGATGGACTGGTGGCCCGTAAAAAACACCATACGTTAGGGATGGACTAGTGGCCCGTAAAAAGCACCGAGTTATAGTTGAGTGCTCTTAGAGCTGTGTGTTCTTAAAATTATGTGCTATGCATTTTATATGTTGTGTCTATTTGCCAAACTTGAATATGTTTGATTTGTTATAACTACCTAATAACTATTAAAAACATAGAAAGTATCCCCACGAGTGTATTCAATGCACTCACCCCCACATGTATTCATGTTACAGGAGATGATGAGCATGTTGAGCTTTAGAGAGAGAGAGATGGTGCCCTATCTGGATATTTTTATATTCTGTCATTTGTCACATAACGTTTATAAAATTCTCGTTTTGTAAGTATGACTTCTTTAATCATATGGATGATGGATCCTGGTGTTTTTCCGCTGCTATGTTTTCTCTCGGCTCTGTGCCGAAGGATTTTTATCATCATGTAAAGTTTATTTCCACTGCGTAAGGTTTCAAACTCTATTTTATCAGTTGTATCCGATGTTTCATGCTTTGAATAAACAATAAATCATACATAGCCCTAAACATGCGGAACTAAGGGGTATGTATTTACCTCTTGATCGGAAAGACACCGTTGAGAAGATTAGTAGCTTCAACCCAAACACCTTCTTGAGTATTCCCCAAGTCCAAGTTCGTAAATTCGGTGGAGAATCAAACGAACTTTTTTAACTCTTGTAGGAAGAATTAATTTCTCACCTTTTGTAGCTCTAAAAAATCAGCACTCTTGTATATGCACACACACTATGGGGTTGAAAATTCAGCCCCTATTTATAGGCATTGGCCGAAGATTTGAGTCTTGGAGGAGAAGAAATATCAAGATTTGATTTCCTCATATTTTGCATCAATATATTTAAAGATTTGATTTTCTCATTTCTTGCAACAATATATCGAAAGATATGATCTCCTCATATCTAGCAACAATATATCGAAAGATTTGATTTCCTCATATCTAGCAACAATATATCGAAAGATATGATCTCCTCATATCTAGCAACAATATATCGAAAGATTTGATTTCCTCATATCTAGCAACAATATATCGAAAGATATGATCTCCTCATATCTAGCAACAATATATCGAAAGATTTGATTTCCTCATATCTAGCAACAATAT
Organism: Scutellaria minor; assembly: GCA_954870855.1. Classification (NCBI taxonomy): domain Eukaryota; kingdom Viridiplantae; phylum Streptophyta; class Magnoliopsida; order Lamiales; family Lamiaceae; genus Scutellaria; species Scutellaria minor. Next base: position 24,306,103 of record OX940727.1, read on the forward strand.
ATCGAAAGATATGATCTCCTCATATCTAGCAACAATAATTAATTCTTATCTTTAACCACCTTAATTAAATGGGCTTTTATTGGGCTACTCAAGGGCCTTTAGGAGAATTAGGATTGGACCTCCTAATGGGCCTAGAAACCAATATTGAGCCACAATATTATTCTAGCCCATTAATATTAATTCATTCCACTACAGAATTAATATTGCACTATCCATCCTAACCCATATTATGAAATATGGCTCCCGGTTATTATTTCCTTGTTTAAGATCCAATGTCCATTAATTAATTTAAGCTACTGAATGCTTTTAATTAATCAATATCTTTTATTCCTTGGGAAAAAGACAACTCAACTTTATTATTATACCGAAAATTAATCCACTGGCCAGATTTGATATGATAAACGTACTGAGCCCACCAAGGGGACATTATCAACTTGACGTATCAAGACACGATTTTCTGTATTAATTTAGCAATCTGTCATATAATTAATAATATTGCCCAAAATACAAAGTATTGAATCCTTTTTGATCCTTTACCCAAAATAAATCAAAGCAACATTAATTAATTATATACAATCCCAATTAAGTGACAGAAATTAAGAAATCAATAACCATTGAGATCTAATTCTTCTTTCCAAGTCAGTCTAGAAGAATTATCTCACTGTAGGTCCTATTCAGCACATCAAATGCACTAATGTAATCTCTTGGTCAAGACAAATCAATCCGAGCCTTACATCTCAACTTCTACCAATGGATTGTTCAATTCCATCTAAGTTGTGAATTTTATTATACTTATAACAAAGAATCTGACAATGTGATCTTTTGTGATCTTGTACACACCACATTGTCTACAATGTAAAGTATATTGAACATTTATGCAATAAATAAATAACATTCATAATATTTAATGCAAACGGTGATAAAAGATTTATTCTCATAAAATGCAAGAATCAGTTTATATACAAAGTAGCACTAAAAGCATACTTTTCAATATATCCCTAACACATATAGCAAAATATTATATTGAAACATGGTTGAAAAGTTTCCGAGGAGATTTGATGATGTGGAACCTGAAAATATTTTAACCTGTAAAATTTATATACTTAATTTAGTTAAATGAAAACATTTTAAAATAGGGTAAATTACATAATAAAAGCCAAACTATGGTCACTTTTCCACTTTGTTATCCGAACTTTCAAAGTTCACTGTAAAACAACTCAACTTTGTTTCTTTACCAAACGACCGCCAGAAATCACCGCCGGTGGAATATCCTGGGAATATTTCATCCCGAACTTTCAAAATTCACTGTAAAACAGCTCAACTTTGCGTATTTACCAAACCACCGCCAGAATTAAATTAAAATTAACTAAAAAATACAAATCAAATTAAATTAAATAAAAAATACAAATCAAATTAAATTAAATAAAATAACTAAAACCCCCAAATCGGCCGATTTAATTTGATTTGATTAAATTAAATTAAATAACTAAAACCCCCAAATTGGCCGATTTAATTTCATTTGTTTAAATTAAATTAAATAACTAAAACCCTCAAAATCGGCCGATTTAATTTGATTTGATTAAATTAAATTAAATAACTAAAACCCCCAAATCGGCCGATTTAATTTGATTTGATTAAATTAAACTAAATAACTAAAACCCCCAAAATTGGCACCCCAAAATCAGCCGATTTAATTTGATTTGATTAAATTAAATTAAATAACTAAAACCCCCAAATCGGCCTCCCCAAATCGGTCGATTTAATTTGATTTGATTAAATTAAATTAAATAACTAAAACCCCCAAATCGACCCCCCCAAATCGGCCGATTTAATTTGATTTGATTAAATTAAATAACTAAAACCCCCAAATCGGCCGATTTAATTTGATTTGATTAAATTAAATTAAATAACTAAAACCTCCAAAATCGGCCCCCTAAAATTGGCCAATTTAATTTGATTTGATTAAATTAAATTAAATAACTAAAACCCCCAAATCGGCCCCCCCAAATCTGCCGATTTAATTTGATTTGATTAAATTAAATTAAATAACTAAAACCCCCAAAATCGGCCGATTTAATTTGATTTGATTAAATTAAATTAAATAACTAAAACCCCTTTGGGGGGCTGATTTGGGGGTTTTAGTTATTTTATTTAATTTAATTTGATTTGTATTTTTTATTTAATTTAATTTGATTTGTATTTTTTAGTTATTTTTTATTTTATTTAATTTAACTCTGGCGGTCATTTGGTAAATACGCAAAGTTGAGCTGTTTTACAGTGAATTTTGAAAGTTCGGGACGGAATATTCCCAGAATATTCCACCGGCAGTGACTTCTGGCGGTCGTTTGGTAAAAAAACAAAGTTGAGCTGTTTTACAGTGAACTTTGAAAGTTCAGATAACAAAGTGGAAAAGTGACCATAGTTTGGCTTTTATTGTGTAATTTACCCTTTAAAATAATATAACAAAATGCTAAATTTATATATATTTGGGATATGTTTTTGTATTTTATCCTAAAAATAGATATTAATAAAGAAACCTCATTTACTTTAATAAAATTTGATGTAATTTGGAATTCAAAACTTTGAGCTATTTTGGTTTATTGTTACTTTAGGATAACACTTCAAGTTAGATTAATACTTGAAAAAATATGGGGAACCCAATGTTGGATAGTATGTTTTCAGCAATGGGCCATTGTTGATAACACCAAAATAAGAGATAAGAAAAGGTAAGTTATACTCTATTACAACAACAATTATTATAAAGATGTTGCTTCAGTGTTAAAAAAATGTCGTAACACTTGTAGAACAAAATTGCAACAACACTTCAGGAAAATGTTGAGATACTTCGTAGGACACATTCGAACCACATTTCAAAATATAAATTTGATTCGAAAGATTTTCTTATTCTCGAATTACTCCAAACCGTGCTTATCCCATCCCTAGGAATTGTAGTATAAAGTGTATGAATTTATATTTGTTGTTCTACATTGAAAAACAACTTTAAAGAAGTATGATGATTGTAGTATGAAGTGTATGGGTTTCTATAACGAGTTTGTCTCACATTGATTTTCTCTAAAATAGCAATGAGGTCATGCAATATAAATAATGTTAATTCTAATAATGTTGTTATCCCACATTTCTTAAAGTAGAAATGTCACGCCCCGTTTTCTTTTAATAAAAATCAGAGTTTAAATCGGGCATGAAGAAAGAAAAGTAAGGGACACATAACACATACAGAAAGAAATAAGCAAGAGACAACAGAAGAAAGAGGTAAGGGACGATAAGAAACCTTCTTATAACAACAATCGGCCTTTACCGATATCAAACATCATACGCAGCGGAAAATAAATGCCAGGATCTCACATCCTTAAAAGTACCCAAAATATTACAAATCGTAAATTGTTTGAAACATAGTTTGAAAATGTTTGTGTTACAACATTCTAACAAAAGAGTCCACAGATAGCATTGTCACGCCCCGAAATCTTTTGTTAAAATATCAGAGTTTTACCCGGGCGTGAAGATAGAAAAGCAAGAGTCGCTTAACATATACAGAAAGAATTAAGTAAGGGACAACAGAAGATAGAGGTAAGAGACGTTGAGAATCCATCTCATAATAAAAATCGACTTCGTCCGATAACATTCGGTCTCACACCGATAATATACATCATATACAGCGGAAACTACTCATCAGGATCTCCCATCCTCACAAGTACTCAAAAATATAAATACAGAAATATTATAAAAAAAAACGTGAGTTAAACTTAAAACATTGTTTGAAAGTGTTTGTGCGACACATCCTAAATAAACACAAGATCAGGAACAGCACCACTTCTCTCCAACTAGGGTTCGACATGCTCACCAGCTCCTGTAGTGTGAGTACAGAATAAAGGGGTGAGTGCGTGGAATACACTCGTGGGAATAACTCTGCCCCTTATGACTCTTATCAGATATAAAAATACTAGTAAAATAATCTTAAGTCACGTTGCCACAGCACATAAAATGCAAAGCAGATATTAGAAATGGCAAGGGACGCATAGGTGCGGGGTTCCCCCGTCTTACCCTGTAAACGGTCTCATATACCGCTAGCGTATTTTAAGGACCGCTAGACCTTTTCAGAGTAGTAGAAAATAGCAAGAGACGAACGGAATGCATGATCAAGGTGGACATCAGTCCAACCACAGTAATAATATGGCACAACAAATATATTCACAGCATTTAGTATTTCTCAATCATGCATTTAAATAGGGAAAACTGTAAACAAATAAAAGGATAGGAATTACCCCCACCTCGTATAGTGGTTACCACGTGAATGAGTACCGACGGATCAGATTTCACAAGCGAGTACCAAAGGATCCGATATCACAAGACTCAACTCAACAAGTAGCCTACACAAGTTATGACGTTCCTTAGATCCTTAATAAATTATAATTAAAGCTGTAAAAGACTCCGGCGGAGAAACGGTCGTTAAAAACGCGACGGATCGATCGATCTAATGATTGGAATTTTGGAGACAAGGCTGAAATTCAAATCTAAAGGTCTGAGATGATAGGAAATGAAATAAGGATCGCAACGCAAAAAGAATGAGCTCAATCGGAGTTGAAACGAGCTCAAACGGAGCATTTTAAGTTAAGGGGTAAAATGGTAATTTTGGTCAAAGGGTTGACTTTGACCGGGCCCACGACCCTCGGTCAATGACGTCTCGTCAGCGATGACTCGATACGGATGAACGACGGAAAGAAAACGAGATTCGGATCGAAAACACGGCGTCGGGTGCGCGTCGGCACCCGACGGGCGCGCACGGTGCGCGCCGGCACCCGGCACCCGACGGCTGCCGAGTTTTCTCGGCAGCTAGGCGCGACCCAACCCGGCTGGTCGAGTTTTCTCGGCCAGCCTCTGCCCAGGTTACCCGACGGTGGCCTGCTCGAGCAGGCCACTTCCCGGCGTCGCCCGGCGCGGCGGCGCCGCCTCCAGCCACCACCACCTACCTAGCCCGATACCTCGCACCGCCGGCTACCACCTCCGGCCGTCCATCGCCGGATTCCGGCATGAATAGTGCCCGGAAATTACGCCGCAAAACCCTTCGATACCCTGTTTTTCCCAGATTTTCAACCCCAACCAAAACTCCGGCCGGCGACCTCCCGTCGCCGGCGACCACTCCCAGCCCCTCCGCCGGCGACTCCCCGTCGCCGGCAACCTTTCCCGGCCAAGCCAACACCCTAACACATCCATATACACTCACGCATGAAACACACACACACACACGTTCAACCTTGGCCGGCGGCCACCTGCCGCCGGCGACCACCAGTATCCACCGCCACCTTGGCCGGCGACTCCCAGTCGCCGGCCACCACCAGCCACCGTGCACTCAAACACACGCACACAGATGCACACACACACACATAGCGTAGGGTGTGTTTACACACACACCCCTACTGCCACTCTTGGCCGGTGGCCACCAGCCGCCGGCGACCTCCTCCTCCACCTCGCCGGCGACCTCCCGTCGCCGGCCGTTCATTCCCACACGGCGGCGCCACCATGCGCCGCCCCAACAGCATGCAAACACACTCACACACTAACACACCTACATACACACGCACATGCACAAATACATACATATATACATACTGTCCTTCTCCGGCGCCGCCACCCACGGCGGCGCCGGCACTCCAGCGTCTGACCACGACCTCCGGCGACCCCCGGCAGCTTCTCCGGCGCGGTGGAGAGAGAAAGAACAGAGGAGAGAGAAAGGGTGATCAAGGGTTAGGGTTTAGGGTTTAAGAGGCTGTTTTTCGCCGTTTTCCGGCGAACGAGAAATCGGATTTGAAATCCGAGACCTATCCTAGATTCGTCTCGTCGAGACGAACGTCGTGTGCGAAAATCGTCCGATTCCGACAACGTTGAAATTTTCCGGCGACCGGCCGGCGGCGGCGCCGGCGGCAGCGCGCCGGAAAACAGAAAGACAGAAAAGAAAAGACGAGAAAGGAGAACTTACGTGTTTTCGTCGGGTTCGGCTCGATCGAAGAAACGGTGATTTTTGAATCGAAATCACCTCTATTTATAGAAATCCGAAAGTTACTATTCACGTGAAAAATCTAAGTTACTGTTCATAGTTGACTTTTCCGGGTTACTATTCATCATGTCTATCTCGTTACTATTCATCGTTAATATCTTTCGATTTTCTGTTCCGAAACTTCGAGTTTTGCCCCTTTCTTCGTCGTTCGGGCTACGGGTCTCCAATTGACCCCTAATTCGTTTCTATCTTCTTGTTTTTCCATTACGCTTCTAATGGTAAAATAAAATTCTACGTTCCACGTCTAGTAAAAATTATCGTTCTTAAACGTGCATTAAACACTTATCTGAAACGCACAAATTAAATTAAACAATTAAATCATACGCACAAAATTATTAAATCATAAGTTAAAATATTTAATTAATTAATTATGCTCGTTTTGATTCGGGGCGCTACAAGCATTATCTCTCTCCCTCTAGGGTTCCTCAGTCTCTTCATCTCCTGTATTGTGAGTACAGATTAAGGGGTGAGTGAGTGGAATACACTCGTGGGGATAACATCCGCCTTATACTATAGTTCTAGAAAAACTGGAAAGTAAACTACAGTCACATTGTCACAGTACATAAAATGCACAACAGATATTAGAAATGACAAGGGACGAATAGGTGCGGGATTCCCCCGTCTTATCCTATAAAACGATCACACACTGTTGGTGCATTTCAAGAGGACCACCAAACCTCAACAGAGTAGTAGAAAATAGCAAGGGACGAACAGAATGCATGATCAGAGTGGACATCAGTCCAACCACAGTAATAATATGGCACAAAAAATATATTCACAGCATTTAGTATTCCTCAATCATGCATTTAAATAGGGAAAACAATAAACAAATAAAAGGATAGAAATTACCCCCACCTCGTTCGGTGGTACCCACGTGAGTCGATAAATCCGCAAGTCTGATAACTCGATAACTCAAAGCTTAGTCCAACAAGTAGCCTACACAATTACGGTGTTTCTTAGATCTTAAATACAGTATAAATAAAGTTGTAAAAGGTTCCGGCGGAAAAACGTTCGTTAACGACGCGACGGATCGAACGATCTAAAGATTGTAATTTAGGAGACAAGGCTGAAAGTCAAGTCTAAAGGGCTGAGATGATAGGAAATGAAATTTGGGTCACGACAAAAAAGGAATGAGCTCGATCGGAGTTAAAACGAGCTCAAACGGAGCATTTTAGGTTTAGGGGTAAAATGGTAATTTTGGTCAAAGGGTTGACTTTGACCGGGCCCACGGACCCCGATCAACGACGTCTCGTCATCGATGACTCGAAAAAGACGAACGGTGGAAAAAACGGGGTTCGAATCGAAAACACGGCATCGCGTGCGCGTCGGCACGCGACGGGCGCGCTCGGCACCCGACGGCTGCCGAGTTTTCTCGGCAGCTAGGCATGTCTCGGCCAGGCTGGTCGAGTTTTCTCGGCCAGCCTCTTCCCAGATTACCCGACGGTGGCCTACTCGAGCAGGCCACTTCCCGGCGGCGCCGCCTCCTGCCGCCACCACCTACCTCGCCGGATTCCTTGCACCACCGGATACCACCTCCGGCCATCCATCGCTGGATTCCGGCATGAATAGTGCCTGAAAATTACGCCGCAAAACCCTTCGATACATAGTTTTTCCAAAAATCAACCTTCACCAAAACTCCTCCGGCCGGCGACCCCAGTCGCCGGCGACCATCCCCCAGACACCGGCCAGCGACCTCCTTGTCGCCGGCAACCCCCTAACTCCGGCCACAACTCATGCAAGAACCAACATATACACACACACCCGTTTGCAAACACACACTGATTTTCCATCTCTGGCCGGCTGCCTCCTGCCGCCGGCGACCACCACCCACCACTCTCACCTTGGCCGGCGACCCCCAGTCGCCGGCCACCACCACCGCCGTGCACACACACATAGAGAGCAGGTTGCACACACACACAGCGTATGGTGTGATCACACACACACACACACACTGTTATCTCCTTGGCCGGCGGTCACCAGCCGCCGGCCACCTCCCCCGAGCCTTCGCCGGCGACCTCCCGTCGCCGACAGTTCCTTCCCACACGACGGCGCCACCCGGCGCCGCCCCAATCAGCAGCATGCACACATACAGTTACACACATATATATACACACACATGCACGTACTACATACTTCCTCCACTTTTCCGGCCCTGCGCCGCCACCGCGCCACCTCCCCCACATCACCACCACACCACCACCAGCTTCTCCGGCCACCGCTCCGGCAAGAGGACGAGGAGAGAGAGAAAACAGAGGAGAGAGAAAGGATGACGAGGGTTAGGGTTTGGGGCTATTTTTTTCGCCGTTTTTCGGCGAACGAAAAATCGAAATTGAATTCCAAGACCTATTCTAGAATCGTCTCGTTGAGACGAATGTCGTGTGCGAAAATCGGCCGAAACTGACAACTTTGAAATTTTTCGGCGACCGGCCAGTGGCGGCGCCGGCGGTGGCCTGCCAGAAACCAGAATATCGGAAATTAAAAGACGAGAAAGAAGGACTTACGTGTTTTCATTGGGTTCGGCTCGATCGACGAAACGGTGATTTTTGAATCGAAATCACCTCTATTTATAGAAATCCGGAAGTTACTATTCACGTGAAATATCTATTTTACTGTTCACAGTTGACTTTTTCGGGTTACTATTCATCATAAAAATCTTGTTACTATTCATCGTTAATATCTTTCGATTTTCTGTTCCGAAACTCTGAGTTTTGCCCCTTTCATCGCCGTTCGGGCTACGGGTCTCCGATTGACCCCTAATTCATTTCTATCTTCTCGTTTTTCTATTACGCATCTAATGATAAAATAAAATTCTATGTTCCACGTCTAGAAAATATTTGTCTTAAACATGCATTAAACACATATCTGAAACGCACGAAATAAATTAAACAGTTAAATTATATGCACATAATTATTAAATCTTAGGTTTAAATATTTAATTAATAAATTATGCTCGTTTTGGTCCGGGGTGCTACAAGAAATATAAAAAACTGAAATATACAAAAAAAAAATGAAAATCGATTTAATTGGTTTTGGCTAGTCTTGACTGATCAAATCTTATTTCCGATTCTTATAAAATGTAGTGCACAACAATTCTTGGAATATAAAATGTAGAATAAAGGCATTTAGAGAATCAAACTAAGGACCTCTCACACTCAAAACAAGAAACTTACCACTAGACAAATATTTCATGTTGCAAATGATTCAAACATTTTCGTAATAGACAAAAGATAATAGACAACATTTTCAATTTTTAAATAGCAAAATATAATAAGTAAATATATCATATATTTTTTATACAAAATAAAAAGTGAATATCTAATTTCAAAGGTAAATATATCATAAATTTCATTAAAAATGATAACATTTTATATAAATTTATTATTTTAATGATAAAATTTCTGAAAATTTTCCGAAAAGCTCAAAATTTTGGAATTCCGAAATTTCCAAAAAATCGGAACTGGAATGGATTTTACAATTCCGAAAATTTCGGAATCGGAATTGGAATTGGTTTTTCAATTCCGAAAATTTTCGGAATTTTTCCGAAACACCCTATTTCCGATCCGATCCTTCTGATTTCCACCCCTAGTGTTGTGTGTTTTTATTTTTTATTTATTTTTTATGTGTGTTTGTCTTTTAATTTTTACTTTTTATGTGTGTTTGTATTTTCAAAAAAGGAATGTTGGAGTGTTTCAATTTTTTATTTTTATTTTTTATGTGTATTTGTCTTTTGATTTTTATTTTTTATGTGTGTTTGTATTTTCATAAAAGGAATCTTGGATTTGAATTATTAGATCTTGATCGCAAAAATATATATATATATATATATATATATATATATTTTGTGTTTTGATTTTTGATTTTTATTGGAGTGTTTCTATTTTCGATTTTTTTATCTGTGTTGTGTGTTTTTATTTTTTATGTGCCTTTGTCTTTTAATTTTTACTTTTTATGTGTGTTTGTATTTTCAAAAAAGGAATGTTGGAGTGTTTCTATTTTTGATTTTTATTTTTTCTGTGTGTTTGTATTTTCAAAAAAGGAATGTTGGATTTGAATTGTGGGATCTTGATCGAAAAAAAAAATTATTTTTATTTTTTTGTGTGTTTTTATTTTTGATTTTTATTGGAGTGTTTCTATTTTCGATTGTTATTTTTTATGTGTGTTGTGTGTTTTTGTTTTTGATTTTTATTTTTTATGTGTGTTTGTATTTTCAAAAAGGGAATGTTGGGGTGTTTCTATTACTGATTTTTCTTTTTTTATGTGTGTTTGTATTTTCCAATTTTTATTTTTTATGTGTGTTTCTATTTTCAAAAAAAAGGAAGGTTGGATTTGAATTATTGGATCTAGACCGTTTGGATCCAATGTCAATATGGACCGTTTGGATCAGAACTCGGGTAGTCATTTATAGAGTCAATTTATTAATCATCCGATTAAGGATTTATTTATAGAATCAATATATGAACATATATTTAATTAATCAATTAATTACATACAGTTGAATTTTTTTCTATTCATATTTTATAACCAAAACTAATATTTCTTTTGTGCATTGCACACTTTTTAATATCTATAGTTACATTTTAAGAATTATTATATTATGGATTTACAAACTTTATATTTTATAAATCAATAGTAAACAAAGTCTACATATATAAAAATATAAACTATAACACCCTAATTAATTAACTAAGATGTAATGAGATATATATATATATATATCTAATTAATTAACTAGGTATAAGAATTTATTAATTAAACCTAAGTAGTTAATTCATTAAGTATAGTATTTGATAAATTAAGAAATAATATATAAGATATGCTTACTCATTTTATTGCCTCACGCCACCTGCCCCCTCCCCAACCTTCTTTCTCTCCATCATAACATGACACCCATGCTGTTAAACCAGTTTAGGTGGGAAAGAAAAAAAAAAAAAAAAAAGGAAAGAAAAGAAAGAAATAGAAAGCAAGAAAGAACAGACAGTACGCATATACAGATATCTCCATCTCCATCTCTCACATCTCTCTCTATAGCGTTCTCTCTCGACTCTCTCTCCATCGGTCTCTCTCTCTCCCTCCCTCTCTCTTTCCCTCTTACCGCTACTGCTGCTGCTCTGATTCTGCTGTTCGCTGCTGTCGGGGGTTGCCAGCGCAAGGTGCGTCGGCGTGTATTGGGCGCTGCGCTGGGGGCGCGTCGGGTCACTGCGCTTGGCGCGCAGGTGAGCGCCGGGGCACTGGGGTGCGCTGGCAGAGGCTGGCAGGTGCTGGGCGCGGCCGGGGACCGGCGCCGGCTGCTGCTGCTGTGTTTTTGTGCTGCTGTTTTGGTGTCGTTGTGCTGTGGCTGTGTGTGCGTGTGTTGTCTGTGTGTGTGGGTTTTTGTGTGTTGATTGGTGTGTGAGTCGGCGGCAGCGGTGGCGGAAGAAAGCTGGTAGCGACAGTTTGGGCTGAGGGAGGAGGGGGGGTTTTGTCCCTGTTAATTTTGTTTAAGTTTATTTTGCAAATTGAATTTTACTTTGCCAATTTAATTTAGTTTGGAAATTGAATTTTACTTTGCAAGATGAATTTTACTTTGCAGATTGAATATTTACTTTGCAAATTGAATTTTACCTTGCAAATTGAACTTTTACTTTGCAAATTTAGTTTACTTCTGCAAGGTGGGTTTACTTTGTAAGACTAGTTTCCCTTGCAAGTTTAATGTTCTTTGCAAGCTTAATTATTTTTTTTACAAGTTTGCAAGTTTCACATTCGTTGCAAGCTTAAATTTTTGTTGCCTTGCAAGTTTAATTCTTCCTTACAAGTTTAATTTTATGGACCTATGCCATCGAACCCTATTTAAGAATATTTTCGATTCAAGTTCTAATTCGGGTTATAAATAATCTTATTAGTCGCTAAGATGAGTTTTATATATATTTTGTAGAAAACGCCGATCAAGGACCCCACTCACCCCTGGACCCATAGCAGTTTATCCTTCAAGACACTTTTCATCTGAGGTGGGGGTAATTTCCGTACTTCCACGTTTAAGTTTCTAAGTGAGTTTGAAGTGAAGTTATGTGCTTACGTGAAACATATGTGTTTATTCGATGAACGTTGCATTATATGCTTACTACGAGATGTAAACGAATGTGTATTATTTGTCAATGTGAATGGGTGTATTTACGATGAACATGTTTACGTTAACTAAAGTGAAGGAATGTGCTTAATGTGCACCCAACTGCATGTTGTTTGCAATGTGGATGAATGTGTTTGTATTCACAGAATGTTATCAACGTGGCTAATGAACCACAAAAGCTTATCAACGTGGTTAAAGAACCACAGGATGTTATCAACGTGGCTAAAGAACCACAAAAATGTTTTCACGGCGGCTCAGAATCGCAAAGTTTTTCCAAGACGGCTCAGACCCGCAACCATGTGCTTGATGAATTATATGTCTATGTTTCCTTTTATGTTTTTAACTGCTCACAAGTCTCACCCCACTGAGTGTCTTTTACACTCAACCCCTTCAGTGATTTTATTTTACAGGTTGCAGCCGTTCGGAAGAGAGGTGAAAGAGATGTTATATTATTTTGTTGTATAGGAGATGATATTTTGAAGACTTTTGAAAAGTGTGGCTGCAAAGCTATACAATTTTAGTCATGTATCTATAAAGTAAAATACTTTTCTTCCGTTGTATACTATTCACGTTTTTGTAAAACAGGGATGTTTGAATTGACTTATCTTTATTTGCAAATTTAAGTTACCTTTGTAAATCCATGTTTTATCGAATCGCTGGACGCTAGTATGAAAATTTATTACTCTGATATTCTACAGTAACGTAAAAAGGGGCGTGACATAAACATTTATATAATAATAACTAAAAATAATGCATAACATGAATTATGCCAACAAAGAAATAAAAAGAGTGGAAAACTATCCAACATGAGAAAGAAAATGGAGGTCGGTTGCTTAATTAAGATTTAGACTGATCACTACATATGAAAATTCAATTTTTATTTCACCACTTAAAATGCAATTAAAAGGTAATAACATTTATCCTAATATTACTCAAGAACTGCAAACTGCAATGTACACGAAGGGAACATAGTATAGAACCCATAAATAATGTGGAGAAATCAAGTCTGAAATAACAAAATGCCATAAATGAACTCATATATTCGAAATGTCAATCAAATCTGGGTTTGAAACATAATACAATAGCTCGATGAAAATAAACACTAGCAGCATCACTCCGATTGTTTCTCACCATAACAATGGGCCAAATCTATAACTAAACAGTTCCAATCTTCAACCACGGACACACACAACGTGTTTTTATAGTTAAACACAACAAGTGTTAAATTAAATCAACCACGTTCATTGACATTTCATCGATCTCTATACTGTAATATTGCTTTAAGGATCTTGATGCCATCAACTTTGACAAAATTTATTGCAACACTCTGCACACATCATCATCAAACCCATGTTAATCAATTAATCAGGAGAAATCTTTTCAAGTTATAAAAAATGTTAGTGAGGGATGAAATTCAAATATGTAACTATATATATTCAATCATGTTCAACAACAATAGATGCTACAAACTCAAAAAAATCTTACAGCTCATTTAAAAATCAATCATTCCTAATTTCATTGTAACCAAACCTTGAAAGTGAAGATCGATCAAATTGATTCATGTGGCCTGCATATCAAGAAGTTGATGCCTATAGTGACCAGCATAACAATTAAATTAAAAATAAATAAATTTGTTGTTTAAACTGCTAAGTAAAATGGAAAATCCAACTAAAACTGAAATAGAATCATTCAACAATTGATCATCATTCAACTATACCATCGTTTGGAATTCACTCGACAAACTATGAAGAATTCTTATTCGGCACATTGAGCATATATAATCCACCCCTTTCATGCTCATTTTCCCCTGAAATATGATGAGATTAGCTACCCATATAATGCTCTTTGATTCCCAACCTTTTTTTTTGTTAGTTCTGGTAAGGTAAGAGAAATGCCAGGGAGTTTGAAACAAGTTGCAGAGATTTTTTGGTGCAAATCACAAATGCAAACAAATAGTCAAAGAAAGAGTAGACATAGATATGTAGTTCAACATTTGTAATATGCCAACTGCAATTAATTAGAATCTAAAACCTTTTGTAAGCAAAATAAACTTATAACATTTTCCTGAGTGATAATTACAAAGCATAGCAAAATAAAGAATATAATCTATTCTTTTCTAATTGTTTTATGAGGTAGAATTTGTATGAAGAGTATATTATTGGGTTTTGCTGCTTCGTGGGTACCTGTCTTCCCTTGCCTAGAGGCGATCAACTATATAATATGCCATAAGCAATTTGTTTACAGAAAAAAAGTTACACACACCAACAGAGGAAAGTCAACTAAAAAACAAGACTATACACAGTTGAAGAATAGGATCTTATTTGCCAAGAGAAGAGTACATGTTTTGACATTGATAATACAAACTATTTTCTTGACCTCTGTAATTGAAAATACAAAGTGTACTTTTTATCGTAAAAAAATAGAGAGAACTCAAAGCATAAATTTGAAGGAAGCAACAAATATCGAAAAATTAATTCATTCCCCAAGTATAAAGAAATTTAAAGCAACTATAATGAAACGTGAAACAACTAGAAAGCAGTAGGTAATAGATAGTTTGGTAGGAAGAATGAAAGAAAAGAGTTATTGTGACATAGCATAATCAGGATAAAGAAGCTGCACCATTATCCAAGTCTGAGTTTCTTTTTCCCATTTATTATTTTTTTATAAGAAATTGGAAGAATATTTTATTAAACAATATTTAAAAGATTTACAAAAGGCTGGATGTTCACTCAAAAAGCTAAATTATGATGCCTAAGAAAATCCGAAACAACAATTGTTTGATGTTTTTATACTTCCATGGCAAACGCTACCCTAAACTTATCCTACCACATTCTAAAAAACTCCTCGTATAGATATATACAGGAACTCTCCATACGACCTGATTTCTACTCCGAGCAAATCCCTCTTAAATCATCAAAGAATAGGTGATGAAGACATGATTCAGGAGACACCCAAGCAAAATGAAGCTCTATAAAAAACTTAAGACCAAAATGTCTCAAGTCTTACTTACATTTATTAAAGCCATAAAAATACCCATTTTTTAAAACATTTGTTGGCTTTTGTGATTTACTGAAAGGGACAGCGGAAACATAGAAAAAAGTGTAATGATATAATTTCCATATCCACTTACGACCTTTTTATTCAATAAAAATAAAAACTAGTTGCTTATTTTCATGAAAATGCATGAATAACTACATAACCAAGTCATTGCCACGTAATACAACAGATTACTATAATAGATATTTGAAAGGTTAAAAGTATTCATTCAAGTGAAGCAAGCTTACAACTGATCTCCATTACTATCAGTTCTTCGACCTTTAGCATCAACAGTTTGCTAACCTTTTTCAACACTTTTCTTTCTTTTAGCTGGATAAAGATTAAAGATGTCACGCCCCGTTTTCATACTTAAAAACTATCAGAGTTTTCTTTGTGGGCGTGCAGGAAGAAGAGGAAAAGAGACGTACGTTTTAAAACAGAAGAATAAGATAAAAGACGAAAGAAAAATTTACATATACAATACTTCGGCACCAGCCAAAGTAAAACATTGTAAAACCTTGAGCAGCGGAAAATCTCATACAGGATCCATAACATAAAAGAAGAACAGTTTAACTTTACAAACGTGATATATTAAGAATATTATTTCGACATCAAGTTTTAGAAAGCCAAAAGAGAAAACTTGATATAGCACCCTTCTCTCTACAAATCTTGATTTTCTTCATCTCCTGTAGTGTGAATACAGATAGGAGTGAGTGCGTTGAATACACTCGTGGGAGTAATTCCCATATTTTAACGTTCGTTAAACAGTTAAGTTGTTTAAACATTTACAAATACAACAATTAATCACAACACGTAGAATGCATAGCACATAACATAATGACACGTAGTTGTAGATAGGTGCGGGGGCAGCCCGTCTTACCCTATAAATGGTTTTTATCCCGTTAATTCTTTCATTATGGACCATTGGTCCCTCCGTAGTTTATTCTTGGACCATAGTCCATTTGTAGTAAAATCTTGGACCGTAGTCCCTTCGTAGCATAGTTATGACATGCATGTATATTCATATAATCCACAGCACGTAAGCACGACACAAGAAATTCAACCTTTCATAGCATTAAAGAATCGTTTCCTAAATCTTAGATTTACATAACATACAACTGTCATAGATGCATTTATTAATGGAAACATATGAGTTAGGGTTTAGAAGTTACCCCCACCTTGTTCGGTGGTAAACCCTCGTGATAAGTTGAATTCTAAGTCTTAAGATCTTTTCTTAATTCGAAAGCCTGGGATTTGCAACTGGGTCCCTGAACTCTTCAAATATTCGAAGGAAGTCCCTACCTCCCAAACCCTCACCTCCGTTGCCTCCCGGCCCTTCTCCCGTCGCCACACACATACGCACCCAGCATCACCGGCACGACTCCGCGCGCCGGCCACAACCAAACCACAGCCGAAATAGCGTGCACAGTGCCACCACTCACGGCGGCGCCCCCAACACCCACACACACAAACACACGTGACCCGAACGACGGCGACAGGAGGAGATCCGGCAAGGGAGGGAGAGAGAGTCCAACGGGTGAGGAAGAAAGGAGAGAAGAGAGAGAAAGGGAGAAAAAGAAGAGAGAAAGAGGGTTTGGCAGGGTTTGACTGGTCGTTTCCCGGCGAAAGAGCCGTCGAAATGCAAAACCGAGCCCGTTTATGGAATGGGCTCGACGAAAACTATAAGAGGTGAGAAGATCGGCCAAAATGGGGAGGTAGCGGCGGCACGACGGCGGCGTGGCAGTCGCCGACCGAAAAACAGAGAAGAGAGAAAAGAGAGAGAGACGAGAATAATCTCTCGTTTAAGATTCGTTTCCTAATATATATAGATATTTTTTCAAAATATCTTTACTTTTTCAAAATATCTTTAATTTACAAAATATCTCACTTTTTACAAAATAACTTACTTTTTACTTTTTAATCGAAAATATCTCTTTTTCGTATCGTGATTTGAGCTACGGGTTTCCGATTGGCCTTATTTTCGTTTCTTTCTTTTCGATTTTCGATTATGAACCTTTTGATAAAATATAACATATGCTTCTTGATTTAATTATACAACCGATTAATTAATTATGTATTATATCATTTTTCTGAAACGCACATAATTAAATCAAACAATTAAGCGTTTAATTATTTAATTAACCAATTATGCATCGTTTTGTCCTAGGCGTTACAAAAGAACTTATTATAAGGATTAAGAAAATAAATATTATGCAAAATATGGTTACAAATAAACTAAATAGACGTATAAATATGCATAAGGACGGCTCAAAAGCTACAAAATACTATGTATTAAACATTTATGACAATTTAGCACATAATACATAGAAGATATGAATATTAGTTCAATATTTATAATATGATTAGGCTAATGAAACAGTCAATATTTGTAGGCAAACAAAAAGAAAATTATTTTAAGAAATATATAATTTAGATTTATCATCATATATAATAAATCATCAATAATGATAATTGAATACATATTGAAGATAATTATCATAAATCACAAGTCATACTAAACATACAATAATTATGAGATCTTTTTTTTTTTTTTTTTTTGTGAATACAAAGGAGTTCAGGAAGGTAATTTTCAAATAAATTCCCCATTAGTTCCTTGCAAAGCTGATCAATGCAAATAATTATAGCGCTTGAACTTGATACACCATTGTCCTTATATTTGTTTCATCATCTACTAATTTCTTATCTACTTTTTCAATAATATACGTTGAATTGTTTATTTTCTCACTCTCTGTCACATTATCAAAACAAAGAATACGAAGAAAAACATTTAATACAGCAAACACAAAAGAAAGAGACAATCACGTACAGGTCATCATCTGGTCACAAAAATCCTACCATCACTTTTACACAAGATAGAGAGGAAAACAACCAAATCTTCAAAGTGGCCAACCAAAGCTAGTACATTAAAGCAGCAGATATGAACTCTTAGCTTTCTTTTTCAAAACACTGATAGAGGCTGTCTTCCTTCGGTCAGCTTTAAAGATATGCTAATCGTAGAAAAGAAAAATACAACCGAAAAATATATATGATATAATTTCTCCAAGTCAGATATGTTAGGCTGTTAAAAACATGATGCTAATTTCAGACTTGAGTGCAGGCCAAGTATTTTCTTCTTAGTGGTGTCTGTTTTGCTTTGGAAATGCAAATGAATGAGTTGATCAGTAATGAAGATTAGTATACAACAATCCTGTATACTAATAATTAATAAATGAAAATAAGAGGAATTTTCTTCTTCAATAAAACAAACTTCAAGAATCGAAAACTCAAGCATATATATATATATATATATATATATATATATATCAAATATAAGGGTTTTTTTTAAATAAAAAAAGTGGAACCTTCATGAATTAGAGGATTTCAATCCTAGTTTGGATTGACAATCTCAAAAATTCTAGGGATTCATTTGACTTATATCCGAAAGGTTTTCTTTCATATGAGTAAGTAGTCCAACTATTTGAAACTCGATTGTTATTGAATAAAAAGGAAAAAGAAATTTACCTAGATTTTAAAAGCTTGCCTTCATCCAACATCTTGAAAAGAGAAAAGCTTTCGGCATTTCAAACATGTATATTGTTTTGCTCTCAAATCCTTTTCCTGTCTCTTCTTTGAATATATGTCTGTATATATCTTTTTTGGGTAGAAAAATGGTATTTATACCTAGGTTCAAATTGGTTTAACCGCTCCTGAAATATAGCCCCACTAAGCCACTAACAAAGAACAGTTACTAAGGATCGACGACGTGGGCTCGAAATAAAATAAAGTATTTCGCCATCTTTGTCGACGAGATGAAATATTCGAACTGAAGTATGCTTCCCGTCTATATAAATGTATCTCGACGTTATATCCCGAAATGTAAGATAAAGGCTCAAGGATCCAGGAATCTATCTTAAGGTTAGCGAGATATTTTAATATCTACGTCTCCAAAATATATTACTCGAGTCAACCTATACGAAATAATAATTCATCTTGTATTAGTATAATAACATTTCGACTTCCTTGAATGAGATGTTCATTTCGGATTGTTCTACATCTCGACTATATCAGACGAGATACCATACTGTTTTGATCTCGAGGTTTATTGTTAGGTCTCTTTTTACTAGATGTTGATCTCGAAATATTAGCTTATTCTGTATAGCTATGATCACATTTGACTTCCTTTGTCGAGATACTCATCTCAACCCATTTGTGCATCTCGACTATATCAATCACTCCCCCCCGAAATGATGTGTGGGCATACACACATCGAGAAATTAATTAGAGTATGAGGGACCTCTCAATCTTCACAAAAATGTTCCATTAATTTACCTGACGAAGTGTTCCATCCTGAAGGTCCCCGAGATGTGGGGTTATGAAAAAGTTGTACCAAAAACAATTTCTTCTTTTGTTTGTATATGTTTAAAGCATGAAATATGCTAGATACAATGAGCTTTTATTTGTATTTTTATTGGTTCGTGATTGAAGCCAATTTTTTGAACTATATTGATGATTATGAAAACCCACTATTATTACATCCACTTCATTAAGCTTACAATATTTGTTATCAACTTATTGAAAAATCGGATTATCATGAACTCGATCTACCATTTCAATAGTTGATTGATTAACCCATTCTCTAGATCGGATCATGATGAATGATCTCGATCTCCCCTTTTCAATAGTTGATTGATTAATCAACTCCCTAGATCGGATCATGATAATCTCGACCTCTTATCTTCAATAGTTGATTGGTTAATCAACTCCCTAGATCGGATCATGATGATCTCGATCTCCCATCTTCAATAGTTGATTACCTTTCTGTCAATCAACTCCCTAGATCGGATCAGAATGATCTCGATCTCCCAATTTCAATAGTTGAGTACCTTTCGGTCAATCAACTCCCTAGATTGGATCAGAATGATTTCGATCTCCCAATATCAATAGTTGAGTACCTTTTGGTTAATCAACTCCCTAGATCGGATCAGAATGAATGATCTCGATCTCCCATCTTCAATAGTTGATTGATTAATCAACTCCCTAGATTGGATCAGAATGATCTCGATCTCCCAATTTCAATAGTTGAGTACCTTTCGGTCAATCAACTCCCTAGACCGGATCAGAATGATCTCGATCTCCCAATATCAATAGTTGAGTACCTTTTGGTTAATCAACTCCCTAGATCGGATCAGAATGAATGATCTCGATCTCCTATCTTCAATAGTTGATTGATTAATCAACTCCCTAGATCGGATCATGATGATCTCGATCTCCCATCTTCAATAGTTGATTACCTTTCGGTCAATCAACTCCCTAGATCGGATCAGAATGATCTCGATCTCCCAATATCAATTATTATCGAAATTCCAAAAAACAGAACAAGCGATTTACGTGGTTCGATCTCAAATAATCGAGATCTACATCCACGAAGAGTTTTAAAGGAGATTTACTACTACCCCAGTTTGAACAAAATACATAGTAAAACAAAGTAAAAAGAAAGAAAATTACAACATACTATAACATTGCCCTATAAATGGTACTTCTTAAGGTGACTGATGTGTCATGGCCGAGGCAAAATCTTTCCTTTGATCTCGCTGAGATTCTTCTCTAACATTCCTCCTATTGTTGTTATCTTGTCGGGATCGAGCTACATATCTTGCCAACTTATTGTCGTGAACTAATCTCTCCAACTCATCTCTGAGATGCGTGCACTCATCAGTACTGTGCCCATATTCATTATGGAATCGGCATAACTTTCCATTCCCGAATGTTGGCAGATTTCTCGGATTAGGAGCCCATGAGGTCGGCCACCGTAGTTGGGGATGACTCCAAATTTCCATTAATAACTGCCCAGGTGGTAACGTCAATTGGGTGCAAGTTTCATACCTAGGACCCCTTCTCATTTCCGTCCGAGCATTCGACACCAATCATTTACTTCACGGATCCAATTCTTTCTTTATCCTGTTTGGATCTCTTATTTCCATTTCCTGAGATGTAACTTCATCCTTCTTGATATGAAGCGCTTCTTCTAAATTAATGTACTTAGTTGCTCTCCGAAGTAAATCATCAAAAAATTTCGGTATTTTCTTCACCAGTGAAGCATGTAGATCCCCCTCTTTAATCCCTTGCATAAAGGCGCTGGTGATTAAATCATCTGAAGCTTCAGGAGATTCCAATGTGGTTGCAGTGAATCTTTTTACAAAAGCCCTCAAAGATTCATTTCCTTTTTGTTTAACTCCAAACAACATTTGAGTCGACTTTATTTGTCGGCAAGATCCAGCAAACTGATGTAAAAAGAGAGATGATAATTGGTCGAAATCATGAATGATCCCCTCTAATAATTGGTTGAACCATGTCTGTGCTGATTTCGTCAGAGTAGTAGCAAAAACCCTACACTTCACTCCATCGGTATAACGATGTAATAATGTCGTATTCTCGAATCGACATAAATGATCCCATAGGTCCGAGATACCATCATACTCAAAGTTTATCGGCCTAAAGGAAGCTGGTAATTCATCTTCCATCACATTTCCCGAAAAAGGATTACCCCTTATTCCCCGATGACTCACCCTAACATTATTCCTCACATCACGAATCTCCCTTTGTAAGTCTTCTACCTTTTCTGATAAATCATCATGCAATCGCCTTTTAGTTACAGAAGATAATGGGCAACTTTCCCTCTCTTCCACATTTCTCTTATCACCTCGTACTTGTTCCCGTTGCTCATCTGTATCACCTTGATATGACGCCATGGGATGTTTGTTCAAAGCTTTTTGCACCGCCGCAGCAACTATCTCAGACAATTCTTCCCTAGTTAAAGTAATGGTATCCTGACGAGGATGATTTGGAACTGCATTTGACTCTCCCGATTGATTGTCGTTCGGTGCAGCTCTGGATCCTTCTCCAACTTTCCTTCTTCTTCGAGAACTCCGTGTATTCACCATCATAAAAATCTCACGCCTTAAATCAGTTTTTCCCACAGACGGTGCCAATTTGTTTTGCTCTCAAATCCTTTTCCTGTCTCTTCTTTGAATATATGTCTGTATATATCTTTTTTGGGTAGAAAAATGGTATTTATACCTAGGTTCAAATTGGTTTAACCGCTCCTGAAATATAGCCCCACTAAGCCACTAACAAAGAACAGTTACTAAGGATCAAAGACGTGGGCTCGAAATAAAATAAAGTATTTCGCCATCTTTGTCGACGAGATGAAGTATTCGAACTGAAGCATGCTTCCCGTCTACATAAATGTATCTCGACGTTATATCCCGAAATGTAAGATAAAGGCTCAAGTATCCAGGAATCTATCTTAAGGTTAGCGAGATATTTTAATATCTACGTCTCCGAAATATATTACTCGAGTCAACCTATACGAAATAATAATTCATCTCGTATTAGTATAATAACATTTCGACTTCCTTGAATGAGATGTTCATTTCGGATTGTTCTACATCTCGACTATATCAGACAAGATACCATACTGTTTTGATCTCGAGGTTTATTGTTAGGTCTCTTTTTACTAGATGCTGATCTCGAAATATTAGCTTATTCTGTATAGCTATGATCACATTTGACTTCCTTTGTCGAGATACTCATCTCGACCCATTTAAGCATCTCGACTATATCATATATATTTGAAGTCTGTGAATTATATTTGAAAATAGAGTAGTGTTTGGTGTGCACAAGTGCATAGATCATGATCCATGCAACTGGGCGCACGGGTCGGCTCGGTCGAGTTTGGCCCGAATCCAGGTCCCCTTTTTTTTATTTATGTCATAACATTTATGTTTACTGAATATAACATTTATGTTTATCGAGTATAACTTTTATGTACAAATATCATAATCTTTAAGTAAAATTACTTAAACTTTTTTTAGTATAAAAAAAATAATTAAAAGTTATGTAACATTTATGTTAACCAAGTATAACCTTTATGTTATACACAAAAACTCATGTGATACAGTCTTACGGATAGTTACCGTGAGACGGAGCCCATCACCCAATTTTAATTTAATTTTACCTATTGATTATCAAAAACATTATACTGTGTTTAGCATGGTTTTTGAATTATACAAAATATGGAATTTATTATTATTATTATTTGAATATTCTAAAAATATAAGTTGGATTTGATTTTGTAATAACAATCTTATTAATTAAATAATGGAAAAGGATTACCAGTGCTCTAGCAGGTTTTCGTGGCATAAGATGATTGCTTGGTGTGCTAATGTGTCATTCAGGCTTGGTGAACATAGATCTCGGAGATAAGATGACCATATATAATTGGTTGTGCCTAAACTTGAGTTATTACAATTTGCCATGTACTCGATGCTACAATAACATGCATAGTTCAAAAGACAAAGTGTACCCTATAATAAGTTACAATAGTTTCTTTGTTTTTAAGCCAGTTATAATGGTTTCTTAGTTGATATATCTTTTATATGGAAGTTAAAAAGTACAATCAAAATGGCAATGACTCAATTAATAATGACACATGCAAGAAATACAATTATTATAAATTTCTAATAAGTAAATATCACTTTTGGTTTCCCATTATTTTCAAAAATAAATTAATTAATTAATACGGTAAGTGCAAAAACAAGAACAATTGAGAGTGTATAATGTAATTTACCTCTTCTTTAATTTGATAGAATTCATAAATAAGATGTGATAAATATTAAATGAGTTGAACAAGATTGACTTGATCTAAAAAATAAAATTTTAAATAATCAAGAAAAGGAGATTACATAATTTGTCTATGATACGTAATCTTATCATCATAATTTATAATTTATATTAGTGAAATCTGCTATCAAAATAGCGAATGCAATCTATCAAAACATTAATGGATACATTATCATAATTTATAATTTATATTAGCGAAATCTTCTATCAAAATAGTGAATGAAATCTATCAAAATATTAGCAAATATATTACCATGATTTGTAATTTATATTAGCGAAATCTTCTATCAAAATAGTAAATACAATCTATCAAAATATTAGCGAATACATTATCATAATTTATAATCTATATTAGCGTAATCTTCTATCAAAATATTAGCAATACTTCAATATTACATTGTAATGTAGTCTATCAATTACACCCCATTCATACTAACAAATTATACCATACAAACTTGTTTCTAACGAGCTCACAATTTTAAACTAATTAAGAAAATAAGATTATAGAATCATTTATTATTGAATGAAATAGTGAATGCAATTCACGCGATCACAAAAAGTTATATAATGATGAGAATGACATCGTTCACTGGAGGATTGATAAATTGACTACTAATTCCATTAATTCTAATTTTATTTAGCACTATTCAAAATGATGGATGAATAATAAAAACTAAATTACCCAACTAAAGAATAATCATGAGGATGAAAATGATTATTGTAAAGGAAGACTTATTGAAATGAATAATTTTATATT
This sequence comes from Scutellaria minor, assembly GCA_954870855.1. Taxonomy (NCBI): domain Eukaryota; kingdom Viridiplantae; phylum Streptophyta; class Magnoliopsida; order Lamiales; family Lamiaceae; genus Scutellaria; species Scutellaria minor. The sequence goes on from OX940727.1 coordinate 24,330,751, forward strand.
CTAACTAGAAATTATTAAGTGTTTATTCACATAAGTAATCAAGTTTTATATATTGAAGAGACCACATATTATGTCTGTAGTCAATTATATTTTGAAATTTTAAATAGCATTTTGAGAGAGACATATGATTAAGATTTACATGATGCTACAGGCAAGACGGTAAAAAGAAATGACACAATATCAATCACAAAAAAATATCTATATATATATAATAACAATTACCCCCTAAAAATAGTAATGCCAAAAGTTTTCCCGCCCATTTTCTCTTCCTAATTATAGAAATTTTATTAAATATTAAATATTTAATTTTTTGTGATATTAATTGAATTTATGGTAATTTCCAAAAATATTGATTTTGTATAATGAATATATATGGTATACAATCAAATCATTATATATATGGACGAAATATATACATATATATATGTATAATAATAATAATAATATTTTAAATGATAATAATAATAATAATAATAGTAGTAGTAGTAGTAGTAGTAGTAGTAGTAATAATAATAATAATAATAATAATAATAATAATACTACAATAGTGATCCAAACGAATTTTTAATTTTTTTTATAATTAGATGATATTTAGAACATTATTTTATTACTAATCTCAATCGTGAACTAAAAAATCTATAATTACATTTTTGTATCTAGACAAGATGTACAATTATTTCATTTCTTCATCATTCAAATGGTTGTTTTCAACATACTTACAATTCTGGCTAATATTCCCTACAACTGGATAACACTTATAATTTAATAATAATAATATAACAATACTTATTATAATCTATATATCTATATATATATATATATAATAACAATTACCCCTTAAAAATAGAAATGACAAAAAATTTCCCGCCTATTTTACTTTCTAATATTGGAAATATCATTAATTATTGATTTTTATTTTTTAGTCAATTTATACATTATACATGTCCAATTTTTTTAATTATGTATATGGTATACAATTGATTCTTATAATAAACGAAAATTTTTAGACACAAACTTACCATATCGGAATTGTTATGCAATAATCTCCGATTTAGAATGATTTTCATTAGTTTATAAATTTGGAATACTCAATCTTACCTGGATGGTAATGTTCTTGACTTTTCTACATATAATTGATGAATTAAAAATATATTAATAAAATATATCATAATTTTCACTAAATCTAAATACTATTTGACAATTGAAATTTAATACCATTTGATTGCCTTGGTTTCCTCAAAACCATAATGATATATATATATATACACACACACACGGTTTCTTCCATTCTACAATCTGGATTAAGATGATAATTTTTATTTTATTTTTTTTTGAATTTGAGAGATTATGCTTATATTACTGAATTTACAAATATCATAACGATTTTTTTTTTGTCAAATTAATGCAATCAGTTTGATATACAGTATTTTAAAATACAATACTTTGAAAACGGATTGCAAAAGCAATATTATCAAATCTTAAATATTTTATATATGGATAACATATCACATTAATGCTTTATACATGTCCATTTACCAAACATTTGATTCGTATATATAGTCAATCAATAATATTGTGAGAGTTCTCACAATTATCTTATATTATGTTTCCAATTTCAGATTATGGAAATTTATTATGTGCCACTATAAAATGAAATCATCTTCAAGATTTTACTCCCTATACCATACACATATAATGTTTATAAGAACTTTTTCGAGAGAGGAAAAAAAAAAGGCTCATGTGTTGTTGATGACATCAATCCATCCAAGCCGTGCGCATTGAAGTTTTGTTTAGTAAGAACATATGATGTACCTGCTTACAAGAATAATAGACATATATATAGTCGTGACTTATAAGTGCATTCAAAGACAAAGAGGTAATTTAAATATATTGAATTGATTATATATATGGATCCATTATCTGTTATGGTTAGATTAATATGATTCTTATGTATACTTCTTTTAGGGAAGTATGATACATGGTTTTGTTTGTAAATTGTATTTGGATAGTCTAAAGTCTCTACTCAATGAGAGACTTTGATTTCATTGTGGCTGAGAATATTCTGAAATATTTCATATCAAATTTTAAATATATACTTAATTTAAATTCAATCTAAGTTCAACAATAACATAAGAGTTGAAACAAAATAATGAAAAGAGATTGCATATATATTTTCCCGTTATCAATAAAACAATTAGAAAAATGTATATACTCCATTTGAGATTTAAAAATAGTTGACATTTGTTTTAAATGTTCGATCGAATTCCACAGTTTCAAAAGAGAAAAATTATAACTATTTTTATGTGGTAATTTAAGAGAAAATAGCATATATATTTGTGGGGTAATTTTCGTTTTGGCAAATGTGACTAAATTAATTTTGTGTAAAAGATCTTTAAGAGTAAAAACATGTACTACCTCCGTCCCACGTATCTTTTCACACTTTCCTTTTCGGGGTGTCCCAACTAACTTTGCACACCCCCGAAAAGGAAAGTAATTTTTACTTTTGGTATGATTTTGTTGACTTTTCAACTCAAAAAGCAGTGTTCACACTTACTTTTGACATGATTTTGTTGACTTTTCAACTCAAAAAACAACATTTTCTTATTCCACGTGCCGGGAAGGGTGTGCAAAGTTAGCCGGGACGGAGGGAGTATTTGTTTGGTAACACTTTTAGATTTGAGTTTTCTATATAAAATTTCATTTACAAAATATTTCGACATTTAATAAATTTATTTTTGATCTTTTTTATTTTTTCGAGAAATCATATCTCTATAAATCCATTATAAAATGATAATCGACAACTTATAAATTTCATTTACCATATTTCTATTTAGAAGTTAGTCAAAATGAGATTTTACTATATATATATAATACAACTTGAAAGTTACCTTATTACTTTCCCGTCCATTGATATAGTTTGTATATATGCAAAGTCAATTTTATTTATTTATTTATTTATTAAAATCGTAATATTTATATGTAAATATCAATTTATGCATTATGAATCACTTTAAGCAAAAAATATTCACTTCATTCAAATTTTTTTAAATGCAATATTTTAGTCGATTTTGTCAAATCATTGTTGAATAAACGATAACCTGAACATGAAACAGATTTATGTACTGTACTTTTTTCGATTTTTACTTTCCTATTTTGGAATAAAATATAATTAAATGTGTATCTTTAACAAAATTTATTATATATATATATATATATCTCACAATGTTAGCTCATTTAAATTAATCTTCATAAATATATTTTAAATACTTTAATCTATAATTATGAGATTTTATGTAATACTGGTGTGATTAATTAAATGTATTCAACATCTGAATTAGATTTAAGAATATGAAATAAAACAATATTTTCTTATTTCAAGCTATATATATATATCAAGTATCTTCCCCAAGGTGAAAATGAAGTTATTTGTCTGTCCATTTCAACTTGGGAAAATTTGGAATACGATTATTTGTTATTTATATAATTGATAATTTATAGATTACAAAAGATATTGAATTTTTCATAATTTGTGTATATAAATGGTATGAAAATCATTTTTTATAAATGTGAAAATTGAGATTTTTTAATCATATCACATATGTTATAAATTTAGCATGATTTGTGTATATATGATATTAAAATCATGTTATGATTCCATCAAAAGTCGTGAATAACAATTGTTATCTTTTATTTATTATGTTTTGTTTGTAATATTTAAGGCAAAAATCTAAATCATTTATATATTCATAAAAAAATTTAGCAAAAAAATAAGCGATGACATTATTTCTTCTCCATGATTATTAATAAGGAAAATCATATCTGAGATTCCATTGTTGTGGTAGCACAATGAACTTTAGTTTTACTTGACTCATTTGAACAAATATAAAATCGTATCACCATTTTAGACTCATTATGTTATCATCCTACATTTGCATAAATATGTCAAGACCAGTTATAACAAATACAATTAGTAAAATAATCTAATTAACAATGTATGATGAATTTAAGAAATATTTAAAATTCATAAATTATATGAATAATAGATTAAATTGAAATAACTCTAAAGAGCATCAATATCTTTATATCAAAAAATTGTACACTTGCAATTTATATGTTCATGCATCACGCGAGTATCAAATGAAATTGAAATATTATGAAGAATTTGATATTTTTTGTAAATTAATATTTTCATATTAAACTTCAAATATTTAAAATTATTTGTCATGTATCACTCAAGTAACAAATTAGATTGAACTTATTGTTAGAAACTATTATTTTTCGTATTCAACATTTTCATATCAAAATATTAAATTGTAAAATTTGTAAATCATGCATCGCATGGGACTTATACTAGTATATTAATATATTGCTAAATAATCAATATTTACAAACACCAATATTTTTATTAAAATTGGCTGAAATATCTAATTTTGCAGCATATTTTGAGTGAATATAGTAAGTGCGGTTTGTATTTTCCAAATACGATTTTGAGTAGAGTATCTCATTTAATGGACCTTTTGAATTGAACTTTAAATTGTATCAGTACTAACACATTATCACTTTTTGTCCTGTAAGTTTGCCCTTGTTTCAAAATTGGTACTCACTATTTTCGGTTCATCAAATACAATCCCTCAAGTTGTAATTTTTCATCAAAGCTCATCATATCCGTTATAATTTCATCAAAAGTGACGGAAAAAAAAAGCAAACATGTTAGTGCACTTTAACCGAATGAATGAACTTTGATGAAAATTAAAAGTTGAGGACTTTTGTTCTTTTATGAATATACTTCATCTCATTAACCTCACGAGTTATTACACTTTATCATCTATAGCTGCCTAAGGCTATAGTCGAAGATCATGCCATTCGAGTAGCCTTGTGCAACTTTGGATGACAATGTGTAATAAACCATGTAGTTTAGTGATAAAAAACGCAAATAAAAAAAAGTTGATGTGATCAAGCACATTAACACACACAATTCAAATGACAAAGTTTAATTTATCATCAATAAGTTACATTAGTGTCTCAATCAATATTTTGTTTTGTTGAAATTCGAAAGTACAATTAAAACGGAAATGAGTCAACCTTCATTTACAATGTGAACTTTAAATCTTAACATGAGGGTGTTTATATAAAAAATCAGACGCCACGAGGGGAAACTTGGTGTCTGTACTGAGGGGCTTGGCTTGACGTTACGAGGCCGCACAAGTTATACCGCCACAGTCATCGAGGAACACTGCGAACTTAATTATTGAACAGTTCCGACGATTCGATCCACCGACCTTCAACGGAACAGGAGAACCGATCGAAGCTGAAGAGTGGCTAAGGTCGTTGGATCGACTCTTTGGACATTTGGCATGCACAGAAGAGCAGAAGATCCCCTGTGTCGTGTTACAACTCACTGAAGGAGCCAGCTACTGGTGGGAGTCACACGAAAGGACTATGTCACCAGAACATAAGAGTGTCTTGGGGAGTCTTCAAAGAGGTGGTAAGACAGGAATTCTTGCCTCAGTCGTACCGTGACAAAAAAGAAACAGATTTCATACATATTCGTCAAGGAACCACCTCCGTAGGAGAGTACGAGAAGAGATTCATTCAGCTGAGCAGATATGCACCTCAGTTGATAGACACCGATTTTAAGAAGGCTCGACGTTTCGAAAGAGGCCTTCACCTAGAGATCAGTTCCAATTTGGCTAGTCAAGAAACTATGATATATGCTGAAGTTGTTGAGAGAGCTCAAGAAGTTGCTTCTCGTCTACGCTTAGATGTTGTACCGCTCGAGAAGGTCATAGTGAGACCAGGAAAAAAGAAATGGATTGGTCCGAGTCAAGACTTCAATCAGAACTGTTGGAACCGACGGATCGCCGGCCCTATGCTATCGGAATCGGGATCCAAAGATAAATCGCAGCGGAAAGAAATCATACCCTTGTAGACCTCTTGATCTTCTGATGTATTCCTCTGAGCCCTTCTCGAACGTTGCGTGGCCAACGATCCTTCGAGAAAAATCAGTTCCGCTCTCTCTCACTTATCACGTGTTTTCTGTGATCTGTGTTCTGTGTTCTGAGAGGCGCTGATGAAAAGAGCTATATATAGGCTACACCAGGGACCTAGAGGAGGAATTGGGTTGGGCCTCCTGATGGGCTTTAGTATCCTGCGTTCGGCCCGAACACATAACTGAAGCCCATCAATAATAATTCAGTCCACTAGAGAATTATTATTGAACTACCATCCCAATCCCATATTTAATATGGGCTCCTTATTATGTGTACATTTATTTCCCCGTGTTTAAGATATCGAATGTCCGTAAATTAAATAAGTTACTGACAACTTAAATAATTTACATCTAATTCCAAGAGTAGTACCACTCATCCTTATTATCATGTCGGATTAAATCCACCTGCAGGGTTTACATGATAATCCTTATGAGCTCCTCAAGGGGACATTATCATCCTAAATAATTAGGACACGGATTCCTTCTATAATCAACAGAACACCATATAAACAATGCTATCTCCCAACTCACCGAGTTTATTGATTTATGAATAAATCTCACCCATTGGCAAATTAAAGAAATAAACAGTGAGCATACGTGCCCGTTATTATATAGGGATTAAGAAGATGTACATCCATAATAACAGAGGTCTTGTTCTATTATATAGTCAGTATAAAACGAACAACCTCAAATGGTCCTGCTCAATACACACAAAGTGTACTAGTGTAGTTTTATAGTCAAGACAGACTAATACCAAACTACACTACAACCATTCCGATGATTTGTCCAAATCCATCTTGGTTGTGAGCTACTATTTATAATTTATAAGAAACTGATAACATGATCTTCTGTGTGGCACCACACACCAAGTTATCTATAATATAAATTAATTGGACATTGCATAAACATATATAACAAATATAAAATGCAAACATATGACCAATGTGATTCTCATTCCATAAACGATGTTCATACAAAAAACTAGGCTTATAGTATACATCCTAACAATCTCCCACTTATACTAAAAGACTATGCTTCTATAAGCGCCGCCACACATCTAATTCCCATCCCTTCAACATGCCCATCAAAAGCTTTCGCTGGGAGGGCCTTTGTGAAAGGATCTGCTAGGTTATCTGCTGATGCAATTTTGGCGACAACAACTTCTCCTCGCTTTACGATGTCTCGTATCAGGTGGTACTTGCGCTCAATGTGTTTACTTGCTTTATGGGCTCGTGGTTCCTTCGAGTTTGCCACTGCACCACTGTTATCACAATAAATTGTGATAGCTTTGGGCAAACCAGGAATCACTTCTAAGTCCATCAAGAAGTTCCTGAGCCATACAGCTTCTTTGGCTGCCTCAGAGGCTGCCACATACTCAGCTTCCATGGTGGAGTCTGAAACGCATTTCTGCTTAACACTCCTCCATATAATGGCTCCACCTCCTAAGGTAAACACATAACCCGAGGTAGATTTACTGTTGTCCCTATCCGACTGGAAATCAGAATCTGTGTAACCCACAGGAAGCACATCATCTGCTTGGTAAACCAGCATATAATTTCTAGTCCTTTTCAGGTACTTTAAAATATGCTTTACCGCAGTCCAATGTCCTTGTCCTGGGTTACTTTGATATCTGCTAACCATGCCCACGGCAAAACAGATATCTGGCCTCGTACATAGCATTGCATACATTAGGCTTCCTACGGCCGAAGCATAAGGAACTGCCTTCATGTCCTCTATCTCCTTTGGTGTCTTAGGACACATCTCCTTAGATAAAGGTACTCCATGTCGAAAAGGTAGAAAACCTTTCTTGGAGTTTTGCATGCTAAAACGAGCTAGAATGGTATCAATGTACGAAGCTTGAGATAAGCATAACATTCTTTTCTTGCGATCTCTTATCACTTTGATCCCAAGAATATGTCCTACTTCTCCCAAGTCCTTCATATCAAACTGCTTGGACAGCCATACCCTTACGTCTGACAACACCTTGACATTGTTGCCAATGAGCAAGATGTCATCTACGTATAGTACAAGAAATACCACCACGTTTCCATCACTCTTCTTGTATACACATGACTCATCCGGACATTGAATGAATCCATAAGACTGGATTACCTCATCAAAACGGATGTTCCAAGATCTCGAAGCTTGTTTCAATCCATAAATGGACCGATTAAGCTTACACACAAGATGCTCTTTGCCCTTTGCAACGAACCCTTCTGGTTGCTTCATATAGATGTTTTCTTCAAGACTACCGTTAAGGAAAGCAGTCTTGACATCCATTTGCCAAACCTCATAATTCATATGAGCAGCAATAGACAAAAGAATCCGGATAGACTTAAGCATGGCTACCGGCGAAAAGGTTTCCTCATAATCGATTCCTTCTTTTTGAGTGTACCCCTTCGCAACAAGCCTTGCTTTGAAAGTTTCTACTTTCCCGTCTGATCCTCTTTTTCTTTTGTAGACCCACTTACATCCAATGGCTTTTACACCATTTGGTGGTTCTACTAGCTCCCAGACTTGATTAGAATCCATAGATTCTAATTCAGAATTCATAGCTTTTTGCCAAGATTCTGCATCTTTATCTTGGAGTGCTTCGTCATAGGTCCAAGGATCAGATTCATGTTCACCAGATACCAAGTCCGAAGACTCTCCCAAAAACATGAATCTATCAGGCTGTCTAACAACCCTCCCACTACGACGAGGCACTTGTGGTAATTGTGTATCATTAGTGACACATGGTGCAGACCCCTGTGGTATCTCATCTTGTACTAGTGGTACTAAGGTAGGGATTTCCCCTCTGATTTCCTCTAGAACAATTTTACTCGTGGGCTTGTGGTTCATTACATAGTCCTCTTCTAAGAATCGGGCATTTGTGCTAACAATGACCTTCTGATCCTTAGGACTATAAAATAAACCACCTTTCGTTCCTCTAGGATAGCCCACAAACAGCCGAACATCCGTACGAGATTCCAACTTATCAGCATCTCCCTTCAGCACATGTGCTGGACTACCCCAAATCCGAATGTGTTTAAGACTAGGCTTACGCCCATTCCACAATTCTGTGGGAGTAGAGGGTACTGTCTTAGAAGGTACCAAGTTTAGAATATACGCTGCCGTTTCCAGGGCATATCCCCAAAACGAATTCGGTAATTCCGAATAACTCATCATCGATCTAACCATTTCCATGAGAGTTCTATTCCTTCGTTCTGCCACACCGTTCTGTTGGGGTGTACCAGGTGCAGACAATTGGGATTGAATCCCAGCCTCTGATAAGTAATTCCTAAACTCTCCTAAGAGGTACTCGCCACCACGATCAGATCGTAGTGTTTTGATACATTTACCATGACGCTTCTCCACATCAGCCTTGTACTCTTTGAATTTATCAAAGCACTCAGACTTGCGGCGCATCAAATAAATATACCCATATCTCGAAAAATCGTCTATAAATGAGACAAAATATTCGAAACCACCTCTTGCCTGGATAGTCATAGGACCACACAAATCAGAATGAACCAATTCCAACACTTCTTTGGCTCTATACCCCTTGGCTTTAAAAGGCCTCTTGGTCATTTTTCCTTCCAAGCAGGACTCGCAGGTCGGATAGTTTTCCACTTCCAATGAACTCAAAGGTCCATCGGCTATCAACCTTTGAATCCTACTCAAGTTAATGTGACCTAGTCTTAGATGCCAAAGATATGTTTGGTTCATTTTAGAAGGTTCTTTTCTCTTATTTGAGTTAGAAGATGTATTATTAATTTCCAGTTGTTGCATCGTAGGAGTTATTGGATTAAGAGTATATAAATTGCCAACCAACGTACCAGAACAGACAATAACCCTATTTTTCTTGACAACCACTTTGTCATCAAAAGAAACAGAATATCCATCCAAAAATAACTTAGAAACCGAAATCAAGTTCTTTCTAAAAGAAGGTACGTAAAGACAATTCCTCAAAACCAAAGTCTTGTTCCTATCAAAAGATAAATAAACATCTCCCACTGCAACTGCCGCCACTTTCGTAGCGTTGCCCATGTAGATGGTAATCTCGCCCTCACTAAGTCGCCTGGTTTCCTGGAACCCCTGCAAAGAATTGCAGACATGATCAGTGGCTCCCGTATCTACACACCAGGTACCGGTAGATAACACCGCTAAACATGTTTCAGTAATTAGTGAGTAAGATTTACCTTCTTTGTTCTCCTTTTTCTTGGGACAATCTACCTTCCAATGTCCAGGCTGCTTGCATGAGAAGCACTTGCCCTTCGGCTTTTTCACGCCACCTTGTGGCCCAGCCTTTTGAGGTCCATTCGCTTTGTTTGCCGAAGGATTCTGTTTCTTTTTCTTCTTTCCACCTTTCGGCTTAGAATTAGAAACATTTTCAGCAACGTAAGCTTGAGCACTTTGACGAAATAGTCCTTCTGCCGATTTGAGTTCTGTCAGAAGTTCCGCCAAGGAATACATCCTTTTGTTCATATTATAATTAAGGCGGAACTGCTCAAAACTCTTAGGCAGTGTTTGGAGCACGATATCGACCTGGGTTTCCCCATCGATTTCAGCTCCAAGGACTTCCATCTCATTCAAATGAGCCATCATCTTAAGGACGTGATCACTCACAGGTGTCCCTTCAGACATGGTGGTCGTCATTAAGTTTCTCATTGCCTCCTGTCTGGCAGCCCGACTCTGGTGTCCGAAGAGTTCTCTAAGATTGTGCATCATATCATAGGCAGTGGGCATGGCCTGATGCTGATGTTGCAGTACATTTGACATGGAAGCCAAAATGTAACACCGCGCCATCTCATCTGCCTTAACCCACTTTCTATAATGCGCTTTCTCCTCTTCAGTAGAGTTTTCATCAGGCATGTCAGGACAGTGCTCATGGAGTACAAACTTGTACTCCTCAGCAGTTAGGACAATATCCAGGTTTCTTTTCCAGTCAATATAATTAGGACCAGTAAGTTTGTTTTCTTTGAGTATAACAGCAAGTGGATTGAAAGACATAATGAAATCCTGAGAATCATATAAATAAATAAATAAATACACAGGTCATAACATATAGAATTTAAAGCCTATATTGTTCCCTCAAACAATATAATTAAATTCACCAACACCTCAAAAACACCGTGAACTTCGCATGCCACGATAGTGTGGACGTATGCTAATTCAAACATTTGTAAGAGGAGGTTTTACCCATTAATTTCATTATCTTGTCAAACAAAATAAAATTAATAGTTGGTTTAGCTTCAGCCATGCAAACAACAGCACTTACTCCGATGGGAAGGATACTATCATATGCACCTAAGTGTGTACCATTTCTTAATACTAAGTCCATTATCTAGGATTGTATCTCTTCAGATGGAGAAGATCATACGCTCCTAAATAATTTTCTATAATTATCCTTAGAGGAAGTTTGATCCAGTGATCCGCAATCAAACTCATCCGATGTGGAAGAAGGCACTCAAAGCCAACGTGTAAGTTTAAATGCATCACTTACAAACCAGTAATGGAGGCTATGGGATTTATTCAAAATAAATCCCTCTCCCACTTAGTTATTTAAATGAGGGATTTTAGCATGCAATAACATATAACATTCAAAAGCATGCTTGATAAAACAACAAACAAATAGAAAGGCAATAAATACGGAATAATATAAATCCAACTATTATGTTTGCCTGCTAAACTGGATTTGGCAGCGCCCCGTTAGAAAAAATTAGGGTTTAAAACCCTAATCAGCACCAACATCCAGCGAACAGAATCAGCGCCAAATCCAGCGATTGTTGCGCAAATCCAGCAGGTTGTTGCACAGAATCAGCGCCAATCTACTGATCTGATCGATCAGCCCCATCGAGCAATCTGTTCCAGCGCCTAGCAATCTTGATCGAACAGCCCCTTCGAACGCCAATCCTAGTTCGAATAGAAGTCTCGATCGAACAGGAATCCTATACAGAATCTAGTTCGATCAGAATACACCATATGAGATCGAACAAAATTACATCGAGAACAAATCAAGAATATGTAAAACCTAACACGACAAACCGCCGTGTTTTTACTATTACAATCATGCAACCAACCCAAAATAAAAACCTCGACAGGTCCGAGGGTTTAGATCATACATTAAACATACATACAGACCATAATAGTTGGATATATAGGTAACCTGCAAAACCGAGTTATCCTATGCAATCCTACTATCATACAATCTGAATATAAAACGTATGAAAAAGCATAAGATCGTAATATATAACCGATCCAATTACATAGAACCAGAAACCGTGGCTCTGATACCAATTGTTGGAACCGACGGATCGCCGGCCCTATGCTATCGGAATCGGGATCCAAAGATAAATCGCAGCGGAAAGAAATCATACCCTTGTAGACCTCTTGATCTTCTGATGTATTCCTCTGAGCCCTTCTCGAACGTTGCGTGGCCAACGATCCTTCGAGAAAAATCAGTTCCGCTCTCTCTCACTTATCACGTGTTTTCTGTGATCTGTGTTCTGTGTTCTGAGAGGCGCTGATGAAAAGAGCTATATATAGGCTACACCAGGGACCTAGAGGAGGAATTGGGTTGGGCCTCCTGATGGGCTTTAGTATCCTGCGTTCGGCCCGAACACATAACTGAAGCCCATCAATAATAATTCAGTCCACTAGAGAATTATTATTGAACTACCATCCCAATCCCATATTTAATATGGGCTCCTTATTATGTGTACATTTATTTCCCCGTGTTTAAGATATCGAATGTCCGTAAATTAAATAAGTTACTGACAACTTAAATAATTTACATCTAATTCCAAGAGTAGTACCACTCATCCTTATTATCATGTCGGATTAAATCCACCTGCAGGGTTTACATGATAATCCTTATGAGCTCCTCAAGGGGACATTATCATCCTAAATAATTAGGACACGGATTCCTTCTATAATCAACAGAACACCATATAAACAATGCTATCTCCCAACTCACCGAGTTTATTGATTTATGAATAAATCTCACCCATTGGCAAATTAAAGAAATAAACAGTGAGCATACGTGCCCGTTATTATATAGGGATTAAGAAGATGTACATCCATAATAACAGAGGTCTTGTTCTATTATATAGTCAGTATAAAACGAACAACCTCAAATGGTCCTGCTCAATACACACAAAGTGTACTAGTGTAGTTTTATAGTCAAGACAGACTAATACCAAACTACACTACAACCATTCCGATGATTTGTCCAAATCCATCTTGGTTGTGAGCTACTATTTATAATTTATAAGAAACTGATAACATGATCTTCTGTGTGGCACCACACACCAAGTTATCTATAATATAAATTAATTGGACATTGCATAAACATATATAACAAATATAAAATGCAAACATATGACCAATGTGATTCTCATTCCATAAACGATGTTCATACAAAAAACTAGGCTTATAGTATACATCCTAACAAGAACAAGTGTCCAAAGACCAACAGTGTTCCGCTCCTTCCTACCCCTAAGCCGGGAAACACAAGTGCCAAGTGTGGAAAGGCCTACACAGGACCATGTCTTCTAGGGACCAAGGTTTGCTTTAGATGCAGAGAACCAGGACACGTTGCAATCAACTGTCAGAAGTTCAGAGACACAACAACGGAGAAGAAGCCGAGGTCACCAACAAGCAATACTTGGAACTGTTTTAGGTGTGGAGATCCTGGACATACCGCGAGCAGCTGTCAAAAGTTTAGACGTCCAACAACTACAACATTGAGGCCGAGGCTAGGGAACTCATGTTTCAAGTGTGGAAAGTCGCATGTAGGACCCTGCCTTTATGGAACCCGAAATTGCTATAAGTGTGGAGAACCGGGACATATAGCGTGCGACTGCCAGAAGTTTAATAATCCAGTAGCTGCAACACAGAGGCCAAAGCTAGGAATAGGCCAGACTCAAGCTTTTGCTCTCCCTCGCTTAGAAGCTGCCGAGAGATAGGTTACGGACGATGAACTTTTAGTATTATATATGTAAATAGATATGTAGTGGCTCTTATCTTGTAGTAGTGTACATGATCCTTTTGTAGGATGTATGAGCTACCCATCTTTTGCTTATATATATAGGATACCAGTTTGTCTTTTGCTAATCGATGGAATCCACGTTACTTCTCTCCTCGCGTTTCGTGTTTATTTTCTTCACCTATAGTATTGTTGTGACACCGGATCTGTTGAAGGATGAGAACGATAAGGTAGTTGCTGAAACTCTAGAAGTTAGTGTCTCATTGTGTAGCGCCCAGGACAAAAACGAAGCATAATTGGTTAATTAAATATTAAACCCTTAATTGAATTATTTTATTATGTGCGTTAATCCTTGACTATTTAATTTAATTACGTGCGTTTCAGATAATTGATAAATGCATGTTTTAGATGGAAATATTTTTTAGTCGCGGAACATAGATTATAATTATACCATAAGATGCGTAATGGAAAAACGAGAAGATAGATATGAATTAGAGGTCAATCGGAGACTCGTAGCTCAAATGGCGAAGAAAAGGGAAAAATATAAAGATTTGGAAAAACGAAAGATATTTTTGGTGAATCGTAACTCAAGATTTTTACAGTGAATAGTAACCCAAGATTTTTTACATGAATAGTGACTCAAGATTTTTCGATGAATAGTGTTTTTTCGAAAGTCTATATATAGGGGCGTTTTCGAGTCAAAAATCACCGTTTTGCGAACGAGGCTAAATCGACGAAAACACGTAAGTCTCTCTCTCTTCCCTCTTCTATTTTCTGGGCTCTGGCGCGCCGCAGTCAGCGCCGCCGCCGGTACCGGAAAATCGATTTTGTCGATTTCGGTCGATTTTCACATAGAACGTAGGTCTGATCGAGACGAGTCTAGGATAGGTCTCGAATTTCAATTCCGATGTCTCGTTCACCGAAAAACGACAAAACACCGCCTCAAAACCCTAAACCCTAGTTTTGGTCACCCTTTCTCTCTCTTCTGTTTTCTCTCTCTCTCTCTCACCGGAGCTGACGCCGGAGTGGCCTCCTGGGTGTGTGGGGGTACAGTAGGAGGGGCGGCGCCGCCGTGGGTGGTGGCGCCGGAGCTGTAACAGTGTGTGTTTGTGTGTGTAGATGTGGTGTGTGTGTGTGTTGATCGTGTGTGTGTGTATGCATGTTGTGGGGGCGGCGCTGTGCAGCACCGGCGTGGTTACTGTTGGCCGACGTTGGTGATGCACCGGCGAGGTCAGGTGGGGGTGGCCAGCGATGGGTGGTCGTCGGCGAAGGCTGTGTTATGTGGGTGTGTTTATATGTATGTGTGTGTGTGTGTTTAAGGGTTTGGGGAAGGGGCACTGTTCACGCTGGAGTCTGGGGGTGGCCAGAGGTGGGGGTGGTCGGAGCTGGGTCGCCGGCGGACCAGGTGGGGGTGGCGTGGGGTGGCGCCGCCGCAGCAGGCGGCTGCTGGAAGAACAGTAGGTGTGCAGCCCGCAGGCGCAGGGCGCCGGGAGGTGCTGGGTACGCTGACGCACGCATCCTGCTGAGGCTGCCGAGCGTGGCCGAGGGGTGTCGGGTGCTGGCGTGCGCATGCTACTAAGTCTGCCGAGAGCTGCCGAGAAGCATGGGCCGACACCTACCGAGGCTGCCGAGAAGCGCCGGGAGCTGGCGCGCATGACGCCGGGTGCGCTGGGCTCACGCGCGACGCCGTGTGACGGGTGCGCACGCGGTGCTGTGTTTTCGATACGAAATGTGTTTTTTCCGTCGTACGTTATCATCGAGTCATCGTCGACGAGATGTCATCAACCGGAAGTCGGGGGTTCCAGTCAAAGTCAACCCTTTGACCAAAATTACCAAAATATCCCTCAATCTTAAAACGCTCCGTTTGAGCTCGTTTCAACTCTGATTGAGGTCATTCTTTTTCCATTGCGATCCAAATATTTCCCTCTTTCTTATCAGCCTATTGAACTGAACTTTCACTCTTGATTCTTTAAGCTCAATCTTTAGATCTTCCGTTCCATCTCGTCTTTATCGATCGTACCTTCTTCGAAATCATCTATATCTTTATTTATACGTATCTATACGTATTAAGGATCTAAGAAACATTGTAACTTGTGTAGGCTATCAGTTGGATCGTGCTTTGTGATCCTTGATATTTGTTACTCGACAACTCACGTGGTAACCACCGAACAAGGTGGGGTAATTTCTAAATCTTTATTTGTTTACAGTTTTTCCTATTTTGATACATGATTGAGGAATACTAAATGCAGTGATTATATGCTATGATTATGTGTTCATGATATACTGTGAAAGGACTACGGTCCACATTGCATGTTCGAAGGGACTTATGGTCTATAAAAAACAACTGTCTCTTACTCCCTCTACTACCTAGAAGGTTTGGTGGTCCTGTAAATGCACCAACGATATTTAAGACCATTTTATGGGGTAAGACGGGAAATTCTCACACCTAAAGGATGAGTTACGAGATACGTGCTATGCATTTTACATGTTGTGATTACGTGTCGATTGTTATGTATTTTCTGATTTATATATCTATCGAATTTTATAAGATGTGGAGTTTATCCCCACGAGTGTATTCCACGCACTCACCCCCTATTCTGTAATTCACGTTACAGGAGATGACGAGCATGATGAACCTTAGAGAGAGAGGGATGGTGCCCTATCCGGACATGTTTATTTAAAGTCTTTTATCACACAACAATTAAACAATGTTTTTATAATTCACGTTTTGTAAGTATAACTTCGTTTGTACTATGGATGATGGATCCTGTAAGTTTATTTCCGCTGCTAATGTTTTAATTAATCGGTTGTATCCGATGGATGATATGTGATATATCTGATCGTCCCCTACCTCATTCTTCTCATAATTGTCTCTTACCTCCTTCTTCTGTACAAGTAAACGTCTTTTACCCTTTCCTCTTGTATGCCCGCAAGGAAAACTCTGATAATTTTTATGTAAGAAAACGGGACGTGACACATTGGGAAGGACGAGATTCCACCTTCTTATCAGAAATGAGAAAATGAGAAGTTAAGAACGCACCTTGGATGATCCTTGGCTTGTGGTGTTAATCTTAGAAGAATGAAGAAGAGAGTTTACACACCGGACGAAGGTTGTAGGTTCGGGCATTGACTCTGCTCATTACTCAACAAGATATGATGAAGTAATCGAGAAACCAATAGTCCCCAACTAATCGGTTGTTACATGTAACCATCCCATTTGTTTTCTCAGATACCACTAGAGAATCTAAGAATCACCTTTTTCATTCGTACCTCGAACGTTTCATCATAGTATTCGTCAATGACACTCTGGTCTACTCATGTGACAAGACACGCTACGAACAACATCTCAAGAGCGCGTTGGAGATTCTACGAAAAGAGTGACATATGCAGTTGATTCTTCCTGTTTGATGCGACACCCTTTTTCCCGTCGCTTCAACTCTCTTTTTCTCTCTTTTCTTTGTCTTTGTCGAAAACGTACTTGCTTCTTTGACTGAGAAATACGACTCTCCAGCGCCAACTGCTTCTCACTCTACTCCACAAGTAAAATGGTAAAAAAAAGAAGTAAATGGGATGATTATTACAACAATCAGTACTATGAGTTGAAGAAGAAGAATGAGGAAAAAAAGTGAAACTGAAGTCGATGAGGGTTATCAAGATAAAACGAGTGTTGGTTGGAAAAATGAGAAGCAGAAGTGTGATCCGATTAGGAAGGTTCGAGAAAGAATTGAAGTAGCTCAGGACTGACAAAAGTTTTGAACATCGAACTTAGCCAAATAATCGAGGCCTGCAAGTTCCTTGACAAGAAATGGAAAGGAAGAAACAACATGGGAACAAGAGGACGAGCTTTTAGCAAAGTAACCCGACTTATCGTTTCTAAGTACACATTTAAATTTTGAGGATGAAATTCTTTTAAGGGGTAAGGGATGTAGTGCCCAGGATAAAACAAAGCACAATTGATTAATTAAATAATTAAACCTTTAATCGATTTATTTTATTATGTGCGTTAACCTTTGATTGTTTAAATTTAATTATATGCGTTTCAGAAAAATGATAAATGCATGTTTAATTAAATGAAAGTATAATTTAATCGAGAAACATAGATTATAATTTTATCATAAGATGCGTATTTGAAAAATGAGAAGATAGAAACAAATTTGAGGTCAATCGGAGACTCGTAGCTCAAATGACGATGAAAACGGTGAATATGAAGTATACGATGTATACGAAGAATCGAAAAGTAAAGATATTTCGGTGAATAGTAAATCCGTGATATTTCGGTGAATAGTAAATCTAAGATATTTTGGTGAATAGTAAATCCAAGATATTTCGGTGAATAGTGAAAGAAGGATATTTCGATGAATAGTAAGATTTTCGAAAACGAGTATATATAACGCGAAACGAGTTGTAAAAATCATTATTTTCGAATGAGGAAAAAATCGAGAAAAAGTATCTCGTCTCTCTTTTCTCTCTCTTCTCTCTCCTCTGTTTCCAGCAGCCGCCGCCGCCAGTGCCAGAAACTTTTTCTCGGTTTCGGCCGATTTTCACACAGATTGTAGGTCTCGCTGAGACGATTCTAGAACAGGTCTCGGATTTCCATTCCGATATCTCCTTCGCTGGAAAACGGTAAAACATCGCCGAAAAAACCCTAAACCCTTTTCCTTCCACCCTTTCTCTCTCCTCTGTTTTCTCTCTCTCTCTCTCTCTCTCTCTCCTCCTTCGCCGGAGTGGTGGCTGACCTCCCCGGGGTGTTGGGCTGTTAGCTGGGGGTGGTGCCGCCGTCGTGGGCGGCGGCGCTGGGGCTGGAAGTGGTGGTGCATGGTGGGTGTGTGTGTATGAATGTGTGTGTGTGTGTTGATGTTTGGGGCTGTTGTAGGCGTTACTGTTTATGCTGCCGGTGGGGATGGTCGGAGTAGGACCAGCGCCGGCGAGTTAGGAGGGGGACGGCGCCAGGAGGTGCCGCCGTAACTGGAAGTTGTTGTATATGTTGCAGGCGCGCTGGGCGCGCGATGGGAGGGCGCTAGGTGCGCGGCGCCGGGAGACGCTAGGTATTGGGTGTGCGCTGTGCGCATGCGGCGCCGGGTGACGGGTGCGCACACGGCGCCGGGTCTGTAATGCGAGTCGTATTTTTTCCATCGTATGTTTTCGTCGAGTCGCCGGTGATAAGATGTCATCAGCCGGGAGTCGGGGGTCCCGGTCAAAGTCAACCTTTTTATCAAAATTACGAAAATGCCCCTATATCTTAAAACGCTCTGTTTGAGCTCGTTTCAACTCCGATTAAGCCCGTTCTTTTTCCGTTGCAACTCTAATCTTTCCCTCTTCATCTTTAGATCATTTTTTTAACCTTCCACACTCGTTTCTTCATCCTTGATCTTTAGATCTTTCGTTCCGTCTCATTTTTCCCTATCGTTTCTTCTCCGAGAAAGTTTATATCTTTATATATACGTATTTAACGTATTAAGGATTTAAGAAACCTCATTACTTGTGTAGGCTATCAAACGGATCGTACGTTTTAGTCTTGATACTTGACAACTCACGTGGTTACCACCGAACAAGGTGGGGGTAATTTCTAAATCTTTATATGTTTACAGTTTTCCCTATTTAATGTATGAACTGTTGAATCTTATATGCGGTGATTATATGTTGTGAATTACGTGTCATCTTTATACTGTGAAAGGACTACGGTCCACATTCATGTCATGGAGGAACTAATGGTATTTGGTTTAGTGGTCCATAAAATGCATCACAGTATAAAAATCGTTACAACTGTCTCTTACCTCTTTCTTCTATAACAATTGTCTCTTACCTCTTTCTTCTATAACAACTATCTCTTATCTCTTTCTTCTATAACAACTGTCTCTTACCCCCTTCTTCATGCATGTAGGGTAAGACGGGTTGCACCCGCACCTATTGGTATTGTATGTGCAATGCATTCTATGTGCTGTGTCTAATTGCCGAACTCGTATACGTGTTATTTATTTAAACTGCTTAACAAATGATAAGACTTGGAGTTTATCCCCACAAGTGTATTCAACGCACTCACCCCCATCTATAATAGCATTACAGGAGATAATGAGAATCAAGACGTATAGAGAAGGATGGTGTCGTATCAAGAATTTCCTCTTCTTGCTTTCAAATCTTAACGTTGAAACAATGTTTTATTTAATTTCACGTTTGTAAAAGATAAACTATTCTTCTTTTCTTTTATGGATCCTGTATGTTCCGCTGCTATATTTAAATGATTTATTTCAGCTAGACGCCGAGGATTTGTATATGTAAAAACATTGTATGTTATCTTTTCCAAAGGTTTCTGTTTTATATCATGCACGTCTTTTCCCCTTCTTTCTTCACGCCCACAAAGGAAACTCTGATATTTTTAAGAACGAAAACAGGGCGTGACAACTATAGTTTTGTCTTTGTGTTTAGCCGTAAGTTCTATTAGATTCGATATATAATATAAGTTTTGTGTTAAACTTCTAAGTGCAAATGTTAAGTCCAGATTTAAACAGTTCGGTCAAAGCTTATTATAACTTTTTTAGAAGCATCATTTTCTATTTCTTAAGAGTTAATTGTTCTCGAATAATCTTCTAAAAAGTTCATTGTACTCGATTAATCTTATAACTCAGAATAAAACTAATCCGTAACTCTAAGTGTAACGATTATTGAAAACTTGTTGACCAAGTAAAGCTTGTTAGAACTCCTAAGCATGTGTTTTGTAACATTAATTGACCAAGTTATAACTAAATTGAATAACATTAGTTATGAATTCGTTTACTATAATCTTGTCTTTGTGTTTAGCCGTAAGTTCTATTAGATTTGATTTATCATATATAGGTTTTGTGCCGAACATATAATTGTAAACGTTAAGTCAAAAGTCAGAAAGTTTAGTTAAAGCATATTAAAGCTTTGTTAAAAGCATCGTTTTTAACTTCTTAAGAGTTAATTGTACTCGAATAATCTTCGAAAGAGTTAATTATACTCGATTAATCTTCTAATTCGGAATCAAACTAATTCATAACTATAATTGTAACGATTATTGAAAACTTGTTGACCAAGTAAAGTTTGTTCGAACTCTTAATCATGTGTTTTATAACAATAATTGACCAAGTTATAACTAGATTGAATAACTTTAGTTATGAATTCATTTACTATAATCTTGTCTTTGTGTTTAGCCGTAAGTTCTATTAGATTTGATTTATCATATAGGATTTGTGTTAAACATAAAATTGTAAACGTTAAGTCAAAAGTCAAAGAGTTCGGTTAAAGCCTATTAAATCTTTGTTAGAAGCATCATTTTTAACTTCATAGGAGTTAATTATACTCGAATAATCATCGAAAGAGTTACTTATACTCTAATTCGGAATCAAACTAATTCGTAACTATAAGTGTAACGATTATTGAAAATTTGTTGACCAAGTAAAGTTTGTTCGAACTCTTAATCATGTGTTTTATAACATTAATTGACCAAGTTATAACTAGATTGAATAACTTTAGTTATGAATTCATTTACTATAGTCTTGTCTTTGTGTTTAGCCGAAAGTTTTATTAGATTTGATTTATAATATAAGTTTTGTGCTAATCTTCTAAGTGCAAATGTTAAGTCCAAATTTAAACAGTTCGGTCAAAGCTTATTATAACTTTGTTAAAAGCATCGTTTTCTATTTCTTAAGAGTTAATTGTTCTCGAATAATCTTCTAAAAAGTTCATTGTACTCGATTAATCTTATAACTCAGAATAAAACTAATCTGTAACTCTAAGTGTAACGATTATTGAAAACTTGTTGACCAAGTAAAGCTTGGTAGAACTCCTAAGCATGTATTTTATAACATTAATTGACCAAGTTATAACTAGATTGAATAATTTTAGTTATGAATTCGTTTACTATAGTCTTGTCTTTGTGTTTAGCTGTAAGTTCTATTAGATTTGATTTGTAATATAAGTTTTGTGCTAAACTTCTAAGTGCTAAAGTTAAGTCCAAAGTCAAACAATTCGGTCAAGGCTTATTATAGCTTTGTTAGAAGCATCGTTTTCAATTTCTTAATAGTTAATTGTTCTCGAATAATCTTCTAAAGAGTTAATTGTACTCGATTATTCTTCTAACTCAGAATAAAACTAATCCGTAACTCTAAGTGTAATGATTATTTAAAACTTGTTGACCAAGTAAAGCTTGTTAGAACTCCTAAGCATGTGTTTTGTAACATTAATTGACCAAATTATAACTAAATTGAATAACAACATTTATGAATTTGTTTACTATAATCTTGTCTTTGTGTTTAGCCGTAAGTTCTATTGGATTTGATTTATCATATAGGATTTGTGCTAAACATAAAATTGTAAATGTTAAGTCAAAAGTCAAAGAGTTCGGTTAAAGCATATTAAATCTTTGTTAGAAGCATGATTTTTAACTTCTTAGGAGTTAATTATACTCGAATAATCTTCGAAAGAGTTTATTATACTCGATTAATCTTCTAATTCAGAATCAAACTAATTCGTAACTATAAGTGTAACGATTATTGAAAACTTGTTGACCAAGTAAAGTTTGTTCGAACTCTTAATCATGTGTTTTATAACAATAATTGACCAAGTTATAACTAGATTGAATAACTTTAGTTTGGGAAGACTGCCACTCAATTCATTTGCTGTCAAAGCGATATTTTTCAGTGTGGATATGTTAAATATGTCAGAAGGTATAGCACCCGACAGATGGTTGTATTGCATAGCTAGAACCTGCAGGCTACGAAGTCTTCCCAGCTCCTCCGGAATATTTCCTTGTAGATCATTGTTAGAAAGTCAAAGGAATTGCAGATTTGATAAATTAGAGAGCGATGTTGGGATGAAGCCTGAAAAGTTGTTATTACGTAGAGAAATGAACTTCAATCGATGGAGAAGAGACAACTCATGAGGCACAGTGCCATTGAAATTATTGTATGAAAGGTCGAGGGAAATGAGGAAAGAGAGGTTTGCTAGTTGTGGTGGAATGGTGGCAGAGAGCCCCATGTTTGAAATATTTAGTGCACTCACTCTGTGGTGGCGCAACTTGCAAGTGATACCAATCCAACTGCAAACGGAGCTTGAATTGGTCCAATTTTTTGCAAGAATATGACGAGGGTCTAACGCGATGTTTGCTTTAAGGGCAAGAAGGGCAGATTGATCTGTGGCAAGGTTCATAGTTGCTTCGGTTTTGTAAAACATTTGGCTGCAGATCAGTATTAGGACAATATTAGCAAAAATGTAACAGTAGCTGGTGATCTCCATTTATGGTTTCTAGCTAAAGGGTCTAATGCAAGAATATATGTTTCCTCACAATGCTACTAATATATAATTATATATGCAAGAGGGATATTACCTGGAAATAATATGGGAGGCATAGAATGTCTGAAGTCAAGATAAGTTCTCAATGAAAGTTCAACTCTGAATTATGAATTATGTTGAAAATAAGGACGGTGCACTTGCCCCTCAAACTTTAAATAATTATGTAGTATAATATATAGTAATTTTGAAATTATTTAGGGAAAAAAATTGTGCTCTATTTCATGTCGGAAATCCATAATTTGAGCAAGAAACCATAAAAAAAGGGTCAATTTCCTGAAGCAAAGATTGATTTCCTGTTGAGAGCGTCAGTTGTCTTTGTAGAGGAACAATACGATCTTGGACTGGCCCCCGAATAGACCGTCCACCCTGTTAGTGCTTCATCGGCGAGCAATGAAGCACGGTGGGATGCATTGACACGACTCCACCTAAAACGTCTGAATTCCAATGATTACACAGCCCACTTCCCTTTGTGGATATTCATCTTTCTTTGTCTCCAACCCAACACCTGTATAATAATGGTAGAGTAAGGGGTGGCCACAGAAGGAGTTGTTCTCTCTGTGAACGAATGCGAAAGAGAGTTTTAGAAGCATCTTGGACTGGCCGTGGAAAAATTGGTGAAAATACCCTGTATGTTACTTTTAATTAAGACATTAACCTTTAATTTTTTGAGTTTTTAAAAGTATCAGGTATGTTAATGTTTGTTGCTGAAAATGCCTATTTACTGGTAGTAAAAAGTAAACAACCGATTACAATCTGATGTGACAAATAAATACACATGTTAAAGACAAAATATATTAAAATTATAAATTTTATTTAGGAAAAACATAAATTATATTAAATATCTAAAAATAAAAAATAAAGACAAAAAAATTATTTTCTTATTATTTAAGATTAAAAATTCTAATTTATATATATATATATATAATTTTTTTACTAATACTTCATTTTAATTTTTTTAGAATTATAGCCATTTTATTAATTATTTTACTTCTAACCATTTAGTCGATTTTATTTTTTAATTTTTTGAGATATTTAAAGATAATTTTCCAACAAATATCTAGCATGCTAGATTTTTATTGTTGGTTTATAAATATTTTAAAATACTATAAGGAAATTAATAACTATGATAAATCATCTCTTTTTTATTATGAAAGTTTATGTCATTAATTAATACTGTAAACATAATTTTCTATTATTATTATTATTATTAAACATAGGTTTTAGTAATTGAAAATAAGTTATGATTCTTGAAATTAATATTTCTTATGTATTATATTTACTAAATAAGTATTATAAATTTTATTTGTTAAATTTAAAATTTGAAAATTAATTTTCATAATTTAATAATAAGATCATTGTTACGTTATTTTAACTTTTTTTTCTAGATTTTTAGGTACCACACAGCTAAATTTGTGCTACATCAGCAGAGTTTTAGCTACATCAGAAAAGCTTGCCGTGGTTTTCAGTTTGATTATCTTCTTAAATTGCTGGGAAAAAAAACTCAAACCATTCTTAAATTGATTTTTCATTTTTTTTTTTAAATAATGGATAAAATCTAAACCCCCTGTGGAACATAAAATACGACACCTTTAACATATAAGACGTAATTTACAATTTACCATACACAATCAATCTAAAAAAACATAAGTTTTAGCAACAGAAACAACTTGGAGAGTACTTGAATAAGTTGAATTTCATTCGACACCTATTCATTTACAACCTTATTTTTCCAAAAGTAGTGATTATTCAGCAAACTTTAATTTTCAATTTCTTAATTTTGACCAAATCATTTCTATTCTTACACTGCCAACCTCTTTGCTATAATTGATTTTTCCACAATAAGCACTCATTTTCAAAAATAAAATTAACTGCAACCACCCACCTCTTAAGTTGTTGTAGGTGAGATCCAAGACTTCAATTATTGTAAGATTCCAAAAACCTCTTGAGAGGATCCCCCTAAACTGGTTTCTTCTAGCACTAAAATATAACTAGGCGATGAAGATAGTCAATCTCTCTTGATATAGCACCTGGCAAAAACTATAATCTTTTGAAGTAAAACATAATAAAGAACATTTAGAAAAATACTGACCATTTAAAGTACAATTTGTTCTGTACCATTTAAATTGTTGTACCCAAGATATAACTCTTGAAGCGAAATTAACTTTCTGATTTCTATTGGTATCTGCCCACTGAAGGAGTTGAAAGACAACGATAGAATTCGAAGTTGAGAACATTGGGATATATATGACTATATATATATATATATAAACTATACGAGTTTGACATTTAAACCACCAAACTAATTTTCCGACCACTTTTTATCGAATTTTGGCACGACATGCGTGTGACATTAGGTTTGCAGCAACCCCACCAAACTATCAACGATTTTGCATATAAACAATCGAGTTTTTTTTTTTTTGCACCAATGTATATATATACGGGTTTGTCACTTAAATTACCATCAAACTCATTTTCCTAGCTACTTTTCATCGGATTTTCTGTACGTGACTTGTGCGTCACATCAGATCATAAATTCCATTGAATTTTCACGAAAATAATCCATAATGATAGTGAAATGGTGTTCATAAATCCAACAAAATATTAAGACAAAACATATAATAGTCGGGCAACAAATTATATTTTCCTCGAACGTGCCACCCCATTTTGCGCAACCAAACTGAAATTTCAAATTGCATAATCGATGAGGTTTTGCGTTAGAGGATTAGCAGCAACAAATCACCACGTTTGCAAGCTTTGTGACTCAACAACAATGAAAGGGAAATGAAATGGAATTAAAATGAAAAAAATCAAAATGCTGACGTGGAAATCAACACCTGGTTCAGTTGAGGAGTAGCTGGAGCTGATATAACATGATTAGGACGGTTAATTGAATCAAAAATCAGTTAATACATGGAAAACTGATTTTGGGGCTAAACTAGGGTTTATGTGCAGGTTCAGTTCTAAACGGTTAAAGTCGTGAAGATTCAGTTACGTTTTGGCTCAATTAGCATAGGGTTTTTGATCTCTATATAAGCATGCACTTTTCATTCTAGTTTCAGAGAGTTTTATCGTGAGATAGAGTATTAGGGTTCTTCATTCTTCATGCACAGAAACCCTAATCTGCGCGATTGATCTGTAGCTTGTAATTCTTCGTTATTTTCTAAATAAATTGATTGTGTTATATGTCATGGATGTAGACTCACATGCTTACGAGTCGAACCACGTAAAATCTCTGAGTGTTGATCGCATTTTCTTGTTTGTGACATTCTTGAGTTCGTATTCTGCAAATCTCGAAGTTGTGTTGATTTGATTGTTTTGGTGTGCATGTGAACTTGATTAAGAGTTAATCATTTACAATTGGCATCGTCTGTGGGAACCGATTTGAACAATGGCTTCAATGAAGATGGAGGTTGGCAAGTTCAATGGGAAAGGTGACTATGGATTGTGGAAGGTTCACATGGAGGCATTGCTAATTCAGATTCTTGAGAGTGATTCATCATCATCTTCATCGGATGGGAAGACTGATGGAAAGAAGGCTGAAATCAATCGAAAGGCAAGAAGCATGATCATCCTATGTCTAGCTGATAAGGCTCCGCGTGAGGTCTGTAAAGAGACAACTGCAACAGGTATCTTGGCTAAATTGGATGAACTGTATTTGTCAAAGTCATTGGCCAATCGATTGTACTTGAAGCAAAAGTTATTGAACTTCAAAATTCAAGATGAGAAGCAGATGGCAGAGAAGATGAAGGAGTTTAATAAGATCTTGGATGATCTTGCCAATATAGATGAGGAAATGCAAGATGAGAATAAGGCTCCGATTCTGCTAAATTCATTGCCAAAATCTCTAGATTCCTTCAAAGATGCTCTCATCTATGGAAGGCAGAAACTCTTACTATGGATCAAGTAGTCAATGCCATAAAATCAAAGGTTCTCTCCAACAACTCAACTCAGAAACAGCAGATACTAGGAGAAGGATTAAGTATTAAGGAAATAAATTTCAAGAAAAATGCAGAGAAGAAGAGGAATCAAAAGGGGACAAATTCTTATGGCAAACCAGGCTTCAATCAGACTGAAACAAGAAAGTATTTTTCTTATCACAAAGTGGGACATTTGAAGAAGAATTGCCCTGAAAAGAACAAACAAAAACCTCAAGTCAAGGCTCCAGAAGCTGCAGTAGCTGAGACCAATTATGATCAAGCAGAGATGCTATGCATCGTTTCTTCAAAATTATCATCCGAATGGGTTCTAGATTCTGGATGCAGTTTTCATATGTGACCAATTATTTTCTATTGTTTTATTGTTAACATGATATTATAATATGCACTTAAAGAATTATAAAAAAATTTCACTTGATATAATAAATAAAATCATAATAAAGAAATAAGAACATTATTGCTCAAAAGAAAAAGAAAAACAAAAGAAGTGAAAAATAAAAAATAAAAAGGAAAAAATAACAAAAACGACAACGTATGTACCCAGCATATAAGTGTTGGGTTTTTGGCCCAAGTAGGGATCCATATCCGTAATTTTCCTAAATTTTGCACATGTGAGCGTCCAAGAATCAATTCTAACACTATTTTAATGATGTGATGCTCGGTATGGATAGGAAGATCCTAATATACACTTACACACAAGTAATGATATGAAACCAAAAGTCAAATCGGCAAACATAAAAATAAAAAATTAGGACAAATCTATCAATTAGGATCAAAATTGCAATACTTTAAAAGACATAATTGGGAACACTGATTCATATGTGATTGGAATTATCAAAACCTAATAATTGGAAAGATTTCCAATATCTCTTAATTGGTTAATCAAAATGAGTTTATAATTGTTCCTTAAATAAACATACTGATTTGATTCCATTGATCAAGCCAAACTCAACCAGATTCTGAAGATTGCCAATCTCCTCTGAAATAACTCCTGTCAAAAAACTTGGTAGTTGCTTATACCAGTCTTATCTCTTTTTTTGTATCTTATAAAGATAAAGGCCAATGAAACAATGGTGATTAGTGCAATTACTCCAACAAGAATAAATAGAACAAATTTCACATTCATTTTCCTAGATTTGCAATTGGAAACAACATGACAAAGAGGGACATGAAACCTTTGGATTCCACATAATGTTTTATTAGCCTTAAAAGACTCCATAGTGAAATTTCTGAAAGGACCAGCGGTAGGAATTTCTCCACTTAAAGCATTGAATTCTACAAGAGCTCTTTTATTTCGATAATAAAATTAATTGCGAAAACCTACCTCTTAAGTTGTTGTAGGAGAGATCCAAGACTTCGATCATGGTAAGATTCCAAATATCTCTTGAGAGATTTCCACTAATCTGGTTCCTTGATGCACTAAATATAACTAGGCTATGAAGATTGCTAATCGATCTTGGTAATAAACCTGCCAAAGAAACATAAGATAGAACGTCAAAGAAAATACCGTTCCATCCACACACAAAAAAAATGTCATGTTGGTTCAAAGAACAATTAGATCTATACCATTTAAATTGTTGTACCCAGGATAAAACTTTTGAAGCAAAACTAACTTTCTGATTTCTGGTGAACATCCTGATATATTTAATGGAATTTGGCCGCTCAGCTGATTTTCAGAAAGGTATAACCCTTCAAGAAGTGGAAGATTACTGCACACGTCACTGGGTAAACTGCCACTCAATTGATTTGTTGTAAAACCGATTCTTTTCAGTGTGGATATGTTAAATATGGCAGACGGAATAGAACCCAACAGATGACTGTTTTCAGTAACCAGAGACTGCAGCCTACGAAGTTTTCCAAGCTCTTCTGGAATATTTCCTTGTAGATGATTGTTAGAAAGTCCAAGGAATTGTAGATTTGATAAATTAGAGAGGGATTTGGGGATGAAGCCTGAAAAGCTGTTATTATGTAGAGATAACACTACAACAAAATTCATCTAATAGGACACTTGCAAGCATCCTATTATGTTGTGTAATAGGACACTTTTTATAATAGGACACTTTTAAGTTGTGTCCTATTTGCTCGAGTCACAATAGGTGTATTAGGACGCTTTATTTTATAGGACGCTTAAAAGTGTCCTATAATATGGTAAGTCAAATTGGATATTAGGACACTCTCAAGTGTCCTATGATGTGCTAAGTCAAATTGGATATAAGGACACTTTCAAGCATCCTAATAAGTTCAAGTATTATTTAAACTTATTTAATTTATTTTTTTCTTTTAAATATTAAAAATTATAATATTATATAAACCATCTAATACTTCATAACAAATATGATTAAAAGTAGTCTCACAACAAATACACCAATGTTTGATATCTCTTAAATTTGACCAAATATTAATGTCAATGCAAAATACACATGTAACTAATAAAACATAAAAGAGTAGCATGTCCCATTCGAAAATTATCTTTAAAACCACTCTAAGTCTTCAAGTCTCCAAGTCGCAAGTCATTCTTCATCATTATTACGAACCACCTAAAGTCAAAACAATGATTTAAAAGCATAGCCTTCAATATCATGTCAATCTAACCAAATCATAAAACCAACTTATCAAGTTGATAGATCAATAATTAAGTTGACAGAATGCAATCTAATATGTTTATGCCTAAAAAGTATACCAAAAACACTTTTGAGCATTCATCTCACAAGTTTTGGCATTTGGCTTGCTTTTCAACATTCAAAGATCCTTTTAGGAATCTTATCAGATACATACCCAATAAAGAGATCAGAGATGTCTACTATATTAGCATGGTAATATATTAGATGTCTACTCCAAATGCATCATTAAACATCTCTTGCATATTATCCCCAAAACTTGTCTCATTATTAAATGAAATCGGAACACTAAAATCTGATGTTTCACCATGAGCAATCCACTGAGTATAATCCTACTCTTTGATCTGCATAATTAATAGAGATTGTGTCTCTCTTCTACACTAGTCAGTGTTTGTCTAGTACCTAATTAACATTCCAACTCTATATATTTCCATTTTGCATTCTCTCTCTCTCTCACACACACATCCAACTTCTTTTGCTACTTTGTGTTTAACTCATTTAATAATGAGCCAAGCTCAAGCTAACGAGCTTTTATTGATCCAATTCTAAACAACTCATAAGAGACTTCATTAATTGCTTTGGGAATTAGAGACCTTGCCTAAATAACACTTAGCTCTGAAACTACATCTTAGTCATTCAGTCAGATAGCTCATTAAAGGTCAAATATTAAGTGTGGTGAAACTAGATAAATTATCTCCTCTTATTTAGCCAGAAAAATGAAATTATTCCACACTTCAAATTCCACCTATTCTTTCATTCGATTTCCTATCATCAACAACGGATTCTTAAAAAAAAAAACTAAAGCAAAAAGAAAAAAGAACTTAATTAATTAATTAAAAGTTGTTTTCTGTGAGTAATAACAACAAACACCTTACCTTCATTCTAACAACAATCCTATGATCTGAGAGGGCTGAGCTGAATAGTTGCCAAATGCAGAAGAATTTTGTACTGAGCCTTAGTATCAACACCAGAATGAAAGATCCATAGTCCTCTCGAATGAAGAAACTCAAGTAAAAGAGTCTAAATGAAGAAGAAGAAGAAACCGTAAATTAAGTATTAATGCAAAAAAAAATAGAGATTCTGTGTGTGGATAGCGTAGAAATCATATACTGAAAGACTTAATTACAACAAACTAATCTGCTATCAAACTTCCATTATATCAGAATTTGTGCTCTAAATTGTATCCAATAGAAATTACTCAAAAAAAATATAAGGCATTTGAACTGAAATCTGAAAATAGAGTTTAGGTGTGTGAATCAACAACAAAAATTAGGAGAATTCCACTAAACAATTGCACTGAAATCTGAAAATTAGAGTTTACCGTGTGAAGCAACAAAATATTAGGGAAATTCCACTAAACTGATGAAGCTCTATTCTCTTCCTCTTTGTCGTCCTTGGTGTATTTGAGATGCGCTAATGATTACTCCCTATTATCATCGCCATTGAAGAATTTGAAAATCGCAGTGTTTTTTGAATTTGTGGAATAGTATTTTTTCTGAGATCGCGGGTTTTTGAATTCACGGGTATATTTACACTTCTTTTCTCTATTTAACTTATATTTTAAAAAGAGAATTTTAAACACTTTCTTTTACATTTTTTATTTTTTCATTTTAATAGGACACTTATCATAAGAGGGTCCTAATATAAGTGCCCCAATAGCTTAATTTTGTTGTAGTGTAAGTACTCGAGTTTGGATAGATGGCAAAACGGCAATTCAATCTCTCCCATAAAGTTGTTAATTTTGAGAGAAATGAGCTTCAATCGACGGAGAAGAGACACTCATGAGGCACAGTGCCATTGAAATGATTGTACGAAAGGTCGAGTGAAACAAGGAAGGAGAGGTTAGCAAGATGTGGTGTAATGGTGCCAGAGAGCCCCATGTTTGAAATATTTAGTGCACTCACTCTGTGGTGGCGCGCGCTGCATGTGACGCCAATCCAACTGCAAACAGAGCTTGAATTGGTCCAATTTCTTGCAAGAATGCGACGAGGGTCTAATGCTATGTTTGCTTTCAGAGCAAGAAGGGCAGATTGATCTGTGAAAAGGTTTGTAGTTGTTTCGGCTACGTAAAACATTTGGCTGCAGGTCACTATTAGGACAACATAGGTAAAAATGTAATAGTAGGTGATCTCCATTGATGGTTGCTAGCTAGAGGGTCTAATGCCAAAATATATCTTTCCTCACAATGCCACTAATATATATTTACTTCATCTCTAAAGCTTATGCAAGTGCTTGACAGCAAGTTGAGATATCACTAGGAGTTAATGTTGCCCTTGAGTTTGCAATGGAAGTGGGAAGTATCTCATCTACAGGATTATCGATAATAGATACAGATCATCTAAAGACTTGTAATGAAGTTCAGCTCTGAAAAAAATAAGTAAGTTTTGGTTTGTGTATGTGATAATACAGTTTATATCACGAATCTATATCCATATAAATTTCATGCAACAAAAAATATGCAGAATTAAGAAGACAGTGCTATAGAAAACATATGGTCATAAATGTTGTTGATCACCTGCTCGTCGGACCAAACTCCTGGCCGGAGTCGGACGGCAGACCGAGCACGGAACCGGGTGAGTGTCAAGCTTCTGACCGACCCTACCTTATGGTTCAGAGCCGACCAGCGAGCTCAGTAGGAGCGTCAGATCTGGCTGGGCGAGCCGAGTTGGGTTGTGTCGAGCCGAGTGGAACGGCTCGGAGCCGGGCGCGGTCCGTGCGGGACGACCAGGAAAGAGCAAACAATGCCAGTGTCTCCCAAGAACGGAACAAATCTCGTATCATTTCATATCCGATTTAGATAGGGTTAAATCTATTCTTCCCTTATCTGAGTCCTAAAATCATGGGATTTGGTTCTTGATCTCTAAGTTTCATATCCTGTAATTAGTTTATAAATAGGGTCTTAAATCCTCATAAAAGGGATCGGAAATCATTACAATTAGAGAGCTTTTTACTCTCATTTTAATAAAAACGTTCTGTCCGGCCAAAATCAGCCGACCAGAACCAGCCTAACCAATTTACCCGAGTAGGCACCGGGCACCGTCTTTCTCTTATTTTATTCGTTTTTACATCGTTCAATTCGATTTACTCGAGCCGGATCGAGATTTTTTGGTGTTAGGCTAGGATTTTGTACACTATAAAATCTGACGTCAACATTTGGCGCTAGAGGAAGGGGGCTGAGAAACAACACATAGCTCAACGACTACCCACACAACAAACACACCTAGAGACATGGAGTTCCCATCTGATCAACAGAACCGGAACCTACTGCCTAGTGGATCTGGTCAACGCCAGCTACACGACGCTCCCAGAGTAGTAACCAACACGCCATTGGAAAGGATTCCTTTGGGTATCCCTCTAGTGACCGAGCACGGAGGAGTCAGAATGACCTCGGAGGAGATCAAAACTATCATGTCCCGACTCAGCGAAAGACTGAAGGAAGTTGAGGCTAGGGAGAAGATCCGGCAAACCAACGACCTTGAGGACACCTAATCCTCAGATGAGCCGAGGAGCAAACGAAAGGACAAAGGAAAAGGTGTGGAAACCGAGCAACTACCCGAGAGAACACAGTCACTGGAAGAAAGCCGACCAGAAACTCAGTTCTGCCCGCCCCAGTCTGTGGCTCCGACCAAAACACGGAGCGTATTCGATCGATTAGGACCCGCCTCCGCTCGAGAGGCCAGAAAATCTCGAAGGACGCTGGATTTCGAAAATGAACATCGGCGGGACGGAAAAAGGCTAGAGACCAGGGACTTCGAGGAAGAAGATGAGGAAGAACAAAGGCTCAGACGAAGATTGGCCGAAATTGAGGCCACAAGGACAAGACCCGACCATCAGAAGAGGTGAAAGAAGACTTCACCCTTCATAGATCAGATCTCTAACCGGTTCACTCCGACAAAATTCAAAGTACCGCCAATTGGCCTCTATAATGGCGAAACTGACCCTAACTCGCACATAGATAAATACGCTTCATGGATGGAGCTTCAAGGGGTCGGGGAGGAGCTCATGTGCAAAGCTTTCCCCCTGACGCTGGGAGACCGAGCTCAGAGATGGTTCCGATCACTACCGGATTCTTCTATCAGGGGATGGGAGGAACTAACTGATCTTTTTCTCACATAGTTCATGGGTTCGAAGATGAGGACTATCCCGAAAGAGAGACTAGTAAACATCAAGCAGGGCAAAGACGAATCTCTAAGGTCCTACATGGACAGATTCAACAAACTTGTTTTAGAAATGGAGCACGTTTCTGACGATGCTGTGCTCATGGCGATCATGGCCGGTCTCCGTCCAAAAACAAGATTCTGGTGGAATGTTCACGAGCATGGCCCCAAAACATACCACGATTTCCTAAGCCGAGCAGAGAGGTACATCGGAGCCGAAAAGGCTATCCCAAAGGAGAAGCCCCCATTAGAAAGGGGGGAGGGGAAGGAGAAAAGGAAGACCACAACACCCTTCAAACCCCCAGGAGAGTTCAAAATATACCAAAACGACGAGCTAGATCGGGTCCGACACATTCTGACAGTCAGTCCAACCCAAGTACTTACGGAGCTACAAGGCCGAAACATGCTGCCAGACCCGAGACCAATGAGAGCCGATCCAGCCCGACTGAATCAGAACAAGTATTGTCAATACCACAAGTCTCTGGGACACGATACAGACCGATGCAAAGTTCTCCTAATCGAGCTTATGAGGCTGATTGACCGAGGTCACCTTAAAGAGTATGTTAAGAATCCCGAGCAAAGACCTCAGCAACCTCCTCCTCCCCCGCAGCTCGGTGCTATTCGTGAAATTCACATGCTCGTGAATCATAACTATGGAGAGCAGAGATCATCAAAGAGGATGAGGAGAGGGCAGCTCAGAGAAGCAAGAAATGGATACCAACTGTGCAACCCACCAAGGTCGGCACCAATCCACCCTCCGCTGACCTTCACCGAGCAAGATGCCGAAGGGAGAGTACAACCCCACCATGACGCTCTGGTGGTATCTCTGAATATCGCCCTAACAATGGTTCACAGAGTTCTGGTCGACACAAGGAGCTACGCCAATATACTTTACCTGAACACATTTAAAAGAATGGGATTGCACGAATCTGACCTGCAACCTTGCTCGGATTCAATCCAAGGTTTCAGAGGACACGTGACACGTACGATCGGTACTTGCGAGCTCAAGGTCGTATTTGGCGCAGGGGACAAAACGGTCCATACGACAACCGAGTTCAAAGTGGTCGACCTAAACTCAGTCTACAATGCAATTTGGGGCCGACCTCTGCTGGCCAAGCTAAAGGCAGTAGTGTCGATACACCATCTGACCATCAAATTTCCAGTCGGAGAAGACGTGTTTGTCATCCGAGGTAACCAGTTGGCATCTAGAGAATGCGAATCGGGTCTGAAGCCCAGAGAGCTGAACATCATCGAACAAATAGAACCCGATAAGATGAACGAGCAAACGGAACAATCGGACACAGTTGTGGAAATCACAGGGCTGACCCCAGGCGCGGACCAAGGAGCCGAACCCGAGCGGAGGTTCGACCAACCAGAGACCCGATCACCGACCAGAAGAATTCAGGAAACACACATCCCGGAACTGGTCGTCCTCCGACCAGGGGAGGAAGCGGTTAATCTGGACCCTAGCAAGGAGGTCTGGGAGACTTTGGACCCGAGAAAAGAAATACCATCAAGCAGAGCAATGCCGATCGAAGAGCTAGAGGCGATTCAGCTGGACGAAAATAGGCCAGATTTGACGCTCAAAATTGGCAAGGAATTGAAGGAGCCCTTCAGGAGAGACCTGATCGCCTTTCTCAAAACGAGCACTGACATTTTCGCCTGGTGCCACGAGGATATGGAAGGTATCCGTCCGGAGGACGCGTGCCATCATCTGAACATCGACCCGACAGCGAGACCAGTGGTCCAGAAGAGGCGGAGGCTGAGCCCGGATAGATACATGGGGCTAGATTTGGAGGTACAGAAGCTGCTCGGTAACGACTTCATAAGGGAGTGTGACTATGCCATTTGGGTAGCAAACCCAGTTCTGGTAAAAAAAGCAAACGGGGCTTGGAGACTATGCATAGATTTCACCGACCTTAACAAAGCATGCCCCAAGGATTGCTTTCCTCTGCCGAATATAGATCAGCTAGTTGACATAACAGCGGGACACGAAGTCATGAGCTTCATGGATGCTTACTCAGGATACCATCAAATCCCAATGGCCGAGCACGACCAACGACACACGATGTTTGTCACCGACCGAGCACTTTATTGCTACAGAATGATGCCTTTTGGCCTAAAGAATGCAGGAGCGACCTACCAAAGGCTAGTTAACAAGATGTTCGCAGCTCAGCTTGGTAAAATAATGGAGGTCTACATAGACGACATGCTGGTAAAATCAAAGAGGGTAGAAGAGCACGTCAAAGACCTAGAAGAAATGTTTGGTATCCTAAGAAAGTATAGGATGAAGTTGAATCCAAAGAAATGCTCTTTTGGGGTCGGCTCGGGAAAATTCCTCGGATACTTGGTAAGCCAGAGAGGGATCGAGGCCAACCCAGAAAAAATTGATGCAATAATGAAGCTCACCCCCAAGAAAAATAAAAGATGTTCAGAGCCTAACAGGAAATGTTGCCGCACTGAACAGATTTATTTCGAGGTCAACCGATAAGTGCAAACCTTTCTTCAATTTGGTCAGAAGAAACGAGAGATTTGAATGGGATGCTGAATGTGAAACAGCCTTTGAGGAGCTGAAGAAATCACTAATGAAGGCCCCAGTACTTGCAAAACCAGAGGCCGGAGAAAGGTTACAGATCTACCTAGCAGTTTCGTCTTACGCTGCAAGTGCAGTCCTAGTCCGAGCAGAGAAAGACTCCCAGCAACCGGTGTATTACGTAAGCCAGTCCTTACACGATGCCGAGTTGAGGTATCCAGCTATGGAGAAACTAGCTTATGCCCTGGTCATCTCGGCCCGGAAATTGCGCCCATATTTTCTGGCTCACCAAATTGAAGTGTTGACAAATTTCCCTTTAAAACAAGTCCTTGGCCGACCAGATGCTTCGGGACGATTGCTAAAGTGGTCAGTTGAACTCGGGCAATACGACATCCATTATTCGCCGAGGACGGCAATCAAAGGCCAGGCCCTAGCAGATTTCATCGCCGAGTTCACTCCCGCCGTCGTGCTCATGGACGAGAAAGATGAAAGACCTTGGAAAATATTTGTGGACGGGTCCTCCACGTCATCCGCAGTCGGGGCCGGGATTGTCCTGATCAGCCCTACGAATAAGTACTTTTGCTCGGCGTTGAGGTTCCAATTCCCAGCGACAAATAATGAGGCAGAATACGAGGCCCTCCTAGCCGGACTTGAGATGGCCAAGCAGTTCGGGGCCGATGAACTTGAAGTTTTCAGCGACTCGCTTCTGGTCGTCAATCAGGTTTCAAGAGAGTACGCCGTGCGAGACGAGAAGATGGCCAGATACCTGAGGTCGGTCGAAGTAGCCCTGGCAGATTTCCGAAGGATCCGAGCCGAACAGATCCCCAGGGCGAAAAACGCCTAGGCTGACGCACTGGCCAGACTAGCGACAAGTGAAGGGGCAGAAGACATAGGCTCGGTTAACATAGGAATGGTTGAAAGCTCAGCTATAGAACAAAAAATGATTTACAGTACCGAGCAGAAAAATAATTGGATGACACCTATCATCCAATACTTGGAAGGGGGGAAGGAGCCCGGTGATGCGACCGAGGCTCGAAAATTAAGGATTCATTCTGCTCGGTATACTCTAAAAGACGGAATCCTATACAAAAGAGGTTTCTCACTACCCCTATTAAGATGCTTGGACGAGTAAGAAGCTGAATACGCCTTGAGGGAAATTCACGAAGGAATTTGTGGAAACCACACAGGGGGACAAGCTCTGGCCTTCAAAATCATCAGACAGGGATACTTCTGGCCGAGCATAAAAAAGGATGCAATTAACTTTGCACGGAGGTGCGAAAGATGCCAAAAATGCGCCCCCCTAACGAAATCCCCGGTAGGAGAGCTGAACTCAATTATGGCGCCATGGCCATTCGCCAAATGGGGAATTGATCTGATCGGACCCTTACCGACGGGTAAGGGAGGAGTAAGGTTCGCAATCGTAGCTGTCGATTATTTCACCAAATGGGTGGAAGCCGAGCCTCTCGTAAAGATAACCGAGCCCAAAATAACGGATTTCGTCTGGAAGTCCATCATATGCCGTTTTGGCATTCCACACTCCGTGGTCTCCGATAATGGCCGCCAGTTCGACTCAGCAGGATTCAACAAGTTCTGCGCAAATCTGGGTATCAAGAAGCTGCTCTCTACCCCGTATCACCCTCAGGGCAACGGCCAAGTGGAAGCTATAAACAAGATCATCAAGCACACATTGAGAGCAAAACTCGAAAACTTGAAGGGATCTTGGGCTGACGAACTACCAGGTGTCCTCTGGTCGTACAGAACAACGACCAGAACATCCACTGGTGAGACACCTTTCAGTATGGCTTTCGGTTCGGAAGCCGTCATACCAGTCGAGATCGGTATACCTACCTGGAGAACCCAGAACTTTGACGAGGAAGATAATGAAGTTGCTGTGCTGACCCACCTGGACCTGCTGGAGGAAAAGAGACTGGACTCCGACCTAAGAAACTCGATTTACAAACAAAAGAGCGAAAAATACTACAACTCCAAGGTCCGCGCCAGGAAATTCGGGGTCGGAGACCTAGTCCTTAAAAAGGTGCTTCAGCATACCAAAGAGCTCAACGTCGGCCCACTCGGGCCAAACTGGGAAGGACCGTACCAGATAAGCAGAGTCCTGACTAAAGGTGCTTATGAGATAGCCGACCTGAGCGGGAAGAAGTTACCCAAGCCGTGGAATGCGGAACATCTGAAGAAATATTACCATTAGTCTGCTAGGAAGTTTTTTCTTTTTCTCTTGTTATTTTGTTTAAGTTTCCTGAATAAAACTATGATTTATGCTCAGCCTATTGTTATGATTACGTTCTGAATAAAGGGCTCCGACCCAATCCGAGCTCAATCACTGGGCTCGGATTCTGACTCGGGGCTCCGGCCCCCAAAGCTCATCCGAGCTCTAAATCTGTTAAAGGGCTCCGGCCCAATCCGAGCTCAATCACTGGGCTCGGATTCTGACTCGGGGCTCCGGCCCCCAAAGCTCATCCGAGCTCTAAATCTGTTAAAGGGCTCCGGCCCAATCCGAGTTCAATCACTGGGCTCGGATTCTGACTCGGGGCTCCGGCCCCCAAAACTCATCCGAGCTCTGAACCTGTAAAAGGGTTCCTGCCCAACTTGAGCTCAATAACTGTGCCCGGATTCTGACTAGTGGCTCCGGCCTCCAAGCTCATCCGAGCTATGGATCCGAAAAAGGGCTCTGATCCCTAAGCTCATCTGAGCACCGAACTTGAACGAAATGAAAACATGCGATGCGATAAAAACCAGTTGAGAAGAGCAAGAGTGCATGCAATATGTAGACGAACAAAAAGCATGACTGGCGATCAAAAATATGTTCATTTACAAATGAATCCGGTTTGGAGGCTGGAACCTCTTACAAAACGACCCGAACTAGAAAAAAAAGAGGGAACAAGGATTGATATCAACAAAAAGAGGTGCAACGAGGGACCGAAGTTACTGGTCGCCAACTTCAATCACCTCGTCGCTCGTCTGATCGGCTACCCCAGCAGATCCCATCGCCCCTGTCGCCGCCACCACCTCGGCTTCCTCCATGCCAGCTGACCTGGACCCCCTGCTTCCTTCGACGCGCCACCATCGCCATTACCGGCCCCCGGAGCAGGCATTGACATGAACTCAATGGGAGGAGCCGGGGTGAGGAGATGCTCGGAGCCCTGCGGCAGGAAATCTCCAAGGTCATCCATGATCTCCAGAAAGTAGGCCGGAAGGGGCTCCTTCTAGAGATAGGCGGCGAGAGCTTCCCGGAAAGGAGCATCGTTTAGCCCGACCTCCCGAGCAGTGATGATGTTGTCCATGAAACAGAAAAGATAGGCTAGAATGCCACGGTATTTGCATTCTGCCGACCCCAGGTACTTCTGGACGACACCCATCTCGTCCACCCAGCTCGCTATCGCACTGTCCAGCTCAGCCTTCAACCGGGAAGACTCGATCGTCAGGTCAGTAACCCTCCGACGATCGAGCTCGCCGACCTTCTTCGCCTCGGCAAGTAGTTCCTTGGTAGCCTTCAGCTCCTCAGCAAGGGCTGAAGATTGGGCGGTGGCGCTGGCCAAGCTCTCCCTCTTCTCCCTCAGCTCGACTTTCTTCTCCTCATATTTTTCTCTCTGGCTGAGGTGGGAGAGATGGGCCTTCCAGGTGAAGACGGAGGCCTGAGCCATCAGAACGGAGGCACAGACGTCCATGTCAACCGCCGACATTTGCTGGGAGTAGCTCTCCAGCTCTTCCGTCCATGCCTTCACCGGGGCCTCCATGGCCGGCTCGACACCCTCGGGTAGGTGGCTCATCAGATCCGAGCTCGGTGTCCGAGCCCTGGTGTAGGAGATCTGGAAGGACGGCCTCTTTCCGACCCACTCCTAGGACCCCTCAATCCTCTTCGGGTCCCACCCGCAGATGCTCACCGACCCGACGCGTGGATCTTCGGCATCTGAAGAAATCTGGCGAGCAGGACGGACAAACCGGGGCGGCGCTGCTTCCACTTCCCGGGGCCTCTTGCTCGGTGCTGGAGAAGCGGCGGAGGAGACCTGTTTGGTAGTAATCATAGCCGAGGTAGGGTGGTCTATGCCCCGTCCCTTACCTCGGCCACGCCCCCGAGCAGATTGCGCTTTTTATTGGCGGAGGCGGATGCGCTCTTCTGGGTTCATCTTCAGTGGAAGACCCTGGGAAGGCAAAGGAACTGGAAATAGAGTTAATACAAAAATCGAACAGAACAAGGCAAAGTATGGAGGACGGCGTGACCTAACCTGGGAAATGATTAGGAGTTGGAACAAAAGGGGAGACCAGGCTGGCCCTAGCAAGGTTCTCCTCTGTGACAAGGACCTTGAAGAGGTTCTGCTCGGAAACAGTGTTGTCCCTCAAAAAGCGGATTTTCTGGGAAAAAGTATTCCCGATCAGAAGCCTCCTAGCCGGGATTTCTGCGAAAACAAAAAATATTAACGATCAGAAAAGCATGGAAAATAGGAATATCAAAACAAGTACCATTAACATCTCCAAAGGAGGTAGGGCAGGAAATTCGTTGGGACGGATCCTCGCGACTCGGCCCCGGACTCTTCCAGTTACCCCCGACCCAGAACCATTTTGTTTTCCAGTCCTTTACCGAGGAAGGAAGACCTCGGACGAGCTGAGGATGGAGTTTTCGGGCTGAGATATAATAGAAGTGATTCTCGAAGCCCGGAATGAGTTTGACGCTGTACATCCATGCCAGCTCGTTGGGAGTAGGCGTCCCGAAGTCGAATCTCCAAAAAAGGATGAGCAAACCCAAGATGGTCGCCCAGCTGTTCGGATGGAGCTGACCAGGGGCTATTCCCCACTGCCAAAGATAATGCGTGAGCATCGGGGCTAGGGGGAAACGGAGACCAGCCTCCAAGGTGCGAAAGTTGACGGCGACACAATCTCGTGGAGGTTGATCCATCCGCTCCTCGGGTCGGGGGAGTGAGAAAGTCACATCGTCCGGGATATGGAATAAAGCATGCCATTTATTCAGCTCGTGTTGGGTCGCCACAGACGGACAGGAGAATGCCTCTAAGTTCTCCGACGGTCTCTCAGTACGTCCATAGACTCGGCGGATCGGAACCCCCTCTGGAATGAATCTCCGACCCAAAGTCCCGGCTCCTTCACCCCCCCTGGTCACAAGTCCCGATGCTGGGGGAGGAGCCCCAATAGTTACAGCTCCCGCCACGTCCAGAGATGGGTTTTGGTCAGATTCCGTGGGGCTCTGGTCGGACGATTCTGATCGTTCCTCGGCGGGGTCCGTCTGGCACATCTCGACGAGCTGTCCAGAGACTTCTGGTCGGTCAGCAGCAGATACGGGTTCGAGTCGGCGGATGGGCTCGACGGACCGGGTGGACGAGGTCTCTGAGCCGGGGGAACTGGAAGGAGTAAAGGCGGGAATTGAGCCGTGGTCGTAGTCCCGGACTGAGCCGTTGTTTGAGGACGCGCTACCGGAACTCATCTTAAATAAAGTACAAGGGAGAAAATGAATACCTCTGCGTTTGTTCAGGCTGTTTTGGACAGTGGATCGTGCACGGTCAATTTTGCAAGGCTGAATCGGCTAGGTGTTGAGAGGAAATTTCGCAAGAGTTTCGGGTTCGCGAAGAAGGAAGTGGAGAAATGAGTTGGTCTCATACGTATTTATAGGAAAAACCGGCGTCCCTTCGACTTCCGCACGTGCAGAAGCTGACATGTGGCTGCCCTAGTGTGGTAGGATGACGTTGAGCAACCCTTCGAGTTAGACGAGCAGGCGTCTGGTAGTGTCGGCTCCTGACAAGATGGGATCACTTATCACGACCCGAGGGGCTAATGTTGATCACCTGCTCGTCGGACCAAACTCCTGGCCGGAGTCAGACGGCAGACCGAGCACGGAACCGGGTGAGTGTCAAGCTTCTGACCGACCTTACCTTATGGTTCAGAGCCGACCAGCGAGCTCAGTAGGAGCGTCAGATCTGGTTGGGCGAGCCGAGCTGGGTTGTGTCGAGCCGAGTGGAACGGCTCGGAACCGGGCACGGTCCGTGCGGGACGACCAGGAAAGAGCAAACAATGCCAGTGTCTCCCAAGAACGGAACAAATCTCGTATCATTTCATATCCGATTTAGATAGGGTTAAATCTGTTCTTCCCTTATCTGAGTCCTAAAATCATGGGATTTGGTTCTTGATCTCTAAGTTTCATATCCTGTAATTAGTCTATAAATAGGGTCTTAAATCCTCATAAAAGGGATCGGAAATCATTACAATTAGAGAGCTTTTTACTCTCATTTTAATAAAAACGTTCTGTCCGGCCAAAATCAGCCGACCAGAACCAGCCTAACCAATTTGCCCGAGTAGGCACCGGGCACCGTCTTTCTCTTATTTTATTCGTTTTTACATCGTTCAATTCGATTTACTCGAGCTGGATCGAGATTTTTTGGTGTTAGGCTAGGATTTTGTACACTATAAAATCTGACGTCAACAAATGTCAAAGAAAACTGCAAATTTACGACACTATCTTTAGGTCATACACCAATGAAGGACACTAACTTTTCGAACTCCAACATTTAGACACTAACCTTTTAATTTAGGCAATTTTAGGACAAAAATACCGAACTAACCTTTTAATTTAGGCAATTTTAGGACAAAAATACCGAAATAACGAATTTCAGGTCAAATCCATGAATTTCGGATCAATCAAACAAATTTCAGGCCAAATCATATCAGCAAAAAGCCGAGATCTCATGCTATTAGACCCGTGATTTCGAATTATTTGTCCTAAAATTGTCCAAATTGAAAAGTTAGTATCCCAAAATCAAAGCCCGAAAAGTTATTGTCCTTCATTGGTAAATGACGTTAAAATAGTGTGCTAAATTTGCAATTTCCTTAATTGTCATTATATTTTTACAGTTTGGTTGAATCGAGTTGACTAAACTAACTTTTGCAATTTGCATCCTCTCTCCCTCTCAAAAGATATATATCTACATTTGTCTCAACGATGATGATATGATAAATGGTAAACATCTTAATTCCCAATAAGTTAATTATCCGCCCTATATCTCTACTGTAAGATAATTTAAATAATAGAATACTTAAATAACATGAAGAATTGAATCCCAATGATGAATTTGGGAGATGCAGATGAATTTAGTGCACTCACTGTGGTGGCGCAAGCTGCAAGTCACGCCAATCCAACTGCAAACCGAGCTTGAATTGGTTCCAAATAAGCATACTAATAACTCAAGCAAATTCTGAAGATTGTCGATCTCCTCTGAAATAACTCCTGCCAAAAACTTGGTAGTTGCTTAATTTATGTTAATATTTGGTGCAGATAAGAAGGTAAACTATAGACTATATATATAAACCACTAAAAATTGTTAATAAATTAAATGTTCACAACATTCAATTTAGCTTTTTCCTTATTTTGTGATCTATGAACTAGCATTTAATTTCTTATTATGAATTATATGCCCATAATATGTTTCTCAATCCGTTTTACAAGACGATAGATAACAGATAAGAGGACACAACTTTGTCTTCAAGTAAACTGTATCAATACGCGTCCTACTAGATAAACTAATTAAAGCAAAAAAAAAAAAAAAAAGAATAATAATAAGATTCACCCCTTTATAATAAGATAAACTTAGTTTAT
This sequence comes from Scutellaria minor, assembly GCA_954870855.1. Taxonomy (NCBI): domain Eukaryota; kingdom Viridiplantae; phylum Streptophyta; class Magnoliopsida; order Lamiales; family Lamiaceae; genus Scutellaria; species Scutellaria minor. The sequence goes on from OX940727.1 coordinate 24,374,873, forward strand.
ATGTATTGGTGTATGGTGATAATTTCATGTGTATTGGATGTATTGGTGTATTGGTGAGTTTTAGGTTATTTAGTTTATTAGATGAATTTAATTTATTAGATGAATTAATTAGTATATTAGGTGAATTTAGTTTATTTATTAGTTGAATATATTGTTGATCAAAAACTCCTGTGCACCGGGTGCTTGGATCTAAGATCCATGCAATCCGGGTCGATCCAACCCGGATCAGCGAATTTCTATTTTTTTTTTTTTTAAAATTTCCAAATTTTTGTCTTGACCTTTATGTTATAAATGTGTGACCTTTATGTATAAATATGTGACCTTTATGTACAAACATCTGTACCTTTATGTCTGTAACTTAGAAAAAAAAATGAAAATTTTCAACACAATTTGTATTGTATACCTTTATGTGATATCAATGTGACATTTATGTTATATTATGTCACCTTTATGTACAAATATTCTGACCTTTATGTAATATATAAAAGTGCATAAAGGTCAGAATATTTGTACATAAAGGTGACATGATATAATATAAAAGTTACATTGATATCACATAAAGGTATACAGTTCAAATTATGTTGAAAATCTTCATTTTTTTCTAAGTTATAGTACATAAAGGTCATAATAGTTGTACATAAAGGTCACACATTTATAACATAAAAGGTCACACTAATACAACATAAAGGTAACAACCTGAAGCAAAAAAAAAAAAAGCTAAATTCAAAAACACGCGGATCCGGGTTACAATGGTTCGACCCAGATTGCATGTACACCAAGTGCACACAAGACCAACTCATTGTTGATTGGTTTATTTGAGTAAGTTGATAGATTTTATTTTGTTTGATTTTCCATTAATATAGGATATTGTTGATTAGCTTTAATGTTAAATATGATTTTGATTATTTGCTAAAGGAAATATAATTTTAATTATTTTCTAAAAGATTAATTACTTGATTTTAAATCTTATTAATATTTTCTATTTAATTTTAATTATGAAGATTACGTTTATATATTTAATAAATTGATTGTAATATAAAAATAGGAAAAATAATTAATGAAATTATATATTTTTTTTCACATTATTACCAACGGAATTTTCGTCGGGAATTCCATAGGTAATGTGTGATTTTTAATTTTTATTTATTTATTTTTATAGATTTACCGATGAAATTTCAGTAGGGAATGTGTGATTTTTGATTTTTATTTATTTATTTTTACAGATTTACCGATGGAATTTCAATAGGGAATGTGTGATTTTTAATTTTTATTTATTTATTTTTACAGATTTCCATCGGTAATTTCGTCACTAATTTGGTAGAAAATTTTCCACAAACCATTACTCAATTCTGTCGGTAATACTTTACCGACAGAAAAAAAAATTCGTCAATAAAATTTACCGACGAGGATATTAACGACAGAAATTTTCCGTTGTTTAACAGTTTATCGACGAAATTTAAAGTATTACCCTCGGAAATTTCCGTCGGTAATTCGCTGTTTTTTTATAGTGTCCAAGCAAAGAAGTGAGACAAACAAGTTATTGAGTTGATGCAATCATTTGATTTTGTGTTTACTTTACATTTGATGAAAGTCATATTAGGAATTACAAATGAATTGTCAAAGGCATTACAAAGGAAGGATGAAGATATTGTCAATGTCAAGGCTTTGGTGAAAATATCCAAGCAGCGACTACAAAAATTGAGAGGAGAACGATGTGATTCTTTTTATGATCAAGTTTCTTCCTTTTGTAAGAAAGAAAACATAGATGTAACAAGCAAAACTTGATTGATCTAATAGAAGCCCCTGCAATTCTTTCTGCTTCGGAGATTTTGCAACCGCGTTGCTTCCGTTGACGCCGCCAGCTGCGGTCATGGATTGCCATTAAATTAATTTCTTCCTAATTTCCAATTGCTAGTGAGGTTGTCGTTTTGCAGATTAGTGAGGTTTGTGGAAAGAAGTAGAAATGATTGAAAACAGAGAGATTTGTAGTGTAATTTTGATTTGATGGAAAGAGTAACACTTGAACTGAATTATTTATGTAGTTACATGCGTGCATGTGCGACTGTATTCATGATCATATATGACAACTTTTTAAGTTATTATTTGGGATATTTATGTTATGTTTAGACGTCATTTTTATTTATTTATAAATAACTAGATAAGAAATGATACACTAACAAAAATAGGAATGTTCATTCAAATTATTAATTTTAGTATTTAATATAAAACAATAATTATGAGCACATGTCAATTTTTAGTGTTTAGGATTATTCGTATAATGTTCATATATCATGTTGATATGAAACATCGTATAATTATACATATCAACACGTCAGATATTAGAGATGAGTATGACTTTGAATTATATATACATTGCATTTGTTTATATTGGTCGTTGATTTATTCAATTCATATTCAAATCAACTTAAATTTATTGGACTGAACCTAGAGAAATAAATATGTAATAGAACTTAAAAGTATGAATAAAATGAAACCAAGAGTGTGAAATAAAGATTAATTGATCATATTTATTATTTGAATCTATTTTTTTTTCGAGGATTCTGAGATTGGAACTACTAGAGATAGACTATGGGATTAATCCACATAGGTAAAGTTCTTTGAGAATATATAGCATATTAAACCACTGAATTCGTAATTATATTCTAATAGTTTAATAATCTTGGTGAAACACATATGAAGATTAATAAACTAAGCATTAAAAAATTATATAGAGTAAAGAAGCTGAAGATTATGTTAGCCTTTAATTTTTTTACTCAGTTCAACACCTGCAGAACTGCTGTCCGAGAAATTTGCAAAAAGGGTGCCGTAATTAGGCCTTGATAATTTCACTTCTAAAAATATCAGTTTTTGCAGTTAAATCTCATAACTTTTTAAAATCTTGTAATTTTAGTACTCCTAAATTGGTGATTTTGCCTGAATTCTGCACATCTGAGTGTCCAAGAATCAGTTTCCGACATTATTTTAACAATGATTGCTAGACAATTAAATCTCATAAATTTTAAATTTTGTAAGTTTTGACTACTAAATTGGTGATTTTGACTGAATTTATACATAATTGCTGCCAATAAATTACCTATCTCCGGAGGTAAAATTCCACACAAGGAATTCTTGGACAGGTTTAGCAGCAACAAATCTTTGAGGAGCCATAAGCTTGATGGTATGCTGGAAGTTAGCATGTTGGAAAAGGGATAAACCTTTCTTAAAGAAGAGACATTTCCTAAGAATTCAGGAATTGAACTTGCTAATTGATTTTGGCTTAAACTTATGATAGACAAGCTGTGTAAATCACACAGAGCTTTTGGAATTGGACATCCCAGATTGTTCTTTTCCAGATATAATAGTTGAAGCTTATGAAAATGTTTGATAGTATGAGGAATATCACCAGACAACTTATTATTGTGTAGGGAAAGTGTCATCAAGTTGCTTAAATTGCCGATATTAGCAGGAATGCTACCCTTAATGTTGCAACCGTAAGCAAAGAATTTTTCGAGAGAGGATGATAAATTCCCAATGGAAACTGGAATGACACCATGGAGAGGATTATCACCAATTGCAAAATCTTTTAGATATGAAGTAATGATGCTCAATTCTGAAGAAGATGATTCAATCCTTGATGGTTTTGATACAGTTTAACAGTTTGGACTTTAGGTAAAGCACCTGCAGCCATGCAAAATGAAGGGTAAGCATTGCAAATATAAAGAACTTGCAAATATGAAGTAGAACGCCTACTAAGAATGAGAAGTAAGCATTACATTTGTAGTCAACAGATCTAAAGAAAAAGATCAAAATCACTTTCCTTTTAATTTTCTTTAGTCAACAGCACATTTGTAGTGTTTGCAACCCCCAAAACAACTTGGGGGTGCTTCTACTGCTTCCAGGTATTTGGTAAATAAACTAGAAATTTATTTGACAATTAGAACCTTTTTTTTTTTTCTTTCTGAAAAGAGTCGCCACAAGTAAAAAAAGAAAAGAAAAACATCATTAAAAAAGTTGGGCAGTAACATGCAAAGTTTTTGTTGTTAGTTGTTGGTGGCATTCAAATCTGATGGATTCAATGAGATACAATCTTAATAATACAATCTTATTAAGAGATTGGACCCTCTTAGAAGTCTTATCAGATAGTATGTCTGGTTCTTGGAGGTTCTCATGGTTGCTATAATAAAAGGCGGTCATCGATCCAGGAGATTCAACTATCAATCCGCTGGATCTAAATGTAAAACATCTCCATTTATGTTTGCTAGCTAGAGGTGATATGCTTCACCTTTAAAGCTTATATATGCAAGTGCTTGACAATTAATAGAGTTTGCAATTGGAGGCATAGAATGTCTGAAGTTAAGATAAGTGGGAATTATAAAGACAAATCAACCCTGAAGAAGATGTTGGAAATAAGGACGGCCCCCTTGAAACTTTAAGTACTTATTTAGGGAAAAAATTCATAGAAGAAAAAAGTTATGATGCAATAAGTTATGCAGACTAATATAAAAGTAAAGAATCTACTCAGGATCAAACACATTCTCATGTCAATTTATATAAAACTGTTCAATTTTAAGTAATTTTCAAAAGAAGTTTTTATTCATAATTTTCATTTGTTTTAGGTTTTCCAATTTTCATCTTTATATTTGAAATTTTGATTTAATTTGAGATGGGGAAGGGAAGGAGGCTGGGGTGGGGAGACAAGGATGCGATGGCGGTGGTGAGGGGAGGAAGAAGGCTGCGGAGGAGAAGGAGAAAAGAGAAGATACACTTTCATTTTGAAGTTGAAAAGTTCAATTCACTATTGAAATTATACCCTAAGTTCATTTTTTTTTTAATTAATCATTTTAAAAAAATTTATGGAAAAATTTACAGAAGAAAAAAGTTATGATGCACTAAGTGATGTATCGTTATTTATATATATTTTATCATCATAATTACTTTTGATTATAATTTATTTGGGTCTTAATTGATTGAATTTTTATTATTATAGGTAGGAATGAACTTTGATGGGCTTTAAAGCAAATTGGACTTAAAAGACTATATTTTGGCATATATTGTGAAGATGAGCTCAAATGGGATTGAAAGAAATATATTAGAAGGAATATTCAACTCGGCAATCTGCGTAGCATTTTTCCTGGTTATGATTCAGACCTCATAATTGTCGGTAGAAGAAAGGGAAAGAGAAACACAATGATGAGAGAGAAAGAGAAAAAGAGAATAATTGCAGAAAGGTCCTCGGACTCTTTTTATTTACGAACCTAGCCCTGATTGAAATCGTGTTGACGCTGTTCCGAATTGAAATAGGCGACTATTGATTGTTGGTGTTTGGGTCATGGGCCTGTACTAAATGGGCATGGATTAGTATGTAGAAAATTGGGCTGGATGAGTATAACTATAAAGACTTAAAAAGAAAAAGAAAAAGAAAAAAAGAGGGGTGATTATGGTGAATCTTTGTTACATCTTATATATCGAGTGTTGATTTACTCATGATTTGCAAAATTTAGACAAAGAAACTATTTTATAGATTGAAATATAAAATACTTTTAAATTTCATATTAATTGTCTGTTATTATCTGATATTTTTACCAACATAACCAATAAATACAATTTGAGAGTTGAGGTAATCTAAAATCCATGTCGAAATATCTAATTGGCTTGTTGAACCTTTTGTCGGACTTTCAAATGCTAGTTATATTAAGTGCAGATTCGTCATCAACTTTTAAGCTTCTAACCAATTTTTCATGTGTTATTCATGTATTACTGTCAAAACTATATAATTTAGCATATAAAGTAGTGCATAAACGAATCGAGAAATAATGGAATAAAAGGATCATATTGGGCTTTTGAATAATTTTTGAACTCCCACAATTCCAATCACCCTAAAATGTGGCACTGCATCTTGCAGCAAAAGGCCAAATAAGACAATCTTCCAAATCCAATCTAACAAGAGGGATGCTTGTTATCAATGTTACATCTCTGTCATTATAAAAAGTCCAAGAGTTCCACACCCCACTCTCTAGTGCCTAGTACGATAGTTTGATAAGATCATGCATCAATAAAGTCTACATTCTTAAGTCATTTGTAATTTATATATTTCGAAAATATTTCTAAAACATATTTGCATCGAACTCATGAAATATAAACAATGACCAAACAAAATCCTCTATTGTAAAATGTGTGGCAGATCGGGTTGTGCATAGCTCGGCACAACTTAGACCCATCAAATCAAAAATTATGGTTGGATTAGCTTAAATTGAATTCAACAAGTGTTTTTGCATTTGATGGATTCTGTACGATCTATTGACTAATCAAGTGGTATTCAAGTTGCACCGGAATAAACTCGGCTACTTTCGAATCTACTAAAGATGAGCCTAGCTCCACATAAATCTTACAAACTTAAAGCTTTTAGTTTTATTTCAGACGATAAGTTTTTAAAATTATTAAAACAGATTGTTTTATTGATCTAATTATGTGAAACTAATAAACTCATAATACATAATTCACGAAATAAAGTTGAACTTATGAAAATGAATTTGATTAATATATAGGTGGTGGGGCTCTGTCCCTTTGAGTTAAATCCATAGGTTTTTTTATTAATTAAAATGACTCCACACTATATTTCAAATTAACTACAATAACTTTGACTTGAGTTAAATCCATAGGTTTTTTTATTAATTAAAATGACTTCACACTATATTTCAAATTAACTACAATAACTTTGACTTGCGTAAGTGGAACACCAAAGATTAACTATTAGTTATGATATTATTTATCGATATAAGTTACATTGATTTATTGTAAAGGGTTAAAATTTTAACTCACTTTTGAACTATTTTTTTGGGAAATAATTGTGGTGAACTTGATGAAATCTATTTAATATTATACTCCCTCCGTCCCACAAAAATAGACTTGTATACTATTTTCGTCTATCACACAAAGATAGACTTGTTACTATATTAGTATGATTTTTAATTTGTAATTCCATATATGCCCTTAATTAAATGTATATGAAATCACCACACGTCAACTCCCTATGCACTTTTTGAAACAAAAATAACTTTCATTCAATGTTATAATTAATGAAAGACAAGGATACAATTGGAATTTCAAATATTTTCTTAATCTGTGTGAATACAAATATGCCTATTTTTGTGGAATGGAGATAGTAATTTTAATTAAAAATCTTCTATCTACTTTAAATTCGTTTATGTCCAACTGCCACCAAAATCATTAAATTCATATTGCCGGCATTTTGAAGAATTCTATGTATTTTATTGTTTCTCATTATATTGCAACAAATTGGCAATTTCGCATTACAGTCCCCACAAGAACACATTTACAGCTATGGATAAAACTACTTGTTAGAATTTTGTATATGCACTACCACTATATGAATATTTACCATCTAAACTTTTTCATTTTCTTTTTATTTCATCCAAAGTTCAAGATTTTTCTTGTAATCTAGCTAGGATCATTTTTGGATCATTTTCCTTCTAAAATCAAATTTAATGTCCTGATTTTTAACCAGAATACATGAAATTCATGTCAAAACACTCTACATTTCAAACCCAATGAAAGCCCCAAATTCGATTTTCATTTTCATTCGATTTAAGGTCAATTAGAGAAATAATGAAATGAAAATTTCGATTTTGGCAGGAAAAAATGGCTTTAGGTTACAATTTAAAAAAAAAAATCATGACCTTTGAGATGCAATAAGAAAGAGAATAAGTTTAGGGTAATTTACAAAGTGAAAAAATGACATACTTTGAGCTAGAGTGATTTTTTATATTAACCCTTACAAAAGTAACAAAATTAAACATAGAGTAAAGACATAACATGACATAAAATTTAATTAGCAAAACATTAACATCTGATTAGCGAGACCAAAAATTAGAGATATAACATTATAGGCAATTCAATATCTAATTTTATGTTAGAGGTTCACCAAAATTCCATCAATAAAGTTTATCAACCAACACTTAGTGGCTATCATCTCAAATCCATCAGAACATATTTAAGATATGGATATTTTGTTGTTAGACAATTTTCAGGTATCGAATATGGTATTTCTTGTTAGATATTGGTTTTGACCTTCAAAATGAGCTACCATCCAACCAGGCATAAACTCATATCATTTAAAGCCCTTATCACATACTTGCAAGATGGTGAAATTAACACAATTAATTGTAACACTTTCTTTATTAAACAATGAGATGTCTAGTATAAGCTCCATTTACTGTCAAATATTTGTACACCAAATTAAGATTATTTCTACAAAACAACAAGTTCAAGAGGGCTAGTGTGACTTACACAACTTGTTGGTTCAATTAATAGGTTATATTCAACCTTAGCCTTAGTAATTCAGGACCACTTGAGAACATTGAGATTTGATTTTGAGCAGCTGTGTTAGAGCTTCTTTCATGTTTATCCTATCACTCGGTGATTCTGCACAACACTTCAAAGCCAACTCCAAGATGGATGATACACATTGCACAATTTTGCCACTATGATGTTGATCAAGATTGATGAATAAGTTGGCATCTATAATCTCATGCGATGATTGTGGAAGTGAGTTTTGAACCCAACTTTTTAAGCTCAAATATCCAACGAACATGTCATCACTTGGTCTTTTTCTTGTAAAAGTCTCCATCAACATCACACCATAACTATATACATCACATCTTCTCGAAACTTGCCCTTCCAAACCATACTCTAGATATAACAAATATCAAAATACAAGCAGATACAATTAAAATAAAGATCATGAAATGTAATATATAATATTTCGAATAAAAATATTGAACCTGGAGCAATGTAACCGAATGTGGCTATGGTGTTGGTCAGCACCATGCTCTCCTCATTGCCCAAAAGTCTTGCTATCCCAAAATCACATACATGGCCAATCATCTCTTCGTCTAACAAAATATTACTAGGCTTCAAGTCGCAATGAACAATAGGTGTTGAATAACCATGATGGAGATACTCTAATGCAGATGCAACATCAATCATTATATTCAATCTTTGCATCATATCCAAACAATAGTTGTGGGAATACAACCATTTTTCAAGGTTTCCATTGGTCATATATTCAAGTATTAGTGCCCGAAAATCTTCATTGGAGCAACTGCTTAAGACTTTGGTAAGATTTCGGTGACGAATGTTACGTAGTACTTCACACTCGATGTCAAAACTCCTAAAAGCAGCTTCGTTTTGCATATTAAACACCTTCACTGCAATAACCCTCCTATCTCTGAGAATCCCTCTATAAACTGAACCAAAACTTCCAGAACCTATTAAATTGCTTTCGTTGAATTGTTCAGTTGCTTGCAAGATTTCATAATAGGAAATTCTTTCGGACACAATAGACACTTGCTCATCAGTTCTTCTACCTGACTTATCTCTTTTTCTGTATCTTATAAAGATAAAGGCCAATGAGATAACAGTGATTAGTGCGATCACTCCAACAAGAATAAACAGAGCAAATTTCACATTCTCTTTCCTTGATTTACGATTGTAAGTCGTATGACAGAGAGGGACATGAAACCTCTGGATTCCACATAATGCTTTATTAGCCTTAAAAGACTCCATAGTGAAGTTTTTGAAAGGACCACCAATAGGAATTTCTCCACTTAAAGCATTGAAAGAGATATTGAAATTAACAAGATGTTGAAGGTTTTCAATGGACTTTGGGATTGAACCAGAAAGGTTATTGTAAGAAAAGTCCAGAGTTTCCAAACTAAGCATGCTCCCCATGGACACAGGAATGTTACCTTCAAGTCTATTATGTGCCAAAGATAGATCAATCAAATCTTTTAAATTCCCAATGGTAATTGGGATAAACTCTGAAAACTGATTCATTGATAGATCAATTTTGGTTGTTGCCAATAAATTAACTATCTCAGGAGGTAAAATTCCACTCAAGGAATTCTTGGACAGGTTTAGCACCCTCAAATCTTTGAGGTGCCATAAACTTGATGGTATGCTAGAAATCAGCATGTTGGAAGCGAGGTAAACCTCTCTTAAAGAAGAGACATTTCCTAAACATTCAGGAATTGGACCTGCTAATTGATTTAGGCTTAAACCTAGGATAGACAGGCTGTGTAAATCACACAGACCTTTAGGAATTGGACCTCCCAGATTGTTCTCACTTAGAGATAATGCTTGAAGCTTATGCAAATGTTTGACAGTATGAGGAATATTACCAGACAACTCATTATTGTATAGAGAAAGTGTGACCAAGTTGCTTAAATTGCCAATATTAGCAGGAATGCGACCCTTAATGTTGCAACCATAAGCATAGAAGTCTTCGAGAGATGAGGACAAATTCCCAATGGAAACTGGAATGACACCATGGAGAGGATTATTACCAATATCAAAAACTTTTAAAGATGGACAATTTGTTAATGAAGTAATGAAGCTCAATTCTGAAGAAGATGATTTCATCCTTAGATTGTTGCTAAACAATTGAACACCTTCGAGGAATCTTAGGTTTCCGAAAGAGTGAGGTACGAAACCAGTAAAATTGTTTCCAGCTAGTCCGAGTTTCCTAAGTTTCGAACAATTTGAAATGGAGTCGGGTATTGCTCCACTTAGGTAATTCACAGAGAGGAGCAGTGTTTCAAGAACGGGTAACCCATAGCACAAATTTGTTGGAAGAGTACCCGATAGACCATTACCAGCAAGTGAAAGACGTAGAAGAGTTGAGATATTAAAGATCTCAGATGGAATCAAACCAATGAAGCTATTAGCTTGTAATAGTAAATCCTCTAGCTGGCCGTAAAGTTGGCCAATTTCTTTAGGTAAAGCACCTGCCAAAGTGAAAAGTAATTAAGCATTGCAAATATAAATGATCAAAAGTATGCATTGTACTGTGAATGTACATTTTACCTCTGAAGTTGTTTTCTCCGAGATACAATATTTTTATATTTGTTAGATTCCCAATTTCCTTGGGTAGAACACCTGCTAAGAATGAAAAGTAAGCATTACACCAATATAAAGAAACAGTCCGCTTGGGCCGAGTCTAGCCGGTTATGGGTTAAAGAAAATACATAATAATATAAATAGCATTGAGAAATATATAGATTTACAATAATATTATTTTTGTAAGATTCCCAATTTCTTTGGATAGAACACCTGCTAAGAATGAAAAGCTATTACTATGAGTATAAAGAAACTTATTGCAATCCAATCTATTGAAGAAGATCAAAACCACTTCTTATTTTTTAGTCAAAAGCACTTTCTCATTATTCCTACCTTGATTTTCATTCATATCAATAATTGATATGGTTTATAAGTGGGAATCATCATTTGCGTTAGTATTACAATGGATATGAGATTAGTTATGATTTATTCCCATAGTATTATTCTTTCCTACTAAACAAAACGACTGGACCTTTTTTTTTTATTGCTTTAATGTTGAGCATTAAAATTATATATTTTAATTTTCACAAGTTAACTTTCTAAAATTCAATTATCATATAAACGTTTTAGATAATATAAAATTATGTACAGATAAAATATAAAATATATCTTAATAATATAGATTATTATAAATAAAATATAAAAATAGCACAAAATAACAAAAACTTGAATACATAAATACTACAAAAGTAATTAATAAATATTAAAATAATAACAAAATAAAGATAATATTAATATAATTTTAATGATAGATGTAATATTACTTGTAATATACAATTTGTATAAAAAATTTAGTTATTATATACAAATAAGATAGAGAAAAGTTAACTTAAATAAAAGTGTGTTGATTTATTAGTGAAATTTTTAAACTTAATAATTAATGAAACTGAAATATTTTTGCATTAAATCATATAAATGATTAACATTCCTAATTGTCACTATTTTTTTCCTTTTATTTTACTAAAATTGTTAATTCCGATTAACATTCCTCATACACGAATTAAAAATAATCGTAAACAAAATTACATGTAAAAAAGACATAATTAATATATCACATATCAAAAATCAATTGTAAATGAATAAATTATTAAATTTGAAATTATGATTTATATATAATGAAAAACAAAATCTTCATAACGATGATTGCTTCTTTTTCGTTTTTAATGCTTTCCTTAATTGTCACTATTTCTGTCATTCCTTTTATTTTACTAAATTGTCAATTCTGAAGATAAAGTCTTGTGGGAATTAAAATGGAGTTTTTTGTAATTGCAAACAGCCAAACACCCACGTACCTCTTAAGTTGTTGTTTGAGAGATCCAAGTATTGGATCATTGTAAGATTCCCAATATCTCTTGAGAGGTTCCCAGTGATCTGGTTCATTCGAGCAGAAAATCTAAGTAGGCTATGAAGATTGTTAATCTCTCTTGGTAGAACACCTGTCAAAGAAAAAAGTTGATCCATAAAAAAGAGAAAAAGTTATGTTCATTCAAAGTAGAATTGATCTGTACCATTTAAATTGTTGAACCCAAGATATAACTCTTGAAGCGAAACTAACTTTCCGATTTCTGGTGGTATCTGCCCACTGAAGGAGTTGAAAGACAATGATAGAATTCGAAGTCGTGAACATCCTGATATATTTAATGGAATTTGGCCGCTCAGCTGATTGATAGAAAGGTGAATCCCTTCAAGAAGTGGAAGATTACTGCACATATCATTGGGAAGACTGCCACTCAATTCATTTGATGTCAAAGCAATTATTTTCAGTGTGGATATGTTAAATATGTCAGAAGGTATAGCACCCGACAGATCATTGTTGGAAAGTTCAAGGAATTGTAGATTTGATAAATTAGAGAGGGATGTGGGGATAAAGCCTGAAAAGCTGTTATTACGTAGAGAAATGAACTTCAAACGATGGAGAAGAGACAACTCATGAGGCACAGTGCCGTTGAAATTATTGTACGAAAGGTCAAGTGAAACGAGGAAAGAGAGGTTTGCTAGATTTGGTGGAACGGTGGCAGAGAGACCCATGTTTGAAATATTTAGTGCACTCACTCTGTGGTGGCGAAAGTTGCAAGTGACGCCAATCCAACTGCAAACAGAGCTTGAATTGGTCCAATTTCTTGCAAGAATGTGACGAGGGTCTAACACCATGTTTGCTTTAAGGGCAACAAGGGCAGATTGATCTGTGGCAAGATTTGTAGTTGTTTCGACTACGTAGGTCAGCATTAGGATAATATGGGTAAGAATGTAAAAGTAGCTGGTGATCTCCATTTATGGTTGCTAGCTAAAGGGTTTAATGCAAGAATATATGGTCTAATATATAATTATATATGCAAGAGGGATACTACCTGGAAATAATATGGGAGGCATAGAATGATTGAAGTGAAGATAAGTTCTGAATGGAATTTCTAACAACTTGTTAAGAAGATGTTGGAAATAAGGCCGGAGCACTGGCCCCTCAAACTTTAAATAACTATGAGAAGTGGTTGGAGAAATTTATTTTTCTTTAGAGACTATTATGTAGTCAAAATAAAACACCTTACTTGAGACTTAAATTACATGCACTTTTGTCCCGTAGTAGCGAAGTATTTTTTCTTTTTTTCTTTTTTCTATTTCTAACCGAACTTTTTTCTTCCTGTGATTGCAATTTTTTCAAATTGTATTCTATGACTATTTCCAAGCCTTTTTTCCAACCAAATTCTCAAATTTCATTCATATTTTGTTCAAATTGAGTTTGAATCGAATGGAAATCAAAAATTGATTTGAAATATTGATTTGATTTGAAATTTGAAGTGTTTTGACATCGTTTTTATGACAATTGATATTGTATCATCATTAATGTGGTAAGTTAGAATTTCCACTATTTATAGAATAATCCAAGGAGATATACAAGATAAATACAACAATGAAATCAAAAAAATATGTTTACAGAATCTCTAAAGAATAAATTAGAGATTCAAGCGATGTTATGGATGCAATTGAACACATAACTTGGAACATAACAACTCAAAATTGGGACAAAACGAACTTTAATTTTCATGAAGATGTTCGCAACTTGAAAGCTTGAAAGAACAAAATGTGTGTCTAGTCAGCCTGAAAAATAATTACCTTTATATATTATTTGGATATTTTTTGACTTTTTGTGTTAAAATATTGATTTTATAGTGATCTAGCCCGTCCCAACTTCACGTGACCTCAAGTCTTTACGAGTCAGGAGCCAATTGAGACTTAAATGCACTTTTGTCTGAAGTGGAGAAGTCTTTTGAGAGTTGGAGAAATTTCATAAAGAAAGGATTATGTAGTCAAAATAATGAACTCAAGTTTTTACGAGGGTCAAGAACCAATTGAGACTTAAATACATGCACTTTTGTCCTGTAGTAGCATAGTAGTTTTTTTTTTTTTTTTTCCAATTTGTAACTGAACTTTTTTCTTTCTTTTGGTTGCATTTTAAAGTTCACAATTCTTTCAGATTACATCTATGACTATTTTCAAGCCATTTTTCCAACCAAAATCCAAAATTTTCATTCATTTTTTCTTTTCCAAATTGAGTTTAAATCGAATGAAAATCAAAAATTAATTTGTAACATTGATTTGATCAGAAATTTGAAATGTTTTGACGTTGTTTCTGTAAGAATTGGTAGTGTAACACCATTATATGAGGTGAGTTAGAGTTGATATACAAGATAAATACAACAATTAAATCAAAAAATATATTTACAAAATCTCCGTAGATAAAATCGGAGACTTATTTCCTATTACCCCCTCAAGCGATGATATTGATGCAATTGAATACATAACTTGGAACATAACAATGCAAAGGACGAGGTAAACTCTTGGTGAAGATGCCCACAACTTGAAGGCTCGAAAGAACAAAATGCATGTCTAGCCTACTCGAGGAGACCAACTTGCGAATAAAGCCGTCAATATCAATATGTATGACACGTTTTTTAGCAACAAGATTTTGACTGAGAAATAAGGCACTCATGTTATGACACGTTTTTTAGCAACAAGATTTTGACTGAGAAATAAGGCACTCATGTTGTCACAAAGGAGCAAGGGAGGAGTAGAGAGCCGGACATTGAGTCATGAAGCAATTATGAAATTCAAACAACTTTTTTTTTTTTTTTATGATATATAATTTCATTTTCATTGTTGGATATTTCTATATATTTTTAGCCAATAAAAAAAATTCCACGTTAGCATCATCTAATCCACATCAATTTTGAAGTTGCCGAAAAACCCCAATTTTGGGGTCAAGTGCATCCTATGTGACATTTTCCGACAAAATTCAAATTTTCTAGTCAAAATTGGATTGAAATCGAATAAATTCTTAAATTGTGGAATTAAATTGAAAATCTTGATAACTATGAGACCAAAATCGCAAGAATCCATAATTATGGGACGAAAATTGATTTTAATCAATATTAAAAAAATCACTTCAAACATGCATATAGATATTCAACACCAAATGATCAGTCTATAATATATAACAGAGAAGACGGGCAATGTGTCATTAATTTGATTCCATTCACAACCAAACTCAACCAGAGATGCCAATGATCTCTTCTGAAATAACTCCGGTCCAAAAAAATTGAAGTAAAATATAATTCTTCTCATATTAAGATTTCTTGAATGTGATTTTAATATGAGATTTGAATCTAATAAAGGAGGAAAGTCTACAATTGAGTGTTGCTTTATTTATGTTAATATTTAGTCCAATTAAGAAAGTAAACTGTAGACCATATACACTCAAATTGTTACCCCCAACATCTATACTTCTTTATACATGAACATTCAATTTAGCTTGAACCTAAGCTTTTCTTTATTATGTGATCTATGAACTAGCATTTAACTTCTTATTATGTATTATATGCCCACAATATGTTTGTAAATCCTTTTTATAAGATTATAAGAGATAGAAGATAATTTCGTGTTCAAGTAATAATTTGAACACGCATGCTACTTGACAATATTACAATATGAACCTTTACAATAAATAAAAATACTAAGTTAAGAAAAACCTTAAACATTGTAAGTTCAAATTTAAAAACAATCAAAAAAAATTATATAAAATTATTTCACAGATATAATTTTTTGAGTTGAGTTTTATTATCCCAAATCTGAATACATTTTTATAAATCAACATTTCGTGCGTATATAATAAATTGTGAGTAATCAGTGAGTAATCAATTTCATTAAATTAAATTAAATTAAATGAGTCTTCCTCTAAAATCATAGCTACCTGATAGCTATTTGACTTTCTTAAATCCATTAAAAAAAGGAGAAGGATGTGTACTAACTTTACATCTACTACGTGAGTTGGTCTTGTGTGCACTTGGTGTATATGCAATCCGGGTCGATCCAGTTTTTGACCCGAATCCGCGTGTTTTTGAATTTTGTTTTTTTTTTTTTTTTTTGCTTCAGGTTGTGACCTTTATGTTGTAAATGTGTGACATTTATGTTATAAATGTGTGACCTTTATGTACAACTATCATGACCTTTATGTACTGTAACTTAGAAAAAAAATGAAGATTTTCAATATAATTTGAACTGTACACCTTTATGTGATATCAATGCGACCTTTATGTTATATTATGTCACCTTAATGTACAAATATTCTGACCTTTATATAATATATAAAGATGCATAAATGTCAGAATATTTGTACATAAAGGTGACATAATATAACATAAAGATCACATTAATATCACATAAAGGTACATAATACAAATTGTGTTGAAAATCTTCATTTTTTCTAAAGTTACAGTGCATAAAGGTAGAGATAGTTGTACATAAAAGTCACACATTTATAACGTAAATGTCATACATTTATAACATAAAGGTCAGGACAAAAATTTGGAAAAATAAAATAAAAAAAATTAAAAACTCGCGAATCCGGGTCGGATCGACCCGGATTGCACGGATCTTAGATCTGTGCACTTGGTGCACAGGAGTTTTTGTGCTACTACGTATATGAGATGCAGGTGATGACAAGTGTTAAATATTATTTATCAATTTAAAAATGCAAATCAATATAAAATAATAAAATTATATTAAACAATAAAGTAATAAAAATTCATTAAAAAATCACACAAAGCTAGAAAATCACACATACCTCATATATCAAGCCTGTCATCTTGTTGTAATCTAAATATAATCTGTTCTTCAGTCAAATCTCTTTTCTTAAACTTTGATGTCTCTCCCTTCCAAAATGGAGAAACAAAAATCCTATTTATATATGGATTTGAATTGATTTAACTGCTCCTAAAATATCGCACCACTAAGCCACTAACAAAGAACAGTTACTAAGGCTTGAGAATGTGGGTTTGAGATAAAAATAATGTATCTCGCCATCTTTATTAGCGAGATGAAATATTCGAACTGAAGTATGCTTTCCCGTCAACATAAATGTATCTCGGCGCCATTATCTCGAAATGTAGAATAAAGATTTAAGGATCCAAGAATCTACCTTAAGTCTAGCGAGATATTCTATTATCTGCGTCTTCGAAATATATTGCTCGAGCTAACTAACACGAAATAATAATTCATTTCGTATTAGTATAATAGCATTTCGAAATCTTTGAACAAGATACTCATTTCGGCTATATCAAGTATAATAAGCACTTTTTTGATCTCCCCATTTGAGATGATCATTTCGGCCTACTGTGTATCTCGACCATATCAACCACTCCCCCCCGAGATGATGTGTGGGTGTGCACACATCGAGAAATTAATTAAAGTATAAAGGACCTCTCAATCTTCACAAAAAACGAGGTGAGTTTGGCACATTCAGGGGGAGACACGCATCAATATTTTTCCCGCCTCGGTATCCATTTTCACTTATTTTTCAAAATCCAAAAAGACATCTTTTAATCTGAACCCTTGCCTCAAGCTTTGATTAGAGAGCCTTCTTGATCATTAGTAGAAATCACACCATTAACGGCGGCGGAAGGGGATACCACCTTAATCGATTTGTCAGAAGAGATATTCAATCGTGAAGGTCCCCGAGATGTGGGGTTATGAAAAAGTTGTATTAAAAACAATTCTCTTTTATTCGTATATGTTTGAAGTATAAAATATACTAGATACAATGATCCATTTTGCAGGATATATGTGTTTTATTAATTTGTGATCGAAATCAATTTTCTGAATTATATTGATTATCATGAAAACATGCTATTATCACATCCATTTTATTAAGCTTATGATGTTTACTATCAACTTATTTAGTTCGAATCATGATGATCTCGATCTTTGATATCGATCTCCCAATATCAACAGTCTACCTTTCGATTACTCACTCTTTTTAAGATCGAATCATGATGATCTCAATCTCCCAATTTCAATAGTTGCGTACCTTTTGGTTAATCAACTCTCCTGATCGGATCAGGATGATCTCGATCTCCCATCTTCAATAATTGAGTACCTTTCGGTCAATCAACTCCCTAGATCGGATCAGAATGATCTCGATCTCCCAATTTCAATAGTTGATTACCTTTTGGTTAATCAACTCTCTAGATCGGATCTTGATGATCTTGATGTTGGAACCGACGGATCGCCGGCCCTATGCTATCAGAATCGGGATCCATAAAAGTACGCAGCGGAAAGAGAAATCATACCCTTGTAGACCTCTTTGATCTTCTGATGTATTCCTACAGTCTTTCTCGAACGTTGAGTGGCCAACGATCCTTCGAGAAAACTCAGTTCTACTCTCTCTCACTATCACGTGTTTTTGTGATCTGTGTGTTAATGAGGCGCTGATGAAAAGAGCTATATATAGGCTACACCAGGGACCTAGAGGAGGAATTGGGCTGGGCCTCCTAATGGGCTTAAGTATCCTGTGTTCGGCCCGAACACAAAACTTAAGCCCATCAATAATAATTCAGTCCACTAAAGAATTAATATTGAACTACCGTCCCAATCCCATATTTAATATGGGCTCCTTATTATGTGTACGTTTATCTCCCTGTGTTTAAGATATCGAATGTCCATTAATTAAATAAGTTACTGACAACTTAATTGATTAACATCTAATTCCAAGAGTAGTACCACTCAACTTTATTATCATGTCGGATTAAATCCACCTGCAGGGTTTACATGATAATCCTTATGAGCTCCTCAAGGGGACATCATCATCCTAAATAATTAGGA
The DNA here is from genome assembly GCA_954870855.1 of Scutellaria minor. NCBI lineage: Eukaryota > Viridiplantae > Streptophyta > Magnoliopsida > Lamiales > Lamiaceae > Scutellaria > Scutellaria minor. The sequence goes on from OX940727.1 coordinate 24,393,941, forward strand.
CACAGATTCCTTCTATAATCAACAGTACACCATATAGACAATACTGTTTCCCAATTCACCGAGTTTATTGATTTAATAAATAAATCTCACTCATTGGCAAATTAAAGAAACAAATATTGTGTATACGTGGCTGTTATTATATAGGGATTAAGAGAACGCACATCCATAATAACAGAGGTCTTGTTCTATTATATAGTCAGTATAAAACGAACAACCTCAAATGGTCCTACTCAATACACACAAAGTGTACTAGTGTAGTTTTATAGTCAAGACAGACTAATACCAAACTACACTACAACCATTCCGATGATTTGTCCAAATCCATCTTGGTTGTGAGCTACTATTTATAATTTATAAGAAACTGATAACATGATCTTCTGTGTGGCACCACACACCAAGTTATCTATAATATAAATTAATTGGACATTGCATAAACATATATAACAAATATAAAATGCAAACATATGACCAAAGTGATTCTCATTCCATAAAAGATGTTCATACAAAAGCTAGGCTTATAGTATACATCCTAACACTCGATCTCCCATCTTCAATAGTTGATTACCTTTCGGTCAATCAACTCCCTAGATCGGATCTTGATGATCTCGATCTCTCATCTTCAATAGTTGAGTACCTTTCGATCAATCAACTCCCTAGATCGGATCTTGATGATCTCGATCTCCCATCTTCAATAGTTGATTACCTTTCGGTCAATCAACTCCCTAGATCGGATCTTGATGATCTCGATCTCCCATCTTCAATAGTTGATTACCTTTCGGTCAATCAACTCCCTAGATCGGATCTTGATGATCTCGATCTCCCATCTTCAATAGTTGTCAAAATTCCAAAAATAGAACAAGCGATTTACGTGGTTCGATCTCTAATAATCGAGATCTACATCCACAGAGAGTTTTAAAGGAGATTTACTACTACCCAAGTTTGAACAAAATACATAGTAAAACAAAGTAAAAAAGAAAGAAAATTACAACATACTTTAGCATTGCCCTATAAATAGTACTTCTTAAGGTGACTGATGTGTCATGTCCGAGACACAATCTTTCCTTTGATCTCGCTAAGGTTCTTCTCTAACATTCCTCCTATTGTTGTTATCTTGTCCGGATCGAGATACATATCTTGCCAACTTATTGTCGCGAACTAATCTCTCCAACTCATCTCTGAGATGCGTGCATTCATCAGTACTGTGTCCATATTCATTATGGAATCGGCATAACTTTCCATTCCCGAACGTTGGCGGATTTCTCGGATTAGGAGCCCATGAGGTCGACCACCGTAGTTGGGGATGACTCCGAATTTCCATTAATAACTGCCCAGGTGGTAATGTCAATTGGGTGTAAGCATCATACCTAGGACCCCTTCTCATTTCCGTCCGAGTATTCGACATCAATCTTTTATTTCGCGAATCCAATTCTTTCTTTATCTTGTTTGGATCTCTTATTTTCATTTCCTGAGATGTAACTTCATCCTTCTTGATATGAAGCGCTTCTTCTAAATTAATGTACTAAGTTGCTCTCTGAAGTAAATCATCAAAATTTTTCGGCATTTTCTTCACCAGTGAAGCATGTAGATCCTCCTCTTTAATCCCTTACATAAAGACGCTGGTGATTAAATCATCTGAAGCTTCAGGAGATTCCAATGTGGCTGCAATGAATCTTTTTACAAAAGCCCTCAAAGATTCATTTCCCTTTTGTTTAACTCCAAACAACATTTGAGTCGACTTTATTTGTCGGCGAGATCCAGCAAACTGATGCAAAAAGAGAGATGATAATTGGTCGAAATCATGAATGATCCCCTCTGATAACTGGCTGAACCATGTCTGTGCTGATTTCGTCAGAGTAGTAGCGAAAACCCTACACTTCACTACATCAGTATAACGATGTAATAATGCCATATTCTCAAACTGACATAAATGATCCCAGGGATCCGAAGTACCATCATACTCAAAATTTACTGGCCTAAAAGAAGCCGGTAATTCATCTCCCATCACGTTTTCTGAAAAAGGATTTCCCCTTATTCCCCAATGATTTGTCCTAACATTATTCCCCACATCCCTGATCTCCCTCTGTACGTCTTCTAACCTTTCTGATAACTCATCATGCAATCGTCTTTTAATTATAGGAGATAATGGGCAACTTTCCCTCTCTTCCACATGCCTCTTCTCACCTCGTACGTGTGCTCATTGTTCATCTGTATCGTCTTGATGTGATGTTAAGGGGCGTTTGTCCAAAGCTTTTTGAACAGCTGTAGCAACTATCTCGGACAATTCTTCCCTAGTTAAAGTAATGGTATCCTGACGAGGATGATCTGGAACAACGTTTGGTTCTCCCGATTGATCTTCATTCAATACAGCTCTCGACCCTTCACCAACTTCTCTCCCCCTTCGAGAATTCCGTGTATCTACCATGATAACAATCTCACGCCTTAAACCAGAGAATTTCCCACAGACGGCGCCAATTTGTTCTTCAGTCAAATCTCTTTTCTTAAACTTTGATGTCTCTCCCTTCCAAAATGGAGAAAAAAAATCCTATTTATACATGGATTTGAATTGATTTAACTGCTCCTAAAATATCGCACCACTAAGCCACTAACAAAGAACAGTTACTAAGGCTTGAGAACGTGGGTTCGAGATAAAAATAAAGTATCTCGCCATCTTTATTAGCGAGATGAAATATTCGAACTGAAGTATGATTTCCCATTAACATAAATGTATCTCGGCGCCATTATCTCGAAATGTAGAATAAAGATTTAAGGATCCAAGAATCTACCTTAAGTCTAGCGAAATATTCTATTATATGTGTCTTCAAAATATATTGCTCGAGCTAACTAATACGAAATAATAATTCATTTCGTATTAGTATAGTAGCATTTCGAAATCTCTGAATGAGATACTCATTTCGGCTATATCAAGTATAATAAGCACTTTTTTGATCTCCCCATTTGAGATGATCATTTCGGCCTACTGTGTATCTCGACCATATCATAATCAATTTCAGATTCATTAAAAAATCTACAATTTGTCAATAATCTAATGAAACTTTATTCTAAAGAAGATGATTTAATTCTTAGATTGTTCTGAGACAGATAAATGAGGAGTCTAGGGTTGCCGAAAAAGTTAGGTACGAAACCAGTGAATTCATTCAAACTAATACATGTAGGTAAAGTCCTTTGAGAATAGTATATTGAACCACTGAATTCGTAATTAAATCCTAATAGTAAGACCTCTATTTTCGAAGATTAACATGTTAGAATTTAAATCACGTAATCAACATGTATTAATCACACATAAACATGCTTCATCACATAAGTCCCAAACCTAAGATCTACGATGATAAACTGAAATAGAGAAGAGACGATAACCATAAAGCGGAAGCGTACCTGAATCCATAGATCGATTATTGAAAAGATTCGTGCTTTAACTGGTATGGTTTACCAAACTATCAGTTCACCCTTGTCACTTTTCCGTAGAGAGAATACAGAGCGTGGAGTGTAGAAAAAAACTATTGTTTGGGGACCATAACCTAACTTATAATAATAAGTTTCCTTTATTTTCAATTTGGTCCCTTAACAAATTGAAAATCACTTAATGGTATCTACATATAAAAGCCCATGAATATTATGATACCCATGTAAGCCCATAACTTAAACTTAAGTGGGTCACTTTAATTGGGCCTCTTTAAGACAACTATACACATTTGATTTGACACGTGGAAGCCCAATATTGGATTTTTCCAACAATCTCCCACTTGGGCAACACGTGACACTGAACAAATGTGTATTACCTAAATGTGCTCAAACCTTATTGTCATATGTATAAGTATCCCTTAACCAATCTTGTTATTAACTGCACTGACATAAGACTAAAGAGGCTTTCGTCACTTTAAGCGTAATTAGACTCATCAATAATCACGTATATCATTACAATCAATCAACAAATCATTCATGGTGTGTAGCATGGAAATTACATGTAATGTGATCAATCATGCCTATTTCCAACTGGTCATTTCCTTATTCTTTAGTGAGATCAACATAATACATAAAATAACATAGTGTAAACAAATGAATCAAAAACTGTATTTCTGTGCAGAATTATTCATATACACAATAGTGTCCAAAATAAATATAGAGCAATAAAATATACACAGACTCCCACTAAACTGAAGTATGCTGAAATAACATAACACCCATATGAGTCGTATGCTCATGAAAAACCTTGGGTGGTAGACCTTTAATTAGCGAATCCGCAATCATCGAGTCTGTCCCAATGTGCTCTATAGAAATCTGACCACTCTGTACTCTTTCCTTCACAACTAGGAACTTAATGTCAATGTGTTTTGACTTAGTTGAGCTCCGGTTGTTATTAGAATATAGCACTGTTGAATTATTATCACAATACAACTTAAGTGGTCTTTCAATATTCCCCAAAACACGCAGCCTAGTGACAAAAATTTGCAACCATATTCCATGATTCGTTGCTTCATAACACGCTACAAATTCTGCTGCCATGGTAAAGACGCTACGAGTGTCTGCTTAGCGCTTCTCCATGAAACAGCTCACCTTGCTAGCAGAAAAATATAACCTGAAGTGGATCTTCTACTATCTTGGCATCTAGCGAAATCAGAATCAGAATACCCAGTGATCTCCAACTGATTTGATCTCCTATATGTGAACATGTAATCCTTAGTTCTCTGTAGATACCTCATGACCCATTTGGCTGCTTTCCAATGATCCATACCAAGGTTACTTAAGTATCTACCCAATATACCAACAATAAAACTTAAATCATGTCTTGTGCAGACCTGAGCATACATCAAACTCCCAATAGCAGAAGCATATGGGACCTTTTGCATCTCTTTAACCTCAAGGTCAGTCCTATGCACTAACTGAGACTAAAATTGTCTCCTTTAGCCACAGGGGTGTCACCTGGCTTGCAATTTTGCATGCCAAATCTTTGCAACACTTTTTTTATGTATCCCTTTTGTGATAATCCAAGAATACCTTGAGAGTGATCTCGATGTATCTGGATCCCTAATACAAAAGAGGCCTCCCCAAGATCTTTCATTTCAAATTTCTTTGATAGAAAGGTCTTGGTATCGTGCAACAAACTTAAATTATTGGTGGCAAGTAGTATATCATCGACATACAACACCAGGAAAATAAATTTACTCCCACTGAACTTGTGGTACACACAATCATCAAGAGCATTAGTCTCAAAACCAAACGAGACAACTACTTCATGAAATTTGTGGTACCACTGATGAGAATCTTGCTTGAGTCCATAGATGGATTTCTTTAATTTGCAAACCATATTCTTTGGGTCTCCAGACATAAATTTTTCAGGTTGCACCATATATATTGTCTCAACAATGTCACCATTGACAAACGCTGTCTTTACATCCATCTGATGTAACTCAAGATCATAATGTGCAACTAATGCCATTATTATTCTAAAAGAGTCTTTCGTGGAAACCGGAGAGAAAGTCTCTTTAAAATCAATGTCTTCCCTTTGAGTAAATCCTTTTGCCACAAGACGTGTCTTATATCTTTCCACATTACCGTTTGAATCCCTTTTGGTTTTAAAAATCCATTTGCAACCAATGGGCTTCGAACCTTCCGGCAATGGGACAAGATCCCAAACTTGATTGTCTTGCATTGACTTATACTCTTCATTCATGGCATCAATCCACTTTTGAGAATTTGGACCTTTCATGGCTTGATGAACATTAATAGGATCATCTTCCATTAATTCCTTAATGTCCTCATTTTCTTGGAGAAAAACAATATAATCATCCGAAATAGCTTTTCTCTTCTCTCTAGTGGATCTCCTTAATTCTATATGTTCTTGAGGTTGTTGAGGTTGTTCTTGAATTATTTCATTAACCTGATTGGGAAGATCTTCGACATTATCCTGTTGAGGTTTCAAATCTGCTTCTTCTTCAATGACATGAATAAGAACCTGAACATTGTCATAAGCAGTAGTAGGTGTCAAAATTGACTCCTCCTCAAAAGTAATCTCTCTAACCTTATTTCTCCCCCCAAACTCAATATCCTCAAAGAACACTGCATTTTCCGTCTCAAAAATTGACCTTCTAGTGGGATCATAAAACTTAAAACCCCTAGATTTTTCTGAATAACCAATAAAGTAGCTGCTAACTGTTTTGGAGTCCAGTTTCTTTTCATTTGGCTTGTAAGGCCTAGCCTCAGCTGGACATCCCCAAATATGAAGGTGATTTAAACTAGGTTTTCGCCCAGTCCAAAGTTCATATGGAGTTTTAGCAGCTGCTTTAGTTGGTACCCTATTGAGAATGTAAGCTGCAGTCTTTAGTGTTTCTCCCCAAAGTGATTCTGGTAAGGAGGAATGACTGATCATACTCCTCACAATATCCTTTAAAGTTCTATTTCATCTCTCAGCCACACCATTCATGCTAGGCGTCCCCGACATGGTGTACTGTGGGACTATTCCACATTCCTTCAGGAAGATAGCAAAAGGTCCTGGACGTTGTTCACCTGAACCATCATATCTACCGTAGTATTCACCACCACGATCAGATCTAAAATCAAGTGTATCTAAAATATCATCCGACACAAGCCTCTCAATTATGGTTCTCGATATATGACCTAAGCGCTTGTGCCATAGGTTAGCCGAATTTTCTTTATTTAATTTTCATTTGGTACCTCTAGAGTCAACATGCAAGGATTCATTATATGAAGGAACAATATCAAGCAAATATAGATTGTCAAATGCACTTAAAGAACTAGTGCCCACAAAACTGGAATTATTTGAAAGTTTAAACTGACTATCTCCAAATGAACAAGTAAAACCGAATTTGTCCAACATGGAAATGGAAACCAAATTCCATCGAAAAGACGGTACAATGAATGTATCTTTCAAATCTAAAAAATATCCAGTCTGTAATAACAATCTAAAATGCCCTATTGCCTCCACTTTTACCGATTTGCCATCTCCTACATAGATGTATCTTTCACCATCACTTGGCTTTCGGTAGCTCAGACAACCCTGCATTGATACACTTATATGAGTGGTAGCACCAGAATCTAACCACCAAGTGTCTCTAGGTACTGAAACTAAATTAACCTCAGAACAGACCAAAGTAAGATTAATACCTTTCTTTGCACGTCAAGCGTGAAATCTGGTACATTCTTTCTTTTTGTGTCCAGGTTTGTCACAGAAGTAACAATTTTTATTATCTTGAGAGTTGTTTTGTTGTTTCTTCTGTGTTGGACCTTGATCCGTAGCAGCTTTCTCAACAGGCTTTCTTTTCACGCCCTTTCCCTTATCTTTGGAACTAGTGGCCAGCTGAGCAACCTCAGTTCTTTCTTGCTTCAACCTTTCTTCCTCTTGCACATAGTATGAAATGAGCTCATTAAGAGTCCACTTCTCCTTCTGACAGTTGTAACTGACCTTAAAATGACTGAATTGTGCAGGAAGAGATATAAGCACCAAATGCACGAGTAAGTCCTCAGACACCTCGAGCTTCAGTGCACTTAATTTTGAAGCATAATGAGACATCTGCATGATGTACTCCCTTATGTTTCCCTTACCTTTATACTTCATTGAGATCAAGTTCGCCAGAAGCGTACTTGTCTCGGCCTTATCGTTGTTTACAAAACGTTGTTCAATATGGGCAAGGTATTCACTGGCCAAAATGATTTCCTCAGATCCAGCGGCGCCTCGAAAGGCTTCCGGAATGCTACGCTTAATGATCATTAGACTAACGCGGTTTGAGCACTCCCATTTCTCAAAATTCTTCCTTTCATCAGGAGAACTTTCAGCCGTAAGAGAAGCGGGTTGCTCTACCCTTAATGCGTAGTCAAGATCCATGCATCCCAAAGTGATTAGAATGTTATCCTTCCAATCCTTAAAATTAGACCCATTAAGCATAGGTATGTTGTTAATGTTAGCAGACACTGAAGTAGCAGACATAGCTGAACAGAGAATAACAAACCAAAATAACTATTATGCTCACATAAAACCAAAAGAACAATCAAGAAATTCAAATATGATGACAACATCTCGAGACACCTAGCACAACATTAATATTAAGATTATATGTTTCTAATTAATTAATTAAGTTAAGAATTAATTAATTAAGTGATAATATTAATTAAGCTAAGAATTAATTAATTAAGCAAGAAATTAATAAAAACTAAGAAATTAATTTAAGGGTGGCTAGTCATCATGGACAAGCCACCTCAACCCTTTCCTTCTTCAAGCATATGACACCTCCCCTTAAAGCTAGTTAGGTGTGAAAGGAAGGAAAATGAGAGATAAAAAGAAAAGAAAAACAAGAGAAAGAAGAAGCAACGGGAAAGGAGAAAGGAAAAATAAAGAAAAGAAAGAAAAAGAAAGCAAGAAAGAAAGAGCAGGACAGTAGTCACGCTGCATCTCTTTCTCCTTATTGGATTTTTTTTCTCTCTCTCTCTCTCTTCCTATGCTGCTGCTGGTTGTCGGAGCTGCAGACTGTTATGTGTGAGGTTTTGGGTGCTGCCGGGGGCGGCAGCAGGACTGGGCAAGACGGGAGTGTGCGCGCGCACCAGGGGCCAGCACCGGGATCAGCGTCGGGGGCCTGCTGTCCTGTTTTTACAGATGCACGCATGCAGCGTTCGATATGCCATTTCAGGTACTTACGGGGATGGGATTAGAAAACAGTTTTTATGGCATATACTAGAGTGTATGAGGAAGGTCTTCACCAAGTTTGGTGGCCATCCGAGGTCGGACGACCGAGGAATAATTTTACGAAGTCGGGGCTGTATTTCTGCACCCGAACCGAAAATAGTCGCAGAGCAGAAGGTCTTAACGAAAGAGTTTCCTGAAATTGTTCGTATGGGGTATTCTCCAATGTGTTGAGAACAATCCTACCAAATTTCACCTTAAGACGAGTCCGTTCTAGGGGTCTAAGATGCATCGGGGCACAGAGTGGCAGTGCAGTGTGCAACGGTAAATTTCAGCCTATTGCAAGGGCAATTCCCAGACGATCAAAAATCGGATGGGCTTGTGATTTCACGGAGGCAATATTCACACCGAGAGCTTCATTACAGGCTTTACGGATCATAAATCGGAGCTCGGACGAGGAAAATACGCAATGATGATTTTCTTTCAAATGGGCAACGGATTTTACATTTGCAATTTACTTTGCAAGTTCAATTTTATTTTTGCAAGATTGATTTATTTTGCAAGATTTAATTACTTTGCAAGATTAGTTTACCTTGCAAGTTTAATTTTTACGAAACTATGCCTTTGACCCCTGTTTAAGAATATTCTCAATCCAAGGTTCTAATTGGAGATATGAATAGTCTCTTTAAGTCGCTAAGACAGGTTTATATATATATTGTAGGAAATGCAGACGAGGGACCCCGTTAATTCTCTAAAACGTAGCAATTTTTCCAAGAGAACACTTGATTGGGGTGAAGGAACGAACTTAGGATTTAAAGAGTCAAGCTTCACGAGGGTTATAACCGAACAAGGTGGGGGTAAATTCTTATATATTACATGTTGTGAACAAAGTGCGCTCTTACATGCAATTGTTGTGTGTCACTGATTATAACGTGAAAGTTTAAACGTGAAGTGCAAAGTGAAATGTTTTATACTTCGTGAATGATGAAATGTGATGAAGGTTATGGGGAAAATTCTTGTCTTCCCATTTATGTGACCAAGTGCTATAACGTGAAGATGTTGGCTGATGTGAGCTGAATATGAATGATTTGTAAACGTGGCACTAAGTGCTATTTACGTGTCAAAATGAATGTGAAATGTTTGCAAGATGAAAGAAATTATTATGTGAATGTCATGTATGCACGACGGCTATGATGGCGATGATGATGGTGATGATGGTGATGACGATGATAATGATGATGATAATGATAACGACGATGATGATGTTGATGATGAGGATGATGATGAATTAATAAAAATATTTTCACGGCGGCTCAGAACCGCAAAGTTTTCCAAGGCGGCTCAGACCCGCAACTATGTGCTTGATGAATTATATGTCTATGTTTCCTGTTATATTTTAACTGCTCACAAGTCCCACCCCACTGAGTGTCTTCCTACACTCACCCCTTTTTATGTTAAAATGTTTCAGTTTATGAAAATCCTCGAGCGTGGTACGTAAACGGTGGATGTTGGTAGCTGATGTTCTAAAGAATGCAAAAGAGTTTTACTGGATTTGAAAAAGGTGTTATATTATTTAATTGTATAGAAAGTGCTCTTAAAACCTTCTGGGAAAAAACTTAGTTTGCAAAGCTGTACAGTTTTAGTTGTATAGTTATAAAGAAAAATATTTTCCTTCCGCTATGTACGATTCATGTTTTATAAAATAGGGATGTTCGAACCGACTTATCTTTATTTGCAAGTTTAAATTTCCTTTGGAAAAACATGTTCTATCGAGTTGGTGGACGCCCAAAAATGAAAAATTTATTAAACTCTGATATTCTGTAGTAATTTACAAGAACGGGGCGTTACACAATGTGTTTGACAAGTATGGATTGAATTCTTTGTATACAACCAACAAGGGTGAAGTGAGTATTTTTTGTGATTACTAACTGGATTGAACCAAGTATGGATACAACTCACTACATTACCATTTTTTTTTTTTTCAATCATTTTTCTCACATATTCTGTGTATTTTCGAAGAACAGTATTTGAACGTTTCAGTTCGGTTTCGGTTTTTATTTTCAAAAAATTCAGATTTTGGTTTTTGATTCGATTCTCATAGTTGAAAATTGAAATACCTAGAACCAAACTAAAATATTATATACTAATTTAAAATGGTAATGTGGTGGGTTGCATTTAGAATGTTGGTAGTTAAATCATTTAAATTTGGGTGCGTCGGTGTAGCATCTAGGGTGTATTTAGTAGGGTGAGTGTTCTAAGACTCATCCGAGAAGAAAATAGGAGAAAAGTTAACACACTAAAAATCCATTGTAATACGCGTTGTCTTTAAGCACATAAGTGTTGCCTATTAGCAAATAAATGTGCTAATAGCAAATAAATGTGCTAATAGACAACATCATTTCATAAAAGTTGTCTTTCGGCTTAACAATTCACGAAAAGATAACAAAATATTTATCAAAATCATTGTCTTTGAAACGTGGTCTTTAAATAATTTTTTTGTAGTGAGATATCATCATCATTTAAAAGTTTTCTCACCAGGTTATTTGATTCACCTTTTATCCTATCCTGAAAGTAAAGGCGACCTAAACGTGTGAGTAGGGATGTCAAACGGATCGTAAATAAACGGATCAACCTGTTTACACAAAAAAGATAGGGCTAAAGTTGAAATTTTAACAGTTTTAATTTAAAAGCATGTTTAGCTTGTGAGTTAAATGGGCTAGCTCGACGGTTAATCAAGTGGCTAGCTAGCCCGTAATGTTTTATTTTAATTATATCAAATTTTTAGTTTAAAGTATCTGAATATATGATATTCATAAATACAATACAACATTTCAATTATATGTTTTTTTTATCCTAAATCTTATGTCTTCAAATTTGACTTATAAAAATTCAATATATGAAATAATCGTGTAATATTTATAGGTCTAAAATACTTAACCAGTAAATGCGTACAAATTACAAATGTACTTGTATTGTATTGCAATTTATTATCATTCTTTTAACGGTTCCATCCATAAAATTATTTTTCTATATCACGGATTGATATTCAATACCAATGTAAATTTAATGATGTTGGTTGTTAGTTAAAATCTAGAACTTAAATTTTCAAATATTTTGACATTTTTTTATTGCAATGAAGTTATAAATTATGTATAATTTTATTATTACGAATTATTTAATTTTATATGTTAAACTTTATTAATGAATATAATTCAATTCAAAATTTTACATTTAATATATAAATTTAATTTTTTTTCTACTAATAGCTCAATAATAACTCATTTAATCTAGAGCCTATGGTAGGATTAGCCAATTAATTAGCACGGTACATATTATGCAACAACTCATAATCCCCAACAAAGATATTATTCAAAGTGATTTTTTTTTATTTAATCCTAGTACAAACCTTTAATTTGTCTACGATAGGATTAGGTATGTATATTACATGATATCATTAAATATTCATCCCTCCAATTTATTGTATAACCTAATTTTTTATAGCATTTATTGTTTGAAACTCTACCTATCTTATTATCTAGCACCATTAGTTTTTCACTTTTTCTCATAGAACTTAGGTAAACTCTACCCAGTGACGGACACACAACAGGGCCAGTGTCCCCCTGAAAATTTTGGAAAAAACCTAGAGGTATTTTCGTCTTTTCACATTTTTTATTAAAAAAAAAAGAAAATATATTGAAAATTTATTAAACAAACAGCGCTTCTTTCTCAAAACTTACAGTGGCCAAAAATTTCTTTTCTCCTTCATCTTCACCTCTAATTTTCTCCTCTTTCTCTCACACACACAAACCCTAATTTCATTTCTCCCAATTGCTTCTCCATAGAATTTCAAGGTAAAATGTTCTCTTCATATTATTTTTTTGCTTTCTTTTTTTTTTTTTCATTATTATTGTTGATTTATTATGCCTTAAGTTTTATATGTGATGTAGTAGTGTTAAGTTGGAAAACATTGATAAATAATTTGACATTTTATTTACGAATTGTTTATCTATACTTAAGATTTGAATTATGAAAAAAATAATGTTGTGGTAGGAGATGGAAAAACTTATTTCATTGAATGCCTAAATTATTTTATTGGTTAAATTACTATAGAATTTTATTTCTTTTGAGAAAGAAAAAAATCAAAAAAATTATTTTGTTTACTTAACTCTTGAAATTTATATTTTTTTGCTCAAATCTTATTTTATTTTACTTATCCCTTGAAATTTAAATTCTTTTGCTCATAGGTTTTACCAAGTTCTTGAACTTTTAATGTATTTCTAATATTTATCCTATTTTTATAGATAATGGAAAGATACTTCGGAAAAATGTAACCTACTATAAAGACATCATCATCTTCTGTCAATGCACCTCTTGTTCAACCTCAACTATCATCGAGTCAAGATAGTAATGAAGCTATTATACAATGATTTTAGAATATAAAAAATAGAAGAGAAATGTTGTAATACATTAATTTTATCGAGATTGTGATATATATATATATATATGCTCTTTCTCTAATATTATTGTATCTTTTTTGTCACGCCCCGTTTTCTTACATAAAAATTATCAGAGTTTTCATTGTGGGCGTGAAGAAAGAAGGGGAAAGAGACGTGCATGATATAAAATAGAAGGGGGTAAGAGACGAACATAAGAAGAATGAGGTAAGAGACGATTACATATACAGAAGAAGGGGGTAGGAGATAGTTATTAGAAGAATGAGGTAGGAGACAAACAGAATCATCATATACAAATCATCGGATACATCCGATTAACAAAATCATTCACAACGGAAATAAACCTTCAGGATCCATCATTCAAAACATAAACGAGATTATACTTTACAAAACGTGAATTATAAAAATCATTGTTTAATTGTTGTGAGACAGCAGTCTTAAATATACATATCCGGATAGGGTACCGTCCCTCTCTCTCTAAGATTCATCATGCTCGTCATCTCCTGTAACGTGAATTACAGAATAGGGGGTGAGTGCGTGGAAAACACTTGTGGGGATGAAATTCGCATTTTATAACAATTGACAGATATATAATTCAGGAATACGTAACATTCAGCACGTTGTCACAGCACGTAAAATGCATAACAAGTATATCGTAACTCATCCTTTAGGTGCGGGAATTTCCCATCTTACCCTATAAAATGTTCTTAAATACCGCTGACGCATTTACAGGACCGCCAAACCTTCTAGGTCGTAGAGGGGGTAAGAGATAGTTTGTTTACAGACCATAAGTCCCATTCGAACATGCAATGTGGACCGTAGTCCTTTCACAGTATATCATGAACAAATAATCATAGCATATAATCACTGCATTTAGTATTCCTCAATCATGCTTAAAAATAGGGAAAACTGTAAACAAGTAAAGATTTAGAAATTATCCCCACCTTGTTCGGTGGTTACCACGTGAGTAGCGAGTATCAAATATTGAGTATCACAAAGCTCAATCCAACTGATAGCCTACACAAGTTACAGTGTTTCTTAGATCCTTAATAAGTATAATTAAAGATATAAATGATTTCGGAGAAGGTACGATCGTTAAAGACGAGATGGATCGGAAGATCTAAAGATTGAAGTTGAAGAAACGAGGGTGAAAGTTCAGTTTAATAGGCTGATATGAAAGAGGGTAAGATTTGGGTCGCAACAAAAAAAGAATGAGCTCAATCGGAGTTGAAACGAGCTCGAACGGAGTGTTTTAAGATTGAGGGGTATTTTGGTAATATTGGTCAAAGGGTTGACTTTGACCGGGACCCACGACTCCCGGTCGACGACATCTCATCGGCGATGACTCGATGATAACGTACGACGGAAAAAAAGAGATTTGTATCGAAAACATGGCGTCGTGCGCGCCTGTCACACGGCGTCGCGCGCGCTAGCGCACCCGGCGTCGAGCACTTTTCTCGGCAGCCTCGACAGGGATGCGCACGCCAGCACCCGGCGTCCCTCGGCAGACTTGGCAGCACTCGGCAGCTGCACGCCCGGCACCCAGCGCCCTCGGCAGGCCGGCCCTCGTCGCGCGCCCCGCGCTTACTCTGCGTTGCGCCCAGCCGCTTGGAAACTTGCAACAACCTTCAGCTGCGGCGGCGCCGCCCCCACCGGGCTCCGACGTGAATAGTGCTCTGCCCAAGCCTTCAAACACACACACACACACCTTCTCTGCTCCGGCTGGTGACCACCAGCCACAGGCCACCCACCACCAGGCCTCGCCGGCGCATCACCAGCGCCGGCCAACAGTACCCACTGCGGCGCTGCACAGCGCCGCCCACACACAACACATCACACACACACGCTGCGGCACCGGTGCCGCCACCCACGGCAGCGCCGTCCCACCAGCAGCTCATCCACACCTCCAGGAGGTTCTCCGGCGACTGCTCCGGCGACTGCTCCGGCGAGAAGAGGGAGAGAAACAGAAGAGAGAGAAAAGGTGACAAGGTTTAGGGTTTAGGGTTTGGAAACGGTTTTTCACCGTTTTTCGGCGAACGAGACATTAGAATTGAAATCCGAGACCTATCCTAGACTCATCTCGACGAGACTTACGTTCTGTGTGAAAATCGGTCGAAACCGATAAAATTAAATTTTCCAACCACCGGCGGCGGCGCGGCAGCGGTCAGAAAACAGTAAAGAAAGAGAGAGGAGGGAGAAGAGAGAGACTTACGAGTTGTCGATTTTGCCTCGTTCGGAAAAACGGTGATTTTTGAATCGAAAACGCCCCTATTTATAGATTTTTTGAAAAACACTATTCATAAAAAAATCTAAGTTACTGTTCACGGTAAAAAAAATTTTGGGTCACTATTCATGTAAAAATCTTGGGTTACTATTCTCCGTAAATGTCTTTCGATTTTCCGAATCTTCGTGTTTTGTCCTTTTCATCGCCATTTGAGCTACGGGTCTCCGATTGACCTCTAATTCGTTTCTATCTTCTCGTTTTTCCATTAGCATTTAATGGTATAATTATAATCTATGTTCCGCGACTAGAAAATATTTTCATCTAAAACATGCATTAAACACGTATCTGATACGCATATAATTAAATTAAACAGTCAAGATTAACGCACATAATAATTCAATTAAGGGTTTAATATTTAATTAATCAATTATGCTTTGTTTTTTGGTCCGGGGCGCTACATCCCTTACCCCTTAAAAGAATTTTGTCCTCGAAATTAAACGTGTACCTAGGAACGACCAGATTGGCTACTTTGTCAGAATCTTATCCTCTTATTCTCATGTTGTTTCGTTATTTCCATTTCTCGTCAAGGAACTTGCAAGCCTCGATTATTTGGCTAAGCTCAATTTTCAGAACTTTTGTCAGTCCTGAGCTTCTCCAATTCTTTCTCGAACCTTCCTATCCGGATCACACTTCTGTTTCTCATTCTTCTCCTTCCGTAACTCATAGTACTGATTGTTATAATAATCATCCTATATACTTCTTGTTTTCACCATTTTACTTGCGGAGTAGGGTGATGAGTAGTTGGTGCTGGAGAGTCGTATTCCTCAGTCAAAGAAAATAAGTACATTTCCGACAAAGATAAAAGAGAGAGAGAGAAAGAAAAAGTTGAATAGACGGGGGAAAAGTTGTTGCATCTAACAGGAGGAATTAACTGCTTGTGTAACTCCTTTCGCAGAATTTCCAACGCGTTCCTGAGATGCTATTCGTGGTGCGTTCTATCGCACGAATTGATGAGGATATCATCAATGAACACGATGACGAAAAGATCGAGATACGGATGGAAGACGCGATTCATCAAGTCCATAAAGACAGCTGAAGCATTGCTAAGTCCAAATGGCATTACTACAAACTCGTAGTAGCCATATCTTGTCCTGAATGCTGTCTTAGATGAATCCGCAACTTTGACTTTCCTCTGGTGATATCCAGACCTTAAGTCAATCTTCGAGAACACACCGACACCTCTTAATTGATCAAAAAGATCTTTAATTCGAGGCAGTGGATACTTGTTCTTTATTGTCCGCTTGTTCAACTCTAGGTAATCAATACACATCCGAAAGCTTCCATCATTTTTCTTCACAAAGAACACTGGAGCTCACCAAGGCGACACGCTTGGTCTAATGAAACCTTTGTCCAAAAGTTTTTGTAATTGGACCTTCAGTTCCTGTAACTCCTTCGGTGCCATCCGATAAGGAGCTTTCGACACCGGTGCTGATCCTGGGACGAGATCAATCTTGAAGGTCACCTGTCGATCCGGTGGAGGACCAGGTAAATCCTTTGAAAATACGTCCATGTATTTCTTTATCACCGGTACCTTCTCGATAGAAGTCGATCCTTGCTCGGGGTTCACCATGTTGACCAACCAAGCTTCGCAATTTCTTTCGCTAAGCATTTGGGTTGCCTTCATGACCGAGATAATCCTTGAGTCAACTTTAACTCGTGTTCCATGGAATGTGAACTCCGGTTCTCCCGGTGCTTGAAAGATGATTTCTCTCGCACGACACTTGATTACTGCGTGATTGGACTCTAGCCAGTCCATTCCCAGGATTATATCAAAATCCTTCATTTCCAAAGCGTGAAGATTAGCTAGAAGAATCTTATCTTCAAAAGTGATCTTTAGGTGATGGTACAAGTGTTTTGTCCTTACCGTCTTCCCTGAAGGAATACTAACCTCTAGGGTTTGAGCGACTATCCTACCATCTTCATACTTCAGTAAGTTACAGAAGTTGACAGATATAAAGGAGTGTGTCGTTCCAGTATCAAATAGGATGAGAGCAGGTATATTATATACTGATAACATACCTGTCATCAATTCTGCTCCGGCAGCAGCTTCTGGATGGGTGAGAGCAAAAGCCCGCGCTCGGCTTGCTACTGGTCTCGAGTTTGGGGCTGTAGCTGGCAAGTTCCTCGTCTTCCAGTAGTTTGCTGCTATATGCCCTGGTGCTCCACAGGTGTAGCAGTTCCGTGTTCCTTGTTGACACGGTCCTGATGTATTCTTCCACATTGAGCACACGGGTTCCCAGGTCTGGGAGTGGGAAGGAGTGGAGTGTTGCTTGTCCTTGGAAATTTGTTTTGGGCAAAATCTTGGCTCGAGCCAGTCCACTTCCTTTTCACAGGAGTCGGAAAAGCTTTCTGGGGAGGTATAACATCCAAACTCAAACGAGAGGAAATCTCCTGAGCTCTCTCGATAACACTTGAGTATGTCATCGTCCCCTGCCCAGCCAATATGGATCCAATCTCTGGACGAAGGCCCTTTTCAAATCGTCGGGCCTTCTTGATGTCGGTATCCACCAAGTGTGTGGCATACCGGCTCAGATGATTGAACCGCCTCTCGTATTCTCCCATCATCGAGCTTCTCTAACGGAGATGTAGAAACTCTGTTTTCTTTTTATCTTGGTAGGATTGAGGTATGAAGTGATGAGAAACCACTTCCTTAAAATCCTCCCAGGTAATCCCCTCTCTTTGAGCTGGCAGCAGAGTCCTCTCATACGAGTCCCACCAATGACTCGCTTCGTTGATAAGCTGGAAGATCACGCAGAAGACCTTCTGTTCTTTGGTACACGTTAAGTGCCCAAATAATCGGTCGAGTGACCTTAGCCACTTCCGCGTATGTTGGTTCTCCTTTCCCATCGAACATCGGCGGATTAAATCGCCGAAACTGTTCGTATATAAGGTTAGGATTGGATCTTGCTGGCTGTGGGGTGGCTCGAGTTACCTCGAAGTGTTGTGCTAACCCCCTTAATACAGTCACTAAATCTCCCACATTAGCATTTTCCTCTCGCTCCGGCTGATTAGCCGTTTGTGGTTGTTCCCTTCGTGGTCTTCCTCTTAACATAGTTCTGTTACGTTATATATATATATATATATGTCATTAAGATTCCACAGTAATACTATAGATAACGAAATAAACACGTTATACGTGAAGAGATATTAACGTATATTCCATAGGATAGAAAATGAATTATACGTGCATAATATGCATAGAAGCAATATAGGGGTAGCCCTTATATCCTAACAAAAGGATTATATATACTATCTACGAAATAAAAGTTACCATATACATATAGAATATTATATCGTTTGTGGCATAATATATACATATCATAAAAAGTCCTCTCCTAATGTCTACATGACTGCAGCGGGAGGCGGCGGAGGCCCCGGTAGTCTTGGTGCCCTGTCCTTCGGGTCGCCTACCTCCGGGTCATCCTCCTCAGGGTCCTTCTCAGGATCATCATCCTCCGGCTCAGAATTACTGTTGGATGGATTGTAGGGTCCCGGCTCAGGGGCAGTCGAAAGGCCATGTCGGCCCCACAGATCCAGCATCTGTCTGGTCACGTTTCAAAAGTCGGTGATGGGTATGTGATCTACCGATGAGAATACGAGCTCATCGCGGTAAACTAAACTGGCTCTAACCTTCCACTCACGTGGCAAAGTATGGATCATGTATAGATAGGCCTGAATGCCACTAATCCTACCTCCAGTACCTTCTATCTCCCTCCAGCAGTGCAGTAGCCTGGCAACATATTCACCAACCGACACATCGCCCGTCACTCTACTCTCATAAAAACGGCGTCAGAGTCTCTCCTCACGTGTCTCTAAAGTCGGTACCCGCCTCCTAGCAGTAACATAAATCCTATTCATCTGTCAGGTATAAATTACACGAGTTTTTTATTATCAATCTATATCTGTAACACTCCTTTTTAAACCATAACGGTTTATATCATGCTAACAAGGTATCACATAACAGATAAGCACCCTTTTTCTCAAGTTCTATGATCACGGAGAGACACCTATAGAGAGAGGATGGTGCTTATCCATTTCTTTTCGAAAACAATTTCACGTTTTAAAAACACGTTTTTCTCGTTTTCTCTTTATAAAACAAGTTTGAGCAAGTTCAAAAATGATAGAACATTGCTCTGATACCAAACTGTCATGCCCCATTTTCTTACATAAAAATTATCAGAGTTTTCATTGTAGGCGTGAAGAAAGAAGGGGAAAGAGACATGCATGATATAAAATAGAAGGAGGTAAGAGACGAACATAAGAATAATGAGGTAAGAGACGATTACATATACAGAAGAAGGGGGTAGGAGACAGTTATCAGAAGAATGAGATAGGAGACGAACAAAATCATCACATACAAATCATCGGATACAACCGATTAACAAAATCATTTGCAGTGGAAATAAACCTTCAAGATCCATCATTCAAAACATAAACGAGATTATACTTTACAAAACGTGAATTATAAAAATCATTGTTTAATTGTTGTGAGACAACAGTCTTAAATACACATGTCCGGATAGGGCACCGTCCCTCTCTCTCTAAGGTTCATCATGCTCGTCATCTCCTGTAACATAAATTACAGAATAGGGGGTGAGTGTGTGGAATACACTCATGGGGATGAAATCCGCATCTTATAACAATCGACAGATATATAATTCAAGAATACAAAACATTCAGCACGTTGTCACAGCACGTAAAATGCATAGCACGTATATCGTAACTCATCCTTTAGGTACGGGAATTTCTCGTCTTACCCTATAAAATGGTCTTAAATACCGCTGGCGCATTTACAGGACCGCCAAACCTTCTAGGTAGTAGAGGGGGTAAGAGACAGTTTTTTTACGGACCATAAATCCCTTCCAACATGCAATGTGGACCGTAGTCCTTTCACAGTATATCATGAACAAATAATCATAGCATATAATCACTGCATTTAGTATTCCTCAATCATGCTTAAAAATAGGAAAAACTGTAAACAAGTAAAGATTTAGAAATTACCCCCACCTTGTTCGGTGGTTACCACATGAGTAGCGAGTATCAAATATCGAGTATCAAAAAGCTCAATCCAACTGATAGCCTACACAAGTTACGGTGTTTCTTAGATCCTTAATAATTATAATTAAAGATATAAATGATTTCGAAGAAGGTACGATCGTTAAAGATGAGACGGAAGATCTAAAGATTGAGGTTGAAAAAACGAAGGTGAAAGTTCAGTTTAATAGGCTGATATGAAAGAGGGTAGGATTTGGGTCGCAACAAAAAGAGAATGAGCTCAATCAGAGTTGAAACAAGCTCGAACGGAGCATTTTAAGATTGAGGGGTATTTTGGTAATTTTGGTCAAATGGTTGACTTTGACCGGGACCCACGACTCCCAGTCGATGACATCTCATCGACGATGACTCGATGATAACGTACGACGGAAAAAATGGGATTCGTATCGAAAACACGGTGTCGCGCGCGCGCGCACCAGCACACCTGGTGTCGGGCACTTTTCTCGACAGCCTCGGCAGGGACGCGTGCGCCAGCAACCGGTGTCTCTCGGCAGACTCGGCAGCTGTGCGCCCGGCACCCTCGGCAAACTCGGCAGGCCGGCTCCCGTCGCGCGCCCAGCGTGCGGGCGCTTACCGGGCGCCGCGTCCAGCCGCCTAGAAACTTGCAGCAGCCTTCAGCTGCGGCGTTGCCGCTCGGCGGTGCCCCCACCTTGTCTGCCGGTGACCCAGCTCCAACCACCACCCTCTCCGGCCATCCCCACCGGGCTCTGGCGTGAATAGTACTCTGCCCAAGCCTTCAAACACACACACACACACTCACGCATATACATATACACACACACCTTCTCTGCTCCGGCCGGCGACCACCAACTGCCGGCTATCCACCACCAGTCCTCGCCGGTGCATCATCAGCACCGGCCAACAGTACCCACGGCAACGCTGCACAGCGCCGCCTCCAACAACAAGCAAAACACACACACACGATCACACACACACACAACACATCACACACACACGCTGCTGCACCGACGCCGCCACCCACGGCGGCGCTGCCCCTCTAGCAGCTCACCCACACCTCATGGAGGTCCTCCAGCGACTGCTCCGGCGAGAAGAGGGAGAGAAACAGAAGAGAGAGAAAAGGTGACAAGGTTTAGGGTTTAGGGTTTGGAGGCGGTTTTTCGCCATTTTTTGGCGAACGAGACATCGAAATTGAAATTCGAGACCTATCCTAGACTCATCTCGACGAGACCTACGTTTTGTGCGAAAATCGATCGAAACCGATAAAGTTGAATTTTCTAACCACCGGCGGCGGCGCGGCGGCGGCACGCCGGAGGTCAGAAAACAGTAAAGAGAGAGAGAGGTGGGAGGAGAGAGAGACTTACGAGTTTTCGTTGATTTTGCCTCATTCGGAAAAACGGTGATTTTTGAATCGAAAATGCCCCTATTTATAGATTTTCCGAAAAACACTATTCATCGAAAAATCTAAGTTACTGTTCACGGTAAAAAAATCTTGGGTCACTATTCATGTAAAAATCTTGTGTTACTATTCACCATAAATATCTTTCGATTTTCCGAATCTTCGTGTTTTGCCCTTTTCGTCGTCATTTGAGCTACGGGTCTCCGATTGACCTCTAATTCGTTTCTATCTTCTCGTTTTTCCATTACGCATCTAATGGTATAATTATAATCTATGTTCCGTGACTAGAAAATATTGTCATCTAAAACATGCATTAAACACATATCTTAAACGCATATAATTAAATTAAACAGTCAAGATTAACGCACATAATAATTCAATTAAGGGTTTAATATTTAATTAATCAATTATGCTTCGTTTTTTGGTCCGGGACGCTACATTTTTATTAATTGACTTGTATAATTGAAATATATGGTTTAGTGAAAGATATTATTTAAGGTATTACTTGTTACATGTGAAGGTATTAGTCGTATTATTTAAAGGTATTAGAGTTGGGATTGTGGACACAACATACCTCAGGGGCATGCAAGCCCTACTCTTTAAAGATATGTAAGTACATCATAATTTATGGTTTTAAGATTATATCTCATGAATAGACGAGAATTAGCCTAAAACTAATAGGTTTCGAAATTCAAAATCGAGAATAACTAGTTAGTTGTAATTGATCATATTTTAAGTAAATAAACTAATTAAATCCAACATTGGAAAGTTAAGGAATTGAAGAATTTAAAAGTCCAATTGAACATTTCAAAGAAAAAAAAAAGTCCAATTCAATGAACGACAACTACAACACTATATCATGCATGATTAGGGAAGTTCATCATTACTCAACATACATGTCGTCACATATTTTATGTTAAAATTTAAATTGCACCTACTAAAATCTAATCAGGACTCAAAAGAAAAATCAACGTATGATAAATTTAAATTGTACCTACGAAAATCTAATCAGGACTGAGAAGAAAAATCAACATTTGATAAGTAGACTTATGAAAATCAACATCTAATCACACTACCAAAAAAATGGTTTCAAGTGACAATTATTTTAGTGACAATAGAAATGTCGTCACTAATTGTGTATATATAGTGATATCATTGTTTTTCGTCACAATTAAGTGGAAGTCTTGAACACTAGTGACAAAATTTTGTTTTGTTATTGAGACCTGTCACTAAATATTTACCTCCAATATTTCATTGTTGGCGGGAAATTAGAGTTGTCACTATTGTTATTTTTAATTAGTGACAATATTTTATATTTATGACTAATTATAAGAAGAATTTTTTTGTTACAATAAATAATCGTCACAAAAAATTTATTCTATTAGTGGCTCTTAAGAGTTGTCACTATTAAATAAATTAGTTTTTTGTGACCACAATATACTAGCAACAACAATAGGATCATCACTAATAATCATCAATATAGTGACCTTTTTTTCCCATATCACAAATGGCTGTAAATTAAATCAACAGTGACAATTCTAACCTAGGTCACAATTTTTCATCTCTAAACTTTTAGTATAAATTTATTATGCTTTTTATGACATAGAATGATCACTAATACAATATTAAATAGTGACAGTAAATAGATTAATAGGTAAATGACTAATTTGACCTTTAAAATATTTTTACTAAAAGTACTATGGTAATATTATTTAGTGATACTTATATGTTAATAATAATAAAAGAATTTCTTAATTAAAAAACAAAAGAATAAAACACACAACCTGTATATATGTAATGAGAACATATTATTATATATAACACGTTTTCTTCTCACTTTTAATAACTAAACAATTCTTATCTATTAGTTAATTTTGTGTTAATTAAGTATTAAGAATATTTAAATTACTAGATTAATTTACAAAATAGAGTTCTTTTTGGTTATGTATACGTCAACTATTAGACAAAAAAAAATCTAATTAATTATTTGGGAATATCAACAGTGTAAACCATTTTCATCTTCTCCCGCCATCTGTCGTCACCTCCGGTCATCTCCCCTTGTTTTCCACCACCTCCCACCATCTCTTGTTGCCATCTCCCGCCATCTCCCGCTACCTTCCATCATAGTAACATCAAATTAAGTATCCTGCAAACCAATCTGATTGAGAATCTAGAAGAGAATTGGTTGATTTCAAATCTGTGGTTAACCAAATCCTTTCTGGTTGTCCGGTAGAGGAGTTCCAAAGGAAAAAGTAAAAGTGGTCATCGATGCTCACTAACGACCATTCCTGTCTCAACTCAATAACGTAATTCCTGCACTCAAACTAAAGCCCTAACATCACCCTATCTATAGGGTGTAGGTTGGAGCTTCTCAATTCCCACCACCTTCTGTTGTCGTTTGGGTTTTAAAGTAACAACAACTATAAGGTTAGTGAGAATACCAACCTTCTATTAACTCAAATTCCATAATTACTTTTTATTTCTACTATTTGGGAATAACTCTGGCACCCCATCAATTTCACGGGTAATTTTACTCTCAGTTTTATGGTGGTTATGTTCTATTTGGACAATTTGTGGTCATGTTTCTGTTTTCTTTCAATTTCTATTTAACGGATTCATGTTGTAATTTTGTATCTAGGATGAATGAACTTCTTATAGTGCATAAAAATTATCGTTGAGTTTAGCTAATAATTTGGCTTATATGAGAGTAGGATTGAGATACGATTGCTGAAAAATTGATAGATTTATCAAAACAATTCTAAAATATAAATGAATCAATTGATATTGTTTTGTTGAATACTCCAACAACTCTTTCAGGTTTAGCTAGTAATTTGGCTTATAGGAGAGTAGGATCGAGATATGATTGCTGAGAAATTGATAGATTTATCAGAACAATTCTAAAATATAAATGAATCAACTGATCTTGTTTTATTGAATATTCCAACAACTCTTTCAGGTATAATATGTGAAGTATGCACTTATTTAGAATAAATTATGATGTGCTCGCCTAATACATTTATGTTTCACATCTTTACTTGTTTCCATTGCTAGTGAATATTTTATATTGCTCAAATTATTTAAATTGCTTAGTGTTATGTGCTATTGTCTGGGAGAAAAATAATTGTATTCATAAAGTACTATTGAAATAATGCTTAATGTTCATACATTTGTTATTTTATTGGGATAAATTATTATATTAAGAAAATAATTACAAAAATATTAAAAAAAAGTTGATGTGCTTTGAAGTAATTATGTGTTCAGTATTTAAGTTAGACATAATAATTGATAATATTTATATTGGTTTATGAAATTTCTTAAGATAAAGGTAAACATATTAACAAATATTTTAATTTCAATTCTTAAATATTTTCTCAAGAAATGTATTATATTATATTCTTATTTTAATTTCAATTCTTAAATATTTTCTCAAGAAATGTCTTATATTATATTCTTAGGAGTTTGTAATGGATAAAAGTTGGATGAAGCTTGAGAACAGAGCACTTCCTGAGTATCAAAATGGAGTTCAACAGTTTCTAAACTTTGCATATTATTCAATAGAGCCATGGAAAAAGATTAGGTGTCCTTGTAAGAAATGCAACAATGTTTATTTTAAAAAATGAGGTGATGTTGAGGCTGATTTATTTCAGTATGGAATACTTCAGAGTTATGTTACATGGGTGCTTCATGATGAGGAGCTAGATGATTCTTGTGATGAAGAATTTAATTCTGATGAAGAAAATGATCAATTTGAGTTAATTGAAACTATTGAAAGTGATAATCAAGGGCATCAAAGTAATCGTGATGGCATGCAAGATATGTTGCAGGACTGTTATGTAGCAGCAACAACAAATGCTTGGAGTGGAGATGATCAATCTGCAAGAACTGAAAATGCAGTACCAAATTGGGAATCTGATAAATTCATGAGATTATTGAAAGATGTTGATAAAGAATTATATCCTGATTGCAAACAATTCACTAAGCTTTCTTTCATCGTAACTTTAATGCATTTGAAGATTCTTAATAGATGGAGTAATAAATCTGTCACGCCCCGTTTTCTTTTGGTAAAATATCAGAGTTTTCATACGGGCGTAAAGAACGAAATAGATAAAGGACACATTTTTTCTTTATTTTACACAGAAAGAAGTAGCAGGAGATGACAGAAGAAAGAGGGAGGGACAATGTGAATCATTCACATATCAACAAACGGCCTCAGCCGATAACAATCGGTCTCAATACCGATAAATATCATAAACAAAGCAGCGGAATAAACCATCAGGATCCCCATCCAAAACATATCCAACATTATTACAAAACGTGAACTTATTAAAACATTGTTTGAAAATATTGTGTGACATCAACTTAATAAAAACAGGTTCAGATATAGCACCTCCTCTCTCCTTCTAGGGTTCATCAAGCCCATCAGTTCCTGTAGTGTGAGTCCAGATTAAGGGGTGAGTGCATTGAATAAACTCGTGGGAGTAATTTTCATGTTTTAACAGTTTATTAGGTAGCACATCAAATATATTATAGTTTGGCAAATAGGCACGGCATATAGAATGCATAGCACGTCATTTGGATCCTTTATGGACACGTTAACCCATCAGCGCTCATATCTGCAGCGAGGGCGGGTACTCCCCGTTGGCCCCAGGTGCGGGTACTCCCCGACTTATTATACGGGTATCGTTGTTTCCCTGTAATATGGGTGTCATTGTTTCCCCGAATATGAAGCAAACCTCTGTCTCTTCATATCAATTGGACCTCTGTCCATTCACAAATCTCAGGTGCGGGTATTTCCCGTCTTATCCCTGTATAACGGTCTCAATACCGCTAGTGCATTTCAAGAGGCTCACCAAACCTCAACAGGGTGGTAGAATGGAGACAGGGACGACAGAAGGATCATGCATGAACACATTAATCATAGCATGTAATCACAGCACATGGGGTTTAACAATTCATTTAACATCATTTTCATAAGCATGCGTTCATTTATCATCATAGTATGTTAAATACTGTAGCGTGATAGTATTAGGGTTTAGAAGTTACCCCCACCTTGTTCGGTGGTTACCACGTGAGTAGCAAGGACCAAAAATAGGACAACTCAGGGCTCGAGTAGCAAGTACCCAAAGTCAGATAATCCAATGCTTAATCCCACCGGTAGCCTACATAAGTTATAACGTACCTTAGATCTTTAATAAAGTATAAATAAAGCTATAAATGTTTCCGGCGGAAAAACGATCGATAAACACACGACGAAACAAGGGTGAAAGTTCAGTTTCTTAGGCTGAGGTGGAAGAGGGTGAAATAAGGATCGCAACGCAAAAAGAATGAGCTCAATCGGAGTTGAAACGAGTTCAAACGAAGCGTTTTAAGATTTGGGGTTCCCGTCGTCGCGCCCGCGAACCTGCGCGAACATGCTACCTAAACGGGCGTCCAGCCGCCGTCGGCCGGCGAACCACCGGTCGCCGACCACACCTCCGGATTTCCCTCACTTCACGCTACCAACTCCAGCCACCGGCGGCCACAGAGGCGCCACCTAACTCCGCCAAAACACCTGCAAAAACAGCCCGTCGCCCATGAAAAACACACACTAACACACACTCCACCACCACTCCAAAACCACTCCGGCCGGTGACTTTCCGACACCGGTCATCACCCCAAAACATCCCAAACTCTTCCCCAACACCCCAGATTACCCCAGCAAAAGAAAAGAACCAAAACCACCAAGAAACGAGAGAGAAACGGGAGAGAGAAAAGGGTTGAAAAACAAGGGTTTAGGGTTTTGGAGGCGATTTTTCGCCGTTTCCCGGTGAACGAGACATCGGATTGGAATTCCAGAAGCTGTCCTAGACTCGTCTCATTGAGGGCTACGATCTGTGTGAAAATCGGCCGAAACCGATAACTTTGAAATTTTCCGGCGAACTCCGGCGGCGGCGGTGGTCCGGCGGCAGCGGCGGAAAACAGTAAAGTGAGAGAGAAGAGGGAAGAGAGAGAAACTTACGTGTTTTTGTCGCTTTTGGCTTGTTCGGAAAAACTATGAAAAATGAACTGACTGAGCCCCTGGGATACGATGAGATAGAAACAAAGACAGTGAACAGGTTCCCTACTCTTAACGGTCAAAGTGAGCCCCTTTATTCGATTCTGAATTAAATTTTCAAAGTTACTATTTACCAAGTAAATTTTAATTACCATTCATTAAAATATTATTTTCCATTTTACCGTTCATCCGGATTTTACCCTCTCGTTTTACCTAACCTTCGTATTTGACTCTTTTCTTCACCATTTGAGTTATGGGTCTCCGATTGACCCCTAGTTTGTTTCTATCTTCTCGTTTTTCCGTTGTGCATCTCATGGTATAAAAATATTCTATGTTTCAAGCCTAAGAAAATTATCGATCTAACTCGGGCCTTAAACATATATCTGAAACGCACGTCAACACATATGCAATCAATTATTAAATTATAGGTTTAAATATTTAATTAATCTATTATGCTTCGTTTTTTGGTCCGGGGTACTACAAAATCTTTCTCAATGTTACTTAAGGTATTAAAGAAAGCACTTCCCAATGGTGACACACTCCCTTGCTCTTAATACGAGATTAAGAAGATTATTCAAGATCTTGGTTTAGATTACAAGAAAATTCATGCATGTGTCAATGATTGTGTGTTATTTAGAAACGACTATGAAAATAAAAAAGAGTGCCCGAAATGCTCAACACCTAGATATAAATTTGCTGAAGTCAATGGAGGAAAGAAGCATAAGAAGATCCCTAAAAAAGTTCTACGTTATTTCCCGTTAAAGCCGAGATTGCAAAGATTGTATATATATAAGAAAACAACAAAAGATATGAGATGGCATGAAGAAAAAACGTACAAATGATGGAGTGTTGAGACACCCGGCTGATGCTCAAGAATGGAAAGAATTTGATGAGATGCACAAATCATTCTCGAAGGATTCCCGTAATGTTAGACTTGGCTTGGCAACTGATGGTTTCAATCCTTTCTCAAATATGAGCCTATCTCATAGAACGTGGCCTGTGATTCTTTTGCCATATAATTTACCACCTTGGAAGTGTTTGAAGGCTCCTTTCTTCATTCTTTCAATGCTGATTCCTGGTCCGAAATCTCCTAGAAATGACATAGATGTATTTTTGGAGCCACTAGTTGATGAACTGAAAGAGTTATGGGACCATGGTATTGAGACTTATGATGCATCAAGTGGTGCTAAGTTTATGTTACGTGTAGCAATATTGTGGACCATAAATGATTTTCCAACATATGGTAACTTATCAGGATGGAGTACAAAAGGGTATTTGGCATGTCCACTATGTAACAAGGAAACTAGTAGTATTTGGCACAAGAATGGAAAAAAAGTTTGTTACATGGGTCATCGTTGTTTTCTACCTCAAAATCATAAGTGGCGAGATTTCAAAAGTGCTTTTGATGGTACAAAAGAATCTAGAGATAAGCCAATTCCTCTAACAGGTGATGATATTCTTTAACAATTGAATAGTATCAATCAGACTATATTTGGGAAAACACAACCAAAGAAGAGAAAACGTGATGAGGATTTGAATTTGACGAAATTTAGCATTTTCTTTAAGTTACTGTATTGCAGAACTCTTAAGTTGTGACACAATTTAGATGTTATGCACATTGAAAAGAACGTATGCGATAATATTTTGGGTACATTGCTAGACATTGATGGAAAAACAAAGGATAATATTAAAGCTAGACTTGATTTGCATGAATTGCGTATAAGACATCCATTACATCCAAAAATCTCATGAAATTCTTACTTGGTGCCTCCGGCCTCTTATACATTATCCACAATAGAAAAAAGAAAGTTGTGTGAATTCTTAGCTTCAGTAAAATACCTAGATGCATATGCTGGAAGTTTATCAAATCGTGTTAACACTAAAGAGTTTCGAATTATGGGTATGAAATCTCATGACAGCCTCACTATCTTGCAACAGTTGCTACCGATATCAGTACGTGGGCTGTTAGATAATAACGTGTGTGATGCATTCACTACAAGAAAAATGCACATAGACAACACCCCTAAGACAACGGTTTTTTGAAAAAACCGTTGTCGTAGCATAAATTGTCGTTGTCGTAGACATTTGAAACCGTTGTCATAGCCCGAAAAATTCTCTCATAGACAACGGTTTTAACCTACCGTTGTCGTAGCCTCGTAGAAGCGTTGTCGTAGACTAATATTAAAAAAAAAGTCAACTATTACAATATTTTTTTTAAAAATGATATAAGAAATGCTATATATTGTTGAATTAAATAAATGAAATAAACTAATTTTGAGAATTAAATTTTATTTCATTATAAATAAAATTTAGAAAATATTTACAACAGATTATTAATTTTATAAATATATTAATTTTATAAATACATTAATTATATAAATTTATTAATTGTAAATATAATTTGAAAAATATATTGATTTTATAAATATATTAATTATATATATAATTTGAAAAATATATGCATTATTAATATACATATATTAATTTGAAAAATATATTAATTTTATAAATATATTCATTATATATATAATTTGAAAATTATATTAATTATTATTAATATAGTCATTAATCTTCCAATTATATATATATATATATATATATTAATCTATCAAAATTGGAAATCAATTACTTATATTAATAAGTAATGATACTTTATAAAAGTTAACAAAGAAATGCATATATTGTTGAATTAAATTAATGAAATAAACTAATTTAATTTGAGAATTAAATTTTATTTCATTATAAAGAAACTTTAGAAAATATGTACAATAGATTATTAATTTTATAAATATAATTTGAAAAATATATTAATTATTAATATACATATATTAATTTGAAAAATATATTAATTTTATAAATATATTCATTATATATATAATTTGAAAATTTTATTAAATATTATTAATATAGTCATTAATCATTCAATTATTTATATATATATATTAATATATCAAAATTGGAAATCAATTACTTATATTAATAAGTAATGGTACTTTATAAAAGTTAACAAAAAATATGTAATAATAGAAAATTGAAAAATATCAAAAATTTATTATAAAAGAAATATATGTAAGACATTGTCACATAAGTTGTTTTCTAACGTTGTCATAGCCTCGTAGAAGCATTGTCGTAGACTAATATTTTAAAAAAAAAGTCAAATATTACAATATTTTTTTTAAATGAAAGAAGAAATGCTATATATTATTGAATAAAATTGATGAAATAAACTAATTTTGAGAATTAAATTTTATTTCATTATAAAGAAATTTTAGAAAATATGTACAATAGATTATTAATTTTATAAATATATTAATGAGAAAAATACATTAATGTTATAAATATATTAATTATACATATAATTTGAAATATATATTAATTTTATAAATATATTCATTATATATATAATTTGAAAAATATATTAATTTTATAAATATATTCATTATATATATATATAATTTGAAAATTATATTAATTATTATTAATATAGTCATTAATCATTCAATTATATATATATATATTAATATATCAAAATTGGAAATCAATTACTTATATTAATAAGTAATGGTACTTTATAAAAGTTAACAAAAAATATGTAATAATAGAAAATTGAAAAATATCAAAAATATATTATAAAAGAAATATATGGAAGACATTGTTACATGAAGCATCAATGGTCTAGTGCTTAGAGTACCATCGGACCACCCGAGTTTGAATCTCACACAACGCATAATATTGATTATGATGATGTCATCCTTATGATGACGTGGCATGACGTGTGATATGATGTGGCAAGCTTACGTGGTAAAATATTATTTTATTTATTAATATGGCTACGACAAGTGTTTTTAACCGTTGTCTAGGGTCTGAAAAATCTGCTCATAGACAACGGTTCTTATCTACGACAACGGTTAATAACCGTTGTCTATGAGTGGATTGTCTATGAGCTTGAAAAAGTACGCAGATTCGGGTTAACGTAGATCCAAACCCAACCCGCGTGGATGTGTGCATAAGGTGAACAGAAGTGCAACTCCATATACAAAGAAAGTATTGAATATTGTTAATGATGTACTTCTTAACATAGATATGACCATTATAAAATAGAATGAAAATTAAGGATTGCATCATCGTAGAAGAACTTTATACTAATCTTTCTATAAAAGGATCTAGAGAAAGACAAACACATATTGAGAGTGTTTCCTTATGTAGGATGAGAAATATAATTAATTCTTCTAATTTTTTTGTTTTTTTAGAGTTTCAATAATAGGAATTAATAAACATGATATATGCAGTCTATTTATTCGAATATATCCATAAGTTGTATGGTTGTGTGTCACGCCCCGTTTTTCGTTCTTAAAAATTATCAGAGTTTTTCTTTTTGGGCATGAATAAAGAAGGGGAAGAGACATGCATGATATAAAATAGAAGGAGGGAAGAGACGATCATAAGAAGAATGAGGTTGGAGACGAACAGATATATTACATATCAACCTTCGGATACAACCGATTAATTAAAACATTAGCAGCGGAAAATAAACCTTTCAGAATCCATCATTCATAGTAGAAACGAAGTTACACTTACAAAACGTGAATTATAAAAATATTGTTTAATTGTTGTGTGATAAAAGACTTAGAATAAACATGTCCGGATAGGGCACCATCTCTCTCTCTAAAGTTCACCATGCTCGTCTCTCCTATAACGTGAATTACAGAATAGGGGGTGAGTGCGTGAAATACACTCGTGGGGATAAACTCTGCATCTTATAACATTCAACAGATATATAAATCAGAAATATGTAACATTCAGCATTTAGTCACAACACGTAAATTGCATAGCACGTATTTCATAACCCAAACGCAGGTGCGGGTATTTCCCGACTTACCCCTACAAATCTCAGGTGCGGGTAATACCCGACTTACCCCTACAAATCTCAGGTGCGGGTAATACCCGACTTTCCCGACCCTACAAAACGGTCTCATATACCGCTGGTGCATTTACAGGACCACCAAACCTTCACAGTATGGGGGTAAGAGACAGATGTTTTTCTCGGACCATAAGTCCTACAGAAAATGAATGTGGACCCCTGTCCTTTCACAGTATAAATATGACACATAATCATAGCATTTAATCACAACATTTAGTATTCCACAAATCATTCATCAATAGGGAAAATTGTAAACATATAAAAATTTAGAAATTACCCCCACCTTGTTCGGTGGTTACCACGTGAATAACGAGTATCAAATATCAATTATCACAAGGCATGATCCAACTAATAGCCTACACAAGTTACAATATTTCTTAGATCCTTAATATATATAATTAAAGATACAAATGATTTTGGAGAAAATTTGATCGACAAAGACGAGACGGATTGGAAGATCTAAATATTGAGGTTGAAGAAACGAGGGTGAAAGTTCAGTCCAATAGGCTGATATGAAAGAGGGTAAGATTTGGGTCGCAACGGAAAAAGAATGAGCTCAATCGGAGTTGGAACAAGCTCAAACGGAACGTTTTAAGATTGAGGGGTATTTTGGTAATTTTGATCAAAAGGTTGACTTTGACCGGGTCCCCCGACTCCCGGTCAATGACATCTCGTCGCCAACGACTTGATAATAACGTAAAACGGAAAAAACGAGATTCGAATCGAAAACATGGCGCCGTGCGTGCACCCGTCACACGGCGTCGCGCGCGCACTGCCCGTCACCCGGCGCAGGGCGCCTAGTTACCCGGCGTCTCCCGACGCGTGCGCCCAGCGCGCCCAGCCGTGTCCAGCGCCTGTGTGCACCAGCAACATTCAGCAGCTTTTAGCTACGGCGGCGCCGCCCCCACTTGACCCGTCGGCGACCCCAACTCCGGCCACCACCAGCTCCGACGGCCATGAATAGTACCCAAAACAGCACCCAAACATCACACAAACACACACATGCATGCACACAATACCTTGCACCACCACCTTTTCCACCACCATTTCAGCTCCAGCGCCGCCGCCCACGGCGGCGCCACCACCACCAACTGATAGCACGACATCCCGGGAAGGTCAGCCACCACTCCGGCGAAGGAGGAGAGAGAGAGAGAAAACCGAGGAGAGAGAAAGGGTGGAAAAACAAGGGTTAGGGTTTTTCGGCGATGTTTTTGCCGTTTCTCGGCGAACGAGACATCGGAATTGAAATCCGAAACCTATCCTAGACTCATCTCGATGAGACCTACGTTCTGTGCGAAAATCGACCGAAACCGAGAAAAACGATTTTCCGACACCGGCTATACGGATTTGTTGTGTTAATTGAACATGAGTTATATAAATTTGTCATGTGCTTATAATATCATAAATGCTTGAGTTTAGACCATATACATGTTAAAATATTACAATTCATAATAAATTTATCCAAGTGTTTTTATTGAACTTTTTATTATATATCATATAAATTAGCATACTATCTAATTAAAATGTGTTATTAAGACTTTTTGTCTATATTATGTTAATATTTTGAATGAAAAGAAAATTTAGAGGCATTATCGTGTTTTAATATTGAAGAAACTTGTTTTCAGTCATGATTGATTGTATATTTGGTTAGAGTGACCATTTGTTTTGGTTGAAAATCTTGATATGTGATAAATATGTTGAAGAAAGGAACACCACGACAAATGTTGTGTATAAGAAGTATTTTACACAAGAAGTATTTTAAAATTTGTATGTTATGAGATTTATTTTCATTTTAGTTGATTTTGTCATAGATTTTTTTTAATATAAACAAGTATAGGTCCGTGCAATGCACATGTTTTAATTTTACAAATTATATTATCTATTTTTTTTAATATAATCATGATATTTGTTGAAAAATAAATAATTAATGCATTTTAATAGACAATAAAAATATTATATATGATTTATCAAAAAATAGTAAAAAGGAAATAAAAAATGGTCTTCTACAACTGATTAATGTACAATGCACATTTTACAATATAGTAATCAAATAAATAAATATATTTTTTTATTTGTACTAAAAAAACTCTCTACTTTTTTATTATTATTATTATTATTATTATTATTATTATTATTATTATCCCCTCATTTATTCATTAGCAGTTTGACTATGTTTTCTGCCAAAACAACAAACTATCAAAACGCATATGAGAGATCATGTAGCACCCGGATAAAAATGAAACATAATTTATTAATTAAATATTTAAACACATGATTTAATAATTATGTGCGTATATTTTGACTGTATAATTCAATTACGTGCGTTTCAGATACGTGTTTAATGCATGAATTAGACGGATAATTTTCCTAGACATGGAATATAGAATATTTTTATACCATTAGATGCGTAATAGAAAAACGAGAAGATAGAAACGAACTAGGGATCAATCGGAGACCCGTAGCTCAAACGGCGACAAAAAGGGCAAAACACGAAGTTTCGGAAAATCGAAAGATATTTACGGTGAATAGTAACGGAGATTTTTACGTGAATAGTAACTCGGACTTTTCACCCATGAACAGTAATTTGGATATTTTTTATGAATAGTGATTTTTGGGATTTCTATAAATAGGGGCGTTTTCGATTCAAAAATCACCGATTTTCCGAAGGAGCCGAAAGCGACGAAAACTTGTAAGTCTCTCTCTCTTTCCGATTTTCTGCCCCGGCACGCCACCAGTGGCCGGAAAATTTCAACATTGTCGGTTTCGATCGATTTTCGCACACGATGTAGGTCTCGACGAGACGAATTTAGGATAGGTCTCGAAATTCAATTCTGATTTCTCGTTCGCCGGAAAACGGCAAAAAACGGTCTCCAAACCCTAAACCCTAACTTGTGTCAACCTTTCTCTCTCCTCTGTTTTCTCTCTCTCTCATCCTCCTCTTGTCGGAGCGGTCACCGGAGAAGCTGCTGGTGGAGTGGTGGAGATGCCCGGGGGTGGCGCCACCGGAGCTGCAGCAGGCTGTGTATATGTGTGTGTTTAGTGTGTGTTTTGGTGTGTGTGTGTGTTGTGTTTGCTGATTGGGGGCGGCGCTGGTGGCGCCGCCGTGAGCTGCTGGTGGCCGGCGCTGGTGATGCACCGGTGGGGTTCTGGGTGGTGGTGGCCGGCGGCAGGTGGCCGCTTGCTAAGCTGTGATATGTGCGTGTGTGTATTTATATATATGCGTGTGTGTGTGATGTTTTGTATTTGTTGCGCGGCTGCTCGGTGCTGGCCGGCGACTGGAAGTCGCCGGCCAGTGTTTCAGGTGGCTGGGGGTGGTCGCTGGTGATTGGAAGTCGCCGACCGGAGCTAAGGGTTTGATTATTGCATGTGTGTGTTTGGGGCTGTTTTCCGGCACTGTTCACGGCCGAATTCTGGCGAGGGATGGCCGGAGGTGGTAGCCGGTGGTGCAGGCTTGCCGACGAGCAAGGTGGTGGTGACGATGGGCGGCGCCGCCGTGGCTGGTGGCGCCGGGAAGTAAGCTGCGCGCAGGGGGACGTGATGCTGCGCGCGCCGAGTGGGCGCCTGCCGAGAAACCTCGGCCCCTACCGAGCACGCCTGCCGACGCTGCCGAGACGAGATGCCGATGCTGCCGAGAAAACTCGGCAGCTGCCGAGGAGTGCCTGCCGAGCCGCTGAGTTTTTCACCCGACGCCGGGTGTGCGCGCGCCTCGTCGCATGCGACGTCGTGTTTTCGATCTGAAGCCCGTCTTTTTCCATCGTACGTCATTATCGAGTCATCGCCGATGAGATGTCGTTGACCGGGGTTCGTGGGCCCGGTCAAAATCAACCCTTTGACCAAATTTACCAAAATACCCCTAAACTTAAAATTCTCCGTTTGAGCTCATTTCAACTCCGATCGAGCTCATTCTTTTTTCGTCGTGACCCAAATTTCATCCTCTATCATCCACTTAGAATGAACATCCACTTTCGTTTCTTCAACCCCAATTTTTAGATCTCTTAATCCGTCGCGTCTTTAACGATCGTTTTTCCTCCGGGATCTTTTATAGTTTTAATTATAATTATTAAGGATCTAAGAAACGATATAACTTATGTAGGCTACTTGTTGGATTAAGCCTTGAGATATCTGATCTTTGGTACTTGCTACTCACGCGAAAACCACCGAACAAGGTAGGGGTAATTTCTAACTCCTAATTTGTTTACAGTTTTCCCTATATTGAAGCATGATTGAAAAATACTAAATGTTGTGGTCATATGCTATGATTACGTGTTCATGTTATACTATGACAACGTGACTAAATGTTACATTTCCGGTATTTTATATCTGTGGACTATACAAGAGGAGGATTTCATCCCCACGAGTGTATTCCACGCACTCACCCCCTATTCTGTAATTCACATTACAGGAGACGACGAGCATGCTGAACCCTAGATGGAGAGAGGTGGTGCTATCTCTGGATTTGTATATTTAGTTGATGTTTCACAAACTTTTCCAAACAATATTTTAGTTAATTCACGTTTTGTAATAAGTCTATATATGTTTCGAATGTGAGATCCTGATGATATTTTTCCGCTGCAAATGTTAAGATTATCGGCTGAGACCGATTGTTGATATGTGAATGATTCACATCGTCCCTTACCTCATTCTTCTGTCGTCTCCTATCTCCTTCTTCTGATTGTGGGTATATGTCTCTTACCATTTCTTCTTCACGCCCGTGTGAAAACTCTGATATTTTATGAAAGAAAACGGGGCGTGATAGATCAAATATATGAAATTGATCATCGACAATGAGTGATAGTAGATGATTCTAAATCTCTTAGTTATAATAGTAGGAATACCAATGAAATGTGTTTCTAAAATAATTCAAATTGATAAAAAATAAGTATATGCAATTTAAATTAAAACACTCAATAAACCTTGAATTTTAATATTATATATGTCACGCCCCAAAATCTTTTCGTAAAATATATCAGAGTTTTTCTTTTTGGGCGTGAAGAAAGAAAGGGAAAGAAGGCGTACATGATATATAAAAGAAAGAATAAGGAAAGGACAAGGAGTGATACACTTGTAACAGCAGATCCAACCGATAAAATAGAATGTATGAAACCATACGCAACGGAAAAACATCAGGATCCTTTACATAGAAGGAGAAATACAGTTTTCTTTTATAAATGAGCAACGGCTTTAAAAGATAAAAACCAAAAGATGGACACAGCTGATAGGACACCCCTCTCTCTACGCGTTAAGATTCTCTTCTTTTCCTGTAGTGTGAGTACAGAATAGGGGTGAGTGCGTTGAATACACTCGTGGGGATACTTTCCAAATTTTAATCAGTTATTAGATGAGCATAAAAGTTCAGCAAGTAGTCACAGCATATAAAATGCATAGCACACAATGTAGAACACACGGCTCTAAGAGCACTCAACTATACTCGATGCGTTTTACGGGCCACCAGTCCATCCCTAACGTATGGTGCTTTTTACGGGCCACCAGTCCATCCTTGTCATGACTTAGGACATTCGTTCTCGTTCATCGTACCATAACGTATGCATGATCCACGTTTCTTGTACTCATAAAGTATGCATGAATATAATAATAATCACAGCATATAATCATAGCACATAGAGTTCAATTATCAAATATGGAAAACAGTAACATATTGAGTTTAGAAGTTACCCCCACCTCGTTCGGTGGTTACCACGTGAGTAGCGAGTACCAGAGATCGGATATCTCAATGCTCGAGTCTCAAATCTCGTGTCTCAGATCTCGTGTCTCAAAGTTCAATCCAACTGATAGCTTACATACGTTACGGTGTTCTTAGATCTTTAATAAAGTATAATTAAAGCGATAACAGACTTCGGCGGAGAAACGATCGTTAACTACGCGACGGATCGAGAGATCTAAAGATTGGAAAAAGAACGAGCTCGATCGGAGTTGATACGAGCTCTAACGAAGTATGTAACGTTGGAGGGTATATTGGTAAAAGATCAAAGGGTTGACTTTGACCGGGCCCTCGACCCTCGGTCAACGACGTCTCGTAGAGTAAGACTCGATGATAAACGTGCAAAGGGAAAGGAACGGTTTTAGGATAAAAAACATGGCATCACGCGCCCACCGTCACTCGACGTGTCACATGCTTGTGTCTCCCGTTTCCCGGCGTCTCTCGGCGTGCGCCCAGCACCCAACGCCTGCTCCCGGTGCGCCCACCCAGCGCACGCCCGTGCCCTCTTGGCACGGCCGTGCGCCACCATCCAGAAACTCCTTCCCCGGCTCAGGCACGACCATGCTCTCTGGCACGACCGTGCTCTCTGGCACGACCGTGCGCCAGCTTCCAGTGATTCCTGCCGGCTGGTGCACGACCACGCGCCAGCGCGCCCAACAGCTTCCCCGGCTGCTTCTTGCTGCAGCAACGCCGCCCAGCGCCGTCCCTTCCCGGTCCACCAGCTACATCGTTTTAATCCCATACAACATCCCCGATATGTTACCACTCTTCCCCAACTCCATCTCACACAC
This sequence comes from Scutellaria minor, assembly GCA_954870855.1. Classification (NCBI taxonomy): domain Eukaryota; kingdom Viridiplantae; phylum Streptophyta; class Magnoliopsida; order Lamiales; family Lamiaceae; genus Scutellaria; species Scutellaria minor. The sequence continues at coordinate 24,433,206 of OX940727.1, forward strand.
ACAAACATATATATATACAAACTCACACATGCTACAAAACACTTGGCCGACGACCTCCAGTCGCCGGCAACCCATCATCAAGACTCGTCGGTGCATCACCAGCGCCGGCCATCACTTTTCCACGGTGGCGCCACCTGTGCCGCCCCTAATAGAGATCACACACGCACACACACAAACACACACACATATATTTATAACACAAACCCGACCCGATATAGCTCCGACGCTACCACACACGGTGGCGCCGTCCCTCCAACAACTTTCCCTAACCTCCGGGAGGACCTCCTGCAACATCTCCGACGTGAAGGACGAAGAAAAAGAGAGAAAACCGAGGAGAGAGAAAAGTTGGCTAGGGTTAGGGTTTAGGGTTTCAAGATGGTTTTTCGCCGTTTTCCGGCGAACGAGAAATCGGAATTAAAATCCAAGACCTGTTCTAGACTCGTCTCGTCGAGACCTACATCGTGTGTGAAAATCGGCCGAAACCGACAACTTTGAAATTTTCTGGCGATCGTCGGTGGCGGCACCACCGCACCGACGGTGGCGCGCCGGAGACCGAAACAGAAAACGAGAGAGAGAAGAGAGACTTATGTGTTTTCGTCGCTTTTGGCTCGTTCGAAGAAAGGGTGAGAAATGAATTGGGGGAGCCCCTATTTATAGATTTCGAAAGTTACTATTCACCAAAATTTCTCGTTTTACAATTCACCGTAAGTATCTTCTGATATTTCCGAAACCTCGTGGTTCGCCCTTTTTATCGCCGTTCGAGCTACGGGTCTCCGATTGACCCCTAGTTCGTTTCTATCTTCTTATTTTCTCGATACGCATCTTATGGAATAGAAAAATTCTACATACCATGTCCAAGAAAATTATCCATCTTAAACGTGTATTAAACACGTAACTGAAACGCACGTAATAAATTAAACAATCAAAATAAACGCACATACCTATTAAGTCATGTGTTAAATATTTAAGTAATCAATTATTCTCGTTTTGATCCGGGGCGCTACATCCCTTACCCCTTAAAATAATTTCATCCTCGAAATTGAGCGCGTACTTAAGAACGTCGAAACTAGATACTCTGATAAAACTCTCATCCTCTTATTCCCGTGTCGTTTCGTTCTTTCCATTTCTTGTCAAGGAACTTGCAAACCTCAATCATGTAGCTAAGCTCAATGTTCAGGACTTTTATCAGTCCTGAGCTTCTCCAATTCTTTCTCAATCCTTTCAAACCGAATCGCACTTTTGCTTCTCATTTTTCTTCTTCACAACAGCACTGGTGTTTCCCAGGGTGACACACTTGGTCTGATGAAACCTTCGTCCAAAATGTTCTTGTAAATGCACTTTCAGTTCCTGTAACTCTTTCAGTGTCATCTGATAAGGAGCTCTTGACACCGGTGTTGTTCCTAGAACGGGATCGATCTCGAGGGTCACCCGTCGATCCGGTGGAGGACCAGGTAAATCCTCTGGAATTACATCCATATATTCCTTTATCACCAACACCTTCTTGATAGTAGTCGGTTCTTACTCAGGGTTCATCATGTTGACCAACCAAGCTTCGTAATTTCCTTTGCTAAGCATCTCAGTTGCCTTCATGGTCGACATAATCCTTAAGTCAGTTTTAACTCATGTTCCATGAAAGGTGAACTTCGGTTCTCCAGGTGTTGGAAAGACAACCTCTCACGCACTACACTTGTTCACTGCGTGATTTTATCATAAGTTAATCCATTTCCATAATCAACTCAAGTCCTTCATCTTTAACGCATATAGATCGGCTAAAAGAATTCTACTCCCAAGCGCGATCCTTAAACCTTGGCAAAGGTGTTTCGTTCGTATCGTTCTTCCTAATGGAATACTAGTTTTCAAAGTTTCCGCGTCTTTCTTATCGTTCTCATACTTCAACAGATCCAGTGTCACAACAATACTATAGGTGAGGAGAATAAACAAGAAATGCGAGGGAAAAAGTAAACGTGGATTCTCCATTGAACAGTAAAAGACAACTTGTATCCTTTATATATATATCACCAAAAGATAGGTAGCTCATACATCCTACAAAAGGATCATGTACATAACAAGGTGAGAGCCACTACATATCTATCTACATATATAACACTAGGAGTTCATCGTCTATAACCTATCTCCTGGCAGCCTCTGAGCAGGTAAAGGCAAATGCTCAAATCTGGCCTGCTCCCGGCCTTGGCCCTTGTGCTGCATTCATTGGATTCTTAAACTTCCAACATTCATGCGCTATATGCCCAGGTTCCCCACACTTATAGCAATTACGGGTTCCATAGATGCAAAGTCCCGCATGCGACTTTCCACACTTGGAACATGAGTTCCCTGGCCTAGGAGTAGAGGGAAATAGAACGTTGTTAGTCCTTGGAAGTTTGTTTTGATCGGAGCTTTGACTTGGCTCGATCCACTTCCTCTTTTCAGGTATCTCGTCAACCTTCTCAGGCGGTAACACGTCCAAGTTCAGACAAGATGAGATCTCTTGGGCTCTTTCCAAGACATTGGCATAGGTCCTATCTCCTTAACCTGCCAAAATTGAACTGATCTCCGAGCCAAGACCCTTTTCAAAACGTCGGGCCCTCTTGGCATCAGTGTCCACCAAGTGAGTGGCATATCTGCTCAGATGGTTAAACCTTCGCTCGTACTCTCCTACCGTTGAGCTCTCTTGTTGGAGATATAGGAACTCCGTTTCCTTTTTATCTTTGTAGGATTGAGGTATGAAGTGGTGAGCAACCATCTCCTTGAAATCCTTCCATGTCATCTCCTCTCTTTGAGTTGGCACTAGGGTCCGCTCATACGAGTCCCACCAATGACTCACTTCTTCGGTGAGCTGGAAAATTACACAGGAGACCTTCTGTTCCTGGGTACACAATAAATGTCTAAATAACCGATCGAGTGACCTTAGCCACTCTTCGGCGTCAGCTGATTCACTTTTTCCGTTAAACGTTGGCGGATTGTAACGCCGAAACTGTTCGTATATCAAATTCAGATCGGATCTTGTTGGCGAGGGTGTGGTTCGAGTCACCTTGAAGTGTTGTGCCAGTCCCCTAAGGACGGACACCAAATCCATCATTGTAACATCCACATTTTTTTCTGGTGGATTCACATTTTGTTCTGGTGGATTCGCAGCTGGCGGAGCATCCACATTTGGTTCTGGTGGATTTTCAGTTGGCGGATTTGCAGTTGGTGGCTGGACCTTCCGTGGTCGACCTCGAGGCATAATTCTAAAGACAAAAAGCGAGAACTAACCCTTATACCTTACCCCATGTAACCCATCAATCTTTATCATCAGATAATTCATTAACTGGTACTACAGTACCCGTAAACATTACTCCATAAATCATATAATATCCTCATCAGATTCTTTGCCATTCATTTATCATCATAGCATAACATGATCATGTTGGATAGCGCATACCCAACTTGCATAAACTAACCAGATAAATCACAATCTAAATAAAACATCATGATACACATCTCAGACATCCACACATGGTTTCCTATAAACCTCAAGTTTCAAAACCAACCTTACGTATCACAACCACGAACCGGAAAACACACCAACTAGCTCACCCTGTTGTAAACAAAAGTCAATGGTAATCACAATTGTCAGTCACACAACATCTGCTAATGCAATCAACCATTTACGCACACAAGCTCACGTTGTTGCAGTAAACGGCCCTTGTGTTTACACACATGAGCTCATGCAGCTGCAGTCAGCGGCCTTTGTGGCGGCGGCCAAAAGCAGTGCGTCGATTGTAGTGACGTCAAGAGGGTTTTTGAAGGACCTTTTTATCATGGTTGTAATGACGTCAAGAAAGTTTTAAAAGATCTTTCCATTATAAAACTATACCCTTAACTCTTTCTCGTACCTTTAAATGATCTATATCCGATAAGCAAGATAACACATAACAGATAAACACTCGTGATTAGGGAGGGACACGTATAGAGAGAGGAGGGTGCTTATCCGTTTCTGAAAAGATCTTTCTCGTTTTAAAACACGTTATCCTCGTTTTCTTTCTTCCAAAACACGTTTGAGCAAAGCCCTACAAAGGGTAGAACTAAGCTCTGATACCATCTGTCATGCCCCAAAATCTTTTCATAAAATATATCAGAGTTTTTCTTTTTGGGCGTGAAGAAAGAAAGGGAAAGAAGACGTACATGATATATAAAAGAAAGAATAAGGAAAGGACAAGGAGTGATACACTTGTAACATCGGATCCAACCGATAAAATAGAATGTATGAAACCATATGCAGCGGATAAACATCAGGATCCTTTACATAGAAGGAGAAATACAGTTTTCTTTTATAAATGAACAACAGCTTTAAAAGATAAAAACCAGAAGATGGACACAGCTGATAGGGCACCCCTCTCTCTACGCGTCAAGATTCTCTTCTTTTCCTGTAGTGTGAGTACAGAATAGGGGTGAGTGCGTTGAATACACTCGTGGGGATACTTTCCAAATTTTAATCAGTTATTAGATGAGCATAAAAGTTCAGCAAGTAGTCACAACATATAAAATGCATAGCACACAATGTAGAACACACGGCTCTAAGAGCACTCAACTATACTTGGTGCGTTTTACGGGCCACCAATCCATCCCTAACGTATGGTGCTTTTTACGGGCCACCAGTCCATCCCTAACATATGGTGCTTTTTATGGGCCACCAGTCCATCCCTATCATGACTTAGGACATCCGTTCTCGTTCATCATATCATAATGTATGCATGATCCACGTTTCTTGTACTCATAAAGTATGCATGAATATAATAATAATCACAGCATATAATCATAGTACATAGAGTTCAATTATCAAATATGGAAAACAGTAACATATTGAGTTTAGAAGTTACCCCCACCTCGTTCGGTGGTTACCACGTGAGTAGCGAGTACCAGAGATCGGATATCTCAAAGCTCGAGTCTCAAATCTCGTGTCTCGAAGTTCAATCCAACTGATAGCCTACATACGTTACGGTGTTCTTAGATCTTTAATAAAGTATAATTAAAGCGATAACAGACTTCAGCGGAGAAACGATCGTTAACTACGCGACGGATCGAGAGATCTAAAGATTGGAAAAAGAACGAGCTCGTTCGGAGTTGATACGAGATCTAACGAAGTATGTAACGTTGGAGGGTATATTGGTAAAAGATCAAAGGGTTGACTTTGACCGGGCCCTCGACCCTCGGTCAACAACGTCTCGTAGAGTAAGACTCGATGATAAATGTTCAAAGGGAAAGGAACGGTTTTAAGATAAAAAACATAGCATCACGCGCCCACCGTCACTCGACGTGTCATATGCTTGTGTCTCCCGTTTCCCGGTATCTCTCGGCGTGTGCCCAGCACCCAACGCCTGCTCCCGGTGCGCCCACCCAGCGCACGCCCGTGCCCTCCTGGCACGGTCGTGCGCCACCATCCAGAAACTCCTTCCCCGGCTCAGGCACGATCGTGCCCTCTGGCACGACCGTGCGCCAGCTTCCAGAGATTCCTGTCGGCTAGTGCACGACCGTGCCCTCCGGCACGACCGTGCGCCAGCGCGCCCAACAGCTTCCCCGGCTGCTTCTTGCTGCAGCAATGCCGCCCAACGCCGTCCCTTCCCGGTCCACCGGCTACATCGTTTTAATCCCATACAACATCCCCGATATGTTACCACTCTTCCCCAACTCCATCTCACACACACAAACATATATATATACAAACTCACACATGCTACAAAACACTTGGTCGGCGACCTCCAGTCGCCGGCAACCCATCATCAAAACTCGCCGGTGCATCACCAGCACCGGCCATCACTTTACCACGGCGGCGCCACCTGCGCCGCCCCCAACAGAGATCACACAAACACACACACATATATGCATAACACAAACCCGACCCGATATAGCTCCCACGCCACCAACCACGGCGGCGTCGTCCCTCCAACAACTCTCTCTCATCTCGGGGAGGACCTCCGGCAACATCTCCGACGTGAAGGACGAAGAAGAAGAGAGAAAACCGAGGAGAGAGAAAAGTTGGCTAGGGTTAGGGTTTAGGGTTTCAAGATGGTTTTTCACCGTTTTCCGGCGAACGAGAAATCGGAATTAAAATCCGAGACCTGTTCTAGACTCGTCTTGTCGAGACCTACATTATGTACAAAAATTGATCGAAACCGACAACTTTGAAATTTTCCGGCGATCGCCGGTGGTGGCGCGCCGGAGACCGAAATAGAAAACGAGAGAGAGAAGAGAGACTTACGTGTTTTCGTCGCTTTTAGCTCGTTCGAATAAAGGGTGAGAAATGAATTGGGGGAGCCCCTATTTATAGATTTCGAAAGTTACTATTTACCAAAATATCTCGTTTTACTATTCACCGTAAATATCTTCTGATATTTCTGAAACCTCGTGGTTCGCCCTATTTATCGTCGTTCGAGCTACGGGTCTCCGATTGACCCCTAGTTTGTTTCTATCTTCTTATTTTCTCGATACGTATCTTATGATATAGAAAAATTCTACATACCATGTCCAAGAAAATTATCCATCTTAAACGTGTGTTAAACACGTATCTGAAACGCACGTAATAAATTAAACAATCAAAATAAACGCACATACTTATTAAGTCATGTGTTAAATATTTAATTAATCAATTATGCTCGTTTTGATCCGGGGCGCTACAATATAAATAACAAAAAATTATAATTTATGGAAGGATTATAATGATTTACAATGAAAAAAAATATGTACTATAAATGGAAAGTGCAAATTGGTGGGAATATATAGATTTTTGAATGCATTAAAATAGATAAAGTGCAACATTAATTCTTTACTATGTACTTATTTTTTGATAAAAATAATATTAAACTGATACACAGGTGAAATTCTAGGTATACGTATTTGATCAAAACTATATGTGTATATATATAACATATTCTAATTAAAATATTGAATTTAATTCGTCCCATTTAGTTTTTTTAGATCAAAATAGTTTGTAAGCATCTTATTCATTTTATGAAAAATATTTTCATAAAATAAAATAAATATCTATATGCTCAGTGTCTTCCAAAATAATCTACTTCATCATTTTTGATCCGGTACTATATCCTTCATTTGGAGATCTTAAATGTCAACAATCCAACCAATGGCATCTTGCCAAAAAAAACACACAAATTAAATATTTAAACACAAAATAAAACTTAAAATCATATGAAAAAACTCGTATAGAGATATTTACCTTATAATCGTGTTTCATCCACGAGTTTCACTCAAAATATCTTAAAAGGACCTGAAAACAAATAGGCTTTCTGAAAAAATTTGAATTTTGATCTCTTTATCAAAGTTTTACCAAAAAATCTAGCTAAATTTGAAATGGAAATTGGTTATCCTATATCTTTATGAGCATGAATTTTTTTTGTCCAATATCATTCTGAGTTTTCACTAATCAAAATATTCAATATAATATCGATATTACTCTCTTTGAGTTTTAGCTGGAATTTCTCAAAATATTATTTTTGCAGCGAACCATGATACTTTGTTCCCTTAAATATATAGAATGAAATGAATAAATATTAGACATTATATGCTCAAAATAAAGTGAAAATAAATCAACAAAATATATGTATGTGTCTCTTCGTTCTTGTTAGGAAATTGATATTTAGATTTTGATGAGATAAAACACATGTGTAATAGAAAAGTAGAGTACCCAATTTTTCATGATGTTTAAGTGAATTTAGAACAGACTTTAAGTCTTATGATAAGATGCAGAAAGAGAATGATGCAGGAGAAGAGCCTGTCCTGGACTACGTTGAAAACAATCACTGCAAGTTGCATGGACAAGAAGGAATCTACATGTTGTAGCTTGAAGTTACAAGTTACTGCATGCTAACTAGGTTGCAGAAGACACTTGATGCATATTATAAACTTAGACAAAGTTATTGAGAAGACATTTATTCTCCAAGTATAAACGCAATACAACGAAGATCAAGAACAGTCCAAGAATCAGTCATTTCAACATATGGAAATATAGTCAATAGAGACAAGTTGTTGTTTACAATGCTAAAAACCAATGAACAACTGCCACCTAGCCTGCCAGACTGCTCAAACATGCAACCTGGTACAACATAATAAATTACACTTTAAAGAACAAGACAAAATGCATTCAATACCGATTCCACACAAACTTTAGAGGATTCAAAATACAATAATTTGTGCTTCCTTCAACCGGCATAAATCTACTCCTATAAATAGAGGAAAAGTCGACTGTTACAACTACTGAAACTCTCAAATATTCAAATTCAGGTAAGAAAAGCCCACAAATACTAGTGATCTCAAGTCTAAAGTTTCAATCACTCAATCTCTAAGAAGCAGCCAACTATTCAAGCAAAGATTAAAGATCTTAAGGTTGTTTCCCACACCAGTTGAAGACAAACATCTTATATACTTAAACCATTTGATATGTGCTAGGTTGTTTTAAGTGTCCTCAATTGATAGGAAATATTCATTACTAAGTGTTATTTGTCAAGTGTCTTGGCAAAAACCCTGTGTGGATTGTATAGATCTTGTATGTGGTCTTTCTTTGAAGCTTGCAGAAACCTGTATAGGAGATGAGCTTTTGTAGGTACTCTCATTAGGTCTAATGTTTGTTAGGAAAATGTAATGTAAATCAAACCATTCTTAACAAAGTTCCTCCTTGTGAAGGAGTAGAGTGGACGTAGAGAGATTACACCATCCTCAAACCACTATAAGACCTTGAGTTTTCATTTTATCTGTTTATTTATTATTGTATGTTGCATTTACATATATTATTACGTCATACTGCAAAAAAACTTTGTTAAAATCTCATATTTGAAAAGGCTTTCAAAAGGACCTCAAAGGCATAAAACTTTTCCACTGCACGAACTCTAAATTACAGGCTTACAACCGACTACACTCCTTAGTAGTGTTGTAAGCTAAGACTGCGCACAACGCTGTAAAAATGTATAGAGGTTCATTCAAGCCCCTCTGAATCTCTGTGCCACTTTAGACCATCCTTGAAAATGCATTCAAGGCTGAATATTTCATTTTGATTGTTGTATGTTGGAAATTCATAAGCTCTTACTAATCGGAGATTCATACATCAAAATGTCTTGGGATGATTCACCAATGTAAAACTTATTTTGTGTGTGAAAAGAAAACTCAAATTCACCTTGCAGTGCTCTACTTTATTTGTGCATATTATATCAATGAAGTGAAAACATGATTGCTTATAAAATATTGCGATCTTTATATATCTATTTAATATAATGAAATATCTTTTTAAAATATGTATCATTCAAAATCCTTTGATATCTTCATGAGTTTATTAAACCTATTTTTTTGTTGAAATTTGTTAAAATACGTGCTATCTATTTAATGTAAAGCGATATCTGGACAATATATCTATCTATTCAAAATAAATATTATTGTTAGGAAATTTATGTTTAGATTTTGATGAGACAAAACACCTTTGTAATAGGAATATAGAGTACTTAATTTTTCACATTGTTTAAGTAAAACTTAGATCAGTTTGAGTCTTGAAGACAAGTTGAAAAATGGAGGATCTGCAATTCAATAGTCAATTGGCTAAGAAGAAAATACAGTAAGTAGCAAGGAAGGTCGCTACTGAATGCAGTAAAAGAAAACTGTATTTGAATACTGTAAGCAGGATAACGCAGTAGCACAGTAAGAAGTGTTGAATGCAGCAAGCCAACAAAATGCTGCATTACTGCAATAATTGCAGAATTTACAAATACTACACCTGAATCAAGAAAGATAGAAATAGTGAAATGGACAATCACACACAACAATACAGTACGAGGAAGATCAGTGTTATCCAAGAAAATGTCACTTCAAAACTAGCCAGTAGAAATAAATTGATCAATGCAGTACTGAGAACCAGTAACCTGTCAACACGTTAACTGACAAACTGCAACAAACCTACAACTTAGTACATTCACATTAAATAACCTAGAGTGCAAGACAAGAAAATTAAATGCACCCTTCAGAAGTAATTAATGTGAACTCAAGAACATTTGAAGAGGATTCAAATTCAAAGAAATGTGTCTTTCTTCAACGGACATATTTCTACACCTATAAATAGAGGAAGACTTGACTGAAGCAACTACTGAAAAACTAAACACTCTCTCTCAAGCAAGAACAATCTCTCAAGCTCGCAAACACTCAAATTTTTCAATCACTCAACCTCTAAAAGAAACAGTCATATCTTAGAATGATTCGAGCTCAAGATTCATTAAGACTGCTTTGAGCACCAATTGAAGAAATCTATATAATTTTAACCTTTGCGTTGTGTGCTTAGGTTGTTTTAGTGGTGTCTTCAGTTGATAGGACTTAGTTCCTTGTCGAGTGTTTAGCCTTAGAGTTTAAGGCAATAACTTTGTGTGAGTTTAGGATCCTATGTGGGTCAGCATGTTTGATTCGAGCAACCTATGTGGAAGTTGAATCTTAGTAGGTGAAACTTGTTAGGTTGATAGTTTGTAAAGTTGAGTCCTGTAAATCAAACTTGTTTAACGAAGTTCCTCTTCTGAGAAGAAGTAGAGTGAACGTAGAAGGATTACTCCACCTTCGAAGTACTATAAGCCTTGTGTGTTTATCTTCTATGTTTTAGCATTTCTTTTGTTATATCATGTTGTATTCTACATCACATCATATTGTATTCAAGCTTTGTTAAAACTCATATTTTTAAAAAGGTTTTGAAAAGAAACTCTATCAAGTTTAAAAAGTTTTCTTTGCAAAAAAACTCTGGTACAGCAAGTTGCGCTGCATTCTAGCCCAGTAAGATATATTGTATTCTGCATTGTATTCAATTATAAGATATAGTGTTGCAAGTTCGAAAGATTTTTAAAAATCGATAAGGGTTCATTTGCCCCCCGAACCTCTATGCCACTTCGGACCAACTATGGTATCAGAGCAAGTTGGGTTGAAAGCTAACTTGTCTGGTCAACTACCCAAATCCACCCGTTTCTATTGTGAACTGTTTTCATTCTTTTCAAAATCTCATATTTTAGCATATCATGGATCTTTTACATTACAAGTTACCCATGTTTTCCATTGAAGAATATGATGACTGGAAGATTAGAATGCAGACACATCTCTTTGCAATACATGACGAGATATGGTATGTCATCACTAAAAGACCACCAGTCATCACAAAGCTTAATCCTACCATTGGAAGAGAACAAAATGAAAGAGAAAAAGCTGAAGCTGAAGCAGCTGCAGAAGTAGTAGTAATTGCTGAGGTGGAGGCAGCAATAGAAGAAGTAGTAATCAATAAGAGCGTTGATAGAGCTGGCCCAAGATCTCTTGTTGTACAAGCACCACCTGTAACAACAAGAGTTGGAGTACCTGACTACAGAAGAGCACCACCTCGTACTGAGTACTTGGTAAAACCAAGACATGAGTATACTGCTGAAGACATAAAAAAAGCCAACTTAGACAATATTACTAAGAATGCATTGTTCCTCACGTTAGATAAAAGAACATTCAGAAAGGTGAAGACATGCAAAACTGCCAAAGAGATTTGGGATAAGCTAGAGTAGATATGTGAAGGAACTGAACTAGAAAAACATAATAAGTTATCTACTGCAATACAGTTGTTCGAGCTATTCAAAATAAAGCTTGAAGAATCTTTAAAAGAACAGGACTTGAGGTTCACATGTATTGTGAATGAGTTAGAATCACTGGGGAATCTACAATCAGAAAGAGAAAAACATCAAAGTGCTTAGAGCACTACATGTTGAGTGGGACAACAAGATCACAACCATGAGAGTATCCATGGATCAGAAGGCAATGAGCATATTTAACTTATTCTCAAACCTCAAAGCATTTGAGTTTCACATCAATAGAAGGAAAACGGAGACTGAAGAATCAATCACTAAGGTCACTACACTTACTGCAAGATCTAAGGATACAGCAGCCGCAAGTAGAAAGAACTGCATACAGAAGAAGGTGAAGAAGAAATGGCTTTACTCTTAAAGAAATTCAAGAAGTTTCTAAAGACTAACAAAATAGGAAAAGATTTCAAGAAGAAACCTCCACCCGCATAGGTAAATCCAAGCCCACAGTCAAATACAATTTTCTCTGATTTATGTTGCAACTGTAGAAAACTAAGCACTATGTAAGAAACTGTTCATATCCTCAAGTGCATAAGTACACTGAGGAGAAAAGAAAACAAAGAAGAGAAAAGATGAGAGATGAGAAACAAAAATTGAAAGCACTTCTTGGAGAAGATGAAGCACAAAAAGCAACAAGCTCATCCAAAGAAGAAGTAAGAGAACAAAGCACATCTGAGAGTGACAGTGATAGTTCTACCTCTAATGAAGAAGCATTGTTATGTCTGATGGCCAAGGACTGTGAAGATGAAGATGATGATGAGGTATCCTTTCAATGTTTTGTTAATTCTAATAGAAAAAAAAACTGAACATGATCCAGTCCTTTAGATAGATCATGAGTGATTTTGAGCAGATAAACTCAGCTCATGAGGAGCTCAAAGAGGAGAATCTAATGCTTAAGAGTGAGCAAACTGTACTGAAAGACAAACTATCAGATTATGAATACAACAGTGCAGAATGCAATAACCTTAGAGCAGAAGTCTCTAAGCTCAAGCTGCTAGACACTAAGCTAAAAACTGAGAAGGTGAGTCTGTAAGATACAGTCAATGTATATAATAGATCAACATAGAAGACACATGAGTGTATCATAAAGACCCAAAATACCTACAAAAGAAATGGTCTAAGATACAGTGATAAAACTTCCCAGGTTACAACAGGCACATCCAAAGTTGAGAAATGTGTTCAAGCAAAAGTTCATTCATGAAGAGTTCTATCAATCAAAAGATGTCTTGAACAAACTAAGCATAGCTGATAAGGGAAATAAACCCTTGTTGGAAACTGTAGGAAGTAGGACTGCACAAACTCACAGGATATAGCAGAGTCATTCTACAGTAACCAGAGTTAGGATACAACAACCACACAAGTTACAACAAAAGAATCTTTATTCCTTTTATACCAAGACTTATATCCCTAAAATCAAAGAAGCATATACTTCAGGGAGGTATAGGAGAAGACCACATTCTAGCAGTGGAGGTAATACAATGAAAGTCTCTTCACAAACTGTTCACAAGCAGCATCTTGTAAGGACTCCTTATAGAAGGAGAATCACCAATGTTTTTAGCAAACCAATTGTTGTAAAGCAGATTTGGATTCTAAAAATAACTAACCTCAAAGGACTCGTACTTGTATGGGTACCTAAATTTGTCTGAATGTATGGTACATTGATAGTGGCTACTCAAGACACATGACTGACAACAAAGTAGCCTTAAAAACTTCCAACCATGTAAAGGCCCTAAGGTGGTGTTTGGAGATGACTCAAAAGGAAGCACCAAGGGAACAAGAAGCTTAGTCAATGGCAATGTATATACCAATGATATGTCCTATGTGAAAGGATTGAAGTACAACTTCCAGAGCATTAGTCAGTTTTGTGATAAAGGATGTTTCGTGGAATTCAACCTCAATAAATATCTGATTAGAGATAACAAATCTAATGAGGTGAAGCTTACTGGAACCAGAAGATGAAATATATATCTTGCAGATTGGAGTTCAACAGTATAGCCAACATGTGTTATTGCTAAAAGTACACCTGAATTGAGTTAGCTTTGGCACAAAAGGATAGATCATTTGAATTTCAAAACCATCAACAAGCTGGCAAGAAAAGGCCTAGTAAGAGGTCTACCAGATGTAGCTTTCTGAAAAGAAAGTATTTGTGAAGCATATCAAAAAGGAAAACAAGTCAGAAGCTCATTCAAAGACAAAATACAAAGATCATCTCATAGGATTTTGGATCTACAGCATATGGATCTTTTTAGACCAGTTGAGCCTGTAAGTGTAAGTGGCAAGTGTTCACTAATTTCTTTTAACTACTTCCGTAAGTGTACAGTATAGGGTGTAGAAGTGGTGAGCAAGGTCGATCCCACAGAGACTGGCTATCTAGGCACTAACTAATTACTCAAATTCAATTTTCAGTTTTATCTAGGAAAATCAAATCACACGGATTGCAGATTAATTCAATAGAAAAGTAACTACGCAGATAAATTCACTCAAAAATAACAGATATCTAAGATAGATTCTAGGACATGCTTTCATCTAATGCTCATCAAAATATCACTTTAACCAATTCAAGTTCATTAATCAATCATCCTATATGAGCAATCACATATGTCGAATTAACAGCTCTCTCGAGTCTGTTAATCGGTTGATTATTATGCCACCAGAGGTATCCCTACTCAATCTGATTGAAACATAATAACTCCCAAAAGTACCTAAGATTGATTTCTCATCACATAAATTCCTTAATCTCCAGATTTAAGTCTTTTTATGTATCATGTGTTTATTCTTCCATAATTAAATCTCATCTCCCGAATTTTGATCTAATTACTAAAACATGCTCAATTACCGGCCAAATAACCAAACATGCAATCAACTCATAAACACACAAATAGGTTAAACGATCATGAACTTTGAATTGAAATTAAAGATCCATCTAGATTCGAATCAAATTACTAACAAGCCCTAGAAACCCTAGAAAATTAGGTAGACATGATGATAAACAAACTCATAGACAAGATTGGAAATATCATATCTACTAATATCTAACAAAAGAAGAAAAGATTAAAAACTCAATTAGACGATGATCTCGCGATTCCTCGATCTCTTGAATTCTTCTTCTAATCTTTTCGCTGCTTCTCAGACTATCGTGTTTTTCTCTATGAATCTCTCTTCTGAATTTCTCTCTTCATATTGAGTATTTATATTGTTTTGAGAATCTTCCAAGTGAAGTAAAAGGTGAAGATTATCCAAGAAAACCAAATCTCTATGAGTTTCTGTTCACACGGGCACGGTCGTGCTGTACAGCACAGTCGACCGTGCCCTGCCAAGAGTCACTGTCTTTTACACGGAATAGACCCTGCTGTGGGGCACGGTCGTGTCCCATCATCGAGCACTCTCTGTACACTGGCACACGGTCGTGCTGCATGGCACGACCAGACTGTGCTCCACCAACTCTTCCACGCGATCTCGTATTTCAACTTCTATTCTTCCTTGTCTTTCTATGATTTCTTCCTTGATCATCGATTACACTTGAAACTTCCACTTTTCTCATCAAAATCATGAAACTAAGCACAAACCCGTCAAATGCAACTTATACAATATAATATCAGAAATCACCATAAAAATATATCTAAATATGTTCACATGAATACATAAACATACACAAAAATATGTGACAAACGACACTTATCAGCAAGAAGTATTCTCTAGTAATTTTGAATGACTACTCAAGATTCACTTAGACAATCTTTCAGGCCAAGAAATCAGAAACTCGGAGCAGGCTACCAGAATTCATGAAAAGGATACAGAATGAGAAAAGTATAAGTATTGTGAAGATAAGGTCTGACAAAGGAACAGAGTTCACAAACGAATTCATTGAGAAATATTGTTCAGAGAATGGGATAAGTTATGAATACTTTGCAGTAAGAACCCCCCAGCAGAATGGAGTTGCAGAAAGAAGAAATAGAGCTCTCAAGGAAACAACAAGACAATGATTGCACAAGCTGTTATCCTTAAAAGATTTTAGGCTGAAGCTACCAATACAACATGTTATATCCAAAATAGATGTTTAATCAACAAGGATCATGACAAGACCCCCTATGAAGTTTGGTATCTGCACATCTTTGGGTGCATATGTTACATTCTGAATAATGAGAAATGACACATGAAGACTTTCGATGCAAAATCAGATTAAAGAGTATTTCTAGGATACCCATCTGTAAGCAAGACCTTTTAAATCTTCAATAAAATGACCCTTGGAGTTGAAGAATCAGTACATATGGTTTTTAATAAACCACAATGTGATATAGCTGAACTTGATAAGTTGAAAGAACATCTATCACAGATGAAGATCAAGGATCACTAAGTTAAGTATATTGATGGAATTTTTATCCCTGCTGAAGTCTTTACAGAATACAGTACAAAGTTAAGACCGCATGAAGTTATGTTTGTCTGTTTTATATCACAAGCTAAACCAAAAACCATTGAAAAATGCTTAAAATACAGCAATTGGATTCAAGCCATGTAGGAAGAGCTGAATGTATTTGAAAGAAATCAAGTATGGAAGTTGGTTCCCAAACCTAATTATCAAAGTGTAATTGGAACAAAGTGGGTATTCAAGAACAAGCTGGATGAATCTGAAATTGTTGTCAGAAAAAAAAAAGCAACATTAGTTGTTAAGGGATATTATCAGGAAGAATGAATTGATATTGATGAGACCTTTGCACCAGTAGCAATGTTTAAAACAATCAGGATTTTCTTAGCCTATATTACACACAAGAAGTTCAGCGTATATCAGATGGATGTTAAAAGTGCATTTTTAAATGGTCTCTTATCTGAAGAAGTTTATGTGGAGCAACCCCTTGGATTTGAAGATCAACCTGAAGAGAAAGTATATAGATTACAGAAAGTTCTATATAGGTTGAAGCAAGCACCAAGAGCTTGGTATGATACACTGTCCTTGTATCTATTGGAGAATGAATTTCAGAAATGAACAATAGAAAATACCCTATTCAGAATACAGAATCTATGTGGATAACATCATTTTTGGATCTACCAACAAAGATTTATATGAAAAATTCTCAACACTCATGCAGAAAAAGTTCAAGATGAGCATGATGAGAGAATTAAGTTTCTTCCTATGACTGCAAGTGAAACAACTTGACAATGGCATTTTCATTAATCAAGTCAAATATACCAAAGAACAGATCAAGAAGTTTGGAATGGAGAATGGATCAGCAGTAAACATTCTTATGGCAACATCAATCAACCTTGACAAGGATGAGAATGGTAAGGATGTGGAAATTACAAAATATAGGAGATTGATTAGATCCATATTATACCTTGCTGCAAGTATACCTGATTTCATGTTTGATGTAGGTGTATGTGCAAGATTTCAATCTGCCTCCAAGGAATCACATCTTGCAGCAGTAAAGAGGATCATCAAATATCTGAAAGAGACTCAAGATATTCGGTTATGGTATCCTAAACAATAAGGATTCAGCTTGAAAGGGTACTCAAATTCAGATTTTGCTGGATGTAAAATTGATAGAAAAAGTACAAGTGATACTTGTCAATTTCTTGGAGAAAGGTTAATGTCATGGTTCTGCAAGAAGCAAACACCAATAGAAACATCAACAGCAGAAGCAGAATATGTTGTTGCAGGAAGCTGTTGTGCACAGATTCTCTGGATACAGTAGTAACTTAACAATTATGGAATCATTGAGAAATAAACCCCAATTCTGTATGATAACACAAGTATCATTGATATTACACACAATCCAGTATTCCACTCCAGAACAAAACATATTGATGTGAGACATCACTTTATCAAAGATCATGTGGAGAAGAAAGATATTGTGCTGGAGAAAGTTCATACAGATTTGCAGCTGGCAGATATATTCACAAAACTCTTGTGTGAATCAAGATTTTCTGTGCTCAAAAATGAACTCGGAATTATTAAGTTATGAGGGAGAAATTAGCATTTAACATATCTGGAAACTATACTTAAAGTAAGGGGTAATGCAGTTTGGAAGAGTGTTATCAGCAATGCAGTGAGCGGGAGAAATATTGCATTATAAGTTACTGCATAAACAGAATTCAGCACAATCCAGGATACAACACTACTCGGTATACATCATTTATTGTTGCTGTTTTTTACAGCTCTGTAACCTCGTATCTGGAATAGTAACTTTAAATGCCAATCATTTAAGCAGTAAAATCATATCTCACATTTAATGCAAAATCCATTTTTTCAGAATAGCAATTGTCGCGTATTTCGTTCTGACCCTAGAAGTTTTCCTTATTGCAAAAGAACCCCTCTATTTTTTATCTCAGCCGTCAGATTTCACGACTCTCGCACAATCTTTTAATCTTGATCGTTGATCACAAACCCTTTAATATTTGAATTGAAACTATTCACCATCTTCCTCATTCGATCATTATCCAAACCCTCAAGTAAAGTACATCTCACCCGATATCACCAACCCTAAAAACAACTCTTAGAAACTATTTATTGTTCATCCATGGCTTTCGTAAGAAAACCCAAGGTTGTTGAATGATGCCACGTCAACCCAGAGGCTTTAACGGCTGATGAAGCATCTATGAGAGAGATGTTATCTCAAAAGTGTTGGAATGCATAAACAAGAGCAAGCTTGTTTATCTTCTAACAACTAGATACAAAGGAATGTCAATATCCATTGTTCAGAGGTTCTACATTTTCACAAGGCTCTTTGACGATTATAAAAATATCATTTTCAGAATGGATGCTGATAGTGACGAGTATACTCTAACCTTGGAGGACATTGCATCAATCTTCGATATTTTTGCAAAAAGTATGAGACTGAGTATACAGAAGAGATATGGAATCTATTCAAACTTGATTCCACCACTAGCCCTATTAAGAAAAGCTGTGACAAGAAGAATTTCAAGCCAGAGTTTGAATTCCTTCATGATGTCTATGCATACTCCGTCGAATGGAGGTATAGAAGTTTTGATAAGTGCACTGATCTCCGTTTTAGAATAATGACTGTTATCATTAAAGGTGCACAAGTAAACTGTAGTAGATTCATTCTGAAGAGAATCTAGGGAGAAGCAGCAAAGAAAACCAACAGAAGAAGCTTTGACATCACTATCTCCTTCATTCTCTGCAAGAAGGGCATTGGCATTGAAGATGTCATATCAATCCCTGTTGGATGGTATTTGGGAGACAGGAAGTATTCTTCAAAGAATAAGGCCACTAAGAAGGATATTGTAGTTCAACCACAGAAGAAAACTTCTGCAGCACCCACTGCTCAGAAAGTAAAGTCTATCACTCTTGTAGAAAGTAGCAATGCAGCAAGTGTTGGGATATTTCAGTAGTTATCTTGATAAGACAAAGTCTATAACACAATAAGAAAAGAACAGTTTGCTTAAGGTATTGATACCTAGTTTCCACACCACATGATCAAGGAAAGATCATGTAATGGTTTTCTAAGATACAAGAAAAACCAACCTTAGAAGAAGTAAGAACACTTCTAAGGGTCAGCATGTTGTAGGGAACAACAAGCTAGAAGAAGTATACTTAGTAGAAAGGAGTTAGGATACTGAAGGAGGCAGTCAGCAAGTTGTGAGAAAGTTGTTCTGAAAGGAAAATTCAGAAAGCAAGTAGCTGTTGCAAGAAACCGACAAGAGCTGCAAGAACCCGTGCTTATAGCAGAGGTTGTCGAGGTTACAGGACCGGCTGAGGAGACGGGGTCCTTGCTAAAGACCTCAGGCGAGGCTGAGGATAAGAAGACCTCTGAAGGGGTGGCTGTTGAGACAGTACCCTTAGAGAATGTTCGTGGAGAAGCTGAAGTAACCGATGAAAAGCTAGAGACACCTCATGAGGAGGTTGATGTTGCTGCTGCTGCACGCTCACAAGAACCTATCCAGGTTACAGCAGCAAAGGTTACTAAGGAAGCTGAGTCTGCAAATAGCTGCTGCAAGAAAGCATATACAACAACACTGTAAGAAGGCAGTTACAGCATTGCAGCAAAGGAAGTAAAGACGGCATGTAGCATCGCTGCAAGAAAAGATACAGGAGTACTGCAAGAAAGGATACAGCAGTATTGTATGAAGACACTGCAAGAAGGTCTAAGTTACAGCAGCACTGTAATGCACTAACAGCTACAAGCAGACCTAGGATACAGTGCCAATGACAAACAGTCAACTGAAGAAGTATCCTGCAATCCGATGAAGGATAAATACAGTACAAGGGATAGAGCCATTCGAGAAAAGACCAAAGTTGCAGACACGGAGCCAATGCCAAGATGCCACGTGGACTGACGCGCTGTAGAAAGCTGCGAGCCGCAATCACCGCATTAAATGCTCCAGAAGAGTCAAGTCGCATTAAATGCAAACCATGTCGTTGGTCAAGAAGCTCAGATGCATTTAATGTGACCACAAAGAAGATCTGGGAGATCAGAACCTGATTTCAAAGAAGAAGGAGTATCTTTCTTCAACGGATACTTCTCAACGGTTGAAAACTCTCAAGATCTATAAATAGAAGGTGTGGCTGATTGAAGAAAGTGCTGGACAGATTCGAGAGGAAATTCACATATCATCCAAAGCTGTTCAAGCTTCCATATGTTCAGCCACTCAACCTTCTAGAAGCAGTCTACAACAACAAATGAGCTCTTAGAGATCAAGACTGATTCACCGTACCAGCTGGAGTCTTAGTTTCTTTTATCCTTGTTGTTGAGTGCATAGGTTGTTTTAAGAGTCGAACAGTTGATAGGAGAGATCCTTGCTATTCGTATAGTTGTCTAGGTGTTAGACAGTTTCCCTGTGTGGGAGTGTGGAACCCTGTGTGGGTTAGCCTTTAGAGTTTTCAGTTGCTGTGTGATCTCTGCACTCTAGTAGGTGGTTTAGGTGTCGAATAGTTGATAGGAGAGATCCTTGTTGTTTGTTTCCCTGTGTGGGAGTGTGGAACCCTGTGTGGGTTAGCCTTTAGAGTTTGCAGTTGTTATGTGATCTCTGGACTCTAGTAGGTGGGCCTTTAGAGTTTGCAGTTGTTGTGTGATCTCTGGACTCTAGTAGGCATTTAACTTTGTAAGTTGATAGATTGTTAGGAGTGTCATGTAAATCAATCTTACTTAACAAAGTTCCTGCTCGAGGTAGCAATAGAGTAGACATAGAAGGCTTACACCACCTTCAAACCACTATAAGCCATAAGTGTTTTATTGCTTTCTTATCTGCGTTTTATCTTCTATATCTATCTCTGTCATAAGCATAAAACATCTTGAAAAAGATCATATTTGAGAAAACCAGCCTTGTGTCTTAAAACCTTTATTTTTCCGCTGCGCATAAAACTCAAGTTACAGCATGCAGCACTGCATCCTAATGCTGTAAGCAGTGACTGACTGGTGCTGCAAGTTCAAGTAACTTGCAGAACAGTTTGTTTTAAATTGTTTTTAAAAATCGACCAAGGTTCATTCACCCCCCCTCTGAACCTCGGACACCACTTGGGACCCAACAACAAGTACTTCTGACTAGGATACAACAACTAAATACAACACGGATATTGAAAAGAAGGATGATAATGAAGTTGAGGAGCCTACTTCTTCCAACAACAATGATGATGATAATGGTGACAATGACGATATCCCTCTTACGAGAATATCGAGAAAGAAGAAAGAACCCACACCACAGGATGTTAAACATAAAAAGGTTGTGGAGGAGAAACAACACAAAGAGATGAAGTTTCTCTATACAGGAAGTAATAGCCTAAGTACCAGAAAATGCTGATGAAAACATGGTCATTGAGCCAATGCAGCAAGTTAGACATCTGATATTGCCTAGCAAGAAGCAAATGAAGAAGCTGAAAATAGAGAAGCGTGAGCTGAGGAAAGAGAAAAGAAAGCCATAAATATGAAAAAGTTAAAGAAGTTAAAGAAGACATGGTCGCTGGAAGTAATGGATATTGTTGGAGAACCCCTAACACAGTTAGAAGCTTGGGTTGATCATGAGAAAAAATCAATGATATTGACTCAGATATGGCAAGATCTATACTTAACTTTTCTACTGAGTCAGTATGTGAGAACTTTGAAAGTTTCTATCAGCTGTGGAGAATTATGTGTCTCTCCAAAGGAGAAGAGCTGCTTGCATGAAGAGATTTTTTCAGGATAGAGAAAATAATGTTTAATTGGGCTAGAACTGATGATATTTTATCCCTGCTTTAACCTGGTTTTGCTGACTCTTAGAGGGAAGAGAAACTGAAAAAAGTAGCTGAAGGATAAGAAAGATTAAGAGCGTATAGAACTGCCAAAAGAAATGAGTTGTTAGTTCAATCGAAGCCAACCGAAGTAATAAGTGAATAACCGATGATAGCAGGGGAAGACAATTCATTGATGAACCCTACTGCTAAGATTGTAGGAAACCTAATAGAGCTAGAGATTTCAGAATACAGATGGCACATCTTGAGGTGGAGGAAGCCAATGATAGGATGCTGCAGTTTTGGCTACAAGCAAGTAGAACAAAAGCACCAAGGTAGACACCTCTCAAGCTGTAACCTGGGGAAGGATTGAGCAGAATTGAGACATATGACTCCCCCACTTTTCATGCTATGGTTGTCTCTTTGCCACCTATTGTCAACCTAGAAGCAATAGAAACAAATGAGCAGGAATTGCTGGATTATGGCGATTCCCCTGCACCAAGGAGAGATACATCTGAGAGGGAAGCGTCTAATAAAATCAAAGGAGTCCTCATAAGTCTGAATGAAGAAAATGTTGATGATGTAACCACAGAGAAAGTTGCTAAGACAAGACTATCTATACTGGCACAACTAGCAGTATAAAATGCTGAACTCGAATAGAATACAGCAGATGTCGATGTTGTGATTCGTGCAGATATTGAGCAAGATATTATTTATGTGTATAAAACTAAAATAGAAACCTTGGAAGATGATCAATTCATGGTGGATTTCTAGAAAATAATTCAAGTCACTTATATTGATGCACAACATCTAGAAATACTTAATGTTGCAGCCAAAATTATCGAAGAACAGGAGAATGCAGTAATAAAGTTGGAGGATCCGTTGCAGCAAGAGAATGTTGTTGGGATACTGTTGGGACAGTATCCCCAAAGAAGACCTCGGGCATAGTTACTGTTGAAACAATACTCGTGGAGGATATAGAAATGAAAGATTTAGATAAAGAAGAAGAATTGCAGCCTAAAACACTTCAGATGGTTGTCACTGCTACATCTAACATAGATTTATCTAGTCATTCTCCTCTTGCAGATACCCCGATAGGACAGGATCCAGCAAACAATGAAGCACCTATTTCTAATCAGAATATTGTTCTGCTTCCCAAAGGAAAAAAGTGATCACTGCTGCCCTAGAGCAAGATCCTGAAGGAGATGAAAGTGATTCCTCTAACAACAACGATGATGAAGAAGAAAACAGTCCTCCTCTTGGGATTGACTCACCTTTCAAAATGACTAAGTCATGAGAAGCCATCAGAAAGAATATTGAGGAAGCTGAGATTGCGATCATTGAAGAGCAATTTGTTGATGCCATTAAGAAACAATCCCTGGAATCCATTCCCTGGTTCCATATGAAATTATCTCCTAAGATAGAGAAATTATGATGCAATGACTCTCTCTACAGAATCATGAAGTAAATATGGCCAACAACATACACGTTAATGACAAATCACATGTCTCATCTATGGAGACACTACGAAAAGAGCTTGCAGAAATCCCCTTCAAGATACAGAACAAGCTGAATGATGAATGGAACACTCAAGCTAAGAAAAGAAAAAGAGTGGAGAGAGAAACTAAAGTTGCCAATGAAGCAAGGGATAAATCTATTGATGAAATTAAGGACACCCTTGCTGCACAGAATCTGGTATTGAACTCTCTGTAGGAAAAAGCCTCTGCTCAAGCTCGTGAGTCACAAAGTAAAAATGACAGGCTAACCAACCTTGAGTTAGTTTTTGGAGAACTTAAAACGATAATGACTCGAGCCTTTCCTCAACATATCCTTACTGAACATACAGCAGCAACATAAAAGAACCCCAGTTGATGATGACAAAAATGGGGAAGGAAATAATGCATCTGGAGAGAATGAGATGGATGTTGTAGTAGATGATGTTATGAAATCTTTAGACAAAGATGAAGAGGTACTGGTCGTAAGAAGCATAGGAGATGAAAGTCTGATACTGGCTAGAGCCCTCCAACCAAAAAGAGGAAGGATGATGATGATCAGAGTGGTGCTGGTGCTGGTGCTGGTGCATCCAATGCAGCAAGCAGCGCTATTGTATCTAGAACTGAAATGAGCAGTTCAACAAAAAATAATATAACACCCACTCAATGCAGAAGTAGCACGCAGTAGCAACATCATCAGAAAAGCAAACCCTTGAGTGCTTCTGCAATCAGAAGATTAGATGAGAACAAATGGAGACAGCTGAAAGAAGCTGATGAGAAGAGAATGAGAGAAATGGAAGACTAGATGTTAAGACTTGGGGTAGTAGGAGAGAAAATGACAGAGCTAGCCAAGAAGGTTGATGATGCTCTATATCAATACCCTTCTCAAGATGTTCCCTACTTTGATCCAGACCACATATCAGCATAAGTATCCATGATACTGGATTAGAGGCCCCTCAAAGAAAATCATAATTGGGACTTGAAAATTTTTGAAAAAGTGTCCCTTCCTAGAGATAGAAATCCAACTTTTGAAGAAATTTCTATCTACAAAATATCAGAGTACCTGAGATACTTCAAGCATCTTTTTCAATTGAACTATTTCAGAAGATACGCTACATGTCTTTCCACATTAGAGAAGTATAAGCAGCTAGCAAGAGATGGAGAGCTTGAAAATCAGAAAATATTGATTAGAAGAGTGAAGGAAGAATCGCAAGTGTCGTTTTGCAAGGTTCCTGATATCAAGAGAAAACTAGAAGAATCCTATCAGGAATCAATCAACAATTGGTGGATGGGAACTAAATTTGAGAAAAGAAGAATACCAGAGGATGATCTAGTAAGGAGGAAACTATTCGGACATCAGCAACCTTGAAGAAGCTTAAACAACATCAACAGCCCACTGTAATTTTCCCATGTAAAACATTTCTGAAAGCATGCTAGAGATATCTACTTGAGTTTATATGTTGATAGTATCTAAGATGGGTTACTAGCATGACCAGATCAATGCATCAAGACCCTATGTACCTTGTAATCACTTCTATACAAAGTATGAAAAGTAAATGTTTAAATTTTGATGAGACAAAACAGGTTTGTAATAGGAATTTAGAATACCTCATTTTTTACAATGTTTAAGTGACACTTAGATCAGTTTTGAGTCTTGAAGACAAGTTGAAAAATGGTAGATTTTGCAATTCAGTAGCCAATTAGCTAAGAAGAAGATACAATAAGTAGCAAGGAAGGTCGCTACTGAATGCAACAAAAGAAAACAGTATTTGAATACTGTAAGCAGGATAATGCAATAGCACAATAAAGAGTGTTGAATGCAGCAAGCCAACAAAATGTTGCATTACTACAATAGTTGCAGAATTTACAAATACTACATCTAAATCAAGAAAGACAGATAGAGTGAAATGGACAATCACACACAACAATGTAGTACGAGGAAGATCAATATTTTCCAAGGGAATGTCACTTAAAAACTAGTCAGTAGAGATAAATTGATCAACGTAGTATTGAGAACCAATAACTAGCCAATACGTGGACTGACGGACAGCAACAAACCTGCAACCTAGTACAGCCGCATTAAATAATCTAGAATGCAAGACAAAGAAAATTAAATGCTACCCTTCAGAAAGAATTATTGCAAGATCAACAATATTTGAAGAGGATTCAAATTCAAAGAAATGTGTCTTCTTTCAACAGACATATTTCTATGCCTATAAATAAAGGAAGACTTTACTGAAACAACTACTGAAAAACTGAACACTCGCTCTCAAGCAAGAACAATCTGTCAAGCTCTCAAACACTCAAATTTTTCAATCACTCAACCTCTAAAAGAAGTAGTCAAGTCTTAGAAGAATTCGAGCTCAAGATTCATTAAGGCTGCTTCAAGCACTAGTTGAAGAAACATATATACTTTTAACCTTTCTGTTGTGTGCTTAGGTTATTTTAGTGATGTCCTCATCTGATAGAACTTAGTTCCTTTTTGAGTGTTTAGCTTTAGGAGTTTAAGACAATAACTCTGTATGAGTTTATGATCATATGTGGGTCAGCCTGTTTGATTCGAGCAACTTGTGTGGAAGTTATATCTTAGTAGGTGAAACTTGTTAGGTTGATAGTTTGTAATGTCGAGTCCTGTAAATCAAACTTGTTTAATGAAGTTTCTCCTCTGAGAAGAAGTAGAGTGGACGTAGAAGGATTACACCACTTTCGAACCACTATAAGTCTTGTGTGTTTATCTTTTGTATTTTAGCATTTCTATTGTTATATCGTGTTGCGTTCTACATCACATCATATTGCATTCAAGTTTTGCTAAAACTCATATTTTCGAAAAGGTTTTCAAAAGAAACTTATCATGTTTAAAAACTTTTCACTGCAAAAGAACTCTGGTAGAGCAAGCTGCGCTGCACTCTAGCCCAGTAAGTTGTACTGCATTTTACAATGTATTCTGTTATAGGATAAAGTGATGCAAGTTCGAAACATTTTTGAAAATCGATAGAGGTTCATTCACCCCCCTTTGAACCTCTATGCCACTTGGGACCAACAATATATGTTGGTCCCAAGTAACATAGAGGTTCAAAGGGGGGTTAAATGAATCTCTATCGATTTTCAAAACTCTTTTGAACTTGTACATTGTATTCTAACGCAGAATATAGCACAGAATGCAGTACAGTTTACTAGGCTAAAATACAACACAGCTTACTATACCAAAGTTCTTATGGAGTGGAAACTTAAGCTTTTTGATAGAGTTTCTTTTGAGAACCTTTTCAAGAATATGATTTTTAGAAAGATTTGAATGCAGAATGATATGATGTAGAATGTAGCACAAAATGATCACAAAAAGGTTAAAATATATAGATAAACACACAACGCTTATAGTGGTTAGAAGGTGGTGTAATCCTTCTACGTTCACCCTACTCCTTCACTGAGAAGGAACTTCGTTAAGCAAGATTGTATTACGGGACTCAACCTTACAATCTATCAACCTAACAAGTTTTCAGCTACTAAAATTCAGCCTCCACACAGGTTACTTAAATCAAACAGGTTGACCATCACAGGATCCTAAACTTACACATAATTGCAGTCTTGTACTTTTAAAGCTAAAACACTCAGCAATGATTTAAATCCTATCAACAGAGAACATCATTAAAAAAACCTATGCATACAACACAAAGGTTAAAAGTATATGGATTTTCTTCAACTGGTGCTTGAAGCAGCCTTGATGATTCTTGAGCTCGGATGCTTCTAGAGCTTGACTGTTTCACTTAGAGGTTGAGTGACTGAAAGTTTTAGAGTGTTGAGAACTTGAGAGCTTGTTCTTGCTAGAACTTGTGTGTTCAAGATATCGGTTTTTCAATATTTGCTTCAGTCAAGTTTTCTCTATTTATAGATGCAAGAGATGTGTCCGTTGAAGAGAGACACATTCTATTCAAATTTGAATCCTCTTGAAATGTCCTTGAGCTCACATTAACTGCCTCTGAAATTTTGCAATTAATTTTCTTGTCTTGCACTCTAGGTTATTTAATGTGGTTGTACTAAGTTGCAGATTTATTGTAGTTTATCAGTCCACGTGTCGACTGCTTACTGGCTCTCGATACTGCTTTATCAGCTTATTTCTACTGGCTAGTTATGAAGTGACATTACCTCGGACAACATTGATCTTCCTCGTACTGTATTGTTGTATAAGAATGTCAATTCATTCATTCTATCTTTGATTGATTATAGTGCAGCCCTTGCAATTTCTGCAACTTTTGCAATAATGTTGTTTCTTGTTGATCTATTGTATTCTATTTTGTCTGTCGAGCTTCTGCATTACTTCATTTTACAATACCCGACTACTGTATTTCACTACTGCATTCATTAGCAATTTTCCTGCTGTATTTGGCTGCTAACAGAGACCTCCTTGCTACTAATCTTCAAAACTCTCCATTATTCAAATTGACTTTTAGACTCAAAACTATTCTAAGTTTCACTTAAACAGTGTGAAAAATGGGGTGCTCTAAATTCCTATTACAATGTTGTTTTGTCTCATCAAAATCTAAACATAAACTTCCTAACAATATATATATATATATATATATATATATATATATATATATTAATATATGATATCTTATTTCCAAAGAATACGATTTTATAAACTAATTAAATTTAATGATATTACATATATTAAATTATATTATATCTTCGGATATGATTCTTCACATTCTATATTATTTTAGTATTGTAACCTTTTAACAACATTTATAATTATGTCTATAATTGATTTGGACCATCTGTTCGTCATTATATTTTCACCTAATGTTTTGTTTGATTTTGTTGGTATATGGTTTCAACTTTCACCTAATTTTGATTTTACATGTCTTTTTTTTTTTTTTAAGATTTGAATATGTTTCTTTCATATTAACGAATAAAAAAATTTCTATTCATTATTTAATTTGATTTCTTATTTTATTTTTAAAAGGAATTTGATTTCAAATTGTTAAACGTAACATTCATGAAATTTTTTAGGGAGGATATGTTGGGATTTTTTTCGTTTCGTTTTTTTTAACACAAAATCATATTTTCAAATTAACTTTATTTTGAATTCTTTTTTAATGCATGTATAATATATCGATTTTTGTCATTATTTTTTGTAATTTTATCAGTAAGTTGAGGATTTAAAATTAAATAACTCAAAGTTCATGCTTAATTCATGATGTATCAAATTTCTCATTTTTATTTGTAATTTTGTTTATTGTCCTATATATTTCGTATTATAATTTTGAAAGGGGTGAGGTTCATGATTCTTATTTGCACAAATCATAATTTCAAATTAATATCTCTCAATGCATAACATATCAAATTTATCATTTTTCTGAGTTTTTATTTGTTATTTACATTGTATATGTAAAAGTAAAATATCAAAACTAAAATGTTTAAATTTTGGTGCATGAGTTTTTTTTATAAATATATGTAGTAGTTTCGGCTAGCTATAACAGTAAACTGAAATATTGGAATTAAAAAACATATGCATTCTTAGTGAAAATTATACTTTAAAATTTTATAAATAGTATAAAATAAAAATACAATAAATAAAATTAGAAAATTAATAAAATATTTTTTTTATTTGAGAAAAATATATAAACATAATATAATAGTTTAAATTTAGCAATTTGTACAACATACCAGAGAAATATTAGTTATATTAAAAGAGTCTGTTTCCAACTATTTATTTATTTGACCAATTTATTTGCCAATATCCCATACTATAACTACAAATATAACAATTTATGCAACACACGAGACAAATATTAGTTTTTATTAAAGGAGCTAGTTTACAACTATTTATTTATTTGGCTTATTTATTTGTCAATATCCCATACTAGTACCTAATTAAGAAGTTTATTGTAATTGGTTTTAAGTATTTGAAACAAATCCTCGGACATGTTAATCCATGCTTCAATATCATTTTCAGATGGACTGCTCAATAGATGTACAGTATTCTTGTAAGGCATAGTTGTAAAGCATGTCCAAACTGGCTTACCCCAACCAAAATCCACGTCATGCATTGGAATCCTCCAGCAACTTGAAAAGCTACACGAATTCGTACTTGAAATTATCAATTCATTTACTTCATTTAACACCTTCAAATACTTATCAGCAGTTAATTCTTTTATGTAATCATCATCTATTGCTCGTATGGAGGCTCTCAATGTGGACAATATGGAATTGCTATCTTCCAACTTTGATGTAGATCCAAAACTCAAACTGCAACAGTTTCCAAAGGCATGATTTAATATTGGAGAGATTGTTCTTGGCCTCAAGTTCACAGCGTGAACTACAACGGATGATGATGATTTTTTGGCTTTAGTAGTTTGAATTGAATTTTGACAAATAAAAATTGAAAGGGCTTCTGCAGTTGTGGGGTTCTTTACCTCACTAGAAGCAACTTGTTGTTTAAGTCTCTCCAACATTTTCTTGTCAAAAACTAACCTATTCGTCGTGATTTTCTCTTTGTCGGGAGTAAAGCCAGAGGGAATTGAACCCTTTGGAGGAAAATGAATTGCCAAATCAAAGGAAGGTTGAATAATTTGGGTTTCCCCACGACATTTGGCAGACCATGCATGCATAAATAATGCAAAAGATGAAACGTCGGCTACTTTATGCGACAAACAAACACCAAGTGCAATCCCTCCACAATCAAAGAAACTAGCTTTCACTGAAAGAATTGCATTGTCTGTACCATGGATTACACAATCCATAGGGATTAAATGTTTGAGTTCCTCCATTTTCGGATCTTCTATATATTGTGTAATGCAGGCATGAACTTTGACTTCTACGAACTCAACACCAGTATCATTACAATCAACATATAAGTTCTCCTTAATTCTCCCAGCTAATGGGTGGTAGATAGTCAAGATTTGAGACAAAGATTGTTTGAGTAACTGAGATATTTGAACATGTTGGTTAGGTTTAGATTCATCATTTTGATAGAAGAAAACAAAGGGAATATATATCATCGGTGCAATTTCGTCCATAAAGCTTAGCTTGTGGTTTCTAAAACTATTTGGGGTTGGAGATGATGGTTTGACGAAGCACTTTGAGATTAGCTTTTCATTGAACGACATCCTTAGTGTTTCTATATCTTGATATATAATATAATAGAAAATATGCTTCTATTTATAGACATTAGACCCCCTGAATTTATAAGTGTTAATTTTATAGTTTTTTTCATCATGTAAAACACCTTTATCGAAATGAGTATTATTTTTCATTAAAAAACAAAATTTATGACATTGTACAATATATAGTGCAAAAATAAACTATTATTAAATGTGAACATTGAATCTTAAATTATGACAATCAAATCTTTAATGAGGCTATTGTGATGTAAGCGCCAATGGCTTGACAGTATTAGTAAACTTTGAATTTACATACAAACTGCTATTAATTGACATGATTTGAAAATACATACAGAGCTATTAATTTGCACGAATAGCAACTCTGATGTATGGTGTGCCTCCAATCCTAACTCTAATACCTTAAAATAATATGATTAATATCTTAATTTATAGGCTACAAATAGTCATGAGCTAGATCTGGATTTTAGTAAGATACAAAGTCTAACTGTCTAACTACTAAATATAGTAATGTGTTTTTTTTAGTCACGAAATCTAATTAAATTGATTGGGCAAGTTTTTTTTCTTTTTCTATTTCTTCTTAGTCTTAAAGATATAGGTTTATTTTCATAAGTCTACTTAGCTCATGAATTATAAAACCGATAAAAATAAAATTACACTTAGTGAGTTTTGAGTTTTTGTAACTTTAAATTGATAATGGCTTAATATCTTAAATATTACTATTTAAGATAATACACCCATGGATATGTAGAGTTTACCATGGTGCTAGATAATAAGATGATGTACTTGCATGTTTCAAACAATAAACGCTATAAAAAAATTAGGTTATACAATAAATTGGAGGGATGAATATTTAATGATATTATATGCACCTAATCCTATACTGGACCTTTCTTAGCATGACCGCAGTCATATATCTTTGTTGGGGATTATGAGTTGTTGCATAATATGTACCGTGCTTATTAATTGGCTCATCCTACCGTAGGCTCTAGATTAAATGAGTTATTATTGAGCTATTAGTAAAAATAACTGTAAATTTATATTTTAAATGTAAAATTTTGAATTGAAATATATACATTAATTAAATTAATTAAATTTAACATATAGAATTAAATAATTCATAATAGTAAAATTATACATAATTTATAATTTCATTTCAATAAAAAATGTCAAAATATTTAAACATTTAAGTTCTAGATTTTAACTTACAACCAACATCAATAAATTTACATTGGTATTGAATATCAATCCTTGATATAGAAAATTAATTTCATGGATGGAATGACAATAAATTGCAATATAATACAAGTACATTTGTTATTTGTACGCATTTACTAGTTAAGTATTTTAGACCTATAAATATAACACGATTATTTCATATATTGAATTTTTTTAAATCAAATTTGAAGATATAATAAGTTTAGGATAAAAAAAAACGTATAATTGAAATGTTGTGTTGTATTTATGAATATCGGATATTCAGATACTTTAAACTAAAAATTTGATATAATTAAAATAAAACATTACGGGCTAGCTAACCACTCGATTAACTGTCGTACTAGCCCGTTTAACTCACAAGCTAAACAAGCTTTTAAATTAAACCGTTTAAAAATTTCAACCATGACCCTATCTTTTTTGTTTAAACAGGTTGGCACGTCTAACCACGATCCTCACGTTTAGGCCACCTTTATTTTCAGGATAAGATAAAAGTGAATCAAATAACCTGGTTAGGAAACTTTTAAATGTTGATGATATCTCACTACCAAAAAAAAGAATTGTCTTCTACGTAATGTGAAAAATTGAATAACTTCTCTTTTTTCAATGACACTTTAAAAATGTGTCTTATTTTCTTCTAGGATGGGTTTATGGTCACCATTTACTAAATACACCCAAAATGCTAAACAGGCCGAAATTTAAATGATTTAACTACGATTTAACTACCAATATTTTAAATACAGCCCACTACATTACCATTTTAAATTAGTATATAATATTTTGGTTTGGTTTTCAGTGTTTCGGTTTTCAACTGTGAGACCAAATCAAAAACCAAAATCAAATCGAACTGAAATGTTGGTTTCTTTGAAAATACACATAGAATATATGAGAAAAATGATTGAAATTACAAAAAAATATTCCAACCAATTCGACCTTAGTTGGTTGTACACAAAGAGTTCAATTCATACTTGTCAAACACAGTTGGGTATTGTTCAACCAATACTGGTCGAACACTCTCTTTTATGTTAGCTCGATACAGGTCAAACTGATAGTGCTCCATTTTTCATGTATTGGTTGATCATATTCTTCGTGAAATGTTTTTTTTGATGTAACACAAAAAAAAAGTCATACACTATTTGAAACCACAAAAACGTAGTGATAAAATCTACATTGTTCATTCCAAGTATTTTTTGATGCTCCATAATACTTTTTCTTCAAAATACAATGTAGAATTTTTAGGATTTTTTTTTTATTTTGTCACGCCCCATTTTTCGTACTTAAAATATCAGAGTTTTCTTGTGGGCGTGCAGGAAGAAAAGGGAAAGAGACATACATTTTAAAACAGAAGAAGAAGATAAAAGACGATAGAAAGATTTACATATACAATACTTCGGCACCAGCCGAAGTAAAATATTTTAAAACCTTGAGCAGCGGAAAAATCTCATACAGGATCTATCAAAAGAAAAACAGTATAGTTTTACAAACGTGAAGTATTAAAATATTGTTTCGACATCAAGTTTTGAAAAGTAAAAAGAGAAGACTTGATATGGCACCATCCTCTCTACGCATCTTGACTCCCATCATTTCCTGTAGTGTGAATACAGATAGGGGTGAGTGCGTTGAATACACTCGTGGGGATAATTTTCATGTTTTAACAATTATTAAGCAGTTACACAAATCAAACATATAGAAGTTCGGCAATTAGACACATCACATATATTGCACATCAAGTAAATCGGTTCTTTAAGACGACCCAGCCCATCTCTAATTATCGGTGTATTTACGGACCACCCAATCCATCCCTAGCTATCGGTGTTTTTACGGACCACCCAATCCATCCCTAACTATCGGTGTTTTTACGGACCACCCAATCCATCTCTGACTATCGGTGTTTTTACGGACCACTATCTCTGACTATCGGTGTTTTTACGGACCACCCAATCCATCCCTGACTATCGGTGTTTTTACGGACCACCCAATCCATCCACAATATAATAACATGCACACAGTATTCACGGTACATAGGGTTCAACAATTCATATATCAAATACGGAAAACATAAACATATAGAGATTAGAAGTTACCCCCACCTTGTTCGGTGGTAACCCTCGTGATATGTTGAATTCTAAGCTTTAAGATTTTTTCTTAACTCGAAAGCCTACACATGTAAACAAGGGTTTCTTAGATTCTTATTACGATAGTTGCGTATTCTTCAAAGAATTCTCTAGAAGAAAGGCATTGAAGGATAGGAAACGAAATGAAGGTTTGAAACTCGATCTTAAGAATAAAGAAATGAGCATAGAAGGTTAAACATGTGATCATAGAGTGTAAAGGAAAAGATTAGAGTTTGAACGGAGGAAAAACGAGTTTAAACGGAGCGTTTAAAGGTACAGGGGTGTTTTCATAAATACAGGAAAAAAGTTAACTTTGACCAGGGGTACTTTTGTAAATTTAAAAAAAAATTGGGGTCTTTATGAAATATTCAAAACCTTTGAGGTAAAAATGAAATATTCAGAAGCTATAGGGGTTAAAAACATAAAACTCATAAGCTTTTGGGGTGAAAATATAAAACTCAGAAACTTATGGGTCAAACAGAGATATTAAAGAATTCAGGGACTAAAATGTAATAAAACTAAAATAGGGGCTTTGAAAAATGGACCCTGGACTTAATCTAATTTACGGGAGAAGTCCCTCCCCCCAAACCCTTAACCCCTCATCGCCTTCCCCCCTCCCGTTTCCACCACCACACCACGGTCGGCGACACATCATCTGCGGCCACCAACATCACCATGCCGGCGCAACCTCTGTGCCAGCCACAACCACCAAGCACGGCACCACCACGCAGGCAGCGCCCACAACACACACACACACACACCTGTACACACACATGAACAGCCAGGGACGGATTTAGGGGGCGCGGGGGGCGGTCGCCCCCCTTGGATTTTTATAAAATTTCAATTTATATATAGACTTTGTTATTTAGATATTTAATTTTTAAGAGTTCGCCCCCCTTGATTTCTAAAATTTCACCCCTCTTAAGTTGTAATTAAAAATATGATTTAGCAATGATAGTAAAATAAAACTGTGATAAAATTGGAGAAATTTGTGAATAACTAGTCCACAATTTGTTAAATCATATTTTATTTGATTGCAGTAAATTAATAAGTTAAATAGATTTACAACTTATGAGACACAATTTTAGCCCAAAGGCCCAAACTATAAGCCCAATTTATTTATAATACCTCATAAGTTATAATTTGAAGTCCTTTTAAAATGGGATAATGGGATAAAGGGAGAAAAGAATAGATTAGGACAACTTGTCAAATTCAAATTCAAATTCTCTATCTCAATTCTCAATTCAATAATCATTTTGGGTGCACATGATCTATCATTCAAGTAAAATTCAACATATTTTCAGAATTTCAAGTCAAAAGATGAGTTGAGAATTTTGAATTCATATTTTATATCACTTACAAATGTGTTATTCTAATTTAGATGAATTCATGATCATGAATGATGAGTAATGAGTTTATTGTTTCCTTCCTCAATTTTTGGATCATGTAGGCAAAGAGTTTGTAGCTTAGCACATTAGTATTTTATAAAAATTGAAAATAAAAATTGAAATAAATTTTGAAAAAGGCATAAGGCAGGGCCGCAGAGTTGAATTCAAAAACAAAGCATTAATTAGTTTTAGAAGTTTGAATGATGGAGATTGGAGAGGAGAAACATTTATGTTAATTATTTTGTAATATATTAATATATATAATTTATAAATGTATATGTGATATGTGTATTAAAAAGTGTTTTGTTTCTAATTCTTAAAGTATTTCATTGTATATCAGGATCTCATATTCTCATGGGCAACAAAAAGATTGATTCTTTTTTCAAGAAAATAGGTCCTGAAATCAATAATAATTCTCAAATTGCACAACCTTCTACTCAAGTCAATGATCAAATACCTAATGAGTCTTCTCACATATGTGAGCGCCCAAACAAGGCTCCTAGAGTTGAAAATAAAAACTTTGACACGTCTTCTTTGGAGCGTGATCCGGGACTTCGGAAATCAATTTGGGAGTATCCCCCTAATCAACAGGATGAAGTTCGCCGAGCTTACATCATGTTTGGACCATATCAACCCATCCCTCCAAAATCTCAAAAGTATATTAAGTTGATAAGAATGGGCATCGGTTTCTTGCATCTTGGTACAAATTATTCCCGAATTGGCTTGAATTTTCACAAACTAAGGATGTTGCTTTTTGTTTACCTTGTTTTCTATTCAACAAACCATACAGTCGTCATGGAAGTACTTTTACAGTTGAGGGATTTCAATCATGGAAGAAAGTAAATGAAGGATCTCAATGCCCTTTTGTTACTCATGTGGGTACAGATGCAAATTCTCTACACAAGAAAACAATGA
Source organism: Scutellaria minor (assembly GCA_954870855.1). Classification (NCBI taxonomy): domain Eukaryota; kingdom Viridiplantae; phylum Streptophyta; class Magnoliopsida; order Lamiales; family Lamiaceae; genus Scutellaria; species Scutellaria minor. The sequence continues at coordinate 24,469,235 of OX940727.1, forward strand.
AATATTATCTTGATCTTGAGAATTCTTTGCAACATATTGAAAGGGTTATTGAGAAACAAACTTCAAGGTTGTCAAGTGGCTACAATTAAAGGTGTCTATAGATGTTGTCAAGTGGCTCACGTTTCAAGGTTGTGCCTTTAGGGGGCGGGATGAGACTAAAGAATCAAGAAATCGAGGTAATTTTCTTGAACTATTGAAGCTTTTAGCATCTTATAACGAGGAAGTTAAAGCGGTTGTCTTAAAGAATGCCCCAAAAAATGCATCATATGTTTCTCCAACTATTCAAAAGGAAATTCTATCTCTCATGGCAACCAAAATCCAAAGATATATTCGGGAAGAGATTGGTGATTCAAAATTTTGCATAATAGTAGATGAAGCTCGTGATGAGTCCAAAAAAGAGCAAATGGTAATTGTATTGAGATTTGTTGATAGAAAAGGTTTCATACGTGAGAGATTCTTTGATATAGTTCACGTAAAGGAGACGACATCCTTAGCATTGGAGAAAGCAATTTCTGAAGTTCTTTCACATTATTGTCTTAATGTGAAGGATATTCGAGGTCAAGGGTATGATGGTGCCAATAATATGCGAGGGGAGTTGAAGGGATTGCAAGCTTTAATAGCTAAAGAGTGTCCGTTCGCATATTACGTTCATTGTTTAGCTCATCGACTTTAGTTAACTCTGGTCACTACATCAAAGGAGGCTATCCCTGTTAATCAATTCTTTTCATATGTGAAAACCATTATCAATTTGGTTGCTTGTTCGAGCAAAAGACATGATCAATTACGAGACATTGAGGCATCAAACATCACAGAATTGATTAATGCTGGTGAAATTGAGTCTGGCAAAGGGAAAAATCAAGTTGGCACTCTTCAGCGTCCTACAAATACTCGATAGGGGCTCTTATTTAACTTATTTTCATAGTTTGGCAAGGATGTTTGATTCGGTTTGTGTTGTTCTACGAGACATCATTAAATTTGGGAATCTAACTCAAAGAAGTGAAGCTGATGGAGTGTATGATATGATGACATCCTTTGAGTTTATATTTATCATGCATTTATGATTAATGTGCTTGGAATTACTGATGATTTATGTCAAGCTTTGCAGCGTAAATCTCAAGATATACTGAATGCAATGCAATTGGTGTCATCAACAAAAACACTTCTCCAAAATATAGAGAATGTGGGTGGAATTCCTTACTTGAGAAAGTGACATTGTTTTGTGAAAAACATGATGTGGAGGTTCCGGATTTCAATGTTCAGTACAAAGCAGGTCGAGGCCGATCTCGCCATCAAAGAGATAACCCAACAGTTGAGCATCACTACCGTATTGATATATTCATCTTTGTTGTGGATTTGTTGTTCCAAGAAATGGATTTTCATTTTGAGGATGATATGGTGGAATTACTTGTCCTTAGCTCCGTTTTGGATCCACGAGATGATTATAAATCATTTCGAGTTGAAGACATATGCAAGCTTGTGAATAAGTTTTATCTTGATGATTTTACAGCACAAGAAAATGAGCATTTGAAAATTCAATTGGAGCATTTTGAAATTGATGCACACCAAAACTCAAAGTTGCAAAATGTGTTAACAATTGCAGACTTATGCCAAGTACTAGCAGAGACAGAAAAGTCTATAGTTTATCCTCTTGTGGATAGAATTATTCGTCTTGTGCTAACTCTTCCTATCTCAACAGCAACAACAGAACGAGCATTTTCTACTATGAAGATTGTGAAGACATGACTTAGGAACAAAATGGAAGATGATTTTCTTTCGACTTACTTGATCACATATATTGAGAAAGAGATAGCTCGAGAATTTTCAATAGATTCTATCATTGATGATTTTGATCTCTTGAAACATCGCAGAGTACAATTCAAGATGTCGAACTTAGAAAAATAGAATGATGGTTTTATCTTTTGTATATCTTTCTTTTTGTATAGACTTTATGATATATTGTAGAAGAAAAATATTTTATCAAATTATGGATGTCTATTAAGTTACTTCTTTTCAATAACACTATATTTTAGTATTATATGTTCATGAACTTTAAATTAGGAACGTTTTTTGAATAATACTACAAAATGAAGATTTCCGCCCCCCTTGAAACAAAATCCTGGATTCGTCCCTACGAACAGCCTTGGCCGGCGACCACCGCATCGCCAGCGACTCTTCCCACACACGGTGGTGCAATGAGGCACCGTCCCAAACACACACACACCACACAACAGCCACGACAAGGAGAAGAGAAGAAGAGAGAAAGAAGAGAAAGAAGAGGAGAGAAGGAAAGAGTTGCAGGCGAGAGAAGAGATGAGAGAGAGAAGAGAGAGAAATTGAGAGAGATGAGAGAGAAAGAGGAGAGAAAAAGAGTTTGATCGGGTCTTTTCCGGCCGATTTTCGGCTGAGCTGGCGTCAGATGAACGATCCGAGCCCAAATCTAGGATGGGCTCGACGAGGGCTACGTTTCGACATAAAAATCGAACGAAACGGAGGAGGGAGCGGTGGCGCCACCGGCGGCACGACGGCGGTGCGGCGGCCGCCAGCCGGAAAGTGAGGAGAGAGAAGAGAGAGAAAAAGAAGAAAATATCTACCTTTTTTGACTTTTTGATTCAATTATTACTTTTACGATTCGTTTGTACTATATATAGATCTTTCGATTTTTCGTTTTCTTCGTGATTTGAGCTACGGGTCTTCGATTGGTCTCATTTTCATTTCTATCTTTTCAATTTTCGATTATGAACCTTTTGATAAAACATAACTTATGTTTTTCGATTAAACCATACTACCGATTAATAATCATGTATTATATCATTTTTCTGAAACGCACATAATTAAATCAAACAATTTGGGGTTTAACTATTTAATTAACCAATTATGCATCGTTTTGTCCTGGCGTTACATGTTAAAAATTTAAAATTTGAAACTTATTTGAAACTTTGAAGAAGATGTGTAATAGATATAAGCGAGAGTTTTAAATGTTGGGTTATGTTTAGAAATTAGGTGTGATGTGTTTAGAAATTATTTTATTATTAGATAAATTAGTACTGTGCAATGCACAATCATTTTCAAGTAGGGGTGGAAATCGGACGGATCGAATCGGAAATATGGTGTTTCGGAAAAATTTCGAAAATTTTCGGAATTGAAAAACCAATTCCAATTTCGTTCCAAAATTTTTCGGAATTGTAAAATCCATTCCAATTTCGATTTTTCGGAAATTTCGGAATTCCGAAATTTTGGAATTTTCGGAAATTTCCATATATTTTATCATTAAAATAATAAATTTATATAAAATATTATCATTTTTAATGAAATTTATAATTTTATCATTAAAATAATAAATTTATATAAAATGTTATCATTTTTAATGAAATTTATAATATATCTACCTATGTAAATTAGATATTTACTTTTTATTTTACTAGTATAAGTCCCGTGCGATACACGAACATATAAATTTATTTATATATTTTAATATGAAAATGTTGAACACGAAAATAATAATTTGTTTTGGAGAATTTCAATCTGGTTTGTTAATCTTAATATTTCGAGTTTGATGTGAAAATTTTAATTTACAAAAAAAAAAATTAAGTTCTCATAATATTTCAATCTCATTTAGTATACTCGTGTCCGTGTGATGTATGGACAAATAAATTTGAAGTGTTGGTAAATTTTTGATATAAAAATGTTGTTCATGAAAAATAATATAATTCTTCAAAGTGTTTTCAATTTAATCTACTACCCATATAATTTACGAATTTAAATATTTTTTATTTTAATCATACATTGTCGTCACTATTGGCCTGAAACAAACTTATGAAAATTTATTGTTCAATAATTTATTCATAATGAGTATAAAATGGTGATATTATTGAGCATTATAATCAAGTCTTGATAATATTCCAACCTCATTTAGTATTCGTGTGATATAGTGAATAAATTTCATGCGTTAGTAATTTTTTGATATAAAAATGATGATCATGAAAAATCATATAGTTTTTCAAAGTTATTTCAATTTAATCTACTACTCATGTAATTCATCTAAATATTTATAATTTTCATCATATGTTGTTTAACTATTTTATTACTTGTTTTTGTCACAATTGGCCTAGAAAATACTTGTGCAAATATATGTTTAACAACTTATTCATAATGAGCTTAAAATATTGATATTATTGTATATTACCCCAAAATAAAATTTCTAAATTTAACATACCATCAAAAAATTTATCTATTAGAAAAATTTATCTATTGTATAATTATTTTTTTCAGATATCTTAAAATCAAAATTTATCTATTAGAAAAATCATATTGGATGACAAATATTTCAAAATTTGATAAATCTAAAACCATGAAACTATATTACAACATAAACTAAATATATTTTATCATTGTTCTGTGAACTTCATGCTACCATGATAGTGAAATTTCAGATTTTTATTTACTTTTTAATCAAGGAGGAAACATTATTTATTCTTACAACAACAAAAAAATGATAAATTTGCTAATTTTTTCGAGGATATATAAAATGATTTAGATTAAGGTGCAAATTTTTATTTACAACTTTTCATGACATGATATTATTATCATATATACACAAATCATACTAACTTTATAACATATCAAATACGATCATATTTTTTTTCCTTAATTTTCATATATATACAAAATGATTTTCATACCATGAATATAGATAAATTATGAAAAACTAAATATTTACAATTTATAAATTTATAAAATAATAAATATTTGTATTTCTACTTTAAAAAGTAGAAATGAGGTTAGTTGGTTTTTATATAGATGACAATGAAATTTCATAATAAAAAGTTCAAAGTATTTAAAATATATATGTAAAAATTCTTCATCTACGTATTATCACTCTTATAAATAGCATCGACTATCTATTCTTCATGATTAATAATGAATATATATTTATATAATTTAGCATTATGAAATAGAACATATTTTTTATTATTTTTTATAAATATAAGTATAAATGATATGTTTTTATCATTTTTTATACTTAATTTGTAGTTTTTAATAGAAAGTATATGAATTCATAAATTTTATACTTTCTAAATGTTATTGTGTGCAACAATATATCATATGTATATTTTTTTATTATATTCAAGATATATTACAAATCTTTATGATTTTTAATAAGAATTAATATAGTATAATAAAATAAAATTATATAAACACTATGTTATATTATTAACATTGTTACATAGAAGATATATAAAAATTGGAGTATTGGATACGACATATTTATCAAATAAAATTGTGTGATGTTTATAATAATTTTACAATACATGTTTCGAATATAGTAAATAAAAATAGTTAATTTATGTTGTTTTATATATGTTGGTTGACTTGATTAATAACTCACTTCTTGGTCTTCGACCCCCTCAGTCACTACGAACGCCCCCGATCAATGCAATGATATATTTATTGAGGTGGTATATGTGTATGTGGGGTACAACATTATAGATAAAAAAATACTTTGATGATCTTTAGTTCTTGAAATCCGATCATTATGTTTTTTTAATTTATTCAACAAACATATATTTAATCTTTGAATATATCAACAATTAAAAAAATTATTAGATGAGATCATATTAACATTCATATACCATATATAGATAATAATTTCCAAGATTTTGTCAATATTATAAATGATATTATTACCATATATATAAATCATGTTTAATACAATAAAATTAATAATTTATAATTTATAAATTATGAAATAATATGTATTTCTATTTTTGGGAGGTGGAAATGGGCGGGAAAATTTTAGCATTTCTATTTTGATGGGGTAATTGTTATTATATATATATATATATAATATATATTATATATATTTTCGGAAATTTTCGGATCAGATTTCGGAATTTCCGAAAATTTTAAAACTAATTCCAATTCCAATCCGAAATTTTTCGGAAAAATCGGAAATCGGAATTTTGGAATTTCGGATTAAAAATATTCGTTCCAAAATCGGAAATTTTCGGATCGGATTCGGCGGATATCGGATATTCCGTTCCGATTTCCACCCCTATTTTCAAGTCATAATGTTATGTTTTTAATATTATTATTTAATGTATATTTTTTAAGGTTATAGAAATCATTTATGAATAACAATTGTTAAGATTTTATACTCTATATACTCAATATGTTTGTAACTATGACGTCAAATATTTTGAAACTGAAAATGTTAAAACTAAACCATTATAGCTTTTACAAATAAAAATTTAAAGAAATAAAAATAAATGTACCATAATATTGTATTATAAATATTTAAGATCAACTAAAATGAGAAACTAAGATCAAACTCAAAATATAAATCGCAAACTCTAAAAAATAAACGGATATATAAGTTTAATTATAGTTCAAATAATGTTGTTCATTCTCAGTGCAAGTTGAAAGATGAAATTTATAGCATCTGGAGAGTATATATATAATGCAAAGTAATAAACAATTGTAGAAGCAAAATACTCTTTGTACTTCTCAAATTTACTAACACTGTTGTGCAACACCTTATTATTACACTTTTAGTTTATGTAACATATATTATGACACTTTTTAAATTTATACCATTATATAACACTTGTATATAACATTATATTAATATGTAACACTTTTCTAACACTCTTTTAATACTTTTAAATAAGGTAAAAAAATTTAGTAATGTTTTTAAATAAGTGACATCTTTTAATTATTCTTTGTAACAAAAAATAGGTTGACACTTAAGCTAAAATTTGGACATTGGTAGAAAAATAAAAACAAGTCTTTGGAGTCATTTGGATAAAATATTTTTGTGTTTACACACACACATATATATATGTATGTGTGTGTGTTACATTCTAAATAAGTATTATATTTTCATATGATCAAATACCAAGATGTACAAGTGATGATCATTGTTGAGTACAAAAAAAAAAACACAAGAAAAAAGTGTGCACATTTTTTTCTAAAGGGAGGAGGCTGCCAATAGCAAAAAAACATGTACATATAGAAAAAGTAGCATTCCTCATAAATTAAAAACATGAAATCTAGTTTTTTAGTCTCCTCTTGATACCGCTAATCTTCCAATAATTTCTATCTATCTAGTTTCATTAAAGTTAGCAAAAACAAAAGAGAGGAGATGCAAAACGTCAAATTTTGGAAATGGTGAGCAGAATAGTTAAGAAAGCCTCTTCTTACAGCTGAGCCTGTACAACCACCTCTTTCGTCCCCACTTCCACCAAATCGGCACCTTTGCCGCTTTCTTCTTCGTCTTCTTCAATTCTGCATCAGTTTCGAAGACATATAGCATCAGAATCTCATGTGCAATCACTAAATTCGCTCTAATTTTCTGAAATCAAACCACACATCACAACATATATAGATTATAAACATCGATGAAATTGTGTTACTTGAGCAATATTTCCAAAATTCATTTTGATTTTGGCAGTCACTCATTATCAACCCTATCAAGTGCGACGATATAGAAGAATCAACAAACGAGAGTATGAAGATGATGCATATGAAAGTAAGATGAACAATTGAACATACATCATTGATTTCAACAAGCTCTAAAACCTCTTTAGAGATATCAAAACACATCGGCCACACAAATGCCATATGGCAAATAACTACCACGCTCACTTTGTATCTCAAGTTATTAGGTTTGAAAAATCTGAATGACATGGCAAGATTTTTATTTTTTATTTTTTCTTGGGGTATTAAGCTAATTAGAAGGTTCAAAATGTAGAAATAGAATCTGCATTAATTCTACAAAATATTGCAGCAGGTCATTCTTTTGCAAATATATAGGATCAGTTCAAACTTTCCTAATAGAGGTTCCTAGAATTGTATAGATTCATCTTTTCAGATTATTCAATAAGATTGAATCCACTGTCTGGATAATTAGCCAATGTATTCACTATAAATTTAAAAATTTCCAGCAAACGGTAAGTTCATCTGATAAGCATTACGCCATGGCCCATAAACCACCATGTGCATAAATTTATTGGTCTGTATTCCTAATTAATTTTTCATGATATGAGCAAATTCAAGCTCCTTCAGTACCCTCAATCAAGTCTATATTTCAAATAATTGACAACTGGAACATTAAGGTTCACTTGAATCATGCATCTAGAACATACTCAAGCTTGAAATGTCAGTGTATATAAAATTTAATATTGGTAGACCTCGTGTCTCCTATTTAAGATCTTATGAAGTAAGAAAAATGTCTGGTAAAACCCAGGTAAATTACATCCTTTCTTGATTAAGTAAATATATAATTTCCAATAAGAGAAACTATAATCCTAAAATAGGTTAGGGAAGGAAGCAAGTAGGAACTTAGTCACTAGATCGGAGGATCCATATTTTAGAAGCAAGTGAAAGAGACAAGGAAAAATTTACTAACTTTTGTTCCTCAGAGCATAACATCCCCATTCCGATTGCAACTTTGAAAATATGGATTCCAGTGAAGGCCAATGGTTTAACTGAATTTTCAGTACTTCTAAGACAGTTCGCAGTCCCGACTTAGTAGGCATTAATTGTTCCACGTTCTCTTTAGGACTTTCACCAAGTAAAACCTGAATAACAGAATTAAATGAGGAAATAACACCGTATTAACAATGTCTGTGTGTGTGTCATAGTTGTTAGGGACAAGGCACACAGAGGCGCAAAAGTGATCTTGGTGCCCGGGCGAGCAGCACACTTAAAAAGGAGTATGAGGCGCTCAAAGGCACATGTCCCATTAACAGCGCCCGCCACTTGCTTGTAGAGGCACTATAGTATAGCATGTGCCCATTGCGCCTCCTGTCTCAAGTGCACCCAAGGCACACCTCTAACAACTATGATGATGATGATGATGATGATGATGATGATGATGATGATGATGATGATTAAATAAATAAAACTGAGGATCCAATAGGTGCAAATGGAAAAATGCAGAAAGAACCAAAGACCCAAAAAATACACTGCACGAACCACAAATGAACGAGTAGCAAATTGTAGACATGTGATATACACATCAAGTAACAACAAACAATATTAACTTAGCATAAGAATTCCCCATATCTGAAATGCAACAAGAATAGTAAATTGGTGACTTCACATAAATGTGGCACAACATCACAGGCATTTCTGAAGGACCTGTTTCTCTCACTGTAGGAAAAATAGTAGATGATAGCTCATTATTCAGTAAGCATTAACAGACCCCAGCACCTGAGAGCCATCTTAGGATATTTGAAATGCCAAATCTAAAGAGAAAATTTTAAAATGTTTTAACAGCTATGAAAGGGAGAAAAAAAGGCAAGTGTGTGATTGTCCCTGGACAAAAGTTTGGGATACTTATGGAACTAGGCTTTTTCTCCATCAGTTCATAACAGGGAGAGAGAGATAGACTGCTCAACAAAGTAGGGGCATTGTTATCAAAGTTTGCATAAGTACCAGATGAGAGATTATTGATAAAGAAATGTTACCTTGATAACAGAAGTAGCAGATACTGACATTGATCGAAGATTATAGCTGCAAAAGACAGAGCTTTATGAGGGCATCTTAAAAAAGAATGTTCCAGAAAAAGAATAAAGAACTTAAGCATAAGAAATAATAAAATAAGACAAATACACTTAAAGAGGAAAGAGAAAATTAACACATAAAAAAAAATATCATATTAAATTGAGACAAAGAAACAGGAATAGATGAATTACCCCCCCTCAAGGATAACCAGTACTTTTCCACCAGATAGGGAACAACACATCTGTGTCATCTGTGCATACCCAGCAGGAGTAACCTAAAAGACAAAAAGATCAAAAGAGTGGAAAAGGTTGAAATAACAGACACTACAGCATGGCATACAACAATATTAATTGATTGGGAAACTTATAGTAACATTTCATGCATCCAGCACCTCATTGCAATTAAATTGATAACAGATAATAGCTCATGCAATATGACAACTTTCAAATGCAAAGAGAAAAAGCTCCGTCTCAGGACTTATTAAGACCTAATCATGATTATTACCAAATAATAACAAACAAAAAAATAATAATGCAAAAACGAGTAATACATCACAGCCTCCAAGAGGGTCATAACGTGCAGCATCAAATCCAGCAGATATTATTGTAAAATCTGGGTCATACTCAGCAGCTGCAAAAAGAAAAAACAAAAACTTACAATATTCAGATACAAGTTAACCATCAAGAGCAAGTAATCATGCAACTACTATTGTGAATGTGTGGCATGCGATTGGAAAGGAAAAACTCATTGCTTCACCAACCTATATTAGAGTAAATTCCAAAAAGTAAAAGAATCTATATTAGGCCAACCATCAGAAGAAGACATGTTTTGCAACATGTAGGACTACAGAGAAAAAAATAAAGGGTGCGGCTATCCGCACCCCTCAAATTACAAAACACACCCCATTCCTAGTGTTACTGTATACAAATGAAATGTACAGTAACACTAGGAATGGGGTGTGTTTAGTATTTTCTGGGGTGCGGCTCCGCACCCAAAAATAAAAGATAAAAAGTCTTCTTATCCAATGTGAATTTTCAACTCTAATATCTTAAGCTTTTACATGGGTGGAATGGTCATTTAACAAAAAGAATGGATAGAGAAGAGAAAAAAATGAATATTTGAGTTCAGTCTAGTTGTCCAAATGGAAAGTTATGAATTTCTTAGGGTGCACAGAAAACTCAAAATACCTTATAACTTTATCCAATTAAATTAACATCTCATTTTTATTTCTCAGGCATGCTCACAGTTTAGAGATGAGCAAATATCATTTGAGTTATCTGTTTATTAACTAAAAAAAAGGTATAACATGTTATGACCTATAGGAAGCACAACTTGCTGAAACGCAAAAATATAGTCATTATCACCAACTCCCCCACGACTCCATGGAATGTTTACACAATATCCTTCAGCACCCATTGAACCAATCTGCGAAAGCAATATATGATTGTCAATTATTCAAGGTCTGAGAATACAGGAAGAAGTATTATAGTAAAAACATATGAAGTAGAAACCTTGAGCTAAGCCAAGTGCCACATGCATGTATGCACATGCAGACAACTTTGATGCAGACCTTGTTAACATGAAATTGAGTAAATTTTCATTTACAAAGCTAACTTTTTTTATCTTGCATATCTATTCAACTAAATTATTTCTATGAAAATTTCATATTTTCAGTAACAAAAAAAGGAAAACTTTCCTTCTGTTGACATGTTGTAGGTTTAGTAGCAGTAACAAGTTGAAAGTGATTTTTTCATCTTTTTTCTGTCACAAATAAAAATTGTAGAAACAAAAAAATAAATAAAGTTTCTGCCAAGAGCTCTTTTCTAGTCCTTTAGCTTCAGTGAAGAGCCACTCTCAGGCAGGGAATTGTCAATAAACTAAAGCCCAGAGCACTGATGATAATGAATTCAAATAGGATGAGAAATTGAAATAACACTTGAAGAAGCCATTGTTTCATCATCCACAACCCTGTTAGATTAGGAACTCAATGAATATATAATGGTGGTTAAAATGCTTCCTAATGTTTCTTTAGAATCCTGAAACCACTATTGTAAACCACAGAATTTATAGTTCAATACATAGGATTTCGCAATTAATTGCTCCATCACAGGGAATAAAATAATAAGAAATGAGGAATCAAACCAGGTCGAATAGATACCGTGATAATGAGGGCACGTGTTGACATGCAGAATCAGGACACATATATAATTGCATACATATATATAAGGTGAAAGAGGGATTAAACTACCTCATACGCAGATCCAGTACCAGGATAGAACTTTCCATCCTCATGTCTATGCAAAGATATATACAAAACCTACAAAATTTGCACTAAAGGTGAAGCAAAAAGCCTCGATATGAAGGTTCAAGTAAAAGAACCAGCAGAAGTAAAAACAGAATGAATAATGCAAATGTTCAACATGATGATTTACAAACATCAGTCATCCATACAAATCTACTCTTTTCAAATAAGAAGATCAAACATAAAATAAATCATTCATTCTGAGTTTGTACTAAGTCATGCCTTAATTGGGCGGCAGTGACTTAACATCAAGAGATTATTGGCAGCATCTCATGGTTATTACACAAAAGAAACCATTGGCAGTCGGAAACCTAGGGAACAAATCCATGTAACTGGATTCAGCCATCAATAAGACTAGGTGGGGCAGATGAACATCAGAAGGTGCAATGAATTGTGGAACGTTAACAACTAAGAATTAAGTATTGAGGATTTTGATACACAAGATTAGAAGAATATAACCTGAAAAGTCATCCAGTTACCCTAAGCATTTTAAGAATCCTACGCAAGAGGTCCATCATGCTTTCCTTTTTTTGAAATAATACATAAAATTATTTTTTTGTTTGCAGTCATAAAATCATGTTTACCAATGAACTGCTAAGCATTGATACTCTTTTCCTTCAGAGTACCACAGCATCATTAAATTTGGTAGAGAATTAGAGCTTCTGCAATAATTGCACTTGGATAGGAAAGGCAAGCAGTGAACGTAAACTCAATTTTCTGTTAACATAATTTAAGAATTTTGGAGTGTCCAGTTTCTCCCTTCCCCACAATAATTCCATCCATGAGCAGAAAAAAGTGCACAGTGGCGATAATTATTGCAAAGGTTAGATATTAAAGAGGATCAGATGGAATTTATTGGCTTCAGAGTACATCCTTTCATATTAAAGTTGCTTCATTCCTGTGTTGAGAGGTCATTGACTTTACTAATTTAACAGAATAAGTGTGGTGTCCAAACAGTAGAACCACATAACTCCAAAAAACTATACATAAGAATCCTGCAAGCAAACCACCGTCAGAATATTATGCTGGATAATATCCAAAGCTCCATATTCAGACAAGAAACATATATTTATGATTTCGTCAGCTTATACGAATAGCTTTTTTAGAATATGATTCTCGAGTTTAATTAACTCTTTACAAACAGAAAAGAATGCTTCTTTAAGACCTTCAGATAAGAACCGTCTGACTATTGAGTGAACTAATAGAAAATCAAGAGTTTGGTGTTCCAAGAAAACGCACCGATTTACTTTTCTCAAATATTTCTTGTGTGCCATTGCCATGATGTACATCCTTCAAGTAATAGACATGATTAATAGTTAGAAAGCCTCAATTATAAGCTAATCTTCAAACAGGGAAAAGCCACCATAATTACCCAATCAATGATTAAGACCTTCTTCGCTCCTGTAAGCTGAGCTGCCGATGCAGCAACGGCTGCATTGTTGTGAAGACAAAAACCCATAGCCTGTTTAACTCCAGCATGATGACCAGGAGGACGGACCTGACTCATTGGAAATGGAGGGGAACAATGAGTTCATGAATGTTCTTCCATCCACCTATTATGATAGACTTTATCTATCTGAGATCAATGATCAATAGAGGAACCTAATATTCTCAACCTGTTCTTACCAAAGCAAAACCATTTTTGACTCTTCCAGAACATATAGCTGCTGCAAGATCAAAACATAAACCTGCAGCAAGTCTGGCGGCACTTGCTGAATGTTGATTTGCATACGTATCAGGCGTGAAATAGCTGCAGGGATGAATGAAACATACTCCATTTCATTTTTATGAGAAACTTTTGACATAATGTTACTAGCTCGTGAAACTTACAAGCGTAATAAGATCTTTTTTCTTTTTACTGAAAAACATGAAGTAATAGTGTGCACATTCAAGTGAAATGTAATACTGGTTCATTCACAAACAAATAAAACCAAATAGAAAGGAACTAGGACTATTATAAATAAATAACAGTAATTGAGGTCTTTGAAAAGACATGGGTTGGGAAATCATTGAAGAGTTTAACATACCTAGAGACAACACGGCTTGTAACTTCAACAGCTTCAATATTCTCAAGGGAATGGACCTAACATCACAAAAATGAAATATATGTTAACCAGAGCCATACTATCTAATCCAAACACAATAAATGATCACCTTTAATTTTCAAGTCAAAATTACATGGAACCTGATTGCAACTTTGGAAAATATTTTAATGAGAATTTCGCACTATATTAGTTTTAGTTTTAATGTGAATTCAGGACGTTAAGATTAGAGGTAGCAATTAAGCTCATTCAGATAGTAATTGGTCTTTGTAACCTTCAGGAGTTCTTCATGAGTAATTTCCCTTGCTGGAATTGGATGGCACATTCCTGGGAATATACCTACCATGTATTAAGAGGAAAACCAGCTTCTTGTTAATCACTTGCCAAAAGAATTAAAGAGGTGCATAATAACATGACAGCAGGATATATGCAAATCATTGCTCTTTCGTGACGGGTGGATGATGGTGTATGCGAACATATGATTAACTGACACAAAACCTGCAGCTTCAAAGCTAGCAGCGATGGCTCGAAGACGATCAGGTCTTTCTGGATGGGGATGAGACTTCATGACAACCTTTACAGCCAAAGAAACAACAGAAAGAAGTTCAGCTCTGCCCAATGAGAGTATCTGAGCTATCTCGTTAACTGTGTGTCACACAGAAATCGATGATCATGCTTGAGTAATATATTAAATGATCAGCATCCATAGATAAAAACTAAGGTACAATCAGTTAAGTGTATTTAAATCAAACAAGGAGGAAGGCATCAAGAAAGTAAATGGACATGGTAGCAATGTGAAAATCTGGTAAAGAAAATGTTAATAGGAAATGTCATACTTCTTCATGAAGCAGCATTCTCTCATCAAAGCCTATGGCAGTACGGTTGTCGGATGCAATACTTCGTTTGTGAAAGTCTATACTTGGCTTGTGAGAATCTATACATGTTCAAAAGTAAAAGAAGCAATTTATTTCAACCACAAAGAATGATTCTAATTAAACTACAGAAGTATAACAATAAATAAGACATTCATTTATGGCAATTCAACTAAGACAAAAAAATTATGAAAATTTAAAACTTCAGGGCAAAATAGCAATAAATAAACAAAAAACCAGCAAAATAGTATAATAATATTGAAAGCAAAGGGTTTAATTTCCTCAATAGTCAATACCCAAGAAAAATTGATGGAACTCCCAAGTAGAGTGGTGAGATTCACATGGTGGAATTCCCTACAATTCATTCCCATGAACTTACATTTTCTAGTGGAGTTGACAGTTTATCGTCTAAGATTATTATATCATTGGATGTATATCTAGCAAATGCAAAAAAAGGGAAATACGAGACCAATACAACAACTAAGCCTTCATTATATGAATCAAATTCTGCTATTGTGTTTGGTCTCATACGTGATTCTATTTATATTTAAGTAACATGTCTTTTTAACAGTTTCCTTCCAATTCTATTTACGTCTTTTTAACAGTTTCTTTCCAATTCTATTTACATCTTCCCCTTCTCCTTTTCATTTGAGTAAATGATATATATTTTCGTCATGATGTCCTGAGCATTAGAGTAAGCTACACACGTCTTAAACCATCATAAGTGTGCTTCAATGTTCTCGTCTATTGAGGTAACCCCACTTTCTTCATAATGCATTCATTATTTCTTCTATGTAATTCAGTGTGTCTGCACATCCATCTAAATCTTGTTTCTGCTACCCTCATTTTCTTTGTTCATGTTTAGTTGCCCAACAATCTTATCCATAAAGCATCATTAGTCTTATGTTTATTTATGAAGTTATCTTTTCAAACCACACCAATAACATAGGAAAAAAAAATTTAAGAAACAGGCAACTTAGACAATCAAAGCACTAACTTTGACGCTACTCCTCACATCAGTTGCAAAAACTCTCCTTACTGTATCAGCAACAAAAAATAAGTGTTTTGCTTGTTGGAGGACTTGACCAAACATCTCATTACACAATTGAAAACAACCTAGTTTCAGATACACTTAAATAACCTCAGCTGAGTGTTCTCATTCTGCTTGAGCATAATCTTCTCTATCCATAGGCCTAGGCGATAAGACAATCTCAAGGAATAAAGGATACATATGACTAAATACATGGTAGCAATGTTAAGAGCATTAAAAGATTCTCACGGAGTGGAAGGGAAAGAAATCAAGCAAAGGACAAATGAACTCCACCATTGTTGATGATAAATCACATTATTTCCCATAGTTGTTAGAGGCTCAATGCACAAAGGTTCCTTACAGACATTGAGCAACACACAGTGCATGCCTTAACGAAGCAAGGCTCATAATACAAACAATTATCATCCATAGTGCCCTAAACCCTAAACCCTAAACAATAAAGATACACAAATAAAGTAATGGATATAAATATTAAATACAATACATAAGGAAATTAAAATTCTGGCTGTTAAGCAAATAAATGGAACAAATAGTTTCACATATTTCAGTGATTTTTTTAAGAAAATTCCGCAGTAATTTCAGTAAATTAAGCAATTCTGCCACGTATCTAAGCAATTCAGATTTAATCAAGCAAAGTAAGCAATATTAAGAAAAGTCAAACTTTTAGAGAATTGAACGATGTTTCAGAAAAAAATCTAATGCATTCTCTTGAACCATTTAAAAATTAGAACAAAGATTTCTGCATGAAATGAAGGGGGGGAGGGGGGACGAACAATATAACATATAACAGAAAGGCCAAGACCTTAATGGAAAAGAAAATAGAAGATAAGAAACAAAAATTAAAGACAGAGGAGGCAAGAAAAAGAAAAGAACGAAGAACCAAAAAATAACAGAAGAAATGGAAGAATCCAGCATCGGAAAAGATAAGAAAACAAAGGGACAATTAAGTCCTTGCGGCACAATTGAAAGAAGAAGACATTTTACACATATTTTCTTCCTTATTATTCTTTCTTTCTATTTCATTAACCCAAATGTGAGCCCCCTAAAAATGTGATATACGGGACATGCAACAAGGCCAGGCCAATAGTTGAAAATGGAGCAACCGTGCCTTGTGTACTTGCATCATGGCTCTGGTTCTCTGGTAAAAGCGATGAGGATGTCAGAATCTAAATGTTCAGTTTGTTACAAAAATGCATCATATTGCAGATATGCCGCTTGCATCTTCTCACTAAAATTGATGAGGAAGTGAATGGAAGAAGTAGGTTTGAAGACATTATGCTTCTAATTTGTAAAAGATGGGAAGAGTTTGGGGAGCAAAAATGACTGGATACTGCTCTTGGAGCCTAGCGTTGCTCTCCCCACCCCAATTAAACCCCTTCCACTGTCTCAAGTATCTCTATATTCTTGTACAAATTAAGGCATACAAAAGAATTTAAGTACAAGTAAAATGAACCATGTCCTTCCACATCCATGAAACAGAGTTTGTGGCTGTCTCCAGATTATGCCTTTGACAACATATCATGTGTCAAAGGTCTTATTTATTGAAAAGGTAGGTATGCAGGCATTTAATATATCATTGTTGTGAAGACATCATACTTCAAACTATTAAGTTTTGATAATAAATTAAAAATGTACAGCTAGATATCAGTCCTAAAAAGATTCGAATGAGATTGTAAATCAGAAAACACACCACACTAGGTACTTGCAGTTTCAAATGTTTGTGTAACAAGATAGAGTAGATGTTTCTTCATAAGCTCATTGCGCCATTAATCTCCCAAGATTTTTACTCCTTTTACATCTCAAAGATGTAGGGAACAAATCTTCAACCTCCTTTTTATTCCCCTTCTATTCTTTTACTTTTTTCCCTCCCCTTTCCAGGCTGTGACAGATTATTACCATCTAAAATTAGTTGTTTATTAATAATACACCATAGTTTTTGGAGGCGAGAGGTGCACAGAGGCACAAGGGGTGCCCTGGCTCCCGAGGCGCGTGCCTCTTGACTTGGACAAGGGCGCCAAAAACAAAAAAATAATTAAAAAAATACAAATCATGTAGAAAACATCACAATACCTAATTTAAAGTTCAAACAACACACTTAAAGTTCAAACTTCAACATACTAAGTTCATCATCATCATCTATCTACTTGAAGAGGCTCTATTTTGTGTTTTTTTTCCCTCTTTTCTTTTTCTCTGACATTTTAACTTCTCGAAGCTCTAGTTGTCTAAATATGTTTGACTGATATAAATGGTTAAATATTACCATTGGAACTTGGAAGAGAGCTGAAAAGTTAAAACATGTTTGTTTCGGTAAAAGATACTAAAAAGATTGAATGAGAGGTGCAGAGGCACGTCTGAGGCGCCAAAGGAAAAAAAGGCAAGCGCCTCCTTAACAGTGCCAGCCTCACCCATGCAGAGGCGCAAAGCCCATCGCCCCATGCCTCGGGCGCACCTCTAACAAGTATGTCATACACATTAAAAGGTGTAAGGAAAATCCACCATATGCAATTACAAACACATCACAAAACTATAAGATCAAATAAACAGAAACCTTCATTTTGATTAGCCCTGGGATCTTCTGCTGGATATAGGGAGCAAGCCAAGTAGCCACGCTGTAATATTCCAGATGCTCTATGTTCAAGACAGCCCTTTTGAATTAAAGAATTGCAAAACATACAACGGCTTATAAGTAAGAACGTTATCAAAGAGAAAATGCAAACACACTGAACAAAAATAAAAATTACAAGTAAGAATATGCCTACATTGCATAGTTCGTCTTCGCCGTCTTCTTCAATATTAGGCATAGTGCAATTCCGGCAAAACCATTTCCGACATTGGGGCAGTGTCTCCGAAGGGTCCCAATCACTGTCATCATCCTCATCCTCATCATCTCCAAAATCGTATTGGTTGTTGTACATTTCTTCTAGACTCATATCACTCCTCTTCCTCTTACCGTTTTTCTGCTTCATCAAATTATCAAATAATAAACGCAGACACAAAACCACCCGTTTCCAAAACCTAAACTAGAAATGACAACAAAAAATAATTTTGAAAAAAAAAAAAAACCAAGAGGAAAGCGGAAAAGCAGAGAAACATACTTCTTCAACTAAATGCTGTTTCAAGAAGGCACCATTAGAAGCAGCAGGTTGCAAATCCGCATTGGAGCTGGACACTGACTCTCCATTGAGAAGATGACTTTCTCTGCCGTCGTTGAAATGACCCATTTAAGGTCGAGAGAGAGAGAGAGCGCAGTACCGAGCAGCGGGAAACGAGGACTCGGGAAAAGAGGGGAGGACACTGTGAATACCTAGGTGAAATATATATTATGTTATAATTTATATTAATATATATAACCCTCTCTATTTGATATTTGCAGTGGTACCCTTAGAGGTGCCCAAATAAATAGAAAAATGGTCCGGCTATCCGCACCCCACAAAACTAAATAAAAAAAAATGATTTATTTAAAGACATTTATACTTTTACTATTAATTTTATAAACAATTATCAATAAATTAAAACTATACTATACACACCCCTCAATTAAAACACACCCCATTTGCAACACACCCTTTCTTCTTCCTCACTTCTTTTTTCTTGCAAAACCTCAAAACAAAACTCTAATCTTCTAAACTCTCACCTCATACCTTGTTTGTATTAAAAAAACATCATGTCTCAAGAAAAAACACATGAGATGGACAATGTAAGTTGTTTAGATGGTTTTTACCGTTCATTTTTGTGTATTTTGAGGTTAAAAAAAACCTGCGAATTTTGCGATCGGCCATTACAAGCCGAACAGATCGAAGTGTGTTCGACCTGCAATAACCGAACATATTGTAGTGTGTTCGAACACTAGTCGAACATATTGTAGTGTGTTAAAACACTAGTCGAACACCAACCATACCGTTCAAACACTAGTCGAACATATTGTAGTGTGTTCGAACACTAGTCGAACACCAACCACACCGTTCAAACAATACTAGTCGAACACTACTCAATCAACTCGGCGAACTAGGGTCGAACCGATCCCGCCCGAAAACAAAAATTCAACATCGCGATTTCGTTTTTCAGGCCTAACTCTACAACATCTATACATGTTTTCAACTACAATACATCCTAAACATGATTCCTAAATAATGTTGCTCAATTTCAAACAATAAAACAATAAATTTCACCCAAATGGAGGAAAAAACTTTGGAAAAACGAAAATTGCAAATTTATTTGAAACTTCATCTTCATTGTAAGGATCCATTGTACAAAGATGTTTTGTTGAATGTGATAACACAAAAACTTGTTCGAATTTAGACTGAACGATTTCGTCGAACAAATCCGGATTGAGAGGATAGTATTCTTGGATTGAAATGGGTTAGGGTTTTGATTTGGGGGTGAATGAATTGTGGGGTGTGTTGGGTATGTTGTGATGTGTTTAGTATATGTGTGTAATTTAGAATCAAAGGGTATTATTGTAATGTGTTGGGGTGTGTTTAGAAATTATTTAATGAAGTTGATTTAAATGTGTGTGTGTTTAGAAAATGGGGTGTGTTTAGAAGATTTGGGGGTGCGGATAGTCGGGCCCATAGAAAAATCGAAATCGAATCGGGGTCAAAACAATTTAATTAATTGTTGATTCGATTTTGGTTTCAAGTTGGAACCATAAATCATATTAATGCGGTTTGGTTTCAGTTCATGATATTGATATGTGGTTGATCAAAACAAGTTGAATAGAACTATTGAGTGTTTAAATTTGATTTGTTTAATCATTAAATGAACTTGAGTTTAATTTATCGAATACATTCATGGTTCATTAGCTTACTTAAGCTTAATTGAATCTTGTCGAACTTAATAAATATTAATAATAACTTATATTATTCATCAACCTATTAACAAAAAAAAGTTATATATTCTAAAATTTCTAATTTAATTATAAAAATTATCTATAATTAGATATTTATATATTTATCATAAGTAAAAATATAAAGAATATATACCAAAATATCAAACATTAGTATTATATCTTTCGAACCAACTCACGAGTCTTCTAACAAATTTGTTCATGAGCTAAAGAGATAAATACGTCAAGTTTGAATTTGTTTGTTTACTTTAACGAATCGCAATAAATGAATTCGAATGAACTTTTATCGAATCAAGCTACGAATAGTTCACAAACGATTTGGTTCATTTACATCCCTAATTCCGATCTTGAAAGAAGCTAGATTCTAAACATACAGACAAGATTCCCATGATTTTATGGGGCATATGTAAGGCTAAGAATAAATGTCTTTTGGGAAGGCTATGAATTTTCTCTTAATGGTTGAAGGTAAAGAATATTAATATTACTCAATCTCATGTTATATATACATATATATAAACTTTATAAAATCCTTATTTGTAACAATTCATAATCTTCTTAAGAGTATGTACATTGCAAGAAAATAATTGCCAAAAAAAAAAAGAAACTAATGTTTCATGTAAAAATCTAATATTATTTTTTCATTAATATGAATAAATCAAAATTTGATTTTCAAAAATCCAATCTATTTGATATATTATATTAAATTTTGTAATTATGGGTCGTTTTTTTCTTACCAATTTTGGAGGTTCTTTTATTGGACTTAAATTCAAGACAATACAATATTATGATAAATTTTCATAAATTTAAAGAGAGTACAACATAATTAACAAAAAGAAAGTTAATCAAAAATACCAAATAATAAATTTAAGAAGCTAAATAGATAAAATATTATTGTTGAAAGTTATTAGATCATGTCCAAATATGCTCAACTAAGTCAGCACAAAGTTGGTGATAAACTTGGTTGGATTGAAGTTCAGTATTAATCCGATAAATTCTTGAAAATTTTGTGTAGTGTCCTGTGTTATATGTGTGGTATCATCACTTTCATCATTATTCCAATGCAAAACCATTTCTCCTTCATTTTTTACTATCATGTTATACAAAATAATGCAAGTTAACATTATTGTCTTCAACTTTTTTCTATACCAAAAAACAAGTCGGAACCCTAATAATTGTCCATCATGCTTGGAGCACTTTAAATGCTCATTCAACATCTTTTCTTGCAGCTTCTTGTCTTTCCTTAAACAATCATCTTTTTGAATCTTGTGGACATGGAAAAACCTTCATGAAAGTTGACCATTCCGAATAGATATCATTTGTTAGATTATATCAATGTATTATGTGACGTTCACAGTATAATGAATATTTGGTATTTTACCAGCAAAAATAATTAAACAAAGTGGACTTGTTCAGAATATTGATGTCATTAAGATAATATGTGACCCCAAAAACTGCATATCATATCCATAGATTTTGGGACGTGACTGCTTCAAGCACTATTGTAGGTGACCCATGACCTCTAGTAAATTAGCATTTCCAAGAAATATGATAGTTTTTCCACTCTTAATGCATGCAATCAAGACTACCCAACATACCAGGGAAACCATGTCTTGACTCCTGAAGTTGTAGAAGACGTTGAAGATCATTGTAATTTAATGTTCTCAAATATTGATCACCAAATGCTTGAACCACATTTTTGCAAAATTTGAATATACAATTTAAAGCGGTTGAATTACCCATATGTAGATACTCTTGTCAAGGTTGCCAACAGGGACTCCATAAGCCAACCAAAAAATTATAGCAGTGCATTTCTGTAAGGGGGACAAACATTGTCTTCCTAATGCGTCGAGTAGGTTTTGGAAGTATGGTGTGTGGTTCTTCAATTTGTTAACTATGCTTAGGAACAAATCTCTTTGCATCTGAAATTGTAGCCGGAATATATAGGATTTGGAGAAAAATAATCATGGAAGAGTCTATCATGCCCCTCTTCACGATTTCTCTCAGTGAACTTTCTTCTCATATTGTTGTTGTAGTTGATGTTGTCTTCCATACATTTAAGAAGCCTCAATTTCATTTGTTCATCCAGCAAACCTGGTTGATCTTCGGACTCACCATCTGTGCTAGAGCTAGAGAGATTTTAGAATGACTTAGTTTAGTTTGATTGATGAAAACTCTAAGTGATATGATTAAAAAAAACTTAAGACAATTATTTAAATTTGTGAAAATATTTGTCTTCACAAACTTGAAAATTTGACATGTCATATCCTTGACACATTTTTCAAGATGGGTTGAAGATAACGTGATGGACCATATGATTAAGATAACTCATTACCAACAATAATCTCATCATATAGGACCCTCGGCCTATTTTACAAGTATTAAAGATTGACAAGGATAGTTTACAAGATTTAAAGTCTGTTAGTTTATTTTTTTGGACACAAACATACTATTATTTATCACTGAGAATGTTATTCTTGAGATATTTGTTCCGACAACATTTAGTCATTGTCAGTTCAATTTTTGGATACGAACATACAATTGTTTATCACTGAAAATCTTATTCTTGAGATATGTGTTCCAAAAATGTCACGACCACATTTCTAACATAGCTAGACATGTAATAGAATTTCATATTAAAAGACCAATAAGTGAGTGTGTGACTTTTTTTTTCACTGTAACAAATAACCTTTCTTACACCCGAAACTAGATAAGAAAATATAGCATGCTTCATAGCATTTATCATAAAGTCCAACCACACCCACTCCTATATTTTACATACTTATTCCCAAAAGAAAGTGAAGATAAAACAGAAATTCATGTTCTTCATCAAAACATTGTTTAAAGCAAAATAAGCTCATAACATAGCCCAACAGGTAGTCATCCATGTACACCATCTCCGAACCCGTAGGAACTCAACAACACAGTCAGTAAGTCCATGAGCTTATACATCAGCAAGTTCACCTACAATGCATGAACTGTATGAGCTAATAAGCTCAGTAAGTAGAAATTATGCACATAACATTAATGATATGAAATGATGTCAATGATGCATGCTAATGAATCTTTACAAAATCATTTTCCTTCATTAGGCCCCTTGACCACCTCGCTACTAGGTATCGGATAGAGCTCAACATAACATCATTCATCATTATAGCCATAACCATGTCTCACATGCCATCGGCTGAACGAATCAAGTCATATCCATGTCTCACATGTTCCCGGCTAAACATATAGTAATGGTAGTCATAACCATGTCTCACATGCCACCGGCTGAACGAATCAAGCTATATTCATGTCTTACGTATCCCCGGCTACCCACATAATATATCGTAAGCATGATTACATGCCTC
The DNA here is from genome assembly GCA_954870855.1 of Scutellaria minor. Classification (NCBI taxonomy): domain Eukaryota; kingdom Viridiplantae; phylum Streptophyta; class Magnoliopsida; order Lamiales; family Lamiaceae; genus Scutellaria; species Scutellaria minor. The sequence goes on from OX940727.1 coordinate 24,493,205, forward strand.
GATGCACTAGTAGTGGCAATAAAATCCTTTTCATCTTGAAATCATGTCTTGTATGCAGAATGCAATAACTTTCATCATTTACATATGCACGTGTTGATGCTCGTGATTGATACTCGTAATGCATCCCATATATCTTCACATAACATCACCCAAACACGTCATTCTCAAGGAGATATAAAATCACATAATATCACTTAATCAATATATACATATATATCATGAAATACTATGTTCATACATTGTAGTTGCAAATGAATTTCTACTTACCTGAAAATCAAATGATTTTGGTTGTATAAGCTTCAAATTTTCCTCTAGAACTCTCTTGATATTTTCTTTCTCTCGGCGATTCTCTATTTTCTATTATCTTGTTTTCTTAAGTTATCCCCACCTTAGGAAAAGCGGGTGTGTCTATACATAAGTTGTCGAGCAGGCCTAGATAATTCCTCTTTTCTCGTTTCCTTCATCGAACATTAAAAGGTCTGAGTATCCTATCTAATTATAAGTTTGTAACTTAAAGTCACGAGTAATTAAAATATGGCCCTTTAAGATTTTCCTTGTTCACGAGGGAGGTTGAAGCGACTTTCTAATGACGTTGTGGTTTAAAGAGTAAAGAAACGTTTTAAGGTAATATAGAGTTTAGGTGATATTATAATGAAAATGTAAATTAAATCTTGAAAGACTTGAACTTAATTTTAGAAAAGTTAACTATAACATTATATCTTAAATTAGATCTTGAAAGACTTGAACTTAATTTTAGAAAAGTTAACTATAATATTATATCTTAAATTAGATCTTGAAAGACTTAAATTTAATAAAACTCATGTTGGTATTTCATATCCTTCCAATTTATTATCAATTAATTAACTTATAAAATTCATGTATTTACCTAACAGAGAATTATCATAAAATCTGCTAAAGCTTAAATATAAGCATGAACTAAATATTAGTTAAAATCTATAAATATTACCCATTGAGATCACCTAATCTTCATATCAAAAACTAATATAGGTATTAAAAAATTTCATGAATTAATTCATTTGGGTTGATCATTATTTATGGTAATATACTCCATGCAAGGTATTTGATTAAAATTTTGTATCTAATAAAGATTTCACTTTGTTTATTAGCAAGTAGATATTTAATTAAACCCTTCAAATTTAATTGGCAAAACCATAATAGCGTGACATAAAAAAATAGTAAATTCTTCAATTATTGAATCTAATCTTATTATTATAAACTATATTTTGAAAAGTATAGACCAAAGATAAGAATAACAAACAAAGAAGAATTTTCTTCAATATAGATTTTCTTAGATTGAAACTTGAAAAATCATTATATTCTTAACTATTACTTATCCTAACTATTACTTGAAATACAAATCACTAATCCATAAAATATCACTTAATTTAAGAATAAAATTATACTAACCTTCTGCAGATTTCCGTCCCCTTTATTTCTTTCATTTTATTATTTTTCTTTTCCTCTCCAAGATTCCCTACCTGTCTAATGTGCTCTTCATTTGGAGTACACCATTTTTCAAAATTTAGATTAGTCTTGAGTAGCCGAATGACCAAGAAGATGATACAACAAGCAACAAGAAAGGTCAGTACTGAATGCAACAGAATAAAATAATATTTGAATACTGTAAGCAGAATAATACAGTAGCACAGTAAGGAGTGTTGAATGCAGCAAGCCAACAGAATGTTACATTACTGCAATAGTTGTAGAATTTACAGATACTGCACTTAAATCAAGAAAGACAGAAATAATAAATCAGACTATCACACACTAAAATGCAGTACGAGGAAGATCAATATTATTCGAGGAAATGTCTTCAAAACTAGCCAGTAGAGACAAACTAACTAAGTAGTACCGAGAACCAATAATCTATCGAACGTGAACCGATAGACTACAACAAACCTGCAACCTAGTATAACCATATCAAATAACCTAGAGTGTATGATAAGAAAAATTAAATGCAACCCTTCAAAAGCAATTAATGTGAGCTCAAGAACATTTGAAGAGGATTCAAATTTAAAGAAATGTGTCTTCCTTCAACGAACATATTTCTATACATATAGATAGAGGAAGACTTGACTAAAACAACTACTGAACAACTAAATAACTTAAAAACTAATCATACTCTCTCTAGCAAGAACAAGCTCTCAAATTCTCAACTCTTAAAGTTTTCAGTCACTCAACCTCTAAGAGAAATAGTCAAGCCTTAGAAGCATTCGAGCTCAAGATCCATCAAGACTGCTTCAAGCACCAGATGAAGAAACATAAATAATTTTAACCTTTGTGTTGTGTACTTATGTTGTATTAGTGGTATCCTCAGTTGACAGGATTTAGATCCTTTCTAAGTATTTAGCCTTAGGAGTTTAAGGTAATAACACTATATGAGTTAAGGATCTTGTGTGAGTCAGCCTGTTTGATTTGAGCAACCTGTGTGGAAATTGAATCTTAGTAGGTAAAACTTGTTAGGTTGATAATTTGTAAGGTCGAGTCCTGTAAATCAAACTTGCTTAATGAAGTTCCTCCTCAGAGAAAGAGTAGAGTGGACGTAGAAAGATTACACCATCTTCGAATCACTATAAGCCTTGCGTGTTTATCTTTTGTGTTTTAGCATTTCTATTGTTCTATTGTGTTGCATTCTACATTGCATCATATAACAGTCAAGTTTTGCTAAAACTCATATTTCTAAAAAGGTTTTCAAAAGAAACTCTATCAAGTTTTAAAGTTTCCATTGCAAAAGAACTCTAGTACAACAAGTTGTGTTGCATTCTAGCTTATTAAGTTGTACAACATTCTACGTTGTATTCTGTTATAGGCTACAGTAGCACAGGTTCGAAAGATTTGAAAAATTGATAGGGGTTCATTCACCTTCCTCTGAACCTCTATGTCACTTGGGACCAACACTCATGCATCGCCCATTTCTCGGGAGTCATACTCGAGGTGTCTTGAGACACAAATTTGAACTCCCTCAATGGAGTTCACACTCTTTGAGAAAATTCTATTATTTTTGTTATTCGATATCTTGTTTATTTCTCAAATACTCATAAGCTATAATATTTTGAGATTTATTAGAGGATAAATATGAATTTGAGAAGGTGGGTGGAAATTGTACACTCAAATTTTCTTCTGGAAATTGGTTGAAAATGTAACACCCCAGTGTCAAGAAAACCTGCATTGCATATTTTATAAAATTTCTTTTATCGTTCAAGTATAAATTATTTAAGTGTGAATTCTTAAATTACTTAAAGTTATGATTTACGAATTACGTTGTGCTTGATGATTTTAAAGATTTTATGATAGATATTTTCTTCGAGATTTTAAGGGTTTTGCAGGATTGCTCATGGAGGAAACCGAGCTCAATCCCAACTCACTCGACAAGCATGGATGAAAATAAAATATAATATAATAGATAAGTTTAAATTAATTAAGATTATATTAGGTTAAGACACATAACTTACTCGTTTGTGCCTATGAATGTTTTATTTAATGTAATTTTATGTATGATCTATTTATGTGATTTTATGTGATAAATTATTTTACTTGAACACACATGCATACATCATAATGTGTATCAATATATATCTTTTAAAATAAAAATCTTAAGACATAGTATGCAATTTTGAACATACATGCATGAAATGAAAATTGCATCTTCTTTTATGATGAATGTTATTTAGTAAAATGAATTATGCATGTAGTATTAATTTTAGTCTCTTTTGTGATCATAAACATATATATTTATATACATATATTTGATTAAAGAAAGAGATCAAACAATAATAATAATAAAGAAAGAAAAAAAAGGGTAGAAAAATAAGTTAAGTATATATGTATAAATATCACACCTTGATGACTAAGGCATGACATGTCACCTCCAAATTCATTTTCTACACCTCCTTCTAAACCTCCTACACCTCCTACTCAATTCATGCTAGCTATTGATGCATCAATTTATAAAAAAAGAAGGGAAATATTCAGCAAGCTGAGAAGCAAAGAATAACAACAAAAGAAATCACACTTTTTCTCCCTTGTAACTTAAAAGTTTGAGACAATTAGTGAATTCAAAAGCAATTCTCGCACAATCGATATACAAGTGGGTAACTTCTACTCTCTATTATGTGTTGATAATTGAATTAATAAGTTATATATGAAATCTACGGTCGAAGCCCCGTAGTTATAACCGGTAGATAGCTTCCCTATCGGGCTACGACCATAAGGGTAAGAGTGCTTGGTCTATGAAAGCAAGGTTTAGTGGGCGAGCAACTCCCACATTCCTTTATATTATAGTATGGTCCAGGATGAGCGTACCCGAAGGACATGTAGTACTTGCTTAATGGTTTAATTGCTTCAATATATTAGACATTAAAATTATCCCATTGGGATCCCTTTCCGGAGGTGTCTCATGGCTTTTTAAAATTTTCAGGCTCGGCAGACGAAGACGTGGATGTGTAGCAGGCTGGACTAACTTCTCACTGTCCCTTCAAAGTTGTTGTACTAGAACAATGTTTCCTTTTGAGAACAATATGTTGTTTAAATATATATAGTATGATAATCAATTAGCCTAGATTTATATCCTGTTATATATATATATATATATGTTTTGTTGTGTTAATTCATATAGGTTTTTGGTTCAAACATTTTACCTAGAAATATCGGTGAGGCATGACTAGACTTGGTTTATAGTTGAATATATATGTATATATGTTACGTTTTTAAACAAACAAAAAAAATATAGTGTAGCATCCCGGATCAAAACGAGCATAATTAATTAATTAAATATTTTAACCTATGATTTAATAATTTTGTGCGTAGGATTTAACTGTTTAATTTAATTTGTGCGTTTCAGATAAGTGTTTAATGCACGTTAGAGATCGATAATTTTATTATACATGGAACATATGATATTTATATACCGTTAGATGCGTACAGAGAAAACGGGAAGATAGAAACGAACTAAGGGTTAATCGGAGAACCGTAGCTCGAACGACGACGGAAAGGGCAAAACCCGAAGTTTCGATCGGAAAATCGGAAGATATTTATGTGAATAGTAACATGGGAAAAGTCAACTGATGAATAGTGACTAAGATATATTCACGTGAATAGTGTTTTCCGAATTCTATAAATAGGGGCTCTTCCGATTCATTTTTCACCGTTTTTCCGAACGAGCCGAACGCGCCGAAAACTCGTAAGTCCCTCTCTCCTCCCTTCTCTCTTCGTTTCCTATTTTCTGGTTGGCGGCGGCACCGCCAGCACGGCGACGCCGCCGCCGGCCGGTCATCGGAAAATTTCAACATTGTTGGAATCGGACGATTTTTGTACCCGATGTTCGTCTCGACGAGATGAATCTGGGATAGGTCTCAGATTTCAAATCCGACTTCTCGTTCGCCGGAAAACAGCGAAAAATAGCCAAACCCTAACCCTCACCACCTCTTCTCTCTCTTCGATTTTTTTTCTCTCTCTCTCTCTCTCGTCAGAGCTGCTGACCGGAGGTTCGCCGATGATGTGGGAGTAGGCTGGAGGGCCGGCGCCGTCGTGGGTGGCGGCGCCGGAGATGAATAGTGGATGTATATATGTGTATCGCATGGTGTGTGTGTGGTTGAAGGTGTTGTGGTGTGTGTGTTGTGTGGCTCGCTGTGGGAGCGGCGCCGGGTGGCGCCGCCGTGAGGGAACCCTTGGCCGGCGAAGGGAGGTCGCTGGCGAAGCCATGGGGAGGGTGGCCGGCGACTGGAAGTCGCCGGCCAAAGCTTGGACAGTGGAGGGTGGTTATATATGTACGTGTGTGTATGTGTTGAAGCTGCCGGAGTTAGTGGCTGGGTTTAGGGGGCTGCCGGCGACTGGGAGTCGCCGGCCAGTGTTCAGAGAATGAGCTGGTGGTGGTGGCCGGTGGCAGGTGGCCGCCGGCCAAGCTATTGGATATGTGTGTGTGTGTTTAACCGTGTGATAGTGTGTGTATGCGTATGGGTGTATATGTATGTATAAGGGTGTTGGGCTGGCCGGGAAGGTGGTCGCCGGCGACGGGAAGTCGCCGACCGGAGTTTTGGTTGGAGTTGAAAATCTGGAAAAAAACAGTGTATCGAAGGGTTTTGCGGTGAAATTTCCGGGCACTATTCATGCCGGAATCCGGTGATGGATGGCCGAAGGTGGTAGCCGGCGGTGCGAGGTATCCGGAGAGGTAGGTGGTAGTGGCTGAAGGCGGCACCGCCGCGCCGGGCAACGCTGGGAAGTGGCCTGCTCAAGCAGGCCACCGTCGGGACTTCTGGGCAGGGGCTGGCTGAGAAAACTCGACCATCCGGGTTGGGCCATGCATAGTTGCCGAGAAAACTCGGCAGCCGTCGGGTGCCGGGTGTCGGCGCGCACGGTGCGTGCCCGTCGGGTGCCGACGCGCACCGACACCGTGTTTTCGATCCGAATCTCATTTTCTTTCTGTCGTTCATCCGTATCGAGTCGTCGATGACGAGATGTCGTTGATCGGGATCCGTGGGCCCGGTCAAACTCAACCCTTTGACCAAAATTACCAAAATACCCCTAAACCTAAAATGCTCTGTTCGAGCTCGTTTTAACTCCAAACGAGCTCATTTTTTTTTGTCGTGACCCAAATTTCATTTCCTATCATCTCAGCCCTTTGGACTTGACTTTAAGCCTTGTCTTCAAAATCCCAATCTTTAGATCGCTCGATCCGTCGCGTATTTAACGACTGTTTTCCGACGGCACCTTTTACAGCTTTAATCATAATTTATTAAGGATTTAAGGAACGTCATAACTTGTGTAGGCTACTTGTTGAGTTGAGCCTTGTGATATCGGATCCTTTGGTACTCACTTGTGAAATCTGATCTGTCGGTACTCGTGGATCACGTGGTAACCACCGAACAAGGTGGGGGTAATTCTATCTCTTTATCTGTTTACAGTTTTCCCTATTTAATGCATGATTGGCGGAATACTAAATGTTGTGATTATATGCTTTGAATACATGATCATGATATACTGTGAAAGGACATGGGTCCACATTCATTCATATGTAGGGTTGGGAGAGATGTCGTACCTGAGATTCCGTAGGGTCGGGAGATACCCGTACCTGAGATATTGTAGGGTCAGGTGATGCATGTACCTGAGATTCCGTAGGGTCGGGTGATACCCGTACCTGAGATTGAGTAGGGTCAGGTGATGCCTGTACCTGAGATTCCGTAGGGTCGGGTGATACCCGTACCTGAGATGAGTAGGGTCGGGTGATACCCGTACCTGAGTTTCTGTAGGGTCGGGTGATTCCTGTACCTGAGTTTTATAGGGGTAAGTCAGGTAATACCTGCACCTGAGCTTTGTAGGGGTAAGACGGGGGATACCCACACCTGAGTTGGTTTGCGAAATATATGCTATGCATTTTATGTGCTGTGATAATATGACTGAATGTTACCATTCCTGTATTTGATATCTGTTGATTGTTAAAAGAGCCGGATTTCAAAACCCACGAGTGTATTCCACGCACTCACCCCCTTAATCTGTACTCACACTACAGGAGCTAATGAGCATGATGAACCCTAGATGGAGAGAGACGGTGCTGCTTTTGAACTTGTGATTTTTAGAGTGTGTCGCACAAACATTTTCAAAATAGTATGTTATAAGTTTATTCACGTTTTGTAATTATATATTCTGAGTTTTCTGCGAACGTGAGATCCTGATGTTATTTTTTGCTGTGTATGATGTATATTATCAGTAGTGAGACTGATTGCAATTGGCAGAGGCCGATTGTTGTTAACTGAAAGTATCCCTTCATTCCTTACCCCTTTCTTCTGTCGTCTCCTGCTATTTCTTTCTGTTGTGTAAGCATCTCTTGCTATTTCTTTCTTCACACCCAAAGCAAAACTCTGATATTTTACGAAAAGAAAACGGGGTGTGACATATAGCTCTCGTGTCTTCATTTTAAGTCTTCCGTTGTATATTAGAAAGTGATTATAATTTCTTTAGTTTCTAAATAAGTAAAGGGTGACAACCTATTTTCAATTAAAAAGGGAACAAGGCGTCACAACGTGGTATCAGAGCCAGAGTTTAGGAAGTTTTGCCTCGGACTCTAGGACAAATGTTTTAGCATGAGTGTGTTTTTAAATATAAAGTTATATGTATGATTAGGATTATGAACTAAGTATGCTAAGTGAGGGAAAGTCAACAGCCAGCTACCGTTTGAATCATCGCTGTGTAAGTATTTTAAGTTATGTTTTAAAGATATTCTATAAAGTTTGATATGTTTTATGAAATAGTTTTAGTTATGATGTTATGCATGTAAGAAATCATGCATGAATCCCTAGATTATGGAACTTGAAGTTAACTTGAATGTGATGTGACATAGATAGTATAGTTGAATGGACTGTGAAGTTGAATGCATACAGTTAGAGCGGGAGTACCGTGAGTGCCGTCAGCACAGTTGGGAGGACATATAGGAGTTTTTAGGACGTGTTAATGAGGCGCGTAGGAGGCTCTCAGTTTTAGGTCTTGTAGACTGTGACTAATAGACAGTCGAGCATTTACGTGCTCGAGTACACCCAGCGTACTAGACTATTGCTTGGTCAGTCTTTCGAAGGCTGATCATCTTTGACGGTAGACGAGGACCTCAGATTGAGTACAGAGCTTACTACTTGAGTTCGCAGGAGGTTATAGAGCATTATGAGATGTGCTTGGCCGATATAGCACAAATGGAGAACGAAGCTCATTAGTACTCGCTACGAGCTATGATGTGGGCCACGCGTCTACAGGCTATTGATGAGATTTTGCATATGCTTACACCGAGTATGAGAGGCTATCTACTCACAATCATGATATGTTGGAGAGAGCGAGAGCTGCCAGGACCTCACTTTGAGTAGGGTAGCGTCAGGTTAGAGATACAAATGAAGGACTAGCAGTTGATAGGAGGCCAGAGGGTGATGGAGTAGGTCCAAGCCGACCACCTGCATCTGAGTATGGGCGCCTATCGAAGCGCCCTTGCAGAGGTTCTGATGATGATGAGGAGAGCCAAGGCTCATGTTGAGCCTAGGAATACTAGAGTAGGTTGTTATTTTGGTTTTCCTAGTACAGTGCCTCAGACTCTTGTATGTGCTTGCATGCCCTTCTTTTGTTGTATATATATAGCTGGTGATTATAGTACTTGTTGACGTGGAAATGTACTTTTTTCTATTTTGCTTTTGAAAGTGGGACAGTGTGATCCCGAAAACTTCTGCAATGTTTATAAAAGTTGTAATGAAATATATATATATATGTATATATATAATGTATACATCTTCTATCGTATTTAGTTCTGATTCATTGCATACTTCATTATTGCATTTATCTCTTCACATCAATTAATGTTTTGTAAAATGAGGGTTTTTGTTTAAAAGGCCATTTCTCTGTAGAGCAAGTACTATGGCCCCACCTACTAGACAACAAAAAGAAAGGCAACACCAACAAGGAGTACAGGACAATAAAGAACCACCTATTGAGCATAATGCAACAGTTGACATGGTAAGAGAGTTTTTTGCTCAACTGGCTAGATTTATGCAGCAATAACCTGCACTAGCCCAAAATGCTCAAGAGCAACAGAATCCCAGACCATATCAAGTCATTGAGTAATTCCGACATTTCCAGCCACCTAGATTTAAGGGTAGAGAATGACCATCAGCCACAGAAGAATGTATTGCAGAACTAGAAAGAATCTTTGAGCACATGGAGATATCAGAAATACAGAAAATCTCATGTACCAGATTCCAACTAACTGAAGATACAGGCTAGTGGTGTCAATCACACGAGCGAACCTTAACAACGGAAGTAAGAAGAACCTTTGAATGAGAGGAGTTTAAGGGGATACAACTAAATCATTACTTCCCACAGGCATTGAGAGATCAGAAAGAGATTGAGTTTATGAATTTCCGACAATGGACAAGCACAGTTGCAGAATATGAGCACAAATTTTACCCACTCTCCAAGTATGCACCTCATCTGGTGGGTATTGATGATAAGAAAACAGGAAGGTTTGAGAGAGGTTTACACCCAGAAGTTGGTGGTATAGTGTCCGGATTGAGACTTCCACACTTCAAAGATGTGTTTGAGAGAGCATGCATTGTATCTATGAGCTTAGGTTTAGAGAGTGAGCAGAAACCAATTGTGAGTCAGTTTAAGAGGAAGACTCCATCACAACCCATACCGAGAGGGACTACATTTTCCTGTAACGTTCATCCCATGATGACAGTGGCCCCAAGACCCCACAGATACCCACTTGTCAGAACTGTGGAAAATCCCATTGGGAAGAGTACATGAAAGACAAGGACATTTATTTCCGATGCCACAAACCAAGCCACAACGCTAATGTTTGCACCAATCAGATGGGCATCCAAACAAAAAAATGGAGGTACATTCGGACCTCATTCGACAAACCCTCAAATTATGAACTAGAAAGGCAAGGGTAAGTTGAATGCCCTACCAGGAATCCAATATATCGATGAATAAGAGAATCCAGAAAAGCAACAACCAGAAGAAGGTGATTAAGAGAATGAGACTGTGATAGGTATGATACTAATTTTGAATATGCCTGCTTACGTCTTATTCGATACATGAGCATCCCATTCTTTTATATCTAATACTTTTAAGAATGAACTTAAACTAGATTATGTTAAGAATATGACTCTAGAAGTTTGAGTACCTTCAGGGGAGAATATCAAGATCAAGAACATGGTGAAAGATGTTAGATTGAACCTAGATGAACATGAACTATTAGCCGATCTATATGTGATAGGAATGAAGGGATTTGATGTAATTTTAGGAATGGATTGGTTGAGTAAAAGCCAAGTTGTGATCTTGTGTAGAGACAGAAATGTGGATTTAGAAACTCCAAATAGTCGATGATTCATGTTCCTTGGAGCAAGAACCCGAGAATATGTACCAATTATTTCTGCAATAAATACAATCAACCTAATAAAGAAAGGTGGATGCAAAGCATATCTTGTGAACGTTACAAAAATAGAAGATGCAAAACTAACACCAGCAGATTTGCCAATAGTAAGGGAGTTCCCTGAAGTATTTCCAAAAGATATCTCAGGAATTCTACCTGATCGATCAGTGGAGTTTACTATTGATCTAATGCCTGGAGCTGCGCCAGTGTCAAAGGATGCAGAATGGCCCCGAAGGAATTACATGAACTGAAAATTCAAATACATGAGTTGATGGATAAGAAATTCATCCGTCCAAGTGCCTCTCCATAGGAAGCACCAGTTTTGTTTGTAAAGAAGAAAGATGATTCATTGAGAATGTGTATCGATTATCGGGAGCTTAATCGATTGACGATCAAAAATAAGTACCCTCTACCAAGAATCGAAGACTTATTTGATCAACTGAAGAATGTTGGTGTATTTTCAGAGATAGATCTCCGATCTGGATATCACCAATTAAAAATCAAGAAAAGTGATATTCCAAAGACTGCTTTTAGAACTTGTTATGGATATTACGAGTTTACTGTAATGCTTTTCGGAGTGACCAATGCACCTGCAATTTTCATGGACATGATAAACCATGTATTTCACAAATACTTAGACAAGTTTGTCATTATGTTCATTGCTGACATCTTGATCTACTTAAAGGATGCAAAAGAACACGAAGAACATCTCAAAACAGTTCTAGAAGTTTTGCAACGAGAGAAGTTGTATGCTAAGTTTAGCAAATGTGAATTTTGGTTGAACAAAGTAGCTTTCCTAGGACACGTCATCACGACAAAAGGGATAGAGGTGGATCCCACTAAGGTTGAAGCAGTCCTAAACTGGACGACCCCGACAAATGCCAATGAGATTCGTAGTTTTGTGGGTCTAGTAGGATACTATGGGGTGAATGGAGTATATGAGATAAATCATATTATTGTTTGTTACTTGAAGGATTCTAGAGCAGCAAATCGGAGGCAGCTTCACACCATCGAAGCAATGACACGACACAGTCGATGATGGCGACCACGGTAGTGGATGTTTCACAATTTTTTTACAGTGGAGAAATTTAAGATTGTAGAAATTAGATGCATTAACTTCTACAATGGTTGGGAGCCCTAGTTGGGGAAGATAAATAAGAACACACAATTACTTTTTTTTTTGTGAAGGTGGTTGAAGCTTTTAATGCGGTTGTAGAGTTTCAGTGGTTTTCATGGAGTTGCAATTACTAAATACGACTCCGATTTTAAAAAAATCAGAATTAAAGTTGCAGTTACCAACTATGACTTCTAATTCAGAATTAAAGTTGTAGTTCTGAGGCGTGACTCCATCATCCAAATTTTGAGATCGCACTTCCTAACTGCGAATTACAGTAGTTTGTTAATACCATAAAAGTTTCCATATTTTGATAATTATTTATTTAAATAATAGTTATTTGGTAAATTACCCCATTAATTTCCTAACATGTATACATGTAAATCGTTCAAAATTAGAATTGTTAATTCGACATTTCTAACTTCCACATCTTTCTAATATAAACTGTACAATTTGTTCTTTAAGTCATTTACATTTCATATTGTATTATTTGTACTTCAATTTTTTTTAATATTATCAAATATAATTATTCAACATAAATTTGATGTTGAAATATGTATTTTTGTATATAAAGATTATATATTCTATGTTGAAATATTATACAAGTACATATTTTTATTACAATATTAAAATTATAAGATGTTATATAACAAATCGTGCAATGTACGAATTTATTGCTACTATTTTGAAAAAATAAAATATGTTAATAGACTTCATAGTAGACTTGATAGTAGGGTAGGACGGGGAATAATCCCTATCCCCATCCCCGCTAGTGTAGTGTAAAAAAATCTCATTCCTCACATCGTGGGGATCCCTGTCCCCTGCGAGGATCCCCCTTCTCCGTGCTAATTTTTTATTTTAATTTTTTTTCTTAATGCCATATTAAATTACCTAAAAGATCCCATAAAATTACATAAAAAAATATTACATATAAGATGACATCAAATTACATAAAGATATCTTACAATCCCATAAAATTATGAAAGTGCAATCAGATCAAACTATATAATCTAATTTTAATGAGAAATTATCAAATTAGATTTTAACAAATTTTCATCATTCTTATAACAATAATTTTCTTCATAAATATTTAATTTAATAATTTTCAGTGATATATATATATATATATCATATCTCCCCATGGAGAAAAAGATAAGAAGTATGATCCTCGTCCTAGGATTGTATGTTGGTCCCAAGTGGTACAAAGGTTCAGAGGAGGGTGAATGAACCTCTATCAATTTTAAAAATTCTTTCAAACTTACTGCACTGTAACCTAAACAGCTTACAACACATTTTACTGTTTCAACTTACAACATTAGGATACAACATTGCTTGTAGAAACTAGAGTTTTTTACATCGAAAACTTAAACTTTTGATAGAGTTTCTTTTGAAAACCTTTACAGAATATGGATTTTAGCAAAATTTTAATGCAGTATGATGAACAGAGTAATACAACAAGATAAAGCAACATAGATGCTAAAATAGAAATAAACACACAAAGGCTTATAGTGGTTCAAAAGTGGTGTATTCCTTCTACGTTCATTCTACTCATTCTCTAAGGAGGAACTTTGTTAAACAAGTTGTTTTACAGGACTCAAACCTTACAACTATCAACCTAATAAGTTTGCACCTACTAAGACTTAGCTTCCACACAGGTTGTACAAGCCCTAAAGACTGACCCACACAATATCTTAAAACTCACACAGAGTTAGTGTCTTTTCTCCTAAAGCTAAACACTCTACAAAGAATTAATCTTCATATCAACTTAGGACACCTAAAACAACCTAAACAGTTCTTCTGGCATTAGTGTTTGAAATGCCTCAAGTATTCAGTTCTCTTAAATAGAGTGATTTCTTCAAATGTAGGATTCATATCTTTAGGGAGAGATACTTTGTTAAATACTTTCAGGTTCCATGCAATGCCTTCCTTCAGGGGTCTTTGATCTAGAAGAACTGAAACTTCTGCAGATGTATTGTCTGGATCAAAACAAGGAACATCTTGTGGTGGATACTAATAGAGAGCATCATCCACTTTCTTCATAAGCTCTGTTCTCTTAGGTTGAGCTTCGCCAAGTTTAGAAATCCAAGCATATTTTTTCCTTCTTCTTTCTTCATCAGCAACTTTTAGCTATCTCCATCTATCTTCATCCAATCTTCTAACAACAGCACTGCTTAAGGGTTTGCTTCTATGTGAGGATTGTTGTTGTCTGCTGGATCATCTTTGTTATTGAGGTGGGTTTGATGTATCCTTTCTTGTTGAATGCCTGGATACAGTGTTGTCTGCTGCCTTGGATGCAGCAGCTCCAGCTCCACCTTTACCTTCATCGTCCTTTCTTTTTTTTGTAGGAGGACTTCGGCCAATGCTAGGTGCTGATCTTCTTTGTTTCTTACTGACCAAGCCTTCCTCATTTTTATCATCTTTTCTAAGAATTCAATGACTTCTTCTATTGCAACATCAATTCTTTTTTTTTTTTTTGCTCTTCTTCCCTCTTTTTGGCATCATCAATAGGGGCATACTTTGAAGAGGCTATGATAGTTTTGTCAGAGGGAGCATGTTGTGGAAATACACGCAACATAATATATCTAAGTTCTTCAACAATTAGCTCAAGGTTGGATAACTTGTCATTGGTATTTTGAGATTCTCGTTCTTGATTTAAAGCTCCTTCTTGCAATGAATTAAGCATAAGAGAGTGTGCAACAATGATGTTTTTGATGTCTTTCACTGATGGATCTCTTGCTTTATTGGCTGCTTTGACTTTCCACTCAACCTATTTCCTCTCCAAGGCTTAAGTATTCCATTCAGTATTCAACTTTGTCTGTATTTTTATTAGGAGTTTTGCCAGATCTTTCATTAAGCTTTCTATCGTTGAAATATGAGATTAATTTCTCACTTAGGTGGATGTTGTTCGTCATGTTTACTTCATGATCTTGTAAAGCGTGCACTAGGCCTTGAACAAATATAACTATATTTTGAAAGAGATGTCCTGAGCAGATGAAGACAACTTCATGGTTTCTCTTTCTAGGGTTATTCTCTGACATTAGATCATATGTAACTAAGGATTGATTGTCTGCCAGGGATTGCTTTTTAGATGCTTCTGCAAATTATTCTTCAATCAGCTTTATCTCTGCTTCCTCGATCTTCTATTTGATGTTCTCTTTGACTTGTGGCTTTCGAAAAGATGAAGCACCTTAGATAGATGAGTTGTCATAACCAACATCATTATTATTATCATCATTAGAAGAGTCTCCTCTATCATCTTCTGGATCCTGATCTGGAGTAGCAATTTGAGTCTTTTTATCTTTAGGGATCAGAGCAGTATCCTGGATAGGTGTTGTATCTTTATCGGCTACTGTGTCATGTCCAAGCAAATTTTCTATAATATCAGAAGAGATGTTAGATAGATCAGCTTTTGGGGAAACATCAATCTCCTTAAGAGATGGCTCTAGGTGCTCAGCATCCTTCTTGAACACTTCATTCCTAACATCCTCAGCAAGAGTTGTCTCAACAACATCTTCATCCGAGGTCTTCAAGGTATCCTCAACAAGTACTGTCTCAATAGTAACTTCGCATGAGGTCTTCAAGGGGGATACTGTCTTGTAACTTTACCCTGGTTTCCTGCAGTTGTAAGACTAGTCAGTGGAAACTGTATTTGATTGGAGTTGGGGGTTACCTGTGGGGTTGTGGGCTTCTTCTTGAAGTCTTTTCTTCTTTTGTTGTTCTTCAGAAACTTCTTGAACTTTTTTAGAAGTAAAGTCATATCCTCATCAGCATCTTCTGCATACAGCTCTGTTTGTTTACTGCTGCTAGTTGTTGATGTATCCTTGAATCTTACAGTAAGTGCAGTGACCTTGGTGCTTGATTCTTCAGCCTCCATCTTTCTTCTATTGATGTCAAACTCGAATGCTTTGAGGTCTAAGAATAGGTCAAAGTTGCTCATTGTCCTTAGATCCATAGATACTCTCATAGCAATGGTCTTGCTGTCCCACTCAACAGGTAAGACTTTAAGCACTTTCATATTTTTCTCTTTCTGAGTATAGTGCATTCCCAGAGCTTCTAACTTGTTTATAATAGATGTAAACCTCAGGTCCAGCTGCTCCAACTCATCAGGTTTCATTTTTAAAAGTTCGAACAGTTGCATGACAATGGATATCTTGTTATCTTTTGTGAGCTAAGTTCCTTCGCATATCTGTTCTTGCTTGTCCAAATTTCCTTAGCTGTTTTGCATGTCTTCACTTTGCTGAAAGTTCATTTATCTAGTGTGATGAATAGAGCATTCTTGGCCATATTTTTTAGGTTGGCTCTTTTTCTGTCCTCAATAGTATACTCATGTCTAGCTTTGACTATGTCTTCTGGAGATGGAGCTCTCCTATAATTTGGAACTTCTATTCTTGGTCTCGCAGGTGGTACAACAATTCCTGGAAGTCTAGCTCCAACTTTCTCAACTTCTCCAACATCAACAATTCCTTTAGTGGCTGCTACAATTGCTGATGTTGGTTGGGCAGCTTCCTGCTCAGCTCTTTATCTTTCTCTAGTTTCTCTACCTAGAGTTGGATTTGGCTTTATGATGATGGGAGGGCCTTCAGTGATTACTTCCCACATATCATCATTCATTGCTGAAAGATGAGTCTGTATTCTGATTTTCCAGTCATCAACCTAACAAGTTTGCACCTACTAAGATTTAGCTTCCACACAAGTTGCACAAGTCCTAAAGACTGACCCACACAAAATTTTAAAACACACACAGAGTTAGTGTCTTTTCTCCTAAGGCTAAACATGCAGCAAACAATCAATCTTCCTATCAACTAAGCACACCTAAAACAACCTAAGCACACAATCTTCCTATCAACTAAGCACACCTAAAACAACCTAAGCACACATCATAAAAGTTAAAAATATATAGGGTTCTTCAACTGGTACTTGAAACAACCTTGATAGTCTTAAGCTCGATAGATCTTAGGCTTGACTGCTTCCTTCGAGGTTGAATGACTGAAACTTGAGAGTTTGTAAGATTTTTGGAACTTAAAGGTTTCTTGCTTGCAGTACGGATGTGAATGTTTTAGTAGTTGCTTCAGTCGATCTCTTCTTCTATTTATAGGTGAAAGAATATGCTCGTTAAAGAGAGACACACTCCTTTGAATTTGAATCCTCTTCAAATATTGTTGAGCTCGCATTTAATGTCCCTCAACTTTGCATTAGATTTTCCTTGTCTTGTATTCCAGGGTATTGAATGCGACTATACTAGGTTACAGAAATGCGCAGTGTGTCAAGCCACGTGTTTGTTGCTCACTGGCTCTGGGTTCTGCTTCAGTGAGTTTGTTTCTACTGGCTAGTTTTGAAGAGTCATTTCCTTGGACAACACTGATCTTTATCGTACTGCATTGAGGTGAGGATTAATTCATTCTTATTATCTACTTGTTTGGCAACACTTTCTTTCTGCAACCAAGCTTTCTGTTGTGGCAGTATCGTAGCTTACTGGTTTTCTATTACAACTTGTTGTCTGCATTAACTTAACTTATTGCTCTGCCAGAATTCTTCTTCTTCAGTAACTTCTTTTTGCTTTCGTAGAATTAACTTTCTTACTTCTTGCAGTATTTCTTCACTTCAATTATTTAGTTACTGAAGATTAGTCTTCTTCATTCTTCAACCTAAAGAATTTAGACTCAAACCTAATCTAGTTTCACTTAAACATTGTGAAAAATGGGATACTCTACTTTCCTATTACAAAGGTGTTTTGTCTCATCAAAATCTAAACAATAATTTCCTAATAATGTATGTTTTACCCACATAGTAGGGTAATCAGGTAAATGAGTAGGGTATAACATGATGTTTACGGTAACCGATATGGTCTTACATGTACCCATTATATTATATTGGGATATGTGTAGGGTATGGGTTTAACATTCTGTCCGTCTACCCTACTCGATTACCCGACCTAATTACACATCATATATTTACATAATTAAATATATAATCTTATAACATACACATATAATATATTTTATAATTCAATCTTTAGATATATAAAACATAACTATTATTTGAAAATTTTGTTACTTGTATTTTTTTTTTGGGAGATATATTGAATCAAGTTATTAATGATCATATTCAAATATTATGTTATTGATATATATGTAATTTTTTCACTTTTTCTTATATTATGTTTGATTTTTGTTTCTTTGTTGATGTTGTTTAAGATTAATTTGTGATTATAAATGAAATTCACATTTATTCTCCTCGAAAAAAATACAGTTTATTGGGACGGGTTGAACAAAGTTAGATGCATTTACCATGTGGAATACTACATAAATGGGTAATTCATTTACTTGTGATTGCATGGTTACTCGTCGGGTATTACCATACCCTACCCGAGACAAATAATATGGTAATAGAGTATGACCATGATATTTTAGATGCGGCTAGGGTATGAGATAGGCAAAACCGTAACCTACCAAAACATTTAACATCTCTAATGGACCAGTTTGAAGTGGATCTCGACGGGAAACTTGCCAAGCCTACTTCATAAAGAACCAAATTGTGTTAAGAGTGAGACTATCCATACCCCAACCTTTTCTAAACACACCTAATATTTTAAATATTTAAATAAAAAATAAAAAAAATTCTAATTTTACACTTAAGAAAACAAACCTGACATTCTCTCTCCTCTCTCTCTCTTTCTCATATTTCTTAAAATTTTTAGGAGTGAAACAACAATATAATGAGAATCATTTCATGAATTAATTAAATATGTAAAAATCGTGCAAAAAACCGGTGAAAATTATGTAAAAACGCTAAACATCGATCAAACCCAACAACTTCATTCATGTTCGACACCTTGTGGTTGAATATACTGTTGTACGTTCGATCGACCAGGGTCTAATGGAACTGTCGGATCGATTGATTTGTCATATTTTATACGTTTTTCTCATGATTTCTACATATTTAACTAACCGTGAAATGCTCCATTATGTATCGTTTATTTTGAAAAAAAAACATGATAGAGATGAAACATAAAGAGAGAGACATCAGAAAGAGTGGGGAGATGGGAAGGATTTCAATTTTTCTTTAATTTAATAAAAGATATAATTATGATTTTTTTATTTTTTTATTAAAATATATTAAAATGGGGGTGTTTAGAAAGGGTCGGACTATCCACACCCCAAGCTTTACTTAACACACCCCAATTCTATTAGTTTTTAATTCAAAAAAATACAAAATAAGTAAATTCCCATATTACCCTTAAAAATTTAAAAAAAATGAAAAAAGAAAACCATCCCCATCCCCATTCACTCCCTTCCACTATTCTCTCTCTCTCTTTCTTTTTTCTTTTTGTCATTTTCTTCTTCAATATCTTAGGAATAATACAACAATATAATAAAAATCATTTCATGGGTCAACTAAATACGTAAAAATCATGAAAAAATTGTATAAAAATCACTTTAAAAAATGTTAAAAATCGATAAAACAAAACAACTCCGTTCAACCCTGGAAGGCTGAACACATAGAAGTGTGTTCGGCCACCGGGAGTCAAACATATAGAGGTGTGTTCGGTCACCCGACATCGAATACTCCATTAAAAAAACAGTTACGTTCAACTCTGGTAGGCTGAACACATAGAGGTGTGTTCGGTCACCAGACGTCAAACATGTCATAGTGTGTTCGACGCCTGGTGACCGAACACACCTTCATGTGTTCGGCCTACCAGGGTTGAACAAAACTTTTTTTTTTTTTTTTTTTTGCTTTTTTACACGATTTCTATATTATATTCATGTATTTAGTCAATTTGTAAAATGATTTTAAGTGTATTATTTGTTATTTCTCAAAATTTCAAGAAGAAAAGAGAAAAAAGAAAATAAAGAAAAAGAAGAAAGAGAAGAGGTTCGGCGTGCTTGACTGGAGGGGGAAGGTGAAAAATTTTCAATTTTCTTTTTGAAATTTTCAAGGGTAAAATAGGAAATAAAATGGTTTTGTATTTTTTAAATTAAAATATAAAAATTGTGGGGTGTGTAAAGTAAATGCTGGGATGTGGATAGCCCAGCCGGTTTAGAAAATGATGGTGCATCATAATCCCACTCTTGTGTTAATTGCGTTCTTAAAGATGAAGTCAAACTCTTATTTGGTAAGGTCAATTATGGTATTTACTATCAACCACAAATGGATTGTTAATTGACGCTTTATGCAGAAAAATCGTCTTCGCTTTGCCAAAAAAATATCAGCGGAAGTTTTTTTCACGTGAAGATTTTGTGAGGAATTTCGGAAATTTTCCTCAATTTTCATCCCCAGTGTGGTTATTTATGATAGCCGTCAGTTTTTATTTTATTATTATTTTTTTTTCTGGTTTGAACAAACACACACAGTGAGTGTGTGAGTGTGTGGTTGGGAGATTGGTGAGAGAGAGAGAGAGCAAATGGAGACCGTCATTAACTGCGGCCGAGTAGCTCTTTCCCCTAATCAAATCTTCCACCCTTCATCTGGTAATCAATTCATCTTCTTCTTCTTCTTCCTACTCTTTCCTCAAATGTGTGTCTGAGTATGGATTACTGCTTGTTTGATGTTTCCCTTGTTGCTTAATACTTTCTGGGAATTTGAATTGTTGAGTTCATTTTAATTTTCATATATGTTTTGTTTCGATATCAAGTTCTGCTCTATTTGTGTCGCTGAAGCTCTGGTGAACCAAATTATGTACTTGCGAAGCAATTTTCAATCAGGAAACTCTTATTTGAAATCATGTAGAAAGCCAACTAATTTTCATTTTTGACGGATTTTTTTTTATGTTAGATGGGAATCTTTAGATAATTGCCATTAAGTTGTTAATATATAAGATTTATAAAGAGCAAAAGTTGAAGAAGATGTACAGTTGAAGTGGACTAAAAGTGTTTTAAGTAGGTAGTATTAGTAACTGCCTTATGAAAAAAAATTCCAGTTTTTTATTTGAAAAAATATTGCAATAATCTGAAGTCCTCTGAATAAGTAAATGTGCTATATTTATCCTTCTCTAAGGACATATTTGAATTTAGTGAGGATGAATATATATGAATAAGTGTAATTGGAAAATGAATTCCTTTTTTTTTTCCTGTTCATAAAGGTGAAACTTGTTAACAAGGCTATGTTCCTGTTGCATGTACGAGAGTGACACTCTTGGTCTGATGAAAGATGACTCTTTTTCAATAATTTAGATTTTAGCTTAAAGGGAAAGCGTGGCGCCAGTTCTCATTTACCTTTAGGCTGACATGTTCAAGCATATTAATCTTTAGTCGACCAGTTGAGGGAACTCAAATATTTGGATACATCAGGGCAGCACTTATAGCTAATTACTACTTACATGGCATCATTCAGCTGTGACCAACAGCTTATTGCAATTTTTCAGTGTAAAATTTTAGCTGGTCTCTTCGAACCCAAGAAAAATAAAATCTTTGAGCCATTAGACTTTTCCTCATTAAGCTACTGCATTACAGTTGAATAGCTCCCCCCCCCCCCCAATGGGTACATGTTTGGTGCTTCTCTCACGAAGGAGAAGGATGTTCAACGTTTGGGGTAGTATTAAATATTTCCTGAACATAAGCTCTAGACTTAATTTAACAAAATTGAAGCTATCAATAGTAGCTCACTTCCAGCAATAGTGATAAGAGAAGATTGGGACTATCCTGGACAACTTATACATATTTTGTTAGTGATGTATTTTGTATTAAACTTTTGGAAAGTTATGAATTGTGCATCCACATTTATTGAATTTTTGTTCCTAAACAAACCAACTGATCTTCTAAATATAATGACCTTATGATCACTTGAAGAAATCTAAATATTTCAATTAAGTTCATATCTTGCTCTTGTTCATGTCTAAGATTTTCACTTTTATGTTAATAGTTGCTTTCCTCCGCACCTGTTGCCTGCACGAATACGATATTGTCTTCCTATGTTATTGGCACTGGTTTATCAACAACTTTGGATTAGAAAGTAAACCAGGAAAAATATATTGAACTTCATTTCTTTCAGTTACAAATACCTGCATTACATTCGTGAGATAAAGGTTACTGGTTTTTCATTATCAATTTGGAAATTGTCACCTATGCGATGATACTCTGTGGTTCAGAAACTTTATGAGGATTTGCCATAGTAACATACTCTGACCTTGCAGAGTACTATATCTGGTCTAAAGACCCACCTCTGCTATCATTTCCTGACAGAAAGGATTTAAACTTGATATGGAATTTTAAGCAAATTTTTGATGTTATGGAATCTGTTATTTTAGCATTCAGTTAGCAAGGTTGGCTTAAGGTATAGTCCCTAATGCCATAGCCTTACCAAGCAGGGAAAGTCTGTGCTTAGATCATGACTGAAAACCAAAATTTAAATCTATGCGGCTAACACTGCTGTATATGTTAATTTAATTGTCTCTGTTAATTTATTTCATATATGGAATGATCTCTATGCATGTATGCTACTTATTTTACGTATTCGTCAAAGGATCATACCCCTTGGAATGAAATTTTCAAATTTAACCACCAGTTGTTGCCTAGTAGTGTTCTGGCTCTAATTTATAGTTTAAGATGATTATACTCGAAATTTTCATGGATAGCTTGTACTGAAGTGATGTATGGTTTGGAAAAAAATTGTACCCATGCTTTATTCAAGATTAGGTGTCAGGTTGTAATAATGGTTAGCTGATGGTTGTTGATCTTTGTCACCTCCTGTCATTACTTTCTTAATTATTACATGCAATCATGATGTTTGACTTTTTTTTTTTGATCTGCTTATCATTTTTAATATACGCTAAACTTACAGCCCCTAGTTACTTATTCAATTTCTATATCCCAATTGTCGGTTAAACCAGTATACTCCAGCATGAATCTCTCTCTGATAGTTGATTCCTATCCATGTGGGACTGAATCAGATATAATCCTAATCTGTACAGGGGATAGATATCCACTTCATAAACAATGGGCAAATCGAAGCACGTTGATGACAATGCCTATTGCTGGTGTAGGAAAAGGTGGTGGGGTTTTGGAAAAACCCGTTATAGAAAAAACATCTCCAGGGCGTGAATCTGAGTTTGATTTGAGGTATGTATACTGGGATGTTAACCAAGTCTATGTTCTTTATCTGCTTGGAACAGTGAGGGAGGGCTAATCTTAATTGTGCATTTAGTCATCCTATCTAACTTAAATCCCAAACCATTTCATCAAGGGTTGTTTTCATATTGGTGCCTGACTTCTCATTAGTTAATTATGAAGCATGTAGTAGGGCTGTAATAGACCAATCAAGGAGATAGGAAAAAGCTTGAGCCCAGTTTGTTGTAAAGTTATTAAGTTCATGAGTAGCTCAAGCTCAGATTAAATAAGCTTAGTTGAGCTCATCTAGTTTAATGATAATCGAGCTCAAGCTCATTAAACATATAATTGAGCTTGAAACTGTATTTAAGCATGCATGCATACTTCTAAACAAGCTCTAAAGAATCAAATATTATCAAGCCCAAGCTTGACTTGAAAACGTTTTTGAGCTCGCTTTGATAACGTTAACAATTGAACTTGAATAAAGTTTATAGCTTTACGTGTAAGGATCACCTCACCTCTATTTCTTTTTAATTTTTTAGGATCCTGGTTTAATACATATGATGTTTGTTTTCATTTTGCCTCTTTTCAGCCTTTATGACTTCGTTTCTTCCTATTTATGTATTCTAATGACTTCTCCAGCTGTAACATTCTACATGTATCATATTTTCTCTGCAACTATCTTTCCCTGGTTATTTAGGTTCTCTTTGAAAATATTCTTTTCCTCTCTTCTTTGACTGGTTCTATTTCCATGCTATTTAGAGAAAATTGACATGTTATTAAACTTAATGAGTTTTTTTAGTTTTTAAAAAATTGAGGAGATATAATTTTGATATTCTACTCTTATCTATATTTATGTAATTTTATATGTTATGTACTATTTTGAACAATATTCTAGATTTTATTAACAAAGATTTTGAATTTATCATTATTATAGTTATCATTATTACTAAAAAGGATTCTGTATTATTGTTAATATTATTATTCATCATCATCAATTTATAGAAATTTACTTAATATGACAAAATTAAAAAAAAAAAATTGTTAATTTCTTTTAACCAGTCTGACCCCTGTTTCTTGAACTGGTGGTCAAGCCGGTTTGATCACTGGTCCGTTCCATACGCACTACTTCAAACATTAAGAGTTTTTCCAAGTTTCTGTCTTATGACAACTTTTGACAACTTTTATTCACATCCTTTTGAACTAGCATTTTAGCCTTTGATCCTTGACACGCGTTTCAAAGGCAAAAAAATATGGAACCAAATCTTTTTGTGTCCAGAGGTAAAGTGTCTCCTTGAATGATCTTTCAATCTGCATGACTTCATCTATCTATCCTAGCTATGGAGTATATTAGGTTTAGTTGGGCAACTCTTGTGATAATCCATCAACATTCACTGGAAAGTATTTTTAGTCATTGAAGAATCTGAAGATAATCTACCAACAATGCTGAAGTCCTTATATTCCAATCCATTCTAACCTGTATTGGATGTCTCATGATTTGTCTGACATATCCATAAAACCAGCATATAATTAAAGAGTTTAATCTCACAGCAATACCATATTGTACTTCCTCAAAAACATTGGAAAAACAATCAACTTGGACTTGTTCTGGATTAATCTTTGTTGTCTCGTATAGCTTAGTTACTGCTCGCCTATCCCAGTTGCTAGTGCTTGGAAGTCGAATCACTTATCTACATAATGCTTTTCTTATTTTATCTGCACAGTATAAGTTGTAACTAGATTTTACCCTCAGTTTTGTTTCACATGCTCAGTTTTCTTCCTGCATAAATATAATAGTTGTATCAACCAAATGGAGGAAAAGTTATAAGAACAAAACATGCATCTCTTTGGTTTATTTCTCTGCATTTACTTTATAAAATTACTCTTATTCACACATATAATCCATCTGTTAAGTTGTATATGCGTGTCTTCTAGTTTTATCCTCAACAGATTTTGTTGCACATCTAAAATATACATCTTGACTCTACTGGTTTTGTCTCATTTATCTGGAGTTTAATGTTTCATTGACTGGTATTAGTGTGAGAAGTTGAAGAACTTGACATTAAATGACATGAAATTATACAAAAAGTATTTGTTTCATTGCTCCAGGAAGTCAAGAAAAATGTCCCCACCTTATCGTGTGCTGTTGCATAATGACAACTTCAATAAAAGGGAGTATGTTGTGCAAGTATTAATGAAGGTTATACCCGGTATGACTCTTGATAATGCTGTGAATATTATGCAAGAAGCACATTACAATGGGCTCGCTGTGGTAATAATATGTGCTCAAGCCGATGCAGAAGAACATTGCACACAGCTTCGAGGGAACGGCCTTTTGAGCTCGATCGAGCCTGCAGATGGTGGTTGTTGAGAAAATGTCTCGAGTCAATTGCTCCTATAATAGACATTGCATATATGTACATAAAGGGAAGTCAGGAGGTGAATAATTTCTATCTTGATTACCATGTTACTCATGAGGATATGCAGATAATAAACTAAGTTCATATTTACTTGTGGTTTGTCTCTTATATAGACTGTGCTGTCTTTCTATGGTGATATATCTTCTGAGATGCATGTTCATGCATTGAGGGTTGTAAATGGCAGTGTTTTTATAACATCGAATGAGATTTGGATCGTGAACCAACAGTTTGCTTCATCTAGCAGATAGATATAAAAATATCTAAAATTGTTTTTATATCGAAAAAACCAATGAAAACGGAAACAAAATGTTCAGTCAGTTGATGTTGATTTGCAAAAAAGAAAAATAATTATCATATTTTGTAAAATAAAAACTATAGTCTTGCCTCTATTTATAGTTTCAAAATTTAAGGTTAAACCTTCTAAAATCCATTCAACTAGCATCTATTCTTGTTCTATTATATCTAGGGTTAAATGTAAAGTAAAAAATGAAATCATAAAATGATAACACAATTTTTTTTCCATTTAAATTAGGGGTGGGAAACATGTCTTTACATGGGTTCACTAGTCGGACAATTATTATACATTTATTTAATACAATTATTTATATGCATCAGGTGCATAAGCCGAAAATCGTGTAATTGGGTCGATCCAACCCGATGGTGCTTTTCAAGCACCCCATGTATGCCCACGTGTCCTGAGTCCGCACTCAAACTCTAGTCATGCGTGCCTAACTTTTTAGTTATGTTCTCATAACATTTATGTTATGTTCAAATAACTTTTATGTTTTTGCTAGTTTAACATTTTACAGTATAATATTGACCTGTAATACATTTTAAACATTTATGTTATAATAATTTAACATTTATGTTATAATAACATAACATTTATGTTATTCTTTAAGTGCATAAATGTTATGATATTTGTACATAAATGTTATACTAATATAAAATAAAAATTAAATTATTATAACATAAAAGTTCAGCTATACTACATGAATTTTTGTACTGAAAAAAGACTAAATTATTCATTTAAAAGTTATGATATCTGTATGGTTATACGAATATAATATAAAGGTTACCGCATAAATTTTTAAAAAAAAATTAATTTGGGTGCGGATCCGAATCCAACCCGACCCAACCCACACGTGCCCAGTTACAAGAATCTAGATCAATGCACATATTTCACAAGAACACTTCTCTTTATTTAACTATTAGTATCGGAGATTGTAAACTTGCATATAATTTATTTAACTTTTGGGTCACCTAACAAGACCTATTTGGCACGAAGTTAGTAAAATAAATGTTGAAAGCGAAAAATACAAATATATATATATATATATATATATATATA
Organism: Scutellaria minor; assembly: GCA_954870855.1. NCBI lineage: Eukaryota > Viridiplantae > Streptophyta > Magnoliopsida > Lamiales > Lamiaceae > Scutellaria > Scutellaria minor. Next base: position 24,520,059 of record OX940727.1, read on the forward strand.
TATATATAGAACATGAAAATTAACAAAAGATTCTACAAAATTTATTGTATATATGTTTTTATATGAAGTTTAATAGCATTTGAATCATATTTTGTATAATAAAAACTAGTGGCATATATTCTTAGGTGAGGACTAAAGTCACCTATCCATTTTCTAAGGACACCACCCATTTTTAAAAAAAAAGAAAAATTAAAAAAAATACCAATTTTACCCTTAGAATTTTGTACACTAATTTTGTTCGGTCATTATGACCGAACGTACTTGTTCGTGTTCGGCCAAGGTGGCCGAACAGGCTTCTAAATTTTCGGCCAAGGTGGCCGAACACTTTTCAATGTGTTCGGCCAATCGGACCGAACGAAACTGATCCGGTTTAATCATTTTTTTACGTTTTTTTCTACGATTTTCACACATCCGTGGAATGTTCGTCATTATGTTGACATTACAAAATTAAAAAAATTAACATAAAATAAAAAGAATGCAAAAAAATCGATCAAACTCAGATTTGTTATGTTAAATCCGGATTTTTTTTTTTAATATTAAATTTTTTAATTTTTTTTTAAAATGTAATGCCAACATAATGACGAACATTCTATGAATTTGTTAAATGTGTGAAAATCGTGTGAAAATCGTAGAAAAAAACGTAAAAAAATGATTAAATCGGATCAGTTTCGTTCGGCCCGATTGGCCGAACACATTGAAAAGTGTTCGGCCACCTTGGCCGAAAATTTAGAAGCCTGTTCGGCCATCTTGGCCGAACACAAACAAGTACGTTCGGTCATAATGACCGAACAAAATTAGTATACAAAATCCTAAGGGTAAAATTGGTATTTTATTAAAAAAATTTTTTTTAAAAAAAATGGGTGGTGCCCTTGGAAAATGGGTAGGTGCCCTTAGTCCTTCCCATATTCTTATTTTATGTACAGACGATACGACACAAAAGACGTACTAGCTGAACAACACAAAAAGGTTCGGTCGATATGATCGAACAATTCTATAAACATTCGGTCACTTCAATGGTACATTACTAGTACCGTTCGGCTGTAAGTGGCCAAACCAACCAAGCATATCAATTTTTTTTTTTTTTTTTAATTTTGATTTTAAAGATGATTTTATATACCATGAAGATATGAGTAACTCTCCTATGCACCAGTTGCATATGCAACTCGCGGGTCGGGTTTGGTTCGACCTGGATCCGAGCATTTTTCATATTTTTTTTTGTCCCGACCTTTATGTTATGTTAATCATACATTTATATTATATTAGTCATACATTTTAATTACTTTAGTCATATCTTTTATATCCAAATATCATAATCTTAGTGCAATATTTTAACTTCAAAAAAAAAAAACTGTTGACTTTTATACTATGTTAGTCATACATTTATGTTATATTAGTCATACATTTATGTACAAATATCATACATTTATGTATTACTTTAACTAAAAATAAAACCCTAATTTCGGCACAATTTGTACATGTTACCTTTATGTAATATTACTCATACATTTATGTGATACTATTTATACATTTATATCAACATAATTATACTTTTATGTAATATAGGTAAAACTAACATAACTAAAATGTATGACTAATATAATTAAAAAGTATGAAAGATATTAATAATTGTTTAAAAATATGTTAAGGTATAGCTAAAAACCCTAAAAGGTATGACTGACATAACATAAAGATAGAACTAGCATAACATAAAGGTACAACACCTGTAAGTGAATTTGGGTGGGTTTGGGCGCACCCAAGTGCGTGGGGACACGTGTGTGGGTGGTGCCTGGAGGAGCATTCAGGCGGGTTTGGGGCGGGTCGGGTTGAGTCAAGTGCATGAATGATCCATACATCATGTGCATAAAAGTTTTTGTATAAAGATATACTTGGAATAAGCAATGCAAGATTTTGCATACCTTTTTAATGGTTTTTACCGGTATGTTTTAAATTTTCGTAAGATAATGAAATTCCCATAATAATCACGTTTTCGGTACATATAGACCGACTAAAACACATGTTTGGCATGTATTGGCCGAACGATACAAAAGACGTTCATTCAATGCGACCAAACAATTCTATAAACGTTCGCTCACTTTGGTGGTACATTTTTAGTACCATAACCCAAGCACAAGTTTAAAAAATTGATTTTAGAGATGATTTTTCATATAAAATCAAACACGAAGCTTATACAAGATATAAAAAGTGAGGAATCTAACTTGGGGAGAAGAGGAGAGAGAAATTGGTGAATTTTCAAAAAACAATTATTTTTATTTTTTTATCACAAAGGGTAGAATTGAAAACTATTGAGGTGTGCTTAGAAATCTTTTAATATGTGAATCAAATAGTTGGAGCATTCTTAATAAATGAGATCTGCTTAGTATTACATGGGATGTCTTTAGTCACATCGTAATGCAATATTGGACTTTGGTATTTATTTTGATTTTAATTAAATAAGTTTTGACTTAAAAGTTAAAAATAAATAGTTTTTATATGTCTCACTAAAATACAAAGTGCAAACATAAGCACGCACGACTGAAAAAAAAACCCCATAAATGTCGCTCGTTTAAATGCATTTCTTCCCATGTCAATCTTTAAAATGATCATGTATAGGAATGGGCAAGGTCTACTGGAGCTCTATTACATATTCTACATCTACAATCCAGTAAGAAATGGCAGGTTAGCACAGCTAAACAATACGATTCATAAGTACATTCTACTTAATAAGTTGCTAGCTATCTCTTGGGCACCAAAAGTCATGAATTACTACAACAACCAAATGACGCAATAACACAATTAAACCGCCAATATGCCGTTACTTAAAGCAATGCTCGATTATGCAGAAAATCAAAGCATGTTAAGGGCATTTCCGCTGAATATAAGAAGCTCCATGTTCTTCGAATCTGTCATTTGACAAAAGATAAGTGTCATTTCCATAAAAACAACCATATAAAAATCCAAGTCAAGGAAGCGAGAATGAGAACTTACTCAGACTTTGAGAACCACATTTGCTGAAAGGAACCAAGAGAGGCCAAGATACTCCCCCCTATCCAAACACTGTATTCACACTCATTAGTAACAAGCATTAAGTGAATCAAGTTTTGCTTCTAGGTGTAATCATATAATAAGACTCTTGATAATGTGGAATGGAGGCTAGATATCTAAGTCAAAAATTAGGTCAATTTTTCTGCATTAGAACATTAACAACTTGCACAACACAATTATCTACCTTCATGGGGAACACATCAAAATAATTTGCCATCTAAACCCAATATAATTCAAATATGCATTTAACAAAAATCATGCTCCATATGCATATGAATTGGAGAGAAAAAGAAAGACAAACCTTAAAAACTCTTGTGGTGAGAATACTGATTTTACCATGCTTAAGCATTCAATATATCATTTATTATTATTTTTTTTTTTTTGAAGAAATTATCATGACATGTATTTCATGTATTTCAATTTTTGAGAATAAACAATAAAATGTATTCCAAAACAAATAATAAACCCAAGTAATGTGGAGAAGCTGCATGCATATTTGAAACAATGTAGATTCATAAGTAAGCGCAATCAAATCTAACCTGAATCTTCTTTCTGTAGCATTTCCACTTGCTAACACTTTAACCCTTGCTGCTTGGGGAGATTCCTAATTGCAATATAACCCTCATTAGAATTCACAATTCCATCAATAAACAATAGACTCACCATAAGCAAGCAGCAGAGGTTTGAATGTGCAAAGAACTGAAGAGACTTCACTCATATTACCATTCGTATGATCACATCATTGAAAAATATGCAATGCCATTCAAACATCACTAATCTGGAAAGCCAACAAATAGGTTTATCCATTTCAAATTTAAGATTTTATCATTTAGCATCAAGCCAGGGTAAGCATACATGAAGACAAGAGGAGTACATGTTGAGTGAAGTCAAAAGGTAAACAAGAAAATTTCAAAAGCCACATAAGCAGGAGAGTATGTTTGTGCTAGAGAGAGTGAGAGTAAAGAAAGTAGATTACTAAAACCTAGCTTGAAAAAAATATATTTTCTGAACCAGAATAGATATCTTCATAACATTATTTTCTCTTTGTAGGTCAAACATATTTCTGGCAACAATGAAAAGACAAAAAGAACAGATAAGTCATAGTTTTATACAAACAAGCAATATATTGAAATGACAACCTCCAGCAAATCTTTCTCAAGACGTTCTTTCAGTTGTTGCATTGATGCTGTTCCGCCTGAGAGCTGCAGAAGAGCATCAACAAGGTATCAGAAACTGTACAGTCAAGTAACGGGAGTTCATATTATTTGGACAAAAGAAAAATAGAAAAGTTTTTTCGTAATATCTAATGATGATTGTTACCCATGCTTTTCCAGCATACTTGAAAATTCAATGACAAATGACATTTTAGGAAACATATGCACTTGAAAGGATATGAACTTCCAGAAAAATGTGAACTGAATAAAATACACTACACTTCTAGAACAAAAAATTGGCTTTGAAATAATTAAAGCATGGATGACCTGCTTGCTCTAACTAATTAAAAATGAAAAACCCATGATAATATAATTTAACATAGTTCTGAAAAGCAAGATCAAAATCTACATACAAGAGCCAGATTACAGAAATAGCATGTTTAACCCCTTATGGTTCATTGGAATGATTCAATCAGTCCAAGTATCAAACAACACATTTTTTAGAATCTGCATGCAACATTTTAAACATACAAAGTATAACATCCCCATGGATCGAGGAGCAGGGGAAAATGAGACCCAAACCACCAATACAGGATAGAAATGATAAAATTTATACCTGATAAAAGATCCAACCCTCAGCCTCTACATAATTACAGAGACACCCGAACCAAGGAAAACATGGAAAAGTATAATAGAGAAAAAAACTATGCACCAGTTTAATGGACCGATTACAATAAAATCGAAAGAGAGCATGTGGTGAGCACGTTTATTGGGTAAAGTCATGTTAAATAAGGAGTAATTGTCTTACCAATATGCTGCTATAAAGTTCTCTGCGAATGTCAACATCACACTTGTTTATACTCTCAATCACCTGGAATTTTTATAGAATAATTTAAAGTTATAGTGATGGAGATCAAGTTTACACGAGGCAAAGCAAGAACATAGTTGCTGCAGTGACAGAGGCATGAGGATGCAGTCATTGAAGAGTGTTCTTCATTAGGCTTAAGTCATGGGCTTGTCATGACTAGGCCCATTTAATTAGTATTTAATATGCTTCCTAATTGTCATTAGATTATCTTTGGAATTTGGGATTTACGGCTGGTGCCTTAGGACAGGAAATCATTCCTGTTTTGCTAGTGATCTCATTCCATATTATCAATAATATTCCATAATACATTATCTTCTTCAATCTCATATTGTTACTACGAACTGTGTGTGAAGTGTGTGAGTTCAATAATTGAGTGTGCGTAAGGGAGTGTGTGAGTTCAATAATTGACAAGCCCATGACTTAAGCCTAATGAAGAACACTCTTCAATGACTGCATCCTCATGCCTCTGTCACTGCAGCAACTATGTTCTTGCTTCGCCTCGTGTAAACTTGATCTCCATCATATAGTTGGAACGAAAAGGAAAACCATATGATCAGCTTTGAGCACAAAACAAAGCATATTTGAAGTGCTCACTCACCGTTTGTGGCAGACCACGAGCAGATGAAGTCATCTCTGCGGAACTCTCCATACCAGGTATAGTCTGAAACGGACATCACATTGTAGATACCAAGTTACCAAATTAAAATCAGTTAATGCTCTAGTTTAAATTGCATAATGTCAATACATTAAGCAAATGGCACATCAGTAAAATGGGATGTCACACAGCACCTAAACTTTAATCTTATCCAACATAAAATGCATAACAAATCTGGCCAAAAGGTAGCCCTCGACTTTGAACAACAAAATAAGAACAACAGAAAATATTTAAATAAAAGATTCAGACTCAGCATGGTTAGTGAAAAAGTATTAATTGTCAACAAGGCCTTGCCTTAGTGGTAAGGAGGAGGCACCAAAATGCTAAAAATCCTGGAGTCTCACCATTTTGAAGATGTGTGGTTTTCTCAAAAAATATAAATGAAAATCTTCTAAAACAGTATCAACCAATAGCTTTTAACTCTCTGAATCTTAATCTCAACAACAAAAAGATAAAAGTTATCTTCAAAGGTCAACACCGAGGAAATACACCAATTACAAAATGAAAGGTTGTGCTTCTGCAAATTGCAATGACATAATATTATGATAATAATAAACATCAACACTACCAACAACGACAGTAAACAGGAACAACAATATCAATAATGGAACTACAAAAAAATTCTATGAGCATTTAAAATGAAATAGACCTGAATGGTGGAATCTACCTATTTATGCAAATCGGAATCAAAAGAACATTTATTGCTAAGGAACTCTCTCTCACCAAACCTCAGCCCCTTTGAAAATTTTTGGCCATTGGACTCATTATTCATTGAGCATTCAATAGTTTAAGCACTACTTTTGCATGTCAGTGTCTCACGCATATGTCCCACATCAATATCAACTGCATCTGCAAGTTTCCTGACTATTGCAAAAGAAATCTCTACAGGCAGGGGCGTATACAGGGGGGGGGGGGGGGGGGCAGCTGCCCCCCCAAAAATTTTGCCAAAAAATACCTAGGGCCTGTTTGCTTGCCCTTAATGCATTTGATTACATAATTTATCCACCCATTTAACAAGTTTGGTTGACACAAGCTAAGCCCATGAAATGGCTAAGGCCCGTGTCTTGTATCAACAAGTAAAGGATATGGGAACCCACGTGGGGGGCCTGATGACATATCATTAAAAATTTAGCCTCCCCAAATAACACATGCAAAGACCAAAATATATTTTTATATAAACATTTCAGCCCAACTTAAAAAACAACCAAACTTAATATTAGTTGTTTTAGTTACAGCCCAACCCACCCAATGAATCCTTAGTGAGTATTTCCGGCCCAGACAATCATTGTAAGCAAACGGACCCCTATTATATTATATATCATATATTTTCTTATATCCCAAAATATTAGCTATGATACTCGCCCCCCCAAATATTTTTCTTATTTTCTTACCTATGAATCTATGATATTCGCCCCCCCAAATGTATAATCCTGGATCCGCCACTGTCTACAGGTATCATCAACTTTCATCTTGATTATACACAGTAAATTCGGTCCTCACAGGACTCCAACCGACTTGTCACCAGTTGGAATGTCCATCTTCCAGCAACACAAACCTCCTTTCATGTATATTTTCTTATATGAAGCTCTAGAACTGAGCATAAATATTACAATACCCCCACAAGAAAGAAACCAAATCAGATTCCCCATCTACATTCTTGTTTCTGCTCCACCTTCGTCTCACAGGTCCTCTCTACCCATAAGATCTTGTCCACAAGGTTCAAGGTTCTACAGATGCTCCACGGCACCATTAAGCAGAGTTTTGGTGTACGCCCATACCTAAGGGATCTCAGTAAGATGTACATGAAAGGGACAAGCCATACCTCTGAAGGGATCAGAACAGATTATTATAAGATATATGCAGATAATTTCCAGGAATATTGGTCAATCTTACCGAAATAAAACTATCTACCAACTGTAATTCTAATATGGACATGACATCAAAAGTTGCAGGTACCTTCTTTTAGCATTTAATGGAATTGCTATCTATTAAGAAAGCTAACGAGCTAAACCAAGTCTTAACTCCTAATGTATTCCTATCCTATTCAAATATTTCAAGAACACAAAACAGTTAAATTAAATCTTCAAAAATATGCTTAAAAGTCCAAATCTTGTATAGTATTTATGTAAAGAACCAAGATCTTCACATTGTAAAGAAAGACATTAAAAAAAATTTGTACAAGCCTAAAAAAGGGTAGTAGTTGCAAAGCACACCAGCATCACTGAAAATTTATGAGGGAAGTTGCATAAAAGAACTGAATTATTAGCATTATACATACATCATGATTAAAGCACAATATTACTGGAATAAACAAGTAAAGGTATCCAGATATGTACCTGAGCTAAAGATGGATTAAAAAGTATATCAGGAATCTTGAATCTGTCAGCACCAATTTCGATCGTCCTACACCATTAGATAAAAATATAAATTGCATATAAAAGCGAATGCTCATGCCTGACATAAATCCAAATAGATATCTAAAGGTACCAGATGCATCAAGAATCCAGCCAAAGAAATTATAAGCATCACTTGTTAACCTCTATTTAACTAGGTATATTTTCACAAACCAATATACTGGGTTTAAGCCAAACAAATGTGGGCCACATTAGCTGAATGATAAAAGTATAATGCTTTGAGTATATCAATGGACAGTTCTAAGAAATATTAATAAAAAGGAAATAAAAGTAACTGACAGCAACTTACTGTCCATCAGGAAGCTCATAAGGTGTCATTGGGATGTTTGAATATGAAGTTTCTGACCAAAAGAAACAATGTCAGCATATATATAGGTTCTCTGCATCAGCTCAAGTTCAAAACCAAATGAATGGCATTACTAAAATTGCCTTATCTAAACTATAAATAACACCATGTGAAACACTGTGACGTGGGATTACTAAATTTTTTTTTTCCAACAAGTACAAAAAAGCATCACACAAGGCACCAAGTAATAAAATATCATGAACAATTTACAACCTCTCCCCTCTTTCTCTAGATTGGCAAACAATAAAAATATCATGAAACAGATGATTGAGAGAATAATAGAATTATGAGAGGAAGCTACTACCAAAACACGGTGACCGACATATAGTCAGTAATTACAAAGAAACTTATAGAAGAATATTTACAGTATTTCAGAGACTCAACAATATTACAGGATTCATCCTAACTTATAGCATACCAGATTATGCTGGCTTGCCATTCCCTTTAGTATTCAATGTTCCAGATATTAAGAGCATCATACTACTGTCACTTCTATAATTTCTCTAGTCAATACCATGCTATGGCCAAGAACTTCCACATCTAATCACCATCAGTACAAACGTGAGATCAACTTAGCCGGAGAGATTACAGAAACCTTCACATCCTTACGAAAGTAGCATGGTTTGTAGGACTGGACCGCAGCGTCCAGTTCAACCAGTCCAACCGAGAACAAGTTTCTTGGTCCTATCCAATTAATACTAAAACTCAATTTGCGGTTGAACCAGAAAAACCGAATATAACAGGCCTTAATGTTTTTGAAGACACGGTTTATATCTGACATATCTTATAATGCTTCCCCCCCCCCCCCCCCAATTTATTTTGATTTATAATCAATGTGGGAGAAAGTATACCACTATTGAAGATTTTCTCTAGCATTTTACTATTTATATTGAATTTTTCCATGCTTTATATTAAAACTCATTTCAATGTAGGATTCAAGTTCACACATATAACATGTTTTATAATGCTTTCCACCTCAATTTCTATCAATTTCTAATCGATGTGGTTGAAAACATTCAATCATCCAAGGTTTTCTTTAACATTTGTTTTTAGATTGAATTTCTTCATTATTTCTTTTATATTCATTTAGATGTGGGAGCAAGTTCACACATACTATAGTGCATTTGACCATTCAATATTCTTTTGATCGAACCAGTCGGATCACAAGTTGAACCGTTAAATGGTCTCTAATCAATGTGGTTGAAAATATGCAATCATCCAAGGTTTTCTTTAACATAGGCTTTTATATTGAATTTCTCCATTATATCTTTTCTATTCATTTTGATGTGGAAACACATATTTTAGTGTATTTCACCAATCAATATTCTTTCAATCGGACCACTGGTTGAACCATGAACCAGTAACCAAGCTAGTTTGCTACCCAGTTTGATTCCACTAACATAGGAAAATAGGACCAGGCAGGAAGAATCTCATAACTAGTTATGGTATTCATATTTTCACCTTTTCATTGCTATAAAAATCTTTAGTAAAAAAAAAAAAAAATAGAGCAAGGCACTTGCAGTCAAGTCAAAATCACACTAGATAAGTCAATTAATCAGAAAGAAGATCATCCATTCATCTATAAAGAGAACGAACCATCATATGGGGTGTCTGGTGCTCGACACACACATTCTTTGATGTCCCCTACTATCACCCGCTGCAATAAAGAAGGATATTTAGAAACAGAATAAGAACCAGCAACTAATGAGCTCTGATAAATGTGTGACCTGAGAATAAAGCTTGTAACTTTCTGAGGTATTGGGAAAGTCAAGGTCCACAATCTGTAGGATCCAAGACTAAATGTTATTCAAGTAATCAGAAAATGAAACTAGGAAGTAAGGTCAGGTAGAAGTAGATAAATGTCAATAAAAAAAGGCACGAAATGGCAATAATTAGAATTTGGCATTGTCTTTATTTATGAATCATTGAGTATATAATAATCCCACATGCTGTCATAAGCAGACTGTACTTATAGTACACAGTCAAGAGATAATGATATAGTTGGAACAATTGGGAGTGAGCTTCTACATTCTTTACCAATGAGTATAGGTTTCCAGAAACTCACTGTACTCAAAATGCAGCATAGTGATGTACTGAGTATAATTTTTTCCTGATTCATATAGGTGCTTCCGAAATTTTTAAGAAAGTATCACCAATTCAAGCATACACACAAGAACTCAAGTAACATAATACATTATTTTACATCAGATAGAGAACTCATGACCTGAAATTCCCCAGGACGAACCTCCTTCCGTTTAAATGCATAACGAGGTTTTATCTGCAATTTTAGACATAACGAGGATTGTCAATGAAACCTTATTCAAGCTTCACGAAGATTATGAGATTAAATGTTGGTTAACAGCAAATTTATAGGTATGAAATTTTTTATAAACTCACAGGAATTCCTTTGTGTTCCAGGCTTTTTAACAAGCAATCAGTGAGAAAATCTCCTCCAATAGGAGATGTTGAAACAGCCTACAACAAGCATAGAGAAAAACAAACTATGATTAAAATGGAAAAAAAATCATATAAAAAGGTTGTATCTTCGTCCAGATTATAATTTAAATGAAGGCAATAAGCTGAGCAAGGCTTGGAGTTAGTTAATCAGCATTTTCTACTTTCAACATTTATGTAAGTGAGATGTTGCAAAAGCCTACAATAAGCATAACGAAGTAAAAAAACTTGATTCAAATGGGAAAATAAAGGTTGTGTCTAATGTTGTCCAGATCATAATTTAAATGGCACAAATAAAATGAGCAAGGCATGAAGTTAGGTAATCAGCATTTTCTACTTTCAACATTTGTGTTAGTTCTAAGACAGAAAATAGCAAGCAAAACTTTGTATAATGGGAAGAGAACAATCAATCCATCTAAAAAAAGAAGACAAACCAAATTGGTAACCATAAATCTCCTTAAAAATTTTAAGATGCTAATTAACCAATTTGCAATTATTAGCTTTGGCTGAAAAGATAGTAGTCATAGATAACAAACTGTCTGAAATCAACAGGTTGGGAAGACAAATTGATTTGTTAAAGACAATGAAACAGATAGGAAAGGAGCATGATTATTTGAATGGATTACAATATGGTAGGTAGTGAATTTTCCCATTGGTTACATTATATGGATGATAATATCTCTAACATGTATGTAGAAGTTATACAGTACAAAAGGGGGAAACATGATCATTGAAAACTTAAAGGACAGATGGGGGGTTTAGGATGAAACTTAGGCAATTGCTAATAAGATTCATTTTCTAACTTCAAACAGTTTCAGCACATCTCTATTTTTATAGCATAACTCTCTTGTCTGAGCTTTTGAGCTCCAAATGAGATTATTCAAACTGATTTATATTTCGGGTATTCCCTTAATCAGAACATATCATAGTCAAATCAAGGAGGAACTTTGGGCCTGTGACCTGTAAGAGATTCTCATGATTCAAGAGACTTTGGAAGTTTTTTCTAGAGAGGAGGCGTTTCTTAATAAATTTTCTACTAAAGAATTATGACAGTTTATTTAGTCAGTTTTTGAATCCAAGGAGAGATTTAAGAGGAACTTTTATTAGTTCTCTTTTTTTTATTTTTAAACTGAGAATTGCTAGTTACTGATTCTAGTTACCGATTCCAGTTACAATAGTTACCTTTCCCAGTTCAAAGGTACCTCAGAGCCTAAATTTTTCCTTATTTCAGTGTGTTTTTTGTGCCATATAAAAGAGCAACTTTGAACTTTAATACATTGAATATATTAAAAGTTTTCTTTTCTTCTTTTGAAGAATCGTGCGAATTCCTTTAAGTTTGTCTTGTGAATATAACATCTTCAGAATCCTGATTATGTCTATGGAAATCTAGGAAAATTATCTTCAGTTTATGTCTGAGTGTTCTAGGCGAGGCATTTGGCCTTCATAGTAGTCTCAGTTCTCATCTCTTTACAAATAACAGGTCAAGGCTTGATTTGTTCTTGATGATCATAAGAACAATTATCAAGTTATCATACATTCGGTTGTAAGTATCTTCACATGTGCTGGTGAGGTACATATCAATGTAACGAATATATTCAGATCCAAATCACCACTTTTTCTGTTGATCAATACCCCACCTCATAAAATAGGAAGAAAAAGGAAATTTTATGTTCTCCTAATGATTGTCAGACTTCTTCAGGGATAATATGGTAGAGAAAAGGAAAGCAGGGACTGGGGCATTGGATTATCTAGTCTTGATGGATCAACGAGAATAATATTAGGAAGTCAATTAGCCCACTGAGATCCCCTGGTCAGCATAAATTAGGGAGTCTGATCACCATGATTATGGGATCTCCAATTGAGTAAAATTATCTTCATGCCAATTTTACATTTAAGTATTAGACTATAGATAGCACCATTATTAGCAGAGAGGGGCAGACAGTGGTTATAATTGGAATCAGTATAGGATGAGGGGCAGAAATTCAACTTTTTGGAGAGAACATTCTTGGATCTCTTGTAATGTTTCCTTCCTTTAAACTACTACCATCGTTCATCTTTTTACATTAATCCATATTAACTCTTAACTTCATCAATTTGGTCCAACCTTCCATGCTACAACCGTGATAAGAAGAAATGGATAGACAAATAAAGGCATTGGAGAAGAGTTAGGCCATCATCATCACGGGAGAAAAAGTTGCTGGCTTTTGTCATGAGATGGAACGAAGCATGGCAAGAATAGATGCAGCAATAACAAAGATCATCAAGCTGTAATTGAAACAAAATATATGAACTATACCTGAGGTTCAGAAAACAGAATTTGAAGAATATAATTCTGCTGACTTGTCGTAGTAAAAGTGTATAAAACATCATTGAGATTAGTGAAGACATGTAGTTTCCTAAATTAAACTGTTGACTTCAGACTTCATTAGATAATCAATACTTGCATCAAATCATTGGACCATAATTAAGATAGATCATAGGAATTATCATTATTCTCACTAAAAAGTAGATTTAGAAAGCTATCTGCTTTTCCTCCTAGCATATGCTGTAGATAACCAGTGTTTCACATTATATTTCAAAGGAAACCAACCCTTCTTTTCCCTTTATTTATACAAGATGACCAACTAACATGATGCAGCAGAACGGGCTCAGGGATTGGAGACTAAGAAGACATGCATGAACTACAATTCCAATGTAAACAAAGTATGGTGTGTTGAGAAAGGTCACCAGATATAACCCAAGCAGTAACACAAATGATCAGTCATGTAGAGAGTTGGCATGATATCTAGTTCAAGAAAAAGCGCAAGGACCTGAAGGGGGGGGAGGGGGTTGGAAGAGTGTAAGCGAACCCAAAATATATTGAAACATCAACTTAACAAAGGCGAGAACCTTCTGAAGAACATAACCGTCATGCACTGGAGCCACAGTAGTTGATCCTCCACCACTGCATCAAGGAACAGAAGTGCTGATTTAGCTAGCTCAAATGCAGTTTTAACAATAAGATAACATAAAAACAAGCAGAAATGAACCTAGGGAAAAGAAAAAATAAATCAGCACAAAAGAATAGATACTGAGTGTTGTAATAGTTGTTAATTAGTTTTAGCTTGCCTCAAAAGATTGATGATTCATAAGAAAAACAATTTAGAAAGCCTGCATACAAGAAGGAAGAACCTGAAATCTTTAGCTGTAAAAAAATCCTCTACAGTTACCAATTATAGGGTCATTATATTTACTTTATCATACAAGAGGAGTGCTGGTCATAAAGTGAAGCTCAAGGTGCTGGATTATTGATCTAAATTAATTTAATTTTAAATTTTGAAATGATTTAGGTTGATAGGTTTTGCCATGTGTGTGTGTGAGAGAGAGAGAGAGAGATTATTGATATAGAAAAAAGTTGTTAGAATATATTAGAGTTGTAGATGTATAATCATAGTAACATGCAAGTATTATCCCTTACTTAAACTTACAAACTTGTCACATATTATTCACTTGCATTCGCCTTCCACCCCACAACAAGGAACTGTTTCATTCTTATTACTTGCAAAGGCAATTGAAAATATTATGACAACGAAAAATTGTTGTATTTCAGTTTGGAAGTTGAGCACATCATAACTGAAAACTTTTGCTATATATAAATAATCTAAGATCAAAATAGAAGGATAATATCGAAACACAGGTAGCATATGAGCTCCTACCAGTCAACGACTAAAGAGGTGGCACGCCCTGATGCAAAAGATGTGAGGACCTGGAAAAAGTGAACAGCCATGATTATCAAACAGAAAAGTGATATATTCTGAAACAAAGAAAAGAAACTGGCCATTGCTTCCAGTCTTTTGGTCAGATCATGAAGAGCAGCTCACAGCATTTTTGGCCAAAAATAAGGCAGGGACTTGATATTTTTCAAACATAATCTCTGCAGTCCTGTTAGCCAAGTAAAATTAATCAGTAATCAGCTTAAAATCCAACAATAAATGAGCTAAAGTCGTATTACAGTAACGCCAACAAGGAATTCTAAACAAAAAAACTTTCATTTTGAGTACAAACATAAGAGCATTTCCAGTTTTTAGATTTGCTAGTGTTAGAACCTGTCTAGAAGTATAAACATGCAATAAGGCCTTCCACCTGAGCAAAATTCCACCAGCCCACATCCTCAAAGCAAGAAAATTATAAAGTAAAAAAAGGAAAACATCAAGGACAGAAGAATAAAATCAGGGTACCTAGAAGAAAGACAAGGAAGCAACTAACTACCAAAGGGATTTTATTCCTCATGTTTCTCCATATTACTTCACTGCACCTCAAAACATAAAACTCAGAAAGATGCTTCAGACCATCAAAAACTACAAGTTTCTTTAGCAACAATATTCTCTGTGCTTCAGTTTCCCTTCCCATGATAGCTAGGCCTGGTAGCATTACTAAAACAAGCATATTGACTAGTCCCATTGGATGTAGACATTACAATGCAAATCTACATATTCAGTCAATCAGTCATCTTATAGGTTTTTTCTCACACACACACACACACACACAAAAAAAATCTTCTAAGAGTCCCCTTCAAGGGAATTGCCTAAATTCCCCTTGAAACCTGTAATTTTGTTTTGTGCACAAATAGTGGAGGTGATTCTCTCAAAAGGTCCGAAATCAAGCGAAAGAAATCATTGTTGCAAAAGACATAGATACTGCACCAAACAGTATCAATAAGTCATCACATATTTCCTTCACTAGTTTATTTGTTATCTTATGTTTCCACTGTTGTTAAGATTGCCACCTAGGTGGGGCCTAGCCACCTTGGTTCTAGATTGTGCTTGGCCACCTCTATTTTTCTCCCAATTGAACCCCATCTAGGCCCCACATAATCCTGCCCAGGGTAATGTAGTCACCAGCCTCAGGCTGCCACCCACCTGGCACCTAGTGCCTTGTACAACATTCTATGTGTCCAAGAACCTTTGAGCAAAGTAGTTATTGCTTATTCATGTAACCATAAGTAAGAATAATTGCCATTAATTTCCCTAACAAGATATAGTAACAACCAATTCAATGAATTATTGGCAAAAGCACAAGATTAAATAACAGGAAAATTGAAAGAACCTACTGTAAGGAACTGCTAATAATTAAGCACCAAATGATTTGTACATCTAACTAGAATAATGATAAGAGCTGTGATTAAAATGCCAGTATCATTTGCACACAAATGTATATATAAATCACAGCATCAGTAAAGTATCTTAGACATTCAACTCACTTTTCTCTCTGCTGTTGAGTATTAGAACATGGCTCAGCAAGGAGCATTGGATGTTCCTTTGGATCAATCAGGAGGCATTTCCTGCCAATCAAATATTAAAAAGTGTGTAAATTTTGAAATTCTATAATATTCAGTACTTGAAATGTAGAAACCTAGAAAGGATGTTAAAAGAAGAACAATTCAGAAATAGGAACAAAAAATGGTATCCTTGGAAAATGGGCATTCTTCGACTTGTTTATTGAAAAATTCAAGGATTAAGAGGTGGAGAAGTCAAAATGTAATGCATCAGTTACCTCAAGGCATGGTCCCATATGTTCTCAACCATATCCCAATCAACCACTATTCCATCTTTGATAGGTGATAACACCTGAAAGTATCATTTTTGCACAGTTCAGTCTACCAAATTTTGGAGCAATGACCAATTCTCAGAAGAATACATGGAAAATACTTGCCTCCATGTTATCCCTTCGAAACCCCAAGTCCTGTGATCCTACATACAATCTACGCTTGCCCTTGGATTTAGAATCGGGGGCAGATCCCGAGTTTTTGTCTGAATTATCAACATCATCAATTTCCATTTCATCAATTGACCCCACAACCTGATTTAAACAAACGCAAATTGTGAGAGAGAACATCTGACCAATTGTAAAAGTCACTCCATCACATTAATGTTGTTTCAACTTCGACATTTTCCAACTAGCTAGAACTACAGGCACTATATCTAATCCATAAGAAACCCTAGTCTTTGAGTGATAGTGTATTTCTAAGCTGGAACTCACCATAAATAGCATTTGCTAACTAGCTACAGTTGCAGCTAAAATAAAATAAAATAAAATAGAAAAAACAACGCACAGATGGAAAAACAGCTTTAGGCGCATCTTCACCGGCGTAACCAGCTTTGCAGGTGTGCGAACCTAAGTCTACGACAATAGCCGATACTTCATCTGAAGCAAACAACAGAAACAGTTGTGAAATTGTGGCGAATTGTACCTAAAAACGAAAGCAGCATAAGAATGTAGGCAGAGAATCGAGTACCCACCTCCTCCATACATGACTCCTCGCTCGAGCGCCTCTTCCGCGGGGGAATTCGAAAATTTAGAGGTGGGGTTTCAAGGGGTTTTGAATTCTGTTCTGGTGTGGATTTAGGCCGTGTTTCAAGGTTTTATTTAGAGGGCCCTCTTTGTTGCAAACCTTTCTATGGATTGGGCCGTAACTAATGAATGGGGTTTCCATATCCAAGATGCTTTGGAGTTCACAGTATGAAACTAATGCAAATAACTCAAATACCCCAGAAACTATTGTTATTTATTAAAAAATATTGGAAATTGGATTTAATTAAATATTCCATCCACCATAAATACTCCAAAACATTATATCAAAAGTTTGTTATTAATATTATTCTCAAGTAGTCTTTTTTTTTTTTTCAGAAAATATTTTATTAAATTTCTAATTTAATTTTATTTATTGTCATTTTTATTCCATATTTTTTAGTTTGTCATGTTTAATTTTTTACTTAGAACACGTTTTTTAATTATCATATTTTAGCCTATCACTATAGTTGAATTATTAAAAATCAATTAAACGAAGTTAAACACACCAAAACCGAAAAATGTCAAATTTGATATTTTATTTTTCCTTTTACAATGCATATAACAAATTTGAAATCATAAATATGGATAAAAAATATATATATCTTGTATTAAAAAGTATTTTAAATGAAAATGTTATTTAATTTGAAATTATATTTCATTTAAAAAATAAATTATCACACCTCCATCAAAATAACAATGGCCAAAATTACAAATAAAAGTGGTAAATTAGATACATCATGCATTAAAAATAAAATTTTATCTCAAGAAATTATAATTTACTTATAACACTCACGACATAAAATTACAAATAATAAATGAAAATAACAATAATCAAGCTTAAATATAAAAATGATAAATTGATGTATAAAATAAATTAAAATGAGGAAGATATTAAATTATCAAATAAATAAACTATGTCTACCCTAGAGCACCATCCAAACCCCTCACTCCACTCCACAGTCCCAGCAACTCCCTAGCTCCTCTTCTACAAATTGCACGTTGCACTAGGCTGCAGCTTTTGCTTCATTTTCATTCTTTTTTGGTTTTTTTTTTCCTTTACCAACTACTTTATTTTTATTTATGGTAAATATTTTAGGCGGGACAATTTGTTATGCCATTTTTGTCCAAGGTTTTATATATATATAAAGAAATTTTGTAACCAATATTTAGAAGATTCATTATTAATGAACACGTTTAAAATTAAATTTTATAAACATATATTCATTGCAATATCTAAATTGATATAATAGTATATATTACAAATAATGTATTTTTTTTTATTCTTGATTATAACTACTACAAATCTATACCGATAAAAGTAGGTCTTGGATCTTTCACAAGCCGCCGCCTTAGCTTTTTGGAAAAATCTGGAACAACCGCATCAACACCTTGGAGAAATGTGGAGCACTCATGTGTCCTCATCAACCCTCTCTCCTTTTAAAACCCACAACCGTTACAATCTCGTTTTCTTCACCTAAGGCCCTGTTTGGTTCGTTGGTTTAGGGTGGTTTGGGTTTATAAACCACCCTAAACCTTTGTTTGCTTCATGCATTTAGGGCCCGGATTGAACCACTCGGCCCGGGCTTCTCCACTTGGTTTAGAGTGTGCAATTCCCTTTTTTTCCAAACCCTCCAAAATTCAGGGGTTTCTAAACAAATGAACAGTATAAATTGTCATCTACCAGAAATGCCCTTACTTTATCCATGAAAATGACTAAACTGGGCATGATTCTTCTCGTAATTACATGATTGCCATCCAAATATATACAAAATCACCCGTTTCTTCTTTTGAAACCCTAGCCCCAAATTCATTGTGGTCGCGATCGTCTTCTTCCTGCATAGTGACGAAAGAGGCATCGAAGGGGCTCCGATCAGCGCGTTCATCTTAAGGAAGGAAGCAAGCCTTTGATCGACCACCTATCCAGTACATTATATGTGGAGCAGAATCTAGCGATGGAGGGAGATTAGAGGCTGTTCAACTTCCCGATTCGACCCAAATTTGATACTACAAATTCTCTGCTAGAAGAGTTGTGGAAAATATTCCCTTGTCCAGGTAATAAGCTTCAACATATTTAAGAACATTTGGGGAGTTCGCTATTGGGCTTTTGTCAATTTCATGAACTTGGTAGGAAAAAATATGATTAGTTCCACTAATTTTTGGTTCTAGATGGTTTGTGTGATGTGTAAAATAGTGGGAAACTAAGCTTTGAAACTAATTTATATGTACAAATTCAAATTTACAAATTGAGGAGACGTGACCTTAGTGGGAATACAAGGACGAACAAGAATCGCTCATTTGACCAGAAGTTTACAAATTCAAATGAAGTCTTACGAGTCAGTTGCCTATAGGGTTATCCCGTACGAGTTGTGAGGTAAGCTGCAATTATACTGAGAAAATGTAAAACAATAATATGGTCATATATATATGTATATATATATATGACCCAGAAATGATTTTTTTTTTGTGCTGACCAACCACAATTTTTGTATTTTCGGTTTCCTGTCATGCAGTTATCATGATATTTTAACTCTAAAATGAACTTTGAAAATACCTTATGGTAATATGATGATTGCTAAGTTTTGAGATGTCCCTTGTGAACAATGAACATCCAATTAAGTCTCTCCAGCATATTTCTTGGTCTGATTAGCGCATGTGAGGCTAAAATTGGCATAATTGTTTTTTTGTTTCATGTTTAGATGAGGAAAGAATATCAGACTATCCTTTTCCTATTATTCATAATTGTTTACTGTATACTGGAGATGAAATTGGATAATGAAACTATATCTTCCTTATAAGAAAATGTCTCCAATATTTCAATTTGTTTGTAAGTACTTGTATGTCTCCAGTATTTCAATTGGTTAGTAAGTACTTGTTTTAAGTACTTGTTTTTATAGTGGCTTTTCTAACTTTTATAGTTATTTGGAAACTATGAACAATTATCACGGTCAATTCTTCCATTATTTAGAATATATTGATAGGTAATCATTGTTTCTGGTTCTGTAAATCACTATTATATAAATTAGTCAATATGTATAGTTCCCCTATATCCACTAATATATATATATGTGTGTCTTCTATGGTTATACTAACTTTGAAGTTTCATTTCACGGTTGCTTGGATACATGTAGGGGATTCATAAATTGGACTTTGGAAGCGAGTGGATAGGTTGAACAGAGAGATTTGAAGGCTGCAAACAAAGGTGTGGCACTACTTGATTACATTCATCATACGAAATTCAACTATATTTTATTTTATTAATTCAACCTACTTGTGCTCAGAACCAGACCTCATAGGTTTTCCTAGAAGCCCTGTTGTTGTTCAATAAAACTTTCAAAATGCTGGTAAATGTAAAAAAATTAGGTAGGGAAAGTATTTGGTTGCAAAAATTGACAACGCAACTTCTGTATGTCCAGAAAGTTACTCTGTCCAGTTCATAAGAAGTTGTCCTCAGATTGTAGTTTAAATTCAATTATATTTTTTGAAAGTAAACTTTATTACGTTTAGTTGTTTAATCACTGGGTTTGTAGAGTGAGTGTAGACCTTGTAACGTATTGGATAAATATTTAGAGCTAACTTATCGAAAGTGTAATGTGTTTCATTTTGTCATGTGCGTGAGGAATATATGAATACACCTGCGAATTATGAGATAGGCATATTACAGTCTTCTAACATATAAATGACCATTGTTGTATCTGATGGTATTTGTTAATTGCGGCTGCAAATATCCCATCAATTTCTTTTATTAGATACAGGATCTACTTTATATCATCCAATTATGGTTAAGTATTTATTTTGTAAATGTTATCTTTTTCACCACAGGAACTCCTGAGGATTCATCTTTGGGAATTTCAAGAGCTCAGTTCCTCTCAATACCCGATCTGGTATGTAATATTGCTTTAGGGGGAATAAAGATGGCCATTATGTAAATTATACCTTTGTTCCCTCTTTTCCTCAGATTTCCAATACGTCTCCAGCTTCAACGGATTGATAAAATTTTTCTTCACCAACATGGTTAATTTGTTTTCAGGATTCCCTTGCATTTCAATCTATTAATTTTAGCTGGTTTAACTATTATTGTGTTTAATTTCAATCCATTAATTTTAAAAGCAATAACTATTATTGTGTTTATTTTGTCAAAAACACATCTGATTGTCTTTGTCATATCCAATATTTGAACGGATTTATAATATGAAGTAAGTGCAATGCGTAATATTTAATGAATGGATGATAACTCATATTTAATGAATGTGTTTCTCATGTTTTGAATTAAACTTCATACCTTAGCTCAAAAGTGCACCACAAATAGGATTTCTTTATCACCTATGTTGTTTTGCAATTAGTCATGTTTATTTCTAAAAGGCCACAATACAACCAAATATTCATCATACCAATGGGAGAATTAAATGTCGTCATACATATGTACAATTTGTTGTGTACAAATAACTTTTCCACAAAACTGATTGTGTAATTTGACTTGTCAATATATTGGACAAATCTAGGCTCAATATAAGGTTGGAATTCAAAGCAACTGGTGAATTGAAACTCATTACTTGAAGGCTGCAAAAAAAGGTGAGTCTTCCCCCATTGTAGTGTTCCTGTTTCTTTAATTTTTTTTTTCTGAAAGTATATTACATTCTGTCATTACTTTGTAGGTGTAGGCTTGGGTTTGTTGCTGTAGTTATAGGACTTGTTTGTTCCATTATGTTTATTGAACAAAATGTCAGTTTGTACCAAAATAGAAGATGAATTTGAACCATTTTTTCACTAATTAAAACAAGAAGAGGAATGTTTAACTATTTTCTAGGAGATCCTCACTGGATGTTTAAATGTTGTAGTTGATTAACGTATCTTGCATGAGTTAATTACAATAAAACTTATTAGTTTAGGAGATCCTAACTGGATGGTGAAATTTCAATTTTTTATTTTTGACATTCATGTGCAAAAACTACCTGTTATTGTTGTTAATTTATTGTTATTGTTATGCAAAAACTTGTAAATGTTGTGTAAAAACTTGCCATTTCTGAAACAGTCATCCGTGTTAGTCGATGTATCCCACGTACTTTATACAGATCTAATAATGGGGAACACCCAGACATTCTTCCAGAAATATCTCTTGAAATGTCACTCAAAAATCCCAAGGACAAAATACCTGTGAGGTTTACCAATGTCAACAACCATCATAGCTTTTTTGCAAATCAAACCTGTTCCCTTTAAAATTCTATGCCCAGTTTGTAATAATTATCTTTTCAAAGCTCCAATACAACACTCCTAAGCCCCGGACAAAAAAATTGAAACAATCTTTTCAGGACATTCTGTAATATAGTCAGTCTTATTGTCCAACACTCTCCAGTTGTCAAAAACTTCATGTTACTGGTTAATTGGCCACAAATTATAAATGCATGTTTAGCTCAATATACTCATATATTCCTAACATGCCCCAAATTTGATTCAAATGTCGATTTCATTCTTATTTAGACCACAAAATATGGGAGAAAACACTGATCTTATCATAATGATGGCTGGTGTCGAAGCAATTAACTGTTCATTCAAAACCAATTTGCTCCTCATGGCTTTGGCGTACCGAAGATATTATCGATTCAACCGGGGGAATACTGGCCCAAGCAGAATAGCCACAAAATACAATCTTAAATTGAAAATAACCCGTCAGTTGGACCACATACATAACCTTACGCTACTAAACGATGAGACATGCACAAATCATCTACGGATGAGTCGTGACACTTTTAGTCGGCTCTGCTATCTTTTAGAGAACTTAGGTGGTCTCCAACCTACTAGGCATGTCTTAATACCTGAACAAGTTGCTATCTTTTTGTCAATTCTTTCTCATTACAAGAAAAATAGAGTGGTGAAGGATAATTTCGTTAGAAGTGGTTTCACAATTAGCAAACACTTCAACTCTGTTTTGAAATGTCTGTTAAGCCTACACACAATTCTTCTCATCCAACCCAAACCTATTGAAGATGACGAATCCTCCGAACGTTGGAGATCGTTTAAGGTAAAAAATTAATAACTAACCAAAAATCTGTTATATAAATGCACAAAATATTGGGTCTAACAACTTCAATATACTTGCTCGTAATTGTAGGATTGTTTCGGTGCCCTTGATGGCACCTACATTCCTATGCGAGTACCTCTCGGCGATAAAGCACGTTATAGAAACAGAAAGGGTTTCGTCTCCGTAAACGTCTTGGGCGTTTGCGACCGAAACCTGAACTTCATCTTTGTGTTGAGTGGATGGGAAGGATCAGCCGCTGATGGTAGAGTTTTGCGTGATGCCATTTCCCGACCAAATGGATTGAAAGTCCCAATTGGTATATCTATAAATTAATAATATCATTAAAATAATTGTACCCGACATATTTTTTAGTTGATTAATGGCCATTGATCAACTACTAAATAACTGGGACAGAAATTACCAACTACATACAACTCTTACAAAAATCACCCATATTTTTTGTGTTTATATTACAAGCAATTACTACTTGGTTGATGGGGGATATACAAATGGAAATGGGTTTTTAGCCCGGTATAGAAGTGTGAGATATCATTTACAAGAATGGAATACATCCCAGGCCCCACAAAATCCCCAAAAATTCTTTAATATGATTCATGCTAGAGCTCGCAATGTCATCGAGCGATCTTTTGGTGTTCTAAAAGCACGTTGGGGCATCCTTAAGGAGCCACTCATTCTACCCAGTCAAAACTCAAAATCATATCATTCTTGCATGTTGTTTGCTTCATAACTTCATACATACAAATGTGAGTATAGACCCGATCGAGAGTGAGGTGCCTGATATTTTTAGCGATCCTAATTTCCATCCGATTCCAGAACCAGGGTACATCGACCATGTTGATTCTTCCCCTGTTTGGGCATCATGGAGAGATAATATAGTCTTGCAAATGTGGAACAATCGTGGAATCTGAATTTATTTTATTTTAATTAGAAGATTCAGACTTGTAGGTTCTTTCTATCCATTATGTGGTTGTTTTGTAATAGTTAATTCAACTGGTTGCTGTAAACAAATTCAGCTCTTATTTTTTTTATATTTAAGTGACCCACTTGTGTAAAATACACTAATTTGAAGATATGTAAAGTTATTAGTTTTTCGTAATCATTGCTAATAACATCATCATTGCCATAACTTTATGGTGCTGTTGAGTTTGCAGTTTACAACAAATCATTCCAGACATGAACCAAGCTAACACAAATAGAAAGAAAGTCACAGTAGGCCAATCTAGAAGGACTTGGAATGTACATGAAGAGCAACAACTCATTTGTGGCCTAAAGGACTTGGTTGCTAGAGGGTATAAGTCGGATAATGGGTTTAGGACGGGGTATCTATAAATTCTGGAATAGTACTTGGGACAACGATTTCTCGGAACGGATCTATAGGCCGAGCCACACATAAGCTCCAAAATTCATGGCTGGAAGAGAAGTTACAATTCCTTATTAGCCATGTTCTCCACAACTGGCATTGGTCTCGGTCTGAATTACATGCTTGACGTAATAGACGAAGTTTGGGATAGCTATGTAAAGGTACTTGAGCTCCAAACCGAGCACCATCCTTATGCTTGTAATTTGTTTAATGCATGGGAACTTTTTCTTGTATCCAAAATGTTATTACTCAACTAATCTGATCAATTGGCAGTGAGACAATACTGTGAAGTACATGCGATTCAAGTCTTGGCCATATTACAGTGATTGGGTCGAAATTTTTGGGAAAGATCGGGCAATCGGAGAACTTGCATGCCCAAGGTTTTGCCGATGCAATGAAGGACTTCCTCAACACCGGCAATATGGAGCCCACAAGGACATAATTTAATCCAAGTCCAGACGCGAGAGATGAGTCATCAACCGCGTGGACTTCACAAGCGAATGCCTCGAGCTCCAATACCTCGAAACGATGTGGTCAGGCCAAATAGAGGCGGGTCAAAATGGATGAGGACGATCCCTTCATGTCCAAGATAAGCGAGTATTGCGATAGGAACGATGAAAAGATGGGCTTGCTTGCAATCAAGATAGGAGATGTAGCAAGAAAGCAAATCTACAAAATGCTCGAAGGATTCGACTTTCCTTGCCTCGAAGCTCGCGTGCATGTGGCTCGATACTTATGCAAGGATGAGAGTGACCTAGACTTATTCATGAGCTGCCCCGACGATGCCCGTGTTGTGTTGGTTAAGGACATCTTAGACAAGACTTGAAACACCAATCCACAAGTTAACCTTTTATATGTTTGGGAAATCGGGTGCCACTGACTCATCTAAGCTCAATATTTTGTAACTATTGAACCATTTCGCAGTAAAACCAAACCTGTTCCTTAGGTGAATATTTTGTAACTGTTGACCCAATCTTCAAAGCAACAGGGATGTATATGATTATTTTGTAATGAATATTTCTTTCAACAACAATTCCAGAATGTTAATTGTGTATAGACCATTTCAAAAGACTGCTAGTATGAATTTTACAAAAAAATATACACAAGATATTGTGAATATGATATGTCAACCCCCACGGCCAACTCAACAAAAATTATTAACTTTTTCATAGTTAATAAATAACCAACTGCCTTAAATTATAAAAAGTTCCAAAAGACAATAATGGATACAAATGCTGAATAATTGTTGAAATAGGATAACACAACTCCAATCTTAAATTTAACAACAGATACATGAAAATGCATAAGATCAACACAATCTCAAGCGTGAACAACTTGCAATAATGAAATGCAATAACACGGAAACCATGACAGGAATTAAGAAAAAGCCTACATCCTTGTCCATCACAACCGAAAGTTCTCAGTTAAATTCTCTTTTCCCATTCGGGGATGTGTGGGAAGAGGATGAAACGTATGATTTTCCGAACAGCCCCATACCAAAATCTCTTTCCAGCTTCTTCTTTCCTTTTCCCTGTTTGTTATGTGTGTATGGGTGTGTTGAGC
The DNA here is from genome assembly GCA_954870855.1 of Scutellaria minor. Taxonomy (NCBI): domain Eukaryota; kingdom Viridiplantae; phylum Streptophyta; class Magnoliopsida; order Lamiales; family Lamiaceae; genus Scutellaria; species Scutellaria minor. Next base: position 24,546,282 of record OX940727.1, read on the forward strand.
TCATCTCCGTCTTTAAAGACGGAGATTTGAACGACCCTTCTTCGTCTGATTCATTACGAAGGGCCTCCAACTCATTCCAGATATGAGTGGACAAGCTTCCCGACTTATCGGATGATATTGTGATAACTTCATTGAGAGGCACAAAAGTGTTTACTTTATTTGGTTGGGAGGTATCATCATCTACAATAATAACTTCTTGGTTTTCATTCGCTTGTGTTGGACCTTGTTCGCAGCCCTTGTGGGTCCGAAAATAACCTGCAAGTCACCCCAATTTGGATCTCCAAACTTAGCGTATGCCCATGCGAACGGATCTCCCTACAAAACCACATGAAATAGTCATACCCACACTCAAGTAAGGTAGGTTAGAGAACTACAATACATAACAACTACAGATTAACATTCATTATAATATGAACATAACAATTCGGAGTTAAGACAGTCATTACACTCACATTCACGATTTCAGCCCACATTTCGTCTTCCATTCCAATTGTATTATCTTCCCGAGCCCAAAACACATCATCCCGAACCATGAATCTGCTAAAAGTGGCATGTCGTTGATGAAGCATGCGAACTTGCTTGACACACTCTTTGAAATCAAAACTTGTGTTAAAGAATTTTTTAACCACATATTGTGCGGTTTGAATGGCATGTTTGTTATTTCCACCTTCGGAGAATTTTCCCATCCGGGCTTGATCAGCAAGAACCTCGCAAAAAAAATTGACGAGGTTTACATCCCATTCCAAATTATAAATATAGTCTTCTTGATGTAGCCCATTGTTTCTCCGACCCATGACGTTGATTTGTATCTCTCTGTTGGTATGCAATTTTATTTGACTTAAACATGTGAAATCTCACTATCTTGCATGCAATGACACATCTTTATATAGACTTGCAATAGATTAATGATATGTTTATTGCCTATTTGAATTGAAACATCATAGCTAAAATTACACACTGCCTTCAAGCACGTGACACCTACAATCTACAAGATACACTTCCATGTGGGTCCCAACCAAGTTTCATTTTTTGACTTCTAATTTGACCACAATATCTCTACTTTTTGGTTTCTTCATATAATATGCAACCACATGTACCCTTGTGTATGTTATCAATAAAAGAAAAGCTGATACAAAGTGGATCTGAGACCTCTTGTCAAATTTATGAAAAAACAAAAAACCCCACTGGTAAAGCTTTCTTTATTTATTTTGACTTTATCTTGGAAATATGCAAAGTCCTTTTGTCTTTATGTAAGCTGGATATTAATATATATATAAAATTTCTATAAAATTAATTTGCAAGCAAGTGCTTAAGGAAATTCTCAGTCTGGAGGAACAATACTTGTATATACAATAAATAGCGAAAACGTCATCACATTTTCTACAAAATAAACTGTGTCTAATCATAAATGAAAGTAATCTAGAGTTGCCAATGGAACCATATCAGAATTGTGGAAATATTGAACTAAACAAACATTGACTTATATCATACTTGTATTATACTTGTATCAGAATTAACAAACTTTGAAGGATTCAAACATTGACTTATATCATAATTGTATCTGCTGTCAATTTTTGTATTGGTGTACAATTGTTATAGATGGTTTGACATGTTGAGCTGCAAATCACATCTTCATTAATGTTGTTAAATTTTCGACATTTAGTTATAGGAGGACGCGAAAAGAAACCCAGCTCTCAACAATTTCTTCAACAAATTCACCTATGAAGAGGCCGAGTACATCATCTATCGATTTGACCGCATTTGTGTTGAGAGAAACATCGCTGATGCCCCAACTCTACTAACTGCTTTAGCCCTCGTTGTCGTACAATTGAGGAAGGATACCGGCAGCCCTCGCTTTGATGATTTAAGCATCAAGACATTTGTATCCGATAATATTTCCTTGTACAAGAGGTTCTGTAGGTACGTCAACGAAACGGTTGGAGTCAAATATAACAAGAAGAAGAACCGTGTGGAAGTGGGTGTCGAGTATTGGTATTACATCACTAAGGTAACTTATGAGTCTTTAAGATAATCAAAATTAGTTCGGAGTACACATTCTGTTATTATATACATGTTTTACAATTTAATTGCACTAATGGTTTATTTTATTCTCACATGTTTGAACATACATACAACAAGAGGATGCCGACCGAATTTTTTTTCGGCAATGTGGGTTCCCGAACTACGAGAAATGGAGAAAGATTGTTGTGAGTCATAAGCTAACAGAGCTCAAACCAGGGGAGGTCGGATCATTCATCGAGACTCCAATCGTCGTAAAAGATGAGCCATTTGATCCAGATGCGGTCGACGAATGGGATTATCATTGGGACCCTAATCTGAACAAGGACCCACTTGACCCTAGTAGACTCTTCACGCTGTAGAGGTCGTATGGGTTGTACAGGACATTTTGTTCCTTATTTTGTTTTGGAAATGCTGATGGTTTTTGCGTAGCCTTAGAAAACTCTTTACAAGGGTGAAGCCCTTCTTTTTGCTATGGCAACCATCTTTTGATTCTTCATCGGTTGCTCTTGTTAGGCCGCGTGGGTTTGTACTAGGCTATGTTTCGAACTGATCTCCAAACTTAGCTATTTTCGTAATCAATTTGCTTAAATATTTATTTTGGCCACTTTGTGTAATGTATTCTTGAACAGACTATGTGCTTTGATAAATCTGAAAAGTGGCATTCCTTTTTTAATTGTTCTGGGATATTTATCCATAATGCAATAACCACGTAGGTTTCGTTATCCATTCCAAGAATTGAAGATTTCCTCTTGCTTCATACGAATTTTTTTTTCTTGTTCAATTTGAAAAATAATTCATTCAACTTAAGTGTTCTCCAACTTAAATAACATACAATCAACAAGGCATAAGACAATATGCAAATGGGTACAAGTTTAAAAACATGGACTAACAAGCCCTTTAAATTCAAACTTTGCAAGGTGTTCGAAAACAAAGAGGGCATGTAAGCGGAATAGGACAAGGAAGATGGATTCAAAATCAAGTAAGGATCCATAACATTACATGAACAACCATATCATCAAGAACAATTTCGCTACCTTGCAAATTGAACTTCCTATACCATTGTAATTAATATGCACTTGAATTATATTTCAATGGTGAAGAGAGAATTGAAATCACCTCGTCTTGCCGTTAGCTTAATAGCTAATTCTAGATAATAATTAGGAGGGTAACATTAGCTAATTTACAACTTACATATGTCATTGGTTGGTTGCCCGTTCAACTTTTGCCACAACAAAATGGAGATGAGCAACGTTGAGAGAAAGCCGACACAAAAGAACCTTGCTTGCTTCTTGTAACCTTGTTCACGTGCTCTCAAGGTTGCAACTTCTTGCTTCATGGTACAAATTTTTTGAATGCAATCCAAAGCAACCTCTCTAGCACGTCCCTCGAGTGGCGGCTCCAACCAAATGAATAACCCACAAGAATCATTCTAGGTAAATATAACAAAAAATCCACAAGTTATACTCATTCATCAAGGTGTGTTAATTAAAAGTCTAAAAACTTCATTCCGCCCAAATGCAAAAGAATAGTTCATTACAAATGATCATACCCCTCGATACGGACATGCCTTAAAACGTCGCATAGGGTTTTTGTGTGTCCCCGAGGTTTGGACTTTCATTGGGATGGCGTGACGACATGGTCGGGTATTTCTTGAGCTTGGAAATTCGTAGGAACAAACCCTTCGTAATACGATCTTGAACTACAATTGGGAAAAGACACGTTGTACAGGTTCACAAATCCAACATGATTGAATACAAAACTCAAACTTCTAACAAAGATAACACAGTTGAGAATAGACAATTTCTATTTTAGATTGACAAATAGTGCTAAGCATGGCTCAATTAGGGGAAAGGTCACTACCGAATGATTGTATTCTTCTCCAGTTCACAAAAATTACAACATAATAACTGAAGGATGGTGTTGCAATATCTGTAACAAAAAAAATTCAACAAAGTACAAATAGTGCAAATATAATTATATCCAGTGACATTTAAATTTAATACACAAATTAACTTAAAGAGATAGTCGATCCTAATTAAATGAAGCTAGAAATGTTTATATAAATTCTTTTGTATGCATTTTTTTCCATAATAGTGTTGCAAAAATCAACACTGATAAATTGAAATTCGAGATCATCAACCGCGTGGATATTGCAAACGTGTGTGACGTCTAGTGGTGTTGCGTGCTCGACATTTATACGCAGAGAACGGTAGGCTTTAGATTCTCTCAAACACCGCTACAAACCACGAGCTCAACGGATTCACCCAAATTTGCAATTTGCCCTAAATGTGAAGTTTTAACATGTCTGTGCCATTCGAAACAGCTTTGTGCTTGTTAACAATATTGTTGACTCCATTCAATTTTCTTTAGTGTATCTTGCGATCAACCTTCGAGTTCTGCCAGTTCAACCATGATGATGGGAGGCTCAATATTAATATTTGGATGAAGAACAGAGAGGGCAGATCGATAATAGTGAGGAAGAAGAGACATAATAATTCATTTGAATTTCATTATTAAAATAAACTATTTAAACAAATTGTTTTAATATTGTATTAAGTGAGAGTGAGGGTAAAAATGACTTTTTACAATCTTTATCAATATCAAACAACCAAACCAAACACACAATTTAAAATAAAGCCACTTTTATACACCCTTAAACATTCAAAGCAAACATAAAATTTAAATCAAACCAACCACAAAACCTACATACCAAACACTAAAAAAGTGCTATTTTTGTCTTCAATGATCAGTAAAAGCCCGAAAAAATAAAACACCCCAAACATTTCCAACATACGAACCAAACGAGGCCTAAGTTTCTTCCTCTTCCATCTCTTCATTGCTAACCATCATTGATATTGAACCTCAAAATTTAGTAAAAGTCATTTCCTCTCTCTAACACATACAATATGGAGGAGTTTGATGACAGACAACATTGACGCTGAGATATGTGGACACATGGATGTACCAATAAGTCATTCAATCCCTCCAGCGTCGGCGTCGTTTTGCTGGATGCTTCATCACTCCTTCAGCTCGCCTGTCGTGGTTCACCTCTTTCTCTCTTTCTCCCTCTTTTCCTCTCACAATTATCTTCCTTTTCTTTTCTCTTTTTTTCCCTGTGTACTTTAACGGTTTACTAAGAGAAACCCTTACTCTCCAATGTTAGGGAGTGAGCTAAATTACCATTGTCATCTTTATGACGATTTTACTAATACCATATTTTTGTGGAAGATGAAAATTATTGTACTGTAAAATCACCAATGAAAATTATTATATTGTAAAATCACCGATTTATGTTTACTTTCAACATTATTGTTATGTTGATTCATGCATTACCAGATCGGTTATATCCTCCCCCTAAGGACTCATTCGTTGGAGACTCCCAAGTGCTCTCTCTCTCTCCCTTTCTCTCTACATGATGTCCCTTTGTGTGTGTTTTACATGAATTGTTACATTAGAAGAAAAAAATGAGTAGTTAATAAAAAGTGGATATGGTGCATATAAATATTACTTCAAGGAATTGTCATCATCGAGTACAATTAAGTGCAAAGATGGATCAAAGAAATTCAACAAATCCCAGTTGAATGACGACTTCTGTGACTGCCTTAATGGCACTGATGAGCCCGGTATTCTATTACTCACTTCAATTTTCGTAACTTTATCATCTTTATGTTGTTGCCCTTTTTTTATGAATTCAATAGTGAACTTTATGATGTTACCATTTTTTAGTGAATTCAGTAGTGAACTTTTATGATATATATTCATTGATTGATGACAATGGGTATTTGGTTGTACTGATTGCCATGCTTAAGAACCAACTAATACTAGATATTCAATATGAGTGTGTTTAGTGATGCGTATTTGGATAAAATTTCCAGGGACACCAACTTGCTTTGATAGGAAATTCTACAACAAGAATGATGGATATGTTCTTCTCTTTTTATATTCTTCTCTTTTTCATGAAATTCATCTTATTTTCATTATGATTCAAGGATTGCGGAATGCAATTTCATTTAGATTGGTTTTTCTTGATAGTGTGATTTACTTTTGATTGTTGAAATCACCACTGTTTTTGTGTGTAAATCTATTGGCATTGCACATGTGCAGCTTGATGTGCTCCAACTCTTATATTGTATAGTTAGAAAAAAAAAAGATAAACAAGCTTTTGAAGTGTTAACTTTGTTTGGGTATGAATTTATTGTAGTGCATGCATATGTAGGACATCTATTAAGCAGATATAAACTTTAGAAATTCTATGTTTTCCAGCTTAGAGTTCTTATAAAAACTTGATGGCATGTTCGAGGAACAAAATTAGTTACCTATTCAAAATAAGCTAATCCATTTTTTGGCTAGAACTTATGTATTATTTATGTCAATCTTGCTCCAAATTGTCATGTTCCGAGCTTTTAAAGCTAATGTGTCACAGATTTGTTTGATATATTTTTCTGCTTTATTACATAATTGTTCCAATCTTTCACGTCAAAGTTTTGTTTCAACATGTATTTCATGTCAACGATTATCTCATGGCTATTGCCCATGACCAACATATCATCTACACAGAGACATACCATGATGTATGCATTCGGTGTGCCTTTTACATACACACATGTATCACATTAGTTGATCTTGAAATCATTCAACAACATCGTGTTATCAAACTTCACATGTCATTGCTTTAGAGCTTGCTTTAACCCATACAACGACCGAATGAGCTTGCACACTTTTTTCTCATTTCCAGATGCTACAAACCCTTCAGGTTGATCCATGCATATCTCTTCCTCCAACTCACCATTTAGAAATGTAGTTTTCACATCCATTTGGTGAATCTCAAGACCGTGCAAAATAGCAATCGAGAGAAACACACGAATAGAGGTGATTCTCGTTGCAGGTGAATAGGTATCGAAGAAATCATACCATTTTTTTGTTTAAACCCCTTAGCAACTAAGTGGGCTTTATACTTATCAATTGACCTATAAGTTTTATACTTTCTTTTTAGGATCCATTTACATCCTAAGGGCTTGCAACCTTTTGGGAGGTTAACTAACTCCTACGTATGGTTTTACATGATCGAGTCGATCTCGTTATTAATAGCTTCTTTTTAGAGTGTTGCATTTGGACTCGATAAAGCTTCTTTAATAGACATAGGTTCATCTTGCAACACATAGGTGATGAAATCAGGACCAAAAGTCTTAGCCACTTTAGCTCTTTTGTTGCATCTCGACACCTCTTGAGTCGAAGAATCATCAATCTTTTCGAATATTCTCTTCAGTGTGCCAACATTTTCGAATGTTGTCTCACATGCTCTAACATTCTCATTTTCCTTGTTAAGAAAGATGTCCTTAAAGAATATCATATTTCTTGACTCAATTATAGTGTCTTTCGACATATCGGGTATTTCCGACTTGTGAATCAAAAACCAATAAGCACTACTATTGAAGACATACCCTATAAAGATACAATTGATTGTTTTAGGACCGAGCTTAACTTATTTAAGAGCAAATACTTCAACCTTTGCCAAACACCCCCATATATTAAGGTATTTTATATGATGGTTTCCGCCCTTTCCACAACTCATAAGGAGTAACATCCTTAGTCTTGTGTGGAATTTTATTCAAAATATAAATAGCCGTTAGAACGGCTTCCCCCCCAAGTTCTGCAGCAAACTCAAGTTAATTAACATAGCATTCTTCATCTCTTAAGAGTTTGATTCTTTCGTTCAGTAACACCATTTGACTATGGTGAATATAGAGTCATAGTTTGGTGAATTATGCCCGAATCAAAACATAATTGCTCAAACGGGGCTATATACTCACCATCTCTATCACTTCAAATAGCTTTAATTCAAGTGTTAAGTTGATTTTCAACTTCATTCTTGTAGAGTTTGAAAGCTTCCAAAACTTTGTCTTTACTCCACAAGAGATAGACATAACAAAATATTGTGCAATCGTTAATGAAAGTAATGAAATACATTTTACCATCTCTAGTTTACACAAACTTCAAATCACACACATCCGTGTGGATCAAGTCAAGAGGTAAAATGCTCATTTCTACCGAATGAAACAGTAACCTAGCCATTTTGGCTTCAACACAAATTTTACACTTTTTAGGTGTATACATTTTTGAAATGTTAAGTAAATCGAGATTTACTTACCTTTTTATAGTATTTAGATTTACATGTCCTAATCTAGCATGCCATAAAGAAGAACACTCAGTCAAATAAGCAGAAATAGAACCATTTTTATTCATAACTTATTTGCCGACATCGCTGACAACATTTGTGCCAACATTGTGGATAATATTTTTGCCGACACGACTTACAATGACCATAGTAGAAAGTTTAAACAGACCACTATCTAGGTACCCATTTCCTAGAAATTGTCCAAATTTGCTAAGTACAAACTTATTAGACTCGAATACTAGTCTAAAACCATAACAAACTAGTAACGAGCTACAAATCAAGTTCTTTCGAATGTTTAGGACATGCAGCACATTCTTCAAGTTTTTTCAAGTGACTGTTGGTTTATAGAGCACCAAACAATGTTAATTACAATAGAAAAATAGAAAATAAAACTGTTGACGAAAATGTTGTTACACTACACACAACAGATTCTGGAAATGAATGCTGCCGATGATGTTGTAACACTACACACAACACTACAACAACATATTCTTGCAGAGACTTCAAACACCTTCAAATCTTTGAATTCCAGTAGGATCTTCGAGTTTTGGCCAGAGAGCAGCAATAACAACTTTCCTATAATGAAGAAGAGCTTTGGAATGCACTGTGAATGCAAATTGAAAACTTGAGTCAATGAGACCTTTCCCCTAAAAATGAACGCATCTTGGTTAGTGCTCACGGTATGACGTGATATTCTCAAAGGTAAAATAACTTATGTCTTCTAATTAGTAGCACCACAAAACTAAAGCTAAAAGAAAAAGAAAAGGAACTTTGTCTTTTACTCAGGAACCTTAAAGCACCAATGAACTAAAATGGTGGAAGGATTAGATCACACTCTATATGCTAAAAAGTGCAAGTTTAATTTTCTAAAGATGCTATGAGAAATATGAACTATGTAGAGATAATTTCGTGCTCCTAATGGTATGCAAAGCTATGAAAAACATGTCCTATTTATAGGCACACCCACAAATTGAAGAGACTCCCCATAATAATGAGCATTTAAGGTATTTAAGCCCACTAAGTATGTGGAGCTCTCCACTATCTTATACCATCAGTTATTGAGGATTTGAAAAGCCATTAACCACAAGAGCTACGAAATGGGCCTTCCTAAATAGGCTACCCAATGAGCTTTTACGATTTGGGCTTCACAAATGAGCAATGTTGCCCGTAATGTTACCAACATCAGACGTAATTGTTGAAACCGACTGATCACCGACCCTGTGCAATCGGAATCGGGATCCATAAGAGTATGATAACGCACAACGAAAAGAAATCATACCTTTCTTGAAGACTGGTGGAGACAAATGGAGATTAGATATCTTGGTCTTCTGCTGTATTCCTAGCCCTTTCCTTGGACGTCATGTGGGTGACGATCCTCCAAAGACTCAGCAGTCTTGTCTCATTTCTCTTTCTCACGATTCTGCCTTTTGAATTACGCGGGAGATTGAGAGTTCTTTAGAGGTCGCTGATTTTAGGGATATATATAGGCTATAACAGGGACCCAGATGAGAAATTAGGGTTGGGCCTCCTAATGGGCTTAGGTGTCCTATGTTCGGCCCAACACCCCGCTTAAGTCCATCAGTTATAACTCGGTCTACTAAAGAGTTATAACTGAACTATCGCCTAATCCCATATTATAATATGGGCTCCTTCTTATTATGCATATGTTTATTTCCCCGTGTTTAAGATATCGAATATCCGTAAATTAAATAAGTTACTGACAACTTAATTAATTTACATCTAATTCCAAGAGTAGTACCACTCAACTTTATTATCATGCTGGACTAAATCCACCTGTAGGGTTTACATGATAATCCTTATGAGCTCCTCAAGGGGACATCATCATCCTAAATAATCAGGACATATATTCCTTCTATAATCAACAACACACCATATAAATAATACTATCTCCCAATTCACCGAGCTTATTGATTTATGAATAAATCTCACCCATTGGCAAATTAAAGAAACAAATACTGAGTACACGTGCCCATTATTATATTCGAATTAAGAAGACGCACATCCATAATAACAGAGGTCTTGTTCTTTTATATATAGTCAGTACAAATCGAACAACCTCAAATGGTCCTGCTCAATACACATAAAATGTACTAGTGTAACTTTATAGTCAAGACAGACTAATACCAAATTACACTACAACCGTTCCAATGGTTTATCCAAATCCATCTTGGTTGTGAGCTACTATTTATAATTTATAAGGAACTGATAGCATGATCTTCTGTGTGGCACCACACACCATGTTATCTACAATATAGATTAATCTGGACAATTGCATTAACATATATAACAAATATAAAATGCAAACATTCAACCAAAATGATTCTCATATCAAATAAATGTTCATACAAAAGCTAGGCTTATAGTATACATCCTAACAGTAATATCTGGCCACTAAACAAGTTTCGACCACCAACTTCATGCATCAATTTCCACTCACCGAAACTGGTTTTGAGAGTAGAAATATACTTCAATCATCTACTTGAGATGTAGAATGACCTTTTGCTCTTTACCTTCACATTTGCCTAACTTCGACTCTTCAAAATAATGGTCATTTACGTGTGGTCAAGACTTTCTACAAAAATCAACGATTGACCCACACTTATAATTGGCTCAAAACCAATTTTCTCTAACAGTGACTATATATCTTTAATGGCTTGTTTATTTCTAATGTTTTAGGAGCACGAGCAGTTTGATAAAATAGTCAGAGCAGGTAAATGAAGGGAGATAGAGATTGCTAAAGATATCGCTCAATTCAAGGTATATTTCTATAAAACATGTTTTGTGTTCATAATGTAATGTGTGTTTAGACCAAAAAAATTCATTACTGAATATTTGGCATAAAATTTAGCATCTTGAAAGGTGATATTCTAAAATTGGGCCAAATTAAGTGTAATCTTTAAACTTAAAGGTATATTAAATCCTTTTTATGATTTGGAAGAGTGAGGACTTCTAAACTCAGTTTCATTTAGATAGAAGTTCTAATTAATGACAGAAGAGATAAAATTTTATGTAGAAAATAATGTAAATTAGATAACTTTGTTTATATTGGTGTTTAAGAGCATGAACTTGAGCATTCTCTAGGGTTATGAAAGTTGGGTGATAAATTTTAGATCAATACAGATGAAGAGTATTGTGTTGAATGGATTTGGCTGTTGAAACTCTGCATAACGTTGGTTTCTAACTTGAAGGCTCGAAAAGTTAATAGATTGGTCTTAAGTTTGAGCATGGAAAATGATTATTCAAAATTTTAGCTATTTATTTAAAATTAGACTATTAAATATATATTATGTTTCAACAATTTCTGTAATGAACTATGATACTGTAGTCGACCTATTGTTGAAGTTTCTGGACCTCTGGTTGTTTGATTATATAATTTCAAAATAAGTCCAATGTCGCTAAATTTCTTGGAATCACACTGTTGGATTGTTATATGTATTAATGAACATCTTTGTCAGAGAATTTTTGGTGATGGATGATTATGTCATATGCTTAAACCTGAGGTGATAAGTGTTTTACGTTAGATGAGAAAGTTTGAAACAATAAATGTACTTTAAATAAAACATTGAGTTTATTTTTCTCTGGATTATATATTATATCACGGAATCAGAAGTATGATAAACTCTTCGGGCATTGACATTTGGTGTCTTTAGGTGTTGACACATCAACTTTTAAAATGAATGTTAATCTGCTACATGTCATTCTCTTTCTTTCTTAAATCTATGTCTCTTCCTCTCATAGGTTTGAATACTTAAAAGAAGATGATTACTTAACCCCCTCTCTCTCTAACCTCAACCCATATATTAATTATATAATATGCACTAATGACTTTCTCTCTCATGCCTCTTATTACATGAAAAATTCATCATTTTATGAGACTGATGATGTTAAATTATCCACCATGAGTTTTATAGAGAATAAAGCAACTTGGTTGGATTTTGTTGAAAGGAGATACTCTCAGTTTTATGATGAATAATGTTTGGTTTGGTTTGGTTTGGGTTTTCTGTTTTTCGTATCTTGACGGTGAATTGTGTGAGCTTTACTAGATTTTCTGTATTTTGTTTAGTATGTGACAAGTATTATGCTTTTTTTATAACGTGCTTCATGCCTTCACCATAATTCATTAATTGATATTCCATATCAGCATGATTTGTTGAAATAATAAGATAACATTTACTAGGATTATATTATAGTGTAAAATCATTACTTATATTTGAATATCACACTCTATCTACGTTGGCATCATGATAATGACTATTTCTTAATTGGAGAGCATAACTATTAGTCTACTATAGCTAACATAGTTATAATATAAGTTGATATTGCACTATCACAGATAGTTTGTTTAGTTATAAGTTACTATTGTAGCTTCTCAATGGTTGGATTTTCTCATTCAAGATGTGAAAGGATGTCTAACATGCATGTGTATAATTCTTCTAGTGTTGCTGCTCGGTTTGCTTTCGTATCCTCTGAGATGACCTACTTCCATCAATTCTTGACCTAGAGGCTAGAACTTAAAATACAGAAACATTAATATGGAAAATACCCTCCATATTTCTTATTTTCTCCTATATTGGAATTACATTAGTCAATGATTTTCTTCCTAAAATCGTGTGAGAGAGAGTCATTAGTACACATTTATTACGAAGATATGGAAGATGAAGAGACACGATAGAGAGATTGTTCGGATATTTCTGTTAGGTTTTGATGAGATAATGTAACTTTGGATAAGAAGTTAGAGTACCCATTTTCCACATTGTTTAAGTGGTTTTTAGCTTGATAAGTTTATCTTTCTAAGTTTTGTTTTGTAAAGATGTATTTATCAGAAAGATAGAGAATACTGATGTTAGCAGGATTCTGGAGATGAAGAAGTTTCAAAAACTACTTTTAGCAAGGAAAGTCATTAAGCCGAACAAAAAGTAGTAAGGAAAACTGGAAGCTGACTGCAAGATTCTAAAACAGGAAGCTGGTCAAAATCAGGAAGCTATCGCAGGTCAGGAAGCTGACTGCAGAATTCTGGAACAGGAAGCTATTCAGAATCAGGAAGCACACGTAGATCAGAAAGCTATCGCAGATCAGGAAGCTGACTGTAGGTTTTAGGAACAGGAAGCTGTTCTAAAATAGAAAGCTGGCGCAAAAAAGAAAGCAGCTACTGCAACCTGAGCAGCAAGCTGTAAGTCTTTCTATCTTATTCAATACAGTACAAGGAATATGTTGAATGCAGTACGAGGTTTCTACCTTGTTAAAGTAATCGATAGATGGAAGTTAGCACCCAACCTATGAGGTGATGCTATCTGGACCGCGCCTCTGCAAAAGTACTGTAGCTGAGGAGTGGCGCCATTAATGCAGATCAGAGTAGGACATGCCCTACAACCCAGTTTTTCCCAGACACATTTATTGCAAAGATTGTGAAGATCAATTTGAATTTCGTCAAAGGACAATGCCCCTCTTCAACGGGTATTTTCCATACACTATATATAGAAGGTTAGTGTGACCGATGAGACTATTGAACTACTGAGCATCTGATATTTCTAAGCTATCTTTCTATCTCTCTCTTTTCCTCAAGCTATCTAAAGCAAGTTCAATCACTCAATCTTCAGAAGCAGTCGAGCCAAGCATTCGAGCTTTCAAGTTCCAAAGACTGACTTCAAGTTGCACCAGTTGGAGAACACGTTTATACTTTTAACCATCTGCTGTGTACTAGGTTGTTTTAGTTTGGTGTTCTTAGTTGGAAGGATTAGATCCTCGCTAAGTGTTGAGTCTTGTCTAGGCTATTTATCTAGTGTGAGTTTTTGTACCCTGTGTGGGATTTGGCCTAGGAATCTGTTGATTCTAGTAGGTTAACTTGATAGGAAGAAGTTTGTAGAGCTGAATTTTGTAAAGCAAACTGACCTAACAAAGTTCATCATTTGAGAAAGAGTAGAGTGGATGTAGAAGGATTACACCACCTTCAAACCACTATAAACCCTTGTGTGTTTATCATTTTTGTTTACTTACTACATATCTCTTATATATATCTATCTTGCTGCATTTATCATAAGCATACTGCTAAAAGGATTCTAACAAAATCATATTTGTAAAAGAAAATCATTTTCCAAAAGAAACTCTATCCTTGATTTTCCACTGCATACTGTGATACCTAGACAATAAGCTGAATCAACATTCTGCCAGCTTACTAAATCGAGCTAGTTGCTGCATTCTCTGTAAAATCAGCAACTTGTTAACAGAAAAGTTTTAAAATGTTTTTTTATAGAGGTTCATTCACCCCCATCTGAACCTCTGACCACTTGGGACTAACAAGTGATATCAGAGCAAGTTGGGTTAAAAGCCAACTTGACTGATAACCTATCTAGATCCACCCGGTTCTATTGGAAAAACTATTTTCTTTTTTCAAGACCAAAACACATAGTTTTAACATAAGCATGGATTACTCACACTATAAACTCCCGATGTTTTCCATGGATGAGTGCGATGACTGGAGAATACACATGAAGTCCCACTTATCGGTTATGCACGATGAGATATAGTACGTAATAACTGAAGGATCACTAGTCATCTTCAAACCAAATCCTATTTTTACAAGACAACGCCATGAGCAAAAGCATGCTGAGGCCGCTGAAGCAGCTGCAGCAACTGGAGAGCTCGAGGGCACATCAACCACCGATGGAGATGTCGAAGGGGTTCCAAGACCCGTCCTACATGCAGCAGCACCAATACATAGAAGAACTGCTCCACCACAGGAATACATCATCAAGGAAAGACATGAATACACACCTAAAGAAAGGAAAAGAGCTAACCTGGATAATGTGGCTAAAAATGCTTTATTTATCACGCTGGATAAAGGAACATTCAGCAAAGTGAAGAGCTGCAAGACAGATAAAGAAATTTGGGAAAAGCTAGGGTTGATATGTAAGGGTAATGAACTTGCCAGAGATAATAGGGTTTCGAAGGCTACACAATTGTATAAGTAGTTCAATATGAAACCTGTAAAAACCCTAGAAGAACTTGATCAGAGATTCACAGCTATCATAAGTGAGCTTGAATCTCTAGGAAAAACCTATACCCAGAAGAAAAAGAACACCAAGGTGTTGAGAGCCTTATCCTAGAATGGCAAAACAAAGAGACTGCAATAAGAGTCTCATTGGACCTTAGTGCGTTGAGCACCTTTGATCTATTTTCAGATCTCCAAGCGTTCGAGTTCGATATTAAACAAAGGAGAAAAAAGGCTAATGGATCAAGTACAAAGGTTGCAGCACTTACTGTGAGAACCAATGATGCAACTATTGTAAGCAGTAATAAGCTGAAGGACAAGTAGAAAGAGGTACTTACTGAGGATGCTGAGGAAGAGATGACACTCTTGTTGAAAAAGTTTAAGAGATTCCTGAAAATGAACCATAAAGGAAACGACTTCAAAAGAAAGCCTCAGACTTCAGATAGAAGTCCCTAGATAAGACTAACACAACAAGCAAACACAAGTTCATCTGACTTGTGTTTAATTGCAGGAAACTTGGACACTTCGCAAGAAACTGCCCCTACCCTCAAGTACATAAGTATATTGAGGATGAGAGAGTGCAGAGAAGAGAATGAGGAGGGATGACATGCAAAAGCTCAGGGCTCTTCTGAGTGAAGCTGAAGCTATAAAGACATCAAACAACTCCAAAGAAGAAGCCAAGGATGATAGCTCATCCGAGAGCGACTCTGACAGTTCTACCTCCGATGATGAAACATTTCTATGCCTCATTGCTAAGGATTGTGAAGAAGAAGATGATGATGAGGTAACTTCAAAATCTCTTGATGTTTCAAGCTCTGAAAAGCTGAACATGATCCAGTCTTTTAAACAAATCATGAGTGACTTTGAGCAGATGAATTCAGCTCATGAAGAACTAAAAGAGGAAAATCTTCAGCTCAAGAGTGAGCATGTTGTACTAAAGGAATAGATTACTGACCTGGAGTACTACAGTACAGAATGCAATAACCTCAGTATTGAGTTCTCAAAGTTCAAGCTGCTAGTCACAAAGCTAGAAGTTGAGAAATCTGGCTTGCAAAACACAATTGATGTGTATAGCAAATTAGCAAGGAGAGTACAGGAATGTGTCCTGAAGACCCAAAATGCCTATTCAGGAAATGGTTTAGGATACTGTGTAGGTAGTTTTCAGAAAACAGCTAGCACATCCAATGCTGGAAAGTTTGTTTAGACTCGAGTTCCTTATACTCAGGAACTCCTTCCAATCAATAGAAGTTTGAACAAAACTAGTACAGTAGATAAGGGAAAGAAGTCCATGCTGCAGGAAGAAGATAATAAGTCTGTACAAAAACTCAGAAAACAGCACAATCAGTATGCTGCAGGTAGGAGGAGAATGCAGCAATCTTCCAGGTTACAGCAAACCTTCTACCCCTCATATACCAAGCCATACATGTCTAGATTCCAATGAGTTCATACTCAGGAAAGGTATAAGAGAGTACCTTCCTTTAACAGGAAAGATAACACTTGGAAATCTCAAGCACACACATATCACAAATAGTATCTTGCCAAGGGTACCTACAGGAAAAGAACCACCAAGGCTAATGGTAAACCAATTATTATTAAGCAGGTGCGGGTCTCAAAGAGGACTAACCCCCTAGGACCCATCTTGTATGGGTACCTAAATCTACCTGATTTACTTGTAGGCACAGTTGCCAGGAAGCAACAAAGATGTATGGTATATTGATAGTGGCTGCTCCAGACATATGACTGGTAACAAAGCTGGATTGAGAGACTTTCAACCATGTAAAAGACATAAGGTTGTCTTTGGAGATGACTACAAAGGAAACACCAATGATACATGAAGCTTGATCAGAGGCAATGCAAGTATCAGTGATGTATCATATGTCAAAGGACTGAAGTATAACCTCCTGAGCATTAGTCAATTTTGTGATAAAGGATGTTCAATGGAGTTCAGCCTCAATAGGTATCTGATAAAAGACAATAAAATAAATGAAATGAAGCTTACTGGAACCAGGAGAGACAACATCTATCTTGCTGATTGGAGTTCAACAGTGCAGCCAACATGCTTTATTGCTAAAAGCACCCCTGAACTAAGCTGGCTGTGGTACAAGAAAATGAGTCATCTGAAGTTCAATACAATCAACAAGCTAGCAAGAAAGAACCTGGTAAGAGGTCTACCTGAGGTTGCTTACAAGAAAGAGAATGTTTGTGGAGCCTGTCAGAAAGACAAACAAGTGAGAAGCTCATTCAAGGACAAAGTGCAGAGATCATCTCACAGGATTCTGGATCTCCTACATATGGACCTCTTTGGTCCAGTTGAGCCTGTTAGTGTAAGTGAGAAGAAGTATTCCCTAGTGATTGTGGATGATTACTCTAGATTTACTTGGACCATCTTCCTGGCCAAGAAATTAGAAACTCAAAACAGGCTGCCAGAATTCATGAAGAGTGTGTAGAATGAGAAGAGCTTAAGCACTGTGAAGATAAGATCTAAAGAGGAACAAAGTTCTCAAACAGGTTCATGGAGAAGTATTGTTTAGAGAATGAAATCTGTTATGAGTATTCTACAGCAAGGACTCCCCAGCAGAATGGAGTTACAGAAAGAAGAAACAGAACCCTAAAGGAAGCTGCAAGGACTATTATAGCTGATGCTAGAATACTTAAGAGATTTTAGGCTGAAGCAACCAGCACAACATGCTACACTCAGAACAGATACTTGATCAATAAGGATCATGATAAGACTCCATATGAAGTTTGGCAAGGGGTTAAGCCAAACATTTCATATCTGCATATCTTTGGATATAAATGCTATATTCTGAATAATGGAAAGGAGCACCTGAAGACCTTTGATGAAAAATTTGATGAATGAGTGTTTTTGGATACTTCTCAGTAAGCAAGGCTTTCAGGATCTTTAACAAGAGAAATAATCAATACATGTAGTATTTGATGAACCACATTGTGATACTACAGAGTTAGACAAGTTGAAGGAAGATGTATCTAAGATGAAGATCAAGGATCAAGCAGTAAGATACATTGAAGGAGTCCCAGTACCTGCTGAAGTGGTTACTGAAAGCAGTACACAGGTTACTGCATCTGGGAATGCAGTGGCGCAGGATGCTGAACAGCAAGCAGTTAGGATACTGCAGTCCAACAGTAACCACAGTCAGGATACTACAGATCAACAGGTTACTTTTCAGCAACCAGCTTACAATTTTGAGTCTGATAGGACTTGGCTCAGGAATCACCCAAGAGAGCTTGTGATTGGGGACATAAATGAAGGTGTTAGAACAAGAAGATCAAGACCTCAAGAATCACTATTAATATGCTTCATATCACAAGTTGAAAAAGAGAATGAAAAAAGCTCTTGAAGACAATAACTGGATTCAGGCCATGCAGGAAGAGCTGAATGTATTTGAAAGGAATCATGTATGGAGATTGGTTCCAAGGTCTGATCACCAAAGAGTTATTGGAACAAAGTGGGTGTTCAAGAACAAGCTAGATGGAACTGGTGTTGTGGTTAGAAATAAAGCAAGGTTAGTGGCTAAAGGATATGCTAGGAAGAAGACATAGATTTTGATAAGACCTTTACCCCAGTTGCTAGACTTGAGGCCATAAGGATATTTCTGGCCTATGCTGCCCACAAGAACTTCAATGTTTATCAGATGGATGTGACGAGTGCATTCCTGAATGGACTCCTATCTGAAGAGGTATATGTGGAACAACTACCAGGTTTTGAGCAACAGGCAGAAGACAAGGTATTCAGATTAGAGAAAGCCTTATATAGATTGAAGCAAACTCTTAGAGCTTGGTATGATATACTGTCTTTGTATCTCTTGGAGAATGGATTTCAGAAAATGACAGTGGACAAAACTCTTTTCAAGATACAGGATGAAGACAGTATACTGCTTGTTCAGATTTATGTGGATGACATCATCTTTGGATCCATAAACAAGGATTTGTGTGAAAGTTCTCAACTCTCATGCAGAAAAAGTTTGAGATGAGCATGATGAGAGAACTAAGTTTATTCCTTGGTCTACAAGTAAAAAACAACTAGAACATGGGATTTTCATAAATCAAGCCAAGTACACCAGAGAACTGATCAAGAAGTTTGGAATGGAGAATAGATCTTCAGTAAGCATACCAATAGCTACATCTATCAGTTTGGATAATGATGAAAGTGGTAAGGATGTGGAGATAACCAAGTATAGAAGGCTTATTGGATCCCTACTATATCACAACAAGTAGACCAGATATAGTGTTTGCAGTAGGAGTATGTGCAAGATTCCAAACAGTACCAAAAGAGTCACATCTTGCAGTAGTGAAAATGATTATCAAGTATTTGAAGGGTACTCAAGATGTTGTCTTATGGTATCCAAAGGAAGAAGATTTCAACCTCAAAGGATTCTCAGATTCTGACTTTGTAGGATGTAAAATTGATAGAAATAGTATAAATGGTACTTGTCAATTCTTAGGACATAGACTTGCTTCTTAGTTTTGCAAGAAGTAGACATCCACAACAACGTTAACCGCGGAAGCTGAATATGTAGCTGCAAGAAGTTGTTGTGCTTAGATCTTGTGGATACAACAACAGTTGAAGGATTATGAGATTATAGAGAAAGAGACTCCCATTCTGTGTGACAACACCAGTGCCATTGCCTTTACACACAATCTTGTCTTCCACTTAAGGACAAAACATATCGATGTGAGACATCATTTCATAAGAGATCATGTAGAGAAGAAGGATATTGTGTTTGAGAAGGTGCATACTGACATACAACTAGCTGGCATATTCACAAAACCCTTATGTGAATCAAGGTTTTCTATATTAAGAATTGAGCTTGGGATCATCAAGCTTTGATGAGTAAGAGTTTAAAAGTTCCTTAAGTAAGGAAGAACTTAAACAGTATTTTAATTTTTCATGCATTCATTATACTGGAACATGATACAATATTTTATCAAAACAACATTCTCTAACAGTATTCAGTTTCAGGATATAGCAAATTGAGTATATGTTACTACAATAGGTTACTGCAACAGGTTGCTGCGGGTAGAATACAACATTTATGAAGCCCTGCAACCTCGTATTAGAAATAGTAACCTTATTTGCAATCATTCCCTATGACAAATCAGCGTGTGCATTAAATGTAAACCACCTTTTCAAAGGAGTTGAAAAAGGTGCGGTTCAACTTCTAACACAATCTTCAGTAAATTATAGATTTGTCCCTCTATTATTTTATCTCAACCATCAGATCGTGCACGTCTCTTATGTTATCTAATCTGGACCGTTGATTATTTTGGAACTTATTTTCAAACTTTAAACTGATCAAACTCCTTCTCTTCACTCTCTACGCTTATACTGTTGTTATTCTCAAGATTCTCTAACTCTTTGCATTCAAGTTTCTCTCTCTCTCTTTCACTAAGCTTTTTCACTGATATCATCAATGACGGTTGCTAGAGAAACAAGGGTTGTAGAGGAAAGACTGGTTAACACAGAAGTTCTGCTAGGATCTGACTCACCATACGATGACAAGGATCTCATTGCTGAGATCTGGGAACATGTTTGTCGTAGCAAGCTTTTTGGCTCCTCACCAACTCCTATGACGGGTTCTCTACCCGGTCTGTGGAAAAGTTCTACACCTATGCCGAGCTATCTGAAAGCGGTGAGACCATCAAGTTCAGGATGAATCCTGATGATGAGCTTTGGTACAACCTTACTGCCAAAGACATTGTTGATACCTTCGACATTCTATACCAAGATAAGATCTTTTCTGACCTAGAGAGCTATAGGACAAACCTTCTAGAGGAAAGCTGGAATCTGTTTAAGAAGGCTTTTGTCAAGGAAATGGTAACTGGGAACTTCGGAAAGAAGAAACTCAAGCCTGAGTTTGAGTTCCTACATGACGTCTGCACCCATATTGTTGAGGGTAGATATGGGAGCTATGCCAAGTGCACCAATCTTAGGATGCGGATAATGACTGTTATCATTCATGAAAAAGCAGTCAACTAGGCACAGTTCATCCACCAGAGGATTTGGGAGGAAACCATCAAGCTCACAAACAGGAGAAGTTATGGGATTATCATCTCCTCCATACTCTTTAAGAGAAGTATTCAACTGGAGAGGCCAGTACCAATCGCCCCTGGTTGGTACCTGGGAGTAAAGAAATGATACTCCAAAAAGAAAGATGAGGAAGAGCCTTAAAAGCCAAAAAAGAAGAAGACCGTTGCCAAGCCACAAGTTGCTGAAATCGATTCCGATGACTCTAGCAGTGATGACGATAAGCCAACAAGAAAATCGGTGATAAAGAAAACCCCCCAAAGAAAAAACTAAAGGTGAAGAAGACTACTCAGGTAGCTTTATCTGTTTCACCTAAGGTGAAGAAGACCTCTCAGGAAGCCTCTCCCCTTGCTGCTGAATTGGAGGTTTTTGAGGATGAAGAAAGGGATTCTGCTCCCAAGGATCCCACTGATGATATTCTTCTTTTAGAATATCCTGCTTCTAATTAGGAAACTGCTAGAGATCAAGTAGTTGAACAGGAAGCTGAGCCAGAGGCCGAACAGGTTACTGTTGTACAGGTTGCTGATCAACCTGAAGAAGAAGAGTCTATTGAGCACGATGCTGCTCTAATAGAAAAAGAGCCTCAACCTCTTAAGCCTGAGTTGTAGTTGCTTGCTGGCATCTTGGAGAGGAAGAAGAAAATAAAGAGACTGGTGAAAGACAAGTCAGGCCTGAGATAGCTGCTTGAAGGCAAGACAAAAAGGAAGTGGCTTGGGCCAAATGATGAGTTTAAAGAGATCGTCATTCTCAACAGAGTCGAAGGCAACATTGATTCTATTGATACAGAATTTGCTGAAAGAGCTTTGATAGAGTCTGCTCTATCGATATGGAGAAGATTTGCCACCATCTACGAGTCTTAGAGGTGGATGAGACTGTGCAATGTAAGGGACTTGCTTGGCTAGGAGGATTGACAGGCAGTTGAAGAAATTATCATTGAATGGATAGTTAATTTTATAGACAATCTTGATACTCTCCCCAATAGGCTCCTACCTCTCTTCTTTGAAGGCTTCATCGATTAACTAGTCGATCCTATTATGGCTAAAATCTATGAGAGGTAGGAAAATCTGAATGCTCATTGGGTGGCCAAGTGCGAGGAGATGATGAGTGAGCAGTCGATGATAACAGGGGAGGACAACACATTGATGAACCCCAGCACCGAGATTGTGAGGACCTCAACAGAGTTGGAGTTGGCTGAAGCTCAATTAACTACCTCCACATTGGAGAAAACTAATCAAAGAATGTTGCAGATGGGGATAGAAGCAAGCAGAGCTAAATCCACTCAACTCCCAAGAATACTGCAGCCAGGAGAAGAAAGCTCAAGAGCTGCAGAAACACATGAATCTCTAACCTTTACAGGTATTACAGCTCTCTCTCCAATTACTAAACTGGATGTGATGGAGTCTGAAGAACAATTGCTTGATTACTCTTAACTCCGCCGTTTATCATGTTGTACCATCTGAGGGAGAACCATCACCTCTCACCCATGGAGTCTGTAAGAACATCGAGAAGGAGTTTGTCGATGAAGCATCCAAAGAGGAGGTTGTGGAGGCAGGACTCCTTGTGCTGGCTACTGTTGCAGTGCAGAAAGCTGAAGAGAAGGAAACAACGCATGTTGCTAATGATAAGACTGATAAGACTCTTGAACTTCTGCATGCTGCTGCCACTAAGCTTGTAGAAGTGAGTCAGGATACTGGTGCTGTAGTTGAGCCAGTTGTTGAGGTAACCGAAGCTACTACCATCAGGTAGCTGAGGTTACTATGGAAGCTGAAGCTGTTGTTGGTGAAGCCACCGAAGTTGCTGAAGTTCAAGTTTCTATTGAAAAAGAAGTTATTGCTGAAGTTAGTTAGGAAGCTGAAGTAGCAGTTACTGAGGTTGCTATTATAGAGGAGGCAGCTGATACAGCAGTTGAGGTAGCTGTTTCTGAGAAAACTGTTGAGATAGTTTCTCCACCGAAGACCTCCAGTGCGGATGCTATTGAGACAGCTTCGACGGAGAACATAGAAGGGAAAATTGTAGAGGATGAAGTGCCTGTTAGAGGTAAAGAGATCGTTGTTGCTGCTCCTGCACCGAATCCTGATGATGGTGATGATTCATCAAGTGATAGTGATGATGAACCTTAAGATTCTCCTCCATACACAGAACCTTTCAAGATTAAGATGATAAAGGATGAAAGGAGAAAATATCAGGCAGAGCTAGAGGAGAAAACCAAGCAGAAAACTGACGAAGAAGTAAGTCAGGCCATGGTCCTCTATACTCAAGAGGAAGCAGGACCAGTGGTTAGAGTTGAGACTCTTACTAACTTGCAAGAACAATCACTTCAAGGTATCATGAATGCTGTGCATGGACTAATGAGAGTCATTGAGACACATGAGATGAACCTTACAACAGGCATCACTATAAGAGAACAAACACATTCATCATCCTTGGAAGAGTTAAGGAATGAGTTGTCTGAACTCCCTTCCAGAATACAGATGAAGCTGAATGTAGAGATGAATGCTCAACACCATGAGAGAATGAGGTTTGAGTGTGAACAGAAAGTTGCATCTGAGGGAAGAGATGCAACTTTGAATGAAGTGAAAAACTCAGTCGAAGAGGTGAAAATCTCTGTTGTTGAAGTTAAGAGTTCATTGGATGTAATGCAAAAAAATCAGGCTGCTCAAAGCATGGCTATCGATAATATGCAAGAAAACATCTCCACACAAGCTCAGACTGTTCAAAGCATAAATGATAGGATACTGAATCTGGAGCTATTTGTGGGTGAGATGAGGGCCATCATGATGAGAGTCTTCCCTACTAAAGTTGCTGAAGTTACTGTCCCCAATTCTACTAAAGTTGATGATGCCAAAAAGGGGGAAGGTAAGCAGCAAGCTGAGCCAGATGCTGCAGTAGTGGAGGCCACTACTAGGGAGATTGAGGAGGATGATGATGATGAAGTGCCTTTGACCAACATAAGCAGGAAGCGTAAAAGATTCGATTCTGGACATGGTCAGAGAGTACAACCTAAGAAGAAGAAGGATGATGATGACAATGCAGGTGCTGGGGATACTGCTTCTCAAGAAGTAAGCAACATTGCATTACTGTAAGGAGCCAAAGTTGTTGCTGCATCTTCTAGAAAGAGAACTCAAAGACAGCAACCTGGTAGAGGAAGAGACAGGCAAGAAGGACTACAATGAACATGTCAGGATCCTAATGCCAAATCTTATATGGCCAACCCTGCAGGTCCAAGGTTGAATGAAGAAAGATGGAAATAACTTAAGAAAGCTGATGAAGAAAGAAGGAGAAAACAAGCAGATTGGATGTCGAGGTTGGAAAAAGTTGGACCAAAAAAATCACAAGTTACTGAAAAGATAGATGTAAACCCTATACTCTTTTCCACCTCAGGATGAACCTGATTTTGATATAGATCTTGCTCCTGCTGAATTCTCAGTTTTGCTTGATTAAAAACCTGAAAGGGTGAATACGGGTTGGAACCTCAATATCTTTAATCAAATCTCTTTATCGAAGAATAGGAACCCATCATTCGAAGAGATCACCATTTTCAAGAGGTTTGAATATCTGAGGTATTTCAGAAATTTATGTATACATGATTACTTTCGTGATTTCCTTTCTGTTGAAAAAGCCTTGAAGAGGTATGAAGAAATGGTTAGAGAAGACAAGCTTGATATTCAGTTAATCATGCTGGACAAAGTGAAGAAAGGAGAGCAAATTCCTTTTCATAAGGATTTTTGGCTGAGATGGATACAGGTTCCTGAGATCTATGAGAAGATGGAGAGATCTTATCAGGAATCTATTTTGAACTAGTGGAAATGCACTAAGTATGAAGAGGTTGTCAAACATAATCAAGCTAGCTCAGGACATGAGTATGTAAAGAAGAAGCTGTTTAACGACATAAAAACCTGAAAAAGTGTAGCTTACTGCGGTTCTTTCAGAAAGTTTGTAAATTAAGCATTTCTTGTAAATAATTTTATTTATTCTTTATTTTGTTCATTTTATTTATGAAGCTGTAAGCTTGTAATTTATTGATATAAGCTTACATTGACTATACCTGTACATAATACTCGTATAAAAGTACATTTGATTTTGCTGCTTTTTATGGATTTTGTCATCATCAAAAAGAGGAAAATTATTGGGATATTTCTATTAGGTTTTGATGAGACAATGTAACTTTGGATAGGAAGTTAGAGTACCCATTTTTCACATTGTTTAAGTGGCTTTTAACTTGATAAGTTTATTTTTCTAAGTTTTATTTTCTAAAGATGTATTTATCAGAAAGATAAAGAATATTGATCTTAGCAAGATTCTGGAGATAAAGAAGTTTTAAATCTGGCTGTTAGTAAGGAAAGTCAGTAAGCCGAAGGAGAAAACAAAATTAGGAAGCTAGATCAGTAAACAACAAACAAAAAACAGTAAGGGAAACTGGAAGCTGACTGCAGGATTCTAGAACGGGAAGCTAATCAAAATCAGGAAGCTATCGCAGGTCAAGAAGCTGACTACAGGATTCTGGAATAGGAAGCTGACTGTAGGATTCTGGAATAGGAAGCTGTTTAGAATCAGAAAGCAGACACAGATCAGAAAGTTATCGCAGATCAGGAAGCTGACTACAGGTTTCAGGAACAGGAAGCTGTTCTGAAACAGAAAGCTGGCGCAGAACAGAAAATAGCTACTGCAACCTGAGCAGCAAGTTGTAAGTCTTTCTATCTTATTCAATATAGTACAAGGAATATGTTGAATGTAGTACGAGGTTTTTGCCTTGTCAAAGTAACCGGTAGATGGAAGTTAGCACCTAGCTTATGAGGTGATGCTATCTGAACCGTGCCTCTGCAAAAGTACTGTAGCTGAGGAGTGGCGCCATTAATGCGGATCAGAGTAGGACATGCCCTACAACCCAGTTTTTCCCAAACGCATTTATTGCAAAGATTGTGAAGATCAATTTGAATTTCTTCAAAGGATAATGTCTCTCTTCAACGGACATTTTCCATACACTATATATAGAAGGTTAGTGTGATCGAGTAGACTACTGAACTACTGAGCATCTGATATTTCTAAGCTATCTATCTCTCTCCCTCAAGCTATCTAAACCAAGTTTAGTCACTCAATCTTCAGAAGCAGTCGAGCCAAGCATTCGAGCTTTCAATTTCCAAAGGCTGACTTCAAGTTACACCAGTTGAAGAACACTTATATACTTTTAACCATTTGTTGTATGCTAGGTTGTTTTAGTTTGGTGTCCTTAGTTGGAAGGATTAGATCCTCGCTAAGTGTTGTCTTGTGTAGGCTATTTACTCTGTGTGAGTTTTTGTACCCTGTGTGGGATTTGGCCTAGGAATCTGTTGATTCTAGTAGATTAACTTGATAAGAAGAAGTTTGTAGAGCCGAGTCTTGTAAAGCAAACTGACCTAACAAAGTTCCTCCTTTGAGAAGGAGTAGAGTGGACGTAGAAGGATTACACCATCTTTGAACCACTATAAACCCTTGTGTGTTTATCGCTTTTTTTTACTTGCTGCATATCTCTTATATATATATCTATCTTGCTGCATTTATCATAAGCATACTGCTAAAAGGATTCTGACAAAATCATACTTGTAAAAGAAAATTATTTTTCAAAAGAAACTCTATCCTTGATTTTCCGCTGCATACTGTGATACCAAGACAGTAAGCTGAATCAACATTCTGCCAGCTTACTAAATCAAACCAGTTGCTGCATTCTCTATAGAATCAGCAACTTGTTAACATAAAAGTTTTTAAAATATTTTTTTATAGAGGTTCATTCACCTCCCTCTGAACCTCTAACCACTTGGGACTAACAGAGATCAATCCAGTTCGTTTATAAGAATTTAGACTGATGAAAGAATGAGAGAGATTTCATCAATCAATTAATTAAGGAAAATTCATTTGACATGTGGCAATTGGAGAGATGAGATAGAGAGACACATGACACTTGGAGAATGATTTAAAATGCTCATGTGTCATCACCTGGAGAGACTCAACTCTCCTTTTATATATAAAGATTCATTATAGAGGTATTTTTAAGCATGTATACATAGAGTGCTCCAAATGTAAACTTGTTTGAATCTTCTACTTCTGCCTTCAAGAATTTACAACTAGCTTGACTATGTCACTAATAGATACAAAACTTCAAATTTTAAAAAATTATTTCAAAATTGGTTGATAATCTGTTTAAGCAACGATGAATATCTGAATCAACACTTTATTTCCAACTTTGTGTTCTCCACAACCATGAAGCACTTTATTGCCATTTTATATATCTATATTGTAGCAACATATTATTTTTATGTTACATAAATATACTTCTTTTCTTTGCTATTTCTCCAAAATTTAATGCATATTTTCATATGTTTACTCTATGTGGAATTTCTCATTCTTGAATTTACTGTTGTGATCATGAACTATTACATTATGAGCACGTTCCTCTTTGAATATTGTTTACAAAATATTTATAGTTTTTTTTATAAATGAGGATCAACATATTTCACCCTACCCTCCGCGGTGACTCGAACCTAAGACCTATACATAGGTAGTAGATTTCTTTTTACCACTAGACTATCAATGCTTCGTCCTCTTAGTAACAATATTTTGTATCATACTTTGCAACAAATGGGTCCTATAGGAAATCAAAGTAGAAACATTTTAATATTCTACATGCAACAAGTTAATTTTAATAAGAAGCTATTGAATAATGAATTATACTACTCTCATTAATAAATTTTAATTCAAGTAGTTTTATATTTGGACGAAATACTTTTTGTATCAAATTGGTAAAAAACAAGCAAAAACTACAATGCACATTAGAAAGAATATGCATTAAATGAATCACTTATTGGATTTTATAAGGACAAATGTCAACATATATTTTATCTTGTAAAGGCATAGTATTTTTGTAGGCAAAACTTTTGATGACCAAAAAAATGGAGAAAAAAAACCATAAACATCTTTGAAAATGTGAGAAAATACAAACAAAATTCCACTTCACTCAAGAATTTTGAAAAATATAGATTTCAAATTATGGTATATCACAAAGTTTTAATTACATTGGACTAAGAAAATTGATTTTGATATGTTCAAAACATTAAAGATTTTGATTACCATAAATTCATGAGAAATATACATAGAAATTATATTGAATATATATATATATATATTTGCAAAAAATTATGGTTAAGAAATATGGAGATGTTGGAAATTTGGTCAATTATAGGAAATTATCTATATATATATTATCTATATCTATATATATAAAATAACAATTACGTCCTATAAATAGAAATGATAAATATTTTCCCCCTATTATAACTTTTTAATATTAGAAATATCAATAATTATTAATTATTTTAATTTTTATGATATTATTGGAATATATTGTAAATTTCTAAAAATATTAATTTTGTATATGTATATATATGGTATATAAACCTTATTATTGATCAAGTAAAATATATATATGGTGTGTAAATCACAATATATGAAGTAAAATAAATAAATAAAAAAATTCAAAATTTTAAGCTTATTGGAGGCCAGAGTTATTTTGGAAAAATGTTTAAGCTAGCGTGTTTGGAATGGACAGTCTATTCGAGTTTGGAAAGATAATTGGCTTCCATTTTTATCATTGCAGTGCCCTTTGGTTCCTATGATTTTGCATGGTGATGTGAGGATAAATGAGTTGTTTGACGATGAACAAGGGGATGAGATGAACAATTGGTCCAAGACATTTTCTTACCTTTTGAGACTGATCTTATTCTTTCTATTCCCCTCAATATTCGTAGGCCTTCTAATATCTAATTTTGGACTTACGAGAAGCATAGTTTCTATACTTTTAAATCAGGATACCACTTTTTAATGGATTCTATGGATAGTGGTCCTTCTTCTTCAACATCCCACCAGCAGTTATGGAAGCACTACAACAAATATACACAACAACAACACAGAAATTACAACACTTTTAAGCATTTTTTGTTGTAAATTTCATATTTATAACACTTTTACGAAAAAGTGTTGTCGTTGTGCGAAAAAATACGCTCAACAATAACACTTTTTATGTGGCGTTGTCTTTGTGTGAATTTTTTCGCACAACGATAATGGTTGGGACAACGCAATTATCGTGTCGTTGTTGTGCATCTTTTTTCAGATAACGACAATGGTTCGTTACAACGGTTGTTTTTTCCATTGTTATTGAGTGTATTTTTGCTCAACGACAACGGTATTTTTTCGGCGTTGTCGTTGAGATTTAGTCAAATTCAATTTTGAGATCAAGCTCTTCTCTTCAAACATTTTGAAGCTAGGGTTTCTTCTTCCAAATTTCTCCTCCACCGCCGTCAACTTTCTTATCTCCTCCTTCGTCAGCCGCCGTCACCTGCATCCACCTCGCTGACCTTCTCTCCA
Organism: Scutellaria minor; assembly: GCA_954870855.1. Lineage (NCBI taxonomy): Eukaryota > Viridiplantae > Streptophyta > Magnoliopsida > Lamiales > Lamiaceae > Scutellaria > Scutellaria minor. Next base: position 24,575,928 of record OX940727.1, read on the forward strand.
TCACCGAATCACGAAGTTGCTCGACCTATTGAAGGTCATTATCATGAAGCTACTCGACCCATCGAAGATTGCAAATCATTTCTCGCAAGGTATTCCGATTGCTGCTGGCCTCCAACCAAATCGGTGCTCTGTGAACTCGCCTCTTCGCCGTCGTCTCACAACCACAACACTTTCTCTCCGATTTTACGTTGCCATTCTCAATCTCTATTTTCATCCGATAATCCATTTTTTCTTCTTCCTAAAATGGCCCGCCTTTTCCGATCCAAGTCTTGCTCTCTTGGAGCCCTCGATTTGACGCTGCCGATGGTCGCCGTTTACGAGGAAGAGGAGAAAGACGAGGATGAGGGTTATTATGGGGATTTCAACTCCGACAATGAGGACGACGACTCCTTGGATATGCATTTGAATATGATAATCAGTGTCTAATTTTGATTTTTATATGTTGCAGGCACCTAAGAAGGACAAGGCTCCTCTGGCATCATCCAAGCCTGCGAAATCCGGTGGTGGTAAGTAGAAGAAGAAGGTCAATTTCGATGTTTTTTATTTTTATATTGGCTTTGTGTTTGTTTGGATTGGAAATTTAATTCAGCTAAAATGTTGTGGTGAAATTGTGATAATTGCAGAAGTGGAGCAAGGGAAAGCAAAAGGAAAAGGTGACTTGAGTCAACTCGCTCCATGCAAACTTCCATATTCAGGGTACAATATGCATGTTGTTCCATACATATGAGTCCTTTTATTCCTTTTGTTTTCTAGATATTATTTCCAAAATTAAAGCTTAAGCACTGGTGATAATATTTCATGTTTGCCCAATTTCTTGTTTATTTATTTAGTGAACTAACAGAGGTGTTGGAGAAAAGATGAGCCAGGTTTATGAAGGATATGAAAGACAATACTGTGAGTTGTCTGCAAATTTTTCTAGAAAATGTAATTCTACTGTTGCTCTTCCAAATGGAGGTAGTTGAATTAATTATAATTATAATTTTATTGATTTAAGTAATGGAAATTCAGAGATCCAATTATATGTAGTTGATATACAATATCTTTATATTTGCTGCTCCAAGTAGTAATATTTGGCTGCTATATTTGCTTTTTCTTTCCATGAAATACACTAAAATGATTTATCCTCAATGTATAGACCAATTTATAATCATTTCAGCATATTTTGCATTGTTGATGAATTGAGACATTATTGTTTATCTCTTGTTGTCATTTGAATTTGATCTCATTGTGGACTATGATGATTATGTTATGATGGTCTACAGAGAGAAGGAAACAAGAGTTTTCTGAATTACAAGCAGGATTGAATGATGCTGATGTTTTGGTAATTTTTTTTAATTTTTTTTTTAAAATTGTTACTCAAGTTGGGATTTGCTGGGTTCTAACCTAAATGAATATTCTGAATGTGTTTACCAGATTCGAAAAATGGATCTTGAGGCTCGAAGTTTGCAGCCAAGTGTGAAGGCTGCTTTACTTGCTAAGCTCAGGTATCTTGCAACTTATAAATGAAATGCATTGCCCTAGCTTTGCTTGAGTTTCCTGTTGGTGGAAGCTTTTCTTTTGAATAATGATTATGTAATTTTATGTTTCATCACTTCAAAAATTGTGTGAGTGTTCCTGATAGTGCCCCTCCAAAAGCTTCGGATAAGGCATTGACTTCAGAAGAAGAGGTATTTGTCTAGCTTTTTTCTCTGTTAATTTGAAGCTTTTAGCTAATTGTCTTGTTGACATTAATTATTGTTATGAGCTCTTATTTAAATTTATTATTTTAATTTCGGCATCACATAGATATTTGAATTGCCCAAAATCATTGTCTAAACGTTGTATTTATGCCAAATTTTTTTTCCTATTCTGGTAAATATAATTTCTATCCTTCCCTAAAGAATTGATTGTTTTTTCTTTCAATTATAACACGGAAAATTATTTGATTTGTTATCTGTACATTTTTTTGTGCAACATATGATTGAAGTTCAAGTTTTCTTAAATTTATGGGTTTGAACAAACCCTATGTACCCATATCTAGCAAGTATATTCTTGCTGCCTCTTGGTCAGATGCAGCTGCCGATCTTAACAATTACTTCATTCATACTGAAGGTCTTAAAATGTAATATATTTTATAGCAATGGTGGGGCCATTGAGTCATCATTAGTTGCTAAATAGTATCGTGCGATTGTTTTTATATCTTACTGTTCCTAATTCTCTCTATCTGTATTTATTGAAGCTAGGACACGAAGTATCAATACCTATGGAACTGCAAAGATTATACTGCAAAGATATATCATAAAATTTTCATCATTATTTTCTTAATAGTGCATGCAAATGGCCAAACGTAACGCTTTTAATTATCTGATGTATAAGACATCTCGCATAATTCTTGTGACTGATGGTGACCGTCTGGGTCAAGCCTTAGCTGAAGAGCTTGCACGACCCTTGGGAAGAGAAAGGTCTTGTCATACTTTATGTTTGTTTTTATCATCATGTATATGTTTCTTTATTAATTTCATAAACCTGCTATTTCATTGGTGAATCAGGTGTTGGAGAGTGAAATGGCCAAAAAAAGAATGATACTGAAAGTTTAAAAGATGAAAATGAGGTCTGATATACGATCTTAACATCCAATTTCACTCACTAGTATTAGTAGACTTTCAGAGTATTTTAAGTTTGTCTATGATAGTCCCCCATAGCTATTTAAATTGCTGCAACTTTATGGAACTACCATCTTATTTAATACATTTTTCTGGATGTAACTTCCATGTATAGCATGTATTTAAGAGTTGAACATGGAGTATGTTGCAACTTTTGACTGTATCCTACACTTGTAAATACAGGTGCTTATGTATATGTTCACTGATGCACTAAGGGAAGTCATTGCAGATGTTGAGCTATATCCAATAAGAGGGTTGTTTAATTTTAAAGATTACTTTCAGGAGATTGATGACTACTATAATCAATCACTTGGTTTCGAGCTTGGTGTTTCAACTGGATGGAGAGCTTTGAATGAGTTGTATAATGTAAGTAATTTTTTTTATTCTGGTTGATTTACTAGAAGGTTTTGATTCTAATTTGGTAGGCTATATTTACTATTTTGTGGTATGTATTCCATCTATATTGAAGGTTCCTGTGTATAACTGGGATAACTTCAAATTTTGTGAGAAATATGTTCGTCAACATTAGTATCTGTTGCTATACCATTAGTAAAATTATGTCTGATCTCCTTGAATTTTAGCTCTTTAAAGTATTAGTAATGTCATATTGCATGTATCTCATATTGTCATACAATTATCTGTGAAGATGAATGCCTCAATGGCTCAACCTAACCTACTTTCTTATCCATTGATTTTTTAAATTACCTACTTTGAGACAGGTTGTGCCTGGAGAATTGACAGTTGTTACAGGTGTTCCAAATTCAGACAAAGAGCGAGTGGATTGATGCTCTATTATGCAATCTGAATCATAGTGTTGGTTGGAAATTTGCACTTTGTTCGATGGAGAATAAGGTATCTTGGTTCCCGACCTCACTATTTCTTATGTTTTTTATTAGTCTTTGAAAAGTTATGAGTATCATACTCCCCATAATATGGATGTTGGTACCTGGGGTGTGAACTATAAGTTTGGTCTTACTAGGTACCACAATGTATGAAACATGTCTGATGTATATCTTATCCTTTTTAACTTGTTGGTCTTAATTCATTACATGGAAGGTTTCTATGTTTGATAAAGAGTTAAATTGGGTCAAATCGCAACAAATTACCATGAATATTTGAAATATTTGATATGTGAACCTTATTTCTTCTCTGTCAGAAAGGTTTCCAAGATTGTCTGATCTGTCACTTTGGTGGTTCAAAAGTTGCACTCAATATGTATATAGCTGTTTAAAGTTTAGCTATTTTAGTTGTGTAAAGTTTAGTTATTTTAGTTGTGATGATGTAACTAATGTACTCTATTATTCTGAGAAAGCTTATAGTTTGCATATGTATCTTACTCATTGCACGATTGAATGGATTTCAGGTTCGGGAACATGCAAGAAAGCTTTCGGAAAAACATGTTAAAAAACCTTTCTTCGATGACAGGTATGTATTGGACCATTGTGAATGAGTTGTGCCAAATATTTTCTTGGACACTATTGACTCTTTTAGATGAGGAAAAACCAAATCTAAGTGCCAAGTTCTCCAGTGTAATAAGATATTATTTCCTGTCAAAAGTATTTACTGTATTTATATTCTTAGATATTGAAGTCTTTTGCAATATTGTTATTTTTATTTTAGGTTGATATATTTATGTTGTTAATATGCAGTTCACACAAGATGAGTACTCCAAAGAAGAAATTGATGAAGTAGGTGTGGAGTGGGCAACATGTGTCCTGCATCACGTAGGGAGTTCTAGCTTGGTAAGCTTGGATTGTACTCAACATTTGATCCACATTGTAATTCCTAGTATTATGTATTGTTCACTATTGTTAATGGATACTCTGTATTTTTCTATGTTTTTTGGATAATCTTCGACTTTGTAATTCCTAGTTTGATAAGACATTGTAGTAAACTTTACGTTTTGTTGATTGAGACATTGTAGTTTAATGATGATTTTGGTTGCGATTAAAATTTCAAAATTTGCAGTTCGGTTTTTTTATGATTTTTTTATTATAAATTACAACACATTGTATAGGTATTGTCGTAAATCAGAAGCACAACACAAAAGAGGAACAACCGTTGTGGAAAACAAAAAAAAACAAGGGTTATTAACTGTTGTGCCAACCGTTGTCGTTAAAATCTTTGATAACGGTTATTAACTGTTGTAAACATATAATGTACAAATATCAAACTTAAAAATCATTGTGCCAAGCGTTGTGGTTGGTATCTTCGACAATGGTTAATAACCGTTGTACCAGTGTTGTCGTTGATCATAACGACAACGGCTATTAACCGTTGTGCACACGTAAAATATTATTGGAATGTCATAGTTAGCGTACCGTTGTGCCAACCCTTGTCGTTATCATCTACGACAACAGTTATTAACTATTGTGGTTGAGGGGGTCTACGACAACACCATCTTCCACAATGGTAAAAAAAGGGCTACGACAATGGTTAATAACCGTTGTCGTTATGCAAATTTGTTGTAGTGAAGACAATCTGGTCTTGGGTGGTTCACTAGCTGACCGGGTATGCAAGTTAAGGATTCTTTGGGGATGAAGAGTGTTGCAAAATTAGGCTACTTACTTTGGGAGATGTGGAATGATAGAAATGGCTTGGTGTTTTGAAAACCATGCAAAGATCCGGCTAACCTTTTTTATATGCATTCATGATTTTTATACTCTCAATTATGTGATCTTTATGGAATATGTGAAATGAGATTTTCATTGTTATATGCCAATGTGATCGTTATTGAATTGCGAGCGTTGTAATACTCTCAATTATGTGATCTTTATAAATATGTGAAATGAGACTGCCATTAGTATATGACAATGTGATTGCTATTAAATTACGAACATTGTACTATGAACTTATTATTGCAAATATGAAGAATATTGTGACTTTACTTGTTATTGATTGTGAATTGGATATGGGCGTGTATGATAAATGAAAAATTGTTTGCAAGACAATTAAAGGTCCACGAAATTATTTTTACGACGGTTAAAGGTCAATGATTTCATGGTGGTTAAGTTCTGCAACTAAGTGCTTTGTATGATTGTTATGGTTATGTGTATCAGTGTCTAAGATAAGTCGGGTTAAAATCCACACCTATGCGATTGTGATTGCTAAATGATAGTTCTCTGTGTTTGTATACTACAATTTATTTTATTGAAATTATTCAGTGTTGTTTAGGGATCTTTCATTAAGTGTATTTCAAACACTCACCCTTCTATGTTAAAATGTTTCCAGCTTAAAAACTTTTAGGCATGGTAAGCGAGCGGTGAATGCTTGTAGCCGATATTTTAAAGGTTGCAGAAGAATTTATTTAAAATGTTTTCTTTCATGAATTTTAAAAGTTGTAATACATAATTACTGTTGATTTTATTTATATTTATTATTCTTAAAATGAGTGAACTTGGTACGTTGTAACGTCTTAGCTAAAAGTTACCTAATAAACTGGGGCGTTACAGATGGTATTGAAGTAGGTTTGTGATTCAGTAGACTCCCTAAGATGTTTTATTTTCTAAATTTTTTATTCAACGCAAATCTAAAGATAAGTAAAAGTACAACTTTTTTTGAAAGAAAAACTTTATTAGCTATTAGCATTCACTTCTACCCTACCACTTCGACTTTGCTAAGGTAAGTTATGTTAAGATGTTTAACTATTTTATAACCTTGAATCTATGTGAAAAAAGAAGTCATATGAATGTTTTCTTGTTAAGTTGCTTTCATGGATGATGATCTATTTGCTGCTCAATTCTACTGTATTCGACATACTGCTTTTGTGCCACCGCCATAGGGATGCTGACTGCAATAACATGAGCTCATGTGCGTAAATGGTCATTTGCAGGAGTTGGTACAGTATTAAAAGGGTTGAGACTACCATGGGCCATCGTCCATGACAAGATGAGCTAGTGGACGTGTTTCCCCTGGTCCATGGGTATGATATTAAAGTTGCGACTAGTGCTTGAGGTCTATGGGAACCATACATAGATACTTTGTGATATAGTTTATGATGATTTTACCTATGGCGTATTTTCATGTTTGACTTATGTCATTTAATTATATGATATCCTATATTGTGATGTTATGCTATGATGACAAATGAATGATAGAGAAATTTATCAAAGTTATTACTTGACATATACAATCATTTTATATGTAATACTCTACTGTACAAGTTTTAATGAGGTTTATGTTTCAAGTCTGTATTTACAGTTAGATGTCCTATTTGATGGATTTACGGACATCAGACTAACAAACTCATGTGCATACACAACCTATGTATATGAATGTCGGTTCAGAAATGATGGGTCCAACCTCATTCTTTTTGCCACTCATTTTTACCCAAAAACCTTCTAGATTCTTGTGACTCTTGACCTTCCAACTCCTGTAACCGGTGTCTCTTCAGCTAGGTGTAATGATCCAGAAGTAGCTTTAAAACGAGCCCTCCCACATTTGATTTTGATACATAAAAATTCCAGTTTGGTGATACTCATGAATGTTGTCAATGTTCTTAATGCATGGAACCATTCTGACTTCATATGCAGGAATTATGTCATGAATGGCTTGGTTGATTATCTGTACAATGTGTACAATTCAATGAAGACGACCAAAGAACTATAGGAATCCTTGGATGTGAAGTACAAGTCGGAGGATGTCGAGGCCAAGAAATTTATTATTGGCCTATTTCTCGACTACAAGATGGTTGACATAAAAACTATTATAAGTCAAGTGCAAGAGCTTCAAGTTATCTTGCATGAGATCCATTCCGAGGGAATGCAATTGAGTGAAACTTTTCAGGTGGCTGCGATCATTGAGAAATTGTCATTAGGGTGGTAAGACTTCAAGATCTACTTGAAGCATAAAAGAAATGAGATCATTGTTGAGGAACTGATTGATTGTCTTTGAATATAATAAGATAATTGTGGTTTCAAAAAGAAACTATTCAGTCCTGATGTGTCTAAGACCCATGGTCGGGGCTCAAGGAGAAATACCAACAATAAAAAGAAATTCGGTCCGCCTAGTAAGAGAGTTTTATGGATGAAGAAAGAAAACTTCAATAGGAAGTTCGGTAGAAACTACTTTAATTGTGATAAGCCTGGCCACAAGGTGACTTAGTGTAGAAAGTCGAAAAAAAGAAAGAAGCTAACATATTGATAGCATCACTAAAGATGTTGATGACATGCACCTCATTATTGTGTTTCTGAAGTGAACATGGTGAAATCAAACCCACTGGAATAGTGGATAGATAAAGGTGTTACACGTCATGTATGGCTATAAGGTTCTCTCTTGTGCATGCAAGGGGATGTGCAAATCAAGATTTGATTCATGCTTCGAACTAAGGAACTAGTGTGCATGTGCGACCTTCGTACACGAATGTTGGTCCGTTCCATTTGCCACTTGTTTTTACCCAAAAGCTTCTAGATTCCTACGACTCTTAACCTTTTATGTTCTGTAACCTTAATCTCTTCAGCTATATGTAATGGTCCTGAAGTGGCTATACATGTCACGTCCCGTTTTCTTTCATAAAATTATCAGAGTTTTACTTACGGACGTGTAAGAAGAAATGGTAAAAAACATTTTTATATACAGAAGAAGGAGGTAGGAGACGATAGAAGAATGAGGTAGGAAACGAACAGAATCATTCTCATATCAACAATCGAATTCACCCGATTAACAAAATATAGCAGCGGAAATAAACATCAGGATCCATCATCCAAAACATAAACGAGATTATTTGTTACAAAACGTGAATTATAAAAATCATTGTTTAATTGTTGTGGAACCACAGACTTAATTACACAAATATGAGTAGAGCACCACCTCTCTCTCTCTATGGTTCATCATGCTCGTTAGCTCCTGTAACGTGAATTACAGAATAGGGGTGAGTGTGTGGAATACACTCGTGGGGATAAAATTTGCATCTTATAACAGTCGACATATATAAAATACCAGAAATGTAACATTTAGTCACGTTGTCACAGCACGTAAAATGCAAGACACATATCTCGTAACTCATCCATTAGGTGCGGGAATTTCCTGACTTACCTTACCAAACGGTCTTAAATACTGCTAGCGCATTTACAGGACCGCCAAACTTTTTAGGTAGTAGAGGGGGTAAGAGACAAATGTTTTTTACGGTCTATAAGACCCTCCGAATATACAATGTGAACCGAAGTCCTTTCACAGTATATCATGAACACATATACATAACATATAATCACTGCATTTAGTATTCCTCAATCATGCTTCAAAATAAGGAAAACTATAAACAGATAAAGAGTTAAAATTACTCCCACCTTGTTTGGTGGTTACCGCGTGAGTAGCAAGTATCAAATATCAAGTATCTCAATGCTCAAACCAACTGATAGCTTACATAAGTTATAGTGTTTCTTAGATCCTTAATAAGTATAATTAAAACTATAAAGGATTACGGAGAAAGAACGATCGTTAAAGATGCGACGGATCGAGAGATCTAAAGATTGAGGTTGAAGAAACGAGAGTGGATGTTCAGCTTATATGGCTAAGATGAAAGATGATGAAATTTGGGTCACAACGGGAAAAGAATGAGCTAAATCGGAGTTGAAACGAGCTAGAACGGAGCATTTTTAGTTTATGGGTATATTGGTAATTTTGGTTAAAGGTTTGACTTTGACCGGGACCCACGACCCCCGGTCAACGACATCTCGTTGGCGATGACTCGATGATAACGTACGACGGAAAAAATGGGATTCGGATCAAAAATACGGCATCGTGTGTGCACCCGTCACACGGCGTGGCACGCGCACACGCGCCCGCACCCGGCGTTGGGTAAATTTCTCGGCAGATTTGGCGGCCTCGGCAGGCCTGCACACCTAGCACCCGGCATCGCTCGGCCAGGCTCGGCAGCTCCGCGCTCAGTGTCCGGCATGTGCGCCCGGCACCCGACACCCTTAGCGGGTCTCGGCAGCTGCGTGCCCACCCAGCGTCATCCAGTTCACCTGCTGCTCTTCCCAGCTGCCACCAGCTGCAGCGGTGCCGCCACCCCCATCGAACTCCGATGTGAATAGTGCTCCAAAAAGAGCCACCAAGTTACCCTAACCCCCATGCACTCTATCTCTCTCCCTCCCTTCCCAGCTCCGGCCGATGACTTCCAGTCGCCGGTGACTCTTCCTTGACCACTAGCCAGCGACTTCCAGTCGCCGGCAACCACCATCCTAACTAACACACACAGGTTATACTTTACACACACATGCATACACACAAACACACACACCCTTTCTCAGCTTGGTCGGCAACCTCCTACCGCCGGCCACCCCCACTAAACCTTGTCGGCCATCACCAGCGCCGACCATCAGTTTCCCACGACGGCGCTGCACAGCGCCACCCTACAGCATGCATACACAAACACACACACATCGATTCAGCTCCGACACTGCCACCCACGGCGGTGCCGCCCCTCCATCTTTACCCCCAGACCCCCAGACGACGTTCCGGCAGCAGCTTCGACGAGAAGGAGGGAGAAATCAGAGGAGAGACAAAAGTTGGCAAGAATTAGGGTTTAGGGTTTGGAGGCGGTTTTTTGCCGTTTTTTGGTGATCGAGACATCGGAATTGAAATCCGAGACCTATCCTAGACTCGTCTCGACGAGACCTATGTTTTGTGCAAAAATCGGCCGAAACCGATAAATTTGAAATTTTCCGGCCACCGGCGGCGCGCCGGAGGCCAAAAACAGTAAAGAGAGAGAGAGGAGAGAGAGACTTACGAGTTTTCGTCGGTTTCGGCTCGTTCAGAAAAACAGTGATTTTTGAATCGAAAATGCCCCTATTTATAGATTTCCCGGAAATCACTATTCAAGTAAAAAATCTTAAAATTACTGTTCATGGTTGAAAAATCTTGGTCATTATTCATGTAAAAATCTTCGTTACTATTCACTGTAAATATCTTTCAGTTTTCCGAATCTTCGTGTTTTGCCCTTTTTGTCGCCACTTGAGCCACGGGTCTCCGATTGACCTCTATTTCATTTCTATCTTCTCGTTTTTCCATTACGCATCAAATAGTGTAAAAATATTCTATGTTCCATGTCTAGGAAAAATATTTCCATCTAAATCTTGCATTAAACACGTATCTGAAATGCACGTAATTAAATTAAACAGTCAAGTTTAACGCACATAATAATTTAATTAGGGTTTAATATTTAATTAATCAATTATGCTTCGTTTTTGGTCCAGGGTACTACATCCCTTACCCTTTAAAAGAATTTCATCCTCGAAATTAAATGTGTACCTAGGAAGAAATTAAACGTGTACCTAGAAAAGGTAAGTCGGGATACTTCTTCAGGATTTCATCTTCTAATTCCCACATCGCTTCTTCCTTCCCATGATGGCTCCATTGGACCTTCACTATAGCCATCTCTCAATTTCTTAGTTGACGGTTCTTTCTATCCAAGATGGCTACCAGAACTTCTTCATAAGTCAGATCTTTCTCAAGTTCTATGTCTTCTTGTTCGATTATGTGGTTCGGATCGAATATATACTTTTGTAGCATAGACACGTGAAAAATGTTGTGTACTCCAGTGAAGTCCGGCGGTAGAGCTAGATGGTACGCGACTTCCCCAACTCGATCCAAGATTTCGAATCGTCTCACGTACCTCAGCTTCAGTTTTCCTCTCTTCCCAAAATGATGGACCCCTTTAGTGGGTGACACTTTGAGAAAAACTTTGTTTCCTACTTCAAATTTCAGCTCCCTCCGTCTTTTATCTGCATATGCTTTTTGTCGATCTTGGGCCACTCGTATTCTTTCCCAAATCTTCTTTATCACTTCAACTGTTTGATCCACCAATTCGGGTCCCAAAATCTTCTTTTCGCCCACTTCATCCCAGCAGATAGGTGAGTGGTATTTTCTTCCGTAGAGAGCTTTATAAGGCACCATACCAATTGTCGAATTATAGCTATTGTTGTAGGCAAACTCCACCAAGCACAGGTGGTCCTCCCAGCTTTTGGGAAAATCCAAAACGCATGCCCGCAATATATCCTACAGAATTTGTATGGTCCTTTCTGATTGTCCATCTGTTTATGGGTGAAAAGCTGTACTGAAAGACAACTTGGTCCCCAACTCCTTTTGCAGACTTTGCTAGAATCTGGAGGTGAACCGAGGATCTCTATCCAATACGATAGAAACCGATACGCCGTGCAATCGGACAATCACCTCGAGATATATTCGTGTCAACTTGTCCGGTTCGAAAGTCATTTTGATTGGTAAGAAATGGGTAGACTTCGTTAATCTATCAACGATTAACCATACGACGTGATTTCCTCATTTGGTTCTCGGCAGACCGACCATAAAATCCATGACAATGTGTTCCCACTTCCATTCTGGTATCTCCAGTGGAGTTAGCATTCCAGCTGGTCGTTGATGCTCCGCTTTCACTTGTTGACAAACAATACATTTCTTGACAAACAGCCATATGCTTCTCTTCATGTTCCTCCACAAAAAAATTTCCCTTAAATTTCGGTACATCTTTGTACCTCCAGGGTGTGCAGACATTGGTGTGCAATGTGTCTCTTTGATGATTTCTTCTCTCAAGTTCTCATCCTTGGGCACACATATTCTTCCTCTGAAGATTAGAGTTCTATCTGTTGCCAGAGAGAAACCTTCGGCTCTTCCATTATCCATATGAGCTTTCATCTTCGTTAGGAAGTTGTCCCTCTTCTGGGCTTCCACAATTCGATCGCGCAGTGTGGGTTTCATGAATAACGCTGCCATCCTAGCTTCGATGCTGATCGGAGACGTGATTATCTCTAGATTTAACTTTGACATCTCCTCGATCAGTTGGTTATAATTGGTGATCATAAACGTCACCACTCCCTTTTCTTTTCTGCTAAGGGCGTCAACCACCACGTTTGCTTTTCCAGGATGGTGGTGGATCGTAATATCATAATCTTTCACCAACTCCAGCCATCTTCTTTGTCTCATATTGAGCTCCTTCTGTTCAAAGAAGTATTTTAGGCTCTTATGATCGGTGTAAATCTCACACTTCACGCCATAGAGATAGTGTCTCCATATCTTGAGAGCGTGTACCACAGCTGCTAGCTCCAGATCATGTGTTGGGTAGTTCTGTTCGTGAATCTTCAATTGGCGTGATGTATACGCCACTAATTTTCCTTGTTGCATCAAAACACAACCCAAACCCTGTTTGGATGCGTCACTGTAGATAACGAACTCCTTAGTCACGTCTGGAATGATTAAGACTGGTGCTTCTGTCAGTCTCTTCTTTAGTTCTTGGAAACTATGCTCACATTGCTCACTCCATTGAAACTTCACGTCCTTCCTTGTCAAGCGAGTCATAGGAGAGGCAATCTTAGAAAATCCTTCTATGAATCTTCGGTAGTACCAGCCAAGCCGATGAAACTCCGAACTTCCTTAATGTTTGTTGGAGTTTCCAATTTACTGACAGCTTCCACCTTTTCAGGATCTACTTCGATCCCCTGTGAAGAGACAATATGGCCCAGGAAACCCACTTTGTCCATCCAAAATTCGCACTTCTTGAATTTTGCGTAAAGCTTCTCCTTTCTTAAAACCTCTAGTGCGATTCTGAGATGTTGTTCATGGTGCGCTCTATCACACGAATAGATGAGGATATCATCAATGAACACAATGACGAAAAGATCAAGATAAGTGTTGGGTCCCAAGCGATGTCCGAGGTTCAGAGGGGGGGTGAATGAACCTTGGTCTATTTTGAAAAACCTTTTCAAAACAAATTGTTCTATAAGCTACGAGAATTTGCAGCACCAGTCAGTTACTGCTTACAGCACTGGATAGCAGTGCTGCTTGCTGTAACTTAGAGTTTTAAACGCAGCGGAAAAATAAACTTCGTTTTGACACAAGGCTGGCTGGTTTTCTCAAATATGCTCCTTTCAATATGTTTTATGCATATGACAGATAGAGGTATAAAGGATAAAGCACAGATAGGATAGCAATAAAACACATATGGCTTATAGTGGTTCGAAGGTGGTGTAAGCCTTCTATGTCCACTCTACTGCTACCTTGAGCAGGAACTTTGTCAAGCAAGATTGATTTACAGGACTCTTCCTCACAACCTATCAACTTTACAAAGCAAACGCCAACTAGAGTCCAGAGATCACACAACACTGCAAACTCTAAAGGCCCGCCAACTAGAATCCAGAGATCACACAACACTGCAAATTCTAAAGGCTAACCCACACAGGGTTCCACACTCCCACATAGGGAAGCTGCCTAGCACCTAGACAACTATACAAACAGCAAGGATCTCTTCTATCAATTGTTCGACACCAAAACAACCTACGCACACAGGCAACAAGGTTGAGAGTATATGTTTGTTCTTTACCTGGTGCGATGAAGTGAGCTTCTAAATCCTCCAAAGGATCTTTTCTGCTTTGAGCGTGCTTAACTTCTTTGAGATTGAGTGACTGAGACTGAGTATGTAGCTTGAACGCTTGAGAACTTTTATGAGAGAGCTTTTGGTTCAGTTGTTCTCAATTTTTCAGTTGTTGGCTCACTTTATGTAATGTTATTGAATAGTTACTCAGTGATTCAGTTCTTCAGTAGTTGTTCAGTTCAGCTCATCCTCTATTTATATTTTGTAAGGAAAATATCCGTTGAAGAAGATATCTTCCATTTTGAATTCTTAGATCTTCTGATCAAAGGCATGGCTCGCATTTAATGCGACTCGACATCTCCTTTTGGAGCAATTAATGCGGTGGCTGCGGCTCACAGCTTATCTGCATGCGCGTCAGTCCACGTGGCGTCTAAATATTGGCTCCATGTCTGCAACTTTGATCTTCTCTCGAACGGCTCTTCTCCTCGTACTGCATTTATCCTCCCTCAGATTGCAGAATACTCAACCTCTTTGTCATCAGCGCTGTTGAGTGTCTAAGCTGTAAGCTTCGCGCTATATCCTTGGTTTGCTTGCAGTATTCCTGTAACTTTCCTTGCAGCAATGCTGCATGCCGTTCCTTCATGCTTTGCTGTAATTGCTTTCTTACAGTAGCGTCTTTCTGAGACTTTCTAATACAGCATGGTATGCATGTGTACCTCTATCTTTCAGCTTTCATAACAGGACTCAAACCTAGTCTATGTTTTCACTTAAACATCGTGAAAAATGGAGTACTCAAACTTCCTATTACATCTTTGGCTTGTCTCATCAAAATCTAAACACTGAAGACTCAACAATTTCCCCCTTTTTGATGATGACAAAACCAACTCACAGAATCATTTATGAAGGAAGTTTTTCATTACATTATGTCAAAATACATCAGGATTACATATGGGATAAACAAAAAAAATAACCCTGAATGTATCACAGATGGATAAAATAAACATTACTGAAAAAGAGACCTTCTAGTAGACGATTCATCTGGTCTTCTTTCAGCAGTCCTTCCTTCTTGCGCTGCTCTTTCTTGTGAACCTTTCTACCAGTCTTGAATGGACTCCTGATAGGATTCTTCAAGTTTCTCCTTGATCTTTGGGATCTGAATCCATCTCAGCCAGAAGTCCTCGCAATAAGGCACTATATAGCCTTTCTTTACTTGGTCTATGTAGTGATTCTGTATTTCAAGCCCTCCAGACCTAGCAAGTTCTTCATATCTTACCAGTGCACTTTGGCAGGTTTGAAATCTACTGAATTTGCCCTTTTTACACAAAAAATTGAAGCATCTGAGATACTCTGATCTCTTGTACATGGTGATTGCTTCAAAGGATGGATTTCTATCTGTAGGCAACTTGATTCTCTTGAAGATATTTAGAGTCCAGGCCATGTTTACTCCTACTGGCTTCTGATCTATCAGTACTGACACTTCAGCAGATATGTTGTCTGTGTCGAGATGTGGAATTTCTTGAGGGGGGTATTGGTGAAGATTCCTGTCAAAGATTCTCCTCTCACCAATTACTCCAAGCCTTTGTATCCAGGCATTTTCTTCTTGTTCTACTCTGGCTTTTTCTGCCCTCTAAGCAGCCATCTTCTCATTGTAAAGCCTTTCAGCCTCGACTTTACTTACCCTCTTTCTTGAGCTTTGTTGTTGACTTTCTCTCCCCCTTTTTGCATGATGATCAGAGGGAGGTGCTGCATCTTTTCTTGCAGTGTTGCTTTGTGCAGCGCCTGCTGCTGATCTGCTTGCAGCAGCTGCACCGCCAGCTCATCCTTTATCATCTTTTCTCCATCTTTTTGGAAAGGGAGCTTCAGCAGCAGCAAATGGTCCAAACTTCTTCCTTCTGCTTAGAGGTTGGTCATCTTCTACATCTTCCTCATTTTCTTTTTCCCTAGAGCTCCGGTATCTATCATCAAAGCCTTTGTTACCTTCCCCCTTTTTGGCATCATAAAAAACCGGGGGTGGAACAGGGATATGAGAGACTACTTTAGAACGTAGTCCTCTCGGGGGTACTGGGGGGACCCTAGATCCATCGGCATACTGAGGATATGCTTGCATCATCATATGGGCCAATTCTCCAACTATCATTTCCAAGTTTGCCAAACGATCGTCGACACTCTTGGTTCTTTTGGATTGATCTGAGATATGGTCCAAAAGTATCGATAGCACCAAAGAGTGAGTTTGAAGTCTGTTCGATGTTGTTTCTGCATGTTCCTTACAGAGTTTAACTTCAGCTCAGGTTTCTACAACATCTTTCTTCAGTTCTCCCTCCAGTCTAACCCAGTCCCTGTACATCCTGTTAGCGTTTTCATTCACATTTCTCTGGATCATTGTAGGAAGTGCTTCAAGATCTTTCTTGAAGGTGGACATGGTTTCAGCATGGAACTTGGCTTGTGCAGTCATGTTCTGCACCATGTTAGATTCATGATCCTGAAGAGCATGAATAAGATGCATGACAACATTAGTTATCCTATCAATCGATGCACCATGATCGGAGCCAGTGTTCCGTTGATGTGAGCCGGCTGTCAGTGCAGCATAGGGAATTAATGATCTTGGTGGTTGTGCTGCATCCTGCCTTGGAGCTGCCGGTTCAGCTTGTGTATCAGCATCCTCATGTAGACTTGATGCGGCATCTTCTTCAAAGACTGTTTCCTCCTAATCCGATGAAGTTGGGACTAATATATCACCAATATTCCCATATCTGGCTCTGTTTCGTTCATCCATTCATCGGAGCAATTAGGCCATTTGAGCTTCTGCAGTAACCGTTGTTGCTGTAGTCTTGATCGGTACTAGTATACATACGAGAGCAAGGGTTACTTCGGCTCCTACTCGAACATCCTCTGAGGATACTGTCTCAACAGTTGGTCCTTCAAGGGTCTCCTCACCCTCAGAGAGTGTTGTCTGAACAACAGCCTCGCCTGAGGTCTCTGGCAAGGACTCCACCTCCTCTGTTGGTCCTGCAACTTCGACAGTCTCTGCTGCAAGAATGGGTTCTTGCAGCTCCTGTTGATTTCTTGCAGCTTCCACTGTATGTTTGACTGAAAGCTTGATTTCTGCAAGAATCTCAGCATCCACCCGTTGTGTATCTTCTGCAGCTTTTGATAGGGTGGTTGCTTGCTGTATTGTTGTCTCTACCAGTACAGAGAGTATCGCCTCTGCAATGTCCTCTATGGTTGCGTCATCGGTAACTTCAGCAATATCAGAGAGAACATCTCTGATTATGGTATTTGGTTCCCCCTGATTGTCTACAATAGTATCAGGAACAGTATGCACTGGGGAATCTTCGTAGTCCACAAGTTGAGGCTCATCCTCCTCCATAGAATCAAGCATGACGGTATTGGAGAGATCTTCAACTATTTGCTCAAATGCAGGAGAGTTTGAGTTGTGATGACTTGAGCTTCATTTTCCCCGCATCCTCTGAGGAGTGTGCTGCATCCTTGTCTCCTTGACACTTGCTTGCAGCGCCTATTGCATCATGGCTTCCTCAGCCTGTTCAATTCCTAGAGTGTCGATTTGCACTTGTGCGAATGCGACATCATCGTCCCTTCTTACAACCTCTGCAGTCGGGGCTAGGAGGATTTGAGCATTCTCCGTTGCTACGTTCATTAGCATCTCTGCAGAGTGGGATTCTGTAAGAGCTTCGCCATTTCATTTGTCCAGAGCTCCTTGAGTAGCAGTGCCTCTTGATTGATCTTGTATCTTTGTTGCATACTCAGGTTGCAGGAGTGCCAAAATATCTTCTGTATTGGCCCACTCCAGGACTGCTTTTTCCACAGAGAGGAAATCTTCCCATTGCATCAGGATTTCCCCCTTGGACAGTCTCATCTCCCTCTAGAGACTGTATTGCTGCCCTATATCCCTAGCAGCTGGAAGGATTGGATCGAGCACAGACTGAACAACCTCTTCATCTGGCTGAATCCTTTGCTGATGTGACTCATTCACACCAACATCTACTGACAAACTTGTAGTAAAGAGTTGAGAGTTAGCAGCTACAGCAGTCTTCTTCTTGCTGCGTGGGGCCCTCCTTGTCAAAGGTGCGTTATCATCTGAAGATGAGGACTCAGGTTTAGGTTCTGTCCTCCTTGATGTTTTCGTGATGACGGGAAGAGAATTTTCATCCTCATCATTATCATCATCTTCACCCCTGCTGCCTGTATCTTCATCTTGTAGTGCCAAGGTTGGACTCCTTTTGTCTTTGGTTTTCTTCTGTGCAACCCCAGTAGCGGCTGTCTTTGGTTGGGCCTTCCCCTTCTTCTTTTCATCGAGATACTTCCCAACGAGAATGGGAGTGAGAGCTGCAAGCTGGACTCCTAGCTTGCAGAGCAGAGAGCAAATGGTGATTCCATAGCTTCTCCTTGGTGTGTCATTCTCTGTTTCCTCCCATATTCTCTTCATGATGAACCTTGTCCAGTTCACCTTCACTCCGGCCATAATGGCAGACATGATTCGAAACCGGAGATCTGTGCATTTGTCATAACTCCTTGTTCTTCCTTCAATGGAGTACGCACAGATATCATGGAGCAGTTCAAACTCCGGTTTGAAGAGTTTCTTCGGGGCACTTTTTTTGATCTCTGCCCCTGCAGTTTTCACTCGAAAGAGATCCCACATCTCTTGAGCATTACCTTCTCCATATGATGCTAGTTGACTGGGAGTTAGTCCTTCTAACGAGATGCTGAAAGTGGTGGCTATATCTCTGATGGATAGAGACTTTTCTTCTTCATTTGTACCCATCCTAAACAAGATGCGGTTCCTTTCCTCAGACATCTTGGCAAAGGCGTAGAACTTTTGGACTGATTCTACAGAGAAACCTGTGTAGATGGTGGTTAGTAACCCTAGGATTTGGGTCTTTTCAAGGGCGTCAAATATCCTTCTGATGACAGTGTTTTCATACAATCCAGAAGCGTAGACATGTTCCTGATTGATCAGGCGTCCTTCCAAGATAATGGTTTGTCGAGCCGCCATTGATAAGGATTTGAGAGAGATTTGAGATATCTGAGTTTGGAAAGCTTGTGAAGAAAGAAACTTCTCTTTGCGATGAAGGCGAATATGAATTTTGAAAAGAGGAGGTTAAGGGTTTGTGAAGAACATCAAGGGACGTGTAGTAAGATCAACGGTTGAGATTAAGAGAATGAAAATGATCTTACGGCCCTTAGAAAGTACAGAGGGGTCAAATCGTAAATAATCATGACTTATGCAGTTGTGGATTTTGACCGCGCCTCTACGTCTTCTGACAGAGCGGTTTCGCATTAAATGATGACTTGGTTTGCCGCCCAATTTATTGTCCTTTTAAGGTAGCAACATCCTGAGTACGAGGTTACTGAGTATTAAATACTCTTTGAAATAAATACTGTAACCACGTGCTGCTAGTTCTTCCATCATCTTACTATGCTGTATGGATAATAGATGCAACGCTGTTTGAACCCAGCGCTGTATGCAGATGTATCTTACAACACTATACTTGTAGCTTTTTGCAAGCATGCAGATATTCCCCCTGTGCTTCTGCATCTTCTTTTCCTCTTCATAAATTCAGAATTCCTAGCTCATTTCTCAGCATGGAAAACCTCGATTCACTTAATGGTTTAGTGAATATATCTGTAAGCTGGAAATCTGTATGAACTTTTTCAAGTACAACATCCTTCTTTTCGACGTGATCCCTAATAAAGTGATGTTGTATCTCTATATGCTTTGTTCTTGAGTGGAATACAAGATTAAGGGTAATTGCGATTGCACTCGTGTTGTCACAGAGAATTGGTGTCTCCTTCTCTTCAATCCCATAATCTCTGAGTTGCTGCTGTATCCAGAGAATCTGCGCACAACAACTTCCTGCTGCAACATATTCTGCTTCTGCCGTAGATGTTGCAATAGATGTTTGCTTCCTGCAGAACCATGAAACAAGTCTATTTCCTAGAAATTGACAAGTTCCACTTGTGCTTTTTCTATCAATTTTGCAGCCTGCATAATCTGAGTCAGAATATCCTTTGAGTTTGAAGCCTCCTTCCTTTGGATACCATAGGCCTACTTCCTATGTTCCTTTCAGATACTTGATGATCCTTTTGACCGCTGAAAGGTGTGACTCTTTTGGTGCTGCTTGAAATCTTGCACAGACTCCAACTGCAAACATGATGTTTGGCCTGCTCGCTGTGAGATACAGCAAGGATCCTATGAGTCATCTGTACTTTGTGATGTCTACATCTTTGTTAAGGTTTATGGATGTAGACATGGGAACAGATGTTGCTGACCCTTTCTCCATACCAAACTTCTTGATGAGCTCATTTGTATATTTAACCTGGCTGATGAAGGTTCCTGCAGCCAGCTGCTTTACTTGTAGCCCTAGGAAGAAACTTAGTTCTCCCATCATACTCATCTCGAATTTTGATTGCATCAGATTGGAGAACTTCTCATATAGTTCTTTGTTGGAGGATCTGAACATGATATCATCCACATATATCTGTACAAGAAGTATGTTGTCTCTATCCTGTATCCTGAACAGAGTTTTGTCCACTGTTCCTTTCTTAAACCCTTTTTCCAGTAGATAGACAGATAGGGTGTCATACCAAGCTCTTGGTGCTTGCTTTAGTCCATACAGTACTTTGTGTAGCCTAAACACCTTCTCTTCTGCTTGATCTTCAAAACCAGGAGGTTGTTCTATATATACTTGCTCTGTAAGAATACCATTAAGGAATGCACTCTTCACATCCATTTGGTATACCTTGAAATTCATGTGAGCTGCATATGCCAGAAAAATCCTTATGGCTTCCAGTCTTGCTACTGGAGCAAAAGTCTCATCAAAATCAATTCCTTCTTCCTGGCAATATCCTTTATATAACGCTCCGTTTCCCTTTATTGGAAATAGGTCGTCACCCTTTACATACTTAGGAAATAAAGAAATTATAATGATTTTATAACATACAGCGGAAGACTTAAAAGCGAAGACACGAGAGTTTTTTTTTTTTAAAACATAACATATATCTCTGTCTATAAACCAAGATTAGTCGTGTCTCACCCACATTTCTAGGAAAAATGTTTGAACCAAAGACTTACATGAATTACACAACAAAACATATATATATATATAATAGGATACGAGTCTAGGCCCATAACATCATACTGTACATATATACAACATATAGTTCTTAAACGGAAACGTTATACTAGTACAAACATAGCTACTGAGAGAAGTCCGCCCAGCCTGCTACTCGTCCACCTCATCATACGCCGAGCCTGAAAATAAAAAGCGTAACATCATGAGACACCTCCGGAGAGGGATCCCAGTGGGATAACCTTACTGTCTAATATATTGAAGCAATTAAATTATTAAGCGAGTACTACATCATAGACCAGGCACTTTACGCCCTTATGGTCGCTTCCTTAGACCAGGCACTTTGCGCCCTTATGGTCGTCGCCCAGGTATGGAAGTTACATACCGGTTATAGCTACAGACTTCAATCGTAGACTTTCATACATAACTTATCGACTCAATTAACAACACATATAGTGAAGCAATTAAACCGTTAAGCAAGTACTACATCATAGAGGAATGTGGGAATCGCTCGCCCACTAAACCTTGCATAGACCAGGCACTTTACGCCCTTATGGTCGATTCCTTAGACCAGACACTTTGCGCCCTTATGGTCGTCGCCCAGTAATGGAAGTTACATACTGGTTATAGCTACGGACTTCAGTCGTAGACTTTCATACATAACTTATCAACTTAATAAACAACACATAGTAGAGAGTAGAAGTTACCCACTTGTTCGTTAGAGGTGCTAGGATTGACTCAGGTTCCACCGATCGTCTCGACTGCGCTCGACACACTTAATTGATTAGCTTCCTTATATCGTATAACACATTCTTTGCATTTATATTAGGTTACAATTACCCAAAAGACATTCATACTCATAACTTATTCGTTAAACTTCCAAACTAGTAATCTTCGAATGATAAGAAGACCCATAAAATCGCAACAATTTTAATAATTCACATGTGATTCCTAAAATCATACAATTATTCATATACGTACATAACTTCTTTTAGTACATCATATAAAAACATCAACTAAAAATAAGGTTCACATAAGTAGTCATGAATTTCTTAAGTTGGCCGAAAAACTGGACATCATATGCTGAAAAATGGACTTTCTCGTAAAAATCACCATAATTCGTACAAGGTTCCAAAAATGACATAGTAAAATTCTACATACTCCTAAGAACGTGTACTACAACATAGTAAAACATGGATTATAAATTCGATCCCAATAATTAGTTATGAGTTTTAGAACGAAGCTGAAAACAGGACATCGTCTACGCGAAAAATAGGTTTTATCGTAAAATTCGGCATAAATCGTACAAGACTCAAAACAATTCATACTAAAATCGTACAGGTACCTAAGAACAGGTTCTAAAACATAGAAAAAGATCATGCATAAATTCGAAGTATATTTTTCCAGAAAATTATACGAATCAGACCCGAAAACAGGGTAAAAACTGTCCCCGAACAGCTTGTCTTAGAAAAATCATATAAAATCGAATTTAACTCCAAATCCTATGAAATTTTACAGACATGCTCTTGACTTCATATATTTCAATTAGAAAAAAGGATTCATCTTAATTCAATTCCTAAGATTTTCGAACATAACCAAAACAGTAGCAAAATAAAGCATATCTTTAAGTCTACCCTAGAATCAACTTATTCCTCCATGCAAACAACATATAATCCCAACAAATATGCCAAAGAACATCTTTGGACTTCTTATCCTAAAGTATTAAGCATAAATCATGAGTTTTAATGAAGGATTCATAAGGGTTTAGCCAAAAATACCTTTAGGTTTTGAAGAAGACTTGATGGATAAAAGATCTTTGCTTTCCTTTATCTTTTGTACTAACTTATCTATGACTTTGGCTCTCCTATATGAAGTGATCAAGAGAGAGAGAGAGAAAGAGAGAGTGATCGAGAGAGAGGGAGGGAGAGAGAGTTGCATGTTGCAAGTTGGAGATATTTGCATGTTGCAATTAGATTAGTGAGGTGGCTAGGCTAGGTTACCACTTGCTAAAAGACTTACCTTGGAAGCTTTGTATTAAAAATAAAGGTTAATCTAATTATTTATCTTGATATTTTGATATTCATATAACACATATGTATAAATACATGCATACCTTATTGTAAAGACTAGAAATAATAGCATAATGTAGAAATCACACAAATATGGAAATCACTTAGCATAAAACCTAAAATCATTCTATTAATTAACTTTGATCATCATCTTATCTTTTTACTTCCGTTCATATGTGTCGAGTGAGTGGAGATCGAGCTCGGTTTCATCCGTGAGCAATTCTGCAAAACCCTTAAAATCTCGAAAGAAAACACATCATAAAATCTTACGTAATATGAAAACTTGTACTTAAATCATTAACACTTGAACGATAAAAGAAATTTATAAAATATGCATATGCAGGGTGTTTTCTTGAAATAGGGTGTTACAACTCCCCCCACCTTTTAAAAATTTCGTCCCGAAATTTGGGTTGCTATGAAAACAGTTCAGGGTACTTATTCTGAATCTCCTCTTCACGTTCCCATGTTGCCTCCTCTTGACCATACCTATTCCACTGTACCAAAACTAAGGGTATATTCTTATTTCTCAAGGTCTTCATCGTTTTCCCAATAATAGACACGGGTCGCTCCTCATAAGTTAAGTCCTTTTTAATCTCAAATGGTTCGAGCGTTATCTGATGGCTAGGATCTGACACATACTTCCGTAGCATTGATATATGAAAGACATCATGCACTGCAGATAAACTCGGAGTAAGGGCAAGTCGATAAGCGACATCTCCAACACGTTCTAAGATTTCAAACGGTCCTATAAATCTTGGTCTTAACTCCCCTTTCTTTCCAAAACGGATTATTCCCTTAACCGGCGTAACTTTAAGGAACACTTTCTCACCAATCTCAAATTGTAGATCCCTCCTCCGCAAGTCGGCATAAGATTTTTGTCGATCCTGTGCTATCTTAATTCTTTCTCGGATCTTAGTGATCGCTTTTGTGGATCTCTTTATTAGCTCTGGGCCCAAAATCTTCCTTATCCCAACATCATCCCAATGAATTGGTGTTCTACATCTCCGCCCATACAGTGCTTCATATGGGGCCATTCCAATAGTTGTTTGGAAGCTGTTGTTATACGCAAATTCTACTAAGGACAAATAATCTTCCCAACTTCCTCCAAAATCTAAAACACATGTCCTAAGCAGATCTTCTAGGATTCGGTTGACTCTTTCTGTCTGTCCATCTGTTTGAGGGTGGAAAGCGGTGCTAAAGTTTAGCTTAGTACCCATTGCTGACTGCAAACTCTTCCAGAATTTCGAAGTAAACCTTGGATCTCTGTCAGATACAATCGAAACTGGAACTCCATGTAACCGCACTACACCATCAATGTATAACCTTGCTAGTTGGTTCATCGAATACGTCATCTTAATCGGTATAAAATGTGCCACTTTTGTTAATCTGTCAACAATTACCCATATAGCTTCGTGTTGCTTAAGGCCTCTTGGTAGTCCTGCAATGAAATCCATTGTCACGTGCTCCCATTTCCATTCTGGGATTTCCAATGGGTTCAACAATCCTGGCGGTCGTTGATGATCAGATTTAACCCTTTGACACGTGAGACATCTTTTTACGAATTGTGCAATAATTCGTTTCATGCCCCTCCACCAAAAGTTACTCCTGAGGTCCCTATACATCTTCGTTTCTCCAGGATGTGCGGTATAAGGTATGGCATGAGCTTCCCTCATTATCTCATCCCGCAACTCATCGTTCTTTGGTACACAAATTCTACCTCTGAATTCTAAAGCTCCATCTGAAGTTATCGAGAAATCCTTAGTTTTCTCTTCTTGGACTTTATTGCACATTAGGTTGATAAATCTATCCTCCTTTTGAGCCTCGATTATTCGTTCCCTTAATGTCGGCTGAGCTATCATTGCAGTTAACATCACCGTTGACTGTTTTGGCTTGACAATCGTTAGTCTCAATCTACCAAAATCTTGAATCAATTCTTCTTGATGAGTAAGCAAAACTGCTAATTGACCTTCTCGTTTTTTGCTGAGTGCATCGGCCACTACATTTGCTTTGCCTGGGTGATAGAGAATCGTACAATCGTAATCCTTCACCAATTCTAACCACCTCCTTTGGCGCATATTAAGTTCCTTCTGTGTGAAGAAGTACTTTAAACTTTTGTGGTCTGTATACACTCCACATTTTACTCCATACAAGTAGTGTCTCCAAATCTTTAAGGCGTGTACGACTGCTGCTAATTCCAAGTCATGTGTCGGATAGTTTTGCTCATGGACTTTCAATTGGCGAGATGCATAAGCTACAACTTTCCCGTGTTGCATTAGTACACATCCTAACCCGAACTTACAGGCATCCGTGTATATATCAAACCCTTCCGATCCGTCTGGTATTGTTAAGACTGGTGTTGTCGTCAAACTTTGCTTGAGCTTTTGGAAACTGGTTTCACACTCTGATGACCATTTGAATTTCTCACTTTTCTTTGTGAGTTGAGTGAGTGGTTTAGCAATACGCGAGAAGCTTTGAATAAATCTTCTATAGTATCCTGCTAGACCCAGAAAACTACGTATTTCATTGACATTTCTCGGGGTCTTCCAATTTAAAACCACTTCAACCTTGGCAGGATCTACCCCAATCCCTTGAGCCGTGATGACATGTCCTAAGAAGGTTACTTTTTTCAACCAGAACTCACATTTGCTAAACTTAGCATACAGCTTCTCTCGTCGCAAAACTTCCAAAACTATTTTGAGATGTTCTTCATGTTCCTTTGTATCCTTTGAGTAGATCAAGATGTCATCAATGAACACAATGACAAACTTATCCAAGTATTCGTGAAACACACGATTCATCATGTCCATAAAAATTGCAGGTGCATTGGTCACTCCAAAAGGCATTACAGTAAACTCGTAATGTCCATAACGAGTCCTAAAGGCAGTCTTTGGAATATCACTTTCCTTGACCTTTAACTGGTGATATCCAGATCGGAGATCTATCTTTGAAAATACTCCAGCATTCTTCAGTTGATCAAATAAGTCTTCGATCCTTGGTAGAGGGTACTTATTCTTGATCGTCAATCGATTAAGCTCCCGATAATCAATACACATTCTCAATGAACCATCTTTCTTCTTTACAAACAAAACTGGTGCTCCCCATGGAGAGGCACTCGGTCGAATGAATTTCTTATCCATCAACTCCTGAATTTGAATCTTCAGTTCATGTAATTCCTTCGGGGCCATTCTGTACGGAGTCTTTGACACTGGTGCAGCTCCAGGCATTAGATCAATTGTAAACTCTACTGATCTATCAGGTGGAATCCCTGCGAGATCATCTGGAAATACTTCGGGGAACTCCTTTACTATTGGCACATCTGCTGGTGTTAACTTTGCATCTTCCATTTTTGTGACATTCACCAGATATGCTTTGCATCCACCTTTCTTTATTAGATCGAGTGTATTCATTGTAGAAATAATTGGTACATAACCTCGCGATCTTGCTCCATAGAATGTGAATCGTTGACCATTCGGAGTTTCTAAATCCACATTTCTGTCTTTGCATCTAATCACAGCTCGACTTTTACTCAACAAATCCATTCCTAAGATGACATCAAATCCCTTCATTCCTATCACATATAGATCGGCTAATAGCTCATGTTCATCTAGGTTTAATCTAACATCCTTCACCATGTTCTTGATCTTGATATTCTTCCCCGAGGGTACTCTAACTTCTAGATTTGTATTCCCAACACAATCTAGTTTAAGTTCTTTCTTAAAAGTATCGGATATAAAAGAATGAGATGCTCCAGTATCGAATAAGATGTAAGCAGGCATATTCAAAATTAGTATGATACCTGTCACAGTCTCATTCTCTTCATCACCTTCCTCTAGTTGTTGCTCTTCCGGATCCTTTTCTTCCTCAGCATATTGAATCCCTGGTAAGGCATT
Source organism: Scutellaria minor (assembly GCA_954870855.1). NCBI lineage: Eukaryota > Viridiplantae > Streptophyta > Magnoliopsida > Lamiales > Lamiaceae > Scutellaria > Scutellaria minor. Next base: position 24,602,940 of record OX940727.1, read on the forward strand.
CAGTTTACCCTTGCCCTTTTGGTTATTATTTTGAGGGTTTGTCGGACGAGGTCCGAATGTACCTCCATTCTTTGTTGGGATGCTCCTCGGATTGGTGCACACACTAGCTGTGTGGCCCGGTTTGTGGCATCAGAAACAAACATCCTTATCTTTTATACACTCTCCCCAATGAAGTTTCCCACAGTTCTAACAAGTGGGTTTCTGCGTGGGTCTTGGGGCCGCTGCAACCATGGGGCGAACATTACGGGAAAATGTATTCCCTCTTGTTATGGGTTGTGGTGGAGCCTTCCTCTTAAACTGACTCGGAATTGGCCTCTGCTCGCTCTCTAAACCCAAGCTCATGGATACAATGCGCGCTCTTTCGAATACGTCTCTGAAGTGTGGAAGCCTCAATCCGGACACTATACCACCCACTTCTGGACGTAAACCTCTCTCAAATCTTCTTGCCTTCCTATCATCAATATCCACCAAATGAGGTGCATACTTAGAGAGTGAGTTAAACTTGCGCTCGTACTCGGTAACCGTGCTTGTCCATTGTCGGAGATTCATAAATTCAATCTCCTTCTGATCTCTCAATGCTTGTGGGAAGTAACGGTCTAGTAATATCCCTTTAAACTCTTCCCATCCAAGAGCTCTTCTTGCTTCCGGTGTCAGTGTTCGTTCGTGTGATAGCCACCATTGGCCTGCATCCTCCGCCAATTGGAATCTGGCACATGAGACTTTTTGTATTTCCGATATCTCCATGTGCTCAAAGATTCTTTCCAATTCAGCTATCCATTCTTCAGTGCCTGCTGGTCCTTCTCTTCCCTTAAACCTAGGTGGCTGGAAACGTCGAAATTGCTCAATAACTTGATGTGGTCTCGGATTCTGTTGTTCTTGAGCATTTTGAGCCGGTGCAGGTTGTTGCTGCATAAAACCAGTCAGTTGGGCAAAGAACTCTCTTGCCATATCAGCTGTTGTATTTTGCTCAACAGATGATTCTCCATTGTCCGGTACTCCCGGTTGGTGTTGTTTCCCTCTCTGTTGTCTAGTAGGTGGGGCCATAGTACTTGCTCTACAGGGAAAATGACCTTTTTAACAGAAATTCATCCTCATTTTTCAAAACATCTCTGCAAGACCTAGAGCTGAGAGTCTCCTACGGGTTCCACTAATACATCCTATAAACTCCTGCTCTAACTGTGTGCGTCTGGCTTCATGATCCATCCAACTATACTATTTGTATCATATCTACACTCAAGTCAACTCTAAGTTCCATAAACTGGGGGATTCATGCATGTATGCATTTTTAAATCAAAAGATTAAAATAAACAACAACAAAATAATTAAATCATCTTGGTCATTGAAATACATTACCTTTGCATACTACTTATTAGTACTTTTCATATCCTCGTTAGATCGTATCTGGCGATCTCTTACATGCATAACATCATAACTTAAACATTTCATAAAACATGCCATACTTTAACGTAAACCTTTTCATAAAACATATCATACTTCAACAAATATCTTTAAACATAACATAAAATACTTACTCGGTGATGATTCAGACGGTAGCTGGCTGTCGACTTTCTCTCACTTAACATACTTAGTTCATTTTCATAACCATGCTTTTCACTTTTATAGCTCAAAAAAATCATATTTTGACTCCATAAAACAAATAAACCTTGGTCGAAAACATAAGACCTAGAGTCCGAGGCAGAAATCCCCAAACCTCGGCTCTGATACCAAGCTGTAACGCCCCGTTTCCCTTTATTGGAAATAGGTCGTCACCCTTTACATACTTAGGAAATAAAGAAATTATAATGATTTTATAACATACAGTGGAAGACTTAAAAGTGAAGACACGAGAGTTTTTTTTTTTTTAAAACATAACATATATCTCTGTCTATAAACCAAGATTAGTCGTGTCTCACCCACATTTCTAGGAAAAATGTTTGAACCAAAGACTTACATGAATTACACAACAAAACATATATATATATAATAGGATACGAGTCTAGGCCCATAACATCATACTGTACATATATACAACATATAGTTCTTAAACGGAAACGTTATACTAGTACAAACATAGCTACTGAGAGAAGTCCGCCCAGCCTGCTACTCGTCCACCTCATCATACGCCGAGCCTGAAAATAAAAGGCGTAACATCATGAGACACCTCCGGAGAGGGATCCCAGTGGGATAACCTTACTGTCTAATATATTGAAGCAATTAAATTATTAAGCGAGTACTACATCATAGACCAGGCACTTTACGCCCTTATGGTCGCTTCCTTAGACCAGGCACTTTGCGCCCTTATGGTCGTCGCCCAGGTATGGAAGTTACATACCGGTTATAGCTACGGACTTCAATCGTAGACTTTCATACATAACTTATCGACTCAATTAACAACACATATAGTGAAGCAATTAAACCGTTAAGCAAGTACTACATCATAGAGGAATGTGGGAATCGCTCGCCCACTAAACCTTGCATAGACCAGGCACTTTACGCCCTTATGGTCGATTCCTTAGACCAGACACTTTGCGCCCTTATGGTCGTCGCCCAGTAATGGAAGTTACATACTGGTTATAGCTACGGACTTCAGTCGTAGACTTTCATACATAACTTATCAACTTAATAAACAACACATAGTAGAGAGTAGAAGTTACCCACTTGTTCGTTAGAGGTGCTAGGATTGACTCAGGTTCCACCGATCGTCTCGACTGCGCTCGACACACTTAATTGATTAGCTTCCTTATATCGTATAACACATTCTTTGCATTTATATTAGGTTACAATTACCCAAAAGACATTCATACTCATAACTTATTCGTTAAACTTCCAAACTAGTAATCTTCGAATGATAAGAAGACCCATAAAATCGCAACAATTTTAATAATTCACATGTGATTCCTAAAATCATACAATTATTCATATACGTACATAACTTCTTTTAGTACATCATATAAAAACATCAACTAAAAATAAGGTTCACATAAGTAGTCATGAATTTCTTAAGTTGGCCGAAAAACTGGACATCATATGCTGAAAAATGGACTTTCTCGTAAAAATCACCATAATTCGTACAAGGTTCCAAAAATGACATAGTAAAATTCTACATACTCCTAAGAACGTGTACTACAACATAGTAAAACATGGATTATAAATTCGATCCCAATAATTAGTTATGAGTTTTAGAACGAAGCTGAAAACAGGACATCGTCTACGCGAAAAATAGGTTTTATCGTAAAATTCGGCATAAATCGTACAAGACTCAAAACAATTCATACTAAAATCGTACAGGTACCTAAGAACAGGTTCTAAAACATAGAAAAAGATCATGCATAAATTCGAAGTATATTTTTCCAGAAAATTATACGAATCAGACCCGAAAACAGGGTAAAAACTGTCCCCGAACAGCTTGTCTTAGAAAAATCATATAAAATCGAATTTAACTCCAAATCCTATGAAATTTTACAGACATGCTCTTGACTTCATATATTTCAATTAGAAAAAAGGATTCATCTTAATTCAATTCCTAAGATTTTCGAACATAACCAAAACAGTAGCAAAATAAAGCATATCTTTAAGTCTACCCTAGAATCAACTTATTCCTCCATGCAAACAACATATAATCCCAACAAATATGCCAAAGAACATCTTTGGACTTCTTATCCTAAAGTATTAAGCATAAATCATGAGTTTTAATGAAGGATTCATAAGGGTTTAGCCAAAAATACCTTTAGGTTTTGAAGAAGAACTTGATGGATAAAAGATCTTTGCTTTCCTTTATTTCTTGTACTAACTTATCTATGACTTTGGCTCTCCTATATGAAGTGATCAAGAGAGAGAGAGAGAGAGTGATCGAGAGAGAGGGAGGGAGAGAGAGTTGCATGTTGCAAGTTGGAGATATTTGCATGTTGCAATTAGATTAGTGAGGTGGCTAGGCTAGGTTACCACTTGCTAAAAGACTTACCTTGGAAGCTTTGTATTAAAAATAAAGGTTAATCTAATTATTTATCTTGATATTTTGATATTCATATAACACATATGTATAAATACATGCATACCTTATTGTAAAGACTAGAAATAATAGCATAATGTAGAAATCACACAAATATGGAAATCACTTAGCATAAAACCTAAAATCATTCTATTAATTAACTTTGATCATCATCTTATCTTTTTACTTCCGTTCATATGTGTCGAGTGAGTGGAGATCGAGCTCGGTTTCATCCGTGAGCAATTCTGCAAAACCCTTAAAATCTCGAAAGAAAACACATCATAAAATCTTACGTAATATGAAAACTTGTACTTAAATCATTAACACTTGAACGATAAAAGAAATTTATAAAATATGCATATGCAGGGTGTTTTCTTGAAATGGGGCGTTGCACTTTAGCAACTAATCGTGCTTTGTTCCTCACAACACGTCCAGTTTCATCCAGCTTGTTCTTGAAGACCCATTTTGTTCCAATGACTCTTTGATGAGTTGGTCTTGCAACCATTTGCCAGACTTGATTTCTTTCAAATCCATTCAGCTCTTCTTGTATGGCTTGTACCCAGTTGCTATCTTTAGGGCTTCTTCAACATTTTGGGCCTCCGTTTGAGATATGAAGCATGTAAACATTGCTTCATTAGGGATGGACCTTCTTATTCTTACTCCTATGAATGGATCTTCAATGATGAGATTTCTAGGATGATCCCTTAGCCATGTTCTGTCGGGCTCAAAATCATGTATCGGTCTAAATTGTTCCTTTTGTTGCTGGAAGATTGGAGGTTCCATAGTTGTAGGATTATCTGCTGCATCCAGAGATGCGGCTTCCTCTTCTTCGTCTTCTCCTATAGGCAGGACTCCTTCAACATATGAAATACCATTTTCTTTCCTTGGAGCTGTATATTCAGTGGGTTCCTATGGTTTCTTTGTGTTACAATGTGGTTCATCAAACACCACATGGATTGACTCTTCAACCACTAAGCTACTTTTGTTAAAAACTCTGAAGGCTCTGCTTATAGTAGAGTATCCTAAGAATATTCCCTCGTCTGATTTTACATCAAAGGTTTTTAGATGCTTTTTTCCATTATTGAGGATATAACACCTGCATCCGAAGATATGCAGATGTGAGACATTCGGTGTATATCCATTCCAGACTTCATATGGGGTTTTGTCAAGATCCTTGTTGATTAGACATCTGTTTTGTGTATAGAATGCAGTGTTGGTTGCTTCGGCCCAAAATCTCTTAGATAACTCTGCTTCTGCTATCATTGTTCTTGCTGCTTCCTTGAGGGTTTTGTTTATTCTTTCAGCTACACCATTATGTTGAGGTGTTCTTGTAGCAGAGTATTCATGACGAATACCATTGTCAGAGCAGAATTTTTTAATGAATTTATTTGTGAACTCAATTCCTCTGTCTGATCTGATCTTCACAATGTTCAGGCTCTTTTCATTTTGAATTTTCTTCATGAAGTCAGGTAGCTTGGTTTGTGTTTCTGATTTCTTGGCAAGGAATATGGTCCACGTATATCTGGAGTAGTCATCTACTACCACAAGTGAGTACTTCTTCCCACTCACACTTACTGGTTCTACTGGTCCAAAAAGATCCATATATAGAAGATCTAGAATCCTGTGTGATGACTTCTGCAACTTGTCCTTGAATGAGCTTTTCACTTGCTTTCCCTTTTGGCACGCTCCACATACATTTTCCTTCTTAAATGCTACATCTGGCAATCCCCTTACAAGACCTTTTCTTGCTAGCCTATTGATTGTCTTGAAGTTCAGGTGGCTCAATCTCTTGTGCCATAGCCAACTTAGCTCTGGTGGACTTTTCACAATGAAGCATGTTGGATGAATAGAAGAGTTCCAATCTGCGAGATATATGTTTCATCTTCTTATTCCCGTAAGCCTAACTTCATTTGATGCATTATCCTTGATTAAACACTTGTTGAAGTTGAATTCCACTGAGTATCCTTTGTCACAGAACTGACTGATGCTTAGAAGATTGTTTCTGAGGCCTTTCACATAGGATATATCTTTGATCTGCACATTTCCTTTGACTAAGCATCCACTTCCTTTTGTGCTTCCTTTGGAATCATCTCCAAAGATGACTTTTGGTCCTTTGCATTTTTAGAAGTCTTTCAGAGTTTCTTTATTGCCTATCATGTACCTTGAGCAGCCATTGTCTATGTACCATACATCGCTGCTACAGCCTGACACTGAATCCTGCAACAAACTCAGGCAGATTTAGGTACCCATATCTGTAAGGGTCCTTTGGGATTAGTTACTTTGGGGATCCATATTTTCTTAACAGTCACTGTTTTGCTGTAGGATTTATTGGATCTCTGAATGTATGCAGTTTTGTAGTTAAACTGCTTAAAAATTGTGTGTGCAGAGACAAAACATGTGCTACCAACACCCTTACAGTGTGGTCTTCCACCATACTTCCCCTTAGTATATCTCCTACGAGGTTTAGACATATATGTCTTAGTATAGGTGGGAAACATCTTCTTGTGCTGCAACTTTGTGGGTTGCTGCATCTTTTTGCTGCTTACAACAGATAACTTCTGCTGCAGCCAGTTCTGAGATGCAGGCTTACTCCCTGCAGTTAAGCATTGGGGTTTATTTCCCTTGTCCATCAATGCTGATTTGTGCAAGATCTTTTCTGAGTTACTGAGTAACTCACTCTCCATTGAAGTTTTAGCTTGAACAAATTTTACAGCTCTGGATGTACTTGCTGTATTCTGAGAGAGATTAGTGTTGTAACCTATGCCCGATTTTTCAAAAGGACTTCTGCTTTGACTTATGCACTCCCTTGCGTCCTTAGCTGATTTGCTAAATGTTCTGATCGTGGACTGCAAGTTCTCCTTCTCATTTTCTAGCTTAGTGACCAGCAGACTTAGCCTTGAGACTTTTTCTTGTAACTTGCTGCATCTTGAGTTATCAGACTCACATACAGCGAGTTTTTCGGTGATATTAATGTTTTCGCCTCTGAGGATCTCATTATCGATTCTGAGATTTTCATTTTCAATTTTTAGCTCCTCATGAATTGAGTTAATCTGCTCGAAATCACTCATGATCCTCTTTAGAGAGTGGATCATGTTCAGCTCCTCTTTTTCTGGTATGGATAGCGGTTGGGAAGTTACCTCATCTTCATCACTATCCTCGTAGTCATTTGCCATCAGGCATATTAGCGCTTCATCATCAGATGATGAGGTTTCAGTGTCACTGTCAGAGGATTCTGCGGCCTTCAGTATCTCCTTTGAGATTACTGTATCCTTGGCTTTCTCCAATTCTCCATTGAGGGCTCGAAGCTTGTGCCTATCCTCTTTTTTCTTTACTCTTCTCTGTTCTCGCTCTCCTTCAGGATATTTGTGCACGGTTGGATGGGGACAGCTTCTGGCATAATTTCCAGGCTTTCTGCAATTATAACACAAATCAAGGTCAGTCGTATTTGAATGGGGAGAAGATATCTGGAGAGGTGGTTGACTCCTTCAGAAGTCATTTTTCTTATTGGAATTGGTGTTGTTGTTCTTCATGAATCTCCTAAATTATTTTAGAAGAAGGGCCATGTCTTCTTCAGCGTCTTCTGCAGCAGCCTCTGTTTGCTTGCTGCAGCTTGTAGTTGCTGTATCTTTAGGTCCTCTGGCAGTTAGCGCTGTTACTTTGGAGCTCGTTTCTTTTGTCTCATTTCTCCGTCTGTTGATATTGTATTCAAAAGCTTTGAGGTCGGAGAATAGATCAAATGTACTCATGGATTTCAAATCCATAGACACTCTCATGGCAGTAGTCTTGATATCCCATTCGACGGGTAGGGCTCTAAGCACTTTCATGTTCTTCTACTTCTGAGTGTAGTGCTTACCCAGAGCTTCTAGTTCGTTCACAATGGATGTGAATCTTAAGTCTAGTTGCTTAAGAGTTTCTTCACTCTTCATCTCGAAGAGCTCAATGAGTTGGGTGGCGTTGGAGATCTTATTGTCTTTTGTAAGCTCTGTTCCTTCATATATTTGTTCCAACTTTTCCCAAATTTCTTTGGACGTTCGGCAAGCCTTGACTTTGCTGAATGTGCCTTTATCCAAGGTGATGAATAGAGCATTCTTGGCCACATTGTCTAAGTTGGCTCTCTTCCTATCTTCATTGTTCCATTCTTATCTTGGCTTGACTAAGAAGTTGGGTGGTGGCGGTGCTCCTTCTTCTGTTTCTCTACCGAACATAGGATTCATCTTAATAGGGGTGATCGGTCCTTCGGTGAGGACTGTCCATATCTCATCATTCATTTCTGAAAGATGTGTCTGCATTCTTATCTTCCAGTCGTCATATTCCTCTATGGAAAACATGGGTAGCTTATGATTGGAGGAATCCATGGTATGCTAAAAGAATGAGATTTTAGAATGTAGAGAAAAACAGCGAGACAAAGGTAGATCTGGGTTGGCAACCAGACAAGTTGACTTTTAACCCAACCTGCTTGGATACCACTTGTTGGGTCCCAAGCGGTGTCCGAGGTTTAGAGGGGGGGTGAATGAACCTTGGTTTATTTTGAAAAACCTTTTCAAAACAAATTGTTCTATAAGCTACGAGAATTTGCAGCACCAGTCAGTTACTGCTTACAACACTGGATAACAGTGCTGCTTGCTGTAACTTAGAGTTTTAAGCGCAGCGGAAAAATAAACTTCTTTTTGACATAAGGCTGGCTGGTTTTCTCAAATATGCTCATTTCAATATGTTTTATGCATATGACAGATAGAGGTATAAAGGATAAAGCACAGATAGGAAAGCAATAAAACACATATGGCTTATAGTGGTTCGAAGGTGGTGTAAGCCTTCTATGTCCACTCTACTGCTATCTTGAGCAGGAACTTTGTCAAGCAAGATTGATTTACAGGACTCTTCCTCACAACTTATCAACTTTACAAAGCAAACGCCAACTAGAGTCCAGAGATCACACAACACTGCAAACTCTAAAGGCCCGTCAACTAGAATCCAGAGATCACACAGCACTACAAATTCTAAAGGCTAACCCACACAGGGTTCCACACTCCCACATAGGGAAGCTGCCTAGCACCTAGACAACTATACAAACAACAAAGATCTCTTCTATCAATTGTTCGACACCAAAACAACCTACGCACACAGGTAACAAGGTTGAGAGTATATGTTTGTTCTTCAACTGGTGCGATGAAGTGAGCTTCTAAATCCTCCAAAGGATCTTTTCTGCTTTGAGCGTGCTTAACTTCTTTAAGGTTGAGTGACTGAGACTGAGTATGTAGCTTGAACGCTTGAGAACTTTTATGAGAGAGCTTTTGGTTCAGTTGTTCTCAATTTTTCAGTTGTTGGATCACTTTATGTAATGTTATTGAATAGTTACTCAGTGATTCAGTTCTTCAGTAGTTGTTCAGTTCAGCTCATCCTCTATTTATATTTTGTAAGGAAAATATCCGTTGAAGAAGATATCTTCCATTTTGAATTCTTAGATCTTCTGATCAAAGGCATGGCTCGCATTTAATGCGACTCGACATCTCCTTTTGGAGTAATTAATGCGGTGGCTACGGCTCACAGCTTATCTGCAGGCGCGTCAGTCCACGTGGCGTCTAAATATTGGCTCCATGTCTGCAACTTTGATCTTCTCTCGAACGGCTCTTCTCCTCGTACTGCATTTATCCTCCCTCAGATTGCAGAATACTCAACCTCTTTGTCATCAGCGCTGTTGAGTGTCTAAGCTGTAAGCTTCGTGCTATATCCTTGGTTTGCTTGCAGTATTCCTGTAACTTTCCTTGCAGCAATGCTGCATGCCGTTCCTTCATGCTTTGCTGTAATTGCTTTCTTACAGTAGCGTCTTTCTGAGACTTTCTAATACAGCATGGTATGCATGTGTACCTCCATCTTTCAGCTTTCATAACAGGACTCAAACCTAGTCTATGTTTTCACTTAAACATCGTGAAAAATGGAGTACTCAAACTTTCTATTACATATTTGGCTTGTCTCATCAAAATCTAAACACTGAAGACTCAACAATAAGGATGGAAGATGCGATTCATCAAGTCCATAAAGACAGCTGGGGTATTACTCAGTCCAAATGGCATCACTACAAACTCGTAGTGGCCATATCTCATCCTGAATGCTGTCTTAGATATATCAGCATCTTTGACCTTCATCTGGTGATATCCAAACCTTAAGTCAATCTTCGAGAACACACTAGCACCTCTTAATTGATCAAAGAGATCTTCAATTCGAGGCAGTGGATACTTGTTCTTTATTATCCTCTTGTTCAGCTCTTGGTAGTCAATACACATCCGAAAGCTTCCATCATTTTTCTTCACAAAGAGCACTAGAGTTTCCCAAGGCAACACGCTTGGTCTGATGAAACCTTTGTCCAAAAGTCTTGTAATTGGACCTTCAGCTCTTGCAATTCTTTCGGTGTCATCCGATAAGGAGCTTTTGACACCAATGTTGATCCTGGAACGAGATCTATCTCGAAGGTCACTTGTCGATCTGATGGAGGACCAAGTAATTCCTCTGGAAATACATCTATGAATTCCTTTATCACCGGCACTTTCTCGATAGAAGTCGATTCTTGCTCGGGGTTCACCATATTAACCAAGCTTCACAATTTCTTTTGCTAAGCATCTGGGTTGCCTTCATGGCCGAGATAATTCTTGAATCAACTTTAACTCGTGTTCCATGGAATGTGAACTCCGGCTCTTTCGGTGCTTGAAAGACGATTTCCCTCACACGACACTTGATTACCGCGTGATTGGACTCGAGCCAGTCAATTCCCAAGATTATGTCAAAATCCTTCATCTCCAAAGCGTGAAGATCGGCTAGAAGAATCTTATCTTCAAAAGCGATCTTCAGGTGACAGTATAGGTATTTCGTCCTTACCGTCTTTCCTGAAGGTATACTTACTTCTAGGGTTTGAGCGACTATCCTACCGTCTTTATGCTTCAGCAAATTACAGAAGTTGACAAATATAAATGAGTGTATCGCCCCAGTATCAAAAAGGATGAGAGCAGGTATATCACATACTGACAACATACCTGTCATCGTCTCTGCTCCCTCAGCAGCTTCTGGGTGGGAAAGAGCGAATGCTCGCACTCTGCCTGCCACTAGTCTCGAGTTTGGGGCTGTAGCTGGCGAGTTCCTATTCCTCCAACAGTTGGCCGCTATATGCCCCGGTGCCCCACATGTGAAGCAAGTCTGTGTTTCTTGTTGACATGGTCCCACATGTACCCTTCTACATCTAGGACACGGTTTCCCAGGTTTGGGAGTGAGAAGGAGTGGAGCATTGCTTGTCCTTGGAAATTTGTTCTGGGCAAAACTCTGGCTCGGGCAAGTCCACTTCCTCTTTACAGGAGCCGGGAAGACTTTCTTGAGAGGTATAGCATTCAAACGTAAATGAGAGGCGATCTCCTGAGCTCTCTCGATAACACTTGCGTATGTCATCGTCTCCTACCCAGCCAGTATGGATCCAATCTCTAGACGAAGACCCTTTTCAAATCTTCGGGCCTTCTTAATGTCGGTATCCATCAAGTGTGTGGCGTACCGGCTTAAATGATTGAATTGCCACTCGTATTCTCCCACCGTCGAGCTTCCCTGATGGAGATGTAGAAACTCGGTTTCCTTTTTGTCCCGGTAGGATTGGGGAATGAAGTGATGAGAAACCACTTTCTTAAACTCTTCCCACGTCATCCCCTCTCTTTGAGCATGCGGTAGAGTCTTCTAATATGAGTCCCACCAGTGACTCGCCTAGTCTGTAAGCTGGAAAATCGCACAGCTGACCTTCTGTTCTTTGGTACACGTTAAGTGCCTAAATAATCGATCGAGTGACCACTCTTCCCCGTCTGCTGGTTCCCCCTTCCCATCGAACATCGGTGGGTTAAATCACCAAAACTGTTCGTATATAAGGTTAGGATCGGTTCTTGCTGGCTGTGGGGTGGCTCGAGTTACCTCAAAATGTTGTGCTAACCCCCTTAGCACCGTTACTAAGTCTCCCACATTTGCGTTTTCCTCTCTCTGGCTGATTAGCCAGTTGTGATTGTTCTCTTCGTGGTCTTTCTCTTGACATGATTTTGTTATGATATATATATATAAGTCGTTGAGATTACACAATAATACTATAGGTAAAGAAATATACTCGATACACGTGAGGAAGCATAAACATATATTCCATAAGATAAGCGAGGAATAATACGTGTGTAATATACATAGAAGCATACTAAGGGTAGCCCTACACCATAACAAAAGGTGTATATACACTATCTATGAAATATAAGCTACCCTATACATATAGAATGTTTTATCATTTGTGGCATAATATATACATATCATAAAAGTTCTCTCATATCATCTACACGACTGCAGCGGGAGGCGACGGAGGCCCCAGTAGTCTTGGTGCCCCGTCCCTAGGGTCGCTTATCTCCGGGTCATCCTCCTCAGGATCGTTGTCCTCCGACTCAGAACTACTGCTAGACGGATCGTAGGGTCCCGACATAGGGGCAGTCGAAAGGCCATATCGGCCCCATAGCTCCAGCATCTGCCTCGTCATGTTCCCGAAGTCGGCGATGGGTTCGTGATCTACCTATGAGAATACTAACTCATCCCGATAGACTAAACGGGCCCTAATCTCCCACTCGTATGGTAAAGTATGGATCATATGCAGACACACCTGGACGCCACTGATTCTACCTCCAGTACCCCCTATCTCCCTCCAACAGTGTAGAAGTCTGGCGACATGCTCTCCCATTGATACGTCGCTCGTCACTCTACTCTCATTAAAACGACGTCAGAGTCTCTCCTCACGCGTCTCTATAACTGGTACCCTCCCCCCAGCGGCAACATAAATCCTATTCATCTATCCAGGAGATATGAGTAAAGCTCAACAAGATAAGCTACGTAGTGATGCCAAATACTACGTTTGGGATGACCCATATTTATGGAAACACTGTGTCGATCAGGTAATACAAAGGTGCGTACCGGATTCTGAATTTCTTTCTATTCTCACATTCTGTCATAATTTTTCTTGTGGATGACATTTTGGATCAAAACGTACTGCCTTCAAGGTTTTGGAGAGTGGATTTTATTGGCCGACTTTGTTTCGTGATGCTTATAATTTTTACAAGGCTTGTGATAGTTGTCAAAGAACAGGAAATAATTCTCAAAAAAATGAAATGCCCCAGAACCCCATAATTGTTTGTGAAATTTTTGACGTGTGGGATATGGATTTTATGGGACCATTTCCTTCGTCCTTTGGCAATTTATATATTCTCTTCCTTGTTGATTATGTATCGAAATGGGTGGAAGCTAAAGCCACCCGTACTAATGATTCTAAGGTGGTTGCAGTTTTCTTGTGTTCTAACATTTTCTCCAAGTTTGGAATTCCTAGGGCAATCATAAGTGATAGGGGGATGCACTTTTGCAATCGAACTATTGAAACATTATTGCAGAAATATTCGATAGTGCATAAGATTTCTACAACGTATCACCCTCAAACAAGTGGTCAAACCGAAGTCTCTAATCGAGAAATCAAGACAATTCTAATGAAAATAATGAAGCCTAATTGTAAGGACTGGAGTTTACAATTGGATGATGCACTTTGGGCCTATCGCACCGCATACAAAACTCCAATAGGGATGTCTCCATATAGGCTCATTTATGGCAAACCATGTCATCTGCCAGTTGAAATTGAACATAAGGCTTATTGGGCAGTGAAAGAATGCAATATGAACTTCAACAAAACGGTATTAGTCGGAAGTTGCAATTGTAAGAACTCGATGAATTGAGGAATGAAGCATATGAGAATTCGGTGATTTACAAGATGAAAACCAAGGTCTTTCATGATGCACGAATTTCATGGAAAAACTTCACTGTCGGGCAAAAAGTATTATTATATCGCTCTAGGTTGAAGTTATTTCCTGGTAAGCTACGTTCTCGTTAGATAAGTCCATTTGTAATCACTAAAGTTTTTCTCATGGTGCAGTTGAGATTCAGAGCTTGAAAATAGATAAATCCTTTAAGGTGAATGGTCATCAATTGAAGGAGTACCGTGAAGGATTTCAAAAAGAGCAAGTTGACTATGTGGATTTGGAGGATTCGATTTTTTAGAACAAAAATTCCTAAGTCGAGCCAACGATAATAAACAAAGGCGCTTGTTGGGAGACAACCCAATGTTTTGTTTTAATTGCCTTTAGCCTATTTTTAATTTTGGGTTTAATTGTTTTTATGATTTTCTTACAGATTTCTTCTACTGAAGTCCGATTACCCATTGTGCAACTAAGGAATTGGGAAAAGTTGGGTTAACTAATGTTGAAGATAATTGAGGCCCATTCCTAGTTGTTGAGGCATGTTGTTAATTGTTGGGGCTCATTTGCAAAAAGATGGGAATTTATAGGAAATTAGGGATTCAAGCCCACATCCTCTCTAACCCCATCTCGGCCAGCCATCACTCTTTTCAAACACAACCACAACGCTATTCAACCACCACCACCTCTGTAAATCAACCGCAGCCAACCCACGTCGCCAGTCGCCACTAGTGCAGCAGCACCTCCTCACGCAGTGCCCAAACTGTGCATACCCAACAGCAACTGCTAAAGCCTTTTCGTCCATACTACACTGACACTGAAGGGGTCAATGTTAGTGAATTCTAAAAGTTTGGTTGTTGGAGATTTTACAGTTGTTAAAAGCGCAACATATCACTTCTTGATCGGATAACCCCGTTCCACTTACTTTGTTTTTCATTTTGGAACTTGAAACTTTCATATATATATATATATATATATATTGCATTATATGCTAGGGATTAGCACTTTTTTAAGTGGGGGTGTGAATTATTAGAATGCATTTTCGGTCTATTTTTGTGAAGGGGTGTTGTGAATACTTATGGATGTTTGAGGCATGCGTAGTTGATAATTTTGAATATATTCTTGGTTGTTGGAGATTTTGTTAAAGATTGGCTGAATTTGTGAGTTGCGAGTCCCGATTAGTGAACTGATTGATATTCATATGTTAATCCTTGAGATTGAATTGATTATTGGTTGCTAATGCTCTGAAACGATGTACTTGATTGCTTAATTATTGGTGAACGTATTTTGATTTTCTTGAGAATGGAAAAATCTTAATTGGTGTCCTAAGTTGAAAAGAAAAATATTTTGAGGATTGGAGGAAAAACAAAAAGGAGTGAAGTAGAAGACATATTGAAAAGAAAAAAATAACGAGGGGCCGATACAGCTGCCTGCTTTCGGGGGCTAAGTCGAAAAAGCTAAAACCCGAAAAGTAGAGTGGAGCTACGAGACCTCGTTTGAAAAAAAAATTGAAAATGAAAAGAAAAAAATTGCAGCTTGAAAAAAAATGATTGGAGAAGGACACCGATGAGATTTGAACTTTGAAGGAAGATTGAACTAAGTGATCCAAGATTGAGTCTTTTAGAATATTGTGGATGTGGCATAATTACCCAATGATTGATGAGATATTTTTGTGATTGATTGTGAGTTGAAAGTCGTGGTTATTGAGAGGAACAAACAACTTACGAGTTCGGCTCAAAGATTCGACTTCAAGGAATATATAAGGGTATGTCAACTATTCATGTTTTGAACTCTCGAGTATGCGTATGAGTCTTGTGAAATCATGTAAGTCTTTTGTATGTTGAAGTGTTTTCTTTTGTGATATGATTTTTGCTTGAGGACAAGCAAATGTTCTAGCTTGGGGGGATTTGAAAAGTTGGGTTTTGTGTTTATTTACATATTTAATGGGACAATATTTGTATCTAATTGTTCACTATTTTCTCAATGTTACCCAATTATTGCTATATTCTATTCTTGGCTTTGATTTTGTATTTTCCATGAATTTTAGATCATTTTGATATGTTCTATGACAATGGATGAAACGAGCCAAGTGTTAGGATGTGAGAAGTGGAGTCTGAAGAAGAAACCCAACACTAAGTAGGTCAGTGTCAGAAGAAGTCCAACACTAAGGGGATCAGTATTGGGAATGTGAATGAATGTATTAGAAGCCCATTAAACTAGATCCATTAGTTCCTTAATTGTATCTTAGGGCTTAAGTATAAGAACAGACTGATTCCAGCAACCGTGAGAGATTGGAGGTGTTGGAACCGACGGATCGCCGACTCTATGCTATCAGAATCGGGATCCAAGGATAAAACGCAGCGGAAAGAAATCATACTTCTGATGTATTCCTCTGAGCCCTTCTCGAACGTTGCGTGGCCAACGATCCTTCGAGAAAATCAGTTCTGCTCTCTCTCACTTATCACGTGTTTTCTGTGATCTGTGTTCTGTGTCATGAGAGGTGCTGATGAAAAGAGCTATATATAGGCTACACCAGGGACCTAGAGGAGGAATTGGGTTGGGCCTCCTAATGGGCTTAAGTATCCTGTGTTCGGCCCGAACACATAACTTAAGCCCATCAATAATAATTCAGTCCACTAGAGAATTATTATTGAACTACCGTCCCAATCCCATATTATAATATGGGCTCCTTTTATTATGTGTACATTTATTTCCCCGTGTTTAAGATATCGAATGTCCGTAAATTAAATAAGTTACTGACAACTTAATTAATTTACATCTAATTCCAAGAGTAGTACCACTCATCCTTATTATCATGTCGGATTAAATCCACCTGCAGGGTTTACATGATAATCCTTATGATCTCCTCAAGGGGACATTATCATCCTAAATAATTAGGACACGGATTCCTTCTATAATCAACAACACACCATATAAACAATGCTATCTCCCAACTCACCGAGCTTATTGATTTATAAATAAATCTCACCCATTGGCAAATTAAAGAAATAAACACTGAGCATACGTGCCCGTTATTATATAGGGATTAAGAAAATGTACATCCATAATAACAGAGGTCTTGTTCTATTATATAGTCAGTACAAATCGAACAACCTCAAATGGTCCTGCTCAATATATACAAAATGTACTAGTGTAGTTTTATAGTCAAGACAGACTAATACCAAACTACACTACAACCATTTCGATGATTTGTCCAAATCCATCTTGGTTGTGAGCTATTATTTATAATTTATAAGAAACTGATAACATGATCTTCTGTGTGGCACCACACACCATGTTATCTATAATATAAATTAATTGGACATTGCATAAACATATATAACAAATATAAAATGCAAACATATGACCAAAATGATTCTCATATCAAAAAGATGTTCATACAAAAAGCTAGGCTTATAGTATACATCCTAACAATCTCCCACTTATACTAAAAGACTATGCTGCCATAAGCGCCGCCATACATCTGATTCCCATCCCTTCAACATGCCCATCAAAAGCTTTCGCTGGAAGGGCCTTTGTGAAAGGATCTGCTAGGTTATCGGCTGATGCAATTTTGGCGACAACAACTTCTCCTCGCTTTACGATGTCTCGTATCAGGTGGTACTTGCGCTCAATGTGTTTACTTGCTTTATGGGCTCGTGGTTCCTTCGAGTTTGCCACTGCACCACTGTTATCACAATAAATTGTGATAGCTTTGGGCAAACCAAGAATCACTTCTAAGTCCATCAAGAAGTTCCTGAGCCATACAGCTTCTTTGGTTGCCTCAGAGGCTGCCACATACTCAGCTTCCATGGTTGAGTCCGAAACGCATTTTTGCTTAACACTCCTCCATACTATGGCTCCACCTCCCAAGGTAAACACATAACCCGAGGTAGATTTATTGTTGTCCTTATCCGACTGGAAATCAGAATCCGTGTAACCCACAGAAAGCAAATCAACTGCTTGGTAAACCAGCATATAATTTCTAGTCCTTTTCAGGTACTTTAAAATATGCTTTACCGCAGTCCAGTGTCCTTGTCCTGGGTTACTTTGATATCTGCTAACCATGCCCACGGCAAAGCAGATATCTGGTCTCGTACATAGCATTGCATACATTAGGCTTCCTACAGCTGAAGCATAAGGAACTGCCTTCATATCCTCTATCTCCTTTGGTGTCTTAGGACACATCTCCTTAGATAAAGGTACTCCATGTCGAAAAGGTAGAAAACCTTTCTTAGAGTTTTGCATGCTAAAACGAGCTAGAATGGTATCAATGTACGAAGCTTGAGATAACCATAACATTCTTTTCTTGCGATCCCTTATAACTTTGATCCCAAGAATATGTCCAACTTCTCCCAAGTCCTTCATATCAAACTGCTTGGACAACCATACCTTTACATCTGACAACACCTTGACATTGTTGCCAATGAGCAAGATGTCATCTACGTATAGTACAAGAAATACCACCACGTTTCCATCACTCTTCTTGTATACACAAGACTCATCCGGACATTGAATGAATCCATAAGACTGGATTACCTCATCAAAACGGATGTTCCAAGATCTCGAAGCTTGTTTCAGTCCATAAATGGACCGATTAAGCTTACACACAAGATGCTCTTTGCCCTTTGCAATGAATCCTTCTGGTTGCTTCATATAGATGTTTTCTTCAAGACTACCGTTAAGGAAAGCAGTCTTGACATCCATTTGCCAAACCTCATAATTCATATGAGCAGCAATAGACAAAAGAATCCGGATAGACTTAAGCATAGCTACCGGTGAAAAGGTTTCCTCATAATCGATCCCTTATTTCTGAGTATACCCCTTCGCAACAAGCCTTGCTTTGAAAGTTTCTACTTTCCCGTCTGATCCTCTTTTTCTTTTGTAGACCCACTTACATCCAATTTCTTTTACACCATTTGGTGGTTCTACTAGCTCCCAGACTTGATTAGAATCCATAGATTCTAATTCAGAATTCATAGCTTTTTGCCAAGATTCTGCATCTTTATCTTGGAGTGCTTCGTCATAAGTCCAAGGATCAGATTCATGTTCACCAGGTACTAAGTCCGAAGACTCTCCCAAAAACATGAATCTATCAGGCTGTCTAACAACCCTCCCACTACGACGAGGCACTTGTGGTAATTGTGTATCATTAGTGACACATGGTGCAGACCCCTGTGGTATCTCATCTTGTACCGGTGGTACTAAGGTAGGGGTTTCCCCTCTGATTTCCTCTAGAACAATTTTACTCGTGGGCTTGTAGTTTATTACATAGTCCTCTTCTAAGAATCGGGCATTTATGCTAACAATGACCTTCTGATCCTTAGGACTATAAAATAAACCACCTTTCGTTCCTCTAAGATAGCCCACAAATAGCCGAACATCCGTACGAGATTCCAACTTATCAGCGTCTCCCTTCAGCACATGTGGTGGACTATCCCAAATCCGAATGTGTTTCAGACTAGGCTTACGCCCATTCCACAATTCTGTGGGAGTAGAGGGTACTGTCTTAGAAGGTACCAAGTTTAGAATATACGCCGCTGTTTCTAGGGCATATCCCTAAAACGAATTCGGTAATTCCGAATAACTCATCATCGATCTAACCATTTCCATAAGAGTCTTATTCCTTCGTTCTGCCACACCGTTCTGTTGGGGTGTACCAGGTGCAGACAATTGGGATTGAATCCCAGCCTCTGATAAGTAATTCCTAAACTCTCCTAAGAGGTACTCGCCACCACGATCAGATCGTAGTGTTTTGATACATTTACCATGACGCTTCTCCACATCAGCCTTGTACTCTTTGAATTTATCAAAACACTCAGACTTGCGGCGCATCAAATAAATATACCCATATCTCGAAAAATCGTCTATAAAAGAGACAAAATATTCGAAACCACCTCTTACCTGGATAGTCATAGGACCACACAAATCAGAATGAACCAATTCCAACACTTCTTTGGCTCTATACCCCTTGGCTTTAAAAGGCCTCTTGGTCATTTTTCCTTCCAAGCAGGACTCGCAGGTTGGATTGTTTTCCACTTCCAATGAACTCAAAGGTCCATCGGCTATCAACCTTTGAATCCTACTCAAGTTAATGTGACCTAGTCTTAGATGCCAAAGATATGTTTGGTTCATTTTAGAAGGTTCTTTTCTCTTATTTGAGTTAGAAGATGTATTATTAATTTCCATTTGTTGCATCGTAGGAGTTATTGGATTAAGAGTATATAAATTGCCAACCAACGTACCAGAACAGATAATAACCCTATTTTTCTTGACAACCACTTTGCCATCAAAAGAAACAGAATATCCATCCAAAAATAACTTAGAAACCAAAATCAAGTTCTTTCTAAAACAAGGTACATAAAGACAATTCCTCAAAACCAAAGTCTTGTTCCTATCAAAAGATAAATAAACATCTCCCACTGCAACTGTCGCCACTTTCGTAGCGTTGCCCATGTAGATGGTAATCTCGTCATCACTAAGTCGTCTGGTTTCCTGGAACCCCTGCAAAGAATTGCAGACATGATCAGTGGCTCCCGTATCTACACACTAGGTACCGGTAGATAACACCGCTAAACATGTTTCAGTAATTAGTGAATAAGATATACCTTCTTTGTTCTCCTTTTTCTTGGGACAATCTACCTTCCAATGTCCAGGATGCTTGCATAAAAAGCACTTGCCCTTTGGCTTTTTCACGCCACCTTGTGGCCCAGCCTTTTGAGGTCCATTCGCTTTGTTTGCCGAAGGATTATGTTTCTTCTTCTTCTTTCCACCTTTCGGCTTAGAAGTAGAAACATTTTCAGCAACGTAAGCTTGAGAACTTTGACGAAATAGTCCTTCTGCCGATTTGAGTTCTGTCAGAAGTTCCGCCAAGGAATATATCCTTTTGTTCATATTATAATTAAGGCGGAACTGCTCAAAACTCTTAGGCAGTGTTTGGAGCACGATATCGACCTGGGTTTCCCCATCGATTTCAGCTCCAAGGACTTCCATCTCATTCAAATGAGCCATCATCTTAAGGACGTGATCACTCACAGGTGTCCCTTCAGACATTGTGGTCGTCATTAAGTTTCTCATTGCCTCCTGTCTGGCAGCCCGACTCTGGTGTCCGAAGAGTTCTCTGAGATTGTGCATCATATCATAGGCAGTGGGCATGGCCTGATGCTGATGTTGCAGTACATTTGACATGGAAGCCAAAATGTAACACCGCGCCATCTCATCTGCCTTAACCCACTTTCTATAATGCGCTTTCTCCTCTTCAGTAGAGTTTTCATCAGGCATGTCAGGACAGTGCTCATGGAGTACAAACTTGTACTCCTCAGCAGTTAGGACAATATCTAGGTTTCTTTTCCAGTCAATATAATTAGGACCAATAAGTTTGTTTTCTTTGAGTATAACAGCAAGTGGGTTGAAAGACATAATGAAATCCTGAGAACCATATAAATAAATAAATAAATACACAGGTCATAACATATAGAATTTAAAGCTTATATTGTTCCCTCAAACAATATAATTAAATTCACCAACATCTCAAAACACCGTGAATTTCGCATGCCACGATAGTGTGGACGTATGCTAATTCAAACATTTGTAAGAGGAGGTTTTACCCATTAATTTCATTATCTTGTCAAACAAAATAAAACTAATAGTTGGTTTATCTTTAGCCATGCAAACAACAGCACTTACTCCGATGGGGAGGATATTATCATATGCACCTAAGTGTGTACCATTACTTAATACTAAGTCCATTATCTAGGATTGTATCTCTTCAGATGGAGAAGATCATACGCTCCTAAATAATTTTCTATAATTATCCATAGAGGAAGTTTGATCTAGTGATCCGCAATCAAACTCATCCGATGTGGAAGAAGACACTCAAAGCCAACGTGTAAGTTTAAATGCATCACTTACAAACCAGTAATGGAGGCTATGGGATTTATTCAAAATAAATCCCTCTCCCACTTAGTTATTTCAATGAGGAATTTTAGCATGCAATAACATATAACATATAAAAGCATGCTTGATAAAACAACAAACATATAGATAGGCAATAAAAAGGAATAATATAAATCCAACTATTATGGCCACTTCGATCGAATGTTTGCCTGCTAAATGGGGATCGACCTGCCCGGTCAGGTCGCGGGGATCAGCGCCAATTAGGGTTTAAAACCCTAATTAGCGTCAACATCCAGCGAACAGAATCAGCGCCAAATCCAGCGATTGTTGCACGAATCCAGCAGGTTGTTGCACAGAATCAGCGCCAATCTAGCGATCTGATCGAACAGCCCCATCCAGTAATTTGTTCCAGCGCCTAGCAATCTGATCGAATAGCCCCTTCGAACGCCAATCCTAGATCGAATAGAAGTCTCGATCGAACATGAATCCTATACAGAATCTAGTATGAACATCTACCAATCCTATACAGAATCTAGTTCGAACATCTACCAAACCCTATACAGAATCTAGTACGATCAGAATACACCATATGAGATCGAACAGAATTACATCGAGAACAAAACAAGAATACGTAAAACCTAACACGATAAACCACCATGTTTTTACTATTACAATCATGCAACCAACCCAAAACAAAAACCTCGACAGGTCCGAGGGTTTAGATCATACATTAATCATACATACAGACCATAATAGTTGGATATAGATAACCTGCAAAACCGAGTTATCCTACGCAATCCTACTATCATACAATCTGAATATAAAACGTATGAAAAAGCATAAGATCATAATAATAAACCGATCCAATTACATAGAACCAGAAACCGTGGCTCTGATACCAATTGTTGGAACCGACAGATCGCCGGCTCTATGCTATCAGAATCGGGATCCAAGGATAAAACGCAGCGGAAAGAAATCATACCCTTGTAGACCTTTTTGATCTTCTGATGTATTCCTCTGAGCCCTTCTCGAACGTTGCGTGGCCAACGATCCTTCGAGAAAAATCAGTTCTGCTCTCTCTCACTTATCACGTGTTTTCTGTGATCTGTGTTCTGTGTCATGAGAGGCGCTGATGAAAAGAGCTATATATAGGCTACACCAGGGACCTAGAGGAGGAATTGAGTTGGGCCTCCTGATGGGCTTAAGTATCCTGTGTTCGGCCCGAACACATAACTTAAGCCCATCAATAATAATTCAGTCCACTAGAGAATTATTATTGAACTACCGTCCCAATCCCATATTATAATATGGGCTCCTTTTATTATGTGTACATTTATTTCCCCGTGTTTAAGATATCGAATGTCCGTAAATTAAATAAGTTACTGACAACTTAATTAATTTACATCTAATTCCAAGAGTAGTACCACTCATCCTTATTATCATGTCGGATTAAATCCACCTGCAGGGTTTACATGATAATCCTTATGACCTCCTCAAGGGGACATTATCATCTTAAATAATTAGGACACGGATTCCTTCTATAATCAACAACACACCATATAAACAATGCTATCTCCCAACTCACCGAGCTTATTGATTTATAAATAAATCTCACCCATTGGCAAATTAAAGAAATAAACACTGAGCATACGTGCCCGTTATTATATAGGGATTAAGAAAATGTACATCCATAATAATAGAGGTCTTGTTCTATTATATAGTCAGTACAAATCGAACAACCTCAAATGGTCCTGCTCAATACATACAAAATGTACTAGTGTAGTTTTATAGTCAAGACAGACTAATACCAAACTACACTACAACCATTCCAATGATTTGTCCAAATCCATCTTGGTTGTGAGCTATTATTTATAATTTATAAGAAACTGATAACATGACCTTCTGTGTGGCACCACACACCATGTTATCTATAATATAAATTAATTGGACATTGCATAAACATATATAACAAATATAAAATGCAAACATATGACCAAAATGATTCTCATATCAAAAAGATGTTCATACAAAAAGCTAGGCTTATAATATACATCCTAACAGGAGGGAGAGAGACTTAGACAAAGAAAGTAAACATTGAGAGAGAGAGAGTTCTTTTATGAATTTTGTGGTGTTCATAGAGGCTAAATTATTGTTCTAGTCCAAGGAGACGATAGAACCTTGAATGATTCGACTGATTAATTGAGTAGTAACGATTTCTTACTTTATCTCGATTTCCTTGTTATTTGGTTTATGCTATGCATGGGATATTAATTAATTGTGTAAGCCTGATCACCTTTCTTGATTGATTTATTATTCATAGCTAGATTGCACGTATAATCCGTAATTGTTATATTGTGTGATCATAGTAGCTCTTGGGATAACAAGGTCTAAGTTGCATGATTTGGATGTTCCGCTTTCATGGTATAGTTTGTCCTATTATTTTGGATCGTTAATGCGTTCTATGAATTGAATCTTGAATACATATTTTGGGATGATTCATAGGGTGGATTAATTAGGGGTCGTACTTTCTAAATAATTAAACGTAAGAAATAATTCGAACTAGTTTGGTCGTACCACTAGTTTAGGGGTGAGATTCAATATAGGGCATAGGTAATCGGGGTTACTAATTAATTTGGAAGAATCATTCTAAGGGAGGCTATCCAAGGGCTAGATCGTTTCACTACATTGTTTATTCATCTTATTGTGTTCTTATTGCAATTTATTTGTTGCATGATTACTCAACAAACCAAACCAACCAAACCCCCCTATTTTATTGCTTTCATATACGAATTTATTTAATTGAATTACACTATTCTCTATGAGTTCGACCCCTTACTTATCCTACTACACTAGAGGGTTAGTTAAGGTGAATATTTTATTTTTGGGTGTCGGCGACAATACACCAGTCACCTTCTTTATTCATTAGTAAAGTTGTCTTAGCATCTTGCTCTTGAATATGTTTGTTAGATCTTCATAGCTTTCATAAGGCTGGCCATTTATCTTCCAAAGTCATAGCACTTATAGTCAGTGTAGGGGATAGATGATGTAGAATCATTTGTGTGTTCTTCATCTTGATTTATACTGATAGATGCCAATGATTCTTCATTTTCAGAAATAGTTGTTTAGTTTATGGGAATTATTTTCTTTTGCAATTGTTTCAACATGTTTCATGTGGTAATGCTACCGGTCTGGGCTGTCTTTTGTAGAAGTTGATGAAGTAGATTTTGATGAAGCTTTGCGTGTAAACATTTTGAGTAACTTGGTGAAGAGAAAAAATGAAAGTAGAATTTGATGAAGCTTAGTGTGTAGACATTTTCAGTAACTTGGTGAAGAGAAAAGATGAAATGAAGAGATGGTCCCACCAAGCTTGCCAAAAATTTGTAACAATAAATTTTGTATTTAAATAAATAAACATAAAAGGTTTGCATAAATTATATTTATCGAATGAAATTTTTATTACAATCTCTTGAATCCGTTGATTCTTCTATTCAATATTTGGAGTTAACTTTAGTCAAAGTTTCTTCAGATTTGAATTTCTTGAAGGAACAGTTGTGAAGACAACATTCGAATTTGATGATCTTTGATTTGAGAAACACCAATCGGAGGGGTTTAATACTTTGATCTCAGATTGAACGTCGTTCTTGTAGCTTTCTTTTGAACACTTTGAAGATTGTTGAGGAACTTGTAGATCGCCTTAAAGATCATCGAAGAACTTGAAGATCACCTTTGAATATCACTGAAGAACTTGAAGATCGCTAAAGATCATTGATGAACATTGGAGAGAATTCTTTTAGCTCTTGAACTTTTCAAATTGCTCTGTAATTGTGTCTTAAATGTTGAATTTGAGACCCTTATTTGTAGATGTAAAATAGAGAGTTCAATAGACTTTATAGTAGGAGTGGAATGATTTAATTGGTCCACCATTATTTGCCCTCATATCCGGAAGTAGAATTTTAATAGCTCTAAAACTCTATTGGAGTTATTCGATTGGTCTATCCCGATTTGATCATATCAAATATCCTTATGATAATTATCAAATTTAATTTGATAATATTTGCAACATTTTAACATGTGGCAAATTCTGATTGGCCAATGAAATATATATAAAATATTAATTAATTTAATTATATAATTTAGGAATTATATTTAATTAATTAATCCCCAAAATAAATATGAATTAATATTTCACATATTATTTTACACGTGGTGCTATATAATTGGATGTTAAATTTGTGTATCTATATTCCCGTATCTATGTCACCCGACATGCATAATTTGATGAGCTATATTTTCCCCAATCTGGCAATGCTTACGTCACATAGCCAACTGAATTAGATTTCTCCATGTTTGATGAACCTTTGAGGGCTATTGCTCATAATCCACCTCATTCTCCTAATGAGCTTTCACAACCTTTGCCAACTCGTTCGTGTGGCATATGTCCTCATGCCAAGCCACGCACCACTTAGCTTGTTGTGACAGATCAAACACTTCCAAATCCACCTCAACCACTAACTTCTCAACCTATGCATGTTACTGCCCCTAGACCACATCCTACGATTACTCATGCTCAAGTTGGTCTATTCAAACCTCATCATTTTGTAGATATTGTCTATTTACAGTTATCATCTCTTATCTCTACTTTGCTTACTATTTTTGAGCCAAATGGATTTATGGTAGCAACTAAACATCCAGCCTGGTTTGCTACTATGAATGAAGAAGTCAAAGCTCAATACTCAAATAAAACTTGGGAATTTGTTCCTTGACCGCCCAGGACCAATGTTGTGGGTTCCAAATGGATCTTTCGAATAAAGTTTCTCTAAAATAACTCTATTGATCGTTTGAAAGCCCGACAGGTTGCACAGGGTTGCACATAACTTCTTGGTCTTGATTATGATCATACCAATTGTTCGTGTTATGCTTTCATTGTCAATTATGCATAATTGGCCCATTCACTAGTTAGATGTCAACAATGTCTTCTTAAATGGTCACTTATCTTTGTAGTTTCAATCTTCACTTTGTTCAATTGTAATGTCTTCAACTCTCTCTCTCTCTCTCTATCTTTATCTTTCAATACATTGTTGTATAATCTTTCATCTTCTACAAGAATGAAAGCTTGCTTACTCAATAAATCCTAATTCCATTTACTTATTAACAATGACCAAACTTGAATGAACTAAAAGAACTTCTGTTATGGTAGCTTCTTTATATTTGGTTTCAATATATCTAATGTGCATTTTTTGATCCCAACTCTCGACTTCCTTTCATGCTAAAAAAAAGCACAACATCCACATTGCATTTTAAAAAAAGTTATCAAAGATTGTGCCAAAATTTACAGCTTGTATTCCTAAAATTACATGTGAGAGTAGGAAGGTATTCACAATATTAACATACTAATGTATACATACAAATCGTAAAAATCAATTTTAGTTGTTAGCTTGTTAAATTAAAATGGTAATTTTCAATTAAAGGCTCATTGTTTATCAAAACAACCTAACAATTTTTTTTAAATATCATCTTTACCTAATCAACCTATGTTCAAACACTTGTGATGTAATGTTGTTTGCAATGTTTATATAGAAATATATGTAAAACTACAATTTTTCTTAGTAGTATTTTCTTATCTTGAGCATCATCATTATCAATGAATAATTAGTCATCGTATAGATCTAGAGATGGGCACAATTTTTATTTTACTAATCGAACCATATCAAAATCGACAATTTGGTACACATGGAACCGAATCGAACAGATTCGATTTGGTATTTGGTTTTGCATTTTTTAACATTTCAATATTCGGTTCAATTTGGTAAAAATCGAACGGTAATTCAGTTTTTACCTAGTACCGACCGAGATAGTTATATAGATATATATTATTTTGGTTTGTAGGGCATTTTATTAAGTTATTTAGCCCAGTACCAATCGTTTACTGAAGTTACTAATTAGAATTGGCTCAAATGTCAATCAATAGAGAATTGGCCCAAATGTGAAATTAGTCTCTTCACTATTCCATCGCGACGTCGTCATCTTCCAAGAATTGTCCCTACCGTCGCCGCTGATATGGAGAGCGAAGAACTGTCCCTACCGTCATAGGACTCAGTCAGTTTTTACTTTCTAGACCCCTTTTACAGTTTTACCTTTTAATCTTTTATTTTATTTTCATTTTTCAGTATTTCTTTTTCAACTTAATGTTGTAGAATGGACTGAAATATGGTTGTTAAATCCACTAAATTTTATGCTAAAATTTTCAGCCATCCTTGATGAATTGTATTATTTATTCATGTTAATTATTGTTATCATGTCATATACCTCTTAGATGAGTTATTATTTGTAAAGAAATTTGTAATGTGCATCCATTTTGATGATTAGTGCGAACATAAGTTTATGTTGTACATCTATTCAGACTACATATATGTAGTTTATGGATTAATTTTGTAATGTACATCCATTTGTGTTCAATCTGATCAATTTTGATTTTTTAGTCTAGTATCGTATTTCACTACACTTCAGACTTGAGATATATGTGTAAATTAAGTCTACTTATCTACAAACAAAAAATGTACTCTTGTTTTTTAATTATAAATAGCCCAATATCATGCCTCAAACACAACTCAATTCCACAACTGCTCAATCGGTTCAGTATGATAAATTAGAAGTGTGAAATGATGATCTTACCACTGCTATAGATTTTGAACCGATGGATACAACTGAAGACAGCCAAGAAGCCATGAAGAAGAAAGAAATGGAAAAACGATCTAAGGCTTGAGATGTGTTCACTCCTTTTATAGACAAGAATGGCAAATGAAGGGCAAAATATAAATATTGTGGTAAAACCTATGCTGCTCATTCCTTAAAAAGTGGAACTACTAGATTGAATAAGCATATGCTAACCTGCACAAAACACCTAATAATATCATTCGTGTTTCTGAATATAAAAGTCAAACAGTAATTGGATTTGATCGAAATGGTGAAATTAAGAATACTTTATCAAAGTATGACTATGATACTATTAGAAAAGCCTTAGTGGTCATGTTGATTAAGGATGAATTACCTTTTAAATTTGTAGAAAATGAAAGATTCTTAGATTTTATGTCTACTATATGTCCACAATTTCATGTGTCATCGAGAAGAACTATTGCAAGGGATTGTTATAGTTTGTTCATAGCAGTGTTTGTAGGACTGATCAGACCGGCCGGTCCAACTGGTTCGACTGTGAACCAGACCTTGATCCGATCCCTTTAGGCCTATAAAACCGAAAAGTCGGTTGGACCATACATTAGCATACATTACCATCATTTATATTGGATGACTCCAATGTCATTTTACTTGGGTTATCAATGTGGAACAAATTTCATTTTATACTACAATCTTCCATGTTTTTTTAGTTTTATTTCGATGTGGGACAACTTCTAATTCAAACTTATAGACTTTACTTCAATCTTACTACTTTTTGATTTTTTTTCTATGTGGACAACTATAATATTATATTATATTGTGAATAAATTATAAGAAATTTTAAAATATATTCATATTTTCCTAAGAGAAAATTCATATATTATTAAACTTAATGAGGTTTTTTAATTTTTTTAAAAAATCAAGAATATATAATTTTGATATTCTATTCTATCTACATATATATAATTTTATATATTATTTACTATTTGATTAATATTTCTAATTTTATTAACAATTTTTTAGAATTTACTAAAACTGATTGTGTATTATTATTATTATTAATCTTCTTTAATTTTATAGAAAATTACATTATATAACAAAATTTTAAATAAAATATTGTTAAATTTCTATTAACCGATCGAACCTCTCGATTGAACTAGTGGTCAAGCGGGTTCGATCACCAGTCTAGTTCCACAAACACTAGTTCTTAGATGAAAATAATAAGTTGAAGAGTTATTTGAAAACACCAGGATAAAGAGTTTTATTAATTACATACACTTGGACAACGAATCAAAGGCTTACTTATTCAGTGTTGACTACACATTTCATTGATGATAGTTGGAAAATACGTAAAGTAATTCTCAATTTCATTCCATGTTCATCTCATAAAAAGAGAAGAGATTGGTCTTTTGATTGAAAAGTGTCTTCTTGATTGAGGATTAGAAAATATTTTTATCATGACTGTTGATAATGCACCTTTGAATGACACTATTGTTGCAAAAAAAAGGTACATGCAAATATTATCTAAAGATGGAGTTGGGGCTCAATTGGAGCTAGATTTGTATCTCCATGAACAGATGACCAAATATCTTCCAAAGTTCAACATCCTTGATTGGTGGATAATGAATAGCTATAGGTTCTCTGTTTTATCACTACTGGTTCGTGATGTGCTAGGTATGTCCATCTCTAGCGTTGCTTTCAAAAGTGTCTTTAGCACTGGTGGTCGAGTCATCAATGATTTTAGAGCTTCACTTAATCCAAAAATGGCACAAGCCTTGATTTGTGGCCAAGTTTGACTTCGGTAAAAAGTTCTATAGCTAAGGATGAGGTATTTCTTCAAAATCTTGAAAAAGGTAAAATTTAAAAAAAATTCTAAAATTAAATTGTCATTTAAAATGACCTTATAATTTTTTTTTGTGTTTTTGCAAAATTTGTGATCAATTCTGGATCAAGCTCCAACATTCTTGGAAGGTGACTATTTGAAGGTAATTTTATTTTATATCAAGGTCCATTTTTTATGTGTTCTTTTTATTGTACTAAGTAAATAGTTGTAATATATAGGATGGGACATGAAGCTTTGAAGATTTGGAACATTGATTGAGAAGGAGTTTGATGTTTGAAGATTGGAACTTGGGAGTTGGAACCGTTTAACTTTAAGTTATTTTTGACAATTTGATGCAAGCTTGTAATGTTTAAGATTTAATCTAATCTTATTGTGTATCTTGTTGGTATTTTGACATTTTGTGGACTTATGGACACTAGACAGTATGTTTTCTATTTATCTTTGATTGTGGACCAAAATTACTCTTTTTTTTGTGGTTGTTTGATTGTGGACAATATGTTTTCTATTTATATGGATTTTTTTGTTAGGATTCTGTAGTTTTGTGGACATGTTCAAAATAAGATGTTCAAAAAGGGAAATATGAGCATAAACTCTACCGAAATCTACAGTGTTTAAAAAAAATTCGGTCTTTTACCGAAAAGTGAAACCGACATAATTCAATTTTTACCGAACCAAAATAATATATTTCGGTTCGCAATTCGATATTAGACATTACACAAAATTTGTGTTTAGGTTTACTGAAATTTCAGTTTGATTACCGAATGCCCATCCCTATATAGATCACTCATGATTCCAATTTTTTAAACCAACTAAGAAAGTTAAATGATAACATAAGAAACCTTTTTAATTCATAATACTTTATAGATATGAAGTTGAATACTAAATGAAACTTAATTATGAGATCTTTGTCTATAAAAAGTTAAAATTCAGATTGTCATGATAAAAATAAAGAGATTTAATTAGTTTAGTTTACACCTCAAGGGCTGATTGTTATACCTCAGATATGTTTCTCAATTGTTTTCCAAATTTGATGTTCTTTTGATAAGGGTTGCCGCCCATAAGGGATGAAAATAAAGATGTGAGCTATGGAACTTTATGCGGAAATGTAAGGGTCGGACTCTTCTCTTCTATTAGAACAACATATATAGTATGTATAAAAATACTTGAAATATAAGCAGGAATATGAGCACCTTTCAG
This sequence comes from Scutellaria minor, assembly GCA_954870855.1. NCBI lineage: Eukaryota > Viridiplantae > Streptophyta > Magnoliopsida > Lamiales > Lamiaceae > Scutellaria > Scutellaria minor. The sequence continues at coordinate 24,634,321 of OX940727.1, forward strand.
ATGTCAGAAAGCAAAGAGAGATGACACAAATATATGTATGAATATAGATGAGATAATAAAAGAGATAACAAATATGAAATACGTGTAAATGAGAGATCGATTTATAGAGGGTCGAAGGTGGTGAAATCCTTCTACGTTCTCTCTTCCTAAAGTTGGGGAATCTACTAAGTATCTCTTTTGACAATTACAACTGCTTCCATCACAAGGGGTACACTACACACTTTCTTCCCAAATTCCTAAGGAACACAACAACAACTTCTTTCCAAATAGCTGGGGAATTTTCTTCCCAAATACACTAGAGGTAATACTCCTTAATTCCAAGAAGGACCGATCCTATGTTTCAAGGATTTATAAGATGTATAAGATGTGTGGTTACTCTCTTCTAATCTAAATGTAATGGATATTTGAAGATTGTTGAGATTTTTAGAATGAAGAACTTGATCAGCTTGAAGATTGATCTTGGTAAGGATGATGTGCTCTTGTTAGGTCGGTCATTCTTCATCAGTTTGAGTTGATCTCTATTCATAGGAGAGGGTGAGATTCCAACTGTTAGAGAAAGTCAATTCAAATGGTGGACAAGCTCATTGTCTTTAGGCTTTAGTTGTACTTGTCTGACAAATTTTTTCAGATGAGGTATCAGTTTTCTTAAAAGTTGTAGCATTTAATGTTATTGTACTTAGTTGTCAAGAGATTTTGACCTTATGCTAATGGTAACTTGAGTCCCTTTGACAATCTTTAACTCCTTCTTGTCTTCAATTTAGGTGCTGATTTGGATCAATCTCAAATTGATCTTCTCTGGTTGACTTGATGCTTGATAGCAGACTTAATGGAGAATATGTAATTCATTAAGTATGTTTGTTTCAATGATTGAGACTTCAATAAATATGCTCTAATAAGTGTTGGATTCTTTCAATTTCTCTTCCAAAAGAGACTCTTCCAGAAGTGTTTCATTTTCTTTGATGAGTTATTTGGAGATTCATCTTTTCTCAAAAGTATTAGAGATGTGTGTATTTCTGAGTGATCCATTTCAGTCTTCAGTTCTTTTTCTTCTAGGTAGTCTTCTAGTTGAGCACTTATTTTGAATCACATAGAGTCTTCTTATGATAATTATTTTGTCATGTGTCCCTCCTTGAAATATGTTAATCTAAGTAGTTGTCCTTTAGTTGATCATGTGCTCGCTCATCAAGGCTTCTGCTTGTTTAGCCAAGCTTTTGATGTTTAGCTAGTCTTCTATCTATAAAGAAATAGATGACTTTATGAAAACTATACAGGAGACTCAATCTATATATGAAGAGAAACACATCCTAAAGAAGAGGAGTTTTGTCATCATTAAAATTACAATGAAAATTCCTAATAATTTATGACATTTTTAGGCTATATAAAGACCATATATATATATATATATATTTATTTATTTATTCTCATTTTTTTCTCATGTAGAAAATCTAAAATCCATAAGAGATTTCCATATAAATAGTTTGATCTAAAGATCCATATAGATGTGTAGTTATAACATCCATTAACTATATTTCTAAATTCATGTTTACTTCTAAAGATATTAAGCAGTAGAACATTATACCATCCATGACAAGAGATAATGTTTGATCGGAAATAAATACTGGATTTGCGAGATTCCTTGTTTTTCTAATCATGCACTGTATCTGACCACCTTATTATTCTCATTTCTTTTTCACATAAATACTCATTTATATCATACAATGATAACATCCCCAGGAGTACTTACAATAGATTCAAACACTTTGTGAGTCTAGCTTAGCCTCAATTGTTTCTTTCCATCTTACCTAGTTTGAGCACTTTCATAACTCAGCTATCCACTTGGATTTTGGATCCAGATTATTATTAGAGATGGTAAGAAAAATTGTGGAGACAAATATGTCGTCGAGGACAGTGCTACTTTTATTGTAAGTTTTTCTATATATAAAAATCATAGCAACTTCGACTTTACATCAACCAGATCACCTTCATTTCCCAAAATATTTTGATCTGGCAATTCTCCAACCCTAGTACTTTGATTATTTTATGCACACATAGTGTTACTAATGTTTCCATCTTCAGAACAAATCTCTTGAGGAGATATTGGGAGTCACTGATTATTCCTATTAGATTTTGTTGACCGTGAATTTATATCATTTTCTCAAGTCCTTTATGCTTTGGGCATACAAGACTATCAATTGATAGAATCACTATCCCATGCACCAGTTGCATGAAGATTCATAGAATTGGGTCGACCCAAATCCAATATAGGAATTCATGACTGACTTTTATGTTATACTAGTATAACATTTTATGGTATATTAGTATGACCTTTAGTACAGATATCATAACCTTTTTGTAGTATTGTAACATAAAAAGGGGCACAATTTGTATCAACATACGTTTATGTGATATTACTTATACCTTTATATCAATATAGTTATATTTTTATGTAATATTACTCATATCTTTATATCAACATAAAGATTATATTATTACAACATAAATGTTCACCTAATATAACATAAAGATTTAAACAAGATATTATTAAAATGTATGAATTTATAAAAGATATTACATATTTTTCAGAACACGAACACGTTGGAAAATGTGTGAGTCCGAATACTTAGATGCGTGAGAGCACACTGAAAGTGATCTCGATCAGGTCGGATCGACCCATATTGAAATAAGGATCTAGGATCCATGCACCAGTTTCATAGGAGTATTTGCGTAGTTGATATACTTGATTTCTTAGAAACTTCCACTCATTGTGGTGCATTTACCGTAGGTATATGTGACTTTATCACTCCTTTATGATCACTAAATGCATCTGGCAGATTACTTGCTAAATATTGCAAGTTAATTATCCTCTGAACTTCCACTTCGGTTTTACAAATTTGTAGATCTAAATATTAAAGATTTTCTACATTTCAAGAAAATTTTCAGCATTCTTTTAATTTTGAGCTCTTATTTCCCTCTAATATCGAGAAATGATCTGCATCAAATATGTAGTCAGCGAACAACGTAGTAAATTGATCCTCTATCACAAGCACTATATTTTAGAATGGATAGAGATCATGTATTAAAAAATGAAAAACCGAAGGTCCTATATTAAATGAATGAGATCAAGTAGTAATGTTCATAAATAATATTTATATCTATAAGAGTTTCACTAGGCGTTGATTTAAAAAAAAAAAAAAAGCAGTTGACTTACTTATTTAATTATATATGCGAAATGAACAAATATGTATGCATATTTATATGATTATAAATATATGATTGATGAATACTGAATATTCTTCACGAATATATTTACACAATTCAGATATGTAAAAAGTAAAACAAGAGAAATAAATACTAAAACAAGATATTATTTTTTATAGAAGGCTTAAGAACACTTTCCACATGCCAAAAAAAAAAAAAACATGAGTACAAAGTTACAAGTTACAAATATTTATAGTTATTTCCTAGGATGAGTTAAAAATGACATTTCACCTTCTCAAAAACCCTAATTAAAAATCATGTGGAGACCCACTAGGCCAAACACTAAATTAATATCGAGCAGAACTTAATGTGGTATTCATGATAAACTTCCTTATCGTTAGTTCCTAGCAAATGTCAACACCCACCTAGCAAACTTCATCCTAATGCTCAAGAACTTAACAAAAAGATTTGTCTTCTCCATCTAGTAGATCTCAAGGACTTGAATGAAATGAGCCTGCACACAATTTTTGACGATATAATTATGTCTTCCCAATGTCATGGATCTCAAGTACTTGCGATGAAATGAGTTTACAACCCAACTTTGGTATGAGTCTCTCATATTTAATGTGAAATATCGACATCCATCGCTACTTACCTAATCTGTTTATTAAACATATTGATATAGTACCAGATTTGATTGATTCAAACATAAATATCTTTATGCACAACATCCCTGAAATCATCCACATCAAAGATATAAATTATGTTCATATTTACTCAACTAGGATATTATTATTTTAAAGAAACTATTACTATAAGAATTATGCCAACAAATATTTTTTAAATATAATTTATGTAAAATTAACTTAAGGCCTATACATATGAGTTCGAACCATTAAGTAAACTATTGGTAAAAGGACCCACCAAATATAGAGCTTGTTCGGTAATTCATTTGAAATTGACTTTAGCATATAAAAGTCAATTTGTGAAAAATATATTAATTGTATCTATTTTGTATATAAACTATAAATTTAAATGGAAATTTTTTCTTGCACTTCCAATAAATGGCATTAATTAAGAGCCTTTTTAAAAAAAAAAATATCTAAGACTCCATTTGAATGGATGGATTTGAGAAGAAATTTGAAATTTCTAATCGTAAATCTATCGACTGTATTTGGATAGTTGCGAATTTGAAATCTATCATTTTCATTTTGAACTAATTTTGAGTGGATTTGAAATCAATTAATTTTACATTTTGTATTGTGTTTTGAATGTATTGCATATCTCATTTTGTGAGTTGATTCGAGTCAACTCGGTTAACGTCAAATTAATTCTGTAGGTTAACGGTCAATCGACGCCGACCTAAAATCAACGGATATGACAAGTGACATTCTTTTTTGTATTATGTAATACTTTTAAGTATATTATATCATACTTAAGATATATAACATGATAACATAAATGTATTACATAATATATAGATAAGTATTGCATATTGAGAATTAAAGTATTACTTGTCAAATTACTATTTCTCAAACTAATCATTGATTGGAAGTCAAGAAACCAAATATATTATTCGATACACATAAATGTATTATTTGATACAAATAAAATTATTACATAGTATTACATTTCAAATTATAATTTTTTAAAAGTACATCTATAATACATACTAAAATATTACATGATGAGAATAAAAGTATTATTAGTCAAATTATAATTTTCAAATTAATCATGGATTTAGAATATTGAAATAAAAATATTACATGATACTCGTAAAATTATTATTATCATTATATATATATATATATATATAATTACAATTGGAGTGGAGGGATTTGAACTGTTTAAGATGAGTGATGTTAAACTATAATTTTTCAAAAATATTATCTAATTTGTACTGATCGAGCGTTGACCCATATTAATCAAATCAATGGAATGTCTCATAGAATGAGATGTATGAAACAAATAATTAATTGTTGAATGAGAAGACATTAGAGATAGGCCTTGATTGTAGGCGCAGTGATCTGGCCTCAATTATAATATTTGATTCATATGATGTTTGGCTCAAAAGTCAAGCCCTGTTCAAGTCTTTACGGTTAAAAACAATATATGCATGCCACTAGCTACTACATGACAATATATATATATATATATATATATATATATATATGTGTGTGTGTGTGTGTGTCCACTAGCTAGGTTGTATATACTTTTCTAAATTTACTATGTCGTCCTTGTTCAAATTATGATTTAGATATCTCAGTCAATATTGGTGGGACAATATAACGCGGCCTTGGTTGAGCTCGTGTCAATTATGACATTTGGAAATAGAATTAAAACATTCGATTTATATCAGCTTGTATCATTAGAACTTAAACAATTTCATTTTAACTCATGCCACAAAAACTCTATGATGTCAAGATTGGAAAAGATTGCTAAGTATAAATTAGGGAGAAAAAAAAAAATTGTCCTCTAAGTTTACCTTATTAGATTTTTCATTCTTCATCTTTCATTTTTTTGATTTTTAATCCTCTATATTTAATTTTTTTTTTTATTAAATTTTATTTAGACAAGTTAGACGAAAAATACAAATGTGTGATTTAAAAAAAAAGTTCTCTTAATTAAAAAAAAAAGTATGTTCGGAATGCCTAAATTATTAATATTAATAATTAATAACAAAACTCTATCCGAAGTATCGGGATGAAAATAATTTTTTTATTTATTAATATTAATTTAGGCATGTTAGATGAAGAATACAAATTTGTGATCTAAAAAATTTAGTGTTCTCTCCATTAAAAAAATGTTAAAATTAAATTTAAATTAAAAAAATAGTTACCTACTATAGCAGGTTAGAAGACTAAAAAAGATATTTCTTAAATATAGAGGACTAAAAATCAAAAGGTGAAAGATAAATGATGAAAAATCTAATAAGGTAAACTTGGAGGACAAAAAAAACTTTATTTCCCTATAAATTATAATAGAATGAAACTTACAGTTTGTGGCTAAAAAAATAAATTACTTCGCAATTAAAATGGCTAAGTTTGGTGATTCCTACAAAAAAATTGTAGTTTTGCATTTTATAAATATAGTCGTAGCTAGTTTTGTAATTAACGATGAATTTTGATAAATTTGATTATTTTGTATTGATGCATTCATAAAGATGGCTTATATATATATATATACCCAAGTAATATTATCGGATACACAAAAACTCATGTGTGACGGTCTCATGGATAGCTACCGTGAGATAGAACTTCATCACCCACAAACAACATATGAATTATAGGGTTTGAGTTATGAATGATTGGGTTGTGAATTGATATGTCTCATACAATGCAATAAGAATCTGTAACACGATCTCACAAGAGACTCACTCTATTGAGTAATGTATTGAGATGGAATTAAGGGTCCGAGCTGAGCTGAGTTGCTTGAATACCTTGCTCGAGTTGGTTTGATGGGTCCAAATTTTGTTGCTTGATCTTTGATTGTGGAAATCACATGATAGTCGTTATCGAACAAGGTTAACTAATTAAACGAATTTATTTACTACGAAATGAATCAAATATTCTAGTATATATAAATATAAATTACCAAGATCATGAATCATATTATATAAAAAATGGTTTTGGGAAATTAAACATTGACATAAAAGTCTTTTCGCAATACATTTTTGCAAATATGTTGTTAATGTTGTTAATATATTAGGATGACATCATATGTTGTTAATATATCTTTTTTTTTTATTATTTTAGTTTGTTTCTTTAAGATATGCTCCCATTGTCCTCAAGATATGCTCTGTTGTTTTGGGTAATTTATTCCGTGGATTACAATTCTTCTATGAATTTCACGATTATTGTTGATCCGTCGATATACCCTCGCAGAACCCACGCATTTTTCTTTGTTAAATTGAGCCATTTGTATTTCTGACCTATGTTAAGTAGATTAGATTTTTGTTTAATGGAATTTAGTTGTTGTTAGTTCATTGATTTAGTGTACGTTTTTGTGGTTTTGATTTTGATTTGTTGTCTGGATATCAACCTTTATGATTATGGAGTTCTTCTGTTTTTTAGCTAGGTTTCTAAGTCGAATCTCAAAGTTTTCTCTTTAATATTATTTCCTTTTAGGTTTAAAATGTTTTGGGATTAATTTGACTATATTTCTGTTACTCAGTCTAGTATTTGCTGCAAATAGAATTTTCATGTAGTTATATGGTTTATCTTTTTTAACATTTTACGTTAACTTTCACGAACGCTGTGAATTTGATCTGGATTTGTTCGGCCCATGGTTGATTTTTTTTGCTGCCTTGTAAGTTGGACTCTGTCAATATTTATTATTTTTCTTTAGTGGAATTAAGGGGATAGAGAGTGTATTTGAATCTTGAAATGCTTGGTATGAATTTGGTTTATGATGCGTGATTGCCTCTCTATTTATATGATCATTATAAGGGAATGATTTTAGTAAGCAACAAGCTGTATTAGCTAGCTATGACTTAAGAGATATTATATTTTAATATTTGATATTATAACCAAGACAAAGAAAGTGACTTATGTCGCCTAATCATGCTATTTAAACTCTCAAACAGATCAACCTGGACTACTACCTTAAACTTACTTAATTACCCTCCTATTTTATTGAATTTATCACTTTTGAAATGATTTTAAGAGAATATTCAATCTTATGTTATTATCATGTAATAATTAATTAATTCAATAATGAATTTTACATCTCTCATATGAATTGCTAACCAAGTCTCAACGCAATTTAGCGAGCTTCTTATTCAACACAATTTAGCCTTACATCTCTCCACCATCACTGATTACCTCCAAGTACTAATTTCAGGTTGGCTTATTTAGATTCAGTTAAAATTAGGACGAATCTTGATTAATTGGTAAGTTATATAGTTTAATTGGTGTATATGCATGATTACGAATTGCAAGAGTGATTGGCAACACATTGGTGCTTATATCAATTTAGCATCATTCTATTTAGTTGGGATTCCAATGGCCACCGTGCTCGAATTTGTTGAGCACTTAAATGCCAAAGGATTTTGGATCAAAATAGTGGTTGGTTGTGCATTACAAACAACTCTTTTTTCAATCATAGCTTCACAAACTGACAAAAACAGGTACATATTTGAGCTTTACTTCATTATTCCTTCATCCCATGCTTTACACGCTTAACAACCTTGGTAAATTCGTTATGGTTTGAAGCTATGTTAACCTTGCCTGTGCTCATTCAGATTGTTATTGGGCATGTTGGGAAATCCCCCATGGATAATATGTTTGGTTCTATTTGATTTATTGAATGAAGATATATGTATGGAAATATGTAAACCTGAAAGCTATATATGATGGAGCTATAATATATAGCATCGAAAATTATTTGAATTGTTGGCATGTGATGTGTTAATGATTGCTTTCTTTTATATTTTCTACTTCTATAAGTAATCTTACTTGAAACCTCAATGTTGTGCATCATATTATATTTTGTTAATCTTTCTGAGAAGAGGATAACTCTAAAAGAATTACAAATGATGGATCATTGAATGTTATTAAAATAATTTAATTTGTAGTAATTATTGTTTGAGGAATTATTAGACCTTTTGAGCCATTGGTTGGGGTGATAGTCTTACCTAATATGTTAACTTTGTATTTTGAATCTTAAGTCAAAAGTGAGTCTCATTTTTCTCATGAATACTATCGTTCCAAAGTAAACTTTTACTTGTCTTCAAAATTGGTTGCTGAAACAAATCACCCTTTATATTCCAAAAAAATTTATAACAACAAACTAAGTCTTTATCCACTAAGTCTTTAATCCGGAAATATTTTATTGAGATATGTTATCCGATTGTTCTTCACTTGCTGCTATTAATTGAGCAACCATTCACCACTCAAACAGCTTTTGTCACTCAAATTATTTTATATTTTTGTTAGGAATTGTTATACGATTAATATTCACAAACATTTGTTTTATATATGAAGATTTTATGTTTTAAGTATGAGTTGATCTTGTGTGCACTTGGTGTACATGAAATCCGGGTCGACCCAGTTTTTGACCCGAATCCGCGTGTTTTGAGTTTTTTTTTTTTTTTTGCTTCAGGTTGTGACCTTTATGTTGTAAATGTATGACCTTTATATTATAAATGTGTGACTTTTATGTACAACTATCATGACCTTTATGTACTGTAACTTAGAAAAAAAATGAAGATTTTTAATATAATTTGAACTGAACACCTTTATGTGATATCAATGCGACATTTATGTTATATTATGTCACCTTTATGTACAAATATTTTGACATTTATATAATATATAATATAAAGATGCATAAAGGTCAGAATATTTGTACATAAAGGTGACATAATATAACATAAATGTCACATTAATATCACATAAAGGTACATAGTACAAATTGTGTTGAAAATCTTCATTTTTTTCCTAAATTACAATGCATAAAGGTAGAGATAGTTGTACATAAAGGTCACACATTTATAACGTAAAAGTCATACATTTATAACATAAAGGTCAGGACAAAAATCTGGAAAAAAAATTAAAAACTCGCAGATCCGGATTGGATCGACTCGGATTGCACGGATCTTAGATCCGTGCACCTGGTGCATAGGAGTTTTTGTGTTTAAGTATGAAATATCTATAATTTATGTATTCTATACTTTTTTATTAGCATAAATAAATTGTTGATTTAAGGAAAAAAAAACAATTCATAATCTAAGACAATACTTTTTAAGTGTTGTGGATGTAAATAAAAGACAACAGTTCTTAATTATTGTCATTTTAGACAAAATGTTGTGTATGATAAGAAAATTCAAAAAACAAAGACAATAGTTTCTCAAAAAGGACAACAATTCAAAAGTGTTGTAAGTAAATGGAATGACAACAGTTCTATACTGTTGTCTATGAAACGAAAAATTCAATATAAAAGATAACACTTGATAAATAAGGGACAACAGTTAAAAAGTGTTGTCTATGAGCAAACAACAACACTTTTGAAGTGTTGTCTTTAGGCGCTACTCTTCGACAATAGTAGCATAGACTACAATTTTAAACCTACAACAACAACACTTTACAATTGTTTTCTTTCACCTTTTTTGTCGTAGTCATCATCACAATCAATTACTTTTGTTGTACTTACGAGCGAGTTTATTTTTGGCCTAGGTAAAAAAAAAAACCTTAAATGCAAAAAAAAAAAAAAAAGTTATAAAAGAAAAAAAAAAGATTGAATATACTTCACAAATACTTTACCTATACATTATAATTCGTACATAAAATTTATGTTGTTAAAGCATCAAAGTGTCTAAGTTAGGACGAACAATGTAGGGCTTGGTGGCATCACATGTAAAGGGTTGATACAAACATCTTTATATATATAAAAGTATGACCGCATGTGCGACATGTCAAGTTTACATTTTTTTCATATTAATTTTTTTTATAAATTAAATCAATAATAAATTGAATTTTAAAGCTAAGTAATATTAAATCAATAATAAATCAAATTTAATGTTAAACATTACTAAATAATATAAGAATTTCAACAAAAATTGTTAAAAAAACACATGCTCTTCAAATACAAAATCATTTATATATTTGAAATTTGTTAGTTTAAAAAATTTAGAGAAACATATAAATAAATAAAAAAGGAAAAACTAAAATAAATATGGATTGATTAAAAAGGATTATTCAAACTATTTAACTTATTAATTAATGTAATTGAATAATTTTTATGAATATGTGTTTTAAAATAAACTATGAATTTTTTGGGATATTTTTATTTTTATTTTTTATCATTTAATTCAAAATGAAAATTTAGAGTTATTCTAAACCTTAACAATTAAAATCAAACTAAAATATTGGTGGGAATGTTGAATAATATAATAGACATAACACTACATAATATTTCAAAATAATAAATAAAAATTAATCATATTCATTTACAAATGCAACATATATTTACACAATTAAATAAGATATTAATTTGGTATTATTATATTTAATGCTAAATTAAGTGAATGCACAAAACCATAAATATATTTTTTCTTATATAAATAATATTTAAATTTTCTATTTTTTATTAAGTTTAATTTAATTTTTTTTAAAACACATATATTACACGAGCCCTATACTAGTGACATATATAAATGTATGATCTTTTGTCGTCAAGGTCGAGGACCATACATGAAAAATATATATACCAACCTATTTAACTTGCTTATTACTTATTAATTTCAGATTTAATTTTAAGATTATTCCTGTAAAACAGTAAACATGAATATATTTATGTATGAACACAAAATCCTACTACAGGATCACATCAAGCTCATTTCTTCTAGCTAGCTAGCTCTATCAAAAATCATTACCTTTAATTTGTATTCGAACTAATTAGTCATTTAATGGAATTGTGGATCTGTGGACATGTTTAATGTTTTTGATGATTCATATGATGTTTTAATTTTAGTTTGTTAGTAGCTACAACATATTAAAACAATTATTAGGTGCATTTATATTTCACATATATTTATATGTATTTTTAGATTCTATAGTCTTTTTTTTTTCCTTATCCAACATGTATTTGAGTACTTCGTTTCAGACAGATCATGTCAGATCATTTATAAATAGATCGATTGTATTTAGATTAGAATATTAATTAATAAGTAAATGATGTGACCAGATTCATGCAAACAAATTAATGTTTTAATACTTATTATTTCATCATTAATCCCACCCATAGGCCATAAACTTGCTTCTCTGCCCTAGTATACTGCACTGCCTTGTAGATATTTTTATTCTTTGACTGAGACTTATATACTATTTATCTTGGAATTGTATTCCTAATTCTCTCTATTCATGATACCATGTATATAGTCGACATCTTTTTTAGCGAGAGAAAACGTCACTTTCTAGCAACGAAAATAAAAAATAAAAAGTAAAAAGAAAAATATTTTGATACAAATATCCCCCAACTTTAAAGAGATATAAAAGATATATGAACAATGGAACCCATTTATTAAGTGTTGTTGTCAGTCTGGCTTTCCTTATCAAACTCACTACTTATCGTAAACTTGTGCTATATACTTCCAAACTTCAAAACACACCAAAATAAACTATAACTAATCCGAATTCAAAGTATCCACCTTTGCAAATTCAAATTTGATCTCTTTTTCCGTACCTCACAAGTGGTGATGGAACGATAGTTTGAATTGTGGATAGTTTACATTTTGTTAGTCTATCGTTTCCAATTTGAGGCTCATAATTCCTTATACATTTGTTCCCAAATGTAGCCTATTTACTAATACTGCATTCATTTTTTTTTTTTCTTTTCTCACAATGTCAGTTAATTTAATGCGGAAGCAATTCCATTAATTAACAGTAGTAATCCCAATTAAGAGGACAATTCAATTATTTGGTTGAAGACATTATATTTCCTCTATATTGTTTAGAATTTATTAATGTGTGTGAAGATGAAAATGAGCCCAAACAAATAATTGAGACGAGGGAAGTAATATTTGCTTATCCTACACCCCATAATAGTGTGGAAGGATGGTTGGTGTCTAAACTATGGCAGCTCATTAGATATAAAGGCACATGGGAGAAAAATCAACTTAATCTGATTTAGTCAAAGTCAACCTCTCACCACTCACTTCCATAATCTCTCAATAATATATACAAAGTCAACTTCATGTCTGCTAATTACTCGTCAATCTTAGTTGTTCTTATGCTTATTGGTGTGAATATGAACTTGTTCAAAGTTTGATTACATGGTTTTGCCACCCACTTGTAACCAAAGTTTATACTGTAAAATCCAATGACAGCCTTTCATTCTCTAATTTTATGTTTATGTGATAATATATGCAGCCTCATTCACATTTCACAAATTAAACTAATAACCATTTCATAATTATTATTGATGAATATAGAAAAAAAACAGAGAAAAAGAAAAAGACATGATAAGTTATTCAAAACATAAACATATGAGAAACAACACCTAACAATATTACAGAGAACAATAAACAACTCGAAATCTGAACTCTTTCAGTGATTTAATTTGCAGTTTTAAAATTAGTTATTTGTAAATCAAAAATTAATATTATAATTGTACCTAGTAAAAACCAAATTATTCGAGATAACTATTTTATAAGTATTCAACATATATAAGAATTTAACAGCTGGAAAAAAAAAAACTCGAAAGCTCCAAAGTTTTTTATTTCTGAATAAGAAACTAATACTGTAATTGAATTGATTATAGTCAAAACAAAAATAATTATTTAAAGAATAATTTAGGAGAACTAAGGGTGCGACTTGTTGTTGATATAAAAGACAGAACAAGGCATCAAGAAATCGCAGTTAGAAACACATACACAGAGGCAGTAGACACAAAATGGGACGCATAGATACAAACGAAGTTCAATACCATCAAGGACTTCAATTTGAACAAGTGCATCAAACCCTACCGGAGACGATCGACGATGCGCCTCCTAATGAAGACGATCTTTACCAACCACCTTCAGATTACCAACCTGACCGTCCGCCGCCGCCGCACGCAGCAGAAGTTCATTCTTTTCCTCCTCAAAATCATGATCAGCCGCCACAAGCCTTCCCTCCGGCATATGATTCTTACCCCGATAAGCCACAAGCCTTCCCTCCTCCTCCTCCTCCTCAAGAACAAACATTTTCTCCGATCATGGGAAATCAGTACCACCATCAACAGCAACAACAACAGCCAAATGTGGGAATGCAAATGAATTATCAAGGTCAAGTTGTGGGAGGTGTACCCGTGGGAGCTTCACCGTCTCCGCTTCTTCAACAACAACAGTATCAGCCCCCAACTCAGCCATGGAAGACTCAACTTTTCGATTGCATGGATGATCCACAAAATGGTACTCATTCTATTCCTCTTCTATATATAGATGAGTATTATGAATTTTGATTTATTAATGTTTGTGTTTGTTAAATATTATTTCAGCTGTGATTACTCTCTTCTTCCCATGCGTAACGTTTGGGCAGATTGCAGAAATAATGGACTCTGGAAATACCCGTAAGAAATCCATCTTTTGCGCTATATATCATCTAGTCTTAAGTTTGCACAAATATAATTAAATCTTTCTTCTCTCTCTAGCTTGTGGGACGAGTGGAATGCTGTACACGTTGATAGCTTGTTGCATAGCGATGCCATGCATAATGTCATGCACTTATCGAAGCAAGATGAGAAGTAAGTTTGGGCTGATAGAATCCCCTGCACCTGATTGGCTGGTTCACTGCTTTTGTGAGTGCTGTGCTCTCTGTCAAGAATATAGAGAGCTTCAGGAAAGGGGCTTTGACCCTTCTATTGGTACGCCTTTCTTACAACTCCATCTCCATTTACTAATTATAATATACATATATTCCTATTTATTTTATCTTTTCTTAAGTTTTTATCATAACTAACATTAAGCCTTGACCGATATACAGTGAGTCAACCCATTTTAATCTTTAAGATGCCTTTCTTTTGGTCAACCCATTTTGAGTCAAATATCGAATATATTGGGAAAAGAGAAATTGACAAAATTGCCTAATCGGTCCTATGACTTCTGTGATATGTAAATTGGCAAAACTAGTTAAAATCTTTTATTTAGCTGATATTGCAATTAACTTAGTTGAAGTGGCCAGGCTCAAATAATATGAAGACGTCATAAAAATAACAACCGACACTCGTGCTTTTATACAATTTTGTGGGTCAATGCTTATATGTTCTGTCATGTCAAGTTCGTAGCACCTTTAGACCAGTAATGTTGTCAAAATTGGCCGTAGTATGCAAAATTACCATTGATTAAGGATTTGGGGACCAGAAGCATGACCATTTAAAATGATAGAGATTGATTTTGCTACTTTTGAAATAAAGAGAACCAGTTTTGCCACACACCAATACTTACAATTAAAGGATCAATTTTGCATTTTTCCAAAAAAAAGTAGATCTAATTATTTGTTGCTCATGACAAGAATATTGTATGTTCGTAGTTGATAGATCCTCTGTTGTTATTATTATTTTTTTTAAATTGACTTTCAGTCGACATGTAACTTTGAACTAATATATAAATTTTTTTATACGTGTAATAGTACAGTGAATGTGGTATTAATAATCAATCAAGAATTTTTGCATATGAGTAACATAGTGGGAGTCGAAGAAAATAAACTACATATAAAATATATATGTATATGTGTGTGAAATAAAAATAAATGCTGAATATAATTTTGTTACCAGGATGGTTGGGGAATGTGGCAAAGCAGCAGCAGAAGCAGCAACAATTTGGAATGACACCTCCAATGCAGCAAAGGATGAATTAATGATTGATGATAGAATTTACTGTCATAATATTACATGGTTGTTTCCTTAAAACTTCCAAACTTTATTTATATTTTAATTTTGTATTAATGATGTATCCAATGTTTGAAAGAAACCTCTATAAATTAATAACCTTGAGATCATGAAATTTTATTAATTTAGAGAGATATTAATGTATCGATAAATTAATATTTTATTAATTAAAAGAGAGACTTTTTAAATTCAGTAAATTTAGTACATATGTATTGAAAATAAATGAATTCATATATATGTTTCATTGATTATATTCATGCATCAACCAATTCTTTGTAACTAATTAAATATATTCATGTATAATATCAATTCATTGTATACAATTAACTATTATATTCATGGACGCATGTATCAATTCATTGGAATTACTTAAATATACATGTTTACATTAATTCATTGCACTTAAATAACTATTATAGCCAATTAAATATATTCATGCATGATGAATGAAACATATACTATATAAATCTCAATATGGAAATAAAATAATTCATAACACCCAACCATGTCATCTCATCTAAAAGGCATCGCAAAATCATCCATGAATGATCAAATGCGTAAAGCATTATGTGAGTATAAGAGAGACCATCCCACATGCACTCAAAAAGATTTATAAGAGTGGGTTGATGAAAAATATCGTTTGAAAGTTAGTCAAGGTACAATATCAAACACTCTCAAGAGATCATCGGAGTACCTTTCAGCCAACTTTGAGAAGGGTGGGGATATTAAGCGACACAAATCGGTGAAATATCCAGATATGGAGAAAGTTCTTTATGAATGGTTTCTTCAGTACCAAGATCGAGTCAATATGACCGGAGAGCTTATTTTGGAGAAAGCAAAGGATATAATGAAGCTTTTGTATCCTCAACACCCTCCTGAACATCAATTTTCTCAAGGTTGGCTTGAAAATTTCAAGGTAAGACATGGTATTAAATCATTCCGTCGTTTTGGAGAAAGTGGTTCGGTTGACATGCAGGACATGAAAATAAAACTGGAGGCTATAAGGGAGAAAATAAACCAATTTCCCATGAAGGATGTTTTTAATTTGGATGAAACAGGTCTGTTTTACAGGTTACAAGCTGATCACTCTCTTGCAACCAAGCAACTTGAGGGAAGAAAGCAAGACAAAGAGAGGCTTACAATTGTTATTTGTTGCAACGAGGATGGTTCAGAAAAAAATTCTTTATGGATTATTGGAAAATATGCAAAGCCACATTGCTTCAAAAATATCAACATGAGCAGCATCAATTGTCATTATCGTACCAACAAGAGGGCATGGATGACTAGTGTGCTTTTTTATGAATATGTTTGCTGGTTTGATCACAAAATGAATGACAGAAGAATCTTGTTGATGGTTGACAATTGTCCAGCCCATCCAAAAAATATTGAAGGGTTATAGAATGTTGAGTTGTTTTTTTTTGCCACCTAACATGACATCAAAGATTCAACCATGTGATGCAAGAATAATTAGAGCTTTCAAGATGCACTATCGTAGGAGATTCTACAAAAATCTACTGGAAGGTCATGAGTTGGGGCTACCTAATCTTGAAAATATTAATGTTTTAGATGTCATCAATTTTGCAGTCTCTGCTTGGACAACCAATGTTTCTCAAGAGTCAATAGCAAATTGCTTTCGGCACTGCAAAATCCGTTCAAATGAAGAAATCTCAAGCCACTCAAGTGAGACAAACTTTGAAGAAAGCCTCATGAGCTTGAGAATATGGTCAAGGATGTTGGTTATCGCAATGAAATGGACGTCAACAAATTGGTGGACTAACTGGGTGAAAATGATGAATGCTAAATGGTTCAAAGTTTAGAGGAAATTGTTGTGGATATTATTGAAGATCCTACTAATGATGAAGCTGAAAATGATTCAATATCGTTGGAACCAGTCACGAGAAAGGAGGCTTTGAGCGCGACAACAACTCTTCACAATTTTTTTGTTGCAGCTAGAGAACTCGACACTGGAACTCTTGGCTGCAATTAAAAAAGTTAGGGATGAAATCCAATTAGATTTAAATTTTAAGAAAAATCAAGTAACAATAGATTCATATTTTAGCAAATTACCATAATATTTATAATTGTAATATTTATGAATTATAAATTTAGAGTTTTAATGGGACCTAATATTTATAAAGGGATTTTTCGAAAAATTATTATCTTATTATCTTATCGAATTTGATGATTTTTTACAAAGGCCCAAGTCGGGACCGGAAGATTTTATTATTTTAGAGAGTTTATTAATTTATAGAGTATTAATTTATAGAGGTTTTACTGTAATTGGTTCTTTGCTTTTTACATGATGGTATTAATAACACCTCATTAATATTACAACTATTTTTGTAGCATTACTGATGTTGATCCCACATAAATATTAATCTGCACAAAATATTTTTTTTTTTTGTCCTACTTTTTTCTATTTATTTGACATTCCCAACTCCGCATATATTTCACTTTGCAATCTAAGTTTATTTCTTATCAATTTTTTTAACCAAAATCAAAAATTTCGTATGATTTTTCCTCAGTAGCTTAAATAATTGAATGGAGACCAAAAGGTTGAATAGAGATTTTCATTTGATATTAGATATGGAGTGTTTTACCATTGGTTTCATATATTTTGGTTAAAAGTATTGAGATTCGATTTTGGTTGAAAATGTGATTAGAAGACGTGCTTGAGTTGCAAAGTGAAAAACTTGTGGACTCTCTCAGGTGCAATTAGAGGAAAAAAAATTTAGATTGCAAAGTGCAAAAATGTATACTTTAAATAGTTTTTTGATTTTAATCTATACTAGTTTTTATTGTGTGTGATGCAAGATCATAATGTCACGCCCCATTTTCTTACATAAAATTATCAGAGTTTTCCTTTGGGCGTAAAGAAGAAATGGTAAGAGACATATACAAAAATAGAAGAAGGAGATAGGAGACGTCAGAAGAATTAGGTAGGAGACGAACAAAATCATTCACATATCAACAATCGGATTCAACCGATTACCTAAACATAGCAGCGGAAATAAAACATCAGGATCCATCATCCGAAACATAACCGCGATTATTTGTTACAAAACGTGAATTAATAAAATCATTGTTTGTGGGACATCAAACTTAAATACACCAGTCCGGATAGAGCACCACCTCTCTCTCTCTAAGGTTCATCATGCTCGTCATCTCCTGAACGTGAATTACAGAATAGGGGGTGAGTGCGTGGAATACACTCGTGTGGATAAAATCCACATCTTATAACAGTCAACAGATATAAAATACCGAAAATGTAACATTCAGTCACGTTGTCACAACACGTAAAATGCAAGACATGTATCTCGTAACTCATCCATTAGGTGTGGGAATTTCCCGACTTACCCTACCAAATGGTCTTAAATACCGCTAGCGCATTTACAGGACCGCCAGACCTTTCAGGTAGTAGAGGGGATAAGAGACAGTTGTTTTTTACGGTCTATAAGACCCTTCGAACATGCAATGTGAACCGAAGTCCTTTCACAGTATATCATGAATACATATACATAGCATATAATCACTGCATTTAGTATTCCTCAATCATGCTTCAAAATAGGGAAAACTGTAACAGATAAAGAGTTAGAAATTACCCCCACCTTGTTCGGTGGTTACCGCGTGAGTAGCAAGTATCAAAGATCAAGTATCTCAATGCTCAATCCAACTGATAGCCTACACAATTTATAGTATTTCTTAGATCCTTAATAAGTATAATTAAAGCTATAAATAATTCCGGAGAAAGTGCGATCGATAAAGATGCGACAGATCGAGAGATCTAAAAATTGAGGTTGAAGAAACGAGAGTGGATGTTCAGTTTATAAGGTTGAGATGAAAGAGGATGAAATTTGGGTAACAACGGAAAAAGAATGAGCTCAATCGGAGTTGAAATAAGCTCGAACGGAGCGTTTTAAGTTTGGGGGTATTTGGATAATTTTGGTCAAATGGTTGACTTTGACCAGGACCCACAACCCCCGGTCAACGACATCTCGTCGGCGACGACTTGATGATAACGTACAATGAAAAAAATGGGATTCGGATCGAAAACACGGCGCACGGCCTCGCGTGCGTACCCATCACACGGCATAGTGCGCGCGCGCGTACCCTGCGTAGGGTAAAATTCTCGGTAGATTCGACGGCCTTGGTAGGCCTACACATCCAACGCGCGCATATCCCTCGGCAACTGTGCACCCGACACACGGCGCCCTCGGCCAAGCTCGGCAGCCCTGCACGCCTAGCGCGCATGCGCTCTCCCGGCGTCGCACCCAGCGCCTTCTGCTCCCCCCAGCTGCTACCAGCTGCGGCGGTGCAGCCCAGCACCGCCACCATCTTGTCCGCCGGTGACCCAGCTCCGACGACCATCATCTCCAGCCACCCCTCGCCGGATTCCAGCATGAATAGTGCCCCAAAAACAGCCCCAAAAACAGCCCCAACAAAACCCTTACCCTCAAGCTCTCTATCCATTTCTCTCATTCTTCTTTGCTCCGGCCGGCGACTGGAAGTCACCGGCGACACCCCCACACCACCAAGAACACTGGCCGGCGACTTTCAGTCACAGGCAACCACCCTACCAGCAGCGCACACACACATAAAAACCTATACACACACATGCATATACACACAAACTCATACACATCTTTCACAGCCTTGGTCGGCGACTTCCAGTCGCCGACGACCCACTACCCAGCCTCGCCGGTACATCACCAGCGCCGGCCACCAATTTCCCCACTGCGGTGTTGCACAGCGCCGCCCCACAGCAAGCACACATACACAACACACATTAACACACACATACACGATCACACACACAAAGCCCGATTTAGCTCCACACCGCCACCCACGGCGGCGCCGCCCCTCCAACAACTCACTCTCACCACCAGGAGGTCCTCCGGCAGCAGCTTTGGCGAGAAGGAGGGAGAAATCAGAGGAGAGAGAAAAGTTGGCAAGAATTAGGGTTTAGGGTTTGAAGACGATTTTTCACCATTTCCCGACAAACGAGATATCGGAATTGAAATCCGAGACCTATCCTAGACTCGTCTCGATGAGACCTACGTTTTGTGTGAAAATCGGCCGAAATCGATAATGTTGAAATTTTCTGGCCACCAGCGGCGGTGCTGCAGTGGCTCCGGAGGTCAGAAATAGTAAAGAGAGAGAGTGGAGAGAGGAGAGAGAGACTTATGAGTTTTCGTCGGTTTTGGCTCGTTCGGAAAAACGATGATTTTTGAATCGAAAATACCCCTATTTATAGATTTCCTGAAAATTACTATTCACGTAAAAAATCTTAAAATTACTGTTCATGGTTGAAAAATCTTAGGTTACTATTCATGTAAAAATCTTCATTACTATTCATCGTAAATATCTTTCGGTTTTCCGAATCTTCGTGTTTTGCCCTTTTTGTCACCATTTGAGCTACGAGTCTCCGATTAACCTCTAGTTCATTTCTATCTTCTCGTTTTTCCATTACGCATCTAATGGTATATTAATATTCTATGTTCCGCGACTAGAAAATATCTCCATCTAAAACAAGCACTAAACACATATCTGAAATGCACGTAATTAAATTAAACGTCAAGTTTAACGCACATAATAATTCAATTAGGGTTTAATATTTAATTAATCAATTATGCTTCATTTTTGGTCCGGGGTGCTACATCCCTTACCCCTTAAAAGAATTTTGTCCTCGAAATTATACGTATACCTAGGAAGAAATTAAACGTGTACCTAGGAAAGGTAAGTTGGGATACTTCTTCAGGATTTCATCTTCTAATTCCCACGTCATCTCTTCCTTCCCATGACGGCTCCATTGGACCTTCACTATAGCCATCTCTCGATTTTTTAGTTGCCGATTCTTTATATCCAAGATGGTTACCAGAACTTCTTCATAAGTCAGATCCTTCTCAAGTTCTATGTCTTCCTGTTCGATTATGTGGTTCAGATCGAATATATACTTTCATAGCATAAACACGTGAAAAACGTTGTGTACTCCAGCGAAATCGGCGGTAGAGCTAGACGGTACGCGACCTCCCCAACTTGATCTAGAATTTCGAATGGTCCCACGTACCTCAGCTTCAGCTTCCATCTCTTCCCAAAATGATGAACCCCTTTAGTGGGTGACACTTTGAGGAAGACTTTGTCTCCTACTTCAAATTTCAGCTTCCTCAATCTTTTGTCTGCATATGCTTTTTATCGATCATGGGCCACTCGTATTCTTTCCCGAATTTTCTTTATCACCTTGACCGTTTGATCTACCAATTCGGGTCCCAAAATTTTCTTTTCGTCCACTTTGTCCCAGCAAATAGGTGAGCGGCATTTTCTTCCGTAAAGAGCTTTATAGGGCGCTATACCAATTATTGATTGGTAGTTGTTGTTGTAGGCAAACTCCACTAAGCATAGGTGGTCTTCCGAACTTCCGGGTAAATCCAGAACACATGCCCTCAATATATCCTCCAAGATTTGTATGGTCCTCTCTGACTGTCTGTCTGTTTGTGGGTGAAAAGCTATACTGAAAGACAGTTTGGTCCCTAACTCCTTTTGCAGACTTTGCCAGAATCTGGAGGTGAATCGAGGATCTCTATCCGATACGATAGAAACCGGTACTCCATGTAATCGGACAATCTCCTCGAGATATATTCGTGCCAATTTAACCAGTCCGAACGTCATCTTGATTGGCAAGAAATGGGTAGACTTCGTTAATCTATCAATGATCACCCATACGGCGTGGTTTCCTCATTTGGTTCTCGGCAGTCCGACCACGAAATCCATGGCAATGTGTTCCCACTTCCATTCTGGTATCTTTAGTGGAGTTAGCATTCCAGCTGGTCGTTGGTGTTCCACTTTCACTTGTTGACAAACCAGACATTTTTTTACAAACAACCCTATGCTTCTCTTCATGTTCCTCCACCAAAAATTTTTCCTTAAATTTCGGTACATCTTTGTACCTCCAGGGTGTGCAGACATCGGTGTGCAATGTGCCTCTTCGAGGATTTCTTCCCTCAATTTCTCATACTTGGACAAGCACATTCTTCCTCGGAAGACAAGAGCTCCATCTGTAGCCAAAGAGAAACCTTCGGCTCTTCCATTATTCATAAGAGCTTTCATCTTCGTTAGGAAGTTATCATTCTTCTGGGCTTCAATAATTCATTCGCGCAGTGTGGGTTTCACGAATAACACTGCCATCCTAGCTTCGATGCTGTTCGGAGATGTGACTATCTCCAGATTCAGCTTTGACATCTTCTTGATCAGTTGGTACTGATTGGTGATCATAGACGTCACCACTCCCTTTCCTTTTCTACTAAGGGCGTTAGCCACCACATTTGCTTTTCCAGGATGGTAGTGGATCGTAATATCATAATCCTTCACCAACTCTAGCCATCTTCTTTGTCTCATATTGAGTTCCTTCTGTTTAAAGAAGTATTTCAGGCTCTTATGGTCGGTGTAGATCTCACACTTCACGCTATAGAGATAGTGTCTCCATATCTTGAGAGCGTGTACCACAGCGGCCAGTTCCAGATCGTGCGTTGGGTAGTGTTAGGATGTATACTATAAGCCTAGTTTTTTGTATGAACATCGTTTATGGAATGAGAATCACATTGGTCATATGTTTGCA
This sequence comes from Scutellaria minor, assembly GCA_954870855.1. Lineage (NCBI taxonomy): Eukaryota > Viridiplantae > Streptophyta > Magnoliopsida > Lamiales > Lamiaceae > Scutellaria > Scutellaria minor. The sequence continues at coordinate 24,657,497 of OX940727.1, forward strand.
TTTTATATTTGTTATATATGTTTATGCAATGTCCAATTAATTTATATTATAGATAACTTGGTGTGTGGTGCCACACAGAAGATCATGTTATCAGTTTCTTATAAATTATAAATAGTAGCTCACAACCAAGATGGATTTGGACAAATCATCGGAATGGTTGTAGTGTAGTTTGGTATTAGTCTGTCTTGACTATAAAACTACACTAGTACACTTTGTGTGTATTGAGCAGGACCATTTGAGGTTGTTCGTTTTATACTGACTATATAATAGAACAAGACCTCTGTTATTATGGATGTACATCTTCTTAATCCCTATATAATAACGGGCACGTATGCTCAATGTTTATTTCTTTAATTTGCCAATGGGTGAGATTTATTCATAAATCAATAAACTCGGTGAGTTGGGAGATAGCATTGTTTATATGGTGTTCTGTTGATTATAGAAGGAATCCGTGTCCTAATTATTTAGGATGATAATGTCCCCTTGAGGAGCTCATAAGGATTATCATGTAAACCCTGCAGGTGGATTTAATCCGACATGATAATAAGGATGAGTGGTACTACTCTTGGAATTAGATGTAAATTATTTAAGTTGTCAGTAACTTATTTAATTTACGGACATTCGATATCTTAAACACGGGGAAATAAATGTACACATAATAAGGAGCCCATATTAAATATGGGATTGGGATGGTAGTTCAATAATAATTCTCTAGTGGACTGAATTATTATTGATGGGCTTCAGTTATGTGTTCGGGCCGAACGCAGGATACTAAAGCCCATCAGGAGGCCCAACCCAATTCCTCCTCTAGGTCCCTGGTGTAGCCTATATATAGCTCTTTTCATCAGCGCCTCTCATAACACAGAACTCAGATCACAGAAAACACGTGATAAGTGAGAGAGAGCGGAACTGATTTTTCTCGAAGGATCGTTGGCCACGCAACGTTCGAGAAGGGCTCAGAGGAATACATCAGAAGATCAAGAGGTCTACAAGGGTATGATTTCTTTCCGCTGCGATTTATCTTTGGATCCCGATTCCGATAGCATAGGGCCGGCGATCCGTCGGTTCCAACAATTGGTATCAGAGCCACGGTTTCTGGTTCTATGTAATTGGATCGGTTATATATTACGATCTTATGCTTTTTCATACGTTTTATATTCAGATTGTATGATAGTAGGATTGCATAGGATAACTCGGTTTTGCAGGTTACCTATATATCCAACTATTATGGTCTGTATGTATGTTTAATGTATGATCTAAACCCTCGGACCTGTCGAGGTTTTTATTTTGGGTTGGTTGCATGATTGTAATAGTAAAAACACGGCGGTTTGTCGTGTTAGGTTTTACATATTCTTGATTTGTTCTCGATGTAATTTTGTTCGATCTCATATGGTGTATTCTGATCCTACAAGGATTCTGCATAGGGTTTGGTAGATGTTCGAACTAGATTCTGTATAGGATTGGTAGATGTTCGAACTAGATTCTGTATAGGATTCCTGTTCGATCGAGACTTCTATTCGAACTAGGATTGGCGTTCGAAGGGGCTGTTCGATCAAGATTGCTAGGCGCTGGAACAGATTGCTCGATGGGGCTGATCGATCAGATCAGTAGATTGGCGCTGATTCTGTGCAACAACCTGCTGGATTTGCGCAACAATCGCTGGATTTGGCGCTGATTCTGTTCGCTGGATGTTGGTGCTGATTAGGGTTTTAAACCCTAATTTTTTCTAACGGGGCGCTGCCCCGCACCCCGCGACCTGACCGGGCAGGTCGATCCCCGCGACCTGACCGGGCAGGTCGATCCCCGTTTAGCAGGCAAACATTCAATCGAAGTGGCCATAATAGTTGGATTTATATTATTCCGTATTTATTGCCTTTCTATTTGTTTGTTGTTTTATCAAGCATGCTTTTGAATGTTATATGTTATTGCATGCTAAAATCCCTCATTTAAATAACTAAGTGGGAGAGGGATTTATTTTGAATAAATCCCATAGCCTCCATTACTGGTTTGTAAGTGATGCATTTAAACTTACACGTTGGCTTTGAGTGCCTTCTTCCACATCGGATGAGTTTGATTGCGGATCACTGGATCAAACTTCCTCTAAGGATAATTATAGAAAATTATTTAGGAGCGTATGATCTTCTCCATCTGAAGAGATACAATCCTAGATAATGGACTTAGTATTAAGAAATGGTACACACTTAGGTGCATATGATAGTATCCTTCCCATCGGAGTAAGTGCTGTTGTTTGCATGGCTGAAGCTAAACCAACTATTAATTTTATTTTGTTTGACAAGATAATGAAATTAATGGGTAAAACCTCCTCTTACAAATGTTTGAATTAGCATACGTCCACACTATCGTGGCATGCGAAGTTCACGGTGTTTTTGAGGTGTTGGTGAATTTAATTATATTGTTTGAGGGAACAATATAGGCTTTAAATTCTATATGTTATGACCTGTGTATTTATTTATTTATTTATATGATTCTCAGGATTTCATTATGTCTTTCAATCCACTTGCTGTTATACTCAAAGAAAACAAACTTACTGGTCCTAATTATATTGACTGGAAAAGAAACCTGGATATTGTCCTAACTGCTGAGGAGTACAAGTTTGTACTCCATGAGCACTGTCCTGACATGCCTGATGAAAACTCTACTGAAGAGGAGAAAGCGCATTATAGAAAGTGGGTTAAGGCAGATGAGATGGCGCGGTGTTACATTTTGGCTTCCATGTCAAATGTACTGCAACATCAGCATCAGGCCATGCCCACTGCCTATGATATGATGCACAATCTTAGAGAACTCTTCGGACACCAGAGTCGGGCTGCCAGACAGGAGGCAATGAGAAACTTAATGACGACCACCATGTCTGAAGGGACACCTGTGAGTGATCACGTCCTTAAGATGATGGCTCATTTGAATGAGATGGAAGTCCTTGGAGCTGAAATCGATGGGGAAACCCAGGTCGATATCGTGCTCCAAACACTGCCTAAGAGTTTTGAGCAGTTCCGCCTTAATTATAATATGAACAAAAGGATGTATTCCTTGGCGGAACTTCTGACAGAACTCAAATCGGCAGAAGGACTATTTCGTCAAAGTGCTCAAGCTTACGTTGCTGAAAATGTTTCTAATTCTAAGCCGAAAGGTGGAAAGAAGAAAAAGAAACAGAATCCTTCGGCAAACAAAGCGAATGGACCTCAAAAGGCTGGGCCACAAGGTGGCGTGAAAAAGCCGAAGGGCAAGTGCTTCTCATGCAAGCAGCCTGGACATTGGAAGGTAGATTGTCCCAAGAAAAAGGAGAACAAAGAAGGTAAATCTTACTCACTAATTACTGAAACATGTTTAGCGGTGTTATCTACCGGTACCTGGTGTGTAGATACGGGAGCCACTGATCATGTCTGCAATTCTTTGCAGGGGTTCCAGGAAACCAGGCGACTTAGTGAGGGCGAGATTACCATCTACATGGGCAACGCTACGAAAGTGGCGGCAGTTGCAGTGGGAGATGTTTATTTATCTTTTGATAGGAACAAGACTTTGGTTTTGAGGAATTGTCTTTACGTACCTTCTTTTAGAAAGAACTTGATTTCGGTTTCTAAGTTATTTTTGGATGGATATTCTGTTTCTTTTGATGACAAAGTGGTTGTCAAGAAAAATAGGGTTATTGTCTGTTCTGGTACGTTGGTTGGCAATTTATATACTCTTAATCCAATAACTCCTACGATGCAACAACTGGAAATTAATAATACATCTTCTAACTCAAATAAGAGAAAAGAACCTTCTAAAATGAACCAAACATATCTTTGGCATCTAAGACTAGGTCACATTAACTTGAGTAGGATTCAAAGGTTGATAGCCGATGGACCTTTGAGTTCATTGGAAGTGGAAAACTATCCGACCTGCGAGTCCTGCTTGGAAGGAAAAATGACCAAGAGGCCTTTTAAAGCCAAGGGGTATAGAGCCAAAGAAGTGTTGGAATTGGTTCATTCTGATTTGTGTGGTCCTATGACTATCCAGGCAAGAGGTGGTTTCGAATATTTTGTCTCATTTATAGACGATTTTTCGAGATATGGGTATATTTATTTGATGCGCCGCAAGTCTGAGTGCTTTGATAAATTCAAAGAGTACAAGGCTGATGTGGAGAAGCGTCATGGTAAATGTATCAAAACACTACGATCTGATCGTGGTGGCGAGTACCTCTTAGGAGAGTTTAGGAATTACTTATCAGAGGCTGGGATTCAATCCCAATTGTCTGCACCTGGTACACCCCAACAGAACGGTGTGGCAGAACGAAGGAATAGAACTCTCATGGAAATGGTTAGATCGATGATGAGTTATTCGGAATTACCGAATTCGTTTTGGGGATATGCCCTGGAAACGGCAGCGTATATTCTAAACTTGGTACCTTCTAAGACAGTACCCTCTACTCCCACAGAATTGTGGAATGGGCGTAAGCCTAGTCTTAAACACATTCGAATTTGGGGTAGTCCAGCACATGTGCTGAAGGGAGATGCTGATAAGTTGGAATCTCGTACGGATGTTCGGCTGTTTGTGGGCTATCCTAGAGGAACGAAAGGTGGTTTATTTTATAGTCCTAAGGATCAGAAGGTCATTGTTAGCACAAATGCCCGATTCTTAGAAGAGGACTATGTAATGAACCACAAGCCCACGAGTAAAATTGTTCTAGAGGAAATCAGAGGGGAAATCCCTACCTTAGTACCACTAGTACAAGATGAGATACCACAGGGGTCTGCACCATGTGTCACTAATGATACACAATTACCACAAGTGCCTCGTCGTAGTGGGAGGGTTGTTAGACAGCCTGATAGATTCATGTTTTTGGGAGAGTCTTCGGACTTGGTATCTGGTGAACATGAATCTGATCCTTGGACCTATGACGAAGCACTCCAAGATAAAGATGCAGAATCTTGGCAAAAAGCTATGAATTCTGAATTAGAATCTATGGATTCTAATCAAGTCTGGGAGCTAGTAGAACCACCAAATGGTGTAAAAGCCATTGGATGTAAGTGGGTCTACAAAAGAAAAAGAGGATCAGACGGGAAAGTAGAAACTTTCAAAGCAAGGCTTGTTGCGAAGGGGTACACTCAAAAAGAAGGAATCGATTATGAGGAAACCTTTTCGCCGGTAGCCATGCTTAAGTCTATCCGGATTCTTTTGTCTATTGCTGCTCATATGAATTATGAGGTTTGGCAAATGGATGTCAAGACTGCTTTCCTTAACGGTAGTCTTGAAGAAAACATCTATATGAAGCAACCAGAAGGGTTCGTTGCAAAGGGCAAAGAGCATCTTGTGTGTAAGCTTAATCGGTCCATTTATGGATTGAAACAAGCTTCGAGATCTTGGAACATCCGTTTTGATGAGGTAATCCAGTCTTATGGATTCATTCAATGTCCGGATGAGTCATGTGTATACAAGAAGAGTGATGGAAACGTGGTGGTATTTCTTGTACTATACGTAGATGACATCTTGCTCATTGGCAACAATGTCAAGGTGTTGTCAGACGTAAGGGTATGGCTGTCCAAGCAGTTTGATATGAAGGACTTGGGAGAAGTAGGACATATTCTTGGGATCAAAGTGATAAGAGATCGCAAGAAAAGAATGTTATGCTTATCTCAAGCTTCGTACATTGATACCATTCTAGCTCGTTTTAGCATGCAAAACTCCAAGAAAGGTTTTCTACCTTTTCGACATGGAGTACCTTTATCTAAGGAGATGTGTCCTAAGACACCAAAGGAGATAGAGGACATGAAGGCAGTTCCTTATGCTTCGGCCGTAGGAAGCCTAATGTATGCAATGCTATGTACGAGGCCAGATATCTGTTTTGCCGTGGGCATGGTTAGCAGATATCAAAGTAACCCAGGACAAGGACATTGGACTGCGGTAAAGCATATTTTAAAGTACCTGAAAAGGACTAGAAATTATATGCTGGTTTACCAAGCAGATGATGTGCTTCCTGTGGGTTACACAGATTCTGATTTCCAGTCGGATAGGGACAACAGTAAATCTACCTCGGGTTATGTGTTTACCTTAGGAGGTGGAGCCATTATATGGAGGAGTGTTAAGCAGAAATGCGTTTCAGACTCCACCATGGAAGCTGAGTATGTGGCAGCCTCTGAGGCAGCCAAAGAAGCTGTATGGCTCAGGAACTTCTTGATGGACTTAGAAGTGATTCCTGGTTTGCCCAAAGCTATCACAATTTATTGTGATAACAGTGGTGCAGTGGCAAACTCGAAGGAACCACGAGCCCATAAAGCAAGTAAACACATTGAGCGCAAGTACCACCTGATACGAGACATCGTAAAGCGAGGAGAAGTTGTTGTCGCCAAAATTGCATCAGCAGATAACCTAGCAGATCCTTTCACAAAGGCCCTCCCAGCGAAAGCTTTTGATGGGCATGTTGAAGGGATGGGAATTAGATGTGTGGCGGCGCTTATAGAAGCATAGTCTTTTAGTATAAGTGGGAGATTGTTAGGATGTATACTATAAGCCTAGTTTTTTGTATGAACATCGTTTATGGAATGAGAATCACATTGGTCATATGTTTGCATTTTATATTTGTTATATATGTTTATGCAATGTCCAATTAATTTATATTATAGATAACTTGGTGTGTGGTGCCACACAGAAGATCATGTTATCAGTTTCTTATAAATTATAAATAGTAGCTCACAACCAAGATGGATTTGGACAAATCATCGGAATGGTTGTAGTGTAGTTTGGTATTAGTCTGTCTTGACTATAAAACTACACTAGTACACTTTGTGTGTATTGAGCAGGACCATTTGAGGTTGTTCGTTTTATACTGACTATATAATAGAACAAGACCTCTGTTATTATGGATGTACATCTTCTTAATCCCTATATAATAACGGGCACGTATGCTCACTGTTTATTTCTTTAATTTGCCAATGGGTGAGATTTATTCATAAATCAATAAACTCGGTGAGTTGGGAGATAGCATTGTTTATATGGTGTTCTGTTGATTATAGAAGGAATCCGTGTCCTAATTATTTAGGATGATAATGTCCCCTTGAGGAGCTCATAAGGATTATCATGTAAACCCTGCAGGTGGATTTAATCCGACATGATAATAAGGATGAGTGGTACTACTCTTGGAATTAGATGTAAATTATTTAAGTTGTCAGTAACTTATTTAATTTACGGACATTCGATATCTTAAACACGGGGAAATAAATGTACACATAATAAGGAGCCCATATTAAATATGGGATTGGGATGGTAGTTCAATAATAATTCTCTAGTGGACTGAATTATTATTGATGGGCTTCAGTTATGTGTTCGGGCCGAACGCAGGATACTAAAGCCCATCAGGAGGCCCAACCCAATTCCTCCTCTAGGTCCCTGGTGTAGCCTATATATAGCTCTTTTCATCAGCGCCTCTCAGAACACAGAACACAGATCACAGAAAACACGTGATAAGTGAGAGAGAGCGGAACTGATTTTTCTCGAAGGATCGTTGGCCACGCAACGTTCGAGAAGGGCTCAGAGGAATACATCAGAAGATCAAGAGGTCTACAAGGGTATGATTTCTTTCCGCTGCGATTTATCTTTGGATCCCGATTCCGATAGCATAGGGCCGGCGATCCGTCGGTTCCAACAGGTAGTTCTGTTCTTGAATCTTCAATTGGCGTGATCATACGCCACTATTTTCCCTTGTTGCATCAAAACACAACCCAAACCCTGTTTGGATGCGTCACTGTAGATCACGAACTCCTTCGTTACGTCTGGAACTATCAAGATTGGTGCTTCTGTTAGTCTCTTCTTTAGTTCCTGGAAACTACGCTCACATTGCTCACTCCATTGAAACTTCACGTCCTTCCTTGTCAAGTGAGTCATAGGAGTGGCAATCTTCGAAAATCCTTCTATGAATCTTCGGTAGTATCCAGCCAAGCCGTTGAAACTCCTGACTTCTTTAATGTTCATTGGAGTTTCCCACTTACTGACAGCTTCCACCTTTTCAGGATCTACTTCAATATCTTGTGAAGAGACAATATGGCCCAGGAAACCCACTTTGTCTATCCAGAATTTGCACTTCTTGAATTTCGCATAAAGCTTTTCTTTTCGTAGAACCTCTAGTGCAATTCTGAGATGTTCATGGTGCGCTCTATCACACGAATAGATAAGGATATCATCAATGAACACGATAACGAAAAGATCAAGGTATGGATGGAAGACGCGATTCATCAAGTCCATAAAGATAACTGGAGCATTACTCAGTCCAAATGACATTACAACAAACTCGTAGTGGTCATATCTCATCCTGAATGTTGTCTTTGATATATCCGCGTCTTTGACTTTCATCTGGTGATATCCAGACCTTAAGTCAATCTTCGAGAACACACTGGCACCTCTTAATTTATTAAAGAGATCTTCAATTTGAGGTAGTGGATACCTGTTCTTTATTGTCCTCTTGTTCAGCTCTCGGTAATCAATACACATCCGAAAGCTTCTATCCTTCTTCTTCACAAAGAGCACTAGAGCTCCCCAAGGCGACACACTTGGTCTGATGAAACCTTTATCCAAAAGTTCTTGTAATTGGACCTTCAGTTCCTGCAATTCTTTCGGTGCCATCCGATAAGGAGTTTTCGACATTGGTGCTGATCCTAGAACTAGATTGATCTCGAAGGTCACCTGTCGATCCGGCAGAGGACCAAGTAAATCCTCAAGAAATACATCCATGAATTCCTTTATCACCGACACCCTCTCGATAGAAGTCGATCCTTGCTCAGGATTCACCATGTTGACCAACCAAGCTTCGTAATTTCTTTTGCTAAGCATCTGGGTTGCCTTCATGACCGAGATAACCCTTGAATCAACTTTAACTCGTGTTCCATAAAATGTGAACTCCGGCTCTCCCGGTGCTTGAAAGATGATTTCTCTCGCACGACACTTGATTACCGCGTGATTGGACTCTAGCCAGTCCATTCCCAGGATTATGTCAAAATCCTTCATCTCCAAAGTGTGAAGATCAGCAAGAAGAATCTTATCTTCAAAAGCGATCTTTAGGTAACGCTATAGGTGTTTTGTCCTTACCGTTTTCCCTGAAGGAATATTTACTTCTAGGGTTTGAGCGACTATCCTACCGTCTTCATGTTTCAGCAAGTTACAGAAGTTGATAGATATAAAGGAGTGTGTCGCTCCAGTATCAAAAAGGATGAGAGCAGAAATATCACATACTGATAACATATCTGTCATTGTCTCTGCTCCCTCAACAGCTTCTGGGCGGGTAAGAGTGAATGCTCGTACTTTGCCTGCCACTGGCCTTGAGTTCGGGGCTGTAGCTGGCGAGTTCCTATTCCTCCAGCAGTTGGCCGCTATATGCCCCGGTGCCCTACATGTGAAGCAATTCCGTATTTCTTATTGACACGGTCCCACATGTACCCTTTACCATCTAGGACACGGGTTTCCAGGTCTAGGAGCGGGAAGGAGTGGAGTGTTGCTTGTCCTTGGAAATTTGTTCTGGGTAAAACTCTGGCTCGGGCCAGTCCACTTTCTTTTTACAGGAGCCAGGAAGACTTTCTTGGGAGGTATAACATCCAAACACAATCGAGAGGTGATCTCCTGAGCTTTCTCGATAACATTTACGTATGTCATCGCCCCTTGCCCAGCCAGAATGGATCCAATCTCTGGACAAAGGCCCTTTTCAAATCTTTGGGCCTTCTTGATGTCGGTATCCACCAAGTATGTGACGTACCGACTCAGATGATTGAACCGCCGCTCGTATTCTCCCACCATTGAGCTTCCTTGATGGAGATGTAGAAACTCCATTTCCTTCTTGTCCCGGTAGGATTGAGGTATGAAGTGATGAGAAACCACTTCCTTAAACTCTTCCCACGTCATCCCCTCTCTTTGAGCAGGCAGTAGAGTCCTCTCATACGAGTCCCACCAGTGACTCGCCTCGTCGGTAAGCTGGAAGATCGCACAGCTGACCTTCTATTCTTTGGTACACGTTAAGTGCCCAAATAATCGGTCGAATGACCTTAGCCACTCTTCCGCGTCTGCTGGTTCCCCTTTCCCACCGAACGTCGGCAGATTAAATCACCAAAACTGTTCGTGTATGAGGTTAGGGTCGGTTTTTACTGGCTATGGGGTGGCTCGAGTTACCTCGAAATGTTGTGCTAACCCCCTTATCACCGTAACTAGATCTCCCACGTTTGCATTCTCCTCTCGCTCTGGCTGATTAGTCGGTTGTGGTTGTTCTCTTCGTGGTCTTCCCCTTGACATGGTTCTGTTACGATATATATATATAAATATATAAGTTGTTGAGATTACACAATAATACTATAGGTGAAGAAATAAACACGATACACGTGAATATGTATAAACATATATTCCATAAGATAAACGAGGAATTATACGTGCATAATATACATAAAAGCATAATAGGGATAGCCCTACACCATAACAAAAGGTGTATATACACTATCTATGAAATAAAAGCTACCTTATACATATAAAATGTTTTATCGTTTGTACATAATATATACATATCATAAAAGTTCGCTCGTGACGTCTACACGACTGTAGCGGGAGGCGATGAAGGCCCCAGTAGTCCTGGTGCCCCGTCCCTAGGGTCGTCCATCTTCGGGTCATCCTCCTTAGGATCATCCTCAGGATCCTTCTCAGGATCGTCGTCCTTCAGCTCAGAACTACTGCTAGACGGATTGTAGGGTCCCGACTCAGGAGCAGTCGGAAGGCCGTATCAACCCCATAGCTCCAGCATCTGTCTCGCCACATTCCTAAAGTCGGCGGTGGGTACATGATCTATCGATGAGAATACTAACTCATCCTGATAGACTAAACGGGCCATAATCTCCCACTCGCGTGGTAAAGTATGGATCATATGCAGACACGCCTGGACGCCACTAATCCTACCTCCAGTACCCCCTATCTCCCTCCAGCAGTGCAGAAGTCTGGCGACATGCTCAACCACTGATACGTCGCCTGTCACTTTACTCTCATAAAAATGGTATCGGAGTCTCTCCTCACGCGTCTCTATAACTGGTATCCTCCTCCTAGCGGCAACATAAATCCTATTCATCTGTTCAGTATAAATTACACGAGTTTTTGTTATCATCATTTTATATCCATAACATCTCTTTTTAAACCTTAACGGTCTATATCACGCTAGCAAGGTATCACATAACAGGTAAGAACTCTTTTTCGCAAGTCCTATGATCAGGAAGAGTCACCTATAAAGAGAGGATGACGTCTATCTATTTCTTTTCGAAAAAAATTTCAAGTTTTAAAGACACGTATTTCTCATTTTCTCTTTATAAAACAAGTTTGAGCAATTTTGAAAATGGTAGAACATTGCTCTGATACCAAACTGTCACGCCCCATTTTCTTACATACAAGGAATGCATATTGAATGCAGTATGAGGAAGGTTACTAACAAAGACTCGTTAGATAGAAGTTTGAGCCAAGCCAATAAGAAGATTCCACCTGGACCTGCGACTCTGCAAAAGGTCTGCAACCAGGGAGTGGCGCCATTAATGCGAAAGAAAATAGGACATGCCCTATATTCTCAAGTTGTCAATCGCATTAAATGCAAAGATATGGAAGATCAAATTTGAACTGAAACAGGAACAATGTCTCTCTTCAACGGGCATTTTCCAAAGATCTATATATAGAAGGATGGAGTGACCATAAGGACTACTGAAGTTTTGAAACACAGTGCAAAATCCCTCAAGTCTTTCATTCTCTAAAAGCTCACATTAAGCTCAGTCACTCAACCTTCCGAGAGCAGTCTACCATAGCATTGAAGCTTTCAAAGATCAAGACAACTCTGCACCAGTTGAAGAACCTTTTATTTCTTAACCATTGTGTTGTGTGCGCTAGGTTGTTTATGATGTAACTTAGTTGAGAGGATTAGATCCTTGCTAAGTGTGTAGTCTAGAAATAGACTACTTGCCCTTTGTGGGATTGTGAACCCTTTGTGGGTTGTGGCCTCGAACTAGAGTCTGGAATTCTAGTAAGCGTAGTTTGTTAGGAAGAAGTTTGTAAAGCGAGACTTGTAATTCGAACTGACCTAACAAAGATCCTCCCTGTGAGAAGGGGTAGAGTGGACGTAGAAGACTTACACCACATTCGAACCACTATATATCGTGTGTTCTTATCTATTTTGATTTACTTACTGCATTGCATTTACCTTATCATATATATCTTGCAATTTACATCATAAGCATCGTGCATAAAAGATTTGGCATAAAGAGCTTTATTGTAAAAGAAAATTGTTTTCCAAAAAGAACTTTATCAAGTTTTCCGCTGCATACTGTGTAAACAGATCAGGAACCTGATCAAGCATTCTGCCAGGTTACTGATCTGAGTCAGGTTGCTGCATTCCCTCTGAGTTAGGAACCTGCCTTACAAAAAGTTTTCAAGAGTTTGTAAAATCGATAGAGGTTCATTCACCCCCTCTAAACCTCTGACCACTTGGGACTTTCGGGACCAACAAAAGCTAATTCTTGTATTATGAGATAACGTAAGAAAACAATTGATGCATTCAACTTACAATGATAATCAATCTTTGATTGTTTTGATATTTTAGAAAAAAAATACTTCAATGTGTGACCTTGATTCATCAAATTTTGATAAGCCAACCAACATCTATTATAATCACTCTTATGATCTCCAACATGATCTCTCAATCTTTCTTTCTCATACCAAACATTAAATCTCTCAGACACAAAAACATCATGCCTTCTTTCACTATGTCTCGTAGAGAAATAATAACAATATAAATAATATGTTGCATCTTTTGCTACGCTATATTCTAGCCAATCATTAAATTCATCAAATAAAGATGTAACAAATTTACTTTTATAATTTTCATCTATCTTTTGAGAAAAATCATGCTCTCGTGGTTGACATGGACCTTTGAGTAAGTAAGCTCTATGAACATGTTCAATTAAATTAGGTAGATAGCTCATTATGTTGGGTGTAGTCCTATATCACTTGGAAGATTTCCTATATTAATCTTATTATTATTATCTTGACTTGATTGAAGTTGATGTTGAACAACAGGTGCATTGATTGAAGAAGATGTGTCTCTATAGTAGGTTGTATTTTTCCAAAGTATCTTTCCATTATCAATAAAAAAAATAGAAGAAATATTAGAAAATAAAGTAAACACTCAAGAACTTGCTAAATCAAAATGGGATTTGGTATAAAATTGAAATTTCAAGAGTTGAGTAAAACACAATAAAGATATACTTGAAAGTTTAAGAGCTTAATAATGAGTTTTGCCATATACTTTTAAAAGAGAATGTTTCATCTTACATTCTTCATTTACTCAATGCTTGATATATTATTTTTAATTGCTTCACAAAAACTTAAATATTGATTATCATTATGAGAATATAAAAACTAATAATTTTATAAGAATATTTTGATTTTTTTTCTACAAAAGAAACTAAATCTTATGGTAATTTAAGCAATAAAATAACTTAGTCATTCAAAAATATAAGTTTGCCCATCTACTACCACAATGAAATTTTTCCATATTTGCATATATAAAGAATTCGTAAACAAAATACAAAGAAAATTATAAATCTTTTCCAATTGATAAATAAATCACATACGTAATTTAAATCACCATAATCAATAATAATAATGATGAAGAAATAAAGCAAGAACATAATATAAGGATAATATTTTACCTTGAAATTAGGAAGAACAACAATTGAGAGAATGAGAGATTTCGGGCTTGTGTTGTGAGATGAGAAAGAGGAAAATGAATGAGAATGAGGAAATAAAATTTTGCCCTCATCGCTCACTGTCCCGCAGAAGTAAACGTAACAGGGATTAATTTAATTTTATTTTTTCAATTAAAATAGTAAATTACAAAAATACCCTTACTATTTTAAAAAAAATTGAGAGGGCCCAGCGCTCTTCTTGGCCTCCTTTTAGTCTGTCACTGACTGTAAAATTATCTTTCTCATAATTGGAAAATTAAACTTGCACTTTTAGCATATAGAAGTGTGATCTAGTTCTTCCACCATTTTAGTTTGTTGGAGCTCTAGTTTTGTGGTACTACTAACTAGAAAACGTAAGTCGTTTTCACTTTGAGAAACATCACATTGTATCATGAGCTCTAGCGGGATGTGTTCATTCTTAGTGGAAAGGTCTAATTGGCTTTACTTTCCAATATTCATTTATGGTGCTTCCAAAGCTCTTCTTTGTAGGAAAGTTGTTAAAGCTGCTTGTGGGTATTTACTTAGGCAAAAGCTCGAAGACTCTACTAGAATTTGAAATTCGAAGATATTCCGGATTTCTAGCAAGAATATGTCGTATGTGGTGTTGCAACATCATCGGCAACATCTGCTTCCACAATTTGTTGTTTACAGTGTTCTATAATAGTTTTATTTTACTGCAAACCTTTGTAATTGACATTGTTTAGTACACTAAAAACCAACAACAGCTATATATTGTAAGTTATTGTAAGAAATATAGCGAGACCAAGTTTACTGGGAGTCAGATCCTACAACATAGAAATCGTACAGTTGGATGTTGACAAGAGCAACACTACAAGATTAGTTAAAAGCATACAACAACTAACTAATGTACGAAGAAGATCAACATGAAAATGAGGAAATGTCATTTAAAGTCCTTGAAATTCAAATATGAAAAATAGAGACAAAGTTGAACATCAGACTTCTCAACCACTAGGAAGGTGATAGTTGGGACTAATATACTATAGCAACCTGCAACCTCCTATAAACAAGCAAATGGTCCCCTACTTTAATGCTGTAAATTTGAACAATGCATTTAATTGGTTTATGAGTACGAACCTGACTAATATTCAATAGTTATTTTACTTGTCTTCAATGGGAAAATCACCAAGGTATAAATAGATGAGTGAGACAAATAAGGGTTACTTAGAATAAAGATTTCAAGCTAATTGTGACCACATCAAAATCAAGTAACTCCTAAAACCAGAAATCTAAGTCAATCAATCTCAACAAGCAAGACCACATTAGAAATTAAACCTTCAAGTCCAGTGGCTGTTTTGAGGTGAAGAACATAAGATATTCATATCTTAAAATCTCTATTTAAGGTTGCTTAGGAGTCCTTAGTTAAAAAAATCAAGTTTTCTTACTAAGTGTTCGACTTTGTGTGAGCAAGAGTTATCTTTATATGAGTGTATTTAACTATGTTAAAGCACTTGTGTGAAGGCTAATTTACTATATGTGTCTTTATTAGGTTTTAAGTTTGTAAGAGTTGTATGCATCGTAAACAAACTATACTTAACAAAGTTCATCCTCAAGAGAAGAAGTCAAGTGGATTAGAGAGGTTACTCCACCCTTGAACCACTAGAAATGTTTGTATGTTTACTTACTGTATTTTTTCTTATCTGCACAAACACTTGCATACAAACTAACTTGTAAAATCATATTTGTTAAAGTTTTTTTCAAATTAGAGTGTTACTTACAATGTTTCTATAAGTTTGATACTACTTAGAAAATCATAGAGTTTTGTGCAATAGAATATGTTCTTTAGAGAGTTCAAGACTGTGTTGTAAGTTTAGTAACTTAAAATGTGTAGTAAGAAAGTTCATACTTTAAAGAAAAACTTGATAAAATTACAAAGGTTTATTCAAACATCTCCCCCTAAAACTTTTCATTACTAGGGACCAATAGATCTTAAATCTTAAGATGAAGTCTTATAGGGAAAATGTAAAGTCCTCAACTTCATATATGTTCACTCTGTATAGTTTGTGTATAAGTTGAAAATCCCAACTATAACATGTCATTGCTTTATTAATCACTAAATCTAAATACATTGCTAGAAATGAAGTCATAAAAGAAATATTTTGGTTGAAAGACTTATTGTGTGAAATTGGTTTTCTAGATGATTAAGTGGTCACTATTTCGATAGTCAATCTGGAATTCAGTTGTTTAAAACCCATAGAACTAAACATATTGATGAAGTTTCACTTCATATGTGATATCATTGACAAGAGAGGATTGTGGGTTTAGAGAAAATCTCATCACAATTCAATCCTCAAATATGGGGACTAAATGTCTGTCTGTTTAAATTTGTCATTCATATATGAGGACTTAAAATTTTGTTTCATTAGATTAGACTATGTGTCTATCTGCTTCTTAGACATTGACTTAGTGTCTTTGATTTTTATGTTGTTATTTTTTCTAAATGTGTATCGCTTTTTTTGGATATCTTGTATCTTGTGTTTGTTATGTCTACTTTTGCTAATTAGTGTCTAGTGCAGGTTTGGTGATGATGATCCATGTGTTTGGATTTAATATTTTAGTGTACCAATGTTGAGAAGGTGGAGATTGTTAGAATATTGGCTCAATTAGTTTGTGTCATTTCATAGTTCACATCCTTTGGTAGTCCTCTCACACTCTCTCACCAATGGTCCATCTTTCTGCCCTTTGTTGTCTCCCCTTCTGTTTTGTGCTCAACTTAAGAAGAAAAGTATCTCTTCAATCTTAGTCTCTCCATTCTTGTACAGTTTCATGGCCTATCTCTATGAAAATCTTTTGTGATTGAGTAAGAGAGTTCTTAAGAGGGTGTTATCGAGGTGTTTCGGGTTTGGGTGATTCTCACACTCTCATTTTAAATATAACTAGACTTGTAATAAATTTTCATATTAAAAGACCTATAATTGAGCGTGTACATTTTTTTTACACATAATAACATAAATAACCTTCCTTAAACATGAAAACGATTTAAGATTATAATATGTTTTGAAACATGTACGATAGTATTAAACCATACTCGGCTTTATATTTACATATTTAAATATATCAGAGTACAAGAATAAAGAAGTCAAGATGCTATCAAAATATATTATTTAAAGCAAGATAAACTCATAGCATAGCCCAACATGTCGTCATCCATGTACACCATCTATGAACCCGTATGAACTCAACAACACGGTCAGTAAGTTCATGAGCTTATACATCAGCAGGTTCACTTACAATACATGAACTATATGAGCTAAAAAACTTAGTAAGCAGAAATTATGCACATAACATGAATAACACGAAATGATGTTAATCATGCATGCTAATGAATGAAAACATTTATTTCAAAACAATTTTCCTTCATTAAGCCCTTGACCACCATCTACTAGGCACCAGATGGAGCTCAATATAACATCATTCATCATAGCCATATCCATGTCTCACATGCCACCGGCTAAACATATAGTATTGGTAGCCATATCCATGTCTCACATGCCACCGGCTGAACAAATCAAGTCATATCCATATCTCACATGTCACCGACTACCCATATAATATATCATAAGCATGGTTACATGTCTCGGTGCACTAGTAGTGGTCAATAAAATACTTTTCATCTTGAAATCATGTCTTGCATGTAGATTGCAATAACTTTCATCATTTACGTATGCACGTGTTGATGCTCGTGAATGATATTCTTAATACAAGTAATATATTTTCACATAGCATCACTCAAACTCATCAATTCTCAAGAATATGTAAAATCACGTGATATCATTCAAAGGATATATGACATGAAATATTATGTCCATACATTGTAGTTGCAAATAAATTTCTACTTACCTTTATTGATTACCCCGACTCTTACTTTAAATTGTATAAGTTGTCCTTGACATTGGATGGAAAAGACAGATAAGGACAAAGGAAGAAGATCACTTTGATCTCTGGTTTCAGAATCTTAAAGGCTAATGATCTGTCATATATATTACTCCCTTCGTTCCTTTTTAAGTGTCTCATTTTATCCATTCACACAAACCAATTTTTCCATTAATTACTTCTCTTTTACTTCTCTTTTACTTCTATAAGAATTGTAGTATTCCATCATTTATTAGGGTAATTGATGAAAAAAAGAAGGTAAAATAGTATCAATAATGACATAGTGACAATTAAAAAGGAACGTCATATTGGATAAAATGAGACACTTAAAAAGGAACAGAGGGAGTATATCATTAACATTCTTACATAACAAATATAATGAAATCATTAGGATTCAATCATTACATTCATAATTAATGAAACTATTAGCGCGTGACAAGAATATGCAATTTCATTTAGTATTTCATGTTTTCCAACACATATTTCTCAATTCTTTAGCATATTAAGATATAATTATTTACTTCTATATTTTTGAAAATGTATTTAACCTGTAAATTAAGATGATTATATCATATAGGGCCATATAAGGCTTACTAGTTAATCATAACAATAACATATCTAGACTTATTTCCTTCATAGTCATTTAAAAGACATCAAATTAATATAATTCTTATTTATTGGAAACATTATTAGATAACCCTACAATTTTATATTTCATTTGGAATTCAAACTATTAGAACTTAAGATATGAAAGAATAGAAGCAGTTGGTTCAAAAGATGTTTAAGTTATTAATTCACTTATATATCTTTAATTAGTCAATAAACATCTTAAAATTCCCTTTAAATTAAGGAGTATTTTTCTGTAATGCAACTTATGTGTAATGGTTAACCTAATCATTAAATAAAATAGTAATTTCATTCATTACACATATAAGGTGAAATCTGTGTGTGATTATTTAATTAATATACATAAAATAATTCCATAATAACAACATATAATAATTCCATATTTGATGATTAAACAAGTTAATTAATTTGGTGATAATAACTTACTTACCTAACAATATAACAACATATAATTAAGATTTATTCATTTCACCCTGCCCTTCAAATTTGATTTACTTTAACAAGGCTAATTTAGAAAATTACATAAATTCATTAGTAAACTATTATATCCAAACACATGTCAATTCATTAGATAATTTAATTATATGTAAAATTAAGAAAATGATTCCATCAAATTAATTAACATGCATGTATATAACATTTAAACTAGGAAGAAAGTAAGTAAAGTAAAACTTGAATTCATCATTTGGAATTATAAAATGCATAACTCCGTTTACTTCTCTATTTCTTTCTTTTTCATTTTTCATTTTTCTTTTCTTTTCTTTTCTTTTCTTTAGTTTTCTTGCTTTCTCTTATGTTCTTCTAATATTAATAAACTAAACATGATTCATCATCATATTGGGACACATGTCCTCTTCTCCAATTAATATTCTTGTGAGTCATCACATTAAAGATATTATCAAATTATTTCATTTATTAATCTTATCAATTTAGTTAAGAGTAAGTCTCTTGTGAGACCGTCTCACGGGATTCTAATGCATTGCGTGAGACGGGTCATCCCACAATCCACTTATCCACTACCCAAATCCTATAATTCACATATTATTTATGAGTGATGAGGCTCCGTCTTACGGAAACTATCCGTGAGATCGTCTCACATGAGTTTTTGTGTTTAATTATATATCAAGCAAAGACAATCATAAACTAAAATACATACTAATTTTAAGATGATAATTCATAATCTCAAATTAGATTTGATGATCTTAGAATTCAATCCTACTTAATTAGATAAACCTTTGAAATTAACAAATGAATTAGATTTATTAAACAAGTGCATAATCACTCAATACCTAACGTAAAAAAGAAAGAGGTAATAAAATACGTAGCCTAATAATTAAACTTGAAGTTCTTACCTTCACTTTTTTTTTCGTCAGATAACTTTTGTCTTCTCCTATTCTTTCTTTTTATTTTTTTATTTTTTTTCCTTATCAGTAGGTTTTACTATATATATGTAAGCATGTATGAATTTCTTCTTTAATTCATAAGATAAAGAGGTTTTCTCTTTCTTAATATGCAAATGCACCACGTATCTTATGTTAATGATGAGAGATGTCACCGATCTTCTTTTCCTTTTCTTGATTCTTGCGAAATGGTGAGATTGAACATAATTTTCATTTCTTTTATTAATTATACCAACAAAGGTGTATATTTTTATATATTAATTCTAAGTATAATATTTTTGAATTTTACTTGATATAGCATTAATTTTATGATTAGATAATAATATCAACGTCTATAAACTACTCTATATTTTATTGAGTTTCTAAGTTTAATTATTTCTATAATATGATTAACTATATATTATTTTATCGAATCCACCCTTCATCCATTAACAAGTTCATTATTATTTTTCTTCCCTCACATTTCCACGTGTATGAAACATTGTAACAAATACACTTGTACGTAATTTTAATTCATTGAATTGAGATTTTCATCTGAGTTGAGGATCTTGACTACTAATATTAAAATAAACATCCTTAAAAGATTAAACGTTTGTGGAGTCTTTTCCTTTGAAAGCTTCTTTAATTAAATTAAAAGATCGATAATATATATATTAAAAAAAAAAAACTAAACGAATGCTAAATTAAAATAACATATAATTGCAATGCATGGATGCAGGAACTATATTAGCCAATAAGTAGCGAGAGGCTTGGGTCTCACAATAATTGTGTTCTTTGTGATTCAAAATTCAATTCATTTACAAAGATTACACTATTGTATGATCGATCAAAGTGTGTTCATATTGTCTAAGCCAAAAAAGAAGACACCAAAGATACCAACAAGTTACAACATATAAGTATTAGTTTGTCTTTAAAATTGAACAGAAGAATTATATGTGTAGTTGGGTTTCCATGAAAAAGTTTCTTCAAATGTTAAAAATATTAGTTCCTACAATAATTTTTTTTATATTTTTATAGAAATACAATTTACATTAGCATGTGCTAATTAATATAAATAATTATCCTTTACACATGAGATCCTTAATTTATTGAGAAAATGCATGTATTATGGATTATTAAAATTATCAATACATGCGTCGATCGAGTATAGAACCAAATTATAATTAATCAACACGTATAATATATATTTTTTACACTAAGGATGAAAAATAAATTTGGCTAACCTTTATTTATTCAAATCTATACCAATAACTTAACAAAAGATCTTATTATAATTCGTCTCGAGCATCCGAAACATATCCTCAGACGTGTTAACCCATGCTTCAATACCATCTTTGGATGGAGTGCTCATAAAAAGAATATAATTCTGAAAAGGCATTGCACTAATGCAAAACCAAACTGGCTTTCCCCAACCAAAGTTAATGTCGTATACTGGAAATTTCCAAAGGCTGTTAATACAAAGTAACTCAGTACCTGATTTAAACAATTCACCCATTTCGTATATCATTCTCAAATACTCTTCACTATTAATGACTTTGTTGATATAATTATCATCCACGGCTGTTTTTGCAACCCTTAATTTTTTTATCAGATCACTAGTATCTGTTGTCTCTGATGTAAATGCGAAACAAGCAATGGAGCCAGTGCCAAAGGTGTGATCTGGTATTGGAGGTGTTTTTCTAGGCCTCAAGTTCATTGCATGTTCTATAGCGAATGATGGTTTTTTTGTACTTGATATCACTTTAGTAGCTTTCATGAATTGTTGCCAAAAGAAAACTGAGAGTGCTTCTACCTTAGTGGGGTTCTTAACTTCATCACAAACAGCTTGTTGTTGAAGCCTCTCAAGCTTTTCCTTGTTAAAGACTAACCTCTTTGTTGTGTTGTTCTCGCATGCTGGAAGGTAACAAGCAGGAATCGAGTTCCTTGCAGGAAAATGGACTGCCATATCAAATAAAGGCTGAATAAAGTCAGCTTCTCCACGACATATAGTAGCCCATGCATTCATAAACATCGTGTTAGATTGAAAATCGCCTACTTTGTGGGAAAAACAAACACCAATAGCAATACCTCCACAATCAAAGAAATTTACTTTCACTAAAAGAATGGCGTTGTCACTATGGGCTATACTATCCACAGGAACTAATTGTTTGAGGTCCTCAATTTTTGGCTCGTTTATAAAATGTAGAAGATTAGCATGAACTCGAGATTCTAAAAACTGAACACCTGTATCATTACAATCAACAAATGAATTTTCTTTAATTATTCCTGCAAATTGGGGAAAGAAAGTCAAAACTTTAGATAAAGATTGTTTAAGCAATTGAGATATTTTAATTTGCGGCATAGATTCATCAATTTGATAGAAGAAAATAAGAGGGCTATAAATCAATGGTTCAATTTGTTCTAGATAGGATAGATTGTGGGTTTTTAATTCGTTTGAGGTGGGAGATGATGGCTTAATAATGTGTGTGGAGATTATCTCCTCACTAAAAACCATCTTCAATTCTTTTAAGTTTTTACATATTCTAACGAAGATCTGTTATTTATAGGTACAAAGCCTTCACTACTCACCAAGTACATAAGCATACTTTACTCTTAAAAAATTAAACATAGAGCAGCCTATTAGTTTAGTTGACAATTTTTCACCAACTTCATAGTACAAATAGATCATTAACTACTAACAATTAGGCACATGACAACATGATTTGTTTGGGAGATGTTTAGCTAAGCTTATTAAAAACATTTTATATTCTACTTCATCTAATAAGATACATTTGTGAAAATTATAATATTATAAATGATCTTATTTAAAAAATAAGTTTGAAGTAATTCAATAAAATAAGTGTTTTGGTACGTAAATATCAATTTTGAAATTACAATTTTTTTAATAAATTCATAGATAAGATCTTTTATCAAAATAAGAGCCGCCTTGATTTTTTATTATAAACATTACTTACTTATAAGACCTATTAACATCTTATATTAATACAATCGAACTAAAAATAAAAAATCACATGGCATTAATGCGAGAAAGAGAGAGATGTTGAGCAATGAAGGAGGGAACGAGAAGATTATTAGGTTGGGCAGGTCTAGAAAACTGTCTTACGGATCTCATTTAGTGAGATGGGGTAGATCATGTTGGCGAGAAGATTATTAGGTTGGGCAGGTCTTCTAGAAAACCATCTTACGGATCTCATTTAGTGAGATGGGGTAGATCGTGTTGGATATAATAAATTGTGTAATATTTTTGTATGTATTAGGTAATATTTTTTTATATATTAGGTAATATTTATGTATTATATTATATGGTATGTGCACATAATATAAAAGTATTATCTGATATATAGAAAAATATTATCTAATATATACAAAAGTATTACATATTGCACGAGAGAGAAAAGTATCTGGACAATCTAGAATCACTGGCGGATCTACATGGCACTAAGGGTAAGCAAGTGCATACCCTCATTTTTGCCAAAACAAAATTCATGTATATATATATATTTTATATTTTATACACCATAATTATGTTTTAGAATTTAAAGTATATATATATATTTTATATTTTATACACCATAATTATGTTTTAGAATTTAAAGTATATATAACTAACACTAACCCAACTTAGAATAATAAATAGACTATATATTAGCTCCACTTTAGGATTCAAGTTGTAGAATATCTATACCATTAGTACTTTTTTTTAGGAACTTACTTTCCAATTTTGAATTGTATGATATATATATATATATAGTATTATATTTCCTATTCCAAATCAATCACTACACGACATGTGTATCATATGGCACCACTAATTAACACGTGACATGTATTAACTATCATGAAACATGAAATGTAACACCAAATGTGATAGAAGATTCGATCATTTTTCTTTTTTTTAGTATCTTTTTGTAATTGTGCATACCCTGTTTGATATTTCTAACTCCGCCACTGTCTAGAATCCATGCGTCTTGTAGTGACATGATCCGACCTAATTCGAATCATGTATCTTATGGTACAAAAGTATTACCTAATATAAAGAAAAGTATTACCAAATACACATAAAAGTAAAAATTATATTACAGTAGACAACGAGAAGTTGAATTACATAATGTGCTCAATCTAGACATCTATTAAATGGTCTAAGTGCCTTTATGGTCGAAGTTTATGAGTTGTTATTACACATTAATAACATAGTGATAAAACTAGCTTAACGTAGCTAATAGTGTGAGATGTGTCTGAAGTCTATAAAATTAATCTTTACATTAAATCCAGGATAAATAATTTAAATAACAATTAGAGAGAAAAAAAAATAATAATAAAGTAGTTGAATTTTGAAAAGATGATAGCATTTTCGAATTAACTAATCTAACTTTTTACCAAACGTAAATCAACTAGCTAAACTAAAATTGCACAACTTTAAATAATAACAAGTAAACGATCATGATACATGATAATTTCACCGAAATAAATCTGGTTTTCTTCGAAATATCGTTTAATAATTATATGATGAGTTGGTCTTGTGTGCATTTGGTGCATATGCAATCCAGGTCGACCCAGTTTTTGATCCGGATCCGCATGTTTTTGAATTTTGCCTTTATTTTTTTTGCTTCAGGTTGTGACCTTTATGTTGTAAATGTGTGACCTTTATATTATAAATGTGTGACCTTTATGTACAATTATCATGACCTTTATATACTGTAACTTAGAAAAAAATGAAGATTTTCAATATAATTTGAACTGTACACCTTTATGTGATATCAATGCGACTTTTATGTTATATTATGTCACTTTTATATACAAATATTCTGACTTTTATATAATATATAAAGATGCATAAAGGTCAGAATATTTGTACATAAATGTGACATAATATAACATAAAAGTCACATTAATATCACATAAAGGTACATAGTACAAATTGTGTAGAAAATCTTCATTTTTTTCCTAAGTTACAGTGCATAAAGGTAGAGATAGTTGTACATAAAGGTCACACATTTATAACGTAAAGGTCATACATTTATAACATAAAGGTTAGGACAAAAATCTGGAAAAAAAAAAACTAAAAAAAATTAAAAACTCGCGGATCCGGGTCTGATCAACCCAGTTTTTGACCCGGATCCACGTGTTTTTGAATTTTGCTTTTTTTTTTTTTTTTTTTTGCTTCAGGTTGTGACCTTTATGTTGTAAATGTGTGACCTTTATGTTATAAATGTGTGACCTTTATGTACAACTATCATAACCTTTATGTACTGTAACTTAGAAAAAAATGAAGATTTTTCCTAAGTTACAGTGCATAAAGGTAGAGATAGTTGTACATAAAGGTCACACATTTATAACGTAAATGTCATACATTTATAATATAAAGGTCAAGACAAAAATTTGGAAAAAAAAATTAAAAATTCACGGATTCGGGTCAGATCGACCCGGATTGCACGGATCTTAGATCCGTGCACCTGGTGCACAGGAGTTTTTGTGTTATATGATATATTATAGATAGAAATTAGTTAAAGAGATATTGATAGGATTTATTTTTCAATTCAAAATATTTGGAGAAATAAAATAGAGTATCGGACAAGATGTTGTATGAAGTGTTGCAATATATTTATGAAAAATATTTGATTTGAAAATATTTTCAATTAAATGTTTGTCTTTAAGTTGGTATTAGCCCGAATGTTTTTGTTATGAATTTCAAGGACATGTAATAGCGTTCTTTATATGGAATCTTCTATTATCAAATTTTGGGGCATTGTAAACAAAATCTTAGACAAATCAGAAATACATTCCTAAGGAAAAAAAATCCATATCAAAATATATTTTATAAACATTGTTTTGGATGATTTTTGAATAAATAAAGACAACGAGATGTACGTACCCTAAAAATATTATTAATACAGTGACATGTACGTACCCCAAAAATATTATTAATTTGATATTAATTATATACTTATAAGGTGTTAGTTATATATTCATAAAGTATTAGTTGTATTCATAAAGTATTACTTGTATAACTAAAATATATGTTTTAGTGAAACATATTAGTTGTATGAGTAGTGTTTGTGTGCACCAAGTGCATGATCATGATCCATGCAACTGGGCGCGCGCGGATCGGGTCAGTTTGGGTCCGACTCAGATCCGTGCCCAGTTTTTTTTTCTTTTTAATTTTTGACATAACATTTATGTTAACCGAATATAACATTTATATTATATTAGTATAACATTTATGTACAGATATCATAATCTTTAAGTAAAATTACTTTGACTTTTTTCAGTATAAAAAACATAATTAAAAGTTATGTAACATTTATGTTAACTGAGTACAACTTTTATATTATATTAGTATAACTTTTACATACATATATCATAATTTTTAAGTGATATTACTTAGAATTTTTCACTATAAAAATTTATATAGTATGGTTTAACCTTTATGTTATAATAATTTAATTTTTATGTCATATTAATATAACATTTATGTACAAATATCATAACCTTTTATGTAATTAAAAAATAACATAAGGTTATATTATCATAACGAAAATGTTAAATTATTATGCATAAAGGTTATATTATTACAACATAAAAGTTTTGAAAGGTGTTATAGGTCTGTCATACATTGCAATAGGTTATATGAACATAACTAAAATGTTAGGTTCAACAAACTAAAATGTTAAGTTCGTCAAACTAAAAGGTTAGACCAACATAACTACGAAACTAGGGTTTGGGCTAGGATTTGGGTGTGTGGGCGCTTGGGACGCATGAAATGCATCCCCGGATTGAGTCAATCCAATTGCACGGATTTAGAATTCGTGCACCTGGTGCACAAAAACATTTATGTAATTATATATTCATAAAGTATTACTTATATTCATAAGATATTAATTGTATACTAATAAGTTATTAACTTATATAACATAAATATATGGTTTAGTAAAATATATTATTTAAAATATTACTCATTACATGTAAATATATTAATTGTATTATTTAAAGGTATTGGAGGGAACATCATATTTAGGAACACAGAAGACCTACTCATAAGTAAAACATGCACATGTTCATGGACTTAGAGCAACACTTTAACCTATACAGCTCTATGGAATCAGAATTATCAGAAATGTCAACATTTACCTCTAAAAATATTTACTATACAGCTCTATGGAATCAAGAAATATTTACTATATTTTTAGAGGCAAATGTCAACATTTGCCTCTAAAAATATTTAGTTGGTTTCAAGAAAAAAATGTTTTTATGCCCATTTTAATTTGAACAATGCAAAATTAAATTAATAATTAGACGCGATAGTACAAAACTTTAAATATTGATAAAGTCAACTTTAATCTTACATAAATTCAACATCATAAATATATTATCTAATTTGTTTAATATATGAACCAAAAAGTCTTGTTGCAAGATTTTATAAACCTTTTTTTTATTGCAGTTGATATATCATAGAAATTGGATCGTGTAATTTCAAATGTTAAAAATGACAAACTACAAAGAGAGAATTAATCTAAAATTCTAAATTGAAATTCAAATATTAATCAAAGACAGATATCATCATAATGATATCATCCACAATTATTCCTATTAATTCCAAAACCTATTAAGATCAATGTAGCTCATAACAATAACAATAAAAAAAATAAAAATAAAAAGTTGGATAAAATCCCTCAGATATTTTTTTCATATTGTTTATCCCACACTTTCACATTACCTATCAATACAACTCAATCATTTCTACTCAAGTAAACGAGGGCTCTAAGTATGTTTACAAGCATACTTAGATGTTGATTGTTACATACAAGCATGTTTACAAGTTACATAAATAGCAAGAGAAAAAGAGAAGGATTCAGATGTTGATAGTTGCATCCCACAACCTAAGCATCCCATTACGCCCACCACTGCAGATCCTTTTCCGTTCCAGATCTGAAGGTATACATCGAACCTGAAACCACCACCAACATTATTTAGCTCTACTCATTACAAAGAAAATATGATATTTCTACTATCACATTTACAAGAGCTAACCATTTATAAAGCAAAACCGATACAGAATCCAGGACTGTAATGTATATTCAAGAACTGCTGAATTACAATATCTATTCACCCATTTTATGGGACTCTAAAATCGACTACTTAGTTACTTCTTATCAAGTAAATCAATGAACTTTAAAATGAGGACAATTAGTCTGGGAGTTTATTCTCCGGCTTATTTAAAACATGGGTAATATAGACCCAACTTTGGACTTTCTTATAGAGCCAAACTCAACAAAAATTACTAGTAATCTGAATTAAACACCTAGCAATTCTATATAAAATACTAGTTATTTGTGTTGAGTTGGCTCCATAAGAAGCCTAACATTGGGTTCTATTTAAATTCCCTTTAAAACATAAACACTAAGAAGTTGACTGAATCCATGGCCATGGCAGAATTAAGTTGAGCTTAGATAAAGGTAATCGCAACTCATAAGGAGATAAGAAAAAATTCTAGGACGCTAGAAATAGAGGCAAATGTCTGGGCTCAGGAGACCATTACTAGATCCGATCATAAAATACATAGGTCATAAATTAAGTAGCTTCAAAATAAATTTAATGAAGGTAATAAGGGAGGAAAATACTAACCATAGCAACTGCTTTTTGTGGAGTCCTGTAGAGTTGCCACCCAGCCATCTTTGTACCTGTATTGGGGAGTCCACTAAGTCGCTCTTGAGGTCGATGGAAAAGGGACATCGAATTATCGGCAGCTCCTATCCCTAACCAGTGTTCGCCCGCATTTATAGAGAGTATGGGACAAGTATGAATGGTAACATTCTTGACACATGTTATACCACCTAAAAATATAAGAAATTGGCCATACCTACTTTTAGTATAGAGGTCCTATATTTCAAGAAATAGTAGGAGAAGTAATAATTGATTAATACTTTATCTCAGTGATTAAAAAAGCGAAAAGCGCCCCGAGGTGCCAAACCTGTTGTACTGCCTAGGCACGAGGTGAGGCGTCCGCCTCATAGAAGCGAGGCGCCCAAACTAAAAAAATATACATATATACTATATAACATTTCATAATACGAAAACATAACAATATTAATGCCCCAAACTCCAAACATAATAATAGCATGAAAATATAAAAATATCCAAAAGATCTAATATCCAAACTTCAAACATAATAATAAACTGTTGGTACTGGACGCTGCTGCCGGTCGCCGGTAATCGTCGCCGGTCGCCAATGGTGGAACTTAGAAGGAGGGAGAGGAGAGATAGTGGAAGGAGGGAGATAAGAGAGATAGTGGAAGGAGGGCTGCAGCTTTGTAACTAGCGTTTAGAAATTTTTTGAGCTTTTTATGTATTTTAATTAAAAAAAAAAAGGTAAAGAGAAGCAATTTCAAAAAAGCGCCGCTTTTTAGCGCCTCGACAAAGGCATGAGGCGCCCGAGGCGCACCTAGGCGCCGCTTTTCTCACACCCGCTTCGCCTCGGTGTACTGAGGCGCTAAACTACCTAATCGCATCGCCTCGCGCCTAGGCGCGCTTTTTTAATCACTGCTTTATCTAATAATCCAAGTATTTAAAATGAACCATTGAGCAGGAGAGACTGCTAAGTAGCTTTGAGTTGAGCTTGCAATCAATAATTTATCATGTTTCAGCAACTCAAACTCTCAAAGCAATACACTTTATGTTCAAATTTCCAAATTACTTTATCTTAACATGAAAAAGTTTTTCAAAATGAACTATCGAGCAGGAGGAACAGATAAGTAGCTTAGGGTCGAGCTAACAATCTAATTCATCATATGTCAGAACTCAAAGCAACACAGCTTTAAGGATTAGTGTTCTTAAAATATGATATGTGTAACCAATGTCAAGGGAACAAAGACGACAAGTTTTTTCAATTTTGTTCTGTTAACAACTTTTTTAAGACCTTCAAATAGAAAGTAAATTTGGTAGTCA
This sequence comes from Scutellaria minor, assembly GCA_954870855.1. NCBI lineage: Eukaryota > Viridiplantae > Streptophyta > Magnoliopsida > Lamiales > Lamiaceae > Scutellaria > Scutellaria minor. The sequence continues at coordinate 24,687,096 of OX940727.1, forward strand.
CCATTTTGACTTTTAATTTTGTTAAGTTTGCTCAGTTTCCATTCTCTGATACTAACATGACTGTAATAGAAACATAGAATATAGAGATGTATCTGTGTAACCATCATAATGTGTCTGTCTATGTATTGACAAGAAGAGCGAGGAAATTGGCACTATCAAATTTACAATAGAATTTGCATAGTAATCTTACAAGTAGCCTATTGATCTTACATGTCACACTAGAACTTTCATATCGACACAATTAAAGCAGTTCACTAGAAGTAATCCATGTATTGGTCTGAACTAACTGAAGAATTTCGACACCAAAAAGAAATCATGCATACAACAAATGGACAGGAATATGTTTTGCAGCAGACGTTAAGTGAAATGTAAAATTTACCCTAATCCGTCTTTATATGATGAAATAATTGAAACATTAAATACAACACAATTGTCCGCAACTACTACTTTTATCAATTACAAAATTACAATTACATATACGTCTTAATTAAATATTAAAAAATACAATTTAAATAGGGTATATTAACAGAATATAATATTTATGGAGACTTTTAAGACTACAGGGAATTGACCATTACAGCAGACGTATGATATTAACATATGACCTTAGCAAATAAAGATACATTAGAATCATTCATACAAAAAACAAGAAAGAAAAACATGTCCATGTTACGGCATCAGACTTTATCCATGATTTTATAATGCAATACAATATCATGGTTTATAATATTCAAAGGAAACTGGTGGAAGTTCAAAGACATCATGTGATTTATAAACATAGGGTATTCCTGCATATGGTAACAAAAAAATAAATTTATCACTTTAAGTCTTACCATCATCAGTTTCCCAAAACCGAATAAGTCCATCATTTGATCCTGAAAATACGAAAATTACACGAAAAAGTTAGTGCACTATCTAAACTTAAGCAGCAATAAACTAGAAGCAGGAATCTACGAAAGACCCCCAGCTGAAAGCACAATTGATTTTAACCTGTGATAATTCCTTTATCTGCTACAGAATATTCCACGCATAAAACTGGACCATCATGGCAAGCTAGCACAGCATCACATGTTCCTTGAGAGACAGACCACATTCGAGCAGTCCAATCATCACTACCTGTTATTACTGTATCTCCAACCATCCTAATAGACCTGTTGCAGTCAGCATGGTATATTAGACACCACAATTAAAATGTAGCCTTATTGTTCAAACGTCAATGACTTGCCTAATCCATTTTGAATGCCCTAACAGCTTATGCATCTGTTTTCCAGCGCGAATGTCCCAAATGTTTGCAACCCTTAAAACAAATGTGAAGAAGTCAGAGTATAGGAAGACTAAGAAATGACAACTACGAGCAATTTGCAGAGGCCACCTGAAAATTATTTTCTTTACAGATAAATATATAAAAAAGTCTAGACAAGAAGTTTAAGTTGCTTATGCATCTCTGCCTCCAGCGGCCAAGATTCCAGAGGAGTCGTCATACTCCATGCAGAGAACAGCACTCGAAAAACGGCCTACTGTTGCAACACAGGTATCCGTCTTTACATCCCACATTTCACAGTGCCGTCATGTGCAGCTGAGAGGACACGCTCACCTGAAAGCATCCGTACAATGCTGACCTAAAAGGGAGTGAAAAAGGCACCAGCCAAGGTAATGTCTTGAAGAAGATGTCAATGAAATAAATGGGTATCAATCATATAGTCATGCAGAAATACCCATTTAGAGCAAAGACAAACCAGGATGCATAAATAATCACAGAAACCGTGAAAATGCTGAAGAACATGGAGGAATTAACAGTGATCATCTCCTAAAGTTGTAGTGACGTGAAATTTTCAAAGTACAATCCCACGTCCAATGATATTCAAGAGCCATTTCTATGTCAATAGCCAGAGATAAGTAAAATATGTGCTCATCATTAACAGGACAGAGAGATAGAAAGTTCCCAAATGAAACGAGTCCTATTGAAACACTGATGTGTGACAAGTGTCAAAAAGTACGTTCACAAGCAGAAAATCAAGACGATGGGGGTAGGTAATTACAGCATCACCAACACGCAAATTTACTGTTTTTTAAGACATCGTGCAATGCAGATCAGAAGACAAATTGAAACAGATGCAGAAGCATTACTTTATAAAATTGCTACAAGATCTAATTCTACTAAAAACAAAAATGGAATACAGAAGCTTAAAGGTTGACAAATTGTTTAACTGGATCAAGGTGAAAGTGACTGATAATCTAAATTAGAGCTCTACACACATTTGATAAAAGAAATTAAGCAGATTGCAGAATGTAGTAGTAGCATTTTACTTGTTACATTTGTTTTTATGGTTTTCCATGAGATGTGCAAGACATTAAGGACTGTTAAACTTTATGTCTCTTAAATGGCACAATATGGCCATTTCAAGTTTCACTCTTAACCATAGCAAGAATTTCCGATGCTTCATATTTTAGGTGTTAGAGAGATAAATTCTAGTTTATTTATCAATAAAAAAAATGCTATAATCTAGTGATAGGGTATTGAATGGGATGGGTTGGTTGGATTGGGATGGGATGGGTCATGTAACTGAACTTTACTACTGAGCTGAATCTTTTGGTGTTCAAGATAAGGCATGGTGGAAAATGACTGAATTTCATGTGCAACGACTTGAGGATATAGTATTTAAAATTTAGCATCCAACAAAATACAAAAAACAAAACGAGAAAAGATAAACCTCAAGGAACCACCAGCAGGATTAACTCTAACCCTTAGCCAAATCAGGTCCAGAATTTGTATAGGTTGCTCAGATCCAGGTTAGTACAGAAAAAATCACAGTACACTGAGAAGCCTAAGGTCATTCTAGATACATACCTTCGTAATTACTCGGTGAAGGTAAGAGAAAATGGGCAATTAAATAGCAGATCAGTTCCAACTAATAGTTTAGGATAAATGTACAGCAACATGGAAAATTCTCAGTGTCTATCTTTACAGCCCAATCTTATTACCTTCCTTTTAAAGCAAGTTGTTTCTACTACCAAAATACATGCAGAGACCAAATTGCATACACAGCAGAATTGTATAAATTAGTGCAAAATTGCAGTGAAATTCTAACCAAACCTGTGCATCATGGCCCTTCAGCTCTTCTCGAAGCTGAGTGGTCTGTTTATCCCACACAAGTACATACTGGTCATCTGAACCAGATACCACCTTCCCCCTATCAGAGCTTATGGCTCGGACAGTTCTGCCCAGAGAATTATAAATTAGAATACATGCCTCGTTATCTTTAAAAAGTAGACATCTAGCCAAGTATTTTTAAATTCGCCTCCCAAGAATATTCTGTATCTGCATATATTATAATCAACTATCCCCATGCCATATGTTAACACGCATACATATCCAGAGAACATACATGGAAAGGGGGGGGGGGGGGTGGAGAGTTTGAAGATACCTAGTGTGCCCCTTCAAAGTTGCCCTCAGTTCAGAACCACGAAGACTAGGGTCCCATATCTTTACCTGCATTTTTTATGTTATCAAAACATTATCTGAAGTGAAGAGCATCAGAAAGTTAGATGAGTATAGAGATGTGAGGCATTTATCATGTCTTTGGGCAGGGGTGACACCCCAAGTTTGGGACCTATGTCCATATGTTTTCATATATTATATTTAAATGTACAAGAAATAGGATAAAAATTTACGAAATTGGAGCTAGAAAGATCATGAAAGAAAGTTGGTGTTCAGATAACTTTGGCATCTAAATGTTGTCAGGGTTGACTCGGGATGCTTTGGTTTGCATAGGCTTATGTGTGGGGTAGTCGTATCCAAGAAACTGTCTCATCATTGCCACAAAACAACTTATAAGCACGCAGCCTTGGCACCCCACGAATGTCTACAACATTGCAATTAGGAATTCTATAATTTGTGAGAATGATCTCCAGTCTAAAGAGGTACATATCGTGCTCTACAGAGATCTAGGCTCCGAAAGTGGAAAACAAATATTTTCCATGTGAAGGAAAAAAAGAAGGGATTTTCCTTGTGCTGTCTCTAACAAGATCAACCCTTGGAAACTAAAATTTGAGCAACAATTTTTTCATCTTACTGTGCAGTCTGTGCTTCCACTGATGAAGAACCACAATGTAGAGCAGCCACTGCACCATTATGACCTCTTAGCATGCAGATGATGGTCTGCGTTTTTTTCTGCCCTGCCGCAGGTGCATCTTGCTTGTAAGGAGATCCATTCTCATTTATAGCTGGATCAATATATGCATTATGATCTCAGAACAGCAATATGATTGAGAAAAACTTTTCAATTCTGCAAATCGAAAGCCAATTATACCTAAACTGCCACTATCAGATGTCCACTTACGGACACGACTAAAAGAACTCGCTCTATCCCCGCTGAACATGCTCTGAACCCAGCTCCTTCCGACAACGGATGCCTCCGATAATTGCTGAGCACTATCCCCAGCATCTTCTGGACGTGGAGAAGGTAATCCAAATGAGATTTCCCAGAATAACTTCCCCAATATTCAATGCAAATTTGTCTGATATGTGAGGAATCCCCTTATCTTTATCTGATACAACACAGAAAATATCAATGCAGCTGGGACAAAAATTCCAAGATAGTACAAACATATCAGGGAACAATTTACAAGAAACCCAGATCTGAGAGCACATAAAACAACTAAAGGGCCTCATTGAATAGACTAGGAAAGGGTGTTGACAGCAACATGCCTTCCGGTATCCAATATGGGATTTTCAGTTTTGATTAAGTAACCTGATATTACATGTGTCTAATGGGCATGTTATTCATAGTAAGTATCAAGTCAATAATCAAGAATCTATTACCTTAAGGTGATGTTATAGTTTAAAACTCTGACTTATGTTATGAGTAATATTTATGATAAAAGAATAGGTCAAGATGTTGTGCAAGTGTCTTGTGGATGTGGTTCTAGTCAAGGGTTGCTATCCAGTGTGAACAACTCAGTAGGTCGTAAACATGATAAATGAAAAAGGAAAAAAAAAAAAAAAGGAAGATCAGATACAACAAAGAAAGACCATGAAAAATCAGTCACACAAAATTAGAAAACCACCCATTATCTCATAGGAGCTAGTCTACTCTGATGCAAAGACAACAGGTTGCATAGAAGGATCATAGTCAAAGGAGACTTCATGCAGCATACCATTGGGTCATTTTCTACACTAATGGATTAATTTTGGCAGTATTAATGTTTAAAGGTTTGGGATTCATAGTCTACTCCCACAGTATATGTCAGAAAATTTACTGGATCCAAGAATTAGATGTTGCAACAGTCTGCAAATTTTCAGCCTTTATGAGCAGATCTTGAGGGCAAATTTGTTTGTAGCAACAAATCTGCAGGCAGATTATTTGCACCAGATTTGGATCAGCAAATTCTAAAGGGATTCAATTTTTCTAGTGTTAGGTGAACTTGTATAGTTGGCTAGTTTTAGAGGGAAGCACATTAGCTTGTATTGAGATATTAGGAACACTTCTTCATAACTATACACACCTCTCGATCAGGATTTTCTGTTTAAATTAATCAATCATAGTCTTTTCCATCTATCCACCAATTATGAATATTCGCTGCATTGTTATTTTGTTATTATACAGACTACAGCAGCAAAATTTTAAAATAACTAAGTTTAACTACAAATTATCATCAATTGTTGGGTTGACCAGGAGCATTGGGAGAAACCTGAAATTATAAATGTTCCAATGGATTGCAGATCGTGTAATTTTTGGAAAGCAAGTTTTTCAACAGTGTATCCAAATATGGAGAAAAGAAGTAAATTCTTCAAGTCATCAACATAATAAATCAACCATAGCAAACAAAACATGGTCTTTCAACAAATCCAAATAATGTAACTTACAATGTGCTTATATCCAATGTTGTTCTTTCCTGCTATTGTTTCAATCATGTACCACGTATCAGTATCAGAGAGTCCCAGACCAGCCTCCATAACAGCAAGAAAATTGGATTTGCAATCAAGAGCGAGAAACCAAAAACTTTAAGATGAGAATAGCATGAAAAAAAGATGAGATTAGAAATACCATAGAATTATTAGTTGTGTTGTCACCAACATTGCATAATTGGTTGTCCTGACATTACAATAAACAGAATTGATCAAAACAGACATTTCATCTTTAATTTTGTGATCTGAAATATTTTCATACTACTTTCCACATGCCAATAAAGAGACAACACCAAATAGAGTCATCAAAAATAAGGGCTAAGAAAAGATAAAATCAACAGAAAAACTGGGATAGTTTCCTAATGAGGTTAATCCTACATCTTCTGACTTGACAATGTAAAAACTACAGTTTCATATCGTAAAAGTCTGTAAGCTTTACTGGATCGGTGGATCCATAGACAATTCCAAGAAAACAGTTCAAGTTTGCATGGCATACGAGCTATAGTATGTAAAGGGACTTAAACACAATACTTTCAGTTTCATATCTCCTCAAGACCAATTTTCTATTATTCCGGAGATTTCTGTAGCACTACATTATAAATAAAATGCAAGAAATAAGCGTTATCAAAAAAATAAAAGTAAGAATAAGCAATCATGTAATTCTAGCCAAAGATTCTCAAAGATTTGTAGAAAGTAGCAGCGCCAATATGTAGCAATTGACACTGAGAACAACTTCATCAACACCTCAAAGCTAGAATCAGCAAGCGAAATGGTCAACACACATTATAGCACCTGTTACTGGAACAGATCCATTCAACCACTTTGTCCATATGTTCTTCTCCATCCATCAATATATATATATATTACTTTGGTGTCCTTAAGCATCTTACATACTCACATGCCTTAATTCTGGTTCTCTTTCTTGCATCACATTAACACAAACTTATAATCAATTTACACATAATACTACAATTGAAAGGTGAAATTACATGGTTCATATGCATGCAAGACTATCAAAATGTAATTTTATTAATCATGTACGATTAAGTTTCCAACTTGTTAGAATTTGAATAATGGTCAGCGAATTTATGTAGGAAACATTTGGTTGGGGGTTGGGGGATGGGGTTACAGAAATCAAAATAGAGTCTTTAATTATAAGAGATTAGCAATATATTTATGATGAGAAAATATGACAATATAAACTAGTTTTATTCTAATGTGTAACATGAAAGGTTTGAAGATTTCAACTCATTTATTTTACTATGCGAGCTATCCACAACCAGTAAGAGAAACAAAAATTCCATTTTAAACTACGATGCATGGATGTAGTATATCTTGAAGTCTTTTATACGGAACTATCTTATCCAAAATATAAACATGGAGGAGATAATGAACTTTCTTATCCAAAATAAAGTACCTGAGGAATTCAATCAATTGAAACAGAATCAAGTGCCCATTTCAATAAAATAAAACAGAGAGGAGCATTAAAATGATATATCCTTACTTGCTAGAAAAGCGGTCAAGCAGATAGTCAAAGTATCCTTCCCAAAAGCTGCAATAGATCATGCACAGGATAATCAAGAGCATTTACATATACAAATCCACAGTACTGAAATAGCAACAATATTAGGTCAACAATTACATTATAGATTCGCTCGAAAATATTTCTACGGCCATTATTAGTAAATACTAAATAGACTTCTTTGCTTAAATCAGAACATAACCAGGTTAAACAAATATGCTAAATCCCCAATTAATGTTAATCACCTATGGAGAAATGAACATATTCAAGGTTGTTAAAATAGCTAAATTTGAACTGATAGTTAAGGATTGTGTTAAATCGCCTATTGAGTTAAGGATTATGAACTGATAGTTAAATTGGATTATGTATACAGGATTGTGCTTCAGGAATTACGTTGGAAAACTTTTCAAGACTTTTTGGGTTGCATTTAATGGTAAATCTGTAGAAATGGTCCATTTCCTCTTCACATACATATAAGGGGCAGTTGCACTCTGGCATATTTGTAACCCTCAGGACCCTGAGTCTTGGGCAAGACATAAAGACTAAATCTCCTTGAGGTTTCATTTTTTCAAGCCTTATGTATCAGCACTGATACCTGGCCCAAGTTGGCCTTCCCAAATTTTGTTAGATAACTCAAATAAGAAATTTTGGACATCTTAGTCCCAAAATTCTACTAAAATTGGTGTCCTTTCAAGTTTCAATAAGTTGAAACGATTTAAAACAGAAAGGATCCAGAAGAACATTTATCCAGAGACCAAATAAAGTGAGCAGCAGATAATGTGTAAGATACTATAACAAATAAAAATAGTAAGCCCAAGAAGGATACAAAGAAGTCACTCCTACCGTAACTCATCCCAGATGGAAAGAGAGCGAAGGTGTCGCTGAACATAATCCGGTACATTGTTCACATCCTTTTTGTGCATTGCAGCAGAGACTTCAAGGGCGTCTCTAATGGTAGCCAGGTCATTCCGAGCTGTAGCACGGTTGATGGCTGTTTTGAGCTGTGTTAATGGCCAATAAATTACTTAAGGTTCTGAAGAGTAGTCAAGCAATGTACTAAAAGAAAATTATTGAGACTAGATATCATGATCATGCTTCAAGAAGTTGAACAAACCAGTTCTTTCACTGCTATAAACTGCTCTTCTGTCAGCTGACCAGCCCATCCCTGTGGAGGAGACATGAGTTATAACACAACATGAGGATGTAACTTTGTCAGTAGAGATAGAACATACCGAATAAATATGTTCTCTTATACATTCAACAAATCCACTACCACCAATTCCCTCCGCATCAGACTCGATTAAAGCTGAAAAAGATTAACAAATCCAGAAAGCTTATCCATCCGTTTATGCCAATGGAGCAACAAATATAAACTGAGGTTGGTCAAGACATGAAGCATACCAAGGATGGTTCCATACTCAAATGATGAAAGAGGGTCATCAGTTGCCCCCAGTTTCAGAAGTCTTGGCCATAATCCCTGTTCAGAGGAAACCAATTATTTTGGAGTTCTTCTAGAATTCAAGGCGAGATTAGAACAAGGTATATTGCTTTTTAAGGTTGAAAGCAGAATATTTAGTCAGAACTATTAAACAATGATAAAACAACATAAATTGAACCTATCCAGTCACACCTACAACAACACTAAGGTACGAAACAATGATTGAACCCATTGTGTAACAATTAAAATATCAAAATTCCCATGAGTTGCTGACATAAAGTATGTTACAAACAAACTTTATTCAAGATCAAGCAAACAAACTTTATTTTATCATCTTCAGTGAATTTGCCACGCAAAATGGGGGAACTACTCAATAGCAATATTGTTCAATATATTTTTGCTCTTTTTCAGAAACAAGCATCTACAATTTGATTGTTGTAACAGCAATACTCAAGAACTAGTTGACCTAAGTCGACCCTGACTGCTGGGATGGGGCTCGGCCTCCAAATCGTATGTGAACAATATCAAAGTCCTGGAGCTTTGATCAATAATTTGGGAAACACAATCAAATTTAAGCCAGACCTATTATAACAGAAGCTAGATTCAACCTTCACAAAATCCTGGAAAGGAAGAAGGAACATGAATATTTGAATGACCCAAAAGGCCTGACAACGACCTAGTATTTATACTAATATATCCAAGAGATTTACTAGAAAAGAGAGATCTAAAATATATTTTAGAAGAACTAGCTACAAGAAACAACCTACCTATTAATGAAATTCTTACCAACATAACCATGAGTAAAAATCTACAGGCTAATATATATGAACAAAATGTGGATAAAGAGCCAAGAGAAAATAACTAAACAGAAAAACACTGCACCTGAAGTTTCACTTGAATATCTAGAACCATGCGCTCCCTTTCAGCCTGTAATAAAATCGTAATTATAAGATTAACGAAACTACAGAAGATGACTCACTGAACCATATAAACTACTTTAATATGACACTAACAGCTCTTTCCCTTGGACTCAAGCTTTCAGGCTTAGAATCTTTACCACGTGGTGAAGGTGCACTACACAGAAAAATAAAGGAAATGTTTAGCATGTGAGTCAAGTAAGAGTATAGAGGATTATCCTCATCCTTCTTATAATGTATACCTTGGTGCATTCTTTCCAGAATACTCAACAGCTCCACTTGCTGCTGCTAGAATCTGCTCTCTCTTTTGTTCCTGCTCTTCTGTTCTGATATTTGCAGGAAACCTATCATACCGATATTTTGCACCTGATCCTGCAGGGTAGAAAGAAGCACAAAAGGCGGTTGTGCCACACACTTTTCTTTAGTGACTCAAGAATCCTTTTAACATGTCTGCATCTACATCCAGTTCAAGTAATGGGTAAAAGTACCTGGCATTCTGTTACAGATCGTGTTTACCGACGGAGAGGGAAGAAGGATGGCGTGGACGGAATTACAAAGTTGGCAAATGGCTTGGCAATGAGTGAAGATTGCAAAGTTGACAAACTGGTTGGCAAAGCGTGAGATTGCAGAATTAGTTAGGATATTATTTTTCATTGTTTAAGATATTGAGTATCTTGGATTTAGTTTGCATATCGTATCTTTCCATTTTATTTTGCCCTTAAATAATGTAATAGCGGAGTAGAGTGGGGCATTCGGAATTTTGGGATCTGAACTTGGAATTGGGAATTGTTTGCAATTGCGATTCAATTTGTTATCAATCTATTATCACCTCTTGTTCAATTTATTATTCTCGTTTCTCTGACTCTAACAAATTGGTCCGACCTGCCGGATCAAAATGACGAGGACGGAATCAAGGTTTGAGGCGTTGGAGAATTCGATGGCGGAGTTGGAGAGAGGCGAGAGAGACCAAGGAAGCCAGGGTTATGATGGAGGCGAACTTTGAGGAGTTGAAGGCTATGATGAAGATGTTGTTAGCGGGAAAGGGGGTTGAAGTGGGGGAGTCCTCGGCGGCTGCAGGAGGGCAGGAGCAGCCGCAAACACCGGTCGTGGCGCGGCCTTCCCCGGCGTACGCACCGAAGGCTGATAGATGTGGGGCGGTGCCTTCAATCACCAAGATGGAATTACCCACGTTTAATGGAGAGAACCCGTCGGCGTGGATTTCCTGCGCCGAGCAATTTTTCCAACTGGACAATACCCCAGATGACGTGAAATTAGATGTGGTTTTAATCGCGATGGAAGGGACTACGTTGCAGTGGTTTCAATGGTTAATGGAACAATATCCGGGTATGAGTTGGAGGAAATTTACGTTAGAATTGCTTCGACGGGGATGATCCTCGTGCGAACCCATTCGAGACACTCGCCCTTACACGGCAAACTGGCTCGGTGGACGAGTACGTTGATCAGTTTATTACGAGGATGGCGGTAGTGAAGGAGATTTCCCCTTCCCACTCCTTGGGGCTCTTCCTTCACGGTCTTAAAGATGAAATTCGGTTGAGAATCCGTTCGAAGGACGCAGAAGACATTTGCCAAACTATGCACCTTGCAAGAGAGATTGAGCAGGAATTGGCTGCGACTCGGGCACCCCGATTTTCCAGCTTTCAGAACAGAACGACACCGGTTACTAGAATGGCAGCACCTCCATTTAATCCGAGACTTGGAGGGACGGTCACGAGTGGCACCGGCCCGATTGGATTCGGGATCGGTTGGGTCAGTTAACCAAAGTAGACCGTCTGGCCCTAAGTACATGTCTCACGATGAATTTATGGACCTACACAACAAGGGCCTTTGTTTTAAGTGCAAAGAACCCTACTCGCCGTTGCATGTTTGTGCGAGTAGATCCTTGCGTGTGGTGTTTTTAGGGGAGGGCGAAGAGGCTGATGACGAAGGTGAAGGGGAGGACAATGGGGAATTGGTGGAGGAGGGTTCAACGGAGCTAGAGGTATCGGCGTTATCCGCTTGTGGCCTCGATGGTCCGTGCACGATGAAACTAACATGAATGATTAACAACACAACGTTGGTAGTGATGGTGGATAGTGGGGCATCTCACTGTTTTATCTCCAGTGAGTTGGCTTCACGTTTGGGATTAAAGATGGACTCGACGGTTGCATTGCCAGTCACGCTAGGAAATGGGAAGCAGGCTCGAACAACAGTGCCTTGCATGTTGGTGGTCTCATTTTTCAGTTGAATGCGTATGCTTTTCCGATAGGTGGAGTTGTCCTTATCCTGGGAATTACGTGGTTAGCAACCTTAGGGGACGTTCGAGTAAATTGGGCAAGGTTGACTATGCAATTCTTGTATGACGGGAGTCAAGTCACACTTAGTGGCGAACCAGAATTGTTCCGTCGGCAGTTTCATTCAGTAGGCATACTTTGTGATTGTTGTATATATTTTGTTCTAGTTCCTAACATGTGTGGGAATAGTTTGCTATTTTGGAGATTTTTGTTTCTTTTGTGATGGGTGGATATATTTTGTTCTAGTTCCTAAGTACCTTTTATGTAAGAATACGAATACTCTGCTACTTTGTGGATTAATGTTTATAATATGAATGGTTTTGCAATTTTTGTCTATATATTCATGTTTATATATGATGTTTTACAATTTATGGAACTATTTTTATGTTTATAAAATATCATTAATATAGTTCCATAAATTGGTCTTGGATTGATTATAGGTATTCTGAAAAAATTGGAACCAATAAATATGATGATATATATATATATATATAGACAAGATTACCTACGGAATTTCCTAGGTATATGTTCTTACATTTTCTTTAAATTTACAATTGAATTGGTTCCGTAGGCAAATAATCAAAAATAGATTTATTAATTAAATTTGCAAATAAAAATTTTGCCTACCGAAGTTTCTGTTGCTAAACATGCCTATGGAATTACCTACGAAATATTCCGACATTGAATTTTTGCCTACAAATTCTTATTTAATTTGGTAACCAAGATGCCTATAAATTTGCGACCAAAAATCGATAGGTAATCACCTACAGATTATATTTCTGTAGCCAATCAAATCACCTACGAGCAAAATCCCTATAATTATTTCTCATTGGAATTCCGTAGGAAAATATAAATGCCTACGAAATTGGGATTATTGTCTACAAAATATTCCCTAGCCAATTAATTATTTTCTTGTAGTGACATAACATAAATGTATGAAAGTTATAACTAAAATGTATACATAATTTTCCAAAAATGCAGAAAATATAAGTGTGTGGCGCCCCTTTTAAGGCGTGTGGGGGCGTGTGACCGACGAGTTCCAGCCAACCTGACCCTAATTGGACGGATACTAAATCCATGCACCTGGTGTACAAATTTTTTTTATCTTTTTTAAAACATATTAAATATAAAATAGTCAAGATAAAAAGATGTTTTTAGTTTGTAGAATTATAGAAATATTATAATAAATATAGGTGTGCAAATTAGGTTAGATATCGTAGATGCGTGCAAATTATGCTAGAATTTCAGAAATATTTAATATGAATAAATTGTGTAATATATAATACAAATTGATAAAATGTATGTTTCGAGATAAATAAATTTTTATAATTTATAAGCATGTATCACTTTTGGAATAAATTGATACATTTTAGGAAAGTTGTATATAATATCATATAAAATATGTAAATTAATTAAGACAAATAATTAGTATTTCTTAGCTACTGTAATATAAATAGAGATGAAAATGGTTAAGAGTAATTAGGGGATTATAAAATCACTGGAACCGAAATAAAGTTTGGAGATTTTCGTAGACTTCCAAAATAATGTTTCAGAATTGAATTGTCGAATCAGTTCGGGCTTTGGAAATTCAAAATTTTACAATTTTAAAAAAAAATTCATTCAAAAAATGCAAAAATGAATAAATATATCATACACACCATTTAATTTAAATCTTAAAATAATTTATAAACTAATAAAATAGACATGACAAATTACTAAAGTAGTCTTCTCTTCCAAAAACAATAGATAATATTCAAAATTTTCTTAAAATTTTATTCTTCTAGCTCTTCTTATTCTACACCACATAAGTGGCCATTAGAAACTCCATTTTTTAAATGAAAAATGAAATATGGGTTTTATGGTAGAATTGATTTGAAGGTAGATAAAAACTTAAACTTTAAATATATTATGCATTACTTTATATAATTTATAAACTAATTATTTAACTAATATTTTGTTGTAATTGATATATTCATGTATTTTCAAAATTATTCATTTTATATTTTTTACTCGATTAAAATAAAGATGATTTTAGATCATTTTCATAAAATTCACATGTACATGTGACCTCGAATAAGATAATAGAACAATTAAATTCTAGATATACGCAAAAGATAACGGATATTCGCACAAGAAGTAAACAAGACTAAAATAAATGCCAAGTCAAAACTCACTAGTTTGTTTTCATATCCCTTAAAACACACACAGACATATATATATATATATATATATATATATATATATATATATATATATATATATATAATCATATCATGCTCAAATTAATTCACAAACAATCCAAAAAATCTCAATTCAATAAAGAAAAATCTCGACAAACTCATTCAACTTGATCTATTCACCAATGATTAGAAGAGAACAACCTTTCTCATCCTTAAAAAAAAAAAAAAAAAAAAACTACCTAACTAGAAAGCAAAAAACATCCTAATTTTTTTTTTTTTGTAATACAACAAAAAATGCAATGTAAAAACAAGGCATCGTTTCTTTCTTCCTTTGATTTACAAAAAATTGAACCATCTCCCCAAACTTAAATGTCATCAAATCCAAAAAGGACAGGAAAAAAGGAAAATAAAACAAAGGGAAAAAAACCTCAAAAACTTTAAACCACTGGCTGTGGCGATGGTGGATAGACTGGCCTATTGAAGTCCATTGGTGGTCCATCATATGCATAAATTTCATAGTGAGCTCCTGATAGTCGCAACATTAATTCTCCATGTAGAGATGTAATATCAAGCCTTTGAGCCGTCATGCTTGCCTCAAGCTCTACCACTATTTCCTCCAAGCTCAACAACTCGCTCCTCATTAACCACTTTCTCATAGGCTGTCTTTTCATCCACAGTGTCCATCGGAGCATCTCAAACATGAACTGTAAGAGTCATGTGCTCTGGTGCATCCATCTGTCAGTTTTCTCTGAATGCAACACTCTCCATGGTGGTGAGGGTTGTGTTTGGCTAAGGAAGTGTCAGAGATACTTGGTGCGAGTTGATGAAGTACATCTACTGGAGTGAGTAGATCGAGTACTCTTAAGTCCATCCCCACGTATGTAGTCATTAGAGTGATCAATTCTCCAATGGTGATGTAGCACATGGTCTTTGTAGCCGCTCGACTTAATTGTTGAACCAAATGAATGACAACATCCACTAGGTGTCTCATCATCATGTAGAAGATGACATACAACTCCTCCACCCCCATCCCTCCATTATCGTGTCTAGCAAATAGAGTGTTGGTGGACTCTCGATGTATGTAACAGAGCACTGAATTCATCCATCCTCGGATCCCATCTTAGGCTTTGGCAGATCTTGCAAAATTTAGGTACTCCCGAATTTCAGCAGAATTAAACTCAATGAAATATTGTATGTTGATCACCTATTTCAACAATCGATACGTTCATCGTACATTTGTCATAGTTTAGGTGAACATTTGATTCCTCAATTGAAAAGAGACGCTGACAAGCTCATGTGAGGGATGTCAGGTCACCATCTCTGGTAAGCTCAGAAATTCCAGCACAACTTGAGGGGTAGGTCATCAGCCTTTATTGCTTTATTGATCGATTCACTGAACATATTAGTTACGACAAATATTTATATGTAATTGGTGTATAGATCTTATATCCATATAATCGGGTCGATTCAATTTAAATTTATTTTATGCATTTCTATACGCATATATGTGTTCACATGTGCACTACCGCGCTAGATGTTTGCGCCCACACTCATTGTATTCCGACAAATATGTAATACATTTTCATTATGTTAGTGATACATATTTGTTATGTTAGTGATACATATTTGTTATGTTAGTGGTACATTTATGTTATGTTAGTGGTACACTTACATTATATTCATGTTTATGTTTTGATAAACATGTACCTTTTAGTTATGTCAGTGACACATTTTTGTTATGTTAATGTTATCTTTATGTTATATGAGTAATATTCTTACATTATATTACGTAAAATGAGGTAATACCTTTACGTAAATTAAGTATTACCTTTTTTCTGAGACAACTAATATTTTTATATAATACTGATACACTAATATAATTCAGTAAAATAACATAAATATTTTTTTCAGTAAAATTAGGCAATACCTTTAAGTAGATGTATTAATACTTTTACGCTATACTATTAATTCCGTTACATGATACATGTAATAATGAGATATCTTTATGTGATATGAGTAATGCTTTTATGTAATACAACTAATACTTTTTATGTGATACAATTAATATTATATTTTTACCATATTTTAGTAAAATGAGCTAATACATTTATATAGATGAAATCTTACATTTATATAATAATAGTGATACTTTTATATAATACTAGTGATATCTTCAACTAGTATATTTGAGTAAAATAATAAAAATTATTTTCTCCATATTTTTCTACAACTCATAAATTTTCTTTGTTATTGTAGAAAATTGGATATTGTTATGATAAGAACAATTGTAAAAAGAAAAAAATTGATATACATTAATCATGATACGAAGAAGAACAGAGGAGGAGAAGAGAAGAAATGTGAAGAAGATGAAGACAAGAGGAGGAGAAAAAGAAGAAGAATCTGCGAGACAAGTAAGAGAAGAGAAGAAGAATTGTGGCTAAGAAGAAGTAGAACTGGAGATAGAAATCGCACTCTACCACTACGAATCTGAAAGAAATAGAAAAGACCTCTATTTACTGGAGATAGAAGTCGCACTCTACCACTACGAATCTGAAAGAAAAAAAGAAAAGACCTGTATTTTTTAGATTGCGGGTTGGGTCGGGTTGAGTTTGATTTGTTACTCATTAGTAGCATGGTTACCGCAAATTTTTAATAAAAATATATAGTATAATTATTGATGTTCAGTACATTGATTGCAATTATGTATTTGTCCAAGTTGTTATCATTTTGTTTTCTTAAATATTAAATCTGGTGTGCATCAGGTGCACGTGCAGTCTGGGTCGATCCAAGTTGACCAGGATCCGCTTATTTTCAAATTTTCTTTTTTTTTATGATTTTTGTGTTATCTTTATATTATATTATTATGACATTTATGTACATATATCCTTACCTTTATGTACTGTAATTTAGAAAAAAAAAAATTCAGCATAATTTGTACATATATACCTTTATATGATATTTATGTCACATTTATGTTATATTCATGTCACCTTTATGTACAAATATCCTTATCTTTATGTATTATATAAAGGTGCAAATAACATAACTAAAAGGTATGAGTAATATCACATAAATGTATGTTGATCCAAGAAAAAACGCTGAAATTCTTCCTTTTTTTTTAAATTCCAGTACATAAAGGTGATGATATTTATATATAATGGTCATACTAATATAACATAAATGTCATACAAATATAACATAAATGTAACACAAAAAATAAAAAAAAAATCAAATTTTTTTCAAAAAACACGGATCCGGATCGTGTTGACCCGAATTGCATGGATCTATGACCCATGCACCTGGTGCATGGGAGTTTTGCGTTTCTTAAATCGTTTTTTTCAAATTAAGTATATTTGAAACAATATTTTTTTTATGGAAGAGATTTCATATCCCACCATTTTCTAAACACACTCACAATTAAAAAAAATTAAGAATGTGATAGAGTGATCTGAAATACATGATTTCAGTCTTGTAGCTCAAGTGGTATTGTAGATTGTGGTGATCAGGGTCGAACTTAGTCACACAAGCTTTCTAATCTTTATTCCACCACTTCCATTCCATCTAGCTTATTAAAAAAAGTGATTTGAAATGAATTCAAATCCACTCAAATTAGAGTGGATTCAAAATCCACCCATAATACTCAAAAATTAGTTCAAAACAACTGTAATGAATTTCAAATTCATATCTATCCAAACACCACCTATAAATTTATTACTAAAAATTTCAAAATTTTCCTCGAATCCCTATATCCAAATGGACATTAAAAATAAATATAGTTGAATGACTAAAATGTCCTATATTTAAATAAATATGCATCTTTCCCTCATATTTTCCCGATCCTCCTCCTCCTCAAACTCTTAATATCATAAAAATATTGTTCATTAAAAAAAATAAAAAATTATGCTGAAAACATGAATTCAATTTATAAGAATTGAACTCACTTAACGTCATAAAAATATTGTTCATTAAAAAACAAAAAATTATGCTGAAAACATGAATTCAATATATATGAATTGAACTCGTATAGCTCAATTTAATCCTAGTTGGCTGAACATGAAGAATTATTGTCAACCACCAGATATCGAACATTCTATAACACGTTTAACTTGGACCTACGTATGTGCTGAGCAGTCCATTCATCTCTCCACCATCCGAATGAGAAGCTTAGATGTAGACGTAGTATCCATGATATGCTACAACAATAATGTTTTACAAGTAAAGAAAAGAAAACAAGTTTCTCAAGACATTGCCTTAGGAGTAGACATGGGGGATCTCAAGGAAGGGAATATATCCGGATAATGAGTTACACCAATTCAATGGCTAGAATACAATGACTAGCAGACCAATTGTAAATAAACATGCAAAACATGTTAGATTACATTTCAATAAGAATCTAAAGATGGATCAAAACAAATCAATTGGTATTTATTTAAATTGACTCATTCATTGGTTTCATTTCAATGGCACAATTTAAACATGGATTTTCTATGATTGCTTACATTGATTCATTCTCTAATAGATTTGAAATTGAATTCCAAATGAAAACACAAACATTAGATGTAATCAAACAGAACAACCACGTGTAAAGAAAAACATTAGATTACAAATGATATGGAGTTAAGATTTCAATCAACACCAAAGTTGCCAACCACAAAAATGGCAGATTTTGGGCATAGAGACCAAATTACAACAAGAAAGAATGAGTCATGAGAAATCTATACAGAAAAGATGAAACGAAAGCTATTCAGCTTCCGTTTGGGAGACAGCCGATGTTTTACAGATGGGACAGCTACTCTTCTGCCCCAACCACTGCTTTATGCAATACATATGATAGAAATGTCCACACTTTAGCTTACCCATTTCATCATTCGATTCATATTCCTCCTGCAATACCAGTGAATTTGAAATTCATTCATTTCAAAGTTTGCATTTCAAATTCCTCAAATCAAACACAATCTTGGCTCACAATTAACACAAACAAGTGAAATATCTTGAATATTAACCTGACATATGCTGCATTTCCTCTCAATATCAGAGGCGAAACGTAGAGAGAAATCATCCAACATGGCAAGTTTAGTCCTCCTCAGACACCGAGATATGTCATCCTCTCCCAGTCCGGTGCTCACATACCCAATCCTGTCGCCAAGTTCTAGTAATTCCTGTTTGCCACACAATAAGATTTTAAATAAAAAGGGAGATGAAGCAAAGGCATTCGACTAGTCAGTCATAAAGACGTATACACACCTCATATGACATGTTATCGACATCAAGCCTCAGATCCCTGTATCTATCAAGCCCATCTGATCTCCCACCCATCAGCAGACTACTTTGAAGCATTACAATCTGTGATCACATCAGATCATAAGCATTAGTTTTTCTAAGCTTTTACACCGTACAATGATAATTTGACATTTTATATCATAAATATAAAATGAAACAGTAGAATTATATTATAAATCATCAGACAAGAGTGACTATCCTAAACACATCAACTCTGAAGGTCTTATGACACTATGAATGTGCAAACAAAGTTACTTTTTTCTTAAGTTCACAAGTTTTAGAGAGTTGTTTGAGCATGCGTAATGCTTTTTAGGAAGATTTTCTATTAAAAAATGCAGTGTTACCAAGAGTAACTAAAAAGGTAGAGTGAGAGATCTAACGTAAGATGGTCTACTTAAAGATGATGGAAACTTATATTGTTCTTATATATGGCAAAAGAAATGGTGTTTCTCCGTACTTTTATAAAAAACATATTAACTTTTCACTCGCAGTAGTTAAATCTTCTTTCAATTAGTTTTAGCTTCTGATAAGTCTTAAGATTTGGTTCCTGGATAAGTCAGAATGTTTAGAGAATAGTAACTCGATGAAAGAATTGACAAAAATGATGCCTCATATTCAAATGGACAAATATGAACTCTCAGATTGTCTTCATGCTATTAATGGATCAACACTCTTTAAGAACCTTAAAGTCCAAAGAGAAATTAGCGGCAATTTAAGATTGATTATTCCTCTGTAAAACAATATTCATCATCTCTAAATCCTCTGATAACTTCATATCTCAAGCACAAGAATCCGACCCTTAATTATAGATTTTGAACTGAATCAAAAAATAGCAGACTCATCTTACATAGAGAGACAAAAACAATAATAAGATATAAAAGGACAGAAGAATTTTGATTCTTAACTCAGATAAGATTTAGAACAATTCAATACATAAAAAAAAACTCATCTTACAGAGAGAGACTATTACACACAAGGTTTTGAATCATGTTGTCTACATATGTTTTTAACCTCCAATAGTAGCTCAATTCTTCTAGAAGATTGTGCAACATTACTCGGAGTTACAACAACAAAAACTAAAATGAAGCTAACCTCCGCAAGTCCCTCACGGAGACCATTTCTGACATGACGATGATGATGTCTGGATCCCGAAAAATCAGAACGAATGCGAGATATTCCAATAGAAGTGTCAGATTCAAAGAAAGGATTATCTTCTGGAGTAACCATCCTCCTCACAGTACATGAACGCTGAATCAACAACACTAAATTCAGACAATTTCCATAACAATGTGGAATGTGACACTCAACAAGAAAAGCATTATAAGTTAATGTTATAGGCCAAAAGCATGGGCAAAAGAGATAACCAACCATTTGGATAGAAATATTCCAAACACTTTTGCTAAAAAGCACACACTAATCTAACCATTCCAATATAGAAATACAGCATATAGATGCCACAAAAAGTCGACAAAGCTAGGTAAACGAAACAAGAGCTGATGATTAAAAGGGCACAGAGAATTCCATCTTGAGAAGATAATGGCATCAATAACCAACACAAAATCAATATCAACAAAAACAAACAAATGTAACATACAACATTGAGAGAAACTGAAGCCCAGAAAGAGAACGAGATGAACAATTAATACCTCTCTGGCACCAAGAACAATCCTGTCAAGGCCATCAACTTTGCCTCTACCAGCCCTTCTCACAACACAATCAACAGAAGCAGCATCAGTGGTGAGCCCCATCCCAGGACCACACCAAACATCGGGGGCGCCGACACAACTGGATGACAGTGCCAAGGAGAGAGACGATTGTGAAGATGGGTTAATGCCATTGGAAGGATTAGGAGGAGGAAGAGGGGGATTGCCATGGATGAGTAGCTTGTCGTTGCTGCTGCTTTTCTTGGGCTTAAGCCTTTTCTTCTTCAATTTCTTGGATTCCCAATTGGCCGAGGTTCTTATGACAGCAGGCACGGAAACCTGTGAGGAGGCCGTGCAACCGAGTCCTCTGAATGTGGAGGAAGTGAAGTTCTTCTTCTTCGAGGTGGGGGTTTCGGTGGATGGGCTCGAGGATAGGAGGATTGATGAAATTGTGGTTTTGGAGCGATTCGAATTCGGATCTGTTTCTGGGTTTCTGGGCTTTCTGTATCTAATTTGTTCACCCATGATGGTTGAGTCCTCTGCCATGGTTTTGCTGCACTCTTCTTCTTCTTAACACAAACTGAATTACTTCACTATGGAGAGAGAGAGGGGGGGGGGGGGGGGGGGAATTGGGCGTAAAGAAACAGGAGATGAAAGGTGGGCGATTGATGGAGTTTCAAGAAAGAATTTTTGTGAAGTAGAAAAGAAGTTCCTGTGTGTGTGCGTGAGAGAGAGAGAGAGAGAGACAATAGCGTGTGACAAAAAGAAACAGGTGTAGGAGAAGGAAGGGAGGTGGGGGTGTAAACGTAATTTTGTGAAATAGAAGAGAATGTGTGTGTGGTGGGTGTGTGAGAGAGAAAGAGAAAGAGAAAGAGAAAGAGAGCCAAAAGTCCATCATCATCAAGTTTTGTATGTTAATAAATGGGGGCAATACATCTCTGATTTGGTAGAGTGAATAATAAATGGGAAAAATAATAGTGGAAAGGGAAAGGAGAGGGAGAGGAGTGTACAAAACAAATATATATATATATAAATAAAGGGCTGGGGAAGCAGGCTGACAAAAGAAGAAAAGTTATGCTTAATTGGTGGGAATGGGAATTCTTCCATAAACAACCTAAATTAATACACCATACATTCCACCCTCCTCACCCTTTATTTGAGTTGTTTTTGGTCTTTTCCACACCACCTTTTTTTTTTTTTTTAAATAACTCAATGTTAAGTTGATGTTATCAAGTAAACCGTGGAATGGATCTGAAAAGGAGGTTGTTGAAATTGAATTCATTGAGGAAAATTATTAATTTGCTGCTCGAGTTGAAAGTAAATTTTAAGATTTTAAACTTATAATTTATAATACAATGATACATTTTGGGAGTAATACCTTTCATTTATATTTGTAATATCTTACATTTCAATAACTTGTAAAGTAAAGTATATAATTTTTTAGAAAAATAAATAATACCTTTTAGATAAAACAAGTACTACATTTCAATTGAACAAGTAATATCTTTGAGATTACCAAATAATATTTTTACATATAACTAACAATACATTTGGATAAACAAAGTAATACCTTCTAGATAAATAAGTGTTACTTTTAAGCCTTTGAGATAAACAAGTAATACATTTACATTTAACAAGGAATACCTTACAGTAAATCTTTATATATATAAAAGTATGATCACATGTGTCATATATCAAGTCTATATTTTTTTCACTTTAAATTCTTCTTCTTCTTTGTTTATAAATTAAATTTTTAATAAATGAAATTGTAAAGCTAATTAATATATCAAATTTAATGTTAATATTAAACATTACTAAATAATAAATAAAAAATCATATTAAAATGACACATGCTAGATTTCACATACAAAAATCATTTATATTAGAAATGCTGAGTTTAAATTTTTTAAATAAAATTATAAATAAATAAAAAAAGAAAAACTAAAATAAAGATGGGTTGATTAAAAAAGATTATTCAAACTATTCAAAATATGAAATTCTACAATATTGATGTTTCATTTTATATTTAATTATTTTTAATATATATAATGTGTTAATTAACAATATTATTTATATCATAATACTTTATATGTAATGGATGCATCAATTCTAGATCTGTGCATTCCCACTCGACCTATTTTCACGTGCGTCCCCACACGTCACTATGTTCACACTCATATCTTACTGCGCTTTTTCGTATTCTTTCAAATAAGTAAATTTTAGTTATATAGGTAATACCTTTTAGTTATGCGTGTGATACCGTTTAGTTATGCGAGTAATGTTCGTAGGTTATATTTAGTAAAATGAGGCAGTACCTTTATCTAATACAATTAATATCCTTTTGTAATACAACTAACATCTTTAGGTGATACAACCTATATATTTCAGTAAAATAATAAAACAATTTTTTTAGTAAAATAGGGCAATAAGTTTAGTTAAATGTAGTAATACCTTTTACTTTAAATGATTCAATACATCTATGTGATATAAGTAATACACTTACATTATATATTTAAGTAAAAATGAGATAATATTTTTATGTAAATCAAGTAATGCATTTATGTGATATAATTAATACATTTATGTAACACAACTAATATCTTTATATGATATAACTAATAATATCTCAGTAAAATAATAAAGTAGTATAAGTAAATATAGTAATACATTTATGGTATATGATTAATATATTTATTTGATACAAATAATATTCTTACGTTATATCTATGAAATGAGATAGTATATGTAAATAAAATAATATATTTATGTTATACAACTAATATATTTTAATAAAATAGTAAAATTATTTTTTAATCTTTTTACGATTTCTTTTATCCCTTTTTTCGCAACTCATAATACGTTTTGTTTTTTCGAAAAAAATGGTTTTGGTTATGAAATATTTTGATAGAGTAAAAGAAGACCGTGAAAAAGAAGAAGAGTAAGAGTAAGAAAAAGAAAAAGAACTATAGAGGAATTTAAGAGAAGAGGATAGAGGAAAAGAAGACGGCAAAAAAGAAGAGGAAGAAGATGAAAATGAGCGTAATTAAAGAAGATGATTATGATAAGGCTCGTGTAACTTACGGATAAGAGACCAATTGAGTCTATTTAATAAAAGAGAGAAGAATATACTTAATATAAGTAGGAGTTATCTAATGTGGAAATTGCAATAGAGTAGAATAAATAGAGTAGCTTGTAATTTAATAAAGGCAACTCTACCTTTCTTTGTCGGTTTCTCGTCGGCCTTCTTCTCAGAGGTCAACAAGCTAGCCTAAAGGACTATCACAGGTTAAGGGATTGTATATAAAATCTTTTAGAAAACAGTGATAAAGCTTTAGCAAAGTGGGTCCCACAGAGAATTATCACAGGTTAGGTCAACAAAAGTCACTGCATAAGGATTACGAACATGTTTTGTGTTTATGTTTTAATGGTGACAGAGGTTGATTTAATCATGTGAACTACTTCGAAAAAAATTCTCACTACAGACAAACTGGGTTGGGTGGGGATGGGTCCGGACGGGGAATATAATACATATACACATATATCTATTTTATTAATATTAATATTATATATATATATTAATTAGTATATATGTGTCCACCAATGTATATAATTTTTTTTTATTATATAAATAAGATGCACTTATGAAATAAGTTGAAAATTAGAGTTCACTTGCAGCAAATTGTGTATTCCAAATTGAAACGGAAACTTACATTTCACAATACAAGTACTTAAATGTGTGTACGTAATTTCCTTGACAATATTGAGTCCATAAATTTCCATCCAATGTAATATACGAGTTTAAAATAAATTTGTTAAAATAATAGTTATTACATATAAGTAATTGAAAAAAAAAAAACATCACCTCATTTAATATCTGAACATAGTATAATATAATTAATATATAGGATTAAAATAAAAAAAATTAACAACATGAAGAATGAGTCTTGTGTGAAACTGTTTCACTGATCACATTCTATTAGATAGGTCAATCCAACCCGACCAACGAAATGTTGACCGATCAATTAACGTTGGTCAATACTGTTGACCCAAAAGTCATAATTCTTTTATATATATCATGCGATACTTTCAAAAAGTATTGCATAGTATTTATGGTTGTACAACGCATATTTATATAGTTTTAACTAATACTTATGACTGAAAATGTATACTTATTTGACTATAACTTAATATTATAGCTATCAAACGCATACTTATATAAATTAGTGTAAATCATGACATATTTAAATTAACTATTAAGAATAAAAACATACTTATAATCGTAAAACACATACTTATATAAAACACTTACTTATATAACAACATAACTACTAAGAATAAACCACATATGTATAACTGTAAAACACATACATATAACTATAAAACTTATACTTATATACCTATTACGAGTAAAACACATACTTATCTCTTACGAATACTTATAGTAATAAGTGCATATTTATACAACAAATACTTACAGTTGTAAATGTAAAATGCTCTTATATGACTATTACTAATACTTAAAACAACAAAATATACGCTTAATTATATGACTATCAACAATCAAACATGTACTTATAGCTACAAATGCATACTTATACAAGTAATACTTATGGCTGCAAAATGTATAGTAAATTAATTCGCTATAACAACATACTATTAAGAATTAAACATATACTTATATCTGTAATACTTGACCACGTTAAGAAATGTTGATCCACATTGATTGACATTGACTGACGCATATGGGGTTTCGTCTCACTTATTAAAGACTTATGTAAGACAATCTTATATAAGTTTTTGGCGCAACATTAATGTGATATTTTTGCACTTTTCAACCAAATTTGTTTTCGATCTTTAACTCTAATATATATTATCTAGGTATGTAGATAGAAATTTTGAAATTGAATAACTTTATAAACTGAATTTAAGTAAAAAAAAAAATTATACAAAAACAAATGAAAGCCTAATAATTACATAATAAAAAAAATAACACAATATAATTTTGAGAAGAATAAATAATTATGTACGATTTGAATTAATAGAGTAGATAAAAAATTCATGAATAAATGTATTATGTGATATTGATGAACAGATTTTAATTTTCAATTATTATTATTATTATTATTTTTTATATACAAACTCATGACTTCATTAGTAATACGAGAAACACATTTTTACATGATATTATAAATAAAAAAATCCCTACAATGTTCCAAAGGAAACAGGAAAACAAATAAAGAAAAAAATTAAGAGAGTAAAATTTCTCAATAAGAGTAATGCTTGCTTTCACTATCTATAGAGATTAAAAAAAGACATTTGATGCTTCAAAGACTAAATTTGAAAAAAAACTCGGCGTTCTTCAAACTCACTCTGAATAAATAAAAAATATTAAAAAACTATCTTCCATTCTAAATGTTCACTGCATAATCAGATTTAATCTTGAATAGAAAATTGATCTCATGATTAGAGGTCAATGAACCAACTCCCGCAAAGAGAAGAAATCAACTCCCACTAAAAAAAGGAAAAAACCTATTCAAAAGAGAAAAAAAAAAAGAATAAAGAATATAAAACATGAAAAAGAGGAAGAAGACACACTCCCATCCTCCTGTGGGCAAGGATGGGAGAAAGTGGAAAGAAAGAGGAGTGTGACAGCTAGGGTTGAGGAGAAAAGGAAAGTAACTGCAAGTTAGAAAGAAATTTTTAATATTTTTAATTATCTATACTTATATTAAAGCAGGAAAGTTGACAAAAATTACAAGATTGTCACTTTCCCACCTAAAAATGTCATGTCAATAAAAATAATAAAATAATAAAATTGTAAATCTTACATGAAAGCTATTCTTTAATAATAGTGAAAAAATATCTTATTTGATAAGCTATTCTTTAATAAATAAATAAAAAAGATTAATCTTACTCTAGAAACTATTCTATAATCTATATAAAGTTAAGAGATGAAGAGAGAGTTACAATGATTTCTCAAATTTATATAAAACTATAATCTACGTAAAGTTAAAAGATGAAGAGAGAGTTACATTGATTTCTCAAATCTATGTAAAACTAAAAAATGGAGAAAAATATAGTGATTTCTCAATAAAAGATAGATGCATAGAAAATGAAAAATAAAAAATAAGATATACAAAAAATGAAAAACAAAAAACAAGATATACAAAGAATGAAGAAAAAAATATATTAAATATAATTATTTCTGAAATCTATATAAAACTAAAAAAAAATACAAGATTTGCTAAATATTCGAAGATATAAAAATTCTTCTAGATCTTATTGTCTAAAGAAAAAAAGAACAATAAAAAATTGTAATTATTATGATTTCTCAAATCTATATAAAACTAAAAAAAAAAAAAAGAATACAAGATTTGCTAAACATTCATGACATGATTGGTATGATGGAATGAAGTGGGAATAGAATCATCATTCTTATCTTCATTCCTATTTTTTTGATTGGAATGTTTTATAGGTGGGAATGGTGATTCCTGCATGAATTGGTATTACCATGGATGAGGGAATGACAATTCCTTCCAATTCCATGGTATTACGTATTCCTATCGTGAAGAAAATGAATATTTTTTTATTAATTTTGATAATTATCATATTTATTTTATGTTTTTACAAATTAACTTCCTAAAGTCGAATTATTATATAAAATTTCATAAATAATATTAAATTATTTATAAAAATTATAAAATAATAACTAATAAATTAAAATAAATATAAAATAAAAATATAAAAATAGCAAAAAGAAATTAAATACAAAAATAGTATAAAAATAATTAATAAATATAAAATCTTAAAAAACATAATAAAATAATATGAATATAATTTTAATAATACAAATAATTTTAGTTCTGATGTTGATTTATCTATATATATATATTTGTAAGATAAATGAATATTAGTATAGATAATAAATTATTTAAAAAAATATAAATAAATTGTAACTAAAATATTTTTTTAGAAATATAAAATAAGATATTAAGATTTTAATAATATAAAATCATATAGAATAATTAATAAAAAAATATGAAAAATATATTATTATTTAACTACTTTAAGAATATGTCAATAATACAAAAATAGTAAACTAATAATAAGATTAGAAAATAAAAAATATAAATATAATATATCTTAATATTAGTACAATGATTAATTTTCTGTAAAAAGAATTATTTTTAAATTTAAATATGCCAAATATTTTAAATTTGAGTGATATATTGAATATGAATATTAAATAAAATTATAGTGGAAGGTAATTTGCTCAAATAAAGATTGATTTAATATTATACATTTTATTTATAGTTATCAATCATAAAATATAATTATAATAATTATTTCATTCATTTCTTATTCCTTTGTGGTACCAATCACAAAATCAATATTTTTATACCATTCATTTTCCATCACTATTTCATCCTTGAGTTGATTCCATTCTCACCTAATTTCATTCAATCATACCGATCATGCCGTCAAAGGTACAAAAAGTTCTTTCAAATCTTATTATCTCATATCTTCATCTAAGGAGATCCCACCAAAATGTCTTTGTACACTAAACACAAATTGAACAAATAATTTTGTGAGAGAGACATGAAGAAATGACGTAAGAAAACTATATATGATTCAAGTATGAGAGTAAAATATACAAATTATAAAAAATATAAAAGAAAAGATTAATTATTATGATTGAAGGAAATATTATTGTATATAATAATTTCAATTTGACTGAAATATAAATCAACAAATAAAATAAAAATATTAAAAAATAAAATTAACAATTACAATTATTAAAGTTATATGATAATTCGTGCAACACACATAAATAATATGAAAAATTATTTGTATATGGTACATGTTTTAAATTAAAATAATAAAAAATGTTATAAATAATTTGTTAGTTTATACAACTTCATTATATTATTACAAATTATTAAATATTAACACAATAAATAATAAATCGCGTATCGTGCGGGTGGACTGCTAGTTTATATAATAACAGAACCACTAACAAAAATAGCAAAAATGTTTTTCCCGCCTAAACTTACGCAGCTGTAATGGGAACCTTGAAAAAAATAAGTGAAAAAATTGAAGAAACATTTTCCAAGGCTGCAGCCTGCAAAAGTTTGTCCAGCTGGCGGTTGGATTACTTGGAAGAGGTAGGGGCGATTGGTTTTAATACACCATAATCAAATATTTTTTTTTTAGAAAAAATTATGCTTACCGAAATACAAACAAGGAGTTGAATTTTGTTTTTAACGAGTTAAAAATAAGAAAATTTACAAAAAGATTGTTTGAGGAAATAAAATTAATATTTTTTTAAATAGTATTCTTTGTTTTATTTGAAAATCTCTTAAAACCTTATTTAAAAGAGTAAATTTCTTGTGAAACCATCTCAATTAATTTTTATTGCATTGCGTGAGACGGATCAATCCTCAATTTTATCACCCACAACACAAACCCTACAATTCACATATTTTTTTGTGGGTGATGAGGCTCCATCTCACGTAACTATTCATGAAATCGTCTCACGTAAGTTTTTATGTATTTAAAAATGTTTAGAATTGACAAATATGTAAAAACAGTAAACAATTTCCAACGTGGACCAAATAAGAAAATATATTTTAGATTTTGATTTTAGATAATTAGTGGTTAGATAGTCGATGAGTTTGGTTATTTGTAAACTAAGAGAATATTATTTTCAGGTTTGGGTTTGGGTTTTGATAATAGATGGTTAGATAGTTGATGGGTTTGAGTTTGGGTTTTGATTTTAGATATCCAACCTTTACACATACTGCAAAACTTAACGAAATCAAAACTCTATTCTTTTGAGTTTAAAACTCTAATTTTATACAATGTTTTTTTAAAATTACAAAATGAAAATTTTAAAAACAAAAAAATATGCGAAATGCATTTGTATATTGTACATGTTTTGAAATAATAAAAAATGTTATTCATACCTTTTAGTTTAATTTATACAACTTCATTATATTATTACAATTATATATATTATTAAGTAAATAATAAACCGCGCATCGTGCGGGCAAAGTACTAGTATATATAAAAATAAAACCTTTGGAGATATTTACAAAAATGTCATTTTCCCACCCAAATTAAGGATATTTTTTAAAATAAAAATTTAGGAATAAAAGAATTTATAAAAACAAAAGAAAAAATGCTTAGAAAATAGAAGCAATATCATTAGGGCATCTCCAAGGGCATGCACTACTCTAGTGCAGGTTTTGCACTATTCTAGTGTAGAATCAGCATATTTTCTCCAACAACTCGCACTACTTTCAGCACTACTTTATTTTTAATATCATTTTTATAAATTTATTAATACTAAAAATGTAATTAAAATACATATTATATGAAATAAAAGTGCAATAAAAATACATATTACATGAAATAAAAATACATATTACATGATTAATAAAAGTGCAATAAAAATAAATATTACATCTTGAAAAAAATGCATACGCCACTACATATTACATGATTAATCGCCCGAATTTGAATACTTTGCCCACAAATGCTCAATCAGTGCATTTCGTAGTGTGAAATGGCCTTCTGAAGATCGAATTTGCCTAAATCGAGTCATAAAATTTTGAAAACGTGCATTTTCATTTTCAGCTAATTCGACATCTGGAGGCTGTACTTCTCTTACATCTTGAATTGGAGCATCTAGTTCTCGTTCATCCTCAACTATCATTTTATGCATTATTATGCACGCAGTCATAATATCTTTCAGATGATGTTTATCCCAAAGACGTGCTGGATTTGCCACAATTGCAAATCGACTTTGTAAAACTCCAAATGCACGTTATACATCCTTTCTACATGCTTCTTGTTTCATTGCAAAATATTTCCTTTTTGGACCACTTGGTGCATGAATCGATTGCACAAGAGTTGACCATTTGGGGTATGTACCGTCAGCCAAATAATACCCCATGTTAAACTCTGGTCCTTGAATGACATAATTTGTCGGAGGAGCAATACCTCTAGCAAGTTTAGAGAAAAGGGGAGGCGTTTCCAACACATTAATATCATTGTTTGATCCTAGCATCCCAAAATAAGCATGCCATACCCATAAATCATAATCAGCCACAACTTCAAGAATTATTGTTGGACATCTACTTCGACCAGCATATCATCCTGCCCATCAGATTGGACAATTTTTCCACTTCCAATGCATGCAATCCAAACTTCCCAACATCCTTGGAAAGCCACGTTGCTCACCAATATGAAGTAATCTTGCTATATCATTGGCATTTGGTGTTCTTAGATATTCTTCCTGAAATATCTCCACAATAGCACGACTGAATCTTTTGACACACTCAATTACAGTAGATTTTCCAATTCTAATATACTCATCAGTTGCATCTGCAGGCATTGCATATGCCAGCATGCGAAATGCAACAATGATTTTTTGTAATGTAGACAAACCAAGTTTCCCAGTTGCATCTCGTCTCTAACGAAAGTATGAATCATGATTTTGTACAACATCAACAATACGAAGAAAGTTCGGGACATTCAATAACGCCGATGAAATTGATCTTCACTAAAGGTTAGATTTTCAGAAAAGTAGTCTCTGAAAAGATTTGCAGCTCCTGTGGCCCGATCACGAAATATTGTACAATGACCCAAAACTGAGCCTACATGGGTGGGTTCATCATTTTGACGGCTCAAATATTCAACCATCCAGCAATTGTTAGCATACAATTGAGACACAATCGCTTGGTCCTCTGGATCGAGAGTACCACTGTGTAATATTTTTTGAAGTTCATCTTCAGATGAACTTGAAGAACCAGAAAAAATAGAAGAAGTTGACATGTGAGCTTGTAGGGGTTGAAAAAGGGATATCAAAATGTAATATGTGAAAGGTTGATTGATGTGAAGAAATGCTTGAAGCATGTACTCATTATATAGAGTGGTAGAAAAACACAATCCTTGTGCTTTTAATATGAGCCGTAGATAACAACTTTCAATCTGAGCCTTACATGTGTAAAGCTGAATAAAGTACAATCCTTGTACTTTTAATATGAACCGTTGATAGCAACTTTCAATCTAAGCCTTACACGTGTAAAGCTGAATAAAGCACAATCCTGGTGCTTTTAATATGAGTCGTTGATAGCAACTTTCAATCTCAACCTTCAAATCTGCTATAAATATATGACTTCTTGCTTTACTAATTTCACACACTTTTACGATAAATCCTCACTTTCTTTATATCTTTTTGTGCCTACATATTTCCTTTGAAAAGTCCTTGTTTACTTACTATTTTCTTTGAAATGCCTCCTAAGCGCACCACTAATTACACCCCTACTGAAGATTCACACCTTGTGAGTGTTTATCTTGAAATTTCACAAGATCCAATTGTGAGTAACAACCAGTCTCAATCAACTTTTTGGGATCGTATTGTTTCAAAATACAATGCAGAGAAACCAAGCTCTAGGATGCCAGATCGTAATTCAAGATTGATATATTGTCGAATGAAAAACATTCTCAAGTTTTGTAGAAAAATCAACGGATGTGTGCACCAAATAGAAATGTCAAATCCAAGTGGTTCAAACTGGGAAACAATTGTAAGTTTTAAGAGTACTTTTTTTTTATATTTTAAATATTGATTTTAACAATATTATTTAAAATATGTAGAAGAATCGTGCAGAAGAATTGATGAAAAGAGAGCGAGGGTATGAGGGTGGATTCAACTTTGATCATGTGTGGTCTGTTATACAACCGATTCTACAAGCCGAAATGTTGGCTAAATCAAATGAACCACTTCTTTCTCCTGAACCTTCTTTGTCTTCATTTTCTATCGATTTAGACAATGAAAACAACAGTAGTGGTGCTGGTAGCGGTGGTACTACATCAAGAAGACCCATGGGTGTGAAAAAATCTAAAATGAAAAAGAAACAAAGTGATGCCGACCATAGTAAGTTTCAAGCTATATATGACCAAAATGAACACTTGTGTCAAATATTAAAGAATAGTCACGAGATGAAAGCTCGTGAACTTCAGATATTATCGGATGGTCACGAGTTGAGAGCTCGTGAACTTCAGCTGCAATAGGATATTCTACGAGCAAAGGAAAACAAGACATTAACAGTTAATTTATCTAGCATCGAGAATCTTCAACAATGTGAGTTCATACGATTAGAACAACAAAGAATTATGTAGAAGAGGGCAAACGAGGATAAATCAACACCACCTAATTTTATTATGTTTGGAGAATATTTTATAGATATCGGAGGGTCAGGGTCCGGAGGTGGTCTTTCAGATTATTAGGATTTTTATTTTATTTTATTGCTTATGTATTTCTATGTTTTTCATTAATGTGGTCTTTCAGATTATTAGGATTTATATTTTGTTTTATTGCTTGTGTATTTCTATGTTTTTCATTAATGTAATTTTATGTTTATGTAACTTTATGTATTTTTCATTATTCTTAAATATGACTCTATGTTTATATTGTTAATGAAATTGAATTAATTTAATTTAAGTTTTAATTGAATAAATTTAACTTAATTAAATTTTAATTAATTGAATTAATTAAATGATTAATACAATTAAAATTTAACATGAACTAATCAAATTAATTGAATTTAATTAATTAATTGAATTAATATTTAAATTGAATTAATTAAATTTTTAATACAATAAACTTAATTAAAAGCCCAAGCCCAATCCATATAAAATTTGAAAAAAAAAAGGAAAGCCCAAGTAACAGTTAAAAGCCCTAGCCCAATGCAGTAAAAATTTGAATAAAAAAAAAAGAAACAAAGTAGCGGTGCACTACTAGTAACGCAGAAGAGAGACCATGACGGTTTTGCACTATCCTAGCGAAGTTGATAGCGCAAGGTTGGAGGAGAAAACCCTGCGCAAGAATAGATATTAGCGTAGGGTTGGAGTCGCTCTTATAGCTTTAGTAGATTTGCAGTAAAAGCTGCACATGCAATTGGGAGTAGGGGGCGGCGGGAGGGGGATGGGGAGAGTTGAGTGATAAGGGAGGGGTTAATGATAAGGTTTTTTCCTCTTTAAATTATATATAAATCATAATTGAGAGAAGAGTGTGTAGGTTCTTTTTATGTATAATGTTGTAAAATATGATAACTCAATTGTCTCGATTTTTATGGATCAAAACATCAAGAAGATAAATAAATAAAAATTGAAAGAAGACAAGGATAAGAAGATATATTTTATTCATCAATCATCTTCATATCTTTGAGTACAATATATATACAAGAAGATGATGTACTTCAAAAGTCACAAGAAATGAAGAGTTTAAGAAATAATGTCCAAATTAATATATTATTTACAACACTCCCACTTGGACATTATGACTTTATGTACATGCCTCATTAAAAACTTGCTAGAAAAATCCAGTGGGAAAAAAATTAAACGAGAAAAGAGTACATAAACATGTTCTTATGTGTTTGCACTAGCTGCCTCATTAAAAACCTTTAGCTAAGAAAACCTTATGGGAAAAAACTTAGTAAAGGAAAAAAGAGTACAACCACCGGTCTTCAGGACCCAACCTTTAGGGTTAAAAGAATACATCCATTGGTCTTCAGGACCCAATGTAACACCCCATTTCAAGTAAACACCCTACATTGCATATTTTATAAAAATTCTTTTATCGTTCAAGTATAAATGATTTAAGTGCAAGTTCTTATACTACTTAAAGTTATGATTTACAAATTATATTATGATCGATGATTTTAAAATTTTTATGATCTAATATCTCTTTCGAGATTTAAGGATTTTTGCAGGATAACTTATGGAGGAAATAGAGCTCGATCTCCACTCACTTGACACATATGAATGGAAGTAAAAAGATAAGATGTTAATTAAATTTAAATGAATAAAATGATATTAAGTTTACATGCTAACTTTATTCGTTACCGCTTTTGAATGCTTTCTTTTTATGAAATTTTACTTATGATCTTTATATGTGTTTTTATGAAATAAAACATTTTACTTGAACGAGCATGCATTATAGAGAATATTAAAATAACCATAGTACTTATTAATCTAAGTACGTAAATTTTTAATACTTAATTTTATGCTAGGTAATTTTCACATTTATGTGAATTACATATTATACTATTATTGTTAGTCCCTCAATAAGGTATACATATACTTATATATGTGTAATATAAAACACCAAAGTATCAAGATAACAAAGTAATTTAAATTATTATTATTTTTAATCACAAGCTTACTTGCTAAGATATGACCAAGCAATCTATACCTAGCCTAGCCACCTCATCATCCTACTTCAACTTGCAACATGCAACACATCCTTTGCTTGAGGATATCTCTCTCTCTCTCTCTCATCCAAGCCATATGAAGAGAACCAAAGCCATAAGTAGTTGAACATAAGAAGCAAGGAAAGGGAAGAAAAAACACACATACTCTCAAACCCTCACGGTCTTGTGCTCACATCTCTCTCTTGGTAAGTTTTGGCTAAATTCTCTTAATACCTTCATTAAATCTCATGATTTATGATTAATATCTTAGGTTAGAAAGTCCAAAGATGTTCTTTGGCAATTGATTGAGAATTTTATGTTGCTTGAATGGAGAAATAAGTTGTTTCTAGGATATACTTAAGTATGTGCTCTGTTTTGCTTCTGTTTTGGAACTGTTCGAAAGACTTAGAGATTGAATTAGACTAAATTCTTTTAACAGGTTGAAATATACTAGGTGAAGAACATTTCTGTTAAATTTCAGAAGATTTGGAGTTAAACTCGATTTTCTATGATTTTTCTAAGATAAGCTGTTCAGAGACAGTTTTTGCCCTATTTTTAGGTCTGATTCATATAATTTTCTGGAATAGTATACTTAGAATTTATACATGATCTTCTACTATGTTTTAGAACCAGTTCTTAGGTACATGTAGGAATTTAGTATGTATTTTTTTGAGTTCTTTACGATTTATGCCAA
Source organism: Scutellaria minor (assembly GCA_954870855.1). Taxonomy (NCBI): domain Eukaryota; kingdom Viridiplantae; phylum Streptophyta; class Magnoliopsida; order Lamiales; family Lamiaceae; genus Scutellaria; species Scutellaria minor. The sequence continues at coordinate 24,723,227 of OX940727.1, forward strand.
ATTTTACAACATAGTCTATTTTCTGTGTAAATCATGTCCAGTTTTCAGTCTTGTTCTAAAATTCATAACTATTTATTGAGATTATATTTATAAGTCATATTTTACTATGTTGTAGTACACGTTCTTATGAGTATGTAGAAATTTACCTTGCAATTTTTAGAACCTTGTACGATTTATGATGATTTTTACAAGAAAGTGTATTTCAGCATACACTATGTCCAGTTTTCAGCCAACTTTGAAAATTCATAACTAATTATGAGAATCTTATTTTTAGTTGATATTTTTATATGTTATACTTTAATTTTTTTTCTGACTTCTGTAAAAATATGAAAGTATTTCATCAATCCTATAAGGTATGGTGAATTTTTCATTAAAGACTATTTTTCAGCTGAAATTGAAGTGAAAAGACTAGTTAGATGTGTGATTTTTAATTCGTTGTACAAGCTGTTAAAATTCATGAAATTTCAGCATGTTATACTAAAAGAAGTTATGTGATTATATGAATAATTATGTAATTTTAGAAATTATATGTGAATTATTAAAATTATTACATCTTTATATGTCATTTTAGGTCCAAAATTACTAGTTTAAATGCTTAACAATTAAGTTACAAGTATGATGATGTATTTAATGTTCTAATCTCACTTAGATGAGTTATGTATGATAGGATCATCTTTAAAGCTTCATATATAAATGAAGTATGTATTGGATAAAGTATGATTATTATAAACACTTGAATGATGTGTATAGAATCATTTTAATATTTGCATTTAGGACGAAGTGTTTACATTAAGTTATTAATGAGTACGCTTTAGGTTAAAGTAACCTAATATAAAATACAAAAGATTATCTTATACGACATAAGAGGCTAATCAGTTAAGTGTGTCGAGCGCAGTCGAGACGATCGGTGAATCCAGAAGCAATCATTGCACAATCAACGTACATGTGGGTAACTTCTACTCTCTACTATGTGTTGATAATTGAATTGATTAGTTATGTATGAAAATCTACGATTGAAGTCCGTAGCTATAACCAGTATGTAACTTCCATACTCGGCGACGACCATAAGGGCAAAAATGCTTGGTCTATGAAAGCAAGGTTTAGTGGGCGAGCGACTCCCACATTCCTTTATGATGATGATGATGCAAGGTTTAGTGGGCGAACGACTCCCACATTCCTTTATGATGATGATGATGATGTAAGGTTTAGTGGGCAAGAAATTCCCACATTCCTTAATGATGACATGTAGTACTTGCTTAACGATTTAATTGCTTTAATGTATTAGATAGTAAAGTTATCCCACTGGGATCCCTCTCCGGAGGTGTCTCATGATGTTACTCTTTATAATTTTCAGGCTCGACAGATGATGATGTGGACGTGTAGCAGACTGGGCTGACTTCTCAGTCTTTATAAAGTTGATGTACTAGAATAATGTTTCCGTTGAGAACAATAGGTTGTGTAAATATGTATAGTATATAAATCATGGGGGTTTTAACAGATTGTTTCACCGTGAAACAGTTTCATTAACACCCCATCAGTCCCAAACAGTTTATATCGTATCAACAAAGTAACGCACATCAGGTAAACACTTACTCAAGCAAGTCCTATGTTCAGGGAGAGTTACCTATGGAGAGAGGATGGTGTCTATCTGTGTATTTTCAGAAACCCGACCACATTTTAAAATCACACTTTTGAAATCACGTTTTTCCTACTTTTCAAACCAACTCGAGCAAGTTCTCAATGTTAGAACTACTCTGATACCATCTGTCACGCCCCAAAATCTTTTCGTATTTTATCAGAGTTTTACCATTGGGCGTGAAGAGAGAAATAGCAAGAGACGCATACATAATAGAAAGAAATAAACAGGAGACAACAGAAGAAAGAGGTAAGGGACGAAGTGATTCTTTCACTTAACAACAATCGGCCTCTGCCAATAATAATCAGTCTCACTACTGATAATATATACATCATACGCAGCGGAAAACATCAAGATCTCTCGTTCACAGAATACACAGAATATATACAAACGTGAATAAACTTATAACATATTATTTTGAAAATGTTTGTGCGACATATCCTAAAATCACAGATTCAAGAGCGGCACCGCCTCTCTCCATCTAGGGTTCATCATGCTCAACAGCTCCTGTAGTGTGAGTACAGATTAAGGGGGTGAGTGCGTGGAATACACTCGTGGGAATAACTCTGCCTCTTGTGACTCTCAACAGATATAAAAATACTAGTAAAATAATCTTAAGTCACGTTGTCACAACACATAAAATGCAGAACAGATATTAGAAATAGCAAGAGACGCATAGGTGCGGGATTTTCCCGTCTTACCCCGTAAAACGGTCTCATATACCACTAGCGTATTTCAAGGACCGCCAGACCTTTTCAGAGTATTAGAAGGGGGGAGACGATTCTTTTACGGTCCATAGGACCCTCCGAACATGCAATGTGAACCGAAGTCCTTTCACAGTAATAATATGGCACAAAAAATGTATTCACAGCATATAGTGTTCCTCAATCATGCTTTTAATAGGAAAAACAGTAAACAGATAAAGGGATAGAAATTATCCCCACCTTGTTCGGTGGTTACCACGTGATCAACGAGTACCGACGGATCAAATATCACAAGCAAGTACCAAAGGATTCGATATCACAAGGCTCAACTCAATAAGTAGCCTACACAAGTTATGACGTTCCTTAGATCCTTAATAAATTATAATTAAAGCTGTAAAAGGTTCCGTTGGAAATCGGTCGTTAAATACGCGACGGATCGATCGATCTAAAGATTGGGATTTTGGAGACAAGGCTGGAAGTCAAGTCTAAAGGGCTGAGATGATAGGAAATAAAATTTGGGTCACGATGGAAAAAGAATGAGCTCGATCGGAGTTAAAACGAGCTCGAACGGAGCATTTTAAGTTTAGGGGTAAAATGATAATTTTGGTCAAAGGGTTGACTTTGACCGGGCCCACGGACCCCGATCAATGACGTCTCGTCATCAATGACTCGATACGGAAAAACGATGGAAAGAAAACGAGATTCGGATCGAAAATACGGCGTCGGGCGCGCACGGTGCGCGCCGGCACCTGGCACCCGACGGCTGCCGAGTTTTCTCGGCAACTAGGCGCGGCTCAACCTGGCTGGTCGAGTTTTCTCGGCCAGCCCTTGTCCAGATTTCCCGACGGTGGCCTGCTCGAGCAGGCCACTTCCCGGCGTCGCCCGGCGCGGCGGCGCCACTTCCAGCCACCACCATCTACCTTGCCGGATACCCCGCACCGCCGGCTACCACCTCCGGCCGTCCATCACCGGATTACGGTGGTGAATAGTGTTAGAAATCTCGCCGCAAAATCCTTCGAAGCCTTGTTTTTTTGAAAAACCAACACCTATCCAAAAGCTCCGGTCGGCGACTCCAGTCGCCGGCGACCACCCCCAGCTCCTCCGTCGGCGACTCCCCATCGCCGGCAACCCGTCCCGGCCAAGCCCAACCACCAACACAACCTATACATACAAGCATGAACTCACTCACACACACACACCTGTTTTCAACACACACACTAATTTTCCATCTCCGGCCGGCGGCCACCTGCCGCCAGCGACCACCAACCGCCGGCGACCACCAACCACCACTCTCACCTTGGCCGGCGACTCCCAGTCGCCGGCCACCACCACCGCCGTGCACGCACACACACACATAGCAAGTCGCACACACACACACAACGTGAGGTGTAATCACACACACACACACACTGTTATCTCCTTGGCCGGCGGTCACCAGCCGCCGGCCGCCTCCCCCGAGCCTTCGCCGACGACCTCCCGTCGCCGGCTGCTCCTTCCCATACGGCGACGCCACCCGGCGCTGCCCCAATTAGCAGCATGCACAACACACAGTTACACACACATATATACACACACATGTACTTACTACATACTTCCTCCACTTTTCCGGCCCGGCGGTGCCACCAGCGGTGACGCCACCTCCCCCACATCACCACCACACAACCACCAGCTTCTCCGGCCACCGCTCCGACAAGAGGACGAGGAGAGAGAGAGAGAACAGAGGAGAGAGAAAGGGTGACGAGGGTTAGGGTTTGGGTTGTTTTTCACCATTTTTCGGCGAACGAGAAATCGGATTTGAAATCCGAGACCTATCCTAGATTCATCTTATCGAGACGAACATCGTGTGCGAAAATCGGTCAAAATCGACAATGTTGGATTTTTCCGGCCACTGGCCGGCGGCGGTGGTGCCGACCAGAAAACAGGAAACGAAGAGAGAGAGAGGAGAGAGAGAACTTACGAGTTTTCAGCGCGTTCGGAAAAATGGTGAAAAATGAATCGGGAGAGCCTCTATTTATAGAAATCCGGAAAGTTACTATTCATCAAAAATATCTCCGTTACTATTCATCGGTTGACTTTTCCGAGTTACTATTTACGTAAATATCTTCGTTTTCATTCTCCGTAAATATCTTCCGATTTTTCCGAAACTTCCGATTTTACCCTTTCCGTCGCCGTTCGAGCTACGGGTGTCCGATTGACTCCTAATTCATTTCTATCTTCTTGTTTTTCTATTACGCATCTAATGATATATTAATATCCTATGTTCCATGTCTAAGAAAATTATCGATCTAAAACGTGCATTAAACACTTATCTGAAACGCACGAAATAAATTAAACAGTTAAAACATACGCACATAATTATTAAATTTTAGGTTTAAATAATTAATTAATTTATTATGTTTCATTTTTGGTCCGGGGCACTACAAAAGTTATCGCTCCCTCTGAAGACAACAGTCTTCCGAGCCTACACATTCTAATACCATGAACATATGTTTCAAAAATAAATATAGGAGGGGATTTAGTAAGCAAATCTATGAGATTATCACTATAACATTCATTTGTATATAAAAAAATTCACCGCTCTTTTGGAGCTTATGCGGATAAAAGAATTCAGGAATTATGTGTTTCAATAAGTTTCATTTGACATACTCATTACTCTTTTGTGCAATACAAACTGCATTGTCCTAATAAAAAAAGACAGTGGGGGATATATCATATCTATTAATACTACATGACTCACAAATATGTTTTATCAAAGATTTTAACCATACACATTCTTGTGAGAGTTTCGTATAAACAATAATTTTTGAGTGGTTTGAGGAAGTGTTAACCATAGTTTGCTTGGTAGACTTCCATAAGATTTTGGTACCATCACAAAGAAAATATAACCAATGCGGGACTGGCAGTATAAGGATCATATATGTGACTAGCATCTAAGTAACGTACTAATGACTTACTTTGATTTCCAATGTAAAGCAAACCAAGATTTTGGGAACCCTGAAGATACCGAAAAATATGTTTAATTTTATTCCAATTTCTCCTTATAGGAGAAACACTAAACCTTGCTACTAGATTTAATCTAAAAGCAATATTAGGTCTAGTGCAATTTGCTATTCATAGGTCTTTTATGCTTCAGACGTAGATCTAGAAGCATTAGTCTTAGTTGATATATTCAATTTTTTAGAAACTTCCACTCTTTGTGGTGCATTTACAACAAGTATATATGATTTAGTCACTCAATAAACACATCTGGCAGATTACTTGCTAAACATTGCAAGTTAATTATCATCTGAACTTTCAGTTCAATTTGACTAGTACATAGATCTAAATATTGAAGATTTTCCACATTCCATAAAATTTCTTGGCATTCTTTTAATTTTTGACTCTTATCTCCCCCAATGCCGGGAAATAATCTTCATCAAATGTGCAGTCAGCAAAATGAGCTATAAATTGATTTTCTGTCATGGGCTTTAGATATTTCAAAATGGATTGAGACTCAGATCTAATATATATACCTAATTTTCTTTGAGAGCCCATGGATGTACGTTGTGGTGGTGATATTGGAACATACACTGCATATCCAAAAATTTACAAATGGAAAATGTTTGGTTCTTTCCCATGCACTAGTTTTAAATGGAAGTAGTTATGATATGTAGTAGGACGAATATGAATTAGGACAGTTGCATGCAAAACTGCATTACCCCAACATGAAATGGGTAAGTTGGAGTTTTGTAGTAAAGGTCTAGCGGTTAATTTTATTCATTTGATCAATGATTCAACTGAACCATTTTGAGTGTGGACATAATGAACTGAATGCTCCCTTTAATTCCTAATGATATGGAATAGTCATCAAATATTGTTTTCGATGTGAATTCACCAACATTATCCATTCTAATGGATTTAATTGGATAATTGAAAATTGGACTCTTTGTTCAATAATTTTGGCAATGAATTTTGCGAAAGTATTATTTTAGGTGGATAGAAGACACATATGGTTCCACCTAATCAAGACCATGAAATATTGAAATGGTCCGGATGTTGAATGAATTGGTCCACATATATCTCCATGAAGTCGTTCAAGGAAAATAAGAGATTCAACTCCAACTTTAGTACGAGAAGATTGTACTATAAGTTTTCCTTTTGCTCAAGCTTCACAAGTAAATTCATTTACAGAAGGAATTCTATTGTTTGACATACTATATCAAATGAAATCCGACACATCAAGTTGTCATTTTAGCGATGAATCAATCACTCATGCTATAATTTGAACGAATTTGAATCATGAAATTTCACTCCATTGAAAAATGGAGATTAGAATGTCAGATGTATGTATAATACAATTTTGAGGAGAAAGAAGAAGTTTTGACAACTAACTTCTTACATTTTATGGACCGAGTCATTAAAATATATTCTATATCAAACCATTTGATCAGATGTCCTTAAAATTGAGAAGGGTAAGCTTAGACTATGGATATATCAACATATCTTGATATTTAATTCAGTATTCATAGGGAGAGCTAGTGAAGTTCTACTAGAGTCTAAATTGTAGTGACACTTTATTTTCGATCAGAGTTTGAAAAAACTTCTCACCTCTAATAATAGTTTGTTTAGTAGCACTATCTACTAAATATATAATGTTCTCGTTCTCCTATGCAAAGATAATCGACCATGCTCAAAGATATTGTAGTAAAGTGAAAAACTAACTATTAAAGTAAGTATCTTCATAAGTTTTAGAGAAAACCATAGATCCATCATAACATTCTGAAAAGATAAAAAAAACTAAACTTGAAAAACAAAAAACACTAATCATATAATCGTTCATTATTTCATAAGTGTCCAAATTCTGTCACGCCTCAAAATCTTTTCACATTTTATCAGAGTTTTACCATTGGGCATGAAGATAGAAATAACAAAGGACGCATACTCAACAAAAAGAATAAGCAAGAGGCGACAGAAGAAAGAGGTAAGGGACGAAGTGAATCTTTCACTTATAAACATACGGCCTCTGCCGTTAACAATCGGTCTCACTACTGATATAAAACATCATACGCAACGGAATCATTCTTCAGGATCTCATATCCTTATATGTATCACAATATTACATAACCCAAAATACATGAAACATGGTTTGATAAAGTTTGTGTTACATCGTTCTAATCATGCGAATACAAAAGATAGCACCATCTCTCTCTCCATCTAGGGTTCCTCTTGTTCATCATCGCCTGTAGTGTGAGTACAGATTAAGGGGGTGAGTGTGTGGAATACACTCGTGGGGATAAAATCCATCTCTTGTAACTCATAACAGATATAAAACACTAGTAAAATAATCCTTAAGTCACGTCATCACAACACATAAAAGCAAAGCAGATATTAGAAATGATAAGGGATGAATAGGTGTGGGATTCCCTCGTCTTTGTTAGGATGTATACTATAAGCCTACTTTTTTGTATGAACATCGTTTATGGAATGAGAATCACATTGGTCATATGTTTGCATTTTATATTTGTTATATATGTTTATGCAATGTCCAATTAATTTATATTATAGATAACTTGGTGTGTGGTGCCACACAGAAGATCATGTTATCAGTTTCTTATAAATTATAAATAGTAGCTCACAACCAAGATGGATTTGGACAAATCATCGGAATGGTTGTAGTGTAGTTTGGTATTAGTCTGTCTTGACTATAAAACTACACTAGTACACTCTGTGTGTATTGAGCAGGACCATTTGAGGTTGTTCGTTTTATACTGACTATATAATAGAACAAGACCTCTGTTATTATGGATGTACATCTTCTTAATCCCTATATAATAACGGGCACGTATGCTCAGTGTTTATTTCTTTAATTTGCCAATGGGTGAGATTTATTCATAAATCAATAAACTCGGTGAGTTGGGAGATAGCATTGTTTATATGGTGTTCTGTTGATTATAGAAGGAATCCGTGTCCTAATTATTTAGGATGATAATGTCCCCTTGAGGAGCTCATAAGGATTATCATGTAAACCCTGCAGGTGGATTTAATCCGACATGATAATAAGGATGAGTGGTACTACTCTTGGAATTAGATGTAAATTATTTAAGTTGTCAGTAACTTATTTAATTTACGGACATTCGATATCTTAAACACGGGGAAATAAATGTACACATAATAAGAAGGAGCCCATATTAAATATGGGATTGGGATGGTAGTTCAATAATAATTCTCTAGTGGACTGAATTATTATTGATGGGCTTCAGTTATGTGTTCGGGCCGAACACAGGATACTAAAGCCCATCAGGAGGCCCAACCCAATTCCTCCTCTAGGTCCCTGGTGTAGCCTATATATAGCTCTTTTCATCAGCGCCTCTCAGAACACAGAACACAGATCACAGAAAACACGTGATAAGTGAGAGAGAGCGGAACTGATTTTTCTCGAAGGATCGTTGGCCACGCAACGTTCGAGAAGGGCTCAGAGGAATACATCAGAAGATCAAGAGGTCTACAAGGGTATGATTTCTTTCCGCTGCGATTTATCTTTGGAACCCGATTCCGATAGCATAGGGCCGGCGATCCGTCGGTTCCAACAGTCTTATCCTATATAACGGTCTCACTATCGTTGGTGTATTTCAAGAGGACCACCAAACCTCAACAGAGTAGTAGAAAATAACTGGGGACAAATAGAGTGGACCTCGGTCCTTTCACAGTTCTATGTCACAGTAATTATAATCACAACACTTAGTAATCCTCAGTCATGTATTTAATAGGGAAAACAATAAACAGATAAAAAGATAGAAATTACCCCCACCTTGTTCGGTGGTTACTTACGTGAGTCATAAGGTCTAAAGATCTGATAACACAAGCTCAATCCAACAAATAGCCTACATAAGTTACGGTGTTTTTAGATCTTTATTAATTATAATTAAAGCATTAAACGTTTCTTTCGGAAGAAAGATGATTGTTAACTATGCGATGAATCGAGAGCTCTAAAGATTGGATAAGGAATGAGCTCGTTAGGAGTTGATACGAGTTCAATGATGTATATAGGTTTGAAGGTAGATTGGTATCAAGGGTTGACTTTGACTGGGCCCTTGACCCTCGGTCAACGACATCTCATCGACTAAGACTCGATCATAAAGTATAAAGGAAAATGGAACGGGAAAGGATTGGAAACACGACATCACCCGACACGTGTCTCGTACCCGGTACTCTCTCCCGGCGTGCCCACTCGGCGCACGACCGTGCGCCAGCACCCAGCAACTTCTACCTGGTCGCGCACGACCGTGCTCCCCAAGCACGACCGTCACTACAAGAAATTTGGGATACAACAACCCCAAAAAGATAACCCTTTTTATGATTTTTTGTTGTCTTTTGTAAATTTACAACCCTTTTTACGAAAAGCGTTGTCTTTTTTCAAAAAATTCGCTCAACGACAACGCAAAAAATGGAAACGACAACGCTTTTTTCGTAGGGTTGTTAAATGGCATTTTTAAAAAAAAAAAGACAACGCTTTTGTGCAACGCTTTTTTCAAAGGGTTGTCAAATGGCGTTTTTTTTAAAAGACAACCCTTTTATGCAACACTTTTATGCGTTGTCTTTTCTTAGTACTTTTTTGCCAATAGACAACACATTATGCAACCCTTTTTTTTATATGTTGTGTTGTGTTAAGTATAAAATAATTTTTTTTAATTAAATTAAATTTAATAAATTTAATTAATTTAGGGATGTTATCTTATAATATATTATTTGCATTAATATTATCCTATATGAACAAACTCATAATTTAAAAAAAAATTATTTTCATAAAATATTATTTTGAATTAATTAAGAAACTAGACCTAAAATATTACTCTCATCCTTTTATATAATAATACAAAATTGGTATATTATTTTAAAACATAAGCTCGAAAATTGTGTTTTATAATTCATAATTCATAAATTATGAATTTTTTCCTTAAAAAGAAAAGATAAAATTATTGTGTTTTAAAATTAATACAAAAAAGATAAATTAGGACAAAAAGAAAATTTTATAATAAAAAAAAAAGAAATATATAAAATATGACAATTAAAATTAAGAATATGTTAAAATGAAATAGTTAATTTTAAAAATACTGCTGCCAGGATCGAACCTCACACTCAAGTGGAAGGGTATCATCAATTTTACCAAACATGTCTTTGGTCATTATTTTCCAACAATTAATATTAATACTCACATGACTAATTCTTATACACAATCTTGGACTTGCAATTTTTCAAATACCCAAACTTCGACAATTCCTTCCCACCCCTACCAAAATCCACTGCACGTCTTGCCGCCATCCCCTTTTCACAACAACTGCACTTCACCGCTCAAGCCTCCTCCGCCGCTTAGTCGTCGTCGCCCCATCTTCTCATTCTATTTTTTCTTCGTGTCGCAGCCGCCCAGAATCTGCCACCATCACGTCACCGCTGCCGCCGAGTAGATTCGTCGCGCCCCTTTTTTTTTTCATTCTTATCGCCGTAGGTTCGCCGCAGGTTCCGTGCAGGTTCGCCGCTAATACCTCCCTCTCTCTCACACAATCTTCTCAATTGACGATTTAGTGCCCTAATTTCATAGATTTCAAATTTTAGGTCACATATCTTATGCAATTTAGGCGAATGAAATTTTATATGACTTAGGATTTAGGGTAAGTCAGACATTTTGAAGAAAATTATCTGATGAGTAATTTGTGTATCAGATGGTCAAATTTATATAACTTGTGCACAATGAAACTAGTATCTTTACCTTGTGATAGCTTATCCATGTGATCAAGGTGTAATATTCATTGTTGGAATCAGACAACCAATAAACATTGTTTTGTGTCATAATAATGTTGACTGATTACTAATGGAATTGTCTGGATATGAGGTGAACATTTTGTTTATATGTTAACCCAAGTCTGCATGGCATTAAATTTGTTTTCTAACACAAAAATAATTTTACTAGGGTATGCTAGGCCTTGCTGTGTCTACTAATAGATTAATGAGAAGAGCACAACAAACTGCTAGAAGGAGTATGTGGTATACTTGTTTGGTTGACCATTATTGAATTGCTATTTGATATATTGTAAAGTACACCTTTCTCATCAGCTTATTTTGAATTGTGTTACTTTGATATTCAAGTTTTGAAACACTTGTTTCAACTTCAGATTCAATTTTTAAGACATATCATCTGGTTTGGAAATCACATATATTTTGGAATTAAGTGGAGAGTTGGAACTTTCAAAAACTCAGAGAATTTTGGTCACTTGGTTCCGATGATTTATTGAGATTAATCTACAAAGTTTACATTCAAAATTAAGATATCAAGCATTCATTTGATCAACTTTCCCCGCATGAATGTTTTTGCTGCATACCAAATTGCTAAATACACTTGTGGGTCATTATTGTGCACTAATGCCATTGAAACCTTGTATTGTGCTAGATGTGTGAGCTTGTGCTTGTACTATTCTTACATTTATAAGAAAGTGGGTCTACTGCATTTTTGAAGGAGTTATAAAAATTTATATGATTGAAAGTTAATTCCTAAACACTTCATATTCTTAAAAAACGGTTAAAACCAATTTATTTTTGTATATAAACTTGCTTTAAGGCTTATTAATTACTTGCCATTTGCCTTATAAAACTTCCAACTTGCTGTCTTGCTGCTGATATTGAACTTTTCATCCTCAATTTACCTGGGAAAATGATGGAAATTATATGTTATGTTAAGTATGTTAATGTGAGGAGGGAGGGTAAAAGGTTTTCCCTCCTTTTCATCTAGTAGATGCAAGAAATATTGCAAAAACTGCTGGTTAAGATATTGCATGCACAAATTTAATGATCTATGAAAATAATATCGGGTGGATGATAGCACATAATACTTGCAAAGCTAGCGATAAAAGAAAGGAGCATGGAGATGTAAAACATATATGGGATATACACTTGCATGAAATGTAAAAATTTAGAATTAATTTTACGAACATATACATCGGTGGTTAATAATACCTACTATTATGTTACAATTCGAAATATGGGGTAAAAGATGGGTCTAGAATTACGAAATGGGTCATATATAGGTATGAATACGTAAAATATATATATTAATTTGTAAAGTTTTGTAAGGAGCACATATAATATTATGCAACATGTTTCATGCTAAAATTATGAACATTATTAAACTCAAAATGTTCCTGAGATGAGAATGTTTTTCAATCACTCACATATATGTGTTATATGGCCGTACTTAGGCCACATTGAAAAATATCATTCTCACACCTCTTCATATTTGTGTATGTATCTGTTCTGTTCACAAAATTGCATTACTATCTGGGAATTGTTTGGTCATTCCATTTTGCAATTTCTTTCTTCTCCTTCCTGTGTTTTAGTCGACTTGAGGGACTGAAAATGCTTAATTATGTTTTGTGCTTACAGCTAAAATTGATGCAATCTTTTTAACTCTGCCGACTACCTTCAGAGTGGATAATTTACTTTATAATATCTGTAATAGGACTTAATGCATCATATCGGAATTTTGCTGGCGAAAAGCAGAGGAGCAAAGGTGGTTTCAAAAATGGAATTTTGATACATAGCATGATAGTCTGCTCAGTTGATGTCACAATGCATGTCTATAGAATCTTCAGATCTGTTTGAACTGCATTTTGGAGCATATCAATTTAATTCAGAAATATTTTTTGGGCATTGTATTGATAGTGTCTTCTGCTAGACTGCTACTTGGTCATCTTTAATGATAAATAATGACAGTCTTTTGCTTAAGGCAAACTTATGGTCTGATGTATGTAGGGATTGGCATCATATGATATCTTACTATTTTAGCTATGGTTTTAGACTATCTAGCATTGAGTTTATTGGTATCTAAAAGTATGTTTGCTGAAAACAGGAAATCTGTATATGCCTATGATTTGGGATTTATTTGCTCTGTGCTGGTTTCCTTTGGTTTTGAGAAGCTACACTAACAATCCTTTTAGCCTAGCAAATTTCTGTTATAGTAATTCAATATTTTATTATTACCTTTATTTTGGTATAATAAATAACTTTGACACCCCCTGAAAGGCATGCAACTTACTTTGTATGGAAGCCCTACTACATGTGGAATTTTCTAGACATGCTTCATTGGAACTTTGTAGAAATTTAGATGCAAGTCAATTTATTCATTGTTCTTTTATTATTATCTTATTTTCTGAACTAAGCAAGGATATTTGTGTCTGTTACTTGGTGGTAGTTGTACTGTAGTATTCATTTGATTAATCTTTTGTCCTGGTATGGTGTAATGATACTGAAATTTTTCAGTTCAGTGATAGGTGTCGCATGAAGTACACTATGTTGAAAAATAAATTGTCTAGCATGTCACAGTAATTGGACCTGACGCTTTTCACAAAACAAACACCTTCATCAATAAAAAGGTGAGATACTGGTATATCCCCTTTTACTGAGTATTGATTTTCTTTGATTTTGGTTTGTATAATTCTGTGATCAGTTTGTCACCATGTTGAAAAAAGGTTGATCAGAATTGCGTTGAGGATTATAAAGAATCGAGGGGTCATTGGCAGGGGATTGGGAAGAGTGGCTAGGATTTACAGCTTGAATCGGAAGAGCAAGAGTTTTGCATTGTTCTTAAGGTTAGGTTGTGAAACCCTTCTTAGATGGTTATTTTAATCCTTTTCGATCAATATTATATTTATTACTATTTTTTAGAAGATATTGGTACTGGTGTTGTTTTAAGTGAGCAGATATTAGATAGATTTGGTAGTTAGATTAATTACCAACTCTGAATTACCACGATATATCTGCTGATTATAACAAATTGTGTAGACTATGCTTTTATTATTTGAGGCATATTTGAGTGCAAAGAGAATGAGATAATAGCTTTTAACATCTGCTGGTGTAGATAGTTACTTTCTTAAAAATATAGACTAAAGAAATAATTGCCCAAAGAAATAGAGACTAATAACAACTTTGGGGATGTGAATGAGATGATAGCTTGACTTACTGATGTTCTACCTAAATTTGTGTTATAACTTGTTAACCACCGAATTAGTGTAGTTTGTGTAATCTGTGTTATCATTTGCCCACCATACATTAACTAACTATGCTCAATTAGTGTAATTAATTTATCAATGGTTACTGAAATGTGATCTTTTGTTAATTAGTTTATTTCCTACTTGAGATGGACAAGGAATGGATGTTGAAGGACAGACTCTCAGATGAATACAAGGCTGGGGTCGAGTCTTTTATGCATTTTGCATTTCAAAATATAAATGATGTCAATGCAATGTCTTGTCCATGTTCTGATTGTGGTAATCTTAGGAAATGGAAACATGTCATTGTTAGGTTGCATTTGTTGACTAAGGGAATTGATAAAACATATCATACATGGATATAACATGGAGAGAGACCTAGGTCAAGAATGTCTAACTATGATGGTGATCAGTTTATGGGAAATGAATATAATTTTGGTGTAGAAGATCCTATTGGCATGGTACATGCTGGATATGAATACACTGATCACAACCCAAACGAATTTGGTAAATTGCTTGAGGATGCAGAGAAACCTCTATATCCTGGATGTACTTTTTTCACAAAGTTGTCTGTCGTTGTGAAATTGTATAACTTAAAGACAAAATTTGGTTGGAGTGATAAAAGTTTTACTGAGCTGCTTAGTTTGGTTAGGCAAATGCTTCCTCCCCAAAATGAATTGCCTTCATCTTTGGATGATGCAAAGAAAACCTTGGTTGCATTGAGGATGGATTATGAGAAAATTCATGCTAGTTCAAATGATTGTGTCCTGTATCGTAAAGAGTACAAGGACCTTACTAATTGTCCTAATTGTGGTATCTCAAGATGGAAAGTGGGGAAAAATTCTAAGATTTATGAAGGGGTTCCAGTAAAGGTCCTTTGGTACTTCCCACCTATTCCAAGGTTTCGATGGATGTTTCGAAATAAGGAGATATCTAAGGACTTGACTTGACATTCTGATAATCGTGTTGTTGATGGTTATTTGCGTCACCCAGCTGATGCACCATCTTGGAAAGTAGTGGACCTTAAGTGGCCTGAATTTGCCTCCGAGTCAAGAAATCTCAGATTGGCTATCATCAGACGGGATCAATCCTCATGGTATGATGACCTCTACGTACAGTTGTTGGCTAGTAATGCTGATCACATATAATCTTCCTCCATGGTTGTGTATGAAACGAAGATTTATGATGCTCACTATGTTAATTGGTGGTCCTAAACAGCCAGGGAACGACATTGATGTTTACTTGTCACCCTTAATTGAGGACTTAAAACTTCTTTGGGAAGTAGGTATTGAAACTTATGATAGTTTTCGAGATGAAAGCTTTCTACTTAGAGCAGTGTTGTTGTGGACCATCAATGACTTTCCAGCTTATGAAAACTTATCTGGTTGTATTATGAAAGGATATCGTGCGTGTCCAATTTGTGGTGATAAAACTTATGCAAAAAGGCTGAAACATTCCAGGAAAATGTCATATATGGGTCATAGAAGGTTTCTCCATGCGACTCATCCTTATCGAAGACAAAAAAAGTCATTTGATGGTAATCAAGAGTTTGACCCTGCCCCAATACCATTGATGGGCAGTGATGAAGTTGTACATGGGGTAAAAAAAGTTGTAACAATGTGTCAAAAGTCAGTGAAGATAAGCCATGTTGGAAGAAGAAATCAATTTTTTTTTAACTCGAGTATTGGCAACACTTACATGTGAGACATGTTCTGGATGTGATGCATATTGAGAAGAACGTATGTGAAAGTCTAGTCGGCACATTACTTAACACTCCAGGGAAGACGAAAGATGGAATAGCAGCTAGACTAGATCTTGTGTCGATGAAAGTTAGAACAGAGTTGGCACCAAAGGTGGGTGACAAAAAAACTTTCTTACCAGCAGCTTGTTACACACTAAGTAAAAAAGAAAAAAGAAAGGTTTGTAACTCTTTGATGGGAATGAAGGTCCCTATGGGGTACTCGTCTAATGTCAGAAATTTGGTCTCAATGAAAGATTTGAAGCTTGTTGGCCTAAAGTCACATGATTGCCACACTTTAATGCAATAGTTGCTTCCAGTGGCTATACGTGGTGTTTTACCTGATAATGTGAGACATGCAATCACGAGGTTGTGCTTCTTTTTTGTTGTGATCTGCAACAAAGTTATAGATGTCTCAAAGTTGGATGAAATTCAAAAGGAGATTGTGACAACCTTGTTTTTACTTGAAAAATATTTCCCTCCCTCGTTCTTTGATATCATGGTTCACCTAGTTGTTCATCTTGTGCGGGAGGTGAAATTGTGTGGACCAGTCTGGTACAGATGGATGTATCCATTTGAGAGATACATGAAGGTCTTAAAAGGTTATGTGCAAAATCGTAATCGGCCTGAAGGGTGTATAGCTGAATGCTATTGTAACGCCCCGATTCCATTTATTGGAAATAGGTCGTCACCCTTTACATACTTAGGAAATAAAGAAATTATAACGATTTTATAACATACAGCGGAAGACTTAAAAGCGAAGACACGAGAGTTTTAAAATTTTTACTTATTAAATATAACATATATACGTAATTATACATCGACTATTAAGCAAGTCTAGACGTGTCTTACCCACATTTCTAGGTAAAATGTTTGAACCATCGGTCAACGAGAAAATACTCAACAAAACATACATATAATATAAGATAAGTCTAGGCCCAATGATTTCATAATATACACGTTTAAACAACATACTGTTTTAAAAGAAAAGGAACTTAGTTCTATCATATCTACTAATGCGACAGAGAGAAGTCAGTCCAGCTAGCTACTCGTCCACGTCATCATCCAGTGAGCCTGAAAATATAAAATAGTAACATCATGAGACACCTCCAGAGAGGGATCCCAGTGGGATAACTTTACCGTCTAATATATTGAAGCAATTAAATTATTAAGCGAGTACTACATCATAGACCAGGCACTTTACGCCCTTATGGTCGCTTTCATAGACCAGGCACTTTGCGCCCTTATGGTCATCGCCCTGGTATGGAAGTTACATACCGGTTTTAGCTACGGACTTCAATCGTAGACTTTCATACATAACTTATCGACTCAATTAACAACACATATAGTGAAGCAATTAAACCGTTAAGCAAGTACTACATCATAGAGGAATGTGGGAGTCGCTCGCCCACTAAACCTTGCATAGACCAGGCACTTTACGCCCTTATGGTCGATTCCTTAGACCAGGCACTTTGCGCCCTTATGATCGTCTCCCAGTAATGGAAGTTACATACTGATTATAGCTACGGACTTCAATCGTAGACTTTCATACATAACTTATCAACTTAATAAACAACACATAGTAGAGAGTAGAAGTTACCCACTTGTTCGTTAGAGGTGCTAGGATTGACTCAGGTTCCACCGATCGTCTCGACTGCGCTCGACACACTTAATTGATTAGCTTCCTTATATCGTATAACACATTCTTTTACATTTATATTAGGTTTCAATTACCCAAAACACATTTATACTCATAACTTATTCGTTAAACTTCCAAACTAGTAATCTTCGAATGATAAGAAGACCCATAAAATCGCAACAATTTTAATAATTCACATGTGATTCCTAAAATCATATAATTATTCATATACGTACATAACTTCTTTTAGTACATCATATAAAAACATAAACTAAAAATAAGGTTCACATAAGTAGTCATGAATTTCTTAAGTTGGCCGAAAAACTGGATATCATATGCTGAAAAATGGACTTTCTCGTAAAAATCACCATAATTCGTACAAGGTTCCAAAAATGACATAGTAAAATTCTACATACTCCTAAGAACACGTACTACAACATAGTAAAAAATGGCTTACAAATTCGATCCCAATAATTAGTTATGAATTTTAGAACGAAGCTGAAAATAGGACATCGTCTACGCGAAAACAGGTTTTATTGTAAAATTCGGCATAAATCGTAAAAAGCTCAAACAAATACATACTAAATTCCTACACATACCTAAGAACAGGTTCTAAAACATAGTAAAATATCATGCATAAATTCGAAGTAAAATGTTCCAGAAAAATACATGAATCAGACCCGAAAACAGGGTAAAAACTGTCCCCGAACAGCTTGTCTTAGAAAAATCATATAAAATCGAATTTAACTCCAAATCCTATGAAATTTTACAGACATGCTCTTGACTTCATATATTTCAATCAGGAAAAAGGATTCATCTTAATTCAATTTCTAAGATTTTCGAACATAACCAAAACAGTAGCAAAATAAAGCATATCTTTAAGTCTACCCTAGAATCAACTTATTCCTCCATGCAAACAACATATAATCCCAACAAATATGCCAAAGAACATCTTTGGACTTCTTATCCTAGAGTATTAAGCATAAATCATGAGTTTTAATGAAGGATTCATAAGGGTTTAGCCAAAAATACCCTTAGGTTTTGAAGAAGACTTGATGGATAAAAGATCTTTGCTTTCCTTTATCTTTTGTACTAACTTATCTATGACTTTGGCTCTCCTATATGAAGTGATCAAGAGAGAGAGAGAAAGAGAGAGTGATCGAGAGAGAGGGAGGGAGAGAGAGTTGCAAGTTGCAAGTTGGAGATATTTGCATGTTGCAATTAGATTAGTGAGGTGGCTAGGCTAGGTTACCACTTGCTAAAAGACTTACCTTGGAAGCTTTGTATTAAAAATAAAGGTTAATCTAATTATTTATCTTGATATTTTGATATTCATATAACACATATGTATAAATACATGCATACCTTATTGTAAAGACTAGAAATAATAGCATAATGTATAAATCACACAAATATGGAAATCATTTAGCATAAAACCTAAAATCATTCTATTAATTAACTTTGATCATCATCTTATCTTTTTACTTCCGTTCATATGTGTCGAGTGAGTGGAGATCGAGCTCGATTTCATCCGTGAGCAATCCTGCAAAACCCTTAAAATCTCGAAAGAAAACACGTCATAAAATCTTACGTAATATGAAAACTTGTACTTAAATCATTAACACTTGAACGATAAAAGAAATTTATAAAATATGCATATGCAGGGTATTTTCTTGAAATGGGGTGTTACAGCTATATTGCTGAGGAGGCTGTGGAATTTTGTTCAAACTACCTTTCTAGTGTTCACACAATTGGAATCCCATCAAAACATCATCAAGGTAATATGACTAGGCCATTATCAACTGCAAAAGTGATCCAAGCTAGTCCTGATGATTTGATACAAGCTCATCTCTATGTTTTGACAAATGACATTGAGGTTGAACCGTATGTAAGGTGACCTCACTAACTCATTAAACCTTATATGTTACTATTTTTATATTCATCTCATTAAACTTTTTTAGTGAACATATGGCTCAACTAAAGCTAACTTCTGGAAGAAAGTTGGAGAAACAACTCTTGGATGAACACAACAAGACATTTATTAATTGGTTAACTGATCGAGTACGTATTATAACTCTAACTTGTCCTATTGGATTATATAATTTTAATTAACATGTTAATTACGACTTGTTGAATTATAGGTTTCAAATGAAATTAATCATTCCAATGGTCAAGTATCAGAGAAGTTAAAGTTGATTGCAAGTGGTCCCGCAAAAAATGTGTTCAAGTACTCTAGTTACATGATTAATGGACTTACCTATCATACGAGAGAGCGTGATAGTATACGAGCTATTCAAAACTCGGGAGTCAGTTTAGTGGCAAAAACCATGCAAGTGGCTAGTGCAAAGGACAAAAATCCAGTTGTGACGGACATGGTTTATTATGGGGTTATTGAAGAGATATGGGAACTTGATTACCATAATTTTCGGCTTCCAATGTTCAAATGTAATTGGGTTGAGCACAATAATGGAATTCAAATAGATGATCTTGATTTCACAACAGTAAACCTCAATAGAATTAGATTTAAATCTGATCGGTTTATATTGGGTAGTCAAGCTAAACAAGTCTTCTACGTTGAAGACCCTCGAGATCCTGCGTGGCATGTTGTACTTTCAACCCCCAGTAGAGAGTATTTTGATCACATTCATGGTTATGATTTAGAAGAATGTAACATGGACCATCAATGTTTTACAATGGGGATGCCCCCATTAGAGGTTGATGGTATAGATGAGAACGAAACATCATGTGTGCGTGAAGATTGTGATGGGATTTGGGTTGATAATTGCACTTCCTGGTTATGTGATTATCTTTTTTGGTATATAACCTCTAAACTTATTACTTTTCTCTTATGATATTCGTCTTGTTTGTTAAATATTTGCCAACTAACCTAATCTTAACTATTTTGTAGGCTCGAATCATTGTGTGTCGTAGAAGGTCATCTGCAAAAGAAGACGAGAAAAAGGACAAAAATAAGAATAAACTTCAAAAGGATAAAACTGTTTCAAAACGTTCAAGTTCAGTTGATGTTGATTTGGGAACGTCGGATGAAGAGGGCAGCCCCATGTCTAAAGGGAAGAGCACATCAAGACAGTATAGGGGTCGTACTTACATGCATGCTCTTGCGATACAAAGAGCTCAATGTTTCAAAAAGAAAGTCTTGTTCAACAACAAAGGTCAGCCCATTGGGCCTTTTGGTGTAGAAATGCAGAATTACATTGGAGTGTTAGCTCGGGAAAAGGTCAAAATAACAATTGATGATTGGAGGGAGGTGCATACTGATGTCAAGGACTCGATATAGGAATCTGTAAATGTAAGTGCATGTGCTTCTTTTATTGTGTTTTTAATTAAAATAAGAATATTTTCCTGTCATGGTCCTAATTGCTGATTTTTTTATAGTTGTTGTTCGAGGTTTCTTCTTCATAGAAGAAGGGCTGTTTGAATTCGGCTAACCAGAAGTGGCGTCAATACAAGGCAAAACTCACGAATAAGTATGTTTTCAGTAGAGTCCAGGAGCTTGAAAAGTTGAATACTCCACCTAATAAGTCTGGCATTGAGCAAAGTGATTGGAACAATTTTGTGATCACTCGCTTATCGGAAGAGTTCAAGGTAAGATTCAAATACAGATTTTTTCATTGATATTTCTCGTCATTGGTGTTTTACGGTTGTTAATCAATTGATGTAGACAAAGAGTCAGGAACAAAAGAAGCGAAGAGGTCAAGTGCAATATCCTCATAAGCTTTCTCGTAAAGGATATGCACGTTTGGCTGAAGAGTGTGTAAGTTTTTCATTTTTGATCGATTATTTTTTGTATCATCACTTGAAAAATTTAACGATCATTTTATATAAATAATATGTTATTGGTTGTAGGCTGTTGAGTTAGGCAACGATGATGAAATCAACAGAGCAATTTTGTGGATGAAAGCACGATTGCCCAAAGAAGGGGATATACAAGAAGAGAGTTTAAAAGACACGATTACAAAGATTGTGAGTGTAGCGCCCAGGACAAAACAAGCATAATTGGATAATTAAATAATTAAACTCGTAATTGAAATAATTCTATGTGTGTTAATTTTGGGTGTTTAAATTTATTTATGTGTGTTACAGATATGTGTTAGATGCAGTATTTGAGGGACGTAATTTATAGAGTGTGTGTGTGTGTGGTTTTGGGAGATCTTTGATGTGTGTTGTGTGTTGTTCTTATTGGGTTGCGTGTATTGGTGTGTTACCGGCGACTGGAGGTTGCCGGTTATGGTGGTAGAGGTGTTGCCGGCGACGGGAGTCACCGGCCTAAGCTAAAGGAAGAAGATGGTGATGGTGGCGCTGCTGTGTAGGCGGCTGCGCGCAGGACCGTGCGCCGGGGCACGATCGTGCGCCATGGGTGAGTGACCGTGCGCGGCCACTGGAAGGTGGCGCACGGTCGAGTGTTGTGGGGCACAGTCAAGTACAGTTTTTGCACGACCGTGCGAGGAGTGTTGTGTGTAGGGTTTTATCGGGTTTTGCTGGGTGCGTCGTGGGTGCACCAACGAGTGTTTTCGCGGGTCGTTTCGAGTTGTTTGTTTCCATCCTTGTGTCGGGAGTCTGGGGTCTCGGTCGAGTCAACCCTTTTTACCAAGTTTACCTTTCACACTCTTCTCGATCGATCGTTCTTTTCTTTATTTATATCCGTCTTTTAATCTTTTGAGGATCTAAGCTATCACGGTACTTTTGTAGGCTATCGGTTGGATCGTACGCATTAGGCTTGACTCTTTATTTTGTCAGAACACGTGATAACCTCTTATCGAGGTGGGGGTATTTTCTAATTCTTAATCTGTTTACTGTTTTCCCTATTTGGATGCTCTATTGAGAGATGTTAAATGCTGTGTTTATTTTTATAAGTGTTGTGCCACACTCTTACTGTGCATGGGCTGCGGTCCAAGTCTGATCATGCATTCTTCTTCTATCCCTTTTCTACTACTCTCGAAGGTTTGGTGGTCCTGTAAAGGCACCAACGGTAATGATACCGTTTCTATAGGATAAGACGGGAAACACCCGCACCTATTTGTTCCCTATCATTTCTAATGCCTGCTGTGAATTTTACGTGCTGTGACAACGTGCCTCTTTGTTGTGAACTTTCGAATTTCTATATATATACATTTATCGAATGTTATAAGATACAGAGTTTATCTCCACCAGTGTATTCCATGCACTGACCCCTTAATCTGTACTCACACTATAGGAGATGACGAACAGTAGAGCAGTAGAGAGAGAGATGGTGCCATTCTTTTGGGATTTTATAAAATGACTTTTATGAAGTATCAGGAAACAATGTTCTACACCTTTTGACACGTAATTATGATTTCTGTAAAATTCTGATGACAATGGATCCTGATGATGTTTATTCCATTGTGATAATATTTTGAGAATCGGCTGTGACCGATGTTTGTATATTATGGAATCGGCAGTGTCCGATGTGATATGAGAAAAATTCTGATGTCTTCTATCTTCTTCTTCTTCTTCTTTTGCACGCCTCTGTTTTATTTAAAACTCTGATAATTTTTGTATGGAAGAAACTGGGGTGTGACAATATGGTATCAGAGCAAATGTTCTACCCTTTGTAGGACTTTGCTTGGTTTGGTTTGATAAAGAGAAAACGAGATAAGACGTGTTGAAGATGTTTAAAAATCTTTTCTAAAGAAAAGTATAAGCACCACTCTCTCTCTCTAGGCGTGTCTCTCCTTAAGTCACGTAACATTATATGAAGAATGTGTGTTTGATACATGTTATCTTGCTTATATGACATTTTGCTTACCTGATATATATCGTTAGGGTTCGAAAGGATGATACGGATAAAGTTTTATATGAAACAAAACAACTCATGTAGCTTATGCTTGATAGATGGCTAGATTTAGACGTACCACTAGAATGAGTGTTCCGCCGGTAGAGACGACACTTCTTTGAAAGCCGAGTGTCAGGAAAAGTATCTGTTGGTGAGCATATATCTAGATTGTTTCATTGTTGGAGAGAGACAGGGGGTACAGGGGGTAGTATTCCTAATATGCAGGCTTGCACACATATGATTCACACCTTACCGGATGCATGGAGGGCTAGGGCGCGTCTCGTTTTCCGAGACGAGGTGGTGTATTCAGCTGTGGATAACACATCGGTTGTAGATTTCAGAAGAGTGATGAGGAATATGTTAGAATTATGGGGCCGTCATAGCTATCCGACTACTCCCGAGCCTGGACCTTACGACCCTTCTAGTGACAGCTCGGAGGATGAGGAAGAGGATCCTGAGGAGGAACCTGAAGAGGATCCTGAGGAGGAGGAACCGGAAGAGGATCCTGAAGAGGACAATCCGGATGCAGATGACCCGAGTGATGCGGTACCGGGCCTGCAGGGACCTCCGTCACCTCCAGCTGTTGTAGCATAGATGATGGGAGTGTAAACGTTATCTTGTATATATGAACTAGGAACGATAAAACTTTTATATATGTATGCGGTAGCTGTTTAACTATTAAGTGTATATAACCCTTTTTGGTGTGGGGTAAAGGCTACCCATATTTTGCTCATGTGTATATTTAAAACACGTGTATCTCCTTCCTATATTATGGAATCTACGTTGGTATTACTTCACACTTGTCGTATTTATTTTCCTTTACTTATTATATATTATTTTGAAACCTGAATGATATATATATGTATACATCGTAACAGAGCTATGTCTTGAGGACGACCCCGGAGAGAACAAACACCTATGGCTAATCAGCCGGAACGAGAAGCAGACCCAAGCATGGGAGATCTAGTGTCGGTGCTAAGAGGATTAGCCCAACACTTTGAGGTTACATAAGCCGCACCACCACCATCTAAGCCTGATTCGAATCTAATATTTGAACAATTTCGGTGTTTTAATCCGCCGATGTTTGGTGGAAAAGGCGAACCCTCAGAGGCAGAAGAGTGGTTGAGATCGCTGGATCGACTATTCGGGCATTTGGCATGTACTAAGGAACAAAAGATTTCATGTGCGATTTTTCAGCTCACGGAGGAAGCAAGCCATTGGTGGAATTCCTATGAAAGGACGATGTTGCCGCAGCAAAGGGAAGAGATGACGTGGGAGGACTTTAAAGAAGTAGTTACTCATCATTTTATACCACAGACTTACCGAGATAGAAAGGAGATGGAATTTTTACATTTACGACAAGGAACTATGACGGTAGGGGAATACGAACGGAAATTTAATTATCTGAGCAGATATGCCACTCATCTGGTCGACACTGATACCAAAAAGGCCCGAAGATTCGAAAAGGATCTACGCCCGGAGATTGGATCGATTTTGGCTGGACAAGGAGTTATGACGTATGCTAGTGTAATTGAGAGAGCTCAAGAAATTGCCTCCCGACTGCGATTGGATGTGGTGCCTCCTAAGAAGTTTGTTCCGACGCCGATGAAAAGAAAGTGGACAGGCCGAGTCAAGGCATTACCCAAAACAAGTTTCCAAGAGAGAACAACGCTCCACTTCTCCCTACTCCTCGACTTGGGAATCCGTGTCCCAGATGCCGAAGAGTACACATGGGGCCATGTCAACCAGAAACACGGAGCTGCTACTCATGTGGGGAGCCGGGGCATATCGCACCGAATTGTAGGAAGCTGAAGGGCCCAGCGACTGCAACTACAAGTTCGAGGCCGGTAGCCGGCAGAGCTCGGGCTTTTGCTCTCACTCGCCCGGAGGCTGCGGAAGGGTCGGAGACAATGACAGGTATGTTAACAGTATGTGATATACCTGCTCTTGTTTTATTTGATACGGGAGCAACCCACTCGTTTATCTCTGTCAATTTCTGTAAGCTGTTGAAGTTTGAGGATAGTAAGGTAGATGCTAAAACCCTAGAAGTTAGTATTCCATCAGGAAAGACAGTAAAGATGAAAAATCTGTATCGTCACTTACGTATCGCTTTTGAGAATCGAATCCTTTTGGCTGATCTTCATGCATTGGAGATGAAGGATTTCGATATTATCCTCGGAATGGACTGGCTTGAGTCGAATCACGCAGTGATCAAGTGCTGTACAAGAGAGATAATCTTTCAAACACTTGGAGAGCCCGAATTCACTTTTTATGGGACACGAGTTAAAGTGGATACAAGGATTATATCGGTTATGAAGGCAACCCAAATGCTTAGCAAAGGGAATTACGAAGCTTGGTTGGTTAGCATGGTGGGTCTTGAATGAGAGATGAGTTCCATTGAGGATGTACCGGTGGTAAGAGAATTTTTAGAAATATTTCCCGAAGATTTACCTGGTCCTCCACCAGATCGTCAGGTGACCTTTGGGATTGATCTTGTACCGGGATCAACACCAGTATCGAAAACTCCTTATCGAATGACACCGAAAGAATTACAAGAATTAAAGGTGCAACTACAAGAACTTCTGGACAAGGGCTTTATTAGACCAAGTGTGTCTCCTTGGGGAGCTCCGGTGCTATTTGTAAAAAAGAAAGACGGAAGCTTCCGGATGTGCATTGATTACAGAGAACTGAACAAGAGAACGATCAAGAACAAATACCCACTACCTCGAATTGATGATCTCTTTGATCAGTTAAGAGGTGCTAGCGTATTCTCGAAGATCGATTTAAGGTCCGGATATCATCAAGTGAAAGTTAAAGATGCCGATATAGCCAAGACAGCATTCAGAACCAGATATGGCCACTACGAGTTTGTAGTAATGCCATTTGGACTTAGCAATGCACCAGCTGTCTTCATGGACCTAATGAATCGTGTTTTCCATGCTTATCTCGATCAGTTTGGTATTGTGTTTATCGACGACATTCTCATCTATTCATGTGATAAGACACAACATGAGCAAAATCTTAGGATTGCGCTGGAAGTTCTACGGAAAGAAAAGCTCTTTGCAAAATTTAAGAAATGTGAGTTTTGGATGGATAAGATAGGTTTCCTTGGACATATTGCCTCATCACAAGGGATCGAGGTAGACCCCGATAAAGTTGCAGCTGTCAGCAAATGGGAAACTCCAACCAATGTCAAGGAAATATGGAGTTTTATTGGTATGGCGGGGTACTATCGAAGGTTCATAAATGGATTTTTGAAGATTGCTGCACCGATGACTCGTTTGACGCGGAAGGATGTAAAGTTCCAATGGACGGAACAATGCGAGCAAAGTTTCCAAAAGCTAAAGAAGAAACTGACAGAAGCACCAATCTTGACAATTCCGGATGTAACAAAGGAATTCGTGGTCTATAGTGATGCGTCTAAACAAGGTTTGGGATGCATTCTGATGCAGCAAGGAAAAATGGTGGCTTATGCATCCCGACAATTGAAAACTCATGAACAAAACTATCCGACACACGATCTGGAGTTAGCTGCGGTGGTTCACGCCCTTAAAATTTGGAGACATTATCTGTATGGCGTGAAGTGTGAGATATACACTGATCACAAGAGCTTGAGATATTTCTTCAAACAGAAGGAGCTGAACATGAGACAGAGAAGATGGTTAGAATTGGTGAAGGATTATGACGTTACTATCCATTATCATCCCGGAAAAGCAAATGTGGTGGCCGATGCACTCAGCAGAAAAGGAAAAGGGATTATGACGTCTATGATCATCAACCAACGTCATTTAGTTGAAGAAATGTCAAAGCTGAATCTGGAAATAATCTCACCTCCGAACAACATCGAAGCTTTGATGGCAACTTTGACTGTGAAACCCACACTTCGTGAACGAATTCTGGAAGCTCAAAAGAAGGATGACTTCTTAACAAAGATGAAAGCTCGCATGGACAGTGGCAAAACAGAGGGCTTCTCCTTTGTATCAGATGGAGCTCTTGTCTTCAGGGGGAGAATATGCGTACCAAAGGACGAGAATCTGAGAAAAGAAATCCTTGAAGAAGCTCATTCCACACCTTTGTCAGCACATCCTGGAGGTATGAAAATGTACCGAGATTTGAGAGAAAACTTTGGTAGGAGAGTATGAAAAGAAGCATCGGACTGTTCGTGAAGAAATGTCTGGTATGTCAACAAGTAAAAGCTGAACATCAACGACCAGCTGGATTGCTAACTCCGTTGGAAATTCCGGAATGGAAGTGGGAGCATATAGCTATGGATTTTGTAGTTGGTCTGCCAAGAACCAAGCGAGGGAACCATGCAGTATGGGTCATTGTGGATAGATTAACAAAGTCTGCATACTTTCTACCGATCAAGATGACTTTCGGACTAGATAAGTTGGCTCGGATCTATCTTGAAGAGATTGTGCGATTGCATGGTGTACCGGTTACTATAGTGTCAGATAGAGATCCTCGATTTACATCCAGGTTTTGGCAGAGTTTACAGAAAGAGTTAGGGACCAGACTAGCTTTCAGCACAACTTTTCATCCTCAAACAGACGGACAGTCAGAAAGAACAATACAGATTCTAGTAGATATGTTAAGGGCTTGTGTTTTGGATCTTCAAGGGACTTGGGAAGAACACTTGTGCCTAGTAGAATTCGCTTACAACAACAGTTACCAATCTACAATTGGGATGACGCCATACGAAGCTCTTTATGGAAGGAAATGTCGCTCTCCTATTTGTTGGGACGAAGTAGGCGAAAAGAAGGTGTTGGGACCCGAATTGGTAGAACAGATAGTCGAGGTCATAAGTAAAATTTGGGAAAGAATGAAGATAGCACAAGATCGACAAAAGACGTACGCTGATAAGAGACGACGGGAGTTGAAATTTGAGGTGGGAGACAAAGTTTTTCTGAGGGTGTCACCCACTAAAGGAGTTCGTCGATTCGGACAGAAAGGAAAACTGAAACCGAGATACATAGGACCCTTTGAGATTTTGGAACGTGTTGGAGAGGTCGCATATCGTCTAGCTTTACCGCCAGACCTCATTGGAGTACACGATGTCTTCCATGTGTCTATGCTAAGGAAGTACATTTTCGACCCAAGTCACATAATCGAACAAGATGACATAGAATGGGAGAAAGATTTGACCTATGAAGAATTTCCTATAGCCATCCTGGATAGGAAAAAGTGTCAACAAAGGAATCGAGAGGTGTCTATAGTTAAAGTTCAGTAGAGTCGTCATGGGAAAGAAGAAGCCACGTGGGAACTAGAAGATCATATTCGGACGAAATATCCTGAATTGCCTTTCTTAGGTACGCGTCTAATTTCGAGGATGAAATTCTTTTAAGGGGTAAAGGATGTAGCGCCCAGGACAAAACAAGCATAATTGGATAATTAAATAATTAAACTCATAATTCAAATAATTCTGTGTGTTAATTTTGGGTGTTTAAATTTATTTATGTGTGTTACAGATATGTGTTAGATGCAGTATTTGAGGGACGTAATTTATAGACATGGAATCTAGAAGGTTTTTGTAAATAATCGGATGCACAACGGGAAAACGAGAACATAGAAATGAACTAGAGGTTAATCGGAGTTTTGTAGCTCGAGTAGTGAAGAAAACAGTGAAACGAAGAATACGACGTATACGATACGTATGCGAAGGGTAGAATACGGGATATTTATGTGAATAGTAGCCATGTTGGAAGGAGTATATATATAGCTTCGTTTTAAATCGATAAGTCACGCGAGCTCATAATCGAAAAACACATAAGTTTCTCTCTTTCTTCTCTTTCTCTTTCCGGTGGCCGCCGCCGCCGCCGGTGGCCGAAAAAGTCAACCGTCTCGGAATCGAACGGTTTTCACATAGGTCGTAGCTCTCGTCGAGGCGAGTCTAGTGACGGTCTTATTTCTCCATTCCGACAGCCGGATCATCGGCAAATCGCCGGTCAACCGTCCCAAAAACCTTGTTTTAGTTCATCACCTTTTCTCTCTCCTCGCTTCTTGCTTTCTCCCCTCATTTTCTTTGTCGGAGTGGTAGATAGCCACTCCGGAGTGTTTGTTCTCGGGTTGAGGGTGGTGGAACCGCCGGTCGGAGTGGCCGGAGTTGTGTGTGTGTGTGTGTGGTTTTGGGAGATCTTTGATGTGTGTTGTGTGTTGTTCTTGTTGGGTTGCGTGTTGCATGTGTTGGTGTGTTACTGGTGACTGGAGGTTGCCGGTTATGATGGTAGAGGTGTTGCCGGCGACGGGAGTCACCGGCCCAAGCTAAAGGAAGAAGATGGTGATGGTGGCGCTGCTGTGTAGGCGGCTGCGCGCAGGACCGTGCGCTGGGGCACGACCGTGCTATGGGGCATGACCGTACGCCATGGGTGAGTGACCATGCGCGGCCACTGGAAGGTGGCGCACGGTCGAGTGTTGTGGGGCACGGTCAAGTGCAGTTTTTGCACGACCGTGCGAGGGGTGTTGTGTGTAGGGTTTTATCGGGTTTTGCTGGGTGCGTCGTGGGCGCACCGGCGAGTGTTTTCGCGGGTCGTTTCGAGTTGTTTGTTTCCATCCTTGTGTCGGGAGTCTGGGGTCTCGGTCGAGTCAACCCTTTTTACCAAGTTTACCTTTCACACTCTTCTCGATCGATCGTTCTTTTCTTTATTTATATCCGTCTTTTAATCTTTTGAGGATCTAAGCTATCACGGTACTTTTGTAGGCTATCGGTTGGATCGTACGCATTAGGCTTGACTCTTTATTTTGTCAGAACACGTGATAACCTCTTATCGAGGTGGGGGTATTTTCTAATTCTTAATCTGTTTACTGTTTTCCCTATTTGGATGCTCTATTGAGAGATGTTAAATGCTGTGTTTATTTTTATAAGTGCTGTGCCATACTCTTACTGTGCATGGGTTGCGGTCCAAGTCTGATCATGCATTCTTCTTCTATCCCTTTTCTATTACTCTCGAAGGTTTGGTGGTCCTGTAAAGGCACCAACGGTAATGATACCGTTTCTATAGGATAAGACGGGAAACACCCGCACCTATTTGTTCTCTATCATTTCTAATGCCTGCTGTGAATTTTACATGCTGTGACAACGTGCCTCTTTGTTGTGAACTTTCGAATTTCTATATATATACATTTGTCGAATGTTATAAGATGCAGAGTTTATCTCCACCAGTGTATTCCATGCACTGACCCCTTAATCTGTACTCACACTACAGGAGATGACGAACAGTAGAGCAGTAGAGAGAGAGATGGTGCCATTCTTTTGTGATTTTATAAAATGACTTTTATGAAGTATCAGGAAACAATATTCTACACCTTTTGACACGTAATTATGATTTCTGTAAAATTCTGATGACAATGGATTCTGATGATGTTTATTCCGCTGTGATAATATTTTGAGAATCGGCTGTGACCGATGTTTGTATATTATGGAATCGGCAGTGTCCGATGTGATATGAGAAAAATTCTGATGTCTTCTATCTTCTTCTTCTTCTTCTTCTTTTGCACGCCTCTGTTTTATTTAAAACTCTGATAATTTTTGTATGGAAGAAACTGGGGCGTGACAGTGAGGTTTTTTAGTACTTAATTATTTTTAAAACTAACACTCTCTCTTACTTACCCTTCGGTTTATTGTTATGTTGTTACTAATTAACTTTGAAGGACGAGTACATACAACAAAGAAAAGAGGGTAACTTAGTCATGCAACGGAAGGGAGATAGCATCCTTGCGAAAGCTCTTAATTCACAAGAACACTCTGGACGTTTGAGGGGGACCGGAGGTCATGTCACTCCCTCAACTTACAAGAGTGTTTCATCTAGTATGCTGGTGGATAAAGATTTGCTTTTACAAGAGCAAAAAAAGATCAATTCAGAACTCGACGCACGAGTAAGAAAGCTAGAAGCAATGATTTTGAAGAATGCACCTACGTCTGCTTATGATAAAGAAGAGAAGGGCAGTTGTTCAGTTAAACTCCCAAGTCCCTTAGTAATGGAAGATGAGAGAGACAAAGATGATAAACCACAAATGCAGAACTTTGTTGAAAATGTAGACTCGGATGATGATCTCAAAATTGTTGAGAATAATTGGCTATCAAAGGTAAAATTTTGTATCATGTTACAGATTTATATTTCGGTAATATATATGAATTATCTCTGTGACGTAATCTACATTGTAGGGTGAACTAGTCGCTTTAACGTTGGAATCTCAAGTAAATATTGCTGCTTATGGCACAATTATCAAAGTGGGTGGACGTAAACAACTTCTTCATGGTAGTCCTTTACCTGAAAATTGCATGAGTGTGTCCATTGACCAAGCATTGGATCACGATGCCCCTTTGCCCATTCCTGGAGAATGCAATAGTATTGGTGAGGCGGTAGGTTCTCAGGTTGCGTGGCCATCGCATTTGATAAAACCCAAAGTGAAGGTAATTCTTTTTTGCCGAGTGTTATATTACATTATTTTTTACTATTGCCAGAAATATGGCATGTCTACTTACATATCATGCTAATACAATTTTTAGAAACCTGGGAAGAAGAAAATCACGCACAAAGACTTGCCTTTTGTTGATCTATCAAGTGTGCCAAAGCCATTACATATGTTATATTGTTATACTAAGCTTGTTATTCAGAATGGAGGCAATGTGCAGATAGATCTTGATCATGAAGTATTTGGTCGTGAGTTGAGTATCTTTGTTAATATTGAAGATTTGGTTCCCTTCTGTAAGTTGGAGCCAATCTCATACGTATGTGTAGTTGTCTATATTTGGTAAGTATTCTGGGCAATTATTATTCTTGTTGTTATTATTATTATTATTATATTTAACAATGTGGTTTTTTCCTTTTAAAAAAATGATGGTTAGGCATCTCTACAAACGGTTGGTGAACGAAAACAAGCTTCAAAATTTCAGATTTGTGGATCCATATGAAATAGGACATTTGCCATCAACAAAAGTTGATCAAGATTTTCGTGAAAATGAGATGGAAAGAAGGGCATGTGCTCTAACCAAAAGGTTGAGTGGTACATTGTCCTCTCAATTAGTTTTGGCACCTTGTAATGTAGGGTAAGTTTTGATTTGCTTTTTTGACATCAATATTGTGATAACTAGGAATAATTCGCATATTACTAATTGTTTGTGAGAAAATTAACTTCATAGATGTTATAGTTGTATGAGTGAAGCTGGAAAATGAGTCTTTGTAAGTAGTAAACTGCATGACATATAGTTTCTTTTTTTATGATCTTATGTGCTTATTAACCTGATAATTGAAGAAGACATGGTTTCCAGTAGCTGAATTGTTGAGTTTCAGTTTTGATCCGTATAGTAACTGTTAAAAATGTTTAGCAGCCTTTTGTTTTGTTGACTTCTGGTTTGAAGTTTTGACTGATTGTTTTAATTATCTAATCACAATAGATTTCATTGGATTCTAACTGTCATCAACCCCCACAAGCAAACTTGTCATTTGTTGGACCCTCTTTATCATCGCTTGCATGATCAAGCTTGGAAAACAATAGTTGATCTGTAAGTTTCAATTTCAATAAGTTTAGTACATTTTAGTTCCCTTATTTTATGTTGCACAATTGATGATTAATACTTTGTTTTGAATTGAAGGGCCTTGAGAATGTTCAATACAGAAATTGGAAAGAATGTAAAAAAACAACCTACATGAGAAGTAGTTAAGGTATGTATCGCAAAGATGTGAATAATACGTTGATACTTATGTATATTCTTATTTTATCATCATCAAGCATGTATGTAAGTTGATACTTATACATTATAATGTAGGTTCCTTTGCAACCTGATACCAAACAATGTGGTTTTTTGTGTTGTGGTACATGAGACACCTTGTTGAAAAGGATGCAACGGCGGTCATGGTCTCATTGCTTTCAATTGTGAGTAACTACTTCCTATTTAGTTTGCATATTGTATACTTCACCAAAATGAAATGAAGTTAATTATTCTCTATATTCTTTTTTCAAAGTTCACTGATGTTAAGTGCACTAGAGCTGATATTGATGAAGTTCGTGTTGAATGGGCTGATTGCGTTCAAGAAAATATAAATGGGTAGAACAAGGTGACTACTATATTTTAACTTGCAATGCTTTCTTTTGAATATTTCATATGATGACGTTATGATTTTTAGGTGTTGATGTTTACGAACATTTGACAGATTGTGGGGACGTAGGGCGTACATGTCAAGTTCGTGATGCCGTGATTGTAAAGGTTTTGATGTTATCACAACAAATTCGATCATTTTGTTATTAATTGTGGAGTACTTTAAATTTATAGACTTAAGATTGTGTGATTTATTGTGTTAGGATGGGACATATTGTTGGGATGATTTTTGAATGTGACCGATGATATTGACCATGTTTAAATGTTCTTCTAATAGCATTTGTTAATTTATATAAGTAAATTATATTGTTATATATATCCAGGAAAATATGAAATTATTGTAAAAAAAGTGTGAAAAACATAAAAGACAACACAAAAAAGGGTTGTCATTAGTGTTGTTATTTTAAAAAACGACAACCCTAAAAAAGCGTTGCATAAATGTAATTGTATGCAATTTAAAAAAAAAACAAAAAAAAGACAAAGGTTATAAGCGTTGCATAAAATCGTGTTGTTTTACTTCAGAAAGACAACGCTTTTTAAGCGTTGCATAGATAGTTGCATAAAATAAGAAAAGACAACTCTTTCTTGCAACAGTATAAATGAGTTGTCGTATCTAGATAAGACAACGCTTGAAAGACAACGATTTTTAAGCGTTGCATAGATAGAAACCACAAAATCAGAAAAGACAACCCTTTCTTGCAACGGTATAAATGTGTTGTCGTATCTAGATAAGACAACGCTTTTTGGTGCGTTGTTAAATGGCGAATTTTTTTTTGCAACGCTGGATACAACAATGCTCGGAAAATGGATACGACAACGGGTAAAACCCGTTGTAAAATGTCAAATTTCTTGTAGTTCGTGCGCCAGCTTCCAGCAACTTCTGCCGGTTGGGGCACGACCGTGCCCTCCGGTACGACCGCTCGCCAGCGCGCTCTACAGCTTGCGCGCCCAGCAGCCTCCCCCGGCTGCCTCGTTGCTGCCCGGCGTCTCCGGCCACTTCGTTCCAATCTACTCATTCCAAACCATTACCTCTCCGGTATGATACCAACTCTCCCCCAACCCCATCTCACACACACAAGCATATATATACATAAACACACACATCCCAAATTCACTTGGCCGGCGACCTTCGGTCGCTGAAAACTCATCATCACAACCCACCGGCGCATCACCAGCGCCGGTCATCACTTTTCTCATGGCGGCACCACCTGTGCCGCCCCCAACAGAGATCACACACGCACACACATTCACAAACATGCATATATAAGCATAACCCTTCCTATCCCGATATATCACGACCCTCCAACACGATCTAGAATTTCGAATGGTCCGATGTACCTTGGCTTTAGCTTCCTTCTTTTTCCGAAATGATGGACTCCTTTAGTAGGAGATACCTTGAGAAAAACTTCATCTCCCACTTCAAATTCTAATTCCTTCCGTCTCTTGTCCGTTATGCTTTTTGTCGATCTTGGGCTATTCGTATCCTTTCCCGAATCTTCTTTATTACTTCAACTGTTTGATCCACTAATTCGGGTCCTAAGATTTTCTTTTCACCCATTTCATCCCAGCATATAGGTGATCGACACTTTCTTCCATAGAGAGCCTCATAAGGTGCCATACCAATGGTCGATTGATAGCTATTGTTGTAGGCAAATTCCACTAAGCATAGGTGGTCTTCCCAACTTCCGAGAAAATCCAAAACACAAGCCCATAACATATCTTCCAAAATTTGTATGGTTCTTTCTGATTGTCCGTCAGTTTGTGGGTGGAAAACTGTGCTGAAAGATAACTTGGTCCCCAACTCCTTTTGTAAGCTCTGTCAGAACCTGGAAGTGAACCGTGGATCTCTATCAGATATGATAGAAACTGGTACGCCATGCAGTCGGACTATCTCTTCAAGATATATTCGTGCCAACTTGTCCAGTCCGAATGTCATCTTGATTGGCAAAAAGTGGGTAGATTTTGTTAATCTATCAACGATTACCTACACGGCATGGTTTCCTCGTCTGGTTGTCGGCAGACCAACCATAAAATCCATGGTTATATGTTTCCACTTCCATTCCGGTATCTCTAGAGAAATTAGCATCCCAGCCGGTCGTTGATGCTCTGCTTTCACTTGTTGGCAGATGAGACACCTCTTGACGAACAACCCTATAATTCTTTTCATATTTCTCCACCAAAAGTTCACCCTTAGGTCTCGGTACATATTTGTACCTCCAGGGTGTGCAGACATTGGTGTGCAATGAACCTCTTTGAGAATTTCTTCTCTTAATTCTTCATTCTTAGGCACGCACACTCTTCCTCTGAAGATCAGAGCTCCATCGGTAGCCAAAGTGAATCCTTCGGCTTTTCCACTATCTATATGGGCTTTCATTTTCATTTGAAAGTCATCCTTCTTCTGAGCTCCCACGATTCGGTCACGCAGCGTGGGTTTTAAGAATAACGCTGCCATCCTGGATTCAATTCTAATCGGAGACGAGACTATCTCCAGATTTAGCTTTGACATCTCCTTGATCAATTGGTACTGATTGGTGATCATCACCGTCGCCACTCCTTTTCATTTTCTGCTAAGGACGTCAGCTACCACATTCGCTTTTCCAAGATGATAGTGAATTGTAATATCATAATCTTTTACCAAATCTAGCCATCTTCTTTGCCTCATATTGAGCTCCTTCTGCTCAAAGAAGTACTTCAGGCTTTTGTGCTCAAAGATAGTACCTCCAGATCTTGAGGGCGTGTACCACAGCTGCTAGTTCCAGATCGTGAGTCGGATAGTTTTGTTGGTGGATCTTCAGCTGACGTGATGCATACGCCACTACCTTTCCTTCCTACATCAGAACACACCCAAACCTTGCTTGGATGTGTCACTGTAGACCACGAACTCCTTAGATACATCTGGAACTATCAAGACTGGTGCTTCTGTCAGCCTTTTCTTCAGTTCTTGGAAACTACGTTCGCATTGCTCACTCCATTGGAACTTCACATCCTTGTTAATCGAGTCATTAGAGTGGCAATCTTCGAAAATCCCTCTATGAATCTTCGGTAGTATCCAGCTAGGCCAATGAAACTCTGAACTTCCTTCACATTCGTTGGAGTTTCGCACTTGCTGACAGCTGTCACCTTTTCAGGATCTACTTCGATCCCTTGTGCAGAAACAATGTGGCCTAGAAAACCCACTTTGTCCATCCAGAACTCCAACTTTTTGTATTTGGCATAGAGCTTCTCCTTCCTTAGTACTTCCAGTGCGATTCTGAGATGTTGTTCATGGTGCGCTCTATCGCACGAGTAGATGAGAATATCATCTATGAACACTATGACAAAGAGATCCAGATAAGGATGGAAAATGCGATTCATCAAATCCATGAAGACAGCCGGAGCATTACTTACTCCAAATGGCATTACTACAAACTCTTAGTGGCCATACCTCGTTCTGAATGCTGTCTTGGATATATCAGCTTCTTTGACTTTCATCTGGTGATATCCAGATCTCAAGTCAATCTTTGAGAACACACTGGCATCTCTTAATTGATCAAAGAGATCTTCGATCCGAGGCAATGGATACTTGTTCTTTATCGTTCTTTTGTTCAGCTCTTGGTAATCAATACACATCCGAAAGCTGCCATCCTTCTTCTTTACGAACAACACGAGTGCTCCCCAAGGCGACACACTCGGTCTGATGAAACCCTTGTCCAGCAGTTCCTATAGTTGGACCTTCAGTTCTTGCAACTCTTTCGGTGCCATCCGGTAAGGAGCTTTAGACACCGACGCTGATCCCGGGATAAGATCTATCTCAAAGGTCACTTGCCGATCTGGTGGTTGTCCAGGTAAATCCTCTGGGAACACATCTAGAAATTCCTTTATCACTGGCACCTTCTCGATAGGAATCAATTCCTTCTCGGAGTACACCATATTGACCAACCAAGCTTCGCAATCTCTTTTGCTAAGCATCTGGGTTGCTTTCATGGCCGAGACGATCCTTGAGTCAACTTTAACTCGAGTCTCGTGGAAAGTAAACTCCGGCTCTACCGATGGTTGGAAGACTATCTCCCTCTCACGGCACTTGATTACTGCGTAATTGGACTCTAGCCAGTCCATTCCCAGGATTATATCGAAGTCCTTCTTCTCCAAAGCGTGGAGATCTGCTAGAAGGATCTTATTCTCAAAGGAAATCTTAAGATGACGGTAAAGGTGTTTTGTCTTTACCGTTTTTCCCGAGGGGATACTAACTTCTAATGTTCGAGCAACTATCCTACCATCAACATGCTTCAGCAGTTTATAGAAGTTGACAGATATGAAGGAATGTGTCGCTCCAGTATAAAATAAGATAAAAGCAGGTATATCAGATACTGATAACATACCTGCTATCATCTCGGCTCCCTCAGCAGCTTCCGGATGAGTAAGAGTGAAAACCCTTGCTCTACCTGCCACCGACCTCGTATTCGGCCGTATAGCCGGC
This sequence comes from Scutellaria minor, assembly GCA_954870855.1. Classification (NCBI taxonomy): domain Eukaryota; kingdom Viridiplantae; phylum Streptophyta; class Magnoliopsida; order Lamiales; family Lamiaceae; genus Scutellaria; species Scutellaria minor. The sequence goes on from OX940727.1 coordinate 24,761,325, forward strand.
GTATTCCTCATCCTCCAATAATTTGCCGCTATGTACCCCAACACTCCGCAGTTAAAACAACTCTGTGTCTCTTGTTGACACGGTCCCATATGCACCTTTCTACATCTAGGACACGGATTCTCAAGTCGGGGAACAGAAAGAGGTGGGGCGTTGCTTACCCTCGAAAACTTATGCGGGGCGAAGTTCTGGCTCGGGCCAGTCCACTTCCTTTTGACAGGTACAGGGAAGACTCTTTTCAGCGGTGCAACATCAAAACCCATTCGGGAAACGATCTCCTAGGCTCTTCCAACGACTCTTGCATACATCATCGTTTCCTGCCCAGCTAAGATCATGCTGATCTCTGGGCGAAGGCCTCTCTCGAATCTTTGGGCCTTTTTAAGATCAGTGTCCACCAGATGTAGGGCTTACCAGCTCAAATGGTTGAACCACCGCTCGTAATCCCCAACAGAGGAACTCCCCTGTTTGAGATGAAGAAACTCTATCTCCTTCTGGTCCTGGTAAGTCTGAGGAATGAAGTGGCCAGACACCACTTCCTTGAAATCCTCCCAAGTCATTGCTTCCCTTTGAACGGGCAGTAGGGTCCGCTTGTACGAGTCCCACCAGTGACTCATTTCATTCGTGAGCTGGAAGATGACACAGCTGACCATCTGTTCCGTTGAGCACGTTAGGTGCCCAAAAAGTCGGTCGAGTGACCTTAGCCACTCTTCCACTTCGGTCGGTTCTCCCTTTTCTCCAAAAGTCAGTGGATTGAACCGCTGGAACTGTTGGAAAATAATGTTCGGGTCGGTTCTAGCTGGCAGTGGGGTAGCCCGATTAACATCGAAATGTTGTGCTAACCCTCATAGCACAGTAACCAAATCTCCTACGTTGGTATTCTTCTCGCGTTCCGATTGGTCGACTGGTTGCTGTCGCTCCTTTCGAGGTCTGTCTCTCGACATAATTCTGTTACGATATGTATATACGCATAAGTCGTTGGGATTATTAATAACGTTATAAATATAGAAGATAACACGTTACACGTGATGAGGCATAAACACAAACTTCATAGGATGAGCAAAAGTTATATATACATATATACATAGGATCATAAGAAGGATAGTACTACACTATAACAAAAGATGTATGTACACTATCTACGATGTAAGAACCCTCCTATGCTTATACATATAGAATAACGTATCAGGTGTAGCTTAACATATACATAACGTCTTCCCCAACCATCTACTCTACATCAGTGGGAGGCGACGGAGGTCCTGGTCCGTCCTGAGGGTCATCCCCTTCTATGTCAATCTCCTCTGGATCCTCCTCCGGATCTTCTTCCGGATCCTCCTCCGGATCCTCCTCCGACTCGGAGCTGCCACTAGGAGGATCATAAGGTGATGGCTTCGGGGTAGTCGGAAGGTCATGTCGGCCCCAGAGCTCCAGCATCTGCCGCGCTACATTGCCGAAATCGGCGATAGGCACCAGATTCACGGACGAGAACACTATCTCATCTCTATAAACCAAGCGTGCCTTCACCGCCCACTCCGGTGGTAAGGTATGGATCATGTGCAGACCAGCCTGCTCTTCGCTGACCCTACTCCTCATACCCCCAATCTCTCTCCAGCAGTGGAGGAGTCTAGCTATATGCTCCCCCACCGATACATCATCTTTCACCCTACTCTCAAAGAAGTGACGTCTAAGTCGCTGCTCTCGAGTCTCGGGAATAAGGGCTCTCTCCCTCCCTCTACCCGCTCTATATATCCTATTTATCTGCCAAGTTATATTACATGAGGTTCTAACATCATATATCCATACTTGCAACGCTCCCTTCTAAACCCAACGGTTCAAAGCGAAATAACACTTAACAAGCAACACATATATTCAACGAATCTTATATCAGAGAGAGTCACCTATGGAGAGAGGATAGTGCCTATCTATATCTTTTTCAAAAACCCTTTCACGTTTTCAAATCACACTTTGGAAATCACATTTTCCCTCTTTTCAAACCAACTCGAGCAAGTTCTCAATGTTAGAACTGCTCTGATACCATTTGTCACGCCCCAAAATCTTTTCACATTTTATCAGAGTTTTACCATTGGGCATGAAGATAGAAATAGCAAGGGACGCATACTCAACAGAAAGAATAAGCAAGAGGCGACAGAAGAAAGAGATAAGGGACAAAGCGAATCTCTCACTTATAAACATACGGCCTCTGCCGTTAACAATCGGTCTCACTACCGATATAAAACATCATACGCAGCGGAATCATTCTTCAGGATCTCATATCCTTATATGTATCACAATATTACATAACCCAAAATACATGAAACATGGTTTGATAAAGTTTGTGTTACATCGTTCAAATCATGCGAATACAAAAGATAACATCATCTCTCTCTCCGTCTAGGGTTCCTCTTGTTCATCATCGACTGTAGTGTAAGTACAGATTAAGGTGGTGAGTGCGTGGAATACACTCGTGGGGATAAAATCCACCTCTTGTAACTCATAACAGATATAAAACACTAGTAAAATAATCCTTAAGTCACGTCATCACAGCACATAAAAGCAAAACAGATATTAGAAATGACAAGGGACGAATAGGTGCGGGATTCCCCCATCTTATCCTATATAACGGTCTCACTACCGTTGGTGCATTTCAAGAGGACCACCAAACCTCAACAGAGAAGTAGAAAATAGCTGGGGACAAACAGAGTGGACCTTGGTCCTTTCACAGTTATATGGCACAACAATTATAATCACAACACTTAGTATTCCTTAGTCATGTATTTAATAGGGAAAACAGTAAACAGATAAAGAGATAGAAATTACCCTCACCTTGTTCGGTGGTTACCCGCGTGAGCGTAAGGTATAAAGATTTGATAACACAAGCTCAATCCAACAAATAGCCTATACAAGTTACGGTGTTCTTAGATCTTTATTAATTATAATTAAAGCGTTAAATGTTTCTTCCGAAAGAAAGACGATTGTTAACTACGCGACGAATCGAGAGCTCTAAAGATTGGATAAGGAACGAGCTCGTTCGGAGTTGATATGAGTTCAACGACGTATATAGGTTTGAAGGTAGATTGGTATCAAGGGTTGACTTTGACCGGGCCCTCGACTCTCGGTCAACGACATCTCATCGATTAAGACTTGATGATAAAGTACAAAGGAAAAAAGAATGGGAAAGGATTGGAAACACGACGTCACCCGACACGCGTCTCATACCCGGTGCCCTCTCCCGACGCGCCCAATCGACGCACGACCGTGCCTCCTGGCGCACAACCGTGCGCCAGCACCTAGGAACTTCTACCTGGTCGCGCACGACCGTGTGCCAGCTTCCAGAAACTTCTGCCGGTTGGGGCACGACCGTGCCCTCCGGTACGACTGCGCGCCAGCGTGCTCTATAGCTTGCACGTCCAGTAGCCTCCCCCGGCTGCCTCGTTGCTGCCCGGCGTCTCCGGCCACTTCGTTCCAATCTACTCATTCCAAACCATTACCTCTCCGGTATGATACCAACTCTCCCCCAACCCCATCTCACACACACATAAGCATATATATACATAAACACACACATCCAAAATTCACTTGGCCGGCGACCTTCGGTCGTTGAAAACTCATCATCACAACCCGCCGACGCATCACCAGCGCCGATCATCACTCTCCTCATGGCGGCACCACCTGTGCCGCCCCCAACAAAGATCACACACGCACAAACACACACAAACATGCATATATAAGCATAACCCTTCCCATCCCGATATAGTTCCGACGCCACTACTTACGACGGTGCCGTTCATCCAACATCTCACCCTCACCTCCGGGAGGACCTCCGGCAACATCTCCGGTATGAAGGATGAAAGAAAAGAGAGAAAACCGAAGAGAGAGAAAAGTTGGCTAGGGTTAGGGTTTAGGGTTTTGAAATGGTTTTTCGCCATTTTCCAGCGAACGATAAGTCGGAATAGAAATCTGAGACTTGTTCTAGACTCGACTCGTCAAAACCTACATTGTGTGCGAAAATCGGCCGAAACCGACAACTTTGAAAATTTCCAGCGAACTCCGGTGGCGGCACCACTGCACCGGCGGCGACTTCGACGACGGCGCCGGTGGTGGCGTGCTGGAGCTGGAAAAGAAACAAGAGAGAGAAGAGAGACTTATGTGTTTTTCGGCGCTATTGGCTCGTTCAAAGAAGGGGTGAAAAATGAACTGAAGGAGCCTCTATTTATAGATTTCGAAAGTTACTATTCACCGGTAAATATCTCATTTACTATTCACCATAAATATCTTCTGATATTTCCGAAACCTCGTGTTTTGTTCTTTTCATCATCGTTTGAGCTACAGATCTCCGATTGACCTCTAGTTCATTTCTATCTTCTCGTTTTTCTAAAATGCATCTAGTGATATAAAAATATCTTATGTTCCACGTCTAAGTAAACTATTCATCTCATACATGCATTAAACACTTATTTGAAACACATGTATTTAAATAATTAAAACATACGCACTTATATTAAATCCTGAGTTTAAATATTTATTTAATAAATTATGTTTCATTTTGGTCCGGGGTGCTACAAATTCAATCTTCAATAAATTATCATTGACGCTAATATCCAAGTTCATGTTTACTTCAAACAAGTAGACATAGTGAGACCCGATGAAAAATCAACTTATTTACCTTCAGGGCATAAATGATTGAGAAACATGCACAATTATGTAAATCATATGAAGTGAATGAATCTTAATGTCAAAAGTTCATGTCAAATAAAAAATTGGATGAGTTCATATATAATTGGAAGATGAATAAAAAATCATATATAATTATTTCCTTTAAATCAAAGAAAATTGGATGAGTTCAACATTCCACCTGCTCCATCTAATTAATCCACAAAATTAGGGCAATAATCAACATCAAACTCGAATTTAATACTTAATCAATTTGAGTTAGGAACCCAAACAAAGGATGTTAATCTCGTTCCTTAATTCACAATGAATATGGAAAGGAAAATAAGAAGTGACAGTTAGAAATGAAAATAGGAGATTATTCCAAAAACGAACAAAGCCTGATATAAGTTTATTAAGTCTGATGATATTCTTTATGTGAAAATTTTCAGAATCACATTAAGTTTAAATCTCTATTCTGTACTCAACTATATATCTGCAAAGTTTGCTACGTAGCCACACGAATTGAATGTGGCCTTTGTTTTTATCTTAGTTGCCTGCTCCAGGCATGAAATCAAAAGAAACATATAACAATCAAACATATTTTTAGAATGGAAATTCTCTTAGTAAGATAAAGGTATAGAATGGCTAAAGTGGTTGGCTCTATATAAGCATTTCTGGGGCATATTTTAGAATCATTACATTGTTTGTCCTAATTATACTCTATCATTCTGCTGAAATTTACTACTTAAAGATGTTATTAGCAATTAGAAACAACCAAAGTATGAGATGGCAACCCAAATATATACATATATATATAGAAGAAACATGGGTATATGATAATCTATCAATATAATGATAATAGTGACAACTAAAAAAATCACACTTATTTGAACATGCATACACATTGTAACATTGAACATTTTTCATATAATAGCTTTTCATCTCTCAAAATAACCAGATATTCTTCTATTCTTAATTGCTCTTGTACAATTAGAAACTAATTTCTCAACCTAAATGGAAATATGGTCTATTATATGAACTGCATTCAATCCACAATCCAGTATATTTGATTTTTTTTTTCACTTTGTTGTATGTGAACTTGCTAGATGAGCACACATATTCAGAATCTTATGATTTTTAATATTTTTTCTTAAAAAAATGCCTTAGACATGGTCACTTATGGGTTCCATTTTGGAGAGTCATATAATTTCTAGTCTTTCTGATTGCTCGCTAGTCATATGACTTAACATGACTAGTTCCTCTATGGTAGCAAGAGAAGCAGTGATTACTGAGAGATTGTTAATGAGCATTGCTAATGACTCGGGAAAATTTTGAATTCACGTAGTGCTATCCTGTACGTAAAGAAACAGAGAACTGCTTTTTATTGGTTTTGAATTGACTTTAAAGATGCTCGAGTAAGTACCATCCTTCGGTGCTGACAAGCTTATTAACATGGTGGATCATGTGTTGCATTTAGCGTATCTTCAAATAGAGCTCGTCAATATTATAAGGGGATCTCCGAAATAAAATAGGAACTACTTTTCCTACCTAATTTTCTTTTGTTTTCTCTAATTGTCATCTATTGACAACATCAATACATCAATTTTATGCTAATATTTTATTACCATCACTCCATAGAATTCATTGAAACTGAAAATCCATGTCACATTTTTCAAAGCTCCAACTCATTATTTTCATGATCATATATATGTCAAACAATATCATACAAGGACTAAATCAGGCATACAAATAATTCATATAACTGTATGTAAACCTTATGCTAAAAAACCAAATATTATATCATCTAATCAATGAAATAAAAATTATCAAATGTGATTGAATTGGTACCGTTCACCAAGAGAGGTAGAGCATTCATGTTGATAACGTGTTGTAAAATATGATAACTCAATTGTCTTGACTTCTATGGATCAATACATCAAGAAGATAAATAAACAAAAATTGAAAGAAGACAAGGATAAGAAGATATATTTTATTCATCAACCATTTTCATATCTTTGAGTACAATATACATACAAGAAGATGAAGTACTCCAAAAGTCACAAGAAATGAAGAGTTTAAGAAGTAATGTCCAAATTAATATATTATTTACAACATATAATTCATAATTTCTAATTAAAAAATTCTCTTCATTTGAAATTGATTTTTGATGCAAGATATAGTAAAATTATCTTTTTTATACATGTAATCTTGTTTATTAACATTTTTATATCATATCTGACACGTTTATAAAAAATATATATTTCTTATATTTTGTTAAATAAAGAATATATCATTATATAATTCTTATAAAAAATATACAATTTTCAATTTAATTTTAGTTTATATTTTTTAACCTTCATCAGTATATAATATTTTTCCATTTTAGATTCTCTAGAAAAAAAAAGGAAAATCATTGTTTTTCAATGTTCAATATAATATTTAATTTTTAATATTATTTTCAAAGATAAAAAAATAGTTTTAAATGAAAATATGAGAATTTTCTAACCGATAGTGTTAACTGTTAAGTGATCAAATTGATCATTTCTAACCATCTCATATCTAAAATATAAAATCAAATCGGCTACTTAAGTTATTGATAAAAAAATTATGTTATTGTTTGCATTCTAAATTAATTTCTAATATTGTCAAATACAACAATTTAGATTGACATAAATTTAAAGTTAAAATATGTGAGTTCTTATGAATATAAATTTTAAACCATTATATATTTCATATTAATATAATATATCGCCACATTACACTATGAAAAAAATTAAATTATTAAATGTTATATGAAAAATTAAATTATTAAATATCATATAATAAATCGTACAACGTACGGGGAAATACTAGTTATTATAATTATATAATAAATTAACATATGAATCATGTAATACATGAGTGTACAAAAACATATTTAAATTAGAATTTTTAAATATTATTTATATTGATAAAATAATTATCTTATAACATTGGGAAGCTGATTCTTATCTTTCCAAAAGATATGTTTGGGCTTTAGTTGGGTTGAATCTGTCAATTTATTTGAAATCGGTTCTGTTATGTTTGACACCAATCTCAATCAAATCAACTGAGGAAAAAATCTATACTATATATAAAAAGAAGAAAGTTGGTAAAATTTACTAATTTGTCACTTTCCCTCCTCTAAGTATATTATCAAAGAAAAATATAAAGAAAAAAAATAATTGACTTTCGTAATAATCTATTAATGATTATAATAAAAATATATGTAAATTAAAAGAAAAAAATATCTTTCATAAGGAATATATTATTATTATAAAAAAATATCTTATATATAATGCTATTAAATCTATATTTATATAAAAATAGAGAAGTTGGTGGAAATTACTGATTTGCCATTTTTCCATTTAAATCTCACATGTAAATTGACTAAATAAATTAATTATAAGTTGCAAAATTTCTGAAAATCATCATTACATTTTTTTGATTATCGAGATTTTCTTTTGACTACGATGGTTTTTTGAAGCTTGCAAGACACTCTTCACCTCAACTATGCAACTTTTCAGATCATGTTTATAATTAATTGTTTGAATTCTATGAAAAAATCATTTTTTTATCATTTAAAAAAGAGATTTAACGAGGTGACTCATTTTTCAGTTAGTTGATTACAAATACCCTAATGGTAGGGTGGTGAAGTCCGTAACCATGTTTGGATTTGATAATTTAAATTGATTGAAATTGATGTGGATAGTCTGGATCAAGGGCTCTAGGCCCATAACTAGTAAAAAAAAACATAAAAGAGGAATTTTAGACGTGACAAATGTTGATCTCAAGTGGCATAAAAGTTCAGAAGAGGGTGAATGAACCTCTATCGATTTTTCAAAATCTTTTTGGACTTATAGAATTGTATCCTATAACAGAATACAACGCAGAATGCAGTATTGTTAGGAAAATTATGTGTAGATTTTGATAAAATAAAACAGTATTGTAACAGGAAATTAGAGTACCTCATTTTTTTCCACACTGTTTAAGTGAAAGTTTACAATAGTTTTGAGTCCTAAAGTCGAAGTTGAAGAATGAAGAATTTCGAAGATTCAGTAGCCAATCAATCTAGAAGAAAGTTTATGTTAACAGTCGGATGCAGCAAGAAAGCCACTACTAGATGTTGTAGTATATTACAGTATTTGCACACTATAAGCAGTCCAATACAGCAAGCAACAAGCAGAATAAATACAACAAGAAGAACAAAAAATTACATTAATAAGGTAGGTTGCAGTACGCTGGCACAAAACTCTAAAGTTGCAAGAAGTCTTGAAGCTTGAATAGACATTCATGCACAACAATGCAGTACGAGAAAGATCATTGTTATCTGAGAAAATATCTTTTCAAAAATAGCCAGTAGAGACAAAGTGTTCAAGCAGTACCGAGAACCAATATTTTGCTGACACGTAGACCAACAAATTGCAACAAACCAGCAACTTAGTACAACCGCATTAAATGGCCTGAAGAACAAGACAAGAAAATCATTCTCAAAATTTTAGAGATAATTAATGCAAGCTTAAGGACAATTGAAGAGAATTCAAATTCAAATGAAATGTGTCTCTCTTCAACGGACACATTTCTTACATGTATAAATAAAGAAATGATTGACTGAAGCAAGTACTGAAAAATTAATACTTTGAATTCATATGCTCTTGCAAGAATAAGCTCTCAAGTTTCTACACTTTAAGTTTTCAACCACTCAACCTCCAAGTGAAACAGTCAAACCTTCGAACCATCAAGCCCAAGAATGATTAAGGCTGCTTCAAGCACTAGTTGAAGAAAAAAAACCTATTTACTTTTAACCTGTCACGCCCCAAAATCTTTTCGTCAAAATATCAGAGTTTTTCACTTTTGGGCGTGAAGAAAGAAAAGGGAAGAAGACAAGCATGAAATAAAATAGAAAGAAAAAGAGGGGATAAGAAGGGATACACTTAAAAACATCGGATGCAACCGATAAAATAGAGTTTAAAACATTATGCAGCGGAAAAACATCAGGATCCTTTACAAAGAAGGAGAAATACAGTTTTCTGTTTTACAAACGATCAACAAAGCTTTTAAAAAAACCAAATCCGGACAAAGGGCACAGCTGATAGGGCACCCCTCTCTCTACGCGTCAAGATTCTCTTCTTCTCCTGTAGTGTGAGTACAGAATAGGGGTGAGTGCGTTGAATACACTCGTGGAGATACTTTCCAAATTTTAATATTGTTAAGCCGATCACACATCAAACAGATATAATAATTCAGCAAGTAGTCACGGTATATAAAATGCATAACACACAATGCAGAACACACGGCTCTAAGAGCACTCAACTATACTCGTTCCATTTCTAACATATGGTGCTTTATACGGGCCACCAGTCCATCCCTAATATGACGTATGGTGCTTTTTACGGGCTACCAGTCCATCCCTATCATGACTTAGGACATCCGTTCTCGTTCATCGTATCATAAACTTTGCATGAAACAGTAATCACAGCATATAACCACAGCATATATAGCTCAACAGTTCACATATCAATTATGGAAAACAATAAATATGTTGAGTTTAGAAGTTACCCCCACCGCGTTCGGTGGTTACCACGTGAGTAGCGAGTACCAGAGATCGGATATCTCAAAGCTCGAGTCTCAAATCTCGTGTCTCGGATCTCGTGTCTCAATTCTCGTATCTTGATGTTCAATCCAACTAATAGCCTACATACGTTATGGTGTTCTTAGATCTTTAATAAAGTATAATTAAAGCGATAAAAGATCTCGGTGGAAAAACGATCGTTAAAGGCACGACGGATCGAGAGATCTAAAGATTGAGGTTGAGGAGACAAGGGTGAAAGTTTAGTTTAATAGGATGAGATAAAAGAGGGTGAGATTAGGGTCGTAACAAAAAAAGAATGAGGTCATTCGGAGTTGAAATAAGCTCGAACGGAGCGTTTTAAGATCGATGGATATTTTCCCGGCGACCGCCCTACCGCGCACGGTCATTCCTCCCCTGGGCACGACCGTGCCACCGCGCACGACCGTGCGCGATCGTCAAGTAGCTCCTAGTTTCACTATTCACCAAAATATCTTGTTTCACTATTCACGTAAATATCTTCTGATATTTCCGAAACTTCGTGTTTCGCCTTTTTCGTCGCCGTTTGAGCTACGGGTCTCCGATTGACCCCTAGTTGATTTCTATCTTCTTGTCTTTCCAAGACGCATCTAATGGTATAGAAAAACTCTACATACCAAGTCCAAGAAAATTATCCATCTTAAACGTGTATTAAACACGTATCTGAAATGCATGTAATAAATTAAACAATCAAAATAAACGCACATACTTATTAAGTCATGTGTTAAATATTTAATTAATCAATTATGCTCGTTTTGATCCGGGGCGCTACATCCCTTACCCCTTAAAATAATTTTGTCCTCGAAATTGAGCGCGTACTTAGAATCGACAAGACTGGCTACTTTGCCAGGATCTCATCCTCTTATTCTCGTGTCGCGTTGTTCTTTCCATTTCTCATCAAGGAAATAACTCGGCTTGCAAGCCTTGAATATGTGACCAAGCTTGATGTTCAGAATCTTTGTGAGTCCTGAGCTTCTCCAATTCTTTCTCAATCCTTTCAATCCGAAACACTAACTTCTAAAGCTTCAACAACTACTTATCGTTCTTATGCTTAAACGAATCTGGTGTTATAACCATATCATAAGTGAAGAAGAATAAACACCCATCGCAAGGAAAAAAAAATAAACGTGGATTCCATCGAATAATAAAAGACAACTGGTATCCTTTATATATATATATATATCAGCAAAAGATGGGTAGCTCATACATCCTTCAAAAGGATCATGTACATAATTACAAGATGAGAGCCACTATATATCTATCCATCTATATCTATCTCAAGCCTGGCCTGCTCCCGGCCTTGGCCCTTGTGCTGCATGTATTGGATTCTTAAACTTCCGACATTATCGCGCTATATGTCCAGGTTCCCCACACTTATAGCAATTTCGGGTTCCATAGAGGCAGAGTCCCGCATGCGACTTTCCACACTTGGAACATAGGTTCCCTGGTTTAGGAATAGGGGGAAGTGGAACATTGTCAGTCCTTAGAAGTTTATTTTGATCGAAGCCTTGACTTAGCTCGATCTCCTTCCTTTTTCCAAGCATCTCATCACCCTTCTCGGGTGGTAACACATCCAAGTGCAGACGAGAGGAGATCTCTTGGGCTCTTTCCAAGACATTGGCATAGGTCCTGTCTCCTTGACCTGCCAAAATTGAGCTGATCTCCGAGCGAAGACCCTTTTCAAAACGTCGGGCCCTCTTGGCATCGGTGTCCACCAAGTGAGTGGCGTATCTGCTCAGCTGGTTAAACCTCCGCTCGTACTCTCTTACCGTCGAGCTCCCTTATTGGAGATGTAGAAACTCTGTTTCCTTTTTATCTTTGTAGGATTGAGGTATGAAGTGCTGAGTCACCACCTCCTTAAAATCCTCCCATGTCAGCTCCTCTCTTTGAGTTGGCACTAGGGTTCGCTCATACGAGTCCCACCAATGGCTCGCTTCTTCGGTGAGCTGGAAGATTGCACAAGAGACCTTCTGCTCCTGTGTACATGTCAAGTGTCCAAATAATCGGTCGAGTGACCTTAGCCACTCTTCGGCGTCAGCTGATTCATCTTTTCCATTGAACGTCAGTGGATTGTAACGCCGAAACTGTTCGTATATCAAATTCATATCGGACCTTGTTGGCGGGAGTGTGGTTCGAGTCACCTCAAAGTGTTGTGCCAGTCCCCTAAGGACGGACACTAAATCCTTCATTGTAACATCCACATTTTGTTCTGGTGGATTCACATTTTGTTCTGGTGGATTCACATTTTGTTATGGTGGATTCGTAGTTGGTGGAGCATCCACATTTGGTTCCAGTGGATTTACATCTTGTTCTGTTGGATTTTCAGTTGGCGGATTCATAGTTGGTGGCTGGACCTTTCGTGGTCGACCTCGAGGCATAATTCTAAAACAAAAAGCGAGAACTAACCCTTATACTTTACCCCATGTAACCCATCAATCTTTAACATCAGATAAACCATAACTGGTACCACGGTACCGGTAAACATTACTCCATAAATCATACGATAAACTCAATAAATTTTTCATCATTCATTTATCATCATAGCTCGTTTATCATCGTAGCATAACATGATCATGTTGGATAGTGCATTCCCAACTTGCATAAATTAACCAGAAAAACACAACTTAAACAAAATATCATGAAACACATCACAGACATCCACACATGGTTTCCTATAGACCTCAAGTTTCAAAACCAACCTTACGTATCACAACCACGAACCGGAAAATACACCAACTAGCTCACCCTGTTGTAAACAAAGGCCAATGGTAATCTCATCTGTCAGTCACATAATCTCTACTAATGCAAATGACCATTTACGCACACGAGCTTACGTTGCTGCAGTCAGCGGCCTTTTGTGGTTACCCACATGAGCTCATGCAGCTGCAGTCAACGGCCCTGCGGCGGCGGATAAAAGCAGTGCGTCAATTGTAGTGACGTTAAGATGGTTTTTAAATGATCTTTTTATCGTGGTTGTAGTGACGTTAAGAAGATTTTGAAAGATCTTTTTCATCATGATTCTATATCTATAACACTTCCTCAAACCTTTACCGATCTTTATCAGATAAGCCAGATAACACATAGCAGATAAACACTCCTGGTTAGGGTGAGACACGCGTAGAGAGGACGGTGCTTATCCGTTTCTTTTCGCAAACATATTTCTCATTTTAAAACATGTTTTTCTCATTTGAAAATAAAACTAGCTTGAGCAAAGTCCTACAAAGGGTAGAACAAAGCTCTGATACCATCTGTCACGCCCCAAAATCTTTTCATCAAAATATCAGAGTTTTTCACTTTTGGGCATGAAGAAAGAAAGGGGAAGAAGACGAGCATGAAATAAAATAGAAAGCAAAAGAGGGGATAAGAAGGGATACACTTAAAAACATCGGATGCAACCGATAAAATAGAGTTTAAAACATTACGCAGCGGAAAAACATCAGGATCCTTTACAAAGAAGGAGAAATATAGTTTTCTTTTTTACAAACGATCAACAAAGCTTTAAAAAAAACAAATCCGGACAAAGGGCACAGCTGATAGGGCATCCCTCTCTCTACGCGTCAAGATTCTCTTCTTCTCCTGTAGTGTGAGTACAGAATAGGGGTGAGTGCGTTGAATACACTCGTGGAGATACTTTCCAAATTTTAATATTGTTAAGCCGATCACACATCAAACAGATATAATAATTCAGCAAGTAGTCACGGTATATAAAATGCATAGCACACAATGCAGAACACACGACTCTAAGAGCACTCAACTATACTCGTTCCATTTCTAACATATGGTGCTTTTTACGGGCCACCAGTCCATCCCTAACATGACGTATGGTGCTTTTTACGGGCCACCAGTCCATCCCTATCATGACTTAGGACATCCGTTCTCGTTCATCGTATCATAAACTTTACATGAAACAGTAATCACAGTATATAACCACATCACATATAGCTCAACAGTTCAGATATCAATTATGGAAAACAATAAACATGTTGAGTTTAGAAGTTACCCCCACCTCGTTCGGTGGTTACCACGTGAGTAGCGAGTACCAGAGATCGGATATCTCAAAGCTCGAGTCTCAAATCTCGTGTCTCGGACCTCGTGTCTCAATTCTTGTATCTTGATGTTCAATCCAACTGATAGCCTACATACGTTATGGTGTTCTTAGATCTTTAATAAAGTATAATTAAAGCGATAAAAGATCTCGGTGGAAAAACGATCATTAAAGGCGCGACGGATCGAGAGATCTAAAGATTGAGGTTGAGGAGACAAGGGTGAAAGTTTAGTTTAATAGGATGAGATGAAAGAGGGCGAGATTAGGGTCGTAACAAAAAAAGAATGAGCTCTATCGGAGTTGAAACGAGCTCGAACGGAGCGTTTTAAGATCGATGGATATTTTCCCGGCGACCGCCCTACCGCGCACGGTCATTCCTCCCCCGGGCACGACCGTGCCACCGTGCACGACCATGTGCGATCGTCCAGTAGCTCCTCTTGGCGCGCGCGCCCGTGCACGACAAAACACCTGAAAATGGAGCTTTTTGCCGGTGACCTCCCGTCACCGGCCACCACCTCCACGTCTCACCGGCAACCCCGTTCCAACCTCCTCCATCTCCGATTACCCCCAACGAATTCCTGTGTGAGAACAAACCCTTCCCCACCTCCAAACTCACACAAACATGCATATATATATACAACACACACAAACCCAAGCTTCTCACCCAAAATCACTCACACACAACTCCGGCCACGCCGCCTCCCCCGGCGGCTCCACCACCCCCAACCTGTGGTCCTACACTCCGGGATGGCTATCTACCACTCCGATGAGGAAAACGAGAGAGAGAAAACAAGAAACGAGAAGAGAGAAAAGGTGATGAACTCAAACAAGGTTTTTCCGGTGGTTGACCGGCGATTTGCCGGCGATCCGACCATCGGAACGGAGAAACAAAACCGTCACTAGACTCACCTCGATGAGAGCTATAACCTATACAAAAATCGTTCGATTCCGACGACTTTGAAAATATTCCGGCGATCGCCGGCGGCGGTGCGCCGGAGGCCGAAAAAGAAACAAGAGAGAGAAAATAGGAGAGAGAAACTTAATCGTTTTCGGCACGTTCGGCTCGTTCGAAGAAAAGGTGAGAAATGAATTGGGGAAGCCCCTATTTATAGAATTGGAAAAGTTACTATTCACCAAAATATCTCATTTCACTATTCACGTAAATATCTTCTGATATTTCCGAAACTTCGTGTTT
Source organism: Scutellaria minor (assembly GCA_954870855.1). Lineage (NCBI taxonomy): Eukaryota > Viridiplantae > Streptophyta > Magnoliopsida > Lamiales > Lamiaceae > Scutellaria > Scutellaria minor. The sequence goes on from OX940727.1 coordinate 24,776,835, forward strand.
CGCCCTTTTCGTCGCCGTTTGAGCTACGGGTCTCCGATTGACCCCTAGTTCATTTCTATCTTCTCGTCTTTCCAAGATGCATCTAATGGTATAGAAAAACTCTACATACCAAGTCCAAGAAAATTATCCATCTTAAACGTGTATTAAACACGTATCTGAAACGCATGTAATAAATTAAACAATCAAAATAAACGCACATACTTATTAAGTCATGTGTTAAATATTTAATTAATCAATTATGCTCGTTTTGATCCGGGGCGGTACATAACCTTCGTACTGTGTGCTTAGGTTGTTTTAATGGTGTCCTTAGTTGATAAGATTTAGATCCTTGCTGAGTGTCTTTGTCTTAAGTTGTTAAGACAATAACTATGTGTGAGTTAGTAGGATCCTGTGTGAGTCACCCTGTTTGATTCTAGCAACCTGTGTGGAAGTTGAATCCTAGTAGGTAAAAACTTGTTAGTGTTAGGATGTATACTATAAGCCTATCTTTTGTATGAACATCTTTTATGGAATGAGAATCACTTTGGTCATATGTTTTGCATTTTATATTTGTTATATATGTTTATGCAATGTCCAATTAATTTATATTATAGATAACTTGGTGTGTGGTCCCACACAGAAGATCATGTTATCAGTTTCTTATAAATTATAAATAGTAGCTCACAACCAAGATGGATTTGGACAAACCATTGGAATGGTTGTAGTGTAATTTGTTATTAGTCTATCTTGACTATAAAGTTACACTAGTACATTTTGTATGTATTGAGCAGGACCATTTGAGGTTGTTCGATTTGTACTGACTATATAAAAGAACAAGACCTCTGTTATTATGGATGTACATCTTCTTAATCCCTATATAATAACGGGCGCGTGTGCTCAGTGTTTATTTCTTTAATTTGCCAATGGGTGAGATTTATTCATAAATCAATAAGCTCGGTGAGTTGGGAGATAGCATTGTTTATATGGTGTGCTGTTGATTATAGAAGGAATCCGTGTCCTAATTATTTAGGATGATGATGTCCCCTTGAGGAGCTCATAAGGATTATCATGTAAACACTACAGGTGGATTTAATCTGACATGATAATAAAGTTGAGTGGTACTACTCTTGGAATTAGATGTAAATTAATTAAGTTGTCAGTAACTTATTTAATTTACGGACATTCGATATCTTACACACGGGGAAATAAATGTACACATAATAAAAGGAGCCCATATTGTAATATGGATTGGGGCATTAGTTCAATTATAATTCTTTAGTGGACCGAGTTATAATTGATGGACTTAAGTTGGGTGTTCGGGCCGAACACAGGACGCTTAAGCCCATCAGGAGGCCCAACCCTAAGTCCTCCTCTAGGTCCTGTTGTAGCCTATAAATACCCTAAGATCAGCGCCTCCCTAAAGACTCTCACGCTCAATCTCACGCACAAAAACACAGAATCGTGAGGCTAGAGAGAAAGGGACGAGATCGCTGTTTTCTTGGAAGATCATCGCCCACACGACGTTCGAGGAAAGGGCTGGGAATACAGCAGAAGATCGAGAGGTCTATACTTCGATCTATTAGTCTCCAAGGGTATGATTTCTTTTCGCTGCGTTTTACCTTTTGAATCCTAATTCCGATGGCATAGGGCCGGCGATCCGTCGGTTCCAACAGTTAGGTTGATAGATTGTAAGGTTGAGTCCTGTAAAACAATCTTGCTTAACGAAGTTCCTCCTCTGAGAAGGAATAGAGTGGATGTAGAAGGATTACACCACCTTCGTACCACTATAAGTCTTGTGTGCTTTTATCTTTCGCTCTTAGCATTCTCTGATTATTTTGAGATGCATTCTATATCATATCTTACTACTCTCAAAGCTTTTTAAAAGTCATATTTCAGAAAAGGTTTTCAAAAGAAACTCTGTTAAAAAGTTTCAATTTCCACTGTATAAGAACTCTGATACAGTAAGCTATGCTGCAATCTAGCCCAGTGAACTGTACTGCATTCTGTTCTGCATTCTATGATAGAATGCAATCTATAAGTTCGAACAGATTTTGAAAAATCGACAGAGGTTTATTCACTCTCTTCTGAACCTCTTAAACACTTAGGACCAACAAGTGGCATCAGAGCAAGTTGGGTTAAAAGCCAACTTGTCTGGTCACCTATCCAGATCCACCCGTTTCTATTGTGAAAACCATTTTCTTCTCTTGCTTTCCAAAAATCATAAATTTAGTATAACATGGATAATTCACATCACAAGCATTGTTTTTCATGTTGGACAAAGAAATATTCAGCAAAGTAAAGACATGCAAGACTGCTAAAGAGATTTGGGACAAACTAGAACAGATCAGTAAAGGTACTGAACTGGCAAAAGATAACAAGATATCCACTGCAACTCAGTTGTTCGAGTTGTTCAAGATGAAGCCCGAAGAATCCTTAGAAGAACTGGACTTGAGATTTACATCTATTGTAAATGAGTTAGAATCCCTGGGAAAACACTATAGCAAGAAAGAGAAAAACCTCAAGGTACTTAAAGCACTACCTATTGAATAAGATAATAAAACCACAACCATGAGAGTATCCATGGATCTGAAGATAATGAGTTCCTTTAACCTATTCTTAGACCTTAAAGCATTTGAGTTCGACATCAACAGAAGGAAGATAGAGACCGAAGAATCAAATACTAAGGTCACTGCACTTACTATAAAATTTAAGGATACAACAACTGCAAACAGCAACAAATAGGAGTTACAAACAGAAGAAGCTGAAGATGAAATGGTACTACTATTGAAAAATTCAAAAAGTATCTAAAAAACATTAAAAAGGGAAAAGATTTCAAGAAGAAACCTCTACCTCACAGGTAAATTAAGGTTCACAATTAAATATAGTTTCCTCTGAATTATGTTACAATTGTAGGAAACCAGACCACTATGAAAGAAATTGCTCCTATCCTCAAGTGCATAATTATCCTAAAGAAGAAATAAAGTAGATGAGAGAAAAAAGGAAAAATGAGAAACAAAAGCTGAGAACACTTCTTAGAGAAGCCGGAGCACTGAAAACAACAAGCTCATCCAAAGAAGAATCAAAAGAAAAAAGCTCATTTGAGAGTGACAGTGATAGCTCTTCCTGTGATGAAGAAGCTTTACTATGCTTAATGGCTAAAAATTGTGAAGATGAAGATGATGAGGTATCATCTCAATTCCTTGATGATTCTGGTAGAGAAAAATTGAACATGATGTTGGAACCGACGGATCGCCGGCTCTATGCTATCAGAATCGGGATCCATAAAAAAAATACGCAGCGGAAAGAAATCATACCCTTGTAAACCTCTTTGATCTTCTGATGATTCCTACAGCCTTTCTCGAACGTTGCGTGGCCAACGATCCTTCGAGAAAACTCAGTTCTGCTCTCTCTCACTATCACGTGTTTTCTGTGATCTGTGTTAAATGAGGCGCTGATGAAAAGAGCTATATATAGGCTACACCAGGGACCTAGAGGAGGAATTGGGTTGGGCCTCCTGATGGGCTTAAGTATCCTGTGTTCGGCCCGAACACATAACTTAAGCCCATCAATAATAATTCAGTCCACTAGAGAATTATTATTGAACTACCGTCCCAATCCCATATTTAATATGGGCTCCTTCTTATTATGTGTACATTTATTTTCCTGTGTTTAAGATATCGAATGTCCATAAATTAAATAAGTTACTGACAACTTAATTAATTTACATCTAATTCCAAGAGTAGTACCACTCATCCTTATTATCATGTCGGATTAAATCCACCTGCAGGGTTTACATGATAATCCTTATGAGCTCCTCAAGGGGACATTATCATCCTAAATAATTAGGACACAGATTCCTTCTATAATCAACCGCACACCATATAAACAATGCTATCTCCCAACTCACCGAGCTTATTGATTTATGAATAAATCTCACCAATTGGCAAATTAAAGAAATAAACACTGAGCATACGTGCCCGTTATTATATAGGGATTAAGAAGATGTACATCCATAATAACAGAGGTTTTGTTCTATTATATAGTCAGTAAAAAAACGAACAACCTCAAATGGTCCTGCTCAATACACACAAAGTGTACTAGTGTAGTTTTATAGTCAAGACAGACTAATACCAAACTACACTACAACCATTCCGATGATTTATCCAAATCCATCTTGGTTGTGAGCTACTATTTATAATTTATAAGAAACTGATAACATGATCTTCTGTGTGGCACCACACACCAAGTTATCTATAATATAAATTAATTAGACATTGCATAAACATATATAACAAATATAAAATGCAAACATATGACCAAAATGATTCTTATTCCATAAAAGATGTTCATACAAAAGCTAGGCTTATAGTATACATCCTAACAATCTCCCACTTATACTAAAAGACTATGCTGCCATTAGCGCCGCCATACATCTGATTCCCATCCCTTCAACATGCCCATCAAAAGCTTTCACTGGAAGGGCCTTTGTGAAAGGATCTGCTAGGTTATCTGCTTATGCAATTTTGGCGACAACAACTTCTTCTCGCTTTACGATGTCTTATATCAGGTGGTACTTGCGCTCAATGTGTTTACTTGCTTTATGGGCTCGTGGTTCCTTCGAGTTTGCTACTGCACCACTGTTATCACAATAAATTGTGATAGCTTTGGGCAAACCAGGAATCACTTCTAAGTCCATCATGAAGTTTCTGAGCCATACAGCTTCTTTGGCTGCCTCAGAGGCTGCCACATACTCAGCTTCCATGGTGGAGTCCGAAACGCATTTCTGCTTAACACTCCTCCATACAATGGCTCCACCTCCTAAGGTAAACACATAACCCGAGGTAGATTTACTGTTGTCCCTATCCGACTGGAAATCAGAATCCGTGTAACCCACAGGAAGCAAATCATCTGCTTGGTAAACCAGCATATAATTTCTAGTCCTTTTCAGGTACTTTAAAATATGCTTTACCGCAGTCCAATGTCCTTGTCCTGGGTTACTTTGATATCTGCTAACCATGCCCACGGCAAAGCAGATATCTGGTCTCCTACATAGCATTGCATACATTAGGCTTCCTACGACCGAAGCATAAGGAACTGCCTTCATATCCTCTATCTCCTTTGGTGTCTTAAGACACATCTCCTTAGATAAAGGTACTCCATGTCGAAAAGGTAGAAAACCTTTCTTGGAGTTTTGTATGCTAAAACGAGCTAGAATGGTATCAATGTACGAAGCTTGAGATAAGCATAACATTCTTTTCTTGCGATCCCTTATAACTTTGATCCCAAGAATATGTCCAACTTCTCCCAAGTCCTTCATATCAAACTGCTTGGATAGCCATACCTTTACGTCTGACAACGTCTTGACATTGTTGCCAATGAGCAAGATGTCATCTACGTATAGTACAAGAAATACCACCACGTTTCCATCACTCTTCTTGTATATACAAGACTTATCCGAACATTGAATGAATCCATAAGACTGGATTACCTCATCAAAATAGATGTTCCAAGATCTCGAAGCTTGTTTCAATCCATAAATGGATCGATTAAGCTTACACACAAGATGCTTTTTGCCATTTGCAATGAATCCTTCTGGTTGCTTCATATAGATGTTTTCTTCAAGACTTCCATTAAGGAAAGCTGTCTTAACATCCATTTGCCAAACCTCATAATTCATATGAGCAGCAATAGATAAAAGAATCCGGATAGACTTGAGCATGGCTACCGGCGAAAAGGTTTCCTCATAATCGATCCCTTCTTTCTGAGTATACCCCTTCGCAACAAGCCTTGCTTTGAAAGTTTCCACTTTCCCGTCTGACCCTCTTTTTCTTTTGTAGACCCACTTACATCCAATGGCTTTTACACTATTTGGTGGTTCTACAAGCTCCCAAACTTAATTAGAATCCATAGATTCTATCTCAGAAGTCATAGTCTTTTGCCAAGATATTGCATCTTTATCTTGGAGTGCTTCGTCATAGGTCCAAGGATCAGATTCATGTTCACCAGGCACTAAGTCCGAGGACTCTCCTAAAAACATGAATCTATCAGGTTGTCTAACAACCCTCCCACTACGACGAGGCAGTCGTGGTAATAGTGTATCATGAGTGATGCACGGTGTGGACTCCTGTGGTATCTCATCTTGTACTGTTGGTACTAAGGTAGGGATTTCCCCTTTGATTTCCTCTAGAACAATTTTACTCGTGGGCTTGTGGTTCATTACATAGTCCTCTTCTAAGAATCGGGCATTTGTGCTAACAATGACCTTCTGATCCTTAGGACTATAAAATAAACCACCTTTCGTTCATCTAGGATAGCCCACAAACAGCCGAACATCCGTACGAGATTCCAACTTATCAGCGTCTCCCTTCAGCACATGTGCTGGACTACCCCAAATCCGAATGTGTTTCAAACTAGGCTTACGCCCATTCCACAATTCTGTGGGAGTAGAGGGTACTGTCTTAGAAGATACCAAGTTCAGAATATACACCGCCGTTTCCAGGGCATATCCCCAAAACGCATTCGGTAATTCCGAATAACTCATCATCGATCTAACCATTTCCATGAGAGTCCTATTCCTTCGTTCTGCCACACCGTTCTGTTGGGGTGTACCAGGTGCAGACAATTGGGATTGAATCCCAGCCTCTGATAAGTAATTCCCAAACTCTCCTAAGAGGTACTCGCCACCACGATCAGATCGTAGTGTTTTGATACATTTACCATGACGCTTCTCCACATCAGCCTTGTACTCTTTGAATTTATCAAAGCACTCAGACTTGCGGCGCATCAAATAAATATACCCATATCTCGAAAAATCGTCTATGAAAGAGACAAAATATTCGAAGCCACCTCTTGTTTGGATAGTCATAGGACCACACAAATCAGAATGAACCAATTCCAACACTTCTTTGGCTCTATACCCCTTGGCTTTAAAAGGCCTCTTGGTTATTTTTCCTTCCAAGCAAGACTCGCAGGTCGGATAGTTTTCCACTTCCAATGAACTCAAAGGTCCATCGGCTATCAACCTTTGAATCCTACTCAAGTTAATGTGACCTAGTCTTAGATGCCAAAGATATGTTTGGTTCATTTTAGAAGGTTCTTTTCTCTTATTTGAGTTAGAAGATGTATTATTAATTTCCATTTGTTGCATCGTAGGAGTTATTGGATTAAGAGTATATAAATTGCCAACCAACGTACCAGAATAGATAATAACCCTATTTTTCTTGACAACCACTTTGCCATCAAAAGAAACAGAATATCCATCCAAAAATAACTTAGAAACCAAAATCAAGTTCTTTCTAAAACAAGGTACGTAAAGACAATTCCTCAAAACCAAAGTCTTGTTCCTATCAAAAGATAAATAAACATCTCCCACTGCAACTGCCGCCATTTTCGTAGCGTTGCCCATGTAGATGGTAATCTCACCCTCACTAAGTCGTCTGGTTTCCTGGAACCCCTGCAAAGAATTGCAGACATGATCAGTGGCTCCCGTATCTACACACCAGGTACCGGTAGATAACACCGCTAAACATGTTTCAGTAATTAGTGAAAAAGATATACCTTCTTTGTTCTCCTTTTTCTTGGGACAATCTACCTTCCAATGTCTAGGCTGCTTGCATGAGAAGCACTTGCCGTTTGGCTTTTTCACGCCACCTTGTGGCCCAGCCTTTTGAGGTCCATTCGCTTTGTTCGCTGAAGGATTCTGTTTCTTCTTCTTCTTTCCACCTTTCGGCTTAGAAGTAGAAACATTTTCAGCAACGTAAGCTTGAGCACTTTGACGAAATAGTCCTTCTGCCGATTTGAGTTCTGTTAGAAGTTCCGCCAAGGAGTACATCCTTTTGTTCATATTATAATTAAGGCGGAACTGCTCAAAACTCTTAGGCAGTGTTTGGAGCACGATATCGACCTGGGTTTCCCAACGATTTCAGCTCCAAGGACTTCCATCTCATTCAAATGAGCCATCATCTTAAGGACATGATCACTCACAGGTGTCCCCTCAGACATGGTGGTCGTCATTAAGTTTCTCATTGCCTCCTGTCTGGCAGCCCGACTCTGGTGTCCGAAGAGTTCTTTGAGATTGTGCATCATATCATAGGCAGTGGGCATGACCTGATGCTGATGTTGCAGTACATTTGACATGGAAGCCAAAATGTAACACTGCGCCATCTCATCTGCCTTAACCCACTTCCTATAATACACTTTCTCCTCTTCACTAGAGTTTTCATTAAGCATGTCAGGACAGTGCTCATGGAGTACAACCTTGTACTCTTCAGCAGTTAGGACAATATCCAGGTTTCTTTTCCAGTCAATATAATTAGGACCAGTAAGTTTGTTTTCTTTGAGAATAACAACAAGTGGATTGAAAGACATAATGAAATCCTGAGAATCATATAAATAAATAAATAAATACACAGGTCATAACATATAGAATTTAAAGCCTATATTGTTCCCTCAAACAATATCATTAAATTCACCAACACCTCAATACACCGTGAATTTCGTATGCCACGATAGTGTGGACGTATACTAATTCAAACATTCGTTAGAGGAGGTTTTACCCATTAATTTCATTATCTTGTCAAACAAAATAAAATTAATAGTTGGTTTAACTTTAGCCATGCAAACAACAACACTTACTCCGATGGGGAGGATACTATCATATGCACTTAAGTGTGTACCATTACTTAATACTAAGTCCATTATCTAGGATTGTATCTCTTCAGATGGAGAAGATCATACGCTCCTAAATAATTTTCTATAATTATCCATAGAGGAAGTTTGATCCAGTGATCCGCAATCAAACTCATCCGATGTGGAAGAAGGCACTCAAAGCCAACGTGTAAGTTTAAATGCATCACTTACAAACCAGTAATGGAGGCTATGGGATTTATTCAAAATAAATCCCTCTCCCACTTAGTTATTTAAATGAGGGATTTTAGCATGCAATAACAAGAAACATATTATAAAAGCATGCTTGATAAAACAACAAACATATAGATAGGCAATAAATATGGAATAAAATAAATCCAACTATTATGGCCACTTCGATCGAATGTTTGTCTGCTAAACGGGGATCGACTTGACCGTAATTAGGGTTTAAAACCCTAATTAGCGTCAACATCCAGCGAACAGAATTAGCGCCAATCCAGCAGGCCGTTGCGTGAATCCAGCAGGCTGTTGCGCAAAACCAGCGGGCTGTTGCACAGAATCAGCGCTAATCTAGTGAACCCTGATCAACGGCAACATCCAACGAACTGTTCCAACACCTGGCAATCTGATCGAACAATCCCTTCGAACGCCAATCCTAGTTCGAATAGGAGTCTCGATCGAACAGGAATCCTATACAGAATCTAGTTCGAACATCTACCAATCCTATACAGAATCTAGTTCGAACATCTACCTTCTATACAGAAACTAGAACGATCAGATTACATCAAATGAGATCGAACAGAATTACATCGAAAACAAAACAGGAATACGTAAAACCTGACACGACAAACCGCCGTGTTTTTACTATTACATCCATGCAACCAACCCAAAATAAAAACCTCGACGGGTTCGAGGGTTTAGATCATACATTAATCATACATTCAAACCATAATAGTTGGATATATAGGTAACCTGCAAAACCGAGTTATCCTATGCAATCCTACTATCATACAATCTGAACATAAAACATATGATATAGCATAAGATCATAATAATTAACCGATCCAATTGCATAGAACCAGAAACCGTGGCTCTGATACCAATTGTTGGAACTGACGGATCGCCGGCTCTATGCTATCAGAATCGGGATCCATAAAAAAAATACGCAGCGGAAAGAAATCATACCCTTGTAGACCTCTTTGATCTTCTGATGTATTCCTACAGCCTTTCTCAAACGTTGCGTGGCCAACGATCCTTCGAGAAAACTCAGTTCTGCTCTCTCTCATTATCACGTGTTTTCTATGATCTGTGTTAAATGAGGCGCTGATGAAAAGAGCTATATATAGGCTACACCAGGGACCTAGAGGAGGAATTGGGTTGGGCCTCCTGATGGGCTTAAGTATCCTGTGTTCGGCCCGAACACATAACTTAAGCCCATCAATAATAATTCAGTCCACTAGAGAATTATTATTGAACTACCGTCCCAATCCCATATTTAATATGGGCTCCTTCTTATTATGTGTACATTTATTTTCCTGTGTTTAAGATATCGAATGTCCATAAATTAAATAAGTTACTGACAACTTAATTAATTTACATCTAATTCCAAGAGTAGTACCACTCATCCTTATTATCATGTCGGATTAAATCCACCTGCAGGGTTTACATGATAATCCTTATGAGCTCCTCAAGGGGACATTATCATCCTAAATAATTAGGACACAGATTCCTTCTATAATCAACCGCACACCATATAAACAATGCTATCTCCCAACTCACCGAGCTTATTGATTTATGAATAAATCTCACCCATTGGCAAATTAAAGAAATAAACACTGAGCATACGTGCCCGTTATTATATAGGGATTAAGAAGATGTACATCCATAATAACAGAGGTCTTGTTCTATTAAATAGTCAGTAAAAAAATGAACAACCTCAAATGGTCCTGCTCAATACACACAAAGTGTACTAGTGTAGTTTTATAGTCAAGACAGACTAATACCAAACTACACTACAACCATTCCGATGATTTGTCCAAATCCATCTTGGTTGTGAGCTACTATTTATAATTTATAAGAAACTGATAACATGATCTTCTGTGTGGCACCACACACCAAGTTATCTATAATATAAATTAATTGGACATTGCATAAACATATATAACAAATATAAAATGCAAACATATGACCAAAGTGATTCTTATTCCATAAAAGATGTTCATACAAAAGCTAGACTTATAGTATACATCCTAACACATGATTCAATCTTTTAGACAGATCATGTATGACTTTGAGTAGATAAACTCAGCTCTGAGGAGCTTAAGGAAGAAAATCCGATGCTCAAGAGTGAGCAAACTGCATTGGAAGAAAAACTCTCAAACCTTAAGTATTACAGTGCAGAATGAAATAATCTTAGAGCAGAAGTCTCTAAGCTCAATCTGCTAGTCATTAAGCTAGAAATTGAGAAGGCAAGCCTGCAAAATATAATTGATGTATACAACAAATCAGCTAGGATGGTACAAGAATGTATTATAGAGACCCAAAACGCTTATAAAAGAAATGGACTATGATACAATGCTGAAATTTCTCAGAATACAACAAGCATAATCAAAGCTGAAAAGTTTGTTCAAACAAAAGTACCATTCTTTGAGGAGTTCTACCAACTAAAGGAAGTCTTGAACAAACAAAGTACAATAGATAAGGGAAAAAAACCCTTGCTGGAACCACATGAAATACGACTGCACAGACTTACAGAATGCAACAGAGTCAATCTACTTTAACTAAAGTTAGAATGCAACAACCTCACAAGTTACAATAAAAGAACTTCTATCCCGCTTATACCAAAACTTACATGTTTAAACATAAATGAGCATATACTCCAGGAAAGTATAAGAGAAGACCACTCACTAGGAGTGAAGGTGACACAAGAAAAGTTCCTATACAAACTGTTCACAAACAACATTCTGCAAATATTGCTTACAGGAAAAGAAACACCAAAGCTTATGATAAATTAATTGTCATTAAGCAGATGTGGATTCCAAAAGAAGCTAACCCCAAAGCTTGTCAGTTTGTCTCTACTGACTAGTTTTGAAAAGACATTTCCTTGGACTACAGTGATCTTCCTCATACTTCATTGTTGTGTGTAATGGTCTATTTCATCTTTCTGTCTTTCCTTGATTCTGATGTAGTATTTGCAACTTCTACTACTGTTACAGTAATGCAACTTTCTTTCGGCTTGCTGTATTCTGCTCTTCCTCAGTATGTTGCTGCATTATTCTACTTACAGTATCCAAATATTGTTTTCTTCTGCTGCATTCAGTAGCAACCTTCTTTGCTGCTTACTATATCTTCTACTTGGTCAATTGGCTACTGAATTGCAAAATCCTCCATTTTTCAATTTGTCTTATTGACTCAAGAGTAATCTAAATTTCACTTAAATAATGTGAAAAATGGTTTACTTTAAATTCCTATTACAATGTTGTTTTGTCTCATCAAAATATAAACATAAATTTTCTAATAATTTTTCCCTTTTTGATAATGACAAAACCTTTACATTATGCAGCTCATTGTGAAATTTCAGAGTAATATTACAACTTTTACTTTTCATACATTTTATAGAGTTGAGTACAGTGTATAATGGGTCTTCATGCACTGGTCTGGTCATACTAGCAACATATCTTAGATATTATAGCACAAAAACTCAAGCAGATATCTCTAGCATGCTTTCCTATATCAGAAAGTAAAATGCATGAAGTTCACACTTGATTATATCAACAGTATGAACTTGTTCCATCAATAGTAACTTGATTATATCAGAAATTAGGAATACAAGTTACAAGAGTTTAGAAATCAGATACAACTTATAGAGATGATTTACAAAGGAGATGCACTAAGTTGTTGATCTTGTTTATGCTTCTTCAAGGTTGCTAATGTCTGAACAACTTATTTCTTACTGTATCATTTCTAGTCTTCTTCTTTTCTCAAATTTGATTTCCTTCCACCAATTGATGAAAGATTCTAGATAAGATTGTTCTAGCTGCATCTTTATCTCCGGTATCTGAATCCATCGCAGAAGGGTATCTCATTTTCACTCTTCACATTCTTGATCATTTACTTATGTACTTCAAGTTCTCCTGCTCTAGCCAGCTCTTCATATCTTATCAAGGCATCTCTGTAATTTTTGAAGCTTGTAAAACAATTTTTCTCACATAGATATTTAAAGTATCTCAAGTATCTCGATCTCTTAAACAAGGTGGTTTCTTCGAATGTAGGATTTTTGTCTTCTAAAAGCTTCATCTTATCAATTAGCTTCGAATCCCAGCCAATGCTTTGTTTTAGAGGTCTTTGATCCATGAGCACTGAGGCTTCTGCAGTAAGTATGTTTGGAACAAAACATGGAACTCCTGTGGTGGGAATTGATTTAGAGCATCATCGATCTTCTTCATAAGCTCCGTTCTTGGTGGTGCTATAACTCCTAATCTGGAAATCTAAACATTTTTATCTCTTCTTCTTTTCTCATCCGGTTCTTTCAACTCTCTCCACCGGTTTTCATCTAACCTTCTAACATCAGCCTGACTCAATTGTTTGCTTTTCTACGGGGGTTGCTATTGTCTGCTGCTGCTTCTTTGAGTGATGCGTCCTGTATCTCTCTTTTCTGCCTTCCTGGATGTAGTGCTGCTTGTTGCCTTGGATGCAACATTCCCAACACCTGTACCTGTACCTCCTTCATCTTTGTCATCTCTTCTTCTTTTGGATTGAGGACTCCGACCATGTGCAGATCCTGATCTTCTCCACTTCTTGCTGGCAAGAAGTTCATCATCTTCATCTAATGATTTTATCATGTTTAATACTACAACACCCATCTCATTCTCTGCAGATGTTTGCTTCTCTTACCCTTTTTTATCATCATCATCGGGGACTGCTTTGGAGGATATTATTGTGGGTTATTAGGTAGTGACATATTGAGGAAACACTCGAGTCATTATCGTTCTAAGATCTCCAACAAATAGCTCCATATTGGATAGTCTGTCATTTGTACTCTGTGACTCACGAGCTTGAGCGAAAGCTCTTTCATGGAAAGAATTTGTAGTGATTTGTTCACTAATTGTATTTTTGTAATTTTCTGAATAACAAACTGTAATTAAATTGAAAGAAAGCAATTGGAAGGAAGATAATCGAGAAGGGGGAGAGAGAATTAAGAGAGAAAAAATAGTTAGAATTTTCTGCATACGCATTCATCCATTATCCCACGTCTAATACACCCTGGAGGGGACCATTGTCCTTAATTGAAAATAACAGCAACTAAAGTACTCACAAGAAAAAGACTTAAAGTAGATGGACTAATCTGCAATATATAATCTGCTTAATTAATAAAACTATCCAACGGCTGATACTCATATTTCTTCACCACCATTTGGACGACTTTGATTTACCCTGAGATGCGTGCCCATCTTTTGTCCTAACAATACTAGTTGTCCCTTTACTTTCCCATCTTCATCCATCTTAAATGTTTCACCTCTATTTCTAGTTTATTCCTTCTCGATGCCCGAAGACTTTTCTCCGACGGACTCGACTACACCGGTGTTCATGACAATACTCTCGATGGTGACAGATCTTTGTCCCCAAGGATGGGCTTTCAGAAATTTCTTTTTCATAAATTCCTCATCTTCCCAAGTGATAAAAGTAGAGTCTTTTTCCAAACATACAACTCTAACTTGAAATATTTCTCTTTTTGGTGTTAGAAGCGAACGACGAGTAAAGATTTCAACGGGATAAATCAAGAAGACCCCATTTGGGCTGAGAGGAGACAGTGTTGCCGAAGGTACATTTAACTTATCTAGATTCTTTTTGAGTAAGGATATGTGAAATACTAGGTAAATCCTTGAACCTGGGGGTAGGGCTAGCTTATAGGCAACACAACCGATTTTCTCGAGAATTTTATAAGGGTTGTAGTACTTCGATGATAGCTTCAGATTCTTTCGAAGGGAGACTAAGTTTTGCCTGAAAGGTTGAAGCTTGAGAAAAACTTCGTCCCTTATCTCAAACGTTCTGTCCTGTATGTGCTTGTCTACAAAAAAAAATTATTATGTCCTAGGCTAATTGTAGATTTTTCTTGATCTGCTCGATGAACTGTTGTCTTTATTGGAAAATTTGTTGAGCATCTGTTGTAGCGGTGTCTAACTAGGGACTTAGAGAGAATGAAGGGGGTGGGTGGCCTATAAGACCTGGAAAGGGGTACTCTTGAGGCTGGTATGATAATTAGTGTTGTACCGGTACTTCACCAAGGGTAGCCACTTCAGCCACTGCTTTGGATGATCCTGAACCATGCTTCGTAGATAGTGTTCCAAACACTGGTTTAAACGCTCAATTTGTCCATTGGATTGGGGGTGGTAAGCCGATGTCATGTTTAGTTGAGTGCCTAAGAGTTTAAACAATTCCTTCCAAAAGGAACTTGTGAAAACCCTATCTCTATCTGTAACTACACTCACAGACAGCCCGTGTAGTTTACAGATAATATGTAAAAATAGTTTAGCAATAGTATGGGTAATATAGGGGTACGATAGAGCTATAAAGTGGGCAATGGCTACTAAAATCACATTTTTCCCCATGATTTAGGCAATTCTTCAATGAAATCTATGGATATATGAGACCAAGCTTGTGTAGAAATAAGGAGGGGTTGGAGAAGTCCTAGGTAAGAACCCAAATCAGATTTACTCCGAGCACACACATCACAAGCCTTTACCCAATCTTCGATGTCTTTCTTTAGCCTAGGCCAGTAGAAAGTCCTCTTGACCCATACATAAGTACCATGCACCCCTGAGTGGCCACCATAGGCCGAACTATGCATAGTCGTAAATATCAGTTTCCTCAATCCTAGAGAGTCACCAACAACCATCCTCTCTTTAAATCGTAGGATGCCATCAGTTAGTAGAAAACCAGGATAAGAAGATCCATCAATAGTATTAGTCGTAATAATCCTCTGAAAAAATGCATCTGTAGAGTAGCTTTGAACCACCTACTCAATCCAAGTAGGTGTGACAGTAGTTAGAGCATCACAATCCTCTATAACATCTTGTTTCCGCGATAAGACATCAGCTGCTCTGTTTTCAGTACCCTTTTTGTATTGAATGTCATAGTTTAAGCCTAATAATTTGGTTATCCATTTTTTTTGTAAAGGGGTAACCACCCGTTGATCCAATAGATTTCGCAAAGACTGTTGATCAGTCTTTATGACGAATTTTTCCACTTCTGGACAACCATCAAAACAACAAGAAATTCTCTCATAAATGGAGAGAGACTGATTCCCAGGACAAAGAGTCTTACTCATAAAGGCAATAGGTTTACCGTCCTGCATTAAAATTATTTCGATGCCCTTCCCACTAGCATAGGTTTCGACTACAAATGTCTTAGAAAAATTTGGCAATGTCAAAACCGGGGCTGATGTCATAGCCTTCTTTAGCTGATTGAAAGCAAAATTTGTCTCCTCTTCCCAAGAAAAATTATCTTTCTTCAACAGCTCCGTGGATGGTTTACTAATCAACCCGTACCCTTTAATAAAATTTTTGTAGTAACCCATAAGGCCAATCAACCCCTTCAACTGTTTGATAGTCTTAGATTGTGGCCATTGTGTTATTGAGGCTATTTTTGACGGGTCTGTACCCACACCTTCTCGAGAAATTATATGGCCCAAGTATTCTAATTGAATTTGTCCAAAAAGACATTTACTAATCTTAGCATACAACCTGTTATCTCGTAAAACCCCAAGACCGTAGATAAATGATGCAAATGATCATCCCAATTTGAGCTATAGATTAATATGTCGTCAAATAAAACAAGCACGAACTTTCTTAGAAAGTCTCGAAATACCTTTTTCATCAAAGACTAAAATGTGGCGGGAGCGTTTCACAACCCAAACGACATCACCAAGAACTCATAATGACCATTGTGAGTTTGAAAGACAGTTAAGTGTCTAGCCTCGGGGGCCATTAAGATCTGAAAATAGCCCGACCTAAGATCAATCTTTGAAAAATACATAGTCCCGTTCAACTCATCCAAGAGTTCATCAATAATTGGTATTAGATAATTATGCTTGATTGTAAGGTCATTGAGATACTTATAATCAACACAAAGCCTCTAAGTACCATCCTTCTTCTTAACCAAAATCACCGGGGAGACATTTGTGGCCGAAAGCATACGGTTGATCACAATTGTAACATAGACCCTTTTCTTTCCGAGCAGCCATTTCCACAGGTTTAGTATTCTAAATGGTGGTTTGGGAGAAATAGTTTGTGACTTAGCTGAGCCTCTTTCAGAAGAATCAAATCGTTTACCCTGCTAAAAGTTAGGATTAGAGTTAGGGTTAAGGTTAGGGTTAGGGTTAATTGACCTAGAATAAGGTCGAAATTTATTAGATAGAGTCTCAAAGGTAATTTCCTAGTTTCTTTCCCAAGTTGATAACCTGCTGCAATGTAGTTAGTTCAAACATATTTACTAAAGATTGCAATTCCTCAGTAAGACCACTGATGAAGCTAGCAACAAAATAGGACTCTAAGAATTCATCCCCTTTGAGCAACATCAAACAGGCCTTTATCTCCTCAAATTTATCAACATATTCCCTGAATAACCCCATTTGTTTCAGTTTATTGAAAGCAACGATAATAGACACTTCTTTCAATTTCTCAAACCTAGCGAAAACAATCTCAATAAATTGATCCCTTGTGAGATCAAATTGTTTGATTGAAAAATTCTGAAACCATAAAGCCGTCTTGTCATCAAAATGCATAGATACCAAATGCATCTTCTGTGAATCTGGGATGTTTGGGATAATTTTAAAATAACTGTTGCACCTTAATATCTAAACCTTCGGATTAGTACCATCAAACCTTGGAAATTGCACCCGAGGAACAGGGATGTGAATGTTCATGGGAGATGGATCCATTAATTGGGTGATTTTTTTAGCATCAGAAGCACGAGCGAATGTGGAGGGGGTACCAAAAGATCCCAAGGTGGGGTCTTCTAATAATGAATTCCTATCTGAGTTGTTTTTCCCTTTATCATTGTTTAGTAAAAGAAACTGTAAATTAGCAAGCGTATTTGTGAGATACTCTAATTTACCAATGATACCTGAATATTGATCTGTTAAACCTGTGACTGTTTCATGTAGTTTTCATCCTTAGCTTGCCATCAGAGTGATTCAGCGGCAAACATATTTTCTAATTTCTTTTGTGCTTCTTGCAGGTCTTTGAAGCGTGTTTTTTCAGCCATGAAAATATGAGATCAACATGTCTCGTGATACCAAATATAGTGATTTGTTCACTAATTATATTTTTATAATTTTCTGAATAACAAACTATAATTAAATTGAGAGAAAAGAATTGGGAGGAAGATAGATCGAGAAGGGAGAGAGAGAATTAAGAGAGAGAAGATAGTTAGAATTTTCTGCATACGCATTCATTCATTATCCCACACCTAATACACCTTGGAGGGGACCACTGTCCTTAATTGAAAATAACAACAACTAAAGTACTCACAAGAGAAAGACTTAAAGTAGATGGACTAAGCTACAATATATGATCTGCTTAATTAATAAAACTATCCAACGGTTGATACTCATGTTTCTTCACCATCATTTGGACGGCTCTGATTTACCCCGAGATGCATGTCCATCTTTTGTCATAATACCACTAGATGTCCCTTTACTTTTCCATCTTCCTCTATTTCAGATGTTTCACCTCCGTTTCTAGTCGATTCCTCCTTGATGCCCAAAGACTCTCCTCCAACGGACTCGACTACACTGATGTTCATGACATAATTCAAGATGATATTTTATGCAGCAAGGGTGTCCTTAATTTCATCGATAGATTTGTCCCTCGCTTTATTTGCAGTCTTGGTTTCTTTTTCAACTCATTTTCTCTCATTTTCTTGAGTATTTCATTCATCATTCCGCTTCGTTTACATCTTAAAGAGGAGTTCTTTCCGCATAGTCTCTATGGATAAGACATGAGATCTGTCACTGATATGTATATTATTTGCCATATTAAGTTTATGACTTTGTAGAGCTCGAACTAAGCTTTGAACAACATCCAAAATATTTTGAAAGGATTCTTCTTGAGCATTAATAAATCAGATAGCATCCCGACTTCGCTTCATTGGATTTTCTTCTATTGGTTGTTCATATGGAATCAAGACTTGGTTAGATTCCAGGGATTATTTCTTGGCAACTTCAGCGAATTCCTCTTCTTTATGATGGCTTTATCTAACTTAGTCATTCTGAAAGAAGATCCAGTTCCAAGAGGAGGACTGCGACCGTCTTCATTATGATTATCGTTCTTAGAGAAATGACTTTTATCGCCTTCAGGATCTTGTGTAGGGGCAGTAGTATTCTGATCAGAAGTTTTTTCTTCATTGCTTGCTGGGTTTTGTCCCATCGGGATTTTTGCAAAAAGAAAATGATTAGATATGTCACACCCTTTTTTACCTTATGAAGAAATAAAAGAGTTCAATAAAGTTTCACTTGGGCGTCCAGCAACTTCGTTAAAATATAGGTTTCCAAAGATAAACCTAAACTTACAAATAAGAAAAGTCATCTCAAACATTCCTGATTTACAAAATGAAATACATAAACAGTGGAAGAAAAATACTTTAATTTGTTGATACACAACTAAAATTGTACAGATTTGCAAACTAGGCTTTCCAAAATATTCCAAAATAACATCTTTTATACAACTAAAACAAAGTAACACCTCTTTCACCCCCCTTCCGATCGGCTGCAACCTGTAAAATAAAATCACTTAAGGGGTGAGTGCATAAGGACACTCAGTGGGGTGGGATTCATAATAGATAGAACGTAAAAGAAACATAGACATATAAATCATTAAGCACATGTATGTGGTTCTTTAGCCTCTTGGGAAAATACTGTTGTGGTTCTTTAACCACTTGGGTATGGTTCTTTAGCCATTTTGATGTGGTTCTTTAACCACTTGGGTACGGTTCTTTAGCCGTCTTGATGCGGTTCTTTAGCCACTTAGGTACAGTTCTTTAGCCGTCTTGATGTGGTTCTTTAGCCACTTGGGTACGGTTAACGTTTCATTAATATAAATATGTTCATTCACTTTGCAAATACATACATTCATTTATATTTCGTAGTAAAGCATATAATGCAATATTCATCGAATAAACACATATGTTTCACATAGGCACATAACTTCATATCAAATTAATTTGGAAACTTCAACATGAAAATAAGAAAATTAACCCCACCTCAGTCAAGTGGTATCTTGGGAAAACTGCTATGTTTCAAGGAACTAGTGGGGTCCTTCGTCTGCATTTCCTACAAGATATATAAAACTCATCTTAGCGACTAATAAGACTATTTATAATTCGAATTAGAACTCGAATTGAAAATATTCTTAAACAGGGGTCGATAGAATAAGGTCTGTAGAAAGAACTTTTGGATGTAAGGAAAGATAGCTCGTATCATTTGGAAAAACGAGCGTTAGCAACCGATGATGGCTTATAAGGTAAAAGAAAAACGAGAGTTCTAAATATAACGTTTGAGGGTTCAAATTTTGTGACTAGGGTTTCATGCTCAAGTTTAGAAAGTAATAGGGCTAAATCATAATTTCCTAAAATCATGGGTGAAAATGTCTAATTGTTTAAAACTTAGGGGTTTGCAATTAAGGGCTTGTACTTAATAGAAATTAAAAAGAAAACCCCTTGCAGATTGAAAAGAAAACCTCTTGCAAATTGAAAAGAAAATCCCTTGCAAATTTAAATTAAACTTACAAAGAAAAAAATAAGCTTGCAAAGAAAATTAAACTTGCAAACTTGCAAAGAAAAATTAAGCTTGCAAAGAAAATGAAACTTGCAAGGAAAACCCTTACTCCTCCTACCCAACCCAACCACCACCAGCCTTCTCTGCCGCTGCTCCCGTCACTGCCGGCAACCCACATATTCCAACCATCACACACGCATAATATATAGCAGAAAATACACACACAACAGCAAAAAACACACATACATCAGCAAAAACATACACACACACACAACAACAAGAACACACACAGCAGCAGGACAGGGCCAGGCACCCCCGGTGCTGGCTCCAATGTGCGTACGCTCCCCGTCACGCCCAGCACCTGCTGCAGTCCCTAGTGATAGCCAAAACTTCACACATCGCTGCACCCTGTGCTGGTAACCCACAATGGCAGCAACCCGTGACAGAGAGGAGATGGGACAGAGAGAGAGATCGTGAGAGAAAGATGGCCAAGAGAGAGAGATGGGGAAAAAAGTGTGAAAATGAGTTAAGTCCTTTCTTCTTACTTCCCTTTTATTTTTCCTTTCTCACTTGGTGTGAGGATTCTAGGAGTGTGTCACTTTCTTGTGAGGAGAGAGGGAATGTGGTGGCTAATGTATGGAGAGAGGTGATAACTAAGCCTTCACATGGCTTTTACTTAATTTGTCAAATACTTATGCATAATTAATTGATAAACAATATATAAAATATTACATCTTAGTTAATTAATTTAGGTTATGATAATTACTTTGGTTAAGATTAGCAAAATATCCTAAAAAAATACATAAATAAAATTTTGAGTCAGGGTGTTATAAGATAAAATTACAATATATGCAACATTGACATCCATTTGAAGACTCCTGGCTGCAATCCTTCTTATTTCCCCAAATATTTTCCTTCTATATCCTCCGTGAGTACTATCTCAACAGTAACTACGCCTGAGGTCTTCTCAAGGGATACTAAATCCAATCAGTATTCTCTTGTTGTATTGGATCCTCTAGCTGCATTGCTGCATTCTCACGTTCCTCAATAATTCTTGTGGCAGCTTCAAGTATCTCTAGATGTTGTGCATTAACATAAGTGATTTGAATGATTCTTTGGAAATCTACCATGAATTGATCATCCTCCGTGATTTCAGTTTCAGCTTTGTACACAGAGATGATGTCTTGTTCAATATCTGCATGAATTGCAGCATCGTCATCTACTGCATTCTATTTGAGTTCAGCATTCTGTACTGCTATCTGAGCTAGTACAGGGAGTCCTGCCTCAACAACTTCCTTCATGGTTACATCATCAGCTGTAACGCCCCGATTCCATTTATTGGAAATAGGTCGTCACCCTTTACATACTTAGGAAATAAAGAAATTATAACGATTTTATAACATACAGCGGAAGACTTAAAAGCGAAGACACGAGAGTTTTAAAATTTTTACTTTTTAAATATAACATATATACGTAATTATACATCGACTATTAAGCAAGTCTAGACGTGTCTTACCCACATTTCTAGGTAAAATGTTTGAACAATCGGTCAACGAGAAAATACTCAACAAAACATACATATAATATAAGATAAGTCTAGGCCCAACGATTTCATAATATACACGTTTAAACAACATACTGTTTTAAAAGAAAAGGAACTTAGTTCTATCATATCTACTAATGCGACAGAGAGAAGTCAGTCCAGCTAGCTACTCGTCCACGTCATCATCCAGTGAGCCTGAAAATATAAAATAGTAATATCATGAGACACCTCCGGAGAGGGATCCCAGTGGGATAACTTTACCGTCTAATATATTGAAGCAATTAAATTATTAAGCGAGTACTACATCATAGACCAGGCACTTTACGCCCTTATGGTCGCTTTCATAGACCAGGCACTTTGCGCCCTTATGGTCGTCGCCCTGGTATGGAAGTTACATACCGGTTTTAGCTACGGACTTCAATCGTAGACTTTCATACATAACTTATCGACTCAATTAACAACACATATAGTGAAGCAATTAAACCGTTAAGCAAGTACTACATCATAGGGGAATGTGGGAATCGCTCGCCCACTAAACCTTGCATAGACCAGGCACTTTACGCCCTTATGGTCGATTCCTTAGACCAGGCACTTTGCGCCCTTATGGTCGTCGCCCAATAATGGAAGTTACATACTGGTTATAGCTACGGACTTCAATCGTAGACTTTCATACATAACTTATCAACTTAATAAACAACACATAGTAGAGAGTAGAAGTTACCCACTTGTTCGTTAGAGGTGCTAGGATTGACTCAGGTTCCACCGATCGTCTCGACTGCGCTCGACACACTTAATTGATTAGCTTCCTTATATCGTATAACACATTCTTTTACATTTATATTAGGTTTCAATTACCCAAAACACATTTATACTCATAACTTATTCGTTAAACTTCCAAACTAGTAATCTTCGAATGATAAGAAGACCCATAAAATCGCAACAATTTTAATAATTCACATGTGATTCCTAAAATCATATAATTATTCATATACGTACATAACTTCTTTTAGTACATCATATAAAAACATCAACTAAAAATAAGGTTCACATAAGTAGTCATGAATTTCTTAAGTTGGCCGAAAAACTGGATATCATATGCTGAAAAATGGACTTTCTCGTAAAAATCACCATAATTTGTACAAGGTTCCAAAAATGACATAGTAAAATTCTACATACTCCTAAGAACACGTACTACAATATAGAAAAACATGGCTTACAAATTCGATCCCAATAATTAGTTATGAATTTTAGAACGAAGCTGAAAACAGGACATCGTCTACGCGAAAACAGGTTTTATTGTAAAATTCGGCATAAATCGTACAAAGCTCAAAAAAATACATACTAAATTCCTACACATACCTAAGAACAGGTTCTAAAACATAGTAAAATATCATGCATAAATTCGAAGTAAACTGTTCCAGAAAAATACATGAATCAGACCCGAAAACAGGGTAAAAACTGTCCCCGAACAGCTTGTCTTAGAAAAATCATATAAAATCGAATTTAACTCCAAATCCTATGAAAATTTACAGACATGCTCTTGACTTCATATATTTCAATCAGGCAAAAGGATTCATCTTAATTCAATTCCTAAGATTTTCGAACATAACCAAAACAGTAGCAAAATAAAGTATATCTTTAAGTCTACCCTAGAATCAACTTATTCCTCCATGCAAACAACATATAATCCCAACAAATATGCCAAAGAACATCTTTGGACTTCTTATCCTAGAGTATTAAGCATAAATCATGAGTTTTAATGAAGGATTCATAAGGGTTTAGCCAAAAATACCTTTAGGTTTTGAAGAAGACTTGATGGATAAAAGATCTTTGCTTTCCTTTATCTCTTGTACTAACTTATCTATGACTTTGGCTCTCCTATATGAAGTGATCAAGAGAGAGAGAGAAAGAGAGAGTGATCGAGAGAGAGGGAGGGAGAGAGAGTTGCATGTTGCAAGTTGGAGATATTTGCATGTTGCAATTAGATTAGTGAGGTGGCTAGGCTAGGTTACCACTTGCTAAAAGACTTACCTTGGAAGCTTTGTATTAAAAATAAAGGTTAATCTAATTATTTATCTTGATATTTTGATATTCATATAACACATATGTATAAATACATGCATACCTTATTGTAAAGACTAGAAATAATAGCATAATGTATAAATCACACAAATATGAAAATCACTTAGCATAAAACCTAAAATCATTCTATTAATTAACTTTGATCATCATCTTATCTTTTTACTTCTGTTCATATGTGTCGAGTGAGTGGAGATCGAGCTCGGTTTCATCCGTGAGCAATCCTGTAAAACCCTTAAAATCTCGAAAGAAAACACGTCATAAAATCTTACGTAATATGAAAACTTGTACTTAAATCATTAACACTTGAACGATAAAAGAAATTTATAAAATATGCATATGCAGGGTGTTTTCTTGAAATGGGATGTTACAACTCCCCCCACCTTTTAAAAATTTCGTCCCGAAATTTGGGTTGCTATGAAAACAGTTCAGGGTACTTATTCTGAATCTCCTCTTCACGTTCCCATGTTGCCTCCTCTTGACCATGCCTATTCCACTGTACCAAAACTAAGGGTATATTCTTATTTCTCAAGGTCTTCATCGTTTTCCCAATAATAGACACGGGTCGCTCCTCATAAGTTAAGTCCTTTTTAATCTCAAATGGTTCGAGCGTTATCTGATGGCTAGGATCTGACACATACTTCCGTAGCATTGATATATGAAAGACATCATGCACTGCAGATAAACTTGGAGTAAGGGCAAGTCGATAAGCGACATCTCCAACACGTTCTAAGATTTCAAATGGTCCTATAAATCTTGGTCTTAACTTCCCTTTCTTTCCAAAACGGATTATTCCCTTAACCGGCCTAACTTTAAGGAACACTTTCTCACCAATCTCAAATTATAGATCCCTCCTCCGCAAGTCGGCATAAGATTTTTGTCGATCTTGTGCTATCTTAATTCTTTCTTGGATCTTAGTGATCGCTTCTGTGGATCTCTGTATTAGCTCTGGGCCCAAAATCTTCCTTATCCCAACATCATCCCAATGAATTGGTGTTCTACATCTCCGCCCATACAGTGCTTCATATGGGGCCATTCCAATAGTTGTTTGGAAGCTGTTGTTATACGCAAATTCTACTAAGGACAAATAATCTTCCCAACTTCCTCCAAAATCTAAAACACATGTCCTAAGCAGATCTTCTAGGATTCGGTTGACTCTTTCTGTCTGTCCATCTGTTTGAGGGTGGAAAGCGGTGCTAAAGTTTAGCTTAGTATCCATTGCTGACTGCAAACTCTTCCAGAATTTCGAAATAAACCTTGGATCCCTGTCAGATACAATCGAAACTGGAACTCCATGTAACCGCACTACACCATCAATGTATAACCTTGCTAGTTGGTTCATTGAATACGTCATCTTAATCGGTATAAAATGTGCCACTTTTGTTAATCTGTCAACAATTACCCATATAGCTTCGTGTTGCTTAGGGCCTCTTGGTAGTCCTGCAATGAAATCCATTGTCACGTGCTCCCATTTCCATTCTGGGATTTCCAACGGGTTCAACAATCCGAGCGGTCGTTGATGATCAGATTTAACCCTTTGACACGTGAGACATCTTTTTACGAATTGTGCAATAATTCGTTTCATGCCCCTCCACCAAAAGTTACTCCTGAGGTCCCTATACATCTTCGTTTCTCCAGGATGTGCGGTATAAGGTGTGGCATGAGCTTCCCTCATTATCTCATCCCGCAACTCATCGTTCTTTGGTACACAAATTCTACCTCTGAATTCTAAAGCTCCATCTGAAGTTATCGAGAAATCCTTAGTTTTCTCTTCTTGGACTTTATTGCACATTAGGTTGATAAATCTATCCTCCTTTTGAGCCTCGATTATTCGTTCCCTTAATGTCGGCTGAGCTATCATTGCAGTTAACATCACTGTTGACTGTTTTGGCTTGACAACCGTTAGCTTCAATCTATCAAATTCTTGAATCAATTCTTCTTGATGAGTAAGCAAAACTGCTAATTGACCTTCTCGTTTTCAGCTGAGTGCATCAGCCACTACATTTGCTTTGCCTGGGTGATAGAGAATCGTACAATCGTAATCCTTCACCAATTCTAACCACCTCCTTTGGCGCATATTAAGTTTCTTCTGTGTGAAGAAGTACTTTAAACTTTTGTGGTCTGTATACACTCCACATTTTACTCCATACAAGTAGTGTCTCCAAATCTTTAAGGCGTGTACGACTGCTGCTAATTCCAAGTCATGTGTCGGATAGTTTTGCTCATGGACTTTCAATTGGCGAGATGCATAAGCTACAACTTTCCCGTTTTGCATTAGAACACATCCTAACCCGGACTTACAGGCATCCGTGTATATATCAAACCCTTCCGATCCGTCTGGTATTGTTAAGACTGGTGCTGTCGTCAAACTTTGCTTGAGCTTTTGGAAACTGGTTTCACACTCTGATGACCATTTGAATTTCTCACTTTTCTTTGTGAGTTGAGTGAGTGGTTTAGCAATACGCGAGAAGCTCTGAATAAATCTTCTATAGTATCCTGCTAGACCCAGAAAACTACGTATTTCATTGACATTTCTCGGGGTCTTCCAATTTAAAACCACTTCAACCTTGGCAGGATCTACCTCAATCCCTTGAGCCGTGATGACATGTCCTAAGAAGGTTACTTTGTTCAACCAGAACTCACATTTGCTAAACTTGGCATACAGCTTCTCTCGTCGCAAAACTTCCAAAACTATTTTGAGATGTTCTTCATGTTCCTTTGTATCCTTTGAGTAGATCAAGATGTCATCAATGAACACAATGACAAACTTATCCAAGTATTCGTGAAACACACGATTCATCATGTCCATAAAAATTGCAGGTGCATTGGTCACTCCAAAAGGCATTACAGTAAACTCGTAATGTCCATAACGAGTCCTAAAGGCAGTCTTTGGAATATCACTTTCCTTGACCTTTAACTGGTGATATCCAGATCGGAGATCTATCTTTGAAAATACTCCAGCATTCTTCAGTTGATCAAATAAGTCTTCGATCCTTGGTAGAGGGTACTTATTCTTGATCGTTAATCGATTAAGCTCCCGATAATCAATACACATTCTCAATGAACCATCTTTCTTCTTTACAAACAAAACTGGTGCTCCCCATGGAGAAGCACTCGGTCGAATGAATTTCTTATCCATCAACTCCTGAATTTGAATCTTCAATTCATGTAATTCCTTCGGGGCCATTCTGTACGGAGTCTTTGACACTGGTGCAGCTCCAGGCATTAGATCAATTGTAAACTCCACTGATCGATCGGGTGGAATCCCTGCGAGATCATCTGGAAATACTTCGGGGAACTCCTTTACTATTGGCACATCTGCTGGTGTTAACTTTGCATCTTCCATTTTTGTGACATTCACCAGATATGCTTCGCATCCACCCTTCTTTATTAGGTTGAGTGTATTCATTGCAGAAATAATTGGTACATATCCTCGCGATCTTGCTCCATGGAATGTGAATCGTCGACCATTCGGAGTTTCTAAATCCACATTTCTGTCTTTGCATCTAATCACAGCCCGACTTTTACTCAACCAATCCATTCCTAAGATGGCATCAAATCCCTTCATTCCTATCACATATAGATCAGCTAATAGCTCATGTTCATCTAGATTTAATCTAACATCCTTCATCATGTTCTTGATCTTGATATTCTCCCCTGAAGGTACTCTAACTTCTAGATTTGTATTCTCAACACAATCTAGTTTAAGTTCTTTCTTAAAAGTATCGGATATAAAAGAATGAGATGCTCCCGTATCGAATAAGACGTAAGCAGGCATATTCGAAATTAGTATCGTACCTGTCACAGTCTCATTCTCTTCATCACCTTCCTCGGGTCGTTGCTCTTCCGGATACTCTTCTTCCTCAGCATATTGAATCCCTGATAAGGCATTCAGTTTACCCTTGCCCTTTTGGTTATTATTTTGAGGGTTTGTCGGACGAGGTCCGAATGTACCTCCACTCCTTGTTGGGATGATCTTCGGATTGGTGCACATACTAGCTTTGTGGCCTGGTTTGTGACATCGAAAGCAAATATCCCTATCTTTTACGCACTCTCCCCAATGTAGTTTCCCACAACTCTGACAAGTGGGTATCTGCGTGGGTCTTGGAGCCACTGCAACCATAGGACGAACGTTACAGGAAAATGTATTCCATCTTGTTATGGGTTGTGGTGGAGCCTTCCTCTTAAACTGATTCGGAATTGGCCTCTGCTCGCTCTCTAAACCCAAGCTCATGGATACAATGCGCGCTCTTTCGAATACATCTCTGAAGTGCGGAAGTCTCAATCCGGACACTATCCCGCCAACTTCTGGACGTAATCCTCTTTCAAACCTCCTTGTTTTCCTATCATCAGTATCCACCAAATGAGGTGCATACCTGGAGAGTGAGTTAAACTTGCGCTCATATTCGGTAACCGTGCTTGTCCATTGTCGGAGATTCATAAATTCAATCTCCTTCTGATCTTTCAATGCTTGGGGGAAGTAACGATCTAGTAGTATTCCTTTAAACTCTTCCCATCCAAGAGCTCTTCTTGCTTCCGGTGTTAGTGTTCGTTCGTGTGATAGCCACCATTGGCCTGCATCCTCCGCCAATTGGAATCTGGCACATGAGACTTTTTGTATTTCCGATATCTCCATGTGCTCAAAGATTTTTTCCAATTCAGTTATCCATTCTTCAGTGCCTGCTGGTCCTTCTCTTCCCTTAAACCTAGGTGGCTGGAAACATCGAAATTGCTCAATAACTTGATGTGGTCTCGGATTCTGTTGTTCTTGAGCATTTTGAGCCGGTGCAGGTTGCTGCTGCATAAAACCAGTCAGTTGGGCAAAGAACTCTCTTGCCATATCAGCTGTTGTATTTTGCTCAACAGATGATTCTCCATTGTTCGGTACTCCCGGTTGGTGTTGTTTCCCTCTCTGTTGTCTAGTAGGTGGGGCCATAGTACTTGCTTTACAGGGAAAATGACTTTTTTAACAAAATTTCTCATTTACAAAACATCTCTGCAAGACCTAGAGCTGAGAGTCTCCTACGTCCTATAAACTCCTACTCTAACTGTGTGCGTCTGGCTTCATGATCCACTCAACTATACTATTTGTATCATATCTACACTCAAGTCAACTCTAAGTTCCATAAACTAGGGGATTCATGCATGTATGCATTTTTAAATCAAAAAGATTAAAATAAACAACAACGAAATAATTAAATCATCTTGGTCATTGAAATACATTACCTTTGCATACTTCTTATTAGTACTTTTCATATCCTCATTAGATCGTATCTGGCGATCTCTTACATGCAAAACATCATACCTTAAACATTTTCATAAAACATGCCATACTTTAACGTAAACTTTTCCATAAAACATATCATACTTTAACAAATATCTTTAAAACATAACATAAAATACTTACTCGGTGATGATTCGGACGGTAGCTGGCTGTCAACTTTCTCTCACTTAACATACTTAGTTCATAATCATAATCATATCTTTTAACTTTATAGCTCAAAAATCATATTTAGACTCCATTAATCAAATAAACCTTGGCCGAAAACATAAGACCTAGAGTCCGAGGCGGAAATCCCCAAACCTCGGCTCTGATACCAAGCTGTAACGCCCCGATTCCATTTATTGGAAATAGGTCGTCACCCTTTACATACTTAGGAAATAAAAAAATTATAACGATTTTATAACATACAGCGGAAGACTTAAAAGCGAAGACACGAGAGTTTTAAAATTTTTACTTTTTAAATATAACATATATACGTAATTATACATCGACTATTAAGCAAGTCTAGAGTCGAGTGAGTGGAGATCGAGCTCGGTTTCATCCGTGAGCAATCCTGTAAAACCCTTAAAATCTCGAAAGAAAACACGTCATAAAATCTTACGTAATATGAAAACTTGTACTTAAATCATTAACACTTGAACGATAAAAGAAATTTATAAAATATGCATATGCAGGGTGTTTTCTTGAAATGGGGTGTTACATCAGCGATTTCTTCATTAAGGCTTGCGAGGACTCTTTTGATTTTGGCATATGCTTCCCCCTCAGATGTATCTCTCCTTGGTGTGAGGGAATAACCATAATCCAACAATTTCTGCTTATCAGTTTCCATTGCTTCTAGATTGATAATGGATGGCAGACCAGCAACCATGACATGAAAAGTGGAGAAATCGTATGTCTATTATGCTCGATCATTCCTCAGATTACAGCTTGCGAGGTGTTTGCCTTGGTTCTTCTGTTTTACTTGATTGCAGGCCAAGTTGCAGTATTCTGTCATTGGCTTCCTCCACCTCAAAATGTGCTATCTGCATTTCTAAAATCTCTAACTTTGTTGGGTTCCCTACAATCTCAGTAGTGGGGTTCATCAATGCGTTGTCTTTCCCTACTATCGTTGATTGTTCATCCATTACTTCAGTTGGCATCATATAAGTGATATTCTTTCATTTGACAGCTCTGTGTGCTCTCAGTCTTTCTTGTGCTACAGTCACTTCCTTCAGTTTCTCTTCCCTGTAAGAGTTAGCAAAACCTGGTTGAATCAGGAATAGAATTTTTATCCCAATGAAACATTATTTTCTCTATCCTAAGAAAATCTCTCCATGCTAGCAGCTTTTCTCATCTAGAGAGACGCATAGTTCTCCACAACTGGTAGAATCTTTAAAAGTTATCGCATATTGACTCAGTAGAAAAATCAAGAAGAGATCGTGCCATATCTGAGTCAATATCACTGATTGTTTCCTCATGATCAACCCAAGCTTCTAACTTTATCAGAAGCTCTCCAACTGTATCTACCACTTTCAACGACTCTTCTTTAATTCCTTTATCTTCTTCATCTTCTTGGCTTTATTTTCTCTCTTCCTAAGCTCATGTTTTTCCCTTTTCATTTTCTTTATTTGCTTTCTACTGGGTAGTATCAAATGCCTAACTTGCTACATTGGTTCCAGGTCCATGGTTTCATCAAGATTTTCAGATTCTGTTGCTACATCTTCATGCACAGGAAGAACTTCATCTCCTTATAGTTATTTCTCTTTTTAGATATCCTCATAAGAGGCATATCATTATCGTTACCATCATCATCATCATCATTACTTTTGGAAGAAGTAGACTTCTCAACTTCTTTGTCATCCCTCTTGTCAGCATCCATGATGTATTTAGTAGCTGCATTCTGATCGGATACACTTGCTGCATTGCTGTTTTCTAGAGGAGTGAGAGACATTGCTTTCTATCTGCAAGCAGTGGGTGCAACAATTGTTCTTCTCATTTGTTGAACTCCAGAATCCTTCTCAGCAGTCTTCTTCTTTGAAGGATACTTTCTATCCCCCAAAAACCATCTAGTAGGGATTGGTATGGCATTATCAATGTCTCTGCCCTTCTTGTAGAGAACTGAGGAGATGATGATGCTAAAGCTTATTCTGATGGTTTTCTTGGTAGCTTCCTCCTAAATTATTTTATGAATGAATCTGCTTCAATTTACTTGCGTACCCTTCATGATGGCAGTCATGATTCTGAAGTGGAGATCTCAGTGCATTTATCAAAACTCCCACACCTCCCTTCAACGGAGTATGCACAAACATCATGAAGAAATTCAAACTCTGGTTTGAACTTCTTCTTCTTGCAGCTTTTCTTAATAGGGCTAGTGGTGGAATCTAGTCTGAACAGATTCCATATTTTCTTTGTATACTCAGTCCCATACTTCTCAAGTTCTAATAGGGGCAGATCTCTTACAAAAATGTTGAAAGTGGATATAATTTCCTTCAAAGTCAAAGTATATTCTTTACCATCTGTATCCATCTTGAAGATGATGCTCTTATCATTGTCAGAGAGCCTTGTGAAGGTGTAGAACTTCTATACAACGGATACTGACAATCCTTTATATCTTGTGGTTAGAAGACCAGCAAGTTTGTTTTTTTCATGCATTCCCAGATTTTTGAGATAACATCCCTCTCATAGATGTTTCCTTCTGCAGTTAAGGTCTTCGAGTTAAGGAGGCGTCCTTCAATAACTTTGGTTTGTCTTGTAGCAGCCATAGATAAACAATGAAGAATTTCTGAGAATGGTTTTTAGGGTTTGAGATATCTGGTGAGTTGTACTTTGCTTGAGGATTTGGATAATGATCGAATGAGGAAGATAGTGAACAATTTCAATTCAAATATTAGAAGGTTCATGACCAACGATCAAGATTAAAAGATCATGAGAGATAAAAAGGCAGAAGGGGCTCTTTTGCAATATACAAGACTTTTGGGGTAAAAATAAAGATACGACTGTTGCTATTCTAAAAAGGCGGATTTTGCATTAAATGTGAGATATGATTTTGCCACTAAAATGATTAGCATTTAAGGTTACTGTTCTTGAGACGAGGTTGCAATGCTTTAAATGTTGTAGCAATAAATGTTGTATTTCAAGAAGTGTTGTATTATGTTCATGTAGTAACCTGTAATGCAATATTTCTTCTTGTTGTTTGTATTAGCGATTACAATCTTTAAAACTGCATTCCTCCTACTCTAGGCATATTTTCCAGATATGTTGAATGTTGATTTTTCCCTCATAACTTAATAATCTCAAGTTCATTTCTAAGCATAGAAAACCTTGATTCACACAGGGGTTTAGTGAATATATCTGCCTTTAAATTGTTGATATATCTATAGGATCTGTGCACAACAACTTCTTGCATCAACATAATCTGCTTCTATTGTTGATGTTGCTATAGAAGTTTACTTCCTGCAAAACCATGACACAAATCTTTCTCCAAGAAATTGACAAGCACCACTTGTACTCTTTTCGGTCAATTTTACATCCAGTAAAATCTGAGTCAGAATACCCTTTCAAACTGAATGCTCATTCTTTAGGATACCATAACTCAACATCTTGAGTTCTTTTTAGATACATGATTCTCTTCACCGCGCAAGATTTGACTCCTTGGGGGCTGTTTGAAATCTTGCACACACCTACTGTAAACATAATGTCAGGTCTACTTGTAGTAAGATATAACAGAGATCTAATCAATCTCCTTTCCATTCTTATCCTTGTCAAGGCTGATTGATATTGCCATAGGAATGCTTACTGTTGATCCATTCTCCATTCCAAACTTCTTGATCAGCTCCTTGGTATATTTGACTTGATTGATGAAGATACTAGTGTCAAGTTGCTTAACTTGCAGTCCTAAGAAGAAACTTATTTCTCCCATCATGCTCATCTCAAACTTTTTCTGCATGAGGGTTGAGAACTTTTCACAGAGATTTTTGTGTGGATTCAAAGATGATGTTATCCACATAGATTTTCACTAGGAGAATACTATCTCCATCATGTATTCTGAATAGGGTCATGTTTACTGTTTCTTTCTAAAATCCGTTCTCCAATAGATACAAGAACAATGTATCATACCAAGCTCTTGGTGCTTGTTTTAACCCCTATAGTGTTTTCTATAATTTGAATACTTTCTCTTCAGGTCGATTATCAAATCTAAGGAGTTGTTCTACATAAACTTTCTCAAATAAGAGATCATTTAGGAATGCACTTTTAACATCCATTTGATATACACTAAAATTCTTGTGTGCAACATAGGCTAAGAAAATTCTGATTGCTTCAATCTTTGCTACATGTGCAAATGTCTCATCAAAATCAATTCCTTCTTCATAATGATACCCATTGGAAAGCTTTGTTTCTGACAACAACTCCTGATTCATCCAGTTTGTTTTTTGAATATCCACTTTGTTCCAATTACACCTTGATGGTCTGGTCTGGGAACCAGCTTCTATACTATATTTCTTTCAAATCCATTCATCTCTTCCTACATAGTTTGAATCCAGTTACTGTCTTCTAGAGTTTCTGCAATGGTTTTGAGTTCCACTTGTGATATGAAGCAGACAAACATAGCTTCATGTAGTCTTGACCTTCTTGTTTTAACTCCAACATTAGAATCTCCAATGATGAACTCTTTGGGATGATTCATGAGTCATGTTCTATTTGGTTTAAAGACATATATGGGTTGGTGATCTGTTGCTTGTTGTTCTGGTTCTGTTTGCTGAATTCTACTCAATTGCTGCATTTTATTAGGTTGATGTGTTGTATCCCGTGCTCATACATTCTCTGGTACAACATTTTCTGTATTGTTTTCTGCAGGTACTTCAACAGTGATAGAGACTCCTTCAATATACTTAACATGGTGATCCTTGATTTTCATTTGTGATAGATCATCTTTCATCTTATCAAGTTAAGCTATATCACAGTGTGGTTCATCAAACACCACATGTACTAATTCTTTAACTACAAGGGTTCTTTTATTGAAGATTCTGAAGGCCTTGCTTACTGATGAATATCCTAGAAATACTTCTTCATCTAATTTTCCATCAAAGGTCTTTATGTGCTATTTTTCATTGTTCAGAATGTAGCATCTATATAAAAAAATATACATATAACCAACATTTGGTCTGTATCCATACCAAACCTCATAAGGGGTCTTGTCAAGATATTTGTTGATTAAGCATCTGTTTTGGGTATAGTATGTTGTAATGGTAGCTTAAGCCCAAAATCTCTTAGGAATAACAGCTTCTGCGATAATTGTTCTTGCTACTTCTTGGAGGGTACTGTTCCTTCATTTTGCAACTCCATTTTACTAGGGAGTTCTTGATGTTGAGTACTCATGACATATCCCCTTTTCTGAATAATATTTCTCAATGAACTTATTTGTGAACTCTGTTCTCCTATCAGATCTTATCTTCACAATACTTGGGCTTTTCTCATTCTGTATTCTCTTCATGAATTCTGGTAGTCTATTCTAAGTTTCTGATTTCTTAGCCAAGAAGATTGTGTTAGAGATATACTGAAAAGTATACTTTTAGTGCTACTTTGTATATAAACTGATTCTTGCTTTTATGAGAATTTTAGTGCTACTTAAATGCATAAATGTTCAATACACTTTACATTGTAGACAATGTGGTGTGTAGAAGATCACATTGTCAGATTTTTGTAATAAGTATAGTAAAATTCACAACTTAGTTGGAATTGAACAATCCATTGGTAGAAGTTGAAGTGTAAGGCTTGGATTGGTTTGTCTTGACCAAGAGATTACACTAGTACATTTGATGTGCTAAATAGGACCTACAGTGAGATAATTCTTCTAGACTGACTTGAAAAGAAGAATTAGATCTCAGTGATTATTGATTTCTTAATTTCTGTCACTTAATTGGGATTGTATATAATTAATTGATATTGCTTTGATTTATTATGGGTAAATGATCAATAGGATACAATACTTTGTATTTTGGGCAATATTATTAATCATATGACAGATTGCTAAATTAATACAGAAAATCGTGTCTTCATACATCAAGTTGAGAATGTCCCTTTGGTGGGCTCAAAACATTTATCATATCAAATCTGGCCAGTGGATTAATTTTCGATATGATAATAAAGTTGAGCTGTTTTTTTCCCAAGGAATAAAAAATATTAATTAATTAAAGCATTCAGTAGCTTAAATTAATTAATGGACATTGGATTTTAAACATGAAAAATAATAATCGGGAGCCATATTTATAATATGGGTTAGGATGGATAGTGCAATATTAATTCTATAGTGGAATGAATTAATATTAATGGGTTAGAATAATATTGTGGCTCAATATTGGTTTCTAGGCCCATTGGGAGGTCCAATCCTAATTCTCCTAAAGGCCCCTTGAGTAGCCCAATAAAAGCCCATTTAACTAAGGTGGTTAAAGATAAGAATTAACTATTGTTGCTAGATATGAGGAGATCATATCTTTTGATATAGTGTTGCTAGATATAAAGAGATCAAATCTTTCGATATATTATTGTTGGATATGAAGAGATAAAATCTTTCGATATATTGATGCAAGATATGAGGAGATCAAATCTTGATATTTCTTCTCCTCCAAGGCTCAATTTTTCGGCCACTATGTCTATAAATAGGGGCTGATTTTTCAGCCCCAGTGTGTGTGCATATATAAAAGTGCTGATTTTTTAGAGCAATAAAAGTGATGAACTAATTCTTCCTACAAGAGTTAAAAAGAGTTCGTTTGATTCTCTATCGAATTTACGAACTTGGACTTGGAGAATACTCAAGAAGGTGTTTGGGTTGAAGCTACTAATCTTCTCAACGGTGTCTCTCCGATCAAGAAGTAAATACATATCCCTTAGTTTCGCATGTTTAGGGTTATGTATAATTCATCGTTTATTCAAAGCATGAGTTAATTTGATTTAATTGCTTTAATTCATAAGGTTAAATTTATGATAATTCTTATTTAAATTACACCCGAATAGATCCATATAGATCCCCAACATATGGTATCAGAGCCATGGTTTCAGGATTTGTTATTTAAATTAGAATTTAAATCTATTTACATTAAATTGAAATTGGATAGTAGAATTGTTAAATTCTTTTTGCAGGTATCTAATTATCATGGTTTTTTACTGTATGTTTCAAATTCATGTTGTTTGAATGATGTTTTTTTAATCTGATTCGTTCAAATTCATTTTTCCCGTGAGAAAATCCATGGGTAGATTAGAATTTATTTTTTTTATAAATAAATTATAACGGATCAAAGATGAAGATCGAAGAGAAGGATTAAAAAGATCAGAGGCGTACGACAAGTTACGATGTCGGACGTTATATATAGACGGACTGACTTGACTGTCCAGCTGCCCGAACAGGCTGCCCAAGTCGTTGCGGTTGCTGCCTGGATTTTTTGAAAATCCGGATTCTCGTTTTCAAAATGGGAAATTAAACCATGATAATTGGAATTATTTATGTATTTAATTTGGGTTTATTGTTGTTATTAATTTGTTTAATTATGCATGAATATCCATGAAAAATCTTATCGTTTTAAAATTACTAAGTATGTAATTTAATCAATTTATTCTGGATAATAAATTAATTAATTGGCCTCCATAATTAATTTATTTGTGAAGTCTTTGGCTATGCATTGGCAAGCGCCTCTCTCCCTAACAGATAGGCCAAAGACAAGTTCACTTGAATAAATTTCTTTGGATAATTGTGGATTATTATTAGTGGCAATAATTGTGGATTAAATTATGGTTATTACTTAGGTGTAAAATTGATATTTTAAACTCCCCAACGGAGTCCCTGTCAGTTTTATATGGTCAAGTGGGAGCCAACTATTAATTTTGAATTAAAGGTTTGTAATTGTCTTTGTTTGTAACCTGTTCAAATGTATTTGAGTAAACGTTCATACTCAACATGACTTATTTGAATTGTTTTGAGATGTTGGCTGATGACATGTTTATATTTTTTTGATATAGTGCATGTGATCGAATTATGTGATAATTTTGTGTTGGTTGGATATTAATACAACCTGTATGTTTTATTCTCAGTTCAATATATCGTCACCTTTTAATCCACTATTTCATATACTTAAAGATAACAAACTAGAGGGAGAAAACTATGTAAATTGGAAAAGACACTTATTCATAGTCTTGACTGCACAATCGCATAAGTTTATCCTTGACGAACCTAAACCCACCGAACCTACGGATGAAACTAGTGAGGAAGATATGGAATATCATAAGCAGTGGTTGAAATCCGATGAAATGGCTAGGTGTACCATCTTGGCTTCACTGTCAAATGTGTTGCAACACCAATACCAATACATGGAAATCGCTGCAGATATTATGTTAAACCTTAATGAACTCTTCGCTCACCAGAATCGTACGGCAAGGCAAATAGCCATGCGAGATATGTTGTCATTGAAAATGATTGAAGGGACGGCC
Source organism: Scutellaria minor (assembly GCA_954870855.1). NCBI lineage: Eukaryota > Viridiplantae > Streptophyta > Magnoliopsida > Lamiales > Lamiaceae > Scutellaria > Scutellaria minor. The sequence continues at coordinate 24,814,596 of OX940727.1, forward strand.
GTAAGGGATCACGTTCTTAAAGTGATGGGTTTCCTTAACAAACTTGAGATTCTTGGTGTCGAATTCGATGGGGAAACCCAGGTCAATTTCATATTCCATTCTCTACTGAAAAGTTTTGAGCAGTTCCAACTAAACTATACCATGAACAATCAAGTCTATACATTAGTTTAGCTCATGCAAGCTTTGGTATCGGCTGAGATGCTAAAGGGACCAAGAGCAAGTCAAACCCTGTTGACAAACGGTCCATCTTTCTCTTTCGGATCTAAAGGTGGGAAGAAGAAGAAGAAGAAGAAGAAGAAGAAGGAAAATGGTTAGAAACAGGTTGACAAAGTAGGAAAGGAAAAAACGCACACTAAGAGTGGTGTCAAGAAGAAGACAACCAAAGGAAAGTGCTTTAACTGCAGTCTGAAAGGACATTGGAGGACGGCCTGTCCTTAGCCTAAGAAGGCTGGAAAACAAGGTAATTCTTACACACTAGTAATTGAAATGTTTTAAGCGGCGTATTCTTCCCATTCGTGGGTGGTGGATAAGGGAGCCACTGATCATGTTTGTTTCAATATGCAGGGGTTTCAGCTAACCCGGCAACTTAGTAGGAGTGAGATCATCATCACCATGGGCAATGCTACAAAAGTGGCAGTTGTTACAATGGGAGATGTGCACCTATCTTTTAGTGATAAAGTTTTAGTTTTAAGAGAGTTTTTTTTTGTTCCAAGTTTTAGAAAGAATTTAATTTCGGTTTCTAAATTGTATATGGATGGATATTCAGTTTCTTTTAACAAGAATGTCATTATTTCTCGTAGTAATAAAGTTATCTGGTCAGGAACATTAGTGAACAATCTCTATACCTATTAACTGTGCACAACCCACACACATGCAAAATGAATCATATAACATATCATCTATTTTTAAGAAAAGAAAGCATTCTTCAAGTATGAACGAAACACTTCTATAGCATCTTAGACTTGGTCATATTAACTAAAAAAGATTTAAAGGTTGGTGAGTGACAGCTCATTGGAATCACTCCATGTTGAGCTGTTTCCAACATGCGAATCATGTTTAGAGGGTAAAATGACTAAGAGAGCTTTTGGAGCTAAGGGGAATAGAGCAAGTAAAGTGTTAGAACTTGTTCATTCTGATGTATGTGATTTAATGTCGATTCAGGCAAGAGTGGTTTTGAGTATTTCGTTACGTTTATTGATGATTACTCGAGATATGGATACATTTTCCTAATGCGGCATAAGTTTGAAGTCTTTGATAAGTTTAAAGAATTTAAGGCTGAAGCAGAAAAATATAGGGGAAAGAGTATCAAGTTTATACGATCTAATCGTGGAGGCGAATACCTTAGCAATGAGTTTTTGGATTACTTGTCAGGGCAAGGAATTGTATCTCAATTAACTGCACCTAGAACCCCTCAACAAAATGAGGTCGCAGAGCGAAGAAATAGAACTCTTTTGGAAATGGTCAGATCTATGATGAGTTATTCAGATTTACCCAAATCGTTCTGGGGATATGCTTTGAAAACAGAGGTTTATATTCTTAACTTGGTACCTTCCAAATCAGTTCCAAAAACCCCTTCAAAATTATGGACTGGACGAAAACCCAGTCTGAGACACATGAGAATCTGGGGGTGTCCCACATACGTGTTGGACAAGAAAGCTAATAAGTTGGAACCTCATTCGAAATTAAGGCTGTTTGTAAGATATCCTAGAGGAACGAAAAGGGGATTATTGTATAGTCTAAAGATCAGCGGATCGTGGTAAGCACGCATTCTAGATTCTTAGAATATGACTATATGAGTAATAGAAAACCCAAGAGTAAGATTACCTTAGATGAAATGAGGGGGCCAACTCCTATACCAACTGTACAAATAGATATACCAAGCGATACACAAACACAACTAGAATTTCGTTGTAGTGGGAGGGTTGTTCAACACCCTGAATGATTCATGTTCGTAGGAGAGTCTTCGGACTTGGTCCCCGGAGAGGATGAATCTGATCCCTGGACTTACAACGAGGCAATCTAAGACAAGGATGTAGATTCTTGGCAAACTATAATGGAAGCAGAAATGAGATATATGGATCGCAACAAAGTGTGGGAGCTTGTGAACCACTCAATGACGTAAAACCTATTAGATGCAAGTGGGTTTACAGGAGAAAAAGAGGATCTGACGGGAAGGTTAAGACCTTCAAGGCTAGGCTTGTGGTAAAAGGATACACTCAGAAAGAGGGGATCGATTATGAGGAAATCTTTTTACCTGTAGCTATGCTTAAGTCTATCTGTATTCTCTTGTTGATAGTTGCACACCTAGACTTCGAGATATGACAAATGGATATCAAAACAACTTTCCTAAATGAAAATCTTGAAGAAGACATCTACATGTGTCAACCCGAAGGATTTGTTGAAAAAGGCCAAGAAAACCTTGTATGCAAGCTTAAGAAGACAATCTATGGCCTTAAGCAAGCATCGTGAGCTTGGAATCAATGTTTTGATCAAGTAATCCAATCATATGGATTTTTTCAAAATGAATTTGAGAGTTGTGTTTATAAAAAGTGCGTCGAAACTGCCTTGGTATTCTTAATACTATATGTAGATAACATTCTACTTATTGGAAACAATAAAAAGGTGTTGTCAGACGTAAGAGTATGGTTATCAAAATAGTTCAACATGAAGGACTTAGGAGAAACTGGTTATATCCTTGGGATCAAGATTACTCGAGATCGCCAAAAAAGGATGATATATTTATCTCAAGCCTCATACATCGACACTATTTTGAAACGATTCAGCATGCAAGATTTTAAGAAAGGTTTTGTACCTTTCAGGCATGGAATTCATCTATCGAAAGACATGTGTCCTAAGACACAAAGAGAAATAGATAAGATGAGGAAGGTTCTATATGCTTCGGCAGTTGGAAGCCTCATGTATGCAATGTTGTGTATGAAATCGGATATATGCTATGTAGTAGGCATGGTAGCAAGATATCAAAGTAACTCGGGGAAAGAACATTGGACTGTGGTTAAAAACATTCTGAAGTATCTGTAAAGAACTAGAGATAGAATGTTAGTTTATCAATCGGACAATCTATGCCCCGTGGGTTACACGAACTCAGATTTCCAATCAGACATAGACTCTAAAAACTCTACCTCAGGAAATGTGTTCTGTTTGGGAGGTGGGACCATAACATGGAGGAGTGTGAAGCAGAAATGCATCACTGACTCAACCATGGAAGCCGAGTATGTCGCTGCTTGTGAAGCAACGAAAGAAGCGGTTTGGCTCAAGAACTTCTTAGTGGACTTGGATATGGTTCCGGATTTGCCTAGCAGTATTACAATCTATTGTGATAATGCTAGAGCAGTTGCAAATTCAAGGGAACCACGGGCCCACAAGGCAAGCAAGCACATTGAAAGAAAATACCATCTTATTCGAAAAATCGTTAAGAGAGAAGATATAGTGGTGGCAAAGATAGCATCAGCGGACAGCCTAGTTGATCATTTCATAAAGAGTCTACCTCAGATTATATTCGAGAGACATGTGGAAGGAATGGGAGTCAAGTGTGTAGCGCCCCGGATCAAAACGAGCATAATTGATTAAATTAAATATTTAACGTATGACTTAATAAGTATGCACGTTTACTTTGACTGTTTAATTTATTACGTGCGTTTCAGATATGTGTTTAACGTGTGACTTAGACGGATAATTTTCGTGGACATGGTATATAGAATATTTTCATACCATAAGATGCGTCTTGGAAAGACGAAAAGATAGAAATGAACTAGGGGTCAATCGGAGACCCGTAGCTCGAACGGCGACGAAAAGGGCAAATCACGGAGTTTCGGAAAATCGGAAGATATTTACGATGAAATAAAGCGAAGATATTTACGTGAATAGTAACGTTGAAAAATCAACTGATGAATAGTGACGGGATATTTTGGATGAATAGTAACGGAGATATTTTCGGTGAATATTAGTTTTCCGAATTTTATAAATAGAGGCTCTCCCGATTCATTTTTCATCGTTTTTCCGAACGAGCCGAACGAGTCGAAAGCGACGAAAACGAGTAAGTCCCTCTCTCCTCTCTTTCTTTTTCCGGGATTCTGTCTCCGGCGGGCCACCGCCGGCGCCGCCAGCCGGTGGCCGGAAAATTCAAAGTTGTCGGAATCGGACGATTTTCACACACGACGTTCGTCTCGATGAGACGAATCTAGGATAGGTCTCGGATTTCAAATCCGATTTCTCGTTCGTCGGAAAACGGCGAAAAACAGCCTCTTAAACCCTAACCCTAACCCTTTCCACCACCTTCTCTCTCTCCTCTGTTTTTCTCTCTCCACCACGCCGGAGAAGCTGCCGGAGGTTGCCGGAGGTCGTGGCCAGACGCTGGAGTGCCGGCGCCGCCGTGGGTGGCGGCGCCGGAGAAGGACAGTGTATATATATGTATGTTTTCGTGCATGTGTGTGTGTATGTAGGTGTGTTAGTGTGTGAGTGTGTTTGCATGCTGTTGGGGCGGCGCATGGTGGCGCCGCCGTGTGTGATCGGTGGGCCGGCGACGGGAGGTCGCCGGCGAGGTGGTCTGGTGGGTGGCCGGCGGCTGGTGTCCGCCGGCCAAGGAAATCCGATGGTGTGTATGTGTGTGCGTAACCATGCGTGTGTGTGTGTGCACCTGTGTGTGTGAGTGCGCGGCGGCTGGTGGTGGCCGGCGACTGGGAGTTGCCGGCCAGGATCACGGTGGTGGTCGCCGGCGGCAGGTGGCCGCCGGCCAAGGATGGTGATGTGTAGGTGTGGAAACCGTGTGTGTGTATATGTATATATATGTATATATAGACTGTATGTAGGTGTTGGGGGTGGCCGGAGAGGTTGCCGGCGATAAGGAGGTCGCCGGCGGGTGACCGGAGGTCAGGGGGGTGGTCGTCGGCGACTGGTGTCGCCGGCCGGAGTTTTTGGATAGGTGTTGGTTTTTCGAAAAAACTGGGTATCGAAGGGTTTTGCGGCGTAGTTTCCGGGCACTATTCATGCCGGAATCCGGCTATGGATGGCCGGAGGTGGTAGCCGGCGGTGCGAGGTATCCGGCGGGGTAGGTGGTGGTGGCTGGAGGCGGCGCCGCCGCGCCGGGCGACGCCGGGAAGGTGGCGCGTCGAGCAGGCCACCGTCGGGAAGAGCTGGGAATGGCTGGCCGAGAAAACTCGACCAGCCGGGTTGAGCCACGCCCCGCTGCCGAGAAAACTCGGCAGCCGTCGGGTGTCGGGTAGCCGGCGCGCACCGTGCGCACCCGTCGGGTGCCGACGCGCACCCGACGCCGTGTTTTCGATCCGAACCTCATTTTCTTTCCGTCGTTCATCCGTATCGAGTCGTCGCTGACGAGACGTCATTGACCGAGGGTCGTGGGCCCGGTCAAAGTCAACCCTTTGACCAAAATTACCGTTTTACCCCTAAACTTAAAATGCTCCGTTCGAGCTCGTTTGAACTCCGATTGAGCTCATTCTTTTTGCGTTGCAATCCTTATTTCAATTCCTATCTTCTCAGCCACTTGGGAAGATCTGACCCTCTCATTTCTTGGACTCCAATCTTTAGATCTCTCGATCCGCCACATAGTTAACGATCGTACTTTCGCTGGGAACGTTTATAGCTTTAATTATACTTTATTTGGGATCTAAGGAACGTCATAACTTGTGTAGGCTACTTATTGAGTTGAGCCTTGTGATATCGGATCCTTTGGTACTCGCTTGGGAAATCTGATCCGCTGATACTCGTTGTTCACGTGGTAACCACCGAACGAGGTGGGGGTAATTTCTAACTCTATAACTGTTTACAGTTTTCCCTATTGAAGTATGATTGAGAAATACTAAACGATGTGGACATATGTTATGATTACGTGATCATGTTATACTGTGGCAACGTGGCTGAGTGTTATATTCCTGGTATGTATAACTGTTGACTGTTATAAGATGCGGATGTTATTCCCCACGAGTGTATTCAACGCACTCACCCCTTATTCTGTACTCACACTACAGGAGAAGAAGAGAATCTTGACGCGTAGAGAGAGGGGTGCCCTATCGGCGGTGTCCTTTGTCCGGTTTTGTCTTTAAAGCTATGTTGAAACGATGTTCCACGTTTGTAATAGAAAACTGTATTTCTCATCTTTGTAAAAGATCCTGATGTTTTTCCACTGCGTAATGTTTTAAACTCTCTTTTATCGGTTATATCCGATGGTTTAAGAGTATCTCTTCTTGTCACCTCCTTTTCCTTCTATTTTATATCATGTACGCCTCTTTCCCCTTTCTCTCTTAACGCCCAAAAAATGAAAAACTCTGATATTTTGACCAAAAGATTTTGGGGCGTTACAAAGTGCATCACCAAGCTGCTTTGAGTACAAGTGGGAGAATTATTAGGACATATTGTAATATACTTAAAAGCAGACTTTGAGTATAAGTGGGAGATTGTTAGGGATATACTGAAAAGTATGTTTTTAGTGTTACTTTGTATATAAACTGATTCTTGCTTTTATGAGAATAAATCATTTTATCACTGTTTGCATTAAATATTATGAATATTATTTACTTAAATGCATAAATGTTCAATACTATTTACATTATAGACAATGTGGTGTGTAGAAGATCACAAAAGATCACATTGTCTGATTCTTGTAATAAGTATAGTAAAATTGACAACTTAAATGGAATTGAACAATCCATTGGTAGAAGTTGAAGTGTAAGGCTCGGATTGGTTTATCTTGACCAAGAGATTACACTAGTACATTTGATGTGCTGAATAGAACCTACAGTGAGATAATTCTTCTAGACTGACTTGGAAAGAAGAATTAGATCTCAGTGGTTATTAATTTAATCTTCTCAACGGTGTCTCTCCGATCAAGAGGTAAATACATATCCCTTAGTTCTGCATGTTTAGGGTTATGTATAATTCATCGTTTATTCAAAGTATGAATTTATTTGATTTTATTGATTTAATTCATAAGATTAGATTTATGATAATTCTTATTTAAATTACACCCGAATAGATCCATGTAGATCCCCAACAGATTGTCTAAGTGAATCTTGAGTAGTCATCGATAAGTACTAGGGAATACTTTTGCCAACACTTACTTACAAGCTCAACTAGTCAAAAAAGATCCATATGCAGTAGATCTAAAAGTCTGTGCAGTCTTACTTTCTGAAGTTTCCAGCAACGATTTTTTTTCCCTTATCAGATGTGCTTGTTTTGTTTAATACTTCATTTGATTGATAGAATTACTTATGGAAATGAACTTTGGCCTGAACAAACTTCTCAACTTTAGATGTGCTTGTTGTAACCTGAGAAGTTTCAACATTGTATCCTAGACCACTTCCTTTATAGACATTTTGAGTCTCTATGATACATTTATGTGCTTTCCTTGTTGAACAGTTGTATAGATCAATTGTGTTTTACAAACTTTCCTTCTCAGTTTCTAGCTTGGTGACCAGCAGCTTGAGCTTGGAGACTTCTTCTTTAAGATTGTTGCATTCTGCACTGTAATACTCATAGTCTGAGAGCTTATCTTTTAGTGCAGTTTGCTCATTCTTGAGCATCAAATTTTCCTTTTTCAGCTGCTCATGAGCTGAGTTTATCTGCTCAAAGTCACTCATGATCTGTTTAAAAGACATGATCATGTTCGACTTTTATCTATCAGAATCAACAAAGGATTGATAGGATACCTCATCATTATCTTCATCTTCACAATCCTTGACTATCAGACATAGCAGTGCTTCTTCATTAGAGATAGAACTGTCACTGTCATTCTCAGATGAGCTTTGTTCTTTTTCTTCTTCCTTGGATAAGCTTGCTGCTTTCAGGGCTTTTATTTTTCTAGGAAATGCTCTCAGTTTTTGCTTCTCATCTCTCCTATTTTCTCTTATTTTCTTTATTTCCTCTTCATGGTACTTATGCACTTGAGGATAGAGACAATTTCTTGCATAGTGGCCTAGTTTCCAACAGTTGTAATACAGGTCAGAAGAAACTATATTTGACTGTGGGCTTGGGTTTACCTGTGGGGTATGAGGTTTCTTCTTGAAATTATTTCCTCTTTTGTTTGTCTTAAAAAACTTCTGGAATTTTTTAAAGAGTAGTGCCATTTCTTCTTCAACATCCTCTATATGCAGTGTTTTCTACTTGTTGCTGCTTGCAGCTGCTGTATCTTTGGATCTTGCAGTAAGTGCAGTGATCTTGGTAGTTGACTCTTCAGCCCCCTTCTTCCTTTTATTGATGTCAAACTCGAATGTCTTTAGGTCTGAGAATAGTTCAAATGTACTCATCATCTTTAGATCCATGGATACTCTCATGGTTGTGGTCTTGTTGTCCCACTCAATAGGTAGTGCTCTAAGCAATTTGATGTTTTTCTTTTTTTAGCTGTAGAATTTTTCCAGTGATTTTAACTCATTTACAATCAACGTGAACCTTAAGTCCAATTCTTCTAAAGATTCTTCAGGCGTCATTTTGAATAGCTCGAATAGCTGTGTTGTTGTAGATATCTTATAATCTTTCACCAGTTTAGTTCCTTCACAAATCTGTTCTACCTTGTCCCAAATCTCTTTGGTAGTTTTGCATGTCTTTACATTACTGAATGTTTATTTATCTAACATTAGGAACAATGTGTTCTTAGCAACATTGTATAAATTAGCTCTCTTTTGGTCTTCAACAGTATACTCATGTCTTGGTTTTATCAAGTATTCTGCAGGAGGTGGTGATCTCTTGTAGTCAGGTACTTTAGCTCTTACTGCTGCAGGTGGTGCTTGAGCAACAGAAAGTCTTTGGTCAGCTCCATCAGCGCCCTCATTGATTACAACTCCTTCCATTGCTGCTTCCATCTTAGCAATTATTGTTGTTGCATGTGCTGCAGGTGCTTCAGCTTCATCTCTTTTTCTTTCTCTCTGCTCTCTTCCAAGGGTAGGTTGGGCTTCGTGATGACTGGTAGTCCTCAGTGATGACATACCACATCTCGTCATGCATTACAGAGAGATATGTCTGCATTATAATCTTCCAGTCGGCATATTCTTCTATGAAAAACATGGGTAGGTTGTGATGTGATAGATCCATGATGTGCTAAAATATGAGATCTTAAGAAAAAAAATAGTTTTCACAACGGAAATATGTGGATCTAGGTAGGTGACCAGACAAGTTGGCTTTTAACTCAACTTTTTTTATACCACTTTTTGGTCCCAAGTGGTACAGAAGTTCAGAGGGGTGGTTGAATGAACCTCTATCGATTTTTCAAAATCATTTTGGACTTGCAGTACTATATTCTATAACAAAATATAGCGCAAAATATTGTACAACTTATTATACTAGAATGCGGCGCAACTTGCTATACTAAAATTCTTATGCAGCGGAAACTTTAACTTGATAGAGTTTCTTTTAAAAACCTTTCAGAAATATAAACTTTAACAAAACTTGAATGTTGTATGATGCGATATAAAATGCAGCAAAATATAACAACATAATTCCTAAAATAGAAAGATAAACACCCAAGGCTTATAGTGGTTTGAAGGTAGTGTAACCCTTCTACGTCCATTCTACTCCTTCTTTAGGGAGAAACTTCATTAAGCAAGTTTGTTTTACAGGACTCGACCTTACAAACTATCAACCTAACAAGTTGCGCCTACTAAGATTCAGCTACCACACAGGTTGCTTGAATCCAATAGGCTGACCCACATAGGATCTTACTAACTCACACAGAGTTATTGCCTTAAACTTCTAAGGCTAAATATTTAGTAAGGATCTAAATCATATCAACTGAGGACACCACTAAAACAACATAAGCACATAACATAAAAGTTAAAAATATATAGATTTTTTCAACTTGTGTTTGAAACAGCCTTGATAAATCTTGAGCTCGAATGCTTCTAAGTCTTGACTGCTTCTCTTAGAGGTTGAGTGATTGAAAACTTTTGATGTGGAGAGCTGGAGAGTTTTAAAAGCTTGTTCTTGCTTGAAAACGAGTAATCAATTTTTCTGTACTTATTTCAGTCAAGTCATCCTCTATTTATAGGTGTAGAAAAATGTCCATTGAAGGGAGTCACATTTCTTTGAATTTGAATCCTCTTCAAATGTTCTTGCGCTCGCATTAATTATTTCTGAATTGTTGCATTTAATTTTTCTTGTCTTGCAATCCAAGTTATTTAATGCGGCTGTACTAGGTTGCATGTTTGTTGCAGTCTGACAGTCCACGTGTTGAGAGATTACTAGTTTTTGGTACTGCTTGGTCAATTTGTCTCTACTAGCTAGTTTTGAAAAGACATTTCCTCGAACTACACTGCATTCTTTTTGTGTTTTCTTCATTCTGATGTAGTATTTGTAACTTCTGCAACTGTTGCAGTAATGTAGCTTTCTGTCAGCTTGCTGTATTCTGCTCTTCCCCAGTGTGTTGCTGCAATTATTCTGCTTACTGTATCCAAATACAATTTTCTTTTGTTGCATTCAGTAACGACCTTGCTTGTTTACTTTACATTCCTCTTGGTCAATTGGCTACTGAATTGCAAAATCCTCCATTCTTCAACTTGTCTTCTTGACTCAAGAGAAGTATAAGTTTCACTTAAATAATGTGAAAAATGGGGTACTCTAAATTCCTATTACAATATTATTTTTATATCAAAATCTAAATATAAATTTCCTAACAACAAGTTAGCAAACCTGATGTGGCAAGATTAACAGACCTAGCAAGATAGAAGAATCCCAAAAGAGGAATTACAGATGTGGCAAGTCAGTAAACTTGATGTTACAAAGAACGACAGACCTAACAAGATAAAACGTTACAAAGAACGACAGACCTAACAACATAAAAAAAACCCCAAAGAAGGAATTGTAGACGTGGTCGGTAGAGCTAACACGACATGACTCGACAAAACTGGCATGATGAGAACTTGGCTAGTAAAGGAAGGAATACAAAGAGTGTTATTAGCCCAATAAAGTAAATGAGAGTTTGGCCAAACCCAACATGCTTATAAAAAACATATGTTTTTTTTAGGGATTAAGGAAAAGATCATTGTACCTTTTGACGTAATATCTATCTATATATAATAATAGAACCATTGACAATAATAGATTAACTAATTTTCCCGCTCATAAGGATGACTAATCTATGATATTAACTAATCTTATATGTTATTATATTAACTAATCTATGATAAAGCAGTCGATACATAATATACATGTGTGTAATATATATTGTTTTGTGGCTAACTAAGACATGAGTGGACTTATAAATTAATTTATTATAAGATATTAGTTGATACAGTAAGAATAATTATCATATATTTGTATAAGTTAACTAATCTTTGAGATTAATGATTTAGTTATTGTTTGTGAGAAACAATAAATATAATATTGATTTAGTGTTCATTGTAAATAAATAAAAAAACTGAAAAGGAAAATTCTAATAAATTGAATGATTTAATATTAAAATCTTGTAAGTATATTGAATCCAGTAGATGTTGTTGGTTTAGTTTATGATATTTCTTTAATTGTTTTGACAATTGAAAGTTTTAGAAAATTAAGGAAAATCATTTTAATTCAATTAAATCAGTGGGTATTTGGCTTCTAGTAAATTAATTAATATTCTTTATATTATAATATTCATAATAACTAAAATTAATATTATTAAATCTTGATAAGAGATGTTTTAGGTTCTTAGAAGTTTTTTTTTTTAATATAATTATCATTGATCTAATATAACATGTTACAAATTATTTTTGTTTAGTGGTATAGACACAAAAGAGACGAGAGATAGAGAATAACCATTTTATAAGACAAGGTAAATAAAAATTTATTTGCAACTACAATATATGAACATAATATTTCATGTTATATATCCTTTGAGTGATATCATGTGATTTTACATATCCTTGAGAATTAACATGTTTGAATGATGCTATGGGGGATATATTTGATGCATTACGAATATCAATCACGAGCATTAACATGTGCATACGTAAATGATGAAAGTTATTGCATTCTACATGCAAGACATGATTTCAAGATGAAAAATATTTTATTGACCACTACTAGTGCACCGAGACATGTAATCATGCTTATGATATATTATATGGGTAGCCGGTGGCATGTGAGACATGTATATGGTTTGATTCGTTCAACCGGTGGCATGTGAGACGTGGATATGACTACCAATAATATATGCTTAGCCGGTGGCATGTGAGACATGGATATGGCTACCAATAATATATGCTTAGCCGGTGGCATATGAGACATGGATATGACTTGATTCATTCAACCGGTGGCATGTGAGACATGGATATGACTATGATGAATGATGTTATATTGAGCTCTATTCGGTGCCTAGTAAATGGTGGTCAAGGGCCCAATGAAAGAAAATGATTTTGAAATAAATGTTTTCATTCATTAGCACACATCATTGACATCATTCTGTATTATTAATGTTATGTGCATAATTTCTGCTTATTGAGCTTTTTAACACATATAGTTCATTCATTGTAGGTGAACTTGCTGATGTATAAGCTCATGGACTTACTGACCGTGTTGTTAAGTTCCTACGAGTTCGGAGATGGTGTACATGGATGACGACTTGTTGGGTTATGCTATGGGCTTATTTTACTTTAAACAAGATTTTGATAAAGCACTTGGACTTCTTTTGTTTGATTCTCTAATGTATATAAATATGTAAAATATAGAAGTGAGTGTGGCTTGACTTTATGGTACACGCTACAAAATGTGTTATAGTCTTATCGGGTTTTCATGTGCAAGAAAAGTTATCTTTGTTATTATGTTTAAAAAAAAAAGTCACACTCACCTACAGATGTTTTAATATGAAAATCTAGTACATGTTTAGCTATGTTAGAAATTTGGGCATGACAAAGATAAAGTTAAAGTTAAAATATTTTACTTATTTATATATTTAAAATATTATAAATTCATATCATTAAATTATGTTAATAATTTTAAAATATCGATGTTGTAAAACAACTGTGCAACACACGGGAGAATTATTAGTGTAGATATAAATAGTGAGAAACGTGTCTTGTAAAGTAAGCAAGCCATTCATTCAAAAAAACATGATTTTTCATTCTTCAAACATTTTCTCCCTAGTTCATCTTTTTTTATCCAATTATCTTATGGATTTTCACTGATTGATGATGAGAAATATACACACCTCATCAATTATACTTATTATAAGTTGAAAAAAAAAAAAAAAAAATCTCTTCACTGATTGATGATGAGAAATATACAAACCTCATCAATTATACTTATAATAAGTTGCAAAACAAATAATCTCTTCATCAACCAAACAAATATGTGGAATAGTCATAATTTTTTCCCTTAATGTTGGAATGTTGTGTCGTCAAGCCTAGAGATTATGTCCTCACGATTCAAGTCAGTGAAGAAGTAAGCAATGATAATGTTTATATTTTATTTTTTGGTGGATGTAAATTGCAAATATCTTGAGAATTTCATTTAAATCAGATTTTAAAGAAATGTGTGTTTCATTTGAAAGTTGCAAAAAGTTGTGATTTACCAAGGTTTCTAACATGTAAAAAATTATTATGTTTGATCACATATTACAAAGAAAAATCATAAAAATACTATTAAGGCGATTAGGAATTCACATAATAACTTATTAAAGTTAAATCGTCATTTAGTTCTTAATATTCTTATGAAGTTACTTCTTTGATTTTGTATTTAATCAATCTAATAGCTAAAATATTTTTGAAGCATCATACAATATTTTATTAAGTAAATGAAAAAAAATCATCAATATTATTTATAAAAGACTGTAATTTAATATTACAAGTAAAATTGCAAAACATTACCACTTAAATATAATTTATAAATCATGAGTGAGTCACACGATAGTTAATAGTATATGTAAACAAACAGTTGGTACTTGGCCTAACAAAATCCATCTAATGTATCATTTACAAGTTCACTCTGTCTAGGATATTATTTTTCTTTACAATACTCACCACTTTAATTAGGCTGCACAAAAAAACCTATTTCTTGTTCCACATAGAAAACCCCAATCACTAGTAATAATTGTTACAAAAATAATAACACTATGATTGTGGATGGTAATTTGAGGACTCATAAATCAGTAGAGAGAATGAGTTTCAAATCTTGGCGGCCTGCCACAATCTGATCGAACCCACCCAATTTTATCCTTTACATTGTCATACACAAATAGTAAACCTCGTAGCGATATATCTGTGAATGACAGGAAATAAAATTAATCTCATGACATAAAAGCTTCATTTTGGTTAAGATAATTGCACTAATATTCTACATTTATGTAATATTGCTGTCAAACTTTGCTAAAATGTGAGACTAGTTTTTACTAGGATAAGGAAGATTAATCACTGTAACAATAATCACCAAATTAGTCTACATTCAAAATCCACCAAAACTGCTAAAAAAATTAATTCAAAATGAAAATGAGATTTCGAATCCATGTCAATATCATCAATTGATCTGTTCCTGTTAATTTCAAATCATTTCCCAAAACCTTCAATTCAAGTACAACCTAAGGTTGTAATGTTTGGATCGAGGAATTTGAGAAAAGATTATAAATTCACTGTAGTAAATCCATTGAATTTGAGTCGATTTGAAATCAATTCATTTCATATCTTGTATTCCAAATTTCTCAATCTAATCACAACAGAGTAAAAGATCTTATTTCGTAAAAAAATATGTTGGATGCTTATAAACTGCTACTAAGAAAATAAGCAAACCATATCTTATTCCAAAAATAAGATCTTATTTGAAAAGTCCTTTCCATTTTTTTTTCATTTTTACTACATAATTGTCATTAATAACATTTATAAGGTCCACCAGATTTGTCTAAATACTACAACAAACTTACCTTCAAAATAAGATAAAACATTTCATAAGCTCTAAAAATATCTTATAAGATGTTGTAAGGTGTAAGAGCTTACAAAGATCTTTTAAATAGCCAAACGAACATGCAATCTCAAGAAACCATGTTTTTTTTGTTTTTGTTTTCCATACCTCCAAGTATAAAAGTGGATCCGTCATGTACTTCTCTTCCATTGAGGATGCCCAAGCACACATTACCCTTGCTCTGAAGCAATAAAAGTTGTGTACATCGATTTGGTATTGATGTATAGAAAAGAAAAACATGTAAGGAGAGAATCACTTACATTGATCACTAAGTAGCCTTCAGGAGGTATTTGAAGCTTTTTGGGCATAATACACCACTTGCATCTAAACTGAAGGCTCAGAGGTTTGAATAACTGTCCCACCTCTTTCACAGATCTAAAACAATAAAAGTTAATGGTCCCCTACTTAAAATCATTGTAGTCGGAAAAATATATAACATAGTTCATGGTTGTGGTGTTAAAAATCTAAGGCAATGCATCTGAAGGATATTGTGAATGGTATTTCAAAAGATCCTTAAACTATGAAAATATTTGAAAGAGACTCTAAATTATGGAAAAGGGCAACGTGCAATGTGTTACAACTACATTCGCCTTCAAACATTTTCAAAGTTTAGGAATCTTTTTAAACTTTAGCTAATAATATAAGGACCTTTTCAACATTTGTAAAAAGTATAGGGATCTTTTCAAATATTCGTGGATAAGTTAGGGACACATTTTTAAAGTTTAGATACTTCTCAAAACAATTATTTACAGTTTAGAGACCTTCAGATGTATTTTGCCAAAATCACATTCAGATGATGCATCTTACAAAATAATGTACCTTAAAGGGGATTTAGCTCGCCAGCAAACAGGGAATGAGGTATCTGACATGTCACGGTCAAGGCTTTCCGTGGAAATATCATTAAGCTGAAATTACAAATTAAATAACAGATAAATATGAAATGTCTCACTTCAATTTGAGAACTACCCTTAAAGACAGTCTATTCACTTACTATAGTGACAAGATTATTATATGCTTCTTCAGTGAAGTATGAAAAGGAGCTGCCACTATCAAAAACTATTTGACTCTGTCCACTCTTAACATTACCAAACCCAACATGTTTGCTTCCATAAGTCACCTTCACAATTTCTGCCTGATAAGAATTCCTGTAGATAATTTGAATTTGTGGTTGTTAAAATACTGCATCGACTTAGAATGAAACGGCAATAACAAAGAAGAGTCAAGTAAAAAGAAAAAATGCAAATTTTACCAAATTTACTATCATTTTCATTAGTACAAGTGCCCTGTAATTTCATTAATTTTGTGTTTTGCATCTTCCAAGGAAAAATAAAAGGTGAAAATCTAAGGACAAATGTTTTGAAAAAAAAGTTGCACAGGGTAAAAAGGGTACACATGCAAAAGCAAAAAAATAAAATAAATTATACGAGCAAAAGTCAAGAAATTAAAACACAGGGACAAGAGTGTAGAAATTAAACTACGGAGGTAAAAGTGTTGAAAAATTAAAATAAAGGTGCCAAGCCACCAAAGTATGCCAAAATATACGTTTTCTGAGAAAATAATGAATTTAGGTGGCTCAAAACTGCTCAGAGATTCAGGATTAAGCACACTAGAGAAAAAATTAAGCTAAAAGATTATCAGCACCAGCTAAAGATAGTACCAATTTTACTTACTCTTTTATTTACTATGAAAAGTTTGTGCATTAAACAAAGTTACAACATAAAAATAAGATAAAAGAATTGTGATGAAATTGAACTGGACTCACGAATCATGCCTCTGAAGCATAGGGACCCATGTCATCTGCCATTGAGGCACAAAATCATCACCTAAGAACAAGTAACCACCACCACTGGTTTCAGTAGCAAGGCAATGTCCCACGACATTTTTAATGATTCCTTGGTTTGCCAACTGAGAAGGCAAACTGATTTTTGCCCTGCTAAGTCCAAGAATCCCATCTGTCTTTCCCAGTGTGTTTAAAAGTAAGCCTTGCTGGTCATATGCGCAACTGACATAAGCAAACCATAGACATAGATATCAGGAATTGTAAAAAAACGTAAATGCTCAAATAGGATTAAAGATTGTTACCCAAAAACAACTTTTGATTTGGCTAATGATCCATTTGCAATGTTTAGAAAGAGCTCATCCCTTGCAAGCACTCCTATGGAGGAGCTATGATCTGCATATTCTATTTCATAATCACATTGGTAGCAAGAGTCACACTCTTTGCTTATTCGATTACTTTGAATTTCAAGACAGTAGGAATCCTTAGGTTGGATTATGTTAGCTTGCACCGGTTTGTAAAAAGGATGAGCTCCCTGCAAAACATTTATCAATTGCAGTTTGACAAGCTTAAATAAAGGGAAAATAAAGTGATAGTATATTTTGGTTGATGAGAGAATGATACTTAGTTATGATACAAGTAACCTATACAAGGCACTGAAAAAGGAACCCAATAACAACACGAGTGGCAATCCTAATTTACAGATATATGACTACAACATCAAAAATCTTGGCCATATATTCTTCTTTTAAACAGCAAGATAAATGAAACAAGAGGAATTACCTTAGCACAACTAGTGCATGGAGCATCACACTGAATCCATGTCAAGTCACTTCCAGTATCCATATCAAGAAAGTAAGGTCTTGGAGGATTCCCGAAATTCAAGTATGTGTAATACAGCCTGAAACAAATGAAGCGTGAAATTAATACTTTTTTAACTATACATCCAAAGAAACAGGCCATACTACAGTGAAACCAGGCAGACCTCTGAACTTTTAAAAGATAACGGGATTCACACCATTTGGTAGGTATTTACATAATGGTTTATAATAAGAATAATCTAAAGATGTAGAGGACAATGTAGCATTGTTGTATGTGCCAAAACTCTCTTTCAAGTAGATTTCCATAAGAAAGGCTAAGAAAACATAAGTAGGTTTCAAAGAAACCTTCAAAAAACTAAAACAAAAAATTACAGAGGTAATGATTAAATTCACAGATTTTATCAAGGCACAGCAAGAGGAAATTGATTCATCTTGGCAGGTAAAAACAGAACTTCTCCAGATAGAATTAATTTCAAATAATGTGATGGAATATATAATATGTAAATGCTACAGAGTTCAATACATAATGGATTTGGTTCAATAACTAGGTGAATTGAACTCAATCAATAGTATGCCATACTAAACATAAAAGTAATCACACAACAAATGGGCAATATTAAGAAGACTTAAAATCAAAGAGGTTTTATGCATATGTCGCAAGAAGAGGGCAAACATGTAATGCGGCAATAGCAACTTCTTATGCAGGATCGATGGAAACTCCGCTGTTAAATCTACATCTAGCAAAATCTATAGTGGAAATCTTCTTTCTTATCCAACTCTCATAAGAAATATTAACAACCACTCTATAGCCTGCAAGAGTAAAGAATAAAATCTACATGATTACCATTCATCTCCTCTACATCATTCACTTATAATTACATTCATATGTCAGCTCTAAATTTCATATAAATTCACCTTTATCTATACATCACTTCCATTTTTATGCTATTTTTGTGCAGAAAAATCAAAGACTTTACAAATTAGTCAAAAAAAAGAAAAAAGAACACTCAGTGAACTTACACTAGTCTCAATTAAAGCACATGAATGAAGAAATCAGTAAATGTTAAATAAGGAAGCAAACATACCCATCAGGATAAATGTTCCCACGAACGGGTATAACACTAGCAGAATCAATTTTGGAAGCAGTAGACACCGATTTCGGCTTAAACTTTCCACCAATTACTCTTCCAAGTTTAAGTTCTATATCTCCCAAATCACCATTGACCCGATTAGGCTTCTGATACAATGGGAAAATAAATGTACGCTGAGAATTGTTCTTCCGAGAATCATTGTCGTTGTCAAAATCATCGCGTAGCTCGAAGAGGGTGTCTTGAGAAATCGAGACCCAAACATACAAGGCGATGAGAGAGAGGCCTAGAATCGGCAAAAGAGTCCTGGGAAAGTAGTGGAAGAGAGTTGTAGGTAAAGAAAGGGATCGAGAGCCGAGATTTTGATGATCAAGTGGATGCGATGTCGAAGTTTGGTGATCGGAAAGAGTGAAAGCAGTAATGGTTTTGCCAAAGGAAGGGTTGTCGGGTGGCGGTAGAGTGATTATGACTATGCCGGTTAGTTGAGGGGAGGGTTCATCGCTCTCCTCCGCCATCGCAACGCCAACGCCGAAGACGAAGACGAAGACGAAGACTCTCTCTCTCTCAGTCAATGCAAATGCATCAGTCGTAAACTAGTAGCACTTGAAGCTTACTCAGCGCTTTGAACAAGTAAATGTGGAAAATAATAAATAGTAAATGTCACTATTTAAAAAAAAAATTATTGACTTTTATTTTAGAAGGGGTGCAAATCTAACATTAGACGAGTCTAATCAACAGTTCACATGTCACAATTTATAAATAAATTAATTAGATTATCGAAAACAATTATATAAGATTATATCACATAAAGTCTTACATCAGATGTTGTGCATATAAGTCTGTCAAAGTCTAATCAATGCTGGTCAACAAGATTAATTCCGGTTGATCAGTCCGTAGAACAACATTGAGATATAAGTATTAGTAATATACGTATAAATATTAGTTTTATGGCTAAAAGAATTACGTTTATCACTTAAAGTAATACATCAATTTTTTGGTCAATCATAAATGTATTAGTCATACATGTAGAATAAATATTAGTTTTATGACTTTCATACATGAACATATATAATTTTATGACTTTCATACATGAATGAAGAGTGAAATATAACATATATAAGCCTTTATAGCACTATACATATGAAGTATGAAGAATTGAATATTTAATTAGGGATAATTTATACAGAAAATGTTCAATGCTCCATATTTGCTAATTGCTGATCATTCTTTTCATACACCCTCTTACTCCACTTGGTATATCTCCTTCAAATCGCTTGCTTTCTCTCCATCAATGATTCTGATATTAATTGCATCAAGTTATTGGTTGGTTGCCCCAAGGGCTATCTGATCCGGTTCTCTATTCATCTCAACTCATGCCATTTTTTATTACTGTCTTTGAAGCATCGAAATTTTAATGCCAATAAAGTTTGGTTCAATATTTTGATGCGATGCTATTATCCAACCCTTTGTGCTGCATAATAATAACAAAAAATGTAAAGTGAAAGTGTATTAACGGATTTTAAAATCATTTTTCATCTCACTTATATCTTTATAATTTAGTTCTATGATTTAAAAAATTATTTTATTTTGTTCGAATTTCAATTGAAAAATTCAAAATCCATTCAAATATGTCTCGTTAATCTTGCAATGGACATGATATTAAACATGGAGCTATCTGACCACTTAAAAACGAGATAACCACAATTGAGTACTTTTTTCCATTACTTAGAATTTAAAAATATCAAAAAAAAAAAAGGGATGATTCCTGTAAAATTTACAAACTTTTCCAAAATTGTAATTTTAAATTAACTAATTTAACATGATTTTCAATGTGCTATCTATTCTTAAACAATTAACAGGCAGATTTGATGACATATTATTTGGTTATGTATTATGTAGAGCCAATCGATCCCAAGGCCCATACACCGACGGAGGATATGCCCATTAATAACGCTCATCCCAATAATATGACCCCCTAATATTATACTTAGAGCATCCACAACTCATCCATCCAAAATACAATCCATTTAATCAAAAAGTGGATTCTCTTTCCTCCACATCAAAATTTCATCAATTTAAATCTACACCCACAATCCATTAAATCCAAATTCACTATTTTATGGGTCTCATCTCCACTCAATCTTCTCTCTCCTAATTTATATATTTGATTTAATTTAGATTTTCTATTTTTGGTACCACAAATTAATTTAAATATATTTTAAGTAAATAAAATTATAATATTAAAACAAAATATTTAAGCAAATTTATTTCATTTTCATAAATACTGAAAAAAAGTACATAAAAACATAAAATTAAAGGTAGGATAATCGAACGAATACAAATTAAGCATTTTAATTTTACATCGAGACATCAAAGTGTTCCCAAATATGCTCAACTAAGTCTACATGAAGTTGGTGATGCACTTGAGTATCATGTATCTCCATATTAATTCGGAGAAATTCTTGAAATTCTCGAGTTGGGCCTCGATTGTGTTCTGCAGGATTATCACCTTCGTCATTGTACCAATTTATAACTATATTTTCCTCGTCTTCAACAATCATGTTATGTAAAATAACACAAGTCAACATGATTTCTTTAAATTTTTTCCTATACCAAAATCGTGCTGGACCTCTCACAATTGCCCATTGAGCTTGAAGCACCCCAAATGCTCTTTCAACATCTTTTCTTGCAGCCTCTTGTTTTTCTTTGAACAATCTTCTCTTAGGATCCTCTGGGCATGCAAATGCTTTAACGAAAGTAGCCCATTCTGAATAGATTTCATCTGTTAAATAATACCCCTTCGTATAAGTTGTGTTATTCACCGTAAAATTAACCTCCGGTGTATTTCCTTGTAGCACATTGTTGAACAAAGGTGATTCATACAACATATTAATATCATTGTGTGAGCCTGCAACACCAAAAAATGCATGTCATATCCATAGATCTTGAGATGCGACTGCTTCAAGGATAATTGTAGGAGACTCGTGTCCTCTTGAAAATTGGCCTTTTCAAGCAACTGGACAATTTTTCCACTCCTAATGCATACAATCAAGACTTCCCAACATACCTGGGAAGCCATGTCTCTCCTCATGCATTTGGAGAAGACGATGTGTATCGTCAACAGTTGGCCTCCTCAAGTATTGATCACCAAAAATTTGATTAACCACATGACAGAAACTGAAAAGACACTTGATTGAGGTTGACTCACCCATTCGTAAGTACTCATCGAGGTAGTCCGTTGGAACTCCATACGCCAATTGATGAATAGCAGCTGTGCATTTCTATAATGGTGATAAACTGGCTCTTCCCACAGCATCAATTCTTGATTGAAAAAATGTTGAGTGATTTTCTAGTTCATTCACGATGCGAATGAATAATTCTCTTCACATTCAGAATCATCTACGAAATAGATTTTCGTAATTAAAGCTATAAATGATTTCGGGAAAAATGCGATCGTTAAATACGCAACGGGTCAAGAGATGTAAAGATTGAGGTTGAAGAAATGAGAGTGGATGTTCAGTTTATATGGTTGAGATGAAAGAGGATGAAATTTGGGTCACAACGGAAAAAAAATGAGCTCAATCGGAGTTGAAACTAGCTCGAATTGAGCGTTTTAGTTTTAGGGGTATTTTTGTAATTTTGGTCAAAGGGTTGACTTTGACCGGGACCCACGACCCCCGGTCGACGACATCTCATCGGCGATGACTCGATGATAACTCGGCGTCGGATAAATTTCTCGATAGATTCGGCGGCCTCGGCAGGCCTGCGCGCGTCCCTCGGCAGCTCGGCAGCACTCGACAGCTGCACGCCCGACACCCTGTGCCCTCGGCCAGGCTTGGCAGTCCTGCGCGCCCACCCGGCGTCGTGCCCAGCGCCTGCTGCTCCTCCCGGTTGCCACTAGCTGCGGCGGCGCCACCCAACGCCACCGCCACCTTGTCCACCAGCCACCCCTCGCCGGATTCCGGCATGAATAATGCCCCAAAAACAGCCCCAACACATACACACCCTATGCATAAAAACTTACACCCTTCCTTCCCATGCTCCGGCCGGCGATATCTAGTCGCCGATGACCCTTCCCTGACCCCTGGCCGACGACCTCCCGTCGCCGGCGACCATCAACAGGCCTCATCCACTCCATAAACACACACACACAGCTTATATACACACACACATATACACCAAAACACACACTCTTTCTCAGCTTGGCCGGTGACCTCTTGCCGCCGGCCACCCCCACCAAACCTCGCCAGCGCATCACTAGCGCCGGCCATCAGTTTCCCACGGCGGCACTGCACAACGCCGCCCCACAGCATGCATACACAAACACACACTCGTTTACACACACACATGCGATTCACACACACAAACTGATTCAATTCCGACGTCGCCACCCACGGCACCGCCCCTCCATCTTCACCCCCTGACCCCCAGGCGACGCTTCGGCGAGAAGGAGGGAGAAATCAGAGGAGAGAGAAAAGTTGGCAAGAATTAGGGTTTAAGGTTTAGAGCCCATTTTTCACCGTTTTTTCGGCGAATGAGATATCAGAATTGAAATCCAAGACCTATCCTAGACTCGTCTCGACAAGACCTATGTTCTGTGTGAAAATCGGCTGAAACCGATAACTTTGAAATTTTCCGGCCACCGGCTGCGGCGCGCCGGAGGCCAGAAACAGTAAAGAGAGAGAGAGGAGAGAGAAACTTACGAGTTTTCATCGATTTTAGCTCGTTCGGAAAAGCGGTGATTTTTGAATCGAAAATGCCCTATTTATAGATTTCCCGAAAATCACTATTCACGTAAAAATCTAAAAATTACTGTTCACGGTTGAAAAATCTTGGTCACTATTCATGTAAAAATCTTCATTACTATTTACTGTAAATATCTTTCGGTTTTTCGAATCTTCGTGTTTTGCCCCTTTTGTCGCCGTTTGAGCTACGGGTCTCCGATTGACCTCTAGTTCATTTTTATCTTCTCGTTTTTCCATTACGCATCTAATGGTATAATTATATTATATGTTCCGTGACTAGAATATATATCCATCTAAAACAGGCATTAAACACGTATCTGAAACGCACGTAATTAAATTAAACAGTCAAGATTAACGCACATAATAATTCAATTAAGGGTTTAATATTTAATTATTCAATTATGCTTCATTTTTTGTTCGGGATGCTACATGTGTTGTATTGTATTGCGAATGTGAAAGTGTGAATAGAGTCTCTTGTATTTATTGTTGCATAATCTTGATACCGTGTACATGTGACTCCCTCATAATTGATTGTTGCATTATTTTGATACTGTGTGCATGTGACTCATGTAATAATTGTGTGATCAGCTTTTATAGAGTGCATGTGAGAGATAACTTTTATAGAGTGCATATGAGGATTTTTATGAAGTTCTTATAATATCTATTGACTTGAAATGAATTAATACTAAATCAATAATATTTAGAAACATATTACATTTTCCTCACACTGAAACTAATTGAAAATGCATAATAGAAAATACAAATTGAAACAAACCAATTGAAAATGCATAATACGTGATACAAATTGGAGAAAATCAATTGAAAATGCATAATACAAAATACAAATTGACAAAATCATAGAGTAAACATATTTAGCCACACCACTTGGCTTTGATTTCCTCACAAATTTGTTGATGGTAGATAAGTTGTTCGGGGGTGTAATGACTTGTGTCTTTAACAAGAATCTTATACTCTCTCATGCAAATTTTCTTACTTTCATTTTCCACATCTTGTTTTCTCACAGTGGTAAATGACGATAATTCATCCACCATCTTGGTGTACTCCATTTTTAATTCATGGATGACAGATGTTGTTGCATGGCTCTTCCCCTTTCCTTTTCGTTTTGCTGCCTTCTGACCGATTGGACGGACCTCATCTTCATTTGATCCCAAATCAATATGGGTGTCTTGATTGGACGAAGTCTTGCTTGCTCCGGAAGAGTCAGTTCTCGCCTTCTTTGTACCAACATAATGACTAGAGGATTGTAGAGTAAATTGTGGTCGATCTTTCATGATCCTCCATACGTGCTCCAAATTAAACGCAACATCATTATTTTCATCACGATACTTTTGATAGACGAGATGCAAAATGTCTTCATCACTGTGACCGCTTCGATGCGAACTATATATTTGATTATAATCGGCATTGAAGTGATTCACTTTCAGACAAATCGTATTATGCTAATGTGATCTTAACATAGTGTGTGCTTGATAGATAAATTCATTGGGCTTATTTTCATTATAATATTGAGCAATACGTACCCAATATGTCGTCGCCTTTTGATCATTACCGATGATTGGATCATCGCTGACTGTCACCAAAGATTTCGCTAGGAGCACATCCTCGTCCCTACTTCAATTTGGACGCTTTCGACGAACTTCAACACCGGTCTTTGATTTATCGATAGTATCCTCGTTGTGTGTTGAATCCCGATGAGAAAATTGAGTTTCCAGGACATAACATGGTGTGATCGGTTCTGTTTCCATTTCAGGCCTTAAAGGCTGACTTGTTGCACCTGGATTAAAATATTCATATCCCCTCCAAAACTCCGATATAAATGGCACTTGGGGAGAATTGCTTGTATAATTCATCATACTTCCAACACCCGACAAATTTTGAGAATAATGCTGAGGGAATGAAAATTTTTGGGGTAAACCGAAAAAATTGATTTGAGAATATGGAAGATTATGTGGGGTTTGAGAATTTTGGGGAGTATCATTTGCATCCTCCACATTTTGAGAATCTAAGAAATCTTGTAACATTTTCCTAGTATTTGCATTCATATCTACAAAAATTTCAATAAGACAAGTACTACAAATTGAAAAGAAAAGTGTATAAGACAAAGTAGAGAAGGGATGTGGAGAAGTATATTTTCTTGTAAAAGCCACAGTTTATTTATAGAAGTAAAAACGTGGGATCATTAAAATTTTGAATACAAAAATGTTGGTCAACATATTCAAATTCAATTCAACTTTTGCAGAGAATTGACAACAGTATTTGATTAAATGTTAGAAAATATTGAATTGACAACACAATGCTATTAAATGTTAAAAAATATTGAATTGACAACACAATGCTATTAAATGTTAAAAAATATTGAATTGACAACACAATGCTACTACAAGTTAAAAGTATAATTGAACCTTTCATAAAGTTGGAATCCAATGTGTAATATAATCTTGCTTTTGGGATATACTTAAAATTTATGTTATAATTTGAGTTTCAATTTTTTTGAAATCCTATTTTTATATTATGGTTAAAAATATTTTTAAAATGTACAAATTTTATAGGTTGAATAAAATTCATACAAAGTTGAATAAAATAAAAGAAAAAAATGCAAATTATCGGCAATCTTGATAATTAATGGAAAGAGAATAAAAAAAATAATAAAAGTCATGATTTGCTTTTATTACCTTAATTAAAAAAAATATTAGGATTCATTGGCAAATTTATATTAAATAAAGAATGAACAAAAAAAATTAATACAAAATAACTTTCATAATCTCGATAGGATAATTAGTGGATTAGAAGATAATTAGTGGATAAGGATAATATTAGTGGATTAGAAGATATAATTGGTTTCAAAAATAAGAAATAGAAAAAAAGAAAAAAAAAGAAAAAAACAAAATTAAATTAAATAATCCACTTGCCAAACTGGTAGCCAGCTGTCAAGTCCCTTCACTCACTTGTGGAGCGCGTGTGAATCACGCGCCAATCACAATCTGGCGTGTGATTCACACGCTGGCTCCGAAATTGTTTTTTCTTTTTTCCTTTTTGGATCCAAACCTTTGGATCCAAAACCTTCTCTCTCCTCTACCATGGACTCCATCCTACACACACAATGCACCAAATTCATTTAAGTGGGATCCAAATCCAAAAAGTGGCATGCATTGTGGGTGCTCTTACATTTTGTCGTCGCCCCACTTTCCCAATTTATTCACAAGTGTATATTAATTTCTTCAATTTATAAAGAATTGAAATGCATAAGAAAAATTATTTTGTTGTAATGTGGGTAAAAATATTTTTGATTATATTTAAAACATATATTTATGTAATCTTTTGTTGTGTTTTGAAAGAGAAAGCCCAATAATATGACATATTCATTTCGATCTTACCCAACTCGTAAGTCGTAACCATGTTCATCTCGGATAACCAATATCAACCACGATTAAATTCAATCACAATAATTTGTATTGTGCAAGATATTATTATTAATCAGTTGTTTATAAATATCTTGCGGTAAACATTAATCAGTGAAAAAAAAATTTCAGTTCGGTTCGGTTTTTGGACAATATGGTGTGATTTTGATTTTAACTTTTAAAAATTTCAGAGTTCGATTTTCTTATCTGAAAAATCTAAACATCGATTTTAACTAATTAATTTTTTTAGTTATTGTATGGATTGTATAAATTAAAAAAAAATGTAACACTATTATTAATCTATATTTTTATTGTGTAAATGATCAAATGAATTTGAATTGATTTTATTGAGTTTTATATATATGATTTTGATTTGTGAAATATAGGTGTTTAAATTTTGTAGTTTAATTTTTTGTTGATATGCCTAATTTATTGATTTTTTTTATCTAATTTAGTGAAAAAACATTCTTTTTAAATTCTGATTAAAACCAAAATTTTAGCCAAACCTAAATAATATTTAATTATGTTCAATCTTTAGAAAATTCGGTTTTGATTTTCAAAATTCTAAAAATTTCGATTCGGTTTTTCGATTTTTAATATTGAATCGACCGACGCTCACCTAGAGATGTTCATGGTTTGTGAACCGCCAGTCCGGCGGTTTGGTGAACCGCCCAGCCTCAAATCGGAACTGAACTGTGGGGGTCACGATTTCGGTTTAGGTTTCGAACCGCCGGTTAAACTGGAACCGGCGGTTTGGTTTCTAGTTTTTTCAATTATTCTTTTGCAGAAATTGTTTAATATTCCATAAATTCGAAAGAAAATGAAATTCACGAATAAATGAGGAAAAGAAATGTAAATTGAGCGAAAATCATAGCAATACTTTATAATATCTTTATTTAGAATTTGATTATTAATTAGAGCATTTAGAATGTGGCAAAAATATGGTTATAATCACTTATTTATAATTTATAAGCAATGCATGATGTATGAATAAATATTAAATTCGAAAAAGAAGTTATTAAATATATTACAAATTTATAAACTCATCTTTACATTAATAAAATACAATTATTACAACTATTTACAAGTACAAGTAAAACATTACAAATGTACAATTTACAACTTCAAATTTTTAAAAAATTACAATAAAACATATTATAAATTACAATTATAAGATTGAAGAATAGAAAAAAAATATTGAAAGAGCTTGAGTTTCATTCTAAAATTGAAAATGTAACTTCCAAACTTAGAATGAAATTATCTACGTATCCTTGTCAAAACGAAGAAATCAAAGCTCATGTAGTTCTCTAACTCACCGAAACTTACCTTAATTCATTGGTTCCGGCGGAGGAGGACATGTTTGAATTGTAGCCGTAGAGGTCATCTCCATCGGAGTCTAAGTTCGAGAGATCGAGATCTTGTTGACGGTTGCTTGCTCTCAATCTTCAAGTAGAGTAATGTTTTGTACATTCTCTTTCGTCAACTTCGATCTTCTTAGATTCAACATGTGTCATTTTTTGGAGAAAGCATGTTTGACCGCAACGGTTGAGGTAGGACATGCAAAAACTTCTTTATCAATAGTGGTTAGTATATGATAAGTGGTGGTCCTTCTTGACCACCACTTCAATAAATCCATATGATGTTCAAATATGGTTTGCTGTAACTACCTTCATATGCATGTGTACCTAAATAATTATCTAATTCTTGACAAGGGTTACTACCTCTAGGTCTTTTTTGTGTTCTAACATCATAAAAATTATAAAATTTACTAAGTGCTTGAGTCGGTTGAAAACTAGATGATTGACTACTACCTCCTACATTTTGATCACTTATATCATAACTACAATTATCACCAAACAATTGTCGTCATTGAACCAACAACGGCTGATTGCAGAATTGCAGTCCGTATTTATGAGGGAGAAGAATGGGGTATAACAGGAAAACAAGTAGGGTGTTGAGTCTTCAGTGTTTAGATTTTAATGAGACAAACCAAGTATGTTATAGGAAGTTTTGAGTACTCCATTTTTCACGATGTTTAAGTGAAAACATAGACTAGGTTTGTGTCTTGTTATGGAAGTTGAGAGATGGAGGTACACATGCATACCATGTTGTATTAGAAAGTTTCAGAAAGACGCTGCTACAAGAAGGTAGTTACAGCAAAGCATGAAGAAACGACATGCAGCATCGCTGCAAGAAAAAGTTACAGGAATACTGCAAGAAGACCAAGGATACAGCGCGGATCTTACAGCTTAAACACTCAACTGCGCTGATGATAAATAGGATGAGTATCCTGCAGTCCGAGGGAGGATAGATGCAGTACGAAGAGAAGAGTCGTTCGAGAGAAGATCAAAGTTGCAGACATGGAGCCAATACCAAGACGCCATGTGGACTGACGCGCCTGCAAATAAGCTGTGAGCCGTAGCCACCACATTAATTGCTCCAAAAGGAGATGTCGAGTCGCATTAAATGCGAGCCATGCCTTTGATCAGAAGATCTAAGAATTCAAAATAGAAGATATCTCCTTCAACGGATATTTTCCTTACAAAATATAAATAGAGGATGAGCTGAACTGAACAATCACTGAATAACTAAATCACTGAGCAACTATTCAAAAACATTAGATAAAGTGAGCCAACAAACTGAAAAAATTGAGAACATCTGAACCAAAAGCTTTCTCATAAAAGTTCTCAAGCAATCTAGCTACACACTCAGTTTCAGTCACTCAACCTCAGAGAAGTGAAGCACACTCAAAGCAGAAAAGATCCTTCGGAGGATTCAGAAGCTCACTTCATCGCACCAGTTGAAGAACAAACATATACTTTCAACCTTGTTGCCTGTGTGCGTAGGTTGTTTTAGGTGTCGAACATTGATAGGAGAGATCCTTCCTGTTTGTATAGTTGTCTAGGTGCTAGGTAGCTTCCCTGTGTGGGAGTATGGAACCCTGTGTGGGTTAGCCTTTAGAATTTGTAGTGCTGTGTGATCTCTGGATTCTAGTTGGCAGGCCTTTAGAGTTTGCAGTGTTGTGTGATCTCTGGACTCTAGTTGGTGTTTACTTTGTAAAGTTGATAGGTTGTGAGGAAGAGTCCTGTAAATCAATCTTGCTTGACAAAGTTCCTGCTTGAGGTAGCAGTAGAGTGGACGTAGAAGGCTTACACCACCTTCGAACCACTATAAGCCATATGTGTTTTATTGGTTTCCTATCTGCGCTTTATATTTCATATCTCTATCTGTCATATGCATAAAACATTTTGAAAGGAGCATATTTGAGAAAACCAGCCAGCTTTGAGTCAATAGAGTTTATTTTTTCCGCTGCGCTTAAAACTCAAAGTTACAGCAAGCAACACTGCTTTCCAGTGCTGTAAGCAGTAACTGACTGGTGCTGCAAGTTCTCGTAGCTTGCAGAACAGTTTGTTTTGAAAGGATTTTGAAATCCGACCAAGGTTTATTCACCCCCTCTGAACCTCGGACACCGCTTGGGACCCAACAAGTGGTATCAGAGCAGGTTGGGTTAAAAGTCAACTTGTCTGGTTGCCAACCCAGATCTACCTTTGTCTCGTTGTTTTTCTCTACATTCTAAAATCTCATTATTTTAGCATATCATGGATTCCTCCAATCATAAGCTACCCATGTTTTCCATAGAGGAATATGACGACTGGAAGATAAGAATGCAAGCACATCTTTCAGCAATGAACGATGAGATGTGGACAGTCCTCACCGAAGGACCGATCACCCCTATGAAGGTGAATCCCATGTTCGGTAGAGAAATAGAAGAAGGAGCACCGCCACCTATTGGAACCGACGGATAACCGGTTCTATGCAATTAATTAATCGAGCTCTATTCTAGATATAACAAACGCAGCAGAATAAAAGAGTTATACCTTTTGATCAATCTAGAAGAAAATGGGCCAAAGATTGATCTTTCGTAACCCTAGACCTCTTTGATCTTCTGATGTATTCCTACAACCTTTCTCGAACGTTGCGTGACCAACGATCCTTCGAGAAATCTCAGTTATGTTCTCTCTCTCACTATCACGTGTTTTCTGTGATCTGTGTATTTTGAGGCGCTGATGAAAAGGCTATATATAGGCTACACCAGGGACCTAGAGGAGGAATTGGGTTGGGCCTCTTGATGGGCTTAAGTATCCTATGTTCGGCCCGAACACATAACTTAAATCCATCAATAATAATTCAATCCACTAAAGAATTATTATTGAACTACCGTCCCAATCCCATATTTAATATGGGCTCCTTCTTATTATGTGCACGTTTATCTCCCTATGTTTAAGATATCGAATGTCCGTTAATTAAATAAGTTACTGACAACTTAATTAATTAACATCTAATTCCAAGAGTAGTACCACTCAACCTCAAATGGTCCTGCTCAATACACACAAAGTGTACTAGTGTAGTTTTATAGTCAAGACAGACTAATACCAAACTATACTACAACCATTCCGATGATTTGTCCAAATCCATCTTAGTTGTGAGTTACTATTTATAATTTATAAGAAACTGATAACATGATCTTCTGTGTGGCACCACACACCAAGTTATCTATAATATAAATTAATTAGACATTACATAAACATATATAACAAATATAAAAAATGCAAACATATGACCAAAGTGATTCTCATTCCATAAAAGATGTTCATACAAAAGCTAAGCTTATAGTATACATCCTAACACCACCACCCAACTTTTTAGTCAAACCAAGACAGGAATGGAACAATGAAGATAAGAAGAGAGCCAACTTAGATAACGTGGCCAAGAATGCTCTATTCATTACCTTGGATAAAGGCACATTCAGCAAAGTCAAAGCTTGCAGAACGTCCAAGGAAATTTGGGAAAAGTTGGAACAAATATGTGAAGGGACAGAGCTCACAAAGGACAATAAGATCTCCAACGCCACCCAACTCTTTAAGCTCTTCGAGATGAAGAGTGAAGAAACTCTTGAGCAACTAGACTTAAGATTCACATCCATTGTGAATGAACTAGAAGCTCTGGGTAAGCACTACACTCAGAAGGAGAAGAACATGAAAGTGCTTGGAGCCCTACTCGCCGAATGGGATATCAAGACTACTGCCATGAGAGTGTCTATGGATTTGAAGTCCATGAGTACATTTGATCTATTCTCTGACCTCAAAGCTTTTGAATATGATATCAACAGACGGAGAAATGAGACAGAAGAAACAAGCTCCAAAGTTACAGCGCTAACTGCCAGAGGGCCTAAAGATACAACAACAACAAGCTGCAGCAAGCAAACAGAGGCTGCCGCAGAAGACGTTGAAGAGGACATGGCCCTTCTTCTAAAGAAATTTAGAAGTTTCATGAAGAACAACAACGCCAACTTCAATAAGAAAAATGACTTCAGAAGAAGTCAACCACCTCTCCAGGTATCCTCCTCTCCCCAGTCAAATACGACTGACCTTGATTTGTGCTATAACTGCAGGAAGTCTGGACATTATGCCAGAAGCTGTCCACACCCAACCATGCACAAATATCCAGAGGGAGAGCGAGAATAGAGAAGAGAAAGAAAAGAGAGGATAGACATAAGCTTCGAGCCCTCATTGGAGAATTGGAAAAAACCAAGAATACAGTAATCTTAAAGGAGATACTAAAGGCCACAGAATCCTCTGACAGCGACACTGAAACCTCATCGTCTGATAATGAAGCGCTGATATGCTTGATGGCAAATGACTACGAGGACAGTGATGAAGATGAGGTAACCTCCCAACCGCTGTCCATACCAGAAAAAGAAGAGCTGAACTTGATCCACTCTCTGAAGAGGATCATGAGTGATTTCGAGCAGATTA
Organism: Scutellaria minor; assembly: GCA_954870855.1. Taxonomy (NCBI): domain Eukaryota; kingdom Viridiplantae; phylum Streptophyta; class Magnoliopsida; order Lamiales; family Lamiaceae; genus Scutellaria; species Scutellaria minor. Next base: position 24,847,148 of record OX940727.1, read on the forward strand.
ACTCAACTCATGAGGAGCTAAAAATTGAGAATGAAAATCTCAGAATCGACAACGAGATCCTCAGAGGCAAAAACTTTGATATTTCTGAAAAACTCGTTGCATGTGAGTCTGATAACTCAAGGTGCAGTAAGTTACAAGAAGAAGTCTCAAGGCTAAGTCTGCTGGTCACTAAGTTAGAAAATGAGAAGGAGAACTTGCAGTCCACGATCAGAACATTTAGCAAATCAGCTAAGGACGCAAGGGAGTGCTAAGCCAAAACAGAAGCCCTTTTGAAAAATCGAGCATATGTTACAGCACTCGTCCCTCTTAGGATACAGCAAGTACATCCAGGGTTGTAAAATTTGTTCAAGCTGAAACTTCAATGGAGAATGAGTTACTCTGTAGCTCAGAAAAGATCTTGAACAAATCAGCATTGATGGATAAGGGGAAAAAACCCCAATGCTCAACTGCAGGAAGTAAGTCTGCATCTAAGAACTGGCTGCAACAGAAACTATCTGCTGTAAGCAGCAAAAAGATACAGCAACCCACAAAGTTGCAGCACAAGAAGATATTTCCCACCTATACTAAGACATATATGTCTAAACCTCAAAAAGGACATACTCAAGGGAAGTATGGTGGAAGACCACACTACAAGAGTGTTGGTAGCACACGTCTTGTCTCTGCACACATAACTTTTAAGCAGTTTAACCACAAAACTGCATACATTCAGAGATCCAACATATCTTACAGCAAAACAGTGACTGTTAAGAAAATATGGATCCCAAAAGTAACTAACCCCAAAAGACCCTTACAGATACGGGTACCTAAATCTGCCTAAGTTTGTTGCAGGTTTCAGTGCCAGACTGTAGCAGCGATGTTTGGTACATAGACAGTGGCTGCTCAAGGCACATGACAGGCAATAAAGAAGTTCTGAAAGACTTCCAAAAATGCAAAGGACCAAAAGTCATCTTTGGAGATGATTCCAAAGGAAGCACAAAAGGAAGTGGATGCGTAGTCAAAGAAAACGTGCAGATCAAAGATATATCCTATGTGAAAGGCCTCAGATACAATCTTCTGAGCATCAGTCAGTTTTGTGACAAAGGATACTCAGTGGAATTCAACTTCAACAAGTGCTTAATCAAGGATAATGCATCAAATAAAGTCAAGCTTACGGGAACAAGAAGAGGAAACATATATCTCGCAGATTGGAACTCTTCTATTCATCCAACATGCTTCATTGTGAAAAGTCCACCAGAGCTAAGCTGGCTATGGCATAAGAGATTCAGCCACCTGAACTTCAAGACAATCAACAGGCTAGCAAGAAAAGGTCTTGTAAGCGGATTGCCAGATGTAGCATTTAAGAAGGAAAATGTATGTGGAGCGTGCCAAAAGGGAAAACAAGTGAAAAGCTCATTCAAGGACAAGTTGCAGAAGTCATCACACAGGATTCTAGATTTTCTACATATGGATCTTTTTGGACCAGTAGAACCAGTAAGCGTGAGTGGGAAGAAGTACTCACTTATGGTAGTAGATGACTACTCCAGATACACGTGGATCATATTCCTTGCCAAAAAATCAGAAACACAAACCAAGCTACCTGACTTCATGAAGAAAATTCGAAATGAAAAGAGCTTGAGCATTGTGAAGATCAGATCAGACAGAGGAACTGAGTTCACAAACAAGTTCATTAAAAAATTCTGTTCTGACAATGGTATTCGTCATGAATACTCTGCTGCAAGAACACCTCAACAGAATGGTGTAGCTGAAAGAAGAAACAGAAACCTCAAGAAAAGAAAGTGGTATCTCATATGTTGAAGGAGTCTTGCCTACAGGAGAAGACAAAGAAGAGGAAGCCGCATCTTTGGAAGCAGTAGATAATCTTACAACTGTGGAACCTCCAATCTTACAGCAACATGAGGAACATCTTAGACCGATACATGCTTTTGAGCCAGACAGAACATGGTTAAGGGATCATCCTAGAAATCTTATCATTGGAGATCCATCCATAGGAGTAAGGACAAGAAGGTCCATCCCTCACGAAGCAATGTTTACATGTTTCATATCTCAAACGGAGGCCCAAAATGTTGAAGAAGCCCTACAAGATAGCAACTGGGTACAAGTCATGCAAGAAGAGTTGAATAGATTTGAAAGAAATCAAGTCTGGCAAATAGTTGCAAGACCGACTCATCAAAGAGTCATTGGAATAAAATGGGTCTTTAAGAACAAGCTAGATGAATCTGAACGTGTTGTAAGGAACAAAGCACGATTAGTTGCTAAAGGATATTGCCAGGAAGAAAGAATTGATTTTGATGAGACTTTTGCTCTAGTAGCAAGACTGGAAGCCATAAGGATTTTTCTGGCATATACAGCTCAATGAATTTCAAGGTATACTAAATGGATGTGAAGAGTGCATTCCTTAATGGTATTCTTACAGAAGAAGTGTATGTAGAGCAACCTCCAGGTTTTGAAGATCAAGCAGAAGAGAAGGTATTCAGGTTACACAAAGCACTGTATGGACTAAAGTAAGCACCAAGAGCCTGGTATGACACCCTATCTGTCTATCTACTAGAAAAAAGGGTTTAAGAAAGGAACAGTGAACAAAACTCTGTTCAGGATACAGGATGGAGACAACATACTTCTTGTACAGATATATGTGGATGATATCATCTTCGGATCCTCCAACAAAGAACTATGTGAGAAGTTCTCCAATCTGATACAATCAAAATTCGAGATGAGTATGATGAGAGAACTAAGTTTCTTCCTAGGGCTACAAGTAAAGCAGCTGGCTGCAGGAACCTTCATCAGCCAGGTCAAATATACAAATGAACTTATCAAGAAGTTTGGCATGGAGAAAGGGTCAGCGACATCTGTTCCCATATCTACATCCATAAACCTTAACAAAGATGAAGATGGCAAAGATGTAGACATCATAAAGTACAGATGACTCATAGGATCCTTACTGTATCTTACAGCGAGCAGGCCAGACATCATGTTCGCAGTTGGAGTCTGTGCAAGATTTCAAGCAGCACCAAAGGAGTTCCACCTTTCAGCGGTTAAAAGGATCATCAAGTATCTAAAAAGAACTCAAGAAGTAGGCCTATGGTATCCAAAGGAAGGAGGTCTCAAACTCAAGGGATACCTTGACTCAGATTATGCAGGCTGCAAAATTGATAGAAAAAGCACAAGTGGAACTTGTCAATTTCTAGGAAATAGACTTGTTTCATGGTTCTGCAGGAAGCAAACACTATTACAACATCTACAACAGAAACAGAATATGTTGCAGCAGGAAGTTGTTGTGCGCAAATTCTCTGGATACAGCAGCAACTCAGAGATTATGGGATTGAAGAGAAGGAGACATCAATTCTCTGTGACAACACGAGTGTAATCGCAATTACTCTTAATCCCGTATTCCACTCAAGAACAAAACATATCGAGATACGACATCACTTTATTAGAGATCATGTCGAAAAGAAGGATGTTGTGCTTGAAAAAGTTCATACAGATTTCCAGCTTGCAGATATATTCACTAAACCATTGAGTGAATCGAGGTTTTCCATGCTAAGAAATGAGCTAGGAATTCTGAATTTATGAAGAAGAAAAGAAGATGCAGAAGCCCAGGGGGAATATCTGCATGCTTGCAAAAAGCTGCAAATATAGTGCTATAAGATGCATCTGCATACAACGCTGGGTTCAAACAGCGCTGCATCCATTATCCATACAACACAGTAAGATGATGGAAGAACTAGCAGCACGTGGTTACAACATTTATTTCAAAGAGTATTTAATACTCGGTAACCTCGTACCCAGGATGATGCAACCTTAAAAGGACAATAAATTAGGCGACAAACTAAGTCATCAATTAATGTGAATCTGCTCTGTCAGAAGACGTAGAGGCGCGGTCAGAATCCACAACTGCACAAGTCATGATTATTTACGATTTGACCCCTCTGTCCTTTTCTAAGGGACGTAAGATCATTTTCATTCTTTTAATCTCAACTGTTGATCTTACTACACGTCCCTTGATGTTCTTCACAAACCCTTAACCTCTTCCTTTCAAAATTCATATTCGCCTTCATCGCAAAGAGAAGTTTCTTTCTTTACAAGCTTTCCAATCTCAGATATCTCAAATCTCTCAAATCCTTATCAATGGCGGCTCGACAAACCATTATCTTGGAAGGACGCCTGATCAATCAGGAGCATGTCTATACTTCTGGATTATATGAAAACACTGTCATCAGAAGGATATTTGACGCCCTTGAAAAGACCCAAATCCTAGGGTTACTAACCACCATCTACACAGGTTTCTCTGTAGAATCAGTCCAAAAGTTCTATGCCTTTGCCAAGATATCTGAGGAAATGAACCGTATCTTGTTTAGGATGGGTACAGATGAAGAAGAAAAGTCTCTATCCATCAGAGACATAGCCACCAGTTTCAGCATCTCGTCAGAAGGACTAACTCCCAGTCAACTAGCATCATATGGAGAAGGTAATGCTCAAGAGATGTGGGATCTCTTTCGAGTAAAAACTGCAGGGGCAGAGATCAAGAGAAGTGCCCCAAAGAAACTCTTCAAATCGGAGTTTGAACTGCTCCATGATATCTGTGCATACTCCATTGAAGGAAGAACAAGGAGTTATGATAAATGCACAGATCTCCGGTTCCGAATCATGTCTACCATCATGGCCGGAGTGAAGGTGAACTGGGCAAGGTTCATCATGAAGAGAATATAGGAGGAAGCAGAGAAGGGCACACCAAGGAGAAGCTATGGAATCACCATTTGCTCTCTGCTCTGCAAGCTAGGAGTTCAGCTTGCAGCTCCCGTTCCCATTCCCGTTGGGAAGTATCTCGGAGAAAAGAAGAAGGGGAAGGCCCAACCAAAGACAGCTGCTGCTGGGGTTGTACAGAAGAAAACCAAAGGCAAAAAGAATGCAACCTTGGCACTGCAAGATGAAGATACAGGCAGCAGGGGTGAAGATAATGATAATGATGATGATGAAAATTCTCTTCCCGTCATCAAGAAAACATCAAGGAGGACAGAACCTAAACCTGAGTCCTCATCCTCAGATGATGACGCACCTCTGACCAGAAGGGCCCCACGCAGCAAGAAGAAGACTGTTGTAGCTGCTAACTCTCAACTCTTTACTGCGAGTTTGTCAGTGGATGTTGGTGTGAATGAGTCACATCAGTAGAGGATTCAGCCAGACGAAGAGGTTGTTCAGTCTGTGCTCGATCCAACTCTTCCAGCTGCTAGGGATATAGAGCAACAATACAGTCTCTGGAGGGAGATGAGACTGTCCAAGGGGGAAATCCTAATGCAATGGGAAGATTTCCTCTCTGTGGAAAAAACAGTCCTGGAGTGGGCCAATACAGAAGATATTTTGGCACTCCTGCAACCTGAGTATGCAGCAAGGATGCAAGATCAATCAAGAGACACTGCTACTCAAGGAGCTCTGGATAAAGGAAAGGGCAAAGCTCTTGCAGAATCCCACTCTGCAGAGATACCAATGAACGCAGCAACGGAGGATGCTCAAATCCTCCTAGCCCCGGCTGCAGAGGCTGTAAGAAGGGGTGATGATGTCGCATTTGTACAAGTGCAAATTGACACTCTGGGAGTTGAACAGGCTGAGGAGGCCATGATGCAACAGGTGCTGCAAGCAAGTGTCAAGGAGACGAGGATGCAGCACACTCCTTAGAGGATGCGAGAAAAAGGAAGTTCAAGTCATCACAACTCAAACTCCCCTACATTTGAGCAAATAGTTGAAGGTCTCTCCAATATCGTCATGCTTGATTCTATGGAGGATGATGAGCCTCAACTTGTGGACTACGAAGATTCCCCAGTGCATACTATTCCTAATACCGTTGCAGACAATCAGGGGGAACCAGATACCATAATCAGAGATGTTCTCTCTGATATTGCTGAAGTTGCCGATGACGCAACCATGAAGGACGTTGCAGAGGCGATACTCCCTGTACTAGTAGAGACAATAGTACAACAAGCAGCCACCCTATCAGAAGCTGCAGAAGACACACAATGGGTGGATGCTGAGATTCTTGCAGAAATCGAGCTTTCAGTCAAACATATAGTGGAAGTTGCAAGAAATCAACAGGAGCTGCAAGAACCCATTCTTGCAGCAGAGGCTGTCGAAGTTGCAGGACTAACCGAGGAGGCGGAGTCCTTGCCAGAGACCTCAGGAGAGGCTGTTGTTCAGACAACACTCTCTGAGGGTGAGGAGACCTCTAAAGGACAAACTGTTGAGACGGTATCCTCAGAGGATGTTCGAGTAGGAGCCGAAGTAACCCTCGCTCTTGCATGTATACCAGCACCTATCAAGACTACAACAACAGCGGTTACTGCAGAAGCTCAAATGGCTGAATTCCTCTGACGAATGGCTGAACGAAACAGAGCCAGATATGGGAATATTGGTGATATGCTAATCCCAACTTCATCGGATGAGGAGGAAACAGTCTTCGAAGAAGATGACGCATCGAGTCCACATGAGGATGCAGATACACAAGCTGAACCGACGGCTCCAAGGCAGGATGCAGCACAACCACCAAGATCATTAATTCCTTATGCTACACCGACTGCCAGCTCACATCAACGGAACACTAGCTCCAATCATGGTGCATCGATTGATAGGATAACTAATGTTGTCATGCATCTTATTCATGCTCTTCAGGATCATAAATCTAACATGATGCAGAACATGACTGCACAAGCCAAGTTCCATGCTGAAACCATGTCCACCTTCAAGAAAGACCTTGAAGCACTTCCTGCAATGATCCAGAGAAATGTGAATGAAAACGCTAACAGGATGTACAGGGACAGGATTAGACTGGAGGGAGAACTGAAGAAAGATGCTGTAGAAACCCGAGCTGAAGTTAAACTCTGTAAGGAACATGCAGAAAATGCATCGGATAGACATCAAACTCACTCTTTGGTGCTATCGACACTTTTGGATCATATCTCAGATCAATCCAAAAGAACCAAGAGTGTCGACGATCATTTGGCAAACTTGGAAATGATAGTGGGAGAATTGGCGTATATGATGATGTAAGCATATCCTCAGTATGCAGAAGGAACCAGGGTCGCCCTAGCACCTCCAAGAGGTCTACGTTCTAAGGTAGTACGCTTTACTATCCCTGCTCCATCCCCGGTTTTATATGATGCCAAAAAGGGAAAAGGTATCCGAGGCTTTGATGATAGATATCGGAGCTCCAAAAAGGAAGAAGATGTAGAAGATGACCAATCTCTAAGCAGAAGATGAGGGGAAGGTATCCGAGACTTTGATGATAGATACCGGAGCTCCAGGAAGGAAGAAGATGAGGAAGAAGATGTAGAAGATGACCAACCTCTAAGCAGAAGGAAGAGGTCTGGATCATCTGTTGCTGCTGAAGTTCCCTCTCTAAAGAGATAGAGAAAAGATGATGAAGGAGGGGCTGGTGGTGCAGCTGCTGCACGTAGATCAGCAGCAGGCACTGCACATAGCAGCACTGCAAGACAAGATGCAGCACATCCCTCTGATCATCATGCAAAGAGAGGAAGAGAAAGCCAACAACAAAGCTCAAGAAAGAGGGTAAGCAAAGTCGAGGCTGAAAGGCTTTACAATGAGAAGATGGTTGCTCAGAGGGCAGAGAGAGCCAAAGCAGAACAAGAAGAAAATGTCTGGATGCAAAGGCTTTGAGTAATTGGTGAGAGGAGAATCTTTGATAGGAATCTTCACCAATAACCCCCCCTCAAGAGATTCCACGTCTCGACACAGACAACATATCTGCTAAAGTATCAATACTGATGGATCAGAAGCCAGTAGGAGTAAACATGGCCTGGACTCTAAATATCTTCAAGAGAATCAAGTTGCCTACAGATAGAAATCCATCCTTCGAAGCAATCACGATGTACAAGAGATCAGAGTATCTCAGATACTTCAAATTTTTGTGTAAAAAGGGTAAATTCAGTAGATTTCAAACCTGCCAAAGTGCACTGGTAAGATATGAAAAACTTGCTAGGTCTGGAGAGCTTGAAATTCAGAATAGCTACATAGACCAAGTAAAGAAAGGCTATATAGTGTCTTACTGCGAGGACTTCTATCTGAGATGGATTCAGATCCCAAAGATCAAGGAGAAACTTGAAGAATCCTATCAGGAGTCCATTCGAGACTGGTGGAGAGGTTCACAAGGAAGAACAGAGCAAGAAGGAAGGACTGCTGAAAGAAGACCAGATGAATCGTCTACTGGAAGGTCTCTTTTTCAGTAATGTTTATTTTATCCATCTGTGGTACATTCAGGGTTTTTTTTTTGTTTATCTCATATGTGATCCAGATGTAATTTGATATAATGTAATGAAAAACTTCCTTCATAAATGATTTTGTGAGTTGGTTTTGTAATCATCAAAAAGAGGAAAATTGTTGAGTCTTCAGTGTTTAGATTTTGATGAGATAAACCAAGTATGTTATAGGAAGTTTTCAGTACTCCATTTTTCACGATGTTTAAGTGAAAACATAGACTAGGTTTGAGTCTTGTTATGGAAGTTGAGAGATGGAGGTACACATGCATACCATGTTGTATTAGAAAGTTTCAGAAAGACGCTGCTGCAAGAAGGTAGTTACAGCAAAGCATGAAGAAACGACATGCAGCATCGCTGCAAGAAAAAGTTACAGGAATACTGCAAGAAGACCAAGGATACAACGCGGATCTTACAGCTTAAACACTCAACTGCACTGATGATAAATAGGATGAGTATCCTGCAGTCCGACGGAGGATAGATGCAGTACGAAGAGAAGAGCCGTTCGAGAGAAGATCAAAGTTGCAGACATGGAGCCAATACCAAGACGCCATGTGGACTGACGCACCTGCAAATAAGTTGTGAGTCGTAGCCACCGCATTAATTGCTCCAAAAGGAGATGTCGAGTCGCATTAAATGTGAGCCATGCCTTTGATCAGAAGATCTAAGAATTCAAAATAGAAGATATCTCCTTCAACAGATATTTTCCTTACAAAATATAAATAGAGGATGAGCTGAACTGAACAATCACTGAATAACTGAATCACTGAGCAACTATTCAAAAACATTAGATAAAGTGAGCCAACAAACTGAAAAAATTGAGAACATCTGAACCAAAAGCTTTCTCATAAAAGTTCTCAAGCAATCTAGCTACACACTCAGTTTCAGTCACTCAACCTCAGAGAAGTGAAGCACACTCAAAGCAGAAAAGATCCTTCGGAGGATTCAGAAGCTCACTTCATCGCACCAGTTGAAGAACAAACATATACTTTCAACCTTGTTGCCTGTGTGCGTAGGTTGTTTTAGGTGTCGAACATTGATAGGAGAGATCCTTGTTGTTTGTATAGTTGTCTAGGTGCTAGGTAGCTTCCCTGTGTGGGAGTGTGGAACCCTGTGTGGGTTAGCCTTTAGAATTTGCAGTGCTGTGTGATCTCTGGATTCTAGTTGGCAGGCCTTTAGAGTTTGCAGTGTTGTGTGATCTCTGGACTCTAGTTGGTGTTTACTTTGTAAAGTTGATAGGTTGTGAGGAAGAGTCCTGTAAATCAATCTTGCTTGACAAAGTTCCTGCTTGAGGTAGCAGTAGAGTGGACATAGAAGGCTTACACCACCTTCGAACCACTATAAGCCATATGTGTTTTATTGCTTTCCTATCTGCGCTTTATATTTCATATCTCTATCTGTCATATGCATAAAACATTTTGAAAGGAGCATATTTGAGAAAACCAGCCAGCCTTGGGTCAAAAGAGTTTATTTTTTCCGCTGCGCTTAAAACTCAAAGTTACAGCAAGCAACACTGCTTTCCAGTGCTATAAGCAGTAACTGACTGGTGCTGCAAGTTCTCGTAGCTTGCAGAACAGTTTGTTTTGAAAGGATTTTGAAAATCGACCAAGGTTCATTCACCCCCCCTCTGAACCTCGGACACCGCTTGGGACCCAACATAGAGTGTATTGAATAAATATATAAATAAAAAGATATTGAGGGGTATAATTAGTTGAGGTGGTGTATTCAGAAAATAAGGGGTTATTAATAGCCTGCTCCAATCCCGAATTGAGTTAAATTCGAGCTTACAAGATAATTTCAAATCCCCAAAGAAGACCTTACGAAATGGCGTCGCCGTTGATTACACCAGAGGACGTGCTGGAAACTCTCATGAACGACAACACAATTGACTCAATCAGGTTGAAGATAATTAATCAGCTTAAAGAAAATGTAAGATTTTATGCATGTAACTTTGTGGATATATGCTTAACTTTTTTTGAATAATTGTGTTATGATCTGAGGATTTGCGTTTTGGAAGTGAACTTCTGTGCGTTTTCTTGTAGTAATATTTTCAGGTTTATTTTTACTTTTATTTTGGGTGATTTAACTAAGGAGTCCTGATTTTAGCGATTTATAGTGAAATAGTATTTTTGTTTTATGATGGAATTTCGTAAATTTTGGTGAGCTAGAGTTGTGAAATTGTCTAGTTTGTTTGGAGATATGTGAAATGTTCAGGATTGGTGTGAGCATCTTATTATGATCGAAGTATTTTTGTTCTTGTTGAATAGAGATTTTTTCCGTTTCTGAAGTTCAGAGTTGAGGTGGAAATCAATGGTGCATTGTTGGTAAAGTTGTTAAAAGGGATGATAGAATATGTACTTAGCCTATTCTGGTATAGTTTAATGCGTGCAGTTTTACTTCTTGCTCCAAGTTTATGTGTAAATTGACTACATTATATGCCATGTACAGTTTGTGGCACTCTATGGCAGTATTAGATGATTGGGTTCGGTATGTTTCTAACAGAGGTGAAATCTTGTGAACTCTTACCAAGTTATTCATTTGCGAAACTTGATGGTCATCCTCAATTTTGATAATTACTAATGGGTAAATCAGTTGTAGCATCTATCTATTTACTACTTTCACTTCATAGAGAGTGCCAAGCGATATTGTAGGTATGACAAGGGACGACATGGAGCCCAAAAAACTGTATTATGTAATTTGATGATGTTAATATTATTGATTGGATTTGATTGTTTAACTTTAATGCATGTGACATCTCGAGCATGAGTAGCCAGTTATTGCATCACTTCCCTTTTGTGTTATTTTGTTTCTTTTTGCAGTCAAGCAAGAGATAAGCTTATGTGTTTCTATACATTTAGGTCTCTGCTAAATTTTGAATTACGTACTCAGTTATGTGGACCATTAACTTATAAATACTAGCTCACTCCATTTACATCTAGTAATAAAAAGCAAATCGCACGTAATTCCATAAATTGCCCCCAGTCTCATAATGAAATTATCTTCACTTTTGTGTTCGTTCTTAACAGCACATACCTCATCTAACTGTTGTAACATCTTAAATGTCTTTATGTTTTAACCTTTTCTCTAAAACCCTTTTTTGTTGTGTTTGAATGCTCATGGTTGTGTGGAAGTTTATTTAATTTGTTGCATGAATATAGAGATAATCGGCTTCATTTTGGCGATATGTTATAAAGCAAGGATTGCAAGATGTAGGGCTGGTAAGCCCTGTCAAGACATGAGAACATGACACGAACATAACTTACTCTAATCCAATATGATTTTACCAATTTTTCTTAATGTAGTTATCTTATCTTTTGCATGAATTTTGATGTAACCAGAAATTGACCTAAAATCAAGCACAAACACAACATGGTAACCTGAATTATCAGCTCTAGCTAGAAGCAAAAGAGACATGACTTTAGGTCTTGCAGGAGGAGCTGAAGAGTAACACAATCAAAATGGTGGAGCAGAGTAAGGTTCTAAACACTCCTGGCGCTGAAAAATAGATAAAGAGAGAGTTGTTTGATGCACTTCGTCAGGAGCTTGAGTAAGTGGTCATCACTCTGGACCTGTTCTTCATAGGATTATGCTTCTACAGAGTACCTATATTATTTTTGTTTGATACTTATGCTAATAATAATAATAATAAAGTGCACACTTTCACCCATTCAGCTCTTTATTACCTGACTGGGTGTTTTGCTCTCATTTCCTCATTTAGATCTTCCCAGATAGTTGTACAATAACTAGGTCCATGACTTTTGCTGTTTTGCATTATTTGAAGTAAATTTAATAATCTTTCCTCAATACTCAAAAACTCTTTACTTGTAAGACGACATCGTATTATTATTAAGTGTGACATCACACGTTCATACCCATATTCAATCCCGAATTAAGTTAAATTCGAGCTTACAAGATAATTTCAAATCCCCAAAAAAGACCTTATGAGATGGCGTCGCCGGTGATTACACCAGAGGACGTGCTGGAGACTCTCATGAACGACAGCACAATTGACTCAATTCGGTTGAAGATAATTAATCAGCTTAAAGCAAATGTAAGATTTTATGCATGTAACTTTGTGGATATATGCTTAACTTTTTTTGAGTTATGATTTGAGGATTTGCGTTTTGGAAGTGAACTTCTGTGCGTTTTCTTGCAGTAATATTTTCAGGTTTATTTTTACTTTTATTTTGGGTGATTTGACTAAGGATTCATGATTTTAGCGATTTATTGTGAGGTAGTATTTGTGTTTTATGATGGAATTTCGTAAATTTTGGTGAGCTAGAGTTGTGAAATTGTCCTGTTTGTTTGGAGATATGTGACTGTGTGTGTGTGCATGCTGCTGTTTTGGGACGGCGCCGGGTGGCGCCGTCGTGAGGGAAGGGAGAGCCGGCGACGGGAAGTCGCCGGCGAGGTGGTTTGGTGGGTGGCCGCCGGCCGGAGAGATAACAGTGTTTGTGTGTGTGTATGGAAATGGGTGTGTGTGTGTGTGTGCTCATGCATAGGTGTTGTGGCTGTGATTGGTGGTTGGGCTTGGCCGGAATAGGTTGCCAGCGACGGGGAGTCACCGGCTGAGGAGTCGGGGGTGGTCGCCAGCGACTGGGGTCGCCGGCCGAAAGTTTTGAATTTGTGTTGATTTTGGAAAAAAAACTGAGCATTGAAGGATTTTGCGGCGTAATTTCCAGGCACTATTCATGTCGGAATCCGGTAATGGACGGCAGGAGGTGGTAGCCGGCGGTGTGAGGTATCCGTCGAGGTAGGTGATGGTGGCTGGAGGCGGTGACGCCGGGAAGTGGCCTGCTTGAGCAGGCCACCATCGGGTAACCTGGGAAGAGGCTGGCCGAGAAAACTCGACCAGCCTGGCCGAGCTGCGCCCAGCTGCCGAGAAAACTCGGCAGCCATCGGGTGCCGAGCGTGCCGTCGCGTGCCGACTCGCACGCGACACCGTTTTTTCGATCCGAACCCCGTTTTTTCCACCGTTCATCTTTTTCGAGTCTTCGATGATGAGACGTCGTTGATCGGGGTCTGTGGGCCCTGTCAAAGTCAACCACTTGACCAAAATTACCATTTTACCCCTAAACCTAAAGTGCTCCGTTCGAGCTCGTTTTAACTTCGATCGAGCTCATTCTTTTTTTGCCGTGACCCAAATTTCATTTCGTCTGATCTCAGCCCTTTGATTTGAACTTCCAACCTTGTCTCCTAAATTCCAATCTTCAGATCGTTCGATCCATCGCGTCGTTAAAGAACATTTTTCCGTCGGAACCTTTTACAGCTTTATTTATACTGTATTTAAGATCTAAGAAACACCGTAACTGTGTAGGCTACTTGTTGGACTAAGCTTTGAGTTATCGAGTTATCAGACTTTCGGATTTATTGACTCACGTGGGTACCACCGAATGAGGTGGGGGTAATTTCTATCCTTTTATCTGTTTACTGTTTTCCCTATTTAAATGCATGATTGAGGAATACTAAATGCTGTGAATATATTTGTTGTGCCATATTATTGTGATTGGACTGATGTCCTCTCTGATCATGCATTCTGTTCTTCTCTTGCTATTTTCTACTACTCTGTTGAGGTTTGGTGGTCCTCTTGAAATGCACCAACGGTGTGAGACCGTTTTATAGGATAAGACGGGGGAATCCCGCACCTATTCGTCCCTTGCCATTTCTAATATCTGCTGTGCATTTTATGTGCTGTGACAACGTGACTGTAGTTTACTTTCCAGTTTATCTAGAACTATAGTATGAGGCGGATGTTATCCCCACGAGTGTATTCCACGCACTCACCCCTTAATCTGTACTCACAATACAGGAGATGAGGAGACTGAGGAACCCTTGAGGGAGAGAGATGGTGCTATCTGTGGACTCTTTTGTTTAGTATGTTGTAACACAAACATTTTCAAACTATGTTTCAAACGATTTATGATTTGTAATATTTTGAGTACTTGTAAGTATGTATGATCCTGATATATAATTTCCGCTGCGTATGATGTATTATATCGGTAGTGAGACCGATTGACTTCGGCAAAGGCCGTTTGTCGTTATGAGAAGGTTTTTAATCGATCCTTACCTCTTTCTTCTGTTGTCTCCTGCTTATTTCTTTATGTATGTTAAATGTCCCTTGTTTTTCTATCTTCACGCCCGGGCAAAACTCTGATAAAATATAAGAAAGATTTTGGGGCGTGACATCAAGGGCCCAACATAGTAAAAGATATCAAAGTCATGCATTCACGATATTCTTAAAGTCCTTATAGCCATTTGTATGACAGTGCATGCATGATTTCTGCTTACTGAGCTTATTAGCTCATATAGTTTATGCATTGTAGGTGAATTTACTGATGTATAAGCTCATGGACTTACTGACTATGTTGTTGAGTTCCTACGAGTTCAGAGATGGTGTACATGGATGACGACCTGTTGGGCTATGTTATGGGTTTATTTTATTTTAAACAATATTGTGAGAAAGTACTTGAACTTCTTCTGTTTGACCCTCTGATATATATAAGTATGTAAAGTATAAAAGTAGGTGTGGCTTGACTTTATGATAAATGCTACGAAGCATGCTATATATTTTCTTATCTAGTTTTGGGTGCAAGAAAAGTTATTTGTTACAGCGTTTAAAAGGAAAAAAAAAGTCTCACGCTCACTTATAGGTCTTTTAATTTGAAAATCTATTACATGGCTAGCTATATTAGAAATGTGGTCGTGACAGAGTGGTATCAAAGCTCAGCTGAGGTTCTGTAGACTATCCATGTACATGATCTTAGAACTCGTGGAGCACAACACAATGTCAGTAAGTTTGTTTTATTTTTTGCATTTATATGTTTCATTATTTATATTTGCAATGTGGTCTAGAATTCTATATTTTAGTTGATAACAATGGTAAGAACTCGAGGTGAGAGTAGTGGTGGGAGAAAGATTTAGAAAATTGAATCCACCAATGTTTGAGGATGCTATAGATCCCATTGAGGCAAAAGATTGGCTGAGAACTATTTATAACATGTTTCAATATAGCAAGGTTCCATATGAGGAAAGAGTTGTGCTTATGAATGTTTTCTTGTTAAATCGCTTTAATGAACTATGATCTTCTTGTTGTTTGATATCATTGATATCAACACACTGCTTGCTGGATGCCACCACTGAGCCACTGACTGCAGCAGCATGAACTCGTGTGAGTAAATGGCCCTTCGCAGGAGTTGGTGCAGTGTTATATGGTAGGTTATAATATGTTATGCTATATGTTAGCTTTATTTGAATCAGTGAACATTGCCCCTAGCCACTATGGGTTGGGTGAGTTAGTGTGTATATTTTGCCAAGTCATTGGGTTACGTAGGGATGAGACTACCATGGGCCCTTATCGGTGATAAGATGAGCCAGTGTGTGTTTTTCCTAGTACACATGTGATACATAAAGTCATAACTAATGTTTGAGGTTTATGGGGACCATGTGTGGATGTTTGTGATATGTTTCATGATGTTTCTTTTATGGTTGGTATATGCAAATTGGGTATACGTTATCCTACATGACAATATTATGCTATGATGATAAACGAATGACAGAGAAATCTATTGAGGTTATTAATTGATTTATGAAATAATGTTATTGATTGAGTATAATGTTTCTTGAGTGCTCTAATATCATATAGATACTAATACAAGATATAGCTTTCATAAAATGTGACGAAAGCTAGAATAACATAGTTGCTCAGAATGGACTTCACCTGTTTTGAACTTCAAGAATAGAGTGACGCTAGAAATCTCACGATAGATAGAATCTCTAGGCCTACGTTCATAATAATGATATGCTTTGGACTTTTAACTGATTAAACATGGATTGGATAACCTTAGAGGGAAAATGATGACAGCTGTTATGTGAGATTAAATCGAATTCAAAGCATGCTACCCTAACATATTCTCTTTCACATTTATCAATTATTACACCTTAAGTTCTCTTCTTCCTTGAAATATTCCTTTGACTTCTGATCCAATTCGAAGTTCTCCATATAACGTTGAAATCACACAAGTATAAGTATCTGAACCATAACTCAAGGTCTACTATAATTATAGACAAAAAAAAATTGATGTATTATATGGGAAGGTGAGAGAATCCTTAGGTCTTGAGAGTCGAAGTGGTGTCGATATGAAGTGAATGAACTAACCATAACATTTAAAGGGTAGAAATGAGGAATGATTAGGATTGTCTGGCGTTGGGGGTATGGGTAGAGACAAACGTAGTACTAATGACTCGAGTATGAAAGATTATATCAAATAATTGAGAGTGATAGCTAGGTCTACTACATAAGGTAACATTTTTAAGGATAAATGAGGAGATATTCGAATAAAGACAATTATTTAAGTTCGATAATGGAGTGCAACAGTAATTGAGAAATGATCGAAATTATCAAAACAACATGGGGTGATTAGAACTTGTAAATAGAAAAGGGGTATAAGAATGTTTGGATTTAAAGGTAGGATCAAGATATCTTTGAAGGTAGAGCGATATAGTAGAGAAAAAATAGCATGAACCAAAAAAAAAGGGGGTTTCTAGACAAACACTTGCGTGTGTCTTAGATAGGTAAGTTTTTTAAATTTCGAGGACGAAATTTTTATAAGGAGGGAAGGATGTGAGACCCGAGCCTCTCATTACTCGTTGACCGATGTAGTTCATGTATCCATGCATTTTACGAGTTACATGTTGTTTATTATGTGATATTTGATTTTACATCAATATCTTGTTTTATTTATCTATTATCTAAACTTGTCATATCTTGGATCTGTTTGTACTTCGTAATTGAAAGTCCCAAATTATTTATTAGAGAATACATTAAACGGAGATATTAAGTATACAATATTTTTATATGTATTATATGTTGGTTGGAAAGTAAAATTTTACATATTGAAATCTCAAGATTATATATAAATATCCCTCATAAACTTTAGTAATATATATGCATGTATCACTGTGTCATTATATATATGTACTTACTAACATGATAATAAGTTTATATATATATATATATTATATAATATACTAAAAGAAAAAAAAAAGAGAATTAGTATATCACCACATGATTAGTCATAAGAGATGGGAGAGAAAAGGGACGTGTGTCCACTTTTAAAGGTGAGTCACATATTAAAACCTCTAATATTAAAAGAATAATAAAATAAAATTAAAACAAAGAAAGCAAAACCAAAAAAAATAAATAAACAAAACAATGAAAGAGGAAGTCATATAGGACGAAAAGAAAACAGAGGTATGTATTTACAATCTTAAGTTTTGAATCCACATTTTACATTATTTAATTTTACTTCCAAACATATTATACTCATGTTAATGATGAATTCTTGAATCAGTATGCTTTGTTTAAGTGGAAGTAATTAATTATTTAGTTATCAAAATGATTACAGGAGTATCACATCTAATCTACTGAAGAAGCTAATTAAGGCATATGTATATATATAATATATATTCAATGGAATTTGGGCTACGTTGTTGCCGTCTGGTATGATGAATCAATTACTTAAGGATTATTAAGTTTATAATAATAATAATAATAATAATAATAATAATAATAATAATAATAATAATAATCTTACGAGTACTTTATTCTTTAATTGAATGTATATGAGTTTCAACCTCCTGTTTATTAATAATTATCATTTTACAAGATATTTAAAGAAAATTAAATTCATGTAATAATAAAATAATATAATTTCTTATACAATTTAGTAAAACTCATGTTTGGTATTTCATAAGAACCTTCCTATTACTAACAGTTAATTAACACAAAATTTTATAAAATTACTACTATTAATTAGATGTTTAATATTTGTGATTATAATAATTATGATAAACGAACAGAAATGTATTCTTTTAATTAAATGCATATAATTATTGATCATATAAGCGCACATACACATCTATTTAAGGATTAACCCTACTAAATCAAAATAAAGTGAGTTTATAAGGAATGCTTAGTTATTTCATTGTAAGAAATTAAATTAATACGGTAAGTACTGTAATCATTATGTTTGTATAATTTAATTATATAGGATTAATAATTTTGTTGGAATATTAAAATGATGCATGTATTTTTATAATTCAGGGATTAATATTTTATTTGTCTACAAGGCCTATTTTGTAATTTGAGAAATTCAGTTTGATTAGTCTAAGACATTCATTGTTGGATGAAAATGGTTAATTTGTTATGCCTTAAATTTTATATATTAATTAATAAAGCAACTTTAATTTGAGAAAATTAATATTTTAATATATTTTGTTACTTAGAATATATTCGTTTTGCACTTATTCATGAGGTTAATATATTGTTTTACTAATCTCATTCAATAATCTATATTAATTGGTCATTTATGAAGTATGGTCTTAGATATTACATGACATGAGTTGCGAAGAAAGAAAACGTTAATTGTTAGAAACTTGATTATATATGTGTGTATACACTTGTTTCATAATGATATTTTATTTATAATTTTAGATTAGTGGTGTTAGCACAAGAGATAAAGAGATTTTAAAATAATCATTTTGGGAGACAAGGTAAGTAGAAATCCATTTGCAACTACAATGCATAGACATAGTATCTTATGTGTTTATTTGTGTTATGTGATAATAGTATATGTGAATTTGTGTTTCTTGATATTGGTGATTATTCTTTATATGTGGTTAAAGAGAATGTTTTAGTATTGAATTTGTTCATAGCATTCATGAGCATAGATAGTTGTATGTATAGAAGACATATTGAGTCTGTGTGCACATCATATCATACAAAGAGCAAAGTTAAAGCAAAGTTGACTACTACTAGTACATCGAGGCCGGTAACGGCTTTCATAGTAAACGTGTGCCTATGGCATGCGAGTCGTGGTTATGGTTTGAAGATATTGGGCCATAAACATGACTTTAAAGCAAAGTAAAGTAAAGTACATAAATTATTGAGCTAGCTCCTTTCCGATGTACTGTACATGGGTCAAGGGCCCAACATAGTAAAAGATATCAAAGTCATGCATTCACGATATTCTTAAAGTCCTTACAGCCATTTGTATGACAGTGCATGCATGATTTCTGCTTACTGAGCTTATTAGCTCATATAGTTTATGCATTGTAGGTGAATTTACTGATGTATAAGCTCATGGACTTACTGACTGTGCTGTTGAGTTCCTACGAGTTCGGAGATAGTGTACATGGATGACGACCTGTTGGGCTATGTTATGGGTTTATTTTACTTTAAACAATATTGTGAGAAAGTACTTGAACTTCTTTTGTTTGACCCTCTGATATATACAAGTATGTAAAGTATAAAAGTAGGTGTGGCTTGACTTTATGATAAATGCTACGAAGCATGCTATATATTTTCTTATCTAGTTTTGGGTGCAAGAAAAGTTATTTGTTACAGCATTTAAAAAGAAAAAAAAAAGTCTCACTCTCACTTACAGGTCTTTTAATATGAAAATCTATTACATGACTAGCTATATTAGAAATGTGGTCATGACAGACCTTGAAGACCATTTATTATGCCCGACTAAAGCATAGAGTAATCGAGCATGAAGGTCGTACTCAATTGCAATACTTGTTGGGAAAATTGGAGTTGGAGAAGTACTACTACTTGACCAGGAGATGTGGTCAGACAAATAGTGTTACCGATTTTTTTTATGCTCATCCAACATCTATGAAGTTATTGTGTGCATTTCCAAGCGTGTTATTCATGGATTGTACTTATAAGACTAATATGTATAAGATGCCGTTGTTGGAAGTAGTTGGTGTCACGTCCACAAACTTAACTTTCTCAGTTGTGTTTGTGTATATGTCCCACGAGCGTGAGGACAACTACAGATGGGCGTTGACTACATTGAAAGGATTGATAAACGACGGATGCTTACCTAAGGTGATTGTAACCGATCGAGAGCTTGCACTCATGAATGCTATATCGGTTACGTTCCCCAACTCCACAAATTTGTTATGTCGATGACATATCAACAAAAATGTTTTAGCAAGCTGTAGGACGATTTTCTGTCGAGTTGAGAGGTGGGAAAAATTCAATCATGCATGGAATTTGTTGATATTAGCTGATGATGAACATAGGTTTAATGAGTTGGTTAGGAGACTTGAAGCTGACTACAGAGAATATCCTAGGGCTGTTACTTATGTGATGAAGAATTGAATTCAGCCGTACAAGGAGAAGTTCGTCTGTGCATGGACTGACAATATCATGCATTTTGATAACATGTCTACTAGCATGTATGTTCTAGAAGTGGATGAATGATTGAATTTAGTGGATATTTTCTATTTCATCTCTTGTAACATAGGTATTTGTGTATTTATAGGGTCGAGAGTGCACATGCCAAACTTAAAAAATAATTGGGCTCTAGTCAGGGGAATTTTGAGACATCGTGCGAAAGAATCCATACCTGCTCATCACGTCACATACGAATGTGAAGGCCTCATTCGAACAAAGCGTACATGTGGCAGCACATCGTTATGCTTCCCCTCTGTTCAAGAACATTGGAGGATTCATGTCTCATCATGCGCTTTCTAAGATGCTTGACGAGATGAGTGGCGTGGATAGTTGCGGTGTAGATCCTTTGATGTGTGGTTGTGTGTTGGGGAGGATGTGTGGCTTGCCCTGTGCACACGAACTTGGATGTTTGATACGAGATGACCAAGTTGTCCAACTTGATATGATTGACAAGTTCTGGAGAGAGTTGGATTGTGAACCTGCACAGTGTGAAGGCTCTGTGAACGTTGATGTTGGAGCCCGTTGGGAAGAAACAGTCGGTGATATAAATGGGTTATTTGGAACGGCCTCGGAGTCTCAAAAGTTGTTGCTTAAGAGATTTCGCGAGATATCCATACCATCGATAAGTTCATTACAAGAACTCCAAATTGTCGCTCGTCCCCGTGGTAGGCCTAGCAAAGCGAAGTTGCGGAAGGAGACGTCCACAAAACGCAACCCTTCAAAGTTTGAATACGTGGAATCGGTGCACGACAGTTGTTCGACACCTGTAGAAGATGATGTTACTTTCGTAGGTGAATGCACCAAGACACTCCAATGTTCACAACATTGAAGAGGAAAATGCTTCCAATTAGGCGACGTTCGGTGCGCAAGGCGGGTGATGAAATATTCATAAGTCAACTTCCTCCAATCATGCAAGAACACATGCTCAGTATAAAAAATCCATTGGGAGACGGGTATTGTGGTTTCCGATGCATAGCTCACGGGGTTGGTTTGGGAGAGAACCCGTGGACACAAGTTCGTAGTGATCTCATTGATGAGATACAAAACTTTGAATGGTTATACAAGAATATCATCGGTATGAATGACCGAATTGAACAGATTATCAAGAACTTGACGTGCTACGAGAAGCCTATTTAAGAGATCAATTTTTGGTGGGCATTCCCTGAAATGACCTACTTGGCTGCCAATGCTTACAACATGGCGATAATCCATCTATCGCAGAACATGTGTGTCACCGTTCTACCCATGCGCACCCAAATACCAACAAAGCCTCGACTTGTATGCATGGCCTTGGTGGGACACGATCATTATGTTCAGGTAATTTGCATATGTTACCTTAATTGATGGGCTCGCGTGTTTATTATTACTATAATTTGTTGATGAAGTGTGTTTGTTTTTGTACGTAAAATTGGATGACAATGCACCATTGCCACCAATTATTGATCGCTGGTTTGAAACTCGCCTACCATGTGCAACTGGGTGGTCTGAATTTTACAAAGGTCGAATCATGAAGTATGCCCTTCAGAGTCGTAGTGAAAGCTCCTCGGTCGTGAAAGTTTCAATCGACATAGATGATGATTAGGGTGTAATTCAAATGTTGGGTTGTATTACACAATATTTTACTGTTGGTTTTTTATTTCGATGTTTGAACAATTGTTGTAACATAGATTGTTTTATGGAATGTTCAGCGTATCTTGTTCCTTATACGATCATTTGAATGGGATACTTTATTGAACTTCAAGAATTCAAGAATATTTCCTCCTGTTTGACAACTACTAGTTGATCATCGTCATATGTTGTTCGGCCATAAGGCGAACAAGCATGCGCATTAAAAATCCAAGATACGCACTGTTCGACCAACATTTTTCGAACAAATCGTATGGTGTTCGAAAATAAGTCGAACATGTCAGTTAGTGTTCGGCCAGAGATGGCCGAACAATGTTCAAAATGTTTGAACTATACTGGTCGAACAGAAGATAATTCCCATTAAAATCACTATTCGGTCATTACTTTTCAAACAATATCTCAAAAGTTCGAACTTTCATGGTCGAACAGTACACAATTGTAGGTCAAATTTCAATGTTTTAGCCAATATTTGCCCACATTGTTTCGTTGGCACACTATTTCATTCTATTTAACATTTGTAACACACAATATTTAACAAATTTAAAAAGATAATTAGCTACGACGAACAATAATATTGTGGAATTCAGAAAATAAAACATAGGTAAATAGTTGTCTGCAATACACATGCTAAAATCAAGGAACCGAACAGATAGTCATAATTGTTTAACAAGAATACATCACAAAATAACATAAAGCCCTACTTCTACCTTCTACGACCCCATCGTGCTCTAGATGTGGAGGCGCGTCTGGATGACTATGGTTGTTCACTGTCATCTATCTTCAGTGCACGATATGTCCCCACTAGGGTTGGGACCAACATCGATGCATTGAGTCCATCCTGTTCCACCATCCATTATTAATACACCGGCTCCAGATGTCCCAACGCCGAATTAATCATATCCCACGGTTGTGGCCCCCGAGGTCGAGACGGAGGAACGCGATGCTCGGACACGGTCGCTGGATTTTAGATTATTGGATGCGAGACGTTGTTGAACCACTCCAAGTAGTCATCCGAGCACTCCCAATCCGGGCACGCACGCCTCCCTCGGCTATCTTGAGAGAGTACGTGATTCCTCCAAACTCGGAAATAGGCTCCGAGTGCATCCCACGTGATCTTGTACTTTGCGCCCGTAGTTCCCCGTCGGGTGATCATTGGGACGAGTGGCTCATCAGGGATACGTTGAAGATGCCCAAATTGGCGAAGGACATGATCTAGATGATACGGCTCAACGATGTCGAACGCTCGTATACACCCTTGATAGAAGGTGACTTCATCAAATGGACGGTGATCCCAAATATCACTATAGGGCATCCAATTAACTTACATAGAATAAAACTATAATTAATGCGTATTTGTAAGACTTCACAGAAAATCTTATTTTCGACAAATTAAATACTCACGTCTGTCAGTGACATAACATCCAAGATTTCTTGAGTGGCAATCAACCGTTCAATGGTTCCACCGCCGTGGGCTCGTTGTATCTACTTTCTCACCAGGGGCTCATCCCGTCGGTAGTTGACATTATGTGTTGGCCTGAAAATCGGAAAGTACTCGTATATCCAAGCCTGCCACAAGAACATATATAAACAAGTATATACAAATAAGAAGGACAAAATCAAATGAGACTCGTCGCTATTGTACCTCGAGTAGTGTCAGATTACCACTCATTTGTCTCACCCCACTTCTAGAGGCGAGTCCAAGCTGTCTATATAAGAATGTCAAACATGCCGCTCCCCAAACATAAGTGTGGACATGGTCTAGACGCTCCAGAAGTGCTAGGATCTTGGCGTCGGCTCGGGTTCCAGTCTTTTCGGCAAAGAGTGTGCAGCCCAACTCAAACCATAAGTAAGCCCGAGTAGAATGTGCCAACGTATCCACATCATCTGATGAACAGTCTCCTGCAAACTGACTCCGCAGCCATTCAAACTTCACACTACTGCCTCGAAGACCGACAAGAGCCTCTGTTGCGTCTGCTGCGGAGACACCCAACAACCGACAAATCTTCGAATGGCCACGTTTCTCTACGCCCCTAGTCTATGGCAACATGACTGAGTGCCCACTGACTGAAAGTCCAGTTATACATCGCACGTCGTCTAATGTGATGGTCATCTCACCCCACGGCATGTGAAATGTGTTGGTTTCTGGTTGCCAACGCTCCACGAACGCACATATTAGATTTTTGTTTGGCGTCTTGTACGATGTCCACCTCAAATCTGAAATGTTGTTTCTTTCCAGTATCCTCCAAAACTCCTTGTTGGGGTTCTCAAACATCCACGTGTCCATCTTTGTGGTGTGGCACCAACACTTCAAGATCGGTATTTCTTCCCCATGCCAGATCGCATAGGCAATATGTGTCTTGAAGCTTGGGATCAACTGTGGATCAACGGGTCCGCCAGGGTAAGGACCCGTCAAAAGCTCATCTTCATCATCCTCATTCTCTGGCCCCTCCGGTGCCTCGTCCTCCTCTTCAGCTTCAGTGGCATCCGGGGCCACATACTCCATCAACAAAAGACTAGAAGACGAAGCAACCGGTTCCTCAGTGGCCCGGGACTCGGGCTCGGGTTGTTTCGTCCGATGTCTTCTATTGGACACAGTAGGTCTCCTTCTTTGATAAATACGATCCTCTCCTGCAATATACACATCAATTTTATGAATGAAAGATAATACATAAACTTATTATATTTAAATGCGGCATGCTAACTGTCGATTGTAGTTCGAACACGCTGTAATGTGTTCGAACAACTGTCGAACGTACTACATAATGTTCGAATAGTAGTCGAACACATTACAGCATGTTCGAACTATAATCGAACGTACTACATAATGTTCAATCAGTAGTCGAACACATCACAGTATGTTCGAACTACAGTCGAACAGTTTGCATGTCGTTCGGTCAACCAGGATCGAACCGAACGAGATCCAGAATAAAAAATGCCGATCGCGATTTTCCATTTCCCGTCCAAAATCTACCACAATTACACATGTTTTCAACAATAATACATCCTAAACATGATTTCTACACAATGTTCCTCAAATTCTAACAACAAAACAATAAATTTACCCAAATATATCAAAAAATTTGTAGAGAAAATCTCAAACTTACTTGGCTCTTTATCTTGTTGGAAAGGATCCATTGTACTCCAATGTGTTGTTGAATGTGAACTAACAAAAGCTTGTTCGAACTTTGGCCGAACAATTTCTTCAAACAAATCCGGATTATGAACTTGGATTTCTTGTGTTAGGGTTTAATTTGGGGAAAAATGAATTGTGGGGTGTGGTGGTATGTTGGGGTGTGTTTAGTATGTGAGTATAATTTAGGTATCAAGGGTATTTTAGTAATGTGTTGGGGTGTGTTTAGAAATCTTAAAATGAAATTGATTTAATTGTGGATGTATTTAAATAAATGGGGTGTGTTTAGACTAAGTGAGGTGCGCATAGTCGGGCCCAAATTTAAAATGTCAAAAGATTGTGCAGACAATAGTTCAACTCGGTCAGTACACTTGTCTTGTTTAATATAAACTAATTAACCAAGATATGATTGTTTAGAATTTGATTTTAAAATATAATACTTAACTGCATTATTACGAACTTAAGAAAAAAAAAACTTAATATTTTCCTCTATCCACCTATTTCAATTTTATTTTATATTTAGTTTATGCAATATGTATGGTGTGTCCTAATCACTGTATATAGTATGTACTACTAATAAGACATGAATACCAAATTAAAATGTACAATAGAAAGTGGATAAATATGTGTCTAGAAATAACCTTAGTTTGTTTATATGTATATATATATATATATAAAACGTGAAATATGATGATGATAATAATAATAATAATAATAATAATAATAATAAATAAAAGATTGGGACCTATGATGTTGTTTGTGAATAATAATAATAATAATAATAATAATAATAATAATAAATAAAAGATTGGGACCTATGATGTTGTTTGTGGCTCGCAATTATAATAATAATAATAATAATAATAATAATAATAATAATAATAATAATAATAAATAAAAGATTGGGACCTATGATGTTGTTTGTGGCTGCTATTGCGAGACCGTCTTCGTTGAATTCACATTTATAAAGAAAAAATGAGTGATTTTTAAAGAAAATGGATAATTATAATATTAAAATTTGTGGAAGACTTTTCAATATCAAGAACATGATAAAGATAAATTTGTCTCACTCAACTTTTCTGAAATTTATTAAAACCTTATCCATATTCACAAGTCCATATATACTCTATTGGATTACCTTAAGGTTGGTACATACATATATATATAAATACTACTATGTGTTATTATTATCTATATATAATATAAATATAATATAATATAAATATATATATATATATTTATATAGAAATGATTACCGTGAGTTGATTTGTCGAAATCACGTACATAAAAATTTGATAAAAGAATTAATATCTATACTTAATAATTAACAATATATCAGTAACAAAACATTAATATCTATTTAGAGTAAACTACTTTTTTTCCCCATTATGTTTGTCTTTTCGCAGTTTTGCCTTTTTTTAATTTGGGCCTGCAGTTTAGGACATTATTTTTTAAAATTTCACAATTACTGCCCAATTTCGGCCCGAATCGATTAATTGGGCTGAAATCGCACGTTTTTTGCACGTGACTCCTCAATTCGGGCTGAAATGACTTAGGTGACTGATCATTTTCTTTCTTATTTTTTTTACTGACATGTGTATTATTATTTATTTTAATAATTAAAAAAAATCAGAAAATCAAAAAAAAAAAAAATTTGCAACCCTATCCTCTTTCTCTCTCCTCACACCGCTCTCTCTCTCTGTGCAAATTCACTGTTCACCGCCGTTTTCTTCACCAGTCGCCGCCTTCCACCACCGCTCCATCAACCACCATCAACAAATACACCGCCATCTTCTCCTGCTCCACCCCCTTCTCCCCTTCAATCTCGCCGCCGCCTCAGCAGCGAAGCCATCTCCACCGCCAAGCTCGAGCACCGCCATCTTCTTAATCATCCACACCGCCGCTCTGCGCGATTCCAGCGAGTTCCACCACCAGACACCACCGTCTTCATCTTCTTCTCCGTAGCAGCCCTTCTCCATCTCCGGCGGACTGTTTCTTCTTCTCTGTCCATTGCTCTGCCACCGCTGCTACTCACCTTCTCCCTTTTCGCAGGCCAGCCGTTTCACACTTCACCACTTCTCTTCCGATCCTTCTCCAGCCGCCCATCTTCTCCATCTCCGAACAATACACCACCGCTTTCTTCTCCGCTCCTCACCGTCGCCGGACAGCTGCTCAACCGTCGAGACCACCGCCGCCGATTGCTGCTTCTCCCTTTCACCGTCGCTCATTTCTCCGTCTCCATCACCATCTTCGCAGCTTCCCCTGTTTCACCTTGATTCCTAACCTCCGTCATCTCCGGCCGCCGCTCCTACTGCACTGCAACAGCAGCTTCGCCAAGCTCCATCTTCACCATCACAGCTTCTCCCTCCAGAAAAACCGAGAGAAAGGGAGAGAGGGATCGAAGAGAGAGAGGGAAAGGTTTTTTTTTTCTTTTTTTTTAATTAATTTTGAATTAGGCAGTGGGCCCACTTAAAATACATATGACGATGTTTGGCAATTAATCGCAAAATTCCACGTCAGATAATCACTCGCCACCTCATCAAATTAAGCCCGAAAAACGTGCAATTTCAGCCCAAATAAACAATTCTAATTTTGGGCAATAATTGCTAATTTTGAAAACATAAAATCCTAAATTGTCATTGATAAAAAATAAAGTCCTAAATTGTCAGTCCGTAAAACAGAAAATCCTAAATTGCAAGTCCGAATTAAAAAAAGACAAAACTGCGAAAAGACAAACATAATGGACGAAAAAAGTAGTTTACTCTATCTATTTACAATAGATAGTAGAGGATAATTCATATATATATATATATATATATATATATATATTCCCTCTTTTCTACCGATTCTTACCAAAATCCAAGATTTTTTCAATCTTTACAATTATCCATTTTTTGTCCAAAAAAAATCCATTATATATATATATACACACACACACACCCCAATAGACATTAATCCTCAAAACCCTTCACTTTTTCATCCCATTTTAGATTTCAATAATTTGATTCAAAGGTACAAAATTCTCACCATATTTGTTGATAAATAACAACCATGATTTCCATGCAAAACACATTAGTTTTACTTAATTCTTTTATTTCAATTTTGATATGAGTGGTGTTATTACATCATTTTTGCGTAGAATTAGGCTTCTTCAATCATTCTCAGTTGTTTTCTTGTACTGGTTTTATGTTTTTTCATGAACCCCTTTTTACATTAACTTCTTACACCATTAATCTCTGAAGAAACAAACAAAAAAAGTCTTTTTCCTTTTTTCTTTCTTTTTTTGAGATCGTCATGTCATCAAGAAAGATGAATAACTCAAGCTCTTCAAAAGATCACAATGAAGCTAAGATCATAGATGAAAAGAAGAGGAAGAGGATGCTATCAAACCGAGAATCGGCTCGTCGTTCAAGGATGAAAAGGGAGCAACATATCAAGGATTTGAATGATAAGATCACATATTTCAGATCAAGAAAATGTCAAATTGTTTGAAAAATAGATGAAATCAAGCAACGTTACGTGGTCGTTGAATCGGAGAATAGGGTTCTTAGAATGCATGATGAAGGGCTAAAGAAGAGGCTGCAATTGCTTCAACAAATGTTGGCTTCTTACAACATGATGATTTCTTGCAAAGAGTCTAAGGTTGTGGAGAATAATAATGATATTCATGATGAGGACCTCTTTGAAATTATGGGATTTTTGCAAAATGATCCTTTGCATAAACAATGCTTGCAATATACTCCTTTGCAGAACCAGACTGGTGATGGGATCTACCAGGTTTGATTATGGAAACACACGCATACACATGTGTGTATGTGTGTGTGAACTATTTGCAGCTAAAGCTAACACTTTTGTTTATCTAGTTGAAGTAGGTGTAAATAATGTAGATAGCTTTTCTGCTGTTTTAAATTTCTTCTCTTTTATTGTTGCAATTAGTGTTATTTTGATATTATAATCAAATCAACTTTAGATTTTTTTATTAATGTTCGTATTTTACGTTTATTTTATTCATATATAATGTAATACCTGAGTTTCTCAGGAACTTCATGCATTGCATGCATCTTTTATTATTTATGTGTTAATTGTGATCTTACATTGTTATAATTTGCTGTTAGATAAAATTATTTATACTCTTTTACATAAATAACGTTGAGAAAACCTTGACATAATTAGTTGAGACTCTAGTAATGTTCGAGTGAACAATGTAAATTATTTAATTAATGATACTATACATTATAAATACAAATTTTAAAAAGAAAATAAATTTAAATTTTTTATGTAAATGTATACACTTGTGTGCGATATATTAATTAATATATATATATATATATATTTTTTTTTTTTTTGAAGTGCCGTGTGATCGCATATATACATACAAGAAGCTTATTTAATTAATATTGACATATAAAAATGTTGTTGAGAAATGGAAGTGGTGTGTATTTACATATATACATATATAAGAAGTCAATTTGAATAATATTATATATATATATATATATATAAAAGTGATGCACATGGGGGTAATTAATGCTACTTCTTAACAGTAGCTTATATATATAGTTGCATATAATAATGTTAATATATATTAATATAGGTATGCATAGTGATACGTGTAAGTGTAGAAACTTGCCACCATCTTTTAATAATAATAATAATAATAAGAGATAGTGGATTTTACGAGACAAAACACCTTCTTCTATATTGAAGATTAAGAAGTCAAAATCTTTGGAGATTCAGGTAAGTAGAAATTTATTATAACTACAAAGCATAAAATAGTATTTTGTGAATTATTTATGTTAATTGATGATATATGTATACTATGTGTTTTACGAGATGTGATTTGTTGTTCAGTGACTATCGTAAAATAAATGAACCTGCGAGATAGTTGAATGGTTATTGTGGGATGAAGTTGTGAACCCTATTAAATGATGTGTTTTGATAACTAGAAGATAAAATTGGGGCGGTATGCGCAAGGTTGGTGCTGTGTGCATAAAATTGGCGCTGTGTGCATGAATTGACGTTGTGTGTGCAAGGTTGGTGTTGTGTACATCTAAATATCCTTCAAACCAAGAATATATATAGCAGTATATTTATACAAGTAAACATCAATTCATTTATATGTATTATTTCCATATATGTTTATACATAATTTAATTTATAGCTACTTTTTCACATGTGACATTATTTTTTATCAACAGGGAAACTTCAAGCAAATATTAAGAGTGATTATAATATGTCAAGATGGATTTATTTAATGAGAGGGTAGCATGTATATATTATCAAACATTTTATAAGTGCGGATTTGATACATCTTAATCACCAAAGCTTGGAGTGCATCATCCAAAGGTAAAACACCAAATAACTTGCATACCATGTTATATACAACTAATACATGATCTAGATATCTTTCAAATCAAGAGTATAAATAGCAATATATTTATATAAGTATACATCATTTCATTTATATGCATCATTTCCATATATGTTTATACAATATTTAATTTATATTTAAGTTTACATCATCTAGACTTTAAGCGACTATTAAGTATAATAATTATATGTCAGGATGCATAGATTTATTTAAGTGTATATTATCAAATATTTTATAAGTGTGGATGACATGACCCTAACCCATTAGTCTCAACAGGGTCGGTCAACCTTTTCGGATTCCACACATAAAATATGGACATAGACCTATAAATACAGAAACGAAATTTTTAACAATCTTCATATTTTAAGGACCAAATTGGCATGGTGGAGAGAGAATCCACTTAGCTGCATCTCCACCATACCAAACCTAGAGAAAAACTCTCTCCACACATTTATGCCCACCATTCTGAACATCCTCTCCTCCCCCTCACCTGCCACTGTGTTCCTTATTGCAGGGCTAAAGAACATCGACTCAACAAACATTCTCTCCGCCACGTCATCCTTCAGACAATCTTCCAAACTGTCAAAATAAGCACTGTAGAAGAAAAGGGCCTCAACAAAACGATCAACGAAAACCAGAGAATTAACATTCGCTTCAGCTTCAGTGACAATCATCATGCTAGGATTGATGTTTTTAATAACTCCCATCAAAATATCCAGCTTAGTTGGAGCTGAAATCATACTGAAATCAAAATATCCAGCTTAGTTGGAGCTTAAATCATACTCAACAAAGCATATGTTGCATAGACCACAACTGTCCTTCTTTATCCAGTTCGAAGAGGCTTTCGTGAAGATCTAAGACATCCTGTAAAGTGATCACATTGTAAGAGAATTTCAGATTCAATGAACCAGCCAAGCCTTTTAGTCTAACACCTGTTTCCTCAATCAAAGGACTCAGCTTTGTAGTTATAGCAGTTATCTTGAAATGTTCTATGGGACATTCAGATCTAGCTATAAGCGCATCCATTAGCACGGTCTGTTGCACACCGGATTGAAGCTCAAGATCAATGATATGAACCTTTCTACTATCTGATAAATGGTCAGCCACTGATTGAACACCTGTGAACACGGTGACTTGGTTGAAAGGTAGTTTCTCATGAAAGGTAGCTGTTTCATGGCCTGGAGTTATGGACTTCGAAAGCCAATTATTCACTATATGTTTTCCAGTGAGTCTCCCAGTTTCGCGCTCAATCTTGAGACTAAGAGCTTCAGTAAAATAGTACACTAATCTTTGAACTGCACTTATTTTACTGAAACGCAGGTTATTACACTGTTCAAGAAGCTTACTTGCAGAGTCATATTGCTCATTGAATACTTTATCAGCACATGAGAGGAGATCATGGACAAGTTGAATATCTTTACTATTATTATTATTATTATTCCCCATGGATGGACCTGTGAAGGTCTCTGACTTGGATCCAATGAAGCTCTCTGCAGCCAGCTCGATTATCTGATTAGTCGACAATGGTGAAGGAGATGATGGTTGCATTTTCGTCTCATGGCTCAATACATGTATCTTTTTTCCACTCACTGTGTCAATTCTACTTCTGCATTGCCTCAGAATCTCCATGAATGCAGAAGGAAATGCGTACGATGAGTTTTGAGATTTCTCAGTCGAAAGTACTCCAAAGTCTCCACAGGCTTGAAATGGTGGAGAAACAATGTCGAAATATAAGTCATCGAGGCCACCAAGATGAGCCAGAAGCTGTTGCTCTTCGTGCTTGGATGGAAACAGACCGGTCTCTTCAAAATCGTAGTTGTGTCCCTGTAAGAAGATGGGATCAGAACAATATGAAAAGGAGTCAACCAAATCTTGAACACCATTGAAATCAACATTTTTCTGAGTTTCTTTTTCAGAATTCATATCTTCCCAGGAATCAATATGATCTTGGGTTGCATAGATTTCTTCACCAAGTTCTTGTTATATGCATTTGTAATAAACCTAATGCACTAGATTACATTACCAAGAGACACAGAAGCACAATGATAGTGACATTTAAAGCAAATACAAGTAGAAAAAAACTTTTATTTATAAAAAGACTTTCACCTTGTTACAAACAGCTGTTTCTTGTTACTTAGCAAACTAAAATCATTGAACTCAACATCATCAAACAATCCATGTTTCTGTGTATTGACATAATCTTGTTTTATCCAACCAATGACATTATAAATTTGATTAAACCATGCATCAGAGAGAGTCATGATAGTAACAACCAAGAAAGATCACTTTACTCAACTGATAATCTTAATATCTTGTAAAATTCAACTGGCAACATAGATTATACATTGAGACAAAACAACAATATAATAATAAAAACACAAATAAGAAAACAAACAAATGTTAAGATGCATATGAGGCTGCCGGATTGATCTGTAGAGAACATTAAACAAACAAGTAAAACATGCTTTCTTCTCAAATAGTAATCATTAATTCAGTTAAATAGGCAATAATTTACAACTGCATCTCTGAATTATTTATTTGGTAGTGGTAGCAAAGAGATCCATTCAAGACTTTGTGTTCTCATCTTTCTTAATGTTCCAGCATACTATTCCCGTTCATTCGGAGAGTACAAGATCTCCAGCCAAAATGATCTTGTAGACAGAGTGGAGAGCTTTGTAGCGGATGTTGAAATGAAAATCTGATAAATACTAAGAATTACAGTTTATTATTACTGTTATTAGATTAATCCTTATACAAAAGCAATTGGAAGGAAACACCATCAATTTTTTCATTAGTTTCCTTAGTAACACATATATCTTCTTTACTCTTTGGTAGTGGTAATATAAGCACAGATTCAAACCTCTTTGATACACAAATTATTTTTACTCATGCTTTTGCTCATGAATTAAACATAAACTGAACAGTAAACAAGATGAGATTATCTTGACACAGTTGAACAAATCTTGCAAATAGATTGTAAAATGACAAGTAACATAGTCTCATCAATGAAAGTATCACAAAGCATTATCCAAGAAGCTATATAGAAGCAAGAAAAGAACATAGAAACAGAAACAGAATTCTGAATCCTCAAAGTGACCTTCTCCCCTGGAATTTCCATGCAGATACTGCAAATATTGGTGTACCCTTCCAACCAACTATGAGGCACTTTCCATTCAGACCAAGTAAGCAAGAATCGCTGCAGTCAAAGCTGTGAAGGACGGAATTTGCATGATTGAGGGCTAACTTACTGAGCTCTGTTTCCACCATGCCAAACCTTGAGAAGAATGCTCTCCATACATTTATGCCCACAATTCGGACCTTTCTTTCCTCTCCCTCAGCCACCACACAGTTTCTTATTGAAGGGCAAAAGAGTTTTGATTCAACAAACATTCTTGTTGTATCATTCTTTAGACAATCTTCCAAACATTCAAAATAAGCACCATAGAAAAAAGGGCTTCAACAAACCGATTCACAAAAAATGGAGAGTTAACATTTCCTTCAGATTCACTGATGATCATCACATGAGGGTGTTGATGTTTGTGATGACTCTCATCAAAGTCTCCAGCTGGTTTGGTTTCGGAATCAAGCAGTCCAAGGCATGTGTTGCATAGACTACAACCGTTTCCTCGGGATCCAGGTCAAAGAGGTTTCTGTGAGGAGTTTGGATGTCCTCTAAGATGATCACATGGAAGGAAAAGTTCAGGTTCAAGGACTCGGCTAAGCTTCTGAGTCGAGCACCTGCCTCCTCGACCATAAGATTCGAGTTAGTTGATAAAGCTGTCACCTTGAAATGTTCAAGGGGACTTTCAGATCTGGCAGCTAGAGCTTGCATTATGATCATCTGTTGAACTGCACAACGGATTTCAAGACCAATAATATGGACCTTTCTACAAGCTGATACGTGGTCTACCACTGATTGAATAACAGTAAACTGAGCAACCTGATTGAGAGATGATTGTTGGTGAAAGACAGCTATATCAGAGCTTATGACTGTGGATTCCACTGGCCAGTCATCCACCATATATTTTCCAGTACATTTTCTAGTTTCCTTCCCAATCTTGTCAAACAGAGCTTCTATGAAGTAGTACACCAATCGTTGTATTACATTTGTCCGACAGAAACTCAGCTTATAGCACTCTTCCAGAAGCTTAACCGCGCAATTATACTGCTGGTTGCATACCTTCTCAGCAGACGAGAGGAGATTCCGTACAAGTTGATTATCTTTACCATTCCCAGTGGAGGGGCCTAAAAAGGTGCTTGCATATGGAGGACTGATGACGGATAGTTTGTTCCAAGTCCCCGACTAGGATTGAATGAAGTTCCTTGCAGCCAACTCAATGATGTCATTAGTCGACAGAGGTGACTGAGACACTGATTGTTGTCTTGTCTCATGGCTCAGAACATGTAACTTTTTTCCAATTTCTGTGCCAATCTTGCTTCTACAGTGCCTCAGAATCTCCAGAGATGCAGAAGGAAATGAATATGGCTTCTCTTCATTTGGTTCCACAGGTTGTGAGTATAGAGATTCGTCACTGGAAAGTACTCCAAAGTCATTCCTAAAAGCCTGAAATGGTGGGGAAACAATATCGAGATATAAATCATCGAGAGAACCAACATGAGCCTGAAGTTGGAGTTCATCATAATTGGATGGGAGTTCAGAACAGTATGAAATGGATTCCACTGAATCTATTGTAGCATTAATATGTTTCTGGTTTTCATTCTCAGCTCCCTTCTCGGAAGCCTTGCAAGAACTAGAGGTTTTCATAACTTTCTAAAGAATATGAAGATGGTCTTCTGAAACTCCCTTTGAAATTTCAGGATGCATAGATTTCTTCACCAAGTTCTTGTCATATAGTATCTTGTAAGAATCAAACTGAACTGAGAAAGAATTGTACTTTTAGTTTACTCAGCCAGCTCGGGGACAAGTGATCAGTATTCACAGTTCACTCTCTAGGGTATAATTCACTCCAACAATGAAAAACCGTCTACGAAAAAACTAGTGTTTATCATAAACAAGACACTCACCATATCAACAGCTGTTTCATGTGACAGGTAAAATAAAATAATAGGATTCAATTTCGTATCACATACTTGGTGTCTTCTGGGATCTTGATATATTCGTTTTAGCCCAGATATTGTCAATTTGACCGAGTAAATCATGATCGAAATAAACAAGAAATAACATGACAGTTGACATGCTAGACAAATAAGATCAATTTAGAAAGTTGACATCTTACTGATTCAACCAACAAGTTATAAGAAAACCATTTATTCAGAGAAGATAACAACAGAGTTATGAAGCCACAAAGAAAAAAATAAGTCAATGTAATATGACTATAATGATATATGTATATATAGCACTTGTGCAAAATCATCTGCATGAAATTTTATGTGACATATTTAGCTGCTTTTACTCATGATTCATTTCCTTCTGAATGCAGAATAAGACCCCTTTGGTTCGTAATTACCTTTGTGTCAATTTTCAGTTGGACGAAAGCTGAGCAGTTGGTATCTGGGATTTTGGGAGACAGTATTAAAACCATTAGTAGGAAAAGAGTTATTTTTTGTTAACAGAATTGTTGTTGCACAAATGACAATTTCTTGATAGCTTTCTTTAACCATCATGTTCATTTTCAAGATATGATACTTAAGCAGGTGACGAAAGCATTAATCCAATAAGGCGAAGCCATAAAAAATGTTAAAAGAAACATCTTCATTAACTGAAATGAGAAGCATAAACTAAACATAAAAGAGATAAAATGGCCCCCTAAGAGAATGGTTAGAAAAGAAAACCTTTTCTTAAAACACAAGAGAACTACTTTATTTGTAAGCATTAGAAGGCTATGATGAATCTGCTGTTGCATCTCTTCACTTCAATAGTTCTTGATGCAACCTTGGAACTTCCAAGCCAAGACAGATCGAAAAGGGATATCCATCCAACCAATAAGCATAGCCTCCCCATTCATACTGATAGTACAATCTTTCCAGCAAGGATATTCTCTGATCATCAAGCTTGCTTGATACATAGACAGCTGGCTCAGCTCCGTCTCCACGATACCAAATTTACCAAAAAATTCCTTCCAGAAATCAATCTTCAAGAATTTCGTATAACTGCCATTGTCTTCACTAAGAACGCGGTTGCTGATTAACCCCTGAAAGAAGAGCTTCTCCGCGATCTCCCTGAACTGACTGTCAATCAGGTAGGCCTCATGGGAATCAAACATGGCACTGCAAAGAAAGAGAGCCTCTGTAAATCGGTCAGTGAAAATCGACGCACTAGTGCTCACCTCTACATCATTGACGACCATCACATGAGGATTGATGCTCTCAACTCCCTTTAGTAAACCTTCAACATTCTTGGGGAAGACAGACAAAACAATCAAACAAAACTCCAAGTAAACTGCCACCGTTTCACCGGCCTCTAACTCAAACTGGTCTTTCTTTAGCTCATACATTTCTGAATGCAATATGTTGAATACAAAGGGCAAGTTCATGGACTCTGCAAAGGATGACAACAACTTACCTGTTTATTTGACGTTTTCTTTGGGTATGCACACCACTGTTATCTTGAGCTGCTCGAGCTTGCAAGCTTTCCTATTCGTGAGAGCGTGCATCGTGACTATCAAGTACGAGCCCACCTTTTTTCCAATGTCGATGAGATGGATTCGTTCAGATGATGCCACGGCATCTAATATGGTTTGAATGACAGGGAAATGGGAGATTTGTGTGAAGGGGAGTTTCTGTTCAGATACATGGATAACACCTTTCAGATCCATTAGTCCTTGATCCACGTCCACACATAATACCTCTTTCTCAAGATCGATTTTGTCTTTTGTTACATCAGTTCTGTCCCTTAGATCTCGAGCAAAATGCCAATAGGGTGCTCGACATGAGAGCCCGAAAGAGCAAGAATGAGCAAGTCTTCGGCTTGATCATGTTGTCGGTTTGAGAACTTTTCAGCAGCATCAATCAGCCACAACACGCGGTTTAAATGCTTCTGATGTCTACGAACAAGCCATTAAACACGTATTAAGATTCTTAATTGCTCTTAGAAAAGCTTCGAGGTGGTTAGGCCGTGATAACAAAGACCACAAACGCACATCCAGCTACAATACCACCACCTCACCAACCTCTGACTCGAAAAAATTTGTTTTAAGGTCCTCCAGTTCTGATAAAACTATGTTAAATGATCGAGAAGGGTAGATTCATGGACTCTACAAAAGTAGATAACCACCTACCAGTATCTTCGAGCGTATCTTAAGGAAAATAAATTAAATCGGAAAAATAATGAAGAAAACTGTAAAAGTGAACAAAAGATGATCAAATGAATTAAATCGGAAAAATAATGAAGAAAATTGTAAAAGTGAACAAAAGACTGTGTCCTGTGTCTACTTGGACAAATTAGGTCAAACTATTATGGTCGATGGTCGGTCAATGTTGGTCGGTCATAATATAATATATTTTATATATTTCAAAAGGAAAAATCTCTCTATTCACTTGAATTACAATGAATTCGGAACCCCTTGAACTAGACTTAAGACACTATTTATAAACTAGACCTAAGATATAATACTTGGAAAATGAGAATCAAATCCCTTAATTTTAGGGATTTGAATAAGGGAAATATAGATTTGATCCTATCTAAATCAAATTTGATTTGGTCTTGACTCATTTCTTCTTCAAACTTCTTGAGTTTGAAGACATTTGTTAAGTGTGTGAAATACACTTAATATACATGGTCGTAAGTGTGTTTATCATACTATCTTGGTCATAAATGAATTATAACTACGAAATATTGTTTGATATAGGTACAAGAGGTGAAAACGGCGTAAATGGGAAAAAACGTGTGAAAAATGGAAGAAATAGGTCAGTACCGCGGTATCCATATTGAGTACCGCGGTACCCATATCTCGGTACCGCGGTACTCGACTCCAGAAAATTCAAGCCTTTGTCTCGGTACCGCGGTACTCACATCTCAGTATCGTGGTACCCGATGCGCAGTTTATTCTAAAGGCGCGATTTTCATGCTTCCAATGAATTTAGGAGTCCTTTGCCTCTTGGGGTCTATATAAACCATGTCAAGGCCTAGAGAAACGTACCTTTTACCCCACAAGAGAAAGCAAGATGATCGAGCGAAGGAGAGAAGATCGGCAACAATTCAAGCATAGTTTTTCTTTCGTTTCGTTATGAACTTCTTTTGTGTTTTTATGACAATGCGTAGCTAGAATCTTTCCTCTATAGGGTTTTATTCAAACCCTATGTGTTGAATTACGAACCCTTTATTTCGATTCTAATGCAAGTTTAATTTATGATTCTTTCTTCAACTTGTTGATGATTAAGTGCATGAATTTGGCCAATTTGTGTATCTTTATATTATTGTCAAATTTATATCGAAAGATTGGTTTGGTGATTAGAATTGTGGTAGAAGATCCTTCGAGTTAATTGAACAGGATAGTGTTTAATTGCATGTGAAATCGTAAGAATATAGATTTCACCTTAGGAAGCCATATTTGGGATTTATGCTTAATGCTTTGTTATGAATTTAATTGCGTAGGAATACAGTAAATTGTTCATAACATTAGATTCATGCATCACATGAAAATAGGGTATGATTATATTAGCATCTCAGGTTAGGAATCGGGAATTGACTCTTGCATGAGAAAAGAATAAAGGGGGATTAAAACACATAGGGGGAGATAAAATCCTAGGTTTGTTTATTTTGATAAATCTTAGTTTAATTCTTCTTTGCTTAATTGCAATCACTCTTTTATTATTTTCGTAGTTTAAAACAACCAACTCTTAATTTGAATTTGCTAGATAGGATTATAAGTTGTAGAAACCTGGTACTTGGGATAGATAGTTATTATTTTTCCTGTGGGTTTGATATCCGGACTTTTTAGTCCACTAGATTACTTATCACGATACGTGCACTTGCGTAATATTAGTCTTTGTACAAGTTTTTAGCGTCGTTGCCGGGGAATATAATTAATTGTCTAGTTTATCTTGATATTAGATTTGACCAACTTTTCTTACTCCAGCTATTGTTTTATTGAATTTCAGGTAGGATGTACAGTCTATGCGAAGAAGAAACGTATGAAACCTAGTGTCGTTTGATCCCGAG
This sequence comes from Scutellaria minor, assembly GCA_954870855.1. Classification (NCBI taxonomy): domain Eukaryota; kingdom Viridiplantae; phylum Streptophyta; class Magnoliopsida; order Lamiales; family Lamiaceae; genus Scutellaria; species Scutellaria minor. The sequence continues at coordinate 24,886,898 of OX940727.1, forward strand.
ATTGAGCGAACAGTCAGGCAAGTCAGAAAAAATCAAGTTGAGAACCAAAGAATGGACCAGCAAGAAAATAACAACGACCGAACGAGGTGAATAATGTTCCACCCCCACCAGTTCCACCTCGTTCAGTTACTCCACTAGTGGATAACAATACCAGAACCATCCAGGATTTTTATGTCCCGACTATGGATGGATTCCGGCCAAGCATCCTTTATCTATCCATCGATGCCAACAATTTCGAAATCAAGGCAGGATTACTGACGATGCTGGCAAACAACGGGTTATTCAGTGGATTAGCTGGTGAAGATCCATACATTCACCTGGTGAATTTTCTGAAAATCTACAACTCTCACAAGCAAAACGGAGTCTCTCCTGAAGCACTCCAACTTCGCTTGTTCAAGCACTCTTTGCAAGGCCAGACTCGCCTTTGGCTTACATCACTGGAGCCTCATTCCATCACTACATGGAATCAGCTCGCGCAGCTCTTTATGACCACCTTCAGTTCTCCTGCAAAGGAAGAGAAATTCGGAATCAAATTCACACATTCCTACAGGAGGATGGGGAAGAGTTATATGAGGCATGAGAATAATACAAGACGCTGTTGAGAAGATACCCAAATCACGGAGTAGAGAAATGGCGTTAGATACAACTGTTCTATACAGGGCTGAAAGAGAATGCTCAAACTGTGCTCGATGCTGCTGCATATGAAATTTTTTTGGGCCTCAGTGTTCCGGATGCTACAGTTTTGCTGGATAATCTCTCAAAGAACTGACATGCAAAGCTTCCTAGCCGAAACACAAACGGCACAACAAAGGTTCCTGGGATGTTCGAGATCGATTAGATGACAGTTGTGCAAGCACAGATGGTACAACTAAATCTACAAAATCAACTCCTCGCGAAGCAATTTACAGAACATAACAAGATGATTTTGCAAAAGTTGGAGGAGGGATCTTGAACACAGCAAGTTCAAGCTGTATACACTCCAGCAGCCACTACAGTGTGCTGCGAGATTTATGTTGGAAATCACTACACTAATGAGTACGTTACCGAGTCGATAGCTGTGAATTATGTGAACAATGGAAATCGTCAATTCCAGCAGAGATTCACAAGGAACCAGCAGGGCCAGAATTACTATAGGCCGCCAGGTCAGTTTCAACCACGCCCACAACAAGGATAGTATCAGCGACGTCCTCGACAGGGATTTCAGCAGCAACAAGGCTCTCAGCCATCGAATTCAATGGCACCAATTCCAGTTGAAGATTTAGGTTCGGTGTTAGCACAATTCATCGCGACGATACAAGCCTCTTTCCAAAATTTGGAAAACCAAATAGGCCAGATCACTGCTGAAAGAAGCAATAGGCCACCGGGATCTCTACCATCTAACACAGAAGATCCTAGAAAGAATGAGCAATGTCAAGCCATTAACCTGAGGAGTGGGAAACAGTTAGAGGAAGCTCCTCGGAAAGACAACACAAGCAAGGGTAAGGACAAAACAGAAATAGAGGAAGCTAAGAAAGAAGTGCAAGCAGAATCGTCAAACTTGATGGGTGATCCTACTGAAAAAGGGAAAGTTTCGCCTAAGCCTTCCACACAGGTACCTTTTCCCCAACGTTTAATAAAGGTTAAACTTGATGCTTCATATCAAAATTTTCTGAAAAAATTGAATGAACTGCATATTAATATCCCTTTTACTCAAGCTTCAGAACAAATGCCTAGTTGGGTTAAATTTTTAAAAGATATTTTGTCCAAAAGAAGAAAACTAGGTGAATTTGAAATGGTTGCATTAACTGAATAATGTAGCTCTATTCTCACTCGTCCACTTCCACCTAAGTTTAGGGATCCTGGAAAGTTCACTATTCCCATCACGATTGGGGATAAACATTTTCAGAGGGCACTTATTGATTTGGGGGCTAGTATAAATCTTATGCCTTTGTCTGTGTACAAAAGTTTGGATTTAGGAAAGATTAAGCCTACTTCTGTGACCCTTCAATTAGCGGATAGATCTCTTTCTTATCTCAAGTGTATTGTAGAAGACGTTCTTGTGAAGGTTGATGAATTCATATTTCCTGCAGATTTTTTAGTGCTTGATATGGAAGAGGATATGAAAGTTCCTCTCATTTTAGGGAGACCATTCTTAGCTACGGGGGGAACTCTAATAGATGTTACAAAAGGGGAATTAACCATGTCTGTAGGAGATCAGAAAATTACCTTCAATGTGTATCAAAACCTTAAGTATCAAAGTGATTCGCATGAAGTATTTTCTGTTGATGTTATTGACTCATTTTTTGATGATACTATGTTATTGGACCACTTGGTAGAATTTCTTTTTGCAGGTGAAGAGTTTTTGGATGAGAGAATCGAAGAGCAAGCAACATACCTAGATTTGGCGAAGTCAAGACCTCAACTGAAATTTGAAAGCTTGGAGGCACCTCTAAAGCCCAACAGTGCATTCAAACCATCAGTGGAGGAGCCACCGAAACTTGAGCTCAAAGAGCTCTCTTCTCACTTAAAATATGCTTACCTTGGTGTTAATGAAACTCTTTCGGTACTAATTTCTGCTTCTTTGAATTCTTTACAGGAACAACGATTATTGGAGGTACTTTGTGAGCACAAGCTTGCAATAGGATGGACTATTTCAGACATTCGAGGTATAAGTCCTATATTTTGCATGCACAAGATCATCTTGGAAGAAGGGCACAATTCATCAATTGAGCAGCAAAGAAGATTAAATCCCATCATGAAAGATGTAGTAAAAAAAGAAATTATCAAGTGGCTCGATGCAGGTATTATCTATCCTATTTTCGATAGTGCATGGGTAAGTCTCGTTCAATGTGTGCTTAAAAAATGGGGAATGACTATGATTAAAAATGAAAAGAATGAATTAATTCCCTCTAGAACAGTCACAGGTTGGCGAATATGCATGGATTATAGGAAGTTAAATAAAGCCACTAGGAAAGATCACTTCTCTTTGCCTTTTATTGATCAAATGCTTGATAGGTTAGCCGGGAAAGAATTTTACTGCTTTCTTGATGGATATTCGGGGTATAATCAGATTGTTATTGCACCGGAAGATCAACACAAAACCACTTACTTATTCTTATGGTACATTTGCTTTTAGACATATGTCTTTTGGTTTATGTAATGCCCCTTCTACATTCCAAAGGTGCATGATGGTTATTTTCACGGACATGGTTAAATGCGGTTTAAAAGTGTTTATGGATGATTTCTCTGTTTATGGTGATACGTTTGACATTTTTCTCCACATGCTAGCTAAGGTTCTTCGCAGGTGTGAAGAGACAAACTTGGTGCTCAATTGGGAAAAGTGCCACTTCATGGTACGAGAAGAGATCGTGCTCGGACACAAGGTTTCAAAGATGGGACTTGAAGTTGATCGAGCAAAGATCGAGACAATCGAGCGTCTCCCACCACCGACCTCAGTAAAAGGAATCAGAAGTTTTTTAGGGTACGCTGGATTCTATAGGCGGTTCATGTCACGACCACATTTCTAATATAGCTAGACATATAATATATTTTCATATTAAGAGACCTGTAAGTAAGTGTGGGACCTTTTTTTTTTCCTTTTTAGATGCTGTAATAAATAACTTTTCTTGCACCTAAAACTAAATACGAAAATATATAACATGTTTCATAGCATTTATCATAAAGTCCAATCACACCCACTTTTATATTTTACGTACTTATCCCCAAAAGAAAGTGAAGATAAAACAGAAATTCATGTTCTTCATCAAAACATTGTTTAAAGCAGAATAAGCCCATAGCATAGCCCAACAGGTCGTCATCCATGTACACCATCTCCGAACCCGTAGGAACTCAACAGCATAGTCAGTAAGTCCATGAGCTTAAACATCAGCAGATTCACCTACAATGCATGAACTATATGAGCTAATAAGCTCAGTAAGCAGAAATTATGCACATAACATTAATGGTATGAAATGATGTCTATGATGCATGCCAATGAATGAAAACATTTCTTTACAAAAATCATTTTCCTTCATTGGGCCCCTTGACCACCTCGCTACTAAGCACCGGATAGAGCTCAATATACCATCATTCATCATTATAGCCGTAACCATGTCTCACAGGCCCCCGACTGAATGAATCAAGCCGTAGCCATGTCTCACAGGCCCCCGGCTAAACATATAGTAATGGTAACCGTAACCATGTCTCACAGGCCCCCAGCTGAGCGAATCAAGTCGTAGCTATGTCTCACAGGCCCCCAACTACCCATATAATATATCATAAGCATGATTACATGTCTTGGTGCTAGTAATGGTCAATAAAATACTTTTCATCTTGAAATCATGTCTTGTATGCAGAATGCAATATCTTTCATCATTTACATATGCACGTGTTGATGCTCGTGATTGATATTCGTAATGCATCACATATATCTTCACATAACATCACTCAAACACGTCATTCTCAAGGAGATATAAAATCACGTATTATCACTTAATCAATATATAACCATGACGTACTACGTTCATGCATTGTAGTTGTAAATGAATTTCTACTTACCTGAACTGTCGAGGATTTTGGTTGTGTAACCTCCTAGTTTACCTCTCAATTTTCTCGTCTATTTTCACCCCTTTTTTTTTCTTTCCTTCTCTAATGCATCGGCTCCCCTGTTTTTCTTCTCTGCTCTGTCATACCCTTCTTTCATTTTATCATTCTCATTCTTATATTATTATTATTATTATTATTATTATTATTAAAAGAAGCAATGGTGGCAAGCTTCTACAAATCCACGCATCACCTACCTATAATAATATATATATATATTAACACTATTATAAAATAATGATGACAGTAGTATCAGCACTTACACGTATCATATGCTTATATTAATATACATCTTAACATTATTATTATTATATTCAACTAAATATATATATATATAAGTTGCTGATTGTGATTACCCACATATATATATATATAATATTAATTATCTATGTTTGCGTACACACATATATATATACCTATGCTACTTATATAAACATAATTATAAAAGTCAAACTTCTAAAATATGCTACACACGGCCATTATAATTGCATGTATATATATATATATTATGTGCACTTTTATATATATATATATATATCCGTAACCAATTCAATTAGGTAAAAAAACATATAAATAATTTCATATTTGAAAGCTAAATATAATAATACAAGGTCACAAATAGCACATAAATAACACGAGATTTAACAAGTTTAAATAAATAAATAAATAAAACAAAAGCACTCTATGATATTGATGTAAACTCAAACGTCACATAATAAACAATACGAAATTCATAGGATGCATGGATGCATGAACTATATTCGTCAATGAGTCACGAGGGGTCGGGTCTCACAGTTCATCAAGGATTTTTCCAAGATTGCCAAGCCTCTATGCAACTTGCTTGAAAAGGACATCAAATTCAAGTTCAATGGTGAGTGTCTTAAAGCTTTCGACGAGCTTAAGAAAAGGTTAGTCACTGCTCCAATTATTATTGCACCATAGTGGGATGAACCTTTTGAGCTTATGTGTGATGCAAGTGATTATGTTGTGGGTGCCATTTTGGGCCAACGAAAGAATAAAATTTTTCATTCTATCTGCTACACAAGTAAAACTCGTAGTGATGCACAATTGAATTACACCACTACGGAAAATGAGTTGCTTGATGTGGTATTTGCCTTTGAAAAATTTCAATCTTACTTAATTGACACGAAAGTCATCGTTTGCACTGATCACTCTGCATTGAAATATTTGATCGCTAAGAAAGATGCTAAACCTAGGTTAATTAGATGGGTTTTGTTGTTGCAAGAATTTGATTTAGAAATTCATGATAGGAAGGGCATGGAAAATCAAGTAGCGGATCACTTGTCTAGGCTTGAGAATGGGTTAATAGTGAAACACAAACTTAGCATTAATGAAAATTTTCTTGATGAACAATTGCTTGCTATTGATAACGAAGTCCCTTGGTATGCTGATTATGAGAACATGTAGTTAGCCGGGTATTCCCACCAGAGTTTTCGTTTCATCAAAAGAATTTTTTTTTACATGATTTTAAGTTTTACTTTTGGGAAGAGCCATTTCTGTTTAGACAATGCAGTGATCAGGTTATCCGGCAATGTGTCCCGGAAAGCGAGCAAGATGATATTCTGCAACATTGTCATGTCTCAGATTATGGAGGACATTACGGAGGTGAGAGGACGACTCGAAAAGTTCTACAGTCAGGTTTCTTTTGGCCATCCCTTTTTCGTGATTCTTACATTTTTGTTTCAAAGTGCGATCGTTGTCAACGTATTGGCAACATCTCGAAGTGCCACAAACTCCCACTAAACACTATGATCAAACTTGAGCCCTTCGATGTATGGGGAATTGATTTTATGGGACCCTTTGTCCCATCCTTCAATAACTTATATATCTTAGTGGCAGTAGATTACATGTCAAAGTGGGGTAGAAGCAGCCACCTTCCCTACTAACGATTCTTCTATAGTTTTTGCCTTTTTGAAAAGACAGATTTTCACACGTTTTGGCACACCAGCGATGGAGGAATGCACTTTTGTAACAAGAAAGCTGAGACCTTACTAGCTAAGTATGGAGTCAAGCATAAGGTCGCTCTTACCTATCATCCTCAAACGAATGGCCAAGCCGAAGTTTCGAATCGAGAGATCAAGAACATTTTGGAAAAGGTGGTGAGCCCGACTCGAAAGGATTGGTCTAGGAAGTTAGATGATGCACTGTGGGCATATCGAACTGCATACAAGACTCCACTTGGAATGACCCCGTTTCATCTTGTGTATGGAAAGACATGTCATTTACCAGTAGAATTGGAACATAATGCATATTGGGCGATCAAAGAGCTGAACTTTGTTCTCGATTCATGCAAGGAGAAGCGAATGACTAAACTCCTTGAACTCGATGAATTACGCTTGAACGCGTATGAGAGCAACCACATCTATAAGGAAAAGACCAAGAGATGACATGACAACAAGATCCTCCACCGTGAGTTTCAAAAGGGGGAACTCGTTCTGCTTTTCAATTCGAGACTGAAACTATTTCCCAGAAAGTTGAAATCTCGATGGTCGGGACCTTTTACGGTTGCAGAGGTGTATCCACACGGAGCCGTTGAGATAATGGATAACGACTCGGGAAGGACTTTCAAAGTCAATGGGAACGATTGAAACATTATTACGGTGGCAAAGTGGAGCGCCACCTAACTTCGATCGCATTGACTTAGAAAAGTTAACAAAAAGTCTAGCTGAAGACTATAAACTTAGCGCTTCTTGGGAGGCAACCCAAGTTTTCTTTTTCTTTTTTTTTCTTTTGTTCTTTTCAAAGTTTTTTGTGTTTCTTTGAAGTTTTAAAGGTTTCTGAGTACTCACATGCTCATAATTAACCAAGTTATGTATTTTTGCAGGTATGGGATGGATGGAGATCGATACCGCGGTACCCAAATTTGGATACCGCGGTATCCGAGTGTAGGTTTTCGGAGGAATTTTGACTAGTTGTCGATATCGCGGTACCCAAATTCAGATACCGTGGTATCTGAGTACAGATAATTAAGTGTAACTTACTTGGAGGCCAGTATCGCGGTATCCAAAATTGGATATCGCGGTACCCAATCATAGATTTTTCAAGGGCGTTTTGACTGGAGCCTAGTACCGCGGTATCCACTTACCAGTACTGCGGTACTGAACCACTTAAGAGACCAAATTCGGGAATTTTCCCCAGTTCGCCCAAACACAAGCCCCACCCTCTCCCAAACCCTTCTCCCTTACAAAGCATAACCACACCTCTCCCACTTCACAACTCGATCATTGAGGGCAATGTCACATTTAAGTTTGGGGGTAGGAGTTTCTTGTTTTGTTTTTTGGTTGTCGAGTCTTTTTGCTTTGTTGTTGAGTCTGTTTGTTTCAAGTTCCCATTGTTATATGCGTTGAGAGTCATGATATGAAATGCTTAGCTGTGATTGCATGATTCGATGAATTTGAACCTTTTTGTTTTACTTTACGATTTATGCATTGGATTTTATGTTGTGGGCTATTTCGATTATTGAGCATTGAGGGTTGAAAATAGTTGTTGCATGTACTTGTGGGTGAATTGATCAAAAACTTAAGGCATGTTGAGTTATTGCGAACTGAATATATGCTTTCGCTTTATATTATGAAAAATTCGGCTATGGCCAAGGGCAAGTTTTTGTTGCTTAGGTGACTTGAATAAGTAAATCCTTAGGGGTATCTTTATGCCTAGCAACCTAAAGCCAACTGGTTTGAGATTATTGATTGAAAGTTCGGTACATGGGTCACTTAAGTAACGTTAAATGGTAATGATAAAGAAAGTTGATATGTGAAAAATCTCTAAGTTGAAGAAGTGTGATTCGAAGCCTTTTTGGTTCAAACAAGTAAACCCTTGGGGTGTTTTACACCTAATGTCCTAAAACCATCCAGTTTGGGAGCCATTGGTTGAAAGTTCGCTACATGAACTAATTAGAAAGCCAATGGATTGCATTAGATTCGACAAATGAGATAGTCATATGAAAAGAAAAAGAAAAAAAAAAGAGATAAAGAATAAGTGCCATATATGCCAATGTGTTTATGATGATTATGATGATATATTGGTTATTGTGATTCTTGATTAGCTAAGTTAATGAAAAATCCCACGGTGTAATGATTTGGTTAATTCCTTTGATGTTTGAGAAGTCGGGATGTGCTAGCAATATAGAATTTGATGTTGAGTCTTTTAGTAAGTCGAAAGGGAGATATTTGTGTTGAATGCAGTTTTTGCTAAGTGTTTTAAAAGATTGAGACTCGATTTGTATATAACCTTGGGAATCTGAAGGTGTTATGTGTTGTTGGATTGATTGTTGGTTGTGTCGTTGATGTCGTAAGATTGTCTTTGTGCGAGGACGCACAAACATTTAAGTTTGGGGGTGTGTTAAGTGTGTGAAATACACTTAATATACATGGTTGTAAGTGTGTTTATCATATTATCTTGGTCATAAATGAATCATAACTACGAAATATTGGTTGATATAGGTACAAGAGGTGAAAATGGTGTAAAGGAGACAAAGCGTGCGAAAAACGGAAGAAATAGAGTCAGTATCGCGGTATCCATATTGAGTACCGTGGTACTCGAAGTGAAGTTCCAAAGCTCGGAGTTTTGCACCTCAGTACCGCGGTACCCATATCTTGGTACCGCGGTACTCGACTCCAGAAAATTCAAGCCTTTATCTCAGTACTGCGGTACTCGATGCACAGTTTGTTAGAAAGACGCGATTTTCATGCTCCCAACGAATTTAGGAGTCCTTTGCCTCTTGGGGTCTATATAAACCATGTCAAGGCCTAGAGAAACATACCTTTTACCCCACAAGAGAAAGCAAGACGATCGAGCCAAGGAGAGAAGATCGGCAACAATTCAAGCATAGTTTTTCTTTCGTTTCATTATGAACTTCTTTTGTGTTTTTATGACAATGCGGAGCTAGAATCTTTCCTCTATAGGGTTTTATTCGAACCCTATGTATTGAATTACGAACCCTTTATTTCGATTCTAATGCAAGTTTAATTTATGATTCTTTCTTCAACTTGTTGATGATTAAGTGCATGAATTTGGCTAATTTGTATATCTTTATATTATTGTCAAATTTATATCGGAAGATTGGTTTGATGATTAGAATTGTGGTAGAAGATCCTTCGAGTAATTGAACATGATAGTGTTTAATTGCATGTGAAATCGTAGGAATATAGATTTCACCTTAGGAAGCCATATTTGGGATTTATGCTTAATGCTTTGTTATGAATTTAATTGCGTAGGAATACAGTAAAATTGTTTATAACATTAGATTCATGCATCACGTGGAAATGGGGTATGATTATATTAGCATCTCAGGTTAGGAATCGGGAATTGACTCTTGCATGAGAAAAGAATAAAGGGGGATTAAAACACATAGGGGGAGATAAGATCCTAGGTTTGTTTATTTTGATAAATCTTAGTTTAATTCTTCTTTGCTTAATTGCAATCACTCTTTTATTGTTTTCGTAGTTTAAAACAACCAACTCTTAATTTGAATTTGCTAGATAGGATCATAAGTTGTAAGAACCTGGTACTTGGGATAGATAGTTATTATTTTCCCTATGGGTTCGATATCCGAACTTTTTAGTCCACTAGATTACTTGTCACGATACGTGCACTTGCGTAGTGTTAGTTTTTGCACAACAATATTTACTTGAGGCATAATTCTAAGTTCTTTTGGCTCTTCTTCGGATAAGACTCTAATTATTCTCAGGTCATCTGAAGAACTCCTTCACATCTCTAACTAGCTTCAGGTCGGCATGACACCGAATTTATCCTTGGCTTACTAACCTCGACACAAATCTCGGCTCACCTCACCTCATATAGGCTAATCTCGGGTCTTCCAATCTTGGTTCACCTCAACTCATCTGAGGTCGACCGAAGACCAATTTGGCCCCTCAAGACTAATACAACATCTAAATATCCTTCAAACCAAGAATATATATAGCAATATATTTATACAAGTAAACATCAATTCATTTATATGTATTATTTCCATATATGTTTATACATAATTTAATTTACACAAAAACTCATGTGAGACGGTCTCACGAATAGTTTCTGTGAGACGGAGCCCCATCACCTACAAACAACATGTGAATTGTAGGGTTTGGATGGTGGGTAATTGGGTTGTAGGTTGACCTGTTTCACACAATGCATTAAAACTTCGTGAGACAGTCTCACAAGAGACTTACTCTTTAATTTATAGCTACTTTTTCACATGTGACATTATTTTTTATCAACAGGGAACTAGACTTCAAGCAAATATTAAGAGTGATTATAATATGTCAAGATGGATTTATTTAATGAGAGGGTAGCATGTATATATTATCAAACATTTTATAAGTGCGGATTTGATACATCTTAATCACCAAAGCTTGAAGTGCATCATCCAAAGGTAAAACATCAAATAACTTGCATACCATGTGATATACAACCAAGGATGAAAATATCCCGATACACATGTGATATATCCGTATTTTGAAGGTTGCGATATGGATATGGGGGGTGAATTTTTTTTTCCGGGATATCCCGGATATATCGTGGATATATCACAAATATCCATATCCGTATCCATATCTGTCCATCTCCGTGTAAAATTGGAAAAATATCGGGAAATATCGCGGATATATCACAAAATATCGGGATATATCCAAAATATCATAATTTTTCAACGAAGAAAATCCGATTCCAAAAGTAGCAGCTATGGTTCGTGAGAGTGGTGTTGATGTGAATCAGGTGTTGCAACAAGAAGTTGGTAGTACCACTTTTGGTTCAGAGTCTTCAGACTCATTTACCAAAAGATGATGGAGGAAATGGTGGAAACAGTGATGGTGGTAATGACGTACCTAACCAAGAAGATTATTTTTCAAATCAAAAACCATTGAGTCTATTCACAGGTGAGGATGAGTTCACTCATGCAATACAAGACACAGATCATGGATCAAGAGAAGGAGGTCCGGGTATAGATGCAATCGGAAAGGATTATACAAGGAGACATGCTTGACATGAAGATGAAAGCTCAAATGTTGATATAGATCAACCACTTTCAATGAGCTTTGACTCAATAGGTATGAACATCAACCAAAATGACATGTCTTAAGAATTTATACCCATGGGCCATGACACATACGGGAGTTCACAGTTTGATTGGAGTACTCAAAACGTATTTAATTATCCACTCCCTCAAATGTCCTATGGAAGCATGTACCAACAAAATGATGATTGGTTCAATTCACACTATCCAATTTATGGTGAAACCATTGAGAGAGATAGAGTAACGTACCAACAACATGTGCATAATTATATTCATAATTACTCAAATGTGATGAGTTGGTACCAATATTGTTTGGACAAAGATAACATTGCACCTGTTATTTTTGAACCTCATAGATGATTTGGTTGTATCAATCAATTTTGAATAAATCTCAGTTTTGGTAACACTTTGTATGTTTATTATTTATATGTATGTTGTAAACATGTCATTTTGTTGAGATTTTAAATCTTATGTAAAATTTCCAATTTTTAATAGAGTTTCCATAATTTTTTTAATTTTTTTGCAATATCGATATGCGATATCGATATATCCGTAAAATCAAGGTTGCGATACGACACGCGATATGAATATTTTCATCCTTGTATACAACTAATACATGATCTAGATATCTTTCAAATCAAGAGTATAAATAGCAATATATTTATATAAGTATACATCATTTCATTTATGTGCATCATTTCCATATATGTTTATACAATATTTAATTTATATTTAAGTTTACATCATCTAGACTTTAAGCGACTATTAAGTATAATAATTATATGTCAAGATGCATAGATTTATTTAAGGGGATAATTGCGTGAAATCCCCTTGTGGTTTGGAAAATTGGCATGAAACCCCCTTGTGTTTTCAAAAATGCGCAAAATCCCCTTATGGTTTTCTAAATGTAGCCCGAAATCCCCAACTCCGTTAAGGTTAACGGAAGTGCTATGCACGCGCAGTTCATGCGTTTTTTGGTATTTTTTTTGACTTTTTTGTTATAAAATGATATATATATACACCTTTTTTTGACTATATTAAAAGATTAATTTTCTTGTGGGGTTTCGTGCAATTACAAACACTTTCTTCAATTTGATTTTTTACATTAACAACTATGTATTATTTGTTTTTTTTTCAATTAATTTTTTCATAATGTTAATTTTATATATAGTTATTTATTTTATTGTTTTTAATACTAACAGTTGTATGTATGTTTCGTTTTTACTTTTTTTTATTTCAATTATTTTTTTTCAATATTGATTTTTATTTAGTTATTTATATTATTGTTATGAATGATTTTTCTTTCTTTTCTTTTATTTTTTTCATTAATTTTATTGTTTTGCAACAATTGATACGTATATTTCTTTCTTTACTTTTTTTTTCAGTTTATTTTTTCAAAATGTTAAATTTCTTACTTAATTATTTTTATTGTTATTAACTCAACTATTTATGAAAGTTATATTAAATAAATAAGACTCGATATTAAGAAAAATATAAAATAAATAAATAAAAGACTCATTGTTTAATAATTGTTAGGTATAACAAACAAAATTAACCATACCAAGAAACAATTAACATACCAAAAAATTAACCATACCAAGAAACAATTAACATACCAATTTATCATAAACAAAAAATAATAATAATAAAAATTATGCAAGAAAACTTGGAACATTTTTAATAAGAAAATTTCGCGCAATAATCCCCATAATTTTTATTATTCTTATTTTATTTATGATAAATTGGTATGTTAATTGTTTCTTGGTATGGTTAATTTTTTGATATGTTAATTGTTTCTTGATATGATTAATTTTGTTTGTTATACCTAATTATTATTAAATAATGAGTCTTTTTATGTATTTATTTTATATTTTCCTTAATATCGAGTCTTATTTATTTAATATAACTTTCATAAATATTTGAGTTAATAACAATAAAAAATAACTAAATAAAAAATTTAACATTTTGAAAACATGAACTGAAAAAAAAAAGTAAAGAAAAAAATATACGTATCAATTGTTGCAAAACAATAAGATTAATTGAAAAAAATAAAAGAAAAGAAAGAAAAATCATTAATAACAATAATATAAATAACAAAATAAAAATCAATATTGAAAAAAAATAATTGAAATAAACAAAAGTAAAAAAGAAACATACGTACCAACTGTTAGTATTAAAAACAATAAAATAAATAACTATATATAAAATTAATATTATAAAAAACAAATAATACATAGTTGTTAATGTAAAAAATCAAATTGAAGGAAGTGTTTGCAATTGCAAGAAATCCCACAAGAGAATTAGTCTTTTAATATAGTAAAAAAAAATGGTATATATATATATATATATATCATTTTATAGCAAAAAAGTCAAAAAAAACACCAAAAAATGCATGAACAGCGCGTGCATAGCACTTCCGTTAACCTTAACGGAGTTGGGGATTTTAGGCTACATTTAGAAAATCATAAGGGGGTTTTGCACATTTTTTAAAACACAAAGGGGTTTTATGCCAATTTTCCAAACCACAAGCGGATTTCGCGCATTTATCCCTTTATTTAAGTGTATATTATCAAATATTTTATAAGTGGGGATGACATGACCCTAACCCATTAGTCTCAACAGGGTCGGTCAACCTTTTCGGATTCCACACATAAAATATGGGCATAGATCTATAAATACAAAAACGAAATTTTTAACAATCTTCATATTTTAACATCTATTCAGATTCATATTTCCTCATCTTCATCGACAATCTTCTATTCAGATTGTTAACAAGGTCTCTTTCTTTCCCCTTGATAAGGTAGGTAGAGAGGGGATTGTGGTGGCCCGGTGGGCAGAAAGCACCAACGCCGTTCGCCGGAGCTGCTGTTCAGTTCACCGGAGCTGCCGTTCGTCTCCCTCACAGCAGCTGTGGATCGTACAGTTTCGTCTGTAACAGCTACGTCTCAGCCCCGTTTCCCCTTCGGTCGTCGACAGGTGTATTTTGAAACCCTTACCTAGGGTTTCGCTCTGGTAAATTGGCTTGAACCTCTCCATTTATCGCTTTCGTAGTCTAGCCGCTTGTAGCGGATTGTGTGGTCGGGTTTCTGTGCTGATAGAATTAGACAATCACAAAAAAAAAAAAAAAAAAAGAAAGGAAACGTGTATATGAGTCTAGACTTTAATCCTTGATACTCAAAAACTCTTTACGCGTAAGACGACGTCGTATTATTATTAAGCGTGACATCACACGTTCATACCCATATTTAATCCCGAATTGAGTTAAATTCGAGCTTACAAGATAATTTCAAATCCCCAAACAAGACCTTACGAGATGGCGTCGCCGGTGATTACACCAGAGGACGTGCTGGAGACTCTCATGAACGACGGCACAATTGACTCAATCCGACTGAAGATAATTAATCAGCTTAAAGCAAATGTAAGATTTTATGCATGTAACTTTGTGGATATATGCTTAACTTTTTTTGAATAATTGTGTTATGATCTGAGGATTTGCGTTTTGGAAGTGAACTTCTGTGCGTTTTCTTGCAGTAATATTTTCAGGTTTATTTTTACTCTTATATTGGGTGATTTAACTAAGGAGTCATGATTTTAGCGATTTATAGTGAGGTAGTATTTGTGTTTTATGATGGAATTTCGTAAATTTTGGTGAGCTAGAGTTGTGAAATTGTCCTGTTTGTTTGGAGATATGTGAAATGTTTTGGATTGGTGTGAGCATCTTATTATGATCGAAGTATTTTTGTTCTTGTTGAATAGAGATTTTTTCCGTTTCTGAAGTTCAGAGTTGAGGTGGAATTCAATGGTGCATTGTTGGTGAAGTTGTTAAAAGGGATGATAGAATATGTACTTAGCCTCTTCTGGTATAGTTTAATGCGTGCAGTTTTACTTCTTGCTCCAAGTTTATGTGTAAATTGACTACATTATATGCCATGTACAGTTTGTGGCACTCTATGGTAGTATTAGATGATTGAGTTCGGTATGTTTCTATCAGAGGTGAAATCTTGTGAACTCTTACCAAGTTATTCATTTGCAAAACTTGATGGTCATCATCAATTTTGATAATTACTAATGGGTAAATCTGTTGTAGCATCTATCTATTTACTACTCTCACTTCATAGAGAGTGCCAAGTGATATTGTAGGTATGACAAGGGACGACATGGAGCCCAAAAAATTGTATTATGTAATTTGATGCTGTTAATATTATTGATTAAATTTGATTGTTTAACTTTAATGCATGTGACATCTCGAGCATGACTAGCCAGTTATTTCATCACTTCCCTTTTGTGTTATTTTGTTTCTTTTTGCAGTCAAGCAAGAGATAGCCTATGTGTTTCTATACATTTAGGTCTCTGGGAAATTTTGAATTACGTGCTCAGTTATGTGGACCATTAACTTATAAATACTAGCTCATTCCATTTACATCTAGTAATAGAAAGCAAATCGCACATAATTCCATAAATTGCCCCCAGTCTCATAATGAAATTATCTTCACTTTTATGTTCATTCGTAACATACCTTATCTAACTGTTGTAACATCTTAAATGTCTTTATGTTTTAACCTTTTCTCTAAAACCTTTTTTTTTTTTTTTTTGTGTTTGAATGCTCATGGTTGTGTGGAAGTTTAGTTCATTTGTTGCATGAACATAGAGACAATCGGCTTAATTTTGGCGCTATGTTATAAAGCAAGAATTGCAAGATGTAGGGCTGGTAAGCCCTGTCAAGACATGAGAACAAGACACGAACATAACTTACTCTAATCTAATATGATTTTACCAATTTGTCTTAATGTAGTTATCTTATCTTTTGCATGAATTTTGATGTAACCAGAAAATGACCTAAAATCAAACACAAACACAACATGGTAACCTGAATTATCAGCTCTAGCTAGAAGCAAAAGAGACATGACTTTATGTCTTGCAGGAGGAGCTGAAGAGTAACACAATCAAAATGGTGGAGCAGAGTAAGGTTCTAAACACTCCTGGCGCTGAAAAACAGACAAAGAGAGAGTTGTTTGATGCACTTCGTCAAGAGCTTGAGTAAGCGATCATCACTCTGGACCTGTTCTTCATAGGATTATGCTTCTACAGAGCACCTATATTATTTTTGTTTGATACTTATGCTAATAATAATAATAATAAAGTGCACACTTTCACCCATTCAGCTCTTTGTTACTTGACTGGGTGCTTTGCTCTCCTTTCCTCATTTAGATCTTCCCAGATAGTTGTACAATAACTAGGTCCATGACTTCTGCTGTTTTGCATTATTTGACATAAATTCAATAATCTTTCCTGCCCAAACTCTCTCTCTAGAAGAATTGATGTAGTTGGCTAATGTATGCAGAACTCCTGTACTTGAGAAGGCTTCTAGATCAGTTTGGGAGTTGATTTTGGATCAGAATGGATTGGGGAAGGAAATCAACAAAACTGTTGAGAGAGTCTTTTGTCAACTAAGTGGCTGCGAGCCCCCATTGTTTCCTACATTAAGCAACGAAGCCCAGCCAGCAAAAGAAAGGGAGGATACTCCTTCCACTTCCTCCAAGAAAAGAAATTTCAATGAACTAAGCAAGGAAGAAGCAGATGTAGCCGTTCCAGAATCAGTCAATGGATCAGTGCCCGAAAAAACTTCCAAAACGCTATCCCCCAGTTCCAGAAAATAGAATTGACTTTACCCTTTGGATCTGGCTAGCTTCCTTTTGATGGTCTCGCTGAGCTTACACATAATGTAAGTACTCTCAACGTGATTTTATTCTTCGAAAAGCTATAAATCTGACAATATCTGGCTCTCTGGTTCAGTGATTAATTGTATTGACATTGAGTTCATGAATGATGAATCTTGTACTAGTAGTCTCAAAGTCTTTTCTATTGGCCATTTATGCTAAAATAGTACAGTTTTGTAAATTATACGTATTTATTCGTCACTGTCCAGATGTTTGTCGATCATTGTAACATTGTCTCAGTTCGAGATAATGACGATCCATATGAGGTGAAAATCTTATGTACGGGTTCTGTTTTATTCACACATGATATTGCCCTTTCTAACTACTGCTCATTTTAAGGTTGAATTTGTGCAGTTGTTTGTATTTGATGATACGATGCAAAAAGAAAAAAAAAAGGAAAAATAAATGAAGCAGTCACCTGTATTTGTTAAATTTCTAATAAGATTTATTTTTTTACAAAAGTTGTTGACATTATCCCATCTTAATCTTTTTATCCCTTTAATTATTAAATATTGAAAAATCCATCATCAGAATGGACCTACTTATCATCCGTGAGATGGACAAGTTGTTGTTTTCTTAGTCTCTATGAACCTTTCGCATTTGGAAACGTAACCTAATACACAATTTAATTTCAACTGAATAAACTTATCTATCTTCAGAATGATTTGTATTACTATGATACATTAAATAAACTTCTTTGTCTTCATAATGCTTTCTATTACAAAACTTTCTCCGTTTTAATTTAGTATGTTTTCAACTAAATCCATGTTATGGGTGTATCATATATATAAATTTTCATGTCAATCAATATAATATTATAATGGAAACATATTAGTATTTTAGTTTCAAATTAACGTAATTAAGAACTACACTGTGATAACTTGCCTTTTAGCAACGCTATTTTGACTTATAAGATCTTGACTTTCAAGATAAATTATTCTTTCCAAAGAAATATCACTTATTTAGGATAATTGTAAGAATTATTCATTATATAATGAGTCTTAATGGATAAGCTGAAGGAGATAATAAAAGTAGCCCAAATTAATTAAAATGGGATGACTAAATTAAAGTGGCTGCTATTAATTCTATATCACCATAAAAAAATAAAATTGATAAATGATATATAGACTCTATTCGAGGTTAACGAGTAGTTGTGGCGAAATTCATATACTATATACGTAGGGGTATAAAGTAAATTATCTGAAACGAATATATATAACTCAATCATTAAGAATATGTTTGTTTCAACGAATATTGTCAATGATCGATGATGTTCTTGTTGTTTTTGTTTCTCTGATGAGGTTGGATGTTGGAGTATCCGATGTTGTCGTGTCTCCCGAGACTCAAAATACACCCCCTGGAGGTGGATCATCTTATCCTGAACATCCAGAACAACATATCACTATGGATGAGCAAAATCAACGATGTGGTGAAAGTGGTGTACCGTTTACATCTAGCTATAAGGATCCGAACTCATATGTGTATACCGACCAAAATCACTATTTTTCATCTATTCCCCTTGGATTACAAGGCGACGAGGGATTTCATGCGATGGGCAATACCCAATGAAAATGACAATACTTACTTTGGGTCTTCTTCGGGAATACAGTGGGAACCTTCGCCGCTAGAGTATGAATGACATGACTTCGGTGGCAGACTCGACTTAAACAGGGATCCGACAGGCTACGGACGAGAAGAGGTGCAACCACATGAATAATTTGCAGAAATGGTAAGTGAAAGAAGATCGGACCATGAAGATGATGAACGAAGTGGTAATTTTGTACTCTTAATTATTTCATTTCGTTCTGAAAATTGATTTCGAGGTTGCATTATTTGTGATTATATCTATCTGTATGTAGATTCGGACAATGCAGGAGATGACTTCGAATTAAATGCTGATCAGGAGAATGCTTTGGATATGGATCAACGAGAGGAGTATGAGGAATTCTGCAAATACATATTAAGACCGGAATGGTCTATCCCCGATATGTGGCAAATCGAGCCACCCAATTCCTCACAATTTCAGGAGGCTGAGCCAGTTACACACATTCTGCAAAAATGATCCACCTTTTGCAGTAAGGTAGAATTAAAGAATGTTGTTGGGTTTCACCATTTGAAAAGTCAAGTAGAATATCGTGTGGACCATTCCGACAAACACAGATGGTTTGTAAGATGTAGGCAAAAAGACTGTCCTTTCATACTTTATGCAACCGAGAAATATGGGATTTGGAAAATCTCAAAAAGTGTTTTGTAACACAATTGTTCTTCATATCTGAACCGTAGTTCTCCACGCGTGCGTGGGGACGAGGAAGGGTGCTCGGTGTGCGCGTGCGCAATACGTCCCCCATCGTCGGGCGCACTCTCGATCACCGCATCCCCGTCGTCAGGCATGCGCGCGCACACTACGTCCCCCGTTGTCGGGCGCTCACGTTGACGGGTGACTGCGCGTATATTGCGCGCCTACAGTCACCCGTCAGCACGCGCGCCAGACGACGATTGACCCCGCGCGTGCCGGGGGCCTAACGATATTAATTTCGGGCGAGCACAGCTCCCCCGTTTAACCCGATCATTCAAAAAAATTAGGGTTAAACGTGTATTATGCCATAAACGTTTAACCCTAAATTATTTCGAATTATAGGGTTAAACGTGGATTATTCCAATAATATTCCAATAATCCACGTTTAACCCTAAATTATTTCTAAAAATTAGGGTTAAATGTGGATTATGGGCATAATCCACGTTTAATCCTAAAATTCGAACATTATAGGGTTACACGTGGATTATGGGCAATAATCCACGTTTAACCTACAAAGCACAAGCAAAAGGAGGTTGCTCCTTCGAAGAAAAGAAAAGCAAAGAAAACTGCTCCAATCCCCAAGAAAAAGAAACTAACTCTCAGTTTGCAGGATTCTGATCCTGAAGAACTTATTGATCCAACTGACACCTTGGTCATCACAACAGTAGAGGAAGTTGTTCCTGAGGAAGCTGCAATCCTTCACGAAGAGCCATCACTAACTCTGCCACATCAGGATACTCCGTCAGAAAACATCGAGCAAGTTGCCGTTCCAACAACTTATGTTCTTGATGACAATGCTGTAGCAGAAACCTCTGGAGACCAGGAAGAACAGAATACCAATCCCGCTATAGGAACCTAATTTGCAAATTCTAAAGATGTTGAAGAAATAAATGTCGAAATGGAACCTTTGATCAGTTCAGGACAAAGAATGGTCAGATGAAAGGAGGTTGACATTCTTAACAGAATAAAGGATTCCATCGAGTCAATCAATGTTGATGATACAACAGAGATACTGAGCATGACCTCAGAATCAATCTTCAGAAAATTTCTTCTCTCGTATGAAGAATGGAGGGAAATGAGGCTTAGCCCTGCAAGGAAGCTCGTTGGTTGGAAAGACTGGTTTGAAGTGGAAGACGTAATCCTGCCTTGGATTAGGAACTTTGCAATGAACGAAGATGATAGTCTGGGACTTCTACCCTTCTTCAGGTTAGGATTTATGGTCAAACATACTGATGATTTTATCAACCTTATTGAGGAGAGATAGAACCAGCTTTTCACATACTGGTTAGACAAATAAAGAGGATTGGATATAATGAGAGAACAATCACTGACAACAGAGGCCAACAATGATCCAATAAGCCTCAGCACCGAGACTGTTAGAACCTCATCTGAAGTTGAGCTAGCAAGAGCTCAGTTAGCTACCTGTACGGTTGAGAAAGCTAACTGGAGGATGCTGCAACAAGGAATTGAAGCAAGCAGAGGCCTACAACTCTTATCCCCAAGAGAATTGCAGCATAGGGAATCCAGTTCTAGAGCTGCTGGAGAAACAACATCTTCAACACACACATGCATCACAGATCCTTTTCCTATCACTAACCTTGATACTGTGGATTCAGACGAACAGTTGCTGGACTACTCTGTCACACCACCCATTAATGATGAAACTGAACAACTTACTCAGGCAGTCTGTCAAACTACTCAGACTGAGCTTGCCGATGAAGTAACCCTGGAGGAAGTTGCAGAAGCAGGACTCCCTGTGCTGGCTGAAGCAATAACACAGAAAGCTGATAAAGATCCTCAGGCAGATATAGAGACAAATGCAGAAACTGAGCGGGAAACTGCTGAAAGAAATGATGGGAATGTTGAAGAAATTGCTGATAAATAAGCAATTAGTGAAACACCAGTTGTTGAAGCAGTCACTGACACTGTATGCATTTCTGAAGTCAGTCAGGTTGTTGATGACAAACTGAGGAGGTTGCTGAAGCAACTACAACTGCACCTTCTCAAGTAGTTGAAGTCGCTGAGGAAACAACAGTTGGAGAAGAGACGCATGCAACAGTCGGTTCCCATGAAACAACCACTACCACTGAACAGGTTGCTGAGGAAAATCAGGTTCCCGATGAGCAGAATGCTGATCCCGAGGTGTCTATTGAGAGAGCAGGACAATCACAAACTCTTAGCATGGAGTCTGTTGAGACAGCTCCTGTTGAAGATCCACAAGGGACAGCTGAGAAAAATGCTAAGTTGTGTTCAAAAGGCAAGGAACCTGATTCAGTGTCAGCTCCACCACCAAATAACAATGGTGATGATTTATCAACCGACAATGATGATGAACGAAGTTCTATTCTACTCAAAGAACCTGGAAAGACTCCAATTACTTAACAGGAGATGATGAGTTACTTTGCTGCCAAACAAGCACATACAGCACAACAAGAGGAGGAAGAAGCTAGAAGATGTGCGAATCAAGCCCTGGTCACACATGAGTCTCTACCAGAGGTTGGAATAGAGACTCCAACTGATTCTCAAGAGCTAACACTTAGAAGTGTAATGAATGCAGTTGAGGAACTTGCAGGAGCTCTTACCAGATATATGGTTAGTCAGGCATTCACCGAGGAGAGGCAATTAATATTGATGATGCTAAAAAGGGGGAAGGAAAACGAAAAAAACATTGGAAAGGAAAGCAGCAGGAGCCTGATGCGGCATTTGTTAAATCTATAACAAGGGAAATTACTGAAGAAGATGAAGATGAAGATGAGAATTAGATTCCATTGATCAAAAGAAGCAAGCGAAAAAGATCTGACTCTGGACCTAGTCAGGATGCTGGTTCGAAAAAGAGAAGAAAAGATGATGATGATGAAAATGCAGATACTGGGGATGCTGCCAAACAAGCAGCAGACAGAACTGCAACAACTCAAGTTGCTGCTCCAATAACAAGACAAAGAACACAAAGACAGCAAACTGAAGGAGATAAAGAAAGAGGACAGGAAAAACAACAATAGGTTGTTGTGTATAAAGTCCCTGCTGATCGAAGAGAGCTGGAATCTAACTGGATTTCAAGGCTAGGAGTTATTGGCAATGGAGTTTACAATACTGAGAGACACTCCTATCCAAATCAGGAAGCTCCAAATTTTACTGGTGACAAAGTTGCAACTAAGATTTCTGTTTTACTTGATCTGAAACAAGAAAACATTATTGACCCTGTTTTCTGGAACATGGAAATCTTTGATGTAGTCACTCTACCACAGGATATGAATCCTAAATTTGAAGAAATTCACAACTTCAAGAGATCAACCTACAGGAGATACTTCAGAGATCTATGCAAGTCTGGCTACTTCAAAAAATATCTCTCATGCGAAAAAGCACTGAAGGAGTATTAGTATTTGGCGAGAGAAGGGAAGCTGTCATGGCAAGAAAGACTGATTGGAAAAGTCAGAAGGGGAGAACAACTCTTCTACTGTGAAGATTTATGGCTGAGATGGATTCAGATTCCCAACATAGCCAAGCAATTTGAAAAGTCTTATAAGGATTCTATTTCGAACTGGTGGAGAGGAACGAAGTATGAAGAAAAAGTAAAACAACATCAATGAAGAAGCTCAGAAGATAATCAGACTCAAAAGAAGCTGTTTTGAAGATCAAGAAGATGGAGAAAGTATGTTTACAGATCATTCCTGGTATAACATTTCTTGTAAAAGAATTTCTATACTCTACTTAGGATTCTGTTATACAGCAAGCTGTATCTTCACTTTGTAAACATGAGATTTCTCTTTCATATAAGATGCTACCTGGTCTTATTTTTTTGGGTTTTGTCATCATCAAAAAGGGGGAAATTGTTGAGAGATTTCTACATAGATTTTGATGAGACAATATGACTTTGGATAGAAATTTAGAGTACCCATTCTCCAGATGTTTTTAAATGAGAACATAGACCCATAAGTCTATCTTCATGAACATTATAATGGGTCTTTAGAAAAGAAAAGAAAAAAAAAGAAAGAAAAAAAACGAGATAAATGTTTGAAACAGAATTTCAAAGAAACACTCGTGTTCAAAAAAGAATCAAACAATCAGAAGACCAGGAAGTCACGAAGTCGGCTAAACAACTGTCAAAACAGAGGAAACTACTCAAGTCAGGATGCTGAAGATTAGATGCCACGACAGAAAGCTGAGTCACAACAGAAAGCTGATTCACATCAGAAAACTGACATCTAAGATATACAAACATTGAAAAAGAAAGCAGCAAGTTGACAGCTCCCGCTCAGCGCATTTATCACTATACAAGGAATGCATATTGAATACAGTATGAGGAAGGTTACTAACAAAGACTCGTTAGATAGAAGTTTGAGCCAAACCAATGAGAAGATTCCACCTGGACCTGCGGCTCTGCAAAAGGTCTGCAACCAGGGAGTGGCGCCATTAATGCGAAAGAAAATAGGACATGCCCTATATTCTCAAGTTGTCAATCGCATTAAATACAAAGATATGGAAGATGTCACGCCCCGTTTTCTTTTAGTAAATATCAGAGTTTTCATACGGGCGTGAAGATAGAAAATAGAGAGGGACACATATCACATCAGAAAGAAGGAGGTTAAAGACGACAGAAGAAAGGGGATAAGGAAACGAAACATATACCATTCACACATCAATCGACCCCTGCCGATAATCCATCGGTCTCATTACCGATATTTACAATATACACAACGGAATATTTCATCAGGATCCCACATACAACATACGTATTTAGACATCGCAAAACGTAAATTGTTTAAAACATAGTTTGAAAGTGTTTGGGGAACAACAGCCTGAACTTATAAACTCCCAAGACAGCACCACTACTCTCCGACTAGGGTTCACCAGTTTCCTCATCTCCTGTAGTGTGAGTACAGATTAAGGGGTGAGTGCGTGGAATACACCCGTGGGAATAACATCTGCATCTTACGACACTTAACAGATAATCAACAGAAAGTAAACATCTACCAGCACGTTGCCACAACACGTAAAATGCATAGCAGATATTAGAAAGGGAAAAGATGGGTACGAGATCTGCCCGCCACCCAATTAAACGGTCTCAATACCGCTGGTGTATTTCATGAGGACCACCAAACCTCAAGAGTAGTAGAAGAGAAGTGGGGAAGAATGCATGCCCAGAACAGTATAAGTATGACACAACAAATAAATCCACAACACATAGTATTTCGCAGCTCCTGCATATACTAGGAAAACAATAAACAGATTAAGATTTAGAAGTTACCCCCACCTTGTCGAGTAGCTACTACTAGGTATCACACACTCGGCCCAACTGATAACCTACACAAATTACAATACTCCTTAGATTCTTAATAATTATATTTAAAGCTATAATTAATTTCGAAGAACGATCGTTTAACGCGCGCCGGATCGAGGGATCTCAAAAATTGAGGTTGAAGCAATAAAGGTGAAAGCTTAGTTTCTTAAGCTGAGGTGGTAGAGAATGAGATAAGGATTGCAACGCAAAAAGAATGAGCTCAATCGGAGTTGAAATGAGCCCGTACGGAGCATTTTAAGTTTAGGGGTATTTCGGTAATTTTAGTCAAAGGGTTGACTTTGACCGGGTCCGTGACCCTCGGTCAACGACATCTCGTCAAAAACGACTCGATGTTGATGTACGGTGGAAAAAATGGGGTTTAGGTCGAAAACACGGCGTTGCGTGCGTCGGGGCACGCGGACACCCGACGTTGGCGCGCCCACTCGGCAGTTGCCAAGTTTTCTCGGCCAGCCGGCACCCAGCGCTCAGCAGCTGCTGAGTTTTCTCGGCCAGCTCATCCCGTCACCCGCGCGCATGCGCACCCCGCTCCCGGCTGCCGACTTTTCTCGGCCAGCCCGTCCCGTCGCCCGCGCCCGCCCGCGTCTAGCTCCCGACTGCCGAGTTTTCTCTGCCAGCCGGCCCCCGTCACCCACGCGCGCTCCCCGTACCCGGCGCCCGCGCGCGCGCGCGCGCCCCCGGTGCCCAGCCCCCGTGCACACCTGACCCCCGACGCTCGCCCCGACACGCATGTTCCGTCTCATCGGGAGCCCGATCAACGACGTCTCATCAGCGACGACTCGATATGGATGAACGACGGAAAAAAAACGAGGTTTGGATCAAAAACACGACGTCGAGTGCACGTCGGCACCCGACATGTATGCATGGGCGCGCGCGGTTTCCCGACACTCGGCAGCGGGACACGGCGCTCGGCTGGCTGCCGAGTTTTCTCGGCAGCTTCATTCCCAGCCCTCTCGACGGTGGCCTGCTCGACCAGGCCACTAACCGGCGTCGCCCGACGCGGCGGCGCCGCCTCCTGTCACCATCCCCAGGTTTGTCGGAAACCTCGCACCGCCGGTTACCCCTCCGGCCATCCTTCGTCGGATTCCGACATGAATAGTGCCTGAAAAATACGCCGCAAAACCCTTCGATACCCTGTTTTTCCAAAACCAAACCTCACTTAAAAATCCTCCGGCCGGCGACTCCAGTCGCCGGCGACCACCCTCCTGACCTCTGGACACCGGCCGGCGACTTCCTAGTCGCCGGCAACCCCCCAACTCTAGCCACAACACATGCAAGAACCAAACATATACACACGCATACACACACACACACTTGCGTATACACACACACATGTTACCAGCTCTGGCCGGTGGCCATCTGTCGCCGGCCACCACCACCAGCTGCCAGAAACCTTGGCCGGCGACTCCCAATCGCCAGCAACCACCTGCCACCGCGTAACAACCACCACAAAACCTCATCACACACACACGCACATATAAATACACCCACACTGATCAGCCTTGGCCGGCGGCCACCTGCCGCCGGCCACCACTCCCGGACTCTCGCCGGCGATCTCCCGTCGCCGGCCCACTGTTTCCACAAGGCGGCGCTTGGTGGCGCCGCCCCAACAGATCACAGAACACACACACACTATCACACCTCCAATCACACACACACATGCACGCTACATCATACACCTACTGTTCCGGCCCGGCGCCGCCACCACCCTGGCGTCGCCTCCACCCCACCAGCAGCTTCTCCGGCGGCTGCTCCGGCGAGAAGAAGAGGAGAGAGAGAAATCAGAGGAGAGAGAAAGAGTGGTGAGGGTTAGGGTTTGGGCTTTTTTTCGCCGTTTTCCGGCGAACGAGAAATCGAAATTGAATTCCGAGACCTGTCTTAGATTCGTCTCGTCGAGACGAATGTCGTGTGCGAAAATCGGCCGAATCTGACAACGTTGGATTTTTCCGACTACCGATCGGCAGCGGCGGCGCCGCGCTGGCGGTGGCGCCGCCGACCAGAAAACTGAAAATGAGAGAGAGAAGGGAGGAGAGAGAGACTTACGAGTTTTTAGCGCTTTCGGCTAGTTCGGAAAAATGGTGAAAAATGAATCGGGGAAGACCCTATTTATAGAATTCCGGAAAGTTACTATTCATCCGAAAATATCTTGGTTACTGTTCACGGGTTGAATTTTCCACGTTACTATTCATCGGAAATATCTTCCGGTTTTCCGAAACTTCGGGTTTTGCCCTTTTCATCGCCGTTCGAGCTACAGGTCTCCGATTGACCCCTAGTTCATTTCTATCTTCTCGTTTTCTCGATATGAATCTAATGGTATAAAAATATCCTATGTTCCACATCTAGAAAAATTATCGATCTAATCGTGCATTAAACACGTATCTGAAACACACATAATTAATGAAACCGTCAAAACATACACACATAGTTATTAAGTCATGCGTTAAAATATTTAATTAATAAATTATGTTTCGTTTTGGTTCGGGACGCTACACGAGAACTCAATAACGATAAGAGTGGCGTTATAACGAAACACATAGCGTTATATTGAAAAATAACTCAAAATCTATGGATATATACAATTCTTCACAATTGCTCACACCAACATTATTATCAACCCGGACATCTGATGTTTCAGCAACCTGCTCAACAAGAACATCATTGTCATCTTGAATGACGTCACCGATAAATAGCTCCCCAAATTTCTCTCCTTCAAGATTTTGCATTTCAGTAACTATATTCAAATTGGCCCAATCAGGATCGTTTGTGTCTCTACTTCCAGGGGAATCAATTTTATGATTCTGAACCACATCCTGATCTAATTGAACTCCATATGCTAAAGTATTTGCATCCTGATCACTTAAGCTTTCATTAAATTCCAAGATATCTTTTGTTAAGATAGTAACACAAAGTGGGACTTCTTTACAAACAGATATGTACTACAACACATTATTGTCACTATCAATCTTCATTAGTGGGTAGAAAGATTAGACATCCCGGGAACAAGTGTTGCAAACTCCATCTTTTGAAGTCTAATATCTATGTCCAACATTTCTTCTACTTTCTTATATAATTCTGCCTACGAAATAAACTTTGAAACCAAGAGTGGTGTCAAATTCTTTTCACTGTTCCCCTTGTACTTCCAACTCCATCCAACATTAGTCTTCTCCTAAAAAATGACATCATGGCATACTGCAATCCACACTATATCATTAATATCCATGGCTGCATATTACGTTAAAAAAACCACATTAATCTATAAATTATTTAAATATATCAAACTTTACAAAAATAATCACATTAATTATAAAGTGAAGTAAACAAATATTATGTGTGCATATAATAGCAATATCATAACAAGAATGATGTATTGTTATTCATAACATATAACATCCTCGGAGTCGTTATGACAAAGTTACACGTCGTTATGAAAAATTTAGACTAGGAAGAGAATCTTATAACCAAAAAATGACACAAATCCTTGAATAAGATAGAAATATAATATGATTGTTTTTCATAAAATTCAGAAGCACGATAACGACACAGTGTCGTTACGAATTAAATATAACAATTGAAGATTCGTTATGACAATATACAAATAAAAAAATAATGATTTCATCAAAAAATTGTGTTCTATAATTGAATAGTAGGATTTTATAATCACAAAAGCATACCCATGTTTGTATAGTCATAAAGCATACCTTTTTCCCAAAGATAAGTTTTTCAATGAAACCCTTGCAATGTGCCTCTTTTTTTTGAGATTGAGAACATTAATGTATCCATAAATTTACAGAAAACAATGAAAATGAGAGTGTCAAACTTAGAAATCTAAGTCAATGGGAATAATCGAATTTCAACATTGAATGGGAAGAGTGATCGAATCTGTGCAAATGACCGTGACTTTTGGAGAGGGTTTGTTTTGGGAGATATAAAACTTGTCCATATTTATTAAAAAGCCCTCCAACTTTTTCTTATTTAAACAATTACTTTATTTTGAGTCAAAGGGCTATTTAACTAAGAATTTACAAAGTTGGTCTCTTTAAATAAATTTTTATGTTAACTAGGCTATTTAAATAAAAGCCCCTTATATTTTAGCGAGATGATGAAATTTTGAAAATAATGAAATTTAAACATTGTCAAAAATTAAAAATTTTGAAAATTAGTTTATAATTTTAATATATAAATGTGGAAAATAGTTTTAAAATCAAAATTTCATTTTATGAAGGGTTGACAAATGTTTAAAAATTTGAAAACTATTATAAAACTATTAAAATAATAATAAAATGTGAAATTAATAATAATAATAATAATAATAATAATAATAAGGTTGTGAGTCTAACAATCTAAAAATTAATTCAAATATATATTTAATATTAATTGTGTAAGATATAAAAATCAACAAATTGAATATTTTTTTTAATAAAAATAACAAAAATATTTGGTAATTTATTGAAAATTATTTCAAATAAATAGATATAATTAATCTAAAAATTATTTTAAAAAGCTATAATATCTTCTAAAAAAATCTTAAAAATGGTTTAAAAAATCTAAGAAAATATTATTTTAAAATGTAAAATTAATTTGAAACCAATTTTTTTTTAAATATAAACTAATTTTGGAATAAAAATAATATTTTTTGAACAAATCCATCTAAAACAATGCAGAAAATTATTTACAAATTCTAAAAATAATTATAGGATATAAACGATAAAAAATATGAATGAAACATATTAGTACGTATAATTAATCACTTCTTAATTATTCAGAAATTAAAATTCACAAATACAAAATTATTATTATTATTATTATTATTATTATTATTATTATAATTTCAGTTTTATTTTCACATTTAATTGTTGAATATTGACTTAAAAAACATGATTTTTTATAAATTTCGAAATAATAAGATGCCATGAATAACCTTTTAATATAACAACTTCATTATATTATTGCAAATCGTATATATTATCATAATAAATAATAAACCGCGCAACGCTCGGGAGTACTACTCAAAATACTAAGATAAAACTAATAATTATATATGTATCAATAATATTTCTATGAACTTGCAAATAAATATCATCTATACAATCAACTCCTAATTATCAATCCATATAATCTTAGCCTTATTTTAAATTTATTTTCCACCAAAAATATTTTTTCTCAAAACATCGAAAATCCATCTAAATAGGATGATCACTTGTGTGGCTTAATTAGATGCTAGATTTCTATAATTAATACACTGAATTATTCATTGCATGCTAATTAACACCATCATTTTCTAAAAAGAAAAGGATAGAAAATCGGCCACATGAAAAAAGAAAGAAAGAATTTTTATGTGGTGTGGAGTGCAACAAGCTGAATTCTTGTGCAACAGTGCAACCTAGATATATTATGTGTGGAGTGCAACAAGAATTTCTGTGCAACGGTACGACGTACCACACAACTCTGGGTTATAACATTGTGGTTCGGTGCAGTGAGATTTTGTATTAATTGGACTGTGAAAATCAGTGGATTTGGACTGCAAAGTTGGATTAGGCTGGATATGGATTGTGGGTCATGGGTCAAAGGATCCGTCTCATGGAAGGAGATCCATGAGACGGTCTCATATACGTCTTTGCGATTAGTTTTTATCTCTATTGAGACAAATATATATTAAAACTCATGAGATTCGAGATGTTATCTGGTAAGTAACATGTTTCAAAGATCATGAGTTAATTAATACAACATGTTCTATTAAACTTATATATGGAGTACAAAATACCATGACATTACATAGACAAATAACCCAATATTTTAAAGGTTAAAGCAATTCTCCATTTGATAAAAAGATTAACATTCTTGAACTGAATTCAAGCATCAAAGATTTATACAATGACCCTTAATGTATTCCCACTTATGTTGTTCATCATGATTGTTGTCCATTGTTATCGGCAGGAAGCTGATTAGAAGCCTGAGAGAACATCACAGCAGCAGCTGGGGTCATAGTTTGGTACTGTGGGGGCGGTTGCTGAGAATAGTAACCCTGATCTTGCATACAATGATGTGAACATTCATATCCACAATTAGAAGTGGAATTGGTAGAAGCATTGGACTGTACTGGTGGAGGTGGCATTTGTGGAACTCCGATATAGTGCTGCTGATATTGTTGAGGTGGTACTTGAACTAACATCTGTTGCATATTTGGTGCCATTTCAGCCTTGTTGGGATAAACCGCCGGTGGGAGAGGCGGCGTTAGTGGGCGGCTCGAGGCGGCCTCGTACGAGGGCTGATACATGTACATTTGATATTGTGGATCGGTTTGCTGTGTTTGGGTTTGGGGGTGGATATACATGGTGTAGTAGGATGGTACTGGGACATGATTTATAGGATGTTGTTGGATGTAATGTGTGCCTTGAATGAATTGTTGTTGATTTTGTTGAGAAGTTGTAATTGGATCTTGATCTTGATTGCTATTATTACTTATAATCTTTGGATCTGTTGGAAGAGTGGAAGGAGCTCGATTCACAAGTTGAGTTGCTTCATGGTACATTGCTGAAGCTATGCTGCTATCACTGTTTCCAAACACAATACAATACACATCAGTTAGAGAACTCAATACAATACCCAGTACTCTTTTAAAAACCATGATTTATGTCCACTTAATTTTCCAATAAGATTGTTGTTAAAAAGTACCTTGCAACAGAATCGGGAGAGGTCAAGTTGTAGGGTGGAGCATGCTTAGAAGAATCTGGGGATGGCAAATTATGAATATCCAGAAGCTTCCTCTGCACTGGCAGCAATGGCAAGGGTGGCTTCCTCTTATCTGATGATTTGGCATGGACAATACTGGCATGTGAAAACTGTTCATCTAATCCCACCATCACATTATAATCCTCATCTCCTCTAACCTTAATGGGTGCAAGATTCGCCATTGATGGAGACGAACAGCTGGACTCAAAGGACGAGCTCGTTTCCACCACTTCACCCTGCTTATTATTGTTCTGAGCTTCAAGATCGTCAGTGTTGGGCAAGCCTCCATCCAGTTCGAGCAACGTATCCATGGCGGCCGACTCCGAGAGCCCTCTCGGCAGCAAACCAGCCCCATTCAAGGCGTCAACAAACCACGTTTCCGACTTAGCATCGTCCAGCAAAGAACCCATGGACGCGGTGCTTTCCGGCTTTGAAGGAAAGAGAAAGAGGCGGAGGCGCGACGGTTTCCGCTCATATTCCTCGATCATGTTCTCGAGATCTTCGTCAGTGGCGAGTGATATCAAGGAGTCGAGATCCTCTCTCGGAAGCTGGTATTTGAGGGTGAAATGGCGGCCATTGAGGAGGGTGTGGGAAAGGCGGGAGTGGAGCTCCGACAGGGAGAGGCGGCGCTCCACCACCACGATGCGGGTGTCACCGCCCACGTAGCAGAGGGATTTGTCGTGGGGCCGGGGGATGATGTGCCCGCCGTAGCTGCACATCAGCCGGAGCTTGGGCGGCAGAGGGTGCTCGTCCCAGGCGGTAATGTCGGGGCGGGAGCGTGGCGAGGAGGTACCGGAGTCTGGGTTGGTGGCGGTGGTGGTGGTGATGGTGGTGATGGGAGGAAACAAAGAGGTATCCATTGGTGAAGAGAGAATGGATCCTTGATTAGTGCTAATGCATTTGGGAATGGCAATTGGGGTATATATGATTTCTCATTTATTTTACTACTTGTTGACTCATGGGTTTTTGTGCAATACATTAACCAAAGCTAGATCAAACAAACTTATTATTATTGCTTTTTAATCACTCAAAGGTGAGAATATTTGGTCCTCCGTGGTAGTTTTTGATAATGAATATAATTGAACTATAAGATGTAATCCTTAATATTGTTTTGTTTCCATGATGATATTTAATTAAATTTGAGAAATGATTTATGGATGTTTTGATTTGTTATGTAAAATGATAGTTTCCAAGTAATCTCAATCAACTTTTCATTGGTACGCTAAGATTATTTGAATTACATCCACACCAATACAATTTGAACTTTACTACAATAATTTCCTTTTTTTTTTTTACCTATATGATGTGCATTAAAATTTGGTAAAAACTTGTATTGGATAATCCATTATGAATCTTAATTCATGAGACAAACCTCAAAATTAATGGAAAGTATTATATTTTACTTAAAAAAAGTAACTTTTTTAATTAAAATTTTATTTATATTTCCAAAAAAAAAAAAAAAGAATTACTTTTAACTTGAAAAGTGTAATTTTTAGAAGTATACTTACTATTTTGTTGAAAACTAATTAATTAAGTGTTATTTTTTACTTACAAATAGTTCTTTTTACTGAAAAACTACTTAAACTTTTATTTTTAAATTGAAAAAGTATTACCAAGTGTAATCTTTAAGAAGTATTATTTTTGAAAATTTATTCAAAGTATTGTTTTTATTTTGATAATTTATTTTATTTTTAAAACGTAGTACATATTATTTCTTTTGAAACATTGATGTTTTAAAGTGACAAATTTTATGCCAATAGAGTATTTTATTAAAAAAAAATCACTTTCTATATGTACGAATGAGTTTTGTTATGCAACTAATATCAATAGTAATATTTTGATGTGAATGATGTAATACTTTTATGCATATTTTTGAAAATCTTATATAATACATTTAGAAATATTATATGATACATATAAAAAGATTACAATATGAGAATAAAAGAATTATTTATTAAATTACAATTTCTCAATAGTTTCATAACATAAAAGTATTCCATCAAACAATAATAAATATACCTACGTACTATACATAAATTAAAGTATTACTATTGATTAGGTTGATCGGATGATGACCACGTCGATCACGATGTTGATCCACATTCATTGAGACGTTAACCAAATTATTCCATTCTTACAAAATAAGACTCGTAAGGTGATCTGA
Organism: Scutellaria minor; assembly: GCA_954870855.1. Lineage (NCBI taxonomy): Eukaryota > Viridiplantae > Streptophyta > Magnoliopsida > Lamiales > Lamiaceae > Scutellaria > Scutellaria minor. The sequence continues at coordinate 24,920,714 of OX940727.1, forward strand.
TAATTTAAAATGCTCAAAAACCATCGTATATAATACTTACTGGCATAAGACCCGTGTAATACACGGGATTTTTATAAAAAAATTAAATAAAAATTGGTAAATTTGAAAAATATAAATATTATTTATATATTAAAATTAAATATATGATTTGTGCCGTGCATATCATTTAATTGAACATTAAATATAACATAATATGATTAAATAATTATTTAATTGTAGAATTATAATTAGTTCCATTTGTAGAGGATCATAATTTTTTATTTATTATTTTAAAAAGAATATATATTATTATGTCTATTATGTTATTCATCACACCCACCTATATATATATTTTTTTGTTTGTTTTTTATTTTCAACGTCTATAACAACCTTCACCTTTCTTTTCAAATAAATGATAAAAAATGAAAGTCAAAACTTTACAAATAAATTTCATAATTTTTTTTAAATCACATATTCAAAAAAATTATTTAATTTCATTAATTAATAAGTTTGAACAACCATTTTCAATCAGCCCCACCTTTATTTTAGTTTTTTTCTATTTATTTATATGTTTTCTTTAAACTTTTTAATTTAACAAATTTCAATTATGGAAATAATTTATAATATTGAATTTTAGCATATGTTATTTAGATAAATCTATTAAATTACTATCTTATTTAATTAGTAATGTTTCTTAGTAACATAAAAGTTGAAGTAATTAATTAACTATATTTAATGTGAAAATATTGTATGCTTGTCATGTGACATTCTTGATCCTTCTTATATATATGAATATTCATCACACCCACCTTTTTTTTTTTTGCTTTTTATTTTCAACGTCTATAACAACCCTGACCTTTCTTTTCAAATAAACGATAAAAAATGAAAGTCAAAACTTTACAAATAAATTTCATAATTTTTTTTAAATCACATATTCAAAAAATTTATTCAATTTCATTAATTAATAAGTTTGAACAACCATTTTCAATCAGCCACACCTTTATTTTAGTTTTTTTCTATTTATTTATATTTTTTTTTAAACTTCTAAATTTAACAAATTTCAATTATGGAAATAATTTATAATATTGAATTTTAGCATATGTTATTTAGATAAATCTATTAACATTACTATATTATTTAATTAGTAATGTTTCTTAGTAACATAAAATTTGAAGTAATTAATTAGCTATATTTAATGTGAAAATATTGTATACTTGTCATGTGGCATTCTTGGTCCTTCTTATATATATATATATATATATATATATAAAGATATGATCACATAAACATCCCCTTTTCATAAACTATGGTTACAACTTATAGCCTTCGCAAATTAAAGTCGGTAATAAAGGAAAGCTTTCCATATATTAGCCATTTTCACACATTTGATGAAGAACATATTACTGTAATTAACATGAGTAAATTATTTTGGCAGAAATTCATTAATTGTATAGATCTTCATAATTTTTTAACGCCTGTGATTATCTTATTTAGTACTAATCATTCAACAAAGTGTTTTATCTATAGTCATGGGAAATCCATATAAGTATAATTGATAGTTAATATTCCTTGGACGCAAATAATATTTACTTGATAGTTGTAATAAACGATTCAACAAAGTATTTTCTATTTTTTGGTTTCATATTCATTTATGAATCGATACTAAAATTCATATCATATTATATAATTATCCTTCTAATCCTCAGTATGTAAATGATTTCCTTAATTTCGGGTGCATTGCCACCAAGTTTCCCACTTCAACTACTTTCCTCAAATGTAACTTATATTCTCTGTTCGTTGGAATTAGATTAATCATGTACTGCTATTAATTAGACCTGACATTTTAGTATATTTAATAACACAAAAACTCATGTGAGACGGTCTCACGGATAGTTTCCGAGAGACGGAGCTCCATCACCCACAAAAAACATATAAATTGTAGGGTTTTGGGTGGTGGGTAATTGGATTGTGGGTTGACCCGTCTCACGCAATGCATTAAAATTTTGTGAAACGGTCTCACAAGAGACGTACTAATTTAATAATTAATGTGATAGAAAGTACGTGCAGAATTAATGTAGAATTCCAACTGATTTTTCTTGGGTGTCCGAATAACCAAATAGTGTGATTCTTACTCTATTCATATTGAATAAATCTTGCTGGATCCAGATAGAAATTTTAATTATGGACTATCTAAAATTAAATTACCAAATTAACCTTATATAATTTGACTTCGATTTTCCCTCCAACATTATATAACTAATTTCCTTCTCGTATTATTTAACTAGTATTTCACGGGCCGGGCATCGCCCGGTTTGTTTAATTTTTTAAGAATAATGTTCTTGTGAACCAGGTGTGCAGATCTAAATTCATGTAATTGGATGTGTGCGGATTGGGTCCAACCCGGTTTCGCCCCAAATAATATTTTTTTAAAAAAATTTATGTTCTGACTTACGAGTATAACTTTTATATTATATTAGTATAATCTTTATATACATATATCATAACCTTTAAATGATATTACTTAAATTTTTTTCAGTCTAAACATTCATGTAGTATAGCTCAACCTTTATGTTATAATAATTTAACATTTATATTATTTTGGTATATCATTTATGTACAAATATCATAACCTTTATGTACTTAAACAATAACATAAAGGTTTATACTATTTTTACATAAAGGTATAAAAGGTATTAGAGGTTTATAATACACTATAAAAGGTTAAACTAGCATAAATATAAAGGTTATGCGAACATAATATAAAAGTTACACAAACATAACTAAAAGGTTAGGAGTGCGGGATTAGAGTTTGAGTGTAGACCTGGAGTGCGTGGGTGCACATGTGGGCGCATGAAAAATGTTGTCGGATCGAATCAATCTAGTTGCACGGTTCCCGACTCGTACACCTGGTATATATAAATAATTGTGGGGTGGGTCTCTTGTACCCCTGGGCCACGGATCCTCTGATCCGTGCCCCCAACCCGACCCGTCCACCCACCATTAATATATATATATATATATATATATATATATTATTTACTTTTCCTTTTTGTCCTAATTTCAATGATCCATCACAATTCACAGCCGCGCCCCATCACAGAACCGTGCTCTTTTCTTCTTCAATCATCTTCTTTTTCTTCTTTTCTTCTCTTATTTTTCATAGTATTTTGATGATGTCTCCACGCTTTCGATTCATTTGGTTGTGGTTCATCTTTTTTTTTTTCCTTTCTCCACTCTCTGTTCTTCCTTCTCTGCTTTTTTTTTCTTTCTACATTTATGTTCTTCTCTTCTTTTCTTCTTGTGCAATATGATTATCATCTATTGTTGTTAATGATAAATTAAATTTCATCATTCAACAACTAAAAATATGATTTTATTATTTATTTCATTTAATTCGCATGAAGATTGAGTTTTAAAAAATTTGTGTGGTGAATATATATGCAGAAAATTTGATGAGAAAAAAGATGATTTGCAGAAATTTTGAACTATTTGAAAAGATAACTATGTGATACCTTCAAGGTATTTAAAATGCTAAATATGTGATACCTTAAAAGTATTTATTGAATTCCTTGAAGGTAAAAATGTAATATGTAATACCTTAAACTATCAGCATTAATATCTTAAAAATAAATATGTAACACCTTAAAGATGCATATGTAAAACCTTATACTATAAGCTTTAATACCTTAAAGATAAATATGTAATACCTTAAAGATGCATATGTAATACCTTAGAGGTATATGTAATACCTTATAATAAAAACATTAATAACTTAAAGGTAAATATGTAATACCTCAAATATACGCATATATAATACTTTATACTATAAACATTAATATCTTAATGATAAATATGTACAATCTTAAGAGCATACAACCAATACCTTCATTGAAAATCTTAAAATTTCAAATATTTCATCGTCATTTTCCTAAAAAATTCTGCAAATCGTGATTTCATCATTTTTTTTGTCAAATTTTCTGCAAATCATGATTTCATATTGTTTGAAATAATTGATTTTCAATTTTTTAAAATTATTGTAACAAATTTTGATTTAAAATCAATTATCCAAATCTATGAAAATGAGTAAAAGATAATGGGAAGAAGAAAAAAAACCCCATAAATGACTCCATTATGGAAATTTGAAGAAGAATAAGAACAAAAAGATAGAGAAGAAGAATAAGAATGTACAAAACAAATAAGAAGAATAACAAATCGATAAGAAAATAGATTAAGAAGAAGGATAGAGAAAAAAAAAGAGAAAAAAGAAGAAAACAACGCTATTTCTACACTAGTACCTTAAGAGTTAATGTGTGATATCTCAAGAGTAAATGTGTGATACCTCAAGAGTATAAACCTGATACCTTCGCAGAATACACTGATGCGCACGTGGCGCACACAAACTATGGTGTGACACCGCGCCAGGTTGAGTTCGGGGCACAGATTTAAGATCTGTACCCGGGATATAGAAGTTTTTGCGATAATTGTGATTTTTTTTATATATTTGGTATACTATATAATTAAAGATAGAATGAAATAAATAGAAAGTTTCTTAACTCAAAAATAAATAAATTCACATTTAGTACTTAACGGTAATTGTTAATATTACTAACTAACTAAGCATGTTTATGTTTCAAACATATAATTATATATGAACAAATTATCAAATACATGTTCCCAACAAAAAGTTAAATATAAACAATGCATGGTAAAAATTAGAAGCACGATATAAATGCATAATTCAATGAATTGTTGATTAGACATTCTGTAGCACCGCTTTACATACAACACTCTTGTTGAAACAATATTGTTATATAATTTAAATTCTTTATTCCACTACGATTGGTGACTCTCGAGACTACAAGAAACAATTGTCTGTCATTGAAAACAAATTCATTAATAAAAAACATGTTGACGCTAAAATTTTTGTAGGACAAAAACTGGTTAAACATCAACTAAATCGAATCGAATAACACTACCAAAAATAGGTGATCTACCGATGAAATTTATCGACTGAATGTTTTCGTTGGTAATTACCAATGAATTAACGATGGAAGATCATCGGTAATAGGAGAATAAATCTTTTAAAAATTCCGACTATTTACCGACGGATGCCTGTTAGAAATCCCTGACGGCGAAGAAACAGTCAGAAAATAATAATTTCCAGTGACATTTCCGACGGCAATCCGTCGTTACATTATTGATGGAAAAATCCCTCGAAAAAATGGAGATGAAACGTTGTCGTTTCAATAGCCATCGATTTTCAGGAAGAAACGACATCGTTTTTGGCAAGTTTTGTCACGCCTCGTTTTTCGCACTTAAAATTTATCACAGTTTTCCTTTTGGGCGTGACATAACACATATAATGCATAACACAATTTGATTCATTAACCGACACACAACCCAAGACTCACAAATGGACACACAGCCCAATGGACACTTAGCCCATGACTCACTAATGGACACACAACCCAAAGGACACTCAGCCCAATGAACACTCAGCCCAAGATTCACTAATGGACACACAGCCCAATGGACACACAGCCCAAGATTCACTAATGGATACACAGCCCAATGGACACACAACCCAAGATTCACTAGTGGACATACAGCCCAATGGACACACAACCCATCCCTAATTTATGAACACACAGCCCATGACTCATCCCTATCACACTATTGTAATATAAACACAGTATCCATAGCATATAATCACCTCATATAAGATTCAACAGTTTACACATCAAATGGGGAAAACAATAAACAAATAGAGTTTAGAAGTTACCCCCACCTTGTTCGGTGGTTACCACATGAGTAGCGAGTATCAAATATCGTGTATCTCAAAGCTCAATCCAACAGGTAGCCTAAATAAGTTACAATGTTTCTTAGATCCTTTATACATATAATTAAAGCTATAACTGATTTCGGATAAAGAATGATCGTTAAAGACGCGAAGGATCGAGAGATCTAAAGATTGAGGTTGAAGAAACGAGAGTGGATGTTCAGTTTAAAAGGTTGAGATGATAGATGATGAAATTTGGGTCACAACGGAAAAAGAATGAGCTCAATCGGAGTTGAAACGAGTTCAAACGGAGCATTTTAAGATTAGGGGAATTTTGGTAATTTTGGTCAAAAGGTTGACTTTGAACGAGTCCCACGACCCCCGGTCAACGACATCTCGTCGGCGATGACTCGATGATAACGTACGACGGAAAAAATGGGATTCAGATAAAAAACACGGCGTTGAGCGCGCACCCGTCACACGGCGTGGTGCATGCGCACTCCCGGCGTCGGGTAAAAATCTCGGCAGACCTTTCAGCCTCGGCGACATGCGCGTGCGGGCACCCGGTGCCTCTCGACCACGCTCGGCAGCTCTCGGCACGTGTCCTCGACAGCGGGTCCAACTTCTCGGCAGCCTCGCACACCAGTGCACCCGGCACCCGACGTCCTCGGGGGACTCGGCAGCTGCGCACCCGTCGCGTGCCCAACGCGCGCGTGTTTTACCCGGCGTCGCGCCCAGCCGCCTGGAACTTCCCAGCTGCGGCGGCGCCGCCCAACGCCGCCGCCCCCTTATCCGCCGGTGACCCAGCTCCGGCCACCACCATTTTCGACCACCCTTCGCCGGTTTCCAACATGAATAGTACTGTAAAACAGCCACCAAACACACCCTAACCTTCATGCTCCCTATCTCTCTCCCCCTCTCTTCCCAGCTCTGGCCGGTGACTTCCAGTCGCCAGCATCCCTTCCCTGACCCTTGGCCGGTGACCACCAACAAGCCTCAGCCACCCCATAATCTCACACACACACACACCTTATATACTCACACGCATGCTATACATACACACGCATAAAAACACCACACCCAACACAGCCCTTGGCCGGCGGCCACTTGCCGCCGACCACCACCACCCAAGTCTCGCCGGCGCATCACCAGTGCCGGCCTCCAATAGCTCACGGCGGCGCCACCAGCGCCGCTCTCAACAGCAAGAAACACGCACACACACAACACAACACATACACACACACATACAAAGCCTGTAACGGCTCTGGCGCCGCCACCCACGGCGGTGCCGCCCCTCCATCATCACCCTCGACACCCAGGCGGTGCTTCGGCAGCAGCTCCGGCGAGAAGGAGGAAGAAACCAGAAGAAAGAAAAAAGGTGGCAAGAATTAGGATTTAGGGTTTGGAGGTGGTTTTTCGCCGTTTTCCAGCGAACGAGAAATCGGAATTGAAATCCGAGACCTATCCTAGACTCGTCTCGTCAAGGCCTACGATCAGTGTGAAAATCAGCTGAAACCGACAACTTTGAAATTTTCTAGCCACTGGCGGCAGCGTCGGCGCGCCGAAGGTAGAAAATAGAAACGAAAGAGAGAGAAGAGAGGAGAGAGAAGAAACGAAAGACAAAAGTTATCAGAGTTTTAATTAAAACAGAGGCGTGCAAAGAAGAAGAAGGCAAGGGATGATCAGAAGAAGAAGAAGAAGATAAAAGACATCAGAAACTTTCTCATAACATATCGGACACCGCCGACTCCATATCATACAAACATCGGACACAGACGATTCTCAAAACATCAACACAGCGGATAAACATCAACAGGATCCATCGTCTTCAGAGTTTACAGAAATTATATTTACATTACAAAAGATTGTGATCATTATTTCTTGAAACTTCGTAAAAGATATTTTATGAAAATCCCAAAAGAATGGCACCATCTCTCTCTCTACTGCTCTACTGTTCGTCATCTCCTGTAGTGTGAGTACAGATTAAGGGGTCAGTGCATGGAATACACTAGTGGAGATAAACTCTGCATCTTATAACATTCAACAAAGATGTATATATATAAAGTAAACTGAGAGTTCACCGCAAAGAGGCACATTGTCACAGCACGTAAAATTCACAACAGGCATTAGAAATGGTAAGGGACGAATAGGTGCGGGTGTTCCCCCGTCTTATCCTATAGAAACGGTCTCATTACCGTTGGTGCATTTCCAGAACCACCAAACCTTCAAGAGTAGTAGAAAAGGGGGGTAGGAGACGATGCATGTTCAGAGTTGGACCGCAGCCCATGCACAGTATGAGTATGACACAACACTTATAAAAATAAACACAACATTTAACATCTCTCAATAGAGCATCCAAATAGGGAAAACAGTAAACAAATTAAGAATTAAAAATTACCCCCACCTCGATAAGAGGTTATCACGTGTTCTGACAAGATAAAGAGTCAAGCCTAATGCGTACGATCCAACCGATAGCCTACAAAAGTACCTGATATCTTAGATCCTCAAAAGATTAAAAGACGGATATAAATAAAGGAACGTTCGATCGAGAAGACGGGACGGTTATACAAGACTCGATGATCAAGAATATCAGGTAGAGTGTGAAAGGAAAACTTGGTAAAAAGGGTTGACTCGACCGAGATCCCCGACTCCCAACACAAGGATGGAAACAAACGACTCGAACCGACCCACGAAAACACTCGCCGGTGCGCATACAACGCACCCGGTAAAAACCCTACACAAACACCCCTCGCACGGTCGTGCAATCCGCACACGACCGTGCTCTACAAAGCTCGACCGTGCGCCACCTCCCAATGGCCGCGCACGGTCACCCACCTCTGGCGCACGGCCGTGCCCTGGCGCACGGTCCTGCGCCAGCCAGCCTACCCAGCTCGCCACCATGATCGTCTTATTCCTCAAGCTTCGGCCGGCGACTCCCGTCGCCGGCAACACTTCTGCCACCATGGCCGGTGACCTCTTGTCGCCGGTAACATCCCAACAACACGCAACATACAACCCAACAAGATCAATACACACACAACACACACACCAAACCCAAGCTTCAACCCACAACACACATAAACCCAACTCCGGCCACACCGCCCCTTCGACGGCTCCACCATCTCTAACCCATAGACACACACTCCGGAATGGGTATCTACCACCCCGGCAAGAAAGACGAGAGAGAGAAAACAAGAAACGAGGAGAGAGAAAAGGTGATGGACTCAAAACAAGGTTTTTTCCGGTGGTTGACCGGTGATTTACCGGTGATCCGACGGTCGGAACGGAGAAATAAGACCGTCACTAGACTCGCCTCGATGAGAGCTACGACCTATGCGAAAACCGTTCAATTCTGAGACAATTGACTTTTCCGGCCACCGGCGGCGGCTACCGGAAAAAGAAAGAGAAAAAAGAGAGAAACTTACGTGTTTTTCGATTATGAGCTCGTGTGATTTATCGACTTAAAACTAAGCTATATATATACTCCTCCAAACGTGGCTACTATTCATGTTAAATATCTCGTATTCTACCCTTCGCATACGTCTCGTATACGTCGTATTCTTTGTTTCACTGTTTTCTTCACTACTCGAGCTACAAAACTCCGATTGACCTCTAGTTCATTTCTATTTTCTCGTTTTTCCGTTACGCATCTCATTATATAAAATATTCTAGGTTTCATGTCTAAAAAAAATACGTCCTTCTAAACCGGCATTAAACACATATCTGTAACGCACATAAATAAATCCAGACACCCAAAATTAACACACATAGAAATATTTCAATTAAGGGTTTAATTATTTAATTACCAAATTATGATTCGTTTTGTCCTGGGCGCTACACGAACACATCCTGTTCAACATCTACAAGGCCATGAGATTCCATGATGAAGAGGAGAACTGTAACTTCATTGGAGTTGAAGATATTTGTGTGGAAGATCAAATGGAACGCATCTTGACAAAGGATTCGTTGGAATTTTGTTTGACGAAATCTTTGCAAACTCAAGTGAAAAATCTTGACTTTGAAAATGACGATGTTATTGACTATGTGTATTGTTTGGATGCTTTACAGGAAATACCAAGGAAGAAGAGCCACGTAAATGAGAAGAAATGAGGAAACAAGAGATAATTCAAGAAGGATCAAATCGGGCACGATCGTGCCCGGTGAAAAGACAGTACTGGAAAATGGGGCATGACCGTGCCCAGACAGATGGCGAGTATGCAGGTCGAGCACGACCGTGCTATAGAGCATAGTCAGACCGTGCTCGACCCCAAAAATGGAGTTTCGGATGCGGAAAAACACACAATCATTCCGGAGCTGAAGCATCTTCCAGATCATCTCCAATATGCCTTTTTAGGTAGTAATAAAGCTAATCCAGTAATCGTTTCCTCGTCTCTAAACTCAATTCAATTAGAGAAACTTTTACGGGTATTGAGAGAACACAAGAGCTCTTGGTTGGTCAATTTCGGATTTGAAGGGAATAAGTCCGTCCATTGTTATGCACAAAATAAGAATAGAGGATACTTATAAACCTTCAATCCAAAACCAACGAAGACTTAACCCAATCATGCAGGAGGTGGTAAAGAAAGAAGTTCTAAAATGGCTAGATGCTGGAATCGTCTATCCTATCTCCGATAGTAATTAGGTAAGCCCGGTACAGGTGGTACCAAAGAAAGGAGGAATGACGATGGTCAAGAACGATGACGAGGAGCTTATAGCCACTAGAACGGTAATAGAGTGGCGGGTATGCATTGATTATAGAAAATTGAATACCGCCACCCGAAAAGATCATTTCTCTCTCATTTTTATTGATCAAATGTTGGATCGTTTGGCTGGATATGATTATTATTGTTTTCTCGATGGGTATTCCAGATACAATCAGATTGCAATTGCACCGGAAGACCAAGAGAAAACAACTTTTACATGTCCATATGGTACCTTCGCATTCCGGAGGATGCCATTTGGATTATGTAATGCCCCAGCCACTTTCCAACGATGCATGATGACAATTTTTCATGATTTGATAGAAAATATGATGGAAGTGTTTATGGACGATTTTTCAGTTTTTGGAACGTCATTTGATGTGTGTTTAGCTAACCTATCTCGAGTTTTGCAGTGATGTAGGGAGACTAATTTGGTTCTCAACTGGGAAAAATGTCATTTCATGGTAAAAGATGGAATCGTTTTAGGTCACCGTGTTTCGTCTGCAGGACTTGAAGTAGATAGAGCAAAAATCGTGGCGATTGAAAGATTACCACCACCAAAAATAGAAAAAGCAATCCGAAGTTTCCTAGGGCATTCAGGTTTCTATCGGAGGTTCATCAAAGACTTTTCAAAGATTACCAAGCCATTGAGTCGACTGCGGGAGAAAGATGTTGAATTCAAGTTCGATGAAGAGTGTCACTTAGCATTCGAAACATTGAAAAAAGCATTAACAAGTGCACCAATCTTGGTGACAACGGATTGGTCACAACCATTCGAATTAATGTGTGATGCAAGTGATTACGCCGTATGAGCTATGCTTGGACAAAAAAGAGACAAATTGCTAAGACCGATATATTATGTCAGTCGAACGTTGGATGAGGCACAACAAAACTATACCACTACGGAAAAAGAGATGTTGGCAGTCGTCTTTGCATTCGACAAATTTCGCCCTTACTTGATCAGCACTAAAATAATTATTTATACTGATCATGCCGCAATTCGTTATCTTTTCGATAAGAATGATGCTAAACCACGTCTAATACGTTGGGTTTTACTTTTGCAGGAATTTGACTTGGAAATTAAAGATCGCAAGGGATGCGAGAATGTGGTAGCCGACCACTTGTCAAGACTAGAGAATGAAGACGTTGATCAAGGCGTCGAGATCAAAGAAAAATTTCTGGATGAATGCATATTGGCGATAAATGATGCTCCAGTACCATGGTATGCAGCTATCGTGAACTACTTGGCAGAGGGGGTCCTCCTACCAGACATAAATGAGTATCAAAGAAAGAAATTTCTTCATGATGTAAATTTTTATATGTGGGATGACCCGTACCTGTTTAGGAGATGTGCAGATTCGATGATTCGGAGATGTGTCCCGCTCGAAGAGTGGGATGACATAATGGGGATGTGTCACTCGTCACCCGTAGGAGGACATCACAGTGGAAAGAAGATGGCCATCAAAGTGCTACAATTAGGTTTTTATTGGCCAACTTTATTTAAGGATTGCTATAACTTTGTGGCAGGTTGTGAACGATGTCAAAGGATGGGGACAATATCAAGGAGGCATGAGATGCCTCTAACCAACATATTGGAAGTGGAAATTTTTGATGTGTGGGGCATCGATTTTATGGGGCCTTTTCCCCCATCTAATGGCTACAATTACATCTTACTAGCTGTTGATTATGTTTCTAAGTGGATAGAGGTCATTCCCACCAAACCAATGATGCTAAGGTTGTTCTTCAATTCTTGAAGAAAAATATCTTCAATAGATTTGGGACATCCAAGGCAATCATTAGTGATGGGGGAAAGCATTTCCACAACAAAATTTTTGCTAGGTTGTTGGAGAAATACGGAGTGAAACACAAAATGACGTTGGCATATCATCCTCAAGCAAATGGGCTAGCCGAGGTGTCAAATCGAGAGATAAAGACGATCTTGGAGAAAATAGTGAGCGTAAATCGGAAAGATTGGTTGTTTCGCCTGGATGACTCCCTATGGGCATATCGGACAATATTCAAAACACCAATCGGTATGTCCTCTTACCAACTTCTTTTCGGTAAGTCGTGTCATCTCCCGGTGGAATTGGAGCACAAGGCATTTTGGGCTACAAGAGCATTAAATTTTGATTATATATGGGCAAGTTCGGATCGAGTACATAATCTATTGAAGTTGGATGAGTTCCGCAATGATGCCTATAAGAACGCTCGAATTTACAAAGAACGGACCAAACACTTTCACGACAAAATGATTCAAAAGAAGACATTCAAGCCAGGAGATCCGGTATTGCTGTTCAATTCGAGACTCCGATTGTTCCTTGGAAAATTGAAGTCAAGATGGTCGGGACCCTTTTGGGTTAAGAAGGTGTTTGATTCGGGCTATGTAGAGCTATTGGCTAAGGATGGTCATACATTCCCCATCAATGCACAACGAATTAAGCTGTACTATGGGATTGGAACAAAGGAAACGACTAAGTGTGTCTATTTCTTAAATGATCCATGAAAGGTACGTTTTCATCTCGTCCGGCTGAAGACGTTAAACTTAGCGCTATTTTGGAGGCAACTTAATTAGTTTAGTAAATAGTAGATATATTTATAAAACAAAAAAAAAGTATCTGGAGTACGGTCGTGCGCCACCAGGCACAGTCGTGCCCCATCAGACAGCGAATTGGGATGACTGGGCACAGTTGACCGTGCTATATAGCACGGTCGTGCCCCATCATACACTGCATTGAACTGACCGCGCACGGTCGACCGTGCCATACAGCACGATCGTGCACGGTTAGATCGGGTTATATAGGGATGAAAGGGGGAAATCTAATTTATCCCCAATTCTTCCCCAATTCAAACCCTAACATCAATCCACCAAATTGTGCGATTTTTCACTGATTATTCACTCTCAAATGCAAATTCGTCACTTCCCCACTCCATAATAACGCTAATTATCAAACGATTTGGAAGAAATTGGACCCCATTGACGTGTTAGACTCTCAAGTTGAATTTTCGAGTTTTCATAAAAAAAGGTATGTTTATTTCCAATGTTTGTTGTTCTTTTTGCCATAGATGTGTTGTTTGTGACTTGGGTAAGGGTTTAATCGGAGAAGAATTTCATTTTGAAGTTTTATGTCATTGGGAACTTTTTTCGAACACCTTGAAAGCATGTTTTTTCTTGATCTTTTCTTGAGTTTTTTAGCATGATTGCCTATGGTTTTGACTATGATTGCCTATGATGGACTACGATTGACTCTGATTGGCATTTTTTTTGTGTTAAATTCATGTTACATGTATTATTTGTGGTTCCACTTACATGACTTGGTGACGTGGGTACACAAAGTATATGTTGTGCATGTGTTTAAGTTTGGGGGAGACATGGGTGAGGAACGTGCAATGCATGATGTGATGTGTCTTTGCTAAGTTATGATGGGATGCTAGGTTCCGTGTGTATGCTAAGAGCACCCGATGATGTTGGCTACGTTATAATGTCGCATATAATTAACTATGGGATTTTTGCAGGTTGCGATGGCCGGAGGAAAGAAATGAAAGGCTACGCAAGGTGTATCGATGAGTGCTTTGATTCCCATTCCTACTTCTCCCACACACTACGAAGTTCGGTTAACAGATCCAGAGCATCAGGCTCGATGGGATGATTTGGTTGGGAGACCGATCGAGGCCACTCGGTATGCAGATGACGCGACCCTACAGACCCTTGGGTTGCATGATGATTTCTGGAGGATGGTTGAGAATGTTGGGTGGACATACCTATTCCGAGGTCGATGGCGAACTTACCCCAAGGTTGTGCTAGAAGTACTTAGCACTTTGACGGTTAAGGAGAGGACACGAGCCCCGATGACCTCGGCCAGTATCAGTTTCCGATTGCAGAATCGTCCACACGAGATTACTATCGAGCAGTTCCGACAAATATATCATCTCCTGGAGGAGGCTACTACGGTGAAGCATCATCGGAACTTTAAGGCGGCGGAATTTTGGGGACTTCTGACTGACTGCAGCATGCGCGATCTGGTACCATGGGACGCGAGGAGGGTGAAAGCGACTTGGCTTCGCAACCCGATTTTCCGCTACATTCAACGGGTTATGGCCAAGATTATATTCGCTCGACACGACAGTGGGGGTTTCAGGGTGGACGAGTTGTATATCCTATACTGCATGGTTTATAGCCGCCTAGTGAATGCTGCGACTTTTCTGATCAGGCAGATGAGCAGGATAGCCAAGCAGACAAGCGGCCCCATTGTCATCGGAGGTATGATCACTCCGTTAGCCCTACATTTTGGCATGGCTTTGGACAATGTGTCCCATGTGCCGGCTCGACCACGATCGACATGCAAGTGTTGGTTAACCAACACTTTATTAGCCCGGACCCGGCAGGACATGGCTACTTCTTCCAGCAGAATGGCACCGCAGGATTCCCACTGCCGAATCCTCATCTCACGACAGTTGAAGAAGTTAGTGATTTTGATGGAGAGGCGGACCGGCGGAATTGGTCCTTGGATACACCGGAGCACATGGCTCTTTCAGAAGGTACGCCGTATGTATCAGCTCCACCGGATGTCCGAGATGAGTATCGAGAGACGGTTGAGGAAGAGGAAACATATGAGCATGGGACGGATCAGGATTATACCGCACCTCAGCAGACCGATGATTATATCCCACCACCATCGTCTCATGAGGGGCCAGCATAGTCGCAACACTGGTATGCTCCTCAGTACGATGCTCGGCTGGAGGCATTGGAGACTGGTCTGATCGAGTTGCGAGGAGAGTTCCGGGACTACCGGACGATGATGGCGGAGTTTATGGCGCGTATGGATCATTGGAGGATTTCTATGGGGCACACCTATCCACCACTGCCACCGCCTCCGCCAATGGAGGATTAAGTTTTTTTTCTTCCTCTTTGTTTCGATTTTTTTTTCTTCTTCGTTTTGTCTTTCCATGTTTTTATGTCGCCTTTAGAATTGCCGACTGTAAATTTGGGGGATGTAACTTGAAGAACAAAGTTAAAATCGATGGTAATTTTCTGATCTTGTGACTTGTGCTCAATTTTTGTTGTTGTTTGGTTTGAATAATATGAGTAGTTGCGTTATACGTTTTTTTTTGTTTTTAGTTTTTTTTTAGGATGTTAGTTGATCTTGTGATAGGAGAGTGAATTCTTGAAGTTATATGAAACTTGAATTGAGTAAAATGAACGTAGGGATATACTGCTTGATTGAAGTTGAAAGTTTGTTCTGAATTTTTGGTGAATATTTTTGAGCATGCAATGATTGTGTAGTTTTGAGGAGCATGAAAATAAGCTTGTGAGTTTTGAGCCTTAACTTGATATTACACCAAGTCTTATTTTCTTGATTGTGTGATTAATGATTGTCTTGTATATACCTCTAGAACTTGCTTTGGTATCTCCTTCGAGACTACAAGTACATGTGAATTTTTGAAAATGATATAAGGCCATCTTTGCTCTGATAAGTCACTTAGCCAAATAATTTCTCACCAAATTCGATATATTTCCTTAGTAAGCCCTGTTGAGCCTTTAAGCCTTATCTTTTGGTTAGCCAAATAATTGGGTAAATCACCACACCTTTTATTTTGAACCTACCTATCTATGATTTTGAAGCTCAGCTAAGAAGTGATGGGTGAATGAATATAATGAGAAGTATATGTGGAGAAAGCATTTGGTGGAGGATATCTTTAAGTGAAAAAAAAGAAAAAGACCAAGTGTGAAAAAAAATTATATACTTGAGTTGAAGAGGTGATTGCTGGAAGGAGAATTTTTGCATGAGTTGTGCCTATTTTTGATATGTTTTGAGTTGTGCCTTTTCTGGAATTCAATTGAATAATTAATTTTTGACATATCTCTGGAACTCATGTTTTGGGAAAAGTGGTCATTTGTAGAGACCTCATGAAGAAGGATTAGAATTGCACTTTGTGGAGGACCTTCAAATATCTATTTGATTAGTCACTTTTATCCTAAATTTTTCCTACCCTGTCCAAAGAGACTCATTGCGTCCAAATAAAGTCCTTTTTGATTATTAATATTCACATGTACAAACGTAGTGGAGAAGTGAGATGATTTGCAAGCTTATGGTAGGTTTTACTTGATCTATCGTTTTGAGCGTATATACGTCCTATTTTTAAACACTTTTGAGCGTGAGTGATACACTATTACCTTGTGAGGTTCATTACTCCTTGAAAGTGTATGGTTATGAATTGTTTGAAGTATTTATTAGAAGTTTGGATAAATTTTTGATATCAATTAGGTGTATATGATCTATAGTTTGTGATACTTAAATTCATGATTCGTGTTTCTTCTAGTTGCTTGCTTAGTCTCTTAGAAGTGTCTTTTGAGTATTTGATGTTGCTCGAGGACGAGCAACAGTTCAAGTTTGGGGGATTTGATAAGTGTCATTTTTTACGTATTTTTGCATATGTTTATGTATTCATTTGAATATGTTTAGATACATTTTTATGGTGATTTATGTTATTATCTTGCATAAGTTGCATTTGACGTGTGTTGTGCTTAGTTTTATGATTTTAATGAGAAAGTGCAAAGGTTCAAGTGTAATTGATGATCAAGGAATCACGGAAAAACGAGGAAGAATAGAAGTGAAATACGAGATCGGAAGGAAGAAAGGTGGCGCACGGTCTGGTCGTGCCATGCAGCACGACCGTGCGCCAGTACCCAGTGAGTGCTCAAAGTTGGGGCATGACTGTGCCCCATAGCACGGTCAGATCCGTGCTGAATTAGAGAGTGCTTGGTAGGGCACGGTCGATCGTGCTGGACAGCACAACTGTGCCCAGGTGCATAGGAGGTCGATAGGATCTTGTTTTCTCGGATAATCTTCATATTTTACTTCAATTGGAAGACTCCCACATCAACGGATATACTCAGCAATAAAGAGAGACATAGGAGATATCGGAAAAAAAGGAAGAGAGATATATACAGAGAAAAACATGAGAGTCGAGAAAAGCAACGAGAGGATATCGAAGAAGATATACGTACATGATGTATGTAATGAACTAATTAAGTACATAATAAAGTCACCAATTTTATCTTAATCAAATTAAGGTGATTGTTATTCATCAACTGTATTCTTGTTATCTATACTATACTAATAGCAGAACAATTGAAAATAATTTCAAGATTGCCACTTTGATGCCTAAAAATGTCATGTCAATTTGTTGATTGTATAAATATGTTTTTTATTCTTTTAATGTTTCATGACTTAATAATTTTCAATTTGTCTTTGTCTCCAAGATCTCTTGAATCAGACTTACCCTACAAGTCATTGGATTTTCTTTCTCTCCAAGACTCTTGAATCATGTTTCCCCTACAAGCCATCTATACTATATATTAAAGTAAGAAAGTTGGTATAAATTACAAAATTGCCACTTTTCCACCTAAAAATGTCATGTCAATAAAAAAAAGTAAATCTTACTTGATAAACTATTCTTTAATAAGAATAAAAAAAAGATCATTACTCTATAACTAAGAGATGAAGAGAGAGATACATTGATTTCTTAAATCTATATAAAACTAAAAAATGGAGAAAAATATAGTGATTTCTCAACAAAAGAAAGATGCATAGAGAATGGAAAAGAAAAAAAACAGGATATACAAAGAATGGAGAAAAAAAACAAGATATACAAAGAATGAAGAAGAAAAAAATAAGAAAAAACCATACATATAATTATTTCTCCAATTTATATAAAACTAAAAAAATTAAAAAAATACAAGATTTGCTAAACATTCAAACGTAGAAATATTCTTCTAGATCTTATTGTTTAAAGAAAAAAAGAACAATAAAAAATCATAAATATAATGATTTCTCAAATCTATATAAAACTAAAAACAATGAAAGAATACAAGATTTGTTAAACATTCAAAAGTAAAAAAAGTTCTTTAAGATCTTATTATCTCATATCTTCATTTAAGGAGATCCCCACCAAATTGACTTTGTACACTAAACACAAATTGAACAAATAATTTTGTGAGAGAGAAATGAAGAAATGACATAAGAAAACTATAAATGATGATCCAAGTATGAAAGTGGAATATACAAATTATAAAAAATATAAAAGGAAAGATTAATTATTATGATGGAAGGAAATATTACTGTATATAATAATTTTAATTTGACGAAAATATAAATCAATAAATAAAATAAAAATGTTTAAAAATAAAATTAATAATTAAAATTATTAAAGTTATATGACAATTCGTGCAACGCACATGAGTAATATGAAAAATCATTTGTATATGGTATATGTTTTAAATTAAAATAATAAAAGATGTTATGAATAACCTATTAGTTTATGCAATTTCATTCTATTATTACAAATTGCAAATATTAACATAATAAATAATAAATCGTGCATCGCGCGGGTGGACTGCTAGTTGTAAAATAGCACAAATATATGCTGTTATTATTAATTTAAGTCATTCAAACGATCAATTTTACATATATATTTGAGAGTATTTTTTCGAAAATGTAAATATATCATAGACCGATTTAGCATATTCGTTGTGTTTGATTGAATTGAACTCATTAGTCTGCTTAGCTCTAATGCATGAATCACAAAAGGTATTATTGTTATCAAAACCTTTCAACCAATTTATTTTCTGCAAGGTGGTTGTAGGAGCATGTCCAAGTCGTCTGTGCCATACTTGTGAATCCACCAGACTAACAAAGCCACACCCTTGCTCTCAATATGATCTACACATAAAGACAATCACGACTTTTACCCAGTCCAATTAAGTTGCTCGAGCGTAAGTCCTGCATGACACAAAAGTCTGGAAAGAATGTTAATGAGCAATTTAAATCTTTTGTCAAGCGGCTTACTGATAGTAGATTGCACTCAAATTGAGGAACATTCAACACAAGCTTAATTTTCAATCCATTTGGTAATTTAGCATTTCCGACTCCGGTCACAGGTATGTAATCTCCATTGGGGATTTTCACAGGTGGGCCAACACCACTCATATCCATATCCTTCAATTTATTCCTGTCACAAGTTATAGCTCCGATGCACCAGAGTCAATAATCCAAGTGTTACTAAAATTAACCTTACCGGCTATGTTTGCGATAAGTGGTTGTGTAACCTGTCTAGAGTCGTTGCCTGATCCCAGTAGTTGAACCAAATAAGCAAACTGGTTGTCATTAATTCCCGGTATTGGGCTGACAGATGTCGTAATAGAAGCAACCTTTGGTTTGGAGGATTTTTTAGCGCCATTCTTCCCATATTTCTCGATCCACCAATCTGCCGGTCCGTGTATTTCGAAGCAGGTATCGATTAAATGGCCTGGTTTTCCGCAATAAGCGCACTGCCTTTCTTTCTTTTTATCGTCCCTGCGATTTGTTCCAGACCACTCCGAAAGATTGACTTTGCTCCGTTCGTCTCGTTTGCTCGAGACTTGAAACGCTACCTCCTCCTGAGTTGGTTTTCTTGATGCAATAATCACACGTTGCTGCTCATCATTAGCCACCAGGTGATAAGCGGTGTTTAAAGTTGGCGTTGGCTTCATGCTTAATATTTGGGTTTTGATTGTAGTATATCCATCATCTAAACCCATTAAGAAATCATAGAGACGCTCATTGTCTCTTGCCTCTGAAATTTTCTTGGAAACATTGCAGATGCATCCGCTGCAAACACATTTAGGTGTGAGAGTCACAGCCTGGATTTCAACCCAAACACTTCGAAGCTTTGTGTAATAGGCATAAATGGATGCCCGATCTTGACGTATTTGGCTAATTGTCCTTCGTAATTCAAACGCTCGAGGTGCGTTCTCTTTCCCAAAGTGTTCCTTGAGATCCTGCCATATCTCTCGAGCCATTGTCGCGTATTTAACGCTATTCCGGTTTTTCTTCTCCATAGAGTTTGCAAGCCATCCTTTAATCATGGCATTGCACCGTTTCCAGTGTGTCAATTTAGTAGTATTGTCCTCAGGGGCTAGTGAAGTGCCATCAACAAAACATATTTTGTTTTTGGCAAATAAGGCATTGTTCATCTCGTTCACCCAATCACCATAGTTTCTATCGTTCAATAAGTCCCCGACATATAATTGTCTGAGGTTGTCGGAGGAACTGAGAAAGTATGGTGAAGAGGGATCAATGGTGTTAGTGATGGAACCGCCACCGGTGGTGGTTTTGATAGTGTCGTTGCTGGCCATGGAGACGAAGAAAGATTGTAGAGAAAAAGCTAGATTACCAAGTTCAGCTCTGGTACCATGTCAAAGTTGGTATTAACGTGTATTTCTTATTGAATTCTATGGATACAAGGATACAATATATATCACAAAAAGAATGATTCTAAATACTATAAAAAAGGAAAAAATTATGTCCAGCTAATCTTCGCATGATTTGCGTCTGTGATGGGAAGATTTCCTGGAGACAATTATGGGATATCAATATATAAAATTGAATTATTCATATAAGATTGTAAATAGAACTCAAACTATGTTTTTGGAACAAAAGTTGGGAAAAAAGTCATATAAAATGTGAATTAGTGGATCGAGAAACATATTGACGGAATTTAGTCGGTAATTCTATTGACAATAATCGAGAACGATGTTGTTTTGCCCTTAAAACATCATCATTTTAACAATATTAAGTATTTACCGATGGAATTATTTACGTCTATGAATATTTTCCCATTATTTAAAAAAAATACATTATCGACGGATATAATTTCGTTGGTAAATTTCAAACAGAACGATGTTGTTTTATTTCTTTATAAATATTTTGGGTAAGTTTAAACGACGTCTTTACAGGATCAAAACACTATCGTTTTTTCCAGATTTACCAACAGTTTTACCTATGAAAATCCCTCGGTAAATATGGGTAAATTAGGTCGCGAACCTTCTTCCCCCTCTCACTTCTGTCTCTCTATTTTTCTCTCCCTCCCCTCCCCTCCACCACCCATTGCCGACGCTACTACTCCTTGCCCTCTCCATCACCACTACCCGTTAGTCTCTCTCTCTCCCTCGGTCCCTCCCTTTTTCCCCTTCACGCATCGCCGCCACTGTCCTTCGCCGCCGCGCCACTATCAGTCCTCTCCCCCCACTGCCCCCTACCCCCTCCCCTCTTCCCCTCACCGCTACCCCCTCGTCGGATTTTTTGCCGCCGCCACCTCATTATTTGATAAAGGTTAGTGTTTATTTGTCATGTTTAATTTTGTTGTATTTGCTTATTTATTAATTAGTTTAATTTGTAAATTAACTTAGTTTAATTTTATATGTTGAAATGTTAATTTATTCAGTTAGTTGCTCACTATTGAACTTAAGTTATAATATTAGTTTAGTTAGTTTAGAATTATTATTTTAAGTTTAGTATGATTTAATTTGCTTTAATATTGAGTTTAGTTGTTTTAATTTTGTGTTAATTTCATTTTTTTCATGTTTAGTTAGTAAAATTTCATGAAATTAGTTTTCTTTGGTTAATTTCAACAAATAATTGAATTAATTACTTTAGTTGTTGGGAATTGTATATTGACATTTGTGGAATTGTATATTGTGTTGTTGCAGAGACGGAGAGTCGATAACTTGGTACATTAAAGCATGCATCGAAATGCTATCGAATTTCTGTTAGAATTTGGGGTTAATTTTGACAAATAGTTTTGTTAATTACATTTGTTGTTATTCATAAAATAAGTAATTTTGGTAATTTCGGTAACTTGGTAGAATTGTATGTTGGGAATTGAATGTTGTGTTGTTATAGAGACGGAGAATCGATAACTTGGTACATCAATGCATGCGTTGAGATGCTGCTGAATTTTTGTTAGAATTTAGGATTTAATTATTAGAATTTAGATTGATTTTAGAATTTAGCTCAAATATAAAATACTCTCTTTCATATTTAGATGGCTAGCTAGTAGAGGCCACCGAGCTTCATGTGGATGAGGTATTCCTCGAGGTGGTCGAGACGGCAGCGTCGCATATAGGATGAGCCAGAGCAGACTACTCCAGTGCGTACTACACCACCGACCGACTCTTTTAGTGGTTCGACTAGTGGAGCATGCTCCAATTAAGAGGTAGGGGGCGCATCCACGGGCACTCAAATCCCTGCATATTTGTCGGACTCGTCACAACAAGTGTCATAGGCACCTACTGCTTCATCTCATCGGATAATACTATGGATCGAGTCTGGAGCGTTAGTACACATTTGTTTTTGTATTTTTTGTTATTATTTAATAAATTTTATTTATATCTAATTAAATACAATTGTGCATCATAATTTCATCGCATCAGTGCTCATCCATTCTAAAGGATGTGTTTGAGAGCTTTCTTGATGCGAAGGGCTTCAGCTGGAAGTGTGTCTCGCTCAACACCAAGATGGTGTATTGAGAGGAGTTTTCAGTAATTTTCTACATTAATTTGAGTATTATTATATATTGAATTCGAAGTTATTATTTTTGTTAAATGATGCTATTATTTTTGCAGAAATGGTGTACTTGGGACACGACCTTTGACAAAGAAATCCGATGCTTATACCCAGAGAAGGCTGCGAGCCGCTACCGTAATTTGATCGACAGTTGGAAAAGAAAATGGATCGAAAAGGGGAAGCAGCCCGAGTGCGTGCCATACTTCATCCGGAAGGGGTTCTTAGACAACCAGTTTGACCCTGTTGTCAAGATAAATGAGCGAGCCACTCGGACCGGGCAAAGGTTTTGCCAAACATAAAAAAGACTCGAGGTTTGCTATGGAGCATTTAGAAGATCTCGTAAGTATTCTTACTCCACCTTACAATTTATTATTAATTATAATTAATATTGAAGTTCATTTATATATATTGTGGAAATTTGTGCAGTCCAAGAAGAAGGGTGCCTCTGCTCTGAAGCACGAGCTGTTTAAGAGCCTGTATGGTCCCGGCAAAGATAGGACATACACTAATGGCCCAAAGCAATTGCTATGAGTATTTTTTTTATAGTTCTTATTTTACTTCATATTTTTAAATTCAATTGTTTTCCTTCTAATTTTTTTACTTATTCAAAATATTCAGGAAGATTTCGAGGAGAAGATGTCCCAGCTCAGTCAGATGGAAGATGGCTCATCGGGCTCTAGCCCCGTTAACTTAGATCGGTTGTACATCGATACAACCGGTGTGTAGAAAGGATGGGTGTACGGGTTGGGATCGGTCGGCAATAGACGATCCTTAACAAGCTGTGCCACCTCTCATGCCACGTCGTCGAGTTAGATGGACATTGACCGGATCATATGAGAAAACGAATAGCGACAACAACAATACAAGGAGAGGATGGCGTAGTATGAGCAAACATAAAGGAAGCTGATAAACCAGCACGCGGAGTGGAGATGCCAGCAGACGGAGATGAACAACCTTCTTTGGAATCAGCAGAGGATCATAGAGCAGCTGACCTCCAGTTAGCAACCGCAATCTGCCGCCAATACCCCTCATGCTCAGATCGACATGGATGCCCGAGCTCCAGATGATGACGCCGTCGAGGATGAAGGTCATTTCATATGCTTTATTGGATTTTCATTTCATAAATTTGACTATTTAAATATTTTCTTTAAAAAAATATAAAACAGTACCGACGGAAATATATCTATCGGGAATTTATTCAATATTGACAGATTAATGCCATCAGAAAACTATAAGTTCTTCGGTAAGTCCATTGATTAAATTCTGTGGTTTACCACTTTTCCCTAAATTTACTTTCATCGATAAAATTATTACCGACGGAGTATGTTGTCGGTGGTTTATTGATAAATGTTTTTTTTCCATCGGTATGTTGCTATCGATGAGGATTATAATAACAATTTTTACCGACAAAATTTCCATCGGTAAAATCATTACCGACAAATATCCAATTGTTACTAACGGAAATGACCGTCAGTATTCTGCGTGATTATTGTGGTATAAGATAAATAAGATAGAAATAAAGCAATAATTCGAATAAAGGGAAAGAATTCTAAGCTCTAGCAAATTAGCTCGATTGATCCTGGCCGATTGAATTTGGTCGGTCAAGACGAATATAGTAATAATTTTCAAAGAGAAATTTCTCTATATGCTTTGATTGCAATTTGGATTGCATGACTTTTTTCATTTTTTCAACTACAAAGTAAGTTCCATTTTAATTTTCACATATTTATCTTGGCATAAAAACTTATATACACATGGAATATGGATTCTTAAATCCGTACTCCCGAAGGTATTAGTTGCATACTTATAAGCTATTACATGTAATTTTACTTATTTCAATGAAATGTATTAATTGTATATTCATAATATATTACGTATTTGTATAACTGAAATATATGTTTTAGCGAAAGATATTAATTTATATTCATAAGGTATTAGTTGCTTACTTATAAAGTATTATTTGCATAATTAAAATATAAATTTTTAAAAAATATATTACTTAAGATATTATTCATTACATGTAAAATCATTAATTGTATTATTTAAAATATAAGGGTATAGGTCGGGGGTACTGTGTACTGAGACACACCAAAGACATGTACACATTCACGAATACATATAAACAATATCCAATGAATATAATATTAAATATTTAAAATATTTTATTAATGAGTTTAATTGTATGCAAAAATGAATTATATTTAAGGACATATTTGTAAATAGTAAATTAGAAAAAATTCCAATCTGTTAAAACACTTTTAATATATAGATTATATATATAGTTTATCAAAAATTGTAACTCAAATCTATTAATTCACATAATAATAGTTAAATAATTAATGATATAATAAAAAATTAAAATTAATAATTTTTTACAATCACTTCATATTAATTTGTTGGTCCCATGTGGTCAAAGAGAGTTAAGGAGGTTGACTAAACACTTCAAATTTGTAAAATTTTCAAAATCTTGATTTCATTTGACGTAAGTTATAGGAAACTCGTTCTTTCAACATAACTTATTGTTTGTTTGAAGTTACAACTTACAACGTTTCTTACCACTTAGTTATAAGTGAACTTCTAACTATGAAAATTTTGAGCATGAAATCGGAATAATATCGAACAATTCTTGAAAATTATTTTCTTAAGCATACGATTTTTTATCAATGAGATTTTATGCTTATGCATGAACAAAATACCACAGAAGTAAAGATTGCTTTTAGTTGTTTAAAGATGCAATAATCCTTCAAATCCATTCTACCCCTTCGAGAAACTTTGTTAAGATTTTTATAGATTACAACATATACAACTAAGTTATTATCTGATCCTAGCAAAATAAAGACAATTAAACTAGCTTCCACACAGGATACGCAATCAAACTTTTAAGCCCACATAGATATTATACAAACTCTAGATAGAAACCTAGTTTTATTCTAAAAACTACAAAAACACCTCACACAAAAGTAGGATATAAAATAAGTTTCCTCAATTTGAAGTAGTCTCCTCATATATATGTTGTGGAAATTTTCTTACAGTAAGAAGTGTCTTGATGTATTCTCAGCCTTCTTACAGTTTGAGGTCTTCTTGCAGCTTACATCACAAGTCTTGTTGCATCTTCAACAACTCTTTTGTGGCAACTAAAAACTTTACTCTTCTTGCAGCTCTTGACTAGTCTTCTTCATGCATCATTGACGTAAGTCAACCGATTGATCTAGTTTTATCTAAAACTATCTAATAACTAGCAGTGTACCCGCACATTGCGCGTCTTGCAATATAACTCAATTATTTTAATATAATACAATTTTAATCGTAATTACATATGAGCATTGAATATATATATATATATATATATTGTTGAATAACACTATTTTATAATTGTAAAATATAAAAATAAACATAAAATAATTAAGTCAAATTATTGTTTTCAAATCATACATCAAACACATCAAAACATGTAACGTGGCAAATCTCACGAAATACTACAAATTATTAAAAACTTCCTTATAAACAACATTTCTAGTTGTACTACGATGCTGATTTTCTTTATCAGAAATCAAAATCTTCAACCCATTGTGATTTGTCACGCGGGAAATAGCAACATACAACTGACCATGACTAAACACGGGTTTTTTTCAGCAATAGACTAACATGTGACAAAGATTGCCCTTGAGATTTATTTATTGTGATTGCATAGGACACAATTACAGGAAATTGTCTTCTCTGAAACTTAAAAGGCAATCTCGGATCAGACGGCGTTAGCGACATTCTTGGAATCAAAACCTTATGACCTACATTACTTCCACTAAGTATTTTTGCTTCAAGCACATGTTTTCAAAGTTTTGTTAAAACCATCCGTGTACCATTACACAATCCAAGTGAATGATCAATGTTTCTCAAAAGCATTATAGGAGTACCATCCTTTAACAACACTTCATGATTTGGAACACCAAAACATCTAATTCCATTTAAGAATTCTATTGTGTGTACATCAGCCAAGATACCACCACTTCCTTCAGACCTGCATGTACTGTCCGAACTCAAGTATTTTTTTTCCATCATCTAAACTCAATGAAGTCATATAATCATTTATGCTATCAACCACATCAAGGGTTGGTGCTAATATAGCACAGTCCTTCAAATAACTCGACACATCAGCACGATCCAAGCCTAATGGATAAGTACTATGTACAATGGCTGGAATTGGATCAGTCGAGCACCTCAACAGAATATCATCAGGAATTTCTATATCTGAATAGCCATCATGATGCACTCCAATTGTACCATCCCCAATATTTGCAATCCAATCCGAGAAATCCCTCAACTCTTTTAACTGAGTATCTAAACATAGTGGATTCTCAAGCCTCATATTTTTTGTCAGACGAAGCACCCTACAATTCTGCCAGATCTTGGATGAATTTATCGTCGAATGAACAATGTCTTGTCTAGTGCCCTTTGGTATAACAGGTAATATCTGAAAAAAGTCTCTACCAAAGACAATGGTCTTACCACCAAAGGGTCTACTTTTACTCATTGGATCCCTTAGCTGCATGATATCTCTTAAACTTCTATCAAGTGCTTCAAAACAATGTCTATGCATCATTGGTGATTCATCCCATATGATAAGTTTTGCCTTGATAAGAAGATCTGCCAGTTGACTCCCTTGTCTTATATTACAGGTTGAGTACTCATCAAGACTAATTGGAATAGCAAATCGTGAGTGTGCAGTTCTTCCACCAGGTAATAAAAGTGATACAATTCCACTTGAAGCTACATTAAGCACAATTTCTCCTTTCGATCTAATAGCTGCGGACAAACTCTTCCAAACATATGTTTTACTAGTTCCACCATAACCATAAACAAAGAACACCCCCCACTTGACAAATAAACTGCATCCATAATGATATCATAAACACTATGTTGCTCATCTGTCAAGTTTGAAAATAATTTATTGTGCTCATCTACCATAGCAGCATGATCATACCGTAGCTCCTCATGCACCAATTTGTTTTGTAAGAATAAAACACTGATCATATGTGGAAATGGCATTGTATCATAATCCCTCAAACTTTTGCCGAATTTTTGCATCATTCTCTCAATCTCCACCAGTGAAAGATATCTAATCTCTTCTTCACTCAAAGTTAAACCTAAATGAAAACATTATCATAAAATAATAAACTAACATACGATACAATAAATGTCGAACTTATTTATCTAGATAATTTACAATAAATCATACCTTCACGATTTAATATCTAACGTTGTCGGTGTAAAATTTCACAAGTGAAAAATTATGGTTTTTAAATAAGATCATATTATAATAATTGTTTTGTCTCATTAAAATTTTAAAATTGATATCCCAACATATATACTTTAAAAGGCTCGTAAACAAGTTCGTTAGAAGGCTTGTGAACTCGTTCGTAAGATATACTACTAATGTTTGATATTTTTATATATAAAATTTATAATACTTTTACTTATGATAAATATATAGGTATCCAATAATAGATATTTTAATTAATTAATTATAAATTTTAGATAACATATTATATTTTTTAAGAATATATAATTTACTTTGTTAATAAGTTGATGAATAATATGATTTATTATTAGTATTTATTAATTAAATTCATGCCTGATAAAGTTCAAATAAATTCATGAACAATGAATATATTCGATAAATTAAGCTCGGGTTCCTTGGAATTTGGTTGGTTTTTAATAGTAAATAAAACGAATTAAACACTCAATAGTTTGGTTCAACTCAATTCGATACACCCTTAAGGAGCAGGCTACGCTCCTTACGTCCGTCTACATAAGATAGTACTGGTAAAGTTAATAAATTTTATTTTAAACTTCTTATTTAAACCTTCATTAGATTTTAAATATTTAATGTATTTCTAGATATCTAGTTACCAATATTCTATTCAATCTCATGGTCTTTTTAAATTTAAATTATCATATATTTACCTACTTTTTGATTAACTCATATATAAATGGCTTAATTAGGTCGTTGCATCGCATCCACATGCACGATAATGAATTCTACACTCCTATACCCGTCACGTGTAACTGTAATATTCCACTTCATTGCTTAGTTATTTGAAGTCTCTCCATAATTTATAAGATTGGGCGTCCGCCATCGATTAATAATATTAGACAAACATCACAAAAATTTAAATATATAAATAAACTAAATGAATGCATTTATTTTATTTAATTAAAATAAATTTCATCAATGTTATTTTATCAATGTAAACACAAATAACACGTAAAAATTACAGTGTGGCATACATGAACTATGTTGTCAATTGAGTGGTGAGAGTTTCACAAGTTAAAATCATTTCTTCCCATAATTATGATATCTTTCGATTTTGGTCCTACAATTATTACAATTTTCAATTTAATTCCATAATTTAAGAATTTGTCCGATTTCGATCCAATTTTATCGAAAATTTTGAATTTTTTCGGAAATGTCACGTGTCAAATTTTATTAGAATTTTGATTTTAGCATTCTACCAATTAGAATTTGACACTTTAAGATTTTCTAGTGAAATTCGTCAAAATTGAACTGAAATCGAATAGATTCTTAAAGGGTTAATATCAACATTGATCCTCGAAAGTAGGGGTTCTTTCAGCTTTGGCCCCGAATGTAGCTATTCATTATAAGTAGTTCTTCGGTTATCAAAAAATCATCACAATTGGTCCTTGTCGTTAATTTTCCGTCCAAATGGGTGGAAATCAGTTACCAACTCGATTTGGTGGTAAAATTAGTGCCATCAACCAAAAATTTTCAATTTTAGCTCAGAAACTTTCAATGACCTACCAACGGATCCCATTTTACACTCCTACAAGACACAAAGTAGTAGTCACTAGCTGACCAATTCTTGAGATATTTAAAATATTACCACTTCCTTGAGGAGAAAGTGATCCCAGCATATTCTGTACACTAGGATGAGCCATAAATGTGTTGCCCTTGAAGAATCCAAAATCCAATTTTAAAAATTAAGGGGACGGAATATCAAAACACCGCCTTTGTTGGAGATGGTGATGGGCTAAATAGCTTCCTGATAACCATGCTTTTGTGGATGTTCTTCTGAGTGGTTTTCAATATAGATATTGGTATACAAATTTTATCAATATAGTTTTCTTGTTGAATACTAGTTTTTATAGGCGAAAAAATGTATTTCTATGCAAAGATAAAAAAAATCAATGTTTTTGTAAGCGCGAGTGTTGGGGTGATTGAAAGTTTCGGAGCCAAAATTGAAATATTAGGATTTAGGGTGCTAATTTTACCAACAAAAAATTAACGGCAACGACCAATTGTGATGATTTTTAGATAATCGGAGGATTACTTATGATGAATCGACACATTCGAGATCAAAGCTGAAATAATCCCTACTTTCGAGGATTAAATCTGATATTTATCAATTTTTAAATAATGAAATTAAATTGAAAATCGTGATAATTATAGAACTAAAAGAGACAAATGATCTTAATCTGATGTTCAGTTATCATAACTATAACTTTGAGCTATTAATTCGATGTACACAACGTTCAAGCATGATTGGAAAACGAATCCTATGGATTGATGTCAAGAATATCAGATATCTAAAGAGTGTTCCACTTTGTTAATCTTTTTTACTCTTGCTGCTCTGGCTTTTCTTCACGGTGTTATGATTACATAATTTCAATTATTATATGATAAATAAATAAATAAATAAATAAAAAAGAAAAAAAAAAGCAAAACCATTCCCAACTCATTGAAACAACTTGCAACGTCCTAAAACCGCTAATAACACAATCCGTGGTCTGGTCGGCAGCTCCCTCCCATGTGTAAGTAAATAGTAATTGTGTTTAAGGACTGTACTTATCATACAAAATATCTTTTTATAACAAAAACTTAAAAAACAAATCGTACAAAAAAAAAAAAAAAGATTAAAAGAAGAAAATAGAGAGAAGTAAACATTAAGAGTTGGAGTGACACATGCAGTGAACGTGGGTTTCACGTAAAATTTGGCGTTTTGGGAGGAGGAAATGAAGTACAAATTAACACGAATCCTCATTTCCAAAACCTTTTTGCTTTGTGCTTTCCTTAAGATTTGCAAAATTGTAAGGCTAATGTAGAAACCCAAGAGAGTCAATTTTGCAAAAAGTATTATTTTCTCTTTTCTGTTTTTTAGATTATTTTAGGCCTGTTATGATAAGGAAGGTTGATCCAGCTGGATGATTTAGTTGAGCTTTATAATATTTAAAACACTAATTTCTAAAAATGTCTCAATCTTTTCGATTTTATCAATTTAAATACGAACTTCAAGTACTGTTGTTATTAAATAACTCACAATGTTTCATAAACGTAATAATAATAAGTGTTGTTTTAAAATTTTGTCATAAATTACGAATATAAAAATCAGACAAATTAATATATCATTTACTAATCAAAAAATTTAGAATTCAAAATTGAATAGAGAATCAAATTAATTTCATAAAAAGTATCATATTAAATATATCCCTAAATTTTAACTAAAGAATATTAATAATGATAATTAATCTGGGGATAAAATTGCAAAAAAATGTAGAACGTCACTTAATTTAAACAAAATTTAAATTTTAGAACGACACTTATTTTAAAATGAAGGGAGTATATCATTCGTCCAATTATCTTTTAAGCGCCGCCGGAAAAAAATTCATAGTGTATTAGTTTTTGAGTTGCACTATTGTAAACCAATAGATTTGTGCAACTTGACCCACATGTATATAAATATAGGGAGAGTAGCTGACTGTACCACTTTTCATATAACAAATAACAAAAATATCACAAAATATATGCAACTTATCTAAATACCACAAATATAACAAAGTTACAAAAATACCACAAAAATCGACCAGTTTTTGTTTGAATAGTGTTTGATGGGATTGAAAAGTAATTGGGGCCAACTAATTGAAGAGAAATAATTGGGGCCCAACTAACAATCAAATCACACTTTAATAAAATAAGGAAAAAAAAAAGACAAGAGCAAGACTAAACCCTAGAAAGTGGCCGCCACCCAATTTTTTTCGTGTAAGAAGGTTTTTTTTTTCCGTTTAAGGGTGAAACTATTCCACAACTTTTTTTAGGGGTGAAATTCGTTTAAGGGTTTATGAAATCAGGGGAAATTTTTCATGAAAAGGGATTATAGAATTTGGGTTCGAATTTGTGGAAAGAACAAAAAATTCGCAGTTTTATTTGTTGAAGTGTTCGACTGGTTTAGGACTCGATCGGCACAATTTGGGGGAAAAATTGAAATTGTAATCCATGGATTCGAGCGGGTAGATTCAGGTTAGGTTCCTAAATCCTAATTTTCGTGTAAATGTTTCCTTATTTGGAAATTTCGTTGAAGCATGTTTGTGTTTGTGGCAATTTGGTTGAAGCATGATTAGGTTTGTTTCGTTGAAGCCAAATCTAGATATCTTGGTTATGTATGAATTGTTAAACGAAAATTTGGGTTTGAGTTATGAATTGTTAAATGAAAATTTGGGTTTAATTGGGTTTAAGTTATGAATTGTTCAACAAAAATTTGGGTTTGAGTTATGAATTGTTAAACGAAAATTTGGATTTAATTGAGTTTGAGTTATGAATTGTTAAAAGAAAAATTGGGTTTGAGTTATTAATTGTTAAACGATAATTTGGGTTTAATTGGGTTTGACTTTTGAATTGTTTAACCAAAATTTAGGTTTGAGTTATGAATTGTTAAACGACAATTTGAGTTTAATTGGGTTTGACTTTTGAATTATTTAACAAAAATTTGGGTTTGATTGGCTTGAGTTTTGAATGTTAAATAAAAATTTGCAATTGTTTGAATTTTGTATAGTTACACGAAAATTTGCAGTGTTTGAGTTTTGAATTGTTAAACGAAAATTTGCAGATTGTTTGATTTTTGTATAGCTACACGAAAATTTGCAGTGTTTGAGTTTTGAATTGTTACATGAAAATTTGCAGATTGTTTGATTTTTGTATAGTTACACGAAAGTTTGCAGAGTTTGGATTTTGAATTGTTACACGAAAATTTTCAGATTGTTTGATTTTTGTATTGTTACACGAAAATTTTCTTGTGTAAATTTTTTTTTTGCCGAACCTTCTGTTAGTCAATGTTAGTTAATGTTATTTGTTAATCTTCTTGTATTGTTAAATTTTCTGTTAATGTTATTTATTATTATTTTTGTATTTTTTAATGTATTTGAGAAGTAATGAATATTATTTTATAAATAAATATATTATAAATGGCAATATCAAAATAAATCATACGTAGTTATATATGTATTAATTTACAGTTCTTGTACATATTTTAGTTGGATCGTGTATGGGTCCGAAGGGATTTCAGGGTCGGTTGGCTTATATTAACGGATACACGCGTCTTAGTATATTGGATGATATAAGGGCGGAGTTGTCAAAAGTTGGTATGGACTGCCTGAACCAATTTAAAGCATCATGTTTCGGGCATTTTCTAATGTGGTTCACTGATCATGAGTCATGCAAGACCTTTCTCCATATTCTCATGTCTCGTGAGGTGTCTTGGATGAGCCGCGATGAACAGTACGAGAGATGGTTTCACATTTGGCGATACCGTCTTTATCGGTTCTCGAGGAGGGAGTTTGCTCTCATCACAGGTCTGTATTTTGGTGACTCAGATTTCGATCCCTCTGGCCGACATACACCACCTGAAGGTGGAATATACCACAAAGTTGTTGTCGGATATACGCGTGTGATTATTTTAGATCAACGTCACTGATTTGTTCAAAGGGAGTTCCATCTTAGTATAGAGGATTCAATTAAGATTGCTAAGATTCTCATCTTATACAATATTCTACTAGGAGTCGACGTAGGAAAGATAAAAGTAGACAAGTGGGTTTGGGTTTTAGTGGAGTACGAGGAGCTCTAGGAGAGCTTCCCATAGGGGAAGTTCTCCTATCTCAACTTGTTACGACATATGGACAAGCTCCCCACCACTATGCCACCTCAGTCGGGGAACCGAACCTTCACTTACCACTTCTATGGTTTCTCAGCTACTTTACTGTTGAGTATCTTTTAAGTAATATGTCTCCAACGTGTATTAACTTATTTGTAAGCTTGAATACTAACATTATAACTTTATTGTCTAGATATGGCTTACGAGGCCATTCCCATGACTGACACACTTGTCGGTCGTCGACTAGATGTCCCGTACCGATTATCTAGATGTTTGAAGTGGTCTACTAAGAGAGCCATAACAAATATTACTGAAGTACTAGGAGTTCAGCCTCGTGAGCCTCACCGTGATGTGAGGGCTCCTGCAGATCCAGGTCTATCGACACATGATACCACTACTCGGTCCATCCGATCGACTACACGTCATTCAACATATGGGATGAGCCGCCGTAGCACGTGTTCGACGATCAATCCTAAGATACATGTTCCTAATGACCCTGTGTTTAGATCTAGCGAGCTGGATTTTTTTCCAGATTACACTACAGTGCAGGAGCGTGCATCTCCACTTTACATGCCTAATCAGGATTATGCATACTAGCATCTTTCGCCGGCCCATCATGTATATGATCGCGAGGATACCGCAAAGGTGGGCACGAGTTGTGTTGTCTCTGTCTACTGATGTTCCTCAGGCTGATCCAGAAAGGAACGATCGCCCTAACGTGTATGACCACCTGTTTGAACATTTTGAGCGCATGATAGATAATCGGTTGTCAGATATGCAAAATTACTTCTCCGACCAGTTTTTCCAGATGGAGTAGGCGATTAGGGATGAGAGTAATTGCTTGGAGCATCAGATACCCTCGCTTATTCTGTCATGCCCCAAAATCTTTTCGTATTTATTTCAGAGTTTCACATTGGGCGTGAAGAAGAAATAGTAAGAGACGACAAAAGAAGGGGATTAAAGACGACAGAAGAAAGAGGTGAGGGACGAAGTGAGTCTTTCACATATCAACAACGGCCTCGGCCGATAACGATCGGTCTCAATACCGAAATATACAACATATTAAAGCAGTGGAATAACCATCAGGATCTCACATTCATAGAATACTTGGAATTCATTATAGAAACGTGAATAAAATGACACATTGTTTTGAAAATGTTTGTGCGACAACATCTTTAAAACACAAGATCAGAAACAACACCTCCTCTCTCCATCTAGGGTTCAACATGCTCATCAGCTCCTGTAGTGTGAGTACAGATTAAGGGGGTGAGTGCGTGGAATACACTCATGGGGATAAAGTCCGCATCTTATAACATCCAACAGACATACATAGATTAACAATATTTAACAATCGGCACAACGTCATAGCAAATAAAATGCATAGCAGATATTAGAAATGGTAAGAAGGATAGGTGCGGGAACAACCCGTCTTACCCTATAAAACGGTCTCAATACCGCTGGTGCACTTCATGAGGACCACCAAATCTCAATAGAGTAGTAGAAGGGAGGGAGACAAATTTTTTACAGTCCCATAGGACTCTCCAAACATGCAATGTGAACCGAAGTTCTTTCACAGTATATAGTATGGCACAACATGTTTATTCACAGCATTTAGTAATCCTCATTCATGCTTCAAAATAGGGAAAACTGTAAACACATTAAGATTTAGAAGTTACCCCCACCTCGTTCGGTGGTTACCACGTGAGTAGCGAGGTCCGATGATCTGATAACTAAGAGCTCGAGTAGCGAGTGTCAATAGTCAGATAACTCAACGTCAATCCAACAGGTAGCCTACATACGTTACAACGTTCTTAGATCCTTAATAAATTATAATTAAAATTGTAAAAGGTTATGTCGGAAAACGGTCGTTAAATACGCGACGGATCGAGCGATATAAACATTGGAATTTTGGAGATGAGGCTGGAAGTCAAGTCTAAAGGTCTGAGATGATAGGAAATGAAATTTGGGTCACGACAAAAAAAGAATGAGCTCGATCGGAGTTAAAATGAGCTCGAATGGAGCATTTTAAGTTTAGGGGTAAAATGGTAATTTTGGTCAAAGGGTTGACTTTGACCGGGCCCACGGACCCCGACCAACGACGTCTCGTTATCGACGACTTGAAAAACATGAACGGTGGAAAAAACGGGGTTTGGATCGAAAAAACGGCATCGCGTGCACGTCGGCACGCGACGGGCACGCTCGGCACCCGACGACTTCCGAGTTTTCTCGGCAGCTGCGCGCGGCTCGGCCAGGCTGGTCGAGTTTTCTCGGCCAGCTGCTTCCCAGGTTTTCCGACGGTGGCCTGTTCGAGCAGGCCATTTCCCCGCGTCGCCCGGCGCGACGACGCCAACCCCTTCCGCCAACAACTACCTCGCCGGATACCTTGCACCGCCGGTTACCACCTCCGGCCGTCCATCATCGGATTCTGGCATGAATAGTGCCTGGAAATTACGCCGCAAAACCCTTTGATACCCTGTTTTTCCAGATTATCAACCCCAACCAAAATTATGGCCGGCGACTTCCTGTCACCGGCGACCACCCCCAGCTCCTCCGCCGGCGACTCCCCATCGCCGGCAACCTTTCCCGGCCAGCCCAACACCCTTATACATACATATACACCCATACGCATACACACACTATCACACGGTTAAACACACACACATATCCAATAGCTTGGCCGGCGGCCACCCGCCGTCGGCCACCACTACCAGCTCACTCTCTAAACACCGGCCGGCGACTCCCGATCACCGGCAGCCCCCCAAACCCAGCCACCAACTCCGGCAGCTTCACTATCACACACACGCATGCATATATGTAAACACACACACACTGTCAACTCTTGGCCAGCGACTTCCAGTCACCGACCACCCTCCCCATGGCCTCGCCGGCGACCTCCAGTCGCCGGCCACCAGTTCACACACGGTGGTGCCACCATGCGTCGCCCCAACAGTGAGCACAGCACACACACACCACAACACCTTCAAACACACACACACACACCATGCGATACACATATATACATCCACTGTTCGTCTTCGCTGCCGCCACCCACGGCGGCGCCGGCCCTCTAGCCTACTCCCACATCATCGGCGAACCTCCGGTCAGCAGCTCCGGTGAGAGAAAGAGAGAGAAAATCGAAGAGAGAGAAGAGGTGGTGAGGGTTAGGGTTTGGCTATTTTTCACCATTTTCCGACGAACGAGAAGTCGGATTTGAAATCCGAGACCTATCCTAGATTCGTCTCGTCGAGACGAATGTTGGATGTGAAAATCGTTCGATTCTGACAACGTTGAAATTTTCTGGCGACCGGCCGGCGGAGGCTCCGGCGGTGGCGCCGCCAAATAGAAAACTAAAAACGAGAAAGAGAAGGGAGGAGAGAGAGACTTACTTGTTTTCGGCGTGTTCGGCTCATTTGGAAAAAAAAGTGAGAAATGAATCGGAGGAGCCCCTATTTATAGAATTCAAAAAACACTATTCACGTGAAAATATCTTTGTCACTATTCATCGGTTGACTTTTCTGTCACGCCCCGAAATCTTTTCACATTTTATCAGAGTTTTTACTCGGGTGTGAAGATAGAAAAAGACAAGGGATGCTTATCAAGACAGAAAGAAAGAAGCAAGGGAAAACAGAAGAAAGGGGTAAGAAACGAAGTGAATCTTTCACTTATAAAAAACGACCTCTGTCGATTACATTCGGTCTCACTACCGATATATTACAACATACGACCTCTGCCGTTAGCAATCGGTCTCAATACCGATATAAAATATCATAGGCAGCGGAAATACCTTCAGGATCTCTCATCCTTACATGTATCAAAATATTACAAAACATGAGTTATCCAAAACATAGTTTGGAAATGTTTAAGAGACCTCGTCTCATTACAACAAAGCCAGATACAGTACTTCCTCTCTCTCCAACTAGGGTTCCTCACGCTCGTCATCGCCTGTAGTGTGAGTACAGATTAAGGGGTGAGTGCGTGGAATACACTCGTGGGGATAATATCCACCTCGCACAACTCATGTCAGAATTAAATACCGAAAAGCTATCCTACAGTCACATTGTCACGACACGTATAAATGCAAAGCAAATATTAGAAATGGTGTATAAGAAGAATAGGTGCGGGATTCCCCCGTCTTATTCCTATATCGGTATTTCACCACTTGTGTATTTCAAGAGGCTCACGACACCACCACAGAGTAGTAGAAATGGTATATAAGAAGAATAGGTGCGGGATTCCCCCGTCTTATTCCTATATCGGTATTTCACCGCTTGTGAATTTCAAGAGGCTCACGACACCACCACAGAGTAGTAGAAATGGTATATAAGAACAATAGGTGTGGGATTCCCCCGTCTTATTCCTATATCGGTATTTCACCGCTTGTGCATTTCAAGAGGCTCACGACACCGCCACAGAATGCATGATCGGAGGACCTCGGTCCTTTCACAGTTATATCATGGCACAGCAAGTATAAACACAGCACTTAGTATTCCTCATTCATGCAAGCATTTACTTAGGAAAAACGGTAAACAGAAGAAGAGTTAGAAATTACCCCCACCTTGTTCGGTGGTTACCACGTGATCAACAAGTACCAAAGGATCAGATTTCCCAAGCGAGTACCAAAGGATCTGATAACACAAGCTTAATCCGATCAAGTAACTTAGTCTTAATCCAACGAATCGCCTACACAAGTTACGGTATACTTAGATCTTTATTAATTATAATTAAAATGATAAACGTATACGCAACGAGTCGAAGGATCTAAAGATTGGAATTGAAGAAATAAGAGTGGATATCCAATCCATATGGCTGAGAAGATAGAGAATGAAATAAGGATCGCAACGCAAAAAGAATGAGCTCAATCGGAGTTAAAACGAACTCAAACGAAGCATTATAAGTGTAAGGGTAAAATGGTAATTTTAGTATAAACGGTGAGTAAGAGGAAAAGCTTAGGATTGCAATGGAACGAGAATGA
Organism: Scutellaria minor; assembly: GCA_954870855.1. Lineage (NCBI taxonomy): Eukaryota > Viridiplantae > Streptophyta > Magnoliopsida > Lamiales > Lamiaceae > Scutellaria > Scutellaria minor. The sequence goes on from OX940727.1 coordinate 24,959,464, forward strand.
GCTCAATCGGGGCTGAAACGAGCTCAAATGGAGCGTTTTAAGATTGAGGGGGATTTCGTAATTTTGGTCAAAGGGTTGACTTTGACCGGGCCCGCGAACCCGGGTCAACGACGTCTCGTCGGCAACGACTCGCAAAAAGATGAACGGCGGAGAAAACGGAGTTCGGATCGAAAATACGACGTCGCGTGCGCGTCGGCACCCGACGGGACGCACGCGTGTCCCCCGTCTCCCGGCGCCGTGTGCGCCCAGCGCACGGCCGTGCGCACCCGGCACGGCCGTGCGCCAACGTGCAGAAACTTGGCCAGGCGAGTGCACGCCCGTGCGCGCCGTGCACGACCGCGCGCCCAGCTCCTGGCGTTTCTCGGCAGTTGCCGAGTTTTCTCGGCAGCGGGGCGTGGCTCAACCCGGCTGGTCGAGTTTTCTCGGCCAGCCCTTCCCAGCTCTTCTCGACGGTGGTCTGCTCGAGCAGGCCACTTCCCGGCGTCGCCCGGCACGGCGGCGCCGCCTCCAGCCACCACCACCCACCTCGCCGGATACCTCATACCGCCGGCTACCACCTCAGACCGTCCATCGCCGGATTCCGGCATGAATAGTGCCCAGAAATTACGCCGCAAAACCCTTCGAAGTCACATTTTTCCAAAATTCCAACTTCCATCAAAACTCCGGCCGGCGACTTCCCGTCGCCGGCGACGACTCCCAACACCTCTGCCGGCGACCCCTCGTCGCCGGCAACCATTTCCGACCAACCAAACACACACACACGTCCTATACATACACACGCATATACACACCCTTTCATGCTCAAACACACACACACACCCCTCTCTTTGGCCATCGGCCACCTGCCGCCGGCGACTCTCCCCCCCGCCACCTGAAACTCCGGCCGGCGACTTCCCGTCGCCGGCCACCCCTTACCAGCCGCGCATCACACACAACATGAAGATATACACACACACGCTCATATATATGTATACACACATCCACGTTTACAATCTGACCTGGCCGGCGACCACCAGCCGCTGGCCACCACTGCCAAGCCTCGCCGGCGACCTCCCATCGCCGGCCTACTGATCACACACGGCGGCGCCACCCGGCGCCGCCCCCACAGCGAGCCACACAACACACACACACACTGATACATCTCCAAAAACACACACACATGCATGCATACATATATATCCACCCACTGTCCATCTCCGGCGCCGCCACCCACGGCGGCGCCGGCACTCCAGCGTCTGGCCACGACCTCCGGCAACCTCCGGCAGCTTCTCCGGCACGGTGGAGAGAGAAAGAACAGAGGAGAGAGAAAGGGTGATCAAGGGTTAAGGTTAGGGTTTCAAGGCTGTTTATCGCCGTTTTCCGGCGGACGAGAAGTCGGATTTGAAATCCGAGACCTATCCTAGATTCGTCTCGTCGAGACGAACGTCGTGTGCGAAAATCGTCCGATTCCGACAACGTTGAAATTTTTCGGCAACCGGCCGGCGGCGGCGCGCCGGAAACAGAAAGACGGAAATTAAAAGACGAGAAAGAAGGACTTACGTGTTTTCGTCGGGTTCAGCTCGATCGAAGAAATGGTGATTTTTGAATTGAAACTACTTCTATTTATAGAAATCCGGAAATTACTATTCATCGAAAATATCCGGATCACTATTCATCCAAAATATCTCCGTTACTATTCACCAGTTGACTTTTCCAAATTACTATTCACGTAAATATCTTCATTTCCATTCTCCATAAATATCTTCCGATTTCCGAAACTTCCGGTTTTGCCCTTTCCGTCGTCATTCGAGCTATGGTATCTGAAAATATGGTATGAAAATACCATATTATGGTATGAAAATATTCTATATACCATGTCCATGGAAATTATCCGTCTAAGTCACGCGTTAAACACGTATCTGAAACGCACGTAATTAATCAGACAGCCAAAATATACACACGTAATTATTAAGTCGCACGTTAAAATATTTAATTAATAAATTATGCTCGTTTTGATCCGGGGTGCTACATTTTCCCATGTTACTATTCACGTAAATATCTTCCAATTTTCCGATCGAAACTTCGGGTTTTGCCCTTTCCGTCGTCGTTCGAGCTATGGTTCTCCGATTAACTCCTAGTTCGTTTCTATCTTCCCGTTTTCTCGATATGCATCTAATGGTATATAAATATCCTACGTTCCACGTCTAATAAAAATTATCGTTCTTAAACGTGCATTAAACACTTATCTGAAACGCACAAATTAAATTAAACAGTTAATTCATACGCACAAAATTATTAAATCATAGGTTAAAATATTTAATTAATTAATTATGCTCGTTTTGATCCGGGGCGCTACATATTCAGGATCAGCTCAGATCATACTTCAGTACTTAGTACGCGTCTGGCTTGTCCGAGCCTTGGGCTACTTGGCCTGAGGAGGACCATCAGCGCTCTACTTATCATGCTTCGGGATTCGATGATTTGGATCATCATTCCACTAATGCGGAGCACACCGATTATCACACCACTGATCAAGCCACTGTCGTGGATCCGATCACTGCTATTATTCTTTATCAATTGAGTGATTATGGTCGTGACCCATCTTCTGATTCCGGCACACCATTCGAGATGAATACACCACATGCATCCATATTTCAGACATGGGTTGGAGATCCCGACTTTGTTACATGCTCCACAACAGGCACAGTTGGATATAAAATTCCTAATACGAGTGTCGGAATCTGTGAAGTTCGACGGAGAGATCGGTCTCATTTTTTAAGAAGTCCATTCACAGGGCCTCGACATAGAAGAAATGATCATAACATGAATGATTTCTTACTATGGATGGAGCTTGTGGACGAAGCTGATCTGCAAGTTTTACCTGTTGAATTTTGATAATTTATTTAACACTGCTTGTAATTTGTATTTTTTATCAAGTTTTGACCCATATGTTTTATTTGACAGGCACAACGTTAGCATCGGTTATCCAATTGGCCCTACATTCTTTAATTCAATTATGGATCCACACATTGAAATTGATAGAGAGGTACTATTCTAA